>CM062917.1:78167502-82967502 GCA_031878705.1 Tapirus indicus
TCAAGTCTTGTGGCCAAGAGAGTACAGAGAGAACATTTCCAGAAAGCCTCCTGCCCATGAACATCGATTTCCCAGGTCTCTCATCAGAAACCTTCCAAATCCCTAGGATCTCCTTTCCCTTTGCTACCGCATGATGTGGATTCATGGTTAAATGCCAAGAATTACTTACCAGAGAAGGAACAGCATATCCCTAAGGGGAGCTTTAATTTTTGGCAGAATAACTGCCTTCAGAAGAGAGTCCCTCCTAGATGACATTGTCTGAAAAGGAAGGTGTTAGGTGTTAGTAAATGACTAACCTGTCTGCAGAGACACCTCATGAGGATGGCCACATCTAGAGAGATATAGAGCTGTCTAATGAAGAGGCCTAGAAGCAATGACATCCATGAAACAGTGGTCCATTTCCTACTAAAAGGAACAATTTCCTACTAAAATATCCTACTGCCAGGACTCCTTGAAGAAATAGCTATTCTACATGTGGGCAGGAAATGTAGAAGACGAGTCTGGAATATCTTGTGATCCCCTAAAACAAGGAAGCTATCAAAGACTAACTGGGGTCACTTCCAAAGGACGCAGATGCCAACTCGAAAGTGCTTCCCATGGCCTGAAATGTTACAATGAGAGCATCAAAAGGGTAATGACTACAATGGATTGAAACAGCAAATATATAAAAACTAATTGGCTCTTAATGATCCTAAAAATGTTTAAAAAGATATGCACATATAAAAATAAACTGGTTGTAACCAAGTCATTTTTCATGGATTCAGGCAGATGAGGATCAAATCTTAAACTCTCAAAACACAATGACAGTTCCATCTCTCTCTAACGCTGTCATAATAGAGCAGAAGTCAGTAAGCTGAGGGGTGTGACAGTGGTGATCGTGGGAGGGGAAGTTCTTTAGGGACAGCTTTCAAGTTGTTACTCTCTTAAAGAAGACTGCAGGACTTGGTGGGCAGCACGCAGTGCGGTGGCTCCTGGCCCCTCCTTACCCTGCTTCCACGGTACCCAGGGCATGGTCCTCAAAGCATTGTCCTTCTGCAGGACAGTTTTGTTCAGTTGTTTCTCTATTAGACCATGAGCTTCCCAGGGGGCAGGGGCTCTGATTTATTCTCATCACTATTCTCATTGTCTACCATAGTGCCTGGCACATCATAGCACTCAAGTGTGTACTGAATGAGTAAGTACCTGATGAATATATGTGTCTCAGAAAGTGGCTCATTCGCAAACTGAGTGCAGGATGCTTCGCTATGAATATTTACATATGTATTTTCCCCATAAATCCTTTATTGTATGTTTTTTTGCCTTTTTAAAGTGTCTTGATATTATTATTTCACTATTAAAAGGTGTATAGCTTGTGCTCTATTATTGAAATACTTAAAAATTGTCTACCTTTTATTTAATATCTACCATTTGCTAGGCACTTTGTAAAGCTTGCTTTGTATGACCCTCACAAACCTCTGAAATCTCTATTTTATAGGTAGGGAAATTAAATCTCAGAGAAGTTAAGTAACTGGCCAAAGTCACTCAGCTAGAAATTTGTGTAGCTCAGGTGTGTAGAGTTCCATACATTTTGAGATACAAAAATGTAGTCTTGGGCTCATGGATGTTTTGAGTGAAAGGGAGTTCTGATGAATATAATCCTTGAGAATGAATAAACAAGACTATGGTGGTTCTTTTAACTTTGACATTTAATTAAAAGAATTCCCTATTCCCATTAGTAATAAACCATGAGATTGCCAATGCATTGTTTACTGTTATGTATGGAGAACCATTCTAAGATAAATTTCCCCTTAGACAAAAATATAATGAAGATAAAGAGAATTTGAATCCATGGGCCAAATTGTGCTTGTGTATGGGATGGTCATATGCACTTTAAAATCGGGCCTTGAATAAATAAGATTTTTCCAGGATAGAGCCTTTCAGACAGTCACAGATTGCACTGAATAGACTCTGCTTTTGACTAGGACCCTGTGTGTCCTTCAACATGCCACTTTGGCTAAAGTTTTCCCATATGCCAACTCCTGGAACCAATATGTTCTCTTAAGCTGATGTTGATTAGTAGTTTAAGAAATGAATGCGACTGACTTAGAACCTCAGACAGTGGAAGTGGGAGAAAAACGCAACATGGGGAACTGTATAGAGGAGCATGACATTCATTCACACTTTTAGTATATGTCTGTGTGTCTGTCTGTCTGTGTATCATCTATATATCTATTTGTCTATCTATCTATCATCATCATCTATCTCCCTATCTACCTACCTATCTACCTAATCAGTGGTTCTCAAACTTTTTGGTTTCAGGATCAGTTTACACTCTTAAAAAAAAATTGATGAACCCAAAGAGTTGTGGCTTATGTGAATTATATTCATTGATATTTCTTTTATTAGAAATTAAAATAGAAAAATTTAAAATCTAAGAATATACAGGCATACATTCCATTAGCTGTCAGAGTAAAGGTGTCACCACATGTCATGGAGCCTCTGGAAAACTCCATTATACCTTCATCAGAGAATAACAGTGAAAATATATTTGACTGTGTGGACTCATTGAAAGGTCTTGGGGTCCCCATAGGGGTGCCTGGACCACACTTTGATAATTGTTGATCTATGTGTTTTTCATTTCTTCTCTTCTTTCTTGAATCCACTCCAATCAGGCTTTCTACCTGACCATGCCACTTAAACTGCTCTTTTCAAGGACATCAGTGACCTCTACATTGTTTAATTCAGTGGTCATTTCTCAGTCATGACCTTACTCGACCCCTCAGAACCATTTGACCAATCTATTGTTTACTCATCCTTGAAATGTTTTCTTCACTTGGCTTCCAGGGCATTAGATTCAGTTCCTCTTTTGCTGATTCCTCCTTGTATCCTTGACCTCTTATATTAGAGTCCCCATGACTCTGTCCTTGAACCTTTTTGTCTAATCTACATTATTCACTTGGTGTGGATGTCATCTAATCTAATATTTTTAAATACCATTTATGTACATATACTCCCAAGCACGTATTTCTAGCCTTGATCTCTCTCCTGAGCTCCAGATCTGTATATCCAACTGCCTACTTGACATGTCTCCTTGGGATCTAACAGAATCTCACACTTAATGTGTGCAAAACTGAGCTCCTAAGCTCCCTCTTCTGCACACTTTCTCCCATAGTCCTCATCTGTGCAAATGCTCATCTTTCAAGTTGCTCAGTGCAAAAAATTGGAGTCATTCTCAACTCCTCTTCCACACTCCTCATCTAGTCCATTAGCCAGTCTTATTTGGCTCAAATTCTAAAATAGATTTGGAATCCTACTACTTTTCCTCACCCTGGCTACTACCACCACTGTAATATCTGGCCCAAGTTGCTGCAGAGCCTCCAAACTGTCCCCTGCTCCCTCCCTTGCTCTGCTGTAATCTCTTTCACACAGTGATCAGGTTGTTCCTGTTAAAAGTAGAGTCAGATCATGGCTCTCCTGTGTTCCAAATGCTCTGCTGACTTTTCATCTCATTCAGAATGAAAGCCAAAGTCCTTCAAAGAGGCCCCCGAAGCCTGTATGACCTGTCTGCTAGCTCCATTATCGCCTTGACTCTTACCCTGGCTCACTCCCATCTACCTGCACTGACATCCCTGTGGTACCACTGGGCTTTTGTCCTTACGGCATCATCCTCCTGGAGTACCCCTCCCCATTTATCCACAGGGCTCACCCTGTTCCCAGAAACACAAAAAAATAAAAACAAAAAGACACAAGGGAAGTTTGGGCGGTGATGGAAATGTCTATTACCTTCATTGTGGTGATGGTATTGAGTTTTTTTGTATATGTCCAGACTCATCAAATTGTATGCATTAAATATGTGCAGTTCTTTGTATATCAATTATACCTCAATAAAGCTGTTAAAAAGCAACTTGAAACCATTATTCAAGCGAGGCCTTTTGTCAATACCCCTTCCCACTTTATTTTTCTCGATGACATGTTTCATCATTTGATATACTATATATTTTACTTATGATTTTAAAAAGTCTCTCTTCTCTCCAACCACAACTGAAAAATCTCTTAAGGCAGCAGTTTGTCTGTTTCTTCTGTTGCTGTTCAGTGCCTAGAAGGTGCCCGGAATCTCCTAGACTCTCTGAATATTTGTCAAATGAATGAAGGAGTGGGAAGTAAACTGTCTATTTCATCTCCTCTGCTTGAGAAAGAATTTATTAAAAATATCAAAGAAATATAATAAGATTAGCCAATTCTAAACTCCAAATTTTAACAGTGTATTTAAGATAATGTATAATTTTAAAGATGTCTTTTAAAATAAGACATGACTTTGATCATAGGAAGGCCCTAATTTTATGTTGAAGTTATAGTATAGACTAACACCTACATGATAAGGTGCCTTGGGCGTAAATTGATTTTGTGGTGGAGTCCCCATCAGTGTGGGACTCTGCTTTGAGAATAAGTACAACTATTGTAGGGTTCTTACAGCCTTATCATCATCATTGTCATCATCATCGTCATCATCATCATCATCATCATCACCATCATCATCATCATCATTCCACTTATCTTGCAACTTCTCATACTCAGATAATAGCACTGATAAAAGAGAGTGACGGTTTCAGGATCCTTAGGCTGAGGGAAGACAACTCCACTGACAGGTGTGGTTCATCCATCTGGGGCATCATACCTAACACCCCTGGAGTTTGGAGACCCAGGTTTCATATTGGACGATATACAGTCCAGACAGCTATGAAGGTTTGGCAGTGTCAATAGCTGTTGTGCAAAAAACAGGGGGTGCGGTTCAAGATAAAATAATTTGGGAAATAATCAGTTAAAATTTCTGCTTTTCCCAGGGCCTTTATTTTGCTACTGTGCATTGTAAACCTCTAAGAAGGAGATATAGGAAGCAGTGTTACACACACTTATTGGAATACAGAGCCTTTGTTCATGTAGCATCTCACTGGGGGAATTTATGAGTATAGTAATGAGCCTTCACTATTTATATGTGTTACAGTCTTTCCTCTACGTTCCAACACAAGGAAGAGAAAGACATAAAAATTAAGTAGAAAGGTCTTGTAATTAAATGATTTTTCCAAAATGGGAACAAAGTCTATGAGGGTATTTTATGTACATAGAAGTGGAACAGTGCTCTGATGAGAATCTGTAAATGTATATGAGCCTCAGAGGTTGACTGGGCATTTGCGGATTCACATTAGGCTAGCTTTTTACGTGAACGTTTCTTTGTAACTTGGGGGCTGATCTTACATTATGTGCATTTCTTGGTCCTTTGTCCTTCTCTTCCCCTGTGCATGATACACTTACAAGGTTTGATTAGAGAGGAGCTCAACGTTAAATTCACGTGTACAGATTAATGTCATTACTTCAGATTTGGCTATAACTACAAAAAAATGTCTTTGCATTATTGATTTTGATTTTTCCTTTATCCCTTAAAGAATTATTCTGGGAGGACGACCACTGACATAAATGTTATTAGACTCATAACACAATTTTTGTAAGAAGAGTTCTGGACCAGACTTTTCTTAAATCTTAGTCTATTAAGTTATCTCTTAAGATCTCAGTGCATACCAATTGATCACTGATCATACGTCAAGACAATACACCCCAACATTTGTGGCCACCACCCAGGAGAAGACAGCCTATACTCAATGTATGTTATATTAAGAAACAATAGGAATTGCTAGTTTGGAAGTGAAGTTGTCACCCATACCTACTTTGAGGTTTAAGGACATCATTCTCTGAAGAATGGTGCTGGAGGAGAAAGCAAAGCCAACAGATGGTGAAGAGAGTCTGGCCATGTTTCTGTTGGAACCAGTGTTCCAGAGGAGAGTGACCATTGGAGATAGCCCTGGACTGGGGCCAAGAATGGGCATTTCTGCCTCTCCCACTGTCGTAGACAGTGACTCATTGACAGTGAGTCATTGCACACTGTAGACCAGCTGGAAACCAGCAGTGGACACCAACACAGCCTCTGCTCGGTGTTTCCATTTGTCTCTGGTTGGCTTGGAATCCTAGTTCTCAAAAGTGTGGTCTAGGGACTCCTGAAGAGCCCAGGACCCTT
Organism: Tapirus indicus; assembly: GCA_031878705.1. NCBI lineage: Eukaryota > Metazoa > Chordata > Mammalia > Perissodactyla > Tapiridae > Tapirus > Tapirus indicus. Next base: position 78,173,549 of record CM062917.1, read on the forward strand.
TTGGGGGCTTTGTGAGGCCAACATTCTTTTCATAATAATGCTAAGATGTTATTTGCATTTATCACTCTCATTCTTTTACAAGTGTACAGTGACGTTTTTCAGAGGCTGGTATCACAACAGAATGAATACACAAGTAGATGTGAGAATCCAGCTGTTAAGCTTCTATTAAGCCAAACGGTAAAGAGATTTGCAAAAACATAAAAAAAAAGCCATAAAATAATTTATATTGACATGTCATGGATTTATTGTTATTTTAAATGACTTCATAAATATTTAAAATAATTTTTAGTTGAAATTTTAATATGGTAAATATTGATAAGATATAACTTCCATAAGCTAAAGATCTTTGTGAACTTTTTAGTATAAGTATGTCCCAAATATTGCATGTATTTTTATTTGCTAAATCTGGTGATCCTAACTGCCCATCCCTTGTCCTGCAGGAGGGCTTGTTTTAGCACCTACTCCATCTGGGGAGAAGGTGGAGAAACCACAGGCTCTTCTTGCTTATTTATTGACCACCAGCTCAGCAGGCAGTGGAACCAGCTTTCATGAGTAAGGGCACACTGGATTCTTCTTGATGCCTTTGACTTTGCAGATGTCTTTGTCTTCTTCTTGATGTCTTCTGACTTTGCAGGGGTGAGTGTGACTTTCTTCTGGTAAGATTTGAGAGTTACTCAAAGGGCATCATCTCTAAGGATGCAGGACCACCCTGGTTCCATGTGGCAGTGTCAGCAAGTGATCCCAGCCTGATCTCTGTCATTTATTGCTAGATACAGGTGGTTGTGTCTCTTGTCACTCATAGCAGAGCCTGCATAGCTGGCACAGTTACTATGCCTGTTTCCAATGTTAAGCCCTTGAAATTTGCCAAGAGAGGGCTATAGGGTGAGCTCTCAAGAGGCTTCACTGGCATTACTTGATTGATTGACTGATTCATTCATTCATTATTTCTCCTTCCTCCCTTTTTTCTTCCCTCCCTTCCTCCCTTCTCCTTTACCTCTCTGTCTCTGTCTCTTCTTTTCTCTCATTTGTTCAACAACTGTTCATTGCATTCTCCAGGGTATGAGGCACTCTGCTAAGTGCTGGAGAAAACCAAAAAAGTCATGTTTCTGCCTTCAAAGAACTTGAAGTATCTCAGAATTCTATGCAGTTGACTTGTGCTAATCAAGCTCACAAGGGAATGAAGCATATGAACCAGAATGTAGACGCGTTAGTTTACAGGGGAGGACTATCCTTTCCAGTGGATTCATTTCTTAGCATCTGCATGCGGAGAAGGGAGGACTGGTATGCAAACCTATACCTGACAGGGCCAGGACTATGGTCCAGGGAGGAAGGGGGAAACCCAGGAGTGAGGTGATTTCCCTCCACTGCATGCAGTTTGAAAACCTGGTATGCCACCAGGGTTCATGCATCCACAGTGTGGCTTGTTCCTCTCCTTCCTTTTGATTTTTTTAAGATGAGTTTTTGGACGTCGTTTGCTTATTAGCGTTATTTTCTTAGCTATAATAAAGCTGTGTGCTGGAGGCAGCATATCTTTTGCCTTTTCCTGCTACATAAAAATCTATTTCCAAATTTCCTCACACTTTGATAAAGACAATTTGTATGTAGATTAGAAGAGAATCAGATGGAAAGGAACCCCATGCGGATCTTCTTTAAGAAATAATAATAGGACCACCCGGTGGCGTAGCGGTTTCGTCCGCGCTTGGCAGCCCGGGGTTCGCCGGTTCGGATCCCGGGCGCCCGCCAATGCACTGCCTGTCAGCCATGCTGTGGCGGCGTCCCATATAAAGTAGAGGAAGATGGGCATGGATGTTATCCCAGGGCCAGTCTTCCTCAGCAAAAAGAGGAGGATTGGCAATGGATGTTAGCTCAGGGCTGGTCTTCCTCACAAAAAAAAAAAAAAAAAAAAAAAAAGAAATAATAATAAAAACTACTAGTTATTGAGAGTGTATTATGAGCTTTATAAAAGTATTATTTCATTTGGTTTCTCAAAGCAATTCTATCAGGTAGATTTTACCATTGCCGTTTTATAGGTGAGGAAACTAATTCCAGAAAAGTTAAGTGACTTGTCCCAGGTCACACAGCTGTTACATGGCAGAGTCGAGATTCTGTCTCTAAGTCCATGTTCATAACCATGTGCTGTGCTACGCCCCATGCTTTCCTAGTGCTAGACGCAGGAAGGAGTTAAGTGGAGATCTCTCAGGTATGAGGCTGGGGGTTCTGTCCCATTCTTTAATCTTTTCTTTAGAAATACAAATGGAAAAGAATAGTGAGTGACCCTGCATGCCCATTCTTTTGCCTTTCGTCGTATATACTCTCAGTTGATAAATAAGACAAGCTCAGCATTGTCTGGGCATCTAATTCTCGTTCCAGAAGACTTCTTGGAAGACCCTAGATGCTTCTTTCTAGGTATTCTCAGGTGGATAATATGAAAGCAAGAAAGAATAATGAAGACAGAACAGCAACCCATTTTAATGAAAATTGCTATAATTTAATATCTAAGGATAGTAAATCAAACATTTGAAGGGCTGTTGTGTGGAGCAGGGATTAGTTCTTCCCTAAAGAGCTCAGCTAGGACAACCAATAAAGAGAAATGACAGCTATGAGTTGTGGAGCTCAGTACGTAGTAGGAAGTTGATTTCTTTCGTTTCCTCCCTCCCTCCCTCCCTTCTTTCCTTCCTTCCATCCTTCAATTAGACTTTCCAAAGTGGTATGGACTCCTTTGGAAGGTTGAATTCTCCAGCATTGGATGGTCACTTCAGAGGCTTGTTGTGAAGATGTTTTTGTTATCAGTTGTGTCCTTTAGAACTGTGAGCTTACACCGTGCCACGTCTCAAGGTATTAAGAAATTCTAGTGGCCTTCCGGCCTAGAGGCTTATAAAACGTTTGTCAGTTTAGCAGGTTCCTTGTAAGAGTTATTTAGGGAAAGTGAATAAAGGAGGGGAGGTTACAGGGAGTGCCTTTGCTCTTGCATCCCTGACAGGTTCCGAGAGGACTGGCAGGGCAGCCCCCTCCTCTGCTTGGCTGGAATCCCAGGTGAAAGCCCCATAAGAACAGAGGGAAGGTGGGGAGCAGAGGCTGGGCAGTCATGGAGAAGTGGGGGGGGGCAGGCAAGGTGGAAAGAGCATCCAGCTGCCATTTGATGACTTCCCTAAGAATCTTGGCTTTGACACAGAATGTTCATTCTCCATTTTGTACCTTTATAGAAGTTTAAAGAATTAACATTTACTTACACAAATATTCATGACTATATTTCCTAGGTTAAAAAAATCAAATCATTACAAATAAGACCAAACTTTTGTTTGTTCTCTATCCTCAGTGTCTGCTGGAGGGTCTACACAGGGTAGGGCTGGAAGCACATTTGTTCACAGATGAAGGATGCAGCAGGAAACCTGGGCTCCACGCTTACGCGGTTCAGTCATTGTGAAATGTTTTAATAATGATTTTTATTCAGGTAATAGTAATGAATGCTAATTACAGAATTTTGGCAAGTCTAGAAAAAATAACAAAAAACTCACGCATAGTTCTACCATGTGAAGATAATATTGGTAACCATGAGCATTCTTTTATTTATCCCATAAATATTTATTTTTGTAATAAGTGGTTTTTTCGTTTGTCACATTTTTCAGGCCAGCCATTTCTGTCTTATAAATGGCGGAGGCATTGTGAATGTCAGATCGTGAATCTCATTTCAGCTTCCTAAACCTTGCAGTTAGAGGAGACCCTAATGAGAAGGCGGTAGTCGGCTGGAGTTCTAATCTCCAGCGTGGTTGTGAGTGTTCACTTGTGTCCTGAGGACCCTGCTGTCTGAGCCGGGCCTCACCGGAGGCTGGCTCGTGCGCCAGCCAGATGCCGTGGGGCAGGGGTCTCCAGCTGCGGGATTTGCATAAATCACCATCTAGTTGTTTCCTTACTGAGTCTGTAAGTGCGGAATGGGAATAACAAAGCACTGCTTTGTCTCTGTCGTCTTGTACATTGTGATGTCAAGGAAAATAAGAATATTTGTGATAACATTGACGTCACTAATTGTGGGAAGTAAAGATGATTCAGTCATGTTGCTAGCATTGTTAGCTGACTACTCAGGAAGGAAAAAACGAACTTTGGATCTTTGCTTTACGTTTTATATCAAAATCCATCCTGGAGACAGACTAGTGTTGTATTTGAGCCCCGAGAGTCTAGAGTCGGCCTGCCTGGGATTAAGTCCTGGCTCTGCCGCTTTGATCAAGTTACTTCACCTCCGTCTGCCTCCATTTTCTCATCTATCAAGTGGAGGTGATAATAGTAGCTGTCTTAGGGTAGTGGAGAATTAAGTGAGTCACTGTATGAATTGCTACTTAGGACTGTAATTGATAACAGTAGCTGGCACAAAGCAGGTTTGTACAATTGTTTGCTATTTTTATTATTGTTATTATGATTGAAAGCATTAAATATTTTTATATAAAGAAACCATAAAACAACCGGGAGGAAATATAAATTAATAGTTATCTGATCTTAAGATCGAGAAAGGCTCCCTAAGCATGTAATCAGTGCGGGAAACCACAAGGGACTGATAGAGTTAACTACATAAATGTTAAAGTCTATATTGTATAGGTCAACAAATAAGCAAAAATATTTATAATATTAAAAAGTAAATATAAAACACAGAATAAATAGTTGCAACATGTCTGACAAATGAAGAGGTAATAGTTAGGCTTCAAACCCAATTTGTTGCGACACCAAAGCTCAGCCTTAGATTTCCCTTGTATTATATTGTGGTTACCACTAGCTCGTGTTCAAAATTATGCATGTACACTTATAGGAGGGTATGTATGTGTGCACACATGTGTGTATTTCTTTCCTACTTGTTCCATAAACTACTTAAGTATGCTTATAGTAATGCAAAATGTGCAATATAGCAAATATTGAAAATAGGAAAAAAGAAGAAAAAGTAGAAACAGTGTAGGAAAGACTGAGGCCAAGGCACAGTGCAGCTGTGATTGACAGCAATGTAGGAGGCTGGAGCAGCGTCACGATCCACTGTCCATTAGTCCAAATCTACTTAATTACTTGAGTGAAGTACAAATAGTTTTGATACTGAGAATGGCAGAAAAATTTCTTGACAGAGTCTTCAAAAAAATTACTTACGGGTAATTTAATGGATAGCAATCTTGACACCATTTTGTTAATAATAACGATAATGATAATGACGCGTTTCATTCTCTTGGTGGAGGCTGACGGCACAACACCAAAGCAAGTTATAGGGAAGCGAGTCCTTGGAGTTGAGGATAGTGATATTGTGATGCGGTGTGGCTACCACACGGGTCCTGGGCCTGCTTGCCCTCAGATGCCTTTCTCTGGGGCAGATGCTCCCCTTCCTCTGCTCTCAGTGTTGGAGGGGGCTGGACCCTGTGGACTATATTTCCTAGGCTCCATCAGCTGGCTTCCAGCTGGGATTGGCCAATGGGAGGCACTGTTGGTAGGTTGGAGGGTAGGCGGAAGGGAGAAACCAGGGTATTTCTCCCCCTCCAACTTCACCTTGGGTGCCTACTTTAGCAGCAGCTGTGTGTTCTTTCTGAGTCCAGCTTCCTGTGGACTGGCCTACCATGGCGCCAGCTTCTTTCAGGTGACTTTGGCCCCTGGGGTCATTAATGACATCACCTCCTCCCTGTGTCTCTCCAGCTCAGGTGTGGGAGCAGCTTCCCACAGTTGCTAATCTTTGAAATATCTCACCGTCCCCCTTGGCTTCTCAGCTCCTCCATCTCCTATAGTGTAAATATGGGAAGTGGTTTCTGCTTTTCTGATTATCTTAGCTGATCTGGCTGGATTCTGGATGATGATATGTCGTCTCACTAATCAGCAAAATAAAACAAATGAGAAGCTTGAAAACTGGCTTCACCATCTAGTCTCCATTGCTAATATGGAATCCGTTACTTATTATAAAAGTCTTCTTTGTATTACTTCTTTGCGTATGCTTTCTTCACCAAAGGGCTGCTTTGAGATTGAGACCCAGCCTTGCCAACTGACTCAGAGTCCTGGGCCTCCAATTTCCAGGACTCATTAGGGCAATTTCCAGGTAGGCTGCAGTGTTAGAATCTACTGGAACATCCATTTGCACTGTGCACAGTGTTATGTAAAATTTGTGCTGTCGTGGAGAATTACCATTTAGATTGAAGAAATGGAATTCATTTGTTTCGGTAATTTATTTCCAGGAAACTTATGACTTTACAAATGTAACATAATTGGAACATTTTGGTTTTCTCTTTTGTGAAAATTGCTTTCATCTCTATATTAATAAGAAAAAGAACATATCGAGAATACCTCAGAGACAGAGGTGTACAACTTTTTAATCGCCTTGAGTTCTCTGGTCCCCCACTCAGAAAGGCCCTCATCCCAGCCTATCACAATGTCACGCTGTTCTGACCTCCCCACCTGTCAGATTCCTGAGCCAGGGTTTGCTTTTTCATCCCAAGCCTTTCTGAATTCTGACCTCCCTGAAAACTTCTTTAAAAAAAGTACCTTTTCATATTTTTAAACATAAGCTGTACTGTTTTATTAGAAAGTGGAAGCGGGGCCACCTGGTGGCGCAGCGGTTAAGTCCGCGCTTGGCAGCCCGGGGTTCGCGGGTTCGGATCCCGGTCGCCCGCCGACACACTGTCTGTCAGCCCTGCTGTGGCGGCGTCCCATATAAAGTGGAGGAAGATGGGCACGGATGTTAGCCCAGGGCCAGTCTTCCTCAGCAAAAAGAGGAGGATTGGCAACGGATGTTAGCTCAGGGCTGGTCTTCCTCACAAAAAAAAAAAAAAAAAAAAGAAAGTGGAAGAAGCCCTATCCTAGCCATTATTATTCTTTCTGTTACTTGGCTTTTTTCCCTGTTTCAGTTTGAGGATGCTTTGCACTAATGGTAAGTCCTTCTCTCAGGTGGCTCTGTTTTTCATATAATGTGAGCTGGTATTTATTTTCTTTAGGCACAAATGTATAAGCACAGCAACACAATATTTGTAGTACAACTAGATACAGATACACATATAAAGTTAAGCTACCACCTATCTTAAAATGTTAGCTAGCACTAGAAATTGTGTATGATGATTTTTAAAAATTACTTTTTGTGATTGTAAAATGCATAATGTTGGCGTTGTACTTTATTTAGCAGTTCACCAATTTGGGGACATTTCTTTTTCTTTTTACAAATAACATTATGATGAGAGTATTTGTGCATAAATTAATGTCTGGGTTTTACCTATTGCCTTAGGTAGCATGAATGATTTCTCAGTGTTCATATTATTCAAATTATATTTATCAGCCAAAATAGATGAAGGTTGGATTGTTAAATTATATTATCATTTAATTGTAATGTTAAAACATGTATCTCCTAGTGGCTATATAGTTCCTGGTTAAGAGCATGGATTTTGTTGTTGGACAGACCTGGATTTGAGTCTCATCCCCACCCAGGTGTGTGACCTTGGGCCTTTATAAGCATTAGTTTCTGTATAACTCATTAATAATGGCATTTATGTCACACATTGCTTAGAGCCGTGATGCCCAATATGGTAGCTACTAACCACATTGAGGCTATTGAACACTTAAAATACAGCTAGTTGAATTGAGATGTGCTATAAGTGTGAAATCTGTTCTTGACCTTGAAAATTGAGTACAAAAAAGAATGTGAATATCTCATTAATAATTTTATATTATTACATATTACATTTTAAATGATAATATTTTAGAAATATTGGGTTAAATAAAAATATATTATTAAAATTAATTTGAACTGTTTCCTTTGATTTTTTAATGTGTTTAGTAGACAATTTAAGAGTACTTATGTGGCTCACATTGTATTTCCATTGGACAAAGCTAGTTTAAGGGGGTCCATGAGATAATATGTGTGAATCGCTTAGCACAGTGCCTGGCACGTGGAAAGAGTTTAATTAGTACAGATCTTCCTCGACTTCCGATGGGGTAACTTCCCAATAAACCTATCGTAAGTTGAAAATGTCATTAAGTGGAAAATGCATTTAGTGCACCTAATCTACTGAATATCATAGCTTAGCCTGGCCTATCTTAAATGTGCTCAGAACTCTCACATTAGCCTATGGTTGGGCAAAATCATCTAACATAAAGCCTATTTTATTAAAGTGTTGAACATCTCATGTAATTGATTGAATACTATACTGAAAGTGAAAAACAGAGTGGTTGTCTGGGTACAGAATGTTGTCAGTGTATCGGCTGTTTACTCTCATGATCACGTGACTGACTGGGAGCTGCAGGGGCTGCGAGGGCCCAGCATCACGAGAGAGGATTGTACTGCATATTGCTAGCCCAGGGAAAGATCAAAATTCAGAGTCTGAAGTACGGTTTCTACTGAATACGTATCACTTTCACACCATCGTAAAGTCAAAATATCACAAGTTGAACCATTGTAAGTTGGGGACTTCCATGAATGTTTGTATTATTATGGTAGTAGCAGGAGTGATAGTCATTGTCATTGCGAGTGTCTCAGTTGCAGAGGCTGAGCACTAAGTGACTCATTTGCACAAAAGGGGAGAAGGAGAGGGACAATGCACCCTAAGAGATGCAAGACAGCAGACAGAAACACCAAGGCGAATATAAGACCCAGGAATATTTGTTGGACGATAATGAGTGCAGCCGATCTCTGGCTTTGTTCCACGGATGTCTGAGCTTGTTTTAGATATAGAAATAACCAATATTAGTTTAGATTAATTCTTCCCAGTGAGCCAAGAGGGAGCTAGCAGTAACCTTTCCAGTGCCTAAAGGAGACAAAAGATCTTTTTGACTTTTTAGTAGTGGTTGAGTCAAGGTGGAAGACCCCTGAAGAAGTGCCCCTGTCAGAGTCTGCTTGCGACTCCTTTCATGCCCTCCCAGAGGCTTCTGTTGCTGCCACACTGTGCAGGGGAGGCTCTTCCCTTCCTGTCACATGAATTACTGCTACAAATTTATCAGGTTTCCTTGGGCGGTGTTACGTGTTGATTCCCCTCCAGGGCCCAGGCTCCACTGTCGTTAACTCTGTTCTCCATTGGCACCCGCCACACACACATGCCCTGATGCAAAGCAAATGCCTGCACTTGATAGGACTGGGCACTCGGTGTGATCAGATAGTCATGGTCCTGGAGTAGGGGTGGAAATAGGCACTACATGGGCTTCTGTGCCTGTCGCATGCCTGTGGCAGACATCAATAATCAAATGCAGCAACTTTTCCTATTAAGTCAAGATGCAGCTTCAGAATAATAATAATAATTATAGTGATAATAATTCTCAACCAGTTTTTCAGGTAGTCATGTGGTAAAAGTTATTTGCTCCAAAGTTTGGGTGGATATTAGCTCAAATCTATTATGGAGTAGTCACAACTTTAGAAAAAAGGATTCTTTACATATGAGCAATTACAAATTATATAAATGGCCTACTTAAATTGATTTAATTTGTATTTGCCCATAATACTCTATAAAACAGTAATAAAAATAATTGGTTTTGTTTTAAAGTTAGTGTTTCTTAAAATCTTGGGAAGTGTGAAGACACTTGGGAAAGTTATTTTGGAACCATATTTATTATATCTGTAAAATTTTAAGGGCATTTCCAGTGAAACCTAGATCAAAATAATATATAATGAGAAAATATAAACAATAGAATATATAAGTATTTCCATTTATACCTATTATATAGTTACAGTTTCCCCATATATTTTAGAAGCTATCAAAATTAAAATGCAGGTTTAGCACTGATTTTCTGAAATGGTGATAGAAAAATTGTACGTAAATATTTTCAGCATAAATTCAAAGGAGAAACATAATAATTCCACAGTTTGATGATGATGACAATGATGGTGATGATTATTATTTTAATTTTGTTGGGGTTGGTGGCATGGTGTACACACAAAACTCCATTTCCTGGTTTATAAACTATTCTAAATATTTTTAACTTGAGACTTTCCAAACAGTGCAAAGTAGCCAATATATAAAGTCTCCCTGCCGTTGGAAGCTCAGGTGAATGACTTCCATTTGATGATGGCATGATTGTGCAGGGGCAGATATCCTTACAGAGTATGATCTCAAGGATTTATAGATAACAATGTGCTGTCAGAATAACTCTATCCCTTGTGTATCTTAAAACTAACGAGCTTCAAGAGGATTTGAGCTCTTTCTTAGCTTGACACCATTAGGACAAGGTGCTTCCATCTCAAGGTGCTTTTCCCAAAATCACTAGTTTTTCTTTTTTTGGTCAGAGTAAAAGAGAAGTTTTACCCCCTTTATTTAAATTGAGGTGTAATTGACATATAACATTATATTAATTTCAGGTGTACAACATAATGATTCGATATTTGCAAAATGATCACCACAATAAGTCTAGTTAACATCCATCACCACACATAGTTAAAAATTTTTTTGTGTGATGAGAACTTTTAAGATCTACTCTCTTAGCAACTTTCAAATATGTAGTATTATTAACTATAGTCACCATACTGTATATTACATCCCCATGACTTATTTATATTATGACTAGAAGTTTGTACCTTTTGTCCATCTTCACCCATTTCACCCACCCCTACTCCCTGCCTCTGCCAACCATCTATCTGTTCTCTGTATCTATGAGCTCAATTTTTTTTTTTAATTTTAGATTCTACATATAAGTGAGATCATACAGTTTTTATCTTCCTCTGTCTGACTTATTTTACTTAGCACAATGCCCTTCAGGTCCATCCATGTTGTTGCAAATGACAAGATTTCACAATTCTTTTGGCTTGGTAATATTCCATCATATACAATTTCTTTATCCATTCATCCATCAATGGACACTTAGCTTGTTTCCATGTCTTGGTATCATAAACAATGCTGCAGTGAACATGGGGGTGAAGATATGTTTTTGAGTTAGTGTGGTTTTTTTTTTCGGATAAATATCCAGAGGTGGAATTGATGGGTCATATGGTGGTGCTAGTTTTAATTTTTTCGGGAAACTCCATATTGCTTTCTCTACTGGCTGTTCTGATGTGGGTTTACCTCTTAATGGGAAAGAAAATGCTACAAAAGCAGACAAAGAGGTACCCAAATTAAACAAAAACAAAAAGAATAACCAGATGGAATCAGGGAAAGGAGCAGGTGGCAGGGGATGTAGTAAGAGGGTTTTGAGAAATGCATTTCTTGTAAATGTGGTCCCTGTTCAGACTGATGTTTTCATATGAAGGCTGTGACTGAAATACCTTCTTTTTAACATTTTTAAATGGAAAGTGGTGATTTCATGAATGTTGCTTTGGACTTTATTTCAGTGTTTTTAGACCTATTAGCATTTTCTCTTTTAAATAAAACTGTTTTACAAAAACCTGAAAAGATAGAGTAAAAGATAAGAATAGATAATGACTTGTTGAAAGGGAAGGATGGTTTGAAGGAGGTGAAGGGCCCAGAACTCTTGGTGTTCAGCCTCTCCCTGGTCCATTTCTCCTCCGGTCCCCACTGACACAGGCTAAATTGTGTCCCCCAAAGTTCATATGCTGAAGCCCTAATCTCAGTACCTCAGAATGTGACTGTATTTGGACAAAGGGCCTTTAAAGAGGTAATTCAGTTAAAATGGGGCCATTAGGGTGGGCCTAATCCAATCTGACTGGTGTCCTTATAAGAGAAGGAGGTTAGGACACACAGAGAGACACAGGGATGCACAGGCACAGAGAAAAAGACCATGTGAAGAGACAACATGGGGGTGACCATCTGCCAGCTGAGAGAGGCCTCAGGGGACACAACCCTGCCAGCACCTTGATCTGGGACTTCTGGCCTCCAGATCTGTGAGAAAATAAATTTCTGTTGTTTAAGCCACCCAGTTTTTGGTGTTTTGTTACGGCAGCCCTAGGAAACTAATGTCCCCACCTCCAAGCTTCAGAAGCATGCTTGCTCATGAACACAGGGGCTTGGGGTAACACAGTTTGAAACCTTAAAAGAATGATAGTAAATCAAATTAAACTATTTTAAAAGAATCATTCACTAGTACACAGTGGGATTCATCCGAGGAAGGTAAGACTTTTTTCATGGTATGCCATTTGTAGATGAAACTTATGTTTGGTATGTGGGCCCTTCTTAAATAGCCCTTCTTAATTCAAAGGAGTGCCTTAGAATAGAGGCAATGCAGTAAAGTATTGGAAAGGAGACACATTATCATTTCTTGTTGATGGCAGTTCAGTTGCAGCCTCTGTTAGGTCATCAGAGTGGGCTGAGTATCTGAGGGCTTCTATCATCCTAGCATCTACAAAGGGCTCCTGGTTTCATGCCATCCTTGGTTGCTAGTGGTGGCACTGAGGTATGGCTTGTCCCTCATCATCTTTGGGCATCAGCCTGCCAGTCCCGAGGTCCATATACTCCTTGCTTTGCTTGCCTCACCTGGGCTCTGTTCTGGACTGCGGCCCTCTTATCAAGTCCATGTGGCCACCACTTTGGACACTTGAGATGTGGCCACCACTTCAGACACTTGAGGACTTTCTTCTGCAGTTGCTCTTCTGTCAGGCTGTTCATAGTCTGCATCTCCCATACTATCCTTGAGAAGGGAGTAACCGTCTGTATAGTCCCTGATCCCACTGTGTGTATGTAGGGGTTCTGTCTCCTCATCCCCACCCGAGGCCCCAGGTGATGGTGTCCTAGGAACTAGACAGCATCTAAACCCTACTATGTCCCTGACTTTGCACTTGGTTAATACTTTGGGGAGATTTTTACCTCAATTACATATTTAATTTAAAATGCTGGGGATTTATGCCAATGAAATAGAGAAACCACAAAAGACCTGTTGAGAAGAATATTCTTGAAGCATTATTTGTTATTGTAAAAAACTGGAGGCATCCTAAATGTTTACCAACAAGGGTATGATCACACCAGTTGGGGTCCATTCATGTGATAAAATAGTATGAAGTAAGGACAACTTAGATGCTTGAAAAATGTGTGATAGTGTGATGAAATTCCGTGACATAATGTTAAGAAAAATATGGTTCCAGTGATGTAAAATATAAACAAGTAATTGCAGTGGAAAAAAAGAAGAAAAGATGCCAAATGCTAATAGTGTTTTTTCCTGGTTGTTGAGATTAAAAGAGATTTTTGTTTTCTTTAGACTTTCCATATTTTTTGCAACAGTGCACTTATAGCTAAATCCAAATTATTCGTAATTTTTAAAAATTGTTTTCAAATAATGATTCATTAAAAAATGTGTATTATTGCTCGCTTCAAAATGTTGTAAAGTCACAGATCCCATGTATTCATGTAAATCTTTCATTCAACAAATATTTACTGAGTCCCTCTAAGAGAGAGACTGTGGAGTCACTGCTTAAGAAGTTCAGGACCTGGGAATCAGACCCTAGGTTGAAATCTCAACTGTATTACTTTTTGGTGTGTGGTTTCTGGAGAGTTACTTGACTCAGGCCTTTTCGCTGTGGAGCTCATAGCCTCCTGGGAAAAAAGTGTGGTGTGGATATTTACAAAATGCCTTGAAATAATTTGATCGTGATGTGTTTATTATTGGTGCCTGGCCTAGTGAGTTCTTAAATAGCATTTGAGAATAAATGATTGAAATAAATGAATGAAAAAGGATTGGTTTAGAAAGTCTTTTCCCCTAGAGTAGAGATTGGTTGGTTCTTTGGAGACATTTATGTGTGCAATTAACAAGCTGCCCCTGGTGAACCATGGAACCCATTCATCCATTCACTCACTTGCTCATTCATTCATTCATCATTCAGTACTTCATGAGCATCTAATATGTGTAATGACAGGCCTGAAAAGAATCTCCATCTAATGCCTTGTCCTCAGAAAATACATTTTAATTCAAATAGGAAAACATAAAATGCTTAACAGTTGGTTTCCCAGCAGGGCGCAAATGTAGTTGACCTCAAGTTACTGCCGTTGAATTCAGATATTGGTGGCTGTGCTCAGTAAGGAGAATTATAGAAACATTCAAGGAAGCTGCATCTGAGACTAATGATGCCTTAGATTCTGTTTCCAGTGAAGCTTTCTCCCTTTAAAGACGGGGAGAACAGGTGTGAAGACGCAGCCCTTGCATTGTTGTTTTTTGTTTGTTTATTCTTTTTGCTGCTCTATTCTTATAACAGCAAATCACAAATAAAAGATGCTTCTGTTTTTCTCTCTCCTTTCTCACTCTTCTACTCTCCATACCCATCGCCTTGCCCCCCTCTTTTTGTAACCAAATCATGGTTTCTTTGAATATTTTGTTACAAGCCCAGTAACCGTTGCGTCAGAAGTTGAGGCTGCGAACCTCACCGCCCCTTCACATATTTGAGAATCCGTGTCTGTCGTTTGGCTTCTGTCACTTTATTGGTGTGGGAGGCCTTTAAGTGCTTCTTCAGTTTCCCCTTCTCTCCTGCTTTGCCAGTAGGTGATCATAAATATTTATGAACTAGCAATTCCATCTTGATGCTGTCGCGGTAGTATAAATGACATCACCCCAATTTAAGATGTGTTTTAAAATTAATTGATGTAATGAGAAAAGGAAACCACAGAGCAGTTCGCACGAATGACCTCACCCTTTCAGGCGGCTGCCTAGTGCTGCCAGGTAGTGATGACTTTCTCTTTTGAATGTCAAGGTTTGCTGGAAAGAATTGCAAATATTAATTTCTTTTGCTTAGGATTAAACAGGAGGGTTTTCTCCTTCTGTATTGTGAAGTTGCTCCTTGCTTGCCTTGCTGACTTTTTTTATTTTTCTCTTCTGGTCTTTCCATCTGTGGAATGACTTCCTTTTTTCTCTCTACCTCCATTTCCATCCATCTAACTTCCCCATGTTATTTTCTACTTGACCCTCAGCTGAGGTCCCATCTCTTCTGGAAAGCCTTCTGTCTTGGTCAGCTTGGGATGCTCTAAGAAAACACCACAGATTAAGCAGACATTTATTTCTCTCAGTTCTGGAGGCTGCAAAGTGCAAGATCGAGGTGCTGGCAGATTTGCTGTTTGGTGAGGGCTCTTTTCCTGGCTTGTAGACAGCTGCCTTTTCTCTGGGTGCTTACATGGCCTTCCCTGGTGCGTGCATGTGGAGAGAGAGAGGGTCATAGTCTTTCCGTCTTCCTGTAAGGGCACTAATCCCATCGTGGAGGCTCTCATTACTCCCAAAGGCCCCACCTCTAAATACCATTACCTGGAGGTTAGGGCTTCAACATATGAATTCTGGGGACACATTCAGTCCTTAGCACCTTCCTTCATCTGAGCCAGAGTAATTCTGCCTTCCTCCTTCCTTTTGGATTCACGCATGTGCCAGTCACGTGGTTCTGTAGATTGATCTTATCGCCTCTGCTTCTCCGTAAACATGATTAGCCCAGGAACCCCTGCATTTTGCCTTCCTCTGTTGTGCACTGCTTAGCACGATGCTTGGCACATGGTTGGCATTCAGTATTTCCTGACCGAGTCAGTGACTGATCCTGACCCGTGTGCTTGCTCCTCCCTGGGCTGTAAGCATGACTCTTTCCAGAGGGTCGGACAGGGCTTGCTGTCTATCCTCGTGAGAGGATCCAAGTGATGATCATTTAGCTTGGAATGCCGGTAACTATTATACAACGGTACTTTCAGAGCTGGAAGGGAACCGAATGGTTCATTATTCAACACGTATTTCTGTATAGGAAAGATGACTACAGGAGAGGTTACACGACTTGCCTGTGGTTTCCCACAGAAATAGCCATACACCAGCGTGTGCCTGCTGATCGTCTTGGCTACTGGGCCTTTGAATACGAGAATCAAAGGGTGCTTCAAAAAAGGCAGAGAGTCAATGCTTCATCACAGATAACTTTTCTTAGTCAAAGGGTTAACTTTCTTTAATAAATGGATGGATTTTTAAAGGTTCCTTATAGCCCAAGTTTGATAGAACAAGTGGTAAAAATAACATGTCAGTCAGCCAATGGCAGGTCTGGAATTCAAATCTTCAGAGTCTGATTCTGGAGAATAAAATAGCTATGCTGTGGCCTCACCCCAGACCAAAGAAATCAGAATCTCTGAGGATGGGTCTAATGAATGCATCAATATTTTTTAAAAGCACCCAAGTGATTCTACTGTACAGCCAGGCATGGCAACCACCAGTGGAATGAGGTAGGCTACAAATAATATAAAACAAAACAAACAGATTCTCATCTTGAATAGACATAACCTGTTGAGCTGTGTGGCTTAGATGAGGGGAATGCACCCACAGGGTCACATTGCACTATTGACCCTGCAAAGATGTCAGAGCTTTACTTTCTAAATACGTGTGCTGTGTATCAAACCACCCCAAAATTTAGTGGCTTAAAACATTTATCTTTTCTTTATTTCTGTGGGTCAGGTGGAGAATTCTTGTGGTCTGGGCTCTCTTGGCTGATGTCAACTAGGTTGCTGGCCTCTCGGCTGGGGTGAGAGGGTCTAGGATGGCCATGCTCACTTCACTAGTGGTTGATTTGTTATTGGCTGGGGCAGTGGGGATGCCTCAGCTGTGTGTGCCTCAGCATCCAACAAACCAGCCTGGGTTTGTCCTCAGAGAGGTGGACCCAGGGTTCCCAAGCAAAAGAAGGCATGCCCTTGAGTAGGGACCTTTCAAGCCTCAACTTGCCTAAAGTTTACTAAATTTTCATTAGCCAAAGAAAATCACATGGCCAAGTTCACATTCGAGGGATGGAGAAGTAGCCACCACCTCTTGATGGGAAGAGCTGCAAGGTAATGTTGCAGAGTAGCGTGTGTACAGGAAAAGAAAGATGTTTGTGGGCATTTTTGTACAGTATTCCAATTAGCAGAATTCCATATGAAATGGAATAACCGTCTCTGGACAAAACACTTTATCATATTACTTTTGTATTTTGAGTGGACTTACATAATAACTTAAGCAAGGCCTTGTTAAGAGAGCTTGGCCAACAGTCCATGTGCACAGATGCCATAGATGTTGACTGCACAAGGAACACATGGTCTGTTGATTTGAGATAATCCACAATCATGAAACAGTAGGTTATTAAAAGCACATACCTGCGTTTCCAGTACTGGCTCTATCACTTTCTAGCTGTGTGACATTGGGCCATTTATTCAATACTTGTAAGCCTCAGTTTTCTCATCTGTAAAACGGGGCTAATAATGGTACCTACCTTACAGGGTATTCATGAGGGTTAAATGAAATAAAGCATGTAGCACAGTTCTTGACGCAGCATAAGCATTAGTACATGAAGTTGTGATAATTAGACATCTCCACTTGTCAAAGAGCCAAGCTGGAACTCCCATTAGTTCCTGTTTAATAGGACTCAGAGGTCCAGCTGGGCATCCGAGCCTGCTGTCAGTGATGGCTGACTGAGCATATTGCTGGGATCCCTGGCTCCCCATTCCATCAGGAAACCCAGTGAGCTGAAATCACAGGTCTTGCTTTCTTCCAGGACGTTCTGGAGAAGCCACTACCTCTCCTTCTCTAGCCTAAAAATTAGATTTGCACCTCTCTGTCCTTCATCTATATTCACCTTGCATAGGGGAGCTATAAATTCTGCAGGCCTTTGACTGCTCTGTCATTTGCCAAGAGGGGAGCTGAAGAAATATGGCTGGGTACCTGATCGTGATTTCAGAAGTGTGCCTGCTGGGCTTGCCCATGGGCTGGATTACAAAATGCTGTAGCTGGCGAGCTGCATATATTGTGCCCGAGAGGAACCTGAGGAGGCTGGGAAACACATGAATTATACATTCTGACAACGTGAACATGCAGAGGGCGTGTCTTCTGTGACTTTAGTTTTTCATTAACCAAACTGTTCTTGGATTCAGAATCTATATACTTTCCTTACATCTCACTATTTCCTGGTTGGTGTGTCACTGCCAGGATGAGTTAAGGGGAGTGACTGCAATGGAATACGGCAAAATGGGGTTCTTCATGCAGAAGAGTCTGTCTGTCACGTAGATGCCAAACAATGAGCATTGTTATTTTCTTTCATCTTTTGCCCCCAGGTTGAACTGCCCGGGTCACTGGAGCTCAGAGTGGCTGTGGAAAGTCACAGGACTAACACCCTTCACTCGCCAATGTCTTTTTAAGGCAACTTTCTTCGAGATGTGAAATTTGTTATATAACATGTTGTTTCACATCTCGTAACCTACAAACATTCCTTTAAAAGAAAATACTTTGTCTTTCTCAACCAGATGCTTACTAACCAGCCTCCTCCCTCCTTCATGGCATTGTTCCTTTCTTTCCATCATCTGAGGACTAAAAATAGCATTAAAGTGTTTAAAATGGTTCCTCAGATTTAATCTGAGGAAAGTTTGGTGGTGGAGGCCACTTTTTAGGTCCAGGAAAGTTTCAGTTCTCTGAGTAAACCAAGACACAAATTCAAAACTAGGCCCCTAAATGCAAGACTTAATTATCAAATGCTGATGTCTCGCTTTTGAGTCCTAGTCAGCGGTTTTGGGCCAGGTGTACCTCACCTGCATTTATCACGTTTGGGCGGTGCATAGCCCCTGGTGGCACAGGCAGCCCCGAGTCATCAATGCACACAGCTGTCTGCTCACCGCCCTTGAGTTGTGTCCTGTGGAATCCTTTCTCTGAGCCATCTGTCACATGCTCTCCTTCGGATCGATTTTCTCTAGGATCTGTGCTCAGAAAGGTTGCAGGAGACACATTATTTGCTTCAGCAGTTAAGTCAATAGTGAGCATTCTGAACATTTCTAGTCCGCCTAGTGGTCACCTTGCCTTGCAGTTTTTAACCTCTTTAAGGTTTCATGAATCTTTCTCCTTTCTTTATTTTTCTTCATATCACTGAATGCTACCTGAAATTATTTTTGTTTATTATATTCTTTTCTACTGTCTCTCACAATAGAATATAAAGTCCATGAAGGAAAAGCCTTTGTCCATCTTGTTCAGGGATGTATCCCCAGAGACTGGAACAGTGCCTGGCATAGAATCTACTACACTTAAAGCTGCAGTAGTACCTACTATGGCTGTGTCTACTGCATGCAATAATGGGTATGATCAGTAACGGTGGAATGAATGAATGAATATGTGTATTCCCTCATCTTGGTTCAGTCTACCTTTCTCTTCCTTGCCTGCCTATTACCACAGCCATCTCAATTGTCCCACGTTTCCCTTATTTTCTACCCCTCTCCAACTGCTCTCCTGGACCATATCTTTGTTCCACAACTCCATTGCTGTTGGAAAAATGGTGCACGGACCCTCCATCATCTGGCCCACGTCTCCTTCCGGCCTCGTCTTGTGTCGGGGTCTGCCCACAGTCTAACAACAGTGAACTGAAGAATGGTGGTGTTCTGCACTCATGCTCCAGTTTCTTGCCTCTCTGTCTTTCATTCATTTATTCAACAAATGTCTGAGCATTGATTATGCACTAGACCCTGTTCTAGGTACTGAAGACACAGCAGCACACAAGACAAAGCCCTTTCCTTCATAGAACTTACAGTGGAATGGAAGCACTACATGAATAATATAATGCTGGGTAGTGCTATTTGCTATGAAGAAAAACAAAGCAGGGCAGGGGGTGGAGAGGGAAGGGGTAGAGAGAGGGGAGGGGGACATGCCTTCTTCTTTGCCCAAGCACCCTTTCCCTTCCCTTCTGCACCTGAGAGTAGCTCCCATTCATTCTTTAAGACTAAGATCTAGGCTCGTTCTCTCCAGAAAGCCTTCCTGGACTGCTGGCCCAGACAGAGGGAGGTGCCCTCCCACGTGTTCCCCAATACCTGGTGTGTGAGCCCTTCACACACGGCTGGGTTTTACACTTGTTCCGTTTCTGAATCCCATCTAAGCTGTGAGCTCCTGAAGGCCAGGACTGGGTGTCACCCATCTTTGTTTCTCTTATCCCTAGCAGGGTCTGACATGCAGCAGGTGTCTAATAACAGTAAAAGGAAAAGTTATACAATGCTTACATCAATGGTTCTGCTAGTATTTACTTTAGGGTAACCAAAAGATAGCAGGAATTAGATCAAATGTTTCCTTAGAAGTTGGGATGTTCTCTTCTAGGTTAAGTTTTGTTCAGAATTTTTTTTTCTAATTTCCAAAGTATATGTACATTGTAGAAAATTTGGAAAACAGTAAAATTTATGAAGATAAAAGTGAAAAAACCCATAATTCTATCTCTGCTAATCTTTAACCACTGGAAACATATTTGCTGCATAGCCTTTATATATGTATAAGCTGTATATATGTATGTGTGTGTATATATATATGTATATATATGTGTGTGTATATATGTGTGTGTATATATATATATATATATACACACACATACACACATTGGACCATAATTTTCTTATTGTCCTCTAACTCTTTCTACACAACAAAATACTGTGAATATTTCCTCCTGTTTTTGAAGATTCTGGACATGTATTTATTATTAGGTATATGTGATATTGTGATTTATAATAAATATAAATTTGGTCTACACCCCCTTCCCCTCCCCCCTCTTCCTGGCACAGAGTTCCTAAAACCTTTGGAGTTTCCTAAGTGATTAGAGCAACAAAGGTGTCTTTTCTTGTGTTGATGAGCTGACTTTTGGACCTTATTTAAGAATGGGGGCTGGTTGCCAGGAGAACCAACCAGGTGATTAGAGGGTTGGAACTTTCAGTCACACCCCCCTAACCTTTGTTTCAGTCCCACCCCCCTGGCTTACTGTTTGACCAGTAGCAAGGTCAAACAGGCAATTTTGCTTAAGTTCTCTTTCTGGTGACAGGTGTAGTTCTAATTCACCCTGTCACAGCAAACATAGCCCTTTGGGGTCCCAGCCTTATGCAGGAATAGGGAGAGGATGGTGCAGGTCTCCTGGTAGACTCCCCATCCTGGGCTAGCCATATCTAAGCTTTATCTCTGGTCAGCCAGGTACCTGAGGGTTACTGTAAATATTCAATAAGAGCATGGTTACCCTTTGATCTTGTTCCCTACAGAGACTCAGATGGAAAGAAGTTAATCTTGTTAATTTGCTGTTTTCTTGTTTAACCTGAGGGGTGATGCAAGGGTCACAAGGATTTATGAGTTTGTTTTACAGAAGAAAAAGAATGCCATCAAGAAAGTTACCATCACCAGATAACCAGCCCCCAGCTGCCATTGATGCCCAGATATAGGATTGCCCAGGGGCTTATCTGGAGTGAAAGGAACATGGATTTTCCCTTTGTTTCTCTGAAACTCCTCCTCCCAAGCCCTTTAGGAGGAAGCTTTCTTCTTTTGTTAAGAGGGATTTGAGAGAACCTATCCTCCTGCCTTCTGTTTTGGCCAATTTGAATAAACCTTTCTCCATCTCCAAGCACCATGTCTTAGTGATTGGCTTATTGTGTATCAGGCACACGAATTTGAGATTAAGAGTAAGATTAAGAGGTTCGATATCGTGAACAGTGCAGCTGTCAGAA
Organism: Tapirus indicus; assembly: GCA_031878705.1. Classification (NCBI taxonomy): domain Eukaryota; kingdom Metazoa; phylum Chordata; class Mammalia; order Perissodactyla; family Tapiridae; genus Tapirus; species Tapirus indicus. Next base: position 78,194,830 of record CM062917.1, read on the forward strand.
TTGTGGAAGATGCTCTCTGGGCTAGAGTCTCCCAGACAATTCTTCTTGGTCTCTTGGAATGCCTTACTTCCAGCCAGCTTAGCAATACACTGAAAACAGTGTTTATTATATTTTGTCTGGAAATTTGAGTGGGAGGGTTATTCTAGATTTCTAGCTCACCATAATGTGGGAAATAGAAATGCCAGTGACATATTTAACTAATTCCCTATTTTTCAATATTTAGTTGGTCTCTACCTTTGCAAAGGTAGGTAAAGTTATAATGAGCATTCTTGTAGAGAAATCTTTGGAAATATCTCTGATTAATTCCTCAGTGTATTCTTAGAAGTAGAATTGATAGGTCCATGAGTATAGACATTTTTAAGAATTTTGATAGATGGTGCCAAACTGTACTCCAGAAAGACTGAATGAGCTTATACCCTCACAACAATGCTCATCTATTTATTTTAGGCCTCTAGAGAACATGACTGAAGTTTTCTGAGGCTTTATATATGGGGCAGACCATATGCTCTGGGTGATATTCAAGTCAGAGATTTATTTAGTTTTCTACTGATCACTGGAGACCCCTAGAAATCATCATTGACACCAATCCAAGTTCCCTCTTGGGCTTCAAAGGGAAAAAGCCCTGGGTGGGTTTGATAAAAATGCCTGGAGTATGAGTCTGTGCATCTTTCTGGTGTCAGGAAGCCAGGCCCAGCCAGGTGGGTGAAGGGGGGGGAGTATGGGTAATGGAACATGGTGCAGCAGAAAGGACCCAGCCCTGGGTCTGCAGGTCTCCACCACCTCCAGTGTGTTCTGAGAAGGGCTTCTTCTGGAGGCAGAATCTAGTGATACTTGGAGAACCTGGGCTCTTTTGTTGTAACTTCAAGCTTAATACTCTTAACAACTGGTGAAACCTGTAAATGACCCATTGCCTCTTCTATAGCAAAACAAGATCCTTTTCCAGCCTGCAGAGTTGGAGGATGAGGTTCCAAGCAGGTGGCTCTGGCCCTCCCAGAGGGCTTTGCCTCTGAAAACCACCAGGCTCTATTTTATATCAATTTGAGTTTTGAAATTTTATTTTACAGAAATCAAATTCTGACAGTACTCAAGACCCCATCAACCTTAGCAAAAGTTTATGACAACAATTTTTAAGGGCCTTAATCTGAGTAAATATCTGTTACCCTTCCTAGAATACAGGCTTGTCTTACAACTGGGGTTTTAGAACTTTGACTCAATGTAATATATATTTAATTCACACTACTTGGTGTGCATTAAAATGGTGTATTTGGACCCTCAGCAACCTTTTCTGAGAGATCATTTTTATTCTGTGTCTGTGTGTATGTGCATGTGTGCTTTGATACTGCAAATATGCCCCCCTCCCAGGGGTTCAAGATGGACGCATTGGAGGAGTGCTCATCAGGGCCAGATATGGTCTCATGCTGTCAGCCAGGGCCTGGCAGGAGGCAGATTTCAGCTTAGATAGTTCAAGAGGCTTTGGTGAATGGAATGTTTGCACAAGTGTGGGAAGCGTTAAGGGAATCAACCAGAGACTGGTAGCAACAACAAGAAGCTGTAACCACTGATAGGCCTGAAGGGGCAAGGGGAGAAAGTGGTGCACCCAGACCCAGTGAGAGCTGGAGTCGTAAGCAGGGGTCTCTGGACAGGAGCTGCAGGGGTGAAGGGACATAAGCACAGCCAGAAACACAGCTCAAAGCTGGGATGGAGCAGGGCCTGACCTTTCTTTCCTCACCCCTTTCTTCTCCTGCTCGTGCCTCCCATTGGCCAGGAAGTTAGAGGCAAGGGAGCTTGGGTGCTTCCATCCCACAGGACGCAGGGAACTATAGAGAACGGATGTGGGGCCGGCGGATGGTTAGGTCTCTGGAAGGTCTCAGTGTGAGTGTGTTATGCAGATGGTTTTATTTCATTAATTGTCACCTAAATGGTGAAAAAGCAGTGGAGAAGAAGATAAGGTGAGAAAGCTTTAGCTTGCACTTGGTGGAGTTGGGCCCTGAACCAAAGCTTTCTCTCCCCTCTCCCCCCATTATTTGAGCCTGGTTTATATTGAATTATTCATACAGGTCAATTAATGATGCTGATGCATGTATCCCAGTAACCTGAACTACACCTGGCAGGGGTTACAACATAGGGATTCTGTTTGGGAACAAGTGATCTTCAGGTCCCTGTGTGGGGCCTCGGGGCGGTGGACAAATGAGGAAGGGGGACTCACGGAGCCTCAGTGACTTATCCAGGGTGAGAGAACTTGTGCCGAAAACAGGATATCCAGTTATTTGTTTGTGTTCCTGAGAGATGGTTCAGTTCTGGGTGTCATATAAATTTCGTATTAAATTAAGATAATTCCTCCTTAGGGATAAGCTGAAGGATCTGCCCACATCTGACAAATCAGAGCAATTCTGTGGTCGTCAGAATGATCTGTGCAGACCCACTACAGAAGGCTGCCAGGGGATCCTCATGCCGCCGAGTTGAGGAGCCCTGTTTTAGAGGTGCAGGGCTCCCCAGGTCTAGATCTCTATGATGCAGCTCAGGGTTTCCCCAAGTGCGTTTCGTAGAACATCCGTCTCTCGAGATACTCCATTGACAAAAAGCTTCTCTGGTCAAAAAAATTTTGGGCAATACTACATTCTGTATCTCCCTCTTGGAGATTCAAAGTGTACTTGGCATATTAAGGCCAGATGAAGTCATCTAGTTTCCTGGATAATTTTGTTTGAGTGAGTTATCATTTAAATGTACATTTATTTAAGTTTATCTTTTGTTTTCCCAATTAGTTATGGAACCCTTTAGTTTGGCTCTTAACACCCAGGAGAGTGCATCTGTATAGTCCACATTCAGAAAGAAAGTGCCTTTTAGTTGCTCATTGGAGACCTGAGTAGGTGCAGGGATTTCTTTACGCTTCCCGTTTCCTAACAGTTTGTAGCCTAACAGTTCATAAGAGGCTACCCGGGACGTGCAGCTCTGCATCTCTCCCTCTCTCTTGCTCTCTCTCTTTCTTCTCTTCCCTCACAACTCCTTTGGCTCTTCCCCCAAGTCCTGGATTCACTGGGGCGAGGGGAAATTTGAGTTTCTGAGGTCCTGGGCATCCCTGGAAGAGAATTAGGTCCTTCGCATTCTTCAAAATGAAACTTCCTCTTGCTAATACCGGCCACTTTTCACAGCATAACTTAAATATATTTTATGCTGACAAAGTCTGTCATGAGATCCCAATAAGAGGTGAGGAGGGAATAGAAAAAGAAAGGAGGTGAGAAAGGGGAGAGAATACCCCTCTTTGCCACAGTTATGTTCAAAGGAGGCAGTGACCAATGTGGGTATTTGCAGATGCTCTGCACAGGGCTAAACACGGTGTCTTCTTCACGCCAGGTGCTGAGTGGGCATTTGGTTACAGATTGCTCTTTAGGTTTTGGAGGAAGAAGCAAAGATGAGTTCAGTGTAAATGATGCAATGGTACGCAAGGTACTGGGTTAAAGCCTTTTTCTTATTTTTTGTAAAAAGCCATCATAGCACATTTGACATAGAAATAGATTTGCTCTTATTTACAGCTATGATTGTCCGATGTTAAAAATCCCCTGCTTGTAATCCGAGTTGCTTGAAACATTGGTTCTGAAATCCAAAACGAGATGCTGCTCCTCTGGTTTCAGTTGTTGTTTCTGCATGAAAGAGCGGTAGCATCCATCAGGGGTTTGAGCAAGCCAGAGATTACTTATCATTTTGGGGGATGGGCAGGAAAAACTTCATGAATGTTCCTGTTTCATTTATATGAAGTTGTTGAATGTCAGTGAGCCAGAAACTCGAGTTTAATTCACATATTGTGGACAAAAATGTGACTGATCAGAATGATTCCACTTCCTATGGAGTAGTTTGCAGAATCACCTTTTTATAAAAATCTAATTGTGATGACTTCGTTAAAATGCAAATGCAACCACAAGCAACCAGAACCCAGTCAACTGTCCAGAACATTAACCATTTGGAACTTTTCAGTCTTCTACTTTAAGAGAATGGGGGAAATGCTAAGCAGAGATCATGCACTCGTTTTAATAACCAGCATTCAGGGTGTATCCTATGATCAGTACAGCTTCAATCTGATAATTTTGATTATTTTTTTTTCTGCATCTACAACAAATGCCCAGAATAATGACTTTGGTTCTTTTATTTACCTGTAGGATTTGACACTAAGTTTGTCGTTTTTAGAGAAGGCTTCCCAAACTTGAATGTGCAGATGAATTGCCTGGGAATGTTGTTAAACGGTAGATTCCAAATCAATGAGTCTGGGAGAGGTCCGAGATTCTGCATTTCTAGCAAGCTGCCGGGTGAGGCTGATGCTGCTGGTGTGAGGACCCACTTTGACTGGCAAGGATTTAGAGGAGGAAATGTGACTAGGATGAAAGGACTCCATCAAATAATCAGTTATACTTATTGCTTAATAAATTCATCCTAGTCAGTAATTCTTGGAAGCTATGCAATAAGAAGATTTGAAAATGTTTATAGGTTACTTCTTTCAGTGAACGCGGACATTATATTGATGGGACTATAGTATTCTTTCAATTTTCTGACTCATCAAATATTAGGTATTATAAATTGTGGCTTGAACAGGTACACAGGAGCAGAAGAGAAAGAACCAACATTTTAGAAAGCAAACTCGTGTCTGGATCTCTTTAAACAGAGGCAGAGAGATACTTCTACAGTACTGCATATCACAAGGTGTGGAACCAATACATCCAGTGAACCTAATTATCTCATGAACCTGCATTTTGTGGAGGGAGGTTTTATTCTAGAAACACAGTCAGTTGTTTTTCCAAAAACACAGCCCCAGCTTTTTTCTCTGTTGATTCTATCTTGTGGCCCCTGTGCTTTACACCAGGGACCCTGCATAGGATTCGATTTCTCATGGACGTGAAATAAGATTTATAGGAAGCTAGCTGTTTGTAGGAGTTGTTTACTTTTACTGTGTTCAGGATTTACTAGGTGCTAAGGTCAAAATTTTGAATGAAACCACCATTTTAGTAGGACAGAAGTAAGTCATCCCATTTTTGGTTTTCTATTCTGGAATTTTGCCTTAATGTCTCTAAAGAGCTTTGGCATGGGTTGTAGCATCTTTTTTTTATTCTCCTTTTTCAGAATTGTTTTGGCTATTCTGTGTCTTTTACATTTCCATATACATTTGAGAATTAGCCTATTAGTTTCTTCAAAAAAGCTGGCTAGAATTTTGGTTGTGATTACCTTGAATTCTCAATGGAAGAAAATCAACATCTAACAACATTGATAAAACGATGTTGTGCAAGCTCCTTTGATAAAAGCCCTAATCCTTTTAAAAGGAAAAACAGCTTCTGCCATTTGAGATGCCTTCAACCGAAGGCTGAAAACATCCTACTAAACACTTTCGAATGATAATTATCCTTTGCCAACTGTAGGGCTCGTGTTCCTGAAAAGTGTCGTTGTTGGCAAAATCCCATTGTTGTGGGATTAGTGTACTTAGACTTACTGTGCAGATTGTTTCTGGTGGGATGAATTGTACTGGTTTGTTTTTAGACCATTCCTACAGGGTGACACAACCTGGTCTTTTTTTTAGTGTGTTGGATTGTTTTAATTCATTATTTCTTACAGTTGAGAGTAACATGGTAGTGGGAGATTTTGAGCTAGGAATTTTGAGGCCCACACTGTATTCCAGGATGCCCTGTGGGGAGGGTTAAGAGAAACTCTGGAAGGCCTCTGGGGCTAGCAGCAGTGGAGGGTGCTGGGGACCTTTTACCTCCAGGCCTGAAGGGGAAGGGGAGGGAGCTGTTATCAAAACTCAGAGAGAGGAGATGTAATTGTTGGAGGGACAACCTGAAAGGGAGTGAGGCTTTTGCAATGGTGGCTGGCAGGGAGGGAGCCAGGGAACCAGTGCCCCAACCTCTCTCTTCTTCTGCCCTTCCATCTCCTGCTGGCGCTTCCCATTGGTTGAATCCAACCAGAATCCAGAGGGTCAGGGTGGGATGCAGCCCTTACTGGTCCACTTCCTGGAGTGCTGAGCAGGATGAGAAGGGTGGAGGTAGATCTGGAGGGGTACATGCCGAGTATGTACTGCAGACGTGTCTGCACGTATTTACAGATGGTAGGAACAGCTAGTGAAAGGCTGTTCCAGAAGCACCTTTCACTTATACAAGTATTGTATGCATATCACTCAGGGTATCCAGAAGACAACTGTGTTCTTACCTATTCTGTCATGCAGTAGTTTACAGTAACCAAACTGTGCTCTTAAAACATCCCCCACAAAGTATTCCCAAATGGCAGACAAGAGTCTGGTGATATAGCCCCAAACAGCATACTGTTAAAACAATATTTCTTTGAAGTCTCGATTTTATTTTAAAAATTCATACAAAGTTTGCATTTAACTTTATAAAATATCCATGTTAACCATAGGAACATGGTGATTCCAGCTCAAATTAAAAGAAGCCCAAATGGAATCTGAAGGGTAGGCCTCCTACCAAACCATATTTAACACTTTCTCTTCTTTAGTAATTCACTCCATGCAGATCAGACTTTAAAAATAGCTGCAGAAAACTAAAAATCAAGGCATAAAGCAAAATACAGAAATATATGCAAAAATAATTAGTGCTGCACGATTTACTTGTTTGTTTGTTTGTTAGTGGTGGTTGCATGTTCTGTAGTGAGAAGTATTTTCAGCTCTGAGTGACTGGCGGGGAGGAGGCCGGGTGCTCTGACACAGGTGGCCAGAAGGAGCAACCTCTTTCTCGCCCGAGTCTCTCCAGCACCTTATGTTGCCCCTCTGTCCCAGTGCTCTTTAAGGAAAGGTTATGCAGGCACTCAGAGTTCCTTCTTGAGCACAGATCTTTAGAAAACAACCACAGGAACACTGAACTGAGAAATACAGTGTCCAGTGCTATATCATTTCCAGAGGAAGTACCATTTTGTTTCCAGTCTATTAGCAATCTCCTTTACTTTTTTTGACTTCCATTCAAACCTGCAATTTGTAAAAAATGTGTTTTTTTTATCAGATTGTTGTTACTTTGGGATCAATAAATGTTAAAGATAGAAACCACCAGTGAAATCACCTTTTGGCCGTACATCCTGTTGTATCCATCTGAAATCCTTGGTAATGGTGAGCCCTGGCTTTGGAGTATATTGCATGGCTTTTGGGGGACCATTTAAGAATTTGTGGAATTTGGGTGGTAGTCCAGTCTGAGATTATGCAGAATGTTTTTTCAAAATTCTCTAAGTACCCTATTGCCTTTCTCCTTTTCTTCATTCACAATGTGTTTCTAGGCAGGAAGGGTCAAGTTACCAAAAGGTATCATTTAGTAAAAAATGGAGGAAAGTTTGCTTGAAGAGGGTCAATGGCCTTCCTGATGTCAATCAGTGGCCCCAGGTAGGATTGCAGTAGGGACTTCAGTGTGGGGATTCTGGTCACACTGTCCTTTCCAGCAAAATATGCTGCATTTTTAAATGGCTTTTGGTCTTGGAAATAAAACCTAAACAGGGCAAAGGCAAGCTGCTCTTGTTATTAGGCCAGATTTTACTCTCAGTCCCCAGACCTGGATTTTCCTAATTCAGGGGAGATGCATTAGCAGTACGGCAGCATTTGGTCTTCTGGTTCGAACGAGGGTTGTGTGGCAGGATTCTGTTCCTGCTGCTCCAAAACTTTTCTCAGATGCTTTGGCTAATGCGAAGGAGTTACCAGTAAAGACAATTTCTAGGATCCTAGGCAGCTACTCTAGGCTTCCTTGGTTGCACTGGCAACGTTGCTAGCATGTGTGTGTTTCTTAGAGTTGGAGAATTGCTCAAGAGATGTTTATCAAGCTGCAGAAAGAGAATTGCTGGCAAACCATGCTCCAAATAAAGATGGTTCCATAGTCTTGACAGTGTGCCATTAGCTCTAAAAGATCCATCTGTATCACAGAAGGTCGAAGATGTGACCTCAGCAATACACTTAACTTTTCTCAGAGTCTCATCCATTGGATGAGCGAATTGGATTGACAAAATCTAAGCTCTCTGTCAGATCCTTTATATTGCAGTTTAAGATGAAGATATTAAATCAAGGAGAAGAAAAAGAATTAGCCCTTACAAGCACCTTTTGGAGTCAGGCATCAAATTAAGCACTTTACTTGTGTTCTCATTCAATCTTCCAAGAATTGGTATTCTCCCTGTTCTAAAGATGAGGAAACTGAGGCTCGGTGACAATTTGACAGAGGTTATCCAGGTCTCATAGATGATTGAGTGGGATGCAGTTTTGTTTGATTTTCACACTTACTTTCTTTGTGCTGTGCCCATGATGTTTCTTAGAATTCAGAGCGGTGGTTCTTCATCTCATGGAAACTATGCACCCTTCCTAATAAGAAAGCACATAATTTCGGGTCATTCGTGGACACCTTGGAATCCATCCATGGGCCCCAGATAGAGAGTTCCTTGCCTAGAGAGAGGCCATGGGCATTTTTGTTTTCCTCAAGGGAGATCAACAGCCAGTCTCCATGATATTCACTTCGTGGGTCTCAGCTGGAGAGACTGTGTCACTCTGATTGTTCCTGCAGATGTGTCTTCATCAAATGAAAGTGAAAGTTACCTTTAGGGAGAATCACAGGATCTCAAGGTGGATGTGTGCCTCAGGGATCATCTGCAAGCCCCTACCACCAAGTACTTAAAGATTGTTTAGTGTTGGGTATTAGGACGTCAATAATTCTAACAGTTAACATTCTTGAGCGCTTATTGCTAGGCATTGAAATAAAAGTTTTACATGTATTTATCATTTAATTTTCAAATCCATACTATGAGTTAGGTACTAGTATTATCCTAATTTACATATGAGTAAACTACCATAGAAAGATGAAGAGTCCTGCCCAGGGCAGACACTGAGGGGCAGGGCTGGGGTGTGAACCTGCATTGTTCAAACTCAGCTCCCCCTTTGTCACTCTGATATGCTGCTTCGTGTCACTTTGTTCCTACCCACAGGGTACCTTCACCATTTTAGCTGTGTGTTTTCTTTTAAAACTTTTCCAAAACCAGAAAATTCTCATGTTCATGGAGCTTTTACCCAAACTAATCAATCAAGAATTACCTCCCTCCCATAATTTGAATTCCTCTTGCTCTTAAATTTGATTGTTTTTCCATGGAGAAGTCTAGTATGAACAGGGAGAATCTCCTTACAAATGATCAGGGGATTTTGGATCCACATGTAATTCTGCACCTGTTTTTTTGTAGGGAAAATCAGAGAAGTCCATAAGATGCATAGAGAGAAGAAATTGTTCCCCAAGTTGTGCTCCATTGAATGATAACCTTATAAGATGTTAATAGGTTTCATGTGAGCAAAGATGTATGGGAGACACAAGGTTAAATAATGTTACGCAAGTTTATTGCAGGACTTCTTGGAACCTTTAATATGCTCGTAGTGATTGGGAAAATTATGAAAGGCTTATGAATTATGTTGGGGGTGCAACTGACTATTGTCCAATGTATTTTCCATCTCTATGTAAATTCGTCTCAGCATTCCTTATTGCCTGTTTATGTGGGTTCTTTGAATTCTTCTTGGAACTGGTTGTGACATCTTACCAGTTCCCTCATTAATTAATGAGTTAAAAAATAATCTTTGACACATGTTCATTTTGTATTTGTATGGACATTATGATTTTTCCTTTTTTATCCTTTAATAATATTCTCTGGTACTTGATATAGTATTGGTATTTTTCAAACAGATTTGACCCCGGAATTTTTTTTTTTTTGGTAGAGATTTCTGAGATTATTTCCCACAGAACACATTTTAGGAAACATTGCTTCAGAAAGAACATGGTGAATCAAAAGGGTAGCTGAAAACCAAATGCAAGCCTTATATAAACTTATAACATCCCTGCAAAGTAGAAAGAGGACAGGCATTCTTATTCTGATTGTGCCCCTGATTCACGTGGTACAAAGCAGATAAGCTGTTATCCCAAATTCCTACAGAGACAATGCTCGGTCCTATCCATTACCAAAGATCTTAGTCCAGGCCCTCAACACACTGTCTTATTTTTTTTTTCCAGCAATACCTGAATTTGCCCATCTCAACCTTTCAATTCACCTCTTGAAATCCAGGAGAAAGATTGTTGACAAAGACAGAACAAAACTTCCGAAAGTCTTTCCTATGGTTTCTAATTGGTTAGTGAATACTCTTGGGCATGTAAACTGTGTTGCCAGAATGAGAGGGAGGTTGGGAATGTTTGCTGAAAATATATTTTGGGATGCAAAGATTATGGGCTGTCAGGAGTTCATGAAGGTGGGTGGTGGCAAGAACCAGACCTTTGGTGCTGTTGGGTCAGAACAGGTGTAATGAGAGAGGCCCTGGACCTGAACACAGCCTGGGGCAGCCATGGGGAAAGCCATGGTGAGTCCAACTCGGCATTATGCTCTCTGGGACTTTGTCACTTGTCCTAATGGAATGATCTTGTCTTGATGTCTATGGAATCAAGTGAGGTTGTTTTCTTTTTCCAGCATTACTCCCTGCTGATCCTGTGAGTCACTCTTTGTGGACTGATCTTACAAAATGATGTCCTCCTAGGCCTTTTGCTAGTTAGAGGCCAACTGGAAGGTTTTTCTCCAAGTGAGGGTAGAATGAGGAGAAAACATATGTTTATGACCTGTGCCTCTCACTCAGGGTATTTGAATTAATACAATAACTGTTTTGGATGGAGATGGTGTAAGGTGGCTTCTGTTTAACAAAAGTATGGATCATGCAGTTATTATATTAGCGTTCCTGACAATGTGATACAGTCAGTGGGAGTGGGATATAGGATGGAGGAAAATGACTTAGTCATCAGGGGAAGAGTATATGGTCACCAGGCCCTGTTTCTTTCCCTGCTGCTGTCTTCAGGGCATTATAGCTTAGTGGTTAGAAGCTGACTCTTGAATCAAACTGCCTGCTTTGAATTACATACCGGCTCTATGACTGTGATCAATTACTTAACCTCTCCAATTTTCAGTGTTCTCTTTGGTAAAATGAGGATAATCATGGTAACTTAACTCACAAGATTGTTGGAAGGATTAAATTCATTTTTAGATATCATGCATTTAGAACTGTGCTTGATATATTTTAAATTTCTGTAGATGATAGCTAATGAATTAGAGAATTATGGAGTTATTAAGGTGGGGCATTTTCACAAGAGGAAGAAAAGCAAGAACATGTCCTTTCTGTCTTCTCTGGAGCACTCACCTTTTCATCTGTTTCATGTCCATTAGCACTAACAGCTCCCTCTTGTCTTAGGCAATTTACAGTCCCGATTGAAATCCTGGGTTGGGTTTTGTGGACTTTTTGTTCTACCTAAGTCAACATCTTCCTTCATATTTGTGCTGCAGGTCAGTGTTTTAAAATTGCTGATTCATCTTCTGCTGGTACAGTGGGTAACTGAGGTCACAAAGACTGCCCAAGGAGTCTGTATAAAGGAGTCAGGAACAGAACGGCTCCCTGGTGAACAAACTGGGTGTGGAGCCCTTCTTGGCTTCCACAGCCACATGTCTTTGAAGCATTTCTCTATGGGTAGATTGCTACCAGTTCGCAGACATGTTTTCTCTCAAACATCTGGTCAGTGGTAAATGGAGGAATATCTGCCCCTAGCAAGGAGTATGAGGATTAATCTAAAAATGATCTAATGAGATTGGAGGATCACTGTATTAGTCTGTGTAGTATTGGCATGAGGCAGCGCTCTGTCCTTGAAGGGGGACACTGGAGGAGGAAAAGCCAGTGCCTCTCAGAGCCTCAGGGGATGATGAATCAAGGGCTTTAGCAGACTTCCACATCACGGAATTTTGGTGTAAGTGCTGTATTCTGGGTTGGATACTGGAGGTATCAGCTTCATAGAAAAGTAGTTCTGAGACAAGGTGACCCAACCCAGAGGGAGACAGCGGGCACCTGACTCCCTGGAGAAGAGGAGGGCGTTGGATGCCAGGACTCACGAATCCATTCATCTTTGCTACATCAATATTCCTCAAGCCATCTTTTCCCACCAAGATTTATTTACTTTTTTAAATCAGAGGACTAAGACTCCCTCAGCTTTAGAGATTCGGGAGGATAGAAGAGAGCAGAGTTCTGGAGCCTGATATATCACCAGGTAGATGCATGATTGGAGAGCAGTTTTGGCCAGTGCTTACTGTATCTGCATTTTGGGGGCCCTTCTCACTTACCTCTATTTCTCTTCCAGGCTCCTGGACTTTCTTTACTCCATTGCTTTCTAATTCCCAGTTGCCTCTGTCCCACTTAGGATAAACCTGTTCATATCTGAGACTTGTACTTTCTCTCTACTGTATTCTCAAATGTTTTAAGTCCGAAGGCCACTCAAATGGAACAGAAGGCTATGAACATTCACTCTCTTATCTATTACTCTTACTTCTCCAAAAATGTTTCCCAGAATTGACAGGAAGGGTCATGCTAGCTTTTAAGAGGCTTTTATGACATGATGGCTAATGTACTGTTGAAATATGCCAGAACAAGAAGTGGATGTCATACGATGCAGAAATAAATCTACAAAGGACAGATAGAGGGCAAAGTGTCTTCATTTAGGATGAGTGCTTCAGAGAAGACAGAAATGAACTGGCACATGAACCACACCAAGGGATGATTCATCTTGTTCCTCTCAAGTTAAGGCACGTTAAAACCACTTCTTTAAGTCCTGAAACTCACTCAGAAAGAGATCAAAGGATTAGTACCCTGAAGTTTAGGAAACAGTACAGTGCTTGGCCAGTAGGACGCTTTAGGACAAGCAGTTGTCCTGAGCTTGCGTGTACCCGATGGCCTCCCTCCAGTCCTAGGTTATGGAACTTTGCATAGTGTCAGAGTAAGCACTTGATAAATGCTTTGAATTTGCAGGTGGGTATATGAAAGATGAATGAATGAATCATCTGGACATGGGCAGGGGTGGAAACCAACCCTCCAAGTCCTGTCTAGAAGAAGCCATGGTCATCCTGCATAGTGGATCCTGGGTTCGATGGATAATGTATACATAATTCTATGTGCTCTTCTTTCTTTATAAAGACAGAAAGTATGAAGAGAGGGGTGCCTCCTTGTTCAGAGAAGACTAATTAAATTGTGCGATTCTCTCCTTGACTTTTAATATGCCCTAGGGTAGCATGAATCACCCAGAGTTGGAAATTGTCTAATTCGTCTAGTTTGAACCCTCATCCAATGCATGAATCTAAGGCATCTAGTGACCAATCCTGCTGAATTCTTTTAACCGTCACTTTTGTGCCTATATCAAGCCATATATAAAAACATGTCTCTGACAGCCCATGGCCTTCATCTTGAGTTACTTTGTAGTCTGCATCCTCTTATCAGTTTCCCCACTTCTGATGTAGGACTAGTTTTGTTGCTTGTGGTCACACCTCACCATGGGTTGACCTCACTTTGATCCTTCCCCCTAACTAACAAAAGTCGTTTCCTTGTGGAATGAAAGATTATGAATTTTTTCTTTGATGTAAAATGACAACTACTTTTTTTGAAAGCTGCCAACATAGTATTCCATTTCTAATTTAAAAATATTAAGAGGGGGCCATTAGTCTCTTAATACCACAATAGTCAGTATTTAATTTGCACTGGACTATGAGGATTTGAAACTTGCTCAGAATTTTAGCTTTACAGTATGGAGACACTGCCCACATCAAAGAGTTCTAAATTTGTAGGTGGCTTACTTGGGCACTTTATACATGAGCAATTGTTCTAGAAGAGCATGTGAGATTCACATCATTGGAGCAGCCCTTGCAACCCAGGCTGAGCAGCTAACTACCTTAGGAGATGCTGAAAGAGGATTTCTTAGTTGAGATACTCCAAGTTACCACATTCTTGCTTTTCCTTTCCATTTAATTTTTTATTTGCCTATGTCATGATGTCTTTTAGGATCAGATCAGAACTTCCGAACTTCGGGCTGAAGGTGAGAGAATGAGCACACGGCTAGCCCTAGAGGAATATTTCAGAATCTCATTGAAAGGAAAGGCAGTTTGAAAAAACTGATTCAGTTTAGAATATTACTTTGCGTTTGAAAAACAGCAGCAACAGAGCCAGCCCTGATGGCCTAGTGGTTAAAGTTCGGCCTTCACCGCTTCAGTGGCCCAGGTTCGTTTCTGATTGTGGAACCACACCAACCGTCAGTTGCCATGCTGTGGAGGTGGCTCACATAGAAGAACTGGAAGGACTTACAAGTAGAACATACAACCATGTACTGGGGCTTTGGCAAGAAAAAAAAAAAGAGGAAGATTGGCAACAGATGTTAGCTCAGGGCTGGTCTTCCCCACACAAAAAAATAAAATAAAATAAAAAAAAAAATAAAACAAATGAAAACAGCAGCAACAAAAGTAACAAGAACCCTGTTGTTTCAAAATAGTTAAGTGTCAATGTAGATAAAATTATCTTGGAAGTAAAAGACCTAAGTCCTAAACCAAAATGCACGAGGCACAGAATTTTCTTCCTTTTGCCTGTAGGTGGAAGATGTGTCATGTTGTCAAAATCTGAATATCAGATGCATCAATATATAGTAATCCTCCTGTAATATCAATGGTGCCAAACTGTTTAGGCTTAATTGGTATTTTCAACATAGCCAGTGGAGAGGTAAATGAGGGAGGCCACCTAAATTATGAACTCACTGTCAAATACTGTGACATAAAACAAAGTAAATGATATATTTTTAATCATCTCAATTCTAGGTTTCAGTGTCTTTGGTTCCCTAAGATATTTTCTATGTAGTAGATCATCAGTCTCGTCACCTATACTGAGGCTGCTGGAGAAAAATCACAGAAGTGCTTAAATGTGGGCAACTGCACATCCACGGTTTCTGCCTCAGTTGGGCCTTCAGTTCCTTCCAAAAGTCCTGGTGTGTGTTTCTGGTTCTTGCCTTTTCTAACGTCATGTCTAAACCATTTCCCTCTCTCTGGAGTTGTTACCACAATCTAGCCCCCTGGTTCTTGCAGGTCACCTGCTCAGCCTCCACAGCAGAAATCTGAGGTCATCCTTGCTTCTTTTCTGTCCCTTATCCTTTTCATCTCATAAACTACTTCTTAAGGATTTGTTTCATCTGTCCCTTAGCTGAGACTCTGTCATTT
Source organism: Tapirus indicus (assembly GCA_031878705.1). Lineage (NCBI taxonomy): Eukaryota > Metazoa > Chordata > Mammalia > Perissodactyla > Tapiridae > Tapirus > Tapirus indicus. Next base: position 78,209,866 of record CM062917.1, read on the forward strand.
ATTGCCTCGACTATTTAAATAGCCCCTTAACTGGTCTCCCTCTTCCAGTCTTTCTCTCTTCTAATCTGTCCTTAACATTGTCACCAAGGAGTGCAAATCTAATCATGTGGGTGCCTCCTGGGAAACACTTCACTGGCTCTCCATGTTCTCTATGAGAAAATTAAATTCTTTAGTCTTGCATGGTAAGCCTTTCTGCAATCTGCCCCGGCCTGGTCTACCCCAGTTCCACATCTTGCACCTCGTGCTTCAACACTGTCACACTGTCACAGTCCCTAGATTGCAGCTTGCTTTTCTGCAGCCCCTAGCACAGTGCTTGCCATGCAGTCTTTGTGAGTTAATATAAGCTGGAGATAGAAATGAATACTTTCTTCTCTGTCTGCCATTCATTGTCATTTGCATTCTTCTCTAGGGAAAATGTCTAACATGATAAATTTATTATGGATTCAAAAATTAGAAAACATTTGAAATTATAATTTGAAGTAGAGGATATTTATTCCGTTCACCTGTGTGATGAAGGAATCCCTTCTCTAGCACCTCTATTGGTTAAGCTCAAATAACTCGCAAGACAGTGAGCTCATTTCCTCTACCAACAAGCTATTTAATTTCCAGAAAACCGTAATGAAAAGTTTTTGTGCAAAATTTTTCTTTTTATGGCTTTTATCTACCGATGCTAGTTCTTGATCTTGGTTTCTGAAGGAACAAGTCCGATCCTTCTTTAATGTGATGGTCCTTCTGGTAACTGAAGAAAGCTGCACTCTTTGCTCTTTGGTCCCCTCTTCTCCCTGGTATTATACCTAATTATGTCAAATATACCTCTTACCTCCTGGTGTCAACTCTCTGCCTTCCTGGGCGGCCTTCAGCTGGCTCCAGGTTGTCTGTGTATTTATGTGTTTACCAACTTGTCCACCAAGAGGAGCATTCAGGACTGCTCTCCTGGCAGCTGTCATGCTTACAGTGCAGCCTGAGATTCCAGCAGATGCTCTGGCAGCAACGTCACTTTGTTGATTCACATTGACTGTCTGCTAAAGTCATTCCTTATTTCTACTTAAGGGCAGAAACCATGTATTCCTGGCATTCATCCTCTTGCATTTTGGTTGAAATTTGAAAACATAAATCTGGTACTTGTACAAATATATTTTTGACCTAAATTTTAGCCCTGTTGAATTTCATCTTGTTAGAGAAGGTCTTTTTGTTAATCCCTGATCTTATCATATAACATCCAGTATCCTTCCCACCTTTTTGTCTACATAAGCTTATGCCATTGATGAAATTATTCAATAGAGTTAGATAATAATGTCTATAATAATAGTAGATGTTTATTGAGCGTTGATTACATGCCAGGTATCATAGCTCAGCATTTCCATGTGGATCCTTAGTAGTTCCACACAATACTGTGAAATACCATTAATATCCTAACTTTACACGTGAGCCACTGAGTCAGGTATAGGTCCCTGAGGGCGGGCTGCCTCTGGATATCTTTCTGCTGGTTGATGTTAATTCACTCATCAATATCTTTTGAGGAGATTCTTTCAACCAGTTACTAACAAATTCACTTACTTGCACTGGAATCTAACACATAAATCTCTTATATACAGGATCTGTATGATAAACTCCTGTTTATTTATCTTTATGATTTTTCCTGATTACTTTAGTAACATATAACCATTGAGAAAATCATGGAAAATATAGAAAATTATAAAGAAAAAAATAATAATCACCCTGAATCTTACCATTTAGAAATAACCACTGTTAACTTAAAAATTTTTTTGTTTTCTTTTAATTTATACATGATCTCATGTTTCTTATGCTTATCAGTTTAGTCTCTAGTTATAGTGCCCAATTCTTTCAAAAAATGCAGTGTTTCTGCTCTTTCAAAGAGACTCATATGAGTGAGAGGAGATTATTAGTTAATAGAGTGATTATTTGTCCTTTTAATATCTAATATATTCTAATCTAATATTACTAGATCCCTCTAGCTTTTCTTAAATAATAAATTTGCAATGAGGAATAATGTATCTTTCATATTGTTCATAGGTAATATTGGTTTGTGAAATGAAATTGAGTGATATTGAATAATTGGTAATGTGTGTGAATCTGTATACAATTTTATTTAAAAAAATCTTTGTTTATTAATGCCAAAGGAAGGAATAGTAGCATATGTTATGAACAATTAGTTTTAGAATACAATAAAACAATCATTTTTTACTCATGTACTTGGAATGATTACTATTTCCCTCCAAAGAAAATTTATTTCTTGAAGGAATCTGCATGGAATGTCATTGGGATTCTGATTGGGATTGCATTGAATCTGTAGATAGCTTTAGGTAATATGGAAATTTTTAGTATGTTTATTCTTCTAATCCATGAGCATGGAATATCTTTCCATTTCTTTACGTCTTCTTTGATTTCTTTCAATAATGTCTTATAGTTTTCATTGTATAGGTCTTTCACCTCCTTGGCTCAATTTATTCCTAGATATTTTATTCTTTTTTTGCGATTGTAAATAGGATTGTATTCCTGAGTTCTCTTTCAGACAGTTCTTTATTAGTATTCAGATTTTTGTATGTTGATTTTATACCCTGAAACCTTACTGTATTCATTGATTATTTCTAATTGTTTTTTGGTGGATTATTTAGGGTTTTCTAAATATAGAATCATGTCATCTGCAAATAGTGAGAGTTTTACTTCTTCCTTTCCAATTTGAATCCTTTTTATTTCTTTTTCTTGCCTAATTGTTCTGGCTAAAACTTTCAGTACTATGTCAAATAAGAGTGGCAAGAGTGGACATCCTTGTCTTGTTTCTGTTCTCAGAGGAATAGTTTTCAGTTTTTCACCTTGAGTGTGATGTTGGGTGTGGGTTTGTCATATATGGCCTTTATTATGTTGAACTACTTTCATTGTATACCCATTTTATTGAGAATTTTTATTATAAATGGATGTTGGGTGGGGGCCGCCGGGTGGCGCAGCGGTTTAGTCCGCGCTTGGCAGCCCGGGGTTCGCGAGTTCGGATCCCGGGCGCCCGCCGACGCACTGCCTGTCAGCCATGCCGTGGCGGCGTCCCATATAAAGTGGAGGAAGATGGGCACGATGTTAGCCCAGGGCCGGTCTTCCTCGGCAAAAAGGGGAGGATTGGCGACGGATGTTAGCTCAGGGCTGGTCTTCCCCACAAAAAAAAAAAAAAAAAAAAATGGATGTTGGATCTTGTCTAATGCTTTCTCTGCATCTATTGAGATGATCATGTGATTTTTATTCTTCATTTTGTTAATGTGGTGTATCACATTGACTGATTTGTGGATGTTAAACCATCCCTGCATTGCTGGAATAAATCCCACTTGATTATGGTGTATGATCCTTTTAATGTGTTGTATTCAATTTGGTAATATTTTGTTGAGGATTTTTGCATCTATATTCATCAGCGACATTAGCCTTTTCTGTAGTTTTCCTTTCTTCTTCTTTTTTTGCTGAAGAAGGTTCGCCCTTTGAGCTAACATCTGTGCCAGTCTTCCTCTATTTTGTACGTGGGTCACCACCACAGCATGGCTGATGAGTGGTGTAGGTCCACGCCTGGGATCCAAAACTGCAAAGCTGGATTGCCAAAGCAGAGCATGCTGAACGTAACCACTACGTTACAGGGCTTGCCCCATGTAGTTTTCCTTTTTTGTATTATCCTCTGGTTTTCATATCAGGGTAATACTGGCCTTGTAAAATGTTAGCAAGCATCCTGTATTCTTCAATTTTTTGAATAATTTGAGAAGGATAGGTACTAAACCTTGTTTGACTCTTTGGTAGAATTCACCAGAGAAGCCACCTGGTCCTGGACTTTTGTTTTTTGGGAGGTTTTTGATTACTGTTTCAGTCTCTTTACTTGCATTCATCAATTCAGATTCTTTTTCTTCTTGATTCAGTTTTGGGAGGTTGTAAGAATCTAAGAATTTACCCATTTCTTCTAGGTTATCCAATTTGTTGGTGCATAGCCTTTCATAGTATTCTCTTATAATCTTTTGAACATCTGTGGTGTCTATTGTAACTTCTCCTCTTTCGTTTCTGATTTTATTTATTTGAATCTTCTTTGTTTTCTTGTTTGTGAGTCTGGGTAAGGACTTGTCAGTTTTGTTTGTCTTCTCAAGGAACCAGTCCTTAGTTTCATTGATCCTTAAGTCTCTGTTTCATTTATTTCTCTTCTGATTTTTGTTATTTCTTTCCTTCTAATGACTTTGTGCTTTATTTGTTCTTTTTTTTCCTAGTTCTTTTAGGTATAGGATAAGATTGTTTATTTGAGGTTTTTTTGTTTCTTGAGGCAGGCCTGTATCATTATAAATTTTCCTCTTAGTACTGCTTTTGCTGCATCCCATAAGTTTTGGTATGTTTGTTTTCATTTTCATTTTTCTCCAGGTATTTTTTGATTTCTTCATTGATCAAATAGTTGTTCAGTAGCATGTTGCTTAGTCTCCACATATTTGTGACTTTCCCAGCTTTTTTCTTGTAGTTGATTTCTAGTTTCATAGCACTGTGGTCAGAAACGATACTTGATATGATTTCAATCTTATTAAATTTATTGAGGCTTGCTTTGTTTCCCGACATGTAGTCTATCTTTGAGAATGTTCTACATGCAGTTGAGAAGAATGTGTATTCTGCTGTTTTTGGATGGAATGTTCTCTGTATATCTATTAAGTTCATCTGGTCTAGTATTTCATTTAAGTCCACTGTTTCCTTGTTAACTTTCGGTCTGGTTGATCTATCCATTGATCTAAGTGGGGTGTTAAAGTCCTGTACTATTATTGCGTTGCTGTCAATTTCTCCCTTTAGGTTTATTAATAGTTGCTTTGTGTGCTTTGGTGCTCCTGTATTAGGTGCACATATATTAATAAGTATTATATCATGGTGGAGTGTCCCTTTTATCATTGTATAATGCCCATCTTTGTCTTGTATTATCTTTTTTATCTTGAAATCTGTTTTGTCTTATAGAAGTGTGGCTACACCCACTTTCTTTTGCTTGCCATTTGCTTGGAGTATCATCTTCTATCTCTTCACTCTGAGCCTCTGTTTGTTTTTAGTGCTCAGATGTGTTTCCTGGAGGCAGCATATTGTTGGGTCTTGTTCTTTAATCTATCCAGCTACTCTGTGTCTTTTAATTGGTGAATTTAATCCATTTACATTTAGAGTGATTATTGATATATGAGGGCTTAATACTGCCATTTTATCTTTTGTTTTCTAGTTGTTCTCTATTTCCATTGTTTCTTTTTTCTTGTATTTCTGCCTGCCATTTCACTTTGGTGGTTTTCTGTGATGTTTTTCTCAATTTTCTCTTTATTTAGGATTTGTGACTCTGCTGTGGTTTTTTGTTTTGTGGTTACCATGAGGTCTTTATAAAAGATCTCATAGATGAGATAGTCCATTTTCTGATGGCCTCTTATCTCCATTTGCCTATGCAGCTTCCATCCCTTTTCTCTTCCCCTTCTATATTTTTGTTTTCATGAATTATTTTTTTGTGTGTTGTGAGTTTGTGACCAAATTTAAGTGGTTATAGTTATTTTTGATGCTTTCTTTCCTTCTATTCTTTATGTTAATTAAGAGTTTACTAACCTATTCTGATTTAGAGCTGCAATTTTCTGATTCTGTCTTTATTTCCTTGCTCAAAGCTTTGTAAACCTTTGCCTTTTTGTTTCAGGTAAGAGGGCTCCTTTCAACATTTCTTGCAAGGCAGGTCTAGTGGTGATGAATTCCCTCAGCTTTCGTTTGTCTGGGAAGGCTTTTATTCTCCATCATATCTGGAGGAAAATTTTGCTGGATGTAGTATTCTTGGCTGATGGTTTTTGTCTCAGTATTTTGAATATATCATTCCACTCTCTCCTAGCCTATAAGGTTTATGCTGAAAAATCTACTGAAAGCCTGATTGGTGTTCCTTTGTAGGTTATTTTCTTCTGTCTTGCTGCCCTTAATATTTTTTGGGGGGCATTTAATTTTGATAGTTTTAATATTATATGCCTCGGAGAAGGGCTTTTGGCATTGAGGTAATTAGGAGTTCTATTAGCTTCATGTACTTGCATGTCCAGTTCCTTTCCCAGGTTTGGGAATTTCTTAGCTATTATTTATTTGAATAAGGTTTCTGCTCATTTTTCTCTCACTTCTCCTTCTGGGATACCTATAATCCTTATGTTACTCCTCCTAATTGAGTCAGATATTTCTCAAAGAATTTCTTCAATTTTTAAAAATCTTAGGTCTCTCTCCTCCATCTGAATCATATCTACGTTTCTATCTTCAATCTTACTAATTTTCTCCTCCTTATGGTCTGCTCTATTTTTAATGCTTTGTACATTATTTTTTATATCATTAATTGTGTTTTTAATCTCCAGAATTTCTCTTTGTTTTTTTTTAGAGTTTCAATCTCTTTGGTGAAGTATTCCTTCTGTTCATTAATTTTATTCCTGAACTCATTGAACTGTCTTTCTGAATTTTCTTGTAACTCATTGAGTTTCTTTATGAATTCTCTGTCAGTTAGATTGTAATCTTTTGTAACTTCAAGTTTGGTTTCTGGAGAATTGTTATTCTCTTTCTGTTCTGCCATGTTAGTGTAGTCTTTCATGATGTTTTATGAATTGATCCTCTCCTGGCGCATTTGTGGGAGTAACCACCTTTCTTATTTGGGTAAGGCTTTGGTTACTTTGGTTCTGAGCTGCTTCTGGTTGTATTTGAGAGCCTCTAGTTTCCACCCTCCACTGCTTCTGCCAGAGCCATCATCAGTCCCCCCTTGTACCACTTGTGCTTCTGAAGTAGCTGGTGCCTTGTTGCTTACAATGTCCCTGCAGTCTCAGGTGTTTCCATTGAGGTTACCAGGCTGTGAGCACTTCTGCTGCCCCCAGGGTCGCCTGGGTCTCATGTTCCTCCACTGGCTCTCCATGGGTTCAGATGCTGCTGCCGTGTGCATCACCTAAGCTGCTGCTCCTATGTTGTTTGGGGTTGCTGGTTGCACTGCTGCCAGGAGTGCTGAGTTCATGAGTGTTCATGAGCTGTCACTGCCAGGGGCCTGGGGATCCAGGGACTTATATGCAGCCCCGCTGCTGGTGGAGCTGGTTTTGGGGGTACCATCGAAAGAGGCTGGGTCACCAGTTCTGCTGTGGTTCCTGAAACCTCTGATCACAGGTTCCATCTGCCACCACTAGTGGGGGAGAAGCAGCTAAGCTGGGAGAGGTTTTTGTTTCTGCTCTCTGTGCAGCCTCTGGTCTCTGGTGCTAACTGGTGTGTTTTGAAAACTCAGGTCAGGGCGCCCTGTCCAAGCCAGGAAAATCTGAGTTTTGTATGCTGTCTGCACTGTTGGAGAGACCTGGTTGCTGTGGGGGGAGGTGGAGGGGGTGTGCATGCTGAATCTGCTGGGAGATGGGCAGGGAGCAAATCACACCTTTTTTTTTTCTGCCCCTGCCATGATTGCTTGCAGGTGTGTGGGCCAGTGTGATCTCTGTGCCCTGGATCACTGCTGCTGGGGAAGGGAGAGGGGGCTGCTCCCCTAGTTCCACTGCCTCTTGGGGGTCCAATCCACCCACTTTCAGATGTATACATGCGTGGATCTCTTAGGCATCCTGTTGTGCTGTGTATGGAATCCTCTGTTTGTCCTTGGATGTCCTACTGGTTCTAACTTAAAGGAGAGAAACAAAGGGAACAACTCATTCCACCATGATGCTGACATCACTCCTCAAACTTCCTCTTTCTTAAAGTTATGTTACTTAGAATGAAAATATGGGTGTCGATGGGAAGAGATCTTGTAAGAAGGTTAAGAGTCCCTCTTGTGATTCAATTTTAATTTTCTTGCACATGGGCCTGTGTAATTTTGCTTTGCCCTATCTCTCTTACAACAACAATAATAAAAATAATAGTAACAATATCTTGTGTTTACATAACTCTTCTAAGTTGATCTTCTTGTTATAGTTTTTCAAAAATTAAAGACAAGATTTTCATATAAACATAAAATACACGTGTCATAGATTTTATTCAACTCATTAATTAATGGGGCATCAAGTACGATGTTAAAATTGATTTGAAGTATATTTGAGGAGCTGACTATTTATAGACTATTTAATGAAGGGATTTTAGAATAAGATCACTGAGTTAGATACTAAACTGTTTAATGTCCTACAGGGTCAAAAACTATAACCTTTGGGGTTATCTTTTCCACTGGACAGAACTGATTTGTATTTCTTCCTAACAAAAATCTTCAAGTTAACCTTTGTCCCTATGAAGTTGTAAAATAGCCCAGTCGATAGGAAGCCAGTCAGAAGTGCAAATCCAGCACTGCATTAAAGGACACCCAGTGATCTCTTTTGTCTCTTTCCAAGTTTTAGGTGGTTTTAATGAGGCATTGAAAGGCCTCATTAAAACTTCTTAATTTGTACAGGATTATAGCTTTGATTTTAGGAAACAAATTAGCATTATCTGATGTAAAACCTAGCCATAGAAAGTGATTTGTATGAGCATATGTTTTAATACGTAAGGTTTATGTTTCATAAAAATGTATTTGGTAATGCCGTAGGATGCATGTATTCCTAGAAGGCAATGTTTATGGAGTTTTTTATATTCTTAAAAAAGTTGGTATTTTAGATACTAGATATAGGAGTTTTGAATAGTGAACCCAGTTGTGGCTCTTAGGATCCTTCTGCTCTGTTCCAAAGTAACTTTCTGTTGTATCTCTAAGAAAGACTTCTCCTGATAACCATTCCTGTGCTCTAGGAAAACAGAACCACTCATGCCCAGTCCCAAATATGTAGTGATTTTTTTCAGTGATCTTTGCTTAGCCTGCTTCCATGGCTGGAATGTACTCTGCCACATTCCTGTCTGCTGAAACTTCCAGCACAATGTGAATAGCCTCCATAGGATGTTCTCTGAAGGCTTAAGCTCTAAGTCATATTGCCAGTAACACTTTGCAACCTCCTCATGTTGCTTTTTACACATTGCCTTTGATTTGTTATTTGTGAATCTGCCTTGTCTACCCCATGAGATTATAAATTTCTTAAGATTAAGTGTTGGGGCCTTGTTTTATTTGTCTTTGTATTTCTGGATGACCAATGCTTATTAGCATGGGGACTTGTGTATCCCAGTGCCTTTTCAAGAGTTTATTGAATTGAAGAGAATGTTGGAAGATAATGGGGAAGAACTTACCAAGTGCCTGTTTCTAGTAATTCTATCATCCCTATGAAGTAAGTCAATATTTTAGATGAATAACTTTGGTTTGCTGTTTAACAAACAATTGAGTCCCTATTATACATCAAGCATCGTGCCAGGTGCTTCAGCCAAAAAGACAAGGCATAGCTTTTGTCTTTAAGTCATATATAGCCTACTGGAAAACAAAGACATGTAAATAAATAAATGCAATGTAGCATGACGCTTGCTCATAGTCACACAGCCTGTGAGTGATGGAATTGTGATTAAAATCCAAGTCTGTGGAACTCCAAAGCCACCAAGCCAAGATGCTTCCAGAACAGCAAAACTAGCTGTGCTAAGAGTGACATCTCTTCAAAAGGACAAAATAACAACCTTGTTCTGCCTATTATTTGAAAACATTATTAAATCAACCCATTTTATTTCCAAACTAGGTCCTTCAGAAGCTTGGGAAAGCTGATGAGACAAAAGACGAACAATTTGAAGAATATGTCCAGAACTTCAAACGGCAAGAGGTAGGTATGTTTATCTAGTGTCTGGAGTGGGAAATGTGTTGTATTTGTGCTTTAATGTATAATTAAAATACTTTAAGTGTGAAGAAAGAACTTCATTGGGGTTGGCGATGCCTTGAGGGTTAACACTTGCTAATTCTGTGGACTTTCTTGTGGAAGGTGAAGCAAGAGGCAGTAGGCACTGCAGGAAGGAGATTCGTGTTTTAGAATCTCAGGGGATTAAGACTTTGCTTCTCTGGAGCTCTTTAGCACAGATGACTGATCTAAATGAAAGATGATGTGTTTGGTGATTTATATTCCACTAAGTATGAGAGAAGCAGTGGTTAAATACTTCTGGCAAAATTACTTCAACTGTTGCCTGCTTCAAGATCATGCATTCTCAACAGGGATTATTCCTCCCCCAAGGGGAGGAAAATTGGTTCCTGGTGGGTGAAAAAAATCACACTCTTTATGTGTATATATCACGAAACAGATATATAGTATATCTATGTTATTAAAATTGTGTGAGGGGATATGATTGGGAAAAAAATGTCTGAAAAGGCTCCTCAGGGGAGGCAATAATGAAAATAAGGTTCAGAAACACAGTTTGTGATGTTTGTTCCTTTAGAGGGCTGCTATGTGTTCAACAGATGCATGGGTAAAGAAACAAACTTTTCAAAATGATTTGTTTATATCTGCAAGGCTTTGACAGTTGGCTAGAATATCACTCTTTAGAGAGTTGTGCATGAGGATCAGGGACAGGGGAGATACAAGCTGAGCCCTCTGAGGTTAGAAACCTCCAATTCAGAGATCCTTCTAGAGGTGGAGTGGGAAGAAGCCTAGGCCAGCAGACTCTGGAAAATGGGGTTTGGACATGGGATAATGTGAAGACATGGATTTATTTTCCGACTGTCATAGGAGCTACCAGTGTCCACAGAGGAAACTGTGGCCTCAGGGATGAGTGTATATGGCTTCAGGGATAACAGCCAGTAATGGAAGATCATCACAGGTTTTATTTCACCCCCTTTGCTTCTGTTCGCAGATCCCTGATCCTGCAGGTTTCTTTCTTCCATATGTGTATCAGGGTTCCCACTGTTTTGTCATTGATGACATGCTATTTCTTTTCCTCACCAACAGGGGTTGTAAAATCCAGTAAGTGTGGAGCCGGGTAGACCAGTCTCCACCAAAACACATTTGTGAAGGCCTCCAATTTCATCCCAAGACTAAGGGTTGACATGTGCAGATAGGAACTCCATTTACTTTGAGTGATGACAACTTGTTCTTTCTGAAAATGAGGAAAAAGAGAGGGGAGTTGGAGAAGAAAACAGTAATAGAGAGAAAAATAGATCATATCCAAATAACTGAGCATTAGAGAGAGCTTTGGATTAAGGAAGGTAGAAAATAGAGTTCCTAGAGAAATGTTGGATCTAGGCCCATAAGAGAGGTTGTCCCCAGGCTCCTCTGGGAGAACAGACTCTCACTATGTTCTCATTTGGTGAGTTCTCATGCATTCTCTCATGCACTTGGATAACACTCGTACAGATCGTTGTCTTAAATTGCAGCAACTTCCCACAGAAAAACTTGTCAATCAGTGCCTTTTACTTTGCAGGGCAATCCCAAATGTCTGCTTTAAGGGATTGAATTTGGATAGAAGAAGTGACTCATATTTACAGTTTTCTACTGGAGGATTTACACTCTACCCTTTGAAACCTAGTCTTCCTGTCTGGTGTGTCCCTATGGAGCTAATTAGTTCTTTGCTTTTGGATTTTTTCTCTATCACTTCTATGGCATTATGGTGTGTTAGCAACCCAGAAGGCTAACCTGGGGAAGTATCAAGTTGAGGAATGCCTTGATGACTAGGAAGCACTTTGCTTTTTCCAATTACTATGAATTTTTTTTATTCGTTATGCATTTTTTTGCTTTGTTAGTTTTTTTTTTTTTCTGTGAGGAGGATTCGCCCTGAGCTAACATCTGTTGCCAATCTTCCTCTTTTTTATTTATTTCTTTTTGCTTGAGGAAGATTAGCCCCAAGTTAACATCTGTGCCAGTCTTCCTCCATTTTGTATGTGGGTCGCTGCCACAGCATGGCTGATGAGTGGTGTAGGTCCGCGCCTGGGATCCAAACTTGCGAACCCAGGCTGCTGAAGTAGAGCGTGCTGAACTTAACCACTAGGCCATGGGGCTGGCCCCTATAGTGAATTTTTATTACTCTTTTTGGACTTTGTTGACTGAACCAGGTGAGGATTATTTTTGTCTAACATATTAGAGAAAAGTGCCATTGGTTAAATCATCAACTTCATTGGTTAAGTGATCTGTGCCACTAAGAGCAGCACCTTGGGGTGACTTTATATGCTGTCCTGCCATCTATTCCTCTCACTATACACATTTTCAAATGTTATGGAGCAGATAGTATACTATACTGTCATTCTTGAAGACCAACACCTTAGATCTCTCAAGAACATTAGCAGATTTTAAGATCTGAGTAAAACTTTGAAATTTGGGGAAATTTGAGCAAGCATTTCTACTTTATGAGAGTGAAACAAACAAATGGAAATACAGAGATAGCATTTTTCAGGGAGTCTCCTGACCCCCTTTGGTTCCCTTTGCAAATATTTTTGCATCAGAAAGATCTTGCATTTGCACATACTCTTTTTGTTATTTTTTGTTTTAATCAGAAAGAGTAAATTTATAGTCATTTTAGTGCAGTGAGGGAGGGTGAGAGGGTACCTTATTCCTATCTGTAGTTTAGATGGAGAGGTGAAAAGGAAGGGGTGTGAGGAAGGTGAAGAAAGAAATTTATTAATTTTCTATAGAAACAAAGTAAAGATTGGGAATAGCTGAAGGCTGAATTTATTAATACTCTATAGAGGGAAATATATGTCCCTTTAACCTCCAATATATATTGGTGACCAATTCACACCTGTTGCATGTGCTAAGAAAGGTGCTCTGCTTGTGCAAAAAATTAGGCTAGGGAGAAGGATCTACCAAGATTGTGGTGACCTCTACAAGGCCTATTATTTTTAGTATTACTGTAAGGGTGAGTTGTCACTCTAAAGGCAGGAGCCATTATCTAAAGGCAACATACTCTGCAGACATTATCTGACCTAGAAAATCTAGCTTTTGTATTTTTTTCTGTGAATATATATTTTTCAAATCCAAAAAAGATACTATTTACAGTATAAAATGAACAATATTTGGATTTGTGCATTACATGATAGTCATCTGACCACACTCAATTAATACTTTATCAAAGGTAGGCCATTCTAGAATGTTCTGGAAAGTGTTCAAACATTTTGCGTCCTCATCTTGCTTCTAAATTCCCTTTAATAAAATCATAAGTGTCCTCGTAGTTATTGATATATAGTCTCTGCTTTTTCATGTTGGAAACAAAGGTGGCAGAAAGGTCTGTGTTTGAATCTCTAGCTTGAGGCTTAGCTTTTATTTGCTTCCAACCCCAAATTTTCTTTTTGATCCCAAACCTCTTTTCCTAAAAGGTGGTTTGTGTTATAGGCTGAGAGCATGGATGCAGGGTCTGTTCCTATTCTCTCGATTGTCCACTGGACTCTCCATTGCAGTAGTTTTTTGAGGTCCAGCTTTCATAAACTGCCCAGTTAGGACAGGAGGAAAGGGGAAAGTAGAGCAAAAGGGACTAGAGTGAGCTCCTCTGCAGAGAACTCTGGGATTTCCATGATGATGAGTGCTAAGGAGAGTAAGGGTTATAGAAATCCAGAAGGAAGAACAAAATCTGATTTCAACATTTCCTCCTTAGAGGGTTTTTTTCTTTCCTTTCTATTTTTCCTCTCTTACCAGAGCTGCTAACAAGGAGGAGAATTGACTGGTGTGAACATGAGCTCCTTTCAGTTCACCTGGTTGCCTGCTGACAGATTCATTAATGAGCAGAGAAAAGGAAGTGAAAGGAAGGTCCTTGGCCCCCCTCCCTCCTTCTTGTTAATAAACTTGCCCTCTAAGATGCCACACCTATGGCAAGTGTGCTAATCACAACAACAGAATAACCCAGGGGCTGGTTGGGCCCTGATAACCAGCTTTGATCCCATTTCTGTGAGCACAGATGTGAGCACCCCACTGGTGGTGTGATCCATGAACAGTACTTCAGATAAAGGAAAAGGGGGTCTCACTTCTCACATCGCCATAGCTTCTCATCCCGTCTTTTAAATACCATAGCAGTGTGGTTTTGCAGCTTCTCTCCATGCCCACCACCAAGTAACAGCCTAACTTTAGTGTAATACAAACGAAGAAGAAAAGAAATATCAGGACCTCACAGTCCTCTCCAATGGTGAGAATTCGGAACCAGCGGTTCCATTTAGGAGGATGGTCCAATGACTGTGTGAAAGCTGGAGCAGGCCTTCTTCCTAGTCTTTCCTCTGCACAGGGATGCTGTTCGCCTGCTTTCATCTTTCTCTCTCCACAGGACCTAGTGCTTTGCGCATAAGCTTTAAAATATTTGTTAAACTTGAAGCTGAACTAGTGGCAGAAATGATTATCTTGGGCACATTCCTAGAGCATGTTTTTATTTCTGGGGTGGAAGTGATGTTGAGTATTGTGTGAACTTTTGTAAGTAGTTTCACAACATTTTTTAGAACATACTTATATAAATAATTAAAAATAAAAATTATAGAATAAGTTTTTAAAAAGAATGTAAATACAAAATATACTCCCACGGTGTGTTAAAGTGTGGATAAAATTTTTACTTATGGCAAATCATGTTTCCACTCTGAAAATGTTTGCAATTTGCTTGCGCAAAAGAGCCTACCAAGTATGTTAGAATTATTATTTTTTTTTACCGCAGATAACGATGATGTGAATATATCCGTGTATCCGCCTTTCGTCATATTAATAGTGACCTTCTTCTGAAAATGCTACTGCCTTCATTAAATGTGAGCTCATCGGGTCTATTTTGAGAAATGGTCCAATTCTAAATGGCAGTGTCCTGGCCCAGAGTGTGAACTTCAGTCAGCCGCAAAGATTCCTGTCGGGTCACTACACCTTCTGGAATCTGAGTAAGAACCTCAGGTGGCAAGTTTTGTGGCCAACAGAGCAGTGGTTTTCAAACTTTAGCTGCATCAGAATCACCTGGGAGGCCTCAGTGCAGCACAGATTGGTGGGCCCCACCCCTAGAATTTCCAATTCAGTAGATCTGAGATGAGGCCTGAGAACCTGCATTTCTGATGAGTTCCCAGGTGATGCCACTGAAGCTTCTTGTCTAAATCAGCTCTTACTCTGATGGTTGCTAAAGGGCGATATTTTTTTCAATTCCTTTTATGCTTGTTTTTTTTTTTTTTGTGAGGAAGACCAGCCCTGAGCTAACATCTGTTGCCAATCCTCCTCTTTTTGCTGAGGAAGACTGGCCCTGGGCTAACATCCGTGCCCATCTTCCTTCACTTTATATGGGACGCCGCCACGGCATGGTCGACAAGCAGAGCATCGGTGGCACCCGGGATCCGAACCCGCGAACCCCGGGCTGCCAAAGCGCAACCTAAACCGCTGCGCCACCGGCGAGCCCCTTTACGCTTGTTAATTAGTATCCTACTCTGTGGTAAAACTTTCTCTTCTCCCCTAATTAATCAATGTCAGTATGGACTTATGGAGTCCTATTTTATTCAATGGGTTATGACACATTATTATTATTATTAGTTGTTTTGAAGCACCATTGTCCCAAATTTGGCCAGTGGGAACTCCTAGGAGTTGACTCCTGTGTCCTTTTCACATGTCCTCTTCATTTTTGAGAACTCTTTATTTTTTGGCACAAGGGTGTTCCAGGTTCATGTCATGGTTTTCCTTACCCAGCCTTGGAATCAGCCATTTCTCCAAGGAGTCTGGTTTCTTTCAGTGGAGAATGGCATTTAGAAACCAAGATCTGGGTGTGAAGTCTACTCTGTGCTTCCAGGGTATCATGCTTCTAGGCCTTCTAAGTGGAGAGAATACACACACGTGTGTTTATATACACAGACATCTATACTATTTATTTCTCATCTGTCTATCTGAAACCATGACATCTCCAATTACAATTCAATGTCTCCTGCTTTATTTGAGGCTTCCCTCTCTCCATGTTTGTACTTCCTTCTTTGAGAGTGAGAAATCTGGCTTCCATTATTCTCAATATACATATTTATTTGTGCAATCCCCACTGTGTAACCCATCTCCTGACCATGTGGGCCATCTCCTCATCACCTGTGTTGCACCAGCCAAAAGTGTTCCCGGCTCTCTGGCTGTGGGCTGATTCGTATCAGCCTGCACTTTTCCCGTCCCATCTACTCCAGAGGCCTGCTGGCCAAGACTCACCACCCACTTGGTGCACCAGCTGAGAGTTCCCCCTTGCCCGGTGGTGTGCCTGCTGAGAGTTCTCTCTGCCCTGGCTTCTGGCACCGTGACTTCTGAGAGCTCCCCACCACCACCTCCACTAACTCTGGCTGTGCACCAGTGGGAATAACTCCATTATTAAATGTTGGCATCTAATTCAATTCTGTAATGGAGTCTATAAAAAACAAAACAAAATGATGTCTATGGGACAAAGTTGACTCATGGGCTACACTAGGCTAAATGTATCCACATTACTGTAGATGTAAGTATACTAAATAATAAGCATTATTAGTGTCCTAAAAGAAAGGTAGCAGTTAATATAGTCTATTAACTTACTGGGCAATCTTCTTTTTAGACTTTATAGGATGATAGTTATCAATCATAAATGTATGGTTTGTTTGCATTTACCTTTAAAGAATTAAAATGTGTCCCCCCTCAACCTTATCAGGAATTTCTTATGAGAGGTGTAGGAGTAAATTTCATAGGGTGGTAGAATTGGCCCTAATTACCCTTTTTCCATTGTGGCCACTGAGGGAAACTGCAGTAGAATTCTCAATACTGGGATGAGGGCTTACTTGTGCCAGGGCAGCTCTGGTGCAAATTATCAGCTTATTATTTATCAAGCATATTCCTCCTGTTGTCTATTTTTAATACTTTTATCTAAAATAAACATTATTTCAGGTCATGTATTTGAGAAAAGAAGTCATTTTTTCAGGACCAAGGGAAGGTGGAAAAATAAAATATTTAAGTAATGTTAACACAAATATGGCAGGGCTCTTGAAGATCACAGTCTAGTCAAATTATTGGAAATGCAGTGTTGTGATATTCGTGGCATTCATTAATGGTATGTTATTAAGTATCTGGTTGCCTTCATGGTCAGTTTTTCCCCTTTGGTAGACATCTTTTGGCAGAACACAACAAGCTTTAAATTGGACCAGGCTGATTTGGGTCCTTTATGTAATGGACAAGGCTATTAGAGGGAAAGGGAGTGTTTTGATGCTGGGTGAAAACCTGCCCGGGTCTTAAATGAACATGGCAGACCAGGAGGACAGAATTCTGGTGACATTTCACCAAAGAGTGTGTAAGGGAAGTTCTTACTGAAAGTTATGCCTCATGTGAAACTTCCTACAGAGAATGAACAGTCTATAGATCAAGAAAGCGGCATAAAAATGGGGTGAGCGATAACTCTTTTTTTTCCTTTAATGATGTATAATAAAGCAAAAGGTGATGCTGGCGGGGTGTGTTATACTCAATCTGCACGTATCCAAAAAGCTCTCTGCCAATAATTTTCTCCATTCTTTAAAAAATTTTTGACTCCACACATACATTTTAACTCAGAAAAATCTCTGACCTTCTGTCTGGAGTAGTTCCTTTTATTTACCCTCAGAAGAATATGTATTTGTGTGACTTCGAGAAAATTCTGCTTGGTTGATCTCTGTCTTTATTTAGTCCCCTGCTCTGTAGGACACGAATTACTTGTAGCTACAAATTGCTTTAGGCTTCCTCTCACATTCAGAGCACTAAACTTTTCTTTAGCTGTACCCTGATTTAATCACCCTGCCCCTTGTAGTATTTAGCAGATACAGCCTATCAGCCAGCTTATCTCTTCAGGCATCATGTAAGCAAGCTGATTCAAATCAAGATGCTCTGGTGTAGTTAAGGGCGGAAGGAAAGTTGGTGGAGTGAGTAGCTGGCGGTCCATATCTGACGGTATTATTTAGGAACTGGACTGCTCGCTTCCAGGCTCCTCTTCCACTTTCCCTGCTGCAGGTGCTCCCTTATGATTGGACAGTCCTTGCCTGACCTGCCATCTTCATCTGTTCACTACCTTTCTTTAAGGTCAGCTTACAAGATGCTTCCTACCTGATGTCTTTCCAGTCCCCTCAGCCAGGATCTCTCTTTCTCTATATACTCCAGTCGTACATTGTTTGTGTTCATCCAATAGCTCTTCTCAGTTTTCTTATATGAAAGTTATTTAGATGTGTATCCCTGTCCTTATTAGATTATAAAATATTGAAAGGAAGACATCCTTAGTCATTTAAAAAAATCTTACATGCCTTCTGGCACCTTACAGGTGCTCGGTAAGTATCTCCCTCCTTGTCTCACATTCTCTGTATTCACCCTTTACCTTCGACATTATGTCTCCTCACTCATTCAGTATCAAACCCCTCTTCATTGTCATTTACTTTACCTCTTTCATCCTAATTTTCTGCAGCAAAATGTCCCTCAGAGATTGTGTGACATGGCCTGGACTTGATTCCAACCTGGGTTATCAAGACTAAAACAAGGCCCTGGCCCCTCCCCAGGTCCCAAAGCTGCCCTGTATATATCAGTTGGCATTTACAGTATTTTCAGTCTCCTAAGAGATTTACATACTTTTACTAACTTAATAAGTCATTTTAATTATGCAGAAGAATTTTTTTCAGTCTTTGAATCCCAGTTATGTTCTCCAATTTGTAGATATTTTTAATGTATTATGTTTTGGAGCAAGCTCACTCTTCTCTGATAGGATATTTTTATCACAGAGCATTAATATATTTAATTGATACCAGTTAATTGCATCTAAGAAACTTCTGAGAGAACTATGAGTCTCGTTGCCTAAATTTATACTGGGTTTCCGTTAACGTTTCAACTCAATAATCACACAATATTCTGTAAGAGAATTTGTCTATGTCTGCATCTCTGGAAACAAAGTTTACCTAGAGATGCTCCTAGTTCTAGCTAACTATAAGTTTCTAGGAGAATTCTGTAATGTTGAAAACTATCTGTCTGGCCTCACGCCCAGTTGGGTGAGCAGTGCGGGGTAGGTTGCAGAGAGACTGAAGAAAAGACCCGGAGATGGTGAACGAGACATATAGGTTTATTGGGAGTTACTTTCAGGGAGGTCCAGTGGTGGCCAGCTGGACAGCAATGTGCACCTGCAACCGTGGGCGGGGATGGGGTTTCTTATATAGGCAGGGGACACAAAGGCTATGTGCTTGCCAAGTGGCTATCCCCGGTACGACCAGCGTTCCCAGAAACAGTAGCTCACGTGGAGGGGCTCTGTGTCCCTTGAAGATGCGATGTTCTGTAAGTGAGATAAGGTAAGATTCGGGCTGGCCAGGCCCTGGATTGTTATAAATCCCAGCAGCTGGGTGTCCTGCCCAGAAGGGAGCCAGAAGGACACATGGTTGCAATGGATTTATGGGCTGTCGCTGAGCAAACAAGGTCCAGGCCCTACACCATCTTAGTGTGTGAATATTTTTCAACATTTAAAGTGTTTTAATATCAACTTTCAAGGAAGTTTTTAGGTTATTTGATAGGTGATAGCATGTGAATGCATATTTAGAACAATAGTATGTAACTAGACATCCATTTGCCTTACATTTGTTGAGTGTCTTCTACGAGCCAGGAATGGATCCATGTCTTTGAGAAACTTTAGCAAACAAGACAAAGGTCACTGCCATCGTGGATCTTACATTCCAAAATATTGAGGAACAAACAATAAACAAACCACAATAAATAAGCAGATTTTACTGTCTGCTAGAAAATGCTGTGAGCTATGGGGAAAAAAAACAAGTAGAGAATAAATTGAACAAGGTGAAGGGCCTCAGGAGACTAGGAGACAGTGAGTTTCAAGTTTTGCTCCAAAGGGGAACAAATAAATAAGACTATAGCGGGGGAGGCCATGGAGTCAAGAGAACATTTTCTTAAGATGGCAAAAATATATGTATACTAATGGGACTCATTTAGTACAGAGGACAAAGTGATGAATCGCCAGAGAAAGAGAAGAACAGCTGACTCATGCTCTTGAGCAGGCGGGAGGAGATGGGGTCTAGTACACAACTAGAGGGATTGACTTGGGCTACGGGCAGGGCACTTCATCAAAGGTGCCAGGTTAAAGGCCAAATATAACTTCCCTATGGGTGAGTGTCTATCAAAGCATTTCTTGGCTGACTCAGCATATAATCATTGAGTGTCTGCTAAGCACAAGGCATTGGAAACAAAATGAGAAACAGTTCAGACATAGTTCCTGTCTCTGTCAATTTTGTGGTCTAGTGGGCAAAAGTCTTCTTTCTTTTGGAACAATTTAATTAGTAGAAAAAAGACACAGAATCTTGAGATGATGTTACTGAACTTCCATCATTATAATGCATTTTCACATCCTAATTTCACCACTTAGCTTTAGTGCATGAGTATACTCTCACCCCAGTTGGTATTCTTAGAAAAAATGAATTCTACACCTTGCCACAGTCCCATTTCCAGCTAGACTCCCCAGGCTCAGTGGGTGTCTACTGGTTGTTACTGCCAAGGCTCTCATTCTGTAGAGCTGCTCAAATAGCATACTAAATATTCGTGAAATGGTTATATGATTGGCTACGAGGTTCTTAGTATTACTGATTTATATGTAGTTATATTCATTGTATGGCAAAAAAGTAAGGGAATATAATTTGGCCACTAAGGGCCACTAAGCCCTTAGTTAAGACTCCTATGTAATATTGTTCTTATGGAAAAGATGTGTTTTACATATAGAGTCTTGATTTAGAATCTGTTTTTTTGTTTCTGCTGGGAAAGAGTCACCGTGAACTAGCATCTTTTGCCATCTGTTGTCTGCCTACTTCCTGTGTTGGGATGTTGCTGTCCATGGTGCCAGATGGGAGAAAGAAAACAAAAGCATTCACTGGAGAACCTATCTTTTACTCTCTTTAATTTGTTTGTTTCATTCCATCTACGTGAATACCTCTTCAGTGACGGCCTATATAAGTCAAAAGCTTTACTAGACACCTCGCTAAAATTTGACCCAGTCAAACTACAGATGCTCCAGGCGTCACTGTTTGTGCCACTTCCTGTGGAGCTTGTTCCCCATTTAAGAAATCACTTCTAGTGGAAGCTCTTTATGTTATTTCTCTAGAGGTTTCCTTTCATCTATCCTATCCTGTTACCTATCTTTAATAGTATTCGCCGTACTACATTAATCAATCATTCCAACTGGGGAGGGTTTAGTATTCCATTCGTCAGCATTCATTTAAAGACCAATTCCATATATTTTACACTTACCCTTGTGAAGTAAACTTATTATCCAGTTTGGATGCTCCTCTCTAGATGATCCCTAGCGTGACTGTACTGTTCTGGTAACGGGATGCAGAGAATTAGGCATATCTCTCATCCAGGCCTAGAAGGACTGTCTGAAATGTCGTGAACATCTGCATAGATGAGCTGCAGTTGATTTTCAGATTTGCATCAGTATTATTGGTTCCCACTGCCTGTAATTCTCTCTCACAAGTCACCTGAAAGGCCCAAGCTGACTTTGCAATGGAGTAGCAATCTAAGTGATGGAGATGCATTAGAAGGAATGTCTGATGGTGACTGACTGAAGCCCGTGAGCCAGACATATTTTTAAGTGTCTTTTGGCCACCTCATACTAGAGCTACATTCCAGAGTGTCCACTGGCACATTAAGTATCAATTAAATTATAGACATGGTGAAAAATTATAGTAGCGGTTCCCAGATAACTATTTGAATCACCTGGAGGCCTTTTAAAAATACTGATTCCTGGGTCCCACTCCAGACTTGTGAAGTAGGTCACATATTTGACGTGTGTCTCCGAAGAGCCATCGTGTGGTAGTAACAACTTGGATGCAAGCCTGAGATTACATCAATATAGTAAAGATAATGGTTCCCTTTACTGCACATCTGTTTGAATGTGTTCCTAAACTTTGATAATTCAAAGAATCTTTTAAGGAGCTTTAAAAATTTACAGATTTCCAAGCCACACCTGACTGGTTTAGGCAAAAGCAGCAAAAGTATTTTTATGATTAAGATTCTCTGCAAGTAGGCTTTGGCATTTATAAAGAGTTTTGTATACTGTCTCACTTGATTCTCTTAGCAATCCATAATCATAATTGTGATTTATCTATGGGAAAACCGAGTATGTGTCACAGAAGCTTTCATTTTGGGAATGAGCTTGAATTTTCTTTTGGCCATCAGTATTCATGCTTTCTTAGTTTCTCAGAGTTATTTATCATATTGACTTGATTTTTCTCATATCCACTGTTAAGTAGTGATATATCTGCATAAATTATTCCCGTGTACTCTAGGATCCTCTATTACTGCAACATTTAAGGCTATAAAAATTTCTGAAGAATATAGCTGAATACTTGAGCCTTAGAAGTACAAATAAAAAACAAAGAAGCATTCTAAATTCCCAAATAGCTTGTTTTGGGGAGGCTTTATATATTCCTTGTGAAGATAGTCCTTCGTAATATGACATGCAGTTTAGTCAGGCATTTATGAAACACTCTTTGCACAGTTTATAATTTAAAAAGTATTGGATAGAATAATAATAGTGACATGCAATATTTATTGAATGCATACTATGTGCCTGGTACTCTGCTGATGCTTTACATGGACTGTCCCCCTTGACCTTCTTGATAGCCCTAGGAAGTGAGTACTATTATCATTTTCATTTTACCGATGAGGAATCAGAGGCCTAGAGAAGTTAAGTGACTTGCCCAAGGTTGCATCGTTAGAAGTAGCAGAGCTTAGATTTTAAAGCCAGGTAGTGTGGTCCCAGAGCCCACAGACTTAACCACTGTGCTGTACAAATCACATGGAATATACTCTGTGGATCTGTGAGCTTTTGAGAAAAACAAGTGAACCATTGGTATTTTTATGTACAGATTAGGACTGTATCATGAGAGCATGGAGAGTGGTGCCTTTAGTTAAATTCTTCTCATTGATCAGCGGTTGATTCTTCTTGGACAACCTCATCCATCATCAGCTGGCATCCAGGCTTTTAAAGCCTGGGCAGAGAGGTGGTAGAGGGCAGTGGTCAAGCATGTGGGCTTTTGAGAAGGATTATGGTGCTGGAATAACCCAGACTACCTGGGCTCCAGTGCTGGCTTGCCGTCTACTAGATATGTGACATTTGGGCAAGTGTCTCAGCATCTGTGCCTCCGTTTTCTCATTTGTGAAAATGTGCTGACCTCGTGGTTATTGTGAGGATGATGAGTTAATAGAGCTGTGACACATAGGACAGTATCTGGAGCAAAGAGAGCACTCAGTAAGTGTTAGCCTTTGTTGTTATGTTGCTATATGAAAGACTTGCTTTGAGAACATTGCTATGGGCTGAATTGTGTACCCTCTAAATTTATATGTTGAAATCCTAACCCCCTAGTATACCTCAGAATGTGACTATATTTGAAGATTGGGCCATTGAAGAAGTAATTTAGGTCAAATGTGGTTATATGGGTGGGTCCTCATCCAGTATGACTGGTGTCCTTATAAGAAGCAGGAGAGACACCAGATATGCATGTATGGAGAAAAAGGGCCATGTGAGGACACAGCAAGAACCACAGTGGCCATCTGCAAGCCAAGGAGAGAGGCCTCAGAAGAAACCAAACCAACACCAACACCTTGGTCTAGGACTTCTAGCCTCCAGAACTGTGAGGAAATGAATTTCTGTTGTTTGAGCCATCTGGTCCGTGGTATTTTGTTATGGTAGCGCTAGCAAACTAATACAGACATTGTCAATGGCAATTTGAGAAACATTCTGGAGGTTGTATTATGACTAGAGTGATGATAGACACGGCACTTCCTTCCATCTCATTAATGCATCTTTGTTCCTTGACATAGCAGTTGTTTTTCTAATACTTTTACATCCTGTCCAATTTGGTCATGATAGAACATTGTAGATAGAGCTGACATCCATACCCACAGAAGGGGACATTAAACAGAAAGCTATAGGAAGACTTTTTTTGGGGGGGCTCCTATGGGCCAGTTCCCCCTCCCCCCACCAGCTATATTCAATACTGTGCTCTAGGTATTTAGGCAAGGGTTCAAAAGATATTTATATAATGCCCCTAATACACCTTATAAGTCAAGTTCCTTCTCACATGCACACACGGAAAAAAATTGGAATGGCATTTCAAGGGTCACAAACTCAATTGCCTAAAGGCAATAAAGCATATCTTCAAGTCGTATGCAGCCTGCAGCCTAAGGTGAGTTTAATGGTTCTAACTAGACAATTTTATCCCCTTGCACACACAATGGGTTAGCTTTACCAAGCGACCAGAATAGAGATCTGTATAAACTCAAGTTAGTTGGCTTAGGGAAATATATGGAAAAATTGTGCATATAATTACTAGCTAGCTTTCTTATTTTATTTTGTTGAAAGATAGAAAGTATATTAGATTTGTTTCTCAGATCATAGGTATTCTTGGTGTTGCTGACAGGGATAGTTGGAAATTGGGCCATGAATCTTGGATAAAATTGTAGCAACTGAGATGTTCTCTTTGGTGTCCATCTCCCTTCTATGCACCACCCCCTACTGCCATCAGCCCAGGAATATGATTTCAAAGTCCACTCCTGTTTCCTCTCTATCTTATATCCTTTGCATTAGTATATGCCAAAAGAAACTTTTAAAAATGAAGAAATTGTTCTATGAAATGAGTGTGAGGTTCTTAATGAACGCTCCTGTTACTACAAAGAGCTCAAAGCAAGAAAACAAAAATGTAAATTTCAGAGACCCTGCTGCTTTTACTTTTGAAAAACTCTCATCTTCCAATTTAGCAGCACCTGAACTTGTCGTGGAGAGAGCTCTATTTCCTAGTTAACCAAGAGTGCCTGTAGTGCTCAGCAGGCTAATGTTGCCTTTGATCATAAGTGGGTTCAGATATTATGCCTTATTAGTCATCTGTTAATCAAGGTGCTGATTATGGCCTCATTAAATCTCATCCCCTTGATAATCTAATTTTCTTCTAAGCTTCAAAAATGTAAGAAAATTTACTAGCATTGCTTTCAAGATTGAGTTAACCCATCTGAATTCTGAGAAATGGAGCCAATTTTAATTTGATGTGTTACTTAGCCGTTTCAAGAGAAAAATGTCAGTAAAGACCAAAAATAATAATGTAATTGTGGGAACTTATACAGGCTCATGATCACAGACGGGATGACAGGACTTACCTTTGGGAAATCACAGCTTTGTGAAGTCATATCTCCTCAGATCCAAGTTTTGTGTATCTGTTAGTGCCATTGGCTTTCCACCTGAACCTCTTTCTAAATGGCAAGTGACAGTTTCTGAGTTAGAGAGGCAATTTAATGAAAATTTTTTCTGTATTGTGTTTGTTTTTTTCCTTCTCTTGTCTATTTTTTCTTTCTGTAACAAATGTTACCAATAAATATAAATCAATACTACATTTACCATATTTTAACAAGTCAATTCAACAATCCATTTCTTGTTTAATAGGTATTAAATACTTGTTGCGTTAAGGTGTTTGGCTAACCTTGCATAACCTTATGAATAAAATGCTCTGGATTTGGTTTTGCAAGTACAATCAGGGCCACAGTGGAACATGCCCCTGCCCAGGGGTGTATGCACATGGTAATGTGTGGGCATGGTGCTCCAGAATTTGCAGTGGTTGCTGCCTGAGTTTAGTTCCTTAGAAATTATTAATTTATTCTATGCATTGTGTCTACAATTCAGTCAACTCAGTGCCTCAACTATGGCTTCTTCTGGGCAGGAGTAACTAGGTTAAAGGTGAGATAAATTTGTATTAGCTCTTTATTGACTAGGCATAAGTATTTACAAATATTAATATATATTTAATGCTTCAGAATTTAGTGTCTCTAAACAATAAACAACTTGACTCATTAATCTTCAAATGTCACTCATCATTCAGGCTTAATGCAGCCCTGTTTTTAAGCCCAATGCTTAGAGAAGATTTGCTATAGCTCTAGGACTTTGAGACACTCTTCTTGTGTGTCAGAGCCTATAGTAGCTCTTCTTACCAGAGATTTGGCTCAACTTGGAGGAAATCTGTCTGTAATTCTTATATGTTCTTACCAAAGTGCAGTAGGAAACTTTGATGTGGTAGCATTTATAGCTGGTCCTTTGACACTACATAGCTTAAATCTTTAAATGTCTGAGAACTAAAGAGGTGTCCCGGAGCTGTCCAAGGTGCTGAAGAGTGACCTACAAATGACAACTGTCCAGGAGCCCAGTCTGTCTGGGAACCGACCCCCTTCTTCCCCTTACTGCCCACTGCTGAAGACATGTGTGAACCAGTTAAGAAATTGGTGTTGCTGAGGATCAATCTGATGTAAAACAATTTGGAAGCACATTTAATTAGGTATGGAATGTGATTTATTTGTATCGAGTAACAAAGATACCTGAAGCCCTCCATGGTGATGTGCCTGCCGCACTCTTTCTCTAAGTATTTAATTAGATTTTAAATTTCATTGTAATCCTTAGGGGGGAATATCATAAGTGGTACTCACAGGAGTACAGGAAGAAAGCAACAGCATCAAGACACTATTCAACAAGAGAATAAAGGGATTTTTTTCACGAGAGGCAGTGATTCTCAGACTTTTGTAAGGTTTTAAAACCATGTATACTTTTTGCATGTCTGTTAAGTTTTGATAGCTCCATAATGAAACCCCAAATTACCCTGGCTTGTTTTCCAGGACAGGCAGGAAGCAGGGAACGGGGGAGACTGCTTCCTTCTTCCCCAGTCATGCAAGAGTGTGACACCCAAGGGAAGGAGAGGGTGGGAGCAGCTTTAATGAGGAAGGAAAAACAGGCCAACTCCCTCGGGCTGTGTGGGAAGAAAGCGAGGCCTGGGGGACTGTCTGGGCTTCAGAAGCAGCAGCTCCTGACACTGATAAATGATTCAATTGACTAAGTAAATGAAGAACCTCTGACTAACACCAGAGCCACGTTATTATACTATATGTCAGGGCAAGGAATTTTGTAGGTGGCAAATCCTTCTTGGATCTTGCCCATAGAGGTGTAGTAGTAGGCAATGCAGACAACTTAATTATAATATACTCACTTGCTGTTATGTTACCATAAGCCCTGAGAAGAGTGTGACCAGAAAATAGAATAATAATTTTATCTTATCTTGTAGAGAATGACATAACAAAATAGAAAGGGAAATACACACTTTCTCTCAAGGTTGTGGACTTTTGAATCTTTTTTCTGCACACACACAAGCACAATACATAATTCAAGCCTGAATTAATGAAATGGTAATTTTCAGAGGAATTTGGAATGAACTTTAGGTTCAGTGAAATCTGAGCAGTTCTATAAGAATTTTTTTCTAATTTAGAACATCCTTGTGATTCACCTAGAATAACGATGTTAAGAAAATTTTAATTATGCAACAGGTTTTGTTCACAACTACTGTATGACATATTGAAGGTGAAAAATTTCTCTCCAGAGCCTTTTACCTTTTTGATTCAGGCAGAATTTTAGATGAAATTCAATATGATTATTACCAAATGATTTATGAACCTTAATACTCATGGAGGAAATTAAGAATTTTAATAATTGGAAAAGAAGAAAGTTATTTAAATTAGTTTCCAGTTTATCTGCTTAAAATGAACTCAACTATTTAAACCATTATTGTATAATTTGAACTTTCTTCTGCTCTTCTAATA
The DNA here is from genome assembly GCA_031878705.1 of Tapirus indicus. Taxonomy (NCBI): domain Eukaryota; kingdom Metazoa; phylum Chordata; class Mammalia; order Perissodactyla; family Tapiridae; genus Tapirus; species Tapirus indicus. The sequence goes on from CM062917.1 coordinate 78,237,240, forward strand.
TCTAAAAAGTCTCTTCTGGGATTCTTATTTCATTTTTAAAAAAATATTTATTGTTTCCCTTGGGCAAGATGAACACAGTGCATGGATTTTAGCCTGAATTATTTCATTCTCTTTCTTGTTCTGAAAGAAAAGGCAATGACTTAATTGTGGTCTTAGTTTGACAGGCTTTATTCCTTAAATATTTGGGAAAAGAATGCCCTTACCCCCTACTCTTTTGCTATTTCCAGATACTCTGAACAATTGTGGTGACTCATAACCATGAGTTACTGTGGCAGGCTTTGTATTACTCTCTGAGGGGAAAGCATCCTTCTGGGTGAGAAGAGATCCCTGCCCTAGCTCAATGCCTCTCACTTTTCCAGGGAAGGACCACAAACAGTAGATGAGCAGAGCCCTAAAGCAGACAGCTGAACGCAAATGTCTGTGAAGTTCTGTGTTTCATCTCTATGCAGTTTTTCATTCTATATCATAACAGGTGGCTTTGTTATTGTTAGTGCCATCAGGTCAATTCCTACTCCTAGCCACCCTGTGTACAGCAGAGTGGAACCCTGACAGTCTTTTTGCACCATCCTCTCACCTTCTGGACCTGTATCAGACAAGCTCCACTGCTATTCACAGGGTTTTCATGGACAATTTTTTCAGAAGTGGGTGGCCAGGTCCTTCTTCCTAGTCTATCTTAGTCTGGAAGCTCTGCTGAAACCTGTCCACCATGAGTGACCCTGATGGTATTTGAAATCCCGGTAGCAGAGCTTTCAGCATCACAGCAACAGGCAGCTGCCACAGTATGACAACCACAGAAGGGTGGTGTGGTTCCTGGACCGGGAAACAAATTGGGCCTTGGTGGTGAGAGTGCCGAATCTTAACCACCAGAGCCAGCTAACAGCTGGCTTAGTGGTGTAAAATAATGGTTTCTCCTCCATTTGCTCCCCTCCAACCTTAATAAATTGATATTCCAGAGAAATGTTTTAGGTTTATTTTGTGGCTCTATGTGCTGTAGACAAACCATTAAGTATCCCCAAGGTCTACACATCCATTTTGAGAAATGTGTCTTTAGGGATTCAGACCCTCCTAATTGCGCCTTTTAGGGCTGTAGGCTTTAGATTGGTCTGGGTCTAGAACTGTCAGGGTAAATCACATCTGATTTCAGATATTCTCTCTAAATTATCTGCCACCTGTTGGGACAAATGATTCCGGGCCTTGCTGTCCTCTTTTAATCCCATTCTACTTCTTTCCATCACTTGACCAGCACTTGGGCTTCCATTTGCTAAACCATCCACTTTGTCCTTAATCTTTCCAATTTGATTTCCTTTCTGAAATGTTTCTGTAAATGCCTTTACTGCTTTTCTGCTAACTCCATCAGCTTTTTTTTCCCATTAGATTTCAGCCTTATCCATCTTTCAGCATCTCCACTCTTGACGGTGAACCATTTTATCAGGTCACTTAGGGTAGGTGTTTCTGTGGTAGCAATTCCTCAATGGCTTTCAACCACAGAGGTTTATTTCTGGCTTGTGAAAATGAGAATAACAGCTGTACTTTGTGTTCCCTCCCTCTGTCTTCCTGTATGGAACATTACAGAGCTCAGGATAGAGGGAATAGAAATGGTAAGATGATGTGATGGCTTTTACATCTTCTGCTCAGAAGTAGCACATGTCACTTCCACTCACATTTCATTGGCCAAGTCAAGTCCCATAGCCATGCCTGATGTGGATGGGGCAGGAAGTGTAATCCTCCCCAAACAGATCTGTAGGGAGGTGCAGAGTGGATTTAACAACAACAGAATCTCCCAGCACTATATCTTTTCAGCTTAATGTCACAGAGTAGACATTAAGTAGGGGAAAGACCTACTTCTTTCTTCCCCAAAATTCTTTTCGTGGAGGTGTTGAGGACCTCAGCCTGATTCCACTTGCTTCTTCTCTGGCTCCTCTTCAGCCTCTACCTTTACCCAGGTGTTTATCATCAGCATTTTCTCTTCATTCTCCCCATTCTTTCCCTATAAATAGTGTTCTATTATACTTTGATGTTTTGGAAATCCACCCTGGTTTCTTTTTTTATCTAGCTTGTGGAAACTTGCCTTCACTCTATGTTTCCGAATGGCTCAGCAAGCCAAGCGAAACCTAGAGTTTTGATTTTAAACCATGTTGAGACACAAGAAAAGGAGTCAGTTATTGGGAACTTTGATGGTTTCTGTTTTGCCCTTCTGAATAAAACTGTTTTGGTTGAAGTTCATATGTGCCAGCAAATGAATTAACCCCAAACTCTTATCTGGTAGTACCTGGGTTTACAGAGCTGACAAAAACAGCTGGAGCTTAATGCAGATAAAGCAAACCTCACCTGAGCTTTACCTAGATTTCATGTCACTACACCTGAGCTATACGTATAGGAGAATATTTGCATCCAGAATCCCTTTTGGGGTCCAGCATAGTCTTAAACACTTCTTTTCAGTTTCTTTGCATTAATCACTATCAGTCTTTATTTTATTTATTTATTTATTTATTTATTTTGTGTGAGGAAGACCAGCCCTGAGCTAACATCTGTTACCAATCCTCCTCTTTTTGCTGAGGAAGACTGGACCTGGGCTAACATCCGTGCCCATCTTCCTCCACTTTATATGGGACACCGCCACGGCATGGCTGACAAGCAGTGAGTCTGCCGGCTCCCGGGATCGAACCCACCAACCCTGGGCTGCCAAAGCACGGACTAAACCGCTGCGCCACTGGGCGGCCCCATCACTATCAGTCTTTAAATACGATGGGTATTTTGTTTTTGCTTTGTACCCCCAAACACTTTGAATGGCTGTTGCAGAGCTAAATGTAATCTGCTTTGCAATTTTGCAGTTTTTTATTTAGGTATTTTACTTCCCATATGAGACAGTAATTTACTCAAGGAAGTAGGTTTTTTTCTCTTCATCCTTCCTTCCATTTTTTGGTAAATACTAACAAATGCTTGTTGAGTTGAATATGACCATTATAGTTGCTATGTTATTAACTATATTATTAACTCTCAAGTTACGGTTATAATATAGATGCTATATTATTAATTATCAAGGTGGAGTCATTCTATATGCTAGCTCTCTGCAGTCCTGTTAAATGAGTATGCAATTTAATTGCATATATTTTTTATATTTCCAGTTGCGGTGTCCTAGCACACACTGTGGGTGCCCAGCTATATGCCCCTAGCATCTAACCTTTTCTGAGCCCACTGGACTTAGTTGCAACTGCCAGCAGAGGCAACCCTTTGTCTGAGGGCTTTCTCTGGTTACCGGAGAGCTTTCTGCCCCTGTGTGGACGTAGTAGGGGAATTAATGTCCCCAGGAGCAGCCCTCAACCACAGACTGACAGGATTTGATGGATAAATGCCCTAGCTCCCGGTTAGGATATCTATAGGGTGTTTGACACTATCTCCCAGAATTTCCCAGTGGGACTAAGGTCAGGTTGCCCACTGTGGTAACTTGCTTGATAAAACACCCTGTATTGGCTCTCTTCCCTTCTCTGCCTCATTTCTCCGCGCCCCTATTGACATTTCCTGGATTAATTTCAGACTAAACTATTTGCAATCTAATCTCAGATTAGAGTCTCAGAATCTCTAAGGGTAATCCAAACCGAAACAAGGATTCATATGTCAAAATTTACATTTTAACAATTTCTCTATTTCGGTAGCATCCAAAACAAATATAATGCAAACCACATAACATAATATAAATTTTTCTAGTGCCTACATTTAGAAAAGTGAAAACAAACAGGCAAAATTAATTTTAATAATATAATTATTTAACTCAGTATATCCAAAATATTATCATTTTAACATGCAATTGATATAAAACATATTAATGAGGTTATTTTATTTTTTGACACTAAGTCTTTGAAGTCTGGTGTGTATTTTACGCATGCCATACATCTCCACTTGGACGAGTCATGTTGCAAGTGCTCAACAGCCACATGTAGCTAGTGGTTACTACACTGGACAGTGGTGACCAGTTCTCTACTGTTGCAGCCCATGTGTCAAAATTTAGAGATTTGCTAGCTCTTGAATATGTAGGAGGCTGTATGGTGGATAATAGTTTCCATTCTTAGCAAAATCTTACTTGCCTTCTCCTTTTCTTTTAAGCTGAATAAAATCTCTGGAAATATCTAGACTGATGGGCACTTTGTTTAGTCTGTGTTCACGTTTATGTTCTTTCAAGAATGAGCCTCTGGCAATAACAATTCTGAGACTTATTGCTTAATACATGTTTGCATGCAGAATATAGACAAGATACTTAGCATCTCTGTGTTTGTGTGTTTTTCAGGCAGAGGGTACCAGACTTCAGCGAGAACTCCGAGGATATTTAGCAGCTATCAAAGGTAATGTGTGTGAGTTGTCTACTACATGTTACCAAGTGAAGGTTGTTCTTGGAATTCACGAGTGACAGAATTTAGTGTTAATTACAAAGCCATTTGGCTTTCTGGCAAGATGGGTACTTGAGCACAGGTGTTCAATTCCACCCACTCCCAAATTCCCATTGAAATGATAATCAGAATGTACAAGGGAAAAATATGTCTGCCCTCATGCTGGAAACTAGAAATAAGTGCCTCCCATGTGCCAGGGATTTCTAGGAAGAGTTGTGAGATAGAGTGAGCTTGAGACCTTAAGAAAAGCTGCAGCTCGTTTATATCCCAAGGGAGAGCATGTCCCAAGAGTAGAACCCTCACAGACTCACACACGCTTAAGCCCTCTTGATGGAAGGAGGAAGGAACGGCGGCAGAGGCAGGTGGAGGCTTGTCAGAAATCGTGGCTGTGGACTGCCTGTGACTTGCGGGAACCAGCTACACGTGCAGCCCTGCCACTGCACGGGACAGAGAGGCCCTGGCACTGGTTTCTGGCCTCAGCCATGCAAGGCATAGAGATGAGGCCTGTGGTGGAGGGAGGAGAGAGAGCAACAGGGAGGTGTGCTCTGCCTCCACCTGCTGTACGTTATCCAGCAGCCTACAGTCAGGTCCAAGTGCACCCAGGAATGTGATGGATCATAAGGCAGATTTTGAGATTAGTGGGGAGAGAATGGATCAGCTGACAAGGGGTCTTGGATAAACAGGCCAAACGGTCAGAAAAAAGTGAGATTCCCAGCTTCACACTTTACTCCTTCTCAGTGCATATATAGTAAAGATTTAAATATGTATACAGAGAGATGTTTGAAAGCACTAGAATAAAATACAGTAGATTTAGTCTTTAATCTTGGGTGACAAGGTCCTTACAAGTGTAACCCGAAAGACAGAAACCATAAAGGGAAACATTGAGAGATTTGACCTCATAAATATATAAAACTGATATACATATGTTTAAAAAGAAACATTATTTTGACAACATGCTTAATGAAAGTAAACCAATATATAAAGAGCTCAGTATGTAAGTGAAATGAAGATCAGTTGATTAAAAGAAAAAATGACTAGACATATGAAGAGAAAGTTAGCCAAGGAAGAACTATAGATGGGTAGTAAATGACAAAAATGCTTATTGTGGGGACCAGAATTGCTACCCCAAGATGTGTCTCTCTACCTTGATTGTTTTCAGTGAAAGAGACTTTGACTTTCCCTGCCCCCCACTAACTATCTGAAGTGATTTGGGATGGAAGGCCTGTCCTAGGGATAGGCTGTCACCATGGATTACTCTGGGTATCGATAGACTGGGAGGGTCTTTACTGGGCCCATTCTTATCAAAGTTCTGTTTACCATACAGTTACATTTGTAAGGAAAATCTCCATTTGTAAAGGTATCTCCCTCTCTGTACCAGGAAGAAGGGGGGATGACTTTATCTCTAAAAGTCTTATCAATGTGGAAGGCGAAGACTTAAATCTACATACTCTCAAGTTTACTGTGCTTTTCTTGTAATCCCTCATGGCTGACACCCCCCACCCCCCAAAATCTTCCTTTGTCTGTATAAGAGGAGAACCTCCTCCATTCTGTCGAGAGATACTCAGCTTCCTCGGGTCTCTCCCATGTATACATGTTATAGAGCTTTGTTTGATTTTCTCCTGCTGTTTGGCCTCATGTCAATTTAATTTGTAGCCCAGCCAGAAAGCATCCAGAGTGGGTAGAGAATGCTCTTCCTCCCCTTCATTATCCTCACGAGTAATCAAGGAATATTAGATAAAATCAAAAGGGAGATGCTGTCATTTTTCTTCCACATGTTCAAAGACATTAAAATGTTTTTTAAAAAGACCATAATAATTGGCAAAGCTGTGGGGAGCAAACCCCTTTCACATACTATTGGTTGGACAACTTTCCTGGGGAGCAATTTGGCAAAAGGCTTTATATGCTTTGGTTTTTTGTTTATTTTGTTTTTGGTATGCCTTTTGACACAGCAGTTCCATTTCTAAGAATTTATTCTAACAGTTTCAATATGGATGTGTGAAATTGATTACAAAGATAGTGAAAAATAATGAAGTAATGAAAATTTTAATGGTAAAAAATTAGTGATAATAAAAAATTAGTGAAATTGATTTTTAAACTGAAATTTATTTAAGCTTTTATATGCCAGGCATATAATTTTAATCCTCATGACAACTCTCTGAGGCAGCTACTTGTATTATCTTTATTTCATTGATAAGAAAATCGAGGCACAGATGTTAAACAGCTTGTCTGAGGTCATGAGCCTAGTAAGCAGCAGGGCCAGGATATTACTCTGGTCCGTGTGTCCCTTCAGGCCTTGCTGTCTTATGCTGCCTTTGAACTATGTGACCATTGGTCAGGCATTGGTTTCACAAATTAGAGTTCATCTGTACATGGAATACTGACAACTTACTGCTGTTACATTTTAATGGGCACTTACTGTGTGCTAGGCTCTGTACTAAGCATTCTAGGCATATTACCTCTTTGTAACCACCCCACACAGCTTATGACAAATGACATTAGCCTTATTTTATATTTGCAAAGAAGTAAGGCTCAGAGATTTTAACTTCCACAAATTCATAGAGCTCATAATTAACTGCTCTAAAAAAATTATCCTTAAGTATTTATAACAGTTCAGTCAGGGAACAGAAGGAACTCTAGATATTTCTTTCATTATTGGCTTAGGATTTGAACGCAAGAAGTCATATATTACTTCAAGCACAGGATTTTCTCTATGGTAGCTGATTTAAAAAAAAATGTGGATAAATTTGTTGAATGAGCAAATTTAGTTTCTTTCCCAAGTCTATATATTTTGGTCTATTTTACCTCCTTAGTATGGAGAATGCTGTTTGAAAAGACTGACATAATTATTTTCCTTAGTGTGGTCTAGAAGGAGAATCAACTGGGTGAAGAGTTAGCTCCCAGAGACATTGGGTGGAGCATCAAAGCAGCCTTTCTATCAGACTGTGCCCTGCATTCCACTTCTAATGGCCACATCTCCATAGGAAGGAGAAGGGACCTTGTATCAGCTTTTCCCCCAATCACCTTTTGCTAATTGAGTGATGTTAACAAATGATACTCCATAAAAGAGATCTATGTTTAAATTACTTTGGCCAAGGCTGATTGGAATGAATTTTTAAACAGGTTACTACAGAGTTTATCAGAGCCCTTAAAATGCTAATGTGATCTCCAGGAGGCCTGTGGGGTAGGCAGCATTTCCCAGTTATTTCACTGTGGGATGCTTTTCTCATCTCAAAGTCTTACAAAGAATTAGTGTTCCTTGGGGGCACATTTTGGGTTTTGGGAAGATGCTTAAAGACAGGGTGATGCCTTAAGTAAATCACAATTTGCATTTTCAAAGTGCTTTTGTGGCCAGTTTTTCTGGTTTTCACAAAAAGAACTCTAGCCAACCAATTGTCCTATAATGCAGGCATCGTGGTAGAGGAATGAGATCTGGGTCTGGAGAGCTAGGGGCCCTGGGTCTGGTCCCAGGGGCAGTTGTGGGAAAATCACTCAGCCTCCCAGCTGCCTTGGGTTCCTCAGCTAACGTGCTGCAGTGGCTCTCAGAAGCCCCCAAGATCTCTGCAACTGGGATTCTGTGAAATTGGGTTAAATGAACTCTGCTCTTCATCGTATTATCACTAATCCCTGGGTGGCATTGGCCTCTGTAGGTCTTTGTTATTTCTGCTGAAGCTTGGGCTTTCCAAGGTGAATCTTATGCTCTCGTTCATTTTAGCAGACTAACATCTCATTAAGACACTGTTCTAGGAGCTGGGGATGCAGAGATGAACAAGATGCAGTGCCTGCTGTCATGCAGCTTGCAATAGAGATGGGGAGAAAGCTGAATAAACAGAAGACCAAATATGCATAGTAGTACATGTTTTAACAGAAGTGTTAAATATTGTGTGCTCTCACAACAGAGGATAGACACCCCCCCCCCCAGCTGAGGGCAGGAGACCGGGTCAGAAATGGTCCTTCCAAGGAACTTATACTTGAATGGACTCAGAAAGGGGGCATACGTAGTCATCAGGTGATAAGATATGCCAGAGAAAGAGGTTGACATTGGAAGGACTTTCCAGGTAGAAGAAGCAACATATGCAAAGGCCCAGGAGGCAGGAGGAAGGATGGGTTCTTTAGGGAACAAGTAGATCATTGGGGTGGAACAGGAAACTGAGCTGGATGAGATGTGGAAAGGTAGGCAGCATTTGCATAAAGAAGTGCTCATGCATCATATCATATTGGGGTTTTATTCTGTCAATGGAGACAGGAGTCATTACATTATTGTAGGCAAGGGAATGAGTCACATGATCAGATTAGCATTTTAGAAAAATAATCATTGTGGTTGTGTGGAATTCAGGCTAGAGGAAATGAAACTGCAAGGAGATGTCTTAGAAATCTAGTCCAATAGTTTAATAATAATTATAGCTAACATTTATTGAGCACTTATGTGCCAGGCACGGACATAAGCTTTTTATTGCCTCATTTCATAGAATTCTCACTGCAACATATGGCCTGTACTATTATTTATTAATAATGTACACTTTGGAAAACTTAGGTAATTTTCCCAAGATCACACAGATGATATATGATGGATCCAGGATTTTAAGAAAGGCCAACTGATTGCAAATAGTAGCCTTAATTATTATGCCATCCTACCTCCAAAAATATTTTTCATAATGATGGTTAACATTTGAATGTTTGCTGTGTGTAAGTACTTTGCTGAACCATTTACATGGATTATTTCTTCTAATCTAAATAATAGATGATGAGGGCCTAATCCAGGGCAGTGGCAGTGGGTTTGGAAGGAGGTGCTTCATTTGAGAATCAGGCAGAGTCGGTGTGTCTTGGTGACAAGTTGAGTGTGGGGGGATGAATTTTGGATGACTTCCAGTTTTCTAACGGGGACAACTGGGTGACATTCACGAGGATTGGGAAAATGAGTAGGGGTAGGTTTTGATAGAAAAGTTCTGAGTTTGTTTTGGACATGGGAAGTTTAAGGTACTGGTGGGGCATCCATGTGGAGATGTCCACTGGGGATCTGGATTTAGGAATCATCGGCATGCGGGTGGCAGTGGAAGCCAGACACGGGTAACGAACACACAGGCTCTTTCTCTAAGGGGAGCATGGCCCACGTGGTGTAATTAAAATTTGTTAGTTGTGTGTGACTTGTTATGTGTAAGCAGGACCCCAGCAGTGGGGCTGACAGTTCTTGAGCTGTCTCACAACCTCCCTGTTTTTTCCCCAACTCTTGCTCCTCTCCTCCTTGAGACTCAGGGAGAAAGTCTTCCTTTCCTCCGAGGCAACTGCTGTCTTCTTAAACAACTCTCTTCTAAACAAGGAGCAAAGCTGCTAGATACTTGCAATATTTTAGATAATCTTTTAGTGGTTTATAGCTGCTGCTGGTTATTGTCATACCGTATTTTAACTGATGTTATTTTTAACTAGAACATATACCCTCAGGCTGTTCAAGCAGAGGACTCTTGTAGCAGTGCAATCTAGACAACAAATCTTAGATGATGAAAATAGAAGCTCACAAATTTTGTTGCAAGTGGAAATAGAGCATATTACAATAAATGCCTTGGAGAAGGTCCAAAATTTTGAAGAGAGGGAAGTGGTTCCTATCCAGTAGTAAAACAATAATTCTTCTATATATGATGTTGGACACTTGTCTTGCAGTTTTGGAAATCACTACTCTTTTAAGAAAATATTAGATATTAGAGATTATTAAATGCCATTTAGGATCTGTTCTGCTTTAATGTTGCCAAGTTACCTTGAAGGAAACTTGGGTTTTAGCTTTTTTTTATTCTCTTAGCAGAATAAGTTCTAAATGCCTAAAATCTCTGCCAGTCTTTCATTACCCTTAAGAGAAAGGCTTTTGTCTCCTTCACCCGTGTGTCAATCAGAGTACTTCCTTCCTGTGGAAGTGTCCTAGAGACAATTTCTATGTCAAAATGGATTCTTTCCAAATTGTCCATCACTATTTATCCACACAGCAATTAGTAGTTATTTTTGGCTGCTACTAGACATATTTACTGCAACATTATGCTTTAAGCCTTCATGAGTAAGGTCTTATATAATTTTATTTTAAGCTTACATTGAGTTTTATTTTCACTGCAAAGCTTATCTGTCCCACCATGCCATCGTTTCTTTTTCTCCTTCTTAAGACATTAAGAACCTATCTATAGAGCTGTTTATAATTTCCATCAGACTTAAGACAAATATTTAAAAGAAAACTTCAGAAGCCCTTTGGCATCTGAATTATAGAATAACTAGAGACTCACTTGCGTATGAATTTGAGGGGTACATTTCTCGTATAGATTTGCTTGTACTTAGGGAGGGGTGAATACGGACACTTCAGATAATGTTGCTGCCACCTCAGTGGTGACATGTACAAAAGAGAGATTCTCCCTGATTTGATTCAAAGTATTAGGGGACGGATGCAGGTTTTTGCATTATTTTTTGCCTGTGTCTTCATCTCCATGACTATTTCATCAGAGTCCCCGAAGACTTGAGTCATCACTGTTCTTTCCTACCCTAGCCTGCTGGGGCTACATCTTGTGGTTGTCAAGTCCTTATGGCTGGTGTGGGCCGTGCACCTTGTTGTAAAGGGCATCCTTTAATGTGCTCAGTGATGTACTTCATGGAGAGAAGGTTACAGGCTTTCACACTTCATGTGGCCCTGACCATGTTCAAACTTCTAATGCACAAAGATCAAATATGCATCTGCATCTTATCAGGGGAAGGAAAGTGAGGATGTTCTACACTTAGAAAGTGAAAAGTACTATGAGACACCAAATTGCACATTGACTTTCATGCATTCTCTTCAAGGATATACTTCTAGCATTTCAGACTTCTTTTATTTTGTTCTTTTCTCTCACAGTTGAATCTGGAATTGACTGCCTTAAATCCAACAAGCACGTGGCTGAGTCTAGAGTGTTACAGCTTTCAGTTTAACAAAAACTTTCCATCTTTGATTCACTGGCATTAGGTTTATGAGAAGTGTTTTTTATTTTTAACGACAGCACTCTGATTTTTCTTTCCTCTCCCTTTATCCAGCCCCTTTTCATATTCCCTAGTGACAAAGGCCAAGAAATCAACTCGGCAGGTCACACCTTCCAGCTGGTAGGGAGAGTCTGGTGCTGGACAGGCGCTTCTCCAAGCCACCAAAGACTGCCCCTTGTTCGGTTGTCAGCCCTGAGCTCTCTCCATGGCAAACCACACTTTACCCTCCATGTTTGAAGGAGGGGCGGAGGGGAGACCGGAAAAGACTTGGTGATACCTTATGTCACCATGTTGCACTTTTAAACTTCATATCTTTCCTATTATTAATGACTGTATTTTTGCAACCTACCAAATACACCTCTAATGAAAATTCTGACCCATAGGCTTAATTACTCTTAGGCTGTCTAAGAGTTCTGATTTAAAACTGTATATATGGCTTTTAATACTATTGGAAAAAAGAAAAACTTTTTCCTTTGAAAATTTTTAGGCCCCTTAAACCACTTTTAACTGTTATGCCCTAAAATCCTGTTGGTTTTGCTTCTGTTTCTGAAAATATGCTTTATTTCTTATATTGAAGATTGTTTAGGATGGATATTATTTTTAGAACTCTGTAGTTTTATGGATTAGTTTTCTAGGTGTCCTATACATTTATGTTTCCATGCCATTTAACAAGTGACAGCACACTTAATAGGATACATTATTGTTGTTTTCAGAATAGGGCAACTCATTGACTTTTTTTCAAGACCCAGTGTCTATCACTATCATGTAAATAATAGAAAATGCACAATGTAATCAGATGAGTCTTAGAGACCCTCACAGGAAGATGTGACTACAGATGCAAGTAGCAGTTGTGTCTTCACAATTTTTCCTTAAATAATTGGCAAGTACTCAAGATTTTTCTCTCCTTTAGAAAAGCAGGGGAAGGAGGAAGAGACTCCTCACCCATTTCTGTCTAATCGGAGCTGTTTGTCTCCACCACTAGGCATGCAAGAGGCCTCGATGAAGCTCACGGAGTCGCTGCATGAAGTCTACGAGCCTGATTGGTATGGGCGGGAAGATGTGAAAATGGTTGGTGAGGTAAGAGCCAGGATCACAGCACATGGGAGGCCTGGGCTGGCTTCCTTTTCACTCAGCCGATTCCCTGAACCCCTCTTATCATTCAAGGCCTTAATCACGAGTGGACACTGTGTACCCGGAAGGCATCCAGGTGCATGCAATGCTGGCATCTGCATGTCCCAAACTTATAGTGAGAAGTGAACATGATTATAGAACCACTTGGGTGGAGGCTGTGGGTTCAAGATTAGTTTTCCTCAAAATAAGAATAGCATTTTTCTGTCCCTTACTACCCATCTTAACAAGCCCACTTCAGCAGGAGAACTGGCTCACGGCATGATTTTCTGTATTAACTTCACCCCTTCACCCCTATTTCCCCCATCCTTCCTTGAAAAGCAGAGACAAGAGCTGGGAAGAGCATCTATTTCACTTCGACACCAGCTAGTCCATTTGCTGGTGTGCAGGACCTGAGGACAGATGCAGTTAGTCTGCTAATAGGAATTTAATTTCTGAAAGGCTGTGTCCCTAGACATGTCTTGACACCTGAGATCCAACTTCTAGCTGAGGGCCATCTGGCTGACTGGCTGGTGGGAAGTGAGAAAGTGGGTATTGCTGCTTTGAGGAAGGCAGAATGGGGTGGAGACCAAGAGCGGCTCTGTGTGAGGTTGGACGAGTTCTTTCATCTTCTCAGGCTTTAGTTTCCTCATCTGCAAAATGACAATAATAATTATATCTACTAACCACACATTTATAGACTGTATTCGCATCATCAACATAGTGCACAGTTCCTGCGATCATTACTGATATTGGAACGCCACCTGTCAGGGGTTCTCTCACGTCCAAGTTCTTTGTTAAAATAGAGCAATTGTATGTCATGCCCCACTTCAGGTACAAAAGACCTAAGAGATGTGGCCGCCCCAGCTCAGCGGGAGGACTGATAGGCGATGAGCTGACCATCTGTGCATCCTTTGGAAAGACCAGTTACCATGCAGCCCCAAGATGCTCCAGGAAAATTCTGACATCCCCATGTTGATCTTCATAATCCTGTTGTGACTGAGATAACCACAGAGGTTTATTTATGAGGAAAGCTCACGTTGACCTGGTTATCTCTTTTGAAAACTTTCAGGTTATGAATTGGGCAAAACCACCCTCCACATGCCGTTTTTCAATGCAGTTATTGTCATTGCATCTTTTCACATTTCACATTTAACAACATCATGTTGTTAAATGATTGTCATTTTGTAAATTTCTGATTAATGGTATATAATTAAAAATTCATTATGAAACAAAGAGTTTTTAAGGGAGTAATAGAAACTTGCATTAATGGCTTTTCAGAACACACATTACATTCTATGTGTGACAGGTGCTGCTGTTGACATTTATTGCTAAAGGAGATGGTTGCCATCCTACCTTGGTCCTTGGGGCTACCAGGGTTTTGGAATCTTCAGTTTCAGATCCAAATATGGGCTCTTTTGATGGTGAAGGAACTGAGCACTGCACGTTCAAAGGGTCTGCTCACATCAGAAGATGAGCCTTTTCATATGGAGGACTTAAATTTTTGTTTGCATAAAATTCTTGATTTGGGATTTGTATAATTAGGATTCATTTTTGAAGTGTGAAAAAGAAACAAAGGAAATAAAGGAAAAAAAGTGGTTTTCAACAAGATAGAAACTTATCTGTCTCCCAGAAGTGACTTAGGACGTGGGCAGCCCAGGTACGATGTGGTGGATACACAAGCATGAGGGGCCCGTCTTTGCCATCCTGGCTGCCTCCTCCAGGTTCAAGAAGACTCTCTGAGCACTGGCCAGCAGCTCTCATTGCTGCACTCCAGTCAGCAAGAGAGAGGAAGCGTGGAAGGAAAGCCCCATCTCTCCTTTTAGGGACACTTTCTGAAAGTACATCCCATTGGTCAGAACTTAGTCTTATGGTTACACTTAGTCACAGTGGAGGCTGGGTAATACAGTCTGTATCCTCAGTGGCCATGTGCCTGGCTCAAACTGGAGGTTCTATTTCTAAAAAGAAAGAAAAGTTAGATACTGGGAAACAAGCAGCAGACTCTGACAGGCTGTAGTAATGGGAGAGATGTGGAGATGATGTCCTTGAGCACCTGCTGTGTGCCTCGGATTCTGTGAGGCACTTTACATTGTCAACTCATTTAATTGGGGAAATGGAAACTCAGGGAAGTTCCGTTTTCCAAAATCACACAGCAGGGATATGTACCCTGTTCTGATGAGGCAGCCTGGTATAATAGACAGATCAGGGGCTTCGAATCAAGGAGACAGACCTGGGTAGAAACCTGAGTCTGTTGTTTATCAACTGCATGACCTTGGCCAAGTTATGTAACATCTTTGGGCTTCAGTATCCTCTTCTGTATAGTGGCAACAATAAGAATTTCTTCATAAGGCTATTGTGAGAATTAAATGACTACACATACACACACACACGTAAAGTGTTTAACCCAATGCCTTGACATAGTGGTAGTAGTAGTAATAATACCTAATATTCAGTGTGTGTTTATCATAGTTAATACTCCACCAATGGTAGGGCCCTTCCCAACGTGACGGTACATTTTGTTCTTTCTTTGTAGAGATTTCAGGAATGATTTGTTGTTTGTCTGAAGTGGTTTCTACTTTCATGGATTATTTCAGAACAAGCTGTCACAGTGGAATTCTTCACAGTCTCTTAGCTCCAAAGTCTCCCTATAGAGATCTGGGGTCCTTTTGAGGCCTCTGCCTTCTTTGGTAATTCAGAATCAGAGATACATTTTTTAATGAGCTGAGCCCTTAGATAGCCTATAATAGAAAATTAGAACTGGTATCCATATTGCCTTGACATTTTATTGTATTATTAAATAATCCACATTCTTTCTAGCACTTACTATCTAGGGAAGTATTACTTATCTATTTTTATAGTTTCAGAGTTTTTAGAAGTTTGGTGAAAAATATCCAATTAAACTAATTCAGCAGTTATTGCTTTGTTTCTCTTTTTCTTTCAGAAATGTGATGTACTGTGGGAAGACTTCCATCAAAAGCTAGTGGATGGGTCCTTGCTGACACTGGATACCTATCTGGGCCAATTTCCTGACATAAAGGTATTTTACTCTGTGTCTATAAAGGGAAGAATTGAATAGTCCCATGTACTTATTGGAATGTGGGCAAGAGATGAGTGGGATGAAAAGTCCTCAAACTGGTATCAATGACAGTTGGTAACTTTTCATTTATTTAAGCATAGGATTTTTATCCTGTTCCTGTCAGTTTTACAGAAATCACATATTCCCCTTTAGTGAACTGCTTCAGCTTTTATTTATCTACAGAAGTCTTTTTAATCCTACAGATATAAAATCATAAATCAGAGATACCAAAAAATTCCAATCTTCTTTATGTTCAAACCTTTTTGTTATATAACACTGGACAAGAATTTCCATTAGAATAAACAATGGTCACAGGAATAGAGAAACTTCATTGCAAACATGAGAGAAAAATCTGATCTTTCCTTGTTTACTGTTTATTTTATGTATGTTCATAGCACACCTGCATATTTGTTCTCTCCTTGAAATTTTCAGGTTCACATTGAACTATTAAGACATAAACATTTCAAATACATTTGCATCTGGATCTAAAAAAATCTGTCTAAAACATTTGTCTTATTTGACAGTTAGATCCATTGAAAGGGAAATACACAAGTGAAAGACTGAATATCATAGATTTGGAATTGATTCTGGAGGTAAACATGGATTTTGAACCATCTGGGTTATATATAGCAAATGGTAACATTAATAGATCTGGCCTCCCCTCCCCCCCATTATTTTCCCTGCTCAAGTAGGAGTGTCGGGTAAGACAGCCATGTGCTGCCCTTCCTGCAGGGTGAGGTCATAAACAAGCATTCATGGGCATCTGCGGTGTCTTCTGATGCAAAGTTCCACTTTTACCGGCCTTCTTTGTAGCCATTGCCAAACACCAGGAAACCATCTGTAGTAATGTGCACTGGCTTTGGCCATGAAACATAGTGAAGCTTCTTGGCCAAAACAGCACTCATATCAATGACATTATTTCCTCGGTCCCACATAGAATGCCTGAAGCTAGTTGACAACATACAAAGTATGTTTTGGGACATCAGGGGCACCAAACAAGAACCTAAGTGGATCAGACTAGATACATTAGCCTTGTTTGCAAAATGTTAGAGAGAACAAATCCAAATGATGTTTTTTCAATAATGTTATCATAATAGGCAGCAAAACACTTAACTGAGCCATTGCGTAACTGCATCCTAATTAAAAGGTATAAATCAGTTTTTTAAAAATTTTCTGAGAAATTAAAAAATTAAATACAAATTTTGTTTTTTAATTTTGTAAGGCTGCATGCACTAGCCTACAGGGAATGTATTTTGGGAGATCTTCAGATTATTTGATAGACGTTCAAATTTTGTCTTGGAATTTGTAGCATTTGTCGGACAGTTTCAGAATCATCATCAGACTTTAGAGTATTGTTTCTTGCATGGTAGTTTAATCTCCATAAAAATCAATTCTTAATAAATCAGAAGAGAATAAGGGAAAAGTTTGTTCTCCTACGTGAAAATTTCAAAGCAGCCTGCAACTTGTCTAAATTATTCATATAATATATGTTCATAGTACGACTTAGCTAAGCAAATGAAGGCTCTGACTGGCAAGAGAAGAACACATTTGAAAGGTTATTGAGTTTCAGGAACAAAAACTTAGTAGCATCAAAAAAATGTGGAAGATCTTAGTTGTTATAGCACTGCCCAGCAATAGTTATTTGGAAATTGGCCATATTCTCTAGGAGCATATAATTTTGGAAAACGAATACACACGGAAGTACCTGCATTGAAACAAAGAGAGATTAAAATAAAATTATGACGGATTATATTGGCTAGTCTTTTCAGTTCATTCCATGTCAGAAAGATGAAGAACTGAGTAGAGCTTTTACTTAAACAATTCTTTTCTTGGGGTCATGGTTGAGGTCATGCACAAAGATGATCCTCCAGTTACTGAACCAGTTACACTAGAGATTTGGGAATAATATCATCTAGCTGGATGCTCTGAAGATAAATGAAATAGATGTCATGGTTTTACCTGCATCATGGAAAGAGGCTGAAACAATCTCTCTCTCTCTTTCTCTGAAGTCACATGTAGAATATCATAGCATACACGTGGGGTATCAGTCAGAATAGTTGAGGAAATAGCAGTGTTTAACTTGGGAAGGAAACAGTTTGGAATTGGAGAGTAGGTAGGATAGCTGTTTCTAATATCTGAAAGACTTTTCTTCTGTGAAAATGCATTTCAGTTATTCTGTGTGCCTGTACCCAGGGGATGAAAGTTAGAAGTGAATATAGACTCCCTCACTTCATATAGTTAGTGCTGAGTGATTATGTAATGAATAGGTTATTGATGGAAAGGAGGATTATGATGCAAAATACTGAGTGGAGAATTTTCAAAGCATGAAATGCAATTGACTTCCTTGACTCCCATTAAAATCAACAGGCCATGTGTAGTTAAAACCTCAGGAAAATTTCCAAATATTTACTGCCGCCCATCAGTGAAGGCTGTGAAGTACCATTCATGAGGGAATGATGTTTGACATTTCCAACTGTGATTGGCAGGGCACCCGGTGGTATGGTTCTTATTATGCAGCACTGACATCTAAAATCAATGTTATAATAAGAGCTAGCTTGTCACCAACCCAGGCAGGTTTACAGCTGTGAGTGTTATTGTAAAATGTAGTTTAGATTCTGTCTTGGCAGCCATGCGTGAGCAACTAAGCATATATTTATAGCAGTGTGCCAAAATGAATTCCAAAGTGGAGTTATTATTGAAATTAAATAATACAATAAATTATTTTCTTTACTGCATAAGGTCAGCGTACAGTGGGAAACCTGAAGAAATTTTAATTAAACCATTTAATTAAACTATTTACTATTAAACTAGCAAATTTGTTTAACCAAATTTACTATTGGATAGTTAAATAAGAATTGTATCATTTTCTATATAAAAGCTAAAGTGTATTAACTCTACCCTTACTTAGGAGATTTGGTTCTTTTTTCAAGTTTCCCAAATATCAGATAGATAAGGAAATAAGATTGATTTGTTTTTCCAACACAAAAATGCATACATCAAAATGAGTGATGGACTTCAAAATAGTCACTTCTACCTTGGTAAGCTGTACTCTGTGATTGACTTGTCAGTTACACAAGAAAGTGAGTCACATAATTTACTTCACTTCTTGTTTTTGAACAAAAAATAAGATTATCCAATACACTCTTCTACCTTATTGCCAAGCGTGGAAGTAATTGAATTTTGGCTGTTTTCCAAAATCAAATTCATCTTCAAAGAATCAAGATTTGCTTCTTGGAAGATATTAAATGAGAGCCCTCCCTGCCCCCTCCACAAGTCCACAAAGCAGAGCTTTGCTAAAAATACTGAGCTTTGTCACCTCATAGGTACGCTATGTCCACCATAGTTAATTGAAGGGCTTCAGTCTGCCCTGCCTGGGCTAGTTCTTCACATATCTTTAAGCAAATGTGGTGTGCAGCCATACTTTCCACTACCAACACCAGCTGGAAGTGATAGGTGCATAGAGTAAAGTGAAAGAGATTAGAAGAGGCCAAATGAGAGTAACTGCCCCAACCCACCTCCCACCGGTCCTGAAGCTGGTATAGAGGAATAGCATAGAATGACAGATGGTAGTTGAATGACAGTCTGTGAGAGAAATGTGGGAGGTGTTAGAAGGAGTACTAGCCAGGAGTCAGGGGCGGGGCTGAGACTGAGTGAGGACACCAGGGTTCAGATATAAGGAGACACTACTCTCGGTTGCTGACCCTGAGAGTGAGGGCCTTCTTACATTTTGTGCCCTAGGTGTCTCGTGTCACCCTACTCCTGACACTGGTCATGGAGCTGATATCTAATTCATCTTTTGCTACAGAATTTCTGAGAAATTCTGGACAAATTAGAGATAAATCTCTTGCAACTTCAAATTCCCTACCTATAGACTGGGGATAATCTCTGAAACACCCGTACGGTAGGTTGCTATGAGGATTCATGGGACTATGTTTTGTAAGCCATAAACATTTATGTTATTATTTTTCTTCTTGTTACCATATCTAATTTAGAGGTTTTTTTCAGAATCTTTTTCTGCCGTAGTTCTCAGTATTAGACTGGCTGGGCGTAGCTGGACCACTGGGGATCTTTTGAAAAAGGACAGATGCCTGGTCTTGGTCTCAGACTAATTAAATCAGCATCTGTTAGCCTGGGGCTCAGGAATCAGTATATTTTACACTATTTGCTTGTTAGTGTCACCTCTGTATTTAACTTAATTTTTTAGTAGTTGCCCTACACTTTACAATAAACATCTTTAACATATCATGTCTAACTTCAAATAATGTTATAGCACTTTATGGATGGTCCAAGGACCTCCCAGTAGTATGCATCCAGTTCTGCCCTCTCTTCCTTTGTGCCGTTATTGTCATACATTTTCCTTTACATATGTTATAAACCCCACAATATACAGTTTCTGTTTTTTTGCTCTAGATTATCAATTACCTTTTCAAGCAATTAAAAGTAAGAAAACAGGGGCCGGCCCAGTGGCATCGCGCACTCTGCTCTGGCGGCCCGGAGTTCACAGGTTTGGATCCTGGGCGTGGATCTCTGCACCGCTTATCAAGCCATGCTGTGGCGGCGTCCCCTATAAAATAGAGGAAGATGCGCACGGATGTTAGCCCAGGGCCAATCTTCCTCAGCAAAAAGAGGAGGATTGGCAACAGATGTTAGCTCAGGGCTAATCTTCCTCACCAAAAAAAAAAAAGTAAGAAAACAAAATCTTGTATATTTACCTTGAATTTTACCATTTCTAATATGCATTTCTTTGTACAGCTCCACTTGGTATTAAAATTCTTATGCTGGCAATGAGGTCTCCCAGCTTTTGTTTGTCTTTAAAAACAACTTTTTTCACCTTCACTTTTGGAAGGTATTTTCACTGAGAATAGAATTCTGAGATCTTTTTTGATTTTTTTATTTTTCAATACTTCAAAGATGCTACTCCATTGTAGTCTAGCTTGCATAGTTTCTGAAGATTAGTCTTCTATGATTCTTACCTTTGTACTTATTATTTTTCTTTATTCTTAATATTAAGCCGTTTGGCTATGATGGATCTGGATGTGTATTGTTTATAATTTATTCTTCTTGGGATTCTATGAGTTTCTTGGATCTATACTTGATGTCTTCATTATTTTATAAAATTCTTAGTCATTATCTCTTCAAATATTTCTTCTGACTCTTCCTTTCATCTCTTTTTTCTTTTTTGGTGAGGAAGATTAGCGCTGAGCTAACATCCATTGCCAATCCTCTTCTTTTTTTCTGAGAAAGACTGGCCCTGGGCTAAGATCCATGCCCACCTTCCTCTACTTTGTATGGGATGCCACCACAGCATGGCTTGACAAGCGGTGCATCTGTCCGCACCCAGGATCTGAACCTGTGAACCCGGGCCGCTGAAGTGGAGCACGCCCACTTAATGGCTATGCCACCAGGCCGGCCCCCTTTCATCTCTTTTTTGAGACTCCAATTACACTGTGTTAGACTATTTGATATGATATTACAGGTCTTGTATGCTTGATTCTGGGTTTTTTTTTTTTCCAACTCCTTTTTCTCTTTGTGTTTTAATGGGAATAATTTCTCTTGATCTATCTTCAACTGCACTGTTTCTTTTCTCAGTTATTTTAAGTCTAATGAAGAAATTTTTCTCTCTCATATGATTTTTTTTGTTTCTAGCATTGTCATTTGACTATTAAAGTTTTCATATCTCTGCTGAAGTTTCTCATCTGTTTATGTATGTCGTCTGCCTTTTCCAGCTAGATACCATAACACATTGGTTCTAGTTATTTAAAAATTCCTGTTTGATGCTTTCATCGTCTGGATCATGTCTGAGTCGGGCTTTGTTGATTGCTTTATCTTTTCTCATGGGTTGTTTTTCTTTTGTTTTTTGTGTGCTTCATAATTTTTGATTGAATGCCAGACATCATGCGTAGAATATTGAAGACTGAAGTAACATTTATGCCTGGAAATGGTCACGCCTTTCTGTCAGACCATTAGTGTGGGAGTTCAAATCCATCTGATTGCAACTTGAGCTGGATTTGGGTTTTGTTGTTGCTGTTGTTACTTTTAGTGTACTATACCTTTCAAATTCCTCTGGAATTGGGCTGCTAATGCCTTGTGCTTATATTTTCAGACTCTTGGGTTTAAGTCTAGTTTTCGCCTCTTCTTTGACCCACATAGAGTGGGCCCTTCGATGCCAGAGAGTTTTTCTCAGTGTTTCTGCTCCCCATTAGATTTCAGTTGTCCTTGTATGCCTGTATTGCAGAGGTGTCTCTCTCCATGTGCTTGTCCTTTCTCCAGTGGTCGGCAGCTACTGCTTGTTATTCAGTGCTAGACTTGTAGTGGGGGCAGGGCTGTTTTCTGTTATACTTTTCTGGCCTGTCTTAAGTAAAGTCAGCTTTGTATCTGTGGTTGGTCTTGCACAGAAGTTTCCTGCCACTGCCGTAGTAGGAACAGACCTCTGCTTGTTATCGGAGTCAGATCTTGGGCCCAAGAAGGTTTGATGCTCCTCCCCTATGGGTAGACTTTTTCTTCTACCCTTCTGTGTATGGCAGTTATTTTGCATTTATCCTGGGGCCCATAGGGGTTCCTATCACTTCCCCAGGGCCAGATTGGTTTTGTTTCTACTCCTCCCCTCAGAAGCAGTGTATCTTTGCCTGGCCTCTGGGCAGGAGGATTTGTTGCTCCTTCCTCAAGCAGCTTACAGCTTTTGCTTTGTAAGGGAAAAATGTCCATGGATTTGGGCAGGGCTTTGTGCCCACCCTATAGCAGCCGTAGATCACCTCATTCTTACCTGCACTGCAAGCCAGTGTCTTGTCCCTAAACGTTCTGATAGCATCCAATGGAGGCCCAAGGAAAGAGCTTGCCCATAAATGAAATTTCCTCTTGTGTCTTGGACACGCAGCTATTCCAGACTAACACGTTAGCCCCTGCTAGGCGTTTACAGTTTGTTAAAATTTTAGCTGACCACTTCTTTTCCACTTGTATGGTGGCCACAGCTTTTATCTGTGCCCTGCCAAAGGTGAAATGGTTTGTGTGTCTCATCCCTCTTTGGAGCGACTTGTCCTTCTTGGAATTCAGATTACTTTATTGCCTTGTGACCTTGGGTCTCTGATATAATCAAGAAGAATTATGCTTTTATAGATTATCCAGATTTTTTTCTTATTAGTGTGGGAGTAACATTCTTTGCAGCTCTCTATATCCTAGCTGGAAATGGAAGTCTCTAGGAATCAATATATTTTTATAGCTCCTCAGATGATTCTAATGAACAAAAGGATGGGGAACACTTCTAGGAAAAAAAGATTTCTTATTTCTAAGAATCTATTTTATAGAACTGCTGTTAGTGTGAGTGTTATTAGAATTCTAAAACCAAATCCTAATATAGTCTTCCACTGTCTTCAAAATGGAACATTTAAGATTTAGAATAGAGACTAATAGAGAGTGTAGGTTTACCTGCTCCCTTCAACCAACTCTGGAATTTTTCTGGTCTTTGACTGCAAATGCTGCCTTCAACTCCTCATGATTGGCTTAATTATTATCAGAAGGGAAGATATTTACCTAATGGTTTTCACACAAAGGGTTGGAGGCTAGAGTCTGATTTCCAGGGATCGTTTGTCTACTGAAATTCTGGTTCACCTCGATCTCCAGATCGAGGATCCTCCAGATCTCCGAGATCCTCAGCTACTCTGGACAAGGAAAGCACTTTCACAGTCAAAAAGAATCTACGACCATACCTCTTTCTTAGTGCCTGTATGTCCCTGTTTGCAGAATCGCATTGCAAAGCGCAGCAGGAAGCTGGTGGACTATGACAGTGCCCGCCACCATCTGGAAGCTCTGCAGAGCTCCAAGAGGAAGGACGAGAGTCGAATCTCTAAGGTAGGGATTGATCCCACTGTTGTCTCCATATTCTGTGACCTATAGCAGCTTTGTTTTTTAAATTTAAATATTTCCTGTTGAATGGAGATTGGAATCAGGACAGAATTTAAACTGAAATATGGTGCATGTGGGCTGCTTTCCATAATTTTTAGTAAATATAAAGTTTTTCACGTTATTGTAGAGTTCACATGGGTGACACTGATTCACACATTTTGATCAGAAGAAACCTTCGTCCCCAACAATACTGCAGGATCAAAGAAAGTAATGAGTGTTCCTGCACTTCTTTCTGTGGTCGTGGTCCATACTTGATGCCAAAATGCAGATTCAGATGGGAAACCAAGTTTGAAATTCTCAGACATAACTTGTGATTGTCTGAGACTACAAATGCATGCTAGATTTGCATAACATTCATTTTCTTTTAGAAAACCCATTTCAGTAGCTTTTACAATGTATGTCAGTCATTTACGATGCCAACTAACTGAAAACACCTGCTAACTACTCCATTTGCCTCCAGTCTTGCCTCCTCCTATCTGCCTACACACTCCTATCTGAATGGTCTATGTTACATATCTCGATATGTTTCTCTACTGTGTAAGTGTTTTAATGGCTCCCACTGCCTGTAGAAAAAAATTCTAAATTCCTTAGCATGGTATATGTGACCTTCACAGTTTGGTTATGACTCACCTATTCATCCTTGTCAACTTGCAAGTCTTGTTTCCCCTCTTTTCCTTCTTCCATACACATCCTAAGGTAGAGCCTCCATGACCTACACATTAGTTCTGAGCAGCTACAATAACAGCTGCCCTTCATGCGAGGCCCCATAGATGCTAGGCACGATGATCAACACTTCATTTACATCATCTTTCCTTAATACTCACAACACCTGTGAGGTGGGCGTTACTATGCCCATGTTATGGATGACGTGTCTGAGGTGCGGAAAGGTCTGACAAGTTCACGTGGTTAGTAAGCTAGAATTCCAACCCAAGGAACTCCACCTTTATGTATTATAGTACATTCTCCACCTCCTTCTTTAGCAAACATTTGCTGATTCTTAAAGATTCAGTCAAAATATCACCTTCCCTATGGAACTTTGTTCCCTGCACCATCTTCCCCAATAGTATGCTCCATACAATTTGTAAGCCCTATCTTGTAATGTAATTATTTAGACTTTTCACTAGGTGGGGAATTTCTTGGGGAAGCATCCATGTCTAGTATTCCAAGCAGAGCAGTGTATATGAGAGGCAGTTAACACATTTTTGCAGAATGAATGAAGCTATCAGACACTGCCAGAGCAACCATTGTAATCAATCCAGTTTTCTTTTTTAAATAAAATTTAATATTTTCATCTATTGAAAAAAATTGTGTGGATTTTAACCAAATTTCTTTCCTTCCCAAAATGTTTCCAGGATGCCATAAAGCTATTCCTGTTTTATATTAAATGATGTTGTTGTATATAGAAATGGCTTGTGTTTATGTGATTTTTTTTGGTGTGAACACATGTTATGTGTCATTTCTAGGCAGAAGAAGAATTTCAGAAAGCGCAGAAAGTGTTTGAAGAGTTTAATGTTGACTTACAAGAAGAGTTACCATCATTATGGTCAAGGTAAAGATGTTTCTGTGCAGGTTGTACATGTGCCTTTTAGAAGTTCACGAACAGTGTATATCCCTTATATTGTCTTCATTGCCAGTGATGCTTCAGCCTGTCCAATGAAAATGTTCTGTAATCTATGCTTCCCAATATAGTAGTGCTTGCCCCATGTGGCTGGTTGTTGAGCACCTGGAATATGGCCTGTGTGACTGGGGAACTGAATTTTAAATTTAACTTATTTTGTTTTAATTTATATATGTTTAAATAACACCCTGTGGCTAGCATATTGGATGGCACAGTTTTAGACTTTGATGTATTTCTCAAGTGGAGACCCAAATCTTAATTAGAGGCATTAGAAGAATTGCCCTTAACCTTGACATTTACGAGGATACCCTTTTAGCTCTTAGCAGAACTTCCTGTATTCCAATAGCTCATCTTGTCTTCTGGCTTTGATGCCAAGCTTCTACTTTCAGCCCTGACTTATTAACCTGAACTTCGTTCCCATTTTAGACACAAAATATTCTTCTTATTTACAGATATTTTGCATTTCTCATGGCATTAAGTACATTTCTCATAGCATTAAGTGCAGTTTTCCTACTCAATGGTAAAACCAAGAAGTTGTTGGGTGAAGTGGGGCCTTATGTCTCTCAATTTCCCTCAGCACCCCCATGCTACCAGCCGAAATTTGGTTTCTACAGGAAATCAAGGGACTCTCCATTGTCGAAGGAAACAATCCATCCTTTCCCTCTGTGTTCCTCTGGATTGATCTCCCCCTCCCTATTCTCATTACCGTCACCCTAACCCTCATCATCCTCTTGTGGATTACGATGATAATCTTGCCCTCACATTTCTGTCTTTGACCTCATCCTGTACACTTCTTCGTTCAGAAGCTCTACCTTGATGTCTCTGTGGTCTGCCTAGGAACTTATTATATGTGCCCAAAGAGGACCTGTCCTTTCCCACAATGAGGATTTTGAACAGCTTGAATATATAAAACTTTTAGGGATGTAGATAAGACAAAGAGCTATTTATAATTTTAATTTATTTACAGATTTTCCTCGACTTACAATGAGATTATGTGCTGATAAACCCATTGTAAGTTGAAGGTATCGTAAGTCAAAAATGCATTTAATACACCTAAGCTACTGAATGTCATAGCTTAGCTTAGCCAACCTTAAACGTGCTCAGCACACTTGCAATATCCTACAGTTGGGCAAAATCATCTCACACAAAGCCTATTTCATAATAAAGTGTTGAATATCTCATAATTTATTGAATACTGTACTGAAAGTGAAAAGCAGCATGGTTGGATGGGTACAGAATGGTTGTCATTGTATCAGTTATTTACCCTCGTGATCACGTGGCTGACAGGGAGCTGCGGGGGCTGCCACTGCCCGGCATCACGAGAGAGGATTGTATAGCATATCGCTAGCCCAGGGAAAGATCAAAATTGAAAATTCTAAGTACAGTATCTACTGCATGTGTAATGCTCTCACACTATTATAAAGTCGAAAAATCGTAAGTCAAACCGTTATGAGTTATTTGTGCTTATTTAAAATGACAAATTACATGATTTTTAAGAAATGTTATTTTTTGTACTCTTATAAATTTCAAGATATTTTTATCCCAAAATTTTATACACATCTTTGGCATCCGTGTCTTTGTCCTCATTAAAGACACTCGTGAAGTCAGCCAGTGGTTCTCCAGAGCTTATCATCTTCCTCAACAGATATTCCATCCCAAACACAAGTAGTCGTTTGCATATAATTGAGTTATTCTTTTCGTTTCCCCTATAAAGGAATTTTTGTGATCTCAAATGTAGTTGCTTACTTCATTGCTTTTGAAACTGATCTTTAAAAAGGCTTGGGTACCACAACGTTCAAGACTTCCAGTTATGAGATAATACTGTTGGGAAAATTGCCCAAATTGCCCAAAGACAGCTATTATTTGCCTTAATGTGTATTGGGTATGTAACAATTTTTTTTCTAGTTCCCTCTATAAGCATGTAAAATAAGCATTGACTGATGTCATTTCAGGCTTATGTGCCCTCCCCAAATAGTGTTTGGTTATTCAAAATTGTCGGTGTCTTTTAATATGGAAGACTTTGTAGGAACTTAAACACAACTGGAATACTTGAGGGGCAACTTTTGGGGAGAAACTTTTCCCCTTATCTGGTCATATACAGTATAAATGTTTCAGTCCTTTTAAATCCAGTCTAACTTCTCACTTTGGCACTCAAGGCTCTTTCCTCTTTATGTCAGTCAAATCCTGCCCTTTGATCAAAACCTAGTTAGGTCTCTCTTTATATACAGTGTGTTCCTTGACTACACCCAGATTACTCAACCATGGTAACCGAGTGTGTTTTTTCTGTGAAAGAGAGAGAGAGAGATGATTCATTGAAATCTATCTATTTGCCAGGTATCATTTTATATACTTTACATACATAGTCTCTAATTACTCACAGTTACAGATATCCCCATTTTACAGATGAGGAAGTTCAGAATCATGTTCGTTCAAAACCTTGCCTTAGATTGTGAAGTTTACGAATCCTAAAGCTGGCACTTAGAGACACTTCTGTGGCTTTTCCTGTAAATTCTGATGTCTGTATTTAGGGCCTCTCTTTATTTAAAATGAGATTGTATGCAGTCTTTCATAAATAGAGTTTACTTCATAAAGTTATTTTATGGATACATATGTTTTCTTCCCAGCCACATTGCCCCACCTTGAAACTGAAGTTCATACCTTGTATCTTCTGTGCCTCCTGTGGTGAAATGCGTATTACTGGACACATAGTACTGAGCATTTATTAACTGATTGATGCCTGAAATCCTGCATCAACATTCATAACCATTCAAAATGTTGGGTGGAGTGTTCCGTATATGTCTGTTATGTCCAATTGGTCCATAGTGTTCTTCAAGCCTTCTATTACCTTATTGACCTTCTGCCTCGTTGTTCAATTCATTATTGAAATTGAGGTGTTGAAGTCTCCAACTATTACTGGTGAACTGTCTCTATCTTTTCAATTCTGTTTGCTTTTGCTTCATGTATTTTAGGGTTCTGTTGTTAGGTATATATATGTTTATAATTGGTATATCTTCTTGATGGATTAACCATTTTATCTTGTAAAATGTCCTTTTTTGTCTCTAATAACAAATTGGTTTATTTTGTCTGATATTACTATAGCCATTCCAGCTCTCTTTTGATGACTCTTTGCATGAATGAACTTCTTTTACTTTCAATCTATTTGTGTCTTTGAATCTGAAGTGTGTCTCTGTAGACAATGTATAGTTGGATAGTGTGTGTGTATGTGTGTGTTTTATCCATTCTGACAACCTCTGCCTTCTGATTGGCATGCTTAGTCCATTAATTTAATTCCTGATAAAGTAGGTTTACCACTTTGCTAATTGTTTCCAGCCATATCTTATGTCTTTTTTGTTCCTGTATTCTTCATTATCACCATGTGTAGAAAACTGTTCCAAATTTTGGATATATAAGGGGAAGAGAAATAAAGTACAACCTAGCGGGGGATGTAGGTTCAATTTTAAAAGAGAAAATACTAGGGCATGTTTGTATGTTCTAAAGGAGCTTCCAATTCATAAGAGATGATAGAGAGGTATTACAAAGAACGAGGGCTCCAAAGAGAATACTTGAGCTAAATCTTCAGATGAGTGAAGTCACCATTTAGTGAAAAGGATATTCTAGGCTGAGGTAAAGCGTGAATAAAGGCATGGAGATTGAAGCAGATATGTGGGTTCATGGAACTTGAATTAGTTTAATGTGACTGGAGGTCATAGTGAAAATGTCCGGGAGGAGAGTTGTGGTGATAAAGCAAGACAGAGGCAGTGGTCAGATTTATTCATCATTGATTCAGCAAGTATCAGTTGACCACCCACTATGTGCCAAGCACTCTTTCAGGTGCTAAAGATCCTGTACAGGAGGTTTTCATTTTCTTGGAGCTTACCCTGAAGAACAGGGAAAGGCAATTACCAGGAAAAGAAATAGAGAATAAAATATCTGACAATAAGTTCAGTGCAGAAAATAAAACAAGATAGTTTAATAGAGAGTGACATGGGATGGGGTAATAGTGTAGATTAGGTGGCTTGGAAAGGCTTCTCTCAGAGAGATTGACAATATATGAGGAAAAGAATGTTTTGGGAAAATACTGAATTCTACTTTATATATGTTGAGTTTGAAGAATCATTAGGAAGTCCAAAAGAATATATCTATTGAGCTAACTGGGTGTGGAGCTTAAAAAGAGGTTGGGAATCATTACCTTATGGGTGGTAGTTGATGCCTTGAGAGTTAATGAGGCAGTGAAACAGATCAGATGGCAAGATGAGGGCCAAAACCAGAACCTTTGAGAGCTCCAATATTTAAGGAATGTGCAGAATAGGAGCCTACAGAAGAGCCTGAGAAGAAATAATCAGAGATGTAGAAGGAGACATGGAAGAGACCTGGAAGAGTAGTATCTCAAAAAGTCAAGAATAGAGAAAATTTTAAAAGTGAGGGAGTGCCAGGAGTGTCATTACAATAGAGATCAGTAGATGAGGACTAAAGATGCATTGCCTTCGGTGAACTTCCAGAGAGGTTCCAGTCGATGATGGTGTCAGAAGCCTGATTATAGGCATTGGAGACTCCATGGAGATGAGGAAGCAGAAACAGTGCATTGTCTGTTACTTTGAAGATCTTGACTGTGATGGGCATGAGGAATTGTGGCAGCAGATACAGAGAGATGACAGGACAAGGGAAGCTTTTTAAAAATGAATTTTGTCATTTTGAGAAGATGGCAGCAGCAAAGGTGGGGTGATTTAGGACTGAGGATATGTGGGGCGAGTAGGGGATAGGACAAGGGCTGAGGCTGTTGATAGAGCCAGCCACCACACCCAAGCTTAATAAAGCAAGATGTTGAGTCCAAGGGGGACAACAGCCTGGAAGAAAAGGGGCAGTGATCTCAGAGAGATTTAAAAAAAAGTCATCAGGTGGAGTGGCAGTGAATGAATGAAGGATCTCATGGCCCAGGAAATTAGGCTAGTGAGTGGGCCCCTGAATTTTCTCATTTCAGCTGTGAGTGATGGCAAGATCCAGGGATATGCAGTGAGTTAGGAGATTGTATTTTGGTTGGATAGTCACATGGATGTCGAGATCTGCTGTGTTAGTGTTGGGATTTGGTGAAGGAGAGACAGAGGGAAGCCAGGAGACATGTGCCATTGTGGAAAGTGAATGGGGTTAGGGCGGGGGTGCTGGGAGGTTGATAGATGAGCTGTGAAGAGCTTGAATCTGTGTGGCATAAATCTCAGAGGAGGGAGCATAAATCAGCTCAGAGAATTAGGGGAGAGTTGAAGAAAATTCTTCTTTCTCCCACTCCATCCCCATGGTAAGTCAGGTATCTCAGAGGATGCTTCTCCCATTACAGGAGGCTCACGGGGGAAGTAGTGACCACCCCCTCCTCTGCCCCCCAGCCCACCCAGGAGGGGCAGGTTTCCCTTAGGGCAATGCAGAGGGGAGAGTGTCCTGGCCTGCACACTGTGGCTGTGATAAGCTTAGCTGTTAATCCTTCCCGCTGTTTCCAAGAACAAAGAAATGTCTTAATAAAGAAATCAAGTTGGTCTTGACAGTTAACCGGAAGGGGCCTGAGAATGCCTCAGAGAAGTCCTTTGGGGAAATGGTAATGTCTCAGAGTCCCTTGTTTATGAAGAATTTGTGACATGAAACCTCCCAAGCAGATAATATCAGTACTCAGAGCCTGGTACTCTTTGTGGATGCATATTTCACTTCTGGTGACACTAGTTTTTTACAAGCCAGGGTTGCAATTGAATATGTCCTTCCCGTGGAACGAGTGTCGTGGTGGTTCATTCATTGGCTTGTTTGTTCGTTCGTTCATCCATTCATTCCTTCATTCGTGGAATGTTTACTGCCTGCCTGCTCTGACCAGGTGCTGCATTAGGTGCTGGGCCCGCAGGAGTGAACTAGTCACAGGCAGTGCCCACTTTGAAAGAGTCTCTGGTTTCATAAATTGGAGAAAATCACTATCTGATAAGTTACATCAAAAATGTTGACCACTTTTTTTCTAAATTAAATAATCCTAGTTGATTTAATCTCTAAATTCTGAAAAGAAACCATAAAAATATTAGAAAATTATAGATGTTTGTTTAGTCATTCTAAATAAGGTATTTCTTTCTGGCATTGCACCAATTATTTCTCTAAATAATAATTGATATAAATGAGGTAAGATATGCTGTATATCAGAAAGCAAAATTTAAAGATGGAAGAATGAGGATTCTTGTTTTTGCTAAATGTATCCAATGTTCAATGTGTTGAATAGAAAATCCCTTACAAATCAATCAATCAATCAATCAATCTTGTTGGTGGGATGTATTTAGCACTCAACTATTACTTCATCTCTGAATCTCTAAATTGGACTTCTGGCTTTTATTTTGTTAAAATTCCAAACAACCTAATTCATGAGAAAAAACAGATTTTAGTAGCACTGAAATAACAATATTCACGCTTAAGTAGAATTTCCTGGCAATATTCCGTGTTTTTCTTTTGCATTTTCCTCCTTTTAGATTCAAATGCTCGTTCTCCACTTATTAATTGCATGACCTTGGGCAGTTAGTATCTCTGTCCATCAGTTTTCCTGGATATAAAATGAGGATCACTACCTTGGGGGTAGTTATGAGAATTAAGTGAGGAAATATATAAAAGTGCTAAGATGGATGCTCTTTCTAGTGGCTTCAACGATGATGGAACATTCGTCCACCTCTGCTTATTGGAATCCTACTCATCGCAAGGAGCAGCTCAACCACAAGAAGATCCCTTTGTTCTATCCTTTCGGCTCACTGTTTAGATAAGATGGGTGCCAACTGTGTGCAGGCACATTCTTATTCCTCAACTATATTATAAACTCCCTGAATATATGTCTATTCCATATATTAGGCCTACCTAATATTTCTGTATCTAAGTCCTTGTTTCTTGATTGAGATTTGGAATCTAATTAAACAATCAGATTGATAGGGTTATTTTTGAGAATGTCATTGAAACAAGAACATGAATTAAATCAAAGTAGTAATTTATTCAAATGGATTCAGAAGGATTGAGTTAATACAGAGTCCAAAGAACCCTCATTTAGAGACAGAAGGAGCTTATACCGGGTGCACTGGGCTGAGTCCACATCTGACTGGTTTGCTTAGGGACATAAAAATGAAGACTGAGGGACTTTGCTCATGTCACAGAATACCGCCCCTGATGACTTGGCTTCATAAACATGTGTGAGATACTGTGAGTGGGCAGCTTATGTTTCTGTTTGCTTAGTGATAGCATGCTCTCACTTTAGCTAAAGAATTGTAATTAATTTATGGGTTTTTTAATTTCCTCTGTTAAACAAATTTCAGAATCCAAATATATGATACTGAAACTAGACCATTTATATTTTATAAAAATTAATAATAAACTTCTCTATGTCAGAACCTTTATATATACATATCTAAAATACAAACAAATTCTTAGGGCAGTAGTTCCAAAAGTGTTATTTGGGAACCAGCAGTGTCACTATCACCTAGAACTTGTTAGAAATGCAAATTCTCAGTCCGCACCTCAGACCTACTGAATCCAAAACAAACCTCCAGGTGATTCTGATGCACATTAAAGTGTGAGAACCACTGTCTTATGGTATTAACTACATTTTAGAAGAGGTCACACTCTATGCTAAAAGATGTTACTTTTGTTCACTAACAAATTAGGAAAGGTTGGACATACTTTGGGTTATTTTATTTAATCCAATATTGTTCAAAATTATATAAAGAAAACCTGTTTTTAATAGATTTCATTGCCATTAAAAATCCAGTTTTGCTGACTCTCCTTCCCCTCTCTTCTTTCCTCTTTGTCTCTCCACATGGCAGACGAGTTGGATTTTATGTCAATACTTTCAAAAATGTCTCTAGCCTTGAGGCCAAGTTTCATAAGGAAATTGCAGTGGTGAGTAATGATGATTATTTTTACTTATGGAATGTAAAGTAAATGAACATTTATTCTGGCAGCAAATGAAATGGCATAGCATCGTGCAAAGAATTCACTCTCTTGCATGTTTCTTTTAATAGTGTGTTATGATTCTCAGTAATATTTGTACAGTTTTTTTATAGTGACTACATAGTTTTCTGTATCTTCTAAAGATTTTAGTTTGTGGGTATACAAAAATACTCTCATGAATCACTGCCTGCTTTATTTCTCTTCTGAAATTCTTTTTCTCTTGTCACCGTTCTTTTTTTCTCTGTCAGTTTTTAAAGTTGGAGTTTCAAGTGATACCTTAGGCTGAGGAAAATTTGGTCTCCAAATATTCAGATCATCAGCAGCTCTGTCATCAACTAATATTTTCTTGGTTCAGGAGGGTGGTTTAACTCTAGTAGAGTAAATGTAAATCATGTTTTTGTTTTCTACTCTATACTCTGGTTAATAAATATTTTTTGATTTTTTTAAGTTTGTGTTTGTGGTCTTTCAGTTTGGACATGAATTTTAAGTTGGACCATATACAGAATTTAAATTATCCTGACACCACTGATACCATCATAAGATTCTTAGCTTTTCAATAAACAATTCCTTTCTTGAGGCAATAGCCTGAATTGGCACCAGAGTGACTTTCTGTTAATAGACAAGTGGCCTCTGTCCCTTTAGCTTTGCCACAAACTGTATGAAGTGATGACGAAACTGGGCGACCAGCACGCTGACAAGGCCTTCACCATTCAAGGAGCTCCCAGGTAGGCCATGGTCATCAGAGCCACGTCCATGTCCATGTACCTTTAATGCCATACTTGTTGCAGTGTCTGTAGTCTGTCCCAGACTATACTATTTTACTCATCCTATAAAAATCTAAAACTAAGGAGCCTTTCCATCTAGTGCTGGCACCAGCCTTTGTTCTGTGCTTTCACATTGACCTTTAGCCTTCAGCTTTACCCAACGTGGGCTTTTGTCACTGTTACGACGGCATTGATTATCTGCCTCTCTCTGCTTTTCACGGGACCTGACAGCAATGGTGTAAATTTTTAACATAAATTTCTAGTTGTATTCTTGTTACTTTCCTTGGAGAAGAAAGGAATCCCCCAAACTCATGACAGTCCTGATACTTATCATTGGCACTGGCATCTTTAATGAATCTATTTTGGGAAAGGAAGGAGGAAGTAGGTGAGACCTCATAATCATCTCGCAAACTCAGCGTTGTTTTGGTTTTATTACACATTGTTATTTTGAGTATGCCAGCCAAATACACCGAAGGCCCGGGTGAAATGGTGAATTGTCTACCTTGCCAGGATTTGGCTTCACACCAGCTTTCTCCTGTGCTTTTGGAATCCCTTTTATTCCATCCTTCTCAGGCAGTATG
The DNA here is from genome assembly GCA_031878705.1 of Tapirus indicus. NCBI lineage: Eukaryota > Metazoa > Chordata > Mammalia > Perissodactyla > Tapiridae > Tapirus > Tapirus indicus. The sequence goes on from CM062917.1 coordinate 78,271,586, forward strand.
TACTCAAGGAATGCAGGCTAGTGACCCTTGGGCTTGGAAGTCAGAAGACTCAGCTTTCAAGTTTATGACTTTGCAGTTAACTTGCTTTGCCTTCCTTGAATAAGTCCAGTAACTTCTCTGGTTGAAGATCTCATTTGTTTTTAATCAATAGGGGAAGAAAAAGATGGTATTAAACTAAACTTCTAAGGTAATATGCAATCCTAACATTCTACAATTGTGATTTTAATATCAATGTGTACACTCATCCACATGCATTTATAAAAACACACAGACTCCTGCATGGGTACCCCTGTCTCCATATGTTGGTGTTTGGATCTCTCTGGAGATAGCTGAGTTTCTTATTCCGTGCTCTTTGGATTAGCTGTACCTGTAGTCTCTGCTCCGCCTGCTGTACTCAGCATTAAGTGTATCTTCTCTTTCTAAGGGAAGGGTCATTGCCTAAAGGAATACATGAAAGGGGTAGAGCTATTGTTTCCAATAGAGTTATTTCAATAGGGAGCTAGGAACAAAGAAAGAATTGTAATAAGAACATCAAAATGACATTTGGGTGTTTTAGAAATGAAGTACATGAAAAAATTAAGGATTGTGCCCTGATAGATGAAAGGGACAAATGCATCTGGAAATTTCACTGTTGCTGAATCAGATAAAATGAAGACAACAATGGGGCCATGGCCACTTAACAAATGTTCCTTTCATTTTTTTCAACATTCCTCCACAGAACGAGGGGGTGAGTGAGCTGAGTGGGATCTTATTAAGATTGACTGGGGCTGTGCCCCCGATGGAGGCCATGATTGCTGGCGGAGGCCCAATCATGCGCACGTCTGTGTTCTCCCCAGAGGACCTGTTCCCTCGGCCCCTTGAATATGTAGACTGTGCCGTGGTGTATGTGCTCGTTTATTTTGGAGTACACACCCTGTTTCCTTGATCTGTAGAGTTTAGAAATTCTTAGAGAGTCGGATGTGTCCCAGATGTCCTCTTGGTCATTGCACTTGAGCTGGTCACAAGCATCTGGCCCGGTGCCAGGAATGTGGTGGGTTGTCACTAAACGTTACGGCCTCTCAGTCACATGATTTGTTTGCACGTTTTAAGGTGTCTGAGTTGTGTCATTGTTCTATAAGGTGTAGAGAGAAACAATTAATGAATTGATTTCCAAATGTCCAGAGAAAGCACTCCTACACAATCTTAACTGTCTTAAGGATGCCTTTTAACATAGAATTTATCATTTTCAGGGTAGGTTTTTTTTTTTAAATAGATTATGACAGCAAGACGCTTTTGTAAATCAGGAGTGAAATTAGTTCAATTAATTCAGCTTATATTTGGAAGATTCCTGCAGAGCCTGTTTGGCATAGTGGAAAGAACACGGGGTTTGCGTTACTAAGGCCTGAATTCAGACTTACTAAATTACTGAGTGACCTTATGGGTTTTAAACTTCTCTGTGCCCCACTTTACTTACTTGTAAAGTGGGGACAGTGATGCATGGGTATTATGATGATTAGAGATAAAATATGAACAGGGTCTGGCCCACAGTGGACAGTAAATGGTACCAATTATCACCATCACTGTTAATAATAACCAGAATAACCTGGAAGGGGGAGTAGATGAAAGACAAGACCTATTGTGCCTCAAGATTTCTCTGGGGTGGAGGACCCCTGATAAATAAGAACTGTTCCTGAGAAGGCCCCTTTTTTTACTCTCATGCGTTCATCTAGCGATTCCGGTCCTCTCCGCATCGCGAAGACGCCATCACCGCCCGAGGAGCCTTCGCCCATCCCGAGCCCGACAGCTAGCCCCAATCACACGCTGGTGCCCGCGTCTCCCGCACCAGCACGGCCTAGGTCACCTTCGCAGGTAGACAGAGGTCAAATATACTGGGGGGAATGGAAGAACTCATGGTGAGGTGACCGCATCTGGGAGAATCCCGTGGTGCTGGGGCATTGAAAGGAGTTTCCAGTTGGGGAGACTTTGAGGTGTGGGCTTCAGGCATCGTGATTGTCACTAAGGACTTGACTTATTTTTCTTATTTGGCTTTTTGTATTTCCTCACACACCCTCTGCTTGAGTGTGTTGAGACTTCTCTGCACAATCTCAGCTTCCTCAGACTCATATGATCTCTTCTCCCATCTCTTGCTTTCAGAATCCTTTCCTTCAAGGCCCTGTGTAATCCAATCTTCCCCATGAAACCTGCCCCCTTGTAGCACTTTAGGTAACACTCCGGGCAAGTACAGCCAAGAAAAGCTGTTACATTTATTTGTCATTTCACATCTTTTGTATCAGCCACAATATATTGCACAATGATATATGCAAACAGTAAGGGCCACAAAAGGTAAATATGGAGAAAAATTGTCACCCTTATCATTGGATGAAAATAAAATTCCTGGAGGAAGCTTGAAGTCTGCAGTCTGGTTCAAGCTTTCTTGTGTGTGACTGGAACTAAGGAAAGTTATAAGAAGATACATGTAATAGATCTCTAAAGTTCTTACTTTTCAGAATACTGGAGTGGAAAGTGAAATGTATGCTGCCTATAGGTGATCTCACTGATTCCAGTGAAAAGCTTGCTTGATTTTAGTTGTAAAATTCTAATTTATTGCTGAAGTGAGAAATCATTTTCAGTGTACTTCAGAGAAGGTATTGCCTTACTTTAACATTAGAGGCACAGGGACCTGGCTCTACAGCCCTGCGTAGAGATAACACGTGTGTGGAGATGAATGGAGCCTCATAGACTGAATATTTCTCATTAGACTGTTGCTTGCCAGTGCTCAGAGAGCCACTCAGGTAGACAGCATTCTTTACCTGAGTCAGGTAGGCTTATCTCTATAGGCAGATCTAACTTTCAATCAGTGGTCAACCTATCTGCCTAGCTCCATTCACATTTCTGCACCTCTTGTGCATCACCTGTGGCTGAATTAACCACTGTTTGTGTTTAATGCTTTGTAGACAAGGAAAGGGCCTCCTGTCCCACCTTTGCCTAAAGTCACCCCGACAAAGGAACTGCAACGGGAGAACATCATCAATTTCTTTGAGGACAACTTTGTTCCGGAAATCAGTGTGACAACACCTTCCCAGGTGAGTGCCTGGTACACACTGGGATGTCCATGAAGGTACTATAGGTGGAGGGACTCTCAGAGGTCAGCTCTAAAGAAACTGGCAGGCCTTAGAGCCAACAATATAATTTCAGTTGTCATTCAGGTTTGCTTGGTATGTCTAAAGTATTCTCAAATAGGAGATGCACAATATTTGAAAATACTCATGTTTTTAAATTATTAAGAGTAATGCATGCTGGGGCCGCCTGGTGGCGCAGCGGTTTAGTCCGCGGTTGGCAGCCTGGGGTTCGCAGGTTTGGATCCCGGGCGCCTGCCAATTCACTGCTCGTCAGCCACGCAGTGGCGGCGTACCATATAAAGTAGAGGAAGACGGGCACAGATGTTAGCCCAGGGCCAGTCTTCCTCAGCAAAAAATAAATAAGTTAATTAATTAAAAAAAAGTAATACATGCTTATGTTAGAAAATTGGGAAAATATTGAAAAGTGCAAAATGAAGAATTCTAATGATCACTTAAATCAGACCACTCTGACACAGCCACTAATTCACTTGGGTTTATTTTCTTTTAGTCATTTTTTTCCTAGGTATCTATCAATTTTGCACCACAAAATTCAGATTGTATTGTTATGTATTCTTAACTTTTCTACTTGACTTTACTGAGCGTTTTTTCATAGCATAATATTGTCCTTTCAAAAAAAATGTTTAGCCAGAGTATTCTATCAGATGGATGTACCAAACCCTGAGTGTGGCCACAGGTTGCTTCCAATTTTTCTGTTACTTCACCAGCATGTCAGTGAACATCAATATATATTAATTCATGTTTGTGCCTTCATTATTTCTTTCATATTGACTCCTAGTAGAGGATAGGAAAATGACATTAAAAGAATTGCATATTTTTAAGTCTTTTGACCTTTAGCATTGTCCAATCGATTTACATGATTTGGCAAATGGAAACGTCAGCATTCCTCCTGCTTTCAAAGACCCCTGGGCGCATGTGCTCCATGGACAGCTACCTTCGTTGGGCTGCAGACCTGTCCCTGCTAGTGGCTCGGCTGTTCCATTGCCTCAGGAATAGTCTTGGCTTCCAGAGCTGCTCCTAATGCCATTGAAGCCGTCTCTTTGTTTGAAGAATGAAAGTCCCCAGAGAAACCATGCCAATATCGTTTCCTCACAGTGTTGTCAGGGTCAGAAATAATTACATTTTGCGAGAGGTGTGAACGCAATACTGTAATTAGGGAGCACATTGATAACAGCACTATGTACAACATCCCACTTACAGCCCTATCCTGTTGATGATAACAGAAATAGTGTACTAATAACAGGGAGCTCAGAAAATAAAAACTCAGGAGCAATGCAGTGGCAAATCATCATTTGTCATCCCTTCCAAGAGCATTTATCATAGGTACAATGCTTTTAGCAATTGTTTTCCTCCTGTTGTTTGTACGAGATGCTGAATTTGATGAGCTAACTAGGGCTTGAAATGTGATTTAGCAGCTCATTTGAGGAGGGGGAATTGCATGGTTATCAGTGCATGGACAAATTATGTCTGTGGATACACAGATGCCGCCAGGGATAACTGTCTTAGAGCCAAATAATCTTACCCAGCATCCGCCAGTTGCCTAGCACCAAACTTGAGTGGTTTTCATTTCCAAGTTGTGCTGTCCCTTTGTATTTGCTAGCAGCTCAGCTTCATTCTCTTTTTTGCTGCATCAATTTTCAAAGTGAGGGTGTCGTATGGTGATAATACTCTTACTCAAGTTGCTTTCACCTGGACCCTCCAAGAACATCCTCTCAATTCCATCACAGATAGAGAATGTGGTCACCTAGAAGCCTTGTGTACTTAGCCGAGGACATTTCCATTTAGCAGTTGAGGCAACTGAAGTAGAGAAAATGTGACAAACAGACTAATTCTGAAGTAAAGATGGGGTTCAAAAGTGTTCTTTCTTTTAAAATGTTTCTTTATTTGTAGTTTGCTGGCTCACGTAAGTGTCCTTCATGGTGGGGGAAATAAAAAGAATGAAAACACTTTTAAAAATTACGAATGCTAGAAGAGGCCCCTAAGTACTTCTAGAAGCATTAACTTTTGCTGGTATTGTTAAGTGAGAGTGATGGGAAAAGTCAAGAGTTGGGGGAGAGGGAGAAGAAGCACCTTTCAAAACAGAACCATCTCCAGCTGTGGCTGCTGCAGTGACACCATTAGCTGGTAGAGCCGCTTGCCCCAGCTTGGCTGTCTTTGTGGACAACTCCAAGGCTGTTGGAAGAGAAGGAAAAGCACCTCTCCACCAGTACCTTTAATAACTTACTGGCTGTGTGTCATGTCCATTAGTCTGCCAGGCGATTTTGCAAGAACTGACCACCAGAGATATTATTGGGGTGCATTTTGGGGGTTCAGCTTCATTTATTTTGTTTTCTTTTAATCTGGAGAGGAGGCAGAAGGGGGTTTCTGTCATATTTGCTGAATCTGAGAAGCAATATGGCTCTAGCAGGTGGACCACAGTGTATGACTTGAAGCATTTCCATTGACCCAATGGCCATTAGTCTCATGTCACGATGTAAAGAGAGAGAATGAAGCAGGGGTTTATATTTCAGTGTACTTTCATGCTTATTGAGTGAGATAATCTAGCTCTATTTACAAATTTATAGATGCTGCCTTTTCCTGAAGCATCTTGACAGTTTCCTCTGTAGATACCAACAGAGCCACTCTGTGTTACCTGAGCCTTTTGGGTCCCAGCTAGCAGAGTCTCTGATACAGCAGACCCGGGGTGGGAGTCAAGAATCTGCTTTTCTAACAAGCTCCCAGGTGATGTTGATGCCTCTGGTCTTGGGACCACATTGTGAGAACCACTGTTTTAGGCCACCAGGATTTCCACGTGGTACAAATTTGTGGCCATGAACAAAGTACCACAGTGAATTAACAGATTTTTTCCAGGGAAATATCCAGCTAAGTCAAGTGTATGTCATGACTGACCATTTATAACTGCTCCATTTAAAAATAGTGTGACTTAAAATGTTCCATACTTAGGACAATTGGACTCACACACGTACACGTGTACTTATAATAGTAGATGTGCTGATAAGATTGTATGTCAAGATATATCATGTAAATGAATGGATTGTCTCATATGGACAATAATGTTTTTGGACATGCACTGAGAAATGATGAAAAAGAATAAATAGAAATGGCAGGAGAAAATGAAATGCCAGCTGCAAGGAGGCAGAATATTGAAAGCTAGAAAGCTGAGATGTATCTGAAAAGGTTTCTCCTAGATACATATATTATAATAACATAGAGTGGTCCATTTAAATTTTATTTTGATATTTAAAAAATACTTAATGGGTCATTCTACATTTAACAGATAGGTTTATGTCCCCAGTTTGCTATTTTTATCATATGTTTTATGGGGAAGAAAAGCATTTGTATTAATCCCACCCAGAAGCTCAAAATGTGATGATTGACATGTTCTTCATCTCTGGTGAATTTGTGCGTCTCACACACCAAGTGTCATCACAGCGATAATTCTCTTGAGTGTGCCCTGGAGTTGGAAACAGAGATCCGTCAGGCCTACAGAGCCCTCTAATGGCCCAAACCTTAAACACATCACAGAATCTTCTGTGGGAACCTTACCTGCTTACAGGGAGATGCCCGAGTGTCAAGATCAAGGAGCTGATCCTGCTTTTCTGTTTACAAAAATGGACCTGCAAAAGGACGAACCCATCCTTCTCTATTTTTCCCTCCCAAGCACTTAAATAGACATCCTGTGTATATGTGTGTGTGTTTTCTTGCATTATTCTTTTAAAACAGCATTTTCTATCTATTCCCATAAGATGCTGAGAAAAGGGAGTCCTTGGTCATGTGAGAATGGGAGGGGCTGCATCCCCTTTTGCTTTCTCATAGTTCCTGACAGCATGTTCAAGGCTCTGAGAAGTTCTGCAAAACTGCAAAACTGCAGAAAAAAAAAAAAAAGCCCTGTTTGTTTAAACCAGAGTTTCTCAGGCGATCACCCCTTCCCCCCAAAACCCGTTCCTGGGAAATGGATGTTTGCTAAGACATTTTAAAAAGGGGGATTTAAAAGGTATTATGTCCCTGGAAACCAAATTTGTGGCATATAAATAAGATTTTAACAGGAGATCAAGACAAAAAAAGCAGTCATATATGCACATAGATATGTACACATGCAAGGTTGTTTCTTTTCTCTTCAAAAAATGTTTTGGCTTGCTTTCTAGTCTAACTTGATGATTTAACTTGAATTCAGATGTTCACCTTCCCCTCTCACCAGGGCTTTCCTTAGGGAAAGTGTGGCCCTGAGCAAATATTTTTTGAGGGGGACTTTGTCCATCTAAACGATTTGAGTCACTTGACATGAGCATATTAGCAGCATTCTGGTGGCCAGTCTCATGGATTCCATAAATGAAATGCCGTGCCATCCAGTGAGGGCAGTCTGCTCACCAGCCACCCTCTTGGAAGCAAGCCTGGCTACCATGGTCCAAAACAACCTGGTGGATATGAGCCCCGGAGTTCCTGGGACATGTGACAGACCCTCCACATGGAGTAGGGTCAGACAGTGCTCCAAAGAGGAGAGATGGGGGCCAGGCCCAAGCAGGTGTGGACTCGAGGTGCCCTGAGCAGATCCTGGTACAGCTCGGGGTGCTCTGACTGCTGGCACTGCCAGCCGCAGCTGGTCCCCACAACCAGAGGAGGATTTAGAAAATTTCAAGAAAGGTGCTCCAAAGTGCAGGAGCCTCCTAAGCTGCAGGGTCCCTGCTTGCCCATCTTGCTGTCAAGTGGCAGAGGAGAAGAACAGATTGCCTCCTTTAGGACTTTTTTCATAGCAGATACCCCCAACTATTTTGGTTAAATCTTTCCCAACAATGATGTTGCCTATTTTCTCTCTCTGATATAGCTTTCCCATTTACAAATCTGAAGGGATTATCTTTTGAACATCCAAGCTTATTCCTCCAAGCCCGTCTCATCACTTCTGTTGGGAGCTCCTGCTGTGCTGGAGGGGAGACATCAGCGCAGCCTTTAAATCGTGTGTCTGTTGGGATCAATTTAGCACCATTAGCTATGCTACTTTTATATCTTTGTTTTCCAGCCAAATACTGCATCTTACATTTTAAGTTCATGAAATCATCCTCTTTTTTTCCTAGCCAATCAAACCGAAATAGATTTTCAACTTGCAAAATAAGGTCATGAAATAGCCCATTTTATCTCAGCAGTCCTGATGAGGGCAGCCTGCAATTAGTGCCTATGCACCACTCAGATTCCTGGGTATCTGTAACCCGGTTTTAAATGCCACCTTGGCTTTTCTTTTTAATGTAGCATATTTCTAGACCAGCTGTCTCTTCTTTCAGTTGATATTTTTTCAAAGTAAACAAGTTAACGTTCTTTTAAGACAGAAAGAATTAGTAAGATGAAAATCGGAAGGAAGAAAAATACACAGTGCATTTCAAGCCCAAATTCAGTCAGTTTATTGCCCTAGGGGGTCACTCACAGCATTGTTCCATTCTTTGAGCAGAGATAACCAAGCAGTGAAGTTCATTTATCATGTGGGATTCTGACAATATTCTTAAATCGTTGACTTATTTGGCCTCATAACCCTCCAAGGTTCTCTGACTCCAGAGCCTCTAACAATGCTCAGACTTCTCCCACCTTTCCCCCATTTTGCATCTTCTATTCCATCTCCTTATAAGGCATCTAATGATTGAACTCTTTTTGAATTTTTTATTTTCGAATGTGGTTTAAGGTATGGCTTAGGGGGTGGTGGGTAGCTGGCACAGAGAGGAAAGCAGGAGAAGGGGAAAAGGGGAGATCCGAAGAATGAGAGGGGAGAAGAGAAGGACCTCACAATGGGGAAGCATGCGAGTGAGTGAGAGTGAGAGATGGGTGAGTCCCCATACAGAACGGGAATAGCTACTGAATGTCTGTATTCCTGAGTCTATTATAGGCAGAGTCTCATTCAGTCTAGTTTTGCCATCTTTCCTGTGATTTACAGGTCATTATCCCTACTTTAGAGAGGAGCCTGTCATCTTGCTGCCTCACTATGGTCTCCCAGGGCAGACCTGGAAAGCAGAGTGCTGTAGATCATGTGCACCAGTGTTTTAAGCACCTGAAGAATAGCCAATACTAGACATTCAGTAAATGAACAAATCTATTTTAACTCTTTCTTCCCTCAATATTCACAATGCATGTTCTCTAGAACTTCTTTGGGTTTTTGATATTAGCAAAGTTTTTCAGGTTGTTACAGATCAGCGATATTATTGGTAAATACCAGGATGTAGTGGTAGAAGGGTCTTCACTCAACTGTTTAAGCCACTTGTCCATTCACTAGTCATAACAGAACCTCATTATAAGAGGAGACCCTATCCATCTTCCCTGCTGTCTCTATTCTCATTACTGTCAACTTTTACACTCTTAGTCGTAGCATATGCGAGGGCAATGAGCAAAACTCATGGCGTGCTACACTGAGAATGAGTTTGCAGTCTACCGACTTGTTCCAGCAAAAAGAAAACAAGCGAAAAACCTAGGGAAACAGTTCCCTAGAAATTTTAGTTTATTGTGTGTCAACTCATTAGGACATTGCAGAATTATATAAACGTGGGTAGGCACATAAAGCCAGTGTGGCAACAGGATAACAGTTGATGAGTCTAGGTCATGGGAAAATGGATCTTCATTGTATTACTTTTTTTTAACTTTGTATATAATAAACTTGTGAAATAAAAATTTGACGACATCATTTTAAATGATTGAATGGTATCCCCTTCTAAGATTACAAAGATAAAGCTCTTAACCCATGTCAATATTCCACAGTTATTACCATTATTTGCATTGACTGCAATGTACCCATCTGTCGTGGTCTTGTCATAGGCTTCCAACCACAGACTTCAATTTCCTTAGGCCACTACTTCATCATGGTTACTGATGAAATGCTAAAACTTTGCTCACTATTAAAAATTGTAAATTATTTTGTGACCTTGCAATGAAAGGTATTTTATTACAAGAAAAACAACTCCCGATTGGCCTTGTTCCTAAAGACTTATTTAACCACTCTTTCTTGAGCATCCTTATCCAACCTCCCCTGTCTCACTGGGAACTTGTGAGATAAGTGTCCAGCACAATACCTGGGATGTAGTAAATGTTCTCAAAATAGGTTTAATGAAAGAAAAAAGGTGAAAAAATTCTTTGGAAGAAGTAGTACCTATGGCCTCACTGAAATCTGGCTCACTGTAATATTGTACCATGATTAAGAAATCATTGTTGGGGCTGTGTGTGTGTGTGTGTGTTTCTGTGTGCAGCCCTGGGGGATGGTTTGGAGACTGTAAGTTTTATTCCTGAATATTTTGTGGCTAAGCTGTAAATTGAAATCTCTGTTACCTGATATGCTTATAAAAACAATACCCCAAAGAATGCATAGTTAATATAAAAAATTTAGTAAATTACAGAGAAGCAAAAAATTTTAAAAAGTATAATTCTGTTTCCCAGCAAAAACGACCCTTACTATTTTAATTTGTATGATGCCACATTTTTTTCTCTTTAAATAGTGACTGAAATGTATATTTCTGGAAATTTGATCATTTTATAACAGTTTTGTAACTTCTGATTTTTTTTACTACAAACATAAAGATATTTTCATGTCAATTTAATATATGTCTCATCATTTTAAATAGCAGCAGAACACTGTATTATGAGGATGTGCCAGAGTAGGTTTAAGCAATCTCCTATTGCTAGGATATTTTCTTTTGTTAATCAGCTTTATTGATGTATGATTGACATACAATAAACTGTACATATTTAAGATGTTCATTTTGATAAGTTGTGACATATGTATACACCCATGAAACCATCACCAGTATCAAGTTAACGAATATTATCTGACATCCCAAAAGTTTCCTGCTCCTCCCCACACACTGCACCATCTCCAGAGAAATACTAATCTTTCTGTCACCATACATTAGTTTGCATTTCCTAGAACTTTACTTAAATGGAATTATACAATATGTATCCTTTTTGGTCTGGCTTCTTTTATTCAGCATAATTGCTGTGAGATTCATCCATGTTGTAGCATGTATCCGTAGTTCATTCCTTCTTATTGCTGAGTGGTATCCCATTGTATGGATCTATCACAGTTTTTCTTTTCATCTATTGATGGATATTTGGGTTGTTTCCAATTTTTGGCTATTATAAATGAAGGTACTATGAGTATTTGTATACAAGTCTTTGTGTGTACACGTACTTTCATTTCTCTTGGGTAAATACCTAGAGGTGTACTGGCTGGGTCATATGGTAGGAATAAGTTTAACTTTTTAAGAAACTACTGAACTTTTCTAAGTGGTTATACTACTTATGTTTCCATCAGAATTGCATAAGAGTTCCAGTTCCTCCACATCATTTCCAGCACTTAGTATGATTAGTCTTTTTTTTTTTTTTGAGAAAGATTGGCCCTGAGCTAACATCTATTGCCAATCTTCCTCTTTTTCTTTTTTCTCCCCAAAGCCCCAGTACACAGTTGTATATCCTAGTTGTAGGTCCTTCTAGTTCTTCTATGTGAGATGCTGCCTCAGCATGGCTTGATGAGCGGTGAGTATGTCAATGCCCAGGATCTGAACCGGCGAACCCTGGGCCACTGAAGCAGAGTGAGCAAACTTAACCACTACACCACCAGGCCAGCCCCAGCTTAATAGCAAAAAACAGCCAGATTAAAATTGGGCAAAGGACCTGAATGGACATTTCTCTAAAGAAGACATATGGATTGCCAACAGGCATTTGAAAAGATGCTCAGCATCACTAATCATCATGGAAATGCAAATCAAAATCACAATGAGATATTATCTCACATCTATTAGAATGGCAGTTATCAAAAAGACAAAAGGTAAGTATTGGTGAGGATAGGAAGAAAAGGGAACCCTTGTATACTGTTGGTGGGAATGCAAGTTTGTACAACCATTATGGAAAACAGTATGGAGGTTCCTCAAAAAATTAAATATAGAACTACTCTATGATCCAGCAATCCCACCTGGGTGTATACCCAAAGGAAATGAAATCAAGATCTTGAAGAGATATCTGCAGTCCCATGTTCATCGCAGCATTATTCACAATAGCCAAGACATGGAAACAACCTAAGTGTCCAATGATGGATGAATGGATCAAGAAAATGTGGTATATGTATTCAATGAAATATTATTCAGCCTTAAAAAAGAAGTAAATCCTGCCATTTGCTACAACATGGATGGGTCTGGAGGACAGTATGACATCTGTATATCTTCATTAGTGAAGCATCCATTAAAAACTTTTGCCTCATGTATTTATTTATTTATTTGATTGAGTTTTGAGAGTTTTTTATATATTCTGATACAAGTCTCTTATCAGATATATGACTTGCAAATATTTTCTCTCATTGTGTGGCTTGACTTGTCATTCTCTTAACAATGTTTTGTGAAGAGTAGAAGTTTTTTATCTTGATGAAGTCCACTTTATTGATTTGGTTTTTTTATGATTTATACATTTCATGCCGCATCTAAAAGAATCTTTGCCTAACCCAAGGTCACAAAGGTTTTCTCCTAGAAGTTTTATGACTTCTAGGTGTTACATTTAGGTCTGTGACCAACTTGGAGTTAATTTTTGTATATCGTGCAAAGTATGGATTGAAGTTTATTTCTTTACATATGTGTGGAGTGTTGAAAAGGTCAACCTTATTCTGCTGAATTGCCTTTGTACCTTTGTGGAAAATTAGTGTGTGTGGTTCTATTTCTGGATTCTATGGTTTTCCATTGATCCTTTTGCCTGCCTTTATGCCAGTACCACACTATTTTGGTTATTGTCACTTTATACTGTCTTGAAATCAGATAGGGTCAGTCCTTCAACTTTGTTATTCTTTTTCAGAGTGTTTTCAGCTATTCTAGGTCCTTTGAACTTCCATATGAATTTTAAAATCAATTTGTAAGTTTCTACAAATACACCGTCTGGGATATTGTATGAGATTCCTAGGGTACAAACAAGGTAGCTTAAACAACAGGCATTTATTCTTTCATAGTCCTGGAGGCTAGAAGTTCAAGATCAAGGTGTCAGCAGGGCCATGCTCCCTCTGAAGGCTCTAGGGGAGAATTCGTTCTTGCCTCTGTCCTAGCTTCTGGTGGTTGCTGGCAATCCTTGGTATTCCTTGGTATGTAGACACGTCATTCCAATCTGTACTTCTGTCATCACACTTTTTCCCTGTGTGTCTGTGTGCTCTGTATCTTTACATGGCATTCTCCTGTGTCTCTGTATTCAAATTTCCCTCTTCTTATAAGGATGCCAGTCATTGCATTAAGGCCCATCCTAATCCAATATGACCTCATCTTAATTTCAAAGATGCAAAGACCCTATTGCCAAATAAGGTCACGTTCACAGGTTTCTGATGGGCATGAATTTTGTAGGGGGCTGGAGGGGCACAGTATTCAACTCAGTACAGATACTGATTGGTACTTCATTGAATCTCTCAATCAATTTGGGGAGCATTGATGTCTTAATAATATTGAGTTATCTGACCCATAAACATAGTATATCTCTCCCTTTATTGAGATCTTCTTTAATTTATCTTTGCTATGTTTAATAGTACTCAGTGTAAAGGTGTTTCACATCTTTTGTTGGGTTTATCCTAAAATATTTCATATTTTTGGTGCTGTTATAAATCATCCAGTTTCTGGTTGTTCACACTATTACATGCAAATACAACTGATTGTTATATATTGTTGCTATATCCTGCAGCTTTGCTAAACTCAATATTAGTTCTTATAGCTTTTTTTGTAGGTTTCTTTGGATTTTCTAGATAGATAATCATATCTTCTGTGAATAAAGATAGTTTTACTTCTTTCTTTCTAATCCAGATGCCTTTTATTTATTTTTCCTGCCTTATTTCACTGTCTAGTACTGCCAATATGATGTTGAATAGAAGTGGTGAAGCATTCGTCCTTGTCTTGTTCTTAGAGAAAAAGCATCCAGTCTTTCATTATTAAGCATGATGATAGTTGTAGGTTTTTGTAGATACCCTTTATCAGGTTGAAGAAATTGCCCTTTTTTCCTCCTTTGTTGAGGATTTTGAATAGGAATGGATGTGGATTTTTTCAAGTACTTTTTCTACATCAATGAAGATGATCATATGAGTTTTCTTTTTTAGTTTGTGAATGATGAATTACACTCATTTGTTGTCAAATAGTAAATCAATCATGGGTTCCTGAGATAAATCCCATTTGGTCATGTTGCATTTTATATTTATATTGTTTATATATATATTTATTGTTTTTTGGTGAGGAAGCTTGGCCCTGAGCTAACATCTGTGCCCATTTTCCTCTATTTTGTATATGGGATGCCTGCCACAGCATGGCTTGATGAGTGGTGTGTAAGTCCACATCCGGGATCCAAACCCACAAACCCCAGACTGCCGAAGCAGACTGCTTGAACTTAACCACTATGTCATATGGACCAGCCCCTGCATTATATTTTTATATATATTTTTATTCACTTTGCTAAATCTCTGTCTAGAATTTTTGCATATGTGTTCATGAGGAATATTAGTCCATAGTGTGTTTTTATTTTTAAATCTTTTTCTGATTTTGGTACTAGGGTAGTGCTTTCCTCATAGAATGAATTGGGAAGTATTCACTCCTCTTCAATTTACCAGAAGAGATTGTGTAGGGTTTGTATCTTTTCTTCCTTAAGTGTTTGGTAGAATTCACCAGAGAAGCTGCCTGGGCCTGCATGGTTGTTTTTTTTTGCTTTTTTTTTTTTTTGGTGGTTAAATGTTTTTAACTATAAATTCAATTCCTTTAATAGATATAGAGCAGTTCAGGTGATTTATTTCTTCTAGAGTGAGCTTTGGTAGTTTGTATTTCTCAAGAAATTTGTGTTTCATCTGAATTGTCAAATGTATTGGAATAAAGTGGTTCATGATATTTACTTATTCTTTTTAGTATCTGTGGTGATGCCCCTCTCTTGTTCCTGATATTGGTAATTTGTGCCCTCTCTTTTTTCTCCCCCCAATCAGTCTGGCTAGAGTTTTATCAATTGTATTAATTCTCTCAAAGTACCACTTTTTGGTTTTATTGATATTCATTTTCTCTCTCTTTCTTGTTTCCTATTTCATTAATTTTCACTCTGATCTGTATAATTTTCCCCATTTCTGTTTGCTCTGTGATTTTTTTTCCCCTAGTTTGCAAGGTAGAAGCTGAGGTTACTGATTAGAGACCTTCTTTTATTATGTAGGGTTTAGTGCTATAAATTTTTCCCCAAGTACTGCTTTAGTAGCATCTCATAAATTTTGGTATGTTGTTTTTATTTTCATTCAATTAAAAATATTTTCTAATTTTCACTTTGATTTCTTCTTTGACTCATCAGGTTATTTAGAAGTATTATTTTTGTCCAAATATTTGTGAATTTTCCAAAGATAATTTTTTTACTGATTTCCAACTTAATTTCAGTGTAATCAGAGAACATGCTTTGTGTGATTTGAATGTTTTAAATTTATTGAGACCTTTTTTATGTCCCAGAATATTGTCTGTCATATTCCATGTTCCATGTGCGCTTGAAAACAATGTGTATTCTGCTATCATGTGGAGTGTTTTATAGGTGTAAATTAGTTCAAATTGGGTCATAGTGTTGTCTATATCTTCTGTAACTTTGCTGATTTTCTCTTTTCTTGTTCTTTCACATATTGAAAGATGAGTATTGAAATCTCCCCTACAAAATTATGCATTTTTCTATTTCTTTTTGCAGTTTTCTTCGTTCTTGCATCGTGTATTTTGAAGCTCTATAATTGAATGCATAAATGTTTAGGTATTGACTTCTTTTTATATCAAGAAATGACCTTCTTTATCCCTGATAATATTCTTTGGTTTGAAATCTACTTTGTTTGACATTAATATAACTATTCCTGCTTTCTTTTGGTTAGATTAGCATAGTATCTTTTTCTATCTTTTTACTTTTAGCCTGTCTGTGTCTCTGTGTTTGAAGTTAGTTTCTTATAGGCAGTATCTAGTTTATCCAATGTGACTGTCTCTGCCTTTCATTATATTATTTAGACCATTTTCATTCAAGGTGATTATTCATCTGGTGAAGTTTAAATCTAGCAGCTTGATATTTGTTTTCTACTATCCCATCTGTTTCAATCCTTCTACCTCTTTTTCCTGCCTTCTTGTGGACTAATTGATCATTTTTATTATTCTCTTTTATTTCTTTTGTTTATTAGCTATAACATTGTTTTGTTATTTTACTGGTTGCTTTTGGGCTGAAAGTATACATTTTAACTTATCACAGTCTATTTTCAAATGGTAGTATACCATTTCAGGTAGAGTATAAGAACCTCACAATTGTATACTTCTATTTCTTTTCTTCTGGTTTTTGTGTTATTTTTGTCATGGGTTTTACTTTTTAATGTGAAGTAAGTTCACATTACTTTCTTATTTTTTTGTCTAAGCAATCTATTACTTACCTATGTAGTTTCCATTTCTGGTGCTCTTCATTCCCTTGTGTAGATCCGTATTTCCATCTGGTATCATTTCTTCTGCCTAAAAAATGTCCTTTCACGTTAGTTGCAGTGCAGATCTGATGATGATGAATTATTCCTGCTTTTGTATATCTGAGAAAATTTTTGTCTCATTTTTGTTTTTTAAAAATATTTTCAAGGGGCATAGAATTCTAAATTGGCAGTTTCTTTCTCTCAGTACTTCAAAGATATTGATCCATCACCTTTTTGCTTTCATTATTTCTGATGATAAATCTGCTATTATTCTTAAGTTGTTCCTCTGTAAGTGACATATCTTTTTTCTCTGGCCACTTTTAAGAGTTTCTCTTTAACACTGGTTTTGAGAAATTTAGTTATGATGGGTCCAGGTGTGCTGCCTGTGTCTCCCATCTTCCTTGGCCAGCGACTATGCAAAGCTTGTACTTTTCATGGTGAAAAACAGGAATACAGAAAAAGCTAGTCAACCATGCAAACACCTTTCAAGTCTTTGCTTACATATGTTTACTAACATCCATTGGGTAAAGCATGACACCTGGTCAACCTCAAGCCAAGGGATAAGGAAGTAAACTCCATCTATCATGAGGTCATGGCAAGGTGAGGCATAAGGATTATGCTTAAATTGTACACCTCTACTGGAAGAAGACACTTCATGAAATATAGCACAGAAGATTATTATAGTTGGTAATAATTTCCTGATGAATATTTTCCCCCACTGTGGTTCCCACATCTAGTCTCCTTTCTTAGGAGCACATTCCAGGTCTCCTTTTCCAGACTTTTGATGGTAAAACAGTACTTAAGATCAAGCATGTTGGGACCACATGAGATCTACTCTAATGGTGACACAGGTGTAAGGAATGAGAAAAGATTAGTTTTCTTTTGTTATGTTAAGGGAAATTACATGCCACTGTGTTTCAACATGTAATGACAGAGTTGTGTGCCCTTTTATAAAGGAATACTACATAAACAGGCAACCTCTTTTTGCTCTTTTTGTAGCTCTATCAAATTACTCTTTGATATAAGTGCCTTGAGGGAGAACTCTCAAGATTAAGGGAGCAAAACCACATAGAAATTGAGCCTGAAGAGGCCAGCTACACATTTTGAAGTCAGCCAAACTGCTATTATGGAGATTTGATGACAGTGATTTTACACAGATATACATCATTACTAGTAGTAATTAGTAACAACATGGTTCCTTTTCCATTTTGAGTATCTCCTATGAATTATATGTATAGTGCATTTATTGTCTTTATTACTCATGGTGATCTTACCAGGTAATATTACTCTCATTTTATGCATGAAGAAGAGGCCCAATGAAGCTAAATTAATTGTCCAGAGAGAGACAGCTAGCAAGTGGCAAAATTGGGGTGCAAACCCAGATTTATCTCGAAGTCTCAGCAGAGCTCATTACAGTCTAATGCCTCTTTTCATCCTTGATCTCTAAATCCACATTCGAGCTTCCTTAAGAGGATCCATTAGGCTCATAAGGGAATAATAGACATGTTTATGTGGGCTAAATTTTTATGGAGAACTTGCAGAATGTCAAGAATTCCTCTGCAGGTCCTTGGGGTCCCTGGTTGAGAAATGTGGGACCAGGTCTCAGCAGCAGCCTGGAGTAGCACTGGAATCAAACCTATCTGACAGTGTAGTCCTGCCTCAGTGGCCCTGCAGCTGAGGGACCCAGGACAGTATAACCTCATTCAGCCCATTCTCCTCATCCCCAAATGGAGAAATGATGCCATCTTCCCCTTGATTTTTTTTAGACAATGCAAGTAAAATACAGTTTGGGGAATATAGTAAAGTAATTCTTTAAAGGCAATAGTAGTATTGCCATCATTAGACTGCAGCAAAGTGCATTAACATGAGTTAATGTTCATATCCATAAAGTTCTTGCAACAGTGCCTAACACATTCTAAGTTAGTATGTGTTTGCAGAACTTTAAAAATATAATTTTGTGTGTGTGTGTGAGGAAGCTTAGCCCTGAGCTAACATCTGTTGTCAATCCTCCTCTTTTTCCTGAGGAAGATTGGCCCTGAGCTAATATCCGTGCCCATCTTCCTCTACTTTATATGGGACACCGCCACAGCATGGCTTGATAAGTGGTGCATAGGTCCGTGCCAGGGATCCGAACTTGTGAACCCCAGGCCACCAAAGCTGAGTGCATGAACTTAACCGCTATGCCACTGGGCTGGCCCCTTAAAAATATAATTTTTACCAATATAAAAGTTGGTGAAAAACAAAACTCATACAGATTTTGAATAGGGGACAAGGGAATCAGTTGACAGTTTTGTGATTGTAATTTTTAAAGAAAGAGGGATCTCAGGAGAGCATTATCCTTCTGAAATTTAAAAAGTACATGTGAGTAATCATGCTGCAAAATAGATGACTCAAGACCAATAGCATGATATATGAGGAAGATTAGCACTCTGGGGCTACCAAAGTGGAGCGCGTGAACTTAACCGTGCTGCCACCGGGCTGGCCCTTAAACATCTGTGTTCTCACATAATACTTTATCCATTGTTGTGATCTTTCCATTTTTAGACAACAGGTGGTCAAAACTGAAGCTTATATCGAATACCAAACACATGTAACTTGAATTGTGTGAAAACTGATTCTGATTCTCTTTACTGTGGTGTAGTTTTATGGGGACTTTATTTCGACTCTGCCTGTTACTATATAACTTGAGCCTGGGTTAGGCCAACTTCAAGCCCATGTTATTTTCCGGTATGTCATGATATCACAATATATGAACAAATGCTAATGTTTAGTATTACAAATTTTTTGCAGTTGTCAAAGCAAGACTTTCATACTCTGTCTTATTTGGCTTTCCTTCTTCAAGAATGTTGTTGGAGTGGGAGATCATTTTGCAGCAAAGATTGGGGGACATGGTTCTCTCTCTCCCTACCTCTCTCCCTCTCACTCTCCTTCCCCCATACACACAGTTGAGACAAACAATGTTGTGGATGAAGAGTGGATCACACAATAACTAAATCAAGGGATAGTGACTCTGGGAGCATATGGATGAGCCACCTAAATGGTAAACTATCAAAGCATGCTTTGAGGATATCAGATGACATTAGAGGATTATACATGGGTTATTAGCATGAAGTCTGATGAGATTCAAGCTAATGTATGTTTTGTTTTGTTTTATTTTAACAGAATGAAGTTCCTGAGGTGAAAAAAGAGGAGACTTTGTTGGATCTGGACTTTGACCCTTTCAAGCCTGAAGTAGCACCTGTGGGTTCTGTTGGAGTGACCCACTCACCTATGTCTCAGGTATCAAGTGGGTTTTTTTGGATGTTTTAGGATATTTTGTAAACTTTAATAAGCTCAGCAAAGTAACAGATGCATTTCTGTGACCCCTCTCCCTTTCAAATGTATGTTTATTTTTCTTTCTTTTTGGTTGACAAATATTTCCTAACGGGAAGGAAGGGTAGAAAGAGGCCTTACCAATATCAATTATTCTAAACCTCCTCATATCGTTAGCTTTCCCTACCCATAGAGCTGAGATAACCGTCCATTCCAATTTGCCCAGGAATCATCTTTCTTAGAGTAAGTATTAGTAGTGCCCCCTTTTGCACTCAAAACTGTCCAGGTTTCGATGATACATTTTATGGCTTCCCTAAATAGAGCTCTTTCTTTTGACTTTGGGTTTAATCTTCTTACTGTTTTCTCGATTTTCCTTCCTCATACTTTGTAAATTAAGGCATATTTGAAATAACCATGAGATTATGCCCCACAGACTATCAGTCTTGATAGTTCTAAACTTGGCGATGTTGTCCTCATCCTCCACATTGCAGAAGCTTCCCTTATGTGATCTTGCTTACGGCTTGATGCAGAGTCGGCCTTGCGTGTCCAGGCTTATCCTTGCTCATCACTTCCTTACACTCAACAATTTTCCCATTTTGATAGTTATTGTGATAGCATTCACTGGAAGAGGGATACTGATGGTGGGTGCTGTAATGACTTGTGGGTGATTCATGGAATATAGTTAGTTTACAATTGTCTGTGCTCATGGAAGGAAGTTAACTCCAAAGTTTGGCCAAACTAAAATTGTTTATATCAATATTTTGGATGTGGTTGAGGCGTCACATTTGAATTTAGGCAAATCCAAAGATGCTAAAATATACTCCAAATTAATTAACGAAGGTGTACTGTAAAACTCAGGTTAAGAATTGAGACCCAGCTCAGTTTTCTGGTCTTGTAGCCTTCTTGATACTTTACATTAAACCACTGGGGACCCGACAGCTCATTTTGAACCTCAATAAATAAAGCTTCTCTTTAATCTATGCTTTGTCCCAGAATGTGATTGGGTTTCTAAAGGTCTCCCTGTTGTAATATAGTAACAATAAAAATCTGAGATGTCAATAAAGGAGGAAATTAAGTAGATCAGACACTAGCCTTAAAGGTACTTTGCAAAAAATGGATCTCTTAGATGAATGTTTCAGAAAGTTCTGTTAATTCCTTTTTAGGAGATTCATGATGTGCATTAGAATATTAAAGGCTCCAAGAAGTCCTGCAGTTAAAAGAAAAAACTGTTTAGATTTGTTTAACTTGGAGTTTCCCAAATTTGTTTAACCACAGAAATCTGTTTTAATGAAACTTTCTTAACATTCATTGGAATGTTCTCTAAAACATAGTTTGGGAAATGCTAACATAGTAATTGTCAGTAAGTTTGAGGGTTCTGCCTTGCTGGCCAAGAAAAGCAGATGATGAATGTACGTATCATTCAGAATACTTTCTTTTCAGAGCTTTCTCATTGCGTAGACAGCCAGCAGAATTCACGGGACTTCCTCTGCCTGACTCTCCAACGCTCATTACTTTAGGGCAGAAGGAGAGTTTCTACAGTGGATGTTGTGATGATCACTGGGTGAGATTCCGCAGCATTTCTGTCTGCAAGTTTGAATCAAGAGAGAAACCTCTTTTATATCAATTCATGATTAAATTAATCCATAAATCTTGAAGCTTTGTGTGGATTTAGGACTAAGAGAGTCTTCCAGAATTTAAAAAAAATGACCTTGGTTAAATCTTCAAAAGTCTTAGTTCTGAGGAAAATGCATTACTGCAGTTAGGGAAAGCTGTGTGTGCCCCCATGTTCTTCCTTCGGGCCAGGTAATAAACTGCTCTGCTTCCCAGTGGCCATTAATTGAGTCACCTTACTGCAGAGTCGGAATCACATTGCTCCTCTTTTGCTAAGAGGTCGTCTTAGGCTGAGATAACAAAAAGCATAGAATGGTTAGATTCTGCTGGCCTTCTTTCCCCTTTACTCAGATAATCTCCCCTACCCATCATCTGACCCCATGTTTTAAGTTGATGTTCTTGCTGCTAGCAGAAAACCTCACCTTGTGATCTCTGCAGTGTCTACATGAGCTTACACATCCTTTCACGATCCTGAGGATTGATAAACACGATGTTTCAACATTGCTGCTTGCCTTTAGAGAAAATGCTTGTGCTGTCTGCGTTATCCAGGGATGTAGCTTCTAGGAGCTGTGATTCTTAAGGGGCTATGAAGCAAGGAAACGTAAACCATCTGGATAATCAGAAAATGCATACCAGATGCAGAAGGAGTCCACATACAAAAACCTGGTGTTCAATGGAGCTGCTGTACTCTCCTTTCTTAGTCATTCTATAAATAAGTGCTAACCTGGCGACCAATTGGGTTGCACAGAGATGCAGGGTGGGCGGGGCAGTGCAGTTAGAGTCAGCCCAGACAAGTGAGGGGTTCAGTCAGAACCACAGGGCCCACGTTCTAAAGTACAGAATCCAGATGAGACATCTGTAATCCCATCTGGAAACTGTCATATTTTTAAGATGGAAGTGCCAGGCTCTCTAATTTGCTGTTCACATTTAGTGATTCAAAGCAAGCGCATAAACATGGATCCATTCTAGTCACAAAGACATGGGCAGAAAATGATGTGGCTTTAGCAGTAATTCTCAGTCACAAAGAAAATAAGAAAGAGAGGTTTCTCCCACTTTCTCACACACAGTGGAAGTCATTTGAACCATCTGGATTCATTCCTCAGGATCAATAAGCTTTATAATTAAAATGCCAGTAATAAGTATAATTCATCCATATGTCTTAGAGGGCACCCTGCTAATTTGCATGATTACCAGTTAATTGAGCTGTGTGTTATCATCTAACTAAAAGTATTGAATAACAAGTTTTCTGAGATTTATTTATCATCAAATGGTCATAATATATCCTCTTGAATTTGGTGGGTGGAGGGGAGGAAATAGCATTAGCAATGATTAGGATCTATCTGCATTTCCTCAAAGATGTGATAAACTCTAATATCTGGACATCTTGGTTTACCTCATTGTAATTGTTTATGTGTATTGAAATTCATCATATTTTGGATATAATTTTTCATTCTTACAGAGAAAAGCAGATTGACTAGACATGTGTTATCCAGTATGGTAGCCTCTAGCCACATGTGGCTATTTAAATTTAAATTAAATAAAATTATGTAAAAGTAAAAATTTGGTTTTGTTACACTAGCACATTTCAAGTGCTCAATAGCCACATGTGGCTAGTGGCTACCATATTGGACTGCACAGATATGGAACATTTTCATCACCAAAGTAAGTTCTATTGAATACTGCTGCACTAAATGTTTCAAAAATGTTTATGATTTTATTTCAAGAACTTTTATCACCTCAGCATTTTTTCCATGCTTGGGATTTGTATAGTAACCACATTTTTGTCTGTCTCTTTGCTTTCAGACATTGCCCTGGGACCTATGGACGGTAAGAATACTAAGAACTCTGTATTTTGATGGATCTGGATCCCTAGAAATTTGGAAACCTTGTTATGTTTTATTTCATCTGTGATGAAAAGAAGAACTATTAATTTTTAATGATATGTAGTCTCCTAGAACAATAATCAGCCACCTGATGGTTCCATGCATTTCTAGCACCTGGAAACAATGGTGAGGAAAAGAGTATCAGTTTGCCAGACTCCTGGGGGGTGGGGGGTCAAAAATTCGGTATAATTCCTCCGTATGCTTCTTCTTGTGATTATTGGTGGTTAGAGGAGATGTTATAGTGAAGCACATGTACGTTTGTTATTGCTTTTAAAGAGAATATAAGACAAGTATGGATGAGAAAACGTAAGGGGTGGCTACTGTGCACAGGGAACCATTTTTTCATTATCATATTCGGTGAAGCTTAGTCAATAAGAATTTGAGCTTTAGAGCCAGATAGCCCTGGATTCGAGTCCAGACTCTACGTCTTATAACCTTGTGACCGAGCAATTTCTAAAACTCTCTAAGCTTCAGTTTTTCTCATCTGTAAAATAAGGGTAATGACACCAACCTCAGAGGATTGTGTGAGGATTAAGTGCTAATATTTCTGGAGTATTTAGCCCAGTGTCTGGCATGTATCAATAAAAGGTAGCTATTAACTGCTGTTGTTATTTATTCAGCTGATCTGATGTGCAATGATGAGTACTTCCAGAATTTAGAGTTGGGAAAGAGACACAGAGCTTTGTGGTGGCAGCATCTGGGCTGTGAAATTAGGAGATTGGCCACACCCATATGGAACCTCACATCCTATGGGGTAGGGCCTTTGACTGCCCTGTCTTAGAAGAGCCCTGATCACCTGGTCTTAAGAACTCAACTTGAGTTTCATGTTTTCTTCTTTTTCAGTGAGATAGCAACAGGAGAGTTTGGTAGATCTAGCTATTCATGAGCCTGGTCTTCTCAAGGGACATTGCTACTTTCTTCCCTTATAACAGAAAGATGACTGTCTACTTCCCTGTCACAGGAGCAGGTTTATACTGCACTACTTGGGATCCTTGGAGCATTATGGAAAGCTCTCAAGAGAAGAGCTAAAACATGTTGATTGAAAACATTCTTTTTTGTTGTTGTTGTTTTGTGAGGAAGATTAGCCCTGGGCTAACATCTGTGTCCATCTTCCTCTGCTTTATATGGGACACTGCCACAGCATGGTTTCACAAGCGGTGCCTCGGTCCACGCCCGGGGATCCACATATGTGAACCCGGTCCACTGAAGTGGAGCATGTGAACTTAACCATTACGCCACTGGGCTGGCCCCGATTGAAAACATTTTTTTTATAGTGAGCTGGTTTTACTTGTATATTCACAAAAAAGTATGCATGGATTGACATTCAGGGCATCCGGATTCTAGCCTCAAGTTTGTGATAATTTTCTTGGAGATTAAGAGGACAATGCCAATTTTTTGTTATTCCAAAATTCCATATCTTTAGTTGGAGCTGTACCACATTTTTCCTTCCCTACCTGGGAAGGGTGTGATGAGGGTGAAGCTATCATCTAGAA
This sequence comes from Tapirus indicus, assembly GCA_031878705.1. Lineage (NCBI taxonomy): Eukaryota > Metazoa > Chordata > Mammalia > Perissodactyla > Tapiridae > Tapirus > Tapirus indicus. The sequence goes on from CM062917.1 coordinate 78,296,409, forward strand.
GGAGCCTTGACTATTTCAAAGGACAAACTTGTGAGGAATGCTAACTGTGACAAGATTGCAAAACAACATCTACCTGGACATAACTGCTCACATTTCTTGATCCTCCCAGCTTCCCAGTGTTGTTTCTTTGTGTGCAAAGCTTTTAGATCGGGGGGAGAACATGAGGAGAATCCTCCAGGCAGTCAGAGTGGTTAGTATCAGAGCATCCTCCATCTAAACACCATCTCAAAGGCAGAACCAAGTGCAGGATAAGTTTGGGGAAGATTTTGTTCTGATGTTGTGTCAGAGCATATGATACTGTGTAATTTTGTGGCCACTAGTGCTTGATCTTATTCTGATGTTCTCAGGCTTGCTTATTTACTTGAAAATTTGCATTTCAGGGTCTGCTAAAGCAGAAATCATGAAATAGCTGTAAAACATCCTTGCTGATACTAGAAAATGACAGAGGCCTTCTTCATGTTTCAATTCTGTGGTCTTAAACAATAGTGGAACAAAACTCATTCCTATCACAAAACAAGTTGTAATATTTAATCTTAATCCAGTAAATCCACAGCCTTTAGCTGAAAGTTGACTCTGGACAGCATGGGATTTTATTGTGCTAATGAATTTTCTTGTCTTGTCTTATGATTTTTATTATTATTTATTTTTTTTACTCATACAGACAAGCACTGATTTGGTACAGCCGGTAGGTAAATATCCAGAAGATTCTGGATTTTTTTTGTATTTAATATGCATTATATACATGATATATTATCTAACATGAGCTTTTTCTCTCATGGCATTGCTAGTCATGAATTAAATCTTAAGCCATTTAATTTAAATCTCTCTGGTTTTGTTTAACTAATGCTACCCTACTGAAGAGCTTTGTGTTTCTCATCAAATCTTACCATGATCTATTTCATCTTATGTTTCTTTTTTTCCTTTGCTCTTCTGCATACTCTAAAGACTGAGTCTTCAAAAAGTCTTTCCCTGTGTAACCTGATCATGGAGGAAACTCCAGACAGTGGGTTGACCGAAGAAATTCAAAGATCTCAAATTGATCTAGGTGCATTTATTTGGGGCCCTGATGCTAGTACAGACAGTGTCAGCCAGGCAGTTACCCAAGGTGGGTCTCAGGAAGACTCTGCATGTTTCTCTGAAGCAGAGCAAGGCATGGGATTATTCACCGGAATGCTTCCTTCTGCTGACTGGAACACTGAACAGGGTGAGCGTCTCCTGGGGCCAGCTCCTCCATGTGAAAATGAACAGTTGTCCCCAAAGCCCATGCCTGAGGCTGAATTTGCCATTGCTGCTTGTATGGAGATGGAGCAGCCATATGACTTACCTGACTCAGAGATGGCAGCCGTGGAAATTGGTGGCCTGGTCAAAGAAAGTGAAGATGTTAAAAAGTCAGAAGAAGAAGAGAAACAGAAGACAGAAGATTCTATGTGGGCAGGTGTGGAGACAAGTGAAAAGGTAGACACTGGAGCTATTGATATCAAGGCACTAGAAGGAACAGAGGAATTTGAAGAGAAAGCTTGTGAAAGTACAGTAGGAAAGCAAGACCAGGCAATCTTAGAAATCAATGAAGAGGAAACTAGGAAAAATCTAAGAGCTAGGTTTATGAAAAGTGTAAAGACCAATGAAAAGTGTGTTGAGAAAACTGACATGTTAGAGAAAGACATGGAAGCAGTAGATATGGCAGATGAATGTAGTGACAGAGACAAAGGGCTAGATGAGGGGATTCAAGTAGTAATAAATTACTGTGAAATTATAGAGGGCTCTGGAGCTAAAACTGCCAATCACACAGGTATTTTGAATCTGCCTCTCCAGACCAACTCTATATCTAATATTGAAGATGCCAGCCCTGAGAGATGGGATTTAACTAGAAAAGACATAAATAAAAATTTAATAGACCCTCCTAATCATGATATAGTATATCACTCATCACAGGGCAGTGCAGATGCTGAAGAGATTCAGTGTGAGCCTGTGTTACATGATCCTGGAGGTGACAGGGATGAAAATCAGACTGTTGTTTTACCAATAAAACATGAAGTGGCAGCCCAGTCTAGGATAGATCTTAATTATTCCCTAGGAACTAATGCAAATAGAAGAGATTGGTGTTTGAGTAAGGTAGAAGATTCATTAATAGAGGGGTCTGAAAGTACAGTGACTGGGAACTGTAGTCATACCATTAACTTGTCTAGAATTGCAAAAACAGACTCTTGGGGAACAGATCCAGGTCAAATCTGGCAGCCAAGCTTGGATTCAGCCATGAATAATGTGGATATATTGGAATTCTCTGGTATACCAGATGGCCAAGCAAGTGGATTTGCCAATTGGCTTAATTCTATTAACCACTGGCCTATCAGAGATATGGGAGCCTTAGAAAACTGCTGGGAACATTTAGATTTAGTTGAGAGCAAGAAAAGGCTGGAAGTGGACTTACTATCACGTGTATGTGGGGAACAAGCCATTGCTAGCTGCTGGGAACAAAGCCAAGAGATAGCTAGACCGTTGGTGCTGGGAACCTCCCAGAATGCTAGCACCGAGAGTTCTGCTAGTCCCCAAGACAGTGACATCAACAACTCAGATTTATCTGAAGATGAAATTGCTAACCAGAGATATGGATTGTTGTACCAGGAAATAGAGGCTGATAAAGAAGAGGTACTTTTACCCCAATATGTAGTATAGACTAGCCCAAGACTTCTGTAGGTTCTGTTTTTCCTAATGTTTCTGACCTACTTCATTATCCCTCACTATCTTCTCTCAAGCCTACCTCATCTCCTTGATGGATTGTCATGTACCTCTTGAAATCTGTGCATACCAAACACAAATAGGTTGACAAAAAATCCCCCCAAGCAGAATGATTGTGTTGGGAACTAATGAAATTCTATTATACCATCCCATTTACTGTTTATTCTTTCTGCTTTCATTTTTACTGTTCAAGCACTAAAAAATATGTAGAGCAGAACTAATTTACTAGTCCTAAAGTGGTTCCATCCCAATAAGAACACATAAAATGTTTCTACCCGGGCCCATTGAAACTACAGAATCTCATAATAGCTGTTCATCAAAATGATATATTAGAGAAATACTGGAAATACTTATAGATTCTATCAATGTACTGAAAAAAGAGCCACTTAACCCCTTATGGCTTTTCCTTAGAATCGTCTTCCCATAATTGAGAAAGTGGATTTTGGTTAGCACTGAGCCACACACCAGCAATAATTGTAAAAATAATCTTTCCTTTTTTTGTCAGCCTATTTAAAATAATACAGTATGGCCTTTTGCACTTCCTAAGCACTTTCATGCACAGTAACCTTTTGTATTATTTTAAAATTTGTGGTGGTCTTTACTTTCCAACTTGTCTAATGGACATTTACTGATCCTACAAAAATGATGAAAAAATAAAATTCTCTGATTTCCATTTCTGTTTAGGCTTCTGGTGGTTCATTTAATGGATTCACCCAGGTAAGAAATTGATTTGCTGGCAAAATCTGTCTTTTGAGAATGGTGCAAATTTTGAAAATATGGACCTCTGTGTCACTGGAATAGCATAATGATTAAGCGTGTCAGCACAAATTTTCCACTGCTTACAAATTCAATAATGGAAACTGTAATAGTATCAACATTGTAGGGTTTTTGTGAAGATTAAATGAAATATGCATTCAGAGCACTTAGTAAAGTAGCCTAGCACATGCTAAGTGCTCCATGACTGTAGTTCGCTATTAATATTATTAGCTATACTGTGGAACTCTGCTGATTCCTCTACTAAAAGTTAGAAGTTGTCCTGATCTGAGAGATCCACTAGATTCAGCTGTTGGAAATGAGGAGATAGGATTGTTTTGAACTCATGAGATGGGTCTTTAGAAAATAGACGAGTTTTTAGGAAACCCCTTCTAAAGATTCATATAGGAGCCATACTACACAGAACCCTACCTCTTCAATGGTTCTCTAGAAAGGAGGCATTGGGAGATCAGAAAATAGATGTTGACTCTGTCCAGTAAGGCAGTATTTTCCTTGGAAGTCTGTGAAAGAGGATCCAGAAGATGGACTGTCTCGTTCACTGTATATGTCCCAACAGATGAATAGTTGTTAACTCATGTGAAAGAGAGGCTACATGGCTGTTGAGCTTGTGGAATAAGTTCTGAAAACCTCTTCAAGGGAGACTTAAACAGAGGCTTGTCTGTGATGAATGGTTTATCTCAGAATATTAGACATGAACAATTTCAAATTTTAATATTTAGAATTTCTCTATTTAAATGTTTGATTACTTCCCCCATGTTACCTATAAAAAGATAAAACCCACTCACACACCCACACCCCAATACAGATACACACAGACACAGAGATGATAATGCATCTCTTCCATCTGCATAAAACTCTTTGGAAAGGTCATGTCATAAGAATTGTTATTCATTTCTCAGTCTTTTAAGTTTGTATTTTTATCAGTTGTAAATGCACATAATTTAAAGAGTAACAAAATTTTATAAGTTTTTTATTTAAAAACTTCAGACCATTATACACCCCCTCCATTTCCTCTTTCTTAGAGGTAAACACTTTCTCTTCTGTAACAGATTCTCTGGCTTCACCCCCTCCATATGTGTGTATGACTTTCTTATAAAGCTACATCTTGATTTCTGAAGCACTATCTATTGCCTCATCTCCCTGGACGGTGAGGACTTAAAGCACTTCAGCCTCCCGCCCTCACAGTTGACATTTCTTGTCTGCTTCCTGCCCTTCCTCTGATATAGTTCTGTCATAGCCTCCGGCCAACCTGTGGTAATATTATAACGATGACATAAATGCTGTTAGTTATATTTCCTTTTTGTTTTCTTTTGAGGAAATAATTGTGGGGTCTTACCTGTTTGCTTGTTAGTTGGTTTCCTTAGTTTTCTAGGTGCTTATCACTAATTCAACCCCATACTCTCTAGTTACATAAATCTCTTCTTGTTTTATTGGAAATATTAAATATCAATCAGCTTCATCTTCTCGAAGAACTCACCTGTCTGTCCTTCTGGACTGCTCCAGTCTGAACTGGGGACTCTATGGCTGCGCCTTGCTGCACAGCCATTACCACAGGCTCTCCCATGATGTCTGTCCTGGGGATTGCCTTCGCCTCTCTCTTCTGTCAATCCACTCTTTTCTGGACACAGATCTTCCTCATCTGCGCTTTAATCCCTCATCTGGGTAGAGCACATGCCCCAGTAGCTTCCTGAGAAAAGTGTGCAGGAGAAGTGTGTATTTGTGACCTTCTACATCTGAAGTGTCTTTATTCCCATATACATAGCGGACAGTTAGTTTGCATATTGTATTAGAAGCTGTGAATCGTTTTCCCTTAGAATTTTGCAGCCATTGCTCCACTCACTTCTACCTCCTAGTGTTGCCACTGAGAAACTGTCGTTTTGATTCTTGGTGTTTTGTAAGAAATCCTGTCTCCTCCTCCCCCCACTCCCCTTACACACCTATCCCACCCCCTCTTTCTTTCTCTCTGGAGGTTTGTAGAATCTTCTTTTTACCCTACTGTTGCTGAAATTTTACAATGATGTGCTGTGGTCTGAATCTATTTTCATACATGGTACCAGGCCCTTTTAATCTAAAAATGTATGTCTTTCAGTTGGGGAATTTTTTTTTCATTGATAATTTCTCTCTTTCACTGATAATTTCTTTCTCTCTAACACTTCTCTTTTTCATATGCTGGCTTCCTGAGCTAGTCTTTTAATTATTTTTTTCTTTGCTATTTGCTTTTCTCCGCTTTCTAGATTTTTCACTTCTATATATTTTTTTATTTCCAAGAGCTCTTCTTGTTTACTGAATATTGGTTTTTTAATAGCATCCTCTTCTTAGGTCATGAATACAACATCTTCTGTTATATTTCCCAGGGTTTAATAGTAGTAATCATTTCTGAGGGTTTTTTTTTCCCCTGCAAAGTCTTTGTTTCTTCCACTTGCTGTTTTTTTCTTTTTTACTATTCATTTTCTCACTTTCATATTTGAGACTCTTCTCAAATGTCTGATGATCTTGAGTATCTACTCATATTTAAGAATGGGACACTAAAAAGCCAAATGGAAACTTGCACAGGTAGGTAGAGCTCACTGACCATGGGTATTGTTGTAGGATTTTCTGGCCCATCTTTCCTGTTGGGGAGACTTTGATGTCAAATTCTTTAGGCATTTTTTTTCTTGAGCTAGTCAAATTTCCCTGGGAAGACTCTTCTTGTCTCCTGTCTGGAAGGTACAAGCCTGACTGCCAGTGTAATGGGAGGTGAAGGAGGGAGAAGTTGGGGATCGGGGGAGGGGCCCATGTTTTCAATATTTATTATGTAAATGTTCACTTAATCCTGCTACTTTCCTAATATGCCTGTGTGTCCCCCAGTCCAGAAACCCTCTGTTTCAGCCTCTGTGGACACAATTTCAAGTCTTGTGCAGGGGTAGGAAGGGATATTACTTGGTTTTCCAATAGATGAAAGTTATCTTGAGGTCTAATTACTTTTTCATAGACTTTCAACCAGTTCCCTGTCTATAGCGCCACCCTTCTTTCCATTTAGCACCACCTTCCTTCCTTCTATTTCCTGTGGTCCTCATGTTTTTAGTTCTTGATCTATTGGGAGTTCTGAGTAATAAATTGGGTTGCTTTTTGGCATTTCTTACATCACCTTAGGGTACAGAGTTTTTGGTTCCACCAAGTTACTTACTGCTCATTTGTCTGCTTTTCAATTTCAAAATTTTGTTGCTCTTGTCTTTCTTCCCATTCGTTTTACACTTACGGTTTTATGCTTTTCAAAAGTTTCCTTATTGTTGTTTAGTTTGGATTCTGGAGGTAACAGAGGTACTTGCATGTGTTCAATCCACCATCTTTAACCTAAAGTCATTCTTATTTTCTGTTGGGGAGCCTCTGATCTCAAATTTTTTAGACACTTTTTTTTCCCCCTTGAACTGGTTAGATTTTTCTAGGAAAGACTCTTCTGGTCTCCTGTCTGGAGGGTATAAGCCTGGATACCAATGTAATGAGAGATGAATACTCTCTTAGAGACCACTGTTTCTTTCAATTTCCTCCAGCTTGATATTTTAGGTCCATGATATGTTGTATACAATTTTTAAGTTATGACTCATACTTAACCCAAAGAAGTCACACTTCAGTGATATAGTAAGATTAGATTCCCAACATTTAAAAAGTTTAAATTTATAGCTTTGAGCTACTAAATTCTAATTCAGTGTAGATGTTCAGAAGAGAAGTTGCACACCAAAGATGTACCTGAAGACACTGCCCTTTATTTAATCTCTCTCATCATATCATCATATTCTGCTAGCTCAGATTTATATTTAGAATAACTACTGTGTTAAAAATTACTTTTGCCTTTTTTGCTTTTCTATTTTAAAAGGAGACTTGTAAAAACTCTATAATGCATTTATTGACACAATTGGTGGGACCTATTTTAAATGATATCTTTGTTGTTGCTTTTTTAGCAAATTAGCTAGAACCTTAATAATTTTTAATCTTCTATTTTCTTCCCAATTTTCAGCCCCAGGACACTTCATTACTCACGATGGAGACGGACCAGAGTATGATCTGTAACTTGGTAAGTTGATTTTGGTTTGTGTTTTGGGGAAGTTGTAAGCTACTGATGAATGTTCTAAGGTTGATAATCCTAGGTTATCTACAGCTTGAGTATCCAGAATGTGGTTTCTGCAGCCCCCTGTTTTCTAGAAAATATGAAGGAAAGCTTTTGAAAAATCTCAGTGTGACTTTGAATGTGGTTGCTTCTATTTGTAAAGGCACAGTGATCCTAGCAAAAACCAAAGTCTCCGAATTATGGGGTTCAGTGGAACACAGTAAATCTGTCAAGGACGTGGATGTTTCCGCATGACTATAACTTAAGTTGCAGGACTGAAAATGAAATTGCCTCAAGAATTCATGCTTCAGAATAGATCTTTGCTTTTTCTTGAACCTGAAGCTACTTCATTTCTCATCTCCTTCCTTCATTTTGTGAGCTGTAGAAAGAAGTAATGGATAGTGGAGATGTGATTCCTGCTTTGCTGCCAAATGAGATGAGAAATGAGCTTAGTCAGGGAGTGAGTAGGAAGCAGAAAGAGTGACTCTTGGTATTAGAGGAGATTCTTGCAAGATCATGTGGCTGTTATCATGGGAAAGCTTCCTAGCAGCAGCTTACTCTTAAAGTTGAATGAAGAGACCTTGAGTGATGTCACTTGTGAGCTTCTCAGTGATACACTACAGAGGATTTTGGCTCTTTGAAGATTAGCGCATGAGGGTTATTTGTAGCTCACTAGTTTTCCCATAGGAATGGTATGTAATTATCCCAGCTCCTGGCTTTCATATCAGAAGCCTGGAATTGGATTTAAGTAGAATGAATTTTTCTTTTTTGATGATTTCACTTCTAAGTAAGGAATTCTATTCTGGGAAGTTTCTCTTAAAGGTTAATCTGATATTTTTCAAAGGCAAATGTGTCTCTAATATCTTGTCCATACATACTTTTGCTTTTTGGGCAACCAGGCAAAAAGAAGAGTCTGTGTGGCCTGCAAATAACGATTTAAATGTTTAAAATACAAATTATATTGGTGTTAATAATGGAGGTAGAGAGACTCATGTTTCATGTTTGTTGGTAATTCTCAGCCTGAGTGATGGAGTAATGGTTATACTAATGCTGGAGGATGAGATTTTTAATTGTCAATTGTGAATAGGTTAAGAAAAATGGAGAAATACTGGTATAAAAGGAGAAGCAGTGGATCATAATTAAACTCACACCCGTTACTTTGATGCAAAAGTCCAGGCATAGAATCATTGGTTTTTAAATTTCTCTGAACATCTTTCTACCCCCCATAGCTGGTTTTAGGAGCTTCCATTGCCTGCCTGTCCCTTCTCTTGATATGTATTCTCTGAAGTAGACATCTTGAATCTTCTCTCCATTGGGGAACTTAACTTTATCCTGCCCAGCATTGCAAATGCTGCCAGCTGTGGCTCTGCCTTGTGAGGAGCTAGGAAATCACAGTGAATTTGTGTCTCCCACTGAGTTCTGACTATGCAGGATCTTCCCAGGAGAAGGACAACTTCCCAACACCTTCCATCTTATCACAGAGGATACTGGAAAATGTGCAACAAGGCTACACTCCTCTTTTTGTTCTGAAGGAAAAATTCCATTTCTGAGTCTCAGAGTTAAACCATTGTGGCATCCTGCTGCCACCAATAAATACAGAGTATACTTCTCCTCTGAATGTATAATGATCACTACTTCAGCAAGCAATAGCAATTCATTACCAGTGCTCCAAAATAGGTATGGCAAGGTAGCAACGCATTTGCAATGTCTTTCAAGGGAGGCATCTTATGGAAAAAAAGTAGTTGAAAGAGGACACAGTTCCAACAGTACTACTTTAAATCTTTCCACGAGAAGTGGTCACAATTTTCCTTTGTTTTTCTTTCTATCTTAACAAAGTATTTACAATTTACATTATCTTAGAAGGAATGGAAGGGTGACTTTTATTTCCAAATTTGAGTAGCTAATTTTATGTACAATCGTGCTATCATGTTTCATCCTTACTCATCATTCAGTGAGTTATATTTATCCCCTGGAATTTAAGTTGTTAAGTTGCAATGCTATATTGTAATATTTGGCATGATATTATAATATAGGGGAAAGTGTTGTGACTTGTGGGGACATAACCAATCCTACCTCCTCTTTATACTATGCGTCTGTTGCATAGACTGCCTTGTCTGCTTGCAGCAAGCAAGTGCAATTTGACTCATTTATGAACTCACTCTACTTATTCTTGCCTTATATAAATGTTCAAAAATTTCTTCCAACTTCCAAGAAACCCAGACTCTGATGCAAATAGTTTTTAATTTTAAGCTATTTTTACATTTGGTGTTTTTTTTAAAATATACAATGATATATTTATTTGATTCATGTTTTGAAACTTCTCTTGGCTCCTCATCTGGCTTCATACTTCATCCATACATAGTGTAGACTGAGCTCACAGAGGGACAGTCATCTGCATATGGAATTCCTGGTGCTTTGTCATATTACCCTTCCTATTCTTCCTTGTGTAGGTCATTTGATACCATGCTCTCATAGCAAATCACCTTGACTTCCAAAATGGTAAGATCATACTCTGAGAGCTTATGATATCTCTTTGCTGCTATGAAAATGTGTTCCATTATAAAGATAATTCTTTCTGAACAATAAAAGTGAAATCTTTTCCCATAAAGGACTCCTGAGAGTATATTAGAGTGAATTTTATCTCATTTTTTCTTAACACTTTTGTCAGATCACCTTCTAAAGGTTATAAAAGCCCACAAAAATATCCAGTCTCTGCACACTTATCTGCCAAAGTGTCCTTTCATTTTATTTTGCCCCTTGAAGAGAAGGGCGGTGTGATCGTGGCAGACGTCACAATGGAGGATTTGGTGGGAGGCACAAGACAAATAGTTTTTACATTTATCCAACACTAGGCTGTTCATTATTCGTTTTCTATAATCTCAGCATAACTTTTCTGTTGCTTCTCTTTGGAACTTGCCATGTGCACCAACTTAGGTGGAAGTACAGAGCTAGAGGTGGCTGTTGATTGGTGAGAGTCTGGCAGAAGTTGTTGGTCAAAGTATCATTTGGAGACTTCCTACTCCCGTAGGAAAACACCTTTAAACTTTTTACAGTTTAAGAGTTCTGATGGAAAAGGATCTTAACGTGTCCTCTGATGCCCATTCATTTAGTGAAATGATCATGCTAAATAATATGCTTATTCATATTAATCAAAATTGAAAAAGAGGGAACATTTTCAATAGCCATGGTAACATACATTGGCTGTGGTGTGTTTAATGGCCTGTCGTTATTTACTACTGCCAATTTTAAAATTAAAAATTTTAAGAGATGCCAGAGGCCTGATTCTGCATGTAATTGGAATTAAGATGATGTCTGTGCATATAGGTCACAGTGGAGTGAAAAAGTCCACACAATTAAAAGAATTTAATTGGTGCCCCAAAGAATACTGCCCTGTGATTCCTTAAAGAATTAGTTTATTATGTGAGATAAACTGATTGAGAAAGATTTTGTTGGACGTAAAAGGGGAAGGGACTGAACGGGAATGTTCAAGGCCGCTAAGTATATTTTGCGATTGTGGTGGCTACTTGTCAGGTAGCTGGGTCTGCTCTTCCCAGCCTGGCAGTGACACAAGAGCTTTATAGTGACCTAATCATGCATATTAATGCATTTTGATCTGAATATTGGGATGACCTCTCAATTTTTTTGTGCAATGCATGTCAACAGAGCTGGGAGGTCCCAGAACTGTGTTCCTGTGAGCTCTTCCTCACTCCTTCCAACTAGCAAGGCTTGGAGCTCCTAGGATTTCCTCTCTCTCTGCTAAAGAGCAGGAAGTACCCTTTTAGGATCTCCTATAGATGTCATGAGAAAGTGAGTGAGTTGCAAGTAAGTAAACTGAGTAGCCAAAATGGGACGTCTTTGCCTTACTTCAAGGGAACTAACAGATGATGGGAAAGAGAAGCTTAATAAGAGTCCATTCCTAGACCTTTCAGTTCTGAAAGGCCCATGAGGCCACGTGGGGCTTTTTTCCAACACAGATTTAATAAGACTAATTGCCTGTAGGATGACGAAGAAAACCTTAATTGTCCATTCTGTAATGTTATCTATTCACATGTTGAATCTTTTTCCTCTAACCCTCCAAACAAACAATCAAAGGCTGAATCTGAACAGGCTCCACCCACAGAGCTGAAAGCAGAGGAGCCCCCTGCCGCTGCAACACCTGCTGTTGGGCTGGAACCTGGACTGGACGCCCGGGCCGAGGAGCCAGTGGAGGGAGCTGTGGTGAGCGCCACCTCCCCCCCTGCTTCCAGCTGCCTCCCATGCTGCAGCCATGCTCATCTCATGATGCCATTTCTTCCCTTCTCATCCATGCTTCACTTGGGCCAGATCACCTCCATATCTGTCATGGCTCCCCAGGTTCAAATAACCTTTATTCCTTTAACAGAGAAAGTCCATTCACTTTTATTTTTGAAAAAGGAAGAGATCCAGAGACCTGATCTTATGGTCTAGAGAAAACTGTCATGCAGCCACAGGCTTGGTTCTCAGAAAAGGGTGCCTTGATTCTTCCTGATATTCTCTGATTTGTGGTAGATAGGTTGTAGAACTCACAAATACTCAGATCTATTAATGCTATGCTCTACCTGTGACAGCTGGAGATGTGCCTTCAATTAGAGACCAACCTGCAGGTGACAAACAGAAGAATAATAACTTTGTTGGTTATGTCTACATATTGATTTATTACAATGTTAGTTTGGTAAGCTGGTTAAGGCCCAATAAGGGATTGAAATCCCATATTACAAATCCATGAATCTATAAGGATTCCTGTGTGTACAACCATTTTCTCAAAATTAAGTCTGGTGCTGGCTCTTAAAATAAGAGGGACCTCGAAGGTGTATTTTGTACAAGGATGGAGACCCATCACCCTGCCTGGAAGCCTCCTCTTACCCTGCTCCATGACGCTGTATATCACACCACATTACAAGCTGGAATGAGCTCTGTATGCACCATGTTGAATTAGATGGTATAACACTCATGACAGCACAGAATAATAATACAAGGAAAATTTAATTCAAAATACCCATGGAGAGTGAAAAAGTTTATTTATGAAATGCAGTTAAAATGTCTCTCCCAAGAATTTCAGTCAGGGTACCATTTACCACAGCTTTCATAGAATCTATACAAAGAGGAAAATCAATCTCTCTATTCCCCAAAATAACATTGCCTAGATTAGATAACAAGAAGTAAAAGTTATATTTCTTGCTGTTGGTGCTCTAGGTTGTTTTACCAGGAAAAGGATAGGTCATCTGTCAAATCTATAGTTTATTAATAGAGTAGAAAAATAAATAACAGGGTAAGATAGTGATGGGAGATACAAATTGAGGATAACTCAAGAAAAATGATCATATTTTCCATTTAAAGATATTGAGTTGGACCAAGACCTGTAGGGAAAACAAGAAATGTGTTCCACTAGATTGATTGAGTCCCTCCCAGAAGTGCTGCTTGCACGGACTTTAGACTGGGGGGTGCCGAGGCTCTGTGGTCCAGTGTCTAGGGGTTTTCTTCCTAGACACTGGACCACACTCTCAGATTCACTGGTGATCTCAATAACTCAGTTATTGATGGAGCATTTTCATTTGGTGTCAGATTGTGATCTGTCCACCCAACTTAGCTTTAAGATTATTTAAGTAACAAAGGAAGGGAAAGGTACAATTGAATTGTTGACTACTATTATAATTAAGAAAATAATTGATTTTAAAAAATAATATGGATGGTACCAGGGAATTTAAAAGATATTGATTAGGTTTAGATATTGATTTAGAAATTGCTTCAATTCTGAAAAGTTCTCATCAAATTTCTATTCTGAATAGCAGCACAGACTTCATCTTCACCACTGCTTTCAGACTACATTGATTCCATGCCCCAGACTATTTAGTGTAAGGCTTAATGCCATAATGCCCATGGTTTTGAGGAAGGGCATTTGATGTCATGCAATAGATTGGAGACATGAAATAGACAAGCTGCCATGTTAAATACAGGCTCCGTGATTCTCCATGATCCCGCCTCGGAGGGTCATGACCACATAACTCTCACACCTATCCTTTTTTTAACAAACTTCTATAAGTAGGTCTTTGTTTTTTTAGAATCCAAGTTCATTGGTTTTCCAATGAAAAATATTAGTAGCTACCAGTTATCAAGTACCAACTTTATCATACTTACTATGTATGTAAAGATTTGTAAAAGATTTATAATCTTTTTAATAGGAGTGATATAAAAATATTTAACAAACTGTATGGGACAAGCATCAAACATCACTAAAACCAGCTTCCCTAACTAAAGGTTTTAAGTCAACCTTAGAGAATGAAAAATTTAGATTCCTTGTGAAATACAAGGCAATTTAGTCTTATGAAGGATTCAGGCACCTGCTGAGACCCAGAAGTGATGTAAGAACAGCTGGTATAGAGCCCATTATGTGAGCCACTCTCTCCAAGGAGAAAAAGTTCAAGTAGTTCATTTCTCCATCCTCATATGGACTGAAAAATAATCGTAATAGCATTAACTAAGAGAGGGTTACAGCAGTTCAGTTTGCCTAATGCTCATCAAGAGTGGCTACCTTCCATGTTTTTAAAATTGACGCACTGGGATGAAGTCAGTTCTTCCCCATGTTCTCCCTTCTACTTAGGAAAAGAACATCACATAGAACGTATTTTTGTTCTCTAACAGGGATGTATAGCTTCTTTCTTCTAGTCATAATAATCTAACATAATATTAGGGTTATTTTTTCTAAAGAAAGGTCTCTTCTGTTGCTAGACGTGTGATATTTAGTTGTAAAGACATAAAAATCCACCTTGTGTCCCGAGCATTAATTAACAGGCTGGCTGTGGCTGTCATCAATCAGGATTGGGTTGACATGACTTTTTGAGGTCATCCTTTTTGCTGTCGAAATGTCACCACACAGTTATTATTTCGAGTCTTGACAGAGAATGCATTTCATATGAGGTGAAGTTTGCCGTGGTTTGTCTAAAAAAAAAAGAGACAAATGTAATTTCCAAAACAGGAAATTTTAGCAGTGGTTCACAAAGAAACCTAGGGCTTTCAAGGTAAGTTTAATTATTACATTTTTGTTTGTTGTTTTATTCCCCATGTAGCTAATATTGACTTTAGTTTTTTCTTGCAACACCGAATTTTACCACTATATCTACAGGATGCATTTTAAAAACCAACACTTGCTACTTCTTCTCCAGATGTTTCCATGTTCTATAAGTAATAAAAATTTTCTTTAGGAAAAAATGATCAATACTTGTTTCAGATATATATAAGAAAATTAGGTTAAAAAGCAAATAAAGATGATTTTTAAACCACATTTTTCTATTTTCTTGCAGAGTCCCCTTCTAATTTTCTCTAAATTTCTGTCAGCTCCTGTAGTTTGCTTAAATGATGTGAACCAGACCAATGCTCCTTTTTTTGCCTTCTATATTTAAAGGAATAATGTTCTGTGGTTGGCCCAGTTGTGTAGTGGTTAAGTTCGTGTGCTCCGCTTTGGCAGCCCGGGGTCCGCAGGTTCAGATCCCAGGCGTGGACCTGCACACCGCTTATCAAGCCATGCTGTGGCAGTCATCCCACTTATGAAGCAGAGGAATATGGGCACAGATGTTAGCCCAGGGCCAATCTTCCTCAGCAAAATAGGAGGATTGGCAACACATGTTAGCTCAGGGCTAATCTTCCTCACCAAAAAAAATAACCACCAAAAAAAGAAAGAATGTTCTGTAATTAAATTTAGAGTTAGCATTGTTTCCAAAACATAAATGGGGAAAAGACCAAGGTAAAGTTGTTTGTAGAGTTGGTAGAAAATTCTGGAAGATAAAACACTGACCCATTATTTTGGAGGCGACTACTTTTGGTTTGGTGTGGTTTTTTGTTTTTTGTGAGGAAGACCAGCCCTGAGCTAACATCCGTTGCCAATCCTCCTCTTTTTGCTGAGGAAGACTGGCCCTGGGCTAACATCTGTGCCCATCTTCCTCTACTTTCTATGGGACGCCACCACAGCATGGCTGACAAGCAGTGCGTTGGCAGGTGCCTGGGTTCCGAACCCGCGAACCCCAGGCTGGCAAAGCGTGAATTAAACCTCTGCGCCACCGGGCGGGCCCTGTGTTTTGTTTTTTAAAAATTTCACCAAACGTTAAGTTGCCTTGTAGGGACCAATTTAAACCCACAAATATATATATGTATATATGCCAGAGTACAGTCTATCAACTTCCTCTTGCTATGAATATTTCTGTCTGCTTGAGTAGAATGCATGTGCTAGTTTCCTCCTTCACTCAGTTGACAGATCTATTTGAGTCCTCTCTGGCTGTCAGGCTCTGCTCTGGATCTGGGGGATACGTCGATGCAGTGAGTAGGTATGGCCCCTGCCCTCACAGTCCACACAGCCTGGTGGAAGAGGCCAACATAACCCGGTGGTCAGGGCCTCCTTCTGTGACGGTCATGTGTGTGGGGAACAGCATATGACTTTTCTCTTTGTGCAGAGTGAGCATGAGCACTCGCGCTTCCACTGTGCCTCCAGGTGTGAGCTCCCGATGTGTCAGAGGAAGACGCTGACGACCAGAGGAAGCCAGAGGAGTTTGTTTCTTATCATAGAGTTATCTCCAAACTCAGAGGGCTCACTCTGAAGCATGCGTACTTTAAATTAAATTAAATATATACATGACTTGGAGACAGATGTACCTTTTTACCTCTCTCAGAAAAAGAAATCATAGGAATGGTTATTTTCTCTGAGTTTGGCTGCATTCCCACTAGCAACTAATTACATTTTCACTGCACCTCAGGCCAGACAAATGGCGCTGTTTCTTTTTTGTTCCATGATCCCCAGCACAGAGCAGGGTGTATTATAATACATTCCCAGTAAATCCTGAGTTATTGATTTGTTGATTGATTGACACTATAATCTAGAGGTCCTGAAAGAGACGGCAGCCGGATCTCTCAAAATACGAATATTTAGACAATCATCTTTTTTCTCTTTATTTCTATTCAGATAATTAGTTTTTATATTTAGGAAAAACAAGCTCCTTATTGCCATCAAAAGCTGTGCAGTTTTTTATTATGCTTCACGGTAGCTCTGTGACATCTGAGCCCCAGTTGCATCAAATGTCAATGGGTTAATAATAACTTCCTTCAAAGTTTCCTGTGAGGGCTTGGAAATGATACATATCACTAGTTGAGCATCTGCCACATAGAGGTTCCTCAGTCAATGGCAGTTTGATGATATCATTATTGTCATCATCGTCATGAAAAATGGTTTCCCCCCAAGATAAGCAGAAGTCGGTGAAATCTGTACTCTGGGAAGGAGAAGGCAGCAGACGTGGTCCCCTTTTCCACTTTGCTGCATGTCGGAAATGTTAAGCTACTCAGTCTCATTTAGGTTCCCATCAGCACAAATTTCTTCTTGGTTCCTAAAGAAGCTGTGTCCCATTAAATTCTCTATCCTTTCCAAGAAGATTTTCTCTCTTCTAGGGCCCTTCACACTGGGTCCATTGCCAGGGAGATCTGATCATTCAGAGAACTGGCACTGCCCCCTCAGCTGTACCCTCCTTCAGGTGGTTATAGAAGGAGAAAAAAGGCAAATGAGCTCCAGAGATATATACAAAGTTGGCACAAGAGGTTGGGCTTAGATCTTTCTTTCTACCATTGCACCAAGTCACAGGGAAGAGATGAAGTTAAGACTAAAATGAAAGTAACAAGATGGTGGACCACTCCCCACACCTCACACCTCACAGAGCAGGTAGACCTGGGTTTGTCAGTTTCCATCTCTGGAAAATGGGAGCATCACTGCTTCATCATGTGGCTGACATAGAGTATTCATTAACCACCTGCCAGCTGCTAAGCAGCACACACAAATCATCTTCCCTGCTCTCTGGGCTCTAATATTCCAAAGCCTCTTCTTGAACAGGCCCATGTGAGGATTGTGTAATGTTGTCATTTGTTCAGAGTGTTGTTATAATTACATGTGAACATGAACATCAGGTTTCAGGTTGTTCTTTCACTATTTAGGAGCCATTTGTAGGTGATGGGTGCCTAGTGATATTTAAGTGTCACTTTTGGCATGTACTTTTTTTTCTTATTGGGGTGAAACTCACATAACATAAAATTAATTGATTTAAAGTGGACAATTCAGTGGCTTTAGTACATTCATAATGTTGTACAATTATCACCTCTGTCTAGTTCCAAAACATTTTCATCACCCCAAATTAAAACCTCCTACCCATTAAGCAGTTATACCCCAGTGTCCCCTTCCCCAGCTCTTGGTAACTGCCAGTCTGCCCTCTGTCTCCATGGATTTATCTACTTTGGGTATTTCATATAAATAGAATCATACAATATGTGACCTTTTGTGTCTGGCTTGTGTATACTTTTTGTCATATAATAAATCTAGGGCTTTAGCTTGACGTTTTTAGTGTGGCTTTTGTTGTAATTAACCTCAGGATAAAAAAAAACCTCCCTATTCTCTCTTCTTAGTGCATATTGGGGTCAATCACAAGCCCATGTCGAGACCATTCCTAGCCATCTGCACAGTTGGGTAGCCTGCGTAAGACCAGACCCATTCAAATGTTATAAAGACAACTCTGCTTAGACAATAATGCCCACCCCCACCCTGCAACTCAATTTTAGTGCTACCCCATAAATCAGAATTTGGACCTGGCAGAGCCTTAAAGATGTGTTCTTCTGGCCGAGCTCTCTCATTCTACGGGTGACAGTGCTGAGATTTATTTGGTCCATGCATGAGATGGAACTGAACATCCGGACCAGTGTGTGTTTGCAATTCTGCATCACTTCTTGCCCTTTCTGTTTTGTCCATTCTTTCAACCCCTCTGGGCTAGAAAGGCCCTTTGCATGGACCACTCCTCATTGGTGGACATGACCTGCAACCATAGGTATGATCAGGAAAAAGTTCTTGAATTGAGATCAGACATCCCTTCCTTCTCTCCAGCAAATTGCCACTGTTCCACCGAGTCTCAAGCAGCTCAGATGCTGCCTTTGAGAATTACTGTGTGTGGCCTGAAATGAAAGGCAGTATGACCAGAACTCCAAGAGAGTTAATTTATAGTAAACAGGGCCATATTGTAATCATAGATACTACTGACTGCTAATATTTGACATGCATTAGCCCACAGCAATCCCATGAAACAGGCATTATTTAGGCAAAAATTACCCCATTTTACAGGTTAAGGAAACTGAGACAGAGAGGTTAAGCGGTCTCACTTAAACTCACACTTAAGATCACACACCCAGAAAGTGATGACATGAAATTCAAATCCTGGCATATCTATAGATTCATAGATATCTATCTCTTGACTACTCCAGATGCTATATTTGTAAAAAGAACAGGTTTTCCAATGTACATCTATAGACTAACTTCATATCACATTCTAACTAAAGCTGTCAGGGTCACAGCGAGTCTGAAATCTCTCAGGACTTACCAGAACTCATGCTTAGACTTGGTGGATATTCCTGGTGTGTTGCTGAAGGGTCAAAATGAAACAGAAATGCTTGTGCAGCTTCAACCTTGAGCTTCTCAGAGGCAACGTGTGTCCTAATCCCTCACTTTGGCTGCAAAGCAAGTGTGCAAAGGGAGGTATTGGAAAGACTCCTGAATTGGGAGTCTGGAGAATTGGCTCCATGTCTGACCAGTGAGGTGACCTTGGGGAAATCATTGCATTCTCTGCCAGTTTTCTTGTTTCTCCTTTAAGACGGTTGTGCCTGATGAACTCTCTTCCTGTTCTCAAAAATCTACAACTTAATATATTAAAAAATTAAGGATTTCCGCACCCCTTATGGCAATGAGGGCACTCTTTGTTTATGGGTTCTTTTCCAGCCTCTATTTGCTAGGCACTTGGGGTGACAAATTATCTTGGAGTGGGTTTTACTCTCCAATGCCATGGACTACTCAGAGGGTGCAAAATCACTGGGTTGGCAGTGGGTCTTCCAAGTACAACTGTCAACTGCCTACCCCTCCTCAAGATTCAGGGCCCATACTGCCATCTTCCAGATCCTAGGCTGCCCAAGGAGGTGTATGTGATTCTTGGCAGGGTCAGGGCTGGGAATTTTGCCAACAGAACATGATGACATTTCGGTGATTTGCAGATCACCATTTTTTCGTCTGGTCTCTGGGTGTGTCTGGCAGCCCTACCTCTGCCTTTTGCCAACCCACGCCTGGATCCCCTCACAAGCAGGCAGTTTGAGCAGTGGCAGCAAGTGCTTTACACATCATTCAAAGATAACGTAGCCAGGCAAGATAAGATGTTTATTGTGCTGTAAAGGCATTTCCTTCAACAACCTCTTTAACAAACTATTTGCGACCTTCACGAGGCTGTCCTTCGTGGCTACTTCAGAAGCTAGTACTTGCTCATGTCCCCATCTTGGAGAGTATGCAGTACACAATATTTACCTTTGCTTCAAAAGATAAATCTGCCTTTCCTATCCACTTCTTCCGTACATTTTGCAAATATATCTCTAATTAAAACTTTAATGTTTTAATATGTATCATTATTGGATATTCTGCCATGCCCTTAAAGACCAAATTAACCAAAAATTTATTAACTTTGGCATTTCTGCAGAAGATCTTAATTTTTAAAGAAAGTGTGGAGCTAATTCTGACAGATGTTGCCATGGCAACACTGCTGCCAGCGGCTGAGTCACACTGGGACCTGACTGCTGAGGGTTTCTGATGGGACTGCAGGCAATACTAGGAGAGTAGATTGAAAAAGATGATTGAGATGAAGGT
Organism: Tapirus indicus; assembly: GCA_031878705.1. NCBI lineage: Eukaryota > Metazoa > Chordata > Mammalia > Perissodactyla > Tapiridae > Tapirus > Tapirus indicus. The sequence continues at coordinate 78,316,715 of CM062917.1, forward strand.
CATGGGAAAAAAAACCCCCACTAAATTCCTTTATTAGAAAGAAAGCACATAGATGTATCAAATGAAGTTTGTAATACCAGGTGCCACCTTTAAAGGGAACACCATTGGAGGCTCAGTATTCTAGGGGAGAGCTCACCCCTACAGTCGTGCTGAAGGAGAATTATGACCTGCAGTGTTTTCAATATAGTTTGTGTGAAGAGGAGCACCAGCCACCAGCCTGCGTCTTAGTACAGGAATCTTCTCTTTGGCGCCATAATAGCCCTAGCTGCCTCTTGGGCTTTTCTTTAAAATGGATCCTGAAGAAAATCCTGTATTGTTATACAAATGCTAGGATCTTCAGACAAGTCTAGAGCTCAGGTTGGATGGACAGTAAGGGATGGGCAGGAGAAGGCAGGGTAGCCAGCAGCCAGGATTCCCACTGTGATAGTTCTCTCCCTTTGTTACTTCCTAGAGAGACTCAGGGACTCACTCCAGCTCAATGCTAATTAGTGGAAGAGTTAGAACTACAACTGGGATCAGATCTCTGGTTCTATCCCTAGTGCTGCTTCCGCTCCACCATGCTCCCTCACTTGTAAAATGAGAACTTTGGGTTAGATGAGCCCTCTGGTCCTTCCACCTTTGGGATCATGTTAATCTCTAACTTGTGAACATAGCTATGATGTTCACAGCTGGATTGCGTGTTCTCGGTTGTAGCTCTGCAGTGTAATGGATAAAGCCAGGAGAAAACTGGTCAATTTTCTTTTCCACTTTCCCATTCTGTATATATCTTTCTAAACATGAAATCTACAAGACTATTGGCAAAAATAATGTGGAGAAATTCTATCCAACCAACCTCTTCTCGATATCTTTTTATCGTATAATTTGCTGTTAATTAAGAGGGATTTTATGACATGTTTGCTTAGGTGCCCACATAGTACCTATTCATAGTATATGAATAAAGAAAGATTTTATTTATCATCTATGCATCTCATTTAAAAGGTAGCATTCCACGACTGTAAGTGAATGCATCGGCTCTTTATAAGAACACACGCGCATTCTTCATCAAACATCATTTGCTTGGGCGCTGTCAGTAGGAAGCAGGGGTCTGTGGAGGCATCCAGGTCTCAGGATCACTGTGGAACTCACTGATTTGAGAGGTGTGTTGTCCCTTTGGATGTGGGTTGGTGTGAAAAAACACAGAATTTAGAGTTAGACTTTTCTAATCCTGGTGTACTGACTGGATGAGTTACTCCAACTCTAAGTATTAGCTGACGTGTCTAGAAAGTGGGAATGATATCTAATAGGATTGTTAGGTGAATAATATGCAATAAATGTAAAACACCTGGGATAGTGCCCGGAAAATTTTAGATTCACAGTAAATGTCAGTTTCCCCCACAAGCTACAGAATGTGCATATATTGAAACTGTCAAGCAGAAGCCTGTCTGTGGATCAGAATTATTACTCTCCATGTTTGGGGTAAATTAGGAAACCTAAAAGTCAGTGATTTTTCAGCTATGCGCCCCTGCCAAGAGCAAATGTCAGGAAGATGGCTCCTCTCTGACTCTGGTATAAAATGTCTGTTAACCATAGAAGAATAGTGTTTGGCTAAAATTAAAAATATATATCTCACATTCTTTGTTTATCATTTGTGTCATTTTTCCCAGGAGTATTTTAAATGAAATGCATCCCAGGAGCACATAATTGAAGATTGTATGAGAAAACTGGAAACATTAAAAAATAAATCACAAAAAAATCATATCAGATTCACTATTACCATTTTTTTCATTTTAATGCTCTTTACACTTAAATATGCAAAGAAGGTCAAAGCGTCAGTGGCACTGTATTCTAGAAATATTAGCCAAGCCCAGGAGAATTTTCCACAAAGCAAGGCATAGACAGGTCCTTTAAGTATAATAACTGAGCCTGGCATAGAAAGAAAAGGTGTATGAGAGTCTCATCCATCCCTACCCCAGAGAGAAGATAACTGGCCTGTAGCCCCCCATGAGGAGGGGAGCACTTTTCTGAAGCATCCAGGTCATGTTGGGTCTCCTGCCACTCTTAAACCGGTACACCCTTTGACATGAGTTTTTGGGGGACTCAAGAGAGATGGTCATGTGTAGACACGTGATAAATCCCTCCCCAGCCCCTGTTCTGAAAAGGACATCCAAGAATCCCCAGATGGAGAGTAAAATGGAACAAAGAAAATGTTTCCATGTCCTCTGGAAACATTAGGCCTAGAGAGATTCCTCCTAGTTTTAGATAACTAAGCAAATAAGCATATTTTAAAAATAGCATAGGGCCTATAAATAGAGCACCAAAAAAGAAGGAAATGATTGCAAAATAAATAGAGTTTAAATTTTCTTTGCAGAACAAAAAAAATTTACCAAAAGTACAAAGGAAAAATTTGAAAATTATCTTCCTTTTGTTGTCAGTCAAATTCAAGATGTCCTTGAATATGTGAAGCAAAAAATGACAGATGAGATGATAAGGCAACCACATTGAGATGAAAAGAGAGCTGCTTATGAGGCAGATGAAAAAGGAGCTCAATGGTGTAGGAAGAGATGTTAAGGGGAGAAAATGTAATATTAGAATTAAAATTTGCATAAGAAGTGGTAAAGACCAGAAGCAACAGTGTAGAGAATTGATGTTGTGATATGAAGACAAACTGAAGGAGTTCTCCCAACACAAAGAGGAAAAAAGCACAATCAGGTGATGGATGTGTAGGCCAAGACTGAAGACACAACTTGTTCCCAAAGAAGAGACTGTGAAGAATGGCGTAGAGCGGTAGTAGCCAATTTAACAGAAGAAAATGTGCTTGAGCTGAAGTTTTCCTATTTGAAGGAATTCCTGTATGTAGATGGTAAGAAATCACCAAAAGGCAAATTTAATGAGAGACTAGCCTGCAGATGTATTCTTTTAAAATTTTAAATTGAAAGTTTACCAAAAAGTTCTGCAAGCATCTAGATGGGGGGAAAAACGCACAACAAAAGAACAACAATTAGGCAGGCCTAAGACTTGTCCTTCCCAATACTAAGGGTCAAAGGCTGTTAGAAAGACATAGAATATGAACAAAAAAACCACATTATAACAGTTCTACCCCAAGTCACTAGTCAGCCATATATGAAAGCAGCAGAAAAACGTTATCAAATATATAAGTGCTATAGCATCCCCTTTGAATTTCTGAAAAATCTCTTAGGAAGATATATTGTCATTGAGTGAAAGATGAATCAAAGTCAAGATGGATAGGGACCAGCCCCAGCGGCATAGTGGTTAAGTTCGGCGTGCTCCACTTTGGTGGCCCGGGTTCAGTTCCTGGACGCAGACCCACGCCACTCCTCAGTGGCAAAAAATCAATATGGATAGTTAAGAAGACATGTGATAAAGCAAATGTAGCAACATATCAATTGAAAATCCTAGGAGGTGGGTATGTGGATGTTCACTGCATGATTCTTTCAATTTTTGTCTGTGTTGAGTTTTTTCATGATAAAATGTTGGGCAAAAGCCCCCCAAAATCCTCAATAAAGCGTCATAAATAAATAAAGGGAGCAGGGTTTAGTATTTAAATCATGTAAATATACAGCCTAAATAATAGTTGTAAATAGGGTTACAAACAAAGATATTTCTCACAGTGTTATTTATAACGTTTGAAAATTGGAAACCAACTAGTGTTCAGTGATAGGAGAACTGTTAAATAAATTGTTAAATTAAAAAATCAATATTGTATAGCCATTGATAGGATTTTTCTAAGAAACATGATCTGTGTGTTGTAAAATAAACAGACAAATAAGGCCCCTGTATGCATAGAAAATGAATAAAAATAAATACATCAAAATGTCACTGTAAGTTATTCCTTTTGTTATTTTTAAACTTGTGGTATCCATTATTTTTTAATCAGAAAAATATCTATTTGCAGTTAAAAAACCTACCATATAAACGAGTTTGGAATTTCATGCTAGGGTGTCCCTTCAGTTGTCCTCATCCAGATCCGTTACACGTGTGGCAAGCTGCTTTTCAGGCACGATTCAGAGATAATATTGCCAAGAAAGCAAACAATGAATAAATAAAATAAATCAATAAATTACACAAAGTCCAGAGATCACAAATTCTCCTGCAGCCAATCACTACTTTTGCTAGTCTGGGGTCTCAGTCCTTGCTGACCTGTGTTCATAGCACAGTCTCCTACAGGGACTGGCTAGTTGTCGTCACGCAGTTCTGTTTCCCTACTTTGCAGGGTACTCAGGCTGTCATTGCATTGCATTCATTCCATTCCACTTCCAGAAAATTTTGCTAAATTAGGTGTTTGAAAGGACTCAGACGTGAATGCCATAACCTTGCTTTCCACCAAGGAGCTTGTTGAGGCAGAAGGTAGGAAAGCAGTGAGATGCGCACAGTGTGGTAAAGTTGAGCCGTGGCTCACCATCTCCAAGACAGACGGTCCTGTGCTGACCCTTGTGATTTCCGTGTGATCAATGTGCAAACTGGCAATAGTCATGGTGCTTGTGCCTCGTGGACCTTGTGGATACAGTAAACAACATGTGCCTAAGGGCAGGGAGAGCTTTTTTTTAGTTTCTCTTTGCATTAGATGTTCTCTGCCATAAATATATTTGGCTGACAGATAGTACAGTTTTTGTTTTGTTTTGTGATTTTTAAATTGAGATATAAATGAGGTATAGCAGTATATTTGTTTCAGATGTACAACATAATGATTCGATATTTGTATATATTGTGAAATGATCACCACAATAAGTCTAGTTAATGTCCGTCACCTTACACAGTTACAAAAAATTTTTTTTCTTGTGATGAGAACTTCTAAGATCTCTCTTAGCAACTTTCAGATATGCAATACAGTATTGTTAACTATAGTCACCGTGTGGTACATTACATCCACATGACTTATTTATTTTATAACTGGAAGTTTAAACCTTTTGACCATGTTCGCCCATTTCTCCCATCCCCCACCCCCATCTGCCCCCATCTCTGGTGACCATCAGTCTGTTCTCTGTATGTATGAGCTGGGGTTGTTTTGTTTTTGTTTTTTAGATTCCACATATAAGTGAGATCGTACAGTATTTGTCTTTCTCTGTCTGACTTATTTCACTTAGTATAATGCCCTCAAGGTCCATCCATGTTATCACAAATGACAGGATTTTCTTCCTTTTATAGCCGAACAATATTCCATTATATATTTTTATATATGTGTGTGTGTGTGTGTGTGTGTATATATATATATATATATATATATATATATATATATATACACACATTGTCAAGAGGCATTGTCAAGAGAGGTGTATATATCTACACAAACATAAAAAAATATATATATATATACATATATAGATACACACCATATTTTCTTTATCCATTCATCCATTGATGGACATTTAGGAAGTACAGTTTTGGCATAAGGTAGGATAATGGTGTTTCTCTTAACATTTGGAGTGAAGAGAACAATTTAATAACGTTGAATATCGAAGGCTTGGAATACTTCCAGTAGTTTCAGTCCTCTGGTTCCCCTGGTTAACATGTAAAAAAAAGAAAACAAATAGCAATCGTTTCTCATTGTGGTTTCTCCTAGCAGGTGTAGCATCTACAGTAGCAACTAGAGTCTGGAAAATGCTTTTCTTTTTTAAAATCTACAAATAGCTACCAAATTGGGATGCATAAAAATAATAATAAAAAGAGAGATGACTCTATCTCTGAAAACCTTTTCAATCTTTCTTTGATTTTATCTAGAACTAACACCTAATCTGAGCAAATGGATTCCTGTTTTCCGTTTTTATGTTGGTCTAATATTGCATTCAGCAGATATGCATTGGAAGTGTTCTGGTAAGAGCTGAAAATGTGGAACAGATTCCAGACGTAAAAGGAGGATTGGAGCACCCTAGATTTTCAGAGCAGGGCCAGGGGCAGACAGATATGAGGGAGTACAGGTAACCGACGATCCTTTTCTGTTTCTGTAATGTTCTCAAGCTCTGTAAAATCAAAGTGCTAATTTTGGCTGGAGAAATAGGAATTCATTACTGATGGACTCAGAGAAGAAGGGAGGAGTGTTCATTTCTTCCGTTTTCCAAGCAGGTCATTCACATTGTTTGGCTTTTCCTTTCTGCAAAGTGCCCGTTTCCTTGGCACACTGCCTCTCCCAGCATTGTTAATTTCAATATTTTGGTGACTTTTGTTTGCCATCATTCTTAATAATTTTATACATGCTCCATCCTTTTTTTGTGACAGATCAGGTAAATTGCTGACATGCTGAAGCTGGGGTATCTGCTCCTGTGAGTTCAGCGAACTTAGAGCAGGGACAGACTGAGCCCTTGGCCTCCACCTGCTGGTGGCTGGCATCACAGCAGCCACACTGTCGGGTCTAAATCAGATCCAGCCAACGATGTCTGTTTAAATTATTTAGCAAAGGAAAGGTGATGACATGCATATCTTGCAATAGTAACATCTGATACAGTCACATTGATGGGTATATAGAGCACTAGAGAGAAATCAGGGACTCATTATCAACATTCTGTTTGTATGGAGAGTTAAAAAAATTACCTTTGACAACACCATTAGTGCTTCAAAGAAATATATCCTCTTCTGGAGATGTATCTATTTGGTTAGTAGTAAAATCCAACTACTAATAGTATGTGCGTGGAACATACATGTATAGAAGGATTTATGTATAATCACTTTGGGGAGTAGCCTATGAAATAAAGTAACGGCTGCTTTTGGATATGTAACAATATGTATGTATGTATATGTGTTGGTATATTTTGCTCTATTTGTCTGTACTGTCTGCATGTATATAGAGTCCATCTGGTGTGAAGTTGTTGAAACCAGTGGGATGTTCCAGGCAGATGGAAAGCATTAAATGACTTAGAATTATGACAACACAACTTGCTTTCTCTATTTGAGTCCATTGTATGCTCATTCCCTTTATGTATAGTTTCTGATGTGGAGGAAACTTTACTAGATCCTTAACATCCTGGAAAAAACTTGTTGATTTCTCCAATAGTAAAGCTACGAGCAGTTGTTTCATTGTTCTTCTTGGAATTAAGATGCTCTCCTAATTTATGTTCTGGTTATTACTCTCTTGACAATGGCAACACATAAAAAGAGCAGTGTTTATATAAAACGAGATGCAATTCTCCTAAATTTCTAAATAAACTTTTTATTATGAGATTTTCAGTCATTCACCTGTTACCCCACTTCAATAATTATCAGTGTTTATAAATTCACTTTAAATAAGTATGTTACAATTCAGGTAAAAGGATTTCTGAAACCATGTACTTTAATGACAGGGTAGAAAAAAGAAACAAATGCTATGTCATGGCTATTGACTACATTTTGGATCACTGCACACTTTGGAGAGCCAAATTCTCAAAGTAAGAGATTCTCATAGGAGGAGAAAGTAAATTTCTAAGAATATGAGTAATACTTGGTCATATAACAAATAATATAGCTGTTATTATTTTTCATCCCCAAAGTAAAATATGTGGCAGAAAAATGTGTTCTGCAACAGATTATTTTTATAAATAAAAATAAATTTGGGTCAGAAGGAAGGTTTTTGAAAATGCCTTGCTATGCCAGTAGGTGTGTGGCTCATACTCTCCATCACCCTTTTCAGTATTCTGGGTGTGACAGTTACTATCTGCAGCATTAGAGCTTTCCTAATCTAATAGGACAAACTGGGTAGAGTTTATTCAATAAAGAAAAGGAATGGCTAATGCTAATCACATCAGATAGCAAGTTCAATTTCTGAACTATGTGTCCTCGGTATATTAAATAAGATCAGTCCAATACTCTCCTTCTTCCTCAGTCTTGCTGATTTACACCTCTCAGCTCAGGTCTGCAAAGCTGATGCTAGAGCCCTGTTAAAGATTTGGACTCCATAACCAATTTGTTCAAAACTGAAACTTGATTGCAGCTTCTTTATTTCATTATTGCAAGTTTTAAATATTACTTAAATCTTTTCTTTTGACTGTGTTCCAAATTTAGAATTAAAATTCTCAATTTTTCCATTTTGCTTCTCCAAGTAAAGGACCCAAAATCTGATTTGATTTTTGATTATAATGCATATTTGATAACAAAAAATGATTTTCCCTTCATTTTCAAGAGGTGTCATTGAGAAACCTTCCTAATTTTTTTTCCCCCATGAATGTGACTTAGCTTCTGGGGCCTTCCCCATGATGATTCAAAAGTTTATACTGAAATGCGATTTTTTAAAATTGTGGCTCTGCATAATGAGGATGCTTTTCTTATGTGACTTTCTTCCATGACCCACGTATTGGCACCAGGCCCCTTCCATTTGGTGACTAAGATGTCCTCTAGTGCCTTGCTGTCATCTGCTTTTAACCAACAAACATAGAAATAGCTTTGTGGAGGGGACCACCCACACCTTAAAAGCCATGTCTCGGAAATGGCATATGTCACTTGCATTCAAATTCCACTTGATAATGCCTAACTGCAAGCAAAGCTGAGGAACGTAACTTTGTTGGGTGGCCAAGAAGAAGAGAAGTCAGAGTTTTCACGAACAGATGGCAGAGCCTGCTGCACCTGAATGCCGGGCTTCAGTCCATTACACAGAAAGCTTTGAAATCTGAGGAGCTTCAGCAGACAGGAGAGAAGTGAAAGGGCTGAGTCTGACTCATTGAGCCCCACGGAGATACAGATAGGGCCTGTTTGGTTTCTGGTTTACAGATCCTACCTGGAACGGATGCCGATGTGACTGTTGGAACCTCCGTGTCTGCAGCTGAGGGGGCCCCAGTGGAGGAAGCAGAGACAGAGAAGGCAGCACTTCCTGCGGGGGAAGGAGCAAGTTTGGAGGAGGCCAAGGTTGATACTGAAGTCTCAGAAGTTGTGGGGAGTGACATATCTCAACCAGAAGAAACAGAAGCAGCAGCACCTCAGGTAAGTGTCCTAGTGAAGTGGAGATTCTAGGAAGATGGAGCCAGGTGGAACGTTCTGTCTGTTGGTTAATGGTGATAACCCTTTTGGATGTGGAATAGGTTTGTAGCCATTTTGTGGCATTCAACTCCACCAAAAAATTTTTAAAAATTAGATTCTCAGAGAGACTGGTTGCACTCTTGAGTGGTTCTATCAATATCTGCATTGGGGGGTTCCACACAAACCCCCGGTGCTATGGTGGACTGGGCTTAAGCACAGATAGGGGAAAAGGAAACTGCAATAAAGTGATGGAGAAAAGGGATGAAGCACTGATGATGAAAAGGGTGAGAATGGAGGGAGGAGAAAGAGAAGATGGTAGAATAATAGGGTTGTATGGATTAAGTGAGAAAATAGCCATAAAGTGCTGAGCTCCGTGCCAGGCACATGGTGAGAACCCAATATTAGTAGTTAAATCTTATTGCTATTATTACTATTTTGTAGTGGTTATTATTAGAGTGCCCCAAATTCATCCCAGCTTAAGGCTCCTTTCACCAAAAGCCCATCCCGATGATGCACTTTCAAAAGAAAAATGGGTCTTTAAATACATACATGAAGTATGTATGTAAGCTCCTCACTTCTTCAGAGAAGTGTTCAAAGGCAACAAATCCATATATTCCATGACATGGGGGCCTCAGACCCAGGTGCCAAAGCAAGGACAGCTCTTCTAAGCCCCTTGTGTGGTTCTTCTATATTCTAGAAGGTCACAGTGAAGAGTGGGCTTAATGTTATGCTTTCTATTTTCCTGATTATTTTACTCATAATTAATTTCCAAAAATCTCGCCAGGGTTACTCAAAGCTTAAAACTGAATTATCCCTTTCATCCCACTAGAAAAACAAAAAATTGTATTGGTGTTTGAAGAAATAACTCAAAAGTATATTCCACTTTTTCGTGAGATTTTCTTGTCACATTGTCAGGATTATTTTTGTATATATTGTTATGAGTATATTGTTTTCCTCAAACTGAACAATGGAAGTGCTTATGTCTGCTGATATCTGAGGGAAGATAGAACCTGATCTGAAAGTCAGTAAACATCTCCAGACTTCCATTATGCTAGTGAAACGCCCCTCCTTGCTCATCTTTGTTAAAATGTAAAAGGGAGGTATTGATCCTTTGGTTCTGCTTCCCCGCCCCCCCCCCCCCCCCAGACAACAGAGTACTTGGTGTGGTTGGTGGGAATTGTAACCCCTCAAGCTGTAACTGCAGTGTGGGCTCTGATGAGAATCAACAAGCAAAGGACAGGGAGATCATCTCCAGACACGGGCCAGATCTTTGCCAACAATATGGTTTCAGGCTATTTGGGAGTCCCATGGGACTCTGAGAAAGGCAATCAGGGGAGGTGAAATGTCAGCTTCAAGTGAGTGTTAATATTCGGTGGGACAAGAATGGACCATTGCAAGAATGAGACACCCTTGGAATCCTATTGCGTTCCCTTTCAGAACCATCTCCCCCACCCTGTCCTGACCCATCCTCCCTCCCTTCAGTCTCCTCTCCCTCTTCTTAGTTTCCACAGAGACCTGACTCTTAGCAACCTGCATCATTGTTCAAGGATCCAGAAATTAATCCCACTGAGGGTTTCTGACTTAAGAGAGAGAGAAAGGAGGTCATGTCAGGAGGAGGGTTCTGCAAGGTGGAAGGCCCAAAGGCCAGAAAGGTTTGGGGAACAGCAGGCGTTTAGTTGCATGAGGGAAGTGGGAAAAGTGGGAGCCAAGGAGGGTGGAGCAGGGGTAGAGGCAGCCCGTGGAGAACACATAAGTCTTGTCTCCCAGGCCTGCTCGGCACCACCACATTTTTCTTCCTCCAGGAGAAGGTCATCCCTTCTGTCATCATAGAGCCCGCCTCCAACAATGAAGGGGAGGGAGAGCACGAAATAACCATAGGTGCAGAGTCCAAGGAGGCCACAGATGATGATGCTCTTCCGGGCTCCACCAGCGAGACGCCAGAGCTGGCTGCGGATTGGAAGGCTGGCGAGGCCTCCCAGCCGGCACCCTCAGCTCCGTCTGTAAGCGAGGCCTCTCAGGAAGTGCCCCCTGGCTTTCTCTACAAGGTCTTTGCATTTTTTATTTCTTTTAATCTGGTGGCCATTTGTCCTTCCTTTGATTTGGGGCCCTTTTGCTTGAACCTGTGGTTTTCCAATTTTTACTTTTGCTTTTTGCAATATATATTCTTTCTCTGAACTGCTCTCGCCTTCATCCCAACATCACATTGTAACATGGCAGGATTTCCGGGCTGCTGGACAAACAAGAACTTCAGTAGTGTCTTTCCATATTTTAACAACTGATCATTAAAGGAAAGTTCACCATAGGGTGAATGGTGTACCCTTTGGTAGTGAATGGATGAATTGCTTCCACCCGGGAGCCCTCCTGTGCTCCCATAGAGTGAGTCCCTCCAGCCCCGGCTCAGACCAGGGCTGTGAAGTCACCCGTGTGCTCATCTGCCCCCCGGCTGGATCACACACCTCCAGAGGGTGGGCATCTGAACCATTTGGTCAACTCTGGCACCCCGTTACAGTGCATGACCCACAGTAGGGAGCCAATTAATACTTTAAAAGTAAGTGAATGGATATATTAATGGGTGTCTATGAAAAGGAAGAAAAAAAGAGGCCTAATTAATGGGAAGAAGGTTTTGCTCAGAGGGGTCATCAAATGGCTTCTTAGAGCCTTCATAAACCAATGGGTCCTTACCAAAAAACCCCATAAATACTTAAAAGCGCTGGCTTAAGCCAAGGGTTGAAGGCAGATAACCCTACCTAACAGAAGATGGTTGGAATTTTAAGTTCCATATTTGATTTTACATTTCAAAATTCAGCTCTTTTTCTTTTAAAAAGTATTAAATTTATGTGTGTGTGGGGGTAGAATTGAATAGTAACAGTCATTATCTTTTTCTTGTCTCTCTTTTTCTCTGCTCATTGGAAAGTAACTGCTACCTTGCCACCTCAAATGGGGACAGAATGGGTATAATGGACTTATGAATGAATTGATGTGCAGAAATAAATTAGACGTGTGGCTAGTGAGGGCACGTGTGCGCTGTGTTTTGTTGTAAATACAGCACAAGAAGTGAAGGAGGCAGCCGGGCCCATGCCGGCTTCCCTCACCAGCTTCAGTGTGAGCTGAGCAACAACCCCTCTCTCCAGGCTTCAGTTTTCTCATCAGAAAAATGAATTTGGGGATAAGATAGTCATTTCCAGCTCTGACATTTTATGGTTCTATATGCAAAATACACATTTCAAAAGCCAATTGTTTAATCTTGGGGATGGGATTGAGGAGAGGGACATGGGAGAAATAAAACTGGCCATAGCTTAATAGTTATTCAAGCTGGGTGATGAGTCCATGGGGGTTCATTATACTATTCTTTCTGCTTTTAAAAAAATTTTCTATAATCAGATTTTAAAGAAATCTTTCAAAAACAGGAAAGGAAGTTAGGACAGATGTTGTTTAAGGGTACAAGCTTGCAATGAGTAGTAAATAAACCCTAGAGTCCTAAAGCACAGCATGGTGAATATAGACAACAGTATTATAATCATCAAACTTGCTAAGAGACTAGAACTTAATTATTCCAACCACTAAAGGAAATGATAATTATGTAACATGATAACGGTGCTCATTATCGCTACAATGGCCATCATGTTACAATATATAAATGTATCAAATTAACATGTTGTATACCTGAAATGTACACAATGTTAAATGTCAAACATATTTCAATTAAAAAAAGAAAAAAGGAAAGAAAAGAAACAGATTGGCATGGTTTAAAGAGTCGGATAGGGAAGGAAGTTTATAAAGAAATTGATCACAGGGTTTAATTAAATAGTCATCCCCCTATAACATGCAAGTGATGGTTTTCCCAATTATTAATTATTTGACAGAAACTAGGGTTAGAGGAACTTTCTGCTACACATTTTTAGTTCAGGTTAAAGAACGAACAAGCAGTAATAAAGCATCAGTGATAATAAAATGCAAATCCGTAACAAAAATATGACTAAGTAAAATTTAATTAATGGACTACATTTCAGCTCTTGCAGAAGGCCTTGCATTGGTAAATATACATCAAAATGGCCTCCTTACCAGTCTGGAAGAATCAGATGTTTTAAGTAAACAGGATAGGATTTCTTTTCTGTCTTCAGAGGCCTTTTCCTTCCTTGGGATGTGATACATAGCTTCATGGTTTTCATCCAGCTGGGAGATGCTGCTCAGAGTGCCTGCCGATAATCTGGGAGACTGATTTCACATCTCCTTTTCTTTCCAAAATTAATCAGTTCTTTTACAATCTTTTGCAGGTGGAAACACTACACGATTTCGAGGCAGCAAATTCTGATGAACTCACCTTACAGAGGGGTGACGTGGTGCTGGTGGTCCCCTCGGATTCGGAAGCTGACCAGGTAGAGGATGAGATTGGAAGGTGCTGCAGGCTATATTGGTTTTTCCTGCGGGTCATTTGGACCCAGTGACTTCCTGAAGACATTTTCATTTTCTGAGATGCTGCAGGGCAGCTCTGAAAAGGGCTTAAGGGCTTATGACCACAGCTCATCACTAACTGTAGGTTTTTAGGACACCTCTTTTGGGATGCTGTTATATTGTTTGTTTTTTATACAAATAGATGACCATTTCTTATTACGTACCCACTTTCTAGGGATGTTGTCTCTGAAATACTAGCCTTGAGGACATGCAGACACTACCCATCTGCATTAAAAATCCCTTCAAGAGTAGTTGCCTCTGGGTGTGTGGATGGGACCAGGAGAGAACATGAGGGAACTTTCTGGGGATGGAAATGTTTTATATCTTGATAGAGGTGTGGGTTACACATGTGTATGCATCGGTCAAAACTCACTGACCTATACACTTAACATTCTCTGCATTACATGGCATTTAAATTATATGTCCATTTTAAAAGGTTCTCTAAAAAAAATCACCTTTGAGCATAGCGGTCTGATGTTAAGCAGCTGAGAACTCCATTTTGTTCTTGTTCATAAGATTTATGAACTCTTAAAATGGTATGTAAGGGGCTGGCCCGGTGGCACAGCAGCTTAGTTCGCTCTTGGCAGCCCAGGGTTCGCAGGTTCGGATCCCGGGTGCCTGCTGACGCATTGCCTGTCAGCCATGCTGTGGTGGCGTCCCATATAAAGTAGAGGAGGATGGGCACGGATGTTAGCCCTGGGCCAGTCTTCCTCAGCAAAAAGAGGAGGATTGGCAACAGATGTTAGCTCAGGGCTGGTCTTCCTCACACACACACACACAAAAAATGGTATGTAAAATGTATAAATGTGTCTGTTAACATATTTTTCTGGAGAGAAGAGCTATAACTTCCATAATATTCTCAAAAAGATTTATAAGTCCTTCCTCCCTCAAATAAAAGTCACTACTTATGAGTTGAAGGCTTACGTGTCCCGCATTTTGTTTTCTCTTGATAGTACACTCGCCAAGATAGATTAGGTGCTGGTTCAAACCAACAAAAGAGTCTCTACCACAGAAAACTAAATTAGAAATTAATTATAATAATAATATATCTTTAAAAGCCCCAAGTATTTAAAAAATACCCTTCTAAATAATCCATGGATCAAAGAAATCACAGTGTAAATTTAAAAAATATTTCATAGTGATCATTGATTCCTAAGTTTTCAGCCTAAGAAGATAAAAAGAGATCAAATCAAATACAAAGTACATAGAAGGAAGGAAATAATAAAACTAAATTCACAAGTGAATGCAAGACACAAAATAGAGAAAATTAATAAAGCCAAAAGTTAGTTCTTTGAAAGGATTAATAAAATTGTTAAAACCTTAGAAATAGTCTTCAAGAAAAAATGTGACAAAGCATAAATTACCAACATCAGACAAAAGTGTCTGCATATCTCAGAATCTTTAAAACCCCATTCTAAACTTATAAAATATATACTTATAAAATATAAACATATTTTTTGCATTAACCATAGTTTCTTTTAAAGAAATTAAGAGGAAAAAAGCTAGTCTTTCATATTTACCAATGTGCTTACCGTTTCCAGTGCTCTTCTCTGTTCCGACAGATCTGTTTCCAACTGATCTCACTTCCTTCCCGCCTGAAAAACTTCCTTTACCAAGTCCTGTAGTGCTGATCTGCTGACAATAAACCCTCTCAGCTTTTGTTTATCTGAAGATGTCTTTGTTCATCTTCATTTTTAAAGATATTTTCACTAGAGAAAGAATTCTGAGTTGACTGTTTTTCTTTCAACTCTTTAAAAATGTTGTTCCTTTGTTTTCTGGTCTCCACTGTTTATATCAGAACTCAGCTGTCATTCATTTACTGTTGTTTCTCAATATACAATGTGACTTTTTCCTTGACTGCTTTTTAAGAATTTCTGTGTATCTTTGGTTTCCATTAGTTCAACTATAATATGCTCAGGTGTTGTTTTGTAGTTTTCATGTTTGGGGTTCACTGAGCTTCTTAGACTTGTATCCTGATACTTTTTGCTACATTTAGAAGAACCTCGGCTATTATTTCTTAATTTTTTTTCTCTTTCTCCTCTTTTTCTCTGTCTCCAATTATACATATGTTGGACTTCTTGATGTC
Source organism: Tapirus indicus (assembly GCA_031878705.1). Lineage (NCBI taxonomy): Eukaryota > Metazoa > Chordata > Mammalia > Perissodactyla > Tapiridae > Tapirus > Tapirus indicus. Next base: position 78,332,166 of record CM062917.1, read on the forward strand.
TAGGACTCTGTTCTTTTTTGTTCAATATTTCTTTCTCTCTGGTACTCAGGTTGGATCATTTCTGTTGGTCTATCTTTGGTACAGTGAGCCTTTCTTCTGCTACTTTGAATTTGTTGTTAAGCTTATTCAGTGACTTTTTTGTTTCAGATATTGTATGTACACAGTTCTATAATTTCTATGTTGCTCTTTTATATAGTTTCCATTTCTTTTCTGAGATTTCCCACCTCTTCTTTCAATATTACCATCTTTCAATTTAAATACTTGTACATATTTATAATAGCTGCTTCAAATTTCTTACTGCCAATTCCAAATGCTGGGCCATCTCAGGGCACATTTCTATTGACTGCTTTTGATCTTTGTCATATTTTCCTATTTTTTCTCATCTGCTAATTTTTAAAATTGATTTTGAACGCAGTAGATAATACATTGTAGAGAGTCTGGATCTGTTTTCTATCTCTGAAGATTATTTCTTTTTCTTTTAGCAAACATTTAATTACTGGATAGCTACTTTGAATTCATGGAATTTTGTTCTACACTTTGTTAGGGTGGGTCTCTTCCAATTTTGCTCTTATTCTTGGCATAAATTCTTAGACCTGGGACATGGTCTCTACCTCTAAGACATGGCCCTTCTGGGATTTCAATAGAAATCCTGAAGGGTTTACCAAGCTCCCTAACTTTGTGGGATACAAACTCAACTCTGCCTCCTCTTCATTGGCAGTGCTTAAATTTATATTCAGCTTTTTTTGCCTTCCTGCTGTTGCTTTCCTCCAGGCTCCTTGGGGTACACCTTATACATTCACCTTATACACTCACACCGTATACTTTCACAGCTCAGGATTTCAGGGAAGTTTCTCTGCATATTTGGGGACCCCTCTCTGTAGCTCTCTCCTTTTCAACATATCCCCCATAAAAGTACAGCTGCTCTGGCAGCTCTCAGCTCTGTCTTCTGAGTGCCCTGCATCACACAGACTGAGGATAATCCTCGGGGGGAAGGTGTCTCAGCACGAATCTCACCCAGTGCAGTTCCCTACTTTCAAGGGTTAAACATCCCCCAGTTCCTGCCTGCTGTTGGTCACAGTGCCTTCAAATAGTTGTTGTATGTGTCCAAGCCCATTATTTATAACAACACCATTATATAAACTTACATCCTATAACAAATAGTCGTTTCTATATATCAATAGTTGCATATATGTATACATAAGTGTATATAGATATATATAAATATATAGTTATTCTAGTGTTTATAATTATCCTGTGCATAAGCATTTGTCTGATACAAGCTGTTTTGCCATTACTCAACCTGGAAATCCTTAGTCTACTACCTATTTTAAGCAGTTAAAATTTAATTTTCCTCAGGTAAAGATTGATATTGGCTATTATTCATAACTTTATAAGTTGGATTTCAGATATACATGTTGGAACATATCTTGATATGGATTTGTGCCAGTCCTTTACTTTTTGTCTTCATTGAAACTATTTTAAAACACATGACTCTACTTGGCTCTGTTAGCTTTCTCACTCACTGTAAATAAAGTCAAATATAGACACTGGTGGGGAAATTATGGCCTTTGATATGCTTACTGGAGGTTTAGAAAATATTTAGTTATCATCTTTTACTTTAAGTATAGCTTTGTCCTTCACATACATAACATCATAATTTTGAAGAGGACACTTCCTCATCAGCTAGGATATTATCAGTTATTTTATTGAGTCATTTTTTTCTCAGTGGTTTTTTTTTTTTGCCTTCAAAATTGGCCTGTCTAAATGCTTATATTTCTTGTCTATATAGCAGTGTCAATTTATAGTCTCAGATTATATCAAAAGGAAATGTATTCAGCTTCTTCATTTAATTTTTGAGACCTCCTTTTATCTGATGTACTTGAACTCTGTTAGGGATTGGTTCAGATTACATCTGGCCATCTTTCATCTTAAGTGAGATCTCTTTCCCGTATTGGTTAACATAATAAAGATAATCATTTCACACTAGTTCTGCTTCATACAGTCTATATGTCTAATATTGTTCCTTCAACTCAGCTTTTTCCAAGTAGCCTCTGCTTATCCATCGGAGGCCAAGGACAGACAGCAATCTCCATTTCTCAGTTTTGCATGTCATCGCCCATTCTGTATGACTGTATGCAGATGGGTTCTTTAACCTTTCCGTGGCTAAATGTCTTCATTTTTATGATGGCACACCTATACGATAGACAAGTTGTGAGAATAATTTATAAAGAAATATGAATGTTTCCAACAAGAATGTCATGACAACAAACTGCTTTGTAGTTTATATAAACTTGAAAAATTTGGTATTATAAGAGCAACAACAAACATAATAGTAATATCAGGTGACACATATCTAGCTGTTATTATTTGATAAGCCCTGTATATGTGGTTTATTTGGGTTAAATGATGTGAGCTGGGGCACAGAGTTCTTTCTTATAAGCAAGTGGTTCAGGATGAAATACAAGACCTGCCATGGCCTTGTCAGCACTGTATTCCGACTCAGGGGTCCTCAAGCCCTGTCTTCACTGTGACCCACAGGACAAGGCAGTATTCTGGGGCATGATACGTTTTCATGTGGTGTTTCTCTCTTTGCACTGGCTGTAATTCTAATCCTTTTCCCTTCCTTAAGAACTCATGTCATAATCCGGTTAGCATCAATTAGGTATACTTTGTACAAAATTATAATATTAATATTAACTTTCAGTTAAGTATACTTTATGCAGAAAATAAACAATTTCAAATGTTTATTTATTTATTTATTTATTTGGTGAAGAAGATTAGCCCTGAACTAACATCTGTTGCCAATCTTCCGCTTTTTTTTGCTCCAGGAAGATTAGCCCTGAGCTAGCATCTGTGCCAGTCTTCTTCCATTTTGTATGTGGGACGCTGCCACAGCATGGCTGATGAGTGGTGTAGGTCCACACCCAGGATCCGGGAACCCAGGTCACTGAAGTGGAATGCACCAAACTCAATCACTATGCCATGGGGCCAGCCTCTATTTATTTATTTTTAATTAATAATTTATTTGGGACAAGGCTTCCCACTGATCTCAGCACACTGATTTACATGTCATGTGACATCCTGGTGCAGGACCACAGCACTCAACAAACTATTTTATAAATTGTTGGCAGTGCAGATTTTTTCAGTAGTTTATTGGCCCTTGAAAGCCCTGTCTTTGTCTTGCAGGATGCAGGCTGGCTGGTAGGAGTGAAGGAGTCAGACTGGCTTCAGTACAGAGACCTTGCCACCTACAAAGGCCTCTTTCCAGAGAACTTCACCCGGCGCCTGGATTAGGGCCAAAGGCTTGTAGAAAGAGCTTGGTTACTGGGTTTTTAAACCTTCATGAAAATCTGAAGAGTTCACTTTTGCTATTACACTCTTAATGATTTACAGACTGATGTCAGACAAAGCTTGGAAGGCTGTATCAATGGAGCATGTGTGCAAAAATATGTAAGAGAAAAAAAAAGTAAATTAAGGAAAAAGTCCTCACTGGTTCCCACGTTATCAGTAACAGGTTTGTTTGTGCTTTGTCCAAGCTGTGGAGACTCTTGTACTTGATCCCTTCCCACCGATTCTAAAGTAGCTTTCTCCAGACCAGAACCTGAATTTCTCTGCACCAAGTGTGTGGTACTGAGTGGCTGTCCTGCAGAAGCCGTGATGAATTATCCTGTAGTACAAGATTATCTTATTCCCCCACGCAGGTGCAGGTGTGAGCACGTGCTCTCTCTCTCCCCCTTTCAAGTTTACTGTGTTTAAAACTACTAGACTGCTGCAAAAGTTTTCAATGTCTTTTTCCAACACACTTCTCTCTCTATATATATATGGACACACAATCACACAAGCTAGCTCCCATCACTCCTGGATCTATGTGTATGCACACAACTACATATACATAGTTGCTTTCTTTCCTTTCCATTGTAGCTCGTGGCCTCTCGAGTGTCACTGATACATGTGTTGCTCTTCTGTCTGGCATTACAGCTGCAGTTTTGCCTCAGAGCAAAACCAGCCATCTCACTGCCAAAATAGTCGACAGTATCTGTGTTTGTCACGTGCATTTTTCAGGATGCGATGACAAATAGCATGTCTAAGCGGCCGCCCCTTTGGAGAAAGCGGAACCTGCTTGTCTAGCTGTCCTGCTGCTGAGGCTGGAGGTAGCCAGTCGGGCTGAGCAGCTAAGTAGTCTCAACGTCTGCCTTTCTGAGACTGGCCAGATGATGGGACCTATAAATCTATCCCCAAAGAACACTATTTTAAAAAGCTCCTACATATTTCCACCTCTTTATATTTATGCAACTCATCTTCACAGATCGTCCTAAAATAAGATAGGTGATGTATGCTGTATCCACACCAACTGTAACAGTTATGTTTCCAGTGCTGTGTCGTTCCAAATAAACCTTTGGTAATCTCCAGCAATTACCCTAATTCCTTCTGATGAGTCATTTGTTTTGGAAAGCTCATTTCAGTCAGATGCACTACTTGAAACAGTGTATGTTGGAGTTGTTATTTGTGCAGAAATATGCTTTTTCCTCGGAGTTGTGCTCCACAGCCCGCCTTCATCCCAGTCGTTGCTGGTCACTTGGTGGTCCCTGCTGCCTGGCAATCACTAGAGCACAAATAACAGCTGTGAGGGGAGGCCCTCCAGAGGTGCTGGCTGTGGCTGCCCAGTCTGTGTATCACGGAAAATCTGACGACTTTCATAATCAGCAGTTTTTTTCTCGCACCAGCCTCATTTTTCGGTCGCTTTTCTTTCTGACATGTTTATGTTTGTAGGTACGTAAAAAAAACAAATAGATCTGATGGAATAGAAAAGTCAATTCACTGGGCCATTGTTTATAGAAGAGAATTCTTAAAACAAAAACCTTTCATTCGATTTAGACTCTTTTCTGCCAATATAATTCTGTACACAGTGTAAGCTGATCCAGAATGGGCATTATTAGACTTTTAAATTTGGTATGTATTTCTGATTCACGGTTTGCATTCTCCTGGTGGATTACTGACTTGGATATGTAAGTGTTAATAGGGTAATAGTGATTATTGACCCAAGATTTTTCCAGGAGCTAATTTACAGGGAAGCTGGATTGTCGTGAATGCTAGTCTAGTGCAGGAAAATAACATGCCACTTCCCAGCAGCATAAGTGACAATTCAGCAAATAAAGTGCAGCAATGTAAGATTTATAATAGAGAGCCATTTCTGACATTGGGAGTACATATGAGAGGTTGAAAGCTAAGACTGGAAAATTAGTTTTTATAATAAAATGCACCTAATGTTCTACAAAGATAATTGCTACGTCTCCTGGAGCAGTTACTCTGGAATTCCTCTCACACTCCTCCCTATAGTGGATCACCAAGTGTACAGTTTGTCAGGACATAGCTCTTTAGATAAGTTTAGTGCACACCTGAAACATTTCTAGATGAATTTAACAAGTTCCTCCAAAATGACATCTTTTTAATTAGCTATTTTGTCCTGATTTATAGCCTTTGAAAAAATTTTTAACACCAAATAAAAGTAATCAAATTATTTGTTTTAGGAATTTTCAGGATCCTAGATTTTCCAAAGCACTGAAAATTAAGAGGACAAGGGGATAGAATATAGCATAGTGGCATCTCCAGAAATGTCCACAGATACGGAGGGAACATTCTTCTCCATGTCAGTGGATCTTCTAAGGGACAAGTGAGCAGTTTCAAGGAGTCCATGTAGTAATTAGTTTGAAGTTCTTTCATATCCCTTTCTCATTTGCCCTAATTCAGGTTCTCAGGTCACCAAACCATCGTAGGCACATCACCTGGTCATATCTTGGTGAGTTCATAGCTACATTTTATTCCAACGGCTTGACCCAGGAAGCCCTATTCAAGCCTCCTCTTCGTATTTTAAGATTTCTCTTACAAACCCAGTGGCACTCAGACCTTCAAATAGTTCAAAGAACTTTCAAAGAGTCAGAAAAAGAAAGCCTGTTTTTATTAAACATACACCTATCCGGCATTCCTAGCAACACCAAGTATAGACTCTCATTTAAACCTGAGTGGTGTATATAATTGCAAAGCAAAGCTCTTTGGCAATTTGAAATTTTAACAATATCTCAGCATGGCTAGGGCCCTGGGATGGGAACAGCTCCATGCATCATGCTGTCATGTTGCTTCCACCACGGCCTGCTCTTTCTGACAAAGCTGGGACAGCTTTTGCGTGAGGCGGAACACCACATCCGTTATGTCTTGGGCTGCCAGGGAAAGAGTGTGCAGGTTCAGAATTCTGAGCCCTCTTGTTTCACATAAAGAAGCTTATAATCAGGCTATTAGAAAAATCCCACATGACTTCATGGCCCATTCTGATGGCCCATTAAAAAAAAAAAAAACTTTGGGAAACTTCAAAAGTTATGAGAAATCAATGAGTTTAAAGATGACTGAGCTCAGTGCTTATTCTGCACAGCCAAACACCTTGAAGCCTTAGAAATAAACGGATTTGCCTTGCTAGGACTCCACTACTCTTTTCAAAGGAGCCCAAGCTGCCTTCTGGTTTTTACTTGGAACCCAACTAACAACCTTATAAACATTATGTGCACCTTGGAGATGAGCTGATCACACAGTTCCCCTACATGGTGGTGTAACTACTGTCTTCCCAGCATAAGGACTCAAATAAATGGAATTGGACATTTGACAGCTGCATGGAGAAGAGGATGACTGATAGTCTCTTAGCAAACGTAGAAAATTGAGAGCCATGTGGTTCTATTCATCCTTGACCTCTGCCCGTCCCAGACCTGCTTTATGGTCATCCAGTCAGGCAGGGCCAGGCTGGCACGAACTCTGGCTGCTTGAGAGCAGCCCTCCTCAAGGCACACTGTGAGGGTTTGATAAATTGTTCATAAAAGCCAATTGAAATATGCTGGAATAAGCTCAATCGTCCATCCAAAAGTTTGTGACTCATTGGTTATCCTGTTGTAAGATTGCTTAATGACAGCACATATTGACTTTTTCCATTTAAAAGGTAATTGAGACACAACCTTTTAATCTATGCAAATTGAGAGGAAGGCCAGGTGCCTTGAAACTCTTTCAAAGGATATCTAAACTTTCTCTTGGTTTCCTAGAGTCCAGTTAATTCCCAGTCCCCTGTGATCTCAGGTGCAACACTCAGGTTGCCTCTTCTTGTAGGTTGGGTCCGGATTCTGTGCTTGTTCCCCCTCCCCTGCACCCACCAGAGCGGATCTGCTGTTAGCTCTGGAGACACACCTCCTGATGCATTCTGTGTCATGGAGAACCAGGGTGGTGCAGGAGCGCCTTGTCCACAGCACATTGCCACCTGATGCCCTTATGCCTCCCCCATCAGTAAATATCATTAAACTCTGTGTTCTTGTGCTCTGCTCTCCAGAAACCTACCATGGCCACAAGTGATTTCTGTGGCATTTGATGATGCCACCAAACTCTCTCTAAGGTTCCAAGGTACGAACTTTCCTTGTTTTCCTACCTCTCTGATTATTCCTTCTCTGCCACCTTTACTAGTTTTTTTTTCCTTCCCCTAGAGGGTGCTGGAGTGGAGTGTGGGGCCAGGCAATGAGAATCTCCATCCCTTGGTTGTATTCCAGGGGTCCAGAGAGTGTCTCCTTTGGAGTGTCCGATCATTGCTCCCAAGTCCACATGTTCGCTTGTTCATTAAACATTTGTCAAGCTCTTGCTAAGTGTCATTACTGTGCACCAGGATGACAAAATAAGACCTTGTGTTCAAGGAACCTCTCTGGAAACCTGCCCCAGGGCACCACTGAGGGGTCGCCCTTCAGAACCCTAGGCCTGAGGATGTGGGAGCTCACTTCTGTGCTTCATTTTCCAGACTACAAACACCTGCCTTTGTTTCTTTCCTCAAAACATCATGTGACCTCGCACTTACATCCCTGCTGCCTGATCCAGGAGTGGTCCTCATACTTGCAAGGAAGACCCTTGGATCCCTGTTGTCTCCCTCATCTCCCTACTTCCCATCTTCCCAGTTTGGCCCATTCCCCAACCCATGTTACATACACTGATGTCGAAATGTTACAATTCTCCTCTTTCTCTCTCTTTCTCTCTCTCTCTCTCACAAAAACAGACACGCACACATACGAATGATGAACATGTATCATATGTTGTATCTACTCTCCATGTCTCTGCTTGTTTTTCAAAGCCCCCATGTCTTCACCAATACTTGTCTTTGGCTTCCGTCAGATGCGTCTCCTCTGCTCCCACCTGCCCTCCCACAGCACTTCTATACTCTGCTCACTCGGTTGCAGCCTCCCTCTCCTGGAATGCCCTCCCCTCTCCTATTTGCCTCTGCAACTACCCCCCTCCTTTAAGGCACAGCTCAAGTCCCATGTCCTCAACAAAGCCTTCTCCACCAGTTCACCCCTCTGCCCACACCCATTTGGCTCTCTTACTCAATTTAGTGAGAAAATGCTATAGTTTAGTCCTTCGTTTCCCCCACTAACTGATAAACTATCAACATTCTCTGTATCCTGAACCTGCGCCAGGACCTTATATACAAGTGCACCAAGCAAATGAACGAGAGACTGAGTGATGGATTAACTCAAGGAAGTCCAGAAACTCAGGGTCAGCATGGACTGAAATCTGCAATTAAACATAAGAAGAAAACATGGAATGCTTTTATGATATTGGAGAGGGGAAAATCTTCTTAAACAAGACTCCAAAGTATGCAAAGTATATGGCCAAAAAAAAAGTTTGACTACAAAACTGAGAATTTCTATTTAGTGAAAAATACTTCAGACAGAGTAGACAGAGGATAGATTTGCTGAGGATACTTGTAACAGTCAAAACTCACAAAGCATAAATATCTAGAATACATAAGAAACTCATTCAAGTCAACAAGAAACTAACAATAATTATTATAATCTTAATAAGACTTTAATAATTTAATTATCATTTTATTTCTTGTTTATATTTACAATATTAATAAATTGCCGTTAATAGTAAATATAATAACTAACATTTGTTGCATGTTCATTATTTGCCAGACACTCCCCTAAGTGTTCTGCATGTATTAGTTCATTGAATCATCATAAACCTATGAGGTAGTTGCTGTTTTTAATTCTTTCAGATGAGGAAGCTAAGGTCCAGCAATATGAAGAAACTTGGAGGTCACACAGCCAGTAAGCAGCAGGGCCAGGCAATAGCCCAGGCGGCCTGACTGTGCCGTAAGCTTTAACCCTCTGCTTTCCAACCTGCTTTTTGCTGCACCTAAAGGACATGAATAGGCAAGTCTTTGCAGGAGCCACTTCACTGGATGCAAGGTATAAAAAGAGACCCTCAGCTTCCTAATAATCAGACCAGTGCCAATAATCTCATAAAACAATGAGATACTGCTTAGTAGCCGTCATGTTGGTAAAAATTAAAATGTCAGCTGACACGGCACTGGCAGTATTTAGGGAAAACGTGTATGTATTCTCTGCGACCAGCAACCCTGGGATTACATTCCCAGGGAAATGCTTACTCTGGCCGTGAAGAGACCCTGAGGTGTCAGTCACAGCATTGCTGGTGATAGCCAGGGATGGGCAGGAGCTGAGTGCCCGTCACCGGGGGATGGATGGATACAACCCAGGGGCTGCAAGCTGTGGAACAATAAGCAGCAGAGAGTAGGAATGAACTAAGTGTACAGATAGATGTACAGACAGGGATAGCTAGGCATGGTAAGCCATTTAGATAAATGTAAAAATGCATCATTCACAAACAGTACTCTCTAGTCGTCACAGATACTCAGGCTCATAGGACATACATCAAACACATTAGATTGAGCATTCATGGGGGAACTGGAATAGGGAATGATGGGGAAAAAAGAATAAAATAACAACTGTATAAAACTATATAATATGACTGGCACAGATTAATGATGATAGTGTGCCATGCACTGAGAAATGTGACAGAAAAGTATGAGAACTAAGGTTAAAAAAAAAAAAACAAAAGCAAATCAGAAAGTATATGCCATGGTGACATCCGGAGGGCACTAATTTCAGGATAACCCACTGAAATTTCTTGTTTAAGCTTTGAGATTTCATGTTCAGCAACCCATAACCCATCAATCTCAGAAAGTGATTTCAACTAGTAAATTAACATCACCATAATTCCAAAGAGAATTTGTTCATTTTCTTCAGTGGTCGTGGGAAACGAGTCATTTTCCTTCTTCAGAGAAAATCCTTGTACACTGGCTGCCACCCGAGCTCTAGCTGGCCCCGGCCATTGTGGTTGACTTTGGGAGTTGGGCTCACCCTCAAAGCAGCATTCTTCTCCAAGACGTTGAAGCCATCCTGGAAAGAGGATGCTCCTGCATTTAAGAACACTGGAATCAGGCATTGATACCAGCCCTTGGGGAGCTCAGTGATCCAAAAAGGAAAGGACGCATGAGAATTTAGTGTTCAGCCAAGACATTTTCCAAACCATAGACAACTATCATGCCCTTCAGAGACGAGCATATCAAATATGTTGTTGGCAATCCTTTTGATTTTTAAAACCCATGAAACATTGAAACATTTTAAAGCATAGTGGGGTTACAGACAGATGGCAAGTTCTAAATATCCCCAAGAGAATTCTACTTTGTATGCATATTTGGATTTACTAAAGGTCTTCTTTTTCAGTTTCTAGACAGGGCCAGAACTAATTACCTTTATGAATCAGCACAATTCGGCCTTTGGTATCTACTGCAGTTGTGTACATGCACCTGTGTGTGTAAGTGTGTGTGTGTGCGTGCATGTGGGCACTTACTCTCTCTAAGCCTCAGTGTTCACATTCTTCTAAGGTAGGAGTTTTGAGCGTTGCCTTTATACTGGCCTGAAATAAGTTTGCTTCAGGTAGTGGTCAGGCTGGGTAACATAGCCATTGGCTATCCATACCCTCACAAGACCCTTAGGAATTAATCTGTTTTTGTCAAGGAACCTACTTGGAATAGAATTTTCCTAGAGCAGAATCAAGAGGAAGCAAGCAACATGCATTATAGTTGGGATCAAAATTAAAATGAGCAGCATCCATTTTTCATTCTGCTACACCTGTTATTTCAATATCTAGAGTATCAATTCAATTCAGAAACAAATTATTAGAACTAGAAGAGACAAAAAACATCATCTACTACTCTCATTTAGAGGCTGGGGAAATTGGGTCCTGGCAAGGAGTCACTTGCTTAAAACTACCAAGCACATTAGGAATATAGGTTGGGAAAATACACTATTAGGAATACTTGGGAAAACAGGTTTTCTGCCTACCATTTCAGGGCTGTTTCATTTATTATGCTGGGTCTTTGTTAGTAGACATCCCTTACTGGGGCTCCAACACAGAGGAATATGGCATGCATGACATACCTGCAATGGCCAGGAGGGGGTGTTAGTAGTTAGTGTAAGTAACAATGCAATCAAAATACTGTACATTTTAAGCAGGAAGCACGAAACTGAAAACAAACCAGAAGTATAACAACATCACATTTTGCATTAAAATACAACAGCCCAGCGAGGACAGAAATTAATCCCTAAATCATAACCAGCCAAACAGGTTACTTAGGGTGCAGGCCCTGGAGACTTGTGACAGGGTCCCAATTCTTAGCATGCTCTGTACTAACTAGGCAACCACGAATTAAGTTACTTGTCTTTCCTAATCCTCTGTTTCATCTGCAAAATGGGATCAGTAACACCTACTTTATGCTTGCCAGGAAGGAATAAATATGTACAATGTTTGACCTTCAGTAAAGGGTATTTGTTCCCATTTAATGGATCAGTGATTTCTGTTGTGGCCTTAAAAAATTAGTCTTTTACAAAGGTCATGAACTCTTAGCTCAAAAGTGGTAGAAGAAATGTCTACTACCTTTTGAGGTCCACCACTATTAAGTGAATGAACGCTCTTCAAGAATAAGTTATATACTTTGCTTCCTGGCATGGGAGAGTTATTCTTGAGTTTCTGCAATCTGAGATTTTCTTCATGGTCCCTTACACTTTATAGTTTAAAAAGAAATTCTATATATTACACCGAATTCTATATATATTGAATGGATGGTGACACAGGTTTTAGAATTTGTTAGACTTGCATTTGAAATCAGGGTCCATGACCTACTTCTTAGGTGACCCTAAGCAGGTGAAACTTTTTAAGATTCCGATGATCTCATCTGTCAAAAGTGGTTGATTATAACTACTTTGAAGTATTATTATAAGGATTAACTTGTTATAAGAATTAAATTGTACTTAAGACTGACTTAGCATTTATTTTAAAAACAAACAACTTAGCACAATCCCTGGCACACAGTCGATGATGAATCCAGAATAAGCGTTATTATTCCCATTTACGGAGACTTTCCCAAGGACACATCCTCCAAGTGGCAGTGCTTGGACTTGAGGTGTCATGCTGTCTTTTTCAAAGAAACATATCCTCACAGAATTACAAGGTCTCATGTCAAACTCTCCAAAGTGTCCCTTTTTGGCAGCTCCACCCTGGGAAGGACCATCTCCCCTTAGCTCACTGTTTATCAGATTACATCACTGGCTGCCCAGGGAGCTGGGCTCCCACCCTGAGCCCCATGACTGGACCTCTCATTGGGAAAGGAAATCTGGAAGGCTGGCAGCCACATGCAGTGGATCAGAACCGACCCTTCCCTAAAGACCGCATGCACCTGGCAGCCGCAGGGTCTGTGGGAAGAGCAGGCAGGATGTGAAGCTTTGGTTGAGGATTCTGGGCTACACTCAGCTTCCCTGGAAACTGCACCTGGCCCAGCCCTGCCACAGCACTGGCAGGAGCTGCTGCTGCTTTCTGGGAAGCTGCAGGGCACCATAGAGCAGCACAGGCCCAGGGACGTGAACTGGGCCCCTTTGTCCACCTAGTGTGGCTTCCTCTCTCCTCCACTGTCAGCTCCTATTTTAGTTCCATGTGATGGGACATGATTTGCATTAGAGTCACTGGTTCCCATCTATGTCCCAGCCCAGATTGACTGTATGAAAATGTTCTTCACCAACAGCTTCTTTTAATCTTCTATGGAAAGAACACACACTGTATAATTCAGTTTTACTGACATGCTTATAAGAATCTTCCAAAACACACACATGGTACTTCATCCCATAAATATATATTAAATACCCAGGCTTTGCTCCAAATGCTCTTGATACAGAGGTATATGCCCCCATGACACTCATTACAAACACTATTGACCTGCCTCACTGTGGTCACAAAAGGGTGTAGAGAGGACAGACACCCATTCAGAGGTCAGGAAATCATAGGAGACTCTACTAATTCATGATAAACAGACTATTTCCCATATTGCTGCTAGGTGACACCCCATGCCCAGCAGAAATAGGAACATCAGCAATAGTCTGTATGCTATATACACTTCTTCCTGAGGAAGCAATATTTTTGACAGCTTTTCTATCATCACCATTACAATTCTGATCTCTTGATATGTGACAGGTACACTTATCAGGAGAAGCAGAAGAAGTGAATTTACATTTGTGAGCTTGGGTTCATTCTCCCATCATAGTGAGGTGACCAGACCCACTGGCCTACATTCCACAGGTCCACAGGACACTAGAGAAGAGGAAGAGATAGAAAGAAGGGAAGGGAAGGAGGAGAGAAGTCAATATGAGAGAGGGAGAGGAAGCTATAGAGACACTGGTAGCATAGAAATTAGTAATAGAAACGTAGAGAAAGGTATACAGAGCAGAGTGGGAGTGAGAGAAAAGGAGAGAATTACTGAGATGGTGGCTACAGAGATAAAAGGAGTTAGTGAGAGAGAGAACTATACACAGAGAAGCCCTCTGCAATGAGAAGGAGAGAGAAATAGCAACAGGGAGACAGAGAAATAAAAAGACTGAGAGGGAGAGTGACAGAGACAGAGGGATAGAGAGATGGAAATAGAGAGATGCAGAGAGGGAGGGAAGGTAGATATAGAGAAAAGAGAGTAGAGAGAGATTTTGATATAAATACAGTGATAGAAAGGGAGAGAGAGAGGGTTAAACGTACAGAGACAGAGATAGAGAAATAGGGAAAGATACAGTAAGAGAGAATTGGAGATAGAGGGAGAGAGAATGATAGAGGCATAGAGATAAAGGATATATGTGGGCACATCGAGTGTGACAGAGTTAGGAAGATAGAGATATACAGAAACAGAGGTAATTACTGATAGAAAGAAAGAGCTATATATATATTTATATACATGCTGTTACAAATTATGTATATATATATAGTCACACATTTATTTATATGTATGCATATATGTTTTATATATTAGATAAATTTCTAACTTTCTTTTCCCCTCCCTTTCTCATGCCCCAGCTCTCTGTTAGGACAGGAGAAAATGAATCACCTGAAAGAGAGAGAAAGGCCAAAACAAGGACGGAGAGGGGCATTTTTCTACATTCTACTACGAATATTGTAAACATGTATCCAAATACACTTATAAAAGTGGGGGGTGAAAATCTGTGTGCGCACTACTTCAATTCTCCCCTGACTTCACTGTTCTTGTTTGATCACCAATCTACTCATCTACGAATCCAAGTAAGATACAGGTACACTTCCTGAGGGGAGGGCTGCTATTAAAACACAGGATGAACAAGGTAATCTAATTGCAGATAAACAACAAATACTTTTTTAGTTCAAGTCTGTCCCAAATATTGCATAGCACCCTGCACTTTTTTTTCCCACTGAATCTGGCAACCCTATGTGGGGCAGCCTTATTACTTGAGGATGAACAGAAATCCTCTAACAAATTGACTTGCCACACACACACACACACACACACACACACACACACACACACACACATACACACACACACACAGACGCACACACACACATCCATTTGACTTTGAGGAGAGTCAAATGTAGACCAACATAACTGATCCTAGTTTCTTTTAATAAAGCAAGTTCAATCCTTATCATATTTGCTGTTGGTGCCTCAAAGTTGACTGACAGATGTGAAAAGGAAGGTGGTTCAGGGCAAGTATAAAGAAGCTGCATCGCAGGACAAGACCATGGCAGCAGCATGAACATTGAAACCCTGAGCTGCAGGGAAGTTCCCTGACTCAGGACTGCTCCCTGCACTAGGGAACAGGCCAGCTTCATCCATGGTTCTCCTGCCCACAACCTCAGTTCCAGATTGGCCCTCCCTCCGTTCTGGGCTTTTGGTGCCCCAGGCTCCTCCTCTTCTGGGGAGGGCCTGCTCTCAGCCTACCCAGGAGGGCTTTCAAGAAATGGGTTGGAGGAGAGTGACGTCAGCATCATGGTGGAGTGAGATTTCCTCTTTGAATCTCTGCCCCCTACGACACAATGAAAACATCATTCGCATTCCAACAGAGCTCAATCAAACACTACAAAGGACTTCTAAGAAACCCCTGCTGCCATACATCGGATGGTGGAGGCGCAGGAAGCCCAAAAGGACGCGAGGAGAGGTAAGAAGTTGTACTCCCCCTCCCCAATCAATCAGCAAAGACAGCGTGGCTCGCAGACAGAGGGGGGGAGGGGCGGCCCACAGCGGGGAAACTATCGCCATCCAGGTGCTCTCACAGACTGTCAAGAGATCCCCACTGGGAAGCGATGATGGACTGTTTAGGGGGTGTAGCAAACACCCTAAGAGAGCCAGAAAGGAAACCCCTGGGTCGAGCAGGAGAAAGAGAGGACCCCTCCCCCCACACACCCCGCGTTTCAGCATAATCCCTCCAGGGGCTGCAGCAGGCTCAGAGCATACCGCTCGCAATCTCCACCCAGTGGCAGCAGGGGGAAACTGCAGGACCAACTTTATCATGAGGGGAAAAAATAAAGCCGTCCCCATCGGATCCTTGCGACAATTTGTTATGGCTACAGACCAAAAGGAAAATGACAAACACCCAGAAACCAACCCTGAAGGCACAGAATTTGATAACCTGAATGACAGAGAATTCAAAATAGCTACCATAAACAAACTCAACAAAATACAAGAGAACACACAGAAACAAATCAATGAATTCAGGGATTTCATCATAAAAGAGATTGAAACCATAAAGAAAAACCAATCAGAATTATTGGAGATGAAAAACAAAATCAACAAGATAGTGGAAAAAATGGAGTCTTTAAAGAGCAGAACTGACAATATGGAGGAACGAATTAGCACTATTGAAGATAGCCATGCAGAAATGCTCCAGATAGAGGAGGAGAGAGAGCTAAGACTAAAAAGAAATGAAGAAATTCTTCGAGAAATATCAGACTCAATGAGGAAAAGCAACATAAGGATAATAGGTATTCCAGAAGGAGAAGAAAGAGAAAAAGGAGCAGAGAGTTTGTTCAAAGAAATAATAGCTGAAAACTTCCCCAACCTAGGGAACGAGAGGGAAATAACAGTGAATGAAATCAATAGATCACCTAAATATATAAACAGGAATCAAAAATCATCTCGCCACATAGTAGCAAACTTGAAAAATACCCGTGACAAGGAAATAATATTAAGGGCAGCTAAACAAAAAAACAAAATAACATACAAAAGAAACCCCATCAGGCTCTCAGCTGATTTCTCGACAGAAACTCTACAGGCTAGGAGAGACTGGAATGATATATTCAAAATCATGAAAGACAAAAATCTTCAGCCAAGAATACTTTATCCAGCAAAAATATCCTTCAAAAACAATGGAGAAATAATAATTCTCCCCGATAAACAAAAGCTAAGAGAGTTCATCACCACAAGACCCCCACTACAAGAAATGCTCAAGAAGGCCCTTAGGCCTGAAAAAATAACAAATGAGAAAGGGGATACAAAGATTTCATCAAGGAGAAAAGCAAGGAGACTAAACCAGAACAAACTACAGTTGGATAACATCAAAAATTAATTCAAGCTCATCACTGGAAACACACATTCATGACACAATCTGGAATAAAGAGATAACAAATAAGGAGGGGAAGAGGTAAGGGATTGAATCGACCCAGCCTCAGGAAAAAGGAGGCATCCGAAAATGTACTTTCTTATCCAGGAGATCGCTTATATAAACCTCACGGTAACCACTAAACAAATAACCAGAAGAGAACCACACATGACAAATAAAGAGAAAACCAAGAGAATGAGCATGCAGAAATCCCAAATTGAATTTGCAGTCTGAAACACAAGGGACAAGAAACGAAGGAAATGCAAAAGAACCAGAAAATGAATAATAAAATAGCAACATTAAACCCTCATATATCAATAATCACTCTAAATGTAAATGGATTGAATTCTCCAATCAAAAGACATAGAGTGGCGGGATGGATTAAAAACCAAGATGCAACAATCTGCTGCCTCCAGGAAACACATCTCAGCTCTAAAGACAAACACAGACTCAAAGTAAAAGGATGGAAAACAATACTCCAAGCTAATGGCAAACAAAAGAAAGCAGAAGTAGCCATACTTTTATCAGACAAACTAGACTTCAGGATAAAAAAGGTAATGAGAGACAAAGAAGGACAATATATAATGATAAAAGGGACACTTCACCAAGAAGACATAACACTTATAAATATCTATGCACCCAACACAGGAGCACCAAAGTACATAAAACAACTGCTAAAAAACCTTAAAGGAGATATTAACAATAACACAATAATAGTAGGGGATCTTAACACCCCCCCTTACGTCAATGGATAGATATCCAGACAAAAAGTCAATAAGGAAATAATGGACTTAAAAACAAAATCTAGACGCAATGGACTTAATAGATATATACAGAGCACTCCACCCAAAAAAAGAAGAGTACACATCTTCTCAAGTGCACATGGAACATTTTCAAGGATAGACCATATATTAGGAAACAAGGAAAACCTCTATAAATTTAAGAAGATTGAAATCATTACAAGCATCTTTTCTGATCATAAAGCTGTGAAACTAGAAATCAACTGCAAGGAAAAAACTAGGAAAGGGACAAAGATGTGGAGACTAAACAATATGCTACTGAACAACCAATGGGTCGTTGATGAAATTAAAGGAGAAATCAAAAGCTATCTGGAGACAAATGAAAAGGAAAATACACCATAACAACTCATATGGGATGCAGCAAAAGTGGTCCTGAGAGGGAAATTCATAGCAATACAAGCTCACCTTAACAAACAAGAAAAATCCCAAATAAATAACCTTAAATTGCACCTAACAGAATTAGAAAAAGAAGAACAGACAAAGCCCCGAATCAGCAGAAGGAGGGAAATAATAAAAATCAGAGCAGAAATAAATGAAATTGAAACCAAAAAAACAGTAGAAAGGATCAATGAAACAAAGAGCTGGTTCTTTGAGAAGATAAATAAAATTGACAAACCCTTAGCCAGACTCACTGAGAAAAAAAAGGAGAAGACTCAAATAAATAAAATTAGAAATGAAATAGGAGAAATTACAACAGACACCACAGAAATACAAGGGATTATTAGGGAATACTATGAAAAACTTTACGCCAACAAATTGGACAACCTAAAGGAAATGGACAAATTCTTGGAAGCGTACAACCTCCCAAAACTGAATCAAGAAGAAATAGAGAATCTGAACAGACCAATCACAAGTAAAGAGATTGAAACAGTAATCAAAAAGCTCCCCAAAAATAAAAGCCCAGGACCAGATGGCTTCCCTGGAGAATTTTATCAAACGTTCAAAGAAGATTTAGCACCTATCCTTCTCAAACTATTCCAAAAAATAGAGGAAGATGGAATACTTCCCAACACATTCTATGAGGCCGACATCATCCTGATACCAAAGCCAGACAAGGACAATACAAAGAAGGAAAACTACAGGCCAATATCACTGATGAACATAGACGCAAAAATCCTCAACAAAATATTGGCAAACCGAATACAGCAATACATCAAAAAGATCATACACCACGATCAAGTGGGATTTATTCCAAGGACACAGGGATGGTTCAACATCTGCAAATCAATCAACGTGATACACCACTTTAACAAAATGATGAATAAAAACCACATGATCATCTCAATCGATGCAGAGAAGGCATTCAACAAGATCCAGCATCCATTTATGATAAAAACTCTCAACAAAATGGGTATAGAAGGAAAGTACCTCAACATAATAAGGGCCATATATGACAAACCTGCAGCAAACATCCTACTCAATGGGGAAAAACTGAAAGCCATTCCTTTGAGGACAGGAACAAGACAAGGGTGCCCACTCTCACCGCTCTTATTCAACATAGTACTGGAAGTTCTGGCCAGAGCAATTAGGCAAGAAAAAGGAATAAAAGGACTCCAAATAGGCAATGAAGAAGTGAAACTCTCACTATTTGCAGACGACATGATCTTATACATAGAAAACCCAAAAAATTCCATCGGAAAACTACTAGAAATAATCAACAACTACAGTAAAGTGGCAGGGTATAAAATCAACTTACAAAAATCAATTGCATTTCTATACACTAATGATGAAACAACAGAAAGAGAACTCAAAAAGACAATCCCATTTACAATCACAACAAAAAGAATAAAATATCTGGGAATAAATTTAACCAAGGAGGTCAAAGACCTATACAATGAAAACTATAAGACACTATTGAAAGAAATCGAGGAGGACATAAAGAAATGGAAAAATATTCCATGCACATGGATTGGAAGAATAAATATAGTTAAAATGTCCATTCTACCTAAAGCAATCTACAGATTCAATGCAATCCCAATCAGAATCCCAATGTCATTCTTCACGGTAATAGAACAAAAACTACTGAAATTTGTATGGGGCAACAAAAGAGCCTGAATAGCTAAATCAATTCTGAAAAAAAAGAACAAAGCTGGAGGCATCACAATCCCTGATTTCAAAATATACTATAAAGCTATAGTAATCAAAACAGCATGGTACTGGTACAAGAATAGACACACAGATCAATGGAACAGAATTGAAAGCCCAGAAATAAAACCACACACCTATGGACAGCTTATCTTTGACAAAGGAGCAAAGAACATACAATGGAGAGGGAAGTCTCTTCAATACATGGTGCTGGGAAAATTGGACAGCAACATGCAAAAGAATGAAAGTAGACCATCTCCTATTGCCATATACAAAAATCAATTCAAAATGGATCAAGGACCTGAAAGTGAGACCTGAAACTATAAAACTCCTGGAAGAAAATATAGGCAGTACACTAATTGAGATTGGACATAAAGGGATCCTTTCAGATTCCATGTCTACCCAGACAAGGGAAACAAAAGAAAAAATAAACAAGTGGGACCTCATCAGACTAAAGAGCTTCTACAAGGCAAATGAAACCAGGATCAAAATGAATAAACAACCCACCAGCTGGGAGAAAATATTTGCAAATCGTTTGTCTGACAAAGGATTAATCTCAGCAATATATAAAGATCTCATACAACTGAGCAACAAAAAAACAAACAACCCAATCAAAAAATGGGGAGAGGATATGAACAGACATTTTTCCAAGGAAGAGATACAGATGGCCAATAGACACATGAGAAGATGTTCAACATCACTAATCATCAGGGAAATGCAAATTAAAACTACACTAAGATATCACCTTACACCTGTTAGAATGGCTATAATCACAAAGACAAATAACAACAAATGCTGGAGAGGTTGTGGAGAAACGGGGACCCTCATTCACTGCTGGTGGGAATGCAAACTGGTGCAGCCTCTATGGAAAACAGTATGGAGAGTCCTCAAAAAATTAAAAATAGAAATACCATATGATCCAGCAATCCCACTCTTGGGCATCTACCCAATGGACATGAAATCAACCATCACAAGAGGCATATGCACCCCTATGTTCATTGCAGCATTATTCACTATAGCCAAGAAGTGGAAGCAACCCAAGTGTCCCTCGGCTGATGATTGGTTAAAGAAGATGTGGTATATACATACATACATACAATGGAATACTACTCAGCCATAAGAAAAGACACAATTGTCCCATTTGCAACAACATGGATGGACCTAGAGGGTATTATGTTAAGTGAAATAAGCCAGAAAGAGAAGGACAGACACTGTATGAACTCACTCATATATGGAATATAAGCAAACACAATGGACAGAGAGAACTGATTGGTGGTTACCAAGGGGAAGGGGGGTGGGGGGTGGGCACAAGGGGTGAAGGGTTACATCTACAAGGTGACGGACAAACAAAAAATGTACAACTAAAACCCCACAGTGTTATAAACTATTAAGACAGCAATAAAAAAAATGGTAAAAAAAAAAACAAAACATAAGGAAGATGTGCACAGGGACCACATTTAAGTGTTTTGTGGCCAAGGAGTTCAGTATAGTCAACAGTTAGTTGTGATAACGTGCAGTAGAAGTGTATATATAGGGCCGAGAGTTCACGGCCTCACTTTATTATGGGGTGGAGGGCCCACACAGGGATATTATGTCCAGCTCTGGGTATCACACTTTAAGACAGACATTGATAATCTGGATCCTGTTCACAAGACAGGATGTTGAGAAGACTGGAAACTATCAGGAGTAGTGATGGAAACAATAAGGCAGCTTATTTGGAGAAGATCGACTCAACAAGACATGCTAGCTGTCTTCTAATATAAAAACAGTCATGGGAACAGAATCAGATATACTCTCTGTATAAAAGCATAGAACCATGAGAAACAGTAATGGGGCAATTTCTAGCTCAATAAAAAGGATAATTTTATAGTTATAAAAGCTGGCTAGAGATGCAATGAGTTACTTAAGAGGGGATGAGTCCCCGATTACTGTGTAAGCAGATGTTGAAGGACCTCTTGTGGGTGGTACTTTAGAAAAGGACTCAAGCATCAAATAGATAATAAGACTATACAAAATTTAACTTCCCTTCCCAAGCAAAGATGCTAGGTGTCTGGCATATTCAGAGTTAATAATAACTACCTTATCATCAACTAAAAAAATCTAAATCTCTTCTTACTCTCGAGATACACTGTTCAAACAATAGTCCCATGTGGCTATTGAGCACCTGAAATGTGGCTGGTCTAAAGTGAGATATGCTGTAAGTGTGGAATACAGACCAGATTTAATAATTGTTTATATAGATTTCATATTGAAATAATAATGTTTTGGATAGACTGGATTAAATAAAATCTATTATTACAAAAAAAAAAAAAGAAATGGGTTGGAGCAGAGAGGCAGGGCTCCTCCCCAGTCCTCCCCCAGGACCACCCCCTCTGGGTTATCAGCTGGGTAGTCTTCTAGGAGAGCCCCTCAGTCACTGCCCTGCCTGTGACAGCAGTCCAGAGGCGGCTGTAACTCCCTGCCTTGTGTCCTGGGCTCACTGTCTTTTGAGCAGGACTGGAGTTCTGAGAGGGGATTCTGCTCCTCCTGTCATCTCTCCCTTTCCTTCTAAGGCCCAAGGAGGAAGGCATGCTGCGGGCTTTAGCCCTCCTTCTAGCTTTTCTGCCTCCTGGTAAGTATGCTGCCTAGATGCTCCTGGGAGTTTTCTTATTTTGAGCAATGAGAGGCCATACTAAGGAATTACTGTTACCTCTTTCTCATTACTTTTTGTTGTCCCCATTGCAGCCACTCAGGTATCTTCCAACTTGGAAGGGACACAGATGTCTGTCACCAAGCAAGCTGGGTCATCTGTTATAATCACTTGTGATATTAAACAAAGCAGTGACTATATCCACTGGTACCGTTACCAGGAGGGGATGGCCCCACAACGTCTTCTCTACTCCCAGTTCTCCAGGTCAAAGGTTGTGGTGGAATCCACAATCAGTTCAGGGAAATACAATGCTTATGAAGGCACAGGGAGGAGCAATAAATTTGTACTCCTAAATGTGGAAGAAAGTGATTCTGGTGTGTATTACTGCGCTGTCTGGGAGAGGCACAGTGATTCAGACCTCCCCTATCCTGCACTGAAAATTTTGCTTTCGGCTGCCAAGAGCAGCCTTGGCACACAGCATAGGCCAGCCCTGCCTCCCTTCCTGCCTGACTTCACTGTGCTCTGAATAAAGAGAGACCCTGAGTTCAATGCCCAACCCCCACCCTTATATCCCACTGGCCTCCGCCCTCCCCCAATGAGCCATAGCAGGTTCCTAAAGACCCACGTCCCATCTCCAGGCCTTAGACAAGCAGTCTGGCACAGAGCCTATTCTTCCAGCTCTCCTAGGAGCTGCTGGAGTCCATTCAATCTGCTTCTTGGGAAGACAAGGTCACCTAGAGTTGGTCTATCCAAGGAGACATTTGGAAGAGCAATATGGGAAGGCTAGTGGTACTGAATCATTTGTCCAATCATTACCACAGAAAATGGCTGGGAAAGGAGCTCAAGTATTACTCAGGAGAGTTAGAAATGATGGAATGAAAACTGTGGACTTCACGAAGACCTCAAGCTGGTATCTGATTTATCTTTTGGATAAACTGATACTTCCCCCACCATAACCAACCATGGCACTGTTGATACAGTGAAAATGTAGGACTAAAGTCATTGTTGCAGAGATGCCAACCATTGTGTTCCACTCACACCTTCTTTTGCAGTTCAGCCACAACCAGAACTGTTCTGTCTTAAACAAGTAAAGCCAAAGCTCCTTTCCACCCCTCCCCCTAACATTGACACAGCCAACTCCTAAACTGGAATGAGTCTTATCAGATCATTTTTTTCTCAATAATTAAAATTAAAGGACACTTTGGGTGAACCATCAGACAGTGAGTAGTATACATTTAAATTGAAATGTCACATAAGAAAGGGTAGTGGCTGCCATATTGGGCCAGGTTTAAGGACCTAAAATTAATTCAGATAAAAGAGGAGACTGAACAGGGGGCATTATGTGGATTGGGGGACCAGCCACAACTATTAATGCAATAGGTCTGTAGCAATTTTAAATTTCAGGTTCTGAAATGTCATTTGTTACTAGTACAGAGAAATGCAACTGATGCTGTGAGGGTATGTGTGTACCGTATCCAGCAATCTTGTCCAGTTCTCTTATTAATTCTCATTTTATTCATTGATTCTTTTAGATTTTCTGTAAATACAATCACATAATCTGCAAAAAGGCAGTTTTGTCTCTTCCTTTACAATCCTTCTAACTTTTATTTATTTTTCTCTCCTCAGTGCATAGGTTAAGACTTCCAGTACAATATTTAATAAAAGTGAATATAACTGGCCTCCTTATCTCAATCTCAATCTCAGACAGAAAGCTTTTGTGTTTCACTGTTAAGAGCTTTACCATGTGAATATTCCCCTCCATGGGTGTGGTGTAACTTGTTATTTATTCAGATTTTAGTTTATGTTTCTTTGTAAACGTATAATTTCCCTTAAAAAGCTCTTATTTGTATATATTTTTTGTTAGACTCATTCCTAGTGTTGAAATAAATTTCTAGGCCCAAAACGGAGCTGCTCCTGCCAGGGATGCCACGTCAGGAAACCTAAAATGCGTGTTCCTGTAAATGCCCCACTTGACCAGAAATGTGGTCTATCCAGTCAGCCTTTGGCCACACACACACACACACACACACACACACACACACACACACACACACACGATTCTCCAAACCTGTAATATTCCCTACAATTTCTACTTTATGTGGACCCCAGAGATGATCTACTGCAACATCTCCAGTTTTGAGGTGAAACAATAATAGACCATTTCCTGAGCATTTCTGGGTATCTGGGACTGGGCTACATGCTTTGCTCACATCATCCTGTTTACTCTCCAGGTAACCCCATAGGTCTCCTTGCAGATGCGGAAAAGGAGGTGATATAACTTGCCCAGGATTACAGAGCTATCCTGTTATTTTAGGACATATAAAACCCCCTTCTGATGAAACCTCTGGGCAAAATGCTCTAATGCAGCTCAGATGGTGGGTGTGCATTTCTGGCAGAGATTGCTGTTCTGTGCTTGTCCCTCTGTCCCAAGCAAGCAGCACACTCATTGCTCTATTAGTTTCAGGTGGTAAATGAAGCATGAGATTTGTCTCCAGCCAGACATGGCTCCACACCCCCACCTCATTCTCCTTAGGTGTGCAGCCTTGAGAAAGTGATTGAAAATGTTAGCCCTTTCCCCCATTTCTAAACGGAGGATAATAATCTTTATACAGGGTTGCTTTCAGGATTTAATACAACAGTGAACATAAACCAATTAGTGCAGTGCTAGAGACCACTGTAGACCAATCAAGGATTGCTATTATTATTCCACCAATGTTCTTTAAGCTTCTCAGAACTCTCACCATTTATCATCTCTCTTTTCACCTGTTGTCAGACTTCTGTCTCGTCTCTCTCCGGCCCCTCCCGCCCCTTCCCTCATCACTCGCCTCCTTGTGCCCCCGGGGAAGCAGCGGCTCAGGTCCCTCAGGCCCTACCTGGCCTCCACCACCCACCAGGGTGCAGCTCCTCCCAGCAGTTTTCCCCGCCAGGTCACTCTCGGCCTCTCTCCCTCAACCGGCGGGACACAGGGCCATGCTGGGCTGCCTTGCCCTCCTGTGGGCCCTCCTTTTTCCTGGTAAGTCTCGACCCCCTTCCCCAGTTTGGGGTACACATGGAGGCTGTGAGGCACTCTCAGTCCCTGTTTCACCACCATCTCCCTCGCAGGCAACCAGGCGGCGGTCAGGCTGGAGCAGCCGCCCTCGGTGGTGGCGCGTCTGGGCAGCTCGGCCATCCTGCCGTGCGTGGCCAGCACCACGGTCAACTACATCCACTGGTACCGCCACCAGGAGGGCAAGGCCCCCGAGAGGCTCCTCCAACTGGCCACGTTCAAGTCGGATGTACAGTGGGATTCGGTCCTGAAAGCAGATAAAGTCACTGCGATGGAGGGCAAGGACGGCACCAGCTGTACCCTCTCAGTGCTGAGGCTGGAGAAGGGCGATGAGGGCGTGTACTACTGCGCTGCCTGGGACCGCACAGTCCTGCGAGCTGCCCCGGCCCCCGCGCAAAAACTACTCCGATTCCCCACGTCGCCCACGCCTGGCAACTTCCACTGCCTCTGGGTCCCTTGGGTTGCCCTGGGGTCATCCCTCAGCATCCAGGACTCTCCGGATACCCTTCCCCTGGTCCGCTGCAGATAACCCTATGAGACTAACCAACAGCTACGGCATAGCCGAGCGCGGAGACAGGAGCTACTACTAATCGGAAGGGACCTTTCTAAGATCATTCAGCTCAGTATTTCTGAGGCATTTGGTGAAGGATCTGCGCTGCTCAATCCAGTAGCCAAGAGCCACCTGCAGCTACTGAGCCCTTGAAATGTAGGTGGTCCGATAGACCAAGATGAGAAGGGCTGTGTGTGTAATACAAGCCATATTTTGAAGACTTAGTATAAAAAAAGTGAAATAGCTAACCATTTTTATATTGATTTCCACGTCGAAATAATATTTTGAATATCTTGGACTAAATAAAAATAGTCCTAAAATAATTTCACTTGTTTCTTTCTACTTTTTCTTAATGCAGCAGCTGGAAGATTTGTAATTTGTGGCTCGAATTGGTGACTCACATTTATTTCTATTGGATAGTGCCATTATAGACTGACAATTTAAGAATCCGACCACCTCCCCTGAGGAAGGCACAAATAAATATTTTGCAAGTAATTTCAAGGGTGAAAGACTCCCTGGAGATTTACCACAAAATGGTTGAAAGCTGAAAATGGAAGTCAATTCCTAAATCTGGTTTCTAAGTTGTTGCCCCACCATTTTACAGCAGAGGAGTCAGCGATTAGATGCACAGGAAACAATATTGCCAACTTATCAGCATCCTCATCCATTACCAGCCCTGACACTCAGATCATGTCGGTAGATAATAATACTCAACGGCAGGGTGATGCAGTCAAGCCTGGTGAAACATCAGGCCCTCCGCCTTCCACTTCCCGCCTAATGCCACCCCATATGGGAATTTGGGTGGATCTCCAGCTTCTCTGGATCTCTGTTCTCTCATCTGTTAAAATGATGCAGTTTAACTCCTAAAATTGTGTGACTCTGATTTCTGTGTCAAAGAGAAATGATACAAATCAGATATCACTATGTTCACTACCTTCTTATAAAGCCAGTCAACTTTTTGAAAAGAAAAAAAGAAAAGAAAACCTGTGTTACTGATCCTCCAGCGCCAAACAGGAAACCTCTCTGCTGCTATATGTGGGGGGAACAAAAAACCTCTTTGAGGTTTAAGCTGAATTTAAACGCCTTTTCAAGTGAAAATTAAAAGTTTACATACAGCTTAATAGCATCAGTAAAATGACTAACAAAAGGAAAGTCTAAATGATCTGAAGGAACTTGGTCCCTCAGGTTATTAACGCATCACCTGTCACCCTGAGCTTCTGTTTTTGTGGTTAGAAATTTATAATTAAGACATGTCTGCTTATGAAAGAGCCCAGCACCCCACCCTCCACTGAAGGCCTAGGTCAAGGCTAAGACCTCCCCAGTATGTGCCAGAAGGGGTGGGGGTAGAGGGGGCTGACACTTTTGCTCCGTTTTCAGGTTGTTCCTTCATTTTGTCTTCACTGTTGTCCTCATAAAACAGAACCCTTTCTTCCTTTACCCCTCTCAGTGCCTGACTCCAGGAGGAGTGAACTCTGTGAACTGGTGATAATGAGGGGTGTGGCCAATGGGAGAAACAGGTTCCTCATTCATCTCCTTACAGAACAACATCATCCACATTCCCCAAGAGGAGCAGCCCAGTGCCTCTGCTGTGAACCTCCACACCACCCTACACCCCATCTTCACCCCTCACTGACTCCTGCTTTGCCGTTTATGAGCCCTGTGACCTTGAGCAAGGTCTTGACTCTTCTACGAGACAATCTTCTTATCTTCAAAACAGAAAAAACAACAGTGCCTCTCTCGCTGAATTATACCACTTGATTCAGTTTCAGTCTCTGGGGTGACAGACTAGCATTTTTCTGCATGAAAATCCCACAGAGAATTATTTAGAGACCAAGATTGTATCTTCCTGGAGAGATCTCGTTTTCAGGGTAATCATTGCCAGATTCTTAAAGTTTTGTTTCTAAGAAATGTTTCCAGCTTGTTTCACTCTCACTGTCACTTGCTTTTGGGATCATTCCAGCTGGTCTGTCTCTGCATGAGGGATTCAGCATGGCAAGGGCATGGCTGGTGCATTTCTGCTGATGCCCTGGGGCAGGTTTATTGAAGGTAGCATGACAGAATGCAACAGTAATTACTATCATTTTTTCATGGGCTCACTGTGTGTCAGGCACTATTCTAAACACTCTACCTGGGCGCTTGTTTATTCTTCACAAAAACCCTATAAAGTAGATCCTAATTTTATTCTCACTGGATAGATGAGTAAACTGAAGAAGAGGGAGAGATGTTCGAAGAGCACAGGTTTTGCAATCACACAGAATTAAATCTCAGTCTCAGATCTGTCACTGAAGACTGTTTAATCTTGACCCATGTCCTCACCTGCTTCTGCAAGTGCCCCATGAGGACTATCTATGGAGTTAAATAAACTAAATGTATGGAATTGAATATGATAACTGCTACGAAATGGTTGGCATATTTAAGGTATTCAGTAAGTATCCATTACTTGGTAACTCTTTTTAAAAATTACATTAAAAATAATGATTTTTCTTTGCCGTCCCACCACAAAGAAATACTTCAATGTCCATTCAACCACCCATCCCTTAGCTCTTTCATCCATTCAACAAACACCTGAGAGGACAAAGAACAATAAGCATGGTCTCCTTACCCCGGGAACTCTTACTTGTGTCTAGTAAAAGAATAATGAGTAAATAGGCCACACCGTGGGGAGAAAGTGCTATGAGAGAGGGAAGCATAAGTTGGCATTCCTAGAAAGCAACTGGAGGCATGTCCATCCCTGACTTCCTGGCTAAGGGAAGCTTCTTGGGGGAGATGGTGCCTGAGCTGAGCCCAAAGTGATGAACAGGAGTTAGCCAGAAAAGTGGGATACACAGTATCCAGACAGGAGAAGCTGCCTGTCAGTCTGTAAGACTGGATCATAGAATTCTAGGCAGAGAGTGGCTGAAGTTGAAAAAGGCAGGGAGGCCCTGGGACATCATATAGAGACTCGTAGCCCGTAACTCTAGAATTTATCCTCAGATAAAGGGTATTGCAGGGTGAGGAATAGGAAACAGGGACTTGACTCAATCAGATCAATCCTGTGGTCTTGAGGAAGTTGGGTAGGAGATGCCAAGATTGGAGGCATGGAGATGAGTTTTATGGAGGCAGGGTAGAGCAAAGAAATATTTAGAAGGCAGAATTCACAGGGATTAGAGTGTAATGAATTAATTAGAGGGGAGAATTGAGGCTGACACTTGGCTTCCTGTCTTGAAAAGTGGGTAGCAAAGTCCTTCACTGAGACAGGAAGAACAGATGAATTGTGGGAGGGAATGAGTTCACCCAAGGCTGTGTACAAAGTCAGTTTGAGCTCCTATATCAGACATACCTGAACATGCCCAGTAGTCATCTGGATATGTGGGTATGGATCTCAGGAAAACGTGTGGGACGGAGATGGACCTGGAATTTCCTCCTATCATCCCTTCTCCTGTTTTCCCCAACATAGTTAAAGCCAAGAACAGGAAGAAATCCCTCAGGCATAGTAGAAAAAATGAGAAGAGGAATCTGGAAAACAGCAACTTTTAGTGGACTGGGAAAGAGCAGTCTGTAAAACTACCCTAGGACAGATTGAATGTCTTGGGTTAGAGAAAGAGAAACAGACAAAAAGGAAACTCAGGAATCCAGAAAGAGGAAACCCAGTTTCCTAGAAGAGAAGCTGAGGTTTAGTAGGGATATATTGTTCAGGTGGCTGAGGGAGAGGACATAAACCTGAACCTTAAACAGAAGCGAAGAAACCAGAATAGAGTGTTCAGACCCCTGAAGGTGCCAGCACCTCTCTAAGCTGTAGGGTGTGTGGGTAGCTGGACAGATGGAAGCAGATTTAGGAATCAAAGTCTCTCCAGCTGGTTGCAGAAGTTGTCTGTGAGCCCAAAGATGCATAAAATAGCCCGGACCACCCTCCAATCTTCCCATCAACTCTGGTCTGACAACTCACTGGGGTTATTGAGGATTTACTCTGACAGGCAGTGGGAGAAAGAGAGATGACCAAGACGATAACATTAAGTCATGCAGTCTCCCCATTAGACAGCTCTCCATGGTTAGGTGCCATATCGTTGCATCTTTATTACAACCAAAGAACGTAGCATAGTGCCTTGCACATAGTGGGAACTTTATGAATACTGTTTGGAGAAATGAGTCCTCTCAGAGTTCTACGGTGCCCGTCTGTACTGTGTGGTCTGATCTAATGTGGAGGACCTTGCACTGCTGTCTTCACATACAGTGGATGTGTTAACTGGTGGTGAGGACACTCCTTCACAATGAGGCAAGGGAGCCATGTTCACCTTCCTCAAAGGGAAGTTTAACTTGGTTGACTCAGCCAAGCCACAATGGTCTGAAACTCTTCTCAGCAGGGGTTGCAGGCTGCCCTGGAGGAGAATGCAGTTAATTTAGACATGTTGTCACTCTTCCATGAATTACTTCTTGCAGTCCTTGGAGCTTGCAAGTTGTTTTCCT
The DNA here is from genome assembly GCA_031878705.1 of Tapirus indicus. NCBI lineage: Eukaryota > Metazoa > Chordata > Mammalia > Perissodactyla > Tapiridae > Tapirus > Tapirus indicus. The sequence goes on from CM062917.1 coordinate 78,362,539, forward strand.
CCCAATTCCCTTTGACAGGTATTCTCTAATTTGGTAATTTTTTAAAAATGTTATGTTTTGGCTCATTACTCTCCTCTTTCTCTTTTTTTCAGTATGTGTGTATGGTGCAGGTCATTTAGAGCAACCTCAACTTTCCAGTACTAAAGCGTTGTCAAAAACAGCCTGCCTGGAATGTGTGGTATCTGGTGTAACATTATCTACGATTTTCATTTATTGGTATCAAGAAAGACCTCGTCAAGCCATGCAGCACCTGTTGAACATTTTATCTGACAGTGCTGTCAAAATGGAGTCAGGCATTCCATTGGGTAAATTTGAGGTAGACAAGATACCTGAAAGTTCTACCTCTCCCCTCACCTTTCACAATGTAGGGAAAGAAGACTCAGCCACCTACTATTGTGCCTTCTGGGAGGTGCACAGTGGCAGATGTTAGAGCCATGTCAGTCAGTAAATGTTCAGTGGTTCTTCATTCACTATCACGAACTGGGAAAGCACAGTTACCTGTATGCTTTTATGCGGTTTTCTAGATAAACGTTCATATAGGCGACTATGTATGGAGTTGCCAAATTCTATATTTTCTTAAAGAGGAATCTTTGTATAAGTAGGTGCAAATGATCAGCCTCTTCTTTTCAGGAGTTTACTCTCTCCCCAACAGGCTTTCCCATGCCACCCATGTTTATTAATCCTGGTCAACCTCCCTACTCTCTCTCTATTATTTGCTGCCAAGATACGTATACCACATGATTTCTGTGACTTCTTTTGTACTAGTTAATTTGCATTACATTAGTTTTTTCTGATCCACCCAGCTCCCTTGACTGAAAAAACTGGATATTAGATTAAATGCTGTTCATTTTCGTATAAGCTAAAGTGTAACAAACGCAGCATGATCTAACCACAAGCAGGGCCAAATGCAGTAATGATATTAGATGCATGTCCTGGAGCGGTGACATTTGATTTTGCACAAAAGTTATAAACACTGCTACCTAGTGAGTCCAAATCAAAATCTACCTTGGATTGGAGTTGAGGAGTAGTTCAACTGTAGGTGTTTGATTGACTCGTCTGAATCAGGCACTGTCACAGCAGACGTTACAAATGTCATCTATTCTGTCAAGGCTGGAGGTTGCTCCTGTAGAGCCCCTTTCTACTGCTGGGCTGCCATTATCTGGCTACACACATGGTATAGCAAAGTGGTTAGGACCTCGGCCTTGTGTATAGAGAGATCCAGGTCAGACCAGGGCTCTGACACTTACTAACTGTGTGGCATGCTGATAGCTTCTCTAGCCCATTTCCTCACCTGTAAAACAGAAGTCCTGAGTTACCTCATGGGTTGTTGTGAGGGTTCCTGAGAGGATGTATACTAAGGATTTGGCCCAGCAATTGGCACATTGTGAGAGACGGTAAATGTTAGCTGATAAAAACAAACAAAATAACAAACTAGCATACAAATACATACAGGAACACACACACACACACACACACAAACACACGATCCACACATCTTTGTATACCAGGGTTTAGCACCATATCTGTCATAATGTGGCTGATTATTACAGTTTGGTTAAAGAGAGATTAGCTAGATATGAACAGACTCTTGTGAGTAGTTATCCCAAATCAATTTAAATCTAAGTTTTCAATCTTGGTTCTGTAGTCCCTTTGGTTTACACACATTGGGGAGGACAGTCGCTTTGTGCTGAGAGCAAAGAACTTCTACTGGGGGACAAAGAAGTCCATATTTGGAGTCATTTCCTCCTCCTGACCTTCTCATTTTGGCTGAGGTGAGCTTCCCCAAGGACACTTTGACCACACACACCAAAGGCAAACCAGCTGGAGGAAACCAGCCCTGTCCTAACTCAACGTTTGCCAGTCGAATGGTGGTTTAAAATGTTGATTCATAGAAACACTGAAAGCATCTTACTCGAATATACAGCACTGAATATAGTGGAGGCTCAATTAATGTCTGCTGAATTAAGATGAATATTTTGATTATTATTGTGTTGTTCACATTACCTAGTAGGTGGGGAATTTTGTGTACTTGGATGTCTGAAAGATCCTGATGATTTGGGCTTAACTTGTTTTCCTTCAGGCCTGAAGTGGGTGAGACACAATGACTCTGAGTAATACAAACAACATTATATTATCTAATGAATGCTGCTTAAAATCCAAGAAGTTCTTCAGAATCACTGTTTTCATATAACAAGTCTATCACCCAACTCCCCACACATCCTAGTACTGTGGGAAAGTGATGTCTGTAAACTGGGAGTTGTAAAAATCATGATTCAAACAATTATGAGGCCATCCTGAAATCCATGTTGACTGTTTTGTCTTTGGAGCTCTTTTTTTTTCAGCCTGAGAATGTGCTCAGAAGAAAGAGCACAACTCTGGGGTGGTCATCTCTGGACGTTGGGATCATGATTTTTTCCGTGTCATTTCTATAGTGCCCAAATTGTCTCGTAGAAAACATTGATTACTTTTGAATTTTATTTTAAAAAAATTTTGAAAAAGAAGTCAAATGTTTCATAATATTAAAACTATCTCTGCATACTATTGAGCACTTAGAGACCACATGTGAAATTTGGTAATCAGAAATTCCTGTAATGGGCTCTGTCTTGACCACTTTTTCTCCAATAACTTTTGCCTTCTTTACAAAACAAAACCTGTTTTCCCTCCTGATTCCTACTGATCCCGTCTGCCAAGTTCGAGACAAAGTTCATGCTTGGGGTGCTCAGGGTGGCTTATTGGACTTGAATGTCTCCTTTTCCCTAAATTGTACAGATAGGAAGTATTACAGATAGCAGCAAAAATACTCAAGTCTTTTTATTACGACTGTACTGTGACTTCCTTGCTTTCTTTTCTTCTCTTTTGCCCAGTTGCAGATGCAATGAGATTGTTTCAAGCAGAACTGCACACGCTGGTTGCATATGATTGGGCTTTCCTTCTGCAAGGTTGTTTGGAACTTTTATTGCCTGTGAACATGATCCTTTACCTTTCATGGAATGTTGGTAGGAAATTGGCCTCACATGTTCTTCACTTGGAGAGTGACAACAAGGTAGACATTTAGCCAAGATTCTGTGTGTCCCTTCCTTCAAAGGACAAGAGTGGATGCTGAGGGGCAAAGAGGGTGACTCTGCAGAATGTCTTCTGTTTTCCCCTCAAGATCCTCTCTCCATGTTTCTCCACCCTGCTCTGTGCCCCAAGAGGCTAACCCCAATGGATTACACTAATGGGCATCTTTGCTGGCTGATTTCCATTTAATTTTGGGCAATGGAAGTTGAAGTTCAAAGGAACCATGACTGTGTCATCCAGTGAAAGCACTCTTTACTTGAACACTAGGATTTCTAACTCCTGGGAAAAAAGAAACAAATTCTTCTAGTGGTTTAATTGGTATAAAAGAGAATGGCTACCCCCATCTCCACCTTTTCATTTCTGGACATAAACTTGCTGGCTATCAGGTAGATGGCAATATATGTTGGCCACTGGAGGAGGATGCAGTCAGCCCAAGGCCACCTGTCAGGGACAGAACCCTGACCTCATTCTCCTCTCACTTCTCAGTCTCCTGCTGATACTTCCATTGACTGCTCCCAAACAGCAACTGGAGGATAAGAAAGATTGTTAATGCAGCCCATGAGAGTCTGACTGGGAAGGCATGGGGGGAGGTAAAGAGAGGTGGAGAGTCCATCTGGAGGAACAACAGGAAGAAATTAAGCAGATGGTCAAATATGTGGGTTCTGTGTGCCCCCAAGTACGTAAAACAAGCTGGGAAGAAGATTTTTATCTAGTTTGTTTCATTTCACTTCCCACAAAGCCACCAAGTTCCCATCTCTAGCAGAACAGGATGTGCCCCTGTTTCTTCAGAAACAAAACAGGAAAGTAGACAGTGTTGAGAGATTATCTTTAAATTCAGTACTTTCTAGTTAATGATCTTAACAGAGAGGAGCATGTGGAATATTTGTAATGCTTTTGTTCTGGCATTAAATGATGGATTCCCAGGTATTTGTTGACTTATTAAGTAAATCATCAACATATAAATAGAATAAAATAAATAACATAAAAGCGATCTATGTGTAGACAAATAATTATAGTGCTTTATGAACCAATATTACGATTACTCCAATTCTGTTTTTGATTTTAAAACAATAAAGTATAAGGAAGTGAAATAACTCTCTTATTAAATGATTAAGACTAGAGAAATGCCTGCTACTTTCATAATGTTAACTAAAATCCACCCTTCCCCCCATAGTTGTTATAACTGATCTGTCTCTTTTGTAGACCCTTAACCTACTTTCTGGCCACTTTTGAGTCAAGATTTAACTGTTTCAATCACATGCTGATCATTACTATTGTACTGTAGTTCTGTTGCCTTTATTATTTTAACTTACAAAGTTACAAAATTTTGTACTTATATTTTGAAAGTGATAGAATTAGAATTTGCAATCTGTTTGTCAGCAGATTTCTTTGACTCTACTTATTTTCTTTGCTTAGCCGAAGAAAAACAAAGAATTAGTTAATATGTACAGAGTTGAATATACAGTCATTTTCTCAAGGAGCTCAGTTCTATATGAAAATAAATAATGTAATGTTCTGATAAGACTATAATAACCATAGCTATTGTTCATTGAGTACTCTTTATGTGTTAGGCACTGTATTAAGCACTTTATATACTTCATGTTGTTTAATCCTAATAACATACTGTGAGATAGCTATTTTCACTATTAATTCAATTTTATAGATTTTGTAGGTACAAATTTGAAGCTTTATAAATGAAGTAACTTCATAGTAAGCAGCAAAGCTGGGATGTGAATCCAGATTTGTCTGATTACAAAATCTATGCTCTAGATCCCAGAATGATGAGAAAACCAAAACAAAAAAAATACAAAGCTTTTTAAAGGAGATTTTTTTGGGGGAAATGGGGAATTTAACCATTCATTTCATGATTAGTTTTTTGTACCTGCAGTGTGAGGTTCCATTCCCCAGGGCCACATCAAATTGTTTTAATTAATGTCTATAGTGTACTTAGACAATCTGCAGACAATTCTTTGCAGAGAATTTTATTATGTAATCAATTTTTTCTGACTTCTGGGTCCTAGGAATTTTTTTTGTAAGAAAAAATAGGCATAACAAAAACTATGTTTATTGAGCAACAGAAAAGCATCAAGATGGCACACAAAGAAATCTCCTTGATTATCATCTGTGGCACTGCACTCCCCCACTCTCACCCTTGTGGGGAGTACAGAAATATTTTCCAAAGGTGGATGGACAAGTGAGTGAAGGACATCTAGGTCAATCATGGTGACTGAATTGAACATACGTGTGAGAAGTTGGTTTGACTACTTTGTTTGTAGAATTTGAGGTGTTCCTGGGCAAACTCCCGACCTCACTGGTAACAGCCTGAGAGCTGCTCAGAAATGGAATAGCTTTAGTGAGGAGAACCTGAGCATTAGGGCCTGTGGTGACTAGGTAACCATCGTCCCCAGCTTGGTAAGAGAGGTTCATGGAGGGAGCAGCCGTCATATTGTAAAAATTCAAAAGCGAATCAAGGATTTTTGGAGGCATTTTGGAGGTGTCTCTACAGAGCATTAATTGACTTACTGTGTAGATAAGTTCAGATATTTGCGATTGAGTGGGTTCCTTTACACCTTTGATACCCCCTTTCTCTAATACATATGGGTGCCCACACAGGACAGACAGCAACCCACTTCAACTTTCTGAGATTCAATCTCCCCATCAGCTAAAGAGGTGTAAGAAATGTTCTACTTCAGAGGGTTGCTGGAAGATTCATTGAGTTAATCCATGTAAAGAACTTAGACCTGTGCCTGTCACATAGTAAGAGATAAATAATCATTAGTACCTGTCGTTATTATTTGTGACCTGGGTCCTGTTTAAAAAGGGTATAGGTGAGACACAGAGAGGAGTCCACCTGATGAGTTTTCCTCCAAGGAGCCTCTTGCAGCTCAGGTGTTTGAAAGACCAAACCACGGCCTTTGCTGAGATGGCCACGTCATGCTCTGCTTCCTCGATGGCTGCTGTGAGTATCTGGCATGGGGTGAGGCCTGTTTTTAGTGAGGAACCTGAGACTCAGAGACTCTGTTGCATCCAGGATCACACAGGCATTGCTAGCAGCAAAGAAGGGATTTAAAGCCGAGGATGAATGTCTTATACTTTTCTCACCATACAATACAGATCCAGGAAGAACTGGAATAAAGGAAAAGGAAGAGGAGAGTGGGGTCATGCTGATCTGTATATTTACAAAGATGCAGAATATGTTCCCACAAATGTATCCAGGTAGGAAATTTCGTCGTGTAACAAAAAAGGTTGAAATAGAGAATTCTGATTTACTAGATGAATTTACTAGAATTCTAACTTAACATCATTAACCAATCAAACAGAATATTTGAGTAAATAATGATAGGACTAGCATTATGCCATTCACTATGTATGTACCTCAAGTGAAATAAAGAATTAAAACTAATGATTCCTTGATTTCATGTAGTAAAGAAGTGTTCTAAAAAGGTAGAAATTAATAGGCCATTGAGAAGGCTTCATGGAACTGGAAGATTCAAGTAAAAATATTGCCAAATAAGAAAAGGAGAAAGTCTACTTTTGTCACATGCAGCCTGGTTGAAACAGTAAGAGGGATTAGTAAAATTGCTTTTGTAATCAAGCTTTCTGACACTGAAAGGACATATCTTGGGAAAATAGCATCCTAAATTTTCAAATATGTTGTTATTTATAGATCTTTATTATTTGTTGAACCAAACTCTCTAGTTTTAATTTTCACTAACACTTTGGGTACAGGAAAAATAGGACATTTGTAGCCATTCCTTGCCCATGTTTGCTGTGAGGAGGGGTGTGGGGATCTCTCTGAAGGAGACAATGTGTGTGCCTGCTTCACAGTCTTGGCCATGAAGCTCCACCACACAGAGCATCTTCTAGGAGGGCAGGGCTGAGACCCCATAGCACCTCATGATGGGGAGTTCTTCTGTCTGGAGATGCCATTGATAGCATTCAAGTCAAGGAACCAAGAGCATATAGAGAGCATACCCCAAATCCCAAATAGGCTTCCCAATAGCAGACCTGTGCTTAGCCTGCTTCAACAGAGGCAGAAAGGAAAGGAAAGAGGTGAAGGTCATGGAGTCCACTGAGTGCCTGCGTTATGCCAGTGGTTGTGCTATGTGCCTTCTTTACACTGATGCTGAGAGATAGGCTTTCTTATTTCGTTTACATAGTTGAGGACACTGAGTGTTAGATGGCAAATCAAACTGGTAACAGGTAGACTTGGAATTAAAAGCAGCAATGAATGATTTTGTGCTCTCTTCTATAGCATACTGTGTAGACTTGTATTAAAGAAGTAAGTTTGTGAGCCAGCCCTGATGGCCTAGTGGTTAAAGTTCCAGATGTTCTACTTCTGCAGCCTGGGTTTGGTTCCCAGACATGGAAACCCACCAGTTGTCTGTCAGTAGCCATGCCCTGGTGGTGGCTCACATAGAAGAACCAGAAGAACTTACAACTATAGACAACTATGTACTGGGGTTTTGTAGGGGGGTGGGGGGGGGGAAGAAAAAGGGAGAAAGATTGGCAATAGATGTCAGCTTAGGGAGAATCTTCCCTTGCAAACAAACAAACAAACCAAAAAACAAAAAGGAATAAATTTGGGTTCCAGCTCTACCAGTTACTACCCAGAGTCCTTACATTACATCCTCATCCCCTCTGGGACTTGCTTCCTGCCTCAAAATATTATCATTTAGACAAAATGAGCTAATGGATGTAAGTGATTTGGAAATTGTAGACACTATAGGCAAGTAAAGAATTATAGTTTCATTTTAACATCTTACATCCACTCCAATAAGATCTATAATGTGAATTCTCTCTTAGAGATAACCAACATTTAAGGAGCCCTCACTATAGGGAATGCACCATGCTTGATGCAGTAGGGGGATTTAACAATGACTAAAACATATGGCTGATGTAGAAAAAATGAAATTTAGCACAGGATATATGAAAGTAACAGGTAACAACTGGTCAAACAAGGCAGCAGTGCTAGATGCTAACTAAGTGGTGGAGTTATTTGCTGTTATATCCATTCAGACAAGGGAGAGAAATCCCAAAGAAAAGATGCTAAATGACATTGCTCATGTGTGAATAGAATTTTCCTGTACTGGATGTTTAATGAGAGTTTCATTTTGTTTCAATCTTGGCTGAGCCAAAAGGATAAGGCAGTAGTCACAAGGTGCGCCTGCATCCGTAACAAAAGGAACTAGATCAGCGATTCTAGCAGGGGACAATCCCCCCTCCCGAGGACATTGGCAATGTCTAAATATATTTTTGGTTGTCACTATGGGTTGAGGGTGCTACTGGCATCTAGTGAGTAGAGGCCAGGGATGCTGCTGAACCTCCTACAATGCACAGGACAGCCCTCCATGTCAAAGAAGTATTGAGCCCAAAATGTCAGTAATTCTAAGGTTGAGAAACTCAGGGCCAGCTACATTCCTGAAAGACTTGCTAAGAGGTGGATGGAATTGATAACTCCAACCTTTGATTATGAACTATGTTCAGCCTGGATACAAGAGGAGTCTAGAAAATCCTTGGGGACACTGATTCAGCAGAGACTTTCTCTAAAGAGCACTGTTGGGAGTGTCTTGGTAACCTCTCTCCTCTCCCAATGAGGAGGTGAGGAGACAGTGCTCCCACCTCCACGCCAAGCAAGGGACTCCCCAGGCCCTGGGCCACCAGGGGTCCAGAGCAGAGGTCTGTATGAAGCGTCATGGAGGTGATTGACCTGTGTTCTGAGGGTTGGTGGGCAGAGAGACCAGTGATGACTCTCACCTGGAAAAGTCAAAAGGTGGCTTCAGGTCATCACAGACTTGATAACTTGAAACAACTTTCCTACTGAAATCAATAAAATAACCTGGATGAAATAATAATAATAATAATAATAATAATAATAATAATAATAATAATAAGGAATCTTCCTAAAATTTTCTAAGACCTAGCAAGATAAGAAGGTATGAGTGACTTTTACCTTAGTAGATGGACTCCTTATTTTGCTGTCATATAATTATGGGTAAAGCTCAACATGATGCTGACCAATTAGCAATTTCAGAAATGACTGATCTGGGCTCAGGGCTCTGGGCCCACATTTCCTCTGCTAACACTCTGGGAGGCTCCCTCCTCCTCCTGTTCCAGATTTGCTATCTCTTCAGCCTCTTTTTTGGGCATACAGCCTGGGAAGACAGGATGTTATGGCTACAAACATTCATCTACTTTTCACTGTGGGAATAAATTTGTTTCCTATTTCTCAGATTGGTTGAGGGATTAAAAAATATGTTTTATTTCTTGATAACTTTGTGGGGATTTTTGGAAATGCTACTCTTTTTTATAGTTGAAATTATATAGATACAATTGAAGCAACTGAAAATATTTATTTCAATAGCAGAAAGGGAGAATATATTTTTACTGTAGAGTATCCAAATATAACTTTTCACACAAGTACTGACAGACACCAAATCGGGCTTTTGAAGATCAGATATTTACTTGAAAAAAACCTTGTTCAATGTCAGTTCCAGGCAAAGAACTGCAACGATTGGATACACAAAATTCTGTCTGCCTCTCTTTAGTCCTTAATATAAAATTCACAGAAGAAGACATGATGACCTAATATGTTGGCCCCTGGGAGCCTACAGTATCATTGGAGCCAAGAAAATAAGCACACATAGCCCTTATCAAGACTGTGACCACATCCTTCCCAACATGGAGCAACCTCAGTCCTAACTCCAGAACTCAGTCCTGGCTAAGCCTCAGCCTCAGCCTGCAGCACTTCCTGAGCTTCTCCGGTGGATGCCTCAGTATCAGAGGAAAGAGGGAGGGGAGTCTAATGGCTGTTAATTGTACCTCCACAGATGCCAGTAACTGTACCTCCAAATGTCTGGTTTGAATCATTTCCTGTTGACATGGGTTCCTATTTAGAGACTTTGTATGTTGAAATGGCCTGATTATATCAGAGAGAAGGTAAGGTCTATTATTTCACCTCCCAGGGAAATGTAGGAGATCCAAATGCCTCTCAGGGTCTCTAAGAGGGCGAGAGGTGCTGAGGAGATGAGCATACTGAGCGCCCAGGATTTGAATGAAAGCTGAAAGGTGGGAACTTCATATCCCAAGGCATGGTATTAATCAGTAGTGGTGGGTTCAGGTCTGGTTATTGCACTAGCCAATTCAGAGGAAGAGGCCAAGTCCCAGAGACCAGGAGTTCAAGGGTAGGAAGTCATGAGGATCCAGAGAGTGGCAGGAGGATGATTTTAAAAACTAACACTCTTCCTGTGTGCAGTGATGGCATCTGGGGAGGAGAGGAGGAAGAGAGAAACAGGAAAGTTGGAGACTGTACCAAAAGAAACTGAACCAACCTGCAAGAGACTGTTCTAAACTGGATGAAACCATTTTAGATCAGTAAGTTTAGTGCCTCCCTCCGATATCAGAATGAGGAAGAGATGAGAAATATCATTTATATACAATAACGATGCTCCCCTGCAACACACACTGAGCTGTAGCACGTGTATGTTCCACCACTGTGCCCTGCTCAAGGTTGCCTAGGTGAGGGGGCACTCGCGGGGACCAAAATCCCATCCCTTGCCCACCCCCATCTACATCTGGGAGCAGGGCTGTAGCAGCCTGGAGAAAGAGTGCCGTTTTCTAATTATTCTGCCTAGGCATGTGTCTTTTTTTAATTAGTAAAAAGGAGTCTTATGTGCTATGGGATGTCCTATTTAGGAATTAATAAGTACAAAGAGTTACATAGACAAAAATCAGGATTTCAAATAAATTGAATCCATGAAGCTTCATGGCCCTAAGGAAAGACAAAACTAGTCTACATAAAAAGAATTATCAAAGAACCAATGAAAATAGTATTGTTAGGATGCAATAACCAGACTTTAAATTTCAGAGCCTTGAGAGAAACTGACAGTTATAACAAATGTAGGGGAAAATAAAAAAGGCATTTCCATAGACCACATGGCGTAAAGTCAAGGAGCCTAGAGTGTGGAGTCAGAGGACAGGGGTGGACTTGAGCATCTCCAGTGATGTAACACCCACTCCAGTGACTGCTGTGAGGACTATGAGATTATAAGTCCAAAATGCTTAGCATCAAACCTGGACTAGAGTAAGGACTCAGTAAGATTAATTATTAGTACTTGTAATTAAATTTCAGTTTTGTCTATATCTCCTTGTGTAAATTAATTGGGACAATTAATAAAGAAAAATCTTCCTCTGGGGACATTTTCAATATTGCTGTCTCTACCAGATACACCTATCTCTGTCTCTGCCTCTGTCTCTATCTATATCTCTACCTCTATCTTTATATCTCTAGCCATTTCTATGTCAATGTCTATGTCTATGACTATGTCTTTATATATATCTATATCTGTATCTATATCTAAATCTTTAGCTACCTGTCTATCTAACTATCTGGAAATGAACCAGTGGGTTTGCTGTTGCCACAATCTGACTAATATTCTCCAGACAAATCAGAAACCTCAGAAATGTCATGGGTGGTGGCTCCTGCTTAAGCCCCTGTTTCCTCCCCAGCAGTCACATGCACCTGACACTGATGTGAGGCTTCCGGCTACCAGTGTTCTCAAGTCTCTGCCTTGACTTGGAGGCAAAGCCTGGGTAGACCAGATGTCCAATTATAAGCACTCATCCGCCCTTTTCTCTGGGATAGTGAGTTTGTTTTTCCTTCTGTTCAGATTATGTAAGAACCTAAAGAAAATTTTTAATGCTGCCTCTGAATATTTCAGAGAAAACGTCTGTTTTATTCTCTTTCTCTCTCTCTTTTTCTAGTTAGTAGTCAAAATGGTTCAACCAGAAATATCTGTATTCACAACAGAAAAGAAGGACAAATTTACTCATGTACAATACTCAACACTGCATCTGCTACCTTAATCATGTGCTGATACCAACAAAAATAAATCAGGCTTTACAGCATCTGATAAATAGTTGTTCTATTATAACACCTGCTCAGAGGCAGTTAGATGAGAACAACAAATTGGCAGCATTGAGAGATTCTGTCTCCTCCACTGCAATTCTTTTTATAAAGTCCTCAGAATAAAGTAGATGAAGCCAAGTACAAATGGGTACAAAGTCTTAGAGGAGCCAAGATAATCAGCCCAAGAATCCCCTTCAGTTCTCGACTTGCGTCCTTTCCACCTGGGCAACTTCAGCCCTGGTTCCCAGCTTCAGCCTCAGTCCCTGCCTTGTGCTTCCTGAAAGGTGCCTCAGTCCCAGAGTCAATAGGAAAAGGAGGCAGACAGCAACCAGCTGAGCCCACATGATGCCAGCCTTCATGCTCCAAATTCCAGTTGACCCGATTGCCTCCTGATCAGGGCTTCTGTCTGAGACTTCTTGAGAACAGCCTGAGTGAATCGGGGACCAGTGATCCTTTGTCCTGAGATTCCAGGGAGTGTGGATGGCACAGACTGAATATTAAGGGACTTGAAATGAAAGGAGGGTGCACCGGGTCATAGGATGCTACTGCAAGTGCCAAATGTTGTACCATATGAATTAGGATGAATGCAAGTGCTGCTAGAATATAAGTGCCACATAATTAGAGAACTTTTGTCTCTGGTTTCTGTGACATTCCCAGGATCTGCTTAATGCCTTGCCTGTAGTGGATCTTCAATAAATATTTGCTGAATTAATGCATGAATAAATAAATCGTAGGAAGCATTGTTGATGAAGCAAATTTAGAATGTTTCCTGTAATCAGTCATATATATATCAATCATATATATGTATAATATATAATATATATATGTATATGAAATATAGTATTTTGTTTAAGAACATGGGTTCCAGAGTCAGACCCTCTGGTGCAAATTACTGTTCTGCCACTTACTCCTGTCAGAACTTGGACAGATGCCTGCTCTGTCAAAGCCTCCCTTTTCTCATCTGAAAAATGGGAACAATAATGAGAGCACCCATTTAGTAGGTTTTGTGAAGATTAAATGAGATAATGGGGCCCAAATGTTTGCAGTGCAGTGCCTGCCACATAGAACGTCTTCAATTATTGTGAGCTATTAATATTTTGAGAAGTAAATAAAATAAAAATATGTATGTTCTGAAAGTGTTTAAAATAATAAGTAAAAGATAAATTCTACGTTTGTTTACTTCTTTGTTTGAAACAATAAATACAAAAAAATTTTTTCCAGGAACATTTCCAAAGTGATCATTCACCTTTGTTGGCTCCTGGCATCTAAAACCCTGTCCTATGTTTAGGGAATTTCCCACCCTATGAATCTTAAAGAAAGAATGAATTTATCTCCCACTATAGAAAGGAAAATTTCCAGACACATTTTCTCAGCCTACCTTTCAGCTAAAGTCAAGCAGACAGTGTGGGCTCCACCAATTAGACACATTCCTCACAACTGCCATGCCACTCACTCACACACACACACACACACACACACACACACACACACAGATGCTGGAGTTGCAGGATCTGGAAGGAAACATCCGGCAGTGATGGTGGTGCAGGGGACCTAGTTCCAGAGTAGCCATGGATGCCCAAGCAGTGGCAGCACCCAGGTCCCAGAGCCGAGTGCCTGCAGCAGCACTGGCCTCGGCTGCAGTGTCAGTGCCCTTCACCTCCTCTTTCTGATGTCCCTGTGCAGGGGAAGAGTGAGTCCTTCTAGTTGTACGCCACAGGCCTTCTGGTCTACCGCCCTCTCCTCCTCAACATTTGATTTGCCAGTGTTGATCGCCTCAGAAATGGTATTTATTGGAAAAGAGGGAAAATAGGGCAGCTGCCTTAGGAGAAAAATCCAGCCACTGAGCCAGCTTCTTCCTCTCTTTTCTCCTCAGGGGGACCGAAAACGGTCTGAATTCACATTGACCCCACACGATGTGTGACAGAGCTGGAAGTAAGTTTCAGGGACAACCGCTGCCCAGGGTCAAAGGAGCTCTAATAAACAAAAAGATTTCAGAAAAAACCATATGGAAATAATAAAAAGCAAGTGAAGAAGCTTAGCTGAAGAAAAAACTGAGCTAAAGAAGTTCTCTAAATGTGGAAAAATGGAATGCTAACAATATTTGACTGCTTTCCCAGGTTTCTACTTCCGAATGGTTGCCAAAGCATTTAACAATGAAAGTTGGGGAAAAAGTAAAATGGTTGACAGCATGGGGAAGTTAAATTAAAAAAATGGTAATAGTAGTAATAATATCTAACAATTACTGAAAATTTACTGTAGGCTAGAAACGGTACTAGGCACTTTTATTTACTTGATCTGCATAAACTTTTGAGATAGGCATTATTATTGCATCCATTTTCAGATGAGGAATTTGAGGCACAAAGAGATTAAGAAATTTGCACACAGTCAGGCAGCTTCTAAGTAACAGATATGAACAGATAATAGTGGTGGACAACAAAAAATGCTTCAATGACATGGGAAGTTGCTCAGAATATAGTATGAACTGAAAGAAGAATACAAAACCCTAAACATATCCCACATGTAACTTATAAATATATTTACAGTCCATAAAATCATATTAATATCCATATATATGCAAAAAGAAATCCAGAAATTAACACACCATCATGATAATAGTTGTTGGTCTTGGTGACATGATCATGGGAGTTTTTATTTTCATCTTCACCCTGTTTCTCTGAATTTCTACGATGACTATCTTTACCAGCATGTCCACTTATAACCTGTGTGACTTTCATTGAGTCACATCGCTCCTCTGTAACTCATTTTCCTGATCTATAAAATGAAAACTACAAACACCCATATCATGTGATTGCCGTGAAAATTTAAAAAGTGAAGAACATTTAGAAAACAAACTTACGAAATAGAAAATGCTCATTAAATATTTGTTATTATAAAAGTTAATATTTATTAAACATGCAATATTTTAAAATACTATGCTGAGAAAAAATATTCATAAAATAGCTCCTAGGCAAGTAGAAACGATCCCCGTTTCCACAGAAATCAAGGTGCCCCCATGGCCCGTCACATTCGTGCTCAAGAGACCTAAGGAGACCACCAGCCTTATCCTGAGATCCGTAGGGCGTGAAGCCCACAGAAAACAGTGACCTCAGGCCTGCAGCCAGCAGTAAAGGCCAAGGTCCCACCTGACCCACCACTTCCTTCCCTCTCCCCAGTTCAGGCCACGCCCACTTCCACTGACCTGAGGCATTCGGTCACCAGGTCCCCACTCTCCTGCCTTCTCCTTGAAGACACAGCCTGGCAGACGGGATGTCACTGCTGGAAGCATTCATCTTCTTGTCCTTCTGGGCTGGTGAGTCATAGTCCTTGACCATTTCAGTCTAAATGAGTGAGCAAAGAAATGCTTTAATATTTCCTATATTGTCAGAAGTTCATTGAAAATTCTCTTCTTCCACTTACAGTTGGACTTGCATTATCAAAAGTGGAGCAGTCCCAGATATCCATTTCCACAGAAGTAAAGAAAAGTATTGAAATACACTGCAAGATAACGAGCTCGGATTTTGAGGAAGAAGTCGTTCACTGGTACCGGCAGGGAATGAATGAGACTTTGGAGCATGTGATTTATGTGAGCTCGACAAGAACCCCAGCTCGAGCTGACCTAAGTGGGAAGAAAAATAAACTTGAGGCAAGAAAGGATTCTCAAACTTCCACTTCAATCCTGACCATAAATTTCATAGGAAAAGAAGATGCGGCCATTTACTACTGTGCTGGATGGCACCACAGTACTGGAACTGTTGAGACAACCCACACAAGATCCCCTCCTTGGGTCTGTGCCCACCCACATCCTTCCCAACAGTGGCAACCACAGCCAGGCCCCAGCTGGGCTCCCAGCCTCAGCCTCTCCTTCTCTGCAGCACTTCTGGAGCTTTCCAGGAAGCCATTTTGGATTATGCTTGCACATTAGCTTCCAGCTGACCCCAGGAATTGTGCTTCCAAAGCTTTATTTGACACTAGTTCCCAACAAATTACAGTCCTGTCTGGGGACTGAGAGCACAATGGCTGTGCCAGTGTCCATCACCTCACCATCCAGAGACTCTCAGTAAGTGGGCAAGGTTCAGAATGAGAGAGGGAATCACCATGAGCCGTTATTATCAAATATACTCAAGACAACCCCTCTGCAATATAACCATTATTGGTCCATTTTACAACTAAAGAAATTAAAGCTTAGAGAATTTAGGCTTAATGATCAGCCAAAGACAAGAAGTCCCTGCTTCTTGAAGTGGACTGTGAGACGACACTGAAAAGTTTAAGGATTGCAGTTCTTAAGTGAACACTAGGGTATCTGGGGGAAATTAGGGATGCAGCAATGCCGTTTTTCAGGGAGGTGTGGGGAGAAGGATTCTGCCCATATGATGTCATGAGAACAGAGCTCCAAATTCATTGAGACCCTTAAATGAGCCCACTATATTGGGTAACCCTTGATCTGTCTGTGAAAGAAGGGAAAGAATCTGCCAAGACCAAAAGAGCTAATATCGCTTGTGAGTCATCTATCAGTTTTCTCAACTC
This sequence comes from Tapirus indicus, assembly GCA_031878705.1. NCBI lineage: Eukaryota > Metazoa > Chordata > Mammalia > Perissodactyla > Tapiridae > Tapirus > Tapirus indicus. The sequence continues at coordinate 78,379,031 of CM062917.1, forward strand.
CTTGAAAATATAGCTCCTTTAACCCACACTACCTACAAAGTCTGTTCTGTTATCATCAAGCTTATTTGACTCATGAGGAAAGTGAAGTACTAAGTGGTTCAGTCACTTGTCAAGTCACATAGCTGGTAGGTGGCTGGTTGGCAGAGTAGGGTTGGGACCCAGACACTGGCTCCTCTTGCCTGTTACACTAACCACTTCTTAATTGCAAGACAATAAAAGAAACAATACATTGTTCCCATCCCCATAGAGGACACAGAACTAAACATTATGGAACATTAACTGACTCGAATTATTATTATGTGCTGAAGCCCCTGCCCAGGATTGGAGTGATTAGGTGTCTTCACAGAATAAATAAAATGCCGATAAATTGTCAATTGACTTTTCAATATAAAACAATAAAAAGATCCTTACTTTCTATTTCTAACAGTGGTATCTGCACTGGGCTTCTGGTAAGAATATAGGTATCTCCTTGCAAGTTTCCTATAGGTACTGTATACCTTAATTAAAAATTCCCCAAATGACATCAACATATTCATTCTCTCTAGCCCTTATTTCAAGGATCCACAGTCTATTGTTCAAATTTGAGATGTATTGGGAGGAAAAAGGAGACATTTGCAGGCCAGGCCGACACAAGAGATGGAATTAGACACGTGATCCTTTAGCCCTTCTTCTCCCACCTCTGGTGGCTCATATTTCTTTGATTTACATCCTCACCTACACTATTTATGACCAGGACAGTTTCTTAGTGGGGAGACCATTGCCTTCTTGAGATGAAACAGAATCTTCCTAGTGCCCTATATTTTTCATGTAAGCAAATTTGAGACCAGAACCTGAGTGGAACACACCAAATGTGAGGTGAGCCTGCTCCAGAAGGAATGCATGCAAAGTGTGGATTAAGCTTCTCAAAATACCTTTGCTGAATTCTTTGCATGGATTTTCTCATGTACTGTACAGAAGAGCAGTGGATCTTAGTGATATAGTGTCTTCAGAGGAACAGACCTCAGGAGGTAAAAGTGATGTCAGCTTTTCCACAAGATCCCTAAAAAAATAGTGACAAATTCAATGCTGAACAAAGGGAAAGAAGAAATAATTTATGTTGCATTCAAACGATAGAGTGATATGAAACCATTAAAAATGGCATTTTTGAGAATTTCTTAATAAGTGAAATGTTTACATTAAATACTAAAAAATCACATAAAGTACAAGCGAGTATACATTAAATCTCAAACATGTATTAACACACATATATTAAGGTAGTTTATTTTCCTGGTAGGGTGGATACGTTATGTTCTTCTTTATACTTTAATTGATTTTATACATTTTCAAAAAAGGAACTACAAAATTTTTTACAATTAAAATATTATTTAACAAGGTAATTTTCTCGCGTTTTTCAATAATAATAAAAATATCACTTGAAAACATCATAAAGGGCTTATTACGTGTCAGACGTAATATTATTATATTTTTTATATTTATATAAATATAAATTATTTATATTTTATGTTCATTATCAGTTTTAGTGTGATAATGTAACTTTCTGAGGTTTCTGAAAGATATTTATTTGGGCAGTTATAGATGTAGAAACTGAGACACAAAGTGATTAAATAATTCAGCCGACGTCAGGAGGGGCAAGTAAGTAGTACAGGAGGGTGATCATTTTCATAGGTCATTAATAATGATATTCACATAAATTTTTTAAGGACTTGATATATTTCCAAAATATAAAGTTAACTAAAAGAATAGAATATGGAACTGAATGTGTAAAATTTTAAATAAAAAATAAACTAAAAATATTTTATTTTAAAATTTAAAAATAGTTTTAAAAACATAGTTTTAACTGAAAAAGTATGTGTAGTGATCCAAGCAAATATACTACTATATATAAATGTGTGGCGAAAACCCTTAAAAGTATATGATGAGAGCTTTTATTTTCATCATTTTATAACGTATTCACTCAGATTTTCTTCAATGAGCATCTGTTACTTATCCAAGACCCACATTTGCCAGCTTTGTGACTTGGGATCAATGACCTTTGCCACATGTTCTCATCTGCTAAAGGGAGATAATAGTACAGCTGACTCTTCATATTGAGAAGTGTATGTGAAACAATATAAGAAAACTTAGAACAGTGCCAGCAAATCCTTGATACATATTAGACATAATACTAATGTTAAAGGCTTATTATTACATGTAAAAATGAATATTAATTAAAAATACTCCTCTCTATGACATAGTGTTCATGAGAGAGTTCCCAGGCCCAGGGCAAGTAGAAGCCGATCCCACTCCTACAGATTGCTCTGTCTAATATTCCTTTTAGTAATTTCAATCTCATCTCCTCTCAAAGGGCACCCAGATTACAAGTGAAATTTGGTTTCTCTGAGTTATAATCTGTATAGTGATTTCCCATTTAATTATAAAACAAAATGCTCATTGTATTTCAAATCAAAATGGCTACGGCTTTTAAAACGAGGTATGAATAATGTCAATTTGAAACTTCGGTTTGCCTTTTATTTATATTGTAAAATACTGTCCCTATTTCTTTCTCTTCAGTGCTGGATCCAAACAAATTAACGGAGGCACATTTTATATTTTATGACACAAAAGCCATATCCTTGCATCTCTGGAGCAATGTTTCTACAGTGTGAAAATTAAGGAAGGAACAGGAAAGTTTGAAACAGAATTAGGTCAACTCCAGAACTGCCCCATCCACTGCACAGACACATTCTTATCCAGACCATAAACCCTATTGCCCCATCAGTTCAGCAGCAGTGGGTCATCAGAACCACCCAAACTGCTCAGCTCTGCAGCAGGTCATGAAGGGCCCCATAGGATCACCTGACCCACCGCTTCCTCCTCTCACACCAAGTCACAGCACACCCTCCTCCCAATAACCTGGACCCTCCAAGGACCAGGGACCTCACTTTCCTGCCTTCTCCTGGCAGGCAGGAGGACAGTGCTGGGAACATTCATATTTTTTTCTCTCTGGGCTTGTAAGTTGCTCCTCAATTATTTTAACATAGATGAGAAATGAAACAGATTCCTTGTTGCTTTCTTTTTCTATGTCAGGTATTCACAGGAATTTACCTTTTTGGTTGGCAGCTGGGCTTGGGCAGTTAAAGGTGGAGCAAGCTGAAATGCCAAATTCCAGAAAAACAGAGAGAGACTCACATATCTTGTATAGTGCCCACTGAAGATGTTGAAAATACAGTTATACTCTGGTACCAGCAGAAACCAAAACAAATTATGGCACATCCTGTGTCTATCATTTCAGTAAGAACCCCAGCTCCAATTTGCTTAGGTGAGAGGAACAACAAAATTGAGGCAAGTAAAACTTTTCAAACATCCACTTCAATCCTTACCATAAACTTTATGGAAAAAGATGTGGCCATTGACTACTGTGCTGGTGGGACTCACAGCACTGGAGGTGCCAGCATCCCCAACAACATCCTCTCCTGGGTCCGCTACAGCCTTCCCACAGGAGCAAACCCAACTGCCTCCTGCCTGGGCTCCCAGCCTCTGGGTCACCTTCTCTGCTTCATTTCCTGAGATTTCCAGGAGGCCAACTTGGGTCATGCTCACACATAAAGACCCACCTTGAGCAGGGAGCATTCCTGACCAAATCTTGTTCCCAAATCTTCATTTAACACTGCTTCCTAATGAATTAAAGTCTTGTCTGGGAGTGAGTGGACACAGGACCCACTTATCATATCACCCTCCAGGGACTTCCACTAACTGTGAATGACTTAGGCTGAGCGGGAGAATCATTGCTACCAGGACTCATAGATACAGTACATACATATTACCACATATAGTTATCACAACACCCCTGCAATATAACTATTATTTGCCCGTTTTACAGACAAAGAAACTAAGGCTTAGAGAGTTAAAGTATTTGGTCAAAGACAAGAAGTCCAGGCTTCTTTAACCAGACCATGGTGCTACCCTGAAAATTTAAAGATCATAATTCTATAATAAACAGAATACTTGAAGTAAATTTGGGATGGAGAAGAGTCTCTTTTCCAAGGGAGGAGAAAGATGGTTCCTCACTTCACATTCAGGGCTGTGCCAGAATGATGTCATCAGAACAGAGCTCTGAGTCACTGGGGCCATTAGATGAGACCACCATACTGTGAATAACCCTTGGTTCTGCCTATGAAAGAAGAGAGAAAATGGGCCAAGAGAAAAACAGCTAATAATTTTGCATATGAATGAGTTCTTTATTAGTGTTCTCAATTCTTTGCACATATGAAATCTTTTAACCCTCGCAGTAACCTCTGAGGTCTCTTCCATTATCATGAAGCCCATGTGACCTACCAGGTGAGTGAGATACTACCTGTCTCAGGAATGTGTCCAAGTCACACAGCGGGTATGTAGCAGAGTAGGGTTGGACTCAGGTAATCTAGCTCCAGATCTGTCCCTTTGATCACTGAGGATAAAAAGAAGTGCTATGCATTGTTCCTACCCCCATGAAGAAAACCTAAGCTTTGTGGAACATTCACTGACACAATTTATCATTTTGTAGTGAATCACGTGACCAGGATTTGAGTAATTAGGAGTCTTCACAGAATATGTGAAATGCCAATAAATTAGCAATTTGTTTTCCAAAATATAAAACAACAAAAATTCTATTGTTTATGATGCCACCTCTGAAATAATTGTGAAATAAATGAAGACTACCCTTTAATCCATGCATTCTTCTCATGCAGCACATCCTGAGCTCCCCACCGAAGAATATGGATATCACCCCACATCTGTGCTATAGATATTCCCTTATTTATTTGATAATTTCCAGGGTCATGGCAACACATTAATCCCCATCATCCCCTCCTCTAAGGACCCTGGTCTATTTCTCAATTCAAGGAGGCCATTGGAAGAGAGAAATGAGAGTCATAGGAAACACTGACATAGGATCAGTCTGTCAGCCTTTCTCCTCCTGCCTCTGATGCAGGAAAGCTTTTGTGGTTGCATCCTGTCCCTGTAATTCCTGACCATCACGTTCCCTCAGTGTGGGCCGGAATTGATTTCTTGAACCCAAATAGGACCTTATTAGTTACCTAAACTTTTAATAGAAGCTAAGGTGGAGAGCAAGATCTGAGAGAAACACAAAGAATCTGAGAACATAAGCCCTTTTCAGACAGGAATGCAGACAAGCTTGTCAACATACCTCTGCTACCTTCTTTACCTTGTTCTCTCCTCTCAGATGCAGAAGATTCTCACAGAGCAGTAATGAGGTGTCCACAGCGGGACACCCTGTGTTCAGAGGAAAACTCTCCATCAGCTTTTTATTTAGTCTGATAGACTAAATGGTGAACAGGGAAAGAGATACCTGATTTCTGTTGCATTCAAAGGTTGGAATACAATACAGCCATTGTAAACAATTTTTTGTGGATTTATTGCTAAAATTTAAAAATATTCACAATATAATATAAAGGAAAGTTCATTAGTATATAATAACCTTTTAAAAATATAAATGTCTATATTGATAGGAGAATAAAAAAAGGGGGAAGGAAATTCTTCAAAATTTTAAGAATGGTTATTCCTGAAGGAATAGACGGTTTTATTTCTTCTATGTGCTTTTGATTGACTTTACATATTTTCCTAAATAAGCTACTATGGTTTTATTATAAAAAAGATTTAACAAAGTAATTTTCTCTTGTTTGATAATAATAGTGATAATGACTTCATAACATCATTGAAGACTCACGATGCACCAAGTACTAATATCTGAGTGTTTTCTGCATCACCCTCATGTAATGTGATAATGTAAGTCTTTTAACACCTCTAAAAAATATGTATATAGGCAAGGTACACACGTGGAAAGCGAGGCACAAGAAGCTTAAATAACTCAGCCAATGTCAGATAGGGTTAAGTGGTATAGAAGGGTGTTTAATTATTTTTGGTCACTAAAAATAATATTCACATAGATTATTTAAAGACCTGCAATATTGCTCATAATAATAACTTAACCAAAAGAAAGGAATATAATGCCAACTATGCAAACCCCACTTAAAAATGTATATTTTTATATATAAAACCAAGCAGTCCTATTTGTATCCATAAATATGTAGAGAAAAAGTCAAAGTAAAAGAGTGTCTTTTATCGTCATTTTTCTTACCTCATTTTACTCAGATTTTCTTTAACGAACACCTGTTACTTATCTATTCTCATATGTACCTGCTCTGTGTCTTTGAATGAGTCACTTCTCTTACCACTGTCCTCATTTGTCGAATGGAGATTATGATAACAGCTACTTTGCAGAACCGTTGAGAGGATTAAATAAACTAAAATAATAAAACATTTAGAATAATGCCTCACAAAAGCAAGCTCTCAATGGATATTCGAAGTTATATTAACTTTAAAGCTTATCAGTACATGTAAAACCTAACATTGCTCTGAAAATATTCCCGCATGTGACATAACGCTCAGGAGACAGTTCCAAGGCCCGGGTGAGTAGAAGCTGATTTCCACAGGCTGCTCTGTCTCATATATTCACCAGCATTCACAGTCTAGTCTCTTCTTGGAGGCACCCAGATTATAAGTGAAATTTGATTTCTCTGAGCCAGTCTGCACAGTGACATGTCAATTAATTTTATAAAACACAAAAATCCTCCAGTCTTAGTGCATACGGCATATTAAATAATACCTATGAGATATTTCAGAGTCTGATTTTTGTTTTGTCATGCTGTGTTACAGAAAAAAAAGGTCAGGTTTCATACCGGAGTCCTGAATCAACAGCAAATCACCAAAAGATAGACATAGGAGTTGATGACAGCAGTTATGTCTTCATATTTCTGAAGCAACGTGTCTATAGTATGGAATTTCAGGGGGGACGGCTGAGTGGGTATGAGAACCATCCCTGCCCCAACTCCCAGATGGACACATTCATCCCAGGATTTCTTTCCAGATTGTGAACCTTGTTACCCAATCTGTCCAGCACTCATGGGGTGCAGGAAGCCCCAGAACTGCTCATATTTGTTGGCAGATCATGAAGAACTCCAGGGAACCACCGATCCACCACTTCTTCTGAGACACCAGAACCAACCTCGCCCTCCTGCCACTGGCCTGAGACCTCCTGGGACAGGGTCTTCACTTTCTCACCTTCTCCCTGGTCAACAGGATGCCACCCCTGGAAGCAGTCATCTTCTCCTCCTTCTGGGCTTGTGAGTTGCCCCTAATCATTTCAGTCTACAGAGGAGACTGAAGAAGTTCTTTGCTGTTGCCTCTTTACATGTCATTTGTTCATGGGAGTTTCTCTTCTTTGCTTGCATTTAGCCTTGGACAGTTAAAGGTAGAGCAACTTGAAATAATTTCCAGAGAAAGAGATAAGAGTGTTCACGTACCTTGGTGTCCACTAAGGATTTTAACAGAGAATTCATACACTGATATGAGTAGAAACCGATCAGAGTGTAAAACACCTAGTAGCTGTCCTTTCAACAATTCTTGCTTAAGGTCGCTTAGGTGGGAAGAACAGCAAACTCGAGGCAAGTAGAAACTCTCACACATCCACTTCAATCTTGAAAATAAATTTCTTAGAGAAAGAAGATGAGGCCATGTACTACTGTGCCTGTTGGATTGGGATCCATAGCATTACAGTCGCCAAGATAACCTACACAAGAACCATCTTCAGGTTTGTGCCCACCCACCTCCTTCTCAATATGGGCCACCACCCAGACTGCACACCTGAGTGCTCAGCCTGAGCCTCCCTCCCTGCGATATTTCCTGGACTTTGCAGGAAGACATCCTAGATTCTGCTTATACAGTGAGTCCCACATGGTATCAACAATTATGGTCCAAATTAAACCAATTTGACACTATTTCCCACCAAATAAGTCTATCTGGGAACTCTGAAAATATGGGGTGGATAGTTCAGAGCAAAACCCATTTGTCTGTTAATTCGCTGTAAGGACAGAGATTTCTAGTAACTGAATGGCTCAGAATGAAGGCAGGAATGTGGTACACATAGATATTTCATAGATAGGTATTACATAGATACTTCTTGTTATTATTATTTTCCCATTTTATTCACGAGCATTGGAGGTTTTCAGAGGTAGAATGATCTGTCACACATAAGAATTCCAGGCCTTTTATTAGTATCCTGAGGCCATCCTGAAGAAATCTAATGATCATTGAATCCATAAGTAAACAATCAGCTATTTGGAGTATACAAGAGTCCAAAGTATAAATCCTGTATCCTAGGGGAAGAAGCTGCACCTCATTTCCCATTTAGGGTGCCATGCGGGGACAAAATGAACCACGCTCCATTAGAATGGGCCCCTGGGCACTTCAGGTGACTCCAACATGGCAGATATGCCTTTAAGATCTTGTTCTCCAGGGTTCTGCAAAGAAAACTAAAGATCCTGAATAAGAATCAGACGGTTAAAAAGAAAGATAATACATGCTCCCTGTATCTATAGAGGAAACAAAGGTAATATCCCTTACAAATTAATAAAATAAAAAAATATTGAGAATTGAATTCTGTGGTTAGTATTCAGGTGGGTGGGAGTTTTCAAGGAATAGTGAAACAACACGTAACACGTAAAACTATAAAAATTTCTCTCCCACATCCTTATAGATCACTTTCAAACAATGAGGAAATTAATGAGGAAAAAAATTTACTTCAAAAAAATTTTCTAATATTGGTACCTTTATACTTATGTGTAGCTTACCACATAGTTGCCACACATGTAGTTGACCTAGTTCCTGAAATAACTGCCACACATTCATGCTCCATTTCTCCCTTCTAAGAATCAGGTTGTGCTGTTTGGTGTGGAGATGCTATGGAAAGCAGAACGAGGGAACACCAGGGGGCTGCCACGGCAGTGTCAGCCCCTTCTGAGGGCCAAACTCAGGATCCTGTGCCCTACACCCTGTCCTTTGTGATTCCTGACTGGGGTGGGTCCACAGCGGGAGGAACCTGAGAGCCAGAGTCTCAACAGACCCTCACCTTTCACCTAAGACGTATACAGAAACAAAGGTAAGAACACTGAAAGGAATATAAAGAGTCAGAGAACATGAACCCTTTCCAGAAAGAAGTGAATGAAAAGATGGAATTAAGCCTCTCACAATATCATCTCACAATATCTCTCACAATGTGCCAAATACTTTAAATGGATTATTTCATTTAATCCTCAAAAGAACAGTGCAGAATTCGATTGAAGTGGCTGCACAGGGACTGACCTCAGGCGATGGAGCTACTTTGACTTTTCAACAGACCACTGGGATGTTTATGGGGATGAAAACCCAGTAACACTACAGTGATGAACAGGAGAAAAGGGGGCACCTTATCTAAGTGGTTTTAAAGTGACAAAATACTATGTAGCCTTTGAAAACATGTTTTTTGAAGAATTATAACTAAAACTGAAAATATTCACTACATATTAGCAAGGAAAATGTTGAACACAGAACCTGTCTATATAGTAAGCTCTCAAATACATAAAGGTATATATTGAAAAAAGAACAAAAGGAAAAAAAATTATCCAAAGTTTAAATAATAGATGCCCCTGAAGGATAGGTGGTTTTAATTTCTCCTTGGTACTTGTACAGATTTTATACATTTTAACAAAAAGCTTCTATTACTTTGAAAGATATGCATGCATAACAGAATCAATATTTTATTGATTTATACATTTAATAATGAGATTGTTTACATAACAGTATACAATATACTCATATATAAGGCACACTTAAAATTGCTATGTATTTGTATTTTACCATCTAATCATATTATTAGTCTATATCTCCTAGAAAAATGAAAACTAAGAAGCTACAATTAACTATAAGGGTAATGGTTGTTCCATGAAGCAATGACTCAGCAAACTATGTCCATATCCAGCAATCCCCAGTTTTGTAAATAAAGTTTTACCGAAACACAACCTTGTCCATTTGTTTACATATTGTCTACCTAGCTGCTTTTGCACTACGGTGACAGAGTCGAGTAGTTCCACCAGAGACCCACAAAGCCTAAAATGTTTACTATTTGGCCCTCTACAGAAAATGATTGTTAGTCACTGCCCAAGAATGATATACTGAGGAGTGACGTTTATTTTTATTTTATGTTTCCCTATTTCTCAATTTTTCTTTAATGACCCTTTGTTACATATCCACCCTCCCCATATTAACTTACTCTGGATAAATTGCTTAACATATCTTTGATTCATTTTCCTCATTTAAAAATGGATAACATAATGATGTTTACCTGAATAAGCTGTTGAGAAGAGTAACTTAAATAATACATATAAAGTTCTTACAATTCTTGGAGCATGTCTAATGCTCAATAAATTGAGGCATTACATTGACCATATGGGTTATTATTGCATATTCAAAAATAAAATAATTTAGACTAATACTCAAAGTCCTGGATACTCAAAGTCTGATTCACGGACCAGCAGCATGTGGTTCACCAAGAAGCTTGTTAGAAATGCAGAAAATCAAGCCTCAACCCAGGCCCACTGACTCAAGAGTCTGCATTCCACAAGATTCCCAGGTGATTCCCACATACTTTCCATTTGGAAAAGCATGGCTTGGAAAGTAAAGAAACACTTGAAGGTAACACAAAACAACAAGAATATGAGCATTTTCCTGAAAGGAATGAAAGAAAAGTGTGGATTAAGACTTTCTGAAGGAGTATCAAGGAATATGTGACGAAATCCTTGGAAAAGTAGCATGCATGAGTCCTGAGAGGGCCACAGAGGAACCCAGCAGGACAGATCTCAGAGGGTGAAGCCACATCAGCTCCTCAGTACCCTCCCTGGGAATCCATGAGGAGAAAATGGGGAAACTAATTTATGTTGCACTCAAATTTTGATAATCTATATGTCTACCAAAAATAGTGACTTTCAGGGAATAAAGTTGAAGATACTAACTTGAAAATATCGAGAAAAACAGGAGAACGTAGAACTGCATATGTGGTTAGCTCTGAGATACATGAATGCATATATTAATAAAATCAAGGTAAATTAAAATGTTTTAAGAGTAGTAAAGCCTGTGTGATGGATGATTTTTATTTCTTTGTACTTCTACTATTTTTAAAAACTTTTAAATGATCTCCTGCAACATTTATTATAAAAAATGCACACTGTAAACATGGTAAAGTTTGTATTTATTTATAAATTTAGACATAAAACTATTTATAAGTTTGTAGTCAAAATAAATAGTATAAACAATTCTATATGTAAATGACTACTTAAATCATATATATGTGTGTATATAATTTTAAATTATATCCAGTCAGGTGCTGCATAATGATGTTTCAGTCAATGACGGGCCACATATACAACAGTGGTCCCATAAGATTAGTACCATATTGCCTATAAGTGTAGTAGGCTATACCGTCTAGGTTTGTATGAGCACAGTCCATGATATTTGCCCAACAATGAAATTGCCTAATGAGACATTTCTCAGAATGTATCTCCATTGTTAAGAGATGCATGACTGTACACGTATATAATTTAGTATTTGTATATAATCATATAACTTTATGTATATCCATATATGCAGATGCTATAGAGGAAGAAAACTATAAATATATGAACCACAATGAAGATAGGGTTTGCCCTACAGTGCTATAATAATGGGAGTCCTTTGCTGTTGTCTTTATATAGTCCCCTTTTCCTCAAAATTTCTTCACTGAGCTCTTGTTACTAATCTAGGTTCCCAAGTGTGCCAGCTGTGAGACTTTGGATAAATGAGTTAACATTTGTTTGTCACACTTTCCTCATCTCTACAATGGTGACTACTATAATATCAACATCATAGGACTGTTGAGAAAAGAAAATGAATTTTTATATATATATAAAAATATATATATATTTTATATATATATAGCACAATGCCTAGAACATAGCAAATGCTCAAAACATAGTAATTGTAATGGTTGCTATTGTATACCAAAAATTGCTTTTAAAGCATCTTCTACATATTGTGATATTCACGAGATAGGCTACAAGATCTAGCTGGCTTCAAGCCATTACTCATTCTAAAGACTAGTTTATCTGGTGTTGTCTCAAACAAGTGAAAGATATGAAGTTGAAATTTGGTCTCTCTGAAAGTGAATCTGTATTGTGATGTCCAAATTAATTTTAAAAAATGTATACTATGGTTTATGCATTTGGACTTCAATTTGGTAATCAAATAATATCAACAGAAATTTCAGTAGTGAATATAATTATTGAAAAATACAGGTATGTTTTATATCCCTGGGCCCTGAATCCATAGTAAATCCACAAAGAGAAAGGTTTTTGCATTGAACACAAAAGGCATGTTTTCATATGTATTGTATGAAAAACTGGGAGAGACCCAGGGTATGTGAAAGAAAATTAAGCAAATCTCTGCATCACCCCCAGATCAACACACAATCAAGACTCTCTCCCTGGATCTGCTGGGCACCCATGGGACACTGAGGGAACAGCAACTTCAGACCTGTCTGATCTGCAGCCAGCACAGAACGACCGCAGGAAACCATGTGACCCACCCAAGTCAGGCCACACCCTCCTGCCCCTGATCTGCACGATCTGGGCATCCAGTCCTTATTTTCCTACCTTCTCAGATGGATGTCATTGCTGGAAGTATTCGTCTTCTCCCTCCGAGCTCATAGCTGCTCCTCAGTAGTTTCAACTCTTGATGAGAGAGCAAAGAAATTCTTTACTGGTGCCTCTTTATAATATCAGGTATTCATATGATTTCTCTTTTTTTGCTTACAGTTTGTTCTTGACTGTAATCAAATGGTATTGGAACAACAGTTCATCAACGTGGGAAAAATAAACCTTAATCCTTACCAAACACTATGTACCAATATTAACTCAAAATGGATTATAGGCCTAAGTATAAAACCTGAAACAAGAAACCTTCCAGATGAAAATACAGGAAAAAATCTTTATTGCCTTTTTTTTTTTTGCCTATGTAAGCAGAGATTTCTTAGATAGGAAACAAAAAGCAAGAATCATAAAAGAAACATTTGATAAATTACACTTCCTCAAAATTAACATTTCCACTCTTTTCAAGACTGATAAGGAAATGGAAAGAAAAGCCACAGATTAGGAGAAAATATTTTCAAAACTCATATCAGAGAAAAGACTGACGTCCAGAAGATATAAAGAACTCTGACAACTCAATAATAAGAAAAGCAACCTTTTAAAAAATGGGAAAGAAGACCAACACGTGCTCAGAGATGTAGGGAGATGAAAATGTCATTGCTTCCATCTTACAACATCAGAAAAAAGTTGGGCAAACTGAAAATTAATGATTTTGCTTGAATCCATCAGAGAACTGAGGTTGCAGGGCAGGTGACTCACTCAAAATCTGGAGACAGGCACTTGCAGGGAGAAATGGGAGCTGAGCATTTGTTTACCTTGGACAGATGTCATCAAACACATTAAGCTGGTCCGAAAATTAAACTATAAATTTTTAATGAAACAGGAGCTGAGTACAGACTAGTAAGAGAGTGTGAATCCTTGGGGACCACAAATATAGGGCATTTCCCACCATCCTTTAAGCTTCTTCTCTAAAACCCCACATGATTCTTATAGGGAAGATCAGGGAGGATCCACAGAAAGCTTCTTCCTTGGTGCTGGCTGTGGGAGGGAAACAGCAGCCACTGCCTAAATCCACCCAGACCTAATGCAGCCCATCTCCACTGCAGAAAAAAACAACCATCTAATCTTCAGGGGAAGGCACTGGTGAAGTCCCACTGCAGTTAGGGGAGGGGAAAGGAGGCTACCACCAAAAATTTGCCCAGAACCATCTCACTTATCCCCACAAAGTGACAAGTTTTCATCTGCAGAAGGATGGGCATCAAAACCGTAGCCTGAAGTAGGTGGATACCTACTGCATCTAGGGGAGGGACATGAGGATTAGACATGTCACATCTCTGGAAGAGGGGCAGGAACACTGGTGAATGCCACATCCTCAAGATCCAACTTCACTTACCTGTTTATAGTGGAGTCTAAATCAAAATATCAGGAATCTCTCTTCCCCACCTCTGACCACCATGCTACCAAACCTTGAGGAGAAATAATGGTGGATACAGAAAAAAAAATAGCTAAGAGAGCTTCAAGAGACAGAGTTTCTACGAGGAGAATAACAAAGTGAAGACTCAAAGCCAAGTGAGAAGACAAAAACAAAGTACCACCAGAGAAATTTTAAGCCTCTGAATCCTAACAGCAACAACCCCCAACTCTGCTAACTTAGCAACAACAAACTTCAAACCCAGCCTAACTCTTGACTAGATTAACATAAACCCCCACATTAAAGACCTAGAAGAAGGAAAGGTGTGCTTATTTTCAAGCATAAAAGACATTTACCTCAGTGTCTATTGTACTATAAAATATGTCTGGCTTCCAACCAAAAGCTTCAGAGACATACACAAAGGCAAGAAGAAGCAATCATCAGAACTAGACTGAGACATGACACAGATGTTGGAACAATCAGGGAATTTAAACTAACTGTGATTAATATGTGAAGACCTCTAATGGAAAAGGTAGACAACATGCAAGATCAGGCAGGTAATTTCAGCAGAGAGATGGAAATTATGAGAAAGAATCAAAAGGAAACACAAGAAATAAAAAACACAGTAACAGAAATGAAGAATGCCTTTGAAGGACTCACCAGTAGACTCAAAAGAAATTAGGAAAGAATTGGTTAACATGAAGATAGGCCATCAGAAATTACCCAAACTGCAACACAAGAAGATGAGATAGAGATAGAGATAAAGAGAGAGAGAAGGAGATAGAGAGAGGAAGCAGAATATCATAAATCACAGAAGAAGAGAACTGTGGACAATATCTAATTTTCAAACATATTTTGTAATTAGAATCCCAGAAGCAGATGAAAAAGCCAATGGGGAAGAAAGAACATTTGAAGAAACAATGGCTGAAATGCTTCTAGAATTAGCAAAAGCAAAGAGAAAATCTTGAAGGCAGCCAGAGAGGAAAAAATAGTGGACTTCCATCAGAAACAATGTAAGCAAGAAGACATTGGAGTGAAATCTTTAAAGTATTGAAAGAAAAAAAGCAACAACCTAGCAAAAATATCCTTCAAAAGTAAAGGAGAAATAAAGACTTTGTCGGAAAAAACAAAAATTGAGGGTATTCGTTGCCAGCAGATTTCTTCTGTAAGAAAAGTTAAAAGAAGTTATTCAGGCAGAAAAGATATGGTATAAATCAAAAACTTGAATCTACACAAAGAAATGATAAGCACTGGAAATAGAATAAATGAAGGTAAAATATACTCTTTTAAATCTTATTCTTAATTGCCCTAAAACAGGAGTTGGTAAACTTTTCAGTAAAGGACCAAATAGTAAATATTTTCAGTTTTGTGGGCCATGTGGTCTCTGTCCCAACTACTCGGCTGTGCCATTGCAGCACAAACGTCATTGTTACTATTAGACTTGGAGGCACAGGGAACTGTCGTGACAGCTGGGAGGGTATCCGTATTGAGAAGCCACATGACAGGAGCTGTGGCCTTTAGTCAAGGGACACAACCAACTTGTCCTAGTTTGAGTTCTCTAGAAGGTGTGCCTCGGGATTTGAGTATCAGTAGTTTATTTGGGAGATACAGGCAGACCAGCAGGGCAGTAAGGAAGTGAAACAGGGAAGGGAAGGCAGGCAATAAAGGGTGTTTTAGTGACCAGCTGCTGAGTGAGAAACTGGAGACTAGCAGAGTTCAAAAACAGAGTGATAAATGAATAATGAATTTCTTGTTCTGCTCTTATGTTTCGTGGGCCTGGCTATGTCAAATGAATAAAATCTGTGGAACCCCGAGTGATCTGATAGTCATTGTGTAGGTGAACCAGAGAATCTTGCTAAGAGTTAGAACCCTGGAGGGAAGTCATTACAGAGTAGAAAAATGTTCATGGTATCATAGGAATAAATAAAGACAGAGCATAAAATTGAATATACAATATTATTATAGCTGTGTGAAACAAATTTAAAAAAGAGACAGAAATTAATCCATAAGGGAATATACCAAACTGTTAACAGTAGTTGTCTCCAGTGATGGGACAAAAAGCGATTGTTTTCTCTTCTGTTTGTGCTTCTCTTTGATCCATACTGAGTATGCATTCATTTTATAATAGGAAATAACAATGGTTTTTGTTTTGAAGGTATATTAAGGTACTCCAAGGGCAGAGTATCGCTATGGTTTCCATTTAACGGTAACATTCAAAAATAAGAGAATCTGAAATGTCTCCTTTGCCTGGGTTATTTAAAGTATAAAGCTGGGTCATACAGAAGTAAGCTCTCCCTATGTCCACAATTGCCTAATAAAGTGTAGTGACGTGCAACGATGTTAGAATAGAACGGTTACCCAAGAGGCTACTCAAATGTAGACTCTAGGCTCTCTCTGTGTCTCTATGTCTCTCTCTCTTTTCCTCCCCTCTGTTTTAGACCAAAAAGGACTTTAGACCTTTAACAAGAAAAAGGTTTCTTTACCCTAACATCATTGGATGGTAACAATCACACAGTAATGAGAGAAATCTGCTGATGAATTGAGTTAGCAGACCTATTTCTGCAGGATGTTTGGGGGAAATACCATGGGTCCCTCTCCCTGCAGCCTATGGGTCTTAGCTGTGTGTTCTGAGCACCACTTCCTCTGGCTAAATCAGCCCTCAGATTTACTCTGTGATCATTCCATTATTCAATCACCTCTCCTGACAGGTGCCAGCAGAATGCTCCTCCTGTCACATGTCATCCTGGTGGCCTCCCTTTGGACTTGTGAGTGGCTCTACCCAAGGGGTATCTCATTCATTGGAAGGGAGGCCATAGAAAGCAAGGACAGTCAAACCAGCCCATTCAAGTGGAAGAAAGCCACATGGACTTTCAAAGGAGGCTGACAAATTCCACCATTACCTTGAACTCTTCAGAGGAAGAAATGTAGGAAGAAAATGTAAACTTCAGACCCCAACCTTTTCAGGAATAGAGAACAAATGTATACAGTTTCAATGAACATCAAAATTTCCCTAATTTTTGCTTCTGATTTTCTTTCAGATACAAGCGGAGACATTCTAATAACACAGCTCATAACATCCATTACCAAGAAAAAAGGAAATACAGCATTTCTGGAATGCAAAATAAAAAAAGATATCTGGAAGAAGAACATATATATACACTGGTACAGACAGAGGCCAGACCAGCCACCAAGACGAATTCTGTATATTTCCTCAAATGAAAACATTGTCCACGAGCAAGGTGTTAGCGAGGAAAGATATGAAGCAAGGAAACGGCAGAGCGATTTGACGGCGAGCCTCAGGATCCACCAGGTTGAGGAGGAGGACGCCGGGCTGTATTACTGCGCCTGCTGGGGTACACTGCAGGGAAATGCTCCACTGTCACTGAACAAAAACCCTCCCACGTCGTCACACCTGTGCAGACACACACACCTCCTTTCTACCACCCAGAGGGACCTGACTACTGTCCACAGAGGGTTTTTCTCTTGCACATACAAGGTCCTGAGCAAGGTCTGACCACGTTGCCCAGAGACTCAGTCTGTGATGCTTCTTTCAGTTCGGTCATTTTATTGTCTAGCCTCACCTCTCTGGGGCCTGGACTGGCTTTTGCAAGAATCCTGAATTGTCCCTGCTTCACCACCTACGGGAAGCCTCCTGGGAAGGAAGCCATAATCCAGTGCTCGGAATGATTTGTTGACTTTGAAGGAAGGAAAGAGGAAAGGAAGGAAGGAAGGAATTATAGAAGATACAAGGCCTGTTGAGTAACGTATACCTGGGCTCCAAACTCCTGCTCAGCCACTCAGTGACAGTGTGATTTAGGAGAGTTACCGAATCGTTTTCATTCTCAATTTTGAGTAGGCATAGTGTTAACAACCTCGTAGGGTTGCTGAGGTTTCATGTATGAGTTTCAGCATGGTGTTCTACGAATCAGTGTCCTTTCCCATTATAACTCAGCCACCTCACTGAGCCATCTCAGCTAAAAGAGGAACTCAGAAACTCCTTAAAAATCACATCTTACATTGTCCTCCAAACAAAAGTAAAGCATAGCTTTAATTCTGACGAACTAAGAATTGTGAACAAGAAAAGAGTGGAGGGTAACAAACCAAGGGGATTTTATTGCTCCAGCATCTTTCTCTCATTCACAGCAGAGTATAGTAATGTGATAGTATCTAAAGCAATAACTACAGTAGTTGTTAATATTCACCAAACTTGGTGAACTTTCTGCAAACTACTGATCTATAAAATGTATATACTTCTGCATAGGGTTGTGGGATTTTTATTTCATTTGTTACTATATAGAATAATAATCCTTCCAATTCTCATGACAGCCGTACATAGCCACCCACACTCTCACAAAATACGGTGAAAAATCTATAACAGAGGAAGTGAAAAAAGCTCAAGAATAGATACAGTTGAAGCAATACTTAAAGGAAAAATGGGAGGAATTGTTCCCAAAGAGAAGTTAATATTGAACTATTATAACATGGGTGTTTTGATGGGGTCTTCCAGGATCTGAGAGTTCCTTAATCCCAGGAACATGATAAAATAACTATAGCAGATCTTAGTGAGGACTCTCATTGGTTATAAAGGAAACCTTCCTGCCCTGTCCCTGACTCCACAGACCAAGGGCTGCCACTGCATCCCTGGTCCCGATTCACATCCACTTGGAGTGTCCATTCCGACTAGTCACTGGCAATGCCAACCCTATGGATTTTCCTTGTGTCTTTGGCTTGAGTTTGCAGGTTGGCTTTTCTCCTTCCTTGTCTTTTCATTGGTTTTGCGTCGAGTCAACCTTTTCAAATGCCTCTGACTTCTTTCCCTTGCTTTTCAGGTGGAGCCACTGAAATGAGAATATCTCAGGATCAACTCTGCTTTACCCAGAGACCGGATAAAACAGTGTACATAAATTGCAAGCCATCTGATGCTCCCCTACAGAATGCCATTGAGTACTGGTACCAACAAAAAGAAGGGGAGCCCCTGAAATGGGTCCTTTATGGCTCAACCAAGAATTAAAAGCAAGACAAGCCCAATTCCCTCTTGGAGACAGATAAGAAAGATAATGACATCTTTTACCTGATCATCAATGGTGTCGCCAAGTCCAATGAAACCAGCTACTACTGTACCTGCTGGGCTCTCACAATGTCACCAAGTCAGAAGGGACCTGTAAGAAAACCTCTTTTACTAATCCTCAAGGCTTTTCACACTTGAGCAACTGCAAAAGACTCTTTACTACTCTTAATCATAGGTTCATAGGCTGTTGGGACAGGAAGGGCCCTTAGGACATATAAACGCCCCCACATATCAATGCCTCCCCTTCAAATGAGGAAGCTGGGGCCCAGAGATGGCGAGTCCAAAGCTAGTTAACCACAGAGGCAGGGCTACACCAGCCTTTCAGATTCTCAGTCCAGTGCCGTTTCCTGACTCTCTTGTGGTCAGTGTTGAACTTCTTGTAGCAAAATTGAATTTCTTTCAAAAGGAAGCTTTAACACCTGTGTCTTATCTTCATAAGTGTTATCCTTAGAACCTCATCAGGTCTGATATGTAGACAAAGTATGTGACTGCCACACTGTTGAGAAGGTATAAAGGTGAGCAGGGATTGGACCCCCAGCTCCAGCTACCTCCCTATTGTTTTCCCACGGCTATTTACTCCCCTTCGTTCCTGTAGCTTCCTATCTGTTCTGAAATCCCCAATAACTGAAATAGTTTCCTTGGCATACATGGGCATGTGGGAGGTAGAGATTGGTTTCTTCATGAATACATTTGTAAATTCTTTGCCAGTTACAGAAGGACCTGCCAAACCAAGGCTCAAATTCCTGCTCTTCACTCTGATACCTGGGACCAATCTTAACTGGATGGTCACACACTAGGTTCCAAGTTTGGTAACCCTGACCTGCTTTCTGCTTTGTTAGAGTGGCTCAGGTCTTTTTCATTCCAGGGTCTTACCAGCCACACCTTGAAAATACTGATAATGGTAACAATAACAGAATCTATACTGTTATTTACAGCTAAATACCAGTTTTCTTGGATGTCTAATAAGTAGCCAGAAAAAATTGATTCCAATCTCACTTCCTCACCCCAATCCCCACCATTTGTTTTATTTTTCTTCCCAAACTTCCCTAACTCAGTAAAGGGCAAAGGTGTATTTTGTCATTTAACACAGTGGCAAGAATATTTTATCAGCAGATGGTGTTTTCTTGATCTTCCACATCTTTTGCTCCCTCTGGTATCAAGAGGAGGAGATAAGTAAACCCAACTATTCTTTAGGCATTTCCCATGATATGAGATCTGAAAGGAGGAGACAGGAGACCCTGGGAACCTTGGTTTCATCTGCCAGAAAGTGAACCACAAACCAGACCAAACCCCATGGGACACTGCCTGAGTCTAGAATTGACTGTCATGACAGAGCCCCGAACCAAAACTCTTAGATCCAGCACAGAGGATTCCCACTCTTCTCTCTAACTTAATGCAAGTTTAGAAATTCTTTATTTTCCAGCTTACATGTGCAGAGTAGTTAGCAAGCCCATGACAGAAACAGCCACTTAATCAAAATTATAATTCTGAACTGCATGCCCCAAATATTTCCAAGGACACTTTAATCTCCTAGTGTAACTCAAGGACAAGTGAAAAGAAGCTAAATTGTGGGATCTAGTTGTATGTTTGGATTAAACTATACTCAATCCTCACAGATTCTTTTGCTAGGTGCTTACACTGACTGCCCATTGCTTTTTAGAATATGAGAATGAACCATTTCACCTACTTTAAATTTATCTTGATATTTCTTGTGATTCTCAGAAAGCAACATCCAGTATCTTATACTTGGCCATTTGAGATACAGATTCTCTATATCATATAGATCTGGAAGAGAACCAGAAATGTCCCTGCCACACACATCTTCCCAACACCCAAGAAGTATGAAGTCGTTAAAAGAACAGGGTTTGGAATTTCATGAACTTGAACTGAAATTCCCACTCACTTTGTTCTCCTTGACTCTATTTCCTTTTCTGCCTTTTTTATTTTATTTTTTTTTTGGTGAGGAAGATTAGCCCTGAGCTAACATTTGTTGCCAATCCTCCTCTTTTTGCTGGGGAAGTCTGGCCCTGAGCTAGCATCTGTGCCCATCTTCCTCTGTTTTATGTGGGATGCATGCCACAGCATGGTTTGATGAGCAGTGCACAGGGCCGTGCCCGGGATCTGAATCTGTGAACCCTGGGCCGCTGAAACGGAGCATGTAAACTTACTTAACCACTATGCCACTGGGTTGGCACCCTTCTCTGCATTTTAATAATAATAACCATTGTATAGGTGAAGCTGAACAGAGATAAATGAGTGGATGGTGCCTAATTCATAGCAGACCCCATCTTTATGAATTTACTTCCAGAAAACACAGAGCCCCAGCTTGTCATCTTGGGGAGGAGATTCAGAGCTAAGGTAGAGTGTTTATTTCCCAAGAGAGAGTTTTCCATGTGTGAGTGCCTTTCATGAAAACCTGTTCAGAACAGACAAACACTTCTTATTTTCATAACAGAAACAAGATCTTCACCAAACATGTTTGCCTGTGGGCACTGTATAAATTAAGAAGTATCTGAATTGTACATAGTGGCATGTTAAATACCCAATGTGCAAAAGAAGCCCTAAGAGACTAGAAGATCATCAAGTTTGGAATGAAGACAGATGATAAAATTGCTAATGGGAAGAAGCTGCTTGAAAGTGAAGTGACCTGGCCTCTCTCAAACCCTGCCGTGAGTTTTTATAAACATGTAAAACCAGACTTTCCAATGATCCATTGTATTGGACAGAAATATATCTGATATCATCTAAGTGATGGGTGAAATCCACATATGGCAGACTGTGAAAGCTAGTGGCTGACAGACAGTATGTAATTTTATCTGTTGTAACTGTCAGATAATGTTTTCATTTTGCTTTAAGACAGCCCCGGTCATCTTTCTTATCAGAAGTCTCTGTAACTTACTCATGTACCAGGTTTAATTAAAGCCATCAAATTTCTAGAGGATAAACCAATGTGAAAAAATGCATAAATTATGATTTTGTTTCAGGATGGCAACCAAATCCTTAAATGAAACATGAGATTCATAGCTTTCGATGGTCCACCAAATTTGGTTGAAGTTGGCCAACTATAAATCATTGTCAAATCTGAAAAAGTGATGCAAAACTTCAAACAATTCAGTTGAAGCACTTTTACTTCACTGGACTTGCTTGTTATTTATATATTTATTTATTCAGTCCTCACCCAGTTTAAAGTAGGATTTATGTTGCCTCAGTTGGTCACTTTAGAACACAGTGAGATGTGTATGTGTGTGTGTGTGTGTTTTATATAAAGCAGACTGGGAAGCAAATTTATTGATTTTTAAACACAAGACTAAGATGTTTCCATTTTTTCCTAGAAAGTGAATTCTCTGTGCCTGAATTCTTATTTTTTGAGGAAGACTAGCCCTGAGATAACATCTGTTGCCAATCCTCCTCTTTTTGCTGAGGAAGATTGACCCTGGGCTAACATCCGTGCCCATCTTCCTCTACTTTATATGGGACGCCGCCACAGCATGGCTTGACAAGCGGTGCATCTGTCTGCGCCCGGGACCTGAATCTGCAAACCCAGGGCCACCAAAGCAGAGCACGTGAACTTAACCACTACACCACTGGACCAGCCCCTGTGCCTGAATTTTTAAACAATTATTTCATTGAGGTCATATTGGCTTATAACATTGTGTAAGTTTTAGGTGTACATTATTATATGTCAGTTTCTGTGTAGACTGTGTCATGGTCACCACCAATAGTCTAGTTTTTATCCATCATCATATATATATGTGCCCTGAACCCTTTTCACCCTCCACTAACCCCCATCCCTTGTGGTAACCACCAATCTGTTCTCCTTATCTATGCATTTGTTTATATTCCACATATGAGTGAAATCATACAGTATTTGTCTTTCTCTGTCTACCTTATTTCTCTTACCTTAATACCCACAAGGTCCATCCATGTTTTCCCAAATGGCACAATTTTCTCTTTTTTATGACTGAGTAGTATTCCATTGTATGTGTATTTCACATCTTCTTTATCCATTCATCCATTGATGGGTACTTTTGTTACTTCTACATCTTGGCTATTGTGAATAAAGCAGCAATGAATATAGGGGTACATATATCTTTTTAAATTATTGATTTCATGTTCTTTGGATCAATAGCCAGTAGCAGAATACCTGGATCATATGGTATTTCTATTTTTAATTTTTTGAGGAATCACCATACTGTTTTCCATAGTGGCTGCACCAGTTTGCATTCCCACCAGCAGTGTATGAGGGTTCTCTTTTCTCCACATCCTTTCCAAACTTTGTTATTTCTCGTCTTGTTAATAATAGCCATTCTGACAGGTTTAAGGTGATATCTCATTGTAGTTTTGATTTGCATTTACCTAATAGTTAGTGATGTTGAACATCTTTTCATGTACCTATTGAGCATCTGTATATCTTCTTTGGAAAATTTCTGTTCACATCCTTTGCCAAATTTTTGATTGGGTTGTTCATGTTTTTGTTGTTCATTGTATGAGTTCTTTATATATTTTGGACATTAGCCCCTTGTTGGATTATGACTTGCAAATATTTTCTACCAGTTGGTGAGTTGTCTTTTCATTTTGTTGATGGTTTCCTTTGCAATGCAGAAACTTTTTAGACTGATGTAGTCCCATTTGTTTATTTTTTCTTTTGTTTTCCTTGCCTGAGTAGACATGGTATCCAAAAAGATGCTGCTAGACTGATGTCAAAGAGCATACTGCCTATTTTATGATTTCAGGTCTTACATTCAAGTCTTTGATACATTTTGAGTTAGTTTTTGTGTATGGTGTGAGATAATGGTCTGCTTTCATTCTATTGCACATGGTTGTCCAGTTTTCCCAACACTATTGAAGAGACTTTCTCGATTGTATGTTTTTGGCTCCTTTGTTAAAGATTAACTGTCCGTAGATGTGTGGTCTTATTTCTGCATTGTCAATTCTGTTCCATTGATCTGTGAGTCTGTTTTTGTGCCAGTACCATGCTGTTTTGATTACTATAGCTTTGTGGTATATTTTGAATCCAGGGAGTGTGACACCTTCAACTTTGCTCTTTTCTTTCAGGATTGCTTTGGCTATTCAGGGTCTGTTGTTCTGTATAAATTTTAGGATTCCTTGTTCTATTTCCGTGAAGAATGCCATTGGGATTCTGATTGGGATTGCATTCAATCTGTAGATTGCTTTAGGTAGTATGGACATTTTAACTGTGTTTATTCTTCAAATCCATGAGCACAGAATATCCTGCCATTTCCTTGAGTCTTCTTTGACTTCTTTCCATAAAGTCTTATAGTTTTCAGTATATAGGTCTTTCACCTGATGGTTAAATTTATTCCTAGGTATTTTATTCTTTTTGTTGCCATTGTAAATGGAATTGTATTCTAGATTTCTCTTTCTGCTAGTATGTTATTAGTGTATAGAAATGAAGCTGGTTTTTGTATGTTGATTTTGTACTCTGCAACTTTACAATATTTGTTAATTATTTCTGATAGTTTTTTGGTTACTAGTCAGTAATAGTCTGGCTAAAACTTCCAGTACTATGTTGAACAAGAGTGGTGAGAGTGGACATCCTTGTCTTATTCCTGTTCTCAGAGGTATAAGTCTCAGTTTTCTACCCTGGAGTATGATGTTTCTTGTGAGTTTGTCATATATGGCCTTTATTATGTTGAGGTACTTTCCTTCTATACCCATTTTATTGAGAGTTTTTATCATAAATGGTTATTGTAGCTTGTCAAGTGCTTTCTCCACATCTATTGAGATGATCATGTTATTCTTATTCTTCATTTTGTTAATGTGGTATATCACATTGATTGATTTGTGGATGTTGAACCATGCTTGCATCACTGGAATAAATCCCACTTGATTGTGGTGTGTCACCCTTTTAATGTATTTGTGTATTCAATTTTCTAATATTTTGTTGGGGATTTTTGCATCTATGTTCATCAGCGATATTGTCCTGTAATTTCATTTTCTTATGTTTTCCTTGTCTATTTTGGGGATCAGGGTAATGTTAGTCTTGTGAAATGATTTAGGAAGCATCCCATCTTCTTCAATTTTCCAGAAGAGTTTGAGAAGGGTAGGTATTAAATCTTTGAATGTTTGGTAGAATTCACCAGATAAGCCATCTGGTCCTGGTCTTTTGTTTCTTGGGACATTTTTGATTACCATTTCAATCTCTTTACTTGTGTCTAGACAATTCAGATTCTATTTCTTCCTGATTCAGTTTTGGAAGGTTGTATAATTCTAGGAATTTATCTATTTCTTCTAGGTTGTTGGCAAATGGCTTTTCATAGTATTTGCTTATAATCCATTGTATTTCTGGGGTGTCCATTATAATTTCTCCTCTTTCATTTCTGATCTTATTTGTTTGAGTCTTCTCTCTTTTTTTGTTAGTGAGTCTGGCTAAGTACTTGTCAATTTTATCTTCTTAAAGAACCAGCTCTTAGTTTCATTGATCCCATCTGTTGTTTTTTCAGTCTCTATTTCATTTATTTCTGCTCTAATTTTTATTATTCTTTCATTCCACTGACTTTGGGCTTTGTTTTTATTTTTCTAGTTCTTTTAGGTATAGTGTAAGGTTGTTTAATTGAGATTTTTCTTGTTTCTTGAGGTAGGACTGTATTGCTATACATTTCCCTCTTAGTATTGCTTTTGCTGCATCCCATAAGTTTTGGAATGTTTGTTTTCATTTTCATTTGTCTCCAGGTAATTTTTTATTTCTTCTTTGATTTCTTCACTGATCCAACAGTTGTTCAGTAACATGCCATCAGTCTCCACATATTTGTGACTTTTTCTAGCTTTTTCCTTACAGTTGATTTCTAGTTTCATAGCTTTGTGGTCAGAAAATATGCTTGATATGAATTTAATCTTCCTAAATTTATTGAGGCTTGCTTTGTTTCCCAACATATGGTCTTTGAGAATGTTCCATGTGCACTTGAGAAGAATGTGTATTCTGCTGTTTTTGGATGGAATGTTCTGTATATATCTATTAAGTCCATCTGGTCTAGGGTTTCACTTAAGTCCACTATTTCCTTGTTGACTTTCTTTCTGCATGATGTATCCATTGATTTAAGTGGGATGTTAAAGTTCCCTACTATTATTGTGTTGCTGTCAATTTCTCCCTTTAGGTCTGTTAATAGTTGCTTTATATACTTTGGTGCTCCTGTGTTAGGTGCATATATGTTAATAAGCATTATGTCTCCTGGTGGAATTTCCCTTTAATCCTTATAAAATGCCCATCTTTGTCTCTTATCTTTTAGTCCTGAAGTCTTTTTTGAAATATAGCTACACCTGCTTTCTTTTGGTTGACATTTTCTTGGAGTATCACCTTCCATCCCTTTACTCTGAGCCTATGGTTGTCTTTAGAGCTGAGATGTGTTTCCTGGAGGCAGCATATTGTTGAGTTTTGTTTTTTAATCCACCCAGCAGCTCTGTGTCTTTTGATTGGTGAATTCAACCCATTTACATTTAGAGTGATTATTGATATATGAGGGCTTAATACTGCCATTTTATCTTTTGTTTTCTGGTTCTATATTTCCATTGCTTCTTATTCCTTGCATTTCTGTCTGCCATTTCAATTTGGTGTTTTTCTGTGATGTTTTCTCTCAATTTAGGTTTTGTGACTCTACTCTGATTTTTTGTTTTATGGTTACCTCAGAGTTTGTACAAAAGATATAGATGAATTAGTTCTTTTTCTGATAGACTCATCTCCATTAGCCTATGCAGGTTCCATCCTTTTCCTCTTCCCTTTTTATGTTTTTGTTGTAACAAATTATTCTTTTTTGTGTTGTGAGTTTGTGACCAAATTGATGGGGTTATAGTTATTTTTGATGACTTCTTTCCCTTTATCCTTTATGTTATAATTAAGTATTTACTAATCTATTCCAATATAGAGTTGCAATTTTCTGATTTTATTTGTCCATTTATCTCCTTGCTCAAAGCTTTGTAAACCTTTGCCTTTTTGTTTCAGGTAGGAGGGCTCCTTTCAACATTTCTTGTAAGGCAGATCTAATGACAATGAATTCCCTCAGCTCTGGTTTGTCTGGGAAAGCTTTTATTTCTCCATCATATCTGAATGATAATTTTGCTGGATATAGTATTCTTGGCTGATAGTTTTGTCTTTCTGTATTTTGAACATATCATTCCACTCTCTCCTAGCCTGAAGGGTTTCTGCTAAGAAATCCACTGAAAATCTGTTGGAGATTCCTTTATAGGTCATTTTTTTCTCTCTTGCTGCCCTTAATATTTTTTCTTTGTCATTGACTTTTTACAGTTTTAATATTATATACCTTGGAGAAGGTCTTTTTGCACTGAGGTAATGAGGAGTTCTACTGGCTTCATGTACTTGTACATCCAGTTCTTTTCCCAGGTTTGGGAAGTTCTCACCTATTATTTCTTTGAATAAACTCTTTTCTCCTTTCTTCCTCTCTTCTCCTCTGGGTTACCTATTATCCATATGTTACTTTTTCTGATTGAGTCAGATATTTCTTTTCTTTTCTTTTTTTTTTTTTGAGCAAGATTGGCCCTGCACTAATATCTGTTGTCAATCCTCCTCTTTTTCTTCTTTCTCCCCAAAGCCCCAGTAGACAGTATGTCATAGTTGTGCATCTTTCTAGTTGCTCTATGTGGGACACCACCTCAGCATGGCTTGATGAGTGGTGAGTAGGTCTGCATGCAGGATCTGAACCAGCAAACCCCAGGCTGCTGAAGCAGAATGCTTGAACTTAACCACTGTACCACTGGGCCTACCCCTGTGTCAGATATTTCTTGTAGAATTTTTCCATTTAAAAAAAATCTTAGTTCTCTCTCCTCCTCCAGGGTGAATCATTTCTAGATTTCTATCTTTGAGCTCAATAATTCTTTCCTACATATGGTCTGCTCTATTTTTAATGCTTTCTACATTATTTTTTTATATCATTAATTGTGTTCTTCATTTCCAGTATTATTTCTGGTTTTTTTTTTTCTTTTGATTTATTTTAGACTTTCAATCTCTTTGGTGAAGTACTCTTTCTGTTCATTCATTTTATTCCTGAACTCATGAACGGTCTTTCTGAATTTTCTTGTAACTTGTTGAGTTCTTCATTATAGCTATTTTGAATTCTCTGTCAGTTAGATTGTAATCTTCTGTGACTTCAAGTATGGTTTCTGAAGAGTTGTCATTCTCTTTCTGTTCTCTCATGCTACGTAGCTCTTCATGGTGTTTGATGAATTGATCCTTTGCCAGTGCATTTGTGGTAGTAACCACTTTTCTTATTTGGGTACATCTTTGATTACTTTGGTTCTGAGCTGCTTCTGGTTGTATTTGAGAGCCTGTGGTTTCCACCCTCCACTGCCTCTGGTAGACGTGTTGTCAGTGCCCTTATTTTGCCACTTGCGCCTCTGAGGTTGCTGGTGCCTTGCTGCTTATGATGTCCCTGCAGTCTCAGGTGTTGCCACCAGGGTCACTAGGTTGCAAACATTTCTGCTGCTTCCAGGGTTGCGTGGGTCTCATGTTCCTCTACTGGCTCTCCATGGGCTCAGGGTTGCTGCCCCATTCCCCACCTGTACTCCTGCTCCTGGGTTGTCTGAGGATGCTGGTTGCACTACTCCAAGGGTGCTGGGTTCATGGCTGTCACTGTCACTCTCAGGGGCCTGGGGGCCTGGAGACTTTTATATAGCTCCCTCTGCTGGTGGAGGCAGTGTCAGGGTGCCACCACTTGGGACTGGGTCATGGGTTCTTCTGTGTTTCCTGAAATCTCAGTTCACAGATGCTACCTGCCACTGCTGGGGGAGGAGCAGGGGCTAAGCCACAAGTGTTGTTGCTAGTCCTGAAGCCTCTGGTCACTGGCGCACTCTGGTGTGCTTTAAAACCTCAGATCAGGTCACCCCCACCCTTGCCAGGGAAATTCATGCCTTGGATGCTGTCCCCACTGCTGGAAAGAATGACGTCACTGCCAGGGAAGGGAGAGAGGGCTGGGTCACCGGCTCTGCTCTGTGTCCTGAATCCTCAGGATGTGTGTGCCATCCTGTACTGCTGGGGGGGGCAGGGATCAAGTCACAAGCGCCATGTTTGCCCTTTCAGCCTGTGGTTGCTGTCGTGTACACCACTATGTTTTGGATCGCTGCTGCCAGGGGAGGGGGAGGGTGCTGCTGTCCTTGTTCCACTTCCTCCTGGAGGTCCAGTCCACCCATCTTCAGATGTATGGATGTATGGAGCACTCAGGTGTTCTGCTGTGCTTGCAGGGAGTCCTTTGTTGGTCAGTAGATGTCTAGCTGGTTGCAACTTAGAGGGGAGAGACAAAGGGAACAAGTTACTCTGGCATGATTCTGATATCACTCCTGTGCCTGAACTTTTGCATCATCTGTTCTAGACACATTATCTCATTTGAACCTTACAAAAGTCCAGAGAAATAGATATTTTCATCTCCATTTTAAAGATGAGGTAACTGAGGCCCTGAGAAGTGTCCAAGGACATATCACTAGAAATGGAAGAGCTGGAATTAGAACCTGATCTTTCTGATTTTAACACGTCTTTTTCTTCATTTCCAACCTCCTTAATGGTAAATTGGTTGATTGCAGATGGATCTTTTTAAAACTCTAATGAACTTGTTAATATTTATTGCACTAGCCCTTCCATCCATCCCACTGTCACTACAATAATCACGGGTCTAAGGATGCCTCTTAGTGGCTTATGGTGATCATCTTATAACATGTCTACTTCATTGAAATTGCTCCCCTGACCAACACATCTTTCTGCTTACACATTTATCTTCTTAAAGCACAGATCTGATCATGTCATTTTTCTCCCTAAAACCTTCAGGAAATCCTCATAATTTGTTCTTTTTAAAAAATATATATTTGAAAATACTGTAAAAAGTAAAAATTCCCTACATTCTTCCTTCTTAAAAATTAAGTATTAACTTCAGGTGCCTCCTACCCCCTTCCCATTCCAAGCTCTTTTATCCAATGGACACAGTCTCCTACTTTTTCTTTCTACTCACATCTCTAGATGCTTTTTAATTTAAATTTTAATCTACTTATGACCTATTTTGTATGATATGAGGTAGAGAATTATTTTTGTTTTCCCAACAGATAATCAATAGTCCAAAGCCCTTTTTAAAGTAATCTATCATTTCCCTATGACTTAAAAATGCCATACCATATTTTAATGTTGACATATACTTTTAGCATTTTTCTGGAGGATTTTTGTTTTATTTTGTTTCATTATTCTTACTACACTGTCATATTATGTCAGGAGCTTTGTAATAAGTGTTAAGATCTACTATGCCAAATGTCTATTCACTATTATTTTTCAAAAAATTATTTTTCAATTATCTCATATTTATTCTTCATATTAGAATTTAAAGTCAACTTATCTAGCCCACCCTCAACCTTTACACCATAGAACCAAAACCAAAATGTTGTCATAATCTGATTGAAATTGCAGTCAATTTGTATGTATGAATTTAGGAAGGATTAGCATGTATATGCTTTTGAGTCTTACCTTCACAAAAATGGTATGCATGTTTCTCCACTTATTTGGGTTTTATTTTATGCCTTTTAGCAAATCTTATGCTGTTTTCTACATGTAGTTCTTGCACTTTAAAAGATTTTATAACTATTTACTTACTCTTTTTTACTTTATTACTTAAAACCTTGAGGAATCTTGAAATGTTGACAACTCCTAAAGTGCATGATAATTCTGCTCATGGTCTTGGAATAAAGAAAAACAGATGACAAGGTATCAGAACAGGACTGAGTAGGCATCATTCATGTCTCCAATAGGTGCAAAGGGTATTTGACAGCTCCAAGTAGTAATAACTTGGAATTCTCAAAAACTTCCTTTTCAAACATAATTTTCATCCAGCCCTCTTGTACTCTCCCATTGTGTTTAGGGCTGTGAGTTGCTGTGAAGAGACAGTTGCTCACTGTGACTACCTCATACCTTCATTCTCAGGGGCAGAGGCAATGTTTGCTCATGGGACTTAGGCCAGGACAGTGTGGATCTGAAGTGGACACATGGATCATCAGCCCCTTCTTCTCTGGGTCCTGGCAGATGGACAATTCATCTGTACTCAGAGGAGCACTGAGCTGCTTCTGGCAATTCTTTTTCCCCCGATCCAACATTATGGATTAATAAGAATACCGAGTAATCTTAACAATAATATTACAGAATAGCTTCCAAGAGGCTTTTTCTTTCAATATATCACAGAACCAGATTTTGTTTTCAAATTTTAGTTTAAATTAGGAAACTATTATTTCATAGGAGATAGAATTCTATAAATTTCTGCCTTTATTCCAGGAAAAGTAAAGTCATCACAGAAATTATTTTCTCTTTTGGCATTGCATGGTAAAGAATCACATTGCCAAATGGTGACAGTTGCTTTGTTACAAATGGAGAACTTTGTCCACATTTCTCAAGTCTATTTGTGTTGGCATATTTGCATTTCCAGTACTGAAGAGTTTCCTCTTTTCAGAAATACAGTCCCAAATTTCTAACAGAGCAGTCCTGATATTTGTGAGAACAAAAGGGCCTTTCCTTTGATGTAATCTCTGAGTGGTTTCAACAGAATTGAACACCTGGAAATAAAAACAAACAAAAAAAAGCTTAATTCTCTGAATACCTTTCCTGGTAATTTAGAAGGTATTTGGTTGACCAGTTGGGTCTGATCTCTCCTTTTTTGTTCTTATTCTTTCTGTTTTCTATCTGCACTTTACAGTGATTACTGCCTTGGTGGGAAACAGATGTTTGGATCAATTTATCTGAAGAAAACATAAACTATCAGATGTCGTGAAACCTATATTCAAGAACTTCCAAAGGAATCCAGGAGATCAAATTTCCAGCACAAGGTTATCTAACTACTAGTCACATCATGAAGCTTAGGAGAAGGCTGAATTTTTGTAGAAGCTGTAACCAATGTGATAACTCAGACTGGATCAAGATATTTGGAAAAGGGACCAAGCTCATAGTAACGCCCTCTGGTAAGTAACTTTTTTCGACTTTTGCCCTAGTAATGAACAACTGATAGATGTTTTTAAGAAAAAACAATTTAAGGTCACCATTATCTGACTGCCACATACTTGGCCTTAGCATGTGAAGAATAATTTTACAGCTACTTGTCACTGTACATGAAAACGAAATTAATTCATAGATGGTTTGTTCACTTCCCTGCTTATTAGCAGGTTGAAATTCTGCTTATAGAATAAACACACAGAAAAGGATAGACTCAGGCTAGAAATTAAGATATTTTGAGGACCATGTCTGTAAACCATAGGTATAAATTATTTGTTCAAGATACCTTTCTTGTAGCTCGTCTTTTAAGTGAGAGACACTTTTATTAATTACCTTATATTTTGAGGTAAAACATAGTGCTCCTTTCTCCCAATAACCTTTAAAACCTATATTATTGGTTTTCATCTCATCCCAAACAGCAGTGCAAAAATTACTTCTTATAGTAAATGACTATAGAACATTAATAAATCCTGCTTCTTATTAACTGAGCTTCTTAGAGGTAGGCTGAGATCAGTCAAAACTTATGCTATCACAACTCTTTATATTGCCTAGAGATGGGCCAGTTTAAGGGAATTTGTAAGCTCAATAAGCCATTTTAGCTCCAAAGTCCACGAAAAGAGTCTGCATGGTTTTATATCCTCATTTGCTCATTTATTTTGTCAGCATCATTCATTGAAGACAGTTTCTGTGCTGGATACTGGAGATAAAAGAGGGAACAAGGCATAGATAGAACAAGTTCCAACATTCCCACAACTTCTAGCCTGGTGGATAAGTTTTCTAGATTCTGGCTTGATAGGATCCCATGTTTTTTGGCCAGTGACTTCCAGAGAGGCAAGAGGTCTTGGATTCATGAGCTCATTTCCTTTCTTAATTTATGTAATCGTTATTGCTAATAAAATCCGTATATTTTGTTTGGTGGAAGAATATGATGAAATGGCCCCTAACCATCCCATTAAGGAGAATAATATTAGCTAATATTTACTGAGGGCTAGACACCATGATAAAATAGTTTCAGTGCCTTATCTTACTCTCAACAGTCCTATACAGAAGATCCTCTTACTCCCATTTCATAGATAAGGAAACTGAGGTTTAGAGAAGCTCACTTACTTGCCTAAAGGCACATGACTATTTACTGTGGCAAAGTTTGTTATCCAACAGAGACTTGTCTACAAAATGCATGGTCTGGACTTTTAAGTGATATTAGAAATGTTAAGTCATGTGTTTATATTCTGAATATTTACTCTTCTGTAGCTTGACCTTTTAAGAGGATTCTTTAGTTGACTACTTAATTAGTGACCACTTGCAATTTGTATTACTACTCATGTGTGAAAACAATGCTTCTCCTTCTAATCATGGCACTTAAATTGCCTCTCCCCTCTCCAAAAAAGATCATGTAAATCATATTGAATATGCATTTATCAAATACTCAAAATATGATTCTTAGGGTATCTCCATAGAGTGACAAGTCATTTTGTCACCATTCCCCT
Source organism: Tapirus indicus (assembly GCA_031878705.1). Taxonomy (NCBI): domain Eukaryota; kingdom Metazoa; phylum Chordata; class Mammalia; order Perissodactyla; family Tapiridae; genus Tapirus; species Tapirus indicus. The sequence continues at coordinate 78,412,506 of CM062917.1, forward strand.
CAATTTTCTTTCTGTTTTGGCATCAAATTTGCTAGAAATATTGAAGCTGGTAAAAGAAGCATAGCAGTTGTACTAAATTGCATTACTAAATTACGTAACTCACAGTTGCCTTTCCACTTATGATGAGACAGCTGCAGAAGTACCAAACAAAAAGGATCTTCTGGTGAGCAGCACAGGATTTTAATTCAATATCCTGGAAACCCTAAGTTATTTTCAAGTCAAAAGGAGCAGTCTTTCAGCAAGCAATAACGTAAGAGATCATCATTAAGAATTCACACTCTGTAACACTCATCTGGTCTACTATTAATGGGAATTGAATTCTGAAAAAAACTTACTTTAGAATCAATCCAGAAACCCACCTTTCAAAACATATAAATCACAAAATACCTGTAAAACATATTGAATATACACTTATTAAATACTCAAATATATTATTTCTATTATCGTTCCTCTTTGGAAATTAAAGAAATATTAACTCTAAATTACACTCCAGGCAAAGAACTGACTTTATACATGAAAATGGTTTAAGGAAGGAGATTTAGAAGATTCAGGCAAAATGGTGAGAAAAGATAAAATCATAGTCCCCAGTGTACATGCTGTGAGACAGGAAAAGACAGAACCCAAGCTGCCCAGGCAAAGGGGTTCAGTTCTTCAGTTCTTGACTCCATTCAGTTCTAATGTGATTTTGCTTGAGTTTCATGTTTGTTAAACATTAGTAGGACCAATCTTTATATAAATACGGAAAAAATATGGGTACAATTTGAAAACAGGCACAAAGGGAGATTTCTGGAAAGTCTTCTCTGATAGTGGGTAAAGGATGGCAGGAAAATCAGAGTTTGGTCCTGGCACACAGCTCATTGTTACAGGTAAATTTTCTTTCAATTCTGTAGTCTAAGTTGGGGAGGGGAGGCAGGTAACGTAGGTGCTGCAGGTTAGAATGCTGATGCTGGCTCAGAATTCATGGATTGGATCCCAGTTTTATTGTGAATCACAGTGGCATCTCGGGATAGGTTGGTGACTCCATCCAGGTCCTTGGACACTGACAAGGAGGTAACTAGTTAGAGCAACTGTGGGTCCTAAAGGGGTGGAGACGTTAGGTCCATTTGGTATTTCTGTGTTGAAAGATTTGCAAAGAAGTGTAGATACTTTACTTACTTGATTCCAAAAATAACCAATGGAAGAAATGAAAACAAATTGTTAAACTTGCCATTGGTCAGAGGATGATTAATAGTAAGTATCAAAATATTTAACTGCATGACCATATTCAAGAATGTTATAGCTGGGTTTATTTTTTCAGTTCAGTATATTTGTTCATTCCTCATTAGTCTTAAAGGTAAAATTTTGCCTGAAATATATCTCACAAGGGTATTCCTAGCCTACTAGATCTGTTGAAATGAAAGTTTTTAGAGAATTTTCACAAAGTGGATAAAGCATTGGAAAAATGAAGGAAATTATATATTTTTCCTACTGGATGTGATCACATGAACAAAAAATTCATAAGCTGAAAAGCAATTTTCTGGTCCTCTTTTTTCCAACTGACTACATACTCAATGTAAATTGTAGCAGTCAAATTAAACAATGGTGACACAGATATAATTCATGAGTGTCCTGAAAACGTCTTTTAGGAGAGTGTGGTGCAGGGAAAAATATGGACTCTGATTCCAGGTCTATCACTTTTGGTATAATCATCCTTTAGCAAATAAATTTTGATTCACTCATTATTGCTTTATTAAAATTATAAATAACTTATGCTCATTATGGAAAAAATTGGAAAATACAAAAAAGTAAAGAAAAAACTAAAATTTTATATTGACATGTATCACTGTTAACAGTTTGATATATTTCCATCCATTCATTCTATCTTTGCAAGAATCATCTCAATTGGATGTTTTGAGTATTAAATGAAATTAAATATGGAAATTACCTACAACAAAGCTTGGGACAGTAGGTGATAAAAATGTTGATTCCTTCTTCAGAATTCAAATTACTACCCTTTGGAGTTCTGTGTGAAATCAGGAGTGCAGACAAATGTATTACTTATCATCTAGTCTACGGGTCACATTAGAACAAACGGTCACTAATTGGAAAAAACTTTCAATTTCTAAGACTAATTATTACCTGCTTCTATAAATGATTGGAATATAATAAGCATTGTCTCAAGTATTATTAGCCTGAATATAAGATGACCTCTCATTTTCCAGTAGAAATATCTGGAAGTAAAAAAAAGGTGTTTTTTTAAATTGCCTCTTGAACATATAAACTTATAGGGATAAAGATAAAAGTCAAATATCCACTTATAATATTTAATTTCTTACTTGGATTATACGTACAAAGTTAAAAACTATATCAATACAAATATCAGTTGAGAAATATTGCTTTGTTTTTGCCTTCACATTTCATTAAAATTTTGTTCACTTTTCACATGCATCTGAAACATCTACCTTAGAGCAACTTCCTAGGTCATCTCAGGGTCCGAGTGTTTGTTTTGTGATCTCCGTAGGATGATGTCACTGGATATTTTATCTAAGGAGACAATTATCCATTTATAAAATAAAAGGAAAGCATTTTTCATTGTTCTGTTATTCTTTAAATGTGCAAGATAAACATAAACTTTAGAAACTTTAGTCCCAAGTAATGTGTACCAAATCAGTGTTAAATTTTCTTCATTTTCTTTCACCAGTGCTAGCTCCAAAACTAGCATTGAGTTCATTTCAGGTGGAGATCTTGTCCGAGTAGTAGTTTTTGATCACAGCGGAGTATTAGAAGAACAACTTTTAATATGAGAGGGTGCACAAGGACTGAAACATCATGTGACCCCTATTTTCTGAGGGATAATTTTGGGAAAGAAAGCCTCACTTTATATTCTGGCATTTTCAGTCTGTTTGAATTCTGCACATTTTGTGTCTATATCACAGAGCAAGGATTTGCAAACATATTCTCCCACCTCTCGTGTCATATTCAAGTTAGACCTTATTAAACTATGAACACCTGGGGCAGAAAAAGAAACAAGCTATAATGTGCAAACTATTTGTCATTTATTTAAACTGCCTATTTCCAAAATCTATTTGAGAAGACATAAAATCAAATACACAAGTACAGTCAGACCATGAAATAAAAATAGCAGATCAAAACTGCTAAGGAAAGCAGAAGCAAAAAGGCCTGTGATTATCTAGCAAGAAGTACAGGCTCAAATTTTATGCTCAAAGGTAGGAGATAAAATGAAGTGGAATATGTACTTTTAATTAACTGATGAAATGAAGCACACCAAATTTTCAAATAGGGTCTGTCTTTCCCACCATACAATTAGAAAAGAACTTCAGTGCATGAGTGGAATTGCATCAGTGCTATGGGCATCCACAGATGGTGACCCTCAGCAGATATGGTCAGGCAGGTAACATTTTACTGAACTAATGTGACAATAGGAGGATTTGAGGACAGGCATCCTGCCATCTCCCTAATCATTCTGCCTTGAAGGCCCACTGTCAGGAGTTTCAAGCTGAACTTTCCGCATGAGCTAGAAATAGATCAGTTTGAGGCTGAAATTTCTGGTGTAACTTGGAATGCAAATAGATTGTGCTGTCGATTAGGGAAAAGAGCCATTTGTTTGGACAACACGAGTGAAGCAGTTCCATATACTGACTGTAAATTATTAGGCTTTGGCCAACGTTCCCTTTGATTTTCTTAACACTGGGAATGCAGTGGATAAGACAAGACAATGATTGCCTATTAATTGGCTGTGTGAAAGGCACTTTCCTCTGATGATGGCTTTGAGTATTCCAGGCATGTTAGAGTGTGGAATACAAATGAAGGAACAAGTCTTCGCAGTTAATCAACACTGATCTATTTGCAACCCCAAAACACTGGATTCCTATTAGTAAGGGCAAGGTTTAGTTCCATGAGATTAAAATGTCGTGTTGGAGCACACAGTCATCACAAATAAATTGTTAATAATAATGATAATGACCATAATAATAATTACAATATCTATTTCCATAGCATTTTTAATCAAATCACTTTTCAGATCTTGTTTGGCCTCATTTCAGGTCTAGTAGGGATGTTGACTTACAGAAACATCATTGTTTTCAAACCAATAAAGCACTAAAGCCTTTCATTTACTTGATTTCTCAGTCACAGAACTTGTGAGCAAAATGCACCAGGACCAGAACCCTGGTCTCAGGCCACCATAGTTCCCTAGGATTTGAAGAACTCAGAGAAGTTAAATTAGTCTAAAGTTTTTGATACGGATTGATCACTGTGGAATTATTATACAAAACTCCTCAGTGATGGAACAAAACTTGTTGTCACAGGTAGGTATCAGAAGAATGGAATTTTTCAAGGTGATAGATGGAAGGCAAGAAGCAATTAACTTGGAATAATAGTTAAGAAAGTTTTGACAAAACAGGAATGTGATGGGGACTGGATATAGAAATCTTAGAAGAGGTTTTAAGACATGTGGACTTACATAAAGGACTCAAGTATAACGTATGTAATTAACCTGAAAATATTTGGCCCATGGACAAAATTTATGATTACAGGTAAGTTTTGTGAGTTGACACATTTCCTTTCTAATGGTGAGAGGGTGTTGTCAAAGAGCCTGGGCTTTGGAGTCAGGCTGACCTGGCTCCACCACTTACATCCTGTTAACGTGAACTTGGGCGATTATTCTCTGGCCTCAGTTTCCTAATCCATAAAAATGGGATGGCAGTGTGTATCCAGCAGGGGTTGTAGGAAAACTGAATGTAATAGTGTGAATAAGGTACATGGCATGTTATCTAACACGTAATAGTTGCTGGATGCATGTTCCCCAATTCAAATGTGAAGGGAGGATTGTGTCCAGTATGGAGAGGTGTTTGCAGCCAATAATATATGTATATCTATTTTTTTATTGAAGTAATGTTAGTTTATAACATTGCGTACATTTCAAATGTACATCATTACATTTCATTTTCTGTGTAGACTACAGCATGTTTGCCATCCAAAGACTAATTCCCATCCATCACCATACATATATACTGTATTACTCCTTTCTTACCCCAATATTATTACAGCCAATAACATTGACTGAGCAGAAATTTTCCAGAGGATTCAGCGATACTTCTAACTGTTCAAATGGAAAATTATCTTACTGTCTACTCACACAAACTAATTAAATTTGGAGGTATTTGTTTCTCTTTGGCAGACTTTTCCCTCACTTAGCAAGAAAAACGTGATTAAAATGTTTGTATTTTATTTTTGTTGTTATTCTGCGTGCTTTAAATCTTAATCCTTTGTCTTAATTGATGTCATTTCTAACACCAACATGTATTGGCCCTAAAATTTATAGCCAATAAGTTTGGACTTCATGCACATGTTTATCAAAAAAAGTTTAATTAATTTAATTGATTCTTTTTAATTGCTATTCCATATTCCCCCACAGATAGAAGCCTTTCTGAAGACATTTCCCCGAAGCCCACTATTTTTCTTCCTTCAATTGCTGAAATAAACCTCCACAAAGCTGGAACATATCTTTGTCTTCTTGAGAAATTCTTCCCTGATGTTATTAAGATATATTGGAAAGAAAACAATGGCAATGCAATTCTGGAATCATGGCAGGGAAATACTGTGAAGACTGATGACACATACATGACATTCAGCTGGCTGACTGTGACTGGAAAGTCAATGGATAAAGAACACAAATGTATCGTTCAACATGAGAATAATAAAAGAGGAGTTGACCAAGAGATTCTTTTTCCTCCAATAAAGAAAGGTAAGTGTATATAAATATAAATATAACCTCCCAGAACACTTTTTTTCAAAGGGGATACCCCATCTTTTCTGTCAAGAATTAATGAAAAACAAACAAATATAAATCTTTCTTAATTGTTCCGTTTATTGGTAGCATAAATGTCCTTTTATTTCCCCATAGAATAGAGATGTTATAGGCTTTGGAACATAAAAAAGAAATAGAAAAATGCCCTTAACTTTTCTCAGCTTCATTTTAGGGTTTTATCATCAAAAATATTAAGGTCATGGGGTTGGCCCGGTGGCACAGCAGTTTAGTTCGCGCTTTGGCAGACCGGGGTCCAGGGGTTCGAATGCCAGGCGCCGGCCGACACACTGCTTGTCAGCCATGCCGTGGCGGCGTCCCATATAAAGCAGAGGAAGATGGGCACGGATGTTAGCCCAGGGCCAGTCTTCCTCAGCAAAAAGAGGATTGGCAACAGATGTTAGCTCAGGGCTGGTCTTCCTCACACACAAAAAATTAAGGTCACAATCATGTTTTTTAGGGTTGTTGATGGATTAAATGAAACAAGATACGTGAAAGCACCTAGCAACTTCACACAAAAGAAAAGCTCAAAAAGTGACTCCCTTTTGATGATCTTACTTGATCAGGAAATAAGAACAATTATATGTCTTTCAGGAATGTTCCACTCAGCAAGCACAGTCACTCGTACTTTAACCTGGCTATACACGAAGTGTAACCCCCAAACGATGTTAATAGGTGACAAAATGGTCACCTAACATTAATATTTATTTGAGCCAGATAGCAGCTCAGTAAAAAATTGAATAATTTGGCCACTGAAGTTCTATTATGGTCTTAGGATTTTCATATTTGTGTTTTATATACCATTGTAAAGTAAACTTTCATAATTAAAGATTGGGTAAGGCTTACATGTACAAACATACTTTCATTTTGCATAATGAATGTACTTCTTGCCATTGGTGAATGCAGCTCAACTGACATTTATTGCAGTACTGGCCTGTGCCAGGCCTGGAAGGGACGTGTGGGTGAGTACACTGGGATGGATTATTGTGCTAGGAGGATGCACTATTGTAAAGAGAACACATTCTTTTCCTAATCACTCAGGGTCACTCGTGATTCAGGCATGATGTCCTAAAGGAGTCCCTTTGATGTAGATGCTGCACATAGTTAGACAGTGTGGGCAGAGGGCTGAATGTACCTTGGTTCCAGCAGTGGTCCAGTAACTCACTAGACTCAGGACCTGAGGTCAACACAACTGACCAAAGGCCCCAGAGTGCCTGTAAGAATCGGTTTGTATGTTCCCTTGCGGTTAGCAAGCGTTTTTGAAGCAGTGGGGAACAAGCACATAATAAAACATGTGAAGACCTTTGTTGTGTACCCGTCTGAATTTCTGAAATCAGTCTTTTTCTTCTCAGATCCTTAGTTTCTTCAGTGACCAAAAGTTTCGAACACTTGCCTTGGCTTTCTCCTGGGGCCATGATGAAGAGCAAGTGAAATAATGTCAGTGAAATCATATCAGTGAAAACACTTCCTTTGAAAATACAACATGGATGTATTTATTTATGTATTTACTGTATTTGTTAAAATCTTTTCTTAAAACTAACATAAGATTTTTTAAAAAGCCCTAATTTACTATTTCTACAGCTAAGAAACAGAGGGGAAGCAAATACACAAAGCAAAAGTTTCATATAACCACTGGGCTGGTGTCCTATTAGGTTTTGATTTCTCTAGTGATCAGGGAAAAATAAGTATAGTAAGTTCCATGGTGATGATTATCATAGAGAAGTTCCAGTTCATAATGTGTTTTCCTTGGCACCTAATTTCTGAAACAAATGCCCCCCATGGGCTCTCCTGGCAACAAAGCTAATGAGGACACTTCTGTTAATGTCATTCTACAGCAAATTTCTAATGCTGTTTCTTGGAAGTTTTTTGTTTTTGATAAAAGCTAAGTATATAACTTGGAAGCACAAATCAATGAAGGGATTTTGGAGAGATAAAACTTAGGATACATACACAGATTTTATTATGAAAAACTGCTACTTTATTGTTTTTACCTCAATCAATGCATGGTGATAAGAGATTTTGATTTATCTTTTAATGAATAAAAAGGAAAAAAGAATTTTAAGACATTTAAGTCAGTTCTTGAAGATATTTTAAGATCTAAACATGATTATGCTAACATTTTCATTCTTGGAATTTATTCCAAATCTTATAAGTCAAACCCAGTTTTAGAGCCACCAAAAAAAAAAAAAAATACAATTGAGTGCATAAAATTGCATACCAGAAGCATTTCCACATGGACAAGAAAGCATCTAGTAGAAAGAAGGTAAACCAAAACAATCGTTTCAACTGTTTTCCTCTATCCAACAGTCAGTTACCTTTAAAAAATTTTTTATCTTTGTATGATCACCTTTTTATTTACATTGTGCATAAATCTCACCTCAGGTTGTGTATATTCAGAGAAGTACAAATGTGACTTGGCCTGTCTTTCTATCTTTGGAAAGAATTGCACTGAAATGCTGAGCTCCTATAATAAAAAGTTCACTTGGTAAAAATATTTAACACATCTGGAATAGAAGATGTTTTTAGTGTCCACAGTGGTGAAATGATGTTGTTTCTCTATAGATTATTTTGTATTTCTATGAATAATTTTTACAAAGTACTTTCCACATGCTTTATCTCACTGAATCCACCACAATGATCCTTTGAATGGTGGCTCTGCCATCCCAGGTATGACTCTTGGCAAGTTACTTATACTCCTGATCTTACTTCCTCGTTTGTAACAAGGAGTCCTCCAAAGTACAACTCACTTCAGTGTGACTGGAGCATTAAACGAGATAAGGCATCTGAAGCGTTTAACATAGTGTCTGCCCAGTAATAATCACTCAACAGCTATTAGCTTTTATTCATATTGTTGTCATGTCCACAAACACCACAATCCAGAAAATCTTGAGCATGATTCGGGGATATTGGGATATACATGCTTTGGAAACGTATGCCTGATTCCTTTGCTCTCATGGGAAATTAGCCTAAACCAGACTCCTTCAAACGTGAGATTCTGTTGTGGATTCTAAGGTTTGATGAACTGATTTTGGCAGCAACTCTTCACATCAGCGGGGTGTGCTGAAGACTGCAGAGTAGTCACATTTTCTGCTTACTTTTCCATTCGACAAGTATTTCTCCAGCACCGACTTTGCGGCAGGCACTGTGCTAGGAGCTGTGAATACAGAAGGAAAACAAGATAATCTTTAATATTACCATCCAGTTCTGGTAAAGCAAACAATGTGTTCTTCATGAAGATCAGTGTCTTCATGTGCAGAAAGACAATATATGAATTAGATCTACTGAATTACATAGAATCAGATGAGCTATTCCTGGAATTGCAGGTCTCATATTTTTAATGGCTCTCTCCTCTCTGTTGGCAGATTCTAATTATCTGTCTGTCTGACTGCCTATCTATCTCCACGTACACAGATACACACCTTCAAATTATGGATATGAAAAATTGCCTAATACTTGCTCTCATTTCTTCTAGTGGTCACTGCTATTGATTCTCCAAAAGCTTGTCTGAAAGATGAAAGCAGTAAGTGTTGTATATGTTTGCCTTTATGTCATGCTATAGCATTTTTTTTCCTCTGGATAAACTTAACTTTTGAACTTCCCTGGTTTAGGTTAGTAAAACTAGAATGGCTGGGTGTTACAGAAGAGACTGAGTGATATTTTAAATCAATCCATCATTTCCTAGGAGTCATCGTAACGCAGTCAATTTGGTTTAGAGGTGAAATGACTGTAAATTAGAGGGTGCAGTGATGGGATCTGAATTATTTCAACAATGGACTTCATTGATTTGTGCAGCTTTTGTTTCTAACGACTGAGGAATATGTGATTTCAAGGTGCTCCTGGATTTTTTTAAAGTCTTGTCCTTGCTAGTAACTAACAATATGAACTGACGCTTACTGCGAGCTTCCTATACAGAAGGCATTGTGCTGGGTTTTGCATGCATTTTCTTGTTTAATTCTCATAATACTCCTATGAGGTGGCACAATAATTTGTACCATTTTACAGATCAGGGCAATGAGTTAAAATTAATTAAGTACCTTATTCCATGCCACACAACTGGATCTGGGGTTTCAACCCAGCCATCTGAATCAAGAGTTCATAGGCTTACTCAGTTCTCCTTCCTTTACAATGTGGTCCTGGAGCAAGAAACCCCAAATTCAAGGTCTTGAGACATGATGAACCCATGCTGGGGGGTGGGTAAATGCATGAGCTTCACAGTATCACAGACTGGACTTGAACCTCAGTTCTTTTAATGATTCCATCAGTAGAGGAAAATTACTTACATTTTCTGAGGAGCACTTTCCTTGCCTGCCAACCAGGAGTAATTACACCTAACTCAGTTATAGAAGAGGTAAGGTCAACTATGTGCAATGTCTAGCATAGGGTATCTAATTTTGCTGGCACAGAATCGGTGCTAGTTTCTGGCCCTTTCTGCCTACATATGTACAAAGAAAGTGACTAGAAGCACTGGCTCTAGCCCTGCTGATCTTTCCTCCATTTCCAGTATCGAGGGGGCTCTGGACCTCAGCTAACACCTTACCTGACTAAGGGAAAGGAGTTATGAGCACATCGCCTCTGAGATCCCTTTCCACAACAGGTGATAATGATTCTGGAGTTCTGTCTCTTGAAGATAAAACATGTAAAAGGGAAATTTCCAGAGCAAGAGACTCAGCCTTGTGGTTGGTTGAATAGCTAGTCTGGCTCACCATCATTGTAGCTAATTGCTTCTTGACTTCATACATTTCTTGCAAAACTTCAAAGGATATTAAGTGCAATTATCCTCTAACATCATAGCTGCAATGAGACACATTTAGGAAAGACAGGTGACTGAGCCATGACCTCCTAAAATTTCAGAGAATTCGGATTAACCACTGTCTTTCATTTTATAATGCACTTGTTACTCAAACCTCTCACCCACCCCACTGTGAACACCACCAAATTTCCATGGATTGTACCCTTCATAGGAATCTCATGGCATGCACAATGAGTAATGGGTCAGATGCTTCTGATTCAGAATTCAACTTTATATTTATGCTTAAGATTTTGATGTCTGTGGTATTTATTGCACTTTGACATGAAGAAGTACAGAGTACCTAAGAACACGTTCTTTCAAGTCATGTTGCTAGGATTAAAATCTGGTTTCTAGTACTTACTAATTGTATGATATCAAACTACTTCTCTCTCTGTCCTCAGTTTATTTGTAAAATGGGCGTGACAATAATAATCTCATGGGTTATTGTAAAACTTGAATAAGATTAAAGCTTTGCATGCAAAGCTCTCAGAGCAAGTGTTTGACATTTGGTTAGTGGTTAATGAATTTTAGGTATTATTATTACCTAGAGACATGGTGGGGGTAAAGAAATGCTAAAAGCTATTTATTACAAATACTTTTTTCCCATTGGACTCATTCATTTAAAACGCAACCTTACTTTTCATATTTTGGAATGTTCTAAGTGAATTTAGCAGAGGTTGTTGATTGCCGTTACCTGTAAATTGGATTCTGAGTTGTCTTGTTGTTGGTGCTGGTGATGGTGGTGGAATTTGTTTACTTTTCAGTTTCGGTGGTGTGGGGTATCACTGCGATGTAGATCATTTGAAATAGATAACTGTGACCCCCCCTCCCATTGATATGTCCGATCCTTTCAGAAGAAGAGTTGAAACTAATCAAACGACTTCTCTTAGACACCCTGCAGATGCAGCTCACCAGCACCTCTGCCTATTACACCTACCTCCTCCTCCTCCTCAAGAGCGTGATCTACTTTGCCATCATCACCTTCTATCTGTTCAGGAGAACAGCAGTCTGTGGCAATGGAAAGAGTTCATAACAGACGGTGGCAGAAAGAAGGCCACTTTTCTCCATTGTTTATTCTCCCTAAAAGTGTCTCCTGAGCATCTAGCTGGGATTTCTCTCTGGGTTTGGGTTGTTTCAGTTCACATGTGTACTTTTTTCTTGTGTCATTATTGCGTAATAGTTTTTCAAATCACTGGGGAAACAAAATTTTACTCTGTAACAACAATGAATTCTGCCCTTACTCAGAGGCAGGGCCAAGGGATAGTCATTTAGCACCACTCTCTTCATGATCTCCATCAGCTCCTCCAGAAACCCAAATAATCATGCCTTCAGAGTACAGACAGCATGTAGCTTCTAGTCTTGTCCCTTAGGGCAATTTAACCAGATGACCACCTTGAAGCCTTCCATTTTATACATCCTGAAGGTGTCATCATTGCTACTTGAAATCTGTACTTGGTTTTTCATAATAGGCACAATAAAAAATATCAAAATCTACATTTGTCTGTGTGTACTTTACTTTGATGAAATCTAACTGAATGTCCAGGATAAGAAACAACATGACACCTGAGCCACCACATCTAGCGTTGGTTGTAATAATGTCAATACCACAGTTCTAATTGTTTCCCTGAGATAGTGGTTATGATACTTTCTTTGGGGCACTGGCTCCAAGTGGAGCCACACTCAGATGAAGGTACCCAGGATGTTTCCTTTTCAAAGGTCACCAGATTCAGACTCATTTTGTTTGGGACATTCTGATGGTGTCAGTATAACATCTAGCATGACTTGCACTGTGTGTGCTCAGCTCTACACTAGTGTTTCACAAGCACTGTGTTTCCTGGTCCTCACAATAACCCCATGAGACCTGCACTAACACCACGAGGCATCACGCTGAAGGGGTTAAGCCCCTGGACTCTGAACCCCAATGCCTGGGTTTGAATCCTGGGTCTGGTATTAGTGTCTGTGTGACCTCATGCAAGCTATTTGAACTCTCTGTGCCATAATTTCCTCATCTGTAAAATGAAGTTATAGCACCCTGTCTCCTGGAATTGTGTGGATTAGATGAGTTAATCATGCCTGGCACTTGCAAGTCCTCAACAGCGTTAGCATCCACTGTGGGCAGGTTTACTTTGAATAGTAGATACTATACAACAGAGAAGCACTGAGAGTCATCTCTAATCTTATTTCCCCATTGAGTGGTTAGAGGTGACCAAATAGGGACTCAGTAAGTTGCTACTATGCACCAGGCAGCCCCGTTAATCCTCAAAGAGCCCCCCAAGGTATGTACAAGAATAGTCCACAGTGTAGATATTGGAGAGATTAATTTCTCTGCTCAAGGTCACAGTTTTGTAATTAACATTCATTTAAAGCCAGGTATCTCTGAACTCAAAGCCAGTATGTTTTTTAATTTTTTTTACCTACTATCAGGTGGCCTTCCCTTTAACCACTGTCAGCTGGGAAAAACAAAACACGCACTGCTTCATTACTAAAGTCATCCTCCTAGGAGTCAGTGAGAATTTTCTTAAGGACTTGTGGGTGCATCCGTTTTCTCCTCATGTAGATATTCTGCTGTTACCATGATTGCTCCCTTTATTTTCAACACTATGAAAATCATACTTTATCCTGCGGTTGTGTGTCCTGGATTTGCAACTGCTTTTTGGGGGGCTGCTAGTGAAGTGGACTGAGAGTCTTGGGCAGAGCAGGCTCATTGATGGTGCTCTCTGAGTGTACCATCCTGACACCCCTGCACCTCCCCCAGACTGAATGAGCCTGGAGGTCCTCAGAATCGACTGTGTATGCCTCTGGTAGGTTCCCGTGCATTTCTGAGGTAGGAGATAGGTTATACATTCTTTTTGGTTATGTGCTTTTCCATCACAGCATGACTGCCACCTGGTGTGGTGGGAGAAACACTGGCCCAGAAGTCACACCTGACACCCCATAGTTAGAGCCTCGGCTCCTTGGTCTGGCTCTGACTAGCTGTGTCATTTGTTCTTGACCATGTCACATTGCCTAAATTTACCCAGCTTTAGAAGAGAGTGTTCAAATTAAATTGATATCAGATTTCTAGTGTAATTTACAAATTCCATGATTAACATCCCAATGAAGGAATAACAGCAAAGGCTGGTATAGTGCTCACTGGTACTGGTGTGAGTACGTGTTAACTTATTTAACTCTCACAAGAATCCTATGAGTTATGTATAATTATCTCTATTTTATAGATGAGGAAACTGAGGCAGATAGGGGATAGAGAACATCCCCATGGTTAGATACCTAATAAGAAACAGAACTGGGATTTGAAACCAAGCAACCTGGCTGCAGGAGTTCTGCTCTTAACTTCTACATTATTTGCTACTAGAGTAGAAACAGGTTACCTTAGTTTCAGTTAAAGCAGGAAAATTTCTCTCCTTATTAGGCTAAGAGCTGGTGAAGAGAACTGCTTCTGTACCTGTCCATACTTCCTCTCCTTGCTCCTATGTTTTCGTATAATTCAAGGGTCATAGGCCAACCTGCCACAGAATTTTTATGCTCTGAAGACTTTTATATGCTGACTCTTACCTACCAATAGGACTTCTGTGATTGAAGTCCATGGCACCTGGTTGGATAAAATGAATACCAGAACAACAGGTTGCATCTACAGGAGTGCAATGGAAAAACTAGATGAAAATATACACAATTCCACATAAAAACACTCATGTCTCTACATAATTTTTATAGAGATAGAGCCTCCATACACTTCTCAGCTATAATAAAGGGAAACTTCAGGGCAACAATTCTCAATATTTCCCCATTATGAATTCTCTCTACTGTTTGGAATTCATTTCCTCAGAGATTTCATTTTTGAAGGCTTTCTGTCAATCAAGCAGGTGGCAATTAAGGAATATTTGATTTTCCCCTTTATATTAATCAAAGTCCTCTGTAACTGCCAATTAGAAAGTCTCAGTAATAAGAGATAACCAGAGATACTATACCAACATGATACAATTCACCCAAACGCTAGAAACTCAACATTTTCATCAGCTGTGAAATCTTATCTGGGTAAATGCTTGGTCTCTATCATGTTCTGTTAGGCTATTTTTTGTTTGTTTGTTTGCTGTCTTTTGTTTTGTTTGAATAACAGCAAGTATCTACCACTTAGCATCAGGAATTCTGCTAGGCAGTTTGCGTGCTTTACGTCTAATGCTCCTGATGTACCACATACAGGTATCATGCTCATTTCACTGATGAGAAGACTAGGTCCCAGAGAGGCTAAGAAATATGTCCAAGGTCAAGCATGGAGTAGTACCCGAGTCCACATGACTCCAGGTCTGCCTGACTTAAGACCTACTGCTCCATCCATTATCCTAGTGGCTCTCCTCTTGGGAGCCTTTGAAAACAACTGAGGCCCAGACTTCAGAGGCCAGGCATCAGACTTTTAAAAACCTCCTTCAGTAATTCTAATGTGCACCAGGGTGGAGGCCGTTAAGTGATGAAAGAGCTCCTGAGCTCCAGCACTGCTGTCCCAGATCATACACAGTGAGGAGACGTCACAGAACCCATCACACAAGTGAGAATGTGCTGCAACCTGGAAAGTGTTCTTACCATTCCACCCATCAATTTCCTAAAGAAATGAAAAGTAGGTACTAAGATTTATGTGCAAGGATGTTCACTCATTTTAGCACCATTTATATTAGCCCCAAATTAACCCAAATGCCAATAATAAACTAAAAAGTAAACTAAAGGATGTCATATTATTGTCTATTATGCATCTTCAAAAATGTAGATTGTTTAAAGAGATGGAAAATTAATCAGAAGGTATTGTTGAAAAAATAATATGCATATCATGACCTTCCAAAAATTGTTAGATAATAATATCATGGGGTTCAAAAATCAAAACACGCTAAAAAATGCATTAAGGGATCTCGCTTGAACCACTATCTCTACCTCCCCACTTCTTACAGGTCATACTTTTGCTTCTTGTACATCCTTCCAGTTTTTATTCATGCAAATATGAATGTACATATATAAATTTATATGCCTCTCTATATATTCTCATTTCCTCCCTTCTCACACAGAGGTAGTAAATGATGTACATTATTCTGCACTCCTCTTTTCTCTTAAACATGCTAGAGCTCTCTTTATGTCAGGATAGAGGGATACTTCGATGGCTGCATGATATTTCACTGGTGAATGTGCAACGCTTTATAAAATCAGTTCCCTGTGATAGACCATTGGCTCGTTTCCAATCTTTTGCTATTATAAGAAATGCTGAAATTATAAGAGTGCTTTCTGTCGTTTTGAATGTGTATATTGGTCATTTTGATAGGTGTTGCCAACAGGCCCACCATAGAGCCAGCACCATTTTGTACTTCCGCCACAGTGTTGGTGAATGCCAAGAGCATGCCTCAGGACTTTCTAATCTGACAGGTGAAAATAGTATCTCATCATGCACGTAATTTGCTTTCTCTTACTATGAGTAAGGATGAGCATCTTTTCATATATTGAAACTTATATTTCTTTTTTCCGTGAAGTATTTGTTCATATCCTTTGACCATGTTTTCTACTGAGTAATAATACCAACATGTATGACACTCATTTATGTCTTTGTATTTCTACAGGCATAGAGACATGTTCAGTGTATTATAGGAGTGTGCAAAAATGATAAGAGAATGTACATTTTTCCATTTTGTTTAATCAATCCTTTCAAAGTAAAAATTTTTATATATTAAAAGTAAACCATATCTCATTAGAAATTGGGAAAATATTTTTGTTTATTTCTTAACAATCAACCTCAGTTTCTGTGAAACATGTTCTTTTGGAAACCAAGTAGAGATTGCCATTTGGAAACAAAATAAGATCCACCAGATACAAGAAAGATTAAATTTAATTTAGATCTACTCCTTGATTCTCGTGGATTTGATCATATTCTCTAGGCCAAATAGTTGGCCCTCTACTTACAGATGTGGAACTATTTCTGCATTGGGGAAGCACAGAAACAAAGAGGGGAAACTTGCAAATCACTGACAGCTTTGTGCTGCTGACTTCACTGCCAGGCACTACTAGGCAGTGTCTTCTGTGGCTTCTAACTTCTTAGCAGCTTCCTTCTGCACTGGGCTTGGGCTGCCCTGAACTAGGCGGTACAGAGAGGGAGAGCACAGGTGGTGGTGGAGGAGACAGCCTGGGGGGTGGGAGGGAGCTGTTGTGGCTGATGGTGTGTTATTTTCTCAGGCTTCTTTTGTTTACATGCTCTGTCACATGAAGTTGATTCCGAGAAAATGCTCAATCTCAAACCGACCCCCACAAAAACAGTTAAACCACATCCAACTATGCTCATTTTCAAAAGGTCACAGCTAATGAGAGGAAAATATCCATCTACACACACTTGCGACTGCTGTCAAACATACTCTTAGGCTGTCGCTTGGAGGTTCCCTGCTTTTTATAAACAAAGTTTACTCCAATTAGCTACCATGTGAGTTGGGAATCCTATGCCCAGAACTGTTCAGATGCTGCATCTCAGTCCATTCTCATGAGCCTGTTCTGAAGGAAATAGCAGACAGGACATCTTGGAGCACTAAGATGATTCTAATATTCCACTTAGTATCTGTGCTTGTCCATGTTATTTGATTTACTGAGGCTGGTACCCTTTGGTTTCATTTACTCAGTGTAGACGGGGTGACACAGATCTGTGCCCATGAACCTGATAGCATGGAGAGACTGTGGATGTGGGCAGCAGTGATGTGCTTTTTCCCTCCCAAGAACACAGAGATACAGAGGCCCTGAGTTCAACTGGGTAATTGACTGTCATATAGTGAATCATATAAGTCTTTCTAAAATAAGTCAGAGTCAACCTGAGCAAGGCTTAATAGGGGACATTAACATCAGATAAAAGTGTGATTGGGCTTAGTTAGAAGAGGGCTGATCAGCAATGTAAGCCAAAGAGTAAATGTCTCCACCCCCACCCACCAAGCACAGTACAGAGTGGAGGCCCAGGCCCACAGACTCAATCTGTCCAGTCCCAGGGGGAGGCAGAGCTCTATTGTTGAGATCAGTGCTTTAGGCTTTCACAGTCTGACTTCACAGCACATTCAAATCACATACTTCATTCTTCTCGGTCTGTGCTCTGAGAGCCCACTTCTGGGTGAGCCTTGGCTTCCTATGAGGATGGGCTGCATCTACTGGTTGAGCCCAGCATGTCTGGATGAGAGCTCTTTCTCAGGTTAAATTAATCACTCATGTCTGACTTAGGCGTCATCTGTGGGCTCGGTGTATATGCGACTCCACTCCTGAGACAGGACATTCTCACTGTAATTACACCATTGAGTTCCTGAGGTTTTAGTCCCAAGGCAGACCCTGGAGCTGTTACTTGCCCCTTCTCCTCTATAAGAAGCTCTTCCTCGTTAGGATCCATCCTCCCAGCGAGTCTCCCAGTTACATTTCTGTCATTTGGCCCATTCTTAGACAAGCACACATGGAGTTGATGTGATTTGCACAAATGGCCAGTTTCCACCCAAAACAGCACCATTGCCACTACACACTATTGAGTTTTTCTTGAATGACTCAGTGAATAATGAAAGAAAACAAATAAAGCATTAGTTATGGTTAATGAATGTTTAATGAAGCATTAAGGTGAATAGTCATCTTTGAAAACATACCTCACCATACAATTTAGTTCATTTAAATTCAAATTAGCTAAACACAAAGGGAAAATGATGACAATGATTTCATAGTGTGGGTTGAAAGCAGGATTACTCGGACTATTTCAGAACCATCCTTCTAGGAGAAAGATACTACTTCATGATAAAAGTAATACAAAATGTTTGGTGACCTTTTATATGTATTCACAATCTCTGCTTGTACCCATCTCATAATTCCAACACTTTTGGCCAAATACGTAATGCAAAACAAGGAAAATAAAACTAATCATTTTGATATGTTGGATTTTATTATTTTAAAATTGCACAAAGAGTGCATGTGCCCGAGTTAAAAAACTGTTACAAAAGAAATCTGAGACATGAAAAAAAAGATTCCACTTTGTGAATCAAGATAAAAAGATACTGTGCTTACTAAAACAGTGTTATTCCAACTAAGAAGGCTTTTGATTAGGAATATAGCACAAGACTTCTCTGTAACTATTCATTAACAGATCAGACTCAGTCTCCCTGAACACAAAACGGATCATTCCATTCTTACCAGCAACAGGCAGGCTACTAAACGTATGTGGATGTGGTACAGTGTCTGCGAGGTATTACAGTAAATAAATTCTTTGTTAGTCATTCAGTTAAGTCAGCAGTGGGTGTCACCATTTCAACCTTCAACAGGGAGACCCCATCTCCAGTCCTTCTTTCCTCTGGTGACTTTCAATGAGGGTTTTTCACACTTAGAAAAAGACAAAACACAAATCTGAGATGTAGTGTAAAGGCAAAATTCTAAGTTTGCTTTCTGTTTTTATAACAATGTCTGTGTACTGAAGATGAGCTGTGTTAGGTGTGGCCACACAAGAATTTATTTAAGACATTTTAGAAAAGGATCTACTGTTCACATGCCTGCATTTTTGCTTTCTGTCCAGCTATTCTTGTGGAAAGAAGGGGCTGAAGCATGTTGGGTGCTCGTGATGCAGGCACGGGGCTTCCAGTCACCACGACTCTGGCCGCCTCTGCATCTCAGGACTCCGGATCCATTCACTACTTTTCCCTTCTGTGACTAATTAACTAGGCAGAATTGCTGCTACTACAATTTACTTTGTGTTTATTTGCTTGTATATCTGAAGTTGAAATATTTCCTTTGATGATCTGAAGGGATTTAACAACATGCCCATCTTGAGGCACATCAAGAGCTGCTGCTCTGACTGGATCACATCCTTCATCTCAGAAGCTCCAGAACATTTGAGAGACATTCCAGTGCAGGGCTGGAGTGGACCCTGGAATAAGACGGGGGGGCCTGAGTTCCAGCTCTGCAGCTTGCTCCCTGTGTGACCTTGGACAAGTCACTCACCCACTCTAGTCTCACTTGCCTCAATTGTAAATGGAGACAATAACAGGACCCCATCTCATAGGACTGCACCCCTCGCAGCACTTGTAAGTTAGGGTTTGTAAATAAACAATGTCTGACATGGAGACATTCTGGCTAAGTCAACAGTAATGAACTCATGCTCATTGTTTAGACGTTTGGGACTCTGAGCTATTTTTCATACTTCAGTAGTTTATACCTATGCAGAAAATGTTAAGACATGTGTCATTAACAAAATATGACTGATAAATTCATGTAAATAGGGCAAATCTGATTATACACTCACACTCATATTCTTTGAATTTTACTTGGAATCTACTCAAAGAAAATGCTCCATATTTAACTACTTTGTTGTACAATTTCATTTTCAAAGACTTACTTTAACAAAAGTAGAACTCATAGTTCTAAAAGTGGTTTTTCACTGTCTTGCTTTTCTTCAGCTTCTTCAGATCCTACATAGTATGGATGGGGAAGGAGAAAAAGAGTCACACTCCATTAAAATAAGAAACTATTTCTTTAAAATTATAATGTATATGCATAACATTTTAAATGAGAGATATACATGTTTAATCCACAAGAGATTTAGGCTAATAAAAAATGAGACAGTAAAATAAAGTTTTACTTTATTTCTTGTAAGAGGAAAGTTTTTAACATAGGATCTATCACTCACATGAATCTGTCATAATGGATTCACTTATGAATGGCTAAAAATATTCATATAGACCAAGAATTATTATCCACTGCTATTCCTGCTCCACCACTTTGCTAATATGCTTGTATATGTTTCTCAAGTGCAAATAACTTTGAGCTTTGGTACAAATAATTTATCCCACATATTTCCAAAATTACTGTCCCTGGTGAGTGAGAGAGCAGTGACGGCTACCCCGCACTGAGGACAATGCCTTCTGAGCCTCCTCTAGTTTGTGCATTTGACCCAGTCATTCCACCCTGGAATTATTTCCTTAGGATACATCCCTGAGGAAATAATACTAGGTTTCCATTATATAGATTTTCCCTCTAAAAATGACCAAGAAAACCGAAACCTGAGACTGGTAGAAAAGTTAGATAATTAATATATTGACATGAAATATCTTACATGGACTTAAAATTATATTTATAGTTTACCACATCATAAAAAATGCATATGCAATAAAAAGCAAATATGTAATGAATAAAACTGTATGTACTGTAAGATCATAGTTGATAAAAATTTTAAAAACTAAATATGCAAATTAGAAAGACTAGAAGAAAATAACCAGTTGACTCACATACAGTCCTGAAGATTCCAAAATTTGTACAATAAACTGAAACGGACCTTTTAATTTTCAGATGGGGTATAAATAATATGGGCAATAGGAACACAATTGGATAAATTACAAACAGAAACTATAAGGAAACAAGTAGTGTCACACTGATATTGCTGAGGAGTTTGAAGAACAGGTGGTCTTTTATTTTCCCATATTTTTATAAAAATCTTGCATTACTCTCAAAATCAGAGAAGGGAAATAAAAAAGGAGCAGGGAGAAGACCAAGGTAGCAGGTTAGGGATACGACCTACTCACGCACAGAAGCAGCCTGCCTCCCTGGTGCTCTCCTCTTGTCAGATAACACACTTCAAGATGGACATTCATTTTATGAGAGTGTCTACCTGGATTACAGCCAAGAACAAACCTGGTACAGGAGAAAGAATGGCCAAGAATCCTAAGAAAAGATTGTGTCTCACATCTTAGCCTCATCAATGTCACATCGTTCAGGTTACATTTGTGGTGAAATAAATAGAGAAGGGTATAGTAGTTGGAAGCCTTCACTTTCCAGCCTGTTACACTGCTATAAATCATAGAGACACTGGGGTGGTTTAACTGCCTTCTCACTTTGAACGGAGTGTGAGGAAGATGGTCACAAGTTTTTCTGTTTCTGGGCTCACTTCCTACCTGTCAGGCTAACAGCATTGGGGCCACAATGAGCTGACATGTCTTGGAATTATTTGTGAGTGCTAAATAAAGTCAAACTTTTAATTAAAACATAATAATACACATGCTTTACATAATATAAAAGTGAATGGTAATAAGGCCTTCTGGCTCTGGTCAAGTGAGGAGGTCAGTAATTCTCATTTTGAAAAGCAACTGTAAAACTGGACTAGATGAACAAATCTAACCATTTCAGAACTCAGGAAATGACCAAAGGCATACAACAATCTGAGAAGCACTGATGCTTGAAAAAGTGCAGAATTCAGGCAATAACAGTGGTGTTCTTGCCTGGAGCTGCCCCCATTTCTCCCCCACCTCCAACACCCAGCTCTATGGGCATGAAGGTTCTTTCAGGGTAGGGCAGGCCATGAGGATTGGCAGGAAATTTACCCAGTTGAAGGGAGCTCATATAATCTGGGGTGGTGAGTGATGCGATGATGAACTGACAAACTCAATTTTGTGCAAGCAGGAGGGGCCAGAGGCTCCGCTGGTTTGAAGTTGTGGTCACGGCAGCAGCAAGCATATGACTGGTTGAAGCTGTGTGCATGCTTAGTGGAGACACAAAAGAGCCAAGCTAGCCAAAGACTCCTGGTCAACCCTGAGGCTGTGAGCATATGCAGAGGAGATGTGAAAGGACTCAGCAAAATGTACAAGCTGGGGAAGACTCAGGATGGCCTGGAATTTGAATGTGCTCCCAATGCATGCACATATCCACCTGGCAGAGGATGGGAGTCTTAACCTAGTGCTTGAGCACAGTCTCTGACTAATCACTGGCTACCACGAAGCTATGTAGACACAGGGGTGACCCCTAGGAAGTTAGGCTTAAAAATCAGTGAATTAAAAAGAAAAAAAATGAGAAGAGACATCAGCAGACACACACCACAAGAGATATAATTTCATAGATTTAGTTCAAGCAATTTTCTAAGCCAAAAAACAGAAGCAGCAGCACCCTTAAAGGGGAAAAATCAGAATCTAGAATTGCTACAATATATTTTTAACAAAGTATTTTTTAGTAAAAATTAGAAGATCGTCAAAGAGTCAGAGAAGTGTGACTAATCTCAGGAGACAAAACAAACCAAAACCCACAATTCAATACAAACTGTCTCTGAATGTATCCAGATATTTTATTTAGCAAGACTTCAAAGCCACTATGATAAATATGTTCAAAGAAATATAGAAAACAGTGTTTAAGTTAAAGTATGACAACCATAAATCAACGAATATGGATTCCCAAGAAGGAGACAAGTTACAAAATAAACAGGTTAAAAAAATAAAATCTTGAATAGAAAAGTATAATGATTGAAGCGAAATATTTAGTAGAGGCGGTTAGGACAATATTCAAGTTGAAAGAAGGCACAATCTATAAACTTGTAGTTAGAGTAATAGAAAGTATCCAGTTTGAATACCAGAGAGAAAAGAGACTGAAGAAAAACTGATCAGAGCTCAGAGACCTATGAGCTAACATCAAACATACATGTAATGGGACTCCCAGAAAAAGAGATGTGGGAAAAAGAATTATCAGGGGAAATGTCTGAAGAAATAATGGCCAAAAATCCCCAAATTTGTTGAAAAACATTAATTTCCACATCTAATAAGCTAAAAAAACCAGTGATTGGGGTATATACAAAGAGATCCACATGTAGACACATCATAGACGACCTACTGAAAACCAAGGCATGCATGAAAACACAACACTTCAAAATTTATAAGATGTCACTAAAAAATGCCCAGGGGGAAATAATAAAAATTGGACTGGAAATAATTGAAATGCAAAACAGAAAACATGAGAGAAAAACCAATGAGAACAAAGGTCAGTTCTTTGAAAATATCAACAAACCTGACAAACCTAAAGCTAGAATTAGCAAGAAGAAATGAGAGAAGACACGAATTACCAAATCAAGAAAAGAAGGAAGAACGTCACTACCAATCCTACAGAAATTAAAAAGGATTATAACGGAATAGTATAAATAATTTATGTCAACAAACTAGATAATTTAGAAGAAATGGATGAATTCCTAGAAAGACACAAATGAACAAAACAAAGTCAAGAATAAGTAAAAAATCTGACTAGACCCAAGTAAAACAAGTAAAGAAACTGAATTATTAATTCAAAATCTTTCCACAAAGAAAATCCCTGGCGCAGACGGTTTCATTGGAGAATCTATCTAACATTTAAAGAAGGAACGATACTGATCCTTCACAAGGATTCAATCAGAAAATATGACACCAACATTTTCTCTGAGACCAGCATCACTCTGGTAACAAAGTCAAAAACATAATAAGAGACCCACAGAACAAAAGGTACAAAAATCATGAGCACAGGTAGAAAAATCCTCAAGAAAATATTAGCAAATCGAATCCAGAAATGTAAATAATGGATTATAAACATGACCAAGTGAGATTTATTCCAGATGAAACACTAGTATTAACATCCAAAAATCAATTAATGCCATACATTATATTAACTGACTATAGGATAAAAACTACATGAGCACCTCAATAGATACCTACAAAGCATTTGAAAAATTCAGTGCCCGTTCATGATAAAAACTCCACACACTAGGAATAAAACGGAATTCTTCAACCTGATAGAGGGCATCTGCGAAAACCCGCATCTACCATCATAGTCCATGTTGAAAGACTGGATGCTTTTCCCCAAAGACCAGGATGTCTGCCCTTGCCACTTCTAGTCAACATTGTATTGGAGGTTCTAGATGTTGCAACAAGAAAAAACAAAATTAAAGATCGCCAGCAGACTGAAGAGAAAAAAGTAAAATAGTCTTTGTCCACAGACGACATGATCCTGAAGGTAGAAAATTCCGTGGAATCCACACACACATAAAACCCAAACTCAAACTAATAAACAACTTTAGCAAAGTCACAAGATACACATATTCAACATACAAAACATCCATTGTATTTCTATATACTAGCAATGAACAATTTGAAAATGAAAGTACAAAACAGTTATATTCACAATAGGGCCCAAAAGAGTAGACTACTTAATTTAACAAAAGAAGAACAGTACA
This sequence comes from Tapirus indicus, assembly GCA_031878705.1. Classification (NCBI taxonomy): domain Eukaryota; kingdom Metazoa; phylum Chordata; class Mammalia; order Perissodactyla; family Tapiridae; genus Tapirus; species Tapirus indicus. Next base: position 78,437,076 of record CM062917.1, read on the forward strand.
TATATGCTGAAAACTATAAAACAATGCAGAGGGAAATTAAAGAACATCTAAATAAATGCAGAGAGATTCCATGTTCATGGATTGGAAGATTCAGTATTGTCATGATGACAATTCTCCCCAAATTGATCTGTAAATTAAATGCAGCAGGCTTTGGGGGCAAAAATTAACAAGCTCATCCTAAAATATCATGAAAACGCAAAAGACCTAGAATAGCCAGAATAATTTTAACAAAGAACAAGGTTGGAGGACTGTTAAGGTCACCCTGCAAAAGCAGTGGGGGGAGGGAGCCCCCAAAACGTGATTTGGGTGTTGAGACTGATGATGCCACACACACCAGAGGGTCTGACAAGGTTCATTATTTACGCAAGTGAGGTCTCGGGACAGCCGTGCAGGGCTGTCAAGCAAGGCCTTACAGCACCTGATTTCAAAGTCAAATAAAAATAAAATCACAGTAATCAAGCCAGTGTAGTCCTGGGGCAAGGAGAGCACACAGGTCAACCGGGAGAACTGAGAGTCCAGAAATAAACCTTTATATTTACAGTCAACAGGTTTTTGAGAAACGTGCTGAGTTAATTCAAGGGGGAAAGGATAGTCTTTTCAACAAATGGTGCTGTGATAACTGGATATCCATGAGCAAAAGAATGTATTTAGTTTCCTTATCTCCTCCATACACAAACATTAATTCAAAATAACCAGGAGGGGGTGCTAGAAGATAGTGTAAGTAACTAAATGCAATCAAAATACTGTACTTTTTAAGCAGGAAGCAGAGAATTGAAAACAAACAGGAAGTACAACAACATCACATTTTGCATTCAAATACAATGGCCCAATGAGGACAGAAATTAACCCCTGAAGCAGAAACAGTCAAGCAGTTTACTTAGGGCGCAGGCCCTGGAGACTGGCAGACTTGGTTCAAATTCTTGGAGTGCTCTTTATTAGCCAGATAACCACGAGTTAAGTTTCTTAACCTCCCTAATCCTCTGTTTCATCTGCAAAATGAGGATCAATAAAACCTACTTTATGCTTGCAAGGAAGGAATAAACATGCACAATATTTGACCTTCAGTAAAGTGTATTTGTTGTCATTTCATGCATCAGTGATTTCTGTTACGAATTAAAAAATTAACTTTTACAGAAGGCGATCAACTCAACTCAAAAGTGCTGGAAGACACTTCTACCTTTTGAGGTTCATTGCTATTAAGTGAATGACTGCTCTTCAGGAGTATCTTCAGCTCTTTGCCTACTGACATGGGAGAGTTATTCTTGAGTTTCTGCAGCCTTTCTGAAGTTTTCTTCATGGTCCCTTAAAATTTACAGTTTAAAAAGAAATTCTATGTATATTCTGAGTTCTATATATATTGAATGGATGATGGCACGGGTCTTGGAATTTCTTAGACTTGGGTTTGAATCCAGACTCCATGACCTAATTCTTAAGTGACCTTGAGTAAGTGAAACTTTTTAAGATTCTGATGATCTCATCTGTCAGATGTGGTTGATTATAACTACTTTGAAGTACTATTATAAGGATTAAATTATTACAAGGATTAAATTATTACAAGAATTAAATTGTACTTAAGACTGACTTAGCATCTATTTAAAAAACAAACTACTTGGCACAATCCCTGGCACGTGGTGGATGAGGAATCCAGAGTAAGCATCATGATTCCCATTTACAGTGACTTTCCCAAGGACACATCCTCCAAGTGGCAGTGCTTGGACTCGAGCTGTCATGATGTCTTTATCAAAGCAATATATCCTCACAGAATTACAAGTTCTCATGTCAGACTCTCCAAGGTGTCCTTTTTGGGAGCTCCACCCTGAGAAGGAACATCTCCACTCAGCTCACTGTTTATCAGATTACATCACTGGGTGCCAAGATAGCTGGCCTCCCAGGCTGAGCCCATGATTGGACCATTCACGGGGAAAGGAACGCTGGCAGTCTCGCAGCCAGGTGGAGTGGATCAGAACCCCCAGTTCCTTGAAGACCACATGCACTGGGCAGCCACAGAGCCTGTGGGAAGAGCAGGGAAGATGTGAAGCTTTGGTTGTGGTTTCTGGGCTACTCGCAGCTTCCGTGGAAACTGCACCTGGCCCAGCCCTGCCACAGCACTGGCAGGAGCTGCTGCTGCTTTCTGGGAAGCTGCAGGGCAGCATGGAGCAGCACAGGGCCCAGGGACATGAACTGGGCCTCTTTGTCCACCTAGTGTGACTTCCCGTCTCCTCCACTGTCAGCTCCTATTTCAGTCCCATGTGATGGGACATGATTTGCATTAGAGTCACTGGTTCCCATCTATGTCCCAGCCCAGACTGACTGTATGAAAATGTTGTTCACTGACAGCTTCTTTTAATCTTCTATGGAAAGAACACACACGATATAATTCAGTTTTACTGACATCCTTATAAGAATCTTCCAAAACACACACATAGTACTTCATCCCATTAACATGTATTAAATACCCAGGCTTTGCTCCAAATGCTCTTGATACAGAGGTATGTGCCCTGATGAAGCTTGTTACAAACACTATTGACCTGCCTCAGTGTGGTCACAAAACTGTAGAGAGAGAACAGACTCCGATTCAGAGGTCAGAAAATCATAGGCAACTGTAATAGTTCATGATAAATGAGACTATTTCCCATATTGCTGCTAGGTAACACCTCATGGCCGGCTGAAATAGAAATATCAGCAATAGTATGTATACCACACTCGTCTCCCTGAGGCAGCAGTATTTTTGACAGCTCTTCTATCACCACCATAATAATTCTGATCTCTTGATATGTGGCAGGTACACTTATTAGGAGAAGCAATAGAAGTAAATTTACATTTGTGAGCTTGGGCTCATTCTCCCATCACAGCAAGCTGATCAGACCCACAGGCCTGCATGTCACAGGCCACCAGGAGAGCAGAGAAGAGGAAGAGACAGAAATAAAGGGAGAGAAGGAGGAGAGAGGTCAATCTGAGAGAGGGAGAGGAAGCCAGAGACACTGATAGCATAGAAATTAGTAATAGAAACACAGAGAGAGAGGGATATGGAGCAGAGTGGGAGCGAGAGAAAAAGAGAGAATGACTGAGACAGTGGCTACAGAGATAAGAGGAATTAGTGAGAGAGAACTATACACAGAGAAGGATAGATCCCTGGAATGAGAAGGAGAGAGAAACAGTAACAGAGAGACAGAGAAATAAAAAGACAGAGGGGGACAGTGACAGAGACAGAGGGATAGAGATATGGAAATAGAGAGATACAGAGAGGGAATGAAGATGGATAAGGAGAAAAAAAGAGCAGAAAGATTTGAATGCAAATATAGTGAAAGAGAGGGAGAGAGAGAGACAGGTAGACATACACAGACAGAGATAGAGAATTAGAGTAAGAGAGAATTGGAGATAGCAGGAGAGAGAATGACACAGATATAGAGATAAAAGATATGTGCGCACATCGGGTGTTATAGAGTTAAAAAGATAGAGATAGATATACAGAAATAGAGGTAGATGTGGATAGAGAGACAGAGGAAGTTAGAGATATATTCATATTTATATACATATTGTTACAAATTGTATTTTTCTATATTATTACACATTTATATATACATCTATATTTTATAAGTTTTGTATATTATATAAATTTATAGCTTTCTTTTTCTCATATATATTCTCTTTCTATTTACCTATATCTGTCTCTCTATTTATCTGTCTTAAGAAAAAGGCCTTGGCCTCCCACTTCCAAAAAATTGGCCGTGAAAATCCTTTGAATAACAGTGGAGCATTCTCTGATATACCACTGGAGGATGAGAGGATGGCGCAAAACGACTGGGTAGGGTTCCACTCTGCTGTACATGGGTAGCTAGGAGTTGGAACTGGGGCCAAGATACTAACAACAAATCTATCTGTCTATCTATCTACCTATATACCTATCCCACTCCACAAAAATGCTGTATAATGAATACCCCAAAACATAGTGGCTTAAAGCAAAATCATTTGTTACTTCTTACAAGCCCATTGATCGGTTTGACAGTTCTGCTGATCTGGCCCAGGCTGAGCTGATCTCATTTGGACTTGGTCACATTGGTCAGCTGATGGGTTGGCTGGGGGCTGGCTGGTCAAGGTGGCCTGGGCTGGAATGAATCAGCTCTGTTCCACATGGTGTTTCATCCTCCAGCAGGCCAGCCTGGACTTGTGCTCACAATAATGATGAAGGTCCAAGAGAGCTAGCAGAAGTGCATTAGGCCTCTTGAGGCCTAGACTCAGAAATGGATCCCCATAACTTCCTCCCGTATTCAAAAATGGGGAAGTTAACTGCACCTCTTGATGGAGGAGCTGTGAATTTATGTTGCAAGGAGTGAGTTCCAGGCTGGAAAATTTGCAGTGAGCACATTTGTCCCCGTGTCTCTTATTGAATGCAACCATAACACTTGAATCTGAGCATGGAGAGAATCATGGTGGCTTTTGTCCTCTCTTTATCCTCTCCCTGCTTGGCCCTGAAGGCAGACACTGTTGCAGGAAATTCATGCCAGAGCAAGAATGCTAAAGCCTCATTTATCTGACCAGAGGACAGGAAGAGGGACCCCCGTGAAGTGGAAAGTGTTGTAGAGATTACAGAAAGGAGACAGTTTAAGGAAGAAATTTCATACAATGGTTTGAACAACTGGGTTTACCCCCTAGCTGCACAGGCATAGATATGACCTAAACAGCCTACCAAAGGCTTGCAAACTGATCTAGGGATAATCCATTGCCCAGGTCCTAGACTGGCCACTGGGTGGTGCACACACAGGGCAGATCTGAGTAGAACTGCAAAGGCTTTGAAAACTGCACTGCTTGGAGCCACCCACCAAAAGCAGGTAGGAACTTGCAACCCCTAACTGGGTCAATTGCCTGCAAACAAAACACCTAGCATTCTCCATCGTATTTAAACACTGACTAGAGCCCCTAATATAATATTCAAAATGTGCAGGATACAATCCCAAATTACTCAGTATATGGAGAACCAGGAAAATCTCCACATCTCACAATGGAAAGCCATTAACAGATGTCAATCCTGAAATGTAACAGATGATAGGATAACAGAGAATTTAAAGTATCTGTTATGACCATGGGAAGAAATGGAAAGAGAGGTAGAGATGGAGATAGAAGATAACATAGATAAGAGAGAGATAAATAGAAAAATAGAAAAAGAAAATGGGCAGTAGAGATAGGCAGATAGAGAGGAGAATACAGAGAGATCAGGGGAGAGATAGTAAGAAAGAAGAGAGACAAAGAGAAATAGAGAAGGAGAAAGAGACAGAGCTGGAAAGGGAGATAGAAAAGCAGAGAGTGATGGAGAGCAATAGGAAATGGAGAGGAAGATTTGTGGACCTAGAGATGGAGAGATGGAGGGATATGAATAGCGATAGAGAAAGGAAAATGGGGGAGATAGAGAAACAGAATTGTGGAGAGAGAAAGAGAGCCAGTGCAAGAGGCTGAGCTATGAAGCAGTGTATGGTAGTCGTCTAAGTCCAGTGCATCATTAGGGTTGCATAATGGTAATTTCCTAAGTTTAATATTTCTGCATTTGTTGATTGTTACACTCCATAAACAAGAACTTTCATTCATAAGCTGTGAGGTATCCTGAGATACAGTTTGTTCAGAAATGGCAAGGTAAATGTTTGATTCTTTTTTTAATTTCTGTTTTTTTTTTTTGGTGAGAGATGGTATTTGATGCCACAATATGGATGCTAAGAGAGCTCATTACCTCTGGTTTGTTAATGCTTTCATTTTTTTCAGTAGATAGCTAACAAAATAAGTTTTTTTTTTTTTTTAGAAAAAACAGATTCAAATTATAGATCATAAGGTTTTTACCAAACTTCAAAAATTTTATATTTGCATTTTCCCTCTTACTGAAATCTTGATTCTGTTAGGAATCAAGTCAGGTATCAAAACAATTTATAAAAATACAAATGTTAACAATATTATAATTACCACTAACAACACTACACCCAGAAGATGCACTTTAAGATACTTTTTTCTCTTTCTTTCTCCCCTCCTTCCTTCCTTCCTTTCTCTCTCACTATATCAGGGTACATTATGTTCCATGAATGTATTCTGGTGCCAATAGTGTCCTCTTTTCATTACTGTAGCTCTATAGTTCTTTTTACATTCTGGTGGAGTACTATTACTTTTTAAAGAATTTTCTTTCCACTCTAGCGTAATGGCATTCTCTCCTTTCTTAGCTGTAAACCATGACTCTGTCCCAGCAGGGATGTTCTGGGACTCCAAGGCACTTGAGCTTGCTTCCTGCATAGCCACCTGGAATGTTCTCTTGCAGAGCTGCTGCTGTGACCCCTCATGTCCCTGCACATGGGGTTCCTGAGGCAAAAGGAAGAGCAGCCCAGGTCCCCCCTCTCTCATTCCCCAGCTGTCTGTTCGGACAGCAGAAAATGAACCACCTGAGAGAGAGGCCAAAACAGTGATAGAGAGGGGCATTGTTCTACATTCTACTATGAATACTGTAAACATACACCAACCACATTCATGAAAGTGGGTGGTGAAAATCTATGTGGGCACCACTTCAATTCTCCCATGATTTCACTATTCTTGTTTGGTCACCTATCTACCAATCTATGAATCTAGGTAAATCGCAGATATGCGTATACTTCCTGAGGGGAGGGCTGCCTAATAAAACACGGGGTGACCAGGAAATCTGACTTGCAGATAAACAATAAATACGTTTTATTTGAAGGGTGTCCCGAATATTGCCTAGCACCCTGCACTTTTTTTTTCCACTAAATTCAGCAATCCTATGTTAAGTGGCCTTTTCACTTGAGGATGAACAGAAATTGTCTAACAAATTGAACTGATACATGCACACACATGTACACACATAGACCCATTTAACTTTGAGGAGAGTCAAATGTAGACCAACGTAACTGATCCTAATTTCCATTAATAAAGCAGGATAAGTGCTTATCAGCCTTGCTGTTGGTGCCTCAAAGTTCACTTACAGATGTGAAAAGGAAGGTGGTTCAGAACAAGAATAAAGAAGCTGCAACGCAGGACAATACCATGGCAGCAGCATGAACATGGGAACTCCACTGACTCAGGAGTGCTCCCTGCACAAGGGAACAGGCCAGCTTCATCCATGATTCTCCCGCCCACCCCATCAGCTCCAGATTGTCCCTCCCTCTGTTCTGGGCTCTGAGTGCCCCTGGCTCCTCCTCTTCTGGAGAGGGCCTGCTCTCAGCCTGCACAGGAGGGCTCTCAAGAAATGGGTTGGAGCAGAGAGGCAGGGCTCCTCCCCAGTCCTCCCCCAGCCCCACCCTCTCTGGATTATCAGTTGGGTGGTCTTCTAGGAGAGCCCTTCAGTCACTGCCCTGCCTGTGACAGCTGTCCAGAGGTGGCTGTAACTCCCTGCCTTGTGTCCTGGGCTCACTGTCATTTGAGCAGGACTGAAGTTCTAAGAGAGGCTTCTACTCCTCCTGTCATCTCTCCCTTTCCTTCTAAGGCCCAAGGAGGAAGGCATGCTGCGGGCTCTAGCCCTCCTTCTAGCTTTTCTGCCTCCTGGTAAGTATGCTGCCTAGATGATCCTGGGAGTTTTCTCTTTTTCTGTCAATGGATGGTCTTAGTAAGGAATTACTGTTCTCTCTTTCTCATTACTTTTTGTTGTTCCCATTGCAGCCACTCCAGCATCTTCCAACTGGGAAGGGACACAGATGTCCATCACCAAGCAAGCTGGGTCATCTGTTGTAATCACTTGTGATATTGAACAAAGCAACGACTACATCCACTGGTACTGGTACCGGAAGGGAATGGCCCCACAACGCCTTCTCTACTACCAGTTCTCCAGCTCAAAGGTTACGATGGAATCTGGAATCAGTTCACGGAAATATGATGCTTATGAAGGCACGGGGAAGACCTGTAAACTTTTAATCAAAATTCTGGAAGAAAGTGATTCGGGCGTGTATTACTGTGCTGTCTGGGAGAGGCACAGTGATTCAGACCTCCCCTATCCTGCACTGAAAATTTTGCTTGTGGCTGCCAAGAGCAGCCTTGGCACACAGGATAGACCAGCCCTGCCTCCCTTCCTGCCTGACTTCACTGTGTTCTGAACAAACAGAGACCATGAGCTCAATTGCCAACACCCACCCTTATATCACACTGGTCTGTCCCCTCCTCCACTATTCCCTTCCCCAGTGACCCATAGCAGTTTTCTAAAGACCCATGTCCCATCTCCAGGTCTTAGATAACCAATCTGACAGACAGCATATTCTTTCAGCTGTCCTAGGATCTGGTGGAATCCAATCAACCTGCTTCCTGGGACTGACAAGGTCACCTAGAGTTGATCTGTTAGGGGAGATACTTAGGAGAACAATAGTGAAAGTTAGTAGTACTGAATCATTTATCCAGAGAAAATAGTTGGGAAAGGAGGTCATGCATTACTCACAAGTATGAGAAACGATGAAATGAAAATTCTGGACCTCATGAAGAACTCAGCCTGGTATCTGATTTGCCTTTTGGACAAACTGATATTTCGTCAACATAACCAACCATCGCACTGTTGATACAGTGAAAGTGTAGGAAAAAAGTGATTGTTGTAGATATGCTAATATTGTATTCTACTCATACTTTCTTTTGAAGTTCAGCCACAGACAGAACTGTTCTGTCTTAAACAAGTAAAGCCAAAGCTCCTTTTCACCCTATCCACTAATATTCACACAGCCACATCCTAAACTGGAATGAGTCTTATCAGATTATTTTTTTCTCAATCATTAAAATCAAGGGACACTTGGGATGAAAAATCAGACAGTGAATAGTGTATATTTGTACTGAAAAGTCATATAGGAAAGGGTTGTAGCTGCCATATCGGGCCAGGTTTAAACATGTAAAATTAGTACTGAAGTACAGAAATGCTGGATTCACATGGGTATGGTCTCTTGTGTATTGGATCCTCCAACTTTCTGCCAGAACTCTTCATCTCGACTCTAGCTTAGAGTTTAAGCTCCTAGAACAGTGGTTCTCAAACCGTGGTCCATGTAGCGTAAGAAGAACCTGTGATGTTTGAATAAAATTACAAGCTCTGGGTGACATACAACAAAATATATCAGAACCTTAGGGTGAAAGCTTAAAATGTGTATTTTTCAATGTCCTCCACACTGATCTTAGATTGATTTGTAAGAAGAGCTGTCCTAGCAGTAACAGATAGGGTGATGTGTCTCCCTCTGAAATGAGCCAGTTCCCAGTCTGACACAAGAATGCATTCCAGAAAGGGGTTCATGGGCTTCTTCCCAGCTAACAAACCCCTCCTCTCTTATTGTATGCTTAGATGCTGCTGCTCTAATAGGTCATCACATTTCTCCGTGATAATTCCACCAGAACCACAGGTGGAAACTTCAGTTCCTTCTCATTTCTGTGACCTCAGACAAGAAGAATTGTATACCAAATGAACAAGATTTAACTTGCTCTACTGGATGAAGGACCATTTAATAAACTATTTTTCATCTTTATGAAAGTTTACTCCTTACCTTAAAGCATAAACGTATTCTCATTTATATTTTTCTAATAGTGTTAAGGCCTTGTTCTGCACATTTATTTCTTTGATATGCTTTGAATTGAATTTTTGTTTATGGGGGTAAGGTAGGAATCTGAATGTGGAGATCCACTTTCTCCCCCAAATTATTGACTAGTCCATCATGACTCCCACTGTTTTTCATAGCCACCCCTGTGATAACTAAGTTTCCATAGGCTCACACACTCCTTTCTGCTCTCTCTTCTTTTCCACTCTATGTGTCCACGTACATGTGACAGTTTCTCTAAGGATACAGGTAGAGGTGGAGTCACTGTGTATGCACAAATTCAACTTTACAAATGGGGACAAATCCCTATTTTGTCTATTCATGTACCAGGAACACAGTATTCTAATCAGTATAGCTGTATAATAATTCTTGCTTTTGTGGCAAACAAGTATTGTTTTTTGTTGTTCAAAATTTATTTGGCTTTATTTTATTCATGAATAAACCCTCAATATATGCACATTAATTTATTTATTAAGTAATAAGTCACAAGAACTGTGGTAAAAATGCATTGTGCATAGTACCAAACATTCAAAAAATAAACAATTTAAAAATATGTGATAAAAACAAATATAAATAGTAATTCTAATACTCTCTTCCCACACACAAATATATTGTTCTATGCACCCCACTTTGGAAATGACTGCACCACCAGCACCAATGTCAATAACACATTTCGTCCTAAATGCTTCTTGTTTCCTGACTTACCTCACATCCCTGAGACAAAACATACTCAATGTCTTCGTTTTTCTTCAAAGCAAATTTTCATGATCCCTTTATAGTACACCTTTGTTTCATTCTCTGAATTACTTCTGGGTTTATGAATGGACACTTGATGGAGTCTTTTCGTGTTCTTTAAAAAGAAGTACCCCCAAACCTGGTAAGTCTTGTGCTAGGTTAGCTTTTTAAAGAGACCTTTGCGAGGAATGTCCAGGGAGCCCGGATTTCTTCCTCTGTTGACTGAGACTACTAGCGTGTGCCTCATAGAGTTTCATCATCTTCAGTGCTTATAAACATGAGGTTACTATTGTGAAAGGGTGCACCTGACATGTCCTGGGTGCTCTGGATGAAGTTATTCAATTTGAAATGACAGGTTCACTTCTTAAATGTGCTCACACTAGAAAGGAGGGAGTGGGTGTTCTGATCCTGCCTCAGCTGCTCATGGTCCTGTAATGTTGAAGGAGTCACCCGCATTTTGGGAGCTTTTTTGTCATCTTTAAAAAATGAGAAACAATGAGGCTTCTGGTAGGAAGGGTTCTTCTTTCATCTTTAAGTGTCTAAGATTTTGTGTTTCCTTAGTAAACCTGTGACTTGGTTAGAAAAATAGGGATACCAATTCTAATAAAAGATGAATGATTTAAAAAAATATTTACTCAACACACAGTGCTATAAAGATGTAAACTGGAGATAAAAGAAAGAAAATTGTATCCACAGTCCTCTCATCAAATACTTTGATGGCTTTCTTCTTTTTAGCTTTCCAGGGTTGTCTATTTCACTAATAATTGTCCTGTGTGTACATCGAATTTATTCCACGTGACTAAAATGAAGAAGTCAGATTAGAATAGTTCTCTGATTCTGTGATGGCCAGAAGAGCACTGTCCCGGGTCACATAAAGTACGCCAGGGTCTCAGACGTGAAATTGAAATGTCCAACTTCAGTACCCAGATCTCTGCTCACCCAGCTGCCTGAGTCTGATCTGCTCTCACATACCCACTGCTGCAAGGCTGACTGAGGTCTGGTCCATCAGAGCGGGTTCATTCCTGGCAGCAGCAGGAAGACCCGGGATGAGAGGACGTCCTGCTCCCTCAAGCAACACCTATTTCTTTCTTCCCAGAGATCAAGGGGTCTTGATGAGAATCCTCCAGACTCCACATGAGGGCTGAGAGGGAATGCCCTGGCTACTCTTTGACTGTGTCCTGCCCATGAGTTTTCCTCTATTATTTTTTAAACATATGTCTCTTTTGGATGAGTATAACCTTTCAGTGCCCCGTAGAGAAGAGCACAGAAACACCACAGCAGGAAGATAAGTAGAGGAAAGGAAAACAAACGTCACCTGTTGAAATTACTTTCTAGGCCCAAGATGGAGCCACTCCTGCCCAGGGTGCCAGGTCAGCAAACGTAACCTAGATAACTTTACTGTCCCTGTAAATGCTGCACTTGACCAGAAATGCAGTCTATCCAGCCAGCCAGTCCCCAACTGCCAAGAATCCGTAATGATTTCCCTGTTCTAAATAAGGTCAAATATGCAATCCCAGCCAATCACCTTAAGCCAAACACTCTTTCCTTATTCCCTGATTGACCTGCTAGCCTTATAAGGAAATCACTGACCTCCTAGTGAATCCTTCCATGTTTCTGCATTGCTGCTTGTAAGGCTCCATAGAACTCCTCTTGCTCAAAATCCCTGGGAAGAGGGCTCCACTGCTTGTGAGGCACTGTTCTCCCCAGTCCACGGATTATGTTCACTTGAACAAAGGCATTAATCTGATTATTAAATTGTATTATTTTTGTAATTTGACATGCTGAAAAGAGTATTTGGCTGGGGATTGGAAAGACTTCATTAAAACTATGGGTGGTTATTGTCAACAGTTGTTGAGTCTTAAATTTGAGCATTAATTGATAAAAATCATTATAATAATTGTGAGAAAATAATTTTAAATGTTTACAATGTGAAATGAAATAAAATAATTTTTTTTTCTTAAACCAGTTCTGGTTGTGGATTTTGTGTCCAAAAGCAATGTTTTCTTATTGGTGAAAATCTAGAAGAGAGAAAAATAGAAAACAGTTCATCCAATTTCTCACCACACAATTACTCTCTGGCTATATTAAGACTCTTTCCACCTTTCCTTTTTCTATGCAGATGTCACTGCCGTTTCCACTTAACATTTTAGCAAAAATGGGCCCGAGATCTCCAGAAGGTATAAATGATAGCGCTTTAATAATCTTTTGGCTGTAGGGGATCAGAGTTGGCCACCCCAAAATGTGTCTCTTTTTCTTAATTATTTTTAAGAAGAAAAGACTCTGAAAGAAACTTTGACCTTCCCCCTAACTGCCTAAAAGGATTTAAGATAGTAAGCCCATTCCATGAAGGAGCTAATAACATAATATAACATTGTCTACAGAGGGCCCAATTAACACTTGTTTAACAAACATTTACTTTTCCATCTCCATGTGAATTGCCTTCCTCCTCTATGAAGTCCTAAACCACTACCCCCAACATCTTCTTTTGTCTTTAGCTGAAGGTGATATTTAAGGTGGTGGCTTTGGCCATTCTGGCGGGTTACTCCATTTTTCTGGGTTTCTCCCGTGTATACACGTTATATAGCTTTGTTTGATTTTCTCCTGTTATTCTGTCTCATGTCAATTTAATTCTTAGGCCAGCCAGAAAGACCCAGAGGGTAGAGGATTTGTCTTCCTCCGCTACAGTTTGGGTCTTGGCCAGGATAAAATTTAACTAGCTGGATGCTGCTTGCTGCTGGACTACTGCAACTGAGAGATACTGGACCTCTGACAACAGCCAGCAGGAGGTAAAAGTTCTTATCACATCAGTCTCCCGAATCTCTGCCTTCAGGGTCCAATGGAAGCAAGAGTTGTGAGTTTCATTTCCTAGTCTAAATTTAGATTAACAGGTGAAAATATTGGTGAAGATAGCTTCTTGGACTCAGCAACTATGGGAAATTTGGTTTGAGTACTCATTGGTTTATTGATCCTTTTCCTCCCAGATATGGTCACTATTTTTTCCTTGTTCTGTATTTTGTCATAAAGAGGAAAAACCATACGGTAATATGCAGGCATCTCTATAAGCATGTTGTCTGGGACAGTCCCACAGTCTATGGGTTATGAGGTTCTTTCTTTTGTCTTGTTCTATGTGTTGAGAGCTTGGCTTTGTGGCCTCTTTGTTCTCTGCCATCTGAAGGATGCACATACCGGCATACCTCTTGGCAGCCAGTGGAATAGCCTGGGGTTCTGAAATGCACTGTCATTGTCCAGCTGTGTCAGCTCTCAGGGGAGTTTGTCATAAGGAGTCCCAATTGCTTTCATTAGGGGCATTTGTCATTTCCCCCTTTGTTTCTTGTCAGTGCACTCTGACTGCGCAATAAAGGCCTTTGCTTGCTTATGCTATTTTTGGGAGTGAACTTTCTGGATCTGGTGAGAGCTGTTTCTGTTGCACTCTCATCTGGGGATGCCTCTTGTGTCCATGGTTGAGCTGTAAAAGGCTTGTTTGAGTCATTATTAAAGATCTTACTCATCAATGTGACCAGATGATGGATCATTTAAATTGGGAAAACTTCAAAATTGGAAAAATGTTTTTTTTTGAGAACTCTCCTCATAATTGTTTTATTGGTACCTATGAAAATACCAAATTAAAAAGGAAATACGAAAAATAATACCTAGCATTAAGACTCTAACTTGGACTACAATTGAATTGAGAGAATGTAAAAGTATAAGTGTTAATAAGATTATAAAAGTTGGTATGTTTGAGCTAATTTTATATAAAAAGGTTATATCAACTTTGCCTGAGTATGTTTTAAAAATATCTGACTGGGAATGCTTCCCGTATCCAATATTATAAGACCAAGACCTATTGATAAAGTCCTAATGGAAGCTCTGATTAGAAGTGTAAGAGCTGATGGAATTCAGACAAAATTCCGTAGGACTATTGACACATTTATGAGATTTATGTGAAGTGATTGTATGTCTTTTGCCTGATTGTATTATAGATTATATTGTAGCGATAGACATTGTGTCTTACTGGGGAACATTTCCCCTGCCTGATTGTAAGACAACATATAAATCTGCCCTTCAGACAATGTTAATTAAACATACTAAAGGGAAGTCAATAAGGTTGCCTGAGCCCACACCATATGAGATAAAAACTAAGTGCTAATAAGAAAGATAGTAAAAGACCCCCCCAAAGGTAAATTGGTCTAGGATTAAATAGTACACTTAGAAAAAGGACCTTTCTTAAATGCTTTGTGCAGGCTTTTAAAGGTGTGGTACATTGTCCTAAAGTTTTAAAACAATAACTGTGGAGTCTTTGTATATGTGTGTCTATATATATGTTATATATATGTGATATTTTACCTCTGGATGGTATGGTCAGAATTAAGAGCTCTATTTAATTGGTTTAAAGTAAGTGCTTACATAAATTATTTCCAAATATAATAAAAACTAACCCAAATGTTTTTCAAGTTAATGTGATATGAAATAATCTTTGGTAAATGAAACCTTGTTTAAATTTGTTGGTTTGATTAAAATAGACATGTCCTCAGAGTTATCAATATTGGATATGATGCAAACACACAGCCTGGGTTTACTAGTCAGATAAGCTCATGTTGTCTCTTTTAAAAACTTGTCAGCAAAATAATAACTTAAAATGATAGCTAATTTTGTCTAATGTCTCATGAGGTTTTTGTGGGCAATCTAAACATAATAATTGGCAATAAATGATTTAGAAGTGAGATAAGAGTTTATAAACTTTCAGCAATAATTATAGTTTATGGCATGTGTACTTAACTTCCAAAATATCTTTGGTTACTTGAAACTTTGAAGTTTTGCTAGGCGAAATTAAATTATGGAAAATTCATTGAATATCTAGATCATTTCCAAATAAGATAAAATGTTAGACATTAATTATTAAGTATAGGTTTACCTACTCTTGGCTTCTTATTACAGAGAAACTAAAAATGTGTCTGAGTCTATTGGTAAACATGTCTTGTGCTTTATTAAAAGACTGTACTATGAAGTAACATGTTTCTAGAAATGATAAAAAATATTTATAAACTTGCCCAGCCACAGAATTCTAATGTAAAAGACAATTCATAATAGCTTACTTCTTAGTTTTCACTAAATATTAAAGTCTATAAGGATTAAGAATTCTAATGGTGGCTCAGCGGTTTAGTCCGCGCTTGGCAGCCCGGGGTTCGCGGGTTCGGATCCCGGACGCCCGCCGACGCACTGCTTGTCAGCCACGCTGTGGCGGCGTCCCATATAAAGTAGAGGAAGATGGGCACTATGTTAGCCCAGGGCCAGTCTTCCTCAGCAAAAAGAGGAGGATTAGCAACGGATGTTAGCTCAGGGCTGGTCTTCCTCACAAAAAAAAAAAAAAAAAAAGAATTCTAATTAACATATGTAATTAAGCTACTAAAAATTAGTAAACAAAACATCCTTATATTCAAGGAAAGTAAGACATGTATTTTCAGTAAAAAAGACATAAAGAATGGAAATATTTTTGTTTGGTATGTATGTTAAGAAAGATAAATGTGTCCTAAAGTACTAGAAAAGAAAAAAAAATGGGACAAATTCTGAATGTAAAAAAAAAGAAAGTTATAAAGGTTTATGGAGGAAGAACTCTAAGGAAAGAGTTGTGCATGGTCATGTTGACTAAGATTGAAATAAATTTAATTAAGTAAATGAGTTTTAATATCAAAAGCAAGCTGGTACAAGATTAATATTTGTTTTTTTCTCCCCCTCTTAAAAGGATAATTTTCTTATACTTTTACTCTGCTCCTAGTAAAGAGATTATGAAAGGTTTTTATGTTTTATCAAAATAAATTTCCTATATTGTTTTTATCAGATCTTTAATCACAGATGTCCCAAACCACTACCCACAACATGTTCTTTGTCTTTAGCTGAAGATGATATTTAATGTGGCGGCTTTGGCCATTCTGGTGAGTTACTCCGTTTTTCTGGGTTTCTCCCATGTATACATGTTATAGAGCTGTGTTTGATTCTCTCCTGTTATTCTATCTCATGTCAATTTAATTCTTAGACCAGCCAGGAAGACCTAGAGGGTAGAGGAATTGTCTTCCTCCCCTAAATAACAAAATATTGTATTGATTTATATTTGGCCAACACCTCAACAATGAAGCACAACCCAAAAGCCTACATTTGGGACACTTGGAATTTTAATCTCAGTTATACCTGAGCATGTCTGACTTTTGGTTTTTATTATAGAAGAGCTGCTCAGGAACTAGGTCTGGTAGTACATGCTGAAGGACCCACAACTTACCTCCACAAGCCAAGGCCCCTTTCCAACTGCTCCCTTCTCTTGGCCATTATAGTTTAATTAGCATAACTAATTATCATAACTATACTCAGGAGGCCCTGAGTATAATTAGCATAACTGGAAACAAATCATCCTTTCAGTTGGACTTCAAGGCTATCTCTTTTTCTCAAATCTGCATTTCAGATGCATTCCTCTCTGATCCTTCACAATGCCCTGTCTTACCATTTCTGAGGATAAGGTGCTGGAAATGGAGGACCTGGTCCTGCCCCCTGGCCTTCCTTGCCTCCTGGTTCAATGTAGGCTTCTTCCTTTGGCTATGCACTCACACACACACAAACATGATTCTCCAAAACTGTGATATTCCCTGTAGTTTCTACTTTATGTGGACCCCAGACATCACCTACGGCAACCTGCCCAATTTCCAGGTGAAACAATAATCCCACCAATTCCTTAGCATTTGTATGCCTCTGGCACCGTGCTACATGCTTTGTTCACATTATCTTGTTTACTCTCCAGTCAACCCCATAAGAACCCATTTTACAGATAAGGGAAAGGAGGTGACATAACTTGCCCAAGGCTACAGAGCTATCGTTATTTTAGGGCATTTAAAATCTCCTTCTAATAGGACCTCTGGGTGAAATGCCTCAAAGCCATCTCAGATGGTGGGTGTGCATTTCTGGCAGGGATTGCTATTCTGTGCTTGTCCCTCCCTCCCAAGCAAGCAGTACACTCATTGCTCTTTTAGTATCAAGTGGTAAATGCAGAATGAGATTTGTCTCCAGCCAGACCTGGCTCCATATACCTACCTCATTCTCCACAGGTATTGTCAACCTATAAAAACAGAAACCAGTTTAAAGGCAAAGCGTTTATTTGGGATCAGAGAATTGCAATTCAGGGAGCACAGATTTACGTAGAAACCCTAATGGTGTCCTGATTATAGGAGAGGGTCTCAGGGTTTTTATGGAAAAAAGGGAGTAAGATGAGATAAGTTGTGTTAAAGAAGAGTTCATTGGTGCTAGATGAGGCAAGGCTAGGATTGTGCCTCATAGATCGGCTTGAGATCCAGTCATCAGGCAAAAGACTAGACTTGTACTTCATTGATTGGTTAACGATTTGGTCATCAGCAAAGTACAATTTCATCAGTTCTTACAAACAGGGTATTCTTGTCCATGTTGACTGCTTGGAATGTTTGCAATCTGTTCCAGTTTGGAAGGTAAAGAAAACAAGATAAGCAAGGCAAATCCTCTGAAATGGCTACTCCAGTTTTGTTTTAATATGACTCCTCTCATGTCATTTTTTTCACAGTGTGCAGCTTTGGGAAAGTGGTTTAAAATACCAGCACCACTTTCCCTTTTTCTAAACTGAGTTTAATAATATTTATCCCACAGGACTATTTTCAGGATTTGGTAAAACAAAGAACATAAACCAATTAGTGGAGCGTAGTCAACTTCCAGTCAAAGAAGGTGATTAGTGCTCTCATTGTTCCACGAACATTCTTTAGGCCTCTCAGAACACTCACCATTTATCATCCCTCTTTCTCCTTGTTGTCAGACATCTGTCTCTTCCCTCTTGGGCCCCTCCCTCCCTCATTTCTCTCACTAGTCACCTCCTTGTGCCCCCAGGGAAGCAGCAGCTCAGGCCCTAACCTGGCCTCCACCACCCACCAAGGTGTGCTCCTTTCCCAAGGTCACTCTGGGATTCTCTCCACCTGGGCAGGACACAGGGCCATGCTAGGCTGTCTCGACCTCCTGTGGGCCCTCCTGTCCCTGGTAAGTCTGACCCCCTTTCCCAGTGCATGGTGCATAGACATGTTCTGAGGCTCTTGCCACCCCTGCTTCACCACTGTCTCTCTCGCAGGTGAAGAGGCAGTGGTCAGACTGAAGCAGCTAGCCTCAGTGGTGGTGTGCATGACCACTCTGGCTCAGCTTGGCTATCCTGATATGCATGGCCCCCACCACAGTCAGCTACATCAACTTGGTACCACTGATACAGAACCAAAATGAGTTTGCTCCCTGGTGAGTCAAAAACAGACCCTCCAGCAGAAATAGTTGTCACACAAAGTAAAGTATATTTGCAGCAAATAGGAGACTGCATGGAATCATTTCCAAAGTCACGGTACTCCCCGAACAAAGGGACACAGGTTCTTTTATTTTGGGTGGGAAATGAAGATTTAAAATGGAAGTTTTGTCATCACATGTAGAGGTGGGTATTAGCTGGCATGGGTGCAATCTGAAAACATGCTCTCACATACATCGCATGTTGTGCTAACAAGACCTAGGCTTCTGCTAGGGCAGAGATTTTAGTATTCAGATGAGGAAAAAGGACATTTTCTGGTCATCTTCAGGTCATCTGTGCAGGTGCTGCCCTTGCATTGGGGCTCGATCTGGTTCAGACCGGTTGACACTGGTATCTCTTCCTGACATGGCTCTGACAAACAACCATTAGGGAGTGGTAAAGCATCTTTAAACTTCCTTCAGCTGCTTAGGGAATGCGCCTGTGACAGTACAATCACCAGAGGGCAAGAACCTTAAGATACTCCTCCAATTGGCCATGTTTAAGGCAGACGTGCCGTGGGATTCAGTCCTAAAAGCAGATAAAGTTACGATGGAGGCGAAGGATGGCACCAGGTGTACCCTGTAGGTGTTGAGGGGAGAGAAGTGCAAAGTGGGCATATACTACTGCTCTGGCTAGAATCAATGCAGCCCCAAGAGCCACCGTGTCCCCAGTGCAAAAAGCACTCAGACTCTCTACTTGTCAGGGCCTGGCAAATTCCACCACCTTCGGGTTCCTTTGGTTACCCTGGGGTCATCCCTCAGCATCCCAGACTCTCCTGGATGCCATCTTAGCCAATCCACTGCAGATAATACATGAGAAAAAGAGCCGCTAGTGCTCAGGCTGGCACAGACTCAGGGAACCATCTGGTTGTAAGGGGCCTTTTCAAAGACCATCCAGCTCAGTGTTTCTGAAGCATTTGGAGGAGGATCTGTGCTGCTAAATCCAGTAGCTATTAGCCACATGTGGCTATCGAGCACTTGAAATGTAGCCAGACCAATAGCCCAAGCTGAGATGGACTGCATGTGTAAAACACAAACCATATTTTAAACACTTAGTATGAAAAAAGTGAAATATCTCATTAACAATTTTTTATATTGGTTACATGTTGAAATGATATTTTGGATATCTTGGACTAAATAAAAAGTCCTAAAATTAATTTTACCTGTTTCTTTTTTTTAATGCAGCAGCTAAAACATTTTTTATTATGTGGCTTGAATTGGTGACTCACAATTATTTCTATTGGATAGCACTGTTATAGTCTAACAATTTAAAAATCTCACCATCTTCCCTAAAAAGTGCATAAATGAAATACTTTGCAAATAATTTCAAGGGTAAAGGACTCTCTGGAGATTGACCACAAAATTGTTAAAAGTTGAGACTAGAAGTCAATTCCTAAATCCAGTTTCCAAGTTGTTGCCCCACCAACCATCAATCATTTTGCAGCAGAGGAGTCAGCAATTAGATGCACTAGAAACAATATTGTCAACTTCTCAGTGCCCTCGTCCATTAGCAGGTCTGACACTCAGGTCATGTTGGTAGATAATAATCCTCATGACTGGGTGATGCAGTCAACCCTGGTGAGACATTGGGCTCTCTGCCTTCCACTTCTCCCCTAATGCCACCCCATATAGGAATTTGGGTGGATCTCCATTTCTGTGGACCTCTGTCCTTGATCTGTAAAATGAGATGGTTTAACTGCTGAAATTATGTGGCTCTGATATCTGTATTAAAGCAAAATCATTAAAAAAAAAAGATATAACTATATTCACTGTCTTCTCATAAAGCCATTCAAATTCTTGAAAATAAAAGAATAGAATAGAAAAGTAAAGAAAACCTGTGTTACTAATCCTCCAGCCCCAAACAGGAAGTTCCTCTGCTGCTATATGTGGGGAAAAAGAAATGTTCTTTGAGGTCTAAGCTGAATTGGCATTTTTTAAATTGAAAATTCAAAGTTTATGCACAGTTTAGTAGCATTGGTACACATTATTAATGAAAGGGAAGTGTAAAGGATCTGAAGGAAGTCAGTCCCTCAGATTATTAACTCATTGTCTGTCTCCCTAAGCTTCTGTTTTCTGGTTAGAAATTTATAATTAAGACATGTCTGCTTGTGAAAGAGCGCAACACCTCCACCCTCTACTGAAGGTCTGGGTCAAGGCTAAAACCTCCCCAGTATGTGTGAGAAGGGGTCAGGATAGAGGGGGCTGAGACTTACGTTAACTCTGTTTTCAGGTTGTTTCTTCATTTCATCTTCCCCATTGTCCTAATAAAACAGAACTCTTTCCTGTTCTAGCACTCATCTCAGTGCCTGATTCCATGGAGGAGTGAGCTCTGTGAACTGGTGATAATGAGGGGCATGGCCAACAGGAGGAAAAAGCTCCTCGCTCTTCTCCTTACAGATCATCATCCACATTCCCCAAGAGGAGCTGCCCAGTGCCTCTGTTGTGAACACTCACACTGCCCTAGACCCCCATCTTCACCTCTCACCGACTCCTGCTTTGCCCTTTATAAGCTCTGTAGCCTTGAGCAAGGTATTAACTCTACTTCAACAGGAGAATTGAGGCTGAGACTCAGGTTCCTGGCTTGGACAAGGTGGGTAGCAAATCCCTCATGGAGACAGGATGAAGAGATGGGTTGGAGGGAGGGAGAGAGTTCACCATGGGCTATGTACAAAGTCAGTTTGAGGTCCTATGTCAGACACTTGAACATGCCCAGTAGTCACCTGGATATGTGGATATGTCCAGGAGAAGGTGCGTGATGGAGATGGACCTGGAATTTCCTCCTATCATCCCATCCCCCATTCCCTCAAGACAATTAAAGCCAAAAATGGGAAGAGATCCCTCAGGCAGAGCAGAAAAAGTGAGAAGAGAAATCTGGAAAACAGCAACTTTTGGTGGACTAGGGAAGAGCAGTCTGTAAAACTACCCTAGCACAGATTGAATGTCTTGGGTTAGAGAAAGAAAAACAGACGAAAAGGAAACTCAGGAATCCAGAAAGAGGAAAGCCAGTTTCATAAAGGAGAAGCTGGGGTTTAGTAGAAACATATTGTTCAGGTGGCTGAGGGAGAGGACATAAACCTGAACCTTAAACAGAAGCAAACAAACCATAATAGAGTGTTCAGACCCCTGAAGGTGCCAGCACCTCTCTAAGCCGTAGGGTGTGTGGGTAGCTAGACAGATGGAAGCAGATTGATGAACCAGAGTCTCTATAGCTGGTTGTAGTTCTCTGTGGGTCCAATGATGCATAACATTGCCCAGATCATGCTCCATTCTTCCCACCAACCCTAATCTGACAACTCACTGGGGTTATTGAGGATTTATTCTGTGACAGACAGTTGGAGAAAGGAGAGAAGACCAAGATGATAGCATTAAGTCATGTGATCTCTTCATTAGACAGCTCTCCACTGTTAGGGGTCATATCACTGCATCTTTATTACATGCAAAGAATTTAGCATAATGCCTTGCATGTAGTGGGATCTTCATGAATAAATTTATGAGTCCTCTCAGAGTTCTAAGGTGGCTGTCTATACTATGTGTTCTGATCTAATATTGCACTGCTGTTCTTCACATAGACTGGATGTGCTAACAGGTGGTGAGGACACTCCGTCACAATGAGGCAAGAGAGCCATATTCACCCTCCCCACTGGGAGATTTGACCTGATGGACTCAGTCAAGATACAATGATCTGAAACTCTTTTCAGCAGTGATTGCAGGGTGCCCTGGAGGCGAGTTCAGTTCATTCAGACATGCTGTCACTCTTCCAATATTACGTCTCACAGTCCTTGATGCTTTTAAGTTGTTTTCCTCCCAATTTCCTTTGACAGATATTTTCTAATTTGGTAATTTTTAAAAATTGCTAAGTTTTTGCTCATTGCTCTTCTCCTTCCCTTGTTTTTCAGTGTGTTGGTGGTGAAGATAAGCTAGAGCATCCTCAATTTTCCAGTACTAAAGAGCTGTCAAAAACAGCCTGCCTGGAATGTGTGGTAACTGGTGTAACACTTTCTATGACATTCATATATTGGTATCGAGAAAGCCCTGGTCAAACCATAGAGCACCTGCTGTACATTTCATCTGACAACACTGTCAAAATGGAGTAAGGCATTCCGTTGGTAAATTTGAGGTAGACAAGACACCTGAAACTTCTACCTCTACCCTCACCTTTCACAATGTAGGGAAAGAAGACTCAGCCACCTACTATTGTGCCTTCTGGGAGGTGCACAGTGGCAGATGTTAGAGCCACATCAGTCAGTAAATGTTCAGTTGTTCTTCATTCACTATCATGAACTGGGAAGGCACAGTTATCTGCCGCATGTTTTTATGCAGTTTTCTAGATAAACGTTCGTATGAACGTGGGCCGCTGTGTTTGGAGTTGCCAAATTCTGTATTTTCTCAAAGAGTAAACTTTGAATAAGTAGGTGCAAATGATCACCCTCCTCTTTTCAGGAATCTACTCTCTTGACAACAGGCTTTCCTATAGCACTCACGTTTATTCATCTGGGTCAATCTCCCCCAGTCGCTCTATTTTATTTTCTGCCAAGATGTGTACACCACATCATTTCTGTGAGTTCTTTTGTACTAGTCACTTTGCATTAGATTAGTTTTTCGTGATCCACCTTTCTGTTTTGATTAAAAAACTGGATATTCGATTAAATGCTGTTCATGCCAAAAGCAGGGCTGACTGCAATAATATCGGATGCATGCCCTGGAAAGGTGATATTTGATTTTGTGCCAAAGTTATAAACACTGCTACCTCGTGAGTCCAAATCAAAATCTACCTTGGTTTGGAGTTTGAGGAGTAGTTCATTTTCTGGCTTAGGATCCCATTCATCCAACTGTAAGTGTTTGATTAACTCATCTGAACCAGGCACTGTGCACAGCAGACGTTACAAATCTCACCTGCTCTGTCAAGGCCGGAGGTTTCTCCTGTAGAGCCCTTTCTACTGCCGGGCTGCCATTATCTGGCTACACACATGGTAGAGCAAAGTGGTTAGGCTAGGCCTCTTGTATAGAGAGATCCAGGTCTGACCAGGGCTCTGACACTTACTAGCTGTGTGTCAGGCCAGTAGCTTCTCTAGCCCATTTCCTCACCTGTAAAAGAGGTCTTGAGTTACCTCACGGTTTGTTGTGAGGGTTCCCGAGATGATGCACGCTAAGGATTTAGTCCAGTGTGTGGCACATTCTGAGAGCTCAGTAAATGTTAGCTGATAAAAAGCAAACAAAAAAACACAACTAGCATACATATACTACAAGAATACGCACATACAGCTTTGTATACCAGGGCTTAGCACCACATCTGTCATAGTATGGCTGAATATTGCAGTTTAGTTAAAGAGAGATTGGCTAGATATGAAGAGAGTAGTCATCCTAAATCAATTTAAATCTAAGTTTTCAATCTTGGTTCTGTAGTTCCTTGGACTTACACACATTGGGGAGGACAGTGGCCTTGTGCTTGGAGCAAACAACTTCTATTGGGGGACAAACAAGTCCATATTTGGAGTCATTTCCTTCTCCTGCCCTTCTCCTTTTGGAAGAGGTGAGTTTCCCCAAGGACACTCTGACCACACACACACCAAAGGCAAACCAATCAGAGGAAACAAGCCCTGTCCTAAGTGAATGTTTGCCAATGCATGGTGGTTTAAATTGAGGATTCATAGAAACACTGAAAGCATCTTCCAGAATGTACAGCACCAAATATAGTAGGGGCTCAATTAATGTGTGTTGAATTGAGATGAATATTTTGGTTATTATTATGGTGCTCACGTTGCCTAGTGGGTGGGGGGTTTTGCATACTTGGATGCCCAAGAGATCCTGATGATTTTCACTCAACTTATTTTCCTTCAGACCTGAAGTAGGTGAGCACTATGCCTCTGAGTAATAGAAGCAACATTATGGTATCTAATGAATGCTGAAGAAAATCCAAGAAATTTTCAGAACCACCATTTTCATCTGACATATCTATCACCCATCTCCCCACTCATCCTAGTACTGTGGGAAAGTGATGTCTGTAACATAGGAATCATCTTGTGAAAATCACAATTCAAAAAATGGCAAGAATCCGTGTTTACTGTTTTGTCTTTGGTTCTTTTTTTCTCAGTCTGAGAATGGGTTCTGAGGAAAGGGCAGAACTCTGGAGTGGTCATCTCTGGACGTTGGGATCATGGCTATTTTTTTCTTTGTCATTTCTGTTGTCCTCAAATTGTGTACCAGAAAGCATGTATGACTTTTGAATTTTACTTTAAAATTTATTTTGAAGTAGAATTCAAATTTTTCAAAATATTAAAACTATCTCTGCATATTATTCAGCACTCAGAGATCACATGTGAGTTTTGGCAATTAGAAATGCCTGTGATGGGCTCTGCCTTGACCACTTTTTCTCCCCTTCTCTAACAACTTTTGCCTTTGTTACACAAAAAAATCTGTTTTTTCTCCTGATTCCTACTGATCCTGTCTGCCATGTTAGAGACACTATCCTGCCTGGGGTGCTCAGGGTGGCTTACTGGGCTGAAAAATGTCTTTTTCACTAAGCTGTACAGATAGGAAGTGTTACAGATAGCAGTAAAATTCTCAGTTCTCTTTTTTTGCCTTTTACGAGACATTTTTATTATTTATTACTATTTTATTGAGATCACAGTGGTTTATAACAATGTGTAAATTTTAGGTATATATCATTATGTTTTGGCTTTTGTATAGACTGCATTGTGTTCACCACCAAAAGTCTAGTTTCCATCCGTCTCCATATATATGTGTCCCTTTATCCCTTTTGCCCTTCCCCCGAGCCCTTCCCCTCTAGTAACCACCAATCTGTTCTTCTTATCTATGTATTTGTTTATCTTCCACATATGAGTGAAAACATACAATGTTTGTCTTTCTCTGACTTTTAGCCCTTAGAAAAGTACCCTCAAGGTCCATTCGTGTTGTCACAAGTGGCACAATTCCATTCTTTTTTGTGGCTGAATAATATTCTATTGCATATTTATACCATGTTTTTTACATCCATTTGTCCATTGATGGGCACTTGGGTCGCTTCCAAGTCTTGGTTATTGTAAATAATGCTGAAATGATCATAAGAGTGAATATATCTTTTCAAATGAGTGTTTCTGTGTTCTTTGGCTAAATATCCAGAAGTGGAATAGATGGGTCATAGAATATTTCTATTTTAATATTTTGAGAAATCTCTGTACTGTATTCCTTACTGGCTACCCCAGTTTGTGTTTCCCCCAGCAGTGTATGATGGTTCCCTTTGCTCCACATCCTCTCCAACACTTGTTATTCGTTGTCTTTTTAATAATAGCCAATCTGATGTGTGTGAGATGATATCTCATTCTAGCTTTGATTTTAATTTCCCTAATAATTAGAGATGTTGAATATCTTTTCATGTGCCTGTTGGCCATCTATACATCTTATTTGGAAAAATGTCTGTTCAGATATTCTGTCCATTTTTTGATCAGGTTGTTCATTTTTGTTGTTGTTGAGTTGTATGAGCTCTTTATATATTTTGGAAATTAACCATTTATTGGATATATGATTTGTAAATATTTTCTCCTAGTTGGTGAGTTGTCTTTTCATTTTGTTGATGGTTTCTTTTGCTGTGCAGAAGCTTTTTAGTTTGATGTAGTTCCATTTGTTTATTTTCTCTTTTGTTTCTCTTGCCTGAGGAGACATAATATTTAAAAAGATACTGCTAAGACTGATGTCAAAGTGTGTACTGCCTGTGTTTTCTTCTGGGAGTTTTATGGTTTTAGGTCTTACATTTAAGTCTTTAATCCATTTTGAGTTAATTTTTGAGTGTGGTGTAAGAAAATGGCCTACTTTCATTCCTTTGCATGTGGCTGTCCAGTTTTTCCAACACCATTTATTGAAAAGACTTTCCTCTCTCCATTGTATGTTTTTGGCTCTTTTGTCAAAGATTGGATGTCCATAGATGTGTGGTTTTTATTTCTGGGCTCTCAATTCTGTTCCATTGATATATTCGTCTGTTTTTCTTCCAGTACCATGCTGTTTTGATTACTACAGCTTTGTAGTATATTTTGAATTAGGAGATTGATACCTCTAGCTTTGTTCTTTTTTCTCAGTATTGCTTTGGCTATTCGGGGTCTTTTGTCGTTCCATATAAATTTTAGGATTCTTTGTTCTATTTCCTTGCAAAATGCATTGAGATTCTGATTGGGATTGTGTTGAATCTGTAGATTGCTTTAGGTAATATGGGCATTTTAAGTATGTTAATTCCTCCAAAACATGAGCACAGAATATCTTTGCATTTCTTTATGCCTTCTTCAATTTATTTCAATCATTTCTTGCAGTATTCAGTGTCCATGTCTTCACCTCCTTGGTTACATTTATTCCTCAGTACTTTATTCTTTTCATTGCAATTGTAAATGGAATTGTATTCTTGATTTCTCTTTCTTTTTGTTCATTGTTAGCGTGTAGAAACACAACTGATTTTTATATCTTGATTTTGTAGCCTAAAACTTTCCTGTTTTCACTCATTATTTGTAATATAGTTTTTGGTGGATTCTTTAGGATTTTCTGTATATATAATCATGTCATCCACAGATAGTGACAGTTTTACTTCTTCCTTTAGAATCTGGATACACTTTGTTCCTTTTCTTGCCTAATTGCTTTGTTCAGGATTTCCAGTACTATGTTGAATGAGAGTGGCAAAAGTGGGCATCCTTGTCTTGTTCCTGTTCTTGGGGGTTAGATTTCAGTTTTTTTACAATTGAGTATGATGTTAGTTGTGGGTCTGTCTTATATGGCTTTACTATTATTATTTTTTTAGTGAGTAGGATTGTCCCTGAGCTAACAACTGTGCCAGTCTACCTCTATTTTGTACATGGGATGTTGCCACAGCATGGCTTGATGAGCAGTATGTAGGTCCACTCCCAGGATCCAAACCAGTGAACCCAGGCCACTGAAGTGGAGCACACAAACTTAACCACTATGCCACCAGCCAGTACATGGCCTTTATTACATGGAGGTGTTTTCCTTCTATACACATTTTGTTGAGAGTTTTTGTCATAAATGTGTGCCGAATCTCGTCAAAGTTTTTCTCTGCATCTATTGAGATGATCATGTGATTTTTACTTTTAATTTAGTTAATGTGGTGTATCACATTGATTGATTTGTGGATGTTGAACCTCCCTTGCATTCCTGGAAGAAATCACACTAGATCGTGATGCATGAACCTTTTAATGCATTGTTGTATTCAACATGCTAAGATATTGTTGATAATTTTTGCATTTATGTTCATTAATGATAATTGGCCTGTAATTTTTTGTGTGTGTGTTGCCTTTGTCTATTTTTGGTATCAGGGTAATGTTGAACTTGTAAAATGAGTTAGGAAGTGTCCTGTTCTCTTCATTTTTTGGAAAAGTTTGAGAAGGATAGGCATTAAATCTTCTTTGAATGTTTGGTAGAATTCACCAGAGAAGTTGTCCAGTCCCAGACTTTGGTATTTTTGGAGGTTTTTGATTGCTGTTTCAATCTCCTTGCAAGTGATTTGTCCATTCAGATTCTACATTTGTTCTTGATTTAGTTTTAGAAGGTTGTATGATTCTGGGAATTTATCCATTTCTTCTAGATTGTCCAGTTTGCTTGCATATTGCTTTTCATAGTGTTTTATTGTAATCCTTTGTATTTTTGTGGATTCTGTTGTAATTTCTCCTCTTCCATTTTTGATTTTATTTATTTGAGCCTTCTCCCTTTTTTCATAGTGAGCCTAGTAAAGGATTGTCAATTTTGTTTATCTTTTCAAAGAACTAGCTCTTAGTCTCATTGGCCCTTTCCTTTTTCTTTTTAGTCTCTATTTCATTTATTCCTACTCTGATTCTTATTACTTCCTTCCTTCTACAGATTTTGGGCTTCATTTCTTCTTCTTTTTCTAGTTACTTTAGTTGTAAAATTAAAGTGTTTATTTGAGATTTTTTGATTGTTTGTTTTTAGAAGTAGGTCTGTATTGCTATAAACTTTCCTCTTAGTACCACTTTTGCTGCATCCCATAGATTTTGGTATGTTGTGTTTCATTTACATTTTCATTAAGGTATTTTTACATTTCTCCTTTGATTTCTTTATTGATCCAATGTTATTCAGTAGCATATTTGTGACTTTTCAAGCTTTTTCCTTACTGTTGATTTCTAGTTTCACATACTGTGATCACAAAAGATGCTTGATATGATTTCAAATTTTAGTTTAAAGAATCTATTATTTCATAGGAGATAGAATTCTATAAATTTCTTCTTTTATACCCTGAAATATAATGTCATCACATAAATTGTTTTCTCTTTCGGAATTGCCGGGTAAAGAATCATATTGCCAAATGGGAAAAGTGGCTTTCTTAAAAATGAAGAAATTTGTTCACACTTGTTGAGTATATTTATATTGGCATATTTCCATTTCAGTTAGTGAAGACTTTCTTCCTTTCAGAAATGCATTCCAAAATTGGCAACGAAGCAGCCCTGGTGTTTGTGAGAACAAAAGGGCCTTTCCTTTGATGCAATCTCTGAGCAGTTTCAACACAAATGAACACCTGGAAATAAAAAAGAGTTGATTCTCTGTATGCTTTTCTTAGTTCTTTAGAAAATAGCTGATTGACCAGTTGGACCTGATCTCTTCTTTTTTTGCTCTTATTCTTTCCATTTTCCATCAATGCTTTTCAATGATTACTTCCTTGGTGGAAAAAATATATTTTGGTTAATTTATCTGAGGAAAACTTATAAAATATCAGATACCACAAAACCTAGATTCAAGGACTTCCAAAGGAACCCAGAAGATCAAGTTGCCAGTACACAGTTTTTTAACTGCTAGTAACATCATGAACCTTAGGAGGAGACTGAGTTTTTGTAGAAGCTGTAACCAATGTGACAGATCATACTGGATCAAGATATTTGGAAAAGGGACTAAGCTCATAGTAACTCCCTCTGGTAAGTAACTTTTTTTCTATTTTTATGCTAGTAATGAAAAACTGATAGATGGTTTTTTTGAAAAAAAAATTAGGATTACCCTTATCTGACTGCCACATACTTTGCCTCAGCATATGAAGAGCATTTTGCAGCTACTGGTCACTGTATATGAAAACAAAACTACTTAATAAATGGTTTGTTTAATTCCCTGCTGGTAAGCAGATTGAAACTCCACTTTTAGAATACACACGCAAGAAATGATAGACTCCGCCTAGAAATTAAGGTATTTTGAGGATCATATCTGCAAACTATTGGCATAAATTATTGGTTCAAGATACTTTTCTTGTAGACTGTCTTTTAGGTGAGAGACACTTTTATTAATTACCTCTTCTCTATACATCGAGATAAAACATACTGCTCCTTTCTTGCAATAACCTGTAATACGTATGTTATTGGTTTTCATCTCTTCCCTAACAGCAGTGCAAAACATTAATTCTTCAATTAAATGACTATAGAACATGGATAAATCTCATTTCTTATTACTCTAGCTTCTTAGAGGTAGGCTGAGATCAGTCAAAATTTATGCGCTCACAACTCTTGATGAATTGCCTAGAGATGGACCGATTCAAGGTAATTTGTAAGCTCAATAGCCGTTTCAGCTCCAAAGGCCATGAAAAGAGTCTGTATGGTTTACATCCTCATTTGCTCATTCATTCTGTCAGCAAGCATTCGTTGAAGACAGTTTCTATGCTGGATACTGGGGATCAATGGGGGAAGAAGATAAAAATAGAAAAAGTCCCAATTTTCTGAAAGCATCCAGGCTAGTGGAGAAGTGTTCTAACTCCAAGCAGGTCCTTAGAGGCCATTCTCTGCCTGACCTAGCAGAGGACATTCACAGGAGTTAACTAGTTAGACCAGTTGTGAGTCCCTAAGGAGTAGGGCTGTTAGGTCCATTTTGTATTTCCTTATTGAAAGATTGAAAAAAAGTTTAGATATTTTATTTGATTCCAAAATTAACCAATGGGGAAAAATAAACAAAAATTGCTAACCTTGTCATTTTGTCAGAGGATGATTAATATCAATTATTAAAATGTTTAACAAGGCAACCATATTCAAGACTGTCACAGGCTAAGTCTGTTTTTTTTCTAAATTCCAGTC
The DNA here is from genome assembly GCA_031878705.1 of Tapirus indicus. Taxonomy (NCBI): domain Eukaryota; kingdom Metazoa; phylum Chordata; class Mammalia; order Perissodactyla; family Tapiridae; genus Tapirus; species Tapirus indicus. Next base: position 78,467,722 of record CM062917.1, read on the forward strand.
CAGTAAATTTGTTCAGTTCTCATTAGCCTTAAAGATGAAATTTTGCCTGAATGAGGGAGAATATCTCGCAAGGATATTCTTAGACTAGTAGATCTAGTAGATTGAAATGACAGCTTTTAAATAATTTTCACAAAGTTGATAAAACACTGAAAAAATGAAAGTATATGTTTTATTTTCCTTGGTGATTGTGATCATATAAACAAGGAATTCGTAAACTGAGAAGCAACTTTTGGGGCCGGCCTGGTGGCACAGCAGTTGAGTTTGCACGCTTTGCTTTGGCAGTCCTGGGTTCGGATCCTGGGCGTGGACTGGTGCACCGCTCATCAAGCCATGCTGAGGTAGTGTCCCACATAGAGCAACTGGAAGGATGCACAACTATGAAATACAACTATCTACGGGGATTTGGGGAGAGAAAAAGCAAAAAAAAGGAGGAAGATTGGCAACAGATGTTAGCTCAGGCCTCAAAAAAAAGAAAGAGAAGCAACTTTCTAGTCTGTTATTTCCCAACTGACTACATATCCAATATAAATTGTCACAATCAAATTAAAATAGTGACACAGAAATAATTCCTGAGGGTACTGAAAACTGTTTTTTAGGAGACTGTGGTGCAGGGAACAATGTGAACTTTGATTCTGGGTCTATCACTTTCTGTATAGTCATCCTTTAGCAAATAAATTTTGATTCACTTGTTATTGCTCTACTAAAATTATAAAACCAATACTTGCCTGTTATGATGAAAAAGGGAAAATTAAATTTTAAATCAACATGTATCTCTGTTAACATGTTGATATATTTCCATCCCTTCATTCTATCTATGAAACAACCACCTCAAGAGGATGTTGTGAGGACTAAATGAAATTAAATATGGAAATTACCAATATGGGCAGTGATAAAAATGTCAATTCTCTGGATTCAAATTACCAGAGTTGGAATTCTTTTTGAAATCAGGAGTACAGATAAATATATCAATTACCCTCTTGTCTACAGGTCGCATTAGAACAAATGGTCAGTATTTGGAAAAAACTTTCAATTTCTCAGACTAATTGTTACCTGCTTCTAAAAGTGATTAGAATATAATAAGCATTATCTCATATATTATTAGCCTGAATATGAAGTGATCACTCACTTTCCAGTAGAAATATCTGGAAGTAAAATAAAGAGGGGCCTCTGCAACTTGAATGCATTAATTAATAGTGATATAGATAAAAGTCAAATATCCACTTATAATATTTAATTTCTTAATTGGACTATAGCTACAAAGTTAAAAATTATAGCAATACAAATATCAGTTGAGAAATATTGCTCTTTTTGCCCTCACATTTCACTAAAAATTTTGTTCAGGGTCTTCTGAACAAAAGATCCTGCATCTGAAACATCTACCTTAGAGCAACTTTCTATGTCATCTCAGAGTCCAAGTGTCTGATTTGTGATCCCCATAGGATGATGTCACGGGATAGTTTATCTAAGGAGACAATTATCCATTTATAAAATAAAAGGAAAGCATTTTTTTCATTTATTCTGTTTTTCTATAAATGTGAAACATACGCATAAACTGTAGAAAATTTATTCCCAAGTAATATTGATCAAATCCATGTTAAATATCTTTAGTTTCTTTTACCAGTGGTAGCTCCAAAACTAGAATTAGTTGAGTTCATTTCAGGTGGAGATTTGTCCAAGTAGCATTTTTTTTTATCACAGCAGAGTATTAGAAGAGCACTTTTTAATAAGAGAGGGTGCACAAGTACTTAAACATAAGGTTTTTCAAGGGATCATTTTGAGAAAGAAAGCCTCACTTTATTTTCTGGCACTTTCAGTGTGTTTGAATTCTGCATGTTTTGTGTCTATATCCCAGAGCTAGGATTTGCAAATATATTCTCCCACCTCTCATGTAGTATTCAAGTTAAACCTCACTAAACTATCAACTGCTGGCACAGGAAAAGAAATAGGCTATAATGCACAAATTATTTTTCATTTATTTAAACTGCCTATTTCCAAGATCTATTTAAGAAGACCTAAAATCAAACACACAACTACAGACATACCTTATTTTATTGTGCTCAACTTTATTGCACTTCGCAGATATCGCATTTTTTAAAAATCAAAGGTTTCTTGCAACTCTGCGTCAAGTAAGTCTATTAGTGCCATTTTCCCCAAAGCATTTGCTCACTTCATTTCTTTGTGTCACATTTTGGAAATTCTTGCAATATTTCAAACTTTTTCATTATTATTATATTTGCTGAGCTGATCTGTGATCAGTGATCTTTGATGTTACTATTGTAATTGTTTTGGGGCTCCATGAACCGTGCCCGTATAAGACAGCAAAGTTAATAGATAAATGTTTTACGTGTTCTGAATGCCCCACCAACTGTCTCCCAATTCCTCTCCTTCTCCTTGGGCATCCTTATTCCCTGAGACACAAGAATATTGAAATTAGGCCAATTAATAACCCTGCAAGGGCCTCTATGTGTTCAAGTGAAAGGAAGAGCTGCATGTCTCTCATTTTAAATTAAAAGCTAGAAATGAGTAAGCTTAGTGAAGAAGGAATATCAAAAGCTGAGATAGGCCAAAAGCTAGGCCTCTTGAGCCAGGTAGCCAAGTTGTGACTGCAAAGGAAAAGTTCTTGACGGAAATGAAAGTCTTATCACACGAATGATAAGAAGGCAGAACAGCCTTATTGCTGATATTGAGAAAGTTTTAGTGATCTAGATATAAGGTCAAAACAGCCACAACATTCCCTTAAGCCAATGTCTAATCTAAATCAAGCCCCTAAATCTCTTCCACTCTGTGAAAGGTGAGAGAAGTAAGAAAGCTGCAGAAGAAAAATTTGAAACTAACAGAGGTTGGTTTGTGAGGTTTAAGGACAGAAGCCGTCTCCATAACATAAAAGTGCAAGGGTTAGCAGAAAGCTCTGAAACTGAAGCTGCAGCAATTGTCCAGAAGTTCTAGCTAAGATAATTCATGAAGGTGACTACATTAAACAACAGATTTTCAATGTAGATGAAACAACCTTATGTTGGAAGAAGATGCCATCTAGGACTTTCATAGGTAGAGAGGAGAAGTCAATGCCTGGCTTCAAAGCTTCAAAGGACAGACTGAATCTATTTTTAGGGGCTAATGCAGCTGACGACTTTATGTTGAGGCCAATGGTCACTTACCATTCTGAAAATCCTAGGGCCCTTAAGAATTATGCTGAATCTACTCTGCTTGTGCTCTATAAATGAAATGACAAAATGAGGGTGACAGCACATCTGTGTACAACATGGTTTACTGAATATTTTAAGCCCACTGTTGAGGGCTACTGCTCAGAAACAAAGATTTCATTCAAACTATTACTGCTCATTGACAATGCACCTGGTCACCCAAGAGCTCTGATGGAGATGTACAATGAGATTCATGTTGTTTTCATGCCTCCTAACACAGCATCCATTCTGTAGCCCAGGGACCAAGGAGTAATTTTGATTTTCAACTCTTATTATTTAAGAAATACATTTCATAAGTCTATACCTGCCATAGATAGTGATTCCTCTGATGGATCTGGCAAAGTAAATTGAAAACTTTCTAGAAAGGATTCACCATTCTAGATGCCATCGAGGACATTTGTGATTCATTGAAAGTGGTCAAAATATCAACATTAAGAGGAGTTTGGAAAAAGGTGATTTCAACTCTCATGGATGACTTTGAGGGGTTCAAGACTTCTGTGGAGAAAGTAACTACAGACTTGGTGGAAATAGCAAGAGAACTAGAATTAGAAGTGGAGCCTGAAGATGTGACTAAGTTGCTGCTATCTCATGACATAACTTTAATGATGAGGAGCTGCTTCTTATGGATGAAGAAAGAAACTTGTTTCTTGGGATGGAATCTCTTCCTGGTGAAGATGTTGTGAATATTGTTGAAATGAGAACAGAGGGTTTAGAATATTACATAAACTTAGTTGATAAAGCAATGACAGAATTTGAGAGGATTAACTCTAATTTTGAAAAAAGTTCTACTGTGGGTAAAATGCTATCAAACAGCATCACATACTACAGAGAAATTGTTCATGACGTGAAGAGTCAGTCAATGCAGAAAACTTCATTGTCTTATTTTAAGAAATTGCCACAGCCACCCCAAGCTTTAGAAACCACCACCCTGATCACTCAGCAGCCATCAACATCGAGGCAAGACCCCCCACAAGCAAAAAGACTATAACTCACTGAAGGCTCAGATAGTTAACATTCTTAACCAATAAAGTATTTTTTAATTAAGGTATATTCACTTTTTTTTAGAGAAAATGCAATCACACACTTAGCAGGCTACAGCAGAGTGTAAACACAATACATATATGCGCTGGGAAACAAACAAAAAAAAAGTGAATTGCTTTATTGCCATATTCTCTTTATTGCTGTGTTCTGGAACAGAACCTGCCATATCTCCGAAGTATGCCTGTGCAGTGAGCCCATGAAACAAAAATAGAAGATCAAAACCACTCAGGAAAGCAGAAGAAAAAAGATCTGTGATTATCTAGCAAGAAGCACAGGGTCAAATTTTATGCTCAGATGTAGGAGAAAAATTGAAGTGGAATTCATATTTTTCATTAATTGATTAAATGAAGCACACTAAATTTTCAAAAAGGACATGTTTTTCCCACCATAAAATTAGAAAAGGACTTCAATGCATGGGTCCTTTAGGAGGAAAGTGAAGTAAAAGAGTGAACATTGCCTTCAACATCCATTTTAAAATGGAAGAAATGATCTTTCAGCAAACTCATTTTAAATCACCACTGCACTAATGCTATGGGCATCATAACATTGAATGTCATTCACAGACGGTGATGCTCAGTAGATATGGTCAAGCAGATAGACTCAGTGATCTAACATGACAATAGGAAGATTTTCAGACAAGCATCTTGCCATCTCTCTAGTCATTCTGTCTTGAAAGCCCACTGCCAGGATGTTCAAGCTGAACTTTTCCCATGAGCTGGAAAGATGTCAGTTTGAGTCTGAAATTTCTGATGAAATCTTGGAATGCAAATAGATTATGCTGTTCATTAGGGAAAAGATCCAATTGTTTTGGACAAGAGTGAAGCAGTTCCATATCTGACTGCATATTATTAGGCTTTAGCCAATGTTCCCTTTGATTTTTTTTTTTTAACACTAGGAATGCAGTGGATAAGAAAAGAAAGATTCCCTATTAATTGGGTATGTGAAAGGCATGTTTCCTGTGTTTATGGCTTTGAGAATTCCAGACATATTAGAGCAAGTAGAATGGAAATGAAGGAACAAGTCTTTATGCTTAATTGCCAGGAATCTAATCGCAACTCCGAAATGCTGAATTCTTATTAGTAAGGGCAAGGTTTAATCCCATGAGATTAAAATCTCATGTTGGAGCACACAATCATCATAAACAAATTGTTAATAATAATGATAATAATGACCATAATAATAATTATAATCTCTATTTCTCTAGCATTTTAAATCAAATCACTTTTCAGATCTTGTTTCATTTTGGTCTCACACTAACATCATTGTTTTCAAACAAATAAAGCACAAAGCCTTTCATTTACTTGTTTTCTCAGCTACAGAACTTGTTGTGAGCAAAATGCACCAGGACCAGAACCCTGATCCCTTGAGTCTCAGGCCACCATAGTTTCCTAGGATTTGAGGAACTCAGAGAAGCTAAATTAGTCTAAAGTTTTGATACAAGTTGATCACTGTGGAATTATTATACAAAACTCCTCAGTGATGGAACAAAGCTTGTCACAGATAGGTATCAGAAGAATGGAATTTTTCAAGGTAGTAGAGGGAAGACAAGAAGTAATTAAATTGGAATAATAGGAATGTTAAGGAAAAACAGGAATGGGATGGGGATTGGATGTAGGAATCTTAGGAGAGATTTTAAAACAAATCCTTATGGCAAAGAACAGCATAGACAACGTGGTGCAAATATTGTAGTAGGATTTGGCTTTGTGTACTTATGGACTTATATAACGGACTCAAATATAACTCATGTAATTATCATGAAAGTGTCTGGCCCATGGATAAAATTTATTGTTACGGTAAGTTTTGTGAGCTGACACATTTCCTTTCTAATGATGAGAGGGTGTTGTCAAAGAGCCTGGGCTTTGGAGTCAGGCTGACCTGTCTCCACCACTCACATTCTGCTTATGTGATCTTGGGGGATTATTCTCTGGCCTCAGTTTCCTAATCCATAAAATGGAATGACAGTGTAATTCAGCAGGGGTTGTAGGAGAATTGAATGAAATCGTGTGGATAAAGTACGTGGCACATTGTCTAATGTGGAATAGGTGCTGGATGCATGTTCCTCCCGATTCACATGTGAAGGGAGGATTGTGTCCAGGATGGAGAGGTGTTTGCAGCCAATGACACTGACAGAGCAGCAGCTGCAGAGGTTCAGCTCTGCCTCTAGCTGCTCCAATGGAAGGACGTCTTACTGTTCTCTCATCACACACACAAAATGAGTTTGGAGGTATCTGTTTATGTTTAGCAGATTTTTACTCCTCTTGGCAAGAAAAAGGATATTAAAATGTGTTTGTTTTTTATTTTGTTCTTGTTCTATGTGCTTTAAATCTTAATCCTTTATTTTAATTGATATCATCTCTAACACCAACATTTACTGGTCCTAAAACTTATAGCCAATAAATTTAAGCTTCATGTTCATGTTTATCAGAAAAATAGTTTAAATTTATACAGAAAATTTTCAAGATGTAAAATCAATTCTAGTAGAAATTTGTCATAAATTTGAAATACATATTTAAACATGAAATAGCTATGATTATTTATTTGATAAACAAAATTACAAGAAGAATTTAGAGAACACCTAAATGAATATCAATGCTTAGGTTTGAAATATCATACTTTCAATGAAAAGTGTAGTTGACATTTGGTGTATTTATGTTGAATTCATACTGTTGCATTGCAATAAAATATAAACAACTTAGGCAATTTCACTCAAATGTATTGTTTCCTTATGCAGATGAGTGAATATAAATGAATAAGACAAATTTATTTATTTTTTTACCTGGTTTCCATTCTATGCATCATGAAACATATTTTGACCATAAAAAACAGTAAGTTTAGAAAAGAATGTTTAAGGAAAAAACATGTAATATAATTATTTAAAATATAATCACTAACCATGTATACACAAGTATACTATTTAATGCTTAGTTTACTATTACACTGAGAAAATTATTGAAATGTGAGATTTTTTCAATTCATCATTTGATTTTCAATTTCTTTAGTATAATGAATCAGAAGTATTCCTATGAAGAAGCAAAAGTTCTTAAGATGAAAATTAGATTGTTTAATATGTTGACTAAAGACTAAAATTATGCAAATGTGATTTACGACTGAAAATTTAATCTTGTTTTATAGAACATGCCTTTTAAATTAAAAACAAAGTATAAGGTTGGAGAAATATAGTGTCTTACTATCATGTGCAATAAAATATGATTTACACTAAAAGCAACATGTATAAAATTAAAATAAGCACATCATGACTTAATTGCATATACAGCATGAAAAATACCTCAACATTGTTTGCTTACTAATTTAGTATAAAAATCAGGAGCTTTGCTATATAGGCAAAACTTCTCAAGAATGTTTTTTTTCTTTTCTTCTCAAGTCAGAAATCAAATTCTTCTTTTCTTAAGAAATTGACCATTGAATTATTTAACTCCAAGGTAGCCTAAAGAGAATATTAGTAAAACATTTGTGTGTCAGTCGGAAATAAAATTGGAAAAAATTTTAATATTTATATTTCCAATCATTAGATTAACAATAAATGTATAATCTAACATTCAAGCATTCAAGTGACATGCCTTTCTAAAGTATGACGTTGTGTTATATATTTTGACATTATGTCTGCAAGAGACTCTGGAACTGGGAAACTTAACATTACACCAATTATATATATTCTTTATTTAGCAGGTGAAAACAAAGAAAATAGTGGAACTCTAAAACAGTTCAGTAGCCTTATAGGATAGATACAAATTTTGGAGGAGATATTGAGAGTCAAAATGTGGTGTATTCTTTGTCATGCTTAAACTTCAAGAAATTCCAAAACAAAATGTGCTTTTGGTGAGCATATTCTAAAGTGAAACAAAATTCTAAGTGCATTACTTGATAAGATTAATGTAATAGCGTTTCTGATAATAATCAATAAAGTTTTTATAGGAATTTTGGAAATATGAGAACGTGTCACTTGCCCCAAAGAGCATAGGTTATAAAATTCACAGGATGAGAAGAGAAGTACTTTAGAAAGGACCAAACATTCTCACATGTAGAGAGATTATCAGAGTTACCTGATCTCCTCTCCCATCCCCGCCATCTACCCACCCACCTTGAAAACATGCTCCACTATGATAGAACAAAAGAGATTTAAAAAAATATGTGTGTTCATGAACATTAGATTCCTTGAAATGGGGGCAGTTAAAAGTCATACCTGATTTTAGCATGTGGAGAAGGAACAAAGGCCAAGGTTTAATCCAGGCTCTTCCACTTAACAGCTGTGACTCTGGGCAAGTTAAATAACCCTTGAACCTCTTTTCCCCTTGAAAATAAGAACAATAAATACCTCATAATCTATTGTGGATGAAAGGTCATGGTAAGCACTAATTCAACGGCAGCTTTTCCTCCTTTTACTATGCACTATGTTGTTCCAGAGCACACAGTGTTTGTACTTCTCTAATGATTCTCTTTAACTGCTATTCCATTTCCCCCCACAGATGGAAGACTTCCTGAAGACATTTCCCCCAAGCCCACTATTTTTCTTCCTTCAATTGCTGAAATAAACCTCCATAAAGCAGGAACATATCTTTGTCTTCTTGAGAAATTCTTCCCTGATGTTATTAAGGTATATTGGAAAGAAAAGAATGGCAATACAATTCTGCAATCGCAGCAGGGAAGTCCCATGAAGACTAATGACACATACATGAAATTCAGCTGGCTGACCGTGACTGGAATGTCAATGGATAAAGAACACAGATGTATCGTCCAACACGAGAATAATAAAAGAGGGGTTGACCAAGAGATTATTTTTCCTTCAGTGAACAAAGGTATGCATACAGAAATATAATCTCTCAGAATACTTTTTTTCAAAAGGAATATCCCACCTTTTCTGTCAAGAATTAATGAAAAACAAACAAATATAAATCTTTCTTAAATGTTGTTTCTTTTATTGGTAGCATAAATGTCCCTCTATTTCCCCCTTAGAATTAAAATAGTGTAGGCTTTGGAACATAAAAAGGAAAAAGAAAAATTTCCTTACCTTTTCTCAGCCTCAGTTTCATCAACCAAAATATTAAGATGTCAGTGATGTCTTTTAGGTTTGTTGATGGATTTAATGAAACAACATACGTGAAATCACCTGATAATTTAGCACACAAGAGATGATCAAAAAGAGATTCCTGTTTGGTGAACTTACTTGATCGAGAAACAGGAGCAATTATACCTCTTTCAGGAATGTTCTACTCAGCAAAAACAGTCACTCATTTTAATCTTGCAATAGTTAAACACAAAACAATGTTAGGTGACAAAATTTTGATAGAGCCAAATCGCAGCTCAACAAAAAATAGAATAATTTGGCTATTGCAGTTTTATTATGGTCTTAGATTTTCTGGATTTGTATTTTATATACCACCATAAAGTAAAATTTCATAATTAGAGTTTGGATGAGGCTGATGTGTATACACGTGCTTCCATTCTACATAATGAACATATTTCTTGCCATTGGTAAATGCAGCTCAACAAACATTTATTGCAGGACTAGGCTGTGCCTGGCTGGAAGGGATGTGTAGATGAATACCCTGGGATGAATTACTGTCCCAAGGAGGATGCACTACTGTAAAAAGAATATATTCTTTTCCTAATCACTCAGGGTCACTTGTGATTCAGGCATGATGTCTCAGAGGAGTCCCAGTTGTGGTCCTGTAACTCCCTAGACTCAAGACTTAAAGTCCTGAGTATGAACACAACAGACCAAAGGCCTCAGAGCACCTATAAATAAGAAGGAATCAATTTGTACTTTTCCCTGTGGTTAACAAGCCCTTTTCAAGCAGTAGGGAACAAGCACATAACAAAAGGTGAGAAGACCTTTGCTGTGTACCAGTTGAATTTCTAAAGTCAGTCTTTATCTTTTCCTTAATGATCAAATTAGGTGCCAACACTTACCTTGTCTGTCTCCTGGGGTTGTGATGAAGATCAAATGTAATAATGTCAGTGAAGACACTAGCTTTTGAAAACATAACATTTATGTATTTATTGTATTTTTAATATCCTTTCCTAAAACTCACTAATGTAAGATTTAAAAAACAGCCCTAATTTACTATTTTTACAGCGAGGAACAATGCATGGTAATAAAAGAGTTTTATTTATTTTTTAATAAAAAATTCACTATTAAGGAAAAGAAAGAGACTTTTAAGGCACAGTAAAGTCAGTGTTGAAGATATTTTAATGTCTACACATAATTATGCTAACATTTTCATACTTGGAATTTATTCCAAATCCTATACCTTAAACCCAATTTAAGAGCCACCAAAAAAGATCCAATTGAGTGCATAAAATTGTATACCAGAACCATATCCATATGGACAAGAACACACCTAGTAGAAAAAGTATAAAGCAAAACAATGGTTTCAACTCCATTTTCCTCCATCCAATAGTCAATTACCTCTAAAATTCTTTTTATCTTTGTACATTTGCCTTCTTTTTCTTTTTACATTTTACATAACTCTCACCTCATGTTTTTTGTATTTGTAAACTATAAATTCAATTTGTCCTATCTTTCTGTCTTTGGAAAGAATTGCACTGAAATGCTGAGCTTCTGTAATGTAAAGGCCATTTACTAAGAAGAATTAAGATATCTGGAAGAGAAGCCGTTTTAGTTTAATGGCGGTATTAGTTGTTTCTCTATAGATTTTTTTTCTATTTCTATCGATTATTTTTACAAAGTACTTTCCACATGCTCTATCTTCCTGAATCCCCCACAATGATCCTTTGAATGCTGGCTCTTCCACCACTGGTATGACTCTCAGCAAGTCACTTATTCTCCCAACCTTATTTCCTCGTTTGTAACAAGGAGGCCTCCAAACTACAACTCACTTCAGTGTGACTGGAACATTAAAGGAGATAATGCATGTGAAGCATTTAACACAGTTCCTGACACAGTAATAATCACTCAATTGCTATTTGCTTTTATTCACATTGTTGTCGTGTCCACAAACATCATGACTACAGAAAATCATGTGCATGAGTTGGGAATATGGGGATATGCATGATTTGGAAAGGTTTGCCTGCTTTCCTTGCTCAGATGGGAAATTTGCCGAAACCAGATTATTTCAAACTTGAGATTCTGTTGTGGATTCTACGATTTGATGAATTGATTTTGGTAGCAACTCTTCATGTCAGTTGTGTGTGCTGAAGACTGCAGAGTAGCCATATTTTCTGTTTGTTTTTCCATTCGATAAGTATTTCTCCAACACCTCCTTTTGTGGCAGGCACTATGCTAGGAGCTGTGAATACAGAAGGAAAACAAGATAGTCTTGGATATCACTGTCCAGTTGTGGTAAAGAAGAAAAAAAATGTATTTTTCATGAAGGTCAGCATCTTCATGTGCAGAAAAACAATATATGAATTAGATCTACTGAATTACATAGAATCAGATGAACTATTTCTGGAATTGTAGGGCTTATAATTTTAAGGATGGTCTCTCTCAGCGGATTGTGTGTGTGTGTGTGTGTGCATACACACATACTCATATAAACACATATGCACACTGTCGAATAATGGGCATGAATATTTGACTAATACTTGGTCTCATTTCTTCTAGTTGTCACCTCAGTTGTAACTACTATTGATTCTACAAAGGCTTATCCAAAAGATAAAAGCAGTAAGTTATTGCATATGTTTGCCTTTCTGTCATGCTACAGGCTTTTTTTCCTTCCTGATCAACTTAAATTTTAACATTTTTCAGGCTTAAATTAGAAAAGATCACTTATTCCTGGAATTGTGGGCTCATCATTTTCATATTTTTAGTGCCTATCAGTCTTGTCTGTCAGCAGATGGACACAGACAGTTGAATAATACTTGGTCTCATTTCTTCTAGAGGTCACTGCTACTGATTCTACAACAGCTTCCCCAACAGAGCTAAGCGGTAAGTTTTTTTATTTGATAGCCTTCATGTCATGCAATGGAAATTTTTCCCTCCTGATCAAAGTACCTTTTGGAGTATATAAGACCAATCATTCCTGGAATGTGGGGGTCATATTTTTTTGTGTGTGTGTGAGGAAGATTGGTCCTGGGCTAACATCCGATCCGTACCCACGTTCCTCTACTTTATATGGGATGCTGCCACAGCATGGCTTGACAAGTGGTGGTCAGTCTGCGTCCAGGATCCGAACCTGCGAACCCCAGGCCACCAGAAGTGGAGGGTGTGAACTTAATCACTACGCCACTGGGCCAGCTCCTGGGGGCTCATATTTTTAAAGAGTCTCTCTCCTGTCTCTCTATTGAAAGATTTTATATATATGTGTATACACAGACACATATATAACAACTGTGAAAGAACAAGCATGAAAAATTGACTAATACGTGCTCTCATTTCTTCTAGAGGTCACTGCTACTAATTTTGCAATTTGTCTGCAAGATGAAAGCGGTAAGTTTTTGTATACGTTTGCCTTTATGTCATGCTATATCATTTTTTTTCTTCCAGATCAACTTAAGTTTTAAACGTCCCTGGCTTAAGGTAGAAAAACTAGAATGGCTGGGTTTTGAAGAGTAAAGTAAGCGATATTTGAAATAAGTCCATCATTTCCTAGGAGTCATCTTAACAAAGTAAATGCTGGTTTTTGGATAAGATGACAGTAAATTAAAGACTGCAGTGATTGACTCTGGATTATTTCAACAATGGACTTGATTCATTTGTATGGCTTGTTTCTAATGACTGACGAATATGTGATATCAATGTGCTTCCAGGTTGTTTTTTTTTAAGTCTTTAGTCCTTGCTAGTAGCTAATAACATGAACTGACGCGTCCTGAGAACTTCCTGTAGAGAAGGCATTGTGCTGGGTTTTGCATGCATTTTCTTGTTTAATTCTCATAATACTCCTATGAGGTGGTACAATATACTTTCCCCACTTTATAGGTGAGGACAATGAGATAAAATTAATTAGGTCAATTGCACCATGCCGCACAGCTAGATCTGGGGTTCAATCCGGCCATCTGAATCAAGAGTTCATACACTTACTCACTTCTCTTTCTCCCTCTAAGATACAGTCTCAGAGCAAGAAACCCCAAAACCAAGGCCCTGAGATACAATGGACACATGGTGGGGGGTGGGTAAGTGCCTGGGCTTCACACTGTCATAGACTCACTTAAACCCCAGTTCTTTTAATGATCAGTTGCATCAATCTAGGAAAATTACTTACATTTTCTGAGCAACATTTTCCTCATCTGTTAACTAGGGATAATTACACCTAACTCAGTTATGGAAGAGATAAGGGCACGTATGTGGAATGTTTAGGATAGGGAATCTCCTTTACTTGTCACAGAATCAGTGCTAGTTTCTGGGCCTTTCTCCCTACATATGTACAAAGAACTTGACTAGAAGCATTGGCTCTAGCCCTGATGGTCTTTCCTCCATTTCCAATATCAAGGGGGCTCTGGACCTCAGTGAACACCTTACCTGACAAAGGGCAAGGAGTTATGAACACATCACCTCTGAGATCCCTTTCCACAACAAGTGCTAATGAGTCTGGAATTCTGACTCTGAAAGGTAAAACAAGTAAAAGGGAAATTTACACAGGAAGAGACTTAGCTTTGTGATTCATTGAATAGCTAGTCTGGTTCACCATCGTTGTCATTAATTATTTCTTGACGTCATATATTTATTGCAAAACTTCAAAGGGTATTAAAGGAAAATATCCTATAACATCAGAGATACAATAAGGGACATTTAGGAAGGAGAGGTGAGTGAGCCATAACTTCCTAAAGTTCAGAGAATTTGGATTAACCACTCTCTTCCATTTTATATAATGTACTCTTTACTCAAACCTCCCACCCACCCTACTGTGAACACCACCAAATTTTCATGGATCGTACCCTTTGTAGGAATATCATTGCATCCACAACGTGTAGTGGCTCAGTTGCTTCCAAATCAGTATTCCTCTTTATACATATGTTTAACCTTTTCATGTCTGGCGTATTTATTGCATTTGGAGATGCAGAATTACAGAATAGCTAAGAATGTGTTCTTTAAAGTCATGGCACTGGGATGAAAATCTGGTTTCTGGTACTTACTAAATGGACGGCAGCAGGCAAATTACTTCTCTGTCTGTCCTCCGTTTATTTGAAAAATGGGAATGAAAATAATAATCTCGTAGCTTAGTGTAAAAATTAAATAAGATTCAAGCATTGCAAGCAAACCTCTCAGAAAGGTGTTTGGCATTTGGTTAGTGGTTAATGAACAGTAGCTATTATCACTTAGGGACATGGTGGCGGTGAAGAAGTGCTAAAAGCTATTTATCACAAATACTTCTTTCCCATTGGACTCATGCATTAAAAAAGCAACCTCACTTTTCATAGTCTGGGATATTCTAAGTGAATTTAGCAGAGGTTGTTGATTGATATGACCTATATACAGGATTCTGAATTGTTTGTTGTTGGTGGTGGCGGTGGGGGTGAATGTTTACTTTTGGCTTTTGGTGGTGCAGGGTGTCACTACAATGTGGGTCATCAGAAAAAAGATAACTGGGGCCACCCTCCCATTAACATGTCCCATCCTTTCAAAAGAACTGTCGAAACTAATCAAACGTCTTCTCTTAGACATCCTGCAGCTGCAGCTCACCAGCACCTTTGCCTATTACACCTACCTCCTCCTCCTCCTCATGAACGTGATCTACTTTGCCATCATCGCCTTCTGCCTGTTAAGGAGAACAGCAGTCTGTGGCAACGGAAAGAGTTCGTAACAGATTGTGGCAAAAAGAAGGCAACTTTTCTCCATTGTTTTTCTCCCTAAAAGTGTCTCCTGAGGATCTAGCTGGGCTTTTTCTCTGGGTTTGGGTCATTTCAGTTCACATGTGTACTTTCCTATCATGTCATTATTGTGTAATGGTTTTGCAAACCACTGAGCAAACAGAAAACTTTACTCTGTAACAATGAATTCTACCATTACTCAGGGGCAGGGCCGAGGGGTAGTCCTTTAGCACTACTCTCTCCATGATCTCCATCAGCTCCTCCAGAAACCCAAATAATCATACCTTCTGAATACAGACAGCATGAAGCTTCTAGTCATGTCCCTTAGGGACATTTTACCTCATGACTGCCTTGAAGCCTTCCATTTTACACATCCTGAAGTCAACATCTTTGCTACTTGTTTTTCATAATAGGCACAATAAAAAAAATGGAAAGTCTATGTTTGTCTTTGTGTACTTTAGTTTAATGAAATCTAACTGAAAGTCCAAGGGAAAACAGCATGACAACTGAACTACCACATCTAGCGCTGGTTGTAGCAATGGGCAATACCACAGTTCTAATTCTTTCCCTGAGACAGTAGTTATGATGCTTTCTTTGGGGCACTGACTCCAAGAGGACCCACACGCAAATGAAGAGACCCAGGTTACCTTTCTTTCAAAGGTCACCAGATTCACACTCATTTGGTTTCAGACATTCTGATGGTGTCAGTATAACATCTAGCATGACTTGAACTGAGTGTGCTCAGCTCTACACTAGTGTTTCACAAGCACCGTGTTTCCTGCTCCTCACAATAATCGCATGAGACCTGCACTCACACCAAGAGGCATTGCTGTGGAGGGGTTAAGCCCCTGGACTCTGAACCCCAAGTGCCTACGCTTGAATCCTGGGTCTAGTATTAGTGTCTGTGTGACCTCAGGCAAGCTATTTAACTCACTTTGCCATAATTTCCTCATCTGTAAAATGGAATTACAGCACGCTGTCTCCTGGAGTTGTGTAGATTGGATGAGTTAATAATGCCTGGCACTTGCAAGTCCTCAACAGCTTTAGCATTCACTGTTACCAGGTCTATTTTTTTTTTTTTTGTAGGAAGATTAGCCCTGAGCTAACATCTGTTGCCAATCCTCCTCTTTTTGCTGAGGAAGATTGGCCCTGGGCTAACATCCACGCCCATTTTCCTCTACTGTATATGTGGGACACCTGCCACAGCATGGCTTGCTAAGCAATGCATAGGTCCATGCCAGGGATTCCGAACCTGCGAACCCCGGGCCACCAAAGCGGAGCGCCCAAACTTAACCACCATGCCATTGGGCTAGGACAGGTCTATTTCTGAAGAGTAGATATAACACAACACAAAAACACTGAAAATCACCTGTAATCTTATTTTTCCACAGAGAGTTTAGATGTGGGCAGAATAGGGACTTGAGTTTCTGCTATGCACTGGCAACCCTGTTAATCCTGTAAAAGTCCCTGGAGGTAGGTACAATTATTGTCCACAGTGTAGATATTAGAGAAATTAAGTTCTCTGCTCAAGGTCACTATTTTGTAAGTAACAGACATTTAAAGCCAGGTCTCTCAACTCAGAGCGAGTATTTCCTTACCGACTATCAGGTGGCTTTCCCTTCAACCACTGTCAACTGGGAAAAACAAAACAAAAGAAAACACGCACTGCTTCTTTACTAAAGTCACCCTCCAAGGTGTCAGTGAGAATTTTCTTAAGGACTTGTGAGTGCATCTGTTTTCTCTTCATGTATGTACTCTGTTATTATCATAATTCCTCCCTTTGCTGTCAACACTATGAAAATCCTACTTTATTCTGTGAGTGTATGTCCTAGAGTTGCAACTTCTTTTGCGGGGGCTGCTAGTGAAGTGGACTGAGAGTCTCGGGCAGAGCAGACCTGTTGCTGGTGCTCTCTGAGTGTACCATCCTGACAGCCCAGCGCCTCCCCCAGACTGAATGAGCTCGGAGGTCCTCAGAATCGACTACGGATGCCTCTGGTAGGTCCAGATGCATTTCTGAGGTAGGAGGTAGGTTATATACACTTTGTGGTCATGTACTTTTCCACCACAGCACGACTGCCACATTGTGGGGTGGGAGAAACACTGTCCAAAAGGTCATACCTCACACCCCATAGTTAGAGCCTCAGCTCTGGCTCTGACTAGCTGTGTCATTAGTTCTTGACCGTGTCACATTGCCTAAATTACCCAGCTTTAGAAGAAAGTGTTCAAAGAAAATAATATCAGGTTTCTAGTGTGATTTACAAATTCCATGATTAACATCCTAATGAAGTAGTAATAGCAACTGCTAGGATAGTGCTTCTTATTACTGGTCTAAGTACATGATAACTTATTAAGTCACACAAGAAACCTGTGAGATATGTACAATTATCTCTGTTTTATAGATGAGGAAGGAGGCAGAGAAGGGGTAAAGAATGTCCCCTTAGTTAGATAGCTATTAAGAAACAGAGCTGGGCTTGAAATCCATACAGCCTGGCTGCAGGAATTCAGCTCTTAACTTCCACATTATTTGCTGCTAGAGCAGAAACAGGTTACTTTTAGTTTCAGTTAAAGCAGAAAAATTTCCTTCCTTATTCGACTAAGGGCTAGTAAAGAGAACTGTCCACACTTTCTCTCCTTGCTCCAAAGGTGTTTGGAAAATTTGAGGGTCATAGGCCAACCTGCCAGAGAATTTTTAACCTGGGAAGACTTTTATATGCTGACCTCACCCACCAATAGGACTTCTGTGATTAAAGTCCATGACACTTGGTTGGATAAAATGAATACCAGAACAACAGGTTGCATCCACAAGTGTGCAATGGAAAAACTGGGCAAAGATTTACACAATTCCACATAAAAATACTCATGACTCTATATTCTTTATAGAGCTAGAGTCTCCCAGCAATTATCAGCTATAACAAAGGGAAACCTCAAGGCAACAATTCTCAAAATTTCCCCATTATGAATTCTCTCTTCTTTTGGAATTCTTTTCCTCAGAGACTTCACTTTTGAAGCCTTATGTCAATTAAGCAGGCCACAATTAAGTAATATTTTATTTTCCCCTCTATTTTAATCAAAGTCCCATATAACTGCCAATTAGAAAATCTGAGTAATAAGAGAAAACCAGAGATACTATACCAACACGCTACCATTCACCCAAAAGGCTAGAAACTCAACATTTTTGTTAGCTGTGAAATCTTCTCTGGGTAAATGCATGGACTCTGTCATGTTCTGTTATTCAATTTTTCGCTTGTTTGCTGTCCTTTGTTTCTTTGAATAATGGCAAGTACCTACCACTTAGTGGGCATCAAGAATTCTTCTATGCAATTTGCATGCTTTCTGTCTAATGCTCTTACTGTACCACATACAGGTATCATGGTCATCTCACTGATGGGAAAACTAGGTCCCAGAAAGAATAAGAAATATGCCCAAGGTTAAACACGGAGTAGTGCCTTAGTCCATATGACTTCAGGTCTGCCTGACTTAAGACCTGCTGCTCTATCTATTATCCCAGTGGCTCTCCTCTTGGGAGTGTTTAAAAACCACTGAGGCCCAGACTTCATCACAGGCCAGGCATCAGAGTTTTAAAAACCTCCTTCAGTAATTCTAATGTGCACTGGCGTAGAGACCAGCAAGTGACCCAAAGAGCTCCTGAGCTCCAGCGCTGCTGTCCCAGATCACACACAGTGAGGAGACATCACAGAGCCATTCCACTCATCAATTTCCTAAGGAAACAAAAGGTATGTACTAAGATTTAAGTGCAAGGATGTTCATTCACTGTAGCACCATTAATAGCAATCCCAAATTAACCCAAATGTCCCAAAAGAAACTAAAAATTAAACTAAAGGATGCCATATGATTGCCTACCATGCGTCTTCAAAAATGTAGATTGTTTAAAGACATGGAAAATCAATCAGAAAGCATTGTTGAAAAAATAATATGCATCACATGACTCTGTAAAAATTGTTAGAGAATAAATCATGTGGTTCAAAAATCTGAACACTCTAAGAAATAATATTAAGAGATCTTGCTTCAACCACTGTCTCTCCGTCCCTGCTTCTTACAGGTCATAGTTTTCTTTCTTGAGCATCTTTCCAGTTTTAATTTATGAAAATATTAATGTACATATATAAATATATATGCTTGTATATATAGTCTCATTGCCTCCCTTCTTACACAGATGTAGTAAATGATATACATTCTTCTGCACTTCTCTTTTCCCTTAAACATCCTAGACCTCTCTTTATATCAGGATAGGGGGATATGTACACCAATGCATGATATTTCACTGGTGAATGTGCAACAGTTTCTAAAATCAGTTCCCTGTAATAGACCTTTGGCTCATTTCCAATCTTTTGCACTTATAAGAAACACTGAAATTATAATACCATTTTCCATCATTTTGAATGTGTGTACTGTGAATTTTGTTAGATGTTGCTAACTGGCCCATGATAGAGGGAGCACCATTTTGTATTTCCACCACAGTGTTGGTGGATGCCAAGAGCATGCCTCAGGACTTTCTAATCTGACAGGTGAAAATAGTGTCTCATCATGGATGTAATTTGTTTTTCTCTTACTATGAGTGAGGAGAAACAACTTTTCATATATTGAAAGTCTCTATTTCTTTTTCTGTGAAATATTTATTCATGTCCTCTGGACTTTTTTTCTATTGAGTAATAATACCAACAGGTATGACACTCAATTTAAGTGTCTCTGTATTTCTGCAGGCATAGGCATAAAACAACATGTCCAATGTATGGTAGGAGGGTGAAAAAATGATAAGAGATTGTATATCTTTCTATTTTCTACTTCTTTGTGTGTGTGAGGAAGACCAGCCCTGAGCTAACATCCGTTGCCAATCCTCCTCTTTTTTTGATTTTGCTGAGGAAGACTGGCCCTGGGCTAACATCTGTGCCCATCTTCCTCTACTTTATATGGGACGCTGCCACAGCATGGCTGACAAGCAGTGCATCGGCGGGTGCCCAGGATCTGAACCCGTGGACCCTGGGCTGCCAAAGCGCGACCTAAACTGCTTTGCCACTGAGCTGGCCCATATCTTTCTATTTTCTCTAATGAATCCTTTTAAAGTAAAAACATTTATACATTAATAGTAACCAATGTCTTATTTAATATTGGGAATTTTTGTTTGTTTATTTCTTTACAATTGGCTTCAGTTTCTGTGAACACATTCCTTCAGAGACCAAGTAAAGGTTCCCATTTGGAAACAAGAAAAGACTCACCAGACACAACAAAGATTAAATTTAATTAGATCTACTCCTTGATTCTCATGAATTCGATCAGATTCTCTAGGCCAAATACCTCTACTTAGAGACTTGGAACTATTTCTGTGTTGGGAAAGTGTAGAAGCAAAGAGAGGAAATTTGCAAATCACTGAAAGCTTTGTGTGGGTGACTTCACTTCCAGGCACTAGTAGGCAGTGTCTACTATGGCTCCAAACTTTTTAGCAATTTCCTTTTGCACTGGGCCTTGGCTGCCCTGAACTAGGAGGTACAGAGAACGAGAGCACAGGTGCTGGTGGAGGAGACCGGTTGGGTTGTGGGAGGGAGCTAGTGTGGCTGATGGTGGTGTTACATTCTCAGGTTTCTTTTGTTTACATGGTCTGTCAAATGTCGTTGATACCGGTAAATGTTCAAACTGGTCCCTACTGGTTGGGTTTGTTCAAGCAGTGGCTATGGTGTCATAAGATAAATTAAGGACTGTTAAACCACAACCAACTGTGCTCAGTTTCAAAAGACCACAGCTAGTGGGAGGAAAATAACCATCTACACAAATATGCAATTGTTATCAAACATACCCTTAGGCTTTGGGTAGGGAGTTCCCTGCTTTGTATATACAAAATATATTGCAATTAGCTTCAGCATGAGTTGGGAATCTTATGCCCAGTCCTGTTCTGATGCTGCATCTCAGTCCACTTTTATGACCCTGTTCTGAAGGAAAGAGCAGACAGGACATCTTGGAGCACTAAGATAATCCTGACCTTCCACCAGGTATTTGTGCTCTTCCATGGTATTTGATTTACTGAGGCTGGTACCTTTTGGTTTCATTTTCTCAGTGTAGACGGGGTGACACAGATCTGTGTCCATGAACCTGGTAGCATGGACAGGCTGTAGAAGTGGGCAACAGTGATGTGCTTTTTCCCTCAGAAGAACACAGAGATATAGAGGCTCTGATTTCAACTGGGTAACCGAATGTCATATACTGAATCATATAAGTCCCTCTAATGAGTCAGAGTCAACCTGAGTAAGGCTTAAGAGAGGATGTAAACATCAGATAAAAGTGTGATTGGGCTCAATTAGAAGAGGGCTGTCCAGCAATGTGAGCATAAACAGCAAATGTCCCCACCCCACCCACCCAAGAATGGTACAGAGTGGGTGCCCAGGCCCAGGGACTCAATCTGTCCAGTCCCAGGGGGAAGTAGAGCTGTATTTGAGACCAATACTTTAGGCTTTCACAGTCTGACTTCATGGCACATTCGAATCATACACTTCATTCTTCTTGCTCTGTTCTGTGACAGCCAACTTCTGGGTGAGCCTTGGCTTCCTATGAGGATGGGCTGCATCTACTTGTTGAGCCCAGTGTGTCTGGATGAGAGCTCTTTCTCAGGTTAAATTAATACGCTGACATCCACCTTAGGCATCATCTGTGGGTTTGGTGTATATGTGACTCCACTCCTGAGACAGGACACTCTCACTGTGATAACACTATTGAGTTCCTGAGGTTTTAGTCCCAGGGCAGACCCTGGACCTGTCCTCACCCCTTTCTCCACTATGAGACACTTTTCTTGATTAGCCCTCAGCCTCCCAGTGTGCTTCCCAGTGGCATGTCTGTCATTTTGCCCATTTTAGAACGAGCACACATGGAGTTGATTAACCTGCACAAATGGCCAGTTTCCACCCAGACCAGCACCGTTCCCACTACACACAATTGAGTTTTTCTTAAGTGACTCAATGAATAATGAAAGAAAACCAATGGGCATGCTGCCTTCCTATGAAGCATTGAGGTGAATATTCATGTTTGAAAAAATAGCTCACCATATGATTTAATTCATTTTAATTCAAATTAGCTAAACACAAAGGAAAAATGATGGCAACATTTTCATAGTGTGGGTTCAAGGTAGGAGTACTCAGACTATTTCAGAACCATACTTTAGATGAAAGATAGTATTTCATGATAAAAGTAATACAAAACATCTGGTGACCTTTTATACGTATTCACCATCTCTCCTTGTCCCCCAAACACATAATGCAAAACAAGGAAAATAAAAGTAATATTTTTGATAAGATGGACTTTATTACTTTTTAAAATTGTACAAAGAGCACATATGCATTAGTTTAAAAACATGAAGGATATGTAGAGCATTAAAAAAGAAATACAGTGTTATTCCAATATATTAAGAAGTCTTTTGATTAGGAATACAGCACAAGTCTTTTCTGCAACCATTCATTAACAGATCAGACTCAGTCTCACTGAATAAAAGACAGATTACTCCATTATCTTACCAGGCACAAGCAGGCTACTAAATGTATGTGGATGTCTGTGAGGTATTACAGGAAATAAATTTTTTATTAGCCATTCAATGAAGTCAGAAGTGGATGTCACCATTTCAACCTTCAACAGGGAGACCCCATCTCCAGTCCTTTTTTTCTTTGTTTCTTTTTTTTTGAGGAAGACCATCCCCGGGCTAACATCCATTGCTAATCCTCCTCTTTTTGCTGAGGAAGACTGGCCCTGGGCTAACATCCCTGCCCATTTTCCTCTACTTTATATGGGACGCCGCCACAGCGTGGCTGACAAGCAGTGCATCTGCACCCGGGATCCTAACCCGCGAACCCTGGGCTGCCAAAGTGCGACCTAAACTGCTGCACCACTGAGCCAGCCCCTCCAGTCCTTTTTTTCTTCCAGGTGACTTTCAATGAGGATTTTTCACACTAGAAAAGAGACAACACAAAAATATTTGAGATGTAGTGTAAAGGCAAAATGCTACATTGCCTTATGTCTTTATGACAAGGTCTGTGTACTGAAGGTGAGTGGTGTTACAGACACTTAAAGGATCATGGGTGTGGCCACACAAAAATTTATTGACACATGAATAGATAGTGGACCAGTGAAATGGAATAGAGAGTCCAGAATTATATATGACAAAGGTTGGATCTCGAATCACTGGAAGATAAAAATGGACTTTTTATAAAGTGGTGATTGAACGACTCAGTAGCCATTTGGAACAAGATCATTAGATCTGTATTTCACACCATTCCAAAGAATAAACACCAGATGGACTGGGATCTAAATGTTAAAAATGAAATTATACAAGTACTAGAATTCCTCTTTAACCTTGGTGTAGGGAAAGGCTTTTTAATATGACTCAAAATTCAGAGTCAATAAGATTGATAAATTTGACTACATTTAAAAATTTGCAATCTTAACAGTTCTCATCACAAGAAAACTTGCTACATTGCCTTATGTCTTTATGACAAGGTCTGTGTACTGAAGGTGAGTGGTGTTACAGACCCTTAAAGGATCATGGGTGTGGCCACACATGAATTTATTTAAGACATTTTAGAAAAGGGTCTACTATTCACATGGCTACATTTTTGCTTTATGTCCAAACACTGTTGTGGAAAGAAATGGCTAACGTGTGTTGGATGCTTGTGATGCAGGCACGGGGCCTCCAGTCACCATGACTCTGGCCGCCTCTGCATCTCAAGGACTCCGGATCCATTCACTACTTTTCCCTTCTGTGACTAAATAATTAGGCAGAGTTGCTGCTACTACAATTTACTTTTTTATTTGCTTGTATTTCTGAAGTTGAAATATTTCCTTTGATGATCTGAAGGGATTTAACAACATGCCCATCTTGAGGCACATCAAGAGCTGCTGCTCTGACTGGATCACATCCTTCATTTCAGAAGCTCCAGAACATTTGAGAGACATTCCAGTGCAGGGCTGGAGTGGACCCTGGAATCAGATGGTGGGAGGGGACCTGAGTTCCAGCTCTGCCACTTGCTCCCTGTGTGACCTTGGACAAGTCACTCACCCACTCTAGTCTCACTTGCCTCAGGTGTAAATGGAGACAATAACAGGACCCCATATCATAGGACTGCAACCTTCACAGCACACGTAAGTCAGGGTTTGTAAATAAACAACGTATGACACGGAGACATTCTGGCTAAGTCAACAATAATGAATTCATGCTCATTGTTTAGAATTTTGGAACTCTGAGGTATTTTTGCTACTTCTATAATTTATACCTGTGCAGAAAATGTTAAGAAATGGTACATTAATAAAATGTGACCGATAAATACACGTTAATAGGACAAATCTGGCTATTCACTCACATTCAAATTCTTTGAATTTTACTTGGAACCTACTCAAAGAAAATGCTCCATGTTTAACTACTTTGTTCTTACAGTGTCATTTTCAAAGACTTGTAACAAAAGTAGTACTCATAGTTCTAAAAGTGTTTTTTTGCTTTCCTGCTTTTTTACAACTTCTTCAGATCCTCCGTGGTAGGGAAAGGGAAGGAGAAAAAGCATCCCAGCCCATTAAAGTAACAAAAGATTTCTTTAAAAGGACAACATACATGCATAACATTTAAATGAGAGATACATATGTTTAATCCTCAAGAAATTTATGTTAACAAAACTGTAACTGTGAAATAAAGTTTTAGTTTATTTCTTGTAAAAGGAAAGTCTTTAAAAAGGGATCTATCATTCACACTAATCTGTAATAAGGGACTCACTTATGTACTTCCAAAAATATTCATATAGACCAATAATTATTATCCACTGCTATTCTTCCCGCACTTCTTTGCCGACAAGCTTGCATATATTTTTCAAGTAGAAATAACTTTGACCTTTGGTACAAATAACGTAATCTGCATATTTTCAAATCACTGTCCCCAGTGACTGAGAGCTCTGAGGGCTTCCTAACACCAATGGCGATGCCAGAAAGTCACTCTCCTGCCCTGTGGGCAGCGACCACTGCTATGACCATTCTGGGTCGCTGCCTCATAAGCTTTATCTTATTCATGCATTTGACCCAGTCACTCCACCCTGGAATTAATTCCTAAGGATATATCCCCAAGGAAATAATACTGGTTTTCTATTATATAGATTTTCCTTCTAAAAATTAGGAAAATATCTAAATATATGAGAGTAGAATAAAAGTTAACTAATAATAATATATTTCCATGAAATACCTTACTTTCACTTAAAATTATATTTATAGTTTTTAACAACATGGAAAATGCATATGCTATAAAGTAAAAGCAAATGTGTAATAAATGAAACTGTATATACTGTAAGATCAGAGTTGATAAAAATAAAAAACTAAATATAAGTGTGCAAATGAGAAAGACTAGAAGAAAATACCTAAGTGGCTTACATAGATTTCTGGTAAATCCAAAATTTCTACAATAAACTGAAACTTACCTTTTAATTTTTAAAAAAGGTTATAAATAATATGGGCATTGTGCCCACAATCATGTAAATTAAAAGCACAAACTAGAAGGATAGAAACTGAACTGTCACACTGATGTTGCTAGTAGTGTGAAGGACAGGTGATTTTTTACCTTTGTCTTTTCACATTTTTATAAAAAGCATGTGTTGCTCTCACAATCAAGGAAGGGAGATAAAAAGGAGCAGTCAGAAGACCGAGGGAGCAGGTTAGGGATATGACCTACTCACACACAGAAGCAGCCTGCCTCCCTGGTGCTCTCCTCTTGTCAGATAACACACTTCAAGACAGACATTTTCTCTTGTGAGAATGTCTACCTGAATGATAGCCAAGAGCAAACCTGCTATAGGAGAAAGAATGGCCAAGAATCCTAAGAAAAGATTGTGTTTCACATCTTGATCTCATCAATGTCACATAGTTGAGGTTACATTTGTGGTGAAATTAATAGAGAAAGGTATAGGGGCAGGAAGTCTTCACTTTCCAGCCTGTTAAACTGCTGTAAATCATAGAGACACTGGGGTGGTTTAACTGCCTTCTCACTTTGAAAGGAGTCTGAGGAAGATGGTCACACTAAGTCCTCCTGTTTCTGGGCTCACTTTCCACCTGTCAGGCTAATGGCATTGGAGCCACAATGAGCTGACATGTCTTGGAATTATTTAGGAATGCTAAATGAAGGGAAATTTTTCATTAAAACATAATAATATGTATGCTGTACATAATACAAAAGTAAACGATAGCAAAGCCTTCTGACTCTGGTCAAGTGAGGAGGTCAGTAAATTCTCTTTTTGAAGAGCAGTTATGACACTAGGATAGATGAACAGAACTAACCATGTCAGCACTCAGGAAATGACCAAAGGCATACAAAAATCTGAGAAGTGCTTATGCTTGAAAAATTGCAGAATTCAGGCTACAACAGTGGTGTTCTTGCCTGGGGCTGCTCCCATTCGTCCCCCATGTCCCAACACCCAGCTCTATGGGCATGAAGGGTTTCCAGGTTAGGGAAGGCCATGAGGTCTGGCATAAAAATTATGCAGTTGAAGGGAGCTCATATAATCTGGGGTGGGTGTGATGTGATGGTGAACTGACCAACTCAGTGCTGTGCAAGCAGGAAGGGCCAGAGCTCTGCAGGTTTGAAGTTGTGGTCACGGCTGCAGCAAGCACATGCTTGGCTGAAGCTGTGTGCATGCTTAGTGGAGACACAAGAAAGTTCATGCTAGCCAAAGACTCCTGGTCGACCTGAGGCTGTGAGCACATGCAGAGGAGATGTGAAAAGACTCAGCAAAATGTACAAGCTGGGGAAGACTCAAGATGGCCTGGAATTTGAATGTGCTCCCAATGCATACACATATCCACCTCGCAGAGGATGGGAGTCTTAATCAAGGGGCTTAAGCACTATCTCTGTCTAATCACTGGCTACCACTAAGCTATGCAGACACAGGGGGGACCCCTAGGAAGCTAGGCTTAAAAATAAGGGAATTAAAAAGAAAAGCCTAAACACTGAGAAGAGACATCAGCAACCACACACCACAAGGGACGTAATTTCCCAGATTTAGCTCAGGCCAGTTTCTAAGCAAACAAACAGCAATAACAGGAACCTTATGGGGGGAAAACTCAGAATCTAGAGTTGCTACAATCTATTTTCAACAAAATAGTTTCAATAAAAATACAGGCAAAAAATCAGAAATGTGAAAACCAAACAGAAGCTATAATTCAATACAAACTGTCTCTGAGTGTATCTAGATATTTTATTTAGCAGAGACTTCAAAGTAGCTATTACAAATATGTTCAAAGAAATACAGAAAACTGTATTTAAAGAAATAAAGTATGACAACAGTAAATCAACACATAGAGATTTTCAAGAAGGAGACAAATTATAAACTGCAAAAACTTGAAAAATAAAATCTGGAGTAGAAATTATAATATCTGAAGTGACATATTCACTAGAGGGGGTTCAGAGCATATTCAAGTTGGCAGAAGACACAACCTGTGAACTTGAAGATAAAATGATAGAAGTTATTGAATCTGAATAATAGACAGAAAAAGAATGACAAAAATTGAATAGAGCTCAGAGACCTGTGAGCTACCATGAAGAATACCTACATACATGCAATGGGACTCTCAGAATAAGAGAAGAAAAAAACAGAATCAGGAAAAATGTTTGAGGAAATAATCGTCAAAACTCCCCAAATTTGTCAAGAAATATTAATCTACACATCTAATAAGCTAAACAAACACTGATGAGGACATATACCAAGAGATCCACATGTAGACACATTGTAGGCAACCTGTTGAAAACCAAGGAATGCATGAAAACACAATACTTCAAAATTAGTAAGATGTCACTAAAGCAATGCCTAGGGGAAAAATTATGGCTTTAAATGCCTGTATCCAAAAAGAAAAAAAGATCTAAAATCAATCATGAAAAAGAAGAGCAAGCTAAACCCAGCTCAAGCAGAGTAAAGGAAATAATAAAAATTGGAATGGAAATAATGGAAATAGCAGAAAACAAGAGAGAAAAACCAATGAAAACAACTTAGGTCTTTGAAAATATCAACAAATTCAACAAACCTTTAGCTAGAAATACCAAGAAGAAATGAGAGAAGACACAAATTATCAAAATGAAGAAAAAAGGAAGAAAATTACTACCAATCTTACAGAAATTAAAAAGGATTATAGGGAATTAGCATAAACAATTTATGTCAACAAATTAGATAACTTATAAGTAATCAATGAATTCCCAGAAAGGCACAAATTACCCAAATGGATTCAAGAATAAGTAAAAAATCAAAATAGACCCATACATAATAAGTAAAAAAATTAAATAAGTAATTAAAATCTTCCCACAAAGAAAATCCCTGGCCCAGATGGTTTCATTGGAAAATCTATTGAACATTTAAAAAGGAATATTGATTGTTCACCAAAAGGATTCATTCAGAAAATAGAGGAGTTGAGAAGACTTCTCAATGAATTTATGTGGACAGCATTACCCTGATATCAAAACCAAAGGCATAATAAGAAATCTACAGACCAGTAGGTCCAAAAGTCATGAGCATAAGTAGAAAAATCCTTAAGTAAATATTAGCAAATTGAATCCAGAAACATACACAATGGATTATAAACATGACCAAGTGGGATTTATCCACACATAAACAGTTGATTTCTCATCCAAAAATCAATTAATGTCATAAACCATATTAACATATATAGGACAAAAACCACATGATCATCTCAGTAGATGCATACAAAGCATTTGAAAAATCCAATGCCCATTCATAATAAAAACTCTCCACACGCTAGGAATAAAATGGAACTTCCTAAATCCAATAAAGGGCATCTGTGAAAACCCACAGCTACCATCATACTTCATGTTGAAAAACTGAATGCTTTTCCCCAAGACCCAGAACGAGACAAGAATATCTGCTCTTGCCACACCTATTCAACATTGTATTGGAGGTTCTAGAAACTGCAACAAGAAAAAAACAAAGTTAAAGGTATCCAGCAGAATGAAGAGGAAAAAGTAAAACAGTCATTATCCACAAATGACATGATCCTGTATGTAGAAAATTCCATGGAATCCACACACATATAGAACCAAAACTAGAACTAATAAACAAGATTAGCAAAGTCACAAGATACACATATTCTATATACAAAATATCAATTATACTTCTATATGCTAGCAATGGACAATTTAGAAATGGAAGTAAAAAAATCAATTACATTCCCAATAGGGCCAAAGGGAGTAAAATACTTAGAAATTAATTTAACTAAAGAAGATCAAAACTTGTATGCTGACAACTATGAAACAATGCAGAAGAAAATCAAACAACATCTAAATAAATGCAGAGAGAGTCTATAGTCATGGATTAGGAGACTCAGTATTGTCATGATGGCAATTCTTCCCAATTTGATCTATAAATTCGATTCAGCAGGCTTTGGGGGCAAAAATTAACAAGCTCATCCTAAAATTTACATGAAAACACAAAAGACCTAGAATAGCCAGAATAATTTTGAAAAAGAACAAGGTTGGAGGACCATTAAGGTCACCCTGCAAAAGCAGTGGGGGGATGGAGCCCTCAAAACGTGATTTTGGTGTTGAGACTGATGATGCCACACACACCAGAGGGTCTGACAAGGTTCATTGCTAACAAAATTGAGGTCTTAGGCCTTTCACGCAAGGCCTGACAGAATCTGATTTCAAAGTTACATAAAAATAAAATCACAGTAATCAAGCCAGTGTGGTCCTGGGGCAAGGAGAGCACACAGGTCAATGGAGAGAACTGAGAGTCCAGAAAGAAACCCTTATATTTACAGTCAACAAATGTGCTGAGTTAGTTCAAGGTGGACACGATAATCTTTTCAACAAATGGTGCTACAACAACTGGATACCCAAAGGCAAAAGAATGAATTTAGTTCTTCATCTCCTCCATATACAAAAATTAATTCAAAATAGCCAAGAGGGGGTGCTAGAAGGTAGTGTAAGTAACTAAATGCAATCAAAATACAGTACTTTAAAGCAGGAAGCAGGGAATTGAAAACAAATAGGAAGTGTAACAACATCACATTTTGCATTCAAATGCAACAGCCCAATGAGGACAGAAATTAACCCCTGAATCACAAACAGCCAAGCAGGTCATTTAGGGCACAGGCCCTGGAGACTGGGACACTGGGTTCAAATTCTTGGAATGCTCTTCATTAGCTAGACAACCACGAGTTAAGTTACTTAACCTCCCTAATCCTCTGTTTCGTCTGCAAAATGGGGATCAGTAACACCTACTTTATACTTGCCACGAAGGAATAAATATGTACGATGTTTGACCTTCAGTAAAGGGTATTTGCTATCATTTCATGGGTCAATGATTTCTGTTATGACTTAAAAAATTAACTTTTACAAAAAGTGATCAACTCAACTCAAAAATGCTAGAAGTTTTGACTACATTTTGAGGTCCACTACTACTAAATGAATGAACGCTCTTCAAGAATATCATCAGCTCTTTGCTTACTGACATGGGAGAATTATTCTTGAGTTTCTGCAATTTTTCTGAAATTTTCTTCGTGGCACCTTACATTTTATAGTTTAGAAAAGAAATTCTATACATAAATGTCGAATTCTATATATATTCAATGGATGGTTGCCTGGGCTTTGGAATTTCTTCGACTTCAGTTTGAATCCAGGTTCCATGACCTACTTCTTAAATGACCCTGAGCAGGTGAACCGTTTTAAATTTTCAATGATCTCATCTGTCAAATGTGGTTTATTATAACTACTTTGAAGTATTATTATAAGGATTAAATTGTTAGAAGAATTAAATTGTACTTAAGACCGACAGGCAACATCTATTTAAAAAACAAACAACTTGGCACAATCCCTGGCACACGGTGGATGATGAATCTAGAGTAAGCGTTTATGACTCCCGTTTACAGAGACATTCCCAAGGACACATCCTCCAAGTGGCAGTACTTGGACTCAAGCTGTCATGATGTCTTGTTCAAAGCAATATATCCTCACAGAATTACAAGGTCTCACGTCAAACTCTCCAAAGTGTCCCTTTTGGGCAGCTTCATCCTGAGATGGACCATCTCTCCTCAGCTCACTGTTTATCAGATTACATCACTGGCTGCCAAGATAGCTGGCCTCCCAGGCTGAGCCCATGACTGGACCATTCATGTGGAAATGAACTCTGGAAGGCTGGCAGCCACATGCAGTGGATCAGAACCCCCAGTTCCATGAAGACCACACGCACTGGGCAGCCACAGAGCCTGTGGGAAGAGCAGGGAAGATGTGAAGCTTTGGTCGAGGTCTGGGCTACACTCAGCTTCCCTGGAAACTGCACCTGGCCCAGCCCTGCCACAGCACTGGCAGGAGCTGCTGCTGCTTTCTGGGAAGCTGCAGGGCAGCATGGAGCAGCACAGGGCCCAGGGACATGAACTGAGCCCCTTTGTCCACCTAATGTGTCTTCCCGTCTCCTCCACTGTCAGCTCCATTTTAATCCTGTGTGATGGGACATGATTTGCATTAGAGTCACTGCTTCCCATCTATGTCCCAGCCCAGACTGACTGTATGAAAATGTTCTTCACCAACAGCTTCTTTTAATCTTCGCTGGAAAGAACACACACTGTATAATACAATTTTACTGACATCCTTGTAAGAATCTTCCAAAACACACATGTAGTACTTTACCTCATAAATATATACTAAATGCACAGGCGTTGCTCCAAATGCTCTTGATACAGAGATATGTGCCCGGATGAAGCTTGTTACAAACACTATTGACCTGCCTCACTGTGTATAGAGAGAACAGACACACATTCAGAGGTCCGAGGTCAGGAAATCATAGGAAACTCTAATAATTCATGGTAAATAGACTGTTTCCCGTATTGCTGCTAGGTAACACCTCACGGCCAGGTGAAATAGAAATGTCAGCAATAATCTGTGTGCTATACCCTTCTTCCCAAGGCAGCAATATTTTTGACATTTCTCCTATCATGACCATAATAATCCTGATCTCTTAGTATGTGACAGCTACAATATCAGGAGAAGCAGAAGAAGTAAATTTATATTTGTGAGCTTGGACTCTTTCTCCCCTCATAGTGAGCTGACCAGACTCACTGGCCTACATGCCAGAGGCCCCCAGGAGACCAGGGAAGAGGAAGAGACAGAAAGAAAGGGAGAGAAGGAGGAGAGAGGTCAATCTGAGAGAGGGAGAGGAAGCCAGAGACACTGATAGCATAGAAATTAGTAATAGAAACACAGAGAGAGAGGGATACGGAGCAGAGTGGGAGGGAGAGAAAAAGAGAGAATGACTGAGACAGTGGCTACAGAGGTAAAAAGCGTTACTGAGAGACAGAACTATACATAGAGAAGGATAGTCCTCTGTAATGAAAAGGGGAGAGAAATAATAACAGAGAGACAGAGAAATAAAATGACAGAGAGGGACAGTGACAGAGCCAGAGATAGAGAGATGGAAATAGATGCAGAGAGGGAGGGAAGATGGACATAGAGCAAAACGAACAGAAAGCTGAGAGAGATTTTGATACAAATATAGTGATAGTGATAGAGAGAGAGGTAGACATACAAAGAGAGAGATAGAGAAATAGGCAAAGATACAGTAAGAGAGAAATGAAGAGAGGGAGAAATAGAGGAAGACAGAGCTTTAGAGATAAAGGATATATGTGGGCATATGGGGTGTGATAGAGTTAGGAAGATAGAGATTGATATACAGAAATGGGGTAGATACTGAGAGAGAGAGAGAAAGAGATATATGCATATTTACATATATATATTGTTACAAATTGTATATTTATTTATTGTAACATATTTACTTATATGTATACATATATATTTTATACGTTTTTTATGTTATGTAAATTTCTAACTTTCTTTTTCTCTTATACATATTCTATTTCTATTTACCTATGTCTATCTATTTATCTATCTTAAGAAGAATGACCTGGCCACCTACTTCCAAAAAAATGGCGAATAATACCCTATGAATGGTAGTGGAGCATTGTCTGATATAGTGCTGGATGATGAGAGGATGACACAAAAACACCGGGTAGGGTTCTACTCTGCTGTACACAGGATGGTTAGCAGTTGGAATTGGCTCCAAGGTACTAACAACAAATCTTTCTCTTTCTCTCTGTCTAGCTACCAATCTATTCTATTCCACAAAAATGCTGTATAACAAATTCCCCAAAACATAGTGGCTTAGAACAAAGTCATTTACTACTTCTAACAGACTCATTGATCAACTAGGCTGTTCTGTTGATCTGGGCCAGGCTCAGCTGGTCTCAGTTTGACTTGGTCACATGTAAGTCAGCTGATGGGTTGGCTGGGGTCTGAGTGGTCAAGGTGGCCTGGGGCTGGAATGAATCAGCTCTGTTCTAAATGGTGTTTTATCCTCCAGCAGGCCAGTCTGGACTTGTTCTCACAACAATGATGAAGGTCCAAGAGAGCTAGCAGAAGTGCATTAGGCCTCTTGAGGCCTAGACTCAGAAATAAATCCCCACAACTTCCTCCAATATTCAAAAATGGAGAAATAAACTACACCTCTTGATTGAGGAGCTGTGAATTCACATGGCAAGGAGTGAGCTCTAGACTGGAAAATTTGCAGTGAACATATTTGGCCCTGTGTCTCTCACTGAATGCAACTATAACATCTGACTCTGAGGATTCTGAGCGTGGAGAGAATCCTGGTGACTTCTGTCCTCTCTTTATCCTCTCCTTGCTTGGCCCGAAAGGCAGAAACAATTGCAGGAAATGGACACCAGAGCAAGTATGTTAAACTTCACTGATCTGGTAAGAGGACTGGAAGAGGAATCCCTATGAATTGGAAAGTGTTGTAGAGATGGCAGAGAGGATAGAGTTCAAGAAAGAAATCTCACACAATGGGGTTTGAACAACTGGGTTTACCCCCTAGCTGCACAGGCATAGATATGACCCTAAAGAATCTACCATTGGCTTTGCAAACTGATCTAGGGATAAACCATTGCCCAGGTCCTAGACTGACCACTGGCTGGTGCACACACAGGATAGATATGAGTAGTACTGCAAAGGCTCTGAAAACTGTACTGATTGGAGCTGCCCACCTAAAGCAGGTGGGAACTTGCAACGCCTGAGTCAATTGCCTGCAAACAAAAATTCAACATTCTCCATTGTAGTTAAACATTTCCTAGAGCACCTAACATAATATTCAAAATGTGCAGGAGGCAATCCAAAAGGACTCAACATATGGAGAACCAGGAAAATCCCAATATCTCACATTGGAAAAGCCATTAACAGATGCCAATCCTGAAATGTCACAGATGTTGGGATAATAGAGAATTTAAAGTAGCTATTATGACCATGGGAGGAAATGGAAAAAGTGGTAGAGATAGAGATAGATTGTAAAATAGATGAGAGATATAAATAGAGAAATAGAAAAAGAAAGATAGGTGTTAGAGACAGGCAGAGAGAGAGAGAGATACAGAGAGACAGAAACAGAGAGAGATAAGGAGAGAGATAGTAAGAAAGAAGAGAGGTAAAGAGAAATAGAAAAGAAGGAGACAGCTGGAAAGGGAAATAGAAAAGCAGAGAGGAATGGAGAACAATAGGAAATAGAGAAAAAGAAACAGTTGTGGACCTAGAGATGGAGAGATGGAGGGACATGAAGAGTGACAGAGAAAGGAAAATGGGAGAGAGAGAGAAATACAATGGTGGAGAGAGAAAGAGAGAGCCAATGTAAGAGGCAGAGCTGTGAAGAAGTGTATGATAGTCGTCTAAGTTCAGGACATCATTAGAGTTGCATATGGTCATTTCCTAAGTTTAATATTTCTGCATTTGTTGATTGTTATACTTCCATAAAGAAGAACTTTTATTCATAAGTTCTGTGGTATCCTGAAATCCAGTTTGTTCAGAAATGACAAGGTAAATGTTTGATTCTTTATTTCTGTTTTGTTTTATTTCTGTTCTTTTAGTGAGGAGTGGTATTTGATGCCACAATATGGATGCTAAGAGAACTCATTACTTCTGCTTTGTTATTCTTTTCTATTTTTTTTTTGATAGATAGCTAACAAAGTAAGTAATT
This sequence comes from Tapirus indicus, assembly GCA_031878705.1. Lineage (NCBI taxonomy): Eukaryota > Metazoa > Chordata > Mammalia > Perissodactyla > Tapiridae > Tapirus > Tapirus indicus. The sequence continues at coordinate 78,502,727 of CM062917.1, forward strand.
TTCAGGAAAAAAATTCAAATTATAGATCATAAGGTTTTTACTAAACTTCAAAAATTTTATATTTTCCTTCATACCGAAATCTTGATTCTGCTAGGAATCAAGTTAGGTATCAACAAAAATTTATAAAAATATAAATATAAACAATATTATAATTACTGCTAACAACAATACACCCAGAAGATGCAATTTAAGATTTTTTTCTCTTTCTTTCTCTCTGCCCACCCATCAGCTCCAGACTGTCACTCCCTCTGGTCTGGGCTCTCAGTGCTCCTTGCTCCTCCTCTTCTGGAGAGGACCTGCTCTCAGCCTGCACAGGACGGCTCTCAAGAAATGGGTTGGAGTAGAGAGGCAGGGCTCCTCCCTTGTCCTCCCCCAGCCCCACCCCCTCTGGGTTATTAGCTGGGTGGTCTTCTAGGAGAGCCCCTCAGTCACTGCCTTGCCTGTGACAGCTGTCCAGAAGCAGCTCTAACTCCCTGCCTTGTGTCCTGGGCTCACTGTCTTTTGAGCAGGAGAGGGGATTTTGCTCCTCCTGTCTCCTCATTCTTTTCCTTCTAAGACCCAAGGAGGAAGGAATGCTGTGGGCCCTAGCCCTTCTTCTAGTTTTCCTGCCTGCTGGTGAGTATGCTGCCTAGGTGCTCCTGGGAGTTTTCTCTTTTTTTGGCAAAGGGAGGCCATGCTAAGGAATTACTGTTACCTCTTTCTCATTACTTTTTGTTGTTCCCATTGCAGCCACTCAGGCATCTTCCAACTTGGAAGGGACACAGATGTTCGTCACCAGACAGGCTGGGTCATCTGTTGTAATCACTTGTGATATTAAACAAAGCAGCGACTATGTCCACTGGTACCGTTACCAGGAGCGGCTGGCCCCACAACGCCTTCTCTACTACCAGTTCTCCAGATCAAAGGTTGTGAGGGAATCCAGAATCAGTTCATGGAAATACCATGCTTATGAAGACACAGGGAGGACCTGTGAACTTTCAATCAATATTCTGGAAGAAAGGGATTCTGGTGTGTATTACTGTGCTGTCTGGGAGAGGCACAGTGATTCAGACCTCCCCTATCCTGCACTGAAAATTTTGCTTGTGGCTGCCAAGAGCAGCCTTGGCACACAGGATACACCAGCCCTGCCTCCCTTCCTGCCTGACTTCACTGTGCTCTGAACAAAGAGAGACCATGAGCTCAATGTCCAACCCCCACCCTTATGTCCCACTGACCTCCCCCCTACCCCAATGAGGCATGGCAGGTTCCTAAAGATGGATCTCCCATCTTCAGGCCTTAGGCAAGCAAGATATACAAGGTCATCTAGAGTTGACATGTTCAAGGAGATATTTAGGAGAGCAATATGGGAAGGTTAATGGTACTGAATGAGTTATCCAATCATTTCTTAGAGAAAATTGCTGTGAAATGTGCTCAGGAGAATGAGAAAGGATGGAATGAAAACTCTGGACTTCATGTAGACCTCAAGCTGGTATCTAATTTATCTTTTGTACAAACTATTTCCCTCACCATAACCAGCCATGGCACTGTTGATACAGTGACGGTGTAGGAATAAAATGAGTGTTGTAGAGAAGCCAACCATATTCTACTCACATCTTCTTTTGAAATTCAGCCACAGCCAGAACTGTTCTGTCTTAAAAAAGTAAAGCCAAAGCTCCTTTCCACCCCTCCCCCTGATATTGACAGAGCCAAGTACTAAACTGGAATGAGTCTTATTAGATTACTTTTTTCTCAGTAATTAAAATTAAGGGAAACTTCGGGTTAACAATCAGATAATGATCAGTATATTCGAACTAAAAGTCATATAGGAACATGTTGTGGCTGCCATATTGCTCCAGGTTTAGAGATGTAAAACCAGTATGGAAGTACAGAAATGCTGGATTCAAGTGGATATGGTCTTTTGTGTATTGGATCCTCCAACTTTCTGCCAGAACCCTTCACCTTGACTCTAGCTTAGAGTTTAAGCTCCTAGAACAGTGTTTCTCAAACTGTGGTCCATGGACCACCTGCATCAGAAGTACCTTGGATGTTTGAATAAAAGTACATGTTCTGGGTAACATCCAACAATACACATCAGAATCTTAGGATGAAAGCTGAAAATGGATATTTTTCAATGGGCTCCATGCTGATTCTTATTCAGATTGATTTGTAAGAATAGCTGTCCTAACAGTAACAGATAGGGTCCCTCTGACATGGGCTGGTTAGCTGCCCATAGATGTGTGGTTTTATTTCTGGGCTTTCAATTCTGTTCTTTGATCTATATGTCTGTTTTTCATTCTAGTACCACGATGTTTGGATTACTATAGCTTTGTAGTGTATTTTGAAGTCAGGGGTTGTTATGCTTCCAACTTTGTTCTTTTTTCTCAGGATTGATTTAGCTATTCGGGGTCTTTTATTGTTCCATATAAATTTTAGGATTCCTTTTTCTGTGAAGAATGTCATTGGGATTCTGATTGGAATTGTATTGAATCTGTAGATTGCTTTAGGTAATATGGATATTTTAATTATGTTTATTCTTCCAATCCATGTGCATGGAATATCTTTCCACTTCTTGATGTCATCTTTGATTTCTTTCAATAATGTTTTATAGTTTTCAGTGTATAGGTCTTTCACCTCCTTGGTTAAATTTATTCCTAGATATTTTATTCTTTTTGTTGTGATTGTAAATGGGATTGTATTCTCGAGTTCTCTTTCTGCTAGTTTGTTATTAGTGTATTGAAATGCAACGGATTTTTGTAACCTGATTTTTTACCCTGCAACTTTGCTATAGTTGTTGATTATTTCTAATAGTTTTCTGGTGGATTCTTTAGAGTTTTCTATATATAGGATCATGTCATCCACAAACAGTAAAAGTTTCACTTCTTCCCTTCCAATATGGATACCATTTGTTTCTTTTTCTTTCCTAATTGCTCTCATCAAAACCTCCAGACTATGTTGAATATGAGTGGTGAGAGTGGTCATCCTTGTCTTGTTCCTGTTCTCAGAGAGATGGCTTTCAGTTTTTCATAGTTCAGTATGACGTTGGCTGTGGGTTTGTCATATATGGCTTTTATTATGTTGAGGTACTTTCCTTCTGTAGCCATTTTATTGAGAGTTTTTATCATAAATGGATGTTGGATCTTGTCAAATGCTTTCTCTGCATCTATTGAGATGATCATGTGATTTTTATCCCTCATTTTGTTAATGTGGTGTACCCCATTGATTGATTTGCAAATGTTGAACCATCCCTGTGTCCCTGGTATAAATCCAATTTGATCACGGTGTATGAACCTTTTAACATTTTGCTGTATTCAGTTTGCCAATATCTTGTTGAGGATTTTTACATCTATGTTCAGCAGTGATATTGGTCTGTAATTTTCCTTTTTTGTGTTATCCTTGCCTGGTTTTGGTATCAGGGTAATGTTGGCCCCATAGAATAAGATAGGAAGCATTCTGTCTTCAATTTTTGGAATAGTTTGAGAAGGATCGGTATTAAATCTTCTTTGAATGTTTGGTTAAATTCTCCAGAGAAGCCATCTGGTCCTGGACTTTAGTTTTTTGGGAGGTTTTTGATTACTGTTTCAATCTCTTTACTGTGATTGGTCTATTCAGATTCTCTATATTTCTTGGTTCAGTTTTGGGAGGTTGTATGAGTCTAAGAATTTGTCCATTTCTTCTAGATTATCCATTTTGTGCGCATATAGTTTTTCATAGTATTCTTTTATAATCCTTTGTATTTCTGTGGTATCCATTGTAATTTCTCTTCTTTCACTTCTAATTTTATTTATTTGAGCCTTCTCTCTTTTTTTCTTAGTGAGTCTGGCTAAGTGTTTGTCAATTTTGTTTATCTTCTCAGAGAACCAGTTCTTAGTTTTGTTGATCATTTCTGCTGTTTTTCTGGTCTCTACTTCACTTATTTCTGCTCCAATTTTAATTATTTCCCTCCTTCTGCTGACTTTAGGTTTTGTTTGCTCTTCTTTTTCTAGTTTTGTTAGACGTAGTTTAAGATTACTTGTTTGAGATTTTTCTTGTTTGTTGAGGTGGGCCTGTATTTCTATGAATTTCCCTCTTAGAACCACTTTTTTTCCATCCCTTAGGAGTTGGTATGATGTATTTTCATTTTCATTTGTCTCCAGCTATTTTTTGATTACTCCTTTGATTTCTTCATTGATCCAATGGTTGTTCATGTTGTTTAGTCTCCAAATATTTGTGACTTTCCCAGCCCCTTTCTTGTAGTTGATTTCTAGTTTGATAGTACTGTGGTTGGAAAAGATGCTTGATATGATTTCAATCTTCTAAAATTTATTGAAGTTTACCTTGTTTAGCAACATATGGTCTACCTTTGAGAATGTTCCATGTTCATTTGAGAAGAATGTGTATTCTGCTGTTTTGGGATGGAATGTTGTGTATATATCTATGAAGTCCATCTGGTCTAGATTTTCATTTAAGTCCACTGTTTCCCTATTGACTTTCTGTCTGGATGATCTATCCATTGATGTAAGTGGGATGTTGAGGTCCCCTACTATTATTGTGTTGCTGTTAATTTCTCCCTTTAGATCAGTTAATAGTTGCTTTATGTACCTTGATGCTCCTGTGTTATGTTCATATATATTTAGAAGTCTTATGTCCTCTTGGTGGAATGTCCCTTTTATCATTATATACTGTCCCTCTTTGTCTCTCACTATGTTGTTTATCTTGAACTCTGCTTTGTCTGATTTAAGTATGGCAACACCTGGTTTCTTTTGCTTGGCATTTGCTTGGAGTATTATCTTCCACCCCTTCACTCTGAGCCTGTTTTTGTCTTTAAGGCTGACGTGTGTTTCCTGGAGGCAGCATATTGTTGAGTCTTGTTTTTTTTGTTTTTGTTTTTTCTGAGGAAGATTAGCACTGAGCTAACATCTGTTGCCAATCTTTCTCTCTCTCTCTCTCTTTTTTTTTTTTGAGGAAGATTAGCCTTGAGCTAACATCTGTGCCAATCTTCCTCTATTTTATATGTGTGTCACCATCTCAGCATGGCTGACAAGTGGTGTAGGTCCACACCTGGGATCCAAATCTGCAAACCTGGGCAGCTGAAGTTGAGTGTGCTGAACTTAAACACTAGGCCATGGGGCCAGCCCCTGTTTAGTCTTCTTTTTAATCCATCCAGCCACTCTGTGCCTTTTGATTGGAGAATTCAATCCATTTACATTTACAGTGACTATTGATATATGAGGGCATCATACTCCCATTTTATCTCTTGTTTTCTGGTTGTCCTATAATTCCCTTGTTTCTCTTACTTTGTATTTCTGATTGCCATTTCAGTTTGGTGGTTTCCTGTGATGGTTTTCTCTTTATTTGTGATTTGCGTCTCTGCTCTGATTTTTTTTATTGGTTACCATGAGGTTTCTTTAAAGGACTTGTAGGTGAGATACTCCTTTTTTCCCCCCTAAGGAAGATTCGCCCTGAGCTATCATCCATCACCCATCCTTTTCTTTTTTAGCTTGAGGAAGATTCACCCTGAGCTAACATCCATAGCAAATCTTCCTCTATTTTGTATGTGGGCTTCCAGCATGGCATGGTCACTGATCAATGGTGTAGGTCTATGCCCAAGAACTGAACCAAGGCTGCCAAAGTGGAGCATGCCAAACTTTACCACTAGGCTATCAGGGCTGGCCAGAGATAGTCCATTTTTTGATAGCCTCTTATCTTCATTAGCCTAAGTAGGTTCCATCTCTTACCTTTATCCTAAGTTATTCTTGTCACAAATTATTCTGTTTTGTTTTGTGAGTTTGTGATTAAAGTAAAGTGTTTATAGTTATTTTAGATGCTTTCCTTCCCTTTATCTTTTATGCTATAATTAAGTGTTTGCTCACCTGTTCTTATAGAGAGCTGCAAATTTCTGATTTTGTCTGTCTATTTGTCTCCTTGCTTAAGGCTTTGTAAACATTTGCCTTTCTGTTTCAGGTATGAGGGCATGCTTGATCATTTCTTGTAAGGGAGTTCTATTGGTGATGAACTCCCTCAAATTTTGTTTGTCTGGGAAAGTTTTTATTTCTTCATCATATCTGAAGGATAGTTTCACTGGATAGTATTTTTGGCTGGAAGATTTTGTGTTTCAGTACTTTGAATATATTACTCCAATCTCTCCTATCCTGTAAGGTTTCTGCTGAGAAATTCGCTGAGAGCATGATAAATGTTCCTTTGTAGATTATTCTCTTCTGCCTTGCTGCCTTTATTAATTTTTCTTTGTCATTGATTTTTGCTAGTTTTACTATTATGTGCCTTGGAGAAGGTCTTTTATTCACTGATGTAATTAGCAATTCTGTTGGCTTCGTATACTTGTAAGTCCAGTTCCTTCCTCAGATTAGGGAAGTTCTCAGCTGTTATTTCTTTGACAAGCTCTCTGCTCCTTTCTCCCCCTTTTCTCCCTTTGAAATATCTATAATCCTTGTGTGGCATTTCCTAATTGAGTCAGACACTTCTTGAAGAATTTCTTGATTTTTTTTAAGTCTTAGTTCTCTCTCCTACTCCACCTGAAGTATTCCTATATTTTTGTCCTCTAAATTACTAATTCTGTTCTCCATTACATCAGTTCTACTTCTTAAGGTTTCTAGATTGTTTTTTTTCCTCATTCATTGTATTCTTCTTCTCCAGAATTTCTGTTTCTTTTTTTTTTGCAGGTTCAATCTCTTCTGTGAAGACTTCCTTCTGCTCATTAATTTTATTCCTGAGTTCATTGAGCTGTCTTTCTGAGATTTCCTGTAACTCGTTGAGTTTTGTTATGACAATTATTTTGAATTCTCTGTCATTTAGGTTGTAAATTTCTGTGACTTCAGGATTGATTTCTGGAGACTTGTCATTTTCCTTCTGCTCTGAAATGTTAATGTAGTTCTTCATGGTGTTTGATGAAGTGATCCTTATCCAGTGCATAGTGGTAGTATCAGGTCACAGATTCCACCTGCCACCACTGAGATGGAGGCAAGAGCTGTTTTTTCTGAACCTGCAGAATCTGCTGGAAATTGTACTGATAAAGCTCATCTGCATGGCTTGCTGGTCATAGCCGCTTGGTGAGTCAATCATGTGCATGCAGGTTCTTTGGTGCAGATCTGCTGCCCTGGACAGGGACTGGCTGAGGTGGTGCACTAGGCAAGGGGAGGCATGCTTCCATTTGTACACATCCCAGACCACTCTGTACCCATGGGCAGTTTTCCTGGGCTGCTGTGCCAGGTGAGGGTGCCCAAGCAGTGGCTGAGCTATATCACTCAGTTTGGAGCATTCCCACTGGCTGGATTGCCACTCTGAAAGTGAAAGTGTTCACACACAGGCCTTCCTGCTCCCCTGCCTCCTCTTACAGTTGCATGCAGGCTGCTGCATGAGGACCCATGTCTTAGATCACTGCCACTGGGGAGCGGGAGGGGATCCACTCACCTACTTCCACTTATTCCTGGGGATCCACTATCCCCACCTTCAGATGTATGGCTGTGTAGATCTCTCAGAGGTCCTATTCTGCTTTGTAGGGAATCCTCTGTTGGTTAACAAGTGTCCAATTTGTTGTAATTAAGAGGATGAGAGACTAAGGGAACTACTCACTCTGCTGTGATGCTGATGTTACTCTACCAATTGTTTTTCTATATATGAGTAATGAAAAATTTGAAAATGGAAATAAAAGAACAGCTACATTCACATAGGGCCAAAAAGAATAAAATATTTAGGAATTGATTTGGCAAAAAATGAACAACATTTGCATGCTAAAACTATAAAACAATGCAGAGAAAATTAAAGAACATCTAAATAATGCAGAGAGAACCCATATTCATGTAGTAGACAATACAGTGTTGTCATGATGGCAGTTCCTCCCAAATTGATCTATAAATTCAATGTAGCAGGCTTTGGGGGGAAGATTAACAAGCTCATCCTTAAATTTATGTGAAAACACAAAAGACTTAGAATAGCCAAAATAATTTTAACAAAGAACAAAGTTGGAGGACTGTTAAGGTCACCCTGCAAAACTAGTGGAGGGAAGGAGCCCCCAAAATGTGATTTGACATTGGGGCTGATGATGCCACACACACCAGAAGGTCTGACATCGTTCATTACTTACAAAATTGAGGTCTGGGGACAGCAGGGCAGGCCTGTCAAGCAAGGCCTACAGCACCTAATTTCAAAGTTACATAAAAATAAAATCACAGTAATCAAGCCAATGTGCTCCTCACGCAAAGAGAGCACACAGGTCAACAGAGAGAACTCAGTCTAGAAATAAACCCTTATATTTAATTTCAGCCGGTTTTTGAGAAAAGTGCTAAGTTAATTTAATGAAGAAAGGATAGCCTTTTCAAAATGCTGCTGTCTCAAAAGAATGAATTTAGTTCCTTACCTCCTCCATAGAGAAAAATTAATTCAAAATAGCCAGGAGGGGGTTCTAAAAGGTAGTTTAAGTAACTAACTGCACCCAAAATATGGTACATTTTAAGCAGGAAGCAGGGAATTGAAAACAAATAGGAAGTATAACAACATCACATTTTGCATTCAAATACAACAGCCCAATGAGGACAGAAGTTAACCCCTGAATCACAAACAGCCAAGCAGATTACTTAGGACTCAGGCCCTGGAGACTGGCAGAATTGGTTCAATTTCTTGGTGTGCTCATTATTGCCTAGGCACCATGAGTTAAGTTCCTTAACCTCCTTAATTCTCTGTTTCATCTACAAAATGGGGATCAGTGACACCTACTTTATGCTTGCAAGGAAGGAATAAATATGTACCATGTTTGACGTTCAGTAAAGGGTATTTGTTATCATTTCATGGGTCAATGATTTCTGTTATGATTTTAAAAAATTCACTTTTACAAAAGGTGATCAAAATTTACTCAAAATTGCTAGAAGAAATTTCTACTACCTTTTGATATCCACCACTATTAACTGAATGACTGCTCTTCGAGAATATATTATGCTCTTTGCCTACTGGCATGGAAGAGTTATTCTTGAGGTTCTGCAATCTTTTTGAAATTTTATTCATGGTCCCTTACATTTTATAGTTTAAAAAGAAATTATATATATAATTTCTGAATTCTATATATACTGAATTCTATATATATTCTATATACACTGAATGAATGGTGACATGGGTTCTGGAAGTCGTTAGACTTCGGTTTGAATCCAGGCTCCATTAGTTACTTCTCAAGTGAAGTGAGGAAGTGAAACTTTTTAAGATTCTGATTATCTGACCTATCAAATGTGGTTGATTATAACTACTTTGAAGTATTATTACAAGAAGTAAATTGTACTTAAGACTGACTTAAACAGCATCTATTTAAAAAACAAACAACTTGGCACTATCCTTGGCACATGGTGGATGACGAATCCAGAATAAGCGTAATTATTCCCATTTATAGTGACTTTCCCAAGGACAAATCCTCCAAGTGGCAGTGCTTGGACTCGAGTTGTCACTCCGTCTTTTTCAAAGCAATATATCGTCAGAGAATTACAAGGTTTCACATCAAACTCTTCAAAGTGTCCCTTTACAGCAGCTCCATCCTGAGACGGACCATCTCTCCTCAGCTCACTGTTTATCAGATTACATCATTGGCTGCCCAAGGAGCTGGCCTCCCAGGCTGAGTTGATGACTGGAGCATTCACGGAGAAAGGAACTCTGCAAGGCTGGCAGCCACGTGGAGTGGATCAGAACCAGCAGTTTACGAAAGACCGCCTGGAACTGGCAGCCAAAGAGCCTGTGAGAAAAGCAGGCAGGACGTGAAGCTTTGGTTGAGGTTTCTGGGCTACACTCAACTTCCCTGGAAACTGCACCTGGCCCAGCCCTGCCACAGCACTGGCAGGAGGTGCTGCTGCTTTCTGGGAAGCTACGGGGAGGCATAGAGCAGCACAGGGCCCAGGGACATGAGCTGGGCCTCTTTGTCCACCTAGTGTGGCTTCCTCTCTCCTCCACTGTCAAGTCCTATTTTAGTTCCATGTGATGAGGAATGGTTTGCATTAGAGTCACTGCTTCCCATCTACGTCCCAGTCCAGACTGACTGTATGAAAATGTTGTTCACTGACAGCTTCTTTTAATCTTCTATGGAAAAAACACACACTATATAATTCAGTTTTACTCCCATCCTTAAAAGCATGTTCCAAAACACACCTGGTACTTCATCCCATAAGTATATTTTATATACCTAGGCTTTGCTCTAAATGAACGTGATACAGAGGTATGTGCCCTCATGATGCTCATTATAGATACTATTGACCTGCCTCACTGTCATCGCAAAACTGTATAGAGAGGACAGGCATCCATTCAGAGGTCAGGAAATCATAGGAGACTCTAATAATTCATGACAAACAGACTCTTTCCCACATTGCTGCTAGGTGACGCCTCATGGCCAGCTGAAATAAGAATATAAGCAGTAGTATGTATGCAATACCCTTCTCCCCGAGGTGACAATGTTTTTGACAGCTCTTCTACCATCAATATAATAATTATGATCTCATGATATGTGACAGATATACTTATCAGGAGAAGCAGAAGTAAATTTTCATTTGTGAGCTTGGACTTATTCTCTCATCATAGCGAGCTGACCAGACCCACTGGCCTACCTGCCACAGGCCCCCAGGAGACCAGGGAAGAGGAAGAGATAGAAAGAAAGGGAGAGAAGGAGGAGAGATGTCAACATGAAAGAGGGAGAGGAAGCTATAGAGACACTGATAGCATAGAAATTAGTAATATAAACAAAGAGAGAGGGATACAGAGCAGAGTGGGAGTGAGAGAAAAAGAGAGAATGACTGAGATTGTGGCTACAGAGATAAGAGGAGTTACTGAGAGACAGAACTATACACAGAGAAGGGTAGATCTTTGCAATGAGAAGGAGAGAGAAATAACAACAGAGAGACAGAGAAATAAAAAGACAGAGAAGGAGAGTGACAGAGACAGAGGGATAGAGAGATGGAAATAGAGAGATGCAGAGAGGGAGGGAAGATTGATATAGGAAAAAAAAAAAGACCAGAGAGTAGAGAGAGATTTTGATATAAATACAGAGAGAGAGAGAGAGAGAGAGAGAGAGAGAGACGTACAGAGACAGAGATAGAGAAATAGGGAAAGATAGAGTAAGAGAGAGTTGGAGGTAGATGGAGAGAGAGAGAATGACAGAGCTATAGAGATAAAGGATATATGTGGGCACATTGAATGTGAAAGAGTTAGGAAGATAGAGACAGATATCCAGAAATAGAGGTAAATCTTGACAGAGAGAAAGTTAAAAATATAAGTATATTTACATACATTTTGTTACAAATTCTATATTTACATAGTTTTATAAATGTATATGCATACATATATTTCTTACTTTCTTTTTCCTTTATATTATCTTTCTACCTCTGTGCATCTATGTATGTACGTATGTGTCTGTCATCTATCTATCTATCTATCTATCTATCTATCTATCTACCTCTCTATCTATCTATCTATCTATATCTGTCTATCTCTATCCTATTGCAGAATAATGTTGTATAACAAATACACCAAAACATTGCGGCTTAAACAACAATCATTTATGAATTCTCACAAGCTCATTGATCAGCTAGGCTATTCTGTTGATCTGGGCCCAACTCAGCTGATCTCGGTTGGGATTGTTCCCGTGTTGGTCAGCTGATAAGTTGGCTGGGGCTGGCTGGTCAAGGCGGCCTGAGCTGGAATGAATCAGCACTCTTCCGGGTAATACTTCATCCTCCAGCAGGCCAGCCTGACTTGTTCTCGCAACAATGATGAAGGTCCAAGAGAGCTAGCAGAAGTGCATTTCGCCTCTTGAGGCCTAGACTCGGAACTGGGACCCTATAACATTCTCCCATATTAAAAACTGGGGAAATAAACTGCACCTCTTGATTGTGAAGCTATGAATTCACATTACAAGGAGTGAGCTCCAGGCTGGAAAATTTGTAATGAGCACATTTTGCCCTGTGTTGCTCATTGAATGCAACTATAACCCTTGACTCTGAGGACTCTGAGCATGGAGGGAACCCTGGTAGCTTTTCCTCTCCCTGCTGGACCCCAAAGCAGACACAGTTGCAGGAAATGCACAGCATAGCAAGTATGCTAAAGCTCTACTTATTGGCCAGAGGTTGGGAAGGGGGACCCTGGTGAATTGGAAAGTGTTGTAGAGATTGCAGAAAGGAGAGAGTTTGAAAAAGAAATCTCATATATGGTGCTTGGACAACTGGGTTTACCTTCTACCTGCACAGGCATAGATATGACCCTAAGCAGCCTACCAAAGGCTTTGCAAACTGATCTAAGGATAATCCATCGACTAGGTCCTAGACTGGCCACTGGGTGGTGCACACACAGGACAGAGCTGAGTAGTACTGCAAAGGCTTTGGAAACTGCACTGATTGGAACTGCCCACCAAAATCAGGTAGGAACTTGCAACTCCTTAATTGGGTCAATTGCCTGCAAACAAAACACTCAGCATTCTCCATAGTATTTAAACATTTCCTAGAGCCCCTATCATAATATTCAAAAAGTTCAGGTAAAATCCAAGACTACTTAATATATGGAGAACACAAAATTCTCAATATCTCACAATGGAAAGGCCAGATAACAGATATCAATCCTGAAATGCAATAGATGTTGGAATAAGGGGAATTTAAGGTAGCTGTTATGACCAGGGGAGGAAATGGAAAGAGAGGTAGAGGCAGAGACAGAATGTAAAATAGATAAGAGAGATACAAATAGCGAAATGGAAAAAGAAAGATAGGTAGTAGAGATAGGCAGATAGAGATATACAGAGAGAGAAATATGGAGAGAGATAAAGAGAGAGATAGTAAGAAAGAAGAGAGAGAAAGAGAAATAGAGAAGGAGAAGGAGACAACTGGAAGGGGAGATAGAAAAGCAGAGAGGGATGGAGAGCAGTAGGGAAATAGAGTAAAAGAAAGAGTTGTGGACCTAGAGATGGAGAGATGGATGGTTATGAAAAGTGATAGAGAAAGGAAGATGGGGAAGTAGAGAAATAGAATGGTAGAGAGAGGAAGAGAGCCAGTGCAAGAGGCAGAGCTATGAAGCAATTTATGGTAGCATCTAAGTTCAGGACATCATCAGGATTGTGTAATGGTAATTTCCTGAGTTTAATATTTCTCCTGCATTTATTGGTTGTAATTCTCCCATAAAGAAGAACTTTTATTCATAAGCTCTGTGGTATCCTGAAATGCAGTTTGTACAGAAATGGCAAGGTAAATGCTTTATTTATTTAATTTCTTTTTTTATCTCCATTGTCAGAATAATAAGATAGTGCATTAGCAACCTCCACAGGTGACGTGTTAATTTTGAGTTTCATCTGCAATCCAGTGTTTTTATTTTTGTTATTCATTTATTTATTTATGGTGAGGAAGATTGGCCCTGAGCTAACATCTGTGCCAATCTTCCTCTGCTTTGTATGTGGGACACAGCCATAACATGGCTTGATGAGTGGTGTGTAGGTCTGTGCCCAGGATCTGAACCCGCGAACCCTCAGCCACCAAAGCGGAGCACAAGAACTTAACCACTATGCCACTGGGCCAGCCCCTGTGTTTTTATGTATTTTGTCTTTAATTCATTTGCTAGGTGTTATTCTTTGGTGCTCACATTGTCCTCTCTGTGGCCAGTGAGAGACACTGCGAGTTGGCTTCTGTGTCCTGTGACACCACTTCAGTAGTCTCTCATGGCTTCTTTGCTTTCAGGCAAAATGAGATGTTGTTGACCTTGTCCATCTCCTTCCCAGTCCTGGATTCAGCCATTTCTCAATTGAGCCCTAGCCTTTTAGTGAGAAATGGTATTTGATGCCACAATACAGATGCTAGGAGAGCTCGTTACTGCTGGATAGTTATTGCTTTCTAGTTTTCTCAGTGGATAGCTGAAAAATAAGTATTTTTTGAGGAAAAATGGATTCAAATTAAAGATCATAGGGTTTTTATTTAAATTTGAAAATTATATCTGTATTTTCCCTTATACTGAAATCTTGTTTTCTAATGCTATCAAGAGAAATTTATAAAAATTTAAATATTAAGAATATTATACTTCAAACAACACTAGGCCCAGAGGATGTAATTTGAGGTTTTTCTTTTCTTCTCTCTTTCTTTCTCTCATTCTGCCTTTCTTTCCTTCCTTCCTTTCTTCCTGCCTTCTTTCTTACTCTCTCTCTCAGGACAAGTTGTGCTCCACGAACATATTCTGGTGTCAATCGTGCCTTCTTTTCATTATTGTAGCTCTATAGTTCTTTTTACATTCTGGTGGAGTAGTTTTCTTTTATTTCTCTTTTAAGAATCTTCCTTCCACACTAGTGTGATGGCATTCTCTCCTCTCTTAGCTGTAAACCATGACTCTGTCCCAGCAGGGATGTTCTGGACTCCGAGGCACTTGAGCTTGCTTCCTGCATAGCGACCTGGAATGTTCTCTTGCAGAGCTGCTGCTGTGACCCCTCATGTCCCTGCACATGAGGTCCCCGAGGCAAAAGGAAGAGCAAAGTGAGTCCCTCCCTTCCTCATTCCCCAGGTGTCTGTTAGGACAGCAGAAAATGAATCACCTGAGAGAGAGAGAGAGTGAAACAATGATTGAGACGGGCATTGTTCTACATTCTACTATGAATACTGTAAACATACATCCAAACACATTTATAAAAGTGAGTGGTGAAAATCTGTGTGCGAACCACTTCAATTCTCCCGTGATTTCACTATTCTTGTTTGATCACCTATCTACCCACCTATGAATCCAGGTAAAGTGCAGATACGGGTACACTTCCTGAGGGGAGGGCTGCCTAATAAAACACAGGATGAACAAGGAAATCTGAATTGCATATAGACAACAAATACTTTTTTAGTTTAAGTGTGTCCCAAATATTGCACAGCACTCTGCACTTTTTATTTTTTCACTAAATCTGGCAACTTTATGTGAGGTGGCCTTTCTACTTGAGAATGAACAGAAATCCTCTTTCAAATTGACCCCGCCACACACACACACACACAAACACACACACATACATCCATTTACCTTTGAGGAGAGTCAAATGTAGACTAACATAACTGATCCAAATTCCTGTTGATAAAGTGGGTCCAGTGCCTATCAGCTTTGCTGTTGGTGCCTCAAAGTTTACTGACAGATGTAAAAAGGAAGGTGGTTCAGGGCAAGAATAAAGAAGTTGCATCACAGGACAAGACCGTGGCAGCAGCATGAACATGGAAACCCTGAGTTGCAGGGAAGTTCCCCAGACTCAGGACTGCTCCCTGCACAAGGGAACAGGCCAGCTTCATCCATGGTTCTCCTGCCCACCCCATCAGCTCCAGATTGTCACTTACGCTCTTCTGGGCTCTGAGTGCCCCTGGCTCCTCCTCTTCTGGAGAGGGCCTGCTCTCAGCCCTGCACAGGAGGGCTCTCAAGAAATGGGTTGGAGCAGAGAGGCAGAGCTCCTCC
This sequence comes from Tapirus indicus, assembly GCA_031878705.1. Lineage (NCBI taxonomy): Eukaryota > Metazoa > Chordata > Mammalia > Perissodactyla > Tapiridae > Tapirus > Tapirus indicus. The sequence continues at coordinate 78,518,102 of CM062917.1, forward strand.
CCAGTCCTCCCCCAGCCCCACCCTCTCTAGTTTATCATCTTGGTGGTCCTCTAGGAGAGGCCCTCAGTCATTGCCCTTCCTGTGACAGCAGTCCAGGAGCCCAGCTCTATCTCCCTGCCTGTGTCCTGGGCTCACTGTCTTTTGAGCAGGACTGGAGTTCTGAGAGGGGATTCTGCTCCTCCTGTCATCTCTCCCTTTCGTTCTAAGGCCCAAGGAGGAAAGGATGTTGTGGGTCCTAGCCCTCCTCCTACCTTTCCTGGCTCCTGGTAAGTATGCTTCCTAGATGCTCCTTGTATTTTTCTCTTTTCTTGGCAATGAGAGGCCATACTAAGTAATTACTGTTACCTATTTCTCATTACATTTTGTTGTTCCCGTTGCAGTCACTCAGGTGTCTTCCAACTTGGAAGGGACACAGATAACAGTCACCAGGCAGGCTGGGTCATTTGTTGCAATCACTTGTGACATTCTTGAACGTAGCAACAACTACGTCCACTGGTACCGTTACCAGGAGGGGATGGCCCCACAACGCCTTCTCTACTATGATTTCTCCACCTCAAAGGTTGTAGTGGAATCAGGAACCAGTTCAAGGAAATACAAAGCTTACAAAAGCTTGGGGAGGACCTGTAAACTTTTAGTCGAAAATCTGGAAGAAAGTGATTCTGCTGTGTATTACTGTGCTGCCTGGGAGAGGCACAGTGATTCAGACCTCCCCTATCCTGCACTGAAAATTTTGCTTGTGGCTGCCAAGAGCAGCCTTGGCACACAGGACAGACCAGTCCTGCCTCCCTTCCTGCCCTGACTTCACTGTGCTCTGAACAAAGAGAGACCATGAGCTCAATGTCCAACCCCCACCCTTATGTCCCACTGGCCTTCCCCCTCCCCCAATGAGCCATAGCAGATTCCTAAAGCTCTACATCCCATCTCCAAACCTTAGACAAGAAGTCCGGCAGACAGCATATTCTTTCAGGAGCTGGTGGAGTCCATTCAATCTACTTCCTGGCACAGACAAAGTCATCTAGAGTTGATCTGTTCAGGAGACATTTAGGAAAGTGTCTGGCTGCATGCCCAGTTGACCAAGCAGTGCAGAATAGGATGTGGAGAGAATGAAGAAAAAACCCAGGGATGGCATAGGAGACATATACATTTATTGGGACTTACGTATAGGGAGTGTCTAGGAGCAGCTGGCTGGGTAGAATTGTGTACCCACTACTGCTGGCAGACAGAGGTTTGCTTATATAGGTAGGGGACAAAGACTACATTTTTGCCAGTAGCCAGCATTCCTAGGAACAGCAGCTCACATGGAGGGGCTCTGTGTTCCTTTAAGACATGATGTTCTTTGAATGAGATAAGTTAAGATCAGGTTGGCCAGGTCCTGGACCATTAGAAATCCCAGAGGGTTGGTGTCCTACCCAGTGGGGGACCAGAAAGACTCATGGTTCTTAAAGGGCTCACAGTTTATTTCTGAGCATGCCTGACCCTACACCTCACCCCCCATGTGTCCAAATGGCCCTTACAATCTTATCATGCTATTTTTCCTCAGATCCCTTTGGGCCAGACACATAGAGAAGCATTGCAACCATATGCCTCTATAGCAACAGAGAGCACAGGAAGAAAATAACAGTGAAAATAAAAAATCAAGAATGCCAAAGAACACTTGCCACCATGGTAACCCCATGGTTGAAGAGAGAGGCAGCTCACTGCATACCCAGCAGTTGGAGCGATTTTGTAAGTAAGCAACAGTGTGTGCCCAATCCGTGAAGAGGTTGGCAGACATTGTCTTAAGGACAGAAAGTAAGATATTTAGAGGGAAATAATACAGGGAGGTCATGACAGTCCAATAAGACACACATGGTTGCAGTGTCTTGGGTTAGTATGGTACTGGCCTGTGGTTTTAGACCAGGATGGCAATACCACACTGTCTATCCAGTTGGTGTGGCCACTATAAGGGCAGTAGTATAGGACAAGGGAGGAATAACGACACACCAAAGAGAAAGGATGAAAGTGTCTTGGGGAACTGGAGACCTTGGATTAGTGAGTTTGGATGTTTTGGGTGGCCTCCCCGTGATAATGGGTGTTACCATGATATGGGGCCAAGATACCGTGCCAGCGGGGCTTCACATGCCAGTCCCAGGGCCAAGTGACCACGTGGGTCCAGGTAGGGAGTTCTTGTGGCAGAGGCAAAAACAAATTGTTGTGGATGCTTATCTGTGGTTATAGATTTTCTTCTTGGTGGGTTCTTATCCGTAGACGTGCTGTCCTATCAGGTCCTTGTGTCAACATCTGATATGCAGTGGGTCAAGTATGTATTTCATATTCACTTAGTTGATATACAGCAGTTGCTAGGCATCTTGTCCAGTGGGCTAGGGTCCCGTCATCTGTTCTTAATTGTTGTTTCAGCAAGCCGTTCATTCGTTTCACCAACTCCGCAGCTGTGGGGTTGTATGGCAGGTGGAAATGCCAATGTATATCCATTTGATGAGCCCATGTTTGTACCAGGTGGCCAGTAAATTGTGTACCTTGGTCACTGTCGATGTCCATGGGGACACCATAAGCGACGCAAAGGTGTTCTAGGCCTCTTACGTTGGTCTTTTGTGTGGTCCTCTTGCTGGAGTATGACTGGAGCAGTCCTGTATACATGTCCATACAAGTAAGGGCATACTGGCAGCCATCAGAGAGAGGCTGGGGATCTCATCCAACAGGGTTGTTTCTTCTGTGGTACATGTTACTGGTCCTGGGTTGGCATGCAATGCTGCACTTAAGGGACTATTGCTCAGTGTCCCTCATTATTGTAAGTATGCATGCCACATTGCCAATGTCTATGTTCGGGCTATTCCTTTGTGGGGCTTTTGGAAAGCGTCCCGCATTCACCCCGTAATGGTCAAGTGGGTACGACTGTGACTTGCAGGGAATGGGTTATGGTTTCCATCTGCTGGAGGGCCAAGTAAGCAGCACACAGTTGTTCCAGGGCACTATAGTGGTTTTCAGCCCCTTTCCCCCATTGGGACCAGAAGCCAAGGGGAACTCATTTGTTGCCTTGCATCTGCCAGAGACCCCATCTGAACCCCTCTGGATAATTGGAAACGTCCAATTCACGTGGTTATCCCTGTGTCAAAACACCTAGAGACTGAATTTGTTTTATTGTTATTTTAGCTTGGGTGAAGGAGTCCTGCTTGGTGGTCCCCCAGTCCCAGATTATACCCTTTTGCACCAACTTATAGAAGGCAGAGCAGTTGGGCTAAATGAGCCATGAAATGGTGCCAATATCCTAATAAGCCCAGAAAGGTCTGTAGTTGTTTCGGGGTGTTGGGTGTAGGGAAAGCTTGTATCTTATCTATAACAGCAGCAGGAACCACATTTGTCTTAACCGACCAGACAACATCCAAGTATTTGACAGATAATTCAGGCCCTTGTAATTTGTTGTTCACCACCCATCCTCACTGGCATAGATGGGTGACAAGGGAGCAGGAGGCTTCCTGGAGGTCTTAAAATTTTTCAGAGGTTAACATGACATCATCAATTTAATGGGTCAGGCCAGTGAGGACATTCATACCCAGGATGTATTCAGGTATGGGGGCAATATATGCCATATACCATTTTGGCAGGAGATGCCCTATCTGCAGCACCAGTTTCACACAAACCGTGCCCCCACCATAATCAACTATGACAGAAATAGGGCCATCAAAAAGGGATGGATTTCCATGAATCAGAGTGCATTCTGCTCCTGTATCTACTAATGCTAAAACTGTTACTTCCAAATGTGGCCTCTAGTCCCTCACTACCCAGGCCACCTATATAATGTTGCAGGAGTGGGTTGGGGTCCTTTAGCCTTCCCCCTAGACAAGGGGGCTGGGGTGAGAAATGATGGAGCTCATCTCCACCCCTGACAGCAAAATAACTTCTGCTCCAATATCCCAGAGACGCAAAAGCCACCCCGGATGCTTAACTTGGCCACCACGTCAAGTGGATGTGGCAGTCACTTGAAGCTCTAGGGGCAGACGTGGAGTGAGGGCCAGTGGGTGAGCAGGTGGGCCACAAGTGAGGCCAGGAATGGGAGCAGCCAAGGAGTTGGGCAGCCGCATGGCAGGCCGCGTAGCCCTCACTCTCCTCTGCCTGACCTTGTCTCTCTCCCCCAGGTATGTGGCAGTAGTGCTCCAGTGGAGGGTGGGGGGTGGTGCGCCTAGGCTGCTCCACTCTATTACCTGGCAACTGGCCTCAGCACCCCACTAACTGGGTGTGCTCCAGTGGCTTCCAAGGGCAGTGGGCCTGGCACTGGCCAACTGCTCAGCTCACTCTATTCCGGGAATGAGCACTTCCTCCTGCAACTACCTCACTGTTAGTTTTGCTTCCATCTCAGCTTCCATTGTGAGCTGTCCCACAGTGAGGAGGGGCCACCCCACAGCTGCAGCAATGGTCTGGGATTCTAGCATGCCCAGGACTTCCCCTGGGCCTTTTGGGCCTAAACCCCATCCATCTAGGATGGTAGCAACTGGCCCCCATGAGGAGGACATCATCCAACTGGGGATTTCCCCTGCAGGTTTCCCCTTCCCATCCCCCATAATCTGGCATTTGTCAGGGTTTCCTCCATCTCCTGGCTGGCTCATGAAGTGTCTGGTTGCACAATCAGTTGAGCAAGCAGTGCAGGATAGGGTGCGGAGAGAACGAAGAAAATACCCAGAGATGGTATATGAGACATATAGGTTTATTGGGACTTATGTATAGGGAGTATCCAGGGGTGGCTGGCTAGACAGAGCTGTGCACTCGCTACTATGGGCAGAGAGGGGGTTGCTTATATAGGCAGGAAACAAAGCCTACAGGTTTGCCAAGAGGTCCTTGGTATGACCAGTGGTACTAGGAACAGGAGCTCATGTGACAGGGCTCTGTGTTACTTTAAGATGTGATTTTTTTTGAGTGAGATAAATTAAGATCCGGGTTGGCCAGGCTGCAGATCATTACAAATCCCAGAGGGTTGGCATCCCACCCAGTAGGGGCCAGAAAGACACCTGGGCCTTAAAGGGCTCACAGTTTATTGCTGAGCATGTGAGACCCTACAGAGAGCAATATGGGAAGTCTAGTGGCACTAATTCTTGTTCCAATAATTATCCAGAGAAAAAGGCTGGAAAACGAGCTCCTGCATCACTCAGGAGAGTGAGAAATGATGGAATGAAAACTGTGGACTTCACGAAGACCTCAAGCTGGTATCTGATTTATCTTTTGGACAAACTGATATTTCCCTCACCATAACCAGCCATGGCACTGTTAATACAGTGAAACTGTAGGAATAAAGTGATTGTTGCAGAGATGCCAACCATTGTATTCTACTCACACCTTCTTTTGAAGTTCAGCCACAGCCAGAACTGTTCTGTCTTAAATAAGTAGAGCCAAATCTCCTTTCTACCACTCCCCTTAACATTGACAGGACCAAGTCCTAAACTGGAATGGTCTTATCAGATTATTTTTTCTCAATAATTAGAATTAAAGGACACTTTAGATGAAAAGCAGACAATGAATAGTATATATTTGAATTGAAAAGTCATATAGGAAAGGGTTATGGCTGCCATTTTGGGCCAGGTTTAAGGATAAAAAATTTATACTGAAGTACAGAAATGTTGGATTCACATGGGTATGGTCTCTTGTATATTGGATACTCCACCTTTCTGCCAGAATTTCTAACCTTGACTGTAGCTTAGAGTTTAAGCTCCTAGAACAGTGTTTCTCAAACTGTGACCCACAGATCACCTGCTTCAGAAGCACATGGGAAGCTTGGAATAAAAGTGCAGCTTCTGGGTAACATCCAACACAATAAATCAAAATCTTAGGATGAAAGCTGAAAATGTGTAGTTTTCAATGACCTCTTCATTGATTCTTATTCAGATTGGTTTGTAAGAACTGCTGTCCTACCAGTAAAAGATAGGGTGACCCGTCTCCCTCTGAAATGGGCCGGTTCCCAGTCTGACACAAGAATGCTTTCTAGAAAAGTGCCCATGGGCTTCCTCCCAACCTACAAATCCCTCCTCTCTTATCACACCCCTGGATGCTGCTGCTCTAATAGGTCATCTCATTTCTTCATGATAATTCCACCAAAACCACAGGTGGAAACTTCAGTTCCTTCTCACTTCTGTGACCTCACGCAAGAAGAATTGTATACTAAATGAACCAGTTCTAACTTGTTCTACTGTACCAGGAACCATGTATTTTTACTGTTTTGCAACTTTAAGAAAGCTTGTTCCTTACGAAGCATAAATGTATTCTCATTTATGTTTTTCAAATAGTGTTAAGGCTTTGTTCTGCACATTTACTTCTTTGATATGCTTTGAATTGAATTTTTGTGTGCGGGGATAAGGCAGGATTCTGAATGTGGAGATCCAATTTCTCCCCCAAATTGTTGACTAATCCCTCGTTTCTCCCACTGTTTTTCATTGCCACCCCTGTGATAACTAAGTTTCCATAGGCTCACACACTCCTTTCTGCTCTCTCTTCCTTTCCACTGTATGTATCCACTTACACGTGCCTGTTTCTCTAAGGATACAGCTAGAGGTGGAGTCTCTCTGTATGCACAACTTCACCTTTACAAATGGGCCTGAATCCCTATTTTGTCTATTCCTGTGCCAGGAACACAGTATTCTAATTAGCATAGCTTTATAATAATTCTTGCCTTTTGGTAAGCAAATTTCCTTGCAGTATTTTTCAAAATTTTCTTGGCTTTATTTTATGCGTGAATAAACTCTCAATATGTGTAAATTTTTTTCTTTATAAAGTAATAAGTTATATGAACTATGGTAAAAATGCATTGTGTATATTACAAAACATAAGCAAAAGTAAACAATTTAAAATTTTTTATAAAAATAGTAGTTCTAACATTCTCTTCCCACATACCAATGTATTGTCTTCTGCACCCCACTTTGGAAACCACAGCACCACCAACGGCAATGCCAATAACACATTTCAGTCTAAATTCTTCCTATTTCCTGACTTAGCATGCATCCCTGAGACAAATTATCCTCAATGTCGTCTTCTTTTCTTCAAACCAACTTCTCATAATCCATTTATAGTACACCTTTGTTTCATTCTCTGAATTACTTCTGGGCTTATGAATGCACAAACGGTGGTGACTTCTCATGTTCTTTAAAAGGAAGTACCTCAAACCTGATAAATCTTGGGCTTGCTCAGCTCTTCAAAGAGACCATCGTGAGGAATGTCCAGGGAGCCTGACTCATCATCTGTTGACTGAGACTACTAGTGTGTGCCTCACTGAGTTCCATTATCTTCACTGGCTATAAACATGAGGTTACTGTTGTGAAAGTGTGTGTCCCCGTGCCTGATGGGTGCTCTGGATGAAGCTGTTCACTTCATGAAAGGTGCACACACTAGAAAGGAGGGAGTGGGTGTTCTGATCCTGCCTCAGCTGCTCATGGTCCTGTAAGGTTGAAGGAATCACCTGTTTGGGGATCTGTTTTCTCATCTTTAAAAATGAGAAATAATGAGGCTTCTGGTAGGAAGAGTTCTCCTTTCATCTTTAAGTGTGTAAGCTTCTGTGATTCCTTAGTAAACCTATGAATTGGTTTTAAAAATGGGGTTACTAATTCTGATAAAAGACAAATGATTTTTTAAGAAAAATTATTTAATACACACAGTGTTATAAAGATGTAAATTGGAGATAAAAGAAAGAAAATTTTATCCACAGTCCTCTCCTCAAAATATATCAATGACTTTCTTCTTTTTCTTTTTCCAGGCTTGTCCACTTCACTAACTGTCCTCATGTGTACATCCAGTTTATTCCACATGACTCAAAAGAAGAAGTCGGATTAGATTAGTTCTCAAATTCTATGATGGCCAGAAGAGCACTGTCCCAGGTCAGATAAAATACACCAGGGTCTCAGAGGTTAAATTAAAAGGTCCAAACTTCAGTACCTACATCTCTGCTCTCCCATCTGCCTGAGTCTGATCTGCTCTTACACCCCCACTGCTTCCAGGCTGACTGAGGTCTGATCCCATCAGAGTGGGTTCATTCCTGGCAGCAGCAGGAAGACCCAGGATGACAGGATATCCTTCTCCCTGAAGCAACACCTATTTCTCTTTTCCTGGAGACCAGAGAGTCTTGATGAGAACACTCCAGGCTCTACATGAGGGCTGAGAGGGAAAGCCCTGGCCACTCTTTGACTGTGTCCTGCCGAAGAGTTTTCCTCTATTATTTTTTAAACCTGTGCCTCTTTTAGATGAGTATAACCTTTCAGTGCCCCTTAGAGAGGAGCACAGACACACCACAGCAGGAAGAGAAGTAGGGGAAAGGAAAACTAATGTCGCTTGTTGAAATCACCTCCTAGGCCCAATATGAAGCTGCTCCTGCCCAGGGTGCAGCAAACCGAAACCTAGATAACTTTCCTGTCCCTGTAAATGCTGCACTTGACCAGAAATGCAGTATATCCAGCCAGCTAGTCACCAACTACCAAGAATCCATAATGATTTCCCTGTTCTAAATAAGGTCAGATATGCAACCCCTACCAATCACCTTAAGCCAAATACTCTTTCCTTATTCCCTGTTTGACCTGCTGGACTTATAAAGAAATTGCTGACCTCCTAGCTAATTCTGCCCTATTTCTGCATTGTTGCTTCTAAGTCTCCATAGATCTCTTCTTGCCCAAAATCCCTGGGAAGAGTGTTCCACTCCCTGTTGCTACTGGCCCTTGTATTTTGTCCTCTACATTAACCCCAGCACATATGGGGTTAGGACCAAAACACACATCCCCTTTTCCTGCTTCTTTAGATTCATTAATATGTAAATATCAGTTTCTTCAAACTCTGTATGCCTGAGCTTCATATATGCATGAAACCAGTGTTGAGATTAGAGCACCTACCTTTCATAAGGCACACAGAAGTTACAAATTATTAAAACCCAGGTGGCCTCATGCTGAAATCTTGTCTAATTATGGGTCCTTGAAGCTTATTGCAGGAAAAGTTATGTCCAGAGAATATGAAGAAATGAAAGTTTCCCAGACCCTAACTCCTCAGCTTCATGGTGCTGGAATCCACCATCCATCATGGAAGCAGACAACCAAGGACACCCACCTGCAGATTCCCTTATCTCACCACCCCTCTCCCTGAAAGTAGTCACATTCCTCACAGCCTTTAAAGCCCTCTGCCTCCCATCTTTTGCAGAGATGGATCTGAGTGCTAACTCCCGTCTCCTGGCTGATGTCGCTCAAAATAAACCTCTTTCCTTGTCACAGACCTGGTGTTTTGTTTTTTGGCCCCTCTTGTGTGGCAGGTCAATGAAGCTGTGTTTGTGTCAGTAACACTGTGAGGCCCTGTACTCCCCAGTCCATGGATTGTGTTCCCTTGAATAAAGGCATCAAACTCATTACATATTGTATTATTTTTGAAATTTGACACTATGAAAAGAGTATTTGACTGGAGATTGAGAGCAGACTTTATTAAAATCTATTGTCAATAGATGCTGAGTCTTTAATTTGAGCAGTAATTGAAAAAATGGCTATAATAATTGAGAGAAACAAAGTATTTAAAGGTGACAATGTGAGATAAAATTTATCTTCATAAAAAAATAGATGGTTGTGGATTTTCTCCCCCAAGGTAATGATTTCTTATTGGTGAAAATCTAGGAAATAGGGAAAAATAGAAAGAGAACAGTTCACCTGATTTCTCATCACATAATTGCTCACTGTCTACACTGAGACTCTTTCCGTCTGTCTTTTTGCTAAGAAGATGTCACCACACTTGTCACTTTCCTTTCCACTTAACGTTTTACCACAAATGGGTTGGACATCTGCAGAAGGTAAAAATGATAGCCCTGGAATACTCTTTTAGCAAAGGATTCTGTTGCTTTATATTTGGCCAACACTTCACCAACTCAGCACAACCCAAAAGCCTACACTTGAGCCTTGACTATTGGTTATAGTTGAGTAGGTCTGACTTTCTGTTCTTACTTTAGAAGAGGAGCTCAGGAACTGGGTCTGGTGGTGCATGCTGAAGGAAGGACCCACAACTTCCCTCTCCAGACCAAGTCCCCCTTCCAATGGCTTCTTCCTTTTGGCCCTGAGAGAATAATTAGCATAACTAATTAGCATAACTATAGCCAGGAGACTGTGCATATAATTATCATAACTGAAAAGGAAGCTTTTCAGTTGAAAGTCAGAGTTACCTCTATTTCTCAAAGCTTCAGTTCATATGCATTCCTCACCTTTTCCTTCACAATGCCCTGTCTTACTGTTTCTGAGGTTATGGTGCTACAACAGGAGGACCTGGTCCTGCCCCCTGCTTTAATCTAGGCTTCCTTTTGCTGAGCACACACACACCCGATTCTCCCAAACTAATATTCCCTACAATTTCTACTTTGTGTGAACCCCAGAGATCATTTACTGCAACCTGGCAGTTTTGATGTGAAACAATAATCCCACCACTTCCTGAGCATTTCTAGGCATCTGGGACTGAGCTACATGCTTTGCTCACATCATCCTGTTTACTCTCCAGGTAATCCTAGGAGGTCACTTTTTGCAGATGAGGAAAAGGGGGTGACATAACTTGCACAAGACTACAGAGCTATCATGCTATTTTAGGGCATTTAAAATTTCCTTCTGATGGGACTTTTGGGCAAAATGCCCCAAAGCTAGCTCAGATGGTGGGGGTGGGTTTCTGTCAGGGATTGCTGTTCTGTGATGTCCCTCCCTCCCAAGCAAGCAACACACTCATTTCTCTATTAGTATCAAGTGGCAAATGAAACATGAGATTTGTCTCTAGCCAGACCTGGCTCCATCTTCCTACCTCCTTCTTCATAGGTGTTGTCAACCTATAAAAACAGAAACAAGTTTAAGGACACAGTGTTTACTTGAGAACAATGAATTGTAATTCAAAGAGCACAGATTCAGGTAGAAACTCAAATAGTGTCCTATTTACAGAGAGGGCCTCAGGGTTTTTGTGGGAAAAAGGGAAGAAGACGAGGTAAGTTATATTAAAGAAGAGTTCATTGGTGCTAGATGAGGTAAGGGTAGGATTGTACTTCACAGACTGGCTTGAGATCTGGTCATTAGGCAAAAGCTTAGACTTGTATTTCATTGATAGGCTAGCAATTTGGTAATCAGGAAAGTCCCATATCATCAGTTCTCACAAACAGGATATTCCTATCCTCACTGGCTGCTTGAAATGTTGGCAGTTTGGTCCAGTCTGGAAGATAAAGAAAACAAGATGAGCAAGGCAATTCCTTTGACATGGCTGCTCTGACTCCACTTTAATATGACTCCTCTCACATCATCTTTCACAATGTGCAGCTTTGGGTAAGTGATTTAAAATACCAGCCCCACTTTCCCCATTTCTAAACTGAGTCTAATAATGTTTATCCCATAGGACTATTTTCAGGATTTAATAAAACAATGAACATAAACTAATTAGTGCAGTGTAGTCGATATCCAATCAAAGAATGTTATTATTGCTGTTCTTATTCCACCAACATTCTTTAGGCTTCTCAGAATTCTCATCATTTATCATCCCTCCTTTCACCTTGTTGTCAGACTTCTTTCTTCTCTCTCTCAGGCTCCTCAGTCCCTCATTTCTCAACAGTCACTTCCTTGTGCCCCCAGGGAATCAGCAGCTCAGGCCCTACCCTGGCCTCCACCACCCATCAAGTTGTGGCTCTTCTTGCAAGGTCACTCTGGGATTCTCTCCACCTGAGCAGGAGACAGAGCCATGCTGGGCTGCCTTGCCCTCCTGTGGACCCTCCTGTTCCTGGTAAGTCTGACTTCCTTTCCTGGTACAGAGTGCTCAGGAAGGTTCTGAGGCCCTTGCCACCCCTGCTTCAGTGCCCAGTCTCCCTCTCAGGCTACTAGGCACTGGTCAGGCTGCAGCAGCCAGCCTCAGTGGTGGCGTGCATGGTTATCCTGGCTCAACTTGGCCATCCTGCTGTGCATGGCCCACATCATGGTCAGCTACATCCACTTGATACCACCACCAGTGGAGGGCAAGGATCCTGAGAGACTTCTCTGACTGGCCATGTTTAAGGCATATGTGCAGTAGGATTTGGTCCTAAAAGCAGATAAAGTCATGGTGATGGAGGCCAAAGATGGCACCAGCCATACCCTGTCAGTGGTGAGGGTAGAGAATCTCGATGCAGGCATGTACTACTGCACTGCCTGAAACCACAACAGGCCCATGATCCTCGCTAGCCCCCCATGCAGAAAGCACTCAGACTCCCTACTCTGTCCTGGCCTGGCAAATTCCGCCACCTCCAGGTCCCTCTGGTTCCCCTGAGGTCATCCCTTAGCTTCTAAGACTCTCTTGGATGCCATCTTAGCCAGTCCACTGCAGATAATGGATTAGGCTAAAGAACCTCTAGTCCACAGTCTGGGACAGACTCAGGGAGTTGTCTACTCAGAAAGGGCCTTTCTAAAGATCTTCCAGTTCAGTGTTTCTGTAGCATTTGGGGGAGAATCTGTGCTGGTAAATCCAGTAGCCACTAGCCACATGTGGCTACTGAGCATGTGAAATGTAGCTAGACCAATAGTTCAAGCTAAGATGAACTATGTATAAAATAGAAACAATATTTTGAAGTTAATATTAAAAAGTGAAATATCTCAATAATTTTTATGTTGATTGCATGGTGAAATGATATTTTGGATAGCTCAGTCTAAATAAAAATAGTCCTAAATTAATTTTACATGTTTCTTTTTACTTTTTTTTTTCTTGTGAGGAAGATTACCCCAAGCTAACATTCATGCCCATCTTCCTCTACTTTATATATGGGTTGCCTGCCACAATCTGGCTTGATAAGCAGTGCATAGGTCCATGCCCAGGATCCAAATCTGCAAACCCTGGGCCACGGAAATGGAGTACACCAACTTAACCACTACACCACCAGGCCAGCCCCATCTTTTTACTTTTTTTAATGCAGCATCTAAAAAATTTTGATTTGTTGCTCAAATTAGTCACTCACATTCATTTCCATTTAACTGTTACAGACAAATAATCTGACCATACTGAATGAAGAATGCATAAATAAAATATTTTGCAAATAACTTCAAGGGTAAAGGACTCTTTGGAGATTGGCCACAAAAGGGTTGAAAGCCTAGACTGGAAGTCAATTCCTAAATCCAGTTTCTAAGATATTGCCCCACCAATCATCAATCATTTTGCAGCAGAGGAGTCAGCAATTAGATGCACAGGAAGCATTGCCAAGTTCTCAGCATCCTCATCCATTAGCAGGCCTACCAGGCCTGCCTCCACTTAACGCCTGGGTCAAGGCTAAGACCTGCCAGTACGTGTGAGAAGGGGGCGAGGTAGAAGGGGCTGAGACTTACGTTAACTCTGTTTTCAGGTTGTTCCTTCATTTCGTCTACCCTGTTGTCCTAATAAAACAGAACTCTTTTCTCTTCTTGAACTCATCTCAGTGCCTGACTCCAGGAGGAGTGAGCTCTGTGAACTGGTGATAATGAGGGGTGTGGCCAATAGGAAGAACAAGCACCTCCCTCATCTCCTTACAGAACACCACCATCTGCATTCCTCAAGAGGAGTTGCCCAGTGTCTCTGCTGCGAACCTCCACACTACCCTACACCCCATCTTCACCCCCCCCGGTTTTGCCCTTTATGAGCCCTGTAATTTTAAGCAAGGTCTTAACTCTTCTTGAAGGGGAGAATTGATGCTGACACTCAGGTTCCTGTCAGGACAAAATGGGTAGCAAAGTCCTTCACTGAGACAGGAAGAAGAGAAGGGTTGGCGAGGGAATGAGTTCACCATGGGCTCTGCACAACATCAGCTTGAGCTCCTACATCAGACATACCTGAACATGCCCAGTAGTCAGCTGGATGTGTGGGCATGGAGCTTAGAAGAAGGTATGGGATGGAGATGGACCTGAAATTTCCTCCTATCATTCCTTCCCCCATTCCCTCAAGATAATTAAAGCCAAGAATGGGAAGAGATGCCTCTGGCAGGAGGTAAAGTGAGAAGAGAAATCTGGAAAACAGCAACTTTTGGTGGATTGTGGAAGGGCAGTCTGTAAAAATACCCTAGGACAGTCGGACAGTCTTGGTATAGAGAAAGAAAAACAGACAAAAAGGAAACTCAGGAATCCAGAAAGAGGAAACCCAGTTTCATAGAGGAGAAGCTGGGGTTTACTAGAGACATATTGTTCAGGTAGCTGAGGGAGAGGACATAAATCTGAACCTTAGAAGCAAACAAACCAGAATAGAGTGTTCAGACCCCTGAAGATGCCAGCACCCCTCTAAGCTGTAGGGTGTGTGGGTAGCTGGACAGATGGAAGCAGATTGATGAACTAAAGTCTCTCCAGCTGGTTGCAGAAGTTCTCTGTGGGCCCAAAGATGCATAACACAGCTCAGACCACCCTCCATTCTTCCCATCAACTCTGGGCTGAAAACTCCCTGGGGTTATTGAGGATTTGCTCTGGGACAGGCAGTTGGAGAAATGAGAGAGGACCAAGACGATAGCATTAAGTCATGTGGTCTCCCCATTAGACAGCTCTCCATGGTTAGGTGCCATATCATTGCATCTTTATTACATGCAAAGAACTTTAGCATAATGCCTTGTACATACTGGGAGCTTCATGAATACTGTTTAAATTAATGAGTCCTGTTAGAGTTCTAAAGTGGTTTTCTGAACTATGTGGACTGATCTAAGGTGGAGGACCTTGCACTACTGTTTGTAAGTAGAGTGGATATTCTACCAGGTGGTGAGGACACTCCTTCACCGTGAGACAAGAGAGCCACGTTCACCCTCCCCAATGGGAGTTTTGACCGGGAGGACTCAGCCAAGCCATGATGGTCTGAAACTCTTCTCAACAGGGGTTGCAGCCTGCTCTGGAGAGTGCAGTTCATTCAGACATGCTTTTACTCTTCCAATATTACCTCTCACAGTCCTTGGACCTTGTAAGTTGTTTTCCTCCCAATTCCCTTTGATAGCTATTCTCTAATTTGGAAATTTGTAAAACAATTCTAAGTTTTTGCTCTTTTGCTCTTTTCTCACTGCCTGGGTTTTCAGTGTGTGTGTATGGTGCAGGTCATCTAGAGCAATCTCAACTTTCCAGTACTAAAGTGTTGTCAAAAACAATCCACCTGGAATGTGCGGTATCTGGTGTAACAATTTCTACAATGTTCATATATTAGTGTCAAGAAAGACCTAGTCAAGCCATGCAGCACCTGATGAACAATTCATCTGACAACACTGTCAAAATGGAGCCAGACGTTCCATTGGGCAAATTTGAGGTAGACAAGATACCTGAAACTTCTACGTCTACCCTCAGCATTCACAGGGTAGGCAAAAAAGACTCAGCCACCTACTACTGTGGCTTCTGGGAGGTACACAGTGGCAGATGTTAGAGCCATGTCAGTCAATAAATGTTCAATGATACTTAATTCACTGTTATGAACTGGGAAAACACAGTTACCACCTGTATGCTTTTATGCAGTTTTCTGGATAAACATTCATGCAGGTGACTGTGTATGGAGTTGCCAAATTCTATATTTTCTCAAAGAGGAAACTTGGTATAAGTAGTTGCAAATGATCACTCTCCTTTTTTCCAGAATCTATCCTCTCCCCAACAGGCTTTCCCATGGCACCCATGTTTATTCATCTGGGTCAACCTCCCACACCCTATTTTGTTTTCTACCAAGATATACACGCCACATCATTTCTATGACTTCTTTTGTACTCGTCAATTTGCATTTCATTAGTTTTTTGTGATCCACCTTTCTGCTTTGATTAAAAAACTGGATATTAGATTAAATGCTGATCATTCTCCTAGAGGCTAAAATGTAACAAATGCAGGGTGATCTAACAACAGCCAGGGCCGACTGCAATAAAAATATCTGATGCATGCCCTGGAGTGGTAATATTTGATTTTGCACAATAGTTATAAGCACTGCTACTTAATGAGTCCAAATCAAAGTCTACCTTGGATTGGAGTTTGAAGAGTGTTTATTTTCTGGTTTAAGATTCCATTCATCCAATAGTAAGTGTTTGATTGACTGATGCAGACTCTTTCTCAGTAGACATTACAAATCACATCTGTTCTGTCAAGGCTGTAGGTTGCTCCTGTAGATCCCCTTTCTACTGCTGGGCTGCCATTATCTGGCCACACATATGGTATAGCAATGTAGCTAGGACCTAGCCCTCTTGTATAGAGAGATCTAGGTCTGACCTGGGCTCTGACACTTACAAGCTGTGTGTCAGGCCAATGGTTCCTCTAACCCATTTCCTCACCTGTAAATCAAGGGTCCTGTAGTTATCTCATGGGTTGTTGTGAGGGGTCCTGAAATGACGCCTGCTAAGGGTTTGGTCCAGTGAATGGCACATTGTGAAAGCTCAGTAAAGGTTAGCTAATAAAAGACAAACAAACAAAACAATGACTACCATACCTATACATACAGGAACATATGCACACACACTCGTACCACACACCTTTGTATACCAGGGCTTAGCGCCACATCTGTCATACTGTGGCTGACTATTACAGTTTAGGTAAAGAGAGATTAACTAGATATGAAGAGACTCTCATGCGTAGTCATCCAAAACCAATTTAAATCTGTTTTCAATCATGGTTCTGTAGTTCTTTTGAGTTACACACAGTTGGGGAGGACACTGACATTGTGCTTGGAGCAAACCACCTCTATTGGGAAAAAACAAGTCCATATTTGGAGTCATTTCCTCCTCCTGCCCTTCCCCTTTTGACTGGGGTGAGCTTCCCCAAGGACACTGACCACACACACCAAAAGCAAGCCAGCTCCTTCATAAGTGAATGTTTGCCAATTGAATGGTGGTTAAATTGCTGATTCATAGAAACACTGAAAGCATCTTACTAGAATGTACAGCACCGAATATAGTGGGGACTCAAGTAATGTCTGTTGAATTGAGATGACTATTTTGATTATTGTTGTAGTGCTCACATTTACTAGTGGGTGGGGGATTTTGTATAGTTGGATGCCTGGAAGATCCTGATGATTTTGGCTCTATGTATTTTCCTTCAGACCTGAAGTGGGTGAGACTCAATGACTCTGAGTAAAAGAAGCAACATTATATTATCTAATGGATGCTGAAGAAAAGCCAAGAACTTACTCAAAATCATTATTTTCATATAACACGTCTTTTACTCAACTCCCTGCACATCCTAGTACTGTGGCAAAGTGATGTCTATAACCTGGGAGTCATATTGTAAAAAACAACTTAAAAAATTGTGAGGCCCATGTGAAATCCATGTTGACTATTTTGTCTTGGGAACTCTTTTTTTCAGCAAAGAGAATGGGTTCAGATCAAAGGGTACAACTTTGGAGCGGTCATCTCTGGACACTGGAATCATGTATATTTTTTCTTACGTCATTTTTGTACTCCTCAACTTGTCTAGTAGAAAACATTTGCAACTTCTGAATTTTATTTTAAAATTTATTTAGGAAATATATTCACATGTTTCATAATGTTAAAACTCTCTCTCCATATTATTGAGCACTTCGAGACCACGTGTGAAATTTTGTGTTTAGAAAGGCCTGTAATGGGCTCTGTCTTGACCACTTTTTCTCCCCCGTTCTCTCACAACTTTTGCCTTCTTTACAAAACAAAACCTGTTTTCTCTCTTGATTCCTACTGATTCCATCTTCCAGGTTAGAGACAATGTTCATGCTTGGGGTGCTCACGGTGGCTTATGTCTTTTTTCCCTAAGTTGCACAGTTAAGAAGTATTACAGATAGCAGTAAAAATACTCAGTTCTTCTTTTGCCGTTTTCTAAGATTTATTGTTTAAATTATTTTTGTTATCATTTTGTTGAGGTCACCTTGGTTTATAACATTGTGTAAATTTCAGGCGTACATCATTGTATTTTTGCTTCTGTATAGACTGCATTGTGTTCACCCCCAAATGTCTAGTTTTCATTGGTCGCTGAATGTATGTGCCCCTTTACCCCTTGTGCCCTTCCCCCAATCCCTTCCCCTCTGGTAACCATCAATATATTCTTCTCATCTATGTGTTTGTTTGTTCATTTATCTTCCACATATGAGTGAGATCATACGGTGTTTGTCCTTCTCTGACTTTTTTTGCTTAGTATAATACTCTCAAGTTCCATCAATGTTGTCACAAATGGCACAATTTCGGCCTTTTTAGGGGCTGAATAGTATTCCACTGTCTATACATACCAGATCTTTTTTATCCATTCATCCATTGATGGACACTTGGGTAGCTTCCAAGTCTGCACTATTCTGAATAATTGTGAAATGAACATAGTGGTGCATATATCTTTTTGATTTAGTGTTTCCTTTTTCTTTGTACAAATAGCCAGAAGTGGAATAGATGGATCATAGGATATTATTATTTTTAATTTTTTGAGAAATCTCCATACTGTACTCCCCACTGGCTTCCCCAGTTTGCATTTCCTCCTGCAATGTATGAGGGCTCCCTTTGCTCCACAGCCTCTCCAATACTTGTTATTTGTTGTCTTTTTAAATAATAGCCAATCTGATGGGTATGAGGTGATATCTCATTCAAGTTTTGATTTGCATTTCCCTAATAATTAGTGATGCTAAAGATCTTTTCATGTGCCTGTTGACCATCTGTATATCTTGTTTGGAAAAATGTCAGTTCATATCCTCTGCTCATTTTTTGATCAGATTGTTCACATTTTTTGTTGTTGAGTTGCATGAATTTTTTATATATTTTGGAAATTAAATCCTTATCAGATATAAGATTTGTAAATATTTTCTCCCAATTGATGTGTTGTCTGTTTTTTGGTGTCTGTTCTTTTTGAGGAAGATTGACCCTGAGCTAACGTCTGTTGCCAATCTTCCTCTTTTTTTTTCTTTTTCTCCCCAAAGCCCCCAGTATGTAGTTGTATATCCCAGTTGTAGGTCCTCCCAGTTCTTCCACGTGGGACGCCACCCCAGCATGGCTTGATGAGTGGTGAGTAGGTCTGTGCACCCAGGATCCAAACTGGCTAACCCTGGGCCGGCGAAGTGGAACATGCGAAACCTACTGCTGCAGCCTACTGTCTTAATGAGTTGCCTTTTTGTTTGGTGTTGGTTTCTTTACCATGCAGAAGCTTTTGAGTTTGATGTAGTCCCATTTGTTTATTTTTTCTTTTGTTTCCTTTGCCTGAGGAGGCAGGGTATTCAAAAAAATATTGCTAAAATCTATATCAAAGAATGTACTACTTATGTTTTCTTCTAGGAGTGTTGTGGTTTTAGGTCTTACGTTTAAGTCTTTCATCTATTTTGAGTTAGTTTTGTGAGTTTTTGTGTACGATAATGGCCTACTTTCATTCTTGTGCACATGCTTGTCCAGTTTTCTCAACACCATTTATTGTAGAGACTTTCCTTTCTCCACTGTATATTCCTGGCTCCTTTGTCAAAGAGCAGCTGTCCATAGATGTGTGATTTTATTTCTGGGCTCTCAATCCTGTTCCATTAATCTCCATGTCTGTTTTGCTGCCAGTACCATGCTATTTTGATTACTATAACTTGTAGTATATTTTGACTTCAGGAGTGTGATACCTCCAGCTTTGTTCTTTTTTCTCAGGATTGCTTTGGCTATTTGGGATCCTTTATTCTTCCATATAAACTTGAAGATTCTTTGTTCTATTGCCATGAAAAATGTCATTGGGATGCTGATTGGGATTGCAGTGAATCTGTAGATTGCTTTAGGTAATATGGGCATTTTAAGTATGTTAATTCATCCAATACATGAGTACAGAGTATCCTACCATTTCTTTATCTCTTCTTCAATTTCTATCAACAATGTCTTATAGTGTTCAGTGTACAGGTCTTCACCTCCTTGGTTAAATTTATTCCTAGATATTTTATTCTTTTTGTTGCATTTGTATGTGGAATTGTATTCTTTTTTTTTTTTGTGGGGAAGACCAGCCCTGAGCTAACATCTGTTGCCAATCCTCCCCTTTTTGCTGAGGAAGACTGGCCCTGGGCTAACATCCGTGCCCATCTTCCTCTACTTTATATGGGACGCCGCCACAGCATGGCTGACAGGCAGTGCGTCCGTGGGCGCCCGGGATCCGAACTCGCGAAGCCCCGGCTGCCAAGCGCGAACTAAACTGCTGTGCCACCGGGTGGCCCCCTGGAATTGTATTCTTGATTTCTTTCTGCTAGTTCATTGTTAGTGCATAGAAGCACTACTGATTTTTATATGTTGAATTTGTACCCTAGGACTCTGAGGTTTTCACTTTAATTTTCAAAAGTTTTTTGGTGGGTTCTTTAGGGTTTTCTATATATAAAATCATGTCATCCACAAATAGTAACAGTCTTACTTCTTCCTTTAGAGTTTGTGTACTTTTTATCTCCTTTTCTTGCCCAATTTCTTTGGCTAGGATTTCTGGTGCTATGTTGAATAAGAGTGGTGAGAGTGGGCATTCTTGTCTTGTTCCTCTTCTTGGGGGATAGCTTTCAGAGTTTCACAACTGAGTATGGTGTTTGCTATGGCTTTGTCTTATATGGCCTTTATTATGTTGAAGTACTTTCCCTCTATATCCATTTTATTGAGAATTTTCCCCATAAATTGGTGCTGAATCTTGTCAAATGCTTTACCTGCATCTATTCAGATGACCATGTGATTTTTATTCTTCATTTAGTTAATGTGGTGTATCACATTGATTTATTTGTGAAGGTTGAACCACCTTTGCATCCCCGGAAGAAATTCCACTTGATCGTGCTGTATGGTCCTTCTAATGTATTGTTTTATTCAATCTATTAATATATTGTTGAGAATTTTTGCATCTATGTTCGCCAGTGATTTTGGCCTGTAATTTTCTTTTCCTGTGTTGTCCTTATCTGTTTTTTGTATCAGGGTAATGTTGAACTTGTAAAATGAGTTAGAAAGTGTCCCCTTTTCTTGAAACTTTTGGCAAAATTTGAGAAGGATAGGTATTAAATCTTGACTGTTTTGTACAATTCACCCAAAAAGTCATCTGGTCCTGGACTTTTGTATTTTTGGAGGTTTTTGATTTCTGTTTCAAACTCCTTGTAAGTGATTTGTTTATTCAGATTCTCTACTTATTCTTGATTTAGTTTTGGAAGGTTATATGATTCTGGGAATTTATCCATTTTTTTCTAGATTATCCAATTTGTTTTTCATATAGCATTTCATAGTATTCTCTTATAATCCTTTGCATTTCTGTGGTATCTGTTTTAATTTCTCCTCTTTCATTTTTTATTTTTTTATTTCAGCCTTCTCCCTTTTTTTCAGTGAGCCTAGAAAAGGTCTGTCATTTATCTTTTCAAGGAACCAGCTCCTAGTTCCATTTATCCTTTCCATTTTCTTTTTAGTCTCTATTTCATTTATTTCCATTATGATTTTTATTATTTCCTTCCTTCTACTGATTTTAGGCTTCAGTTGGTCTCTTTTATCTAGTTCCTGTAAGTGCAATGTTAAGGTTTACTTGAGATTTTTCTTGCTTTTAGAGGTAGGCCTGTATTTTTATAAACTTTCCTCTTAGTACCACTTTGCTGCATCCCGTAGATTTTGGTATGTTGTATTTCATTTGAATTTAGATATTTTTAAATTTCTCCTTTGATTTCTTCATTGATCCAAAAGTTGTTTAGTAGCATATTTGTGACTTTTCAGCTTTGTTCTTACAGCTGATTTCTAGTTTCACATCCTATCATCACAAAAGATGTTTGATGTGATTTCAAATTTATTTCAAATAAGGAAACTATTATTTCATAGCAGATAGAATTCTATAAACTTCTTTTATACCATGAAAAGCAGTGTCATTACAGAAATTATTTTCTTATTTGACAATGCCGTGTAAAGAATCATATTGCCAAGTGGTAAAAGGGGCTTTATAAAAATGAAGAAATTTTTCACATTTCTCAAGTATATTTGTATTGGAATATATCCATTTCAGTTACTGAAGAGTTTCTTCCTTTCAGAAATACATTCCCAAATTGCTAACAAAACAACCCTGGTGTTTGTGAGAACAAAAGGGCCTTTCCTTTGATGCAATCTCTGAGCAGTTTCAACACAATTGAACACCTGGAAATAAAAAAAAAAGTCTTAATTCTCCGAATGCTTTTCCTAATAATTTAGAAAAGTAGTTGGTTGACCAGTCGGGCCTGATCTCTTCTTTTTCTACTTGTATTTTTCCCATTGTCCATCAGTGCTTTTCAGTGATTAGTGCCTTGTTGGAAAACAGATGTTTGGATCAATTTATCTGAGGAAAACATATAAAATATCTGATGCCACAAAATTTATATTCAAGGACTTCCAAAGGAACCCAGAAGATCAAACTTCCAGTACACAATTTTTTTAACTGCCAGTTACATCATGAAGCTTATGTGGAACCTGAGTTTTTGTAGAAGCTGTAACCAGTGTGACAGATCATACTGGATCAAGATATTTGGAAAAGAGACTAAGCTCAAAGTAACTCCCTCTGGTAAGTAACTTTTTTCTATTCTTACTCCAGTAATGAAAAACTGATAGATAAAGTTTAGGATCGCTGTTATCTGACTGCCACATACATGGCCTCAGATTTTGAACAGCACGTTTGCAGCTACTGGTCACTGCACATGAAAACAAAACTGTCTCATAAATGTTTTTCACGTCCCGTCCCTGCTTGTAAGTAGATTGAAATTCTGCTTTAGAATATACACACGAAAAATGATTGATTCATGCTAGAAATTAAGATATTTTAAGGGCCATATCTGGAAACCATTGGTATAAGTTATTGGTTCAAGATGCTGTTCTTGTGGACCATCTTTTAGGTGAGAGACACATTTATTAATTACCACTTCTCTATATTTTGAGATAAAACATAGTGCCCCTTTCTCACAATAACCTACAAAACCTATGTTATTGGTTTTCATCTCATCACTAAGAGCAGTGCAAACCACTAATTCTTAAAGTAAGTGATTATAAGAAATAGATAATTCTCATTTCTTATTACTCTAGCTTTTTAGAGGTAGGCTGAGATAAGTCAAAATTTATGCTATCATGACTCTTGATGCATTGCCTAGAGATGGGCCGGTTTAAGGGAATTAGTAGGCTCAATAAGCCATTTCAGCTCCGAAATCCATGAAAAGAGTCTGCATGGTTTTACATCCTCGTTTGCTCATTTATTATGTTAGCAACATTCATTGAAGACAGTTTCTGTGCTGGATACTGGAGATAAGTAGGGGGAGAAGATAAAGATAGAATAAGTCCCAACATTCTAAAAGCTTCTAGTCTAGTGGAGAACTGTTCTAACTCCATCCAGGCCTTTGGAGGCAGTTCCCTGCCTGACCCTGCAGGGAGGACATTCACAAGGAATTAACTAGTTACACCAATTGAGTCCCTAAGGGGTGGAGATGTTAGGTCCATTTGGTATTTCTGTGTTGAAAGATTCGTAATGAAGTTTAGATATTTTATTTATTTGATTGCAAGAATAATCAATGGGAAAAAATGAACAAAAATTGCTAAACTTGTCATTTGGTCAGAGCGTGATTAACATCAAGTATTAAAATATTTAACTGGGTGACCATATTCAAGAATGTCACAAGATGGGTTTGTTTATTTTCTAAATTCGTTCCTATAAATTTGTTCAGCCCTCATTAACCTTAAAGATGAAATTTTGCCTGAATGAGGGAGAATATCTCACAAGGATATTCTTAGCCTACTAGATCCATTGAAATGAAAGTTTTCAAAGAATTTTTCACAGGGTTGATAAAACATTGAAAAAATGAAAGAAATCATATAATTTGGTTTCCTTAGTGGTCGTAATCATATAAACAAAGAATTCATAGATTGAAAAGCAACTTTCTAGTCCTTTATTTGCCAAGGGAGTACATGTTCAAAGTAAATTGTAGCAATCAAAATAAATAGTGGTGACACAGATATAATTCGTGAGGATCCTGAAAAATATTTTTTAGGAGAGTGTGGTGCAGGGAAAAATATGAACTTTGATTCTGTGTCCATCAGTTTTTGCATAGTCATCCTGTAGCAAATAAATTTTGATTCACTCATTATTGGCCTACGAAAATTACAAATTAATACTTGCTCATTATGAAAAAAATTGGAAAAATACAAAAATAAAGAAAAAATTAAAATGTTATATATCAATAAATTATAAAATTTTATATTTATCATAAAATGTATCAGTTATAAAATATATATTATAAAATATATCAGTATCTCTATTACCAGTTTGAGATGTTTCCATTCATTCATTCTACCTATGCAACAACCATCTCAAGTGGATGTTGTGAGTATTAAATGAAATTAAATATTGAAAAGTACCAACATGGTCAGTGATAACAATGTCAGTTCTCCAGAATTTAAATTACCATCATTGGAATACCTTATGAAGTCAGGAGTACAGATAAATGTATTAATTTTCATCTAGTCTACAGTTCACATTAGAACAAATGGTCTGTAATTGGAAAAAACTTTCAATTTCTAACATTAATTGTTACCTGCTTCTAAAAATGATTATAATATAATAAGCATTATCTCAAATATGATTAACCTGAATATAAGGTTTCATATTCATATAAATACTCATTTTCTAGTAGAAATATATGGAAGAAAAAAAGAGAGGCTTTTGCAACTTGAATGTATTAACTTATGGTGATACAGATAAAAGAAAATTATCCACTTATAATATTTAATTTCTTAATTGGACTGTAGCTACCAAGTTAAAAATTATATCAATAAAAACATCAGTTGAGAAATAATGCTCTTTTTGCTCTCACATTGCATTAAAAATTTTGTTCAGACACTTCACATGCATCTGAAACATCTACCTTAGAGCAACTTTCTATGTCACCTCAGGGTCCAAGTATCTGTTTTGGGATCCCCATAGGATGATGTCACTGGATATTATATCTAAAGAGACAATTATACATTTATAAAAAAAGGAAAGCATTTTTTCACCTATTTTTTTATTCTATAAATGTGCTACGTAAGCATAAACTGTAGAGCTTTAGTCCCAAGTAATTCAATTTCTTTATTGTCTTTCACCAGTGCTAGCTCCAAAATTAGCATTAATGGAGTTCATTTCAGGTGGGGATCTTGTCCAAGGAGTATTTTTTTATCACAGCAGAGTATTGCGAGAGCATCTTTAATATGAGAGGTCGTGCAAGGACTGAAACATCAGGTGAACCCTGTTTTCTGAGGGATAATTTTGGGAAAGAAAGCTTCACTTATGTTCTGGCACTTTCAGTTGTTTGAATTCTGCATGTTTTGTCTCTATATCACAGAGCAAGGATTTGTGAACATATTCTCCCACCTCTCATGTCATATTCAAGTTAGACCTTAGCAAACTAACAACCACTGGGGCAGAAAAAGAAACAAGCTATAATGCAAAAACCATTTGTCATTTATTTCAGCTGCCTATTTCCAAAATCTATTTCAGATGACCTAAAATCAAATACACAAGTACAGGCATACCTTGTTTTATTATGCTCTGTTTTATTGCACTTTGCAGATAATTCAAAGGATATGCACACTTTCTTTTTAGGGGCTAATGCAGCTGATGACTATGTTCAAGCCAATGCTCACTTACCATTCTGAAAATCCTAGGGCCCTTAAGAATTATGCTAAATCTACTCTGCCTGTGCTCTCTGTCTGTGCTCTATAAATGAAAGAACAAAACCCGGGTGACAGCACATCTGTTTACAACATGGTTTATTGAATATTTTAACCTCACTGTTGATACCTACTGCTTAGAAAAGAAGATTCCTTTCAAAGTATTACTGCTCATTGACAATGCACCTGGCCACTCAAGAACTCTGATGGAGATGTACAATGACATTCATGTTGTTTTCATGCCTGCTAACACAACATCTATTCTGTAGCCCATGGACCAAGGAGTAATTTTGATTTTCAACTCTTATTATTTAAGAAATACATTTCATAAGGCTATACCTGCCATAGATAGTGATTCCTCTGATGGATCTGGCAAAGTAAATTGAAAACTTTCTAGAAAGGTTTCATCATTCTAGATGCCATTGAGAACATTTGTGATTCACTGAAAGAGGTCAAAATATCAACATTGACGGGAGTTTGGAAAAAGTTGGTTCCAACTCTCGTGGGTGACTTTGAGGGATTCAAGACTTCTGTGGAGAAAGTAACTACAGACTTGGCGGAAATAGCAAGAGAACTAGAATTAGAAGTGGAGCTTGAAGATGTGACTAAATTGCTGCTATCTCATGACATAACTTTAATGATGCTTTATATGGCATGCTTTTAAATTAAATACAAAGTATAATGTTGGAGAAATATAATGTCTTACTATCATAATCAATAAAATACTATTTACACTGAAAGCAAGACATATAATATTAAAATAAGCACACCATGGCATAATTGTACTTACAGCATGAAAACAACCTCCACTTTGTTTGCTTGCTAATATAGTATAAAAATCAGGAGCTTTGCTATATAGGCAGAAATTCTCAAGAATTCGTTTTCTTTTCTACTCGAATAAGAAATCTAATTTTTCTTTTCTTAGGAAATTGCCCATTGAATTACAACTCCAAGCTAGACTGAAGAGAATATTAGTAAAGCACTTGTGTGTCAATTGGAAATCAAACTGGGAAGAGTTTTAATGTTTATAATTCCAATCATTAGATTAACAGTAAATGTATAATCAACTAACATTCCAGCATTCAGGTGACATGCCTTCGTAATTTGTGATGATTTGTTATACATTATGACATAAGTCTTGAAGAGACTCTGGAACTCTGACATTTAACATTACACCAATTATATACACACTTTATTCAGCAGGTGAAAACAAAGAAAATAGTGGAGCTCTAAAACAGTTCAACAGGCTTATAGGCTAGATACAAATTTTGGAGGAGGCAATGAGAATCAAAATGTGGTGTCTTCTTAGTCATGCTTAAACTTCAAGAAATTCCAAAATAAAATGTGCTTTTGGTGAACATATTCTAAAGTGAAACAAAATTCTGATAAGTGCATTTCTTGATAAGGTTAATATAATAGCATTTATGAAAATGATGAATACATTTTTAATAGGAGTTTTGGAAATATTACTATTTTGCTTCTAATTCAGGGCATTGTAAACAACTTGGAGGTGCAGCTTTAATACTGCCCTACTCAAAAACCTGGAGTTGTTGAGATGTGAAATTGAGATGTTATATAAAATTAGACATCAAGTAGGAGAACTCCATTATCTCAGAACTGGGCATGGGATACACATTTGAGGTAAAAGGTCAACTTTATTGTCAAGTACATGTGGAAATGGATGCCCATTAACAAATTGCTGTGCATTGTTTAAAAAAAATGAAAAACTTCTTCCTATTATTTATTTATATGGGAAGTAAGACAAATATGATGCATTCCAAAAATAGTTAAGTGAAGAGTGAGGTTTCACAGAGTTGTAGAATATTAGAAAGTGTTATTTGGCCAAAGAGAGCAAAAGTTACAAAATTCACAGGATGGGAAAAGGGCATTACTTTAGAAAGGACCAAACATTCTCAAGGGTAGAGAGATCCTCAAAGTTACCTGGTCTCCTCACCCATCCCCACCACCTACCCACCCACCTTGAAAACGTACTCCACTATGATAGAACAAAAGCAATTTTAAAGCAATAGATGTGTTCATGAACATTAGATGTCTTGAAATAGGGCAGTTAAAAGTCATACCTGGTCTTAGCATGTGGAGAATGAACAAAGGCCAAGTTTTCATCCAGGCTCTGCCACTTACAGTCGTGACTCTGCACAAGTTACATAACCTCGGGAACTTCTTTTCCCATTGAAAATAAGGACAATAAATACCTCACAGTCTATTGTGGATGAAAGGCCAGGGTAAGCACTAATTCAATGGTAGCTTTTCTTCCTTTTACTGTATGCACTAGATTGTTTCCAATCACACGATGTTTGCACTTCTCTAATATTTCTTTTTAAATGCTATTCCAATTTCTCCCACAGATAGAAGCCTTCCTGCAAGTGTTTCCCCCAAGCCCACTATTTTTTTTCCTTCAATTGCTGAAATAAACCTCCATAAGTCTGGAATGTATCTTTGTCTTCTTGAGAAATTTTTCCCTGATGTTATTAAGGTGTATTGGAAAGAAAAGAATGGCAATACTATTCTGGAATCCCAGGAGGGAAAAACCATGAAGACTAATGACACATACATGAAATTCAGCTGGCTGACCGTGACTGAAAAGTCAATGGATAAAGAACACAAATGTATCACCCAACACAAGAATAATAAAAGAGGAGTTGACCTATTCTCTTTCCTTCAGTGAATGAAGGTTATGTTTATATAAATATAACCTCCCAGAACACTTCTTTTCAAAGGTAATATCCAATAGTTTCTGCCAAGTATTAATGAAAACAAATGAGTATAAATCTTTCTTAAATGTTCCATTTATTGTCAGCATGTGTCCTTTTATTTCCCAATAGAATTAAAATACTACAGGTTTTGGAACATAAAAAAGAAAAAGAAAAATGTCCTTAACTTTTCTCAACCTCAGTTTTGTCAAACAAAATATTAAGATCTCAGTTATGTTTTTTAGGGTTGTTAATGGATCAAATGAAACAACATGTGTGAAAGCACCTAGCAACTTAGCACACAAGAAGTGCTCAAAAAGAGATTCCACTTTTGATGATTTTATTCAATCAGGAAATAAGAACAATTATACTTCTTTCAGGAATGTTCTACTCAGCAAACAAAGTCACTCTCACCTTAATCTTCCTATACACAAAGTATAACCGAAAACAATGTTGTTAGGTGACAAAATGGTGTTCATTTGGTGGCGTCAAATCACGGCTCAAAAAAATTGAATAATTTGGTCACTGCCATTTTATTATGGTCTTAGACTTTCTGGATTTGTATTTTATATAGCACCAGAGGGTAAAATTTCATAATTAGAGATTGAGTGAGGCTACTGTATATACTCATACTTCCATTCTACAAGATGAATGTATTTCTTGCCATTGGTGAATGCAGCTCAAAAAATGTTTATTGTAGTACTGGCCTGTGCCAGGCCTGGAAGGGCTGTGTGGATGAGTACACTGGGATGAATTACTATCCCAAGGAGGATGCATTACAGTAAAGAGAATACATTCTTTTCTTAATCACTGAGGGTCACTTGTGACTCAGGCATGGTGTCCCAAGGGAGTCCCTTTGATGCAGATGCTGCACATATTTAGACAGTGTGGGCAGAAGGCTGAATGCTCCTTGGTCTGGAAGTGGTATGGTAACTCTCTAGACTCAGGACTGAAAGTTGTGAGTATGAACACAACAGATCAAAGGCCCAAGAGCACCTATAAATAAGAAGGAATCAGTTTGTCCTTTTCCCTGTGGTTAACAAGTCCTTTTGAAACATTGGGGAGCAAGCACAGAAGAAAACATGCAAAGACTTTTGCCATGCACCTGTCCCAATTTCTGAAGTCATTCTTTATCTTCTTGGATCCTTAGTTTCTTCAGTGTTCAAATTAGCTTCCAACACTTGCCTTGGCTTTTTCCTGGGGCTGTGATGAAGAGAAAATGAAATAATGTCAGCGAAAACACTTGCTTTGAAAAACATAACATGGACGTATTTATTTATCGTATTTTTTTAATATCTTTTCCTTAAGTTCTGTAACATCAGATTAAAACAACGGCCCTAATTTACTATTTCTACAGCTGGAACAGAGAGGAAGCAATACATGCAAAGCACAAGTTTAATATAACCCCTAGGATGAAGTGTCCTATTAGGTTTTGATTTTTTAATGATCAGGAATAAGTAAGAAGTGTAGCAAATTCCACTGGGATGATTATCAGAGAGAAGCTCCAGTTAATGACATGTTTTACTTGACACCTAATTTCTGGAACAAATGTCTCCCATTGCATTCCCAGGGCAACGAAAATTAAGAGGATATTTCTGTTCACGTCATTCTACAGCAAATTTCTCATACTGTTTCTTGGAAGTTTTTTGTTTTTGACAAAAGCTAAGAACATATGGAAGCACAGATAAATGTAGTGATTTTGAAGGGAGAGAAAACTAATGTGGTCCAAGTTTTTGAACAACCCTGACTGAGAAAGATAACTTAGGATCCCTACACAGATCTTCTTATGAAAAATTGTTACTTTATTGGTATTACCTCAATCAATGCATGGTAATAAAGGAATTTTATTTATTTTTTAATGAATAAGTCACTGTTAAGGAAAAGAAATTTTTGAGACACGTTAAAATCAATTCTTAAAGATATTTTAACATCGAAACATAATTATGCTAACATTATCATTCTTGGAATTTATTCCATACCCTACACTTCAAACCCATCTGTATAGCCAAGAAAAATAGCTCATTGGGTGCACAAAATTGCATACTGGAACCATACCTCTATAGAAAAGAACACATCTAGTAGAAAAAGATTAACGAAAACAATAATTTTGACTCTGTTCTCCTCCATCCTACAGTCAATTATGTTTAAAAAATTATCTTTGTATGTTTTCCCCCTTTGTTTTTACATTGCCCATAAGTCTACCTCATGTTTTATATATTCAAAGAAGTATAAATGTGACTTGGCATATCTTTCTATCTTTGGAAAGAATTGCACTGACAAGCTGAGCTCCTGTAATAAAAAAAGGTCATTAGCTATGAATATTTAACATATTTGGAAGAGAAGATGTTTTTAGTGTCCACAGTGGTGGAATTGTGCTGTTTCTTTATAGATTATTTCTTATTTCTATGGATTATTTTTACAAAGTACATTTCACATGCTCTATCTCACTTAATTCCCCACAATCATCCTTTGAATGCTGGCTCTGCCATCAGTGTTATGACTCTTGGCGTGTTACTTATACTCTCAAACTTATTTCCTCGTTTGTAACATGGAATCCTCCAAAATACAACCTATGCCAGTGTGACTGGAGCATTAAATGAGATAGTGCATGTGAAGCACTTAACATAGTGCCTGGTGCAGTAATAATCACTCAATATCTCTTAGCTTTTATTCATATTGTTGTCATGTCCACAAACACGACTCCAGAATATCATGTGCCTGAGTTGGAGATATGAGGATATGCATGCTTTGGAAAATTTTACATGTCTGTTTTGCTGTGATGGGAAATTTGCCTAAACCAGATTCTTTCAAATGTGAGATTCTGTTGTGGATTCTAAGATTTGATGAGTTGATTTTGGTAGCAACTCTTCATGTCAGCAGTGTGTGGTGAAGACTGTAGAGCAGCCATATTTTCTGTTTATTTTTCCATTTGCAAGTATTTCTCCAACACCTCCTTTGTGGCAGGCACTGTTCTAGGAGCTGTGAATACAGAAGGAAAACAAGATAGTCTTGGATATTACCGTCCAGTTCTGATAAAGAAGAAAAAAATGTATCCTTCATTAAAGTCAACATCATCATGTGCAGAAACACAATATATGAATCAGATCTACTGAATTACAGAAAATCACAAGAACTATTCCTGGAATTGTAGGGCTCATATTTTTAAGGACGATCTCTCTGTCAGTGGATTGTTTGTGTGTGCATACACACATACTCATATAAACATGTGCACACTGTTGAATAATGGACATGAATAATTGACTAATACTTGCTCCCATTTATTCTAGTTACCTCAATTGCAACTATTATTGATTCTACAAAGGCTTATCCAAAAGATGACACCAGTAAGTTATTGTCTATGTTTGCCTCTCTGTCATGCTATAGTCTTTTTTCCCCTTCTAATCAACTTAACTTTTGAACTTCTCAGGCTCAAAGTAGAAAAGACTATTATTCCTGGAATTGTGGGGCTCATAATTTTCCTATTTTTAATGACTGTCTCTCTTGTCTGTCAGCATATTTTTATATACCTGTATGTATACACAGATACTGTCAAATAATGGGCATGAACAGTTGACTGACACTTGGTCTCCTTTCTTCTAGTTATCACTGCTACTGATTCTACAACAGCTTCCCCAACAGAACAAAGTGGTAAGTTTTTGTATATGCTTGCCTTCATGTCATGCTATAGCAATTTTTCCCCTTCTGTTCAAATTACCTTATGAAGTCCTTAGTTCATAGTAGATAAGACCATATATTCCTGGAATGGTGGGGCTCATATTTTTAGTAAGTATCCCTCCTAGCTCTCTGTTGACAGATTTTATATAAATGTGTGTGTGTGTGTACATATACATATATATCAACTGTAAAAAAAATAAGCATGAACAATTGACTAATACTTGCTCTCATTTCTTCTAGAGGTCATGGCTATTAATTTTACAAAAGCTGGTCTGAAAGATGAAAGCAGTAAGTTTGTGTGTCTGTTTACCTTTATGTCACGCTATAGCAATTTTTTCTTCCTGATCAACTTAACTTTTAAACTTCCCTGACTTAGATAGAAAAACCAGAATGGCTGGATGTTGCAGAATAGACTGAGCGATACTTTAAGTCAATCCATTAGTTCCTAGGAGTTGTCTTAACACAGTAAATGCTGGTTTGGGGATGAGATGACTATAAATTAGAGGGTGTAGTGATAGACTCTGAGTTATTTCAACAATGGACTTTATTCATTTGTATCTAATGACTGAGGAATACATGATATCAAGATGCTTCTGAATTTTTTGTGTTTGGTCCATGCTAGTAGCTAATAACATGAACTGACACATACTGAGAGCTCGCTCCCTATACAGAAGTCATTGTGCTGGGTTTTGCATGCATTTTCTTGTTTAATTCTCATAATACTCATATGATGTGGTACAATATTTTCCCCCATTTTATAGATGAGGACAATGAGTTAAAATTAATTAAGTGCCTTGCACCATGCCACACAGTTAGATCTGGGGTTTTAACCTGGCTATCTAAATCAAGAGTTCATACACATATTCAGTTCTCTTTCTTCTCTAAAATGTAATTATAGAGCAGGAAAGCCAAAGCTATGGTGCAGAGACATGATGGAAATATACTAGGGGTGGGTAAGTGCATGGGCTTCACAGTGTCATGGACTGGACTTGAACCCTAGTTATTTTACTTATTAATTACATGAATATGGGTAAAATACTTACATTTGCTAAGCAACACTTTCTGCATTTGCCAACCTGGATAATTACACCTAACTCAGTTAATTAAGAAATAAGGTCCCCTGTGTGGAATATCTAGTATAGGGTGTCTCATTTAGCTGGCACAGAATCAGTACTAGTTTCTGGCCCTTTCTCCCTACATATGCACAAAGAAAGTGACTAGAAGTATTGGCTCTAGCCCTGATGATCTATTTTCCTTTTTCAATATCAGGGGGCCTCTGGACCTCAGCAAACACCTTACCTGATCAAGGGCAAGGAGTTGTGAGCACATCACCTCTGAGATCCCTTTCCACAGCTGGTGCTAATGATTCTGGAGTTCTGACCCTTGATGATAAAACATGTAAAAGGGAAATTTTTACAGGAAAAGGCTCGGGGTTGTGGTTCATTGAATAGCTGCTCGCTCACCATCATTGTCGTTCATTATTTCTTGACATCATATATTTCTTGCAACACTTCTAAGGGTATTAAGCGCAATTATACCCTAACATCATAGCCACAATGAGAGACATTAAGGAAGGACAGGTGAGTGAGCCATAACCTAAAGTTTCAGAGAATTTAGATCTACCACTCTCTTCCATTTTATACAATGTCCTCTTTATAAAACCTCCCCCACACACCACTGTGAACACCACCAAATTTCCATGGATTATACTCTTCAAAGGAATCTCATTGCACGTACAACGTGTAATCACTCAGTTGCTTCTAAACCAGATTTCCACTTATTATTTATGCTTAACCATTTGATGTCTGTGGTATTATTATTGCACTTGGAGATGCAGAACTACAGAGTACCTAAGAATGTGTTCCTTAAAGTCATGGTGCTGGAACCGAAATCTGGTTTCTGGTACTAAAAGCATGACATGAGGAAAATTACTTCTCTCTCTGTCCTCAGTTTATTTGAACAGTGGGAATGAAAATAATAATCTCATAAAATAAAATCTCATAGGTTAATGTAAAACTTAGATAAGATTAAACCTTTGCATACAAAGCTCTCGGAACAAGCATTTGGCATTTGGTTAATGGTTAATGAATATTAGCTGTTATTATCACTTAGGGACATGGTCGGGGTGAAGAAATGCTAAAAGCTATCTATCACAAGTATTTTTTCCCATTGGACTCATTCATTAAAAATGCAACCTTACTATTAACATTTTGAAATGTTCTAAGTGAAGTCAGCAGAGGTTGTTGATTGACATGTCCTGTAAACTGGATTCTGAGTTGTCTCGTTGCTGTCTGTGTTAGTGGTGGTAGATGTTTTCTTTTGGGTTTTGGTGCTGCGGGGTGTCACTGCAATGTAGGTCATCAGAAATAAATAACTGTGACCACCATTAATATGTCCCATCCTTTCAAAAGAACAGTTGAAACTAATCAAACGACTTCTCTTAGACACCTTGAAGATGCAGCTCACCAGCACCTCCACCTACCTCCTCCTCCTCCTCCTCAAGAGTGTGATCTATTTTGCTGTCATCACCTTCTGTCTATTTAGGAGAACAAGAGTCTGTGGCAATGGAAAGAGTTCGTAACATATGGTTGCACAAAGTCAATTTTTCTCCATTGTTTATCCTCCCTAAAACTGTCTGCTGAGAATCTAGCTGGGTTTTCTCTCTGGGTTTGGGTTATTTCTGTTCACTTGTGTACTTTTCTATTATGTCATTATTGTGTAATTTTTCAAACCACTGGGCAAACAGAAGAGTTTATTCTGTAACAACAATGAATTCTGCCATTACTCAGGGGCAGGGTCAAGGGGAAGTCCTTTAGCACCACTCTCTCCAAGATCTCCATCAGCTCCTCAAGAAACCCAAATAATCATGCTGAGTACAGACAGCATGCAGCTTTTAGTCACATCCCTTAAGTTCATTTAACCTTAATGACTGATGACTGCCTTGAAGCCTTCCATTTTACACACTCAGAAGCCACCATAATTTTTGCTTGAATTCTGTATTTTGTTTTTCATAATAGGAGCAATAAGAAGAATTGTAAGTCTACAATTGTCGTTTTATAATTTAATTTGATGAAATCTAACTGAACGTCAAAGGTAAGAAACAGCGTGACACATGAGCTATCAAATCCAGCATTGGTTTTAATCATGGTCAATACCACAGTTCTAATTCTTTCCCTGACATGATGCTTTCTTTGGGGCATTGGCTCTGAGAGGAGTCACAGTCAAATGAAGGCAACAAGGTTACTTCTCTTTCAAAATCATTTTGAAAGATTCAGAATTGAAATGATACAGAATCATTTTGATTGGTTCCGATGGTGTCAGTATAACATCTAGCATGACCTGTACTGTGTGTGCTCAGGTCTACACTAGTATTTCACAAGCACCGTGTTTCCTGGTCCTCACAGCAACCCCATGAGATCTGCACTCAAACTAAGAGGCATGCAATGGAGATATTAAGCGCCTGGACTCTGAACCCCTAGTGCCTGGGTTTGAATCCTGGGTCTAGTATTAGCATCTATGTGACCTCAGGCAAGCTATTTGAACTCTCTGTGCCATAACTTCCTCATCCACAGAATGGAGTTACGGCGCCCTGTCTCCTGTGGTTAAGTGGATTAGTTGAGTTAATGATGCTTGGTACTTGGAAGTCCTCAACAGCATTAGCACCCACTCTTGGTAGTTCTACTTTTGAATAGTAGATACTACACAACACAAAAACACTGACAATCATCTGTAATCTTATTTCCCCCCAGAGCATTAGCACCCACTCTTGGTAGTTCTACTTTTGAATAGTAGATACTACACAACACAAAAACACTGACAATCATCTGTAATCTTATTTCCCCCCAGAGAGGTTAGATGTAGGCAGGAGAGCAAGGATGAGTTTTCTCTATGCACCAGGCAATCCTGTTAATCTTCTAGTAGCCCCCTGAGGTAGGTACAATAATAGTCTGTAGTGTACATATTGGAGAGATTAAGTTCTTGCTCAAGGTGACTATTTTGTAAGTAATAGTCATTTAAAGCCAGGTATCTCTGACTCAAAGCCAGTATTTTCTTAGCTACTATCAGGTGACTTTCCCTTCAACCACTGTCAACTGGGAAAAACAAAACAAAGCAAAACTTGCATGTTTCTTCACTAAAGGCATCCTCCAAGGAGTCAGCAAGAATTTTCTTAAGGACTTGCGTGTGCATCTATGTTTTCTCCACGTGTATATACTCTGTTATTAGCACAATTGCTCACTTTGTTGTCAACACTTGGAAATCCTAATTTATTCTGTGAGTGCATGTCCTGGATTTGCAACTGCTTGTTTGGGGGCTGCTGATTAATGGGCTAATGAATGGACTGAATGGGCCCGGAGGTCCTCAGAATCACATGGGGAAGCCTCTGGTGGGTCCAGTTGCATTTCTGAGGTAGCAGGTAGGTTACATGTCATTTTTGGTCATGTGCTTTTCCACCACAGAACAGCTACCATGTGGTGTGGTGAGAGAAACACTGGCTCAGAGGTCACATCTCACACCCCATAGTTAGAGCCTCGGCTCCTTTGCCTGGCTCTAACTAGCTGTGTCATTTGTTCTTGACCATGTCACATTGCCTAAATTTAAACAACATGGGAAAAAAGTGTTCAGATAAAATAATATCAGGTTTCTAATGCAATTGAAAAATTCAATGATTAACATCCTAATGAATAATAGCAAATAATAATAGCAAGTGCCCGGATAGTGTTCACTGATACTACTATGAGAACATGTTAACTTACTTAACTCTCACAAGAACCCTATGAGATATATACAATTATCTCTGTTTTATAGATGGGGAAACTGAGGCAAATAGGGGATAAAGAACACCCCCATGGTTAGATACCTAGTAAGAAACAGAGCTGGGATTTGAAACCAAGCAACCTGGTTGCAGGAGTTCTGCTCTTAACTTCTACACTATTTGCTACTAGAGTAGAAACAGGTTACCTTAGTTTCAGTTAAAGGAGGAAAATTTCTCTCCTTATTAGGCTAAGAGCTGTTGAAGAGAACTGCCTCTTTACCTGCCCACACTTCCTCTCTTTGCTCCTATGCTGTTCCTACAATTAGAGGTTCATAGTCAATCCACCACACAATTTTCATGTTGGGAAGACTTTTGTACACTGACCTCCCCCCCACCAATAGGGCTTCTGTGATCAAAGTCCGTGAAACCTGGTTGGATAAAGAATGCCAGACCAATGGGTTGCATCCACAGGTGTGCAATGGAAAAAACAAGGCAAAGATTTAAACAATTCCATATAAAAACACTCGTGTCTCAATAGTCTTTACAGAGCTAGAGATTCCATACACTTCTTGACTATAACAAAGGGAAACCTCAAGGCAACAATTCTCAAAATTTTCCCATTATGAATTCTTTCCATTGTTTTGGAATTCTTTTCCTCAGAGACTTCATTTTTGAAGAATTTTTGACAATCAAGCAGGTCGCCATTAAGTAATATTTGATTTTCCTCTTTATATTAATCAAAGTCCCATGAAACTGCCAATTGGAAAATCTGAGTAATAAGAGATAACCAGAGATACTCTACCAACATGATACAATTCACCTAAACAGGCTAAAAACTCAACATTTTCGTTAGCCGTGAAATCTTATCTGGGTAAATGCATGGACTTTGTCTTGTTCTGTTATTCTATTTTTGCTTATTTGCCTTCTTTTGCTTAGTTTGAATAATAGCAAGTACCTACCACTTAGTGAGCATTAGGAATTCTGCTAGCCAGTTTGCATGCCTATGTCTAATGCCCTCAGTGTGCCACATACGGGTATCATGCTCACCTCACTGATGACAAGACTAGGTTCCAGAGAGGCTAAGAAATACGCCCAAGGTTAAGCGTGGAGTAGTGGCCAAGTCCACATGACTCCAGGTCTGCCCGACTTAAGACCTGCTGCTGTATCCAGTATACCAGTGGGTCTTCTCTTGGGAGCCTTTAAAAATCACTGAGGCCCAGATTTCATCACAGAGTGGCATCGGACTTAAGAAACCTCCTTCAGTAATTCTAATGTGCACTGGGGTGGAGGCCAGCTAGTGACTGAAAGAGCTCCTGAGCTCCAGCGCTGCTGTCCTGGATCACAGGCAGTCAGGAGCCATCGCAGAGCCCATCACACAAATGATAACATGCTGCAACCCAGAAAGTCTCTTATCATTCCACCCAGTGATTTCCTAAGGAAACAAAACATATGTCCTATGATTTATGTGCAAGGATGTTCATTGACTGTAGCACCATTTATAGCATCCCTAATTAACCCAAATGCCAACAAGAAAGTAAAAAATAAACTAAAGGATGTCATGTGATTGTCTAGTATGCATCTTAAAAAAATGCAGATTGCTTAAAGAAGTGGAAAATTAATCAGAAAGTGTTGTTGAGAAAATAACATGGATAGCATAACCCTATAAAATTGTTAGATAATGCCTTCACATGGTTCAAATATCAAAACACTCTAAAAAATGCATTAAGAGATTTTCCTTCAATGACTGTCTTGCCCTCTCCCACCTCTTTTTTTTTTTTTTTTTTTGGTGAGGAAGATTTGCCCTGAGCTACCATCTGTGCCAATCTTCCTCTATTTTGTTTATGGGACGCCACCACAGCATGGCTTGATGAGCGGAGTGTAGGTCTGCGCCCAGGATCTAAATTCGCTAACCCCGTGCCGTCCAAGTGGAGCACATGAATTTAACCACCATGCTGTGAGGCCGGACCCCTCCTCTCCGACTTGTTACAGGTCATACTTTTGTTTCTTTGTCATTCTTCCAGTTTTGATTTACTCAAATATGAATGTACATATGTAAATATATATGCATGTATATATATATTCTCATTTCCTTCCTTCTTACACAGAGGTAGTAAACGTACACATTACTCCGCCCTTGTCTTTTCCCTTAAACATCCTATAGCTCTCTTTATGTCAGTATAGAGGGATACTTGACAGCTGCACGATATTTCACTGGTGAATGTGCAACACTTTATAAAATCATTTTCCTATGATAGACCGTTGGCTCATTTCCAATCTTTCTCTCTTACGAAAAAATGCTGAAATTATGAGTGTTTTCTGTCATTTTGAATGTGCGTATTGGTCATTTTGGTAGGTATTGCCAACTGGCCCATGATAAAGAGAGCATCATTTTTTACTTCTGCCACAGTGCTGGTGAATGCCAAGAGTGTGCCTCAGGAATTTCTAACCCGACAGGTGAAAATAGTGTCTCATCATGGATGTAATTTGCTCTTCTCTTACTATGAGTGAGGAGAAGCATCTTTTCATATATTGAAAGTCTGCATTTCTTTTTCTGTGAAATACTTGTTCACATCCTTTGACCATTTTTTTCTATTGGGTAATGATACCAACAAGTATGACACTCATTTATATGCCTCTCTGTATTTCTACAGGCATAGGCATAAAAAAACATGTTCAATGTATGATAGAGAGGGAGAGCACAGGTGGTGGTGGAGGAGACAGCCTGGGTGGTGGGAAGGGGCTGATGTTGCTGACGGTGTGTTATTTTCTCAGGCTTCTTTTGTTTACATGCTCTGTCAAATGTGGTTGATTCGTGGAAAGTGTTCAAACTCAAACTGACCCCTACTGTTTGGGCTTGTGCCGCTAGGGTGTTATAAGATAAATTAAGGACAGTGAAATCACAAGCAATTGTGCTCATTTTAAAAAGGGCACAGCTAATGGGAGGAAAATAACCATCTACACCCACAGGAAATTGCTATCAAACATACCCTTAGGCTGTGGGTAGGGGGTTCCCTGCTTTTTATATACAAAGTTTACTCCAATTAGCTACCACGTGAGTTGGGAATCTTATGCCCAGGACTGTTCAGATGCTGCATCTCAGCCCACTCTCATGACCCTTTTCTGAAGAAAAGACGAGACAGGACATCTTAGAGCTCTAAAATAATCCTAACATTCGCCGAGTATCTGTGATTGTCCATAGTGTTTGACTTATTGAGGCTAGTACCTTTTGGTTTTATTTTTCAGTGTAGATGGGTGAAATAAGACCCATGTCCCTGAACCTGGTAGCATGGAGAGACTGTAAATGTGGGCAACAGTGATGTGTTTTTTCCCTCCCAAGAACACAGAGATACAGAGGCCCTGAGTTCAGCTGGGCAATTGAATGTCATATACTGAATCATATAAGTCCCTCTAAAATGAGTCAGAGTCAACCTAAGCAAGGGTTAATAAAGGACATTGACATCAGATAAAAGTGAGATTGGGCTCAATTAGAAGAGAGCTTTTCAGCAATGTGAGCATAAAGATCAAATGTCCCCACTCCACCCACACAAGCATGGTGCAGAGTGGGTGACCAGGCCCATAGACTCAGTCTGTCCAGTCCCAGGGGAAAGCAGAGATCTATTACTGAGGTTAACACTTCAGGCTTTCACAGTCTGACTTCATGGTGGCACATTCTAATCACACTTCATTCTTCTTGGGGTGTTCTGTGAGAGCCAACTTCTGGGTGGGTCTTGGCTTCCTATGAAGATTGGCTGCATCTACTGGTTAAGCCCAGCATGTCTGGATGAGAGCTATTTCTCAGCTTAAATTAATATGCTGACGTTCATCATAGGCATCATCTGTGGGCTTGGTATATATGTGACTCATGAGTCCTGGCTCTGCCGCTTGCTCCCTGTGTGACCTTGGACAAGTTGCTCACCCACTCGAGTCTCACTTGCCTCAAGTGTCAATGGAGACAATAACAAGACCACATCTCATAGAACTGCACCCCTCACAGCACATGTAAGTCAGGGTTTGTAAATAAACAATGTCTGACACGGAGGCATTCTGGCTAAGTCAATAAAAATGAACTCATGCTCATTCTTTAGAAATTTTGGACTTTGAGATTTTTTTCATACTTCACAAATTTATACCTATGCCAAAAATGTTTAGAAATGTAACATTGGCAAAATGTGTCTGGAAAACTCATGTAAATAGGACAAATCTGCCTTATACTCACATTCATATTCTTTGAAATTTACCTGGAATCTACTCAAATAAAATGCTCCATATTTAACTACTTTGTTGTTACTGTTTCATTTTCAAAGACTTACTATAACAAAAGTAGCACTTGTAGTTGTAAAAGTGTTTTTTCACCGTCCTGCTTTTCCTCAACTTCTTCAGATCCTACATGGTAGGGAAGGGGAAGGAGAAAAAGCTTCACAATCCATTAAAGTAAGGAAAGATTTCTTCGGGATTACAACACAGATGCATAACATTTTAAATGAGAGATACATCTGTTTAATCCTCAAGAGAATAAGGTTAACAACACTGTAACTATAAAATAAAGTTTTACTTTATTTCTTGGTGGAGGAAAACCTTTAAAATAGGATCTATCACTCCCATTAATCTGTCAAAATGGATTCACTTATGTACTTCTAAAAACATTCATATAGACCAAGAATTATAATCCACTGCTAGTCTTCCTTGCTGACAAGCTTGCATATACTGTGCAAATGCAAATAACTTTGAGTTTTGGTACAAACAATTTAATCTGCATATTTTCAGAATCTCTGTCCCCAGTGACTGAGAGAGTTCTGAGGGCTTCCTGACACCAAGGGTGAAGCCAGAAAATCACTCTCCTGCACTGTTGGCAGTGACCACTGCTGCAACCACTCTGGGTCACTGCCTCGTGAGCGTTATCTTATTCATGCATTTGACCTTTGACCCGGTCATTCACCTCTGAAATTAATTCCTAAGGATATATCCCTGTGGAAATAATACTGGTTTTCTATTACATAGATTTTCCCTCTAAAAATTAGAAAAAATCCTGAATGTTTGAGAATAAAAGTAAAATTATTATATTTCCATGAAATATCTTATATCCACTTAAAATTAAGTTTATAGTTTATAACAACATGGAAAATGCATGTGCTCTAAAGTAAAAGCAAATGTGTAATAAATAAAATTGTATGTACTGTAAGATCAT
Organism: Tapirus indicus; assembly: GCA_031878705.1. Classification (NCBI taxonomy): domain Eukaryota; kingdom Metazoa; phylum Chordata; class Mammalia; order Perissodactyla; family Tapiridae; genus Tapirus; species Tapirus indicus. Next base: position 78,559,927 of record CM062917.1, read on the forward strand.
AGTTGATATAAATAAAAAACTAAATATAAATGTGCAAACCAGAAAGACTAGAAGAAAATAACCAAGTGGCTTACACACATTTCCAGAGATTCCAAAATTTCTACAATAAAATGAAACTGACCTTTTAATTTTTAAAACAGGGTATAAATAATAAGGGCAATATGACCACAATAGTGTAAATTACAAACGCAAACTAGAAGGAAACATACTAAACTGTCACACTGATGTTGGTGAGTAGTTTGAAGGACAGGTGACCTTTTATTTTTATCTTCCCAGGTTTTTATAAAAAGCATGCATTACTCTCATAATCTGGGAAGGAAGATAAAAAAGGAGCAGTGAGAAGACCAAGGGTTAGGGATAGGACCTACTCACACACAGAAGCAGCATGTCTCCCTGGTGCTTTCCTCTTTTCAGATAATACACTTCAAGAGGGACATTTTCTCTATGATAATGTCGACCTGGTTTACAGCCAAGAACAAAGCTGGTACAGGAGAAGGAGGCTGAGAATCCTAAGATTGTGTCCCACGTCTTAACCTCATCAATGTCACATAGTTCAGGTTATATTTGTGGTGAAATCAATAGAGAAAGGTATAACGGTTTGAAGGCTTCACTTTCCAGCCTCTTAAACTGCTGTAAATCTTAGAGACACTAGGGTGGTTTAACAGCCTTCTCAGTTTGAAAGGAGTCTGAGGAAGATGGTCATACCAAGTCCTCCTGTTTCTGGGCTCACTTTCCACCTGTCAGGCTAATGGCATTGGAGCCACAGTGAGAATCGTTGAGTTATTTGTGAGTCTTAAATAAATCCAAACTTTTAATTAAAACATAATAATATGTACACGCTACATAATATAAAAGTGAATGCTAGCAAGGCCTTCTGGCTCTGCTCAAGTGAGGAGGTCAGTAATTATCATTTTGAAAAGCAACTATAAAACTGGACTAGATGAACAAAATAACCATTTCAGCATTCTGGAAATGACCAAAGGCATACAACCATATGAGAAGTGCTTATGCTTGAAAATCTGCAGAATTCAGGCAACAACAATGGTGTTCATGCCTGGAGCTGCTCCCATTTCTTTCCCACCTCCTAATACCCAGCTGGATGGGCATGAAGGTTTTGCCATGTTAGGGTAGTCCATGAGGACTGGATAAAAATTATACAGTTGAGGGGAAATCACTTAATTTGGGGTGGGGGTGATATGATGGTGAAAGGACAAACTCAGTGTCATGCAAGCAGGAAGGGCCAGAGGCATGGTGGCAGCAAACATATGCTTGGCTGAAGCTGTGTGCATGCTTAGCAGAGACACAAGAGAGCTCATGCTAGCCAAAGACTCCTGGTCGACCCTGAGGCTGTGAGCATATGCAGAGGAGACATGAAAGGACTCAGAAAAATGTACAAGCTGGGGAAGACTCAAGATGGCCTGAAATTTGAATGTGCTCCCAATACATCCACATATCCACCTGGTACAGGATGGAAATCTTAATCAGGGGCTTGCGCACAATCTCTGTCCAATCACTGGCTACCACTAAACTATGTTAGACACAGGGGGAACCTCCAGGGAGCTAGGTTTAAAAAGAAAAGAATTAAGAATAATTGAGAAAAGACATCAGCAGCCATACAATACTGGGGGCATAATTTCACAGATTTAGCTCATGCAATTTTCGAAGCAAACAAACAACAATACCAGCAACCTTATGGGGAAAAAATAAGAATCTAGAGTTGCTGTAATTTATTTCCAGCAAAATGCTTTTCAATATAAAATTAGAAGATGGGCAAAGAATCAGAAAAGTTTGAAAACAAAACAAAAACTACAACTCAATCAAACTGTCTCTGAGAGTCTCCAGATATTCTATTTATCAAAGACTTCAAAGCAGCTATTATAAATATGTTAAAAAATATGGAAAACCATGTTTAAGCAATTAAAGGAAAGAATGACAACAGAAATCAACACAAAGATATTCTCAAGGAGAAAAATTATGCAATTAACAGGTTAAAAAATAAAATCTAGAGTACCAAAGTATAATAACTGAAGTGAAATATTCACTAGAGTTAAGAGAATATTCAAGGTGGCAAAAGACAGAATCTATAAACGTGAAGATAGAACAATAGAACTTTTCCAATCTGAATGAATAACAGACAGAAAAAGTGTGAAAAAGATTGAACAGAGCTCAGAGATCTACAAGAGAACATCAAGCATAGCAACATACATGTAATGGGGCTCTCAAAATAAGAGAAGAAAAAAAATCAGGAAAAATGCATGAAGAAATAAGGGCCAAAAATCCTCAAATTTGTTTAAATATTAACCTACACATCTAATAAGCTAAACAAACACCGATCAGGACATATACAAAGAGATCCACATGTAGACACATTGTAGGCAACACGCTGAAAACCAAGGAATGCACAAAAACACAAGAATTCAAATTTATAAGATGTCACTAAAGCAATGCTTAGGGGAAAATTTATGGCTTGAAATATGTATGTTAAAAAAGAAAAAAAAAAAGATGTAAAATCAATCTTGAAAAAGAAGAGGGAGCTAAACCTAGCCCAGGTAAAGGAAATAAAAAAAATTGGAATGTAAATAATTGAAATGGAAAACAGAAAACAGAAAAATCAGTGAAAACAGAAGGCACTTTGAAAATATCACCAAATACTGACAAACCTCAAGCTAGAAGTACCAAGACAAAATGAGAGAAGACTCAAATTAGCAAAATCAAGAAAACAAAGGAAGCACATTTACACCAATCCTACAGAAACTAAGAAGCATTAAAGAAGAATAGTATGAATAATTTACATCAACAAACAAAATAACTTAGAAGTAGAGGAATGCCTGGAAAGCTCAAATTGCCAAAACGGACTCAAGAATAAATAAAAAATCTGAACAGACCTATATATAATAAGTAAAACAATTGAATTAGTAATTAAAATCTTCCCACAAAGAAAATCCCTGGCCCAAATGCTTACCTTGGAGCATCTATCAAACATTTAAAGAAGGAACAATACTGATCCTTCACCAGAAGGATTCATTCAGAAAAAAAGGAGTTGGGAACACTTCCCAATGTGTTGTATGAGGCTAGCATTACCCTGACATCAAAGCAAAAGACATAATGAGAAATCCACAAACCAATAGGTACAAAAATCATGATCATAGGTAGAAAAATCCTAGAAGATATTAGCAAATTGAATCCAGAAACATACCTAATGGACTGCAAACAACCAAGTGGGATTTATCCCAGACATAAACAGTTGATTTAACATCAAAAGATCAATTAATGTCACATCATATTAACTGAATATAGGATAAAAATCACATGATCATCTCAGTAGATGCATACAAAACATTTGAAAAATCTGATGCCCATTCATGATAAAATCTCTCCACACAGTAGGAATAAAATGGAACTTCCTCAACCTGATAGAGGGCATCTGTGAAAACCCACAGCTACCATCACACTTCATGTTGATAACTGAATACTTTTCCCCACAGACCTGGAACAAGACAAGGATGTCTGCTCTTGCCACTTCTATCCAGCATTGTGCTGGAGGTTCCAGACACTGCAAGAAGAAAAAAACCCCAAATTAATGTACCCTGCAGATTGAAAAGGAAAATGTAAAACACTAGTTATCCACAGAAGACATGATTTTATATGTAGAAATTTCCATGGAATCCACACACACATAAAATCCAAACTCAAACTAGTAAACAAATTTTTCAAAGTCATAAGATACAAATATTGACTATACAAATTACCAATTGTATTTCTATGTACTAGCAATGAATATTTTGAAAGTGAAAGTAAAAAAAGTTACATTCACAATAGGGCCAAAAGAATAAAATACTTAGGAAATAATTTAACAAAACTTGTATGCTGACCACTATAAAACAATGCAGAGAAAAATTAAACATCTAAATAAATGCAGACAGAGTCCATGTTCATGATTAGAAGATCCAGCATTGTCATTATGGCGATTCCTCCCAAAGTGACCTGTAAATTCAATGCAGCAGGCTTCTGGGGCAAAATTAACAGGCTTATCCGAAAATTTACATGAAAACACAAAAGACCCAGAAAAGCCAGAATAATTTTGACAAGGAACAAACTTGGAGGACCGTTATGGTCACCCTGCAAAAGCAGTGTGGGGACGGAGCCCCAAAACGTGATTTGGACATTGAGACTGATGATGCCACACATACCAGAAGGTCTGACAAGATTCATTACTTACAAAATCGAGATCTTGAGACAGCAGGGCAGGCCTGTCAAGCAAGGCCTTGTAGGACCTGATTTCAAAGGTATATAAAAATAAAACCACAGTAATCAAGCCAGTGTGGTCCTGGGGCAAGGAGAGCACACAGGTCAACAGGGAAAACTGAGTCCAGAAGTAAATCCGACTATTTAGGGTCAATTGGTTTTTGAGAAATGTGCTGAGTTAACTTGTTGAAAGAATAGTCTTTTCAACAAATGGTGCTGCGACAATTGCATATTCATAGACAAAAGAATGAATTCAGTTCCTTACCTCCTCCATACACAAATATGAATTCAAAATAGCCAGGAAGGGATGCTAGAAAGTAGTCTAAGTAACTAAATGCAACCAGAACACTGTATTTTTTAAGCAGGAGGCAGGAGATTGAAAACAAATGTAATGTTGCATTCAAACGCAATGGCCCAAGGAGGACAGAAATTAATCTCTGAATCACACGCAGCCAAGCAGGTTACTTAGGGCCCAGGCCCTGGAGACAGGTAGACTTGGCTCAAATTCTTAGTGTGCTCTTCGTTAGCCAGGCAATCACAAGTAAGTTGCTTAACCTCCCTAATCCTCTGTTTCATTTGCAAAATGGAGATTGGCAACACCTACTTCATGCTTGCAAAGAAAGAATGAATATATATACAATGTTTGACATTCAATAAGAGGTATTTGTTATCATTTCATGGATCAATATTTCTGAAATGGACTTAAAAATTAGTCTTTTACAAAAAGCCATCAACTCAACTCAAAGTACTAGAAGAAATTTCTGCTACCTTTTGAAGTCCACCACTATTAATTGAATGACTGCTCTTCAAGAACATCTTCTGCTCTTTGCTTACAGGCATGGGAGAGTTATTCTTGAGTTTCTGCCATCTTTCTGAAATTTCCTTCGTGGTCCCTTACACTTTATAAATTAAAAAGAAATTCTAAATACATTGATTTCTGTATAGACTAAGTGGATTGTGGCATGGGTTTTGGAATCTCTTAGACTTGAGTTTGAATCCAGGCTCCATGAACTATTTCTTAAGTGACCCTGAGCAGGTGAAACACTTGAAGATTCCCATGATCTCGTCTGTCAAATGTGGTTGATTATAACTGCTTTGAAGTATTATAATAAGGATTAAAATTGTAACAAGAGTTAAATTGTACTTAAGACTGACTTAGCATTTATTTTAAAAACAAACAACTTGGCACAATCCCTGGCACATGGTGGGTGAGGAATCCAGAGTAAGTGTTATTATTCCCATTTACAGTGACTTTCCCAAGGACACATCCTCCAAGTTGCAGTGCTTGGACTTGAGCTGTCATGCTGTCTTTTCGAAAGCAATATATCCTCACAGACTTGTAACGTCTCATGTCAAACTCCAATGTGTCCCTTTTGGCAGCTGTGTCCTGAAAAGGACTATCTCCCCTCAGCTCATTGTTTATTGGATTACATCATTTACTGCTTGGGGAGCTAGGCTCCCAGGCTGAGCCATGTAACTGGACCATTCATGGGGAAAGGTACTCTGCAAGGCTGGCACCATGTGGAGTGGATCAGAACCCTCAGTTCCCTGAAGACCGCATGCACCTGGCAGCCACAGAGCCTGTGGGAAGAGCAGGCAGGATGTGAAGCTTTGGTTGAGGTTTCTGGGCTACACTCAGCTTCCCTGGAAACTGCACCTGGTCCAGCCCTGTCACAGCACTGGCAGGAGGTGCTGCTGCTTTCTGGGAAGCTGCAGGGCACCATAGAGCAGCACAGGGCCCAGGGACATGAACTGGGCCTCTTTGTCCACCTAATGTGGCTTCCTCTCTCCTCCACTGTCAAGTCCTATTTTAGCCCCATGTGATGAGGAATGATTTGCATTAGAGTCACTGCTTCCCATCTATGTCCCAGTCCAGACTGACTGTATGAAAATGTTCACTGACAGCTTTTAATCTTCTTTGGAAAGAACACACACTGCATAATTCAGTTTTACTGACACCCTTATGAGAATCTTCCAAGAGGCATACATGGTACTTTATCTCATAAATATATATTAAATACCCAGGCTTTACTTCAAATGCTCTTGATACAGAGGTATGTGCCCTCATGAAGCTCATTACAAACACTATTGACCCGCCTCACTGTGGTCACAAAACGATATAGAGCGAACAGACATCTATTCAGAGGTTAGGAAATCATAGGAAACTCTAATAATTCATGATAAATAGTCTATTTCCCATATTGCTGCTAGGTAACACCTCACCAACTGAAATAAGAATATCAGCAATAATCTGCATGCTATACCATTCTCGCCAAGGGAGCAATGTTTCTGACAGCTCTTTTATCATCACCATAATAATTTTGATCTCTTGATATGTAACAGAGAAGCAGAAGAAATAAATTTACATTTGTGATCTTGAACTCATTCTCCCATCATAGCAAACTGACCAGACACATATGCCTACATGCCACAGGCCCCCAGGACACCAGAGAAGAGGAAGAGAGAGAAAAAGAGGGAGAGAAGGAGGAGAGGAGTCAATATGACAGAGGGAGAGGAAGCTACAGAGACACTGATGGCATAGAAATTAGTAATAGAAACATAGGATATGGAGCAGAGTGGGAGCAAGAGAAAAAGAGAGAATGGCTGATGCCGTGGATAGAGATAAAAGGAGTTAGTGAGAGACAAAAATGCACATAGAGAACAATAGATCTCTGTAATGAGAGGACGAGAGAAATAATAACAGAAAGGCAGAGACATCAAAGGACAGAGAGGGACAGTGACAGAGACAGAGGGATAGAGAGACAGAAATAGAGAGATGCAGAGAAGGAGGGAAGATGGATATAGAGAAAAAAAGACCAGAGAGTAGAGAGAGATTTTGATATAAATAGAGTGATAGAGAGGGAGGGAGAGAGAGGGAGACATACACAGACAGAGATAGAGAAATAGGGAAAGATACAGTAAGAGAGAATTGGAGATGGAGAGAGAGAATGATAGAGGTATAGAGATAAAGGATATATGTGGGTATATTGAGTGTGATAGATTTAGGAAGATTGAGATAGGTATACAGAAACAGAGGTAATTACTGACCAAAGAATGTTAGAGATATATACATATTTATATACATGTTATTGCAAACTGTATATTTATTTATTATTGCAGATTTACTTATATGTGTGTATATATTTTATATCTTATGTATTATATAAATTTCTAACTTTTTTTCTTTATGTATAGTCTCTATCTATTTATTTATCTTGAGAAGAAGGACATGACCACTGACTTCCAAAAATTTGCCCATGAAAATCCCATGAATAGCAGTGGAACATTGTCTGATAGGAGGTTGGATGGAGGATGAGAGTATGGTGCGAAAATACCGGATGTGGTTCTGCTCCGCTGTACATAGGGTTGCTAGGAGTTGGAATTGACTCGATGAGATTTCTCGACAAGAAATCTATATAACTATCTCTCATCTATCTATCTATCTATCTATCTATCTATCTATCTATCTATCTATCTATCTATCTATCATCTATCACTCTCCATCCTATTCCACAATAATGCTTTACAATAAACACCCCAAAACATCATGGCTTAAAACAACAATCATTTCTTAATTCTCACAAGCCCATTTATCAGCTAGGCTGTTCTGCTGATCTGGCCCAGGCTCAGCTGATTTAAGTTGGACTTGGTCACGTTGGTCAGCTGATGGGTTGGCTGGGGGCTGGCTGGTCAAGGTGGCCTGGGCTGGAATGAATCAGCTCTGTTGCATGTGGTATTTCATCTTCCAGCAGGCCAGTCGGGACTTGTTCTCATGACAATGGTGAGGGTCCAAGAAAGCTAGCAGAAGTGCATTACGCCTCTTGAGGCCTCGACTCGGAACTGGAACCCCATAACTTCCTCCCATATTCAAAAATGGGAAAATAAACTGCACCTCTTGATTGAGGAGCTGTGAATTCACATTGCAAGGAGTGAGCTCCAGGCTGGAAATTTTGCAGTGAGCACATTTGGGCCTGTGTCTCTCATTGAATGAGACTACAATCCCTGCCCGGTGGACCCTGAGCATGGAGAGAATCCTGGTGGTTTTTGTACTCTCTTTATCCTCTCCCCACTGGGCCCTGAAGGCAGACACAGTTGCAGGAAATGCACAGCAGAGCAAATATGCTGAAGCCCCACTTCTCTGACCAGGGGACTGGAGGAGGGATCCCTGTGAACTGGAAAGTGTTGTAGAGACTGCAGAGAGAAGAGAGTTGAAGAAAGACATCTCATACAATAGGATTAGAATCACTGGGTTTACCCGCTAGCTGTGCAGACATAGATATGACCCTAAACAGCCTACCATTGGCTTTACAAAGTGAACCACCTAGGTCCTAGACTGGCCACTGGGTGGCATACACAGGACAGATCTGAGTAGTACAGCAAAGGCTCTGAAAACTGCACTGATTGGAAGTGCCCACCTAAAGCACATGGGAACTTGCGACCCCTAGCTGGGTCAAATGCCTGTGAACAAACCACTAAACATTCTCCATAGTATTTAAAAACGGCCTAGATCACCTAACATAATATTCAAAATGTGCAGAAGGCAATCCAAAATTACTCAATATATGGAGAACCAGGAAAATCTCAACATCTCACAATGGAAAAGACATTAACAGATGTCAGTCTTGAAATGACACAGATTTGGATATAACAGAGAATTTAAAGTAGCTATTATGACCATAGGAGGAAATGGAAAGACAGGTAGAGATAGCGATAGAGTGTAAAATAGATGAGAGAGATATAAAGAGAAATAAAAAGAAAGATAGGTAGTAGAGCTAGACAGAGAGATACAGAGACAGAAATATAAAGAGATAAGGAGAGATATAGTAAGAAAGAAGAGAGAGAAAGAGAAATAGAGAAGGAGAAGGAGACAGAGCTGGAATGGGAGATAGAAAAGCAGAGTGGGAAGGAGAACAATAAGAAAGAGAGAAAAAGAAAGAGTGTGGACCTAGACAAGGAGAGATGTGGGGGTATGAACAGTGATAGAGAAAGTAAGGGCGGAGATAGAGAAATAGAAAGGTAGAGAGAGAAAGAGCCAGTGCAAGAGGCAGAGCTATAAGGAATTTATGATAGTCGTCTAAGCCCAGTGCATCATTAGGGTTGCATAACAGTAATTTCCTAATTTTAATACTTCTGCATTCATCAGTTGTAATACCCACATAAAGAAGAACTTTCATTCATTAGCTTTGTGGTATCCTAAAATACAGTTTGTACAGAAACAGCAAGGAAAATGTTTGATTCTTTTTTTAATTTCCATTTTCAGAATAGTGAGACAGTGCCTTAGCAACCTCCACAGGTGATATTAATTTTGAGTTTCATCAATGAACCTGTGTGTTTTATATATTTTTTCTTTAATGTATTTGTGTTGGTGTTATTCTTTGGGCGCTCACATTGTCCTCTCTGGGGCCAGTGAGAGAGACACTGCGAGTTGGTTTCTGTGTCCAGTGACATGACCTTAGTAGTCTCTCATGGCTTCTTTGCTTTCAGGCAAGACGCATGTCATTGACCTTGCGCATCTCCTTTGCAGTCCTGGATTCAGCCACTTCTCAATTTAGCCCTAGTCTTTTAGTGAGAAATGGTATTTGATGCCACAGTACAGATGCTAGGAGAGCTCATTGCTCCTGGATCATTACTGGTTTTTAATTTTTCAGTTGAGAGCTAAAAAAAGTAAGTATTTTTCAAGGAAAAAACAGATTCAAATTATAGATCATAAGGTTTTTATCATAATTTCAAATTTTTATATCTGCTCTTTTACCCTTATACTGAAATATTGATTTGTAATAGTATCAACGTAAATTTATAAAAATATAAATATAAACAATATTAAAATTACCATTAACAACACTAGCCTCAGAGGATGTAATTTGATATTTTTCTTCCCTCTTTCTGTTTCTCTTTTTCACCCTCCCTTTCTTTCTTCCTTTCTTTCTCTCTGTCTCAGGGTACCTTATGTTCCATGAACATGTTCTAGCACCAATTGTGCCCTCTTTTCATTACTGTGGTTTACAGTTCTTTTCACATTCTGTTGGAGTAGTTTCCTTTTATTACTCTTTTTAAGAATTTTCTTTCCATCCTAGTGTGATGGAATTCTTTCCTTTCTTAGCTGTAAACCATGATTCTGTCCAGTCAGGATGTTCTGGACTCTGAGGCACTTGAGCTTGCTTCCTGCATAGCCACCTGGAATGTTCTCTTGCAGAGCTGCTGCTGTGACCCCTCATGTCCCTGCACATGGGGTTCCAGGGGCAAAAGGAAGAGCAGCCTGAGTCCCCCCTTTCTCATTCCCCAGCTATCTGTTAGGACAGCAGAAAATGAGTCACCTCAGAGAGAGAGGGTGAAAAAATGATAGAGAGGGGCATTGTTCCACATTCTACTATGAATGCTGTAAACATACATCCAAACACATTTATAAAAGTGGGGAGTGAAAATCCTTGTGCGCACCACTTCAATTCTCCCCTGATTTCACTATTCTTGTTTGATTGTCTATGTACACATCTATGAATCCAGGTAAAGTGCAGAAGTGGGTACAGTTCCTGAGGGGAGGGCTGCCTAATAAAACACAGGATGAACAAGGAAATCTGAATAGGAGAGAAATAACAAATTCTTTTTTAGTTCAAGTCTGTCCTAAATATTGCATAGCACCCTGAACTTTTTTTTTCACTAAATCTGGCAGCTCTATGTGGTGCGGGCTTTTTACTTGAGGATGAACAGGAATCCTCTAACAAATTGACTTGCCCCCTACCACACACACAGATACACACACACACGCATCCTTTTAACTTTGAGGAGAGTCAAATGTAGACCAACATAACTGATCCTAATATCTTTTAATGGCAGGTTCAGTGCTTATCAGATTTGCTGTTGGTGCCTCACAGTTTACTGACAGACGTAAAAAGCAAGGTGGTTCAGGGCAAGTATAAAGAAACGACATTGCAGGACACGACCATGGCAGCAGCATGAACATGGAAACCCTGATTACAGGGAAGTTCCCTGACTCAGGACTGATCCCTGCACTAGGGAACAGGCCAGCTTTATCCTTGGTTCTCCTGCTCACCCCATCAGCTCCAGATTGTCCCTCCCTCTGTTCTGCGCCTCAGTGCCCCTGGCTCCTCCTCTTCTGAAGAGGGCCTGCTCTCAGACTGCCCAGGAGGGCTCTCAAGAAATGGGTTGAAGCAGAGAGGCAGAGCTCCTCCCCAGTCCTCCCCCAGGACCACCCACTCTGGGTTATCAGCTGGGTGGTCTTCTAGGAGAGCCCCTCAGTCACTGCTCTGCCTATGACAGCTGTCCAGAAGCAGCTCTAGCTCCCTGCCTTGTGTCCTGGGCTCACTGTCTTTTGAGCAGGACTGGAGTTCTGAGGGGATTCTGCTCCTCCTGTCATCTCGCCTTTTCCTTCTACGGCCCAAGGAAGAGGCATGCTGTGGGCTTTAGCCCTCCTTCTAGCTTTCCTGACCCCTGGTATGTATGCTGCCTAGATGCTTCTAGGAGTTTTCTTCCTTTTTTTGGCAATGGGAGGCCATACTAAGGAATTACTGTTCTCTCTTTCTCATTACTTTTTTTGTTCCCATTGCAGCCACTCAGGTATCTTCCAACTTGGAAGGGACACAGATTTTAGTCACCAGACAGGCTGGATCATCTGTTGTAATCACTTGTGATATTAAACAAACCATCACCTTTGTCCACTGGTACCGGTACCAGGAAGGGATGGCCCCACAACGACTTCTATATTTCCATTTCCTACAATCAAGGTTGGTGACAGATTCGGGAATCAGTTCAGAGAAATACCATAGTTATGGAAGTACAGACAAGAAACGTAAAATTGAACTCCGAAATTTGGAAGAAAGTGATTCTGGTGTGTATTACTGTGCTGTCTGGGAGAGTCACAATGATTCAGACCTCCCCTATACTGCACTGAAAATTTTGCTTGTGGCTGCCAAGAGCAGCCTTGGCACACAGGATAGACCAGCCCTGCCTCCCTTCCTGTCCTGACTTCACTGTGTTCTGAACAAGGAGAGACCCTGAGCTCAATGCCCAACCCCAACCCTTGTATCCCACTGTTCTCCCTTCTCCCCCATAAGCCATAGAACTTTCCTAAAGATGGATCTCTCATCTCTAGCCCTTAGATAAGCAGTCTGACAGACAGAATATTCTTTCAGCTCTCCTAGGAGCTAGTGGCACCTATTCAATCTGCTTCTTGGGACAGACAAGGTAATCCTGAGTTGATCTATTGGGGGAGACATTTAGAACAGCAATATGGAAGATTCGCGGTACTGACTCATTGATCTAATCGTTACTCAGAAAAACATCTGGGAAAGAAGATCATGCATTAATCAGGAGTATGAGAAAGGATGGAATGACAACTTTGGACTTCATGAAGACCTCAAGCTGATATCTGATTTATCTTTTGGACAAGCTGATATTTCCCGCACCATAACCAACCATAGCACTGTTGATACAGTGAAAGTATAGAAATAAAGTGATTGTTGTAGAGATGCCAATAACTGTATTCTACTCACACCTTCTTTTGAAGTTCAGCCACAGTCAGAATTGTTCTTTCTTAAACCAGTAAAGCCAAAGCTCCTTTCCACCCTTCCCCCTAACAGTGACATGGGTCAAGTCCTAAACTGGAATGAGACTTATTAGATTTTTTTTTCATAATTAAAATTAAGGGGCACTTGAGTTGAGCAATCAGACAATGAGTAGTATATATTTGTATTGAAAAGTCATATAGGAAAGTGTTGAGGCTGCCACATTGGGCCAGGTTTAAGGATGTACAATTAATACCGAAGTACAGAAATGCCGGATTCACATGGGTATGGTCTCTTGTGTATTGGATCCTCCAATCATCTCCAGAACTCTTCACCTTGACTCTAGCTTAGAGTTTAAGTCCCTACAACAGTGTTTCTCAAATTGTAGTCCATGGACTACCTGCATCAGAAGCACATGGGGGGTTTGAATAAAAGTGCAGGTTCTGGGTAACATTCAAGAAAATGAATCAGAATCTTAGAATGAAGGCTTAAATTAAAAGGTTCTGTATTTTTCAATGACCTCCACACTGATTCTTATTCAGATTGATTTTTAAGAACTGCTATCCTTGCAATAACAGATAGGGTGATGTGTCTCCCTCTGAAATGGGCAGGTTCCCAGCCTGAAACAGGAATGCATTCTAGAAGGTGCTCATGGGCTTCTTCTCAACACACAAACCCCTCCTCTCTTATTGTACGCGTAGATGCTGCTGCTCTAACAGGTCATCACATTTCTCCATGATAATTCCACCAGAACCACAAGTGGAAACTTCAGTTCCTTCTCACGTCTGTCACTTCAGGCAAGAAGAATTTTATACTAAATGAAACAGCTTTCACTTGCTCCATTGTACCAGGGACCACGTATTTTAACAATTTTGCAGTTCTATGAAAGCTTGTTCCTTACACTGAAGCATAAATTTATTCTCATTTATAATTTTCTAATAGTGTTAAGACTTTGTTCTGCACATTTTTTCTTTGATCTGCTTTGAAGTGAATTTTTGTATATGGAGGTAAGGTAGGAATCTGAATGTGGAGATCCAATTTCTCCCACAAATTATTGACTAATCCCTCATTTCTCCCACTGTTTTTCCTTGCCACCACTGTAATAACTAAGTTTCCCTAGGCTCACACAGCCCTTTCTACTCTCTCTCTTCTTTTCCAGTCTATGTGTCAACTTACATGTGCCAGTTTTTCTAAGGATACAACTAGTTGTAGAGACACTGTGTATATAGAACTTCACCTTTCAAATGTGGCCAAATCCAGATTTGTCTATTCCTGTGCCAGGAACAGAGTATTTTAATTAGTATAGCTTTATAATAATTCTTGCTTTTTGGTAAGCAAGTTTTCTTGCCTTTTTTTTCCCCCAAAATTTCCTTGACTTTATTTTATGCATGAATAAACCCTTAATATATGTACATTTATTTATTTAGAAAGTAATGTTATATGAACTATGGTAGAAATGCATTGTGTATATTACAAAACATGTACAAAAATAAACCATTTAAAAATATGTGATACAAGCAAATACAAATAATATTTCTAACACTCTTTTCTCACAAACCAAAGTATTGTTTCACGCACTCCAGTTTGAAAACCACAGCACCATCAATGCCAATGCCAATAATACACTTCATTTTAAATTCTATTTCCTGACTGACCTCACATCCCTTAGACAAATCATACTTAGTGTCTTCTTTTTTTTCTTCAAACCAAATTCTCATAATCCCTTTATAGCACACCTTTACTTCATTCTCTGAATTACTTTTGAGCTTATGAATGCACACTTGATTGTGTCTTTTCATGTTCTTTAAAAGAAAGCACCCCCAAACGTGATAAATCTTGGGTTTACTCAGCTTTTTAAGCAGACCTTTGTAAGGAATGTCTGGGAGTCTGACTTTCGTCATCTGTTGACTGAGAATGATAGTGTGTGCCTCATAGAGTTTCATTGCCTTCAGTGGTTGTAAACATGAGGTTAATGTTGTGAAAGGGCATAGTTATTACATTTAGCAACAGTGTATGTAAATGCTTACTTTAATTCAATTAAACAGGGCTCTTAATTTCCATTATAACATCTGCAGATAGAAAATTACCTCACATTTTCAACATATACATATAGACATACATGAAAACACAGGCTGACACAGACAGAGACCTTATAGCTTCTGTTACATTTTTGTTATGAATCAAGTGCAATACAAAACTCATTAGTTTATGAGAAACATTTGTATTTTAAAGAATGGCTCTCTGGTTCTAGAGAAGAGGGGAGCAGAAAATTTACATAATAAAGCCACAGAGAAAGCAGTCAAGTTTCTTCAAGATGCAGTTACTGGGGCATATTTGCCTTATCAGTTTCTAATGTCTCAATAATAGTTTGAATGTCTCAATATGTACGAGCATTCTGAGAGGAAGAGGGGAGGCTTTGGAATTGGCAAAAGGACAAATGAACTTTGAAATTCTTTCTAGAGTCAGACCTCTGGCCTTGTAGAGATTTGCAAGACAAAGATGGTTGCTTCCAGTTCCCCCAAAGAACTGGATTACAGTCTGAATGAGAAAAGAGATTGATCTACCCTTCCAGCTATATTTTTCCAATCACTTCTTTATATTAGGGAAATTTTAAACTTAAGAAGTGAATTAAAAGATTTTTATGTTCTAGAACTTCAAGACAAGGTATCTCACCTTTAAAAAGTCTGAACAAAGTGTTTAATAACAAAGGCTCTCTTTCTAAGTCTACAATTTAACTCTAGACCAATTTACCTTGATGGGAAGGTTTCATTATCTTTTTTATTAGCACCTGATATTAGCTTCTAGTTTTTATCTCATACTGTGGGGACTCAGACAATCCTATTGACTTCCCTTAAATATGTTTAATTAGCATTGCCTGAAGGGCATATTTATATGCTGTCTTATGATCAAGGAGGGGAAATTTTCCTCAGTGAGGTACAATATCTATCCCCATAATACAATCTATGATAGAATCCGGCAAAAGGTAAAGATGCCTGTGTCTTGCCTTATGCTTTTTTCTTTTTATGAAAATGACAGAAAAGGCAGAGTAACCATCTCTGGGTGGCAAAGGAGCAATAAGCCAAGTAGTACTCAGTAGCTTATACTACATACTCATAGCTAAAAGTTATCCAATTTTGAAAAATGCAGCCTAAAGGCCTACATGTGAGGATCGAATTAGCACTTTCCATTGTCTCAGAACCTAGACATGGCCAGTCAAAAGAACATTTATGCTGCAGCTAGAACCAGATCATGAAAATTTTGGGGGTCCCTGAAACCAAGACCCTCACAATGAAGGCCAAGCCAAGGCTTCCTTCTAATGGCCAGTGTAATTCTCCTGAGGCTGATAACTGTTTGGTAGGACCCTTAGCCACAAACAGGAGTGCAACCTGCTTTTCTGTCCAACCATCTCTAACCACAAAATGGAGTGCTACCACATAGTCTTTGTCCCACCATAGTTTTTGGATGCCCCCATCATGATGATTATCAAGCCAAACCATCATGACACAAAATAAGCTTGGTAAAATTATGCTGTTCTCTGTATACATTTACAGTTTCTGGAAGATTTTGGTTGAAATGTGGAGTCCTTGACTCTAAAGATTTCTTTGATTCTTGGTTCAAAAGCTCTAAAGGAGCCCAAAATGACCATTGTAATTTTAAATTATCCCAACTGTTTACAATTATCCCCATTTTAGGGGGCTTTTCCTAAGGTGGTTGAAACAAACAAGGTAATTTCTAAGAAAGTTTTTTATGATCACTGAGAAACTCAGTCCCCAAACAGCCAATTTTAACAAATAAAACAGTCAGGCGTAGATAAACATGAACAGAAACCAAAATCAAATACTGTGGGGCTCTAACCCAGAGCTGGGACTCTAACTCAATCCTTTTGAGTGCCCCAGCAGTTGTAACCCTTTGATTAGACAATTTTAGGCCCAGACATATTTTAACGAGGTCACTCACCCAAAAGTTGTCTGATCCTGGAGCTATATACAGACATAGACAAAGACACCGAAAAACCAGACACAAGTGAACTAAATTTTGGCTAAAAAGTCCTACAACTCTTTCTACTCTAAATGCATACACAGATGGTCCTATTGGACTACAGGTGGTGTTGCCAAAAATGAAAGGACCCCATATGGAGGGGAAGGGAGTTCACCGGCATCTAAGAAGTGACTTACCCTATTCCAGATTGAACCCATGAAATTGTAAGATGTGGCCTTTTCTCTTCCTACCACAGTCAGCATTAGTAGGCAGCTGGCATTGGTAAGGGGAAAGCAGGAAGGGCAGATTCTACAAGACAAAGGGAGCCTCAACAGCTGCTAGGAACTTCTCCAGCAGGTTGTCTGTCCAAGGTTGACTGGCCATGAGTAGGAATTAAGGTCAAATCTGGGGTGCCAAATTTGTTACTGCCCAAGGGGGAGAGGTCTTCTTGCTGCAAGACATGACAGTAGTCGAGAGGGAAGGTGGCAGAGGAGAAAGGGTTTTATTAGAACTCGCTAGCAAGGGAGAAGTAGGCTGGCTAATGTCCAAAAGAACCATCTTACAGAACAAAGGCTACAGGCCACTTATATAGGAGGCTGGTCTCTGGGAGTGGGAGGCATCTGGTCTCTGGGTGAGGCAGATATCGGGTCTCAAGGTCAGGCAGACATCTGGTCTTCAGGTGGAACAGACATCTGCTCTTAGTTTCTGATAATGTTTTGTTTTACTGGATATGCATCAGAGACCAGAGCAACGCCCTGCACCCTGATTTAGTTTAAAGATAATAAGAACAAAATCTTTAACATGTCTAATAAAGATTATTGTTTACATCAGTGGTGCCAACATATGTTTTGTTAAAATAACTTCCTATGTTCAAAAAGACTGAGGTCTCTCTATTAAGGTTTTTAAACTGTTTATGTTGTCATGTTGATTGAATTGATAACCAAGCATTGTTTCTCATTTGACCAAGTGTTTTAAACCTTTTCAATATTTTTGATCAACTTCCCCCCAAATTAAAGTCTTTCCTTTGATTTCAAAAAAGGAAACTTTGAGAATTTCCAATTAGCCCTAGGACTTCTCTAATAACTTTTTCTCTCTCTTTCGATAAGCAAGAATATATTAAACTAATTAGACTTATTGATATATTAAATTACATGGGAAGCATCATCAAATAAATGATGATAAACTTTCCTAGGTGATATAATGTGGGTAAATGTTATTGATGTAAGTGTTTTAAAAATTATATAAAATTCCTAAAATTCTGATCTGTCCTGGTTGTCTGTCATAATTCTAGTTATTATTTTTAAGTGACATATGACACAGAAATTATGAAATTTCTTTGTCAGTTGCCTTTTGTAAGTCTTTTGTCATTTATAGACAGTTTTGTTTTACTCTGCTTTTACAAATGTATTCATCTTCAGTGAGATTCATGGAAAGGACTCTTACTCTAGAATTCAGGTTTCTGATAAATTTTCAGATCATACAACTGAACTGGGTAAAAATAATTACAGAACTCTAATGGACAAACTGATGGCTTCATGAATCTGCTAAGAAAAGATCAAGATCAAGAGTTGATTATATGGGATTAAAGGAACCGATAAGGATGATTATAATTTTTATGTATTTTTGTTTGAAATACTGTTGATTTTTAAAATCTGTTGTTTCTTCAGATTTAAGAAAATCTTTTGTCTTTTATCTTAAGAGAAAACTATGACTTATAGCAATTTGATAAATTATACCTTTGTAAGCAGAATTGAAATATTTATATTTTTCTCCCTACATGATCCCTTCAGAATTTAGAAACTCTTAGTGAGTGAATAATTTTACTTCATGGCAATATAGTTATTTGCGTAAGTTCAAAGAATCTGTTCTCCTTATAACAGGACACAATTGAAAACATTAGTTATATTACCAAAGTTTTGACCTGAATGTCATATTTGAGAGAAACATGCACACTGATATTACCAGACAGTTTTGAGGAAAAAAGATTGGACTTTATGTAGTAAAGCCTCTTGGAAGTATTGGCCAGGTACCTTACTTTCAGAGTTCTTAGCAACCTTACCAGGTGAGTAAAGAAGATCACTTTCCTGGCAGGTAATTCACCCAAATCTATAGGTATTGCAGGTGGAATCTGAGGACAAGTCCTTGGCTTTGCTTTCCTGGCTTTGAGAGGCCTTTAAAGTTTACCTGAGATATCATATAAAAAGCTCCTGCAAAGCAAATTTAAAAGAGCCTATATGAACAATTGCTAGTCTCACTGTACTTATGTAAATTATGGGGCCAAATTTATTGAAACTAGACTTACTTTAAAAACCAATTAATCTTAATTTTGCTATCTTTAGTAAAAATGAGGGTGATTTTAGAGAGAAAAATTATATTTCTGTAGAAACTAAAGTACACATTTGAGGATATTAGATCCTAGTTCTGTTAATTGTCTTTGTGGTTTTTGTTTTCACCTATAAACTAGACTGTGTTCTGAATTCTTCTAATCTCCTGAAATATCTCCAAATTAACATTTTCAAGTTTTTCCATCATTTTCATTTGGAATCATTGAGAACTGCAATCACAGTTTTTACTGAAGCCCTGCAAACTGAAGCTAGGTAACTTGATATAAACTTAAGAGAGGTCATCACAATACTATGTCTGTTGCTATGCAAACTACTCAAAGAGATATCTGAAGACCAGATGACATCATGAGAGACAGTTCAAGCTGCAAAAGATGCTTTGACACTTACCTCTAGAAACCTTCCTGACAGACTGTCCACTGAGCTCAAACACTGGTTTATAATTTGCTCCATCCATTAAATTTGTTGCTCTTTGTGTTTCCATAGAAATATTTATTAAATACCTGATTGCTTGCTTCTACAACCCAGGTCAGCTTTGGGAACTCATCTGCATGACCACCTTCTAAAATGAATTTCACTGTATTGATCTATTATTAAGACTAAGAAACGTGTTCTTAGATGTAGATGGAATAATCTACCAACTCAGGTTCTGGACTGTGAAACTTCTTAAAGTTTCAAAGGCGGGACTGTGGGGGATCAGAGTTGGTCACTCCAAAATGTGTCTCCTTGCCTTGATTATTTTTAAGGACAAAAAGACTCTGAAACAAACATTGACCCTCCCCCAAACTGCCTAAAAGAATTTAAGATAGAAGGCCTGTTTCAGCAAGGAGCTAGTACCATAAGATAACTGTAGTGTAATGTAAAATGTGTCTCTCAGGTCACATTGTCTATAGTTGGCCCATATAATTTTCCATACGTAAAATGCCTTCTTAGCCTCTGAAGACCCAAACTACTACTCTCAACATCCTCCTTTGTCTTTAGTTGAATGTGATATTTAAGCAGGCTTGGGTCATTTGGCAGGTTACTCAACTTTCCTGGGTTTCTCCCACTTTATAAATGTTTGATTTTCTCCTGTTATTCTGTCATGTCAATTTAATTCTTAGACCAGACAGAAGGACCTAGAAGGTAGGGAAATTGTCTTTCTCCCCTACAGCTACATGCTTTGCTCACATTTTCCTGTTTACTCTCCAGGCAACCCCATGAGAGCCCTTTTTACTGATGAGGAAAAAGAGATG
Source organism: Tapirus indicus (assembly GCA_031878705.1). Lineage (NCBI taxonomy): Eukaryota > Metazoa > Chordata > Mammalia > Perissodactyla > Tapiridae > Tapirus > Tapirus indicus. The sequence goes on from CM062917.1 coordinate 78,580,246, forward strand.
ACATAACTTGCCAGAGACTACAGAGCTATCATGTTATTTTAGGGCATTTAAAGTCTCCTTCTGATGAGGACTTTAGGTGAAGTGATCCAGTACAGCTTAGGTGGTGGGCATGTGTTTCAGGCAGAGATTGCTGTTCTGTGCGTGTCCGTCCCTCCCAAGTAAGCAGCACACTCATTGCCCTATTTGTACCAAGTGGTAAATGAAGCATGAGATTTGTCTCCAGCCAGACTTGGCTCCATATCTCTACCTCATTCTCTGCAGGTGTTGTCAACCTATAAAAACAGAAACCAGTTTAAGGGCCAAGAGTTGATTTGGGATCAAAGAATTGCAATTCAGGAAGCACAGATTTACATAGAAGCCTAACTGGTGCCCTGATTACAAGAGAGGGGCTCAGGGTTTTTACAAGAAGAAGGGAGGAAGATGAGGTAAGTTGTATTAAAAAAGAGTTCATTGGTGCTGGATGAGGCAATGCTATGTTTGTACTTCATTGATTGGTTAGTGATTTGGTCATCAGCAAAGTCCAATTTAATCAATTCTTGCGAACAGGATATTCTTGTCCTTTCTGAATTCTTGGAATGTTGGCAGTTTGGTCTGGTTTGAAAGGTAAAGAAAGCAAGATGTGCAAGAAAATTCCTCTGAAATATCTGCTCTGGCTCTATTTAATATGGCTCTTCTCACATCATATTTCATATTTTTCCCTTTTGATGAAGATCTTTCTCCAAAGCATCACTGATTCAATACTGGAAAGCATTACTGATCAGGCATCAAAGCATCATTGGTCTCTTGTCTCAAAGAAGTCTCATTCCCAGTATGTCATGTCCAACATAGAAGGGGAAGCCATTTCCTTAAGAGCCTTCAGGCCACCTTTGAGGAATAAGAGTGGCAGAGTAGGGGAAGGCCTGAAGTTCTTTTCAGGGTAAACATTGTCTGTAGTTCCTTTAAGTTTCTCATGTGAAGTTTCATAAGCCTTAGTAATCATTTCAAAGTACTGAGTGACCATTATCTGACTGGTGTTTTTATAACTGCTATGTAGAGCAGAAAGAATTTTTCCAACAATAAGAATTCTTATCATAACAAACAAAATGCTAAGTCCGAATGGTAGAAAAGACAGGAACTAGGAGACAATGCCTAAGGGCAGCTAGCTAAAGAGATCAAAGAACCACAGAATGTCAGTGGGTACTGCAAAATGTCAGCAAGACCAAGGTAGTACCCTAGGCCAGGGTATTTCATTCCACAGCTTTATAACAAATACTCAAAGATAACTGACAGCACTAGAACCCAACATCTATTAGGTGCAAAGATAATGTTTCTCTCCACAGTTACCCTCATTTTTTTAAACTAAGACAATCACAATAACACTAATTTCTTTATGTTAAACAAGTGTGAGTTTCTGAATCCTGGAGGGAACAGGTAGAGAGAAAAATAAGTGTATCATCTTTGTTCACAAAGATATACCTTATCAAATTGTTGGTAGCTTAAGAGAAAAGATTTCTTTAAATCTGGGGGGAAAAAACAATAGAATATCCTCCTCAGTTAGTGTAGTCTAATGTAATGAATATTTTTACTTGATCTTTGGTTAGAAGCTTTATGAAACCATTAGTTTCTGTTAGTCTTCTGTAATTTCTTACCCAGTTCAGTTTTATGATCTAAAAGTTGATCAGAAACCTATATTCTAGAGTAAGTGTCAAAGTAAAACAATAACTATCAATGACAAAATACTTAACATTATAATGCAATTGACAAAGAAACCTAGCCATTTTTATGACACACATTTTAAGATAGTGACTAGAATTATGACTGATAATATTTTACCATGACATATTAGAATTTTGGCAATTTTATAAAAGTTTTAGAACACATATTAATAATATTCATCCACACGATATAACCTAAGATTGTGTATCATCATTTATTTAACACTTGTACTCATGTAATGTAACATACCAATAAGCCTAAATAGTTTAATGTCAACATTTTATAGGAGGAGAGAACAAATTCTTTGAGGTGATGTGTTCCAGGGGCCCTCTAGAAAACCTCAAAGTTATTTCCAAGTCAAAAAACTTCATTTAGAATTTGATTTTGAGAATTTTGTCAAAAATATCAAAATGTTTTAAAACACTTGGTCAGATAGGGTCATAGCCCACTGTAAAACAATGCTTACTCATCCACTGAACCATGGCAATATGGAAAGTTAAATGTTTGCAAGAAAACCCTAAGCTCTTGTGATTAAAGACCTGATAAAAACAATACAGGATATTATTTTAATAAAACATAATTGTTTTAGGGCAAATTTACTTTCTTAACAAAAAATATTTCCACTTCTTACAACTTCTTTTACTGAAAACATACATTTTCTCATAGCATAATGTTTTTTAAGGTGGTACAAGAAATGTTTACTAATAGATCCAAATACCTTCTAGTTTTTCTCTAATAAGCCCAAAGTAGATAAACTCACACTTGTTTAGTAAATAATGTTTCAGTATTTTATCTTATTTGGTAATGAGCTAGACATTCAATGAATTTCCATCATTTAACATAACAGCAAAACTCTAAGGTTTCAAGCTACCAAAAAGATTTTGAAGTTATTTTTAATTACATATACCATAACACATGATCATTGTCAAAAATTTCATCTAAAATTTTCACCTAAAAATCTTTTAATATTTATTACATCTATTTAGGTTACTTGTTTTCAATAATTATGTTTAGATTACCTACAAAAGCTTCATGAGATATTAAGCAAAGTCAGCCATCATATTTTTTCCTGCCAAATTTTGTAACAGAGATAACATGGATTTATTTGACCTTTAGAAAACTGTAGTAGGATGGAAGTTTTATATTTAATGCTTATATCTCCAAAGATAACAGACTTAAACTAGTTTTAATCCCAAATATTTCCTAGGTCACGTGATCCTGAAATTCATCTGGGTTAGTTTCTATTATATTTTTGACAGTATGTTCAGTTATTTAGCACATGTTGTAAGCCAAGTAAATAGAGCTCTTTTAGAAATTATACCATCCAGACATAGAAAAATATATCATATCTACATGACATACATGTATATAGACACACATACACAGAGGCCCCATAGCCGTTGTTCTAAAATTACTGTCATGAATCAGATACACTAATACAAGCTCACTAGTTACAAAAGCATAGTTGGATTCAAATTGTGTTTCTGGCATATGGAAGAAATTAAGGTTATCTGCTTAGATGGTTAAGGCCTTTTTTCCTCTAATATTTGTGGAGAAGACATTTAGGATGTTAGATTTCGGGCAATGGTGCCTCTATAGCCATTTGCCTCTTTTTTCCCTTCAGTCTTAGGAATTGGTAATGGTCTAGATAACAGTTTCAGGAGATATCAAAAGCTTTTTGAGATAAATAGGGGAGGTTTTTGAGACTGATAAAAGGGAATAAGTGGAGTCTGAACTGCTTCTAGAGATGCATTTCCAGTTTTGCAAAGATTTGTAAGATAAGGTCAGTTTCAATTCCTCAGAAACTGGGTTTTAACTTAAGTGATGTCATGGGTTGATCTACTTGTCCGACTATTGCATGCCTAATTTGGGTTTTACCCTCTAGGTAGATAGCTTTATTTTAACTTGGGGAAGAAGGCCTATAAAAAATTCCTGTCAGGCTCTGAATATCAGCTTCCAGTTTGGCCAAATTTTTTATCATAAGTTACTAAACAGTTTCAAATATTTTGTCAGGTTTCAGCTTGGAAAAACAGTAAATATTTCTGGCAGTGTTAAGCAACTCCTTTAAATTTTAATTTTAGATTTCCCTTGATTGTTTAAGGGAATAGTGTGGCAGTTTACCAGAAAATCTCTCAAAACATTGCGAACTCTGGGAAGGATCCATAAGGGACTCTCCTTCAAAGATAGATATGCAGGTGTGTGTAAAGCCATTAACTTAATGGACTTTTGTATAGCCTTTTTTTTATGTTCCTCTTCTAGCTTACATTTTCATTAGCTTTTTGCAATGAAGCTTTCAATAAGGCTTTTTTTAAATTTTGAAAACTTTGCTTTCAAATGAAATTCTTAAATGATCTTATCTAATTAGAACATTTCTTCTAATGGAATATGCAGTTAGTTCCCTTGAGTCTGGGGGCATTTTGGTAGGACCCTAGCTGCAAGTGGCATTTAACCCCAATTTCTGCTCAATGATATATGGTTACAAAAGGAGTGCAAACCACATGTCTGCCTGACCATATTTTGGTGCCCCAAACCTGATGGATACTGAGCCAAGCTCTCAGGACACAAAATGAGATTAGTAAGATATTGCTATTTTTGCAAATATTTACAGTTTCTGAGACCATTTTTTTATACAGATGTGTTGAAATATGGCACACTGGACTATTTAGAAATAGAAATTTGCATTTAATTTTTCTGGTTTGCTGTTCTCAACTCTAGTGCAAAAAATACAAGTTTTGGAAGCTCAAAACAGCCCCAAACTGGCCACTGCAATTTTAAATCATCATTTTCGTATTATTGGTTTACTGGGACAAAACTTTACAGGAGAATGGGCCATAGTTCTTAAATATAAATCCAGCTGCAGATCTTGAGGGAGGAACTTCTCTGGAACTTTTAGAAGATGAAATTCCCATGTTAAATCATGGCTGGACAAAGAGTCAAGGAGACAAAGAGATATCATTTGCCAGCCACAGGTTTTTACAAGTACATCTGACCAACTGACTACAGCTATGTGGGCAAATAACACAGTAGACAGAAATTGAGCACTCACCAAATAGTGAATACACCCACAAATGGAAGCAGCCATAGCCAGCTTAAAAAAGAGAAACCCTTTCAGACAGCGTTAGCCATGAGCCACCATAAGGTGGACCACACAGGGAAACTCTTCCAGATAGCAAAAGCCATGAGTTGGCTTGGAGTCAATTGTCTCCTTGCTGATTGACCCCATATTGGGCTATTGCCCCCAGAATAACCCAAAAAGTCAAAGACCTCAAGAAAAAGAGAGAGGGTGGTCAGAACCTGAAAGGACTCATGATTTGAGGAGCAAGTGTTCCATGGAAGCAGTGCACATGCAAGGGGACTCATGTTGGTAACAAACTCATTTCTAGGGGACACAAGTCTGTGAAGGTGAGATCACTTCAGATCCCACTTCTGACACCATATGTAAACCTATAAAAACAGAAACCAGTTTAAGAGGCAAAGTGTTTATTTGGGATCAAAGGATTACAATTCAAGGAGCACAGATTCAGATGGAAACCCAAACAGTGTCCCATTTACAGGAGAAGGGTTCTGGCTTTTTATGAAAAAGGGGAGGAAGATAAGGTACATTGTACTAAAGAAGAGGTAATTGGTGCTACATGAGGTAAGGCTAGGATTGTACTTCATGGACTGGCTTGAAATTCTGTCATCAGGCAAAGGGCTAGACTTGTGCTTCATTGATTGGTTAGTGATTTGGTCATCAGTAAAGTCCAACTTCTTCAGTTCTTACAAACAGGATATTCTTGCCCTTCCTGACTGCTTGGAATGTTGGAAGTTTGGAATATAAAGAAAACAAGATGAGCCAGGCAATTCCCCTGAAAAAGTAGCTCTAGCTCTGTTTTAATATGGCTCCACTCATGTCATCTTTCACAATGTGCAGCTTTGGGAAAGTGATTTAAAATATCAGCCCCATTTTCTACACTTCTAGATTGAGTATAATAATATTTATCCCACAGGGCTATTTTCAGGATAATAAAACAATGAACATAAACCAATTAGTGCAGTGTTAGAGTGTAGCTGATGTCCAATCTAAGAATGCTGTCTTTGCTATTATTATTCCAACATCCTTTAAGCTTCTCAGAACTCTCACCATTTATCATACTTCCTTTCACCTTGTTGTCAGACTTCTGTCTCTTCTCTCTTGGGCACCTCCATACCTCGTTTCTCTCACCAGTGCCTCCTTGTGCCCCCAGGTTAGCAGTGCCTCAGGCCCTAACCAGGCCTCCACCATCCACCAAGGTATGGTTTCTCCCACGAGGTCACTCTGGGATTCCCTCCACCCAGACAAGACACAGAGCCATGCTGGGCCACTTTGCCCTTCTGTGGACCCTCCTGTTCCTGGTAAGTCCAAACCCCTTTCCTGGCATGGGCTTCACAGAAAGGTTCTGAGGCCCTCACCACCCCTGTTTCACCGCTGTCTCCCTTGCAGGCACCAGGGCAGTGGTCAGGCTGGAGCAAATGGTCTTAGTGGTGGCATGTGTGATCACCTTGGCTCAGCCTGGTTATCCTGCCATGCATGGACCACACCATAATCAGCTACATCCACTTGGTACCACCACCAGTGGAAGGTAAGAACCCTGAGAGACTCCTCCAACTGGTGATGTTCAAGGCATATGGGCAGTGGGATTCAGTCCTAAAAGCAGGTGAAGTTGCTATGATGGAGGCCAAGGATGGCACCAGCTATACCCTGTTGGTACTGAGAGTAGAGAAGTGTGATTCCAGTCTGTGGTACTGTATTGCCTGGGACCAGCATAGCCCCATGAGCTACATTAGCCCCTATGCAAAAAGCACTCAGACTCCTTACTCCATCCAGGTCTGGCAACTTCCACCACCTCCAGGTCCCTTTGGTTACCCTGGGGTCAGACCTCAGGATCCTGGACTCTCCTGGATGCTACCTTCACCAGTCCACTGCAGATAATGGATTAGACTAAAGAGCCACCAATGCAGGCTGATGCAGACTCAGGAAGCCCTCTAGTCAGAAGTGGCCTCTCTAAAGATCATTCAGTTCAGTGTTTCTGAAGCATTTGGAGGAGAATCTATGTTCTAAATCCAGTAAGCATTAGCTACATGTGGCGATTAAGCACTTGAAATGTAGCTAGACCAATAGCCTAGTCCAAGCTCAGATGAACTGCATGTGTAAAATACAAACTGTATTTGAAGTTAAGATGAGAAAAGTGAAATATCTCACTAATAAATTTTTATGTTGAACTCATGTTGAAATGATATTTGGGATATCTTTGACTAAATAAAATAGTGCTAAAATTAATTTTCCTTTCTTTTTTTTTTTACTTTTTTTAATGCAGCAGCTATAAATTTTTTAATTTGTGGCTCAAATGGCTGACTCACATTTATTTCTATGAGATAGCAATGTTACAGACTAACAATTTAAGAATATGACCATCTCCCCTGAAGAATGTATAAATAAACTATTTTGCAAACAATTTCAAGGGTAAAGGACTGTCTGCATATTGACCACAAAATGGATGAAAAGTGAGAGTGGAAGTCAGTTCCTAAATTCAGTTTCTAAGTTGTTGCTCTGTCAACAGTTAATCATTTGTAGCAGAGGAATCAGCCATTAGATGTGAGGGAAACAATATTGCCAACTTCTCAGCACCCTCATCCATTAACAGGCCTGACACTCAGATCATGTTGATAGATAATAATCTTCATGGCAGGGTGATGCAGGCAACCCTGGATGTGTCATCAGGCCCTCAGTCTTCCAATTATTCTCTAATGCCACCCTATATGGGAATCTGGGTGGATCTCCAGTTTCTCTGGACTCTATCCTCTTATCTGTAAAACTGAGTGGTTTAACTGCTGAAATTATGTGGCTCTGATTCCTGTTTTAAAGTGAAATCTTAAAAAAAGACATAACTATATTCACTATCTTCTTATAAAGACAATCAACTTGATGAGAGAAAAGAAAAGAAAACCCGTGCTACAGATCTCTCAGATCCAAATAGGAAACTCGTCCACTGCTATATGTGGGGAAAGAAAGAAAAAAAAAGCTCTTTCAGGTCTAAGCTGAATTGAAACATCTTTTCAATTGAAAATTCAAAGTTTATGTACACTTTAATAGCATTCTACAAATGATTAATGAAAAGAAGGTCTAAATGATCTGTCAGAAATTGGTCCCTCATATTATTAACTCATAGTCTGTCTCCCTCAGCTTCTCTTTTTGTGGTTAGAAATTTATAATTAAGACAGGTCTGCTTGTGAAAGAGCCCAGCATCCCCACCCTCTACTGAAGGCCTGGGTCAAGACAAAGACCTCCTAGTATGTGTGAGAAGGGTCTGGGTAGAGGGGCTGAAACTTACTTTCACTCTGTTTTCAGGTTTTTCCTTCATTTCATCTTCCCCCTTGTCCTAATAAACCAAACCCTTTCTTCTAGCACCCATCTCAGTGCCTGAATCCATGGAGGAGTGAGCTCTGTGAACTGGTAATAATGAGGGGTGGGGTCCGCAGGAAGAACAAGCTCATCACTCATCTCCTTACAGAACAGCATCCACTTTCCCCAAGAGGAGCTGCCCAGGACCTCTTATGTGCATCTTCACACCACCCTAAACTCTCATGTTCACCCCTCACAGACTCATACTTTGTCCTTTATGAGCTCTGTGACTTTGAGTGCAGACAACTCTTCTTAAAGGGAAGAATTGAGGCTGACACTCAGGTTCCTGGACTGGACAAAGTGGGTAACAAAGTCTTTCATTGAGACAGGAAGAAGAGATGGGTTGGACAGAGAATGAGTTCACCATGGTCTATGTAAAATCAGTTTGAGCTCCTACATCAGACATACCTGAACGTGCCCAGTAGTCAGCTGGATATGTGGGTTTGGAGCTCAGGAAAACATGTGGGATGGAGATGGATGTGGAATTTCCTCCTATCGTCCCTTTCCCTGTTTTCCCCCAAGATAATTAAAGCCAAGAATGAGAAGAAATCCCTCAGTCAGAGAGGTAAATTGAGAAGAGAAATCTGGAAAACAACAATTTCTGGTGGATTGGGGAAGAGCATCTGTAAAAATACCCTAGGAGAGATGGAATATCTTGGGGAAGGGAGATAAAAACAGACAAAAAGTAAACTCAGGAATCCAGGAAGAGGAAACCCAGTTTCATAGAAGAGAAGCTGGGGTTTAGTAGAGACATATTGTTCAGGTGGCTGCAGGAGAGGGTAAAACCTGGACCTTAAACAGAAGCAAACAAACCAGAATATTCAGACCTCTGAAGGTGCCAGCACCTCTCTAAGCTGTAGGGTGTGCAGGTAGCTGGACAGATGGAAGCAGATTGATGAACTAAAATCTCTCCAGCTGGTTGCAGAAGTTCTCTGTGGGCCCAGAGATGCATAACAGAACCCTGACCACCCTCCATTCTTCCCATCAACTCTGAGCTGAAAACTCCCTGGGGTTATTGAGGCTTTACTCTGTGACAGGCAGTTGGAGAAATGAGAGAGGACCAAGATGATAGCATTAAGTCATGTGGTCTCCCCATTAGACAGCTCTCCATAGTTAGGTGCCATATCCTTTCATCTTTATTACACCAAAAGAACTTAGCATAGTGCCTTGCACACACATGGCCCACACTGCTTTATATACCAGGGCTTAGCATCACATCTCTCATAGTGTAGCTGACTGTTACAGCTTAGTTAAAGAGAGATTAGCTAGATATGAAGAGACTTTTGTGAGTAGTCATCCCAGATCAATTTAAATCAAAGTTTCCAATCATGGTTCTATAGTTCCTTTGACTTACACACATTGGGGAGGACAGTGACATTGTGCTTGGAGCAAACCACCTTTACTGGGGGAAAACAAGTCCATATTTGTAGTCATTCTCTCCTCTTGCCCTTCTCCTTTAGGCTGAGGCGAGCTTCTCCAAGGACACATTGACCACACACACTGAAGGCAAATCAGCCAGAGAAAATCAATCCTGTCCTAAGTGAAGGTTTGCAATTCAATGGTGATTTCAAACGCTGATTCATAGAGACACTGAAAGCCTGTTACTAGAATGTACAGTACTGAGTATAGTGGGTACTCAATTAATGTCTTTTGAATTGAGATGACTATTTTGATTATTATTGTGGTGCTCACATTACTTAGATGTGGGTGATCTTGTGTACTTGGGTGCTGGAAAGATCCTGATGATTTTGACTCAATTTATTTTCCTTCACACCTGAAGTGAGTGGGACACAATGATTCTGAGTAATGGAAGCAACATTATATTATCTAATGGATGTTGAAGAAAATCCAAGGAATTATTCAAAATCATTATTTTTGCATAATATGTGTATTACCCAACTCCCCACACATGCTAGTACTGTGGGAAAGTGATGTCTATAATCTAGGAGTCATCTTGTAAACATCAAAATTCAAAAAATCATAAGGTCCCCCTGAAATCCATGTTAATTCTTTTGTCTTGGGGGATCATTTTTTCAGCCCGAGAATGGGTTCAGAGGAAAGGGCACAACTCTCGAGTGATCATCTCTGGACTTTGGGACCTTGAATATTTTTTTTCTATGTCATTTCTGTAGTCCTCAAATTGTCTAGTAGGAAACACTTATGACTTTTGAATTTTATTTTAAAATTTATTTTGAAGAAGAATTAACTTATTTCTTAATGTTGAAACTCTCTCTGCATATTATTGAGCACTTAGAGACCACATGTGAAATTTGGAGGTTAGAAAGGCCTGTAATGGGATCTGTCTTGATCACTTTTTCTCCCATTTTCTCTAACAACTTTTGTCTTTTTTACAAAACAAAATTTGTTTCCTTTTTTGATTCCTACTGATCTTGTCTGCCAAGTTAGAGGCAATGCTAATGTTAGGGTGGCATATTGGGCTTGAAAAATCTATTTTTCCCAAAGTTGTACAGATAGGAAGTTTTACAGATAGCCATAAAAATACTCAGTTCTTTTTGTTTTTGCCATTTATTGAGAATTATTATTTTTTATTATTTTTACTATTTTATTGAGGTCACTGTGGCCTATAACATTGTGTAAATTGCAGGTGTACATCATTATATTTTGGCTTCTGTATAGACTGCATTGTGTTCACCACAAAAAGTCTAGTTTCTATTTGTCACTGTATATATATGCCCTTTTACCCCTTTTGCCCTCCTCCCAACACCTTCCCCTCTGGTAATCACCAATCTATTCTTATCTACATGTGTGTTTGTTCATCTTCCACATTTGAGTGAAGTCACGTAGCATTTGTCTTTCTCTGATTTTTTTCACTTAGCATTATACCTTCAAGGTCCAACTGTGTTGTCACATATGGCACAATTTCGTCCTTTTTATGGATGAGTAGTATTCCGTGTGTATAAATACCACATCTTCCTTATCCATTCATTGTTTGGTGGGCACTTGGGTTGCTTCCAAGTCTTGGCTATTTTGAATAATGCTGCAAGGAACATTCAGGTGCATATATCTTTTCAAATTAGTGTTTTCATGTTCTTGGGATAAATACCCACAAGTGGAAGAGCTGTAACATATGGTAGTTCTATTTTTAAAATTTTGAGAAATTTCTGAACTGTATTCCATAGTGGCTTCCCCAATTTGCACTGCTTCCAGCAGTGTATGAGGGTTCCATTTGCTCCACATATTCTCCAAAACTTGTTGTATTTCTTGTCTTTTTACTAATAGCCATCCTGATGGATATGGATGTGGTGATATCTCATTGTAGTTTTGATTGGCATTTCCCTAATGATTAGTGATGTTGAACATCTTTTCATGTGTCTGTTGACCCTCTGTATGTCTTCTTTGAAAAAATGTCTGTTGAAATCATATGTCCATTTTTTGATTGGGTTGTTTGTTTTGTTGTTGTTGAATTGTATGAGTTCTTCATATATTTTAGAAACTAACCCCTTATCTGATATGTGATTTGCAAATATTTTCTCCCAGATGGTGTGTTGTCTTTTCATTATGTTGATGATTTCTTTTGCCATGAAGAAGCTTTTTAGTTCGATGTACATCCCTTTGTTTATTTTTTCTTTTGTTTCCCTCACCCGAGGAGACATGGTATTCTTAACGACACTGCTAAGACTGATGTCAAAGAGTATGCTGGCTACGTTTTCTTCTAGGAATTTTATGGTTTCAGGTCTTACATTTAAGTCTTTAATCCAATTTTTGTGTATAGTGTAAGATAATGGTCGACTTTCACTCCTTTGCACATGGCTATTCAGTTTTCCCCACACCACTTATTGAAGAGACATTCCTTTCTCCATTGTATGTTCTTGGTTCCTTTGTCAAAGATGAGCTGTCCGTAGATGTGTGGTTTAATTTCTGGGCTCTCGATTTCATTCCATTGATCTGTGAGTCTGTTTTTTTGCAATTACCATGCTATGTTGATTACTACAGTTCTGTAGTAAATTTTGAATTCAGTGAATGTGACACTCCAGCTTTGTTCTTTTTCCTCAGGATAGTTTTGGCTACTCAGAGTCTTTTGTTCCATGTAAATTTTAGGATTCTTTATTCTACTTCCATGAAAACTATCATTTGGTTTCTGATTGGGATTGCATTGAATCTGTAGATTGCTTTAGGTAATGTGGATATTTGAGTATGTTAATTCTTCCAATAGTTGAGCACAGGGTATCTTTCCATTTCTTTGTGTCTTTTTTAATTTCTTTCAGTACTGTCATATTTTTCAGCGTACGGATATTACACCTCCTGGTTAAATTCATTCCTAGGTATTTTACGCTTTTTGTTGCAATTGTAAATGGAATTTATTCTTGATTTCTCCGTTTGTTGTAAGTGTTTAGAAACACAACTGACTTTTGTATGTTGATTCTGTACCATACAATTTTACTGTTTTCATTTATTATTTCTAATAGTTTTTAAGTAGCTCTTCAGGGTTTTCTCTATATAAAATCATGTCATCCACAAATAGTGACATTTTTACTTCTTCCTTTCTGATTTGGATACCTTTTATTTCCTTTTCTTGCCTAATTGCTCTTGCTAGGATTTCCAATACCATGTTGAATAAAAGTGGCAAAAGTGTGCATCATTGTCTTCCTCTTGTTTTGGGGGAATAGCTTTCAGTTTTTTACCATTGATTATGGGGTTAGCTGTCTGTTTGTCTTATATGGCCTTTATTATTTTGAGGTATTTTCTTTCTATATCCATATTATTGACAGTTTTTATCATAAATGCATGCTGAATCTTCTCAAATGCTTTCTCTGCATCTATTGACATGATTATGTGATTTTTATTCTTCATTTTGTTAATGTGGTTTATCACACTGATTGAATTGTGGATCTTGAACCACGCTTGCAACTCTGCAGTAAATCCAACTAGATAGTGATACATGATCATTCTAATGTATTGCTGTATTCAATTTGGTAACATTTCACTGGGAATTTTTCATCTATGTTTGCTGGGATATTGGCCTATAATTTTCTTTTTTTGCACCATCATTGTAGCTTTTGGTATTTGGGTAATGTTGATCTTGTAAAATGAGTTAGGAACCATCCCATTTTCTTCAAGGTTTTGGAAAAATTTGAGAAGAATAGTGTTAATTCTCCTTTGAATATTTGATAGAATTAATCAGAGAAGTCATCTGGTCCTGGACTTTTTTGATGGGGAGGGTGTTTTGTTTTTTGTGGGGTTATTTTGGTGTGGAAGTTTGGCTCTGAGCTAACATCTGTTGCCTGTCTTCCTCTTTTTCACTTGAGGAAGACTGTCCCTGAGCTAACATCCATGTCAATCTTCCTCCACTTTTTGTATGTGGGATGCCACCACAGCATGGCTTGATGAATGGTGTATACAGCCACATCCAGGATCTGAACCGTGAACCCAGAGTCACCAAAGTGGAGTGCACGATCTTAACCACTATGCCATTGGACCAACCCCTGGGGGGAGGTTTTTGATTGCTCTTTCAACCTCCTTTCAAGTGATTGTGCTATTCAGATTCTCTATTTGTTCTTGATTTAGTTTTGCAATGTTGTATCATTCTGGGAATTTATCCATTTCTTCATTATCCAATTTATTTGCATATATCTTTTCATAGTATTCTTTTATACTTCTTTGTATTTCTGTGGTATCTGTTGTAATTTCTCCACTTCCTTTTCTGATTTTATTTATTTGAGCCTTCTCTTTTTATTCTTAGTGTGCTTAGTAAAGTTTGCTTATCTTTTCAGAGAACCAGCTCTTAGTTTCATTGATCCTTTCTATTTTCTTTTCAGGCTGTATTTCATTTATTTCCACTCTGATTTTTATGATTTCCTTCCTTTTTACTGATTTTGGGCTTCATATGTTCTTCTTTTTCTAGATCTTTTAGCTGTAATGTTAGAGTGTTTGATATTTTTGGTGGTTTTAGAGGTAGGCCTGCATTGTTATAACCTTTCCTCTTAGTACCACTTATGCTGCATCCCATAGATTTTGGTATGTTGTGTTTCATTCTCATTTGTATTTAGGTATTTTTTAACTTCTCCTTGGATTTATTCATTGATCCTATAGTTATTCAATAGCATATTTGTGACTTTTCCAGCCTTCTTCCTGTAGTTGATTTCTAGTTTTGTCCCCTTGTGGTCAGAAAAGATGCTTGATATGATTTCATATTTTAGTTTAAATAAAGAATCTATTATTTCATAGGGTACAGAATTCTATAAATTTCTTCCTTAATCTGGGAAATTTAGTGTTATCACCAAAATTATTTTCTCATTTGGCATTGCTGGGTAGAGAATCATATTGTCAAGTGGTAAAAGTGGCTTTATTTAAAATGAAGAAATTTGTTCACATTTTCTCAAGTCTATTTGTGTTGGAATATTTCCATTTCCACTACTGAAGAGTTTCTTCCTTTCAGAAATACATTCCTAAATTGCTAAAGAAACAGCTGTGGTGTTTGTGAGAACAAAAGGTTTTTTCCTTTGATGCAATCTCTGAGAAGTTTCAACACCATTGAACACCTGGAAATTAAAAAAAAAAAAAGTCTTAATTCTCTGAATGCTTTTCCTAGTAATTTAGAAAAGTAGTTAGTTGGCTATTTGGGCCTGATCTTTTCTCTCTTTTTTGCTCTTATTCTTTCTATTTTCCATTAGTGCTTTTTAATGATTAGTGCCTTGTTGGAAAACACACATTTGGGTCAATTTAATTGAGGAAAATTTATGAATACTGATACCACAAAACTTATATTCAAGGACTTCCAAAGGAACCAGAAGATGAAATTGCCAGTACACAGTTTTTTCACTGATTGTTACCACATGAAGCTTAGGAAAAGGCTGAGTTTTTGTAGAAGCTGTAACCAGTGTGATAACTCAGGCTGGATCAAGAAATTTGGAGAACCAACTAAGCTCATAGTAACTCCCTCTGGTAAGTTTTTTTTTTTTTCTATTTTTACCCTAATAATGAAAAACTGATAGGTTCTTTTTAGGAAAAACAATTTAGGATCATCCTTATCTGACTGCCACATAATTGACTTCAGTGTATGAACAGCAAGTTTGGAGCGACTGGTCACTCTATATGAAAACAAAGCTACTTCATAAATGGTTTGTTCACTTCCATGATTGTAAGCAGATTGAAATTCTACTTTTAGAACAGACACACAAAAAAGTGTAGCCAGGCTAGAAATTAAGATATTTTTGAGGACTGTATCTGTCAACCATTGATATAAGTTATTGGTTCAAGATACTTTTCTTGTAGACTGTCTTTTAAGTGAGAGACACTTTTATTAATTACCCCTTCTCTATATTTGGAGATAAAACATAGTGCTCCTTTCTTGCAATAACCTGCAACACCTATATTATTGGTTTTAATCTCATCCCTAACAGCAGTGCAAAAAACTAATTCTTAAAGTAAATGGCTGTAGAACGTCAATAAATCTCACTTATTATTACTGCAGCTTTTCAGAGGTAGGTTGAGATCAGTCAAAATTTATGCTGTCAAAACTCTTGCTGTTTTGTCTAGAGATGGGCCAGCTTAAGGGAATCTGTAAGCTCAATAAGCCGTTTCAGCTCCAATGTCTAAGAAAATAGTCTGCATGGTTTTACATCCTCATTTGCTCATTTATTCTGTCAGCAAACATTCATTGAAGACAGTTTCTGTGCTGGATGCTAGAGATTAAAAACATAGATAGAACAATTCCCTTCTAGTGTAATGGATAAGTGTTCTAACTCCATCCAGGGTCTTGGAGGCAGTTTTCTGCCTGACATGGCAAGGGAACATTAACAAGGAGGTAACAAGTTTCACCAATTGTGAGTTCTTAAGGGGTGGAGACATTAGGTCCATTTGGTATTTCTGTATTGAAAGATTTGTAATGAAGTTTAGATATTTTATTTATTTGATTCCAAAAATAACAAGTTGGAAAAAAAATCTTTAAAATTGCTAACCCTGTCATTTGGTCAGAGGATTATTAATATCAAGTATCAAAATATTTAACTGGGCATCATATTCAAGAATGGCAGAAACTGGGTTTGTTTATTTCTAAATTCAGTCCAATGAATTTGTTCAATCTTCATTAGCCTTAAACATGAAATTTTGCCTGAATGAGGAGAATATCTCACAAGGATGTTCCTACCTACTAGATCCATTGAAATGAAAGTTTTCAGAGAATTTTCACAAAGTGGGAAAGCATTGAAAAAATGAAAGAAATTCTACACTTTGGTTTCCTTAGTGGTTTTGATCACATAAACATAAAATTCACAAATTGAAAAGAAACTTTCTGGTCCCCCTTTTTCTCACTGATCATATATATTCCATGTAAATTGTGGTCATCAAATAAGAGTGATGCAGATATAATTCATACAGGTCCTGAAAAATGTTTTTTAGGAGAGTATGGTGCAAGGAAAAATATGGGCTTTGATTCTGGGTCTATCACTTTCTGTATAATTGTACTTTAGCCATTAAATTTTGATTCACTGATTAACACTCTCCTAAAACTATAAAAATAATACTTGCCCATTATGAAAAAATTGGACAGTACAAAAAATAAAGAAAAAAATTAAAATTTTATATTGACACTTTTCACTGTCAACATTTTGGTATATTTCCATCCATTCATTCTATCTATGCAACAACTATCTCCAGTGGATGTTGTGAAGATTAAATGAAATTAAATATGGAAATTACCAACATAATAAGTGATAAAAAAGTCAATTCCCCAGACTTCAAATTACCACCATGGGAATTCTTTATGAAATCAGGAGTACACATAAGTGTGTTAATAAACATCTAGTCTACAGATCACATTAGAACAAATGGTCAGTATTTGGAAAAAGCTTTCAATTTCTAAGACTAATTGTTACCTACTTCTAAAAATTATTAAAATATAATAAGAATTATGTCAAATATTATTAACCCGAATATAAAGTGATCTCTCACTTTCCAGTAGAAATTTCTGGAAGTAAAAAATGGAGATGATTTTGCAACTTGAATAAATTCATAGTGATATGGATAAAACTATAACATAAACTTGTCGTACTTAATCTCTTAATTGGATTATAGCTACAAAGTTAAAAATTGTATCAATACAAATCTCAGTTGAGAAATATTGCTCTTTTTTCTCTAACATTTTATTAAAAATTTTGCTCTATGTCTTCATATGCCTCTGAAACACATACCTTAGAGCAACTTTCTAGGTCAACCCAGGAGCTGAGTGTCTGTTTTGGGATCCCTATAGGATGATCTCACTGGATATTTTATCTAAAGAGACAATTATTGATTTATAAAGTAAAAGGAAATAATTTTTCCACTTATTCTATTATTCTACGAATGTGCAACGTAAGCATAAACTGTAGAGACTTTAGTCTCAAGTAATATTTACCAAGTCAATGTTTAATTTCTGCATTTTCTTTCACCAGCATTAGCTCCAAAACTAGCATTAATTGAGTTCATTTCATGTGGAGAGCTTGTCCAAGTAGTATTTTTGATCATAGCAGAGTATTAGAAAAGCCTCTTTTAATATGAGAGGGTGCACAAGGACTAACACATACAGTGACCTCCGTTTTCTGAAGGATAGTTTTGGGAAAGAATGACTCGCTTTTTCTTCTGACACATTGAGCCTGTCTGAATTCTGCTTGTTTTGTGTCTATATCACAGAGCTATTATTTGCAAACATATTCTCCCATCTCTCATGTCATATTCGAGTTACACCTTACTAAATTATCAACCCCTGGGGCAGAAAAAGAAACAAGCTATAATACAAAAACTCTTTGTCAATTATTTCAACTGCCTATTCCCAAAATCTATTTCACATGACCTAAAATCAAATACACGAGTACAGGCATACCTCATTTTATTACGCTCTGCTTTATTGCACTTCACAGATATTGCATTTTTGAAAAATTGAAAGTTTGTAGTAACCCTGCATTGAGCAAGTCTATCAGTGCAATTCTTCCAATAACATTTGCTTGCTTTGTGTCTGTGTTTCACAGTTTGGTAAGGCTCTCAATATTTCAAACTTTTTCATTATTATTATATTTGTTATGGTGATCTGTGATCAGCGAGTGATCTTTGATGTTACTGCTGTAATAGTTGTCGGGCACCATGAACTGTGCCATATAAGATGGCAAAATTAAGCAATAAATGTCGTGTGTGTTCTGACAGCTCCACCAACTGTTCCCTCATCTCTCTCCCTCTCCTTGGGCCTCCCTGTTCCCTGAGACCCAGTAATATTGAAATTAGACCAATTAACAACCCTACAATGGCTTCTAAGTGTTCAAGTGAAAGGAAGAGTTTCATGTCTCCCACATTAGATTCAAGCTAGAAATGAGTAAGCTTAATGAGGAAGACACGTCAAAAGCTGAGATAGGCCAAAAGTTAGGTCTCTTCTGCCACTTAGCCAAAGTTTGAATGCAAAGGGGTAGTCCTTGAGGATAGTTAAAAGTGCTACTCCAGTGAACACAGAAATAAGAAAGCAAAATGGCCTTACTGCTGACATGGAGAAAGTTTTAGTGGTCTTGACAGATGGTCAAAAGAGCCACAACATTCCCCTTAGCCAAAGCGGAATCCAGAGCAAGGTCTTAACTCTCTTCAATTCTATGAAGGTTGAGAGAGCTGAGGAAGCTGCAGAAGAAAAGTGTGAAGTTAGCAAAACTTGGTTCATGAGGTTTAAGGAAAGAAGCCATCTCCATAACATAAAAGTGCAAGGTGAAGCAGCAAATGCTGGTGTAGAAGCTGCAGCAAGTTATCCAGAAGATCTAGCTAAGATAATTACTGAAGGTGGCTACACTAAACAGATTTTCAATATAGATGAAACAACCTTATGTTGGAAGAAGATTCCATCTAGGAATTTCATAGTTAGAGAGGAAAATTCAATGCTTGGCTTCAAAGGTCATTCTGACTCTCCTGTTAGGGGCTAATGCAGCTGATGACTTTACGTTGAAGTCAATGCTCACTTACCATTCTGAAACTCCCAGAGCCCTTAAAAATTATGTGCAATCTACTCTGCCTGTGCTGTATTGATGAAATGACAAAACCTGGATGACAGCACATCTGTTTGCACCATGGTTTAATGAATGTTTTAAGCCTATTTTTGAGACCTACTGCTCAGAAAAGATTTCTTTCAAAGTATTATTGGTCATTGACCATGCACCTGGTTACCTAAGAGGTCTGATGGAGATGTTCAATGAGATTCATGTGGTTTTCATGCCAGCTAACACAACATCCACTCTGAGCCTGTGGATCAAGGAGTAATATTGACTTTCAAGACTTATTATTTAAGAAATACATTTTATAAGGCTATAGCTGCCATAGATAGAGATACCTTGGATGGATCTGGGCAAAGTAAGTTGAAAACCTTCCAGAAATGATTCACCATCCTAGATGCCATTAGGAACATTCGTGATTCATTAAAAGAGGTCAAAATATCAACATTAACAGTAGTTTGAAATAGATTGATTTAACTCTCGTGGATGACTTTGAGGGGTTCAAGACTGCAGTGGAGGAAGTAACTGCAGATGTGGTGGAAATCGCAAAAGAACTAGAATTAGCAGTGGAGCCTGAATATGTAACTGAATTGCTGCAATCTCATGATAAGACTTCAATGGGTAAGGAATTTCTTCTTATGGATGAGCAAAGAAACTTGCTTCTTGAGATGGAATCTCTTCCTGGTGAAGATGCTGTGAAGATTGTTCACATGACAACAAAAGATTTAGAATATTACAAGAACTTAATTGATGAAGCAGTGGCAGAGTTTGAGAGGGTTGACTCTAATTATGAAAGAAGTTCTACTGTGGATAAAATGCTATCAAACAGCATCACATGATACAGAGAAATTGTTCATGAAAGGAAAATTCAGTTGATGCAGTAAATTTGATCATTGTCTTATTTTAAGAAATTGCCACAGCCACTCCAGCCTTCAGCAACTGCTACCCTTGTCAGTCAGCAGCCATCAACATCGAGGCAAGACCCTCCACCAAGAAAAAGATTACAACTCACCGAAATCTCAGATGGTTAGCATTCTTAAGCAAAAAAAGTATTTTTTAACTAAGGTATGTACATTATTTTTTTCAGAAATAATGCTATTGCACACTCAATAGACTACAGAATAGTGTAAACATAACTTTCATATGGACTGGGAAACCATGAAAATTGAGTGACTGGCTATATTGCAATAATTGCTTTATTGCGATGATCTGGAACTGAACCCGCAACGTCTCCGAGGTATTCCTGTGCAATCAGACCGTGAAATAAAAACAGAAGATCAAAACCACTAAGGAAAGCAGAAGAAAAAAGGCCTATGTTTGTCTAGCAAGAAGCACAGGTTAAATTTTATGCTCAAAGGTAGGAGCAAAAATGTAGTGAAATTCATAGTTTTCATTAACTGATAAAAATGAAGCATACTAAATTTTCAAATAGGATATGTTTTTTTCCACTATAAAATTCGAAAAGGACTTCAATGCATGAGTCCTTTAGGAGGAAAGTGAAGTAATAGAATGGACATTGCCTTTAATATCCATTACATAAAATGGAAGAAATAATCTTTCAGCAAACCCATTTTATACCACTACTTCATCGATGCTATGGGCATCGTAGCATTGAATGTCATCCACAGATGGCAACCCTCAGTAGACATGGTCAGGCAAATAACATTTAATGATCTAATGTGACAACAGGAGGATTTGAGGACAGGCATTCTGCCTTCTCTCTAGTCATTCTGCCTTGAAGGCCCACAGTCATGGGTTTCAAGTTGAACTTTCCACATAAACCCAAAAGATGTCAGTTTGAGGTTGAAATTCCTGGTGAAAACTTGGAATGCAAATAGATGGGGCTATTGATTAGAAAAAAGAGCCATTGTTTTGGACAACACGGGTGAAACAGTTCCATATACTGACTGCATATTATTAGGATTTAGCCAACGTTCCCTTTGATTTTCTTAACACTAGGAATGAAGTGGATAAGACAAGACGAATGAGTGCCTATTAATTGGGTGAGTGAAAGGCACGTTTCCTGTGTTTATGGCTTTGAGAGTTCCAGACATAGAACAAAGTGGAATGCAAACGAAGGAACAAGTCTTCACGCTTAATTGCCACAACCTAATTGCAACCCCCAAATACTGAATTTCCATTAGTAAGGGCAAGGTTTGCTCCCATGAGATTAAAACGTCATGTTGGGGCACAGGATCATCACCAACAAATTGTTAATATTAATGGTAATAATGACCACAATGATAATTATAATCTCTGCTTCCATAGCCTTTTTAATCAAATCGCTTTTCAGATCTTGTTTCATTTTGGTCTCACTTAGCTCTGGTAGGGCTGTTGAATTGATTCACACGAACATTACTGTTTTTAAACAAATAAAGCACTGAATCCTTTAATTTACTTGATTTCTCAGCTGCAGAACTTGCTGGGAGCAAAATGCACCAGGACCAAAACCCTGGTCCCTTGAGTCTCAGGCCACCATAGTTCCCTAGGATTTGAAGAACTCAGAGAAGCTAAACTAGTCTAAAGTTTTTGATACAGGTTGATCACTGTGGAATTATTATACAAAACTCCTCGGTGATGGAACAAATCTTGTTGTCACAGGTAGGTACCAGAAGAATGGAATTTTTCAAGGTGATGGAGGGAAGACAAGAAGCATTTAGATTGGAATAACACATAAGAGTGTTTAGGAAAAACAGGAATGTGATGGGGATTAGATGTAGAAATCTTAGGAGACATTTTAAAACAAATCCTTATGGCAAAAACAGCATAGACAACATGGTGCAAATATAATAATAGGATTTGGATTTGTGTATGTATGGATTTATATAAAGGACTCAAGGGTAACTTATGTAATTATCATGGAAGTATTTGGTCCATGGACAAAGTCTGTGATTACAGGTAAGTTTTGTGAGTTGACACATCTCTTTTCTAATGGTGAGAGGCTGTTGTCAAAGAGCCTGGGCTTTGGAGTCAGACTGACCACCACTTAAGTCCTGCTTATGGGAACTTGGGCAATTATTCTCTGGCCTCCATTTCCTAATCCATATAATGGGATGACAGTGTGAATCCAGCAGGAGTTGTATGAGAATTGAATGAAATCGTGTGAGTAAAGTACATGGCATATTGTCTAACACGTAGTAGGTGCTGGATGCACGTTCCCCGATTCACATGTGAAGGGAAGATTGTGTCCAGTATGGAGAGGTGTTTGCCGCCAATGACACTGACAGAGCAGCAGCTCCAGAGGTTCAGCTCTGCCTCTAACTGCTCATGTGGAAACTTATCTTACTGTCCTCTCAGACACACACAAAGTGAATTTGGAGGTGTTTGTTTCTCTTTAGCAGACTTTTCCCTCTCTTGGCAAGAAAAGTGAAATTAAAGTACTTTTTTTAAATGTTGTTGTTCTATGTGCTTTAAATCTTAATCCTTTATTTTAATTGATATTACCTCTAACTTCAATATTTATTGGCTCTAAAATTTATAGACAATATGTTTGGACCTCATGCTCATATTTATCAAAAACAAGTTTAAATTCATACAGAACATGGTCAAGATATAAAATCAATGACAGGAGAATTTTGTCATAAACTTGAAATACATATTTAAATATGGAATAGGTATAATTATTTATTTGATAAAGGAAAAATTATGATGGGAAACTAGAGAACTCAAATTAATATCAATATGTAGGTTTAAGATATACTTTCAATTAAAAATGTAGTTGACATTTGGTAAATTTGTGTGAATTTCATATTGCTGCATCTTAATAGAATATAAACAACTCAGGTGATTTCACTCAAATGTATTATTTGATCATGCAGATGAATGTATATAAATGAATGTACAGGTTTATATATATTTTTTAACTGGTTTCCATTCTATGCATTGTGAAAATGATTTTGACTGCATAAAACAGTGTAAATAAGTTTTAAAAAGAAGGATTAAAGAAAAAAATGCAATATAATTATTTAAAATTTAGGCAGTAACCATACATACACAAGTACACTATTTAATGCTCAGTTAATGATTACATTGAGAAAGTTATGGAAATTCAAGATTCATTTTATCCTTAAAGAAACTTAAAGAATCTAGTTAAGGAAAAGGGTCAGGAGGTAAGAAGAATGTGTTATCATACAGAAATTTTTCAATTCATCATTTGACTTTCAATTCCGTTAGTATAATGAATCAGAATTATTCCTATGAAGAAACAAAAGTTTCTACGATGGAATTTAGATTCTTTAATATGTTGACTAAAGAACAAATTATGTAAATGTAATGTACAATTGAAAAGTTAATCTTGTCTTATATAACATGTTTTTAATTTAAAAACAAAATATAAGGTTGTAGAAATATAGTCTTACTATCATAATCAATAAAATATCATTTACTGTAAAATCAAGATGTATAAAATTAAAACAAGCACATTATGACCTAATTGCATTTACAGCATGAGTAAAAATCTCAAGATTGTTTGCTTACTAATTTACTATAAAAATCAGGAGCTTTTCTATAAGGGCAGAACTCAAGAAATTTTTTTCTTTTCTTCTCAAATAAGAAATCTAATTCTTCTTTTCTTAAGATTGCCCATTGAATTATTTAACTCCAAACTAGCCCAAGTAGAATATTAGTAAAGCATTTGTGGGTCAGTTGGAAACCAAATTAGAAAGAGTTTTAATGTTTGTAATTCCCATCATTAGATTAACAATAAATGTATAATCAACTAGCGTTCCAGCATCCAAGTGACATGCCTTTGTAAACTATGATGTTTTGTTATATATTTTGACATTATGTATGCAAGAGACTCTGGAACTGTGACATTTAGCATGACATCCATTGTATATATACTTTATTCAGCAGGTGATAACAAAGAAAATAGTGGCACTCTAAAACAGTTCAGCAGCCTGATAGGGTAGATACAAATTTTGGGGGAGACATTGATAGACAAAATATGGTGTATTCTTCATCATGCTTAAACTTCAAATGAAATTCCAAAATAAAATGGGATTTTGCTGAACATTTTGTAAAGTAAAACAAAATTCTCTTAAGTGCATTTACTTAATAAAATTAGCATAATAGCATTTCTGAAAGTAATGAGTTTTTAATAGAAGTTTTGGAAATATTGCCATTTTGCTTCACTATTCAAGGTATTGTAAATAATTTGAAAGTCTAGCGTTAATACTGAGCTACACAAAAACCTGTGGTGGTTTAGATGTGAAATTGAGATGCTATATAAAATGAGACATCAAGTAGGAGAACTCCATAACTTCAGGACTGAGCATGGGATCCACATTTGAGCTAAAGGTCAACTTAATTGTCAAGTACACGTGGAACTGGATTCCCATTAACAAGTGACTGTGTGTTTTAGAAAAATGAAAACTTCGTCCTGATATTTATTTATATGGAAATTAAGAGAAATATGGTGTATTCCAGAAACAGTTAAATGAAGAGTAAGGTTTCACAGAGTTGCAATACATTAGAATGTGTTATTTGGCCAGAGAGACCATAAATTATGAAATTCACAAGATAGGAAAAGAAAGTACTTGGAGAAAGGACCAAACATTCTCATGTGTAGACAGATCATCAAAGTTACATGGTCTCCTCCCTGATCCCCGCCCTCTACCCACCCACCTTGAAAACATGCTCCACTCTGATTGAACAAAAGAGATTTAAAAAAAGACATGTTTTCACAAATGTTATATGCCTTGAAATGCCACACTTAAAAGTCATACCCCATCTTAGCATGTGGAAAAAGAACAAAGGTCAAGTTCTGTCCAGGCTCTGGCACTCAGCTGTGACTCTGGGCACATTACATGACCTCTTTTCTCACTGAGAATAAGAACAATAAGTACCTCACAACCTATTGTGGATGAAAGGCCATGGTAAGCACTGATTCAATGGCAGCTTTTCTTCCATTTACTATGGGCTAGGTTGTTCCAAATCACAGTGTTTGTGATTCTCTAATGACTCTTTTTGTTGCTATTCCTTTTTTCCCCCACAGACAGAAACCTTCCTGCAGACATTTCCCCCAAGCCCACCATTTTTCTTCCTTCAATTGCTGAAATAAACCTCCATAAGGCTGGAACATATCTTTGTCTTCTTGAGAATTTTTTCCCAGATGTTATAAAGATATATTGGAAAGAAAAGAATGGCAATACAATTCTGCAATCCCAGCAGGGAAATACCATGAAGACTAAAGACACATATATGAAATTCAGCTGGCTGACCGTGACTGAAAAGTCAATGGATAAAGAACACAAATGCATTGTCCAACACGAGAATAATAGAAGAGGCGTTGACCAAGAGATTCTCTTTCCTTCAGTGAACGAAGGTATGTACATATAAATATAACCTCCCAGAACACTTTTTTTTCCAAGGGAGATGTCCCACGTTTTCTGTCAAGAATTAATGAAAAACAAACAAATACAAATCTTTTAAAAATGTTGTTCCATTTATTGGTAGCAAAAATGTCCCTATATTTCCCCCATAGAATTAAATAGCATAGTCTTTGGAAGATTAAAAAAAATAGAAAATTTCCCTTAATATTTCTCAGCCTGAGTTTCATCATCCAAAATATTAAGTTCACAATGATGTTTTTTAGGGTGGTTGTATGGATTAAATTAAGCAAAATAGCTGAAAGTATCCAGCAGCTTAGCGTGCAAGAAATGCTCAAAAAGAGATTCCCCTTTTGGTGATCTTGGTCAGGAAGAAAGAACAATTATACGTCTTCCAGGAATGTTCTACTCATCCAGTAGAATCTCGATCACTTTCATCTTTCTATGCTCAGAGTACAACCTCCAAGAAACGTTATTAGGTGACAAAATGCTGTTCATATGAGGGAGCCAGGTCACAGTTCAACAAAAATTAGAATAATTTGGCTGCTGCAGTTTCATTATGGTCTTAGGCTTTCCAGGTTTGTATTTTATGTACCACCATAAGGTAAAATTTCATAAGTAGAGATTGGGTGAGGCTAACACGTACACACATACTTCCATTCTACATACTGAATGCACTTCTTGCCATTGGTAAATGCAGATCAAGAAACATTTATTGTGGAATTAGCCTGTGCCAGGCCTGGAAGGGACATATAGATGAGTACACTGGGATGGGTTACTGCCCCAAGGACCATGAACTATTGTAAAGAATACATTCTTTTCCTAATCGCTTGGGGTCACTAGTGATTCAGGCATGATGTCCCAAAGGACTCCCTTTGATGCTAATCCTGCACATATGTAGACAATGTGGGCAGACGGCTGAATGTGCCTTGGTCCTGGCAGTGGTCCAGTAACTCTCCAGACTCAGGACTTAAAGTTTGTACTTTTCCCTGTGATTAATAGCCCTTTTATTTGTTTGTTTTTGTTTTTGTTTTTTTTGAGGAATATTGGCCCTGAGCTAACATTTGTTGCCAATCTTCCTCTTTTCCTTTTTCTCCCCAAAGCCCCCGTACATATTTGTATATCCTAGTTGTAGGTCCTTCTAGTTCTTCTATGTGGAACTCTGCCTCAGCATGGCTTGATGAGTGGTAAGTAGGTCTGTGCCTAGGATCCGAAACGGCGAACTCTGGGCCAGCGAAGCAGAGCACTTGAACTTAACTGAATGCCACTGGGCTGGCCCCAGTAGCCCTTTTCAATCAGTAAGGAAGTAGCAAACAACAAGGTGGGCAAAGATCTTTGCTGTGCACTAGTCTGAATTTCTGAAGCCAGTCTTTATCTTCTCAGGTCCTTGGTTTCTCCAATTATCAAATCAAGTTCAAGCACTTGCCTTGACTTTCTCCCGGGACCTTAATGAAGAGCAAATGAAATAATGTCAGTGAAAACACTTGCTTGTGAAAACATAACATGGATGTATTTATTTGAGTATTTATTGTATTTTTTAACATCCTTTCCTTAAACAAACTAACAGAAGATTAAAACAACAGCCCTAATTTACTATTTCTACATCTAGGAAACAGAGGTGAAGCAAATATGCAAATCAAAAGTTAACATAATCACTAGGCTGAAGTGTCCTATTAGGTTTTAATTTTTTTAGTCATCAGGGAAAAATAAGAAATACAGTGAGTTTCATGGTAATGATTATCATAAAGAAGTTCCAGTTCATAATGTGTTTTACTTGGCACCTAATTTCTGAAACAAATGTCTCCCATCGCTTCTCAGGGTAAGAAAGCTAATGAGGATATTTTTGTCATGGTGATTCTACAGAGAATTTCTAATGCTGTTTCTTGGAAGTTTTTTGCTTTTGATAAAAGCTAAGAATATAACTTGGAAACACAAATCAATGAAGTGATTTTGAATAGATAAAACTAATCTCCTCCAAGTTTTAGAACAAGATTGATTGAAAAAGAGAACTTCAGATAGATACCATATTTTATTATGAAAAACTGTTACTTTATTGTTATTACCTCAATCATTGCATGATAATAAGATATTTTGATTTATCTTTTAGTGACTAAGTCGCCGTTAAGGAAAAGAAAGAGACTTTTAAATCATGTTGAAGTCAGTTCTTGAAGATATTTTAACATCTAAACATGACTATGCTAGCATTTTCATTCTTGGAATTTATTCCAAATTCTATAACTCAAACCCAGTTTTAGAGCCATGAAAAAGATCCAACTGAGTGCATAAAATTGCATACCAGAACCACATCAGTGTGGACAAGAATACATCTAGTAGAAAAAGGATAAACTAAAACAATGGTTTCGATTGTTTTCTTCCATTCAACAGACAATTATCTTCAAAAAATTTTTATATTTGTATGTTTGCTTTTTTTTAAATTTTACATATGTCTCACCTCAGGTTGTGTGTGCTCAGAGAAGTACAAATGTGACTTGGCCTATCTTTGGAAAGAATTGCACTGAAATGCTGAGCTCCTGTAACAAAAAGATCATTTGCTAAGAATATTTAATGTATCTGGAAGAGAAGATGTTTTTAGTGTCCACAATGGTGGAGTTATGTTGTTTCTCTATAGATTTTTATTTCTATGGATTATTTTTACAAAGTGCTTTCCATATGCTCTATCTCACTAAATCCGCCACAATGGTCCATCTAATGCTAGCTCTGCCATCATTGGTATGACTCTCAGCAAGTTATTTATATTCCCAACCTTATTTCCTCATTTGTAACAAGAAGACCTGCAAAATACAATGCACTTCAGTGTGACTGGAGCATTATACAAGATAATGCATGTGAAGCATTTAACATACTGTTTGGCTCAGTAATAATCACTCAATACCTATTAGCTTTTATTCACATTGTTGTCATGTCCACAAACACCAAAACTCCAGAAAATCATGTGCATGTTTTGGGAATACAGGGATATGCATGCTGTGGAAAGATCTGCATATTTCCTTTGCTTTGAGGGAAGATATGCCTAAACCAGATCCTTTCAAACGTGAGATTCTGTTGTGGATTCTAAGATTTGATGAGTTGATTTTGGTAATAACTGTTCACGTCAGCAGCGTGTGCTGAAGACTGTAGAGTAGCCACATTTTCTGTTTATTTTTCCATTTGATAAGTATTTCCCCAACACCTCCTTTGTGGCAGGCACTTTGCTAGGAACTGCGGTATACAGAAGGAAAACAAGATAGTCTTGAATATTAATATCCAGTTGTGATAAAGAAGAAAATAATGGATTATTGATGAAGGTCCACATCTTCATGTGCAGAAACACAATATATGAATGAGATCTAGTGTATTACATATAATCAGATGAACTACTCCTGGAATCAAAGGGCTCATATTTTTAAGGATGGTCTCTCTGTCAGAGGATTATGTTGGGGGGGGTGTGTGCATAGACACATAAACATATAAACACATACTCACACTGTCAAATAATGGGCATGAATAATTGTCTAATACTTGCTCTCATTTCTTCTAGTTGTCAACTCAATAGTCACTGCCATTTATTCTACAAAAGCTTCCCTAATAGAGGAAAGTGGTAAGTTTTTATATATCCTTGCTTTCATGTCATGCTATAGGATTTTTTTTCCCCTCTTGATCAAATTACCTTTGGAACTTCCCTGGTTCATAGGAGACAAGACTAATTATTCCTGGAATTGTAGAGCTCATGTTTTTTTTTTTTTTTTTTTTTTTTTTTTTTTTTTGTGGGGAAGACCAGCCCTGAGCTAACATCCGTCGCCAATCCTCCCCTTTTTGCTGAGGAAGACTGGCCCTGGGCTAACATCCATGCCCATCTTCCTCCACTTTATATGGGACGCCGCCACGGCATGGCTGGCAGGCAGTGCGTCGGCGGGCGCCCGGGATCCGAACTCGCGAACCCCGGGTTGCCAAGCGCGGACTAAACCGCTGCGCCACATGTTTTTAATAAGTATCTCTCCTGTCACTCTTTTGGTAGATTTTATATATATGTGTGCCTGTGTGTGTGTGTATTCACACACACACATATACAATGTAAATAGTACATGTCAAATAATATGCACAATCGACTAATACCTGTTCTCATTTCATCTAAATGTCCCTGCTATTAATTTTACAAAAGCTTGTCTGAAAGATGAAATTGGTAAGTTTTTGTTTATGGTTGCCTTTATGTCATGATATAGCAATTTTTTCCTCTAGATAAACTTAACTTTTGAACCTCCTTGGTTTAAGGTAGAAAAAGTAGAATAGCTGGATGTTGCAGAATACACTGAGTGATACTTTAAATCAACGCATCATTTCCCAGGAGTCATCTTAACACAGTAAATGCTGGTTTGGGGATGAGACGACTGTAAATTAGAGAGTGCAGTGACAGGCTCTGAATTATATCAACAATGGACTTCATTCATTTTTGCAGCTTTTGTTTCTGATGACTGAAGAATATGTGATAACAAGGTGCTTCTATATTTTTGTTTAAGTCTTTGGTCCTTGCTAATAGCTAATAACGTGAAATGACACATACTGAGAGCTTCCTATATATAGATGGTTTTGTGCTAGGTTTTGCATTCATTTTCTTCTTTAATTCTCACAATACTCCAATGAGGCAGTACAACATTGTTTTCCCCATTTTAGAGATGAGGGCAATAAACTAAAATTAATTAAGTCCCTTGCATCATGCCATCTGAATCAAGAGTTCATACAATTATCAGCTCTCTCTTCATTCTTTACTATGTGGTCCTAGAGCAAGAAACCCAAAGCCAAGGCCCTGAGACATGATGGCAGGTGGGTAGGTGCATGGGCTTCATTGTATTGCAGACTGACTTGAACTCCAGTTCTTCCAATGATTATTTGCATCAATAGAGGAAACTTACTTACATTTTCTGAGGAGCACTTTCCTCACCTGCCAAAGAAGAATAATTACACCTAACTCAGTTAATGAAGAGATAAGGTCACCTATTACGAATGTGTAGCATACAGTGTCTCATTTAGCTGACACAGCACTTGTTTCTGGCCCTTTTTCCCTCCAAATGTACAAAGACAGTGACTAGAAGCATTGGCTCTAGCCCTGGTGATCTTTTCTCCATTTCCAATATCAAGTGGCTCTGGACCTCAGCTAACACGTTACCAGACAAAGGGCATGGAGTTATGAGCATATCACCTCTGAGATCCCTTTCCACAATAAGTGCTGAGGATTCTGGAGTTCTGACTCGACGATAAAACATGTAAAAGGGAAATTTCCACAATAAGAGACTCGTCCTTGTGGTTCATTGAATAGCCAATATGGCTCACCATCCTTGTTGTTATTTCTTGACATCTTATATTTCTTGTCAAACTGCAAGGGAAATTAAGTGCAATTATCCTATAACATCATAGCCACAACGAGAGACTTTTAGGAAGGATAGGTGAGTAAGCTATGACCTCCTAAAACTTCAGAGGATTTGGATTAACTACTCTCTTCCATTCTATGTATTTCCTTCTTTACTAAAACCTCTCACCCACCCTACTGTGAACACAACCAAATTTTCCATGAATTGTACCCTTAGTACTAATCTCATTGTGTGCACAACATACAACGTCTCAGATACTTCTAAATCAGAATTCAACTCTATGTTTATGCTTAACCTTTTGATGTCTGGGATATTATTGCACTTTGATATGCAGAATTACAGAGTACCTAAGAATGAGTTCTTTAAAGTCATGGTGCTGGGATTCAAATCTCGTTTTTGGTACTTACCAAATTCATAACATCAGGCAAATTACTTCTGTCTCTGTCCTCAGTTTATTTGTAAAATGAGAACAAAACAATAATCTCAGAGGTTATTGTAAAAATTGAAGACGAGTAAAGATTTGTGTGCAAAGTTCTCAGAACAAGTATTTGGCATTTGGTTAGTGGTTAATGAATATGAGCCATTATTATCTCTTAGTGACATGGTAAGTGCTAAGAAATGCTAAAAACTATTTATCACAAATATTTTAATCCCATTGGACTCATGCATTAAAAACACAACCTTACTTGTAATATTTTGGAATGATACAAGTGAATTTAGCAGAGATTGTTGATTGACATGATCTGAATTCTGAGTAGTCTTATTGGCGGTGGGGTGGTGGTGGGGTAGGGTTTGGTGGTGCAAGGTGTCACTGTAATGTAGATCATTTGAAATACATAACTGTGACCACCCTCCAGTTAATATGTCCCATCCTTTCAGAAGAGCTGTCGAAACTAATCAAACGACTTCTCTTAGACACCCTGCAGCTGCAGCTCACCAGCACCTCTGCTTATTACACCTACCTCCTCCTCCTCCTCAAGAGCGTGGTCTACTTTGGCATCATCGCCTTCTGTCTCTTTAGGAGAACAGCAGTCTGTGGCAACAGAAAAAGTTCATAACATATCATTACACGAAGAAGTAAACTTTTCTACATCGTTTATGTCTCTAAAAGTGTCTACTGAGAATCTACCTTGGCTTTCTCCCTGGGTTTGGGTTATTTCAGTTCACATGTGTACTTTTCTATTTTGTCATCATTATGTAATGGTTTTTCAAACCACTGGGCAAACAGAAAATTTTACTCTGTATCAACTGTGAATTCTGCCATTACTCGAGGGCAGGGCCAAGGGGTAGTCCTTAAGCACCACTTTCTCCATGATCTCCATGAGCTCCTCCAGAATCCCAAATAATCATATCTTCTAAATACAGACAGAATGCAGCTTCCAGTCATATCCCTTACAAAGATTTAACCAGATGACCACCATGAACTCTTCCATTTTACACACCCTGAAACCAACATCTTGCTATTTGAATTCTGTACTTTGTTTTTTCTAACAGGCACAATAAAAAAATATTAAAAGTCTACGTTTTTCTCTGTGTACTTTAATTTGATGAAACCTAACTGTCCAAGGTAAGAAACAGCATCATACCTGAACTATCAAATCCAGGGTTGGTTGTAATCATGGTCAATACCACAGTTCTAATTCTTTCCCTGAGATAGTGGTTATGATGCTTTCCTTGGGGCACTGGGTCCAAGAGGAACCACAGTGAAATGAAGACACCAAAATTACTTCTCTTTCAAAGGTCACATTCACACGTGACATTCACATTCATATTCATATGTACACATTCATTTGGTTTGGGACATTTCGATGGCATCAGTATAACATCTAGAATGACTTGTACTGTTGTGCTCAGCTCTACACTAGTGTTTCACAGGCACTGTGTTTCCTGCTCCTCACCATAACCCCATGTGACCTTCACTAACACCAAGGAGCACCACAGTAGAGTTGTTAGGACCCTAGACTCTGAACCCTGAGTGCCAGGGTTTGAATCCTGGCTCTGGTATTAGCATTTGTGTGACCTCAGGCAAGATATTTGAACTCACTGTGCCATAACTTCCTCGTCTGTAAAATAGAGTTACAGCACCATGTCTCCTGGGATTCTGTGGGTTAGATGAGTTAATGATGCCTGGTACTTGCAAGTCCTCAACAGCATTAGCACCCACTGTTGGCAGTTCTACTTTTGAGTAGTAGATCATGCACAAAAGCACTGACTGTCATCTCTCATCTTATTTCCCCACAGAGAGGTTAGATGTGGATGGGATTGGGACTCAGTGAGTTTCCTATATGCACCAGGCAATCCTGATAATCCTCGAAGAGCTCCCTGAGGTAGATATAATTATAGTGCACAGTGTAGATGTTGGAGAGATTTATTTCTCTGCTCGAGGTCAGTATTTTGTAAGTAATAGTCACTTAAAGTCAGATCTCTCTGAACTCACAGCCAGTATTTTGTTACCCAATATCATGTGGCCTTCCTTTCACCCAATTTCAATTGGGAAAAACAAAACAAAACATGCACTGCTTCTTTACTAAAGGAATCCTCCAAAGAGTCAGTGAGAATTTTCTTAAGAACTTGTGAGTGCATCTATGTTTTCTCCTCATGTATATACTCTGTTATTACCATAATGAAATGGACCAAGAGTCTCGGGCAGAGCAGGGCTGTTGATGGTGCTCTCTGGGTGTACCATTCTAACAGCCCAGCATCTCCCCCAGACTGAATGGGCTTGGACGTCCTCAGAATCGACTGTAGAAGTCTCTGGTAGGTCCAGGTGCATTTCTGAGATAGGAAACAGGTTATATATCCTTTTTGGTCATGTACTTTTCCGCCACAGCATGACTGCCACGTGATGTGGTGGGAGAAACACTAGACCAGAGGTCTCACCTCACACCCCATAGTTAGAGCCTCAGCTCCTTGGTCTGGCTCTGACTAGCTGTGTCATTTGTTCTTGACCGTGCCACATTGTCTAACTTTACCCACCTTTAGAAGAAAATGTTCAAGTTAAACAATATCAGGTTTCTAGTGCAATTTAGAAATTCAGTGATTATTATCCTAATGAAGTAATAATAACAAATGCTGGTATGTTGCTTACTGGTACTGGTCTAAATACATGTTAACTCATTTAACTCTCAAAAGAGACCTATCAGATATGTACAATTATCTCTGTTTTATAGATGGGGAAACTGAGGCAGAGAGAGGATAAAGACTGTACCCTTAGTTAGATAGCTGATAAGAAACAGAGCTTGGATTTGAACCCAAGCAGCCAGACTGAAGGAGTTCTGCTCATAACTTTTCCATTATTTGCTGCTAGAGTAGAAACAGATAACTTTCAGTTTCAGTTAAAACTGGAAAATTTCCCTCCTTATTGGACTAAGAGCTGGTGATGACACCTGCCTCTTTACCTGTCCACATTTTCTCTCCTTGCTCCTATGCTGTACGTACAATTAGAGGATCATAGTCAGCCCGTCATACAATTTTCATGCTGGGAAGACCTTTACACGCTGATCTCCCACCCCTACCACCAATAGGACTTCTGTGATTAAAGTCCATGAAACCTGGTTGGATAAAATGAATAGCAGAACAACGGGTGGCATCCACAGGTGTGCAATGGGAAAACTAGGCAAAGATTTACATTTCGCATGAAAACACTCGTGTTTCAATAGTCTTTATAGAGCTAGAGTCTCCCTACACTTCTCAACTATAACAAAGGGAAACCTCAGGGCAACAATTTCTCAAAATTTCCCCATTTTAAATCCCCTCTACTGTTAGGAATTTTTTTCTTCAGAGACTTCATTTTTTGAAGGTTTTCTGTCAATCAAGCAGGTCACAATTAAGTCATATTTGATTTTCTCCTTTATATTAATCAAAGCCCCATAAAACTGCCAATTAGAAAATCTGAATAATAATAGATAACCAGAGATACTATACCAACATGATACAATTCACACAAAAGCTAGAAGCTCAACATTTTCATTAGCCATAAAATCTGATCTGGGTAAATGCATGGTCTCTTTCATGTTCTGTTATGCTATGTTTTACTTGTTTGTTGTCTTCTGTTTTGTTTGAATAACAGCAAGTACCTACCACTTAGTGAG
The DNA here is from genome assembly GCA_031878705.1 of Tapirus indicus. NCBI lineage: Eukaryota > Metazoa > Chordata > Mammalia > Perissodactyla > Tapiridae > Tapirus > Tapirus indicus. The sequence continues at coordinate 78,615,100 of CM062917.1, forward strand.
CACCAGGAATTCTGCTAGACAGTTTCCGTGCTTTCTGTCTAATGCTCCCACCGTACCACATATGGGTATCATGCTCATTTCACTGATGAGAAGACTAGGTCCCAGAGAGACTAAGAAATGAGCCCAGGGTTAAACACAGAGTAGTGTCCAAGAACCCATGACTCCAGGCCTGCCTGACTTAAGACCTGCTGCTCTATCCATTACACCAGTGGCTCACCTCCTGGGAGCCTTTAAAAACCCCTGAGGTCCAGACTTCATCACAGGCCAGGAGATTTGAAAAAATCTCCTTCAGTAATTCTAATGTACACCTGGGTAGAGGCCAGCAAGTGACTGAAATGGCTCCTGAGCTGCAATGCTGCTGTCCCAGATCCCATGCAGTGAGGAGCCATCACAGCCCATCACACAAGTGTAGGATACACTTACACTTTAAGTGCTGCAACACAGAAAGTGTTCTAATCATTCGACCCATCAATTTCCTAAGGAAACAAAAGGTATATACCAAGATTTATGTGCAAAGATGTTCATTTACTGTAACATCTTTAATAGCAGCCCCAAATTAACCCAAATGCCCAATAAGAAACTAAAAAACTAAAGGATGTCATATGATTGTCTACTTTGCATCTTAAAAAATGTAAATTGCTTAAAGAAATGACAAATTAATCAGGAAGTGTTGAAAAAATAATATGTATAGCATGACCCTATAAAAATTGTTAGATAATATCTTCATGTGGTTCAAAAATCAAAACACTATAAAAAATGCATTAAGAGATCTTGCTTCAACCACTGTCTCTCCCTCTCCCACTTCTTACAGGTCACACTTTTAATTCTTGTTCATCCTTCCAGTTTTTATTTATGCAAATGTGAATGTACATATATAAATATATATGCATGTATATATATTCTCATTCCTCCCTTCTCACACAGAGGTAGTAAATGGTACACATTATTCTGCCCTTCTCTTTTCCCTTAAACAACCTAGAGCTCTCTTTATGTCAGTATAGAAGGATATGTAGACAGCTGCATGGCATTTCACTGGTGAATATGCAACCCTTTATAAAATCAGTTTCTTGTGATAGGCTGTTGGCTCATTTCCAATCTTTTGCTCTTATAAGAAATGAAAATATTATAATACCATTTTCTATCATTTTGAACGTGCGTATCGTTCATTTTGATAGGTATTGTCAGCTGGCCCACGATAGAGAGAGAACCATTTTGTAATTCTACCACAGTGTCGGTGAATGCCAAGAGCATGCCTCAGGACTTTCTAATCCGACAGGTGAAAATAGTGTCTCATCGTGGTTTTAATTTGATTTTCTCTTACAATGAGTGAGCATAAGCATCTTTTCATATATTGAAAGTCTACATTTCTATATCTGTGAGATATTTCTTCATCTCCTTTGACCACTTTTTTCTGTTGAGTAATAATACCAATAGGTATGACCCTCCTTTGTATGTGTCTCTGTATTTCTACAGACATTGGCATAAAACAACACGTTCAATGTATGGTTGGGGGGGAAGGATGAAAAATTGTATGTTTTTGTATTTTCTCTAACTAATCCTTTTAAAGTAAAAATTTTGTACATTAAAATTAAAAGAATATCTTGTTTCAAATTGGCGAAAATTTTTGTTTGCTTCTTTACTATCAGCTTCATTTTCTGTAAAACACATCCCTTTTGGAAACCAAGTAGAGGTTCCCATTTGGAAACAAAATAAGACCCGCTAGATACAACAAAGTTTAAATTTAATTAGATCTACTTCTTGATTCTCATGAATTTGCTTGGATTCTCTAGGCCAAATAGCTGGCCCTCGACTTAGAGACTTAGAGCAATTTCTGCATTGGGAAAGGGTAGAAGCAACGAGGGGAAACTTGCAAATCACTAAAAGCTTTATGCCACTGACTTCACTGCCAGGTACTACTAGGCAGTGTCTCCTGTGGCTTCAAACTCTTTAGCAACTTCCTTCTGCACTGGGCCTGGGCTGCCCTGAACTAGGCGGTACAGAGATGGAGAGCACAGGTGGTGGTGGAGGAGACAGCCTGGGTGGCGGGAGGGAACTGGTGTGGCTGATGGTGTGTTATTTTCTCAGGCTTCTTTTGTTTACATGCTCTGTCAAATGTGGCTGATTTGTGGAAAATGCTCAAAGTCAAACCGACACCTACTGTTTGGGGCTGTGCAAGCAGTGGCTAGGGTGTCATAAGAAAAATTAAGGACAGTTAAACCACAACCAACTTTGCTCATTTTCAAAAGGTCACAGCTAATGAGAGGAAAATAACTGTCTACACACACGTGCAATTGCTATCAAATGTACCTTAGGCTGTGGGTAGGGAGTTCCCCGCTTTTTACAAACAAAGTTCACTCCAATTAGCTACACTGTGAGTTGGGAATCTTATGCCCAGGACTGTTCAGATGCTGCATCTCAGTCTACTCTCATGACCCTGTTCTGAAGGAAAGAGCAGACAGGACATCTTGGAGCACTAAAATAATCCTAATAATCTACCAAGTGTCTGTGCTCTTCCATAGTATTTATTTACTGAGGCTAGTACCTTTTGGTTTCATTTTCTCAGTGTAGACAGGGTGATGCAGTCCTGTAGCCATGAACTTGATGGCACGCATAGACTGCAGATGTGGACAACAGAGATGTGCTTTTTCCCTCCCCAAAACACAGAGATACAGAGGCCCTAAGTTCAACTGTGTAATTGACTGTTATATTCTGAATCATGTAAGTCCCTTTAAGGAGTCAGAGTCAACCTGAGTGAGGCTTAAGAGAGGATATTAACATCAGATAAAAGTGTGATTGGGCTCAGTTAGAAGAGGGCTGTTCAGCAATGTGAGCATAAAGAGCAAATGTCCCCACCCCCACCTACCCAAGCATGGTACAGAGTGGGTTCCCAGGCCCACGGACTCAATCTGTCCAGTGCCAAGGGGAAGCAGGGCTGTATTGTTGAGATAAACGCTTTCCACTTTCACAGTCTGACCTCACGGCACTTTCAAATCATACAGTTCATTCTTCATGGTCTGTGCTCTGAGAGCCCACTTCTGGGTAAGTCTTGGCTTCCTATGAGGATTGACATGTCTGGATGAGAGTTCTTTCTCAGGTTAAATTAATACACTTATGTTTAGCTTAAGCATTATCTATGAACTTGGTGTATATGAGACTCCACTCCTGAAACAGGACATTCTCACTGTGATAACACCATTGACTTCCTGAGGTTTTAGTCCCAAGGCAGACCCTGGAGCTGTGCCTCATCCCTTTCTCCTCTATTACAAGCTCTTCCTGATTAGGCCTCAGCCTCCCAGTGATCCTTCCAACGGCATTTCTGTCACTTCCCCCATTCTTAGAATAACCACACATGGAGTTGATTAGATCTGTACAAATGGCCAGTTTCCACCCAAAGCAGCATCATTCCCATTATACAAAACTGAGTTTTTCTTGCATGATTCAATGAATAACAAAAGAAAACCAGTAGACTTGTTGCCTTCCTATGAAACATTGATATGAATATTCATGTTTGAAAAAAATAGCTCACTATGTGATTTAATTCATTTTAATTCAAATTAGCTAAACACGAAGTGAAAGTGAAGGCAATGATTTCATAGTGTGAGTTCAAAGTATGAGTACTCAGAAGACTTCAGAACCATGTTCTAGGAGAAAGAGACTATTTCATGATAAAAGTAATACAAAACGTCTCGTGACATTTTATATGTATTCACAACCCCTCCTTGTCCTCCTTTTATAATTGCAACACTTTCAGCCAAATACATATTGCCAAACAAGAAAAAATAAAAGTAATATTTTTGATAAGTGGGATTTTATTACTTTTTAAAATTCTACAAAGAGCTCATGTGCATGAGTTAAAAAACACAAAGGAAACGTAGAGTGTTAAAAAAGAAATGCAAAGAAATCTATGGCATGAAACAAAAACTTCCATTCTGCATCTCAAAATAAAAGATATTTTGCTTACTAAAATGATGTTATTCCAATATATCAGGAAGTCTTTTGATTAGGAATATAGAACAAGTCTTTTCTGCAACTATTCATTAACAGATCTCACTCAGTCTCACTGAATACAAGACGGATCATTCCATTCTCTTACCAGCCACAGGCAGGCTACTAAATGTACATGGACGTGGTACAGTGTCTGTGAGGTATTACAATAAATAAATAAATACTTTGTTAGCCATTCCGTGAAGTCAGCAGTGGATGTCACCATTTCAACCTTCAATAGGGAAACCCCATCTCCAGGGGCCTTTTTCTCCTCTGGGTGACTTTCAGTGAGGGTTTTTCACACTAGAAAAGAGAGAGCACAAAAATATATGAGATGTAGTGTAAAGGTAAAATGCTACATTTGCCTTATGTTTTTATAACAACATCTATGTACTGAAGATGAGCTGTGTTACAGACACTTTAAGGACCGGGGGTGAAGCCACACAAGAATTTATTTTCAGGCATTTTAGAAAAGGATCTACTCTTTACATGCCCACATTTTTGCTTTTAGTCCAAACACTGTTGTGGAAAGAAGGGACAGAAGCGTGTTGGGTGCTTGTGATGCAGGCACAGGGCCTCCAGTCACCACAACTCCAGCCACCTCTGCTTTTCAACTACTCCAGACCTATCCACTACTTTTCCCTTCTCTGATTAAATAATTAGGCAGAGTTGCTGCCACTACAATTTATTTGCTTGTATTTCTGAGGTTAAAATATTTTCTTTATGATCTGAAGGGGTTTAACAATGTGCCCATCTTGAGACACATCAAGAGCTGCTGCTCTGACTGGATCACATCCTTCATCTTGGAAGCTCCAGAACACTTGAGAGACATTCCAGTGCAGGGCTGGAGTGGACTCTGGAACCAGACTGGGAGGGCTTGAGTCCTGGCTCTGCCACTTGCTCCCTGTGTGACCTTTGACAAGTCACTCTCCCACTCGAGTCTCACTTGCCTCAAGTGTAAATAGAGACAATAACAGGACCACATCTCATAGGACCGTGACCCTCACAGCACACATAAGTTAGGGTTTGTAAATAAACAAAATACGACATCGAGACGTTCTGGCTAAGTCAACAGTAATGAACTCATGATCATTCTCTAGATATTTGGGACTCTGAGGTATTTTCCCTCCTTCACAAATTTATACCTATGCCAAAAATGTTAAGATAAGTTACCTTAATGAAATGTGACTGATAAATTAATGTAAATAGGACCAATCTGGCCCTTCATTCCCACTCATATTCTTTGAATTTTACTTGGACTACTCAAAGAAAATGCTCCATGTTTAACTACTTTGTAGTTATAGTTTCATTTTCAAAGACTTACTTTAACAAAAGTAGAACTCATAGTTGTAAAAGTGTTTTTTTACTGTCCTACTTTTCTTTGGCTTCTTCAGATCCTACATGGTAGGGAAGGGGAAGGAGAAAAAGCATCACATTCCACTAAAGTAAGAAATGATTTCTTTAAAATTACAACATATATGCATAACATTTAAATGAGAGATTCACATGTTTAATCCTCAAGAGATTTAGGTTAACAAAACTGTAACTGTAAAATAAAGTTTTACTTTATTTCTTGTAGGAGGAAAGCCTTTAAATTAGGTTCTATCACTGGCATTAGTCTGTCAAAATGGGTTCACTTGTGTACGTTTAAAAATATTCATATGGACCAAAAATTATTATCCACTGCTATTCTTCCTGCACAACTTTGTTGACAAGCTTTCATATGTTTTTCAAGTGCAAATAACTTTGAGCTTTGGTACAAATAATTTAATCTGCATATTTTCAGAATCACTGTCCCCAGTGACTGAGAGAGCTCTGAGGGCTTCCTAACACCGAGGGCAAAGCCAGAAGGTCACTCTCCTGCACTGTTGGCATCGACCACTGATACAGCCATTCTGGGTCACTGCCTTGTGAGGCTTATCTTATTTGTGCATTTGACGCAGTCACCCCACCCTGGAATTATTCCTTAGGATATATACCTGTGGAAATAACAATACTTGTTTTCCATTATGTAGATCATCCCTCTAAGAATTAGGACAAAATCTAAATGTCTAAGAGTAGAGGAAACATTAAATAATAATTATATTTCCATGAAATAACTTACTTCCACTTAAAATTATATTTATAGTTTATAACAACATGGAAATGCATATGCTATAAAGTAAAAGCAAATATGTAATAAATGAAACTGTATGTACTGTAAGATCATAGTTGATAAAAATAAAAAACTAAATATAAATGGGCAAAACAGAAAGACTAGAAGAAAATAAGGTGGCTTACATACATTTCTGGATATTCCAAAGTTTCCACAATAAACTGAAACTTACCTTGTAATTTTTAAAACAAGTTATAAATACTATGGGCAGTATGACCACAATCATGTAAATTACAAACACACACTAGAAGGAAAGGAACTAAACTATTACACTGATGTTGCTGAGTAGTGTGAAGGACAGGTGATGTTTTATGTTTGTTTTCCCATATTTTCATAAAAAGCAGGCAATGCATTACTCTCATAATCAGGGAAGGGAGATAAAAAAAGAGTGGTGAGAAGACCGAGGGAGCGCATTAGAGACAGGACCTACTCACACACAGAAGCAGCCTGTCTCCCTGGTGCTTTCCTCTTGTCAGATAACAGACTTCAAGAGAGATATTTTCTCCTATGAAAATGTCTACCTGGATTATAGCCAAGAACAAACCTGGTACAGGAGAAAGAATGATCGAGAATCTTAAGAAATGATTGTGTCCCACATTTTAACCTCATCAATGTCACATCATTCAGGTTACATTTGTGGCGAAATAAATAAAGATATAGTGGTTGGTATGCTTCACTTTCCAGCCTGTTAAACCGCTGTAAATCGTAGAGACACTGGAGTGGTTTAACTGCCTTCTCACTTTGAAAGGAGTCTGAGGAAGATGGTCACACCAAGTCTTCCTGTTTCTGGGCTCACTTTCCACCTGTCAGGCTAATGGCATTGGAGCCACAATGAGCTGGCATGTCTTGGAATTATTTGTGAGTCCATAATAAAGCCATTTTTTCATTAAAACATAATAATATGTATGCTTTACATAATATAAAAGTGCAGCTAGCAAAGCCTTCCGGCTTTGGTCAAGTGAAGAGGTCAGTAAATTGTCTTTTTGAAAAGCAAGTATAACTGGACTGGATGAACAAAACTAACCATTTCAGCACTCAGGAAATGATCAAAGGCATATAACAATTTGAGATGTGCTTATGCTTGAAAAACTGTAGAATTCAGGCAACAACAGTGGTGTTTTTACCTGGAATTGCTCCCATTCCTCCCCCACCTCCCAATGCCCAGCTTGATGGCCTAAAGCTTCTTCCAGGTTAGAGCAGACCATGTAGACTGGCAGAAAATTTACCCAGTTGAAGGGAGCTCATATAATCTGGGGTGGGGAGTGATGTGATGGTGAAAGGACAAACTCAGTGCTGTACAAGTAGGAAGGGCCAGAGGCTCTGCTGGTTTGAAGTTGTGTTCCTGGCTGCAGCAAGCATATGTTTGGCTGAAGCTGTGTGCATGCTTAGCAGAGACCCAAAAGAGCTGAGCTAGCCAAAGACTCCTGGTCAACCCTGAGGCTGTGAGCATATGCAGAGGAGAGGTGAAAGGACTCAGCAAAATATACAAGCTGGGGAAGACTCAAAATGGGCTGAAATTTGAATGTGCTCCCAATGCATACACATATCCACCTCGCAGAGGATGGGAGTCTTAATCAAGGGGCTTGAGCACAATCTATGCCCAATCACTGGCTACTACTAAGCTATATAGACACAGACGTGACCACTGGGAAGTTAGGCTTAAAAATAAAAGAATTAAAAAGAAAAAAACAAAACAAAACACAAGAAGAGACTGCAGCAGCCACATACCACAAGGGACATAATTTCACAGATTTAGTTCAGGCAAGTTTCTATGCAAACAAACAGCAAAAACAGGAACGTTTGGGGGAATGTCAGAATCTAGAGTCACTACGATCTATTTTCAACAAACTAATTTCAATAAAAATACAGGCAAAAATCAGAAAAGTGTGAAAACAAAACAAAAACTACAATTCAATACAAACTATCTCTGAGTGTATCTAGATATTTTATTTAGCAGAGACTTCAAAGCAGCTATTATAAATATGTTCAAAGAAATATGGAGAACCATGTTTAAAGAATTAAAGTACGACAACAATAAATCAACACATAAAGATTATTAAGAAGGAGACAAATTGCAAAATGAAAATATTTAAAAATTAATATATGGAGTAGAAAAGTATAATAACTGAAGTGAAATATTCACTAGAGAGTGTTAAGAGAATATTCAAGTTGGCAGAATACACAACCTGTAGACTTGAAGATGGAACAATAGAAGTTATCAAATCTGGATTATAGACAGAAAAAGAATGACCAATAATTGAACAGAACTCAGAGACCTATGAGATAACATCAACCATACCAACATACATGTAATGGGACTCCCAGAAAAAGAGAAGGGGAAAAAAAGAATCAGGAAAAATGTTTGAAGAAATAATGGCCAAAACTCCACAAATTTGTTGAGAAACATTAATCTATACATCTAATAAGCTAAACCAGCTCTTATTAGGCTATATGCAAAGAGGTCCACATGTGGATACATCATAGGCAAACTGATGAAAACCAAGGAATGCATGAAAACACAACACTTCAAAACTTATGAGATGTCACTAAAGCAATGCCTAGGGAGAAATCTATGGCTTTGAATGCTAGTATCAAAAGAGAAAAAATATCTAAAATCAACCATGAAAAAGAAGAGCAAGCTTAAAGAAGTTGAAGCAGAGTAAAGTAAATAATAAAAATTGGAATGGAAAGATTTGAAATGGAAAACAGAAAAGAGAGAAAAATCAATGAACACAAAAGTCAGTTCTTTGAGAATATCAACAAATTCGGCAAACCTCAAGCTAGAATTACCAAAACAGAAATCAGAGAGGAACAAATTACCAAATCAAGAAAAAAAGAAAAACATCACTATCAACCCTACAGAAATTAAAAAGGATTATAAGGGAGTAGTATAAATACTTTATGTCAGCAGACTAGATAACTTAGAAGAAATGGATGAATTCCCAGAAAGGCACAAATTTCCAAAATGGACTTAGGAATAAGTTAAAAATCTGAACAGACCTATACACAATAAGCAAAGTAATTAAATTAGTAATTAAAATATTCCCACAAAGAAAATCTCTGGCCTGGATGGTTTCATTGGAAAATCTATCAAACATCTAAAGAAAGAATAATACTGATCTTTCACAAACAGTATTCATTAAGAAAATAGAGGAGTTGGGAAGACTTCCCAATGAATTTACGAGGCCAACTTTACCCTGATACCAAAGCCAAGACATAATAAGATATCCACAGACCAGTAGGTATAAAAATCATAAGCATAAGTAGAGAAATCCTCAATAAAATATTAGCAAATTGGATCCAGAAATGTACATAATGGATTATAAACATGACCAAGTGGAATTTATCCCAGACATAAACTGTTGATTTAACATACAAAAATCAATTAATGTCATACACCATATTAACTGAATATAGGATAAAAAATACATGATCCTCTCACTGATACATGTGAATCATTTGAAAAATTCAATGCCCGTTCATGACAAAAACTCTCCACACGCTGGGAATAAAATGGAACTTCCTCAATCTGATAGAGGGCATCTGTGAAAACCCTCAGCTACCATCACACTTCATGTTGAAAGACTGGATGATTTTCCCCAAAGACGAGGAACAAGACAAGGACGTCTGCTCTTGCCACTTCTATTCAACATTATATTGGAGGTTCTAGACACTGCAACAAGAAAATAGAAAAGGATTGAAAATTGAAATTGAAAAGGAAAAAGTGAAACAGTCATTACCCACAGACAACATTATTCTGTATGTAGAAAATTCCATGGAATCCAGACACATATAAAACCCAAACTCAAACTAACAAATTTAGCAAGGTCATAAGAGACACATGTTCAATATACAAAACACTAGTTGTTTTTCAATGTACAAGCAACGGACAATTAAAAAATGGAAATGAAAGAACAATTATATTCAAACAGGGCCAAAAAGAATAAAATACTTAGGGATTAATTTAACAAAACTTCTATGCTGACAACTATAAAAAATGCAGAGAAAAATTAAAGAACATCTAAATAAATGCAGAGAGAGTCCATGTTCATGGATTGGAAGATTCAGAATTGTCATGATGGCAGTTCTTCCCAAATTGATCTATAAATTCAATGCAGCAGGGTTTTGAGGCAAAAATTAACAAGCTCATCCTAAAACTTACATGAAAACACAAAAGACCCACAATAGCCAAAATAATTTTGACAAAGAACAAAGATGGAGGACTGTTATGTTCACTCGGCAAGAGGAGTGGGGGATGGGAGCCCTAAAATGTGACTTGGATGTGGACACTGATGATGACACACACCACAGGGTCTGACAAGGTCAAGGTCTTGGGACAGCAGGGCAGGCCTATCAAGCAAGGCCTTACAGCACCTAATTTCAAAGTTACATAAAAATAAATCACAGCAATCAAGCAAGGAGAGCACACAGGTCAATAGAGACAACTGACAGTCCAGAAATAAACCCTTACATATGGTTGACTGGTTTTTAAGAAATGTGCTGAGTTAATTCAAAGGGAAAAAGATATTCTTTTCAACAAAAGGTGGTACGACAACTGGATGTCCATGAGCAAAAGAATGAATTTCGTTCCTTACCTCCTCTATATATAAAAATTAATTCAAGATAGCGAGGAGGGGGTGCTAAAAGGTAGTGTAAGTAACTAAACACAATCAAAATACTGTACTTTTTAAGCAGGAACCAGGGAATTGAAAACAAAGAAGAAATATAACATCACATTTTGTATTCAAATGCAATGGCCCAATGAGGACAGAAAATAACCCCTGAATCACAAACACCCAAGCATATTACTTAGGGTGTAGGCCCTAGAGACTGCAACCTTGATTCAAATTCTTGGTGTGCTCTTTATTAGCTAGGCAACCTCAAGTCAAGTTACTTAACAACCCTAAGCCTCTGTTTCATCTGCAAAATGGGGATCAGTAACATCTACTTTATGCTTGCAAGGAAGGAATAAATACATATGTACAAAGTTTGACATTCAGTAAAGGGTATTTGCTATCATTTCATGGATCAATGATTTCTGTCATGACTTAAAAAATTAACTTTTACAAAATGTGACCAACTCAACTCAAAAGTGCTAGAAGAAATTTCTACTACCTTTTGACATCCACCACTATTAGTTGAATACCTTCAAGAATACCTTATGCTCTTTTCCTACTGGCATGGGAAAATTATTATTGAGTTTCTGTAATCTTTCTGAAATTTTCTCTATTTTGTCTATTCCTCTGCCAGGAACAGAGTATTTTAATTAGTATAACTTTATAATAATTCTTGCTTTTTGGTAAGCAAGTTTTCTTGCTTTTTATCAAAATTTTCTTGGCTTTATTTTATGAATGAGTAAACCCTCAATATATTTATATTCATTTATTTATGAAGTAATAAATTACATGAACTATGGTACAAATAAATCTTGTATATTGTAAAATATACACAAAATAAACAATTTAAAAATATGTGACAAAAACAAATACAAATAGTAGTTCTAACACTTTCTTCACACACACCAATGTATTGTCTTATGCACCCCACTTTGGAAACCACAGCATCACCAACACCAATGCCAATAACACATTTCATTCTCAATTCTTCCTATTTCCTGACTTACCTCACATCCCTAGGACAAATCGTATTCCATGTTTTCTTTTTTCTTCAAACCAAATTCTCATAATGCCTTTGTAATACACCTTTGTTTCATTCTCTGAATTACTTCTGAGCTTATGAATGAAAATTGATGGTGTCTTTTCATGTTATTTAACAGTAAGTACCCCCAAAAGTGATAAGTCTTTGGCTTGCTCAGCTTTTTAAAGAGAACATCGTGGGGAATGTCCAGGGAGCCTGACTTTCATTGTCTGTTGACTGAGACTACTAGTGTGTGTCTCACTGAGCTTCATTGTCTTCAGTGGCTATAAACATGAGGTTACTGTTGTACAAGGGCCTGGCCACACACCTGACATGTCCCAGGTGATCTGGATGAAGTTGTTGAACGTGAAATGACAGTTTCACTCCATGAAAGGTGGACACACTGGAACTGAGGGACTGGGTGTTCTGATCCTGCCTCAGCTGCTCACAGTCTTGTAATATTGAAGGAGTCACCCACGTTTCGGGAACTGTTTTCTCATCTTTAAAATGAGAAACAATGAGGCTACTGGTAGGAAGAATTCCCCTTTTATCTTCAAGTGTCTAAGCTTCAGTGTTTCCTAAGCAAACTTATGACTCACTTTTGAAAATGGGGTTACTGGGGCCAACCTGGTGGCAGAGTGAGCAACTTGTGCACTCCAATTTGGCAGCCCAGGTTCATATCCTGAGTGTGAACCTACATACGACTCATCAAGCCATGCTGTGGCAGTGTCCCACATAGAAAAAATAGAGGAAGATAGGCACAGATGTTAGCTCAGTGACAGTCTTCCTCAAGGAAAATGAGGAAGATTGGCAACAGATGTTAGCTCAAGGCCAATCTTCCTCACCAAATAAATAAATAAAAATGGGGTTAAACATTCTAATAAAAGATTAATTTTTTTAAGAAAAAATATTTACTCAACACACAGTGTTATAAAGATGTAAATAGGAGATAAAAGAAAGAAAATTGTATCCACAGTCCTCTCCTCAAAATATATCAATAACTTTCTTCTTTTTGGTTTTCCAGGCTTGTCCATTTCACTAATAATTGTCCTCATGCATACATCTAATTGATTCCATGTGACTAAAATAAAGAAGTCGGATTAGATTAGTTCTCAGATTGTGATGGCCAGAAGAGCACTGTCCCAGGTCAGATGAAGTACGCCAGGTTCTCAGAGATGAAATTAAAAGGTCCAAACTTCAGAACCTGGATCTATGCTCTCCCATCTGCCTGAGTCTGATCTGCTCTCATGCACCCACTGCTCCCAGGCTGACTGAAGTCTGGTCCACCAGGGCGGGTTCATTCCTGGCAGCAGCAGGAAGACCCCGGATGAGAGGACGTCATGCTCCCTCAAGCAACACCTATTACTCTTTTACTGGAGACCAGGGGGTCTTGATGAGAACCCTCCACACTCCACATGAGGGCTGAGAGGGAAAGCCCCAGCTACTCTTTGACTGTGTCCTGCCCAAGAGTTTTCCTCAATTATTTTTCAAACATACGTCTCTTTTAGATGAGTACAACATTTCAGTGCCCCTTAGAGAAGAGCACAGATGCACCACAACAGGAAGAGAAGTAGAGGAAAGGAAAACAATTGTCACCTGTTGAAACTACCTTCTAGGCCCAAGATGGAGCTGCTCCTGCCCAGGGTGCCAGGTCAGCAAATGTAATCTAGATAACTTTCCTGTCCCTGTAGATGCTGTGCTTGACCAGAAATGCAGTCTATCCAGACAGCCAGTCCCCAGATGAAATCTGTAATGATTTCCTTGTTCTCAGTAAGGTCAGATATGCAACACCAGGCAGTCACCTTAAACCTAATACTCTTCCCTTATTCCCTGATTGACCTGTTGACCTTATAAGGAAATCTCTGAGCTCCTAGCTCATCATTTGTGTTTCTGCATTACTGCTTCTAAGGCTCCATAGAACTCCTCTTGCCCCAAATCCCTGGGAAGAGGGCTCCACTGTTTGTGAGGCACTGGACTCCCCAGTCCACGGATTATGTTCCCTTGAATAAAGGCATCAAATTCATTACTAAATCGTATTATTTTTATCATTGGACACACTGAAAAGAGTATTCTGCTGGAAGTTGGGGACAGACTTCATTAAAATCAATGGCTGGTTATTGTCAGTTGTTGTGCCTTTAAATTGAGTAATGATTGAATAAAAATGGTTATAATTGTTGAGAGAAACAGAGTTTTGAATGTTCATAATGAGAAATATAATTTATTTTCATGACACAATAGATGGTTGTGAATTTTGTCTCCCAAAGTAATTTTTTTCTTATTGGTGAAAATCTAGGAAATTAGAGAAAAATGTAAAGAAAACATGTCAATCAATTTCTCATCACTCAATTGCTCACTGTCTATATTGAGACTCTTTCCACCTGTCTTTTTGCTATGCATATGTCACCACAGTTGTCACTTTGTTTTCCACTTAACATTTACCACAAACGGGCTGGACAGCTACAGAAGGTATAAATGATAGCCCCGGAATATTCTTTTAGCAAAGGATTCTATTGCTTTATATTTGGCCAACACCTCACCAACTCAGCACAACCCAAAATCCTGTGATGGGGTTCAGGGCAGGCTGCCCCAAGCTGTGCCACTCTGGTATGTGGTTTATTTTGAGCTGAAGGCAATCAAGGCTCAGAAGACTCAGGAAGAACATTTGATCTTCCCCAAAATTACCTAAAAGAATTTAAGATAGAAGGATCTGTTTGAGGAAGGAGCTATTACCATAGAATATTCTAGGTGTGGTAGGCAAGAGGGCATCTAGCAAGGGTCCTTTTATCAAAAGACCTCTTTGGGGTTCCATTGTCTACCAAATATTAACAGTATTCATCTTTCCATAAATTCCTCTTCTCCCTTTGAAGTCTCAGAGCTCTATCTTTCTCTCAGTCCAGAAAGACATATATACCTGTCTTGCATGACTGTCTTTGGAATTCCTCCTGCTTATGTGAATTCCCCATGTACACATACTAAACTTTGATTTTCTCCTGCTAACATGCCTTATGTCATTTTAATTATTTGGCTAGCCATAAAAACCTGAAGGGGGGGCCGCCCGGTGGCGCAGCGGTTTCGTCCGCGCTTGGCAGCCCGGGGTTCGCGGGTTCGGATCCCGGGCGCCCGCCGACGCACTGCTTGTCAGCCACGCCGTGGCGGCGTCCCATATAAAGTGGAGGAAGATGGGCACGGATGTTAGCCCAGGGCCAGTCTTCCTCAGCAAAAAGGGGAGGATTGGCAACGGATGTTAGCTCAGGGCTGGTCATCCCCACAAAAAAAAAAAAAAAAAAAAAAACTGAAAGGGAAAAGCATCAGGGGTGGGAAATTTCTCCCTCTCCTCCCACACCTGCATTTTGGGATACTTGAGCCTTAAGTCTTGGTTATAGATAAGGAGGTCTGACTTTCAGGATTTACTATAGAAGAGCTGCTCAGGAGCTGGGTCTGGTATTAGATGCTGAAGGACCCACAACTTCACTCCCTAGGACAAGTTCCCTTTATTCCTCATCTTAACTAACTTTTCCTACTGGCCATGGGGGTATAATTAGCATAACTAATTAGCACAATGATGCCCAGGAGGCCCTGGGTGTAATTAGCATAAGTGAAAAGGAGCTTTCATCTCAGTTGGAAGTCTAGGCTACCTGTATTTCTCAAAGCTTCCTTTCAGATTCATTCTTCAGCTGATCCATCACAATGCTCTGTCTTACCATTTCTGAGGATATGGTGGTGGAATAGGAGGACCTGGTCCTGTTTCCTGGCCCTCACTGCCCCCCTGATTCAATTTAGTCTTCTTTCTTTGGCTACACACACACACACACACACACACACACACACACACCCGCTTAGTCTCCAAAACTGTAATATACCCTGTAATTTCTACTGTGTATGGACCCCAGAAATCATCTATTGCAACCTGCCAGTTTCAAGGTAAAACAATAATCCCACCATTTCCTCAGCATTTTTATGTATCTGGGACTGGGCTACATGATTTGCTCGCATTATCCCATTTAATCTCCAGGAAACCCTATGAGTTGTGACTTTACAGATGAAGAAAAGAAGGTGACATAACTTGCCCAAGACTACATAGCTATTGTGTTATTTTAGGGCATTTAAAATCTCCTTCTAATGGGACCTCTGGGCGAAATGCTCCAAAGCCAGCTCAGAGGGTGAGCATGGGTTTACATCAGGGATTGCTGTTCTGTGCTTGTCCATCCCACTGAAGCAAGCATCACACTCATTGCTCTGCTAGTATCAAGTGGTAAATGAAACATGCAATTTGTCTCCAGCCAGACCTGGCTCCATATTCCTACCTCATTCCCCATAGGTACTGTCAACGTATAAAAACAGAAACCAGTTTGAGAGGCAGAGCATTTATTCAGGATAAAAGAATTGCAATTCAGGGAGCATAGATTCAGGTAGAAACCCAAACAGTGTCATGATTACAGGAGAGGGTCTCAGGGTTTTTATGAGAAAAAGGGAGGAAAATGAGCCAAGTTCTATTAAAGAAGAGTTCATTGGTGCTAGAAGAGGCAAGGCTAGGTGTGTATTTCATAGACTGGCTTGAGATCCAGTCATCAGGCAAGAGGTTAGATTTGTACTTCATTGATTGGTTAGCTATTTGGTCATCAGCAAAGTCCAATTTCATCAGTTCTTACAAACAGGGTATTCTTGTCCTTGCTGACTTCTTGTAATGCTGACAGTTTGATCCAGTTTGGAAGATAAAGAAAACAAGATGAGCAAAGCATTTCCTCTGAAAAGACTGCTCCAGCTCTATTGTGATCTTGCTCCACTCTTGTCATCTTTCACCTTTCTCTTTTCATTAAAATCATTTTTTTCTGATCACTGATCAAACACTGGAAAGCGTTGCTGATTGACTATTGGAAAACATTTTTGATCAACCATCAAAGCATCGTCAGTCCCTCCTTTCCACAAAGACTCGTTCCCCCTATGCCATGTCCCACATAGAAGGGAAAGCAGTTTCCTGAGGAGCCTTTAGACCATATTTGAGCAAAAAGAACACCAGTGCAGAGGTTGGCTCCACTGTCAAGCTCTTTTAAGAGTGAAATTCTTCTGCAGTTCCTTGAAGTGTCTCATGTGAAGTTTCATAAGGCTTAGCAATCATTTCAAAGCACTGAGCAACCAATATCTGATGGTCTTGTTTAAGCATCAAGATATGCAAAGTAAACAAAGTTTTACAATCATAAGAATTTCTATAATTATGAACAAAGTGCCAAGTCCATATTGGAGAATAGACAGGAACGAGGAGGCAATGCCTGAGGGCAGCCAGCTAAAGAGATCAAAGAACCACAGAATGTCAGTGGGCACTGCAAAGAATTGGTGTGACCAAAGGTAGTACTCTAGGTCATGGGAGTCCCATCCATAGGTATATAACAAAACCTCATAGACCAATTGACAGGACTAGAATCCAATATCTACAAAGATGCAAACATAATTTTTCTCTCAACAACTACCATCATTTTTTTTAACCAAAGGTAATAACAAGAAAACTACTTTGTTTGTATTAAACAAATGAGAATATCTGAATTCTGGAGTGATCAGGTAGGAAGGAAAAGCAAATGTATCATCTTTGTTCACTAAGACATATCTTACCAAATTGTTGATAGCTTAAGAGAAAAAATTTCTTTTAATCTGGGAAAACAAAGCATTAGAGCATCTTCCTTGGTTCATGTATTTCTATGTAATTAATACCAGTTCTTGACCTTTTTTTGATAGTTTTATAAAGCCATCAGTTTCTCTGTTAGAATTCTGTAATTTCTTACACAGTTCAGTTTTATAATCTAAAACTTGATCAGAAAACTGTATTCTATAGTAACTGGCAGAGTAAAAAAATGACTAACTATAAATTACAAAAGGCTTAACATTATAATACAATTGACAAAGAAACCTGGTTATTTTTATGACACACATTCTAAGGTAGTGACTAGAATTATGACTGATAACACTATACCAAGACATATCAGAATTTGGGGAATTTTATGTAATTTTTAGAAGACATATTATTATTATTCAACCATGTAGTATAAGCTAAGATTTATCATCATTTTTGAACAATGTTTTCTATGTAGTTTAACATACCAAGTAAGCCTAAGTAGTTTAATATCTCCCTTTGTATAGGAGGAGGGAACAAATTCTTTGAGGTAAGGTGTTTCAGGGACCCTCTAGAAAACTTCAAAGTTATTTCCAGGTCAAAAAGAATTTTATTTTGGGAAGTTTGTCAAAAATATCAAAATGTTTTAAAGCACTTCATCAAATAGGATTATAGGTCACTGTAAAACAATGTTTAGTTATCCACTTAACCAAGGTGACAATTAAAAATTTTCGGGCAAATACAGAAAGTTACATGGTTGTAAGAAAATCCTTAGCTTTTGTGATAAAAGACCTGATTTAAAAAAAAGAAAAACAGGAAATTATTTTGATAAAATGTAATTACTTTAGGACAAATTTGCTTTCTTAACAAATAATATCTCCATTTCTTATAACTTCCTTTACTGAAAACATATGTTTTCTCATCGTATATTTTTTTAATATAGCAAAGAAACATTTACTTATAGATTCAAACATCTTTTAGTTTTTCAGTAATAATAAGCCCAAAGTAGGTCAACTCAGCAATTACTTTAGCAATTGTTTAGTAGTTATTCAGCAATTGCTGCTTCAATGTTTTACCTTACTTGGAAATGATCTAGACATTCAGAGAATTCCCATCATTTAACTTTGCAAAACTCGGAAGTTTCAAGTCACCAAAATGGTTTTTTTATTTTTAAGTTATTTTTAAGTACATATACCATAACACATAATTACTGTTAAAAAGTTCACCTGAAAACATTTTGATCTTACTTACATCTATTTAGTTTACTTGTTCCCAATAATTATGTTTAGATTACCTACAAAAACTTCACAAGACATTAGACAAAGTCAACCATCAATTTTTTTGCTGCCAAATTTTGTAACAGAAATATCATGAATTTGGCTTGTAACCCAAGGTCTAACAAAAGTATTATATTTAATACCAATAAATCTAAAGACAAGAAACTTCAATTAGCTCTAATACTGAATATTTTCCTAGATCATGTGATCCTGAAATTCATTTGGGTTAGTGTTTATTATATTTTTGAGAGTATACCCAATTTATATAGTGCTTGTTTTAAGCCAATTAAATAGAGTTCTTTTAGGAATTATACCATCCAGAAGTAGGAAAATATCACATCTGTATAACATACATATATGTAGACACACATACCTTGAGATGCCATAGCTATTGTTTTAAAATTACTGCCATAAATCAGGTACAGTAATACAAAACTCACTAGTTGTGAAAGAATAGTTCTGTCCAAATTGTGTTTCTGGCAGATGGAATAAAATAAGTTTATCTGCTTACACAGGTAAATCTTTCTTCTTTCTAGTATTTGTGAAGACACTTAAGATCCTAGATTTTGGGCAAGAGTGATTCTATAGCTGTTTGCCTCTTTTTTCTCCTGTCTTAGGAATTGATGATGGTCTAGATGACAGTTCCCAGAGAGGTTACAAGCTTTTTGAGATAAATAGAAGTTTTGGGGATTGGCAAAAGGGAATGGGTGGAATCTGAACTGCCTCTAGAGCTGCATTTCCAGTTTTACAAAGATTTAAATATAAGGACAGTTGCATTCAATTCATCAGAAGTTGGGTTGTAAATCAAATGACATCATAGATTGACCTACCCATTCAACTACAGCATCTGTAATTCACTTCTTACCTTCTGGGTACATAGTTTTATTTTAACCTAGGGAAGAAGGCCTATAAAAAATTCCTGTCAGGCTCTGAATATCAGCTTCCAATCTGACCAAATTTCTCATCATACATTGCCAAATCCTTTCAAACATCTTGTCAGGTTTCAGCCAGGACAAACAATATTTCTGGCAGTATTAAACTCCTCCATTAAATTTTAATTTTAGTTTCCTCTTGACTGTTTAAGGGAATAATATAGCAGTTTACTGAAAAATCTCTCATGGTTTTGTTAACTCGCTGAGGGGCCCATACAGGGAGCTCCTTTGAAGGTAGATATGAGAGTGTCTGTAAAGCCATTATCTGAATGAAGTTTTGTGTAGTCTTTTATTTTAGTTCCTCCTTATATCTTAATATTTCATTAGTTTTTTGCAACAGAATTTTCAATAAGGCTGTTTTGGAATATTGAAAATGTTGCTTTTAAATGCACTTATTAAATGATCTTATCTAATTAGAACATTCATTCTAAATGCCAATGGAATTCCTTGAGGCTGGCAGTCATTTGGTAGGACTTTAGGCACAAGTAGAGTTTAACCCCCAATTCTGCCCAGCCAATTCTGGCCACAAATGAAGTGCAACCCACATTTCTGTATGACCATATTTTGAGCCCCCAACCTGACAATTACCAAGCCAAGCTGTCAGGACATAAATTAAGCTTAGTAAGATCTTGCTGTTTTTTGTAAATATTTACAGCTCCCCCAACCATTTTTTTTAAGCAGGTGTGCTAGAAAATGATGTCAAACCAGACAGCTGGGGGCACAATTATTGGCATCTGTGGGGATACTGTTGATAACCATTAAACTCCTCTTCCTCTTTCCTCTGGTACTGAGACATCCGCCTGAGAAGCACAGGGTTTATATTTAAGAACTACACCTGGACAAAGAGACAGAATGAAACCAGTTGCAAGCCCCAGGTTCTTACGTGGCTATGGCTTTTTGTACAAACTAAACAAAAGTCAGAATTTGAGCACTAACCAGATAGGGAATAAACCCTCACATGGCAGTAGTTATAGCTGGCTCAAACAGAAAAACCCTTTCAGATGGCAATAGCTGTGAGCTGCCCAGATTGGGCTGTTGCCCTAATCATCCCAAAAGAGAAGGAGATCAGAACCTGGACTTATGATTGGAGGAGCCAGTGGCCCAGGAGGTGGTGAGCACACAAAGGGTTGTCTTGTTTGTGCACAGAAATACAACTGATTTTTGTATGTTGATGGATTCTTTAGGTTTCTCTATTTATAAAATCATACAATCCACAAATAGTGAAGTACACTGAAAACTATAATGTATTGTTGAAAGAAATTGAAGACACAAAGAAATGGAAAGATATTTAGTGCTCATGTATTGGGAGAATGAACATACTTAAAATGTCTATATTTCCTAGAGCAAGTAGGTTTGAAGGAAAAGGAGTTGGGCCAAAATTATCAAGACAATGGTAGCCTTACCTCACCCACTCCCCATGCATCTTTGTACTGTGGGAAAGTGATGTCTGTTATGTAGGTGTCATCTTGTAAAAATCACAATTCAAAAAATTGTGATGCCCACCTGAAATCCATGTTGACTGTTTTACCTTGAGGGCTGTTTATTTTCAGCCCCAAGAATGAGTTCAGAGGAAAGGGCACAACTTTGTAGTGGTCATTTCTGGATAAATGATCATGGATACTTTTTTCTATGCCATTTCTGTAGTCCTCTGGTAACCACCAACCTGTTCTTTTCTATGTGTTTTTTGTTTGTTTGTTTATACTACACATATGAGTGAAATCACACAGTATTTATCTTTCTCTGACTTTTTTCCCTTAGCATAGAACCATCAAGGTCCATCCATGTTGCCACTAATGGCACAATTTCATCCTTTTTTGTGGCTGAATACTATTCCATTGTATGTAGATACCACATCTTCTTTATCCATTTGTCCATTCATGGGCTTGTGGGTTGTGTCCAAGTCTAGGTTATTGTGAATAATGCTGCAGTAAACATAGAAATGCAAATATCTTTTCAAATTAGTGTTTTTGTGTTCTTTGGATAAATATCCACAAGTGAAAAGATGGATCATAGGATATTTCTGTTTGTAATTTTTTGAGAAATCTCCATATTATATTTCTTACAGGCTGCCCCAGTTTGCATTCCCTCCAACATTGTATGACAGTTCCATTTGCTCCACATCCTCTCCAACACTTGTTATCCATTTTGTTTTTAATAATAGCCAATGTGGTGGTGTTAGATGATATATCATCTAGTTCTGATTTTCATTTCCCTAATAATTAGGGATCTTGAACATTTTTTTGTGTGCCTTTTGGCCATCTGTATATCTTCTTTGGAAAAATGTATGTTCATTTCCTCTGTCCATTTTTTGATTGGGTTGTTCATTTTTTTTTGTTTGTTTTTGAGTTGTATGAGTTCTTTATGTATTTTGGAAATTTGTCCTTTATCTGATATATTATTTGTAAATATTTTCTCCTAGTTGGTGATTTGTCTCTTTGTTTTGTTGATGCTTTCTTTTACCATGACAAAGCTTTTTAGTTTGATGTAGTACCAATTGCTTATTTTTTCTTTTTTTTCCCTTGCCTGAGGAGACAAGGTATTCTAAAAGATACTGCCAAGACTGATCTCAAATCATGTACTGCTTATGCTTTCTTCTAGGAATTTTATGGTTTCAGGTCTTTCATTTAACTCTTTAATCCATTTTGAGTTAATTCTTGTGTACGATGTAAGATAATGGCCTACTTTCATTCCTTTGCATGTGGTTGTCCAGTTTTCCCAACACCATTTATTGAAGAGATTTTCCTTTCTCCATGTATGTTCTTGGCTGCTTTGTCAAAGGTTAGCTGTTTATAGATGTGTGGTTTTATTTCTGGGCTCTCAATTCTGTTTCATTGATCCATGTGTCTGTTTTTCTGCCAGTACCATGCTGTTTTGATTACTATGGCTTTGTAGTATATTTTTAATTCAGGAATGTGATTCCTCCAGCTGTGTTCTTTTTTCTGAGGATTGCTTTGGCTATTTGGGGTCTTTTGTTCTTCCATATAAGTTTTAGGATTCTTTGCTCTATTTCCTTGAAAAATGTCATTGGGATTCTGATTAAGATTGCATTGGATCTGTAGATTGCTCTAGGAAATATGGACATTCTCCCAATACATGAGCACAAAATATCTTTCCATTTCTTTGCGTCTTCAATTTCTTTCAACAATACACTATAGTTTTCAGTGTACAGGTCTTTCAACAACTTATTTAAAGTAATTCCTAGGTTTTTTATTCTTTTTGTTGCAATTGTAAATGGAATTATACACTTGATTTCTCTTTCTGCTTGTTCATTGTTAGTGTATAGAAATACAATTGATTTTTGTATGTTGATTTTGTACCCTACAACTTTAGTTTTCTCATTTATTGTGTCTAATAGATTTTTGATGGATTCTTTAGGCTTCTCTATTTATAAAATCATATAATCCACAAATAGTGACAGTTTTAATTCTTTCTTTAAAATCTGGATACTTTTCATTTCCTTTTCTTGCCTAATTGCTCTCACTAGGATTTCCAATACTGTGTTGAATACGAGTGGGCACCCCTGTCTTGTTCCTGTTCTTAGGGGATAGATTTCAGGTTTTCACAACTGAGTATGATGTTAGCTGTGGCTTTGTCTTATATGGCCTTTATTTTGTTGAGGTGTTTTCCTACTATATCCATTTTACTTAGAATTTTGTCATAAATGGATGTTGATTCTTGTGCTTTCTCTGTATCTACTGAGATGATTATGTGACATTTATCCTTCATTTATTTAATGTGGTGTATCACAGTGATTAATTTGTGGATGTTGAACAACCCTTGGATCTCTAGAAGAAATCCCACTTGATGGTGATGTGTGATCCTTTTGATGTATTATTGTATTCACTCTGCTACTGTATTGTTCAGAAATTTATCTCTATGTTCTTGAGCAATGTTGGCCTGTAATTTTGTTTTTTGTGTCATTCTTGTCTGTTTTTGGTATCAGGGTAATGTTGAGCTTGTAAATGAGTTAGGAAGCAGGCCCTCCTCTTCAATATTTTGGAAAAGATTGAGAAGTATAGGTACTAAATCTTCTTTGAATGTTTATTAGAATTCACCAGAGAAGTGATCTGGTCCTGGACTTTTGTATTTTTGGAGGGTTTTGATTGCTGTTTCAATCTCTTTGCAAGTGATTGGTCTATTTAATTCTTTATTCCTTCTTGATTCAGTTTTGGAAGGTTGTATAATTCTGGGAATTTATCATTTCTTCTAGGCTATCCAGTTTGTTTGGATATAGCTTTTCATAATATTCACTTATAATCTCTTGTATTTCTGTTGTAATTTCTCCTTTTTTGTTTTTGTTTTTATTTATTTGAGGCTTCTCCCTTTTTTTCTTAGTAAGTCTAGTAAAGTTTTGTCAATTTTGTTTATCTTTTCAAAGAACCAGCTCTTAGTTTCATCGATCCTTTCAATTTTGTTTTAGCCTCTATTTCATTTATTTCCACTCTGTATTTGTTTTTTTAAAATTATTATTTCCTTCCTTCTACTGATTTTGGGCTTCATTTGTTCTTTTTCTAGTTCCTTTAGGTATAATGGTAAAGTGTTTATCTGAGCATTTTCTTGTTTTTAGAGGTAGGCCTGTATTGGTATACACTTTCCTCTTAGTACCAATTTTGCTGCATCCCTTTGATTTTGGTATGTTGCATTTTATTTTTATTTGAATTTAGGTATTTTTTAAAATTTCTCCTTTGATTTCTTCATTGATCCAATAGTTATTAAGTAGCATATTTGTGACTTTTCCAGCTTTCTTCTTACATTTGATTTCTGGTTCCACGTCCTGTGATCAGAAAACATGCTTGATGTGATTTCAAATTTAGTTCAAGTAAAGAATCTATTATCTCATAAGAGATAGAATTCTATAAATTTCTTCTTTTATACCAGGAAAAGTAATGTCATCACAGAAATTATTTTCTCATTTGGCAATGCCAGGTAAAAAATCGTATTGCCACATGTTAAAAAGGCTTTATTAGTAACAGAGAAATTTGTTCACATTTCTCAAGTATATTCATATTGGCATATTTGAAATTCAGTTTCTGAGGAGTTTCTTCCTTTCAGTAATACTTTCCCAAATTGCTGATGAAGCAGCCCTGGTATATGTAAGAACAAAGGGGACTTTTCTTTGATGTAATCTCTGAGCAGTTTCAACACAATTGAACACCTGGAGATGAAAACAAAAAAATGTCTGAATGCTTTCCCTAGTAATTTAGAAAAGTAGTTGTTTCACCAGTTGGGCCTGATCTCTTCTCTTTATACTTTTAATCTTTCCATTTAAAATCAATGCTTTTCAAAGATTAGTGCCTTGTTGGAAAACAGAGGTTTTGGTCAATTTATCTGAGGAAAACTTACAAAATATCTGAGGCCACAAAACTTATATACAAGGACTTCCAAAAGAGCCCAGAATATCAAATTGCCAGTACACAGTTCTTTAATTGCTAGTTACATCATGAAGGTTATGAGAAGGCTACATTTTTGTAGATACTATAACTAGTGTGATAGATCAAACTGCATCAAGATATTTGGGAAAAAGACTAAGCTCATAGTAATTCCCTCTGGCAACTTTTTTCTATTTTTACCCTAGTAATGAAAAACTGATAGATGCTTTTTAGGAAAAACAGTTTAGGATCACTGTTATCTGACTGCCACGTACTTGGCCTCAGCATATGAAAGGTAAGTTTGCAGTTACTGGTCACTACATATAAAAACAAAACTACTTTGTAAATGGTGTGTTCACTTCCCAGATTGAAACTCTTCTTTTAGAATACATGCACAGAAAAGGATAGACTCAGGCTAGAAATCAGGATATTTTTTGACCATATCTGTAAACCATTAGTACAAGTTATTGGTTCAAGATACTTTTCTTGTAGGCCATCTTTTAAGTGAGAGACACCTTTATTAATTACCTCCTCTCTATCTTTTGAGATAAAACATACTGCTCCTTTCTCAGAATAACCTGCAAAACTTATATTATTGGTTTTTATCTCATCCCTAACAGCAGTGCAAAGCATTAATTCTTAAAGTAAATGACTGTAGAACACTGATAAATCTCACTTATTACTCTAGCTTCTTAAAGCCAGATTGAGATCACTCTTGATGAATTGCCTACAAATGGGCCAGGTTAAAGGAATTTGTAAGCTCAATGAGGCATTTCATCTCCAAAGTCCATGAAAAGAGTCTGCATGCTTTTACATCCTCATTTGCTCACTCATTCTGTCAGCAAACATTCACTGAAGACAGTTTCCGTGCTGGATACTGGAGATAAATGGGGAAGAATATAAAGATAGAACAAGTTCCAGTATTCCAAAAGCTTCTGGAGAAGTGTTCTAACTCAGACCAGGTCCTTGGAGGGAGTTCTCTGCTTGACTTAGCAAGGAGGACATTTTCAAAGGAAATAACTAGTTACACCAATTGTGAGTCCTTAAGGGGTGGAGACCATAAGTCCATTTGTTGTTTCTGTATTGAAAGATTTGTGAGGGAGTTTAGAAATTTTATTTATTTGATTCCAAAAATAACCAATGGGAAAAAATGAACAAAAATTGCTAAACTTGTCACTTGGTCAGAGGATGATTAATATCAAGCATTAAAATATTTAACTGGGAAATCATATTCAAGAATGTCATAAGATGGGTTAGTTTTTTTCTAAATTCACTCCAATAAATTTGTTCATTCCTCATTAGCCTTAAAGATGAAATTTTGTCTGAGTGAGAGGAAATGTCTCACAAGAATATTCTTAGCCACTAGCTCCACTGAAATGAAAGTTTTCAAAGAATTTTCAAAGTTGATAAAGCATTTAAAAAATGAAAGAAATTATGTATTTTGTTTTCCTAGTGGTTGTGATCATATAAACAAAGATTTCATAGATTTAAAAGCAACTTTCCAGTCTTTTATTTTCCAACCTACTATATATTCAATGTAAATTGTAGCAATCAAGTTAAATAATGGTGACACAGATATAAATCCTGAGAGTCCTGAAAAATGTTTTAGGAGAGTGTGTGGAAAAATATGGACCTTGATTCTGGGTCTATCACTTTTGTATATTCATCCTTTAGCAAATAAATTTTGACTTGCTTACTGTTGCTCTACTAAAATTATAAAATTAATACTTGCCAATTATGGAAAAATGGGGAAATACAAAAATGAAGAAAAAATTAAAATTTGATATCAACACATATCTCTGTTAACATTTTGATTTATTTTCATCCATTCATTCTATCTATGCAACAACCATCTCAAGTGGACGTTGTGGAGATTAAATGAAATTAAATATGGAATTTATGAATGTAGTCAGTGATAAAAATGTCAATTCTCCAGAATTCAAATTACCACCATTGGAATTCTTTATGAAATTAGGAGTATAGATAACTATATTAATTGCCATCTTGTCTACAGGTCACATTAGAGCAAACAGTCAGTAACTGGTAAAAACTTTCAATCTCTAAGACTAATTGTTACCTGCTTCTAAAAGTGATTAGAATAGAATAAGCATTATCTCAAATATTATTAGCCTGAATATAAGGTGATCTCTCATTTTCCAGTAGAAATATCTGGAAGAAAAATAAAAAGAGGGGCATTTGCAAATTGAATGTATTAATTTATAGTGACATAGATAAAAGTTAAATATCCACTTATAATGTTTAATTTCTTAATTGGATTATAGCTATAAAGTTAAAAATTATATCAATACAAATATTAGTTGGGAAATATTGTTCTTTTTGCCCTCACATTTCACCAAAAATTTTATTCAGACTCTTCACATGCATCTGGAACATCTACCTTAGACCAACTTTCTAGGTCACCTAAGGGTCTGAGCGTCTCTTTTGGGATGATGTCACTGGATATTTTATCTAAAGAGACAATTATGCATTTATAAAATAAAAGGAAAGCACACTTTTCCACTTATTATGTTATACTACAAATGTGCAATATAAGCATGAACTGTGGAAACTTTCGTCCCAAGTAATATTTGCCAAATCCATGTTCAATTAAAAAAATTTTTTTTTACTAGGGTTAGCTCCAAAACTAGCATTAATTGAGTTCATTTCAGGTGGACATCTTGTCCAAGTAGTATTTTTTGATGCAGCAGAGTATTAGAAGAACATCTTTTAACATGAGAGGGTGCACAAGGACTGAAACATATGGTGACCCCCATTTTCTGAGAGATAATTTTGGGAAAGAAAGAATTATCTTATGTTCTGGAACTTTCAGTCTGTTTGTTTTGCATCTATATCACAGAACTAGGATTTTCAGACATATTCTCCCCACTCTCATGTCATATTTGAGTTAGACCTTACTTCAGTAGGTTTACTATCAACCGCTGGGGCAGAAAAAGAAATAAGCTATAATGCACAAATTCTTTGTCACTTATTTCAACTGCCTATTTCCAAAATCTAATTGAGAAGACCTAAAATCAGATACACAAGTACTAGCGTACCTCATTTTATTGCACTCTGCTTTATGGTACTTTGTAGATATTGCATTTTTGAAAAATTGAAGGTTTGTGGCAACCCTTCATTGAGCAAGTATATCAGCTCCATTTTTCTCAAAGCATTTGCTCACTTCATTTCTGTGTGTCACATTTTGGAAATTCTGACAATATTTCAAACTTTTTCATCATTATTATATTTGTTATGGTGATCTGTGATCAGCAATCTTTGATGTTACTATTGTAATTGTTTTGGGGCACCATGAACCATGCCCATATATGATGGTGAAGATAATTGATAAATGTGTGTGTGTTCTGACTGCTCCACCAATGGTTCCCCCATCTATCTCCCTCTCCTTGGGCCTCCTTATTCCCTGAGACACAACAATATTGAAGTTAGGCCAATTAATAACACTACAATGGCCTTTAAGTATTCAAATGAAAGGAAGAACTGCCTGTCTCTCATTTTAAATTAAAGACTAGAAATGAGCAAGCTTAGTGAGGAAGGCATATTGAAAGCCAAGGTAAGCTAGGCCTCTTGTGCCAGTTAGCTAAGTCATGACTACAAAGGAAAGGTTCTTGAAGGAAATGGAACGTACTACTCCAGTGAACACACGAATGATAAGAAAGCGAAATAGCCTTATTGCTGATGTGGAGAAAGTTTAGCGGTTTGGATGGAGGATCAAGACAGCCACAACATTCCCTTAAGCCGAAGCCTAATCCAGAGAAAACCCCTAACTCTCTTCAACTCTGTGAAAGCTGAGAGAGGTGAGGTAGCTACAGAGAAAAAGTTTGAAGCTAATAGAAGTTGATTCATGAGGTTTAAGGAAAGAAGCCATCTTCATAACATAAAAGTGCAAGGTGAAGCAGTAAGTGCTGATGTAGAAGTTACAGCAAGTTGGCTAGAAGATCTAGTTAAGATAATTCAAAAAGGTGGCTGCACTAAACAACAGATTTTCAGTGGATGAAACAGCCTTATGTTGGAAGAAGATGACATCTAGGGCTTTCATAGCTAGAGAGGAGAAGTCAATTGCTGGCTTCAAAGTTTCAAAGGACAGGCTATCTCTGTTGTTAGGGACTAATGCAGCTGATGACTTTACATTGAAGCCAATGTTCACTTAACCATTCTGAAAATCCCAGGGCCTTTAAGAATTATGCTAAGGCTACTCTGCCTGTGCTTTATAAATGAAACAGCAAAACCTGAGTGTAAGCACATCCATTTCAACATGGTTTACTGAATATTTTAATCCTACTATTGAGACCTATTGCTCAGAAAATAAGACTCCTTTCAAAGTATTACTGCTCATTGACAACGCACCTGGTAACCCATGAGCTTTGATGGAAATGTACAATGAGATTCATGTCGTTTTCATGCCAGCTAACACAACATCCATTCTGCAGCCCATGGATCAAGGAGTATTTTTGACTTTCAAATCTTATTATTTAAGAAATATATTTATAAGGTTATAGCTGCCATAAATAGTGATTCCTCTGATGGATCTGGGCAAAGTAAATTGAAAACCTTCTAGAAAGGATTCACCATTCTAGATGCCATTGAGAAAATTTGTGATTCGTTGACAGTGGTCAAAATATCAACATTAACAGGAGTTTGGAAGAGGTTGATTCCAACCCTCATGGATGAATATCAGGGGTTAAAGACTTCAGTGGAGGAAATATCTACAGATGTGGTGGAAATAGCAAGAGAACTAGAATTAGAAGTGGAGCCTGAATTGCTGCAATCTCCATATAAAAATTTAATGGATGAGGAGTTGCTTCTTATAGATGAGCAAGGAAAGTGGTTTCTTGAAATGGAATCTCTTCCTGATGAAGATGCTGAGAAGATCATGAAACGACAACAAGGATTTAGAATATTACATAAACTTAGTTGATATTGAAATGACAGGTTTTGAGAGGATTGATTCTAATTTTGAAAGAAGTTCTACTGTGGGTAAAATGCTATCAAACAGCATCGCATGCTATAGACAAATTTCTTGTGAAAGGAAGATTCAATCAATGTGGCAAACATGTTTGTTGTCTTAGTACTTTTTTGTGTGTATGTGAGGAAGATTAGCCCTGAACTAACATCTGTTGCCATCCTCCTCTTTTTGCTGAGGAAGATTGGTCTTGGGCTAACATCTGTGCCCATCTTCCTCTACTTTATATGGAACACTGCCACAGCATGGCTTGACAAGTGGTGTGTCGGTCCACACCCGGGATCTAAACTTGTGAACTCTAGGCCGCCAAAGCCAAGCAGGCGAACTTAAAGGCTATGCCACTGGGCTGGCCTGTTTTGTTGTCTTATTTTAAGAAATTGTCCTAGCCACCTCAGCCTCCAGCAACTACCACCCTGATCAATCGGCATCCATTAACATTGAGAAAGACTTTCCACCTAAAAGATTAGGACCCACTGAAGGCTCAGATATTTAGCATTCTTCAGCAATAGGGTATTTTTTAATCAAGGTATATACATCGTATTGATAAACATAATGCTATTGCACACTTAATATACTACAGTATAGTGTAAACATAACTTTTATGTGCACTAGGAAACCAAAAGAATTGTGTGACTTGCTTAATTGTGATATTTTCTTTGTTGCAGTAGTCTGGAACTGATCCTGCAATGTCTCTGAGGTATGCCTGCACAGTCATATCATGAAATAAAAATAGAAGGTCAAAATCACTAAGGACAACAAAAGACAAAAGGCCTATGATTATCTAGCAAGAAACACAGGCTCAAATTTTATGCTAAAAGATAGGAGAAAAAATGTGATGGAATTCATCCTTTTCATTAACTGATAAACTGAAGCACATCAAATTTTCAAATAGGATATGTTTATCCCATTACAGAATTAGAAAAGGACTTCACCACATGAGTCCTTTAGGAGGAAAGTGAAATGAAGAGTGGACATTGCCTTTAACATCCATTTTATAAAATAGAATAAATAGTCTTTAAGGAAACCCATGCTATACCACCTCTGCATCAATTCTATGGGTATCATAGCATTGAATGTCATGCACAGATGATGACCCTCAGCAGATATGATCAGATAGGTAACATTTAGTGATGTAATGTGACAATGGAAGGATTTGAGGACAGACATGCTGCCTTCTCTGTCGTCAACCTGCCTTGAAAGCCCACTGCCAGGAGTTTCAAGCTGAACTTTCCACATGAGCTGGAAAGATGTCAGTTGAGGCTGAAATTTCAGGTGAAAACTTGGAATACAAATAGATTGTGTTGTTGTTTAGGGAAAAGAGCCATTGTTTTGGACAACACAAGTGAAGCAGTTCCATTTACTAACTGCATATTATTAGGCTTTAGCCAGTGTTCCCTTAGATTTTTTTAACACTAGGAAAGCAGTGGATAAGACAAGACAACGATTGCCCATTAATTGGGTGTGTGAAAGGCACATTTCCTGTGTTTATGGCTTTGAGAGTTCCAGACATAGAACAAAGTAGAATGCAAAGGAAGGAACAAGTCTTCACACTTAATTGCTGTGGATCTAATTGCAACCCCCAAATACTGAATTCTTATTAGTAAGGGCAATGTTTGGTCTCATGAGATTAAAATGTCATGTTGGGGCACAGGATCGTCACCAACAAATTGTTGATAATAATGAAAATAATAGTGACCATAATAATAATAAAATCTCCATTTCAATAGCATTTTTAATCAAATTGCTTTTCAGGTCTTGTTTCATTTTGGTTTCACTTCAGCTCTGGTAGGGATGTTGTATTGATTTACACTAACATCATTGTTTTCAAAGAAATAAAGCATCAAAGCTTTGATTTACTTGACTTCTTGGCCACAGAACTCGATGTGAGGAAAATGCACCAGGACCAGAACCCTGGTCTCTTGAGTCTCAGGCCACCATAGTTCCAGAGGATTTGAGGAACTCAGAGAAGCTAAATTAGTCTAAAGCTTTTGATATGGGTTGATCACGGTGGAATTATTATAAAAAGTCCTCAGTGATGGAACAAAGCTTGTTGTCACAGGTAGGTAGCAGAAGAATGGAATTTTTTAAGATGATACATGGAAGGCAAGAAGCAAGTAAACTGGAATAGTAGTTAAGAATGTTTAGGAAAAACAGGAATGTGATGGGGAATTGGATGTAGAAATCTTAGGAGAGATTTTAAAACAAATACTCATGGCAAAGAACAGCATAGACAACATTGTGCAAATATTGCAATAGGATTTGGCTTTGTGTACATATGAACTTATCTAAAGGACTCAAGTATAACTTATGTAATTATCATGGAAACGTTTGGCCTACAGACAAAGTCTATGATTATAGGTAGGTTTTGTGAGTTGACACATTTCTTCTCTAATGGTGAGGAGCTGTTGTCAAAGAGCCTGGGCTTTGAAGTCAGGCTGACCTGGCTCCACCACTTATGTCTTGCTTATGTGACCTTAGGGGATTGTTCTCTGGCCTCAGTTTCCTAATCCATAAATTGGGATGACAGTGTGTATCCAGCAGGGGTTGTATGAGAATTGAATGAAATAGTGTGAATAAAGTACGTGGCACATTGTCTAACACGTAATAGGTGCTGGATGCATATTCCCTGATTCAAATGTGAAGGGAGGATTGTGTCCAGTATGGAGAGATGTTTGCAGCCAATGACACTGACAGAGCAGCAGCTCCAGAGGTTCTGCTCTGCCTCTAACTGCTCATATGGAAGGATGTCTTACTGTCCTCTTAGACACAAAATGAATTTGGAGGTGTTTGCTTCTCTTTAGCAGACTCTTCCCTCACTTGGCAAGAGAAATGAGATAAAAATGTGTTTGTTTTTTATTTTATTCTTGTTCTATGTGCTTTAAATCTTAATCCTTTATTTTAATTGATGTCATGTCTAACACCAACATTTATTGGCCCCAAAATTTGTAGCCAACAAGTTTAGGCTTCATTCTCATATTTATCAGAAAAGAGTTTAAATTCAAACAGAAAATTATCAAGATGTAAAACCAATTGTAGGAGAAACTTCTCATAAATTTGAAATGCATATTTAAGTATGAAATAGCTATAATTATTTATTCGATAAAAGAAAAATTACAATAAGAAACTAGAGAACACTAAATTCAGTATCAATATGTAGGTTTGAAATATCATACTTTCAATAAGAATTGTAGTTGACATTTGGTAAATTTATGTAGAATTCATACTGTTGCATCTTAATAAAATACAAACAACTCAGGCAATTTCACTCAAATGTATTACTTGATCATGCAGATGAATGTATATAAATGAATTAGAGATTTTATTTGTTTTTTCACTTGGTTTTCGTTCCATATCATGAAAATGTTTTTGACCATAAAATATGCTGTTAGTAAGCTTTAAGAAGAATGTTTGAATAAAAATATGTAAAATAATTATTTAAAATATACACACTAGCCATATATACACAAGTATACTATGTAATGCTTAGTTAACTATAACATTGAGAAAGTAATGGAACTTCCAGATTCGTTTTACCCTGAAAAGAAAGAAACTTAAAGAATCTAGCTAAGGAAAAGGGACAGGAGATAAGAATAATGTTGTCAGACAGAAAATTTTCAGTTCATCATTTTATTTTCAATTTCTTTAATATACTGAATCAGAAGTATTCCTATGAAGAAACAACTGTTCCTAAGATGAAAATTAGATTCTTTAACATTGACTAAAGACTAAAACTATGTAAATATAATGTATGATTGCAATATTGATCTTGTTTTTGATACCATGCTTTTTAAATTAAAGTATAAGGTTGGAGAAATACAGCGTGTCTTACTATCATAATCAATAAAATACCATTTACACTAAAAGCAAGATGTATAAAATTAAAATAAGCACATTATGACCTAATTGTATTTACAGCATGAGTGAAAAACTCAACATTGTTTGCTTACTAATTTACGATAAAATAAGGAGCTTTGCTATATAGGCAGAACTTCTCAAAAAATTTTTTTCTGTTCTTCTCAAATAAGAAATATAATTCTTCTTTTCTTAAGAAACTGCCCATTGAATTATTTAACTCCAAACTAGCCCAAAGAGAATATTAGTAAAGCATTGGTGTGTCAATTAGAAATCAAATTGAAAATAGTTATAATATTTGTAATTCCCATTATTATATAAACAATAAATGTATAATCAACTAACATTCCAGCATTCAAGTGACATGCCTTTGTAAACTAAGATATTTTGTTAAAAATTTTGACATTATACCTGCAAGAGACTCTGAAATTGTGACATTTAACATTACATCAATTATATATGTATTTATTCAGCAGGTGAAAACAGTGGAGCTCTGACATAATTCAGCAGGCTTATAGGATAGATACAAATTTTGGAGGAGACACTGAATCAAAATGTGATGTATTCTTAGTCATGCTTAAACTTCAAGAAGTTCCAAAATTAATTGTGCTTTTGGTGAACACATTGTAAGTGAAACAAGATTCTGATAAGTGCATTACTTAGTAAGATTATTATAACAGCATTTCTCAAAATAATCAATAAATTTTTAATAGGAGTTTTGGAAATATTTCTATTTTGCTTCTATATTCAAGGTATTGTAAATAATTTGGAGGCACAGCATTAATACAACCCTACTCAAAAACCTGTGGTGGTTCAGTGTGAAATTGAGATGATATATAAAATTAGACATCAAGTAGGAGAACACCGTTACCTCAGAACTGCGCATGAGATCCACATTTGAGCTAAAGTTCAACTTGATTGTCAAGTACACATTGAAATGGATTCCCATTAACAAGTTTTTCATTTCAGAAAAGTGAAAAACTTCCTCCTGATATTAATGTATATGGGAAATAAGACAAATATGGTGCATTCCAGAGTAGTTAAATGAAGAGTGAGGTTTCACAGAGTTGCAAAACATGACAAAGTGTTATTTGGCCAAAAGAGTACAAGTTACAAAATTCACAGGATGGGAAAAGGGAAGTACTTTATGAAGGACCAAGCCTTCTCATGTGTAGGGAGATCATCAAAGTTACCTGATCTCCTCCCCAATCCCTGCCATCTACCCACCTACTTTGAAAGCATGCTTCACTATGATAGAAGAAATGAGACTTTTAAAAAATAAATGTGTCGAGGCCCGCCCCATGGCATAGTGGTTAAGTTTGGCATGCTCTGCTTTGGTGCCCCAGTTCATGCATTCAGATCCTGAGTGCAGACCTATACCACTTGTCACCCATGTGGAGGTGGCGACCCACATACAAAATAGAGGAAGATTGGCACAGATGTTAGCTCAGGGTGAATCTTCCTCAACAACAACAACAAAAATGTGTTCATGAATGTTAGATGCCTTGAAATGGGGCAGTTCAAGGTCATATCCCATCTTAGGATGTGGAGAATGAACAAAGACCAAGTTTTGATCCAGGCTCTGCCACTTAACAGCTGTGACTCTGGGCAAGTTGCATATCCTCTTGAACCTCTTTTCACATTGAAAATAAGAACAAGAAATACCTCACAATTGATTATGGATGAAAGGCCATGGTGAGTACTAATTCAATGCCAGTTTTTCTACTTTTTTTGGTGAGGAAGACCAGCCCTGAGCTAACATCCGTTGCTAATCCTCCTCTTTTTGCTGAGGAAGACTGGCCCTGGGCTAACATTGGTGCCCATCTTCCTCCACTTTATATAGGACGCCGCCACGGCATGGCTGACAGGCAGTGCGTCGGCAGGCGCCCAGGATCTGAACTCGCGAACCCTGGGCTGCCAAGCGCGGACGAAGCCGCTGCGCCACCGGGCCGACCCCCCTAGTTTTTCTACTTTTTACTATACACTAGGTTTTTCCAGACAACACAATGATTATACTTCTCTAATAATTCTTTTTAATTTCTATTCCCTTTCCACCACAGAGAGAAGCCTTCTGGGAGATATTCCCCCCAAGCCCACTATTTTTCTTCTGTCAATTGCTAAAATAAATCTACATAAGGCTGGAACATATCTTTGTCTTCTTGAAAATTTTTCTCAAGATGTTATGAAAGTATCTTGGAAAGAAAACAAGGGCAATACAATTCTGAAATTCCAGTAGGGAAATACCGTGAAGACTAAAGCCACATACATGAAATTCAGCTGGCTGACAGTGACTGAAAAGTCAATGGATAAAGAACACAGATGTGACGTCCAACACGAGAATATTAAGAGAGGGATTGAGCAAGAAATTCTTTTTCCTTCAGTTAACAAAGGTATGTATATATATATATAAATATAACCTCCCAGAACACTTTTTTTCCAAAGGAAATATCCCACCTTTTCTATAAAGTATTAATGAAAAACAAAAAATATATATCTTAAAATTTGTCCCCTATATTGGTAGCACAAATGTCCCTCTATTTCCCCTTAGAATTAAAATAGTCTAGGCTTTTAATTAAAATAGTCTAGGCTCTTCTCAGCCTCAGTTTCATCAACCAACATATTAAGGTCTCAGTGATGCTTTTTAGGGTTGTTGATGGATTAAATGAAACAAGATATATGAAAGCATTTGACAAATTAGCATGCTTGATCAGGAAATAAGAACAATTACTCATCTTCCAGGAATGTTCTCCTCAACAAGCAGAGTCAGTCTCAGTTTTATCTTGCTATACTCAGAGTACAACCCAAAACAATGTTATTAGGTGACAAATTGTATTCATTTGAGGGAGCCAAATCGCGTCTCAACAAAAAATCGAATAATTTGGTCTCTGAAGTTTTATTAGGGTCTTAGGTTTTCCAGATTTGTATTTTGTATACCATCTTAAGGTAAAATTTCATAATTGAAGATTGAGTGACTCTCCTGTGTACACACATACTTCCATTCTACATAATGAATATTTCTTGCCATTGGTAAATGCAGCTCAACAAACATTCACTGCAGGACTGGCCTGTGCCAGGCCTGGAAGGAATGTGTGGATGAGTACACTGGGATGAACTACTGTCCCTAGGAGGATGTACTATTGTAAGAGAATACATTCTTTTCCTAATCACTCAGGGTCAATCATGACTCAGGCATGATGTTCTAAAGGAGTCCGTTTGCCGCAGTTGCTGCACATGGTTAGACAGTGTGGGCAGAGGGCTGAATGTGCTTTCGTCCCGGCAGAGGTCTGGTAACTCTCTAGACTTGGGACTTAAAGTCCTGAGTATGAACACAACAGACCAAAGGCCCCAGAGCACCTACAAATAAGAAGGAATCAATCTGTACTTTTCCCCGTGGTTATCAAGCCCTTTTGAAGCAGTGGGGAACAAGCATATAACAAAACATGCGAAGAACTTTGCTGTGTACCTGTCAATATTTCGGAAGTCAGTCTATCTTCTCTGATCCTTAGCTTCTTCAGTGATCAAATTAGGTTCCAACACTTGCCTTGGATTTGTCCTGTGGCTGTGATGAACAGCAAATGAAATAATGTCAGTGAATACACTTGCTTTTGAAAACATAACATGGATTTATTTATGGATTTATGGTACTTTTAAATATCTTTTCCTAAAACTCACTTACCTAAGTCTTAAAAACTGCCCTAACTATTTCTACACCTAAGGAACAGAGGAGATGCAATATGCAAAGCACAAGTTTAAGGTAACCACTGGGCTGAAGTGTCCCATTAGGTTTTGATTTTTCTAGTGATTGGGGAAAAATAAGAAGTGTAGTAAGTTCCATAGTGATGATTATCATAGAGAAGTTCCAGTTCATAACATGTTTTACTTGGCACCTAATTTCTGAAACAAATGTCTCCCATGGGCTTCTCAGGGCAACAAAGCTAATGATGACGTTTCTGTTAATGTTATTCTACACCAAATTTATAATGCTGTTTCTTGAAAGTTTTTTGTTTTTGATAAAAGCTGAGAATATAACATAGAAGCACAAATCAATGAAGTGATTTTGAAGAGACAAAACTGATCTGGTCCTTGTTTTCGACCAAGCTTGATAGAGAAAGATAACTTTGCATATGCACAAAGATTTTATTATGAAAAAATGTTACTTTATTGTTTTTTTTCCTTAATCAATGCATGGTAATAAAAGAATTTTATTTAACTTTCAATGAAAGGGTCATTGTTACGGAAAAGAAAGAGACTTTTAAGACACATTAAAGTCAGTTCTTGAAGATGTCTTTCCTCAGATTATTTGAAAAATTGGAATGAAAATAATAATCTCGTAGGTTGCTGTAAAACTTAAATAAGATAAAGCTTTGCATGTGAAGCTCTCAGAAAAAGTGTTTGGCATTCACTTAGTGGTTAATGCTATTATTACAACATAGAGACATGGGAGGCTTGAAGAAATGCTAAAAGCTATTTATCACGAATACTTTTTTCCCATTAGACGTATTCATTAAAAATACAACTTTGCTTTTCATATTTTTGGAATGTTCTAAGAGGATTTGGCAGAGATTGTTGATTGACACTACCTGTAAACTGGATTCTGAGTTGTCTTGTTGGCAGTGGTGGTGGTGGTGGTGGTGGGGTTGATGTTTTCTTTCTGGTTTTAGTGGTGCAGGGTATCACTGCAGTGTAGGTCATTTGAAATAAATAACTGTCAGCACTCTCCCATTAATATGTCCCATCCTTTTAAAGGAATAGTAGAAACTAATCAAATGTCTTCTCTTAGACACCCTGCAGCTGCAGCTCACCAGCACCTCGGCCTATTACACCTACCTCCTCCTCCTCCTCATGAGTGTGGTCTACTTTGCCATCGTCACCTTCTGTCTGTTCAGGAGAACAGCAGTCTGTGGCAATGGAAAGAGTTCCCAACAGGTGGTGGCACAAAGAAGGCAACTTTTCTCCATTGTTTATTCTCTCTAAAAGTGTCTCCTGAGGATCCAGCTGGGCTTTCTCTCTGGGTTTGGGTTAATTCAGTTCACATGTATATTTTTCTATAGTGTCAGTATTACAAAATGGTTTCTTAAACCACTGGGCAAACAGAGAATTTTACTCTATAACAACGGATGAATTCTGCCGTTAGTCAGAGGCAGGACCAAGGGGTGGTCCTTTAGCACCACTCTCTCCATGATCTCCATCAGCTCCTCAAGAAACCCGAATAATCATGCCTTCGGGGTACAGACAGGATGCAGCTTCTAGTCATGTCCCTTAGGACCATTTAACCAGATGACCACCTTGAAGACTTCTATTTTTACACATCCTTAAGTTGCCATCATTGTGTACTTTGTTTTTCATAATAGGCACAATAAAAAAATCAAAAGTCTACATTTGTCTTTGTGTACTTTAATTTGATGAAATCTAATTGAAAGTCCAATGTAAGAAACAGCATGACAACTGCACTACCACATCTAGCGTTGGTTGTAATAATGGTCAATACC
The DNA here is from genome assembly GCA_031878705.1 of Tapirus indicus. Classification (NCBI taxonomy): domain Eukaryota; kingdom Metazoa; phylum Chordata; class Mammalia; order Perissodactyla; family Tapiridae; genus Tapirus; species Tapirus indicus. The sequence goes on from CM062917.1 coordinate 78,654,378, forward strand.
GCAGTTCTAATTCTTTCCCTGACATAGTGGTTATGAAGCTTTCTTTGTGGGCACTGGCTCCAAGGGGGCCATAGTAAAATGAGGGCAACCAGTTTACCTCACTTTCAAAGATCACCAGATTCAGACTCGTTTGGTTTTGGACATTCCGATGGTGTCAGTATAACATCTAGGATGACTTGCAGTATGTGTGCTCAACTCTACACTAGCATTTCACAAGCGCCATGTTTCCTGTTCATCATAATAATCCCATGAGACCTGCTCTAATACCAGGAGGCATCATGGTGGAGGGGTTAAGCCCCTGGACTCTGAACCCTGAACGCCTGGGTTTGAATCCTGGGTGTAGTATTAGCATCTGTGTGACCTCAGACCATAATTGGAACTCTCTGTGCCATAATTTCCTTATCTACAAAATGGAGTTACAGCACCCTGTCTCCTGGAGTTGTGTGGATTAGATGAGTTAATAATGCCTGGTACCTGCAAGCCCTCAACAGCAGTAGCATCCACTGTTGGCCGTTCTACCTTTGAATAGTATATGCTACACAACAAAAACACTGACAAGCATCTATAGTCTTATTTCCCCCTGAAGAGAGGTTATCTCTCAGCAGAATAGGGTCCCTGAGTTTCTGCTTTGTACCTGTTAATCCTCTAATAGCCCCTGAAGACAGGTACAATTACAGTCCACAGTGTAGATATTGGAGAAATTAAGTTCCATGCTCAGGGTCACTATTTTCTAAGTAATAGCCATTTAAAGCCAGGTCTCTCTGAACTCAAAGCCAGTATTTTCTTATGTACAATCAGCTGGCTTTTCATTCAACTGCTGTCAACCAAGGAAAACAAAACAAAGCAAAACATACACTGCTTCTTTACTAAAGACATCCTCCAAAGAGTCAGTGAGAATTTTTGTAAGGACTTGTGGGTACATCTTTTTTATCCTCACGTGTATACTCTCTTATTACCATAATTGTTCCATTTGATATCAATAGTATGGCGATCCTAATTGATTCTGTGAGTGTGTGCCATAGATTTGCAACTGCTTTTTGGGGGGCTGCTAATGAAATGGACTGAGAGTCTTGGGTAGCACAGGCTCATTGATGGTGTTCTCTATGTGTACCTTTCCAACACCCTAGCACCTTCCCGAGACTGAGTGGGCCTGGAGGTCCTCAGAATCGACTGTGGATGCCTGTGGTAGATTCAGGTGCATTTCTGAGGTAGGAGATAGGTTATACATCCGTTTTGGTTGTGTGCTTTTCCACCACAGTATGACTGTCACATGGTGTGGTGGGAGAAACACTGGCTCAGAGGTCATACCAGACACCCCATAGTTAGAGCCTCGGCTCCTTGGTCTGGCTTTAACTAGCTGTGTCATTTGTTCTTGACCATGTCACACTGTCTAAATTTAATTGGATCTACTCCTTGATTCTCATGAACTTGATCAGGTTCTCTAGGACAAATATCTGGCCCTCTACTTAGAGTCTTGGAACTATTTCTGCATTGAGAAAGCATAGAAGCAGAGATGGGAAACTTGAAAATCACTGAAAGCTTTGTGTGGCTGATGTCACTGCCAGGCACTACCAGGCAGTGTCTGCTGAGGCTTCAAACTTCTTAGCAACTTCCTTCCGCACTGGACCTGGGCTGCCCTGAACTAGGAGGCACAGAGAGGGAGAGCACAGGTGGTGGTGGAGGAGAAGGCTTGGGTGGTGGGAGGGCGCTGGTGTGGCTGATGGTGTGTTATTTTCTCAGGCTTCTTTTGTGTACATGGCTCTGTCAAATGAGGCTGATTCTGGGAAAATGCTCAAAGTCAAACCAACCTCTATTGGTTGGGGTTGTGTAAGCAGAGGCTAGGGTGTCATAAGATAAATTAAAGACAGTTAAACCACAACCAACTTTGTTCACTTTCAAAAGGCCACAGCTAATGGAAAGAAAATGTCCGTCTACACCCATGTGCAACTGCTGTCGAATATACCCTTAGGATGTGGGTAGGTGGTTCCCTGCCTTTTATATACAAAGTCTACTTCAATTAGCTACTAGGTGAGCTGGGAAACTTATACCCAGGACTGCTCACATGCTGCATCTCAGTCTACCCTCATGACCCTGTTTGAAGGAAAGAGCAGACAGGACATCTTGGAGCACTAAGATAATCCTAACATTCCACCAAGTATCCATGCTCGTCCGTGGTATTTGATTTACTGAGGTTGGTACCTTTTGGCTTCATTTTCTCAGTGTAGGGGGGGTGAATAAAACCCTGTGCCCATGAAACTGGTGGCATGGAAAGACTGTAGATATGGGCAACCGTGTTGTGCTTTTTCCCTCCCAAGAACACAGAGATACAGAGGCCCTGAGTTCAACTGTGTAATTGTCTGTAATATGCTGAATCATATGAGTCCCTCTAAAATAAGTCAGAGTCAACCTGTGCAAGGCTTAATAGAAGACATCAACAGTAAATAAAAGTGTGATTGGGCTCAATTAGAAGAGGGTTATTCAGCAATGAGAGCATAAAGAGGCAAGTTCCCCAAAGCCACCCCACCCAAGCATGGTACAGAGTGGGTGCCCAGGCCCAACGACTCAATCTGTCCAGTCCCAGGGGGAAATATAGTCCTATGGTTGAAATCAACTCTTTAGGCTTTCGCAGTCGGACCTGAGGGCACATCCAAGTCATACACTTCATTCTTCTTGGTCTGTGCTCTGAGAGCCCACTTCTGGGTCAACCTTGGCTTCCTGTGAGGATTGGTTGCATCTACTTGTTGTGCCCAGCATGTCTGGATGAGAGCTGTTTCTCAGGTTAAATTAATACACTGATATCTGGTTTAGGCATCATGTGTGGGCTTCGCGTATGTGTGACTCCACTCCTGAGACAGGACATTCTTACTGTGATAACACCATTGAGTTCCTGAGGTTTTAGTCCCAAGGCAGACCCTGGAGATTCTCCTGGCCCCTTTCTCCTCCATAAGAAGCTTTTTGTCATTAGCACCCAACCTCCCAGCAATCTCTCTAGCGGCATTTCTGTCATTTGGGCCTTTCTTATAACAAGCACTGAATAACAAAAGAAAACTAAGAGAAAAGCTGCCTTCCTGTGAAGCTTTCAGGTGAATATTCATGTTTGAAAAAATAGCTCTCTATATAATTTAGTTCATTTTAATTCAAAAAACTAAACACAAAGGGAAAGTAATAGCATTGATTTCGTTGTGTGGGTTCAAAATAGGAGTACTCAGATTATTTCAGAACCATACTTCTAGGAGAAAGATACTATTTCATGATAAAGGTAACACAAAATGTCTGGAGACCTTTTATATGTATTCACAATCATTCCTTGTCCCCTTTTTGTAATTCCAACACGTTTGGCCAAATACATAATGCAAAACAAGAAAAATAAAATGGATCGTTTTGTTATATTGGATTTTATTACTTTTTAAAACTGTACAAAGAGACATGTGCATGATTTAAAAAACATAAGGGAAATGTGGGGTGTTCAGAACGAAGCACAAAAGAAATCTGAGACATGAAACCAAAAAATCCCATTCTGTGAATCAAAATAAAAAGATATTTTCCTTACTAAAACTGGTTAATTCCAACATATTAAGAAACGTTTTGATTATGAATATAGCACAAACAACTATTCGTTAACAGATCAGAATCGGTCTCACTGAATTCAAGACGGATCATTCCACTTTCTTACCAGCCAAAGGCAGGCTACTAAATCGATGTGGATGTGGTACAGTGTCTGTGAGGTATTGCAATAAATGAATTGAATTCATTTATGAATGAAATGAATTCAATGAAGTCAGTGGTGGATGTCACCATTTCAACCTTCAATAGGGAGAACCCATCTTGTCTTTTTTTTCCTTTGGTGACTTTCAACGAGGGTTTTCATAGTAGAAAAGAGAGAACACAAAAATATTTGAAATGTAGTGTAAAGGCAAAATGCTACATTTGCTTTGTGTTTTTATAACTTCTGTGTACTGAAGGTGAGCAGTATTACAGACACTTAAAGGGTCATGGGTGTGGCCACACAGAATTTATTTAAGCCATTTTAGAAAAGGATCTACTATTCACATGATCGCATTTTTGCTTTATGTCAAACCACTGCTGTGTAAAGAAGGGGCCGAAGCATGTTGGGTGCTTCTGATGCAGGCACAGGGCCTCCAGTCACCATGACTCTGGATGCCTCCGCTTCTCAACAACTCAGGATGATCCGTCCACTACTTTTCTCTTCTTTTTTTAAAATTTTATTTTTATTAAGATACATTTGACATACAACATTGTATTAACTTCAGGTAAACTGCATAATGATTTGATATTTGTATATATTGTGAAATGATCACCACAATAATTCTATTTACATCTGTCACCATACGTAGTTACAAAACTTTTTTTCTTGTGATGAGAACTTTTAAGATCTACTCCCTTTCCCCTTCTACGTTTTAATAGTGAAACAGCGTTACTCTTACTACAGCTTACTCATGTTTGTTTGTTTTTATTTATGAAGTTGAAATATTGCCTTTGATGATCTGAAGGGATTTAACAACATGCCCACCTTGAGGCACATCAAGAGCTGCTGCTCTGACTGGATCGCATCCTTCATCTCAGAAGCTCCAGAACATTTGAGAGACATTCCAGGGCAGGGCTGGAGCGGACTCTGGAATCAGACTGGGCAGTCTTGGGTAATAAGTAAATCTGTACTTTTTTTTCATAGGATGAAAGCCTTTAAAATAGGATCTATTACTCTCATTAATCTGTTGAAATGGATTCACTTATGTACTTTTAAAAATATTCATATAGACCAGGAATTATTATCCACTGCTATTTCTGCTCCACAAATTGGATAAAAAGCTTGCATATGTTTTTCAAGTGCAAATAACTTTGGACTTTGGTAGAAACACTTTAATCTGCATATTTTCAAAATCACTGTCCTTGGTGAGTGAGAGAGCAGTGAAGACTTCCTAAAGACAAGGGCAATGCTACATGGTCATTCTCCTGCACTGTTGCAAGTAACCACTACTACAACCATTGAGGGTCACTGCCTTATATTATTCATGCTTTTTACACAGGAATTCCACCCTGAAATTATTTCCTTAGGATACATTCCTGAGGAAATGATACTTGTTATCCATTACGTAGATTGTCCCTCTGAAAATTAGGAAGAATCTAAATGTCTGAGATTAGAAGAAAATTTAAATAATAATTATATTTCCATGAGATATCTTGCATCCAATTAAAATATTTTTATAATTATATAAAATATAATTATAGTTTATACCAACATGGAAAATGCATGTGCTATAAAGTAAAACAAATATGTGATAAATCAAACTGTTTGTACTGTAAGATTATAGTTGATAAAAATAAAAAAAAATAAATATAAATGTGCAAATCAGAAAGACTAGAAGAAAATAGCCAGGTGACTTATATACATTTCTGGATATTTCAATATTTCTACAATAAACTGAAACTGACATTTTAATTTTTAAATGGGATATAAATAATACATACAGTATGACCACAATTTTGTAAATTACAAACACAAACTGGAGGGAAACAAACTGAGCTGTTACACTGATGTTGCTGAGTAGTTTGAAGGACAGGTGATCTTTTATTTTTGTCTTTCCACATTTTTTTGGTGAGGAAGATTAGCCCTGAGGTAATGTCTGTTGCCAATTCTCCTCTTTTTTGCTGAGGAAGATTGGCCCTGGGCTAAGATAATGCCCATCTTCCTCTACTTTATATAACAGACGCCTGCCACAACATGGCTTGAGAAGTGGTGCATACATCCACACCCAGCATCCAAACCTGCGAACCCTGGGCTGCTGAAGAGGAGTGCACAAACTTAAACAGTCTGCCACTGTGCCGGCCCTTCCACATTTTTATAAAAAGCTTGTGATACTCTCATAATCAGGAGAGGGAAGTAAAAAAGGAGCAGTGAAAAGACCAAGGTAGCAGATTAGGGATATGACCTACTCACACACAGAAACAGCCTGCCTTCCTGGTGCTCTCCTCTCATCAGATAACACACTTCCAAAGGGACATTTTTTCTTATGAGGAGGTTTTCTTGGATTATAGCCCAAAATAAACCTGGTCCAGGAGAAAGAATGGCCAAGAATCCTAAGAAAAGATTGTGTCCCACATCTTAACCTCATCAATGTCACATAGTTCAGGTTACATTTGTGGTGAAATAAATAGAGACAGTATAGTGGTTGGAAGGCTTCATTTTCCAGCCTATTAAACTGCTGTAAATCATGGAGACACTAGGGTGGTTTTACTGCCTTCTCACTTTGAAAGGAGTCTGAGGAAGATGGTCACACCAAGTCTTCCTGTTTCTGGGCTCACTTTTTACCTGTCAGGCTATGAGCATTAGAGCCAAAATGAGCTGACATGTTTTGGAATTTTTCGGAGTCCTAAATAAGGTGACACATTTAATTAACCAAATAATATGTGTGCTTTACATAATATGAAAGTGAATGCTAGCAGACCTTTTGGCTCTCATCAAGTGAGGAGGTCAGTAAATTCTCTTTTTGAAAAGCAACTATATAAATGGACTGGATGAACAAAACTAACCATTTCAGCACTCAGGAAATGACCAAAGACATACAGCAGTCTGAGAAGTGCTTATGCTTGAAAAACTACAGAATTCAGGCAACAACAGTGATGTTCTTGCCTGGAGCTTCTCCCATTCCTCCCCCACCTTCCAAAACAGAGCTCAATGGGTACGAAGTTTCTTCAGGTTGGCGCAGACCATGAGGATTGGCAGAAAATTTACACAGTTCGAGGGAGCTCCTATAATCTGGGGCATGAAGTTATGTGATGGTAAACTGGCAAAGTCAGTGATGTGCAAGTGGGAAGAGCCAGAGTCTGTGCTGGTTTGAAGTTGTGGTCACACCTGCAGCAAGTATATGCTTGGATGAAGCTGTGTGCATGCTTAGCAGAGACCCAAAAGAGCTCAAGCTAGCCAAAGACTCCTGGTCCACCCCAAGGCTGTGAGCATATGCAGAGGAGATGTGAAAGGACTTGGCAAAATGTACAAGCTGGGGAAAACTCAAAATGGCATGAAATTTGAATGTACTACCCTATTCATACACATATCCACTTTGTAGAGCTTGGAAGTGTTAATCAAGGTGCTTGGGCACAATCTTTGTCCAGTAATTGGGTATCACTAAGCTGTGTAGACACAGGGGTGACCCCTAGGAAGTCAGGATTAAAAATAAATGAATTAAAAAGAAAAAGAAAAAAAAAACACTGAGAAAAGATATCATCAGCTGCACACCACAAAGGACATAATTTCATACATTTAGTTCAGGCCAGTTTCTAAGCAACCAAACAGCAATAACAGCAACCTTATGGCTGAAAAATCAGAATCCAGATTTGCTACAATATATTCTCAAGAAAATAATTTCAAAAATAGATAGGCAAAAAATCAGAAAAGTGAAAAACAAACAATAAATACAATGCAATACAAACTGTCTCTGAGTGTATGTAGATATTCTATTTAGCAAAGACATCAAAACAGCTATTTGTTTAAAGAAATATTGAAAACCATGTGTAAAGAATTAAAGGAAAGTATAATAATGATAAATCAACACATGGTGATTCTCAAGAGGGAGACATTACAAAATGAAAAATGTAGAAAATAAAATCTGGAGTAGAAAATTATATCTGAAATGAAATATTCACTAAAGGGGGTTAAGAGAATATTCAAGTTGGCAGAAGACACAACCTGTAAACTTGAAGATAGAAGAATAGCAGTTATCAAATCTTAATAACAGAGAGAAAGCCCGAAGAAAAATTGAAAAGAGCTCAAAGACCTATGAGATGCCATCAAGCATACCAACATACATGTAATGGGACTCCCAGAATAACAGAAAAGGAAAAAAAGAGTCAGGAAAAATGTTTGAAAAAATAATGGCCCCAAATGCCTAAATTTGTTGAGAAATATTAATCTACACATTTAATAAGCTAAACAAACACTGATTAGGACATACACAATGAGATCCACATGTAGACATATCAGCAGCAACATGCTGAAAACCAAGAAATGCATGAAAACACAATACCTCAAGTTTATGAGATGTCACTAAAGCAATGCCTAGGGGGAAATTTATGGCTTTAAACGCCTGTATCAAAAAAGAGAAAAGATGTAAAATGAATCATGAAAAAGAACAGAAAGCTAAATTCAGCTGAAGCAGAGTAAAGGAAATCATAAAAATTGAAATGGAAATAATTGAAATGGAAACAGAAAACAAGAGAGAAAAACCAATGAAAACAAAGGTCAGTTTTTTGAAAATATCAACAAATTTAACAAACTTAACGCTAGAAATACCAAGAATGAAAGAAGACACAAATTATTCAAAATCAAGAAAGAAAGGAATACCATCACTACCAATCTTACATAAATTAAAAAGGATTATATGGAAATAGTATAAATAATTTATGTCAACAAACTAGAAAACTTAGAAAAAATAGATGAATTCCCAGAAAGGCACAAATTACCAAAATGGACTCAAGAATATCAAAAAAATCTGAATAGACCTATAGATAATAAATAAAGAAATTAAATTAGTAACTAAAATCTTCCTACAAAGAAAATCCCTGTCCCAGATGGTTTCATAGGAAAATCGATCAAACATTTAAAGAGGGAATAATATTGAGTCTTACAAGAAGGATTCATTCAGAAAATACAGGAGTTGGGAACACTTGCCAATCTTTTCTATGAGGACAACATTACCCTGATATCAAAGCCAAAGACATTATAAGAAATCCACAGACCAGTAGGTAAAAAATAATGAGCATAAGTAGAAAAATCTTCAAGTAAATATTAGCAAATGGAATCCAGATACATACATAATGGATTATAAACACGACCAAGTGGGGTTTATCCCAGACATAAACAGTTGATTTAACCTACAAAAATCAATTAATGTCATACACCATATTAAATGAACATAGGATAAAAAACACATGATCATCTCAATAGATACATATGAATCATTTGAAAAATTCAGTGCCCATTCAAGTTAAAAACTCTAAACACACTGGGAATAAAATGGGACTTCCTCACCTTGATAAAGAGCATCTATGAAAACCCACAGCTACCATAATACATCATGTTAATGACTGAATGGTTTTCCCCAAAGACCAGAAACAAGACAAGGATGTCTGCTCTTGCCACTTCTATTCAACATTGTATTGGAGGTTCTAGACACTGCAACAAGAAAAAAAAAATTAAAGAGATCTGGAAGATTGAAAAGGAAAAAGTAAAACAATCTTTATTCAGATGACATGATCCTGCATGGAGAAAATTCCATGGAATCCACACACATATAAAACCAAAACTTGAACTACTAAACAAATTTAGCAAAGTGAAAAGATACAAATATTCAGTATACAAAACCCTAGTTGTTTTTCAATATATGAGCAATGAGCAATTTGAAAATGGAAGTAAAAGAACAATATATTCACAACAGGGCAAAAAAGAATAAGATAAGTTAGGAATTAATTTAACAAAAGAAGAACACTTATATGCTAAAAATTACGAAACAATGCAGAGAAAAATTAAAGAACATCTAAGTAAAGGCATGGAGTGTTCATGTTTATGAATCAGAAGATTCAGTATTGTCATGGTGGTAATTCTTCCCAAGTTGATCTATAAATTTAATGCAGCAGGCTTTTGGGGCAAAAATTAAGGAGCTCATCCTAAAATTTGCATGAAAACACAAAAGACCTAGAAAAGTGAAAGTAATTTCTACAAAGAACATAGTTGGAGGACAGTTAAGGTAACTCTGCAAAAGCAGTCGGGGGAGGGAGCCCCCAAAATGTGATTTGTATGTTGAGAATGATGATGCCACACACATCAGAGGGTCTGACAAAGTTCATTCCTTAGAAAATCGAGGTCTCTGGGGACAGTAGTTCAGACCTTTCAAGCAAGCGTTCACAGGACCTAATTTCAAAGTCACATAAAAATAAAGTCACAGTATTCAAGCCAGTGTGGTCCTGGGGCAAGGAGAGCACATAGTTCAAAGGAAAGAACTGAGAGTCCAGAAATAAACCCTTATATTTAGTCAACTGATTTTTGAGAAACATGCTGAGTAAATTCAATAGGGAAAGGATAGTTTTTTCAACAAATGGTGCTGCAAGAACTGGATATCCAAAAGCAAAAGAATGAATTTAGCTCCTTACCTCCTCCATACACAAATACTAATTGAAAATAGCCAGGAGAGGGTGCTAGAAGGTAGTCTAAGTAACTAAACGCTATCAAAATACTGTACTTTTTAAGCAGGAAGCAGGAAATTGAAAACAAATAGGAAGTATACAACAATGTCACATTTTGTATTCAAATGCAATGACCCAATGAGGACAGAAACTAATCCCTGAATCACAAACTTCCATGCAGTTTACTTAGGGCGCAGGCCCTGGAGAGTGGCAGACTTGGTTCAAATTCTTGGTGTGCTCTTTATTAGCTAGGCTACCACCAATTAAGTTACTTATCCTTCCTAAGCCTCTGTCCATCTGCAAAATGGGGATCAGTAACATCTACTTTATGCTTGCAAGAAAAGAATAAATAGTTACAATGTATGACATTCTATAAAGGGTATTTGTTGTCATTTCATAGATCAATGATTTTTGATATGGCCTTAAAAATATTAGTCTTTTATGAAAAGCCATCAGTTCTTAACTCACAAGTGCTAGAAGAAATTTCCACTACCTTCTGAGGTCCACCACTACTAATTGAATGAACACTCTTCAAGAATATCTTCTATTGTTTGCTTACTGGCATGGGAGAGTTATTCTAGAGTTTCTGCTATCTTTCTGAAATTTCCTTCATGATCTCTTACACTTTATAGCTTAAAAAGAAATTGTATATATATATATACACTGAATTTTATATATATTGAATGGATGATAGCATGGGTTTTGGAATTTCTTAGACTTGGGTTTGAATCCAGGCTCCGTGACCTACTTAAGTGACCCTGAGGAGGTGAAACTTTTTAAGATTCTGATGATCTCATTTGTCAAGTGTGGTGGATTATAACTTCTTTGAAGTATTATTATAAGGATTAAATTGTTATAAGAATTAAATTGTACTTAAGACTGACCTGGCAAGCATTTATTTTAAAAACAAACTACTTAGTACAACCCCTGGCACTTGATATTCCCACTTACAGTGGGAATTATTAGTTATTAGTTATTATTCCCAATTACAGTGACTTTCCCAAGAACACATCCTCCAAGTGGCAGTGCTTGGACTTGAGCTGTCATGCTGTCTTTCCAAGCAATATACCCTCACAGAATTATAGGGTCTCACATCAAAATCTCGAAAGTGTCCCTTTTTGGGAGCTCCACCCTGAGAAGAAACATCTCCACTCAGCTCACTGTTTATCGGATTACATCACTGGCTGCCCAGGGAGCTGGGTTCCTAGGCTGAGCCCGTGACTGGACCATTCATGGGGAAATGAACTCCGGAAGGCTGGCAGCATGTGGAGTGGATCAGAACCCCCAGTTCCATGAAGACCGCATGCACTTGGCAGCCACAGAGCCTGTGGGAAGAGCAGGGAAGATGTGAAGCTTTGGTCGAGGTCTGGGCTACACTCAGCTTCCCTGGAAACTGCACCTGGCCCAGCCCTGCCACAGCACTGGCAGGAGCTGCTGCTGCTTTCTGGGAAGCTGCAGGGCAGCATAGAGCAGCACAGGGCCCAGGGACATGAACTGGGCCCCTTTGTCCACCTAGTGTGTCTTCCCGTCTCCTCCGCTGTCAGCTCCATTTTAATCCCGTGTGATGGGACATGATTTGCATTAGAGTCACTGGTTCCCATCAATGTCCCAGCCCAGACTGACTGTATGAAAATGTTCTTCACCAACAGTTTTTTAATCATCTCTGGAAAGAACTCACACTATATAATTCACTTTCACTGTCACTCATCTGAGTATCTTCCAAAGCACACTTGGTACTTTATCCCATAAATACATATTAAATACCCAGGCTGTACTCCAAATGCTCTTGATGCAGAGGTATGTGCCCTCATGAAACTTGTTACAAGCGGTTTTGACCTGCTTCACTGTAGTCACAAAGGGTATAGAGAGGACAAACATCCATTCAGAAGTCAGGAAGTCATAAGAAATTCTAATAATTCGTGATAAACAGACTAGTTCCCATATCGCTGCTAGGTAACACATCATGGCCAGCTGAAATAGAAATATCAGCAATAGTCTGTATGCTATACCCTTCTCCCTGAGGAAGCAATGTTTTTGACATTTCTTCTATCATCACTATAATAATTCTGATCTTGTGATATGTGACAGGTAAAATTATCAGGAGAAGCAGAAAAAGTAATTTTACATTTGTGAGCTTGGACTCATTCTCCCATCATATCAAGCTGACCAGACTCCCAGGCCTACATGCCACAGGCCTTCAAGGGAGAGAAGGAGGAGAGAGGTCAATATGAGAGAGGGAGAGGAAGCTATTGACACATTGATAGCATAGAAATTAGTAATAGAAACAGAGAGAGAGTGGGATACATAGCAGAGTGGGAGCGAGAGAAAAATAGGGAATGACTGAGACAGTGGATACAGACATAAAAAGAGTTAGTGAGAGAGAGAACTATACATAGAGAAGGATAGTTCTCTGTAATGAGAAGGAAAAAGAAATAATAACAGAGAGAGAGAAATAAAAAGACAGAGAGGGAGAGTGACATAGACCGAGGGATAGAGAGATGGAAGAAGAGAGATGCAGAGAGGGAGGGAAGATGGATATAGAGGAAAAAAGAGCAGAGAGTAGAGAGAGATTTTGATATAAATGTAGAGATAGAGAGGGAGAGAGAGAGAGGTAGACATACAGAGACAGAGATAGAAATATAGGAAAAGATACAGTGAGAGAGAATTGGAGATAGAGGCAGAGAGAATGACAGAGCTATAGAGATAAAGGATATGTGTGGGCACAACGAGTGTGGTAGAGTTAGGAAGACAGATATACAGAAACAGAGGTAGATACAGACTGAGAAAGAAAGTTAGAGATATATGCATATTTACATACATATTGTTACAAATTATATATTTCTATATTGTTACACATTTTATTATATGCTTATGTGTATATTTCTGACTTTTTTCCTTTATATATATTATCTATCTACCAATATCTATCTATCGATCTAATTTATCTATGTATTTATCTATAGGCTATTGCACAATAATGCTGTAAAACAAACATCCCAAGACAGAGTGGCTTGAAGTAACAATCATCTATTAATTCTCACAAGCCCATTGATCAGTTAGGCTGTTCTGCTGATCTAGGCCAGGCTCAGCTGATCTAGGTAGGACTTGATCACACATTGGTCAGCTGATGGGTTGCCTGGGGCTGGCTGGTCAATTTGGCCTGGGCTGGAATGAATCACCTCTGTTCCATCTGGTATTTCATCCTTCAGCTAGCCAGTCTAAACTTGTTTCCATGACAATGGTGAGGGTCCAAGACAGCTAGCAACATTTATTATGGCTCTTAAGGCCTAGACTCAGAACTAGAACCCCATAACTTCCTCCCATATTCAAAATGGGAAAATAAACTGCACCTCTTGATTGAGGAGCTGTGAATTCACATTGCAAGGAGTGAGTTCCAGGCTGGAAAATTTGCAGTGAGCACATTTGGCCCCGTGTCTCTCATCAAATGCAACCATAACCCCTGGTCTGAGGACTCTGAGCATGGAGAGAATCCTGGTGGCTTTTGTCCTCTCTTTATTCTCTCCCTGCTTGGCCCTGAAGGCAGACATATTTACAAGAAATGCACAGCAGAGCAAGTATGCTAAAGCCACATTTACCTTGCCATAAGACATGAAGGGAGACCCCCATGAACTGGAAAGTGTTGTAGAGATTGCAAAGAGGAGAGAGTTGAAGAAAGAAATCTCATATCATGGGGTTTGAACAACTGGGTTTACCTCCTAGCTGTGCAGGCATAAATATCACCCTAAAAAGCCTATCAAAGGCTTTGCAAACTGATCTAGGGGTAAACCATTGCCCAGGTCCTCGACTGGCCAGTGGGTGGTACACACACAGGACAGATCTGAGTAGTACTGCAAAGGCTTTGAAAATTGCACTGATTAGAACCGCCCACCAAAAGCAGGTAGAACTTGTAACCCGTAACTGGGTCAATTAGCCTGCAAACAAAACACCCAACATTCTGCATAGTATTTAAACACTGCCTAGAGCCCTTAACATAATATTCAAAATGTGCAAGATACAATTCAAAATTACTCGATATACAGAGAACCATCTCAACATTTTGCTATGGAAAAGCCATTAACAGATGTCAGTCTTGAAATGACACAAATGTTGGTATACTAGAGAATTTAAAGTAGCTGTTATGACCGTGGGAAGAAATGGAAAGAGAGGTAGAGCTAGAGATAGACTATAACATAGATAAGAGAGATATAAATAGAGAAATAGAAAAAGAAAGATAGTAGAGATAGGCAGAGAGAGTGACAAGTATAGATAGATGAGGAGAGTTAGTAAGAAAGAAGAGAGAGAGAGAAAAATAGAAAAGGAGGAGAGAGCTGGAAAGGGAGACAGAAAACAGAGAGGGATAGACAGCAATAGCAAATACAGAAAAAGAAACAGTTGTGGACCTAGAGATGGAGAGATGGAGGAATATAAAGAGTGATAGGGAAAGGAGGGGGAGAGACAGAGAAATCAAATGGTAGAGAGAGAGAGAGAGAGCCAGTGCAAGAGGCAGAGCTATACAGCAATTTATGGTAGTTGTCTAAGTTTGGGACATGATTAGGGTTGCATAATGGTGATTTCTGAAGTTTAATATTTGTCCTACATTTATTGGTTGTAATATTCCCATAAAGAAGAACTTTTATTCATAAGCTCTGTGGTGTCCTGAAATACGATTTGTACAAAAATGGCAAAGTTAATATTTTTATTTCCCTTTTCACAACAACGAGTTAGTGCCTTAGTGACGTACCTAATTTGAGTTTTATCAGTGAACCTGTGTGTTTTCATATATTTTGTCTTTAATGTATTTGCGCAGGTGTTATTCTTTTGATGCTCACATTGTCCTTTCTGCGGCCAGTGAGAGACACGGCGAGTTGGCTTCTGTGTCTTGTGACACGACCTCAGTAGTCTCTCACGGCTTCTTTGCTTTCAGGTAGTCTTTTAGTGTGAAACGGTATTTGATGCCATAATACAGATGCTAGGAAAACTCATTACTGTTGGATGGTTATTGCTTTCTAGTTTTCTCAGTGGATAGCTAAAAATAAGTATTTTTAGAAAAAATGGATTCAAATTATAGATCATAGAGTTTTTACTAAAATTTCAAAATTTTTATATATGCCTTTTTCCCTTATACTGAAATCTTGATTTCTAATGTATCAACATAAGTTTATAAGATATAAGTATAAATAATATTATAATTACCAATGACAACACTACACCCAGAGGATGCAATTTAAGATTTCTTTTTCTTTTTTTTTCTCCCTTTCCTTCCCTCTCTTCCTCCCTCCATTCCTCTCTCCCTCTTCCCTCCCTCCCTTCCTTCCTTCCTTCCCTCTCTTCCTCCTTCCTTCCTTCCTCCGTGTCTCTCCCTCCTTCCTTCCTACCTTCCTTCCCTCCCTCCCTCCCTTCCTCCCTCTTTCCCTCCTTTCTTTCTTCATTTCCTATCTCCCTCTCTCCTTCCTTCCCTCCCTTCCTCCCT
This sequence comes from Tapirus indicus, assembly GCA_031878705.1. Lineage (NCBI taxonomy): Eukaryota > Metazoa > Chordata > Mammalia > Perissodactyla > Tapiridae > Tapirus > Tapirus indicus. Next base: position 78,670,045 of record CM062917.1, read on the forward strand.
TCCTCCCTCCATCCTTCCTTCCCTCCTCCCTTTCTCCTTTCTTTCCTTCCCTCCCTCCCTCTCTCCCTCCTTCTCTCCTTCCCTCCCTCCCTTCATTCCCTCCCTCCCTGTCTTCCTCCTTCCCTCTTTCCTTTCTTCCTTCCTTTTCACCTTCTTTCCTTTCTTTCTCATTCTCTCTCTCAGGCTATGTTATGTTCCATGAATGTATTCTGGTGCCAATAGTTCCCTCTTTTCATTACGGTAGCTCTATAGTTCTTTTTACATTCTAGTGGAGTACTTTTATTTCTCTTTTAAGAATTTTCTTTCCACTCTAGTGTGATGGCATTTTCTCCTCTCTGAGCTGTAAACCATGATTCTGTCCAGCAAGGATGTTCTGGACTCCAAGGCACTTTAGCTTACTTCCTGCATAGAGACCTGGAATGTTCTCTTGCAGAGCTGCTGCTGGAACACCTCATGTCCCTCTGAATGGGTTCCCTGAGGCAAAAGGAAGAGCAGCCTGAGTTGCTCCCTTTCTCATTCCTCAGCTGTCTGTTAGGACAGCAGAAAAGGAACCACCTGAGAGAGAGGCCAAAACAAGGATGGAGAGAGGCTGTTGCTACATTCTACTGTGAATACTGTAACCATACATCCAAACACATTTATAAAAGTAGGGGGTGAAAATCTATGTGGGCACCACTTCAGTTCTCCTGGGATTTCACCATTCTTGTTTGATCACCTATCTACCCAGTTATGAATCCAAGTAAATTGTAGACTGCGTACAGGGGAGGGCAGCCTAATAAAATACAGGGTGCCCAAGGAAATCTGAATTGGAGATAAACACCAAAGACTTTTTGGTTCAAGTGTTTCCCAACTACTGCGAAGCACCCTGCACATTTTTTCTTTACTAAATCTGACACCCTATGTGAGGTGGCCTTTTTTAATCGAGGATGAACAGAAATCCTCTAACAAATTGACTTGCCCCACACACAGACACACACACATCCATTTGACTTTGAGGAGAGTCAAATGTAGACCAATATAACTGATCTTAATTTCTTTTAACAAAGTGGGTTCAGTGCCTATCAGCTTTGCCATTGGTGCCTCAAAATTTACTGACAGATGTGAAAAGGAAGGTGGTTCTGGACAGGAATAAAGAAGCTGCATCGCAGGACAAGACCGTGGCAGCAGCATGAACATGGAAACCCTGAGCTGCAGGGAAGTTCCCCAGACTCAGGACTGCTCCCTGCACAAGGGAACAGGCCAGCTTCATCCATGATTCTCCTGCCCACCCCATCAGCTCCAGATTGTCCCTCCCTCTATTCTGGGCTCTCAGTGCCCCTGGCTCCTCCTCTTCTGGAGAGGACCTGCTCTCAGCCCTGCACAGGAAGGCTCTCAAGAAATGGGTTGGAGCAGAGAGGCAGGGCTCCTCCCCAGTCCGCCCCCAGCACCACCTCCTCTAGGTAATCAGCTTGGTGGTCTTCTAGAAGAGCCCCTTAGTCACTGCCCGGCCTGTGACAGCAGTCCAGGAGCCCGGCTCTAACTCCCTGCCTGTGTCCTGGGCTCACTGTCTTTTGAGCAGGACTAAAATTCTGAGGGGGGATTCTGCTCCTCCTGTCCTCTCGTCACTTTCCTTCTAAGGCTCAGGGAGGAAGCCATGCTGTGGACTCTAGCCCTCCTCCTAGCTTTCCTGGTTACTGGTAAGCATGCTACCTAGATGCTCCTGGGAATTTTCCTTTTTGTGGGAATGGGAGGCCATAGTAAGAAATTACTCTTACCTCTTTCTCATTACTTTTTGTTGTTCCCATTGTAGCCACTCAGGAATCTTCCGACTTGGAAAGGACACAGATGTCTGTCACCAGGAAAGCTGGGTCATCTATTGTAATCACCTGTGATGTTAAAGAAAGCAGTGACTACGTCCACTTGTACCGGTACCAGAAGGGTATGGCCCCACAACGCATTCTCTACTATGACATGTCCAGCTCAAATATTGTGGTGGAATCCGGAATCAGTTCATGGAAATACCATGTTTATAAAGACACAGGGGGGTCCTGTAAGTTTCTAATTACAAATCTGGAAGAAAGAGATTCTGGTGTGTATTACTGTGCTGCCTGGGAGAGGCACAGTGATTCAGACCTCCTCTATACTGCACTGAAAATTTTGCTTGTGGCTGCCAAGAGCAGCCGTGGCACACAGGATAGACCAGCTCTGCCTCCCTTCCTGCCCTGACTTCACTGTGCTCTGAACAAAGAGAGACCATGAGCTCAATGTCCAACCCCCACCCTTATGTCCCACTGGCCTTCCCCCTCCCCCAATGAGCCATAGCACTTTCCTAAAGGTGGATCTCCCATCTCCAGGTCTTAGACAAGCAGTCTGGCAGACAGCATATTCTTTAAGCTCTCATTGGAGCTGGTGGAGTCCATTCAATCTGCTTCCTGGGACAAACAAGGTCACTTAGAGTTGATCTGTTCGAGAAGACATTTAGCAGAGCAATATGGAAATTTAGTGGTACTGACCATTTATCCAACCTTTTCCCAGAGAAAATGGCTGGGAAAGAGCTCTTGCATTACTCAGGAGAATGAGAAATGATGGAATGAAAACTTTCGATTTCATGAAGACCTCAAGCTTGTATCCGATTTATCTTTTGGACAAACCGACATTTCCTTCACCATAACCAACCATGGCACTTTTGATACGGTGAAAGCGTAGGAATAAAGTGATTGTTGTAAACACACCAAACATTGTGTTCTACTCACACCTTCTTTTGAAGTTCAGCCACAGCCAGAACTGTTCTGTCTTAAACAAGTGAAGCCAAAGCTCCTTTCCACCCCTCCCCCTAACATTGTCAAGGACAAATCCTAACTGGAATGTTCCTTATCTGATTAGTTTTTTCCCAATAATTATAATTAAAGTAAACTTTGGGTGAATAATCAGACAATGAATAGAATATACACGTACTGAAACGTCATATACAAAAAGGTTGTGGCTGCCATAAAGGGCCAGGTATAAGGATGCACATTTAATGCTGAAGTACAGAAATGCTGGATTCACATGTGTATGGTCTCTTGTGTATTGGGTCCTCCAATTTTCTGCCAGAACACTTCACCTTGACTCTAGCTTAGAGTTTAAGCTCCGAGAACACTGTTTCTCAAACTGTGGTTCATGGGCCACCTGCATCAGAAGCATCTGGGAGGTTTGAATAAAAGTCCAGGTTCTGGGTAAATCACAATAAATCAGAATCTTAGAGTGAAGGCTGAAAATGTGTATTTTTCAGCGACCTCCACCCTGATTCTTATTCAAATTTATTTTTAAGAACAGCTGTCCTCGCAGTGACAGGGTGATGTGCCTCCCTCTGAAATGGGCTGGCTCCCGGCCTGACACAAGAATGTATTCTAGAGAGGTTCTCATGGGCTTCCTCCCAACCCACAAACCCCTCATCTCTTATCACACCCCTGGATGCTGCTGCTCTAACAGGTCATCACATTTCTCCGTGATAATTCCACCAGAACCACAGGTGGAAACTTCAGTTCCTTCTCAGGCAAGAAGAATTCTATATTAAATAAACCAGCTCTAACTTGCTCTACTGTATCAGGGACCATGTATTTTTAAGTATTTTTCAGCTTTATGAAAGTTTGTTCCTTATCTTGAAGCATAAAAGTGTCCTTATTTATATGTTTCTAAGAGTGTTAAGGGTTTGTTCTGCACATTTATTTCTTTGATCTGCTTTAAGTTGAATTTTTGTGTGTAGGAGTAAGGTAGGAATCTTGAAGTGGAAATCTACTTTCTCCCCCAAATTATTGACTAATCCATCATTCCTCCCACTGTTTTTCATTGCCACCCCTGTGATAACTAAGTTTCCATAAGCTCACACAGCCCTTTCTGCTCTCTTTTCTTTTCCACTCTATGTGTCCACGTACATGTGACAATTTCTCTAAGGATACAGGTAGAGGTGGAGTCACTGTGTATGCACATCTTCACCTTTACAAATGGGGCCAAATCGTGATTTTGTCTATTCCTGTGCCTGGAACACAGTGCTCTAATTAGTATAGTTTTATAATGATTCTTGCTTTTTGGTAAGCAAATTTTCTCACTTTTTTTCATAATTTTCTTGGCTATATTTTATGTATAGATAAACAATATATGTACATTTATTTATTTATAAAGTAATAAGCTACGTGAACTATGGTAGCAATACATTGTGTATATTACAAAACAAACGCACAAATAAACAATTTAAAAATATGTGATTTTGCGGAGATTACGTTAAGCAAAATAGGCCAGACAAAAACAAACACCACCATATGATTTTACTCATATGTTGAAGATAAACAAATACATGGACAAATAGTACTGATTAGTGGTTACCAGAGGGGAATGGGGTTGGAGGTGGGCATAAGCAGTAAAGAGGCACATATACATGGTGACTGACAAATAATAATGTACAGCTGAAATTTCACAATGCTATACACTATTATGACCTCAAAAAATATTAAAAGGTATGCTAGAAAAACGAATACAAATAATAGTTCTAACACTTTCTTCCCACATACCAAGGTATTGTCTTATGCACCCCACTTTGGAAACCACTGCAGCACCAATGCCAATGCCAATAACATATTTCATTCTAAATTTTTCCTATTTTCTGACTAAGCACAACATCCCTAAGACAAATCATACTTGATGTCTCATTTTTTCCTCAAAACAAATTCTCATAATCCCTTTATAGTTCATCTTTGTTTCATTCTCTGAATTACTTCTGGGCTTATTAATGGGCACTTGATGGTGACTCTTCATGTTCTTTAAAAGGAAATACCCCCAAACCTGGTAAATCATGGGCTTTGTCAGTTCTTTTTTTTTTGTGAGGAAGGCTGGCTCTGAGCTAACATCCTTTTCCAATCCTCCTCTTTTTGCTGAGGAAGATCAGTCCTGAGCTAACATATGTGCCCATCTTCCTCTATTTTTTGTATATGGGATGCCTCCACAGCACGCCTTGATGAGTGGTGCATTGGCCTACACCAGCGATCCGGGGCTGCGAACACTGTGCTGCCCAGTGGAGTGCGCGAACTTAACTGCTAAGCCACCAGACCAGCCCTCTTTGTCAACTCTTTAAATAGACCTTTGTGAGGAACGTCCAGGGAGCCCAAATTTCATCATATGTTGACTGAGAATACTAGTGTATGCCTCATAGTTTCATTACCTTCGATGGTTATAAACATGAGGTTAATGTTGTGAAAGGTCCTGGCCCTGCAACTGAAATGTCCTGGGTACTCTGGATGAAGTTGTAGAATTTGAAATGACAGGTTCACTCCGTGAAAGGTGCACACACTAGAAAGGAGGGAGTGGGAGTTCTGATCCTGTCTCAGCTACTCATGGTCCTGTAATATTGATAGAGTCACCCTTGTTTTGGCAACGGTTTTCCCATCTTTAAAAGTGAGAAACAGGGGCTGGCCCAGTGGCATTGTAGTTAAGTTTCAGTGTTCTGCTTTGGTCACCCAGGGTTGGCAGGTTCGGATCCCAGACTGGCACCAGTCATCAAGCCATATGGTGGTGGAGTCCCAGATACAAAATAGAGGATGATGGGCACAGATATTAACTCAGGGCTAATCTTCCTCACCAAATAAAAAAAAAGAGAGAGAAACAATGAGGCTTCTGGTAGGAAGTGTTCCCTTTTCATCATTAAGTGTCTAAGCTTCTGTGATTCCTTAGCAAACCTGACTTGGTTTCAAAAATGGGGTTACTAATTCTAATAAATGACATATGATTTTTTTAAGAAGACATATTTACTCAACATAGTGTTATAAATATGTAAATTGGGGGAAAAAGAAAGAAAATTGTGTCCACAGTCTTCTCATCAAAATATATCAATAGCTTTCTTCTTTGGTTTTCCAGATTTGTCCATTTCACTAATAATTGTCCTCATGTGTACATCTAATTGATTCCATATGACTCAAATGAAGAAGTCAAATTAGATTAGTTCTCAGATTCTGTGATGGCCAGAAGAGCACTGTCCCAGGTCAGATGAAGTACGCCAGGGTCTCAGAGGTGAAATTAAAAGGACCAAACTTCAGAACCTGGATCTCTGCTCTTCCATCTGTCTGAGTCTGATCTGCTCTCATGCACCCACTGCTCCCAGGCTGGCTGAGGTCTGGTCCATCAGAGCGGGTTCATTCCTGGCAGCAGCAGGAAGATCCAGGATGAGAGGACATCCTGCTCCCTCAAGAAACACCTAGTTTTCTTTTCCTGGAGGCCAGTGGGGTCTTGATGAGAACCCTCCACACTGAGGGCTGAGAGGGAAAGCTCTGGCTACTCTTTGACTGTGTCCTGCCCAAGAGTTTTCCTCTATTATTTTTCAAACGTGTCTCTTTTAGAAGAGTGTAACCTTTCAGTGCCCCTTAGAGAAGAGCACTGATGCACCACAGCAGGAAGAGAAGTAGAGGAAAGGAAAGCAAATGCCACCTGTTGAAGTCTCCTTCTAGGCCTAAGATGAAGCCACTCCTGCCCAGGGTGCCAGGTCAGCAAACGTAACCTAGATAACTTTCCTGTCCCTGTAAATGCTGCACTTGACCAGAAACGCAGTCTATCTGGCCAGCCAGTCTCCAACTGCCAAGAATCTGTAATGATTTCCCTGTTCTAAATAAGGTCACATATACAACCCCAGCCAAACACCTTAACCCGAATACTCTTTCCTTATTCCCTGATTGACCTGCTGGTCTTATAAAGAAATTGCTGACCTCCTAGCGAATCCTGCCCTGTTTCTGCATTGCTGCTTGTAAGGCTCCATAGAACTCCTCTTGCCCAAAATCTCTGGGAAGAGGGCTCCACTGCTTGTGAGGCACTGTTCTCCCCAGTCCAGGATTGTGTTCACTTGAACAAAGGCATTAATCTGATTATTAAATTGTATTATTTTTGTAATTTGACATGCTGAAAAGAATATTTGGTTGGAAGTTGGAAAAAACTTCATTAAAATCAATGGCTGATTATTGTCAATAGTTGTTGAGCCTTAAATTTGAGCAATAATTGAATAAAAAGGTTATAATAATATAAAGAAATGTAGTATCAAATTGTGAAAATGTGTAATACAATTTATTTCCATGAAACAATAGATGGTTGTGGATTTTCTCCCCCAAAGTAATCTATTCTTATTGGTGAAAATTTAGGAAATAGAGAAAAACAGAAAGAAAACAGTTCACCCAATTTCTCACAACCCAAATGTTCAGCATCTATACTGGGACTCTTTCTACCTGTCCTTTTGCTATGCAGATGTCACCACAGTTGTCACTTTCTTTTCCACTTTACATTTTACTACAGAAGGGCTACACATCTTCAGAGGATACCAATGACAGCCCTGCCATATTCTCTTAGCCAGTATTCTATTGCTTTATATTTGGCCAACACCTCACCAACTCAGCACAACCCAAAAGTCTACATCGGGGGACACTTGAGACCTGGTTTACCTGCTGAAATTATGTGGCTCTGATTTCTTTATAAAAGCAAAGCTTAACAAATGATACAACTATACTCATTACCCTCTTATAAAGCCAATAAAATTCTGGAAAAGAATAGAAAAAAATAAAAGAAAGGGAAGAAAAGAAAAGAAAATCTGTGCTACTGAACCTCCAGCCCCATACAGGAAACCTCTCTGCTGCTATATATATAATATGATATATATATATATATATATATATACCATATATATCAGATATATATATGGGGGGGTCTTTGACATCTAAGCTGAGTTGAAACACCATTTTAATTGAAAATTCTGAGTTTATGTACAGTTTAAAAGCATTGGTAAATATGATTAATGAAAGGAAAATCTAAATAATCTAAAGAAAATTGGTTTCTCGGATTCATTACTTCATTCTCTATCTCCCTAAGCTTCTGTTTTTATGCTTATAAATATAAAATTAAGACATGCCTGCTTATGAAAGAGTCCGGCTGAGGTGAGGTCTCAGACCTGCCAGTATGTGTGAGAAGGGGTTGGCGTAGAGGGGGCTAAAACTTACTTTTGCTCTGTTTTCAAATTGCTCCTTCATTTCATCTTCCCTGTTGTCCTAATAACACCAAACCCTTACTTCTTCTAGCACCCATCTCAGTGCCTGACTCCATGGAGGAGTGAACTCTGTAAGCCAGTGATAATGAAGGGTGGGGCCAACAGGAGGAACAAGCTCCTCACTCATCTCCTTACAGAACAACATCATTCACATTCCCCAAGAGGAGCTGCCCAGTGCCTCCGCTGTGAACGTCCACACCACCCTACAACCCATCTTCACCCCTCACTGACTCATGTTTTGCCCTTTGTGAGCCCTGTGATTTTGAGTGAGGTCTTAACTCTTCTTAAGGGGGGGAATTGATGCTGACACCCAGGTTCCTGACAGGACAAAGTGGGTAGTAAAGTCCTTCACTGAGACAGGAAGAAGAGATGGGTTGGGGTGGGAAAGAGTTCACCCAGGGCTCTGTTCAAAGCCAGTTTGAGCTCCTACATCAGACATACCTGAACATGCTCAGTAGTCAGCTGGATGTGTGCCTATGGAGCTCAGAAGAAGGTGTGGGCGGGAGATGGACCTGTAATTTCCTCTCATCACCCCTTGCCCCCATTCCCTCAAGATAATTAAAGCCAAGAACAGGAAGAGATCCCTCAGGCAGAGAGGTAAAATGAGAAGAGAATTTTGGAAAACAGCAACTTTTGGTGGACTGGGGAAGAGAAATCTGTAAAAATACCCTAGGAGACATGGACAGTGTTGGTTTAGAAAAAGAAAAACAGACAAAAAGGAAACTCAGGAATCCAGAAAGAGGAAACCTAGTTTCATCGAGGAGAAGCTGGGGTTTATTAGAGACATATTGTTCAGGTGGCTAAAGGAGAGGACATAAACCTGTACCTCAAACAGAAGCAAACAAACCAGAATAGAGTGTTCAGACCCCTGAAGGTGCCAGTACCTTTCTAAGCTGTAGGGTGTGTGGGTAGCTGGACAGACAGAAGCAGATTGAGGAACCAAAGTCTCTCTGTGGGCCCAGTGGTGCATAACACAGCCCAGACCACCCTCCGTTCTTCCCACCAACTCTGGCCTGACAACTCACTGGGGTTAATGAGGATTTCTTCTGTGACAGGCGATGGGAGAAATGAGAGAAGAACAAGATCATAGCATTAAGTCATAGGAGTCTCCCCATTAGACAGGTCTCTGAGGTTAGGTGCCATAGCATTGCATCTTTATTATACCCAAAGAGCTTAGCATAATGCCTTGCACATAGTGGGAGCTTCATGAATACTGTTTGGATAAATGAGTCCTCTCAGAGTTCTATGGTGGCCGTCTGTACTTCTGGTCTGATATAAGGAGAAGGACCTTGCACTACGGTGTTCACATAAAGTGGATGTGCTAACTGGTGGTGAGGACACTCCTTCACAATGAGGCAAGAGAACCATGTTCACCCTCCTCAATGGGAGGTTGGACTTGTTGAACTCAGCCAAACCACAATGGTCTTAAACTCTTCTCAGCAGTGGTTGCAGGCTGCTCTGGAGAAGAGCTCGGTTCATCAAACATGCCGTCACTCTTCTCAGCATTACCTCTGACAGTCCTTGGTGATTGTAAGTTGTTTTTCCCCCAATTTCCTTTGACAGATATGTAATTTTTTAAAAAATTCAAAGTTTCTGCTCATTACTCTCCCCCTTCCCTTCTTTTTCAGTGTGTGTGCATGGTGCGGGTCATCTAGAGCAACTTCAACCTTACAGTACTAAAAATCTGTCAAAAACAGCGACCCAGAATGTGTGGTAACAATTTCTACGATGTCCATATATTGGTATCAAGAAAGCCCTGGTCAAGCCATGTAGCACCTGCTGCACACTTCATAGGGCAACACTGCCAAAATGGAGTCAACTGTTCAACTGGGCAAATTTGAGTTAGACAAGACACCTGAAACTTCTATGTCTACTCTCACCTTTCACAATGTAGGAAAAGAAGACTCAGCCACCTATTATTGTGCCTTCTGGGAGGTGCACAGTGGCAGATGTTAGAGCCATGTCAGTCAATAAATATTCGGTGGTTCTTCATTCACTATTATGAACTGAGAAAGCAGTTACCACCTGTATGCCTTTATGCAGTTTTCTAGATAAACACTCATTTGGGGGACTGTGTATGGAGATGCCAAATTCTATATATCTCACATATGAAGCTTTGCATGAATAAGTGCAAATGATCATCCTCCTCTTTTTAGGAATCTACTCTCTCCCCAACAGGCTTTTCCATGGTACCCAGGTTTGTTCATCTGGGTCAACCTCTCCACTGTCTCTATTTTATTTTCTGCCAAGATATGCACACCACATCATTTCTGTGACTTCTTTTGTACTAGTCAATTTGCATTACATTAGTTTTTTCTCATCGACCTTTCTGATTTGATTAAAAAACTGGATATTAGGGCCAGATCTGTGGTATAGTGGTTAGGTTTGGCATGTTCAGCTTTGGTGGCCAGGGTTCACAGGTTCTGTTCCCAGGTGTGGACATATACGATGCACCAGCCATGGTGAGGCGGCAAACCACATATAAAGTACAGGAAGATTGGGACAGATGTAAGCTCAGGGAGAATCTTCCTCAGCAGAAACAAAAAAACCAAAACTAGATATTAGATTAAATGCTATTCATTGTAACAAATGCAGCATGATCTGACCACAAGCAGGGCTGACTGCATAATAATATCAGATGCATGCCCTGAAGTGGTGATATTTGATTTTGGACAAAAGTTACAAACACTGCTACTTAATAAGACCAAATCAAAGTCTATTTTGGATTGGAGTTTGAGGAGTAGTTCATTTTCTGTCTTAAGATTCCATTCATCCAACAGTGTTTGATTGACACCTCTGAGCCAGGCACTGTCACAGCAGACATTACAAAACACCTGCTCTGTCAAGGCTGCAGGTTGCTCCTATAGAGCCCTTTCTATTGCTGGGCTGCCATTATCTGGCTACACATATGGTACAGCAAAGTGTTTAGGACCTAGGCTTCTTGTCTCGAGAGATCCAAGTCTGCCCTGAGCTCTGACACTTACTAGCTGTGTGTCAGGCTGACAGCTTCTCTAGCCCATTTCCTCACCTGTAAAGAAGTCCTTGCAGTTGTCTCATGGGTTGTTGTGAGGATTCCTGAAACGATGCACACCAAGGGTTTGGTCCAGTGCATGGCACATTGTGAGAGCTCAGTAAATGTTAGCTGATAAAAAATAACAAACAAAATAACAACTAGCATACATATTCATACAGGAACACACACACACACACACACACACGCACATCTTTGTACACCAGGGCTTAGCACAACATCTGTCATAGTGTGGCTATTAGAGTTTAGTTAAAGAGGGATTAGCTAGACATGAATCTAGACAGACTCTAGATTAGCTAGACTACTCTCACAGGTAGTCATAAACAAATCAATTTAAATCTAAGTTTTCAATCATGGTTCTATAGTCCCTTTGACTTACACACATTGGGGAGGACAGCAGCCTTGTGCTTGGAGCAAACACCTCTATCAGGGGAAAACAAGTCCATCTTTGGAGTCATTTCCTCCTCCTGCTCTTCTCCTTTTGGCTGAGGTTAGCTTCCCCAAGGACACTTTGATCACACACAACAAAGGCAAACCAGCCAGAGGAAACCTGCATGGTCCTAAGCGAACATTTGCCAATTCAATGATGGTTTAAATTTCAGATTCATAGAAACACTGAAAGCATCTTACTAGAATGTACAGCACCAAATATAGTGAGGATTCAATTATTGTCTGTTGAGTTGAGATGAATATTTTGATTATTATTGTGGTGCTCACATTACCTAGTGGGTGGGGGATTTTGTATACTTGGATGCCTGAAAGATTGTGATGATTTTGACTCAACTTATTTTCCTTCAGACCTGAAGTGGGTGAGACACAATGACTTGGAGTAATAGAAGCAACATTCTATGATTTAATGAATGCTGAAGAAAATCCAAGAAAATTTTCAAAATCTCTGTTTTCATATAACATGTCTATTTCCCAATTCCCCACACATCCTAGTACTGTGAGAAAGTGATGTCTATAACATAAGACTAATCTTATAAAAATCACAATTCGAAAAATTTGGAGGGTCCCCTGAAATCCATGATGACTGTTTTGCTTTATGGGCTCTTTTTTCAGCCTTGAGAATGGGTTCAGAGGAAAGGGCACAACTTTGGAGTGGTCATCTCTGGATGTTGGGATCATGGATATTTTTTCTATGTCATTTCTGTAGTCCTCAAATTGTCTAGTAGAAAACATTTATGACTTTTAAATTTTATTTTAAAATTTATTTTGAAAAAAATATTCTCATTTCATAATATTAAAACTATCTCTGCATAGTATTGAGCACTTAGAGACCACATGTGGAATTTGGTGATTAAAAAGTCCTGTAATGGGCTACGTTTTGACCACTTTTTCTCCCCTTTTCTCTAACAAGTTTTGCCTACTTTACAAAACAAAACCTGTTTTCTGTCCTGATTTGTATTGATCCCATCTGCCAAGTTAGAGAGAACATTCACACTTGGGGTGCTCAGGGTGGCTTATTGGGCTTGAAAATCTCTTTTTCCCTACACTGTACAGATATGAAATATTACCAATAGTTGTGAAAATACTCAGTCCTTTTTTTTTGCCTGTTACTGAGATTTATTTTCATTATTTATTTTTTATTATTTTTATATTTTGTTGAGGTCTCTTGTCTATATCACTGTGTAAATTGCAAGTATACATCATTATATTTCAGCTTCTGTGTAGAGTGCATTGTGTTCACCACTAAAGTCCAGTTTCCATTTGTCACCATATATATGTGCCCCTTTACCTCTTTTGCCCTATCCCTATCCCCTTCCCCTCTAGTAACCACCAGTCTGTTCTTCTTGTGTATGTGTCTTTTTGTTTATCTTCCACATATGAGTGAAATCATGCAGTATTTGTCTTCTCTGATTTGTTTTGTTTAGCACAACATCCTCAAGGTCCATCCATATTGTCACAAATGGCATGATATCTTCCTCTTTATGGCTGAGTAGTATTCCATTGTATATATACACCACATCTTCTTTCTCTGTTCATCTGAGGGGGGGCACTTGAGCTGCTCCCAAATCTTGGCTACTGTGGATAACATTACAGTGAACATAGGGGTGCATACATCTTGTGTTGAAACTGCTCAGAGATTGCATCGAAGGAAAGGCACTTTTCTCATTGGAATTTTGGTTGGTATTGCATTGAATTTGTAGATTGCTTTAGGTAATATGGACAATTTAAGTAGGTTAATTCTTCAAATACAGGGGCACACACTATCTTTCCACTTCTTTGTGTCTTCATTGGTTTCTTTCAACAATGTCTTATAGTTTTCAGTGTACAGGTCTTTCACTTCCTTGGTTAAATATAATCCTAGGTATTTTATTCCTTTTGTTGCAATTGTCAATGAAATTGTATTCTTTGTGTGTGTGTGTGTGAGGAAGACTAGCTGTGAGCTAACATCCATTGCCAATCCTCCTCTTTTTTTTTTTTTTTTGCTGAGGAAGACTGGCCCTGGGCTAACATCAGTGCCCATCTTCCTCTGCTTTATATGGGACATGCCACAGCATGGCTTGACAAGCGGTGAGTCTGTCCACACCTGGGATCTGAACCTGCAAACCCCAGGCTGCCAAAGTGGAGGGTGCAAACTTAACCGCTATGCCACCAGCCAGCCCCTGGAATTGTATTCTTGATTTCTCTTTCGGCTAGTTCATTGTTCAGGTAGAGAAATACAACTGATTTTTATATGCTGACACTGTACCCTTCAGCTTGACTGTTTTCATTTACTATTTTCAATAGTTTTTTGGTGGATTCTTTGAGTTTTCTATATATAAAATCAGATCATCCACAAATAGTAACCATTTTGCTTCTTCCTTTCCAGTTTGCATATTGTTTATTTCCTTTTCTTACCTAATTACTCTTGCTAGGATTTCCAGTACTATATTGAATAAGAGTGGCGAAAGTCGACATACTTGTCTTATTCCTGTTCTTGAGGGATAGCTTTCAGTTTTTCACTGTGTATGATGTGAGCTGTGGGTTTTCTCTTATGGCCTTTATTATGTTGAGATTTTTTCCTTCTATACCCACTTTATAGAGAGTTTTTATCATAAATAATTGCTGAATCTTGTCAAATGATTTCTCTGCATCTGTTGAGGTTACCATGTGATTTTTATTCTTCATTTAGTTAACGTGATGCATCACATTGATTGATTGGTGGATGTTGAATCACCCTTGCATCCCTAGAAGAAATCCCACTTGATCGTGATGTATGATCCTTTTAATGTGTTGCTGTATTCAATTTTCCATTTTGGTTGAGAATTCTTGTATCTATGCTTGTCGGCAGTATTGGCCAAGAAGTTTCTTTTTTTGTGTCATCCTTTTGTATTTTGGTATCAAGGTAATATTGAGCTTGTAAAACGTGTTAGGAAGCATTCCCTTTTCTGTGATTTCTTGGAAAAGTTTGAAAAAGATAATAATTAAATATTCTTTGTATGTTTGGTAGAATTCACCAGAAAAGTCTTCTGGTCCTGAACTTTTAAATTTTGGGAGGTTTCTGATTGCTGTTCCAATCTCCTTGCAAGTGATTTGTCTACTCAGACTTTCTACCTGTTCTTGATTGAGTTTTGGAAGGTTGTATGATTCTGGGAATTTATCCATCTTTTCTGGGTTATCCAATTTGTTTGCATGTAGCTTTTCATAGTATTCTCTTATAATCATTCATATTTCTCTGATATCTGTTGAAATTTCTCCTCTTTCATTTCTGATTTTATTTGAGACTACTCTTTTTTTTTTCTTTTGGTGAGACTAGGTCTGCCAATTTTGTTTATCTTTTCAAAGAACCAACTGTTAGTTTCATTGATCATTTCTATTATATTTTAATTCTATTGCATTTATTTCCACTCTGATTTTTACAATTTCCTTCCTTCTACTGATTTTTGGCATTCATTTGTTCTTTTTTTAAAATTTATTTTTTATCGCAGCAACATTGGCTTATAACATTGTATAAATTTCAGGTGTACATCATTATACTTCCATTTCTGCATAGGTTACGTCATGTTCACCACACAGATACTAATTAAAATCCATCACCACACACGTGTGCCTCATCATCCCTTTCACCCTCCTCCCTCATCCCTTCCCCTCTGGTAACCACCAATCCAATCTCTGTCTCTATGTCTTTTTGTGTTGTTATTTTTATCTTCTAGTTATGAGTCAGATCATGCAGTTTTTTTACCTTCTTCTTCTGACTTATTTTGCTTAGCATAATACACTCAATGTCCATCTATGTTGTCACAAGTGGCTGGATTTCATTGTTTCCTATGGCTGAGTAGTATTCCATTGTGTATATATACCACATCTTCTTTATCCATTTGTCCCTTGATGGGCACTTAGGTTGCTTCCAAGTCTTGGCTATTGTGAACAATGCTGCAGTGAATACAGGGGTGCATGTATCTTTACATATTGGTGTTTTTGTGCTCTTTGGATAAATACCCAGCAGTGGAATAGCTGGATCATATGCTAGTTCTATTCTTAATTTTTTGAGGAATCTCCATGCTGTTTTCCATAGTGGCTGCACCAGTCTGCACTCCCACCAGCAGTGTAAGAGAGCTCCCTTCTCTCCATATCCTCTCCAAAACTTGTTAATTATAGCCATTCTGAGGAGCATGAAGTGATATCTCATTGTAGTTTGATTTGCATTTCCCTGATAGTTAATGATGTTGAGCATCTTTTCATGGGCCTGTTGGCCATCTGTATATCTTCTTTGGAGAAATGTCTGTTCAGGTCTTTTGCCCATTTTAAAAATTGGGTTGTTAGTTTTGTTGTTGTTGTTGAGATGGATGAGTTCTTTATATATTTTGGAGATTAACTCCTTATCAGAAATATAGTTTGCAAATATCTTCTCCCAATTGTTAGTTTGTCTTTTCATTTTGTTGATGGTTTCCTTTGCTGCACAGAAGTTTTTAGTTTGATGTAGTCCCACTTGCTTATTTTTTCTATTGTTTCCCTTGCCCAGTCAGACACAGTACTTGAAAATATGTTGCTAAGACCAATGTCAAACAGCGTACTCCCTATGTTTTCTTCTAGAGGTTTCATGGTTTCAGGTCTTACATTCAAGTCTTTAATCCACTTTGAGTTAGTTTTTGCGTATGGTGTAACATAATGGTCTGCTTTCATTTTTTTTGCGTGTGGCTGTCCAGTTTTCCCAGCACCATTTGTTGAAGAGATTTTCCTTTCTCTGTTGTATGTTCTTGGCTCCCTTGTTGAAAATTGGCTGTTCATAGATTTGTGGGTTTATTTCTGGGCTCTCGATTCTATTCCATTGATCTGTGTGTGTGTGTTTTCATGCCAGTACCATGCTGTTTTGGTTATTGTAGCTTTGTAGTAAATTTTGAAATCAGGGAGTGTGATTCATTTGTTCTTTTTCCAGTTCTTGTAGCTGTAATGTTAGGCTGTTTATTTGAGATTTTTCTTGTTCTTAGAAGTAGCCCTGTATTGCTATAAAATTTCCTCTTAGTACCACTTTTGCTACATCCCACAGATTTTGTTATGTTGTGTTTCATTTTCATTTGTGTTAAGGATTTTTTTATTCTTTGTTTCTCATGGATTCAATAGTTATTCAGTAGAATATTTGTGACTTTTCCATATTTCTTCTTGTAGTTGACTTATAGTTTAATACAATTGTGATTGGAAAAGATGCTTGATGTGATTTTAATTTTATTTTAAATAAAGAATCTATTATTTCCTAGGAGATAGAATCCTATAAATTTCTTCTTTTATTCCAGGAAAGGTAATGTCATTAGAGAAATTATTTTCTCATTTGGTACCGCTGGGTAAAGAATCATATGACTAAATGGTAAAAATAGTTTTATTAAAAATGGAGAACCTTCTTCACATTTCTCAAGTTTGTTTATGTTCACATATTTGCATTTCAGTTATTGAAGAGATACATTCCCAAATTGCTAAGGAAGCAACCTGGTGTTTGTGAGAACAAAAGGCCCTTTCCTTTGATGTAACCTTTGAGCAGTTTCAACACAACTGAACACCTGGAAGTGAAAAAAAAGTCTTCATTCTCTGCATTCTTTTTCTAGTAATTTAGAAAAGTACTTAGTTGACCAGTTGGGCCTGACCTCTTCTTTTTCTGCTCTTATTCTTTCCATTTTCCATCAATGCTTTTCAATGATTAGTGCCTTGGTGGAAAACAGACATTTGGGTCAATTTATCTCAGGAAAACTTATAAAATATCTGAGGCCACAAAATGGAACCCAGAAGATCAAATTGCCAGTACACAGTTTTTACACTTCTACTTACATCATGAAGATTGTGGGAAACCAGAGTTTTTGTAGAAGCTTTAACCAATGTGACAGATCATACTGGGTCAAGATATTTGGAAGAGGGACTAAGCTCATAGTAACTCCCTCTGGTAAGTAACTTTTTTGTATTTTTACCATAATAATGAAATACTGATGAATGCTTTTTAGAAAAAACAATTTAGCATCACCCTTATCTGACTGTCACATACTGGTCTCAGCATATGAACAGCAAGTTTACAGCTACTGGTCACTACATATAAAAACAAAACTACTTTTTAAATGATTTCTCTACTTCCCTGGTCGCAAACATATTGAAATTCTACTTTTAGAATACATGCACAAAAAATGATAGACTCAGGCTAGAAATTAAGATGTTTTGAGAACCTTATTTGAAAACCATTGGTACAAGTTATTGGTTCAAGATACTTTTGTTGAAGACCATCTTTTAAGTGAGATAGACTTTTATTAAATACATCTTTTCTATATTTTGATATAAATATAGTGCTCCTTTCTCACAATAACCTTAAAAACCTGTATTATTCATCTCATCCCTTCAGCAGTGCAAATAACAAATTCCTTAAAAAAACTATTAAATAACATCAATAAATATCATTTCTTATTATTCTAGCTTCTTAGATGTAGGTTGAGGTCAGTCAAAATTTATGCTCCCACAACTCCTGTTGTATTGCATTAGGATGGGCCAGTTTAAGGGAATTTGTAAGCTCAATAAGGATTTCAGGCCCAAAACCCAAGAAATGAGCCTGCACAGTTTTCCATCCTCATTTGCTTTTTATTGTGTCACCAAGCATTTGTTGAAGACAGTTTCTGTACTGGAAGCTAGAGATAAAAGGGTGATCAAGACACAGATAGAACAGCTCTCAACATTCTAAAAGCTTTCAGTCTAGTGGATAAGTGTTCTAACTCTATCCAGGTCCTTGGAGGCAGTTCTCTGCCTGACTTAGCAAGGAAGAGAGTCACAAGGAGTTAACTAGCTAGAAAAATTCTGAGTTGCTAAGGGGAAGAGATGTTAGGTCCATTTGATAGTCCTATATTGAAAGATTTGTAATGAATTTTAGATATTTTATTTATTTGATTACAAAAATAACCAATGGGAAAAAATGAATGAAAATTCCTAAATCTGCCATTTGGTGAGAGGATGATTAACATCAAGTATTAAAATATTTAACTGGGCAAGCATGTTCAAGAATGTCATAAGTTGGCTTTGCTTTTCCTAAATTCAGTCCAGTAAATTTTTTCAATCCTCATTAACCTTAAAGATGGAATCTTACCTGAATGGGGGGGAACATTTCACAAGGATATTCCAAGCCTACTAGATCCATTGAAATGAAAGTTTTCAAAGAATTCTCACAAAATTGATAAAGCAATGAAAAAAAATGAAAGAAATTATATAATTTGGTTTCCTTAGTAGTTGTGATGATATGAACAAAGATTTCATAAATTGAAAAGCAACTTTCTGGTGATGTTTTTCCCAACTGATTATACATTTAATGTAAATTGTAGCAGTCAAATTGAATAATGATGACAGATACAATTAATAAGGGTCTTGAAAACTGTTTTTTAAGAGAGCATGGTGTAGGGAAAAATATAGACTTTGCTTCTGGGTCACTTTCTGTCTAATCATCCTTTAGCAAATATAAATTGATTCACTCCTGATTGCTCTACTAACATTATAAAAATAACATTCACCAATTATGAAAAAAAATCAGAATAAAAAAATAAGAAAAAATTAAAATTGTATATCAATAAGAATCTGTTAACGTTTTGATATATTTCCATCCATTCATTCAATCTATGCAACAACCAACTCAAGTGGATGTTGTGAAGATTAAATAGGGAAATTTCCAACATGTTCAGTAATAAAAATGTCAATTCTCCTGAATTCTAATGACCACCATTGGAATTCTATATGAATCCAGGAGTACAGATAAATGTATTAATTGCCATCTAGTCTACAGATCACATTAGAACAAATGGTCAGTATTTGGAAAAAAACTTTCAATTTCTAAGACTAATTATTACCTGCTTCTAAAAATGATTGGAATAAAATAAGCATTATCTCAAGTATTATTAGCCTGAATATAAGGAGATCTCTCATTTTCCAGCAGAAATACGTGGATGTGAAAAAGAGACGGAGTTTGCAACTTGAATATACAAATTCCTAGTGATATAGATAAAAGTCAGATATCCACTTATAATATTCAATTTCTTAATTGGATTATAACTACAAAGTTAAAATTATATCAGTACAGATGTCAGTTGAGAAATATTGCTCTTTTTGCCCTCACATTTCATTAAAAATATTGTTCAGAATCTTCACATGCATCTGAAACATCTATCTTGGAGCAAGTTTCTAGGTCATCACAGGGGGTTAGGGTCTGTTTTATGATCCCCGTATAATGAATTCACTGGATATTTTATCTAAAGAGACAATTATCCACTTATAAAACAAGAGGAAGGCATTTTAAAAACTTTATTCTGTTATTCTGTAAATGGGCAACATAATCATAAACTGTAGAGCTTTATTCCCAAGTAATATTTACCAAATCCATATTCAATTTCCTTATTTTCTTTCATGAGTGGTGGCTCCAAAAGTAGCATTAACTGAGTTCATTTCAGATAGAGGTCTTGCCCAAATCATATATTTTGATCACAGCAGAGTATTAGAAGGGCATCTTTCAATATGAGAAGTTGTTCAAGGACTGAAACATAAGGTGACTCCTGTTTTCTGAAGGATAATTTTTGGAAAGAAAGCCTCACTTTCTCTTCTGGCACTTTCATTCTGTTTGAATTCTGCATGTTTTGTGTCTATATCACAGAGCTAGGATTTGCAAACATATTCCTCTACCTCTCACATCACATTTGAGTTAGACTTTATTAAACTATAAACCCCCAGGGCAGAAAAAGAAATAAGCCATAATGCACAAACTCTTTGTCATTTATTTCAGCTGCCTATTTCCAAAATCTATTTGAGAAGACCTAAAATCAAATAAACAAGTAGGGGCATACCTCATTTTATTGAACTCCACTTTATTGCACTTCACAAATATCACATTTTTTTTTTTTTAAAAAAGGAGATTTATGGCAATCCTGTATCAAACAAGTATATCAGCATCAGTTTTCCAACAACATTTACTCACTTCATTTCTTTGTGTCATATTTTGGAAATTCTCACAATATTTAAAAGTTTTTCTTTGTTGTTATATTTGCTGTGCTGATCTGTGATCAGCGATTTTTGCTGTTACTATTGTAATTGTTTTGGGGCGCCATGAACCGTGCCCATATATGATGGCAAGTTTTATCGATAAACGTGTGTGTGTTCTGCTTGCTCCACTAGCTCTTCCCTCATCTGTCTCCCACTCCATGTGCCTCCCTATTCCCTGAGACACAACAATAATTAAATTAGGCCAATTAATGACTCTACAATGACCTCTAAGTATTCAAGTGAATGGAAGAGCTGCATGTCTCTCATTTTAAACTAAAAACTAGAAATAAGGAAGGTTAGTAAGGAAGGCATATCAAAAGCCAAGGCAGGCCAAAAGCTAGGCCTCTTGTGCCACTTAGCCAAGTTGTGACTGCAAAGGGAAAGTTCTTGAAGGAAATGAAAAGTGCTACTCCAGTGAACACACGTATGATAAGAAAGGAAAACACTTTTATTGCTGATGCGGAGGAAGTTTTAGTGGTCTGGATAGAAGATCAAACCAGCCAAAATGTTTCTTTAAGCCAAAGTCTAATCCAGAGAAAGGCCCTGACTCTGTTCAATTCTGTAAAGACTGAGAGAGCCAAGGATGCTGCAGAAGAAAAGTTTGAAGTTAACAGAGATTGATTTGTGTGGTTTAAGGAAAGTAGCTGTCTCCATAACATGAAAGTGCAAGGTGAAGAAGAAAGTGCTGATGTAGAAACTGCAGCAAGTTATCCAGAAGATCTATCTAATTCATGAAGGTGGCTGCACTAAAAAACAGATTTTCAATGTAGATGCAACAGCCTTATGTTGGAAGAAGATGCCATCTAGGACTTTCATAGCTAGAGAGGAGAAGTCACTGTGTGGCTTCAAAGTTTTAAAAGACAGGTTGACTCTGTTGTTAGGGGCTAATGCAACTGATGACTTTACCTTGAAGGCAGTGTTCACTTACCATTCTGAAAATCCTCGGGCCCTTACAAATTATGCTAAACCTACTCTGCCTGTTCTCTATAAATGAAGCAACAAAACCCAGGTGACAGCACATCTGTTTACAATGTGGTTTACTGAATATTTTAAGCCCAGCATTGAGACCTACTGCTCAGAAAAGAAGACTCGTTTCAAAATATTGGTGTTCATTGACAATGTGCTTGGTTGCCTAAGAGCTCTGATGGAGATGTACAATGAGATTCATGTTATTTTCATGCCTGCTAAGACAACATCCATTCTCCAGCCCATGGATCAAGGTGTAATTTTGACTTTCAACCCTTATTATTTAAGAAATACATTTCATAAGGCTATAGCTGCCTTAGATAGTGATTCGTCTGTTGGATCTGGGCAACATGATTGAAAACTTTCTAGAAAAGATTCACCATTCTAGACACCATTAAGAACATTTGTGATTCATTGAAAGTGGTCAAAATATCCACATTAACAGTAGTTTGGAAGACGTTGATTCCAACCCTCATGGATGACTTTGAGGGGTTCAAGTGGAGGAAGTAACTGCAGACATGGCGGGAATGGCAAGAGAACTAGCATTAGAAGTGGAGCTGGAAGATGTGACTGAATTGATGTTATCTTATGACAAAACTTTAATGGATGAGGAGCTGCTTCTTATGGATGAGCAAAGAAACTGGTTTCTTGAGATGGAATCTCTTCCTGGTGAGTACTTTATGAATATTGTTGAAATGACAACAAAGGATTTAGAATATTACATACACTTACTTGATAAAGCAGCAGCAGGTGTTGAGAGTATTTACTCTAATTTTGAAAAATGTTCTACTGTGGGTAAAATGCTATCAAACAGCATCACATGCTACAGAAAAATTGTTTATAAAAGGAAGAATCAATCAACACAGCAAATTTCCTTTTTGTCTTATTTTAAGAAATTGCAGCAGCCATCCAAAACTTTAGCAGCCACCACCTTAATCTTTCAGCAGCCATCAACATCAAGGCAAGATGCTAAACCAGCAAAAAGATGACAACTCACTGAAGCCTCAGATGGTTAGCATTCTTAAGAAATAAAGTCTTTTTTAATTAAAGTATTTACATTTTTTTAGACATAGTGCTGTTTCACACTTAATAGACTACAGTATAGTGTAAACATAACATATATACACCGGGAAACTAAAAAATTGTGTAACTTGCTTTCTTGCAATATTTCCTTTATTGCAGTGGTCTAGACCAAACCTGCCATATCTCTGAGGTATGCCTTTATAGTCGCACGATGAAATAGAAATAGAAGATCAAAATCATTAGGGAAAGCAGAATTAAAAAGATCTATGATTGTCTAGCAAGAAGCACAGGGTCAAATTTTATGCTCAAAGGTAGGAGAAAAAATGAAGTAGCATTCATAGTTTTCACTAACTGATGAAATGAGGCCTATTAAATTTTCCAATAGAACATGTTTTTCCCACCATAAAATTAGAAAAGAACTTCAATGCATGAGTCCTTTAGAAGGAAAGTGAATTAAAAGAGTGGATATTGCCTTTAACAACTATTTTATAAAATGGAACAAATAGTCTTTAAGCAAACTCTTTTTATACCACAACTGCATCGATGCTATGGGCATGATAACATTTAACATCATCCACAGATGGTGATTCTCAGCAGATATGATCAGGCAGTTAACATTTAAGGATCTAATGTGACAATAGGAGGATTTGAGGACAGGCATCCTGCCATCTCTCTAGTCGTTCTGCTTTGAAGGCCCACTGCTAGGAGTTTCAAGCTGAACTTTCTAGATGAGCTGGAAAGGCATCAGTTTGAGGCTAAAATTTCTGGTGAAAATTTGAAATGCAAATAGATTGTGCTGTTCATTAGAGAAAAGAGCCATTTGTTTTGGACAACACAAGAGAAGCAGTTCCATATACTGACTACATATTATCAGGCTTTATCTAATTTTCCCTTTGATTTTCTTAACATTGAGAATACAGTGGATAAGACAAGACAATGATTGCCTATTAATTGGGTGTGTGAAAGGCAGGTTTCTTGCATTTTTGGCTTTGAGAATTCCAGACATATTCAAGCAAAGTGAAATGCAAACGAAAGAACAAGTCTTCACGCTTAATTGCCAAGGACCTAATTGCAACCCCCAAATACTGAATTCTTATTAGTAAGGGCAAGGTGTGGTCCCATGAGATTAAAATGTCATGTTGCAGCACACAATCATCACAAACAATTAAGAATAATGATAATGATAATAATGATCATCATAATAATTATAATCTCTAAGTCTATAGCATTTCTATTCAAATCACTTTTCAGATCTTGTTTCATTTTGGTCTCACTTCAGCTCTGGTAGGGATGTTGAATTGATTTACAGTAACATCATTGTTTTTAAACAGATAAAGCATCAAAGCCTTTCAGTTTCTTGATTTCTCAGTCACAGAACTTGTTGTGAGCAAAATGCACCAGGACCAGAACCCTGGTCTCTCGAGTCTCAGGCCACGATAGTTTCCTAGGATTTGAAAACTCAGAGAAGCCAAATTAGTCTCAAGTTTTTGATACAGGTTGATCACTGTGGAATTATTATACAAAACTCCTTGGTGATGGAACAAAACTTGTCATCACAGGTAGGTGTCAGAAGGATGGCATTTTTCAAGGTAAGAGATGGAAGGCAAGAAGCAATTAAATTGGAATAATAGTTAAGAATGTTCAGGAAAAACAGGTATGTGATGGGGATTGGATGTAGAAATCTTAGGAGAGATTTTAAAACAAATCCTTATGGCAAAGAACAGCATAGACAATATTGTGCAAATATTGCAATAGGATTTGGCTTTGTGTACATAAGAACTTACATAAAGGACTCAAGTATAACTCATGTAATTATTACGAAAGTGTTTGGCCCATGGGCAAAGTTTATTACCGGTAAGTTTTGTCAGTTGACACATTTCCTTTCTAATAGTGAGAGGCTGTTGTCAAAGAACCTGGGCTTTGGAGCCAGGCCGACCTGGCTTACATCCTGCTTATGTGAACTTGGGCAATTATTCTCTGGCATCAGTTTCCTAATCCATAAAATGTGATGACAGTGTGTATCCAGCAGGGGTTGTATGAGAATTGAATTGAATAGTGTGAATAAAGTACGTGGCACATTGTCTAACATGTAATAGGTTCTGGATGCATGTTCCCCGATTCACATGTGAAGGGAGGATTGTGTCCAGGATGGAGAGGTGTTTGCAGCCAATGACACTGACAGAGCAGCAGCTGCAGAGGTTCAGCTGTGCCTCTAACTGCCCAATGGAAGGACGTCTTACTGTCCTCTCATCACACAGAATGAATTTGGAGATATTTGTTTCTCTTTAGCAGACTTACCTTAACTTGGCAAGAAAAATGAGATTAAAATGTGTTTGTTTTTTATTTTGTTGTTTTATGTGCTTTAAATCGTAAACCTTTATTTTAATTGATACCATCTCTAACACCGACATTTATTGGCACAAAAATGTACAGCCAGTATATTTGGGCTTTATGTCTATATATCAGGAAAAGAGTTAAAATTCACACAGAAAATGTTCAACATGCAAAATCAGTTATAGTCGAAATTAGTCATAGATTTTAAATACATACTTAAATATGAAATAGGTATAGTTATTTATTTGATAAAAGTAAAATTACAAGAAGAAACTAGAGAAAACTTAGATGGATATCAATGTGTATGTTTGAAATATCATACTTTCAACCAAAATGTAGTTGACATTTGGTAAAGTTACGTTGAATTCGTATTGTGGCATCTTAATAAAATACAAACAAATCAGGCAATTTCACTCAAATGTATTATTTGATTATGCACATGAATGTATATAAATGAATTAGACAGTTTTATTTATATTTTTACCTAGTTTCCATTCTATGCATCATTAAATGATTTTGACCATAAAATACATTGTTAGTAAGTTTTAAAAAGAATATTTAAGAAAAACGTGCAATATAATTATTTAAAATATAGGCACTAAATATATATGCACAAGTACACCATTTAGTGCTCAGTTAACTATTACGTTGAGAAAGTTATGGAAATTCAAGAGTCATTTTATCCTGAAAAGAATGAAAATTAAAGGATCTAGCTAAGGAAAAGGGACAGGAGGCAAGAATAGTGTCATCATACAGAAATTATTCAATTCATCATTTGATTTTCAATTTCTTTAGTATAACAAATCAGAAGTATTACTACGAAGAAAAATTCCTGATGAAAATTAGATTCTTTAATTTATTGACTAAAGACTAAACTTATGTAAATATAATGTGTAATTGAAAAATTAATCTTGTTTGATATAACATGGCTTTTAAATTACAAAGTGTAATGTTGGCAAAATATACTGTCTTACTATCATAATCAATGAAATACCATTTACGTTAAAAGGAAGATGTATAAAATCAAAATAAGCACATTATGATCTAATTATATCTACAGAATGAGTAAAAGACTCAGCATTGTTTCCTTACTAATTTACTATAAAAATCAGAAGCTTTGCTATATAGGCAGAACTTCTCAAGAATTTTTTTTCTCTTCTTCTCAAATAAGAAATCTAATTTTTCTTTTCTTAAGAAATTGCCCATTGAATAATTTAACTTCTAACTAGCACAAAGAGAATATTAGTAAAGCATTTGTTTGTCAGTTGGAAATCAAATGGAAAAGAGTATTAATATTTATAATTCCAATCATTAGATTAACAAATAATGTATAATCAACTAACATTCAAGCATTCAAGTGACATGTCTTTATTAACCATGATGTTTGTTATATATTTTGACATTATGTTTACAAGAGGCTCTGGAATTGTGACATTTAACATTACACCAATTATATTTGTATTTTACCTAACAGGTGAAAACAAAATATTGGAGCTCTAAAACAGTTCAGCAGCCTTATAGGGTAGATCCAAATTTGGGGGGGAGACACCGAGATTCAAAATATGGTGTATTCTTTGTCAGGCTTAAAGTTGAGATGAAATTCCAAAATAAAATTTTCTTTTGGTGAAGATGGCCTAAAGTGAAACAAAATTCTGATAAGTGCATTTACTGGATAAGATTAATATAATAGCATTTCTGAAAATAAGAAATTTTTTAATGGAAGTTTTGCAAATACTGCTATTTTGCTGCTAAATTCACAAACTTTGTAAATAATTTGGAGGTGCAGTGCTAATACTGCCCTATTCAAGAACCTGGGGTGGTTCAGATGTGGAATTGAGATGTTATATAAAATTAGACATCAAGTAGGAGAACTACATTACCTCAGAACTGGGCATGGAATCCAAAGTTGAAGCTAAAAGTCAACGTGATTGTCAAGTACACGTGGAAATGGATTCCCATTAACAAGGGACTCCTGCATTGTTTTAAAGAAAATGAAAAACTTCCTCCTGATATTTATTTATATGACAAAGAAGACAAATGTGGTGCATTAGAGAAACAGTTAAATGAAGAGTAAGGTTTCATAGACTTGCAGAACGTGAGAATACGTTATTTGGCTAAAAAGAGGGTAAGTTACAAAATTCATGGCATGGGAGAGAAGTACTTTAGAAGGGAACAAACATTCTCATGTGTACAGAGATCATCACAGTTACCTGGTGTCCTCCCCCAATCCCAACATCTACCCACCCACCTTGAAAACATGCTCCACTATGATAGAACAAAAGAAATGTTAAAAAAATATGTGTGTTCATGAATGTCAGATACCTTGAAATGGGGCAGTTAAAAGTCACACCTGGTCTTATCACGTGCAGAAGGAATAAAGTACAAGTTTCAATCTAGGCTCTGCCACGTAACAGCTGTGACTCTGGGCAAGTTACATAACCTCTGGAACCTCTTTTCTCATTGAAAATAAGGACAATAAGTACCTTGCAACCTAATGTGGATGAAAGGCCGTGGAAAGCACCAATTCAATGGCAGCTTTTCTTCCTCTTACCACGCACTAGGTTGTTCCAGACCACACAATTCTTGTGCTTCTCTAATGATTCTTTTTCATTGCTGTTCCATTTTCCCCCACAGATAGAAGACTTCCTGCAGACATTTCCCCCAAGCCCACTATTTTTCTTCCTTCAATTGCTGAAATAAACCTCCATAAGGCTGGAACATATCTTTGTCTTCTTGAGAATTTTTTCCCTGATGTAATTACTGTATATTGGAAAGAAAAGAATGGCAATAGAATTCTGCAGTCCCAGCAGGGAAAAACCATGAAGATTAAAGACACATACATGAAATTCAGCTGGCTGACCGTGACTGAAAAGTCAATGGATAAAGCACACAGATGTATCGTCCAACACGAGAATAATAAAAGAGGGGTTGACCAAGAGATTCTTTTTCCTTCAGTGAAAGAAGGTATGTACATATAAATATAACCTCCCATAACACTTTTTTTCAAAAGGATACCCCACCATTTCTGTCAATTATTAGTGAATAACAAATATAAGTCTTTCATAAATGTTGTTCCATTTATTGGTAGCAAAATTGTCCCTCTATTTCCCCATAGAATTAAAATAGTATAGGTTTTGGAACATAAAAAAGAAAAATTTACTTAATCGTTTTCAGCCTGAGTTTCATCTTCCAAAATATTAAGGGCAACAATGATGTTTCTTAGGGGTGCTGTTTGGAGTAAATGAAATAAGATATGTAAATGTACCTAGCAACTTAGCCCACAGGAAATGCTCAAAAAGAGATTCCATTTCTGGTGGTGTTGCTTGATCAGGAAATAAGACAATAATACATCTTTCAGGAATGTTCTACTCAGCAAGCAGACTCACCGTCACTTTCATCTTGCTACACACAAAGTATTACTCAAAAACAATGTTATTAGGTGACAAAATGGTGTTCATTTGAGGGAGCCAGATAACAGTTCAACAAAAAGGTGCAGGTTTGTTATGGTCTTAGGTTTTCCCTGATATGTATTTTATACACTACAGAAAGGTAAAATTTCATAACTAAGATTGGGTGAGGATAATGTGTACACAAATATTTCCATTCAACATACTGAATGTGTTTCTTGCTATTGGTTTATGCAGATCAACAAACATTTATTGCAGAACTAACCTGTGCCAGGCCTGGAAGGGATGTGTGGATGTGTACACTGGGGTGAAATACTGTCCCAAGGAAGATGCACTATTATAAGAGAATACATTCTTTTCCTAATCACTCAGGGTCACTTGTGATTTAGGCGTGATGTCCCAAAGGAGTCTCTTTGATGCAGATGCTGCACATATTTAGACAGTGTTTGCAAATGGCTGAATCTGCCTTGGTCTCTGCCGTAGTCCGATAACTCTCTAGACTCAGGACTTCAAGTCCTGAGAATGAACAAAACAGACCAAAGGCCTCAGAACACCTATAAATAAGAAGGAGTCAGTTTGTACTTTTCCCTGTGGTTAACAATCCCTTTTACTGCAATGGGCAACAAGCACACAACAAAACGTGTGAAGACCACTGCTGTGCACCAGTCCCAATTTCTGAAGTCAGTCTTTAACTTGGCAACCCTTAGTTTCATCAGTGACCAAATTAGGTTTGAACACTTGCTTTGGATTTCTCCTGGGGAAGTGATGAAGAGCAAATGAAATAACATCAGTGAAAACACTGGCTTTTGAAAACATAACACGGATTTATTTATTTATGTATTTATTGTATTTTTAATATATTTTCCTAAATCTCACTGAAGTAAGATTAAAACAACAGCCCTAATTTACTATTTCTACAGCTAAGAAACAAAGGGAAGCAAACATGCAAAGCACACGTTTACTAGAACCAGAGGACTAAAGTGTCCTATTAGTTTTTCATTTTTCCCATGATTAGGGAAAAATAAGAAGTGTTAAGTTCCATAATGATGATTGTCGGACAGAAATTCCAGGACATAATATGTTATACTTGGCACCTATTTTCTGAAACACATGTCACCCATGGGCTTCTGAGGGCAACAAAACTAATGAGGACATTTCTGTTACTGTCATTCTACAGCAAATTTCCAGTGCTGTGTCTTGGAAATTTTTTGTTTCTGATTAAAGCTAAGAATATAACTTGGAAGCATAAATCAATAAAGTGATTTTGAAGAAGGTAAAACTAGTTTATGATGAACCTTCGTTGAGAAAGAGAACTTAGCATACATACAGAGATTTATTACTAAAATTTGTTACTAGATTCTTTTCACTTCAATCAATGCATGGCAATAAAAGATTTTGATTTATCTTTTAATGAACAAGTCACTGTTAAGAAAAAGAAAGAGACTGCTAAGACATGCTAAAGTTAATTCTTGAAGATATTATAACATCTAAACATGATTATGCCACCGTTTTCATTCTTGGAATTTATTCCAAATCCTATACTTCAAACCCAGTTTTAGAGTCAACCAAAAAAGATCTCATTGAGTGCATAAATTTGCATACCAGAACAATATCCATGAACAAGAACACATGTAGCAGAAAAAGGATAAACCAAAACAACGGTTTTGACTCTGTTTTCCTCCATCTAACAGTCAATTATCGTTAAAAAATAATTTGTTTGTATGTCTGCCTTCTTTTACTTTATATTGTAGATCCATCTCACCTCCAGTTGTATATGTTCAGAGAAGTATAAATGTGACTTGGCCTATCTTTCTATCTTTGGAAAGAATTGCACTGAAATGTTCAGCTTCTGTACTAAGAAGGTCTTTTGCTATGAATATTTAACATATATGGAAGAGAAGAGGTTTTTAGTATCCACAATAGTGGAATTATGCTGTTTCTCTACAGATTATCTTCTATTTCTATGGGTTATTTTTACAAAGTACTTTCCACATGCTCTATCTCACCGAATCCTCCACAACCAGAGAATGCTGGCTCTGTCGTTACTGATATGACTCTCTATAAGTTACTTTTCCAACCTTATTTTCTTGTTTGTAGCAAGGAGTCCTCCAAACTACAACTCACTTAAGTGTGACCGGAGTGTTAAATGACATAGTGCATCTGAAGCATTTAACATAGTGTCTGGCTCAGTAATAATCACTCAATAGCTATTAGCTTTTATTCATATTGTGTCATGCCCACAAACACCGCAACTCCAGAAAATAATGTGCATATGTTGGGGATGTTGGGATACGCACGCTTTGGAAAGGTCTGGCTGATTCCTTTGCTTCTATGGGAAATTTGTTAAACCAGGTTTTTTCAAATGTGAGATTCTGTTGTGGATTCTAAGATTTGATTAACTGATTTTAGTAGCTACTCTTCATGACAGCAGCATGTGCTGAAGATTGTCGCGTAGCCACATTTTGTGTTTATTTTTCCATTTGACAAGTATTTCTCCAACATATCCTTTCTAGCAGGCACTGTGCTAGAAGCTATGAATACAGAAGGAAAACAAGATAATCTTGTATATTACCATCCAGTTGTGATAAAGAAAAAAAGTATGCTTCATGAAAGACATCTTCATGAGCAGAAACATGATACATGAATTAGATCTACTGAATTACATAGAATCAGATGAACTATTCTTTGAATCATAGGGCTCATATTTTTAAGGACAGTCTCTTTGTGAGTGCATTATGCGTGTCTCTGTGTGTTTGTGTGTATGTGTGTGCATACGTACTCATATAAACACATACACAAATGGTAGAAAAATGGGTGTGAAAAATTATCTAATACTTGCTTTCATTTCTTCTAGTTGTGATGTCAGTTGTCACTACTATTGATTCTACAACAGCTTATCCAAAAGAAAGAAGCAGTAAGTTATTATCTATTTGCCTCTAAGTCATGCTATAGGCTTTTTTTCCCTCCTGATCAACTTAACTTTTGAACTTCTCAGGGTTAACATAGATAAGATCAGTTATTTCTGGAATTTGGGGTGGGTCTCATAATTTTGATATTTTTACTGATTCTCCTGTCTGTCAGCAGATTTTATACATATGTGCATATATAAATATATATATTCCTATATATATATATATACTCACACTCTCAAATGATGGGCATGGACAATTAACCAATACTTGCTCTCCTTTCTTCTAGAGCTCCCTACTATAGGTTCTATAAAAGCATCCCCAAAAGAGCAAAGTGGTAAGTTTATTTATATGCTTGCCTTCATGTCAGGCTATGGCATTTTTGTCTCCTGATCAAATTACCTTTTGAACTTCCCTTGTTTATGGTAGACAAGACTAATTATTCCTGGAATTCTAGGGCACATGTTTTTAATGAGTATCTATCCTGTCTCTCTGTTGGCAGATTATATGTGTGTGTGTGTGTGTGGGTATGTCTATATATATAATGCACAAACAAACGTATATACACGTGTATTAACTGTCAACTATTAGACATAAACAATTGATAAAATGTTGCTCTCATTTCTTCTAGAGATCCCTGCTATTAATTCTACAAAAGCATATCTAAAAGATGAATGCCATTAAGCTTTGGATATGTTTGCCTTTATGTCATGCTATAACATTTTCTTACTCTGGATGAAGTTAACTTTTGTACTTCGTTGCCTTAGAAAAGAAAAATTAGAATGGCTGAATGTTGCGGAATAGACTGAGTGTTATTTCAAATCAACCCGTCATTTGTAGGAGTAATCGTAACACAGTAAATGCTGGTTTGGGGATGAGATGACTGTAAATTAGAATGATAGGCCCTGAATTAGTTCAACAATGGACTTCATTCATTTGTGTGGCTTGTTTTTAATGACTGGAATACAAGATGTCAAGGTGCCTCTAGATTTTTTTTAAGTCTTTGGTTCTTGCTAGTGGATAATAACATGAACTAACACTTACTGCGAGCTTCCTATACAGAATTCATTGTGCTGTGTTTTGCATGTATTTTCTTGTTTAATTCTCATAATACTCGTATAAAGTGGTACAACATTTTATCCCCATTTTATAGATAAGGACAATGAGTTAAAATTACTTAAGTCCCTTCCACCATACCGCACAGCTGGATATCGGGTTTTAACCCAGCAATCTGAATCAAGAATTCATGCACGTACTCAGTTCTCTCTTCTTCTTCTACAATATGGTCCTAGAGAAAGAAACCCCAAAGCCAAGGTCCTGAGATATCATGGAAACATGGTAGGGGGTGGGTAAGTGTATTGGCTTCACAATATCACAGTCTGGACTTGAATCCCAGTTCTGTTAATTATTAGTTACGTCAATATAAGAAAATTACTCACATTTTCTAAGTAACCATTTCCATATCTGCCATCCAGGATAATAACACCTAACTCACTTATTGAAGAAATAAGGTAACCTATGTGGAATGTCTAGCATAGGGTATCTCATTTACCTGGCACAGAATGAGTTCTAGTTTCTGGTCCTTTCTCCCTACGTTTATACAAAGAAAGTAACTAGAAGCATTGGCTGTAGCCCCACTGATCTTCCTCCATTTCCAATATCAAGGGGGCTCTGGACCTCAGCGAACACTTTTCCTGACTTAGGGCATGGAATTATGAACACATCAACTCTGAGATTCCTTTTCACACCATTTGCTAATAATTCTCGAGTCCTGACTCTTGAAGATAAAACATGTAAAAGGGAAATTTTCTTAGGAAGAGAGTCAGCCTTGTGGTTCAACGCACAGCAGTCTGGTTCACCATCATTATCTCTAATTAAACAAACATAAATCTTTCTTAAATCTTGTTCCATTTTTTGGTTGCATGTGTCCCTCTATTTCCATGTAGGATTGAACTAGGATAGACTTTGAGCATAAAAAAGAAAAAGAAAAATTCACTATCTTTTCTCAGCCTGAGTTTCATCTTCCAAAATATTAATGCCACAATGATGTTTTTTTAGGGTTGTTATAGGGATTAAATGAAACAAAATAAGTGAAAGCACTTAGCAACCTAGCACACAAGACATGCTCAAAAAGAGATTCCACTTTTGATGATCATACTTGATCAGGAAGTAAGAACAATTACACATCTTCCAGGAATGTTCTTCTCAGCAGGCAAGGTCACTCTCACTTTCTTCTTGTTATACTCAGAGTACAACCCAAAACAATGTTATTAGGTGACATAATTGTGTTCATTGGATGGAGCCAAATTGTGGCTCAACAGAAAATAGAATAAATTTCCCTCTGCAGTTTTATTATGGTCTTTGGTTTTCCAGATTTGTATTTCATATACCACAGAAAAGTGTAATTTCATAATTAGGGATTGGGTGGGGCTACTGTGTACACACATACTTCCATTTTACACAATGAATGTATTTCTTGCCATTGGTAAATGCAACTCAACAAACATTTACTGTAGTACTGGCCTGTGCCAGGCCTGGAAGGGATGTGTGGATGAGCACACTGGGGGTGAATTACTGTCCCACGAAGGATACACTATTGTAAAGAGAATATAT
Source organism: Tapirus indicus (assembly GCA_031878705.1). Classification (NCBI taxonomy): domain Eukaryota; kingdom Metazoa; phylum Chordata; class Mammalia; order Perissodactyla; family Tapiridae; genus Tapirus; species Tapirus indicus. The sequence continues at coordinate 78,703,825 of CM062917.1, forward strand.
TCTTTTCCAATTGCTCAGGTCACCCGTGATTCAGGCATGATGTGCAAAAGGAGTCCCTATGATGCAGATGCTGCATAGGTTTAGACAGTGTGAGCAGAGGGATAATGGGCTTTGGACCCTACTGTGGTCTGGTAACTCTCTAGACTCAGGACCTCAAGTCCTGAGAATGAACAAAACAGACCAAAGGCCTCAGAGCACCTATAAATAAGCAGCAATCAGTTTGTAGTTATCCCTGTCGTTCACAAGCCCTCTGAAACAGTGCGGAACAAACACATAATAAAACATGTGAAGACCTTTGCTGTGCACTAGTCCGAATTTCTGAAGTCAGTCTTTATCTTCTCCAATCCTTAGTTTCTTCAGTGATCAGATTAGGTCCCAACACTTGCCTTGGCTTTCTCCTGGGGCCGTGATGAAGAGCAAATGAAATAACGTCAGTGAAAACACTTGCTTTTGAAAACATAATGTGGATGTATTTATCAATGTATTTACTGTATTTTTTTAATATCCTTTTGTAAAACTCACTAATATAAGATTAAAACAACTGCCCTAATTTATGATTTTACAGCAAAGAAACAGAGGGGAAGCAAATGTGCAAAGCACAAGCTTAATATAACCACTGGGCTGAAGTGTCTTTTCGGTTTTCATTTTTCTAGTGATCAGGGAAAATTAAGAAGTGGTAATTTCCATGATGATGATCATCGGAGAGACATTCCAGTTCATAATGTGTTTTCCTTTGCACCTAATTTCTGAAACAAATGTCTCCCATGGGCCTCTTAGGGAAACAAAGCTAATGAGGACATTTCTGTTAGTGTCATTCCACAGCAAATCTCCAATGCTGTTTCTTCCACTTTTTTGTTTTTGATAAAAGCTAAGAATATACCTTGGAAGCACATATCAGGGAAGTGATTTTGAAGAAGGGAAAACTAGTTTTTGATCCTCCTTGTTTGAGAAAGAGAACTTAGGATACATACAGAGATTTTATTATGAAAAATTGTTACTTTATTGATTTTACCTCAATCATTGCATGGTAATAAGAGATTTTGATTTATCTTTTAATGGGTAAGTCACTATTAAGGAAAAGAAAGGGACTTCTAAGACACGTTAATGTCAATTCTTGAAGATATTTTAACATCTAAATACGATTATGCTACAATTTTCATACTTGGGATTTATTCCAAATCTTATACCTCAAATCTAGTTTTAGCACCACCCAAAATGGCCCTCATTAAGTGCATAAAATTGCATACCAGAACCATATCCTTATGGACAAGAAAACCTCTAGTAGAAAAAAAAAGATATATGAAAACAATGGTTACAACTCCGTTTCCTCCATCCAACAGTCAATTATCTTTAAAAACGGTTTATTTTTGTATGGGTTCCCTCTTCCCTTTTTACATTGTAGATAACTCTCACGTCAGGTTGTATATATTCAGAAAAGGATGAATGTATCTTTGCCTATCCTTCTATCTTTGGAAAGAATTGCACTGAAATGCTGAGCTCCTGTAATAAAAAGGTCATTCGCTAAGAATATTGAATATATCTGGATAGAAGATGTTTTTAGTCTCCACAATGGTGGAATTTGGTGTTTCTCTATAGAATATTTTATATTTCTATGGATTATTTTTACAAAGTACTTTCCACATGCTCTGTCTCACTGAACCAACCATGATGCTTCTTTGAATGCTGGTTCTGCCAACACTGGTATGACCCTCAGCAAGCTACTTACACTCCTGACCTTATTTCCTCGTTTGTAACAATGAGTGCTCCAAAATTCAGCTTACAGTGGTGTGACTGGAGCATTAAACAAGATAAGGCACGTGAAGTATTTAATACAGTGCCTGGCACAGTAATATTCACTTAACAGCGATTAGTTTTATTCATATTATTGTTATGTCCACAAACACCACAACTCGGAAAATCAGGTGCATGAGTTGGGGATGTTGGGATATGCATGCTTTGGAAAGATGTGCCTGATTCCTTTGCTTTGAAGGGAAATTTGCCTAAAGCAGATTCTTTCAAATGTAAGATTCTCTTGTGGATTCTAACATTTCATGAATTGATTCAGGCAGCAACTCTTCATGTAAGCAGCATTTGCTGAAGACTGTAGAGTAGCCACATTTTCTGTTTACTTTTCCACTCGAGAAGTATTTCTCCAACATCTCTTTTGTGGCAGGCACCGTGCTCAGAGCTGTGAGTACGGAAGGAAAACAAAATAATCTTGGATATTACCATCCAGTTGTGATAAAGAAGAAAAAATTTATCCTTCATGGAGGTCAACATCTTCATGTGTAGGAACATGATCCATGAATCAGATCTACTGAATTATATAGAACCAGATGGACTATTCCTGGAATTGTAGGGCTCATATTTTTAAGGATGGTCTCTTTGTCACTGGATTACATGTCTGTGTGTGTGTGTGCATACACACATACATAAACACATACTCGCACTATCGAGCAATTGGCAAGCATAATTGACTGATACTTGCTCCCTTTTCTTCTAGTTGTGATCTCTATGGTCACTACTATTGATTCTTCAAAGGCTTATCCAAAAGTTGAAAGCAGTAAATTATTGTCCGTTTGCCTCTATGTCATGCTGTAGGCTCTTTTCCCCTCTTAATCAACTTAACTTTTGTACTTCTTCATCTTGAAATACAAGAGACCAATTATTCCTGGAGTTGAGAAGCTATAATTTTGATATTTTTAGTAACTGTGTCTCCTGTCAACAGAGTATATATATGTCTATATTTCTATGTATATACACACACTGTCAAATAATGGGCATGGACAACTGACTAATACTTGCTCTCATTTCTTCTAGAGGTCAGTGCTATTGGTTCTACAAAAGCTTCCCCAACAGAGTCAAGTGATAAGTTTTTTATATGCTTGCCTTCATGACACGCTATGGCATTTTTTCCCTCCTGATCAAATTACCTTTTAATCTTCCCTGGTTTATAGTGGAAAAGACTGATTATTCCAGGAATTGGAGGGCATATATTTTTAATGAGTATCTGTCCTGTCTCCCTATTGGCAGATTATATATGTATATATACATATACACTAAACACACATACATATGCATATATTTCAACTGTCAATAATAGGCATATCATTCTATAGAATTTTTTAAATCTGGATAAACTTCACTTTTGAACTTCCCTGCACTAAGATAGAAAAACTTGATAGGTTGGATGTTGAAGAATAGACTGAATAATATTTTAAATCAATCCATCATTTCCTAGGAGTGATTTTAACACAGTAAATGCTGGTTTGGGGATGAGAGGACTGTAAATTAGAGGGTGCGGTGATGGGCTCTGAATCATTTCAACAACGGACTTCACTCATTTGTGCAGCTGTTGTTTCTAATAATGGAGGAATACATGATGTCAAGGTGCTTCTAGATTTTTTTTTTGGCCGACTAAATCTTTTATTTTTATTTTTTCAATTATTTTATTGAGATCACAATAGTTTATGACATTGTGTAATTTCCAGTGTACATTACTACTTATCAATTTCTGTATAGACTGCATTGTGCTCACCACCAGACGTCTAATTTTTATCCATCACCATATGCCCCTTTACCTTTTTGTCCACCCCTAAGTCCCCTTCCCCTCTGGTAACGACTAATCTGTTCTCTTTATTCATGTGTTTCTTTATCTTCCACATATGAGTGACGTCACGTAGTATTTGTCTTTCTCTGTCTGGCTCATTTCGCTTAACATCATATCCTCAAGATCCATCTATGTTATTGCTAAGGGGACAATTGTATTTTTTTTTATGGCTGAGTAGTATTCTCTGTATTTATATGCCATATCTACTTTGTCCGCTGATCCGTAGAAGGGTATCTGGGTTGCTTCCACATCTTGGCTATTGTGAATAATGCTGCAGTGAACATAGGAGTGCATAAATATCTTTGGATTGTTGATTTCAAGATCTTGGATAAATACCCAGTAGCTGGGATAACTGGATTGTATGGTATTTCTATTTTTATTTCTTTGAGAAATCGCCATACTGTTTTCCATAGTGTTGTACCAGTTTGCATTCCCACCAGCAGTGTGTGAGGGTTCCCTTTTCTCCACAACCTCTCCAACATTTGTTATTTTTTGTCTTGGTAATTATAGCCATTCTGACAGATGTAAGGTAATATCTCATTGTAGTTTTGATTTGCATTTCTCTAGCAATTTGTGATATTGAATATCTTTTTGTGTGTCTGTTGGCCACCTGTATACCTTCTTTAGAAAAATGTCTGTTTCTTAACCTGTGCCCATTTTTTGATCAGGTTTTTGTTTTTTGTTGTTGTTGTTGTTGAGTTGTACGTGTTCTTTATATATTTTGGAAATTAACCCCTTTTTGGATATATGACTTGAATATATTTTCTCCCAGCTGGTGTGTTGTCTTTTCATTTTTTCATGGTTTCCTTTGCTATGCAGAAGCTTTTTAGTTTGATATAGTCCCATTTGTTTATTTTTTCTTTGGTTTTGCTTGCCTGAGTAGACATGGTATTCATAAAGATACTGCTAGGACCAATGTCAAATAGTGTATTGCCTCTATTTTATTCTAGGAGTTTTATGGTTTCAGGTCTTCCATTCATGTCTTTAAGCTCTTTTGAGTTAATTTTTGTGTATGGTGTAAGGTAATGGTCTACTTTCATTCTTCTGCATGTGGTCGTCCAGTTTTCCCAACACTATTTATTGAAGAGACTTTCCTTTCTCAATTGTCTCTTCTTGACTCCTTTGTCAAAAATTAACTGTCCATAGATATGTGGTTTTATTTTTGGACTTTCAATTCTGTTCTACTGATCTGTGTGTCTGTTTTTGCTCCAGTACCATGCTGTTTTGATTACTATAGCTTTGTAGTATATTTTGAAGTCCAGCATTGTGATGCCTTCAGCTTTGTTCTTTTTTCTCAGGATTGCTTTGGCTATTTGGGATCTTGTTGTTCCAAATAAATTTTAGGATCCTTTGTTCTATTTCCATGAAGAATGTCATTGGGATTCTGATTGGGATTGCATTGAATCTGTAGATTGCTTTAGGTAATATGAACATTTTACCTATGTTTATTCTTCCATTCCATGAGCATGGAATATCTTTCCATTTCTTTATATATTCTTCAATTTCTTTCAATAATGTCTTATAGTTTTCAGTGTATAAATCTTTCACCTCTTTGGTTAAATTTATTCCTAGATATTTTGTTCTCTTTGTTGTGATTGTAAATGGGATTGTATTCTTGACTTCTAATTCTGCTAGTTCATTATTAGTGTATAGAAATGCAACTAATTTTTTAAGTTGATTTTGTACCTTTACTGTAGTTGTTGATTATTTCTAACAGTTTTATGATGGATTCTTTAGGGCTCTCTCTGTATAGAATCATGTCATCTGCAAACAGTGAGAGTTTCATGTCTTCCTTTCCAATTTGGATTCCTTTTATTTCTTTCTCTTGCACAATTCCTCTGGCCAAAACCTCCAGTACCATGTTGAATAGGAGTTTCAAGAGTGGGCACACTTGTCTTGTTCCTCTCAGAGGGATGACTTTAATTTTTTCACCATTAAGTATGATGTTGCCTGTGGGTTTGTCACTTATGGCCTTTATTATTTTAAGGTACTTTCCTCCTATACCCATTTTATTGAGAGTTTTTTTAATCATAAATGGATGTTGAATCTTGTAAAATGCTTTCTCTGGATCTACTGAGATGATCATGTAATTTTTATTCCTCATTCTTTCAATGTTGCATATCACATTGATCAACTTGTAGATGTTGAACCATTCCTGCATCCCTGGTATAAATCGCACTTGATCACAGTGGATGCTCCTTTCAATGTATTGCTGTATTAGGTTTGCCAATATCTTGTAGAGGATATTTGCATCAAAGTTCATCATGATATTGGCCTGTAATTTTCCTTCTTTGTGTTATCCTTCCCTGGTTTTGATATCAAAGTAATGTTGGTCTCATAGAATGAGGTAGGAAGCACCATCTTCAATTTTTTGGAGTAGTTTGAGAAGGATAGGTATTAAATCTTATTTGAATGTTTGGTAGACTTCTCCAGAGAAGCCATGTGATCCTGGACTTCTGTTTTTTTGAGGGGTTTTTGATTACTCTTTTGATCTTTTTAACTTGTTATTGGTCTATTCAGATCTCTATTTCTTCTTGTTTCAGTTTTAGGAGGTTGTATGAGTCTAAGTTTGTCCATTTCGTCTAGGATGGACCCAGTCCATCCACCTTCATATGTATAGCTGCGTGGGTGTCACAGGCATCCTCTTGAGTGGTGTGGGTATCATCCATTGGTCAATGAATATCAATTTAGATGTAGTTTAAAGGGGGAAGGATAAAGGGAATGGCTCACTCAGCTATGTTGCTGACACAACTCTATCTCTAGACTTTTTAAAAGTCTTTCTTCCTTGCTAGTAACAAGAACTGCCACATACCAAGAGATTTCTATTCAGAAGTCATTGTGCTGTGTTTTGTATGTATTCTCCTGTTTAATTCTCACAATATTGCTAGGAGGTGGTACAATATTTTTCCCCATTTTATAGATGAGGGCAATGAGTTAAAATTACTTAAGTCCCTTGCACCATACCGCACAGATACATCCGGGGTTTCAAGCCAAGCCATCTGAATCAAGAGTTCATAAATGTACTCAGTTCTCTCTTCTTCCTCTAAGATATAGTCCTAGAGCAAGATACCCTGAGGTATGATGGACACATGGTGGGGGGTGGGTAAGTGCATGGGCTTCACAGTATCACAGACTGGACTTGACTCCAGTTCTTTTAATGATTAGTTGCATCAATAGAGGAAAATATGCTTGGGGTACAAGCCCATAAGAACACACGCAAACACCTTCGCTGTGCACCAGTCTGAATTTTTGAAGTCAGTCTTTATCTTCTCCAATCCTTAGTTTCATCAGTGATCAAATTAGGTTCCATCCCTTGCCTTGGATTTCTCCTGGGTCCATGATGAAGAGAAAATGAAATAACGAGATTGAAAACACTTGCTTTTGAAACACAACATGGATGTATTTATTTTATTTTTTAATATCCTTTCCCAAATCTCACTAACGTAAGATTAAAATAACATCCCTAATTTACTATTTCTACAACTAAGAGATAATGGGGAAGCAAATATGTAAAGCAGAAGGTTAATATAACCATGGGCTGAAGTGTCCTATTAGGTTTTAATTTTTCTAGTGATCAGGAAAAAATGAGAAGTAAAGAAAGTTCCATAGTGATGACTGTCATAGAGAAGTTCCAGTTCATAATATGTTTTATTTGGCAACAAATTCCTGAAACAAATGTCTCCCATGTGCTTCTCAGGGCAAGAAATCTAATGAGGACATTTCTATTAATGTAATTCTACAGCAAATTTCTAATGCTGTTTCTTCAAACATTTTTGTTTTTGTTTTTGGTAAAAGCTAAGAACATAACTTGGAAGCACAAATAAATGAAGTTATTTTGAAGAAGATAAAATTAGTGTAGTCCAAGTTTTTGACCAACTTTGGCTGAGAAAGAAAACATAGAGTACATACAGAGATTTTATTATGAAACATTGTTACTTTATTGTTTTTACCTCAATCAATGTATAGTAACAAGAGAGTTTTACTTATCTTTTTAACATAGTGGCTGAAACTGTATTAATCCCTCCACAGCTATTTATTTATTGATATTTTTGTTTCATTCGCAAACACTACAACTATGGAAGATCACGTGCACATGTTGGGGATATTGGGTTATGCATGCTTTGGAAAGGTATGCTTGATTCCTTTGCTTCAATGGGAAATTTGTCTAAACCAGATTCTTTAAAATGTGGGATTGTCTTATAGATTCTAAGACTTGATGAATTGATTTGGGCAGCAACTCCTCATGTCAATAGCATGTGCTGAAGACTGTACAGTAGCCACATTTCTGTTTATTTATCCATTCAGCAAGTATTTCTCCAACACCTCCTTTGTGGCAGGCACTGTGCTAGAAGCTATGAATACAGAAGTAAAACAAGATAGTCTTGGATGTTACCATCCAGTTGTGATAAAGAAGAATAAAAAAGTATCCTTCATGAAGTCTTCATCTTCATGTGCAGAAACACAATCCATGAATTAGATCTACTAATTACATAGAATCAGATGAACTATTCCTGGAATCATAGGGCTCATATTTTTAAGAATGGTCTCTCTGTCATCAGATTATATGTGTCTGTGTTTGTGTGCGTGCATACACACATATTCTTATCAACACATATGCACACTGTTACATAATGGGCAAAAATAATTGACTAATACTTGCTCCCATTTCTTCTAGTTGTGACCTCAATTGTCTCTACTATTGATTCTACAACAGCTTATCTGAAAGATGGAAGCAGTAAGTTATTGTCTATCTTTGCCTCTATGCTGTACTATAGGCATTTTTCCCTCCAGATCAACTTAACTTTTGTACTTCTCAGTCTTAAAATACAAACAACCAATTATTCCTGCAATTGTGGGGGTCATAATTTTCATATTTTTGGTGACTGTCTTTCCTGTCTGTCAGCATATTATATATATGTAAATTCCTATATATATGTAAACACACAGTCAAATAATGGGCATGGACAATTGACTAATTACTTGCTCTCATTTCTTCTAGAGGTTACTGCTCTTAGTTCTACAAAACCTTCCCCAACAGAACGAAGTGGTAAGATTTTTAGATACTTGCCTTAATTTCATGCTATGGCACTTTTCCCCTTCTGATCAAATTACCTTTTAATCTTCCCTGGTTTATAGTAGGTAAGACTAATTATTCCAGGAATTGTATGGTACATAATTTTAATTAATATCTCTCCTGTCTCTCTCTTGGCAGTTTACATATGTATATATACATATTTATAAACGCTTACATAATATACATATATTTCTACTGTCAATTAATAGGCATGTCATGTTATAACATTTTTTTCATGTGGATAAACTTAACTTTTGAAATTCCCTGCCATAAGGTAGAAAAACTAGAATGACTGAATGTTCCAATAGACTGAGTGATATTTTAAATCAATCCATCATTTCCTAGGAGTCATCTTAACGCAGTAAATGCTGGTTTGGGGATGAGATGACTGCAAATTAGAGGGTGCAGTGCTAGGCTCTGAATTACCTCAACAATGGACTTCATTCATTTTTGCAGGCTTTGTTTTTAAGACTGGAGAAAACTTGGTAACACGGTGCTTCTAGATTTTTTTTTTAAGGCTTTGGTCCTTACTAGCAGCTAATAACCTGAACTGGCATGTACTGAAAACTTCTGATACAGAAGACATTGTGCTGGGTTTTGCATGCATTTTCTTGTTTAATATCCATAATACTCCTATGAGGTAGTATAATATTTTTCCCCATTTTATACAAGAGGGCAATGAGCTAAAGTTAATTAAATCCCTTGTACCATGTCACACAGCTAGATCTGAGGTTTCAACACAGCCATCCGAATTAAGAGTTCATACACTTCCTCGTCTAAGATGTGGTCCTAGAGCAAGAAACCCCAAAGCCAAGGCCCTGAGACCTGATGGACACATGGTGGTGGTGTTGGGGGGTGGGGGTAAGTGCATGGGCTTCACAGTATCACAGATCAGATTGAATCTCTGTTCGTTTAATGATTAGGTCCATGAATTTGGGTAAATTACTTATATTTTCTGAGCAACACTTTCCTCATCTGCCAACCATGAGTAATTACACTTAACTCAGTTATTGAAGAGATAAGGTGACCTATGTGGAATGTCTAGCATAGGGCATCTCATTTAGCTGGCACAGAATCAGTACTAGGTTCTGGCTCTTTCTCCCTACATATGTACAAAGAAAGTGACTAGAAACGTTGGTTCAAGCCCTGCTGACCTTTCCTCCATTTTCCATATCAAGGGGGTCTGGACCTCAGCTAACACCTTATCTGACCAAAGACAAGGATTTATGAGTACATCACCTCTGAGATCCCTTTCCACAAAAGCTAATAATTCTGGAGTTCTGACCTTGAAGATAAAACATGTAAAAGGGAAATTTTCTCAGGAGGAGACTCAGCCTTGTGATTCACTGAACAGCTAGTCTGGCTCTTATCATTATTATTAATTAAACAAATATAAATCTTTCATAAGTTTTCCATTTATTGGCAGCATAATAGTCCCTCTGTTGGCCACAGAATTAAAACAGTACAGGCTTTGGGATGTAAAAAAGAAAAACTTACTTAAGCTTTCTCAGCCTGAGATTCAGCCTCCAAAATATTAAGGTCACAATGATGTATTTTAGGGTAGTTTTAAGATTAAATGAAGAAAGATTGAATGAAGCAAGATACGTGAAAGCACCAAGCAACCTAACACACAAGAAAAGCTCCAAAAGAGATTCCACTTTTGATGATCTTACTTCATCAAGAAGTAAGAAAAATTAGACTTCTTTCAGGAATGTTCTACTCATCAAACAAAGACCCTGTCACTTTAATCTTGCTATAAACAAAGTTTAACCCCAAAACAATGTTACTAGGTGACAAAATGGTGTTCAGATGAGGGGGTCAGATGGCAGCTGAAAAAAAATCAAATAATTTGGCCACTGCAGTTTTATTATGGTCTTTGGTTTTACAGATTTGTATTTTGTATACCTCTGTAAGGTAAAATTTCATAATTAAACATTGGGTGAGACTAATGTGTACACACATACTTCCATTCTATATAACGAGTGTGCTTGTCATTGGTAAATTGAGCTCAACAAACATTTATTTCGGTAGTGTCCTGTGCCAGGCCTGGAAGGGACGTGTAGATGAGTACACTGGGATGAATTACTGTCCCTAGGAGGATGCGCTATTGTAAATGGAATACGTTCTTTTCCTAATCACACAGGGTCACTCATAATTCAGGCATAATGTGCCAAAGGCGTCCCTTTGATGCAGGTGCTGCACATATTTAGACAGTGTGGGCAGAGGGCTGAATGAGCCCTCGTCCTGGCTGTGGTCCTGTAGCTCACTATACTCAGGACTTTAAGAAGGCAAGAGACCAAAGGCCCTAGTGCACCTATAAAAGAGAAGTAATCAATTTGTAATTATCCCTGTAGTTAACAAGCCCTTTTAGCGCAGTGGAGAACAAGCACACAATAAAATGAGCAAAGAACGTTGCTGTGCACCAGTTCAAATGTCTGAAGTCAGTCTTTATCTTTTCCGATGCTTAGTTTCTTCAGAGATCAAATTGGGTACGAACACTTACCCTGGCTTTCTCCTGGGGTTGTGATGAAGAAAAATGAAACAATGTCACAGAAAACACTTGTTTTAAAAAACACACAATGGATGTATTTATTTACGTATTTATTGTACGTTTTAATAACATTGCCTAAAACTCAGCAGTGTAAAATAAAGACAACAGACCTAATTTAAGATTTCTACAATAAAGAAACAGAGGGGAAGCATATGCAAAACACAAGTTTAATTAACCACTGGGGGAAAGGGTGCTACTCTGTTTTGATTTTTTTCAGTGATAAGGGAAAATAAGGAGCATAGTAAGCATAGTGATGATTATCACAGAAAAGTTCCAGTTCATAATGTGTTTTCCTTGGCACCTAATTTCTGAAACAAATGTCTTCCGTGGTCTTCTCAGGGCAACAGAACTAATTAAGACATTTCTGTTCATGTCATTCAACAGCAAATTTCTAATGCTGATTTGTGGGAGTTTTTTTTTTTTTTGCTGTCGTTTTTAAAAGCCAAGATTATAACTTGGAAGCACAAGTCAATGAAGTGATTTTGAAGAAGACAAAACTAGTTTGGTGCAAGGTTTTGACCAACCTTGGTTGAGAAAGAAAACTTAGGATGCATACACAGATTTTGTTATGAAACACTGTTACTTTAATGTTTTTACCTCAATCTATGCATGGTAATAAGAGAGTTTTGTTTATCTATTAGCGAAGAAGTCATCGCTGAGGAAGAGAAAGATGCTTTGAGCAGACATTACAATTGGTTCTTGAAGATATTTTAGCACTGAAACATGATTATGCTAACAGTTTCATTCTTGGAATTGATTCCAAAACCAATGCCTCCAACCCAGTTTTAGAGCCACCAAAAAAAGATCCAGTTGAGTGCACAAAATTGCATACCAGAACCATATCCACATGGGCAAGAACATACCTAGTTGAAAAAGGATAAACCAAAACAAGGGTTCTGCCTCTGTTTTCCCCCATCCAACACTCAGTTATCTCAAAAAAAAAAAAAAAAAAAACCACCTTTTTATCTTTGTATACTTGCCTTCTTTTACTTCATATTGGAGGTAAGTCTCACTTCCGGTTGTATATATTCAGAAAAGGATAAATGTGACTTGGCCTATCTTTCAATCTTTGGAAAGAATTGCACTGAAGTGCTGAGCTGTTGTAATTAAAAAGGTCATTTTCTACCAATATTTAACATATCTGGAAGAGAAGATGCTGTTAGCGTCCACAATGGTGGACTTATGTTGTTTCTCTATAGATTATTTTCTATTTCTATGGCTTATCTTTTCAAAGAACTTTCCACGTGCTCTATCTCACTGAATTCAGCACAACGATCCTTTGAGTGGTGGATCTGCCCTCACCGGTAGGACTCACGGCAAGTTACTTATACTCCCAACCTCGTTACCTTGTTTGTAACAAGGGGTCCCCCCCAAATACAACTCACTTCAGTGTGACTGGAGCATTAAACGAGATAAGGCATGTGAGGCATTTCACATAGTGTCTGACGCAGTGATCATCACGCAACAGCCATTAGCTTTTTCAGGATGTTGTCATGTCCACAAACACCACCACTCCAGAAAACCAAGTGCATGATTGGGGATATCGGGGTATGCATGCTTTGGAAGGTTTTGCCTGATTCCTTTGCTCTCATGGGAAATCTGCCTAAACCAGACTCCTTCACATGTGAGATTCTGGTGTGGATTCTAATATTTAATGAATTGACGTTAGCAGCAACTCTTCCTGTCAGCAGCCAGTGTGGAAGACTGTAGAGTAGCCAAATTCTGAGTTTATTTTTCCATTCGACAAGTATTTCTCCAACACCTCCATTGTAGCTGGAGTTGTGCTAGGAGTTGTGAATACAGAAGGAAAACAAGATAGCCTTGGATATTACTATCCAGTTGTGATAAAGAAGAAAAGATGTTTTCTTCATGAAGGTCGACATCTTTATGTGAAGTAACGTGATACACGGATTAGATCTACTGAAGCACACAGAATCGGATGAACTATTCCTGGAACCGTCGGGCTTCTACTCTTAAGGACGGTGTCACTGCCACCAGATTATGTGTGTGTTTGTGAGTGTGCATACACGCACACTCACACTGTCAAGAACGGGCAAGAATAATTGACTAATACTTGCTCCCATTTCTTCTAGCTGTGACCTCAACTGTCACTACTATTGATTCCTCAAAGGCTTATCTGAAAGAGGAAAGGATTTTATTGTCTATGTTTGCCTCGATGTCATACTATAAGCTTTGTACCCCTCCTTCCAGGTTTAAGGTACAAAAGACCAATTATTCCTGGAATTCTGGGGCTCATAGTTTTCATATTTTTGATGACGGTCTCTCCTGTCTGTCAGCAGATCATGCGCATATACAGATGTCCCTATACCTTTGCACACACTGCCAAATAATGGGCACAAACAATTGACTAATACGTGCTCTCATTTCTTCTAGTTGTCACTGCTACTGATTCTACAACAGCCTCCCCAACAGAGCAAAGTGGTAGGTTTCTGTATATTTTTGCCTTCATGTCATGCTGTGGCAATTTTTTCCCCGTGATCAAATTACCCTTTGAACTTCCCTTGTTTGAGTAGACAATACTAATTATTCCAGAAATTGTAGGGCAGATGTTTTTGATGTGTCTCTCTGTTGCCAGATTTTATATATAAATTTACACACATATATATATATATATATATATATGTATGCACACAAATTTACATATACGTATGTATCAACTGCAAATTTATAGGTGGGAACAATTGACTAACATTTGCTCTCATTTCCTATAGAGGTCCCTACTATTCACTCTACAGAAGCTTATCTAAAAGATGAAAGCGGTAAGTTTTTGTATCTGTTTGCCTTTATGTCGTGCTATAAAATTATTTTCCGCTGGGTAAACTTAACTTTCGAAATTTCCTGCCTTAAGACAGAAAAATTAGAATGGCTGGATGTTGCAGAACAGACTGAGTGCTACTTTAAATCAATCTATCATGTCCTAGGAATCATCTTAACACAGTAAATCCTGGTTTGGGGATGAGACGACCGTCAGTTAGAGAGTGCAGTGATAGGCTCTAAATTATTTCAGCAGTGGACTTCATTCATTTGTCCAACTTCAGTTTCTAATAAGTGAGGAATATGTGATATCAAGGTGCTTCTAGATTTTTTTTTTTAAGTCTATGGTCCTTGCTAGTAGCTAAGAACTTCAACCGACACTTACTGAGAACTTCCTCTACAGAACTCATTGTGCTGTGTTTCGCATGTGTTGTCCTGTTTACTTCTCGTGACACTCCTAGGAGGTGGTGCAATACTTTCCCCCCATTCTGTAGATGAGGACAATGAGTTGAAATTAGTTAAGTCCCTTGCACCAACCACACAGTTAGATCGGGAGTTTCGATTTGGCCGTCTGGATCAAAAGTTCATACACTTACTCAGTTCTCTCTTCTTCCTCTAAGATATAGTTCTAGAGCAAGAAACCCCCAAACCAAGGCCCTGAGACACAGCGCACACATGGTGGGGGGTGGGTAAGTGCATGGGCTTCATTGTATCACAGACTGGACTCTGGACAGGTCTCTGTTCTTTTTAATGATTCGTTGCATCAATATAGGAAAATTACTTATAGTTTTTGAGCAACACTTTCCTCATCGGCCAACCAGAAATAATTACCCCTAACTCACTTAATGAAGACATGAGGTCCCCTACGTGGAATGTCTAGCATAGGGTATCTCATTCAGCTGGGACAGAATCAATGCTGGTTTGGGGTCTTTTCTTCCTACATACGTATACAGAACGTGAACAGAAGCATTGGCTCTAGCCCTGCTGACCTCTCCTCCATTTCCAATATCAAGGGGACTCTGGACCTCAGCAAACACCTTACCTGACCAAGGGCAAGGAGTCATGAGCACATCACCATTGAGATCCCTTTCCACAAGTGCTAATGATTCTGGAGTTCTGGCTTTTGAAGCTAAACCCTGTAAAAGGGAAATTTTCTCAGGAAGAGACTCAGCCTTGTGGTTCAATGCATACCAATCTGGCTCACCATCATTATCTTTAATTAAAGAAAGACAAGGCTTTCCTAAGTGTTGTTCCATTTATTGGTGGCATAAGAGTCCCTCTGTTTGCCCATAGAATAGAAAGGTGTGGCTTTGGAACATAAAAAAAAGCAAAAAACAAAAGTTTACTTAACCTTTCTTAGCCTGAGTTTCGCCTTCCAAAACATCAAGAGCAGCAATGGTGTTTTTTAGGGTTGATACATGGATTAAGTGAAACTAGATATATAAAAGCACCTAGCAATTTGGCATACAAGAAATGCTCAAAAAGAGATTCCACTTTTGATAATCTTAACTGATCAGGATATAAGAGCACTGATACGTCTTCCAGGAATATTCTCCTCCACAAGCAGAGTCACTCTCACTTTCATCTCGCTATACACAAAGTATAACCCAGAACAGAGTTTTTAGGTGACAAAATGGTGTTCATATGAGGGAGAGGGATGGCAGCTGAAGAAAAAAAAATTGGATAATTAGGCCACCGCAGTTTTATTACGGTCTTATGTTTTCTAGATTTTTATTTTAAATACCAGTAAGGTCTAATTTCATAGTTAGAGATTGGGTGAGGCTACTGTGTACACGTGTACTCCCACTCTACATAATGAGTGTATTTTTTGCCATTGGTAAAGGCAGCTCAGCAAACATTTACTGCAGTACTGGCCTGTGCCAGGCCTGGAAGGGATGTGTGGGTGAGTACACTGGGATGGATTACTGTCCCAAGGAGGATGCACTATCGTGAAGAGAAAGCATTCTTTTCCTAGTCACTCACGTTCACTTGTGATTCAGGCCTGATGCCCCAAAGGCGTCCCTTTGATGCAGATGCTGCACGTATTTAGACAGTGTGTGCAGGGGGCTGAATCAGCCTGTGCCTGGGTTGTGGTCCTGTTACTCTCTAGACTCGGGACTTAAAGTCCCGAGTATGAACATAACAGACCTAAGGCTCCAGAGCACCTATACATAAGAAGGAATCGGTTTGCACTTTTCCCTGTGGTTAACAAGCTTTTTCCAGCTGTGGGGAACAAGCACACAACAAAACTTGTGAAGTCCTCTTCTGTGCACCAGTCCAAATTTCTGAAGTCAATCTTTATCTTCTTGGATCCTTAGTTTCTTCAGTGACCAACTTAAGTTTGAACACTTGCCTTGGCTTTCTCTTGGGTCTTTGAAGAAAAGCAAATGAAATAATGTCCGTGGAAACGCTTGCTTTTGGAAACGTTAACACGGATGTACTCATTTATGTCTTTACTGCATTTTTAAATACTCTTTGCAAGAACTAACTAACGTTAAGATTGAATCGATAGCCCTAATTTACCATTGCTACAGCTAAGAAACAGAGGAGATTCAAGTACGGGAATCACAAGTTACTATAACCACTAGGTTGAAGTGTCCTGTTAGGTCTTGATTTTTCTAGTGATCAGGGTAAAATAAGAAGTATAGTCAGTTCCATGGTGATTATCACAACGAAGCTCCAGTTCGTAATGCGTTTTCCTTGGCACCTAATTTCTGAAACAAATGTCTTCCGTGGTCTTCTCAGGGCAACAGAACTAATTAAGACATTTCTGTTCATGTCATTCAACAGCAAATTTCTAATGCTGATTTGTGGGAGTTTTTTTTTTTTTGCTGTTGTGTTTAAAAGCCAAGACTATAACTTGGAAGCACAAGTCAATGAAGTGATTTTGAAGAAGACAAAACTAGTTTGGTGCAAGGTTTTGACCAACCTTGGTTGAGAAAGAAAACTTAGGATGCATACACAGATTTTGTTATGAAACACTGTTACTTTAATGTTTTTACCTCAATCTATGCATGGTAATAAGAGAGTTTTGTTTATCTATTAGCGAAGAAGTCATCGCTGAGGAAGAGAAAGATGCTTTGAGCAGACATTACAATTGGTTCTTGAAGATATTTTAGCACTGAAACATGATTATGCTAACAGTTTCATTCTTGGAATTGATTCCAAAACCAATGCCTCCAACCCAGTTTTAGAGCCACCAAAAAAAGATCCAGTTGAGTGCACAAAATTGCATACCAGAACCATATCCACATGGGCAAGAACATACCTAGTTGAAAAAGGATAAACCAAAACAAGGGTTCTGCCTCTGTTTTCCCCCATCCAACACTCAGTTATCTCAAAAAAAAAAAAAAAAAAACCACCTTTTTATCTTTGTATACTTGGCTTCTTTTACTTCATATTGGAGGTAAGTCTCACTTCCGGTTGTATATATTCAGAAAAGGATAAATGTGACTTGGCCTATCTTTCAATCTTTGGAAAGAATTGCACTGAAGTGCTGAGCTGTTGTAATTAAAAAGGTCATTTTCTACCAATATTTAACATATCTGGAAGAGAAGATGCTGTTAGCGTCCACAATGGTGGACTTATGTTGTTTCTCTATAGATTATTTTCTATTTCTATGGCTTATCTTTTCAAAGAACTTTCCACGTGCTCTATCTCACTGAATTCAGCACAACGATCCTTTGAGTGGTGGATCTGCCCTCACCGGTAGGACTCACGGCAAGTTACTTATACTCCCGACTTCGTTACCTTGTTTGTAACAAGGGGTCCCCCCCAAATACAACTCACTTCAGTGTGACTGGAGCATTAAACGAGATAAGGCATGTGAGGCATTTCACATAGTGTCTGACGCAGTGATCATCACGCAACAGCCATTAGCTTTTTCAGGATGTTGCCATGTCCACAAACACCACCACTCCAGAAAACCAAGTGCATGATTGGGGATATCGGGGTATGCATGCTTTGGAAGGTTTTGCCTGATTCCTTTGCTCTCATGGGAAATCTGCCTAAACCAGACTCCTTCACATGTGAGATTCTGGTGTGGATTCTAATATTTAATGAATTGACGTTAGCAGCAACTCTTCCTGTCAGCAGCCAGTGTGGAAGACTGTAGAGTAGCCAAATTCTGAGTTTATTTTTCCATTCGACAAGTATTTCTCCAACACCTCCATTGTAGCTGGAGTTGTGCTAGGAGTTGTGAATACAGAAGGAAAACAAGATAGCCTTGGATATTACTATCCAGTTGTGATAAAGAAGAAAAGATGTTTTCTTCATGAAGGTCGACATCTTTATGTGAAGTAACGTGATACACGGATTAGATCTACTGAAGCACACAGAATCGGATGAACTATTCCTGGAACCGTCGGGCTTCTACTCTTAAGGACGGTGTCACTGCCACCAGATTATGTGTGTGTTTGTGAGTGTGCATACACGCACACTCACACTGTCAAGAACGGGCAAGAATAATTGACTAATACTTGCTCCCATTTCTTCTAGCTGTGACCTCAACTGTCACTACTATTGATTCCTCAAAGGCTTATCTGAAAGAGGAAAGGATTTTATTGTCTATGTTTGCCTCGATGTCATACTATAAGCTTTGTACCCCTCCTTCCAGGTTTAAGGTACAAAAGACCAATTATTCCTGGAATTCTGGGGCTCATAGTTTTCATATTTTTGATGACGGTCTCTCCTGTCTGTCAGCAGATCATGCGCATATACAGATGTCCCTATACCTTTGCACACACTGCCAAATAATGGGCACAAACAATTGACTAATACGTGCTCTCATTTCTTCTAGTTGTCACTGCTACTGATTCTACAACAGCCTCCCCAACAGAGCAAAGTGGTAGGTTTCTGTATATTTTTGCCTTCATGTCATGCTGTGGCAATTTTTTCCCCGTGATCAAATTACCCTTTGAACTTCCCTTGTTTGAGTAGACAATACTAATTATTCCAGAAATTGTAGGGCAGATGTTTTTGATGTGTCTCTCTGTTGCCAGATTTTATATATAAATTTACACACATATATATATATATATATATATATATATATATATATATGTATGCACACAAATTTACATATACGTATGTATCAACTGCAAATTTATAGGTGGGAACAATTGACTAACATTTGCTCTCATTTCCTATAGAGGTCCCTACTATTCACTCTACAGAAGCTTATCTAAAAGATGGAAGCGGTAAGTTTTTGTATCTGTTTGCCTTTATGTCGTGCTATAAAATTATTTTCCGCTGGGTAAACTTAACTTTCGAAATTTCCTGCCTTAAGACAGAAAAATTAGAATGGCTGGATGTTGCAGAACAGACTGAGTGCTACTTTAAATCAATCTATCATGTCCTAGGAATCATCTTAACACAGTAAATCCTGGTTTGGGGATGAGATGCCCGTCAATTAGAGAGTGCAGTGATAGGCTCTAAATTATTTCAGCAGTGGACTTCATTCATTTGTCCAACTTCAGTTTCTAATAAGTGAGGAATATGTGATATCAAGGTGCTTCTAGATTTTTTTTTTTAAGTCTATGGTCCTTGCTAGTAGCTAAGAACTTCAACCGACACTTACTGAGAACTTCCTCTACAGAACTCATTGTGCTGTGTTTCGCATGTGTTGTCCTGTTTACTTCTCGTGACACTCCTAGGAGGTGGTGCAATACTTTCCCCCCATTCTGTAGATGAGGACAATGAGTTGAAATTAGTTAAGTCCCTTGCACCAACCACACAGTTAGATCGGGAGTTTCGATTTGGCCGTCTGGATCAAAAGTTCATACACTTACTCAGTTCTCTCTTCTTCCTCTAAGATATAGTTCTAGAGCAAGAAACCCCCAAACCAAGGCCCTGAGACACAGCGCACACATGGTGGGGGGTGGGTAAGTGCATGGGCTTCATTGTATCACAGACTGGACTCTGGACAGGTCTCTGTTCTTTTTAATGATTCGTTGCATCAATATAGGAAAATTACTTATAGTTTTTGAGCAACACTTTCCTCATCGGCCAACCAGAAATAATTACCCCTAACTCACTTAATGAAGACATGAGGTCCCCTACGTGGAATGTCTAGCATAGGGTATCTCATTCAGCTGGGACAGAATCAATGCTGGTTTGGGGTCTTTTCTTCCTACATACGTATACAGAACGTGAACAGAAGCATTGGCTCTAGCCCTGCTGACCTCTCCTCCATTTCCAATATCAAGGGGACTCTGGACCTCAGCAAACACCTTACCTGACCAAGGGCAAGGAGTCATGAGCACATCACCATTGAGATCCCTTTCCACAAGTGCTAATGATTCTGGAGTTCTGGCTTTTGAAGCTAAACCCTGTAAAAGGGAAATTTTCTCAGGAAGAGACTCAGCCTTGTGGTTCAATGCATACCAATCTGGCTCACCATCATTATCTTTAATTAAAGAAAGACAAGGCTTTCCTAAGTGTTGTTCCATTTATTGGTGGCATAAGAGTCCCTCTGTTTGCCCATAGAATAGAAAGGTGTGGCTTTGGAACATAAAAAAAAGCAAAAAACAAAAGTTTACTTAACCTTTCTTAGCCTGAGTTTCGCCTTCCAAAACATCAAGAGCAGCAATGGTGTTTTTTAGGGTTGATACATGGATTAAGTGAAACTAGATATATAAAAGCACCTAGCAATTTGGCATACAAGAAATGCTCAAAAAGAGATTCCACTTTTGATAATCTTAACTGATCAGGATATAAGAGCACTGATACGTCTTCCAGGAATATTCTCCTCCACAAGCAGAGTCACTCTCACTTTCATCTCGCTATACACAAAGTATAACCCAGAACAGAGTTTTTAGGTGACAAAATGGTGTTCATATGAGGGAGAGGGATGGCAGCTGAAGAAAAAAAAATTGGATAATTAGGCCACCGCAGTTTTATTACGGTCTTATGTTTTCTAGATTTTTATTTTAAATACCAGTAAGGTCTAATTTCATAGTTAGAGATTGGGTGAGGCTACTGTGTACACGTGTACTCCCACTCTACATAATGAGTGTATTTTTTGCCATTGGTAAAGGCAGCTCAGCAAACATTTACTGCAGTACTGGCCTGTGCCAGGCCTGGAAGGGATGTGTGGGTGAGTACACTGGGATGGATTACTGTCCCAAGGAGGATGCACTATCGTGAAGAGAAAGCATTCTTTTCTTAGTCACTCACGTTCACTTGTGATTCAGGCCTGATGCCCCAAAGGCGTCCCTTTGATGCAGATGCTGCACGTATTTAGACAGTGTGTGCAGGGGGCTGAATCAGCCTGTGCCTGGGTTGTGGTCCTGTTACTCTCTAGACTCGGGACTTAAAGTCCCGAGTATGAACATAACAGACCTAAGGCTCCAGAGCACCTATACATAAGAAGGAATCGGTTTGCACTTTTCCCTGTGGTTAACAAGCTTTTTCCAGCTGTGGGGAACAAGCACACAACAAAACTTGTGAAGTCCTCTTCTGTGCACCAGTCCAAATTTCTGAAGTCAATCTTTATCTTCTTGGATCCTTAGTTTCTTCAGTGACCAACTTAAGTTTGAACACTTGCCTTGGCTTTCTCTTGGGTCTTTGAAGAAAAGCAAATGAAATAATGTCCGTGGAAACGCTTGCTTTTGGAAACGTTAACACGGATGTACTCATTTATGTCTTTACTGCATTTTTAAATACTCTTTGCAAGAACTAACTAACGTTAAGATTGAATCGATAGCCCTAATTTACCATTGCTACAGCTAAGAAACAGAGGAGATTCAAGTACGGGAATCACAAGTTACTATAACCACTAGGTTGAAGTGTCCTGTTAGGTCTTGATTTTTCTAGTGATCAGGGTAAAATAAGAAGTATAGTCAGTTCCATGGTGATTATCACAACGAAGCTCCAGTTCGTAATGCGTTTTCCTTGGCACCTAATTTCTGAAACAAATGTCTTCCGTGGTCTTCTCAGGGCAACAGAACTAATTAAGACATTTCTGTTCATGTCATTCAACAGCAAATTTCTAATGCTGATTTGTGGGAGTTTTTTTTTTTTTGCTGTTGTGTTTAAAAGCCAAGACTATAACTTGGAAGCACAAGTCAATGAAGTGATTTTGAAGAAGACAAAACTAGTTTGGTGCAAGGTTTTGACCAACCTTGGTTGAGAAAGAAAACTTAGGATGCATACACAGATTTTGTTATGAAACACTGTTACTTTAATGTTTTTACCTCAATCTATGCATGGTAATAAGAGAGTTTTGTTTATCTATTAGCGAAGAAGTCATCGCTGAGGAAGAGAAAGATGCTTTGAGCAGACATTACAATTGGTTCTTGAAGATATTTTAGCACTGAAACATGATTATGCTAACAGTTTCATTCTTGGAATTGATTCCAAAACCAATGCCTCCAACCCAGTTTTAGAGCCACCAAAAAAAGATCCAGTTGAGTGCACAAAATTGCATACCAGAACCATATCCACATGGGCAAGAACATACCTAGTTGAAAAAGGATAAACCAAAACAAGGGTTCTGCCTCTGTTTTCCCCCATCCAACACTCAGTTATCTCAAAAAAAAAAAAAAAAAAAACCACCTTTTTATCTTTGTATACTTGGCTTCTTTTACTTCATATTGGAGGTAAGTCTCACTTCCGGTTGTATATATTCAGAAAAGGATAAATGTGACTTGGCCTATCTTTCAATCTTTGGAAAGAATTGCACTGAAGTGCTGAGCTGTTGTAATTAAAAAGGTCATTTTCTACCAATATTTAACATATCTGGAAGAGAAGATGCTGTTAGCGTCCACAATGGTGGACTTATGTTGTTTCTCTATAGATTATTTTCTATTTCTATGGCTTATCTTTTCAAAGAACTTTCCACGTGCTCTATCTCACTGAATTCAGCACAACGATCCTTTGAGTGGTGGATCTGCCCTCACCGGTAGGACTCACGGCAAGTTACTTATACTCCCGACCTCGTTACCTTGTTTGTAACAAGGGGTCCCCCCCAAATACAACTCACTTCAGTGTGACTGGAGCATTAAACGAGATAAGGCATGTGAGGCATTTCACATAGTGTCTGACGCAGTGATCATCACGCAACAGCCATTAGCTTTTTCAGGATGTTGCCATGTCCACAAACACCACCACTCCAGAAAACCAAGTGCATGATTGGGGATATCGGGGTATGCATGCTTTGGAAGGTTTTGCCTGATTCCTTTGCTCTCATGGGAAATCTGCCTAAACCAGACTCCTTCACATGTGAGATTCTGGTGTGGATTCTAATATTTAATGAATTGACGTTAGCAGCAACTCTTCCTGTCAGCAGCCAGTGTGGAAGACTGTAGAGTAGCCAAATTCTGAGTTTATTTTTCCATTCGACAAGTATTTCTCCAACACCTCCATTGTAGCTGGAGTTGTGCTAGGAGTTGTGAATACAGAAGGAAAACAAGATAGCCTTGGATATTACTATCCAGTTGTGATAAAGAAGAAAAGATGTTTTCTTCATGAAGGTCGACATCTTTATGTGAAGTAACGTGATACACGGATTAGATCTACTGAAGCACACAGAATCGGATGAACTATTCCTGGAACCGTCGGGCTTCTACTCTTAAGGACGGTGTCACTGCCACCAGATTATGTGTGTGTTTGTGAGTGTGCATACACGCACACTCACACTGTCAAGAACGGGCAAGAATAATTGACTAATACTTGCTCCCATTTCTTCTAGCTGTGACCTCAACTGTCACTACTATTGATTCCTCAAAGGCTTATCTGAAAGAGGAAAGGATTTTATTGTCTATGTTTGCCTCGATGTCATACTATAAGCTTTGTACCCCTCCTTCCAGGTTTAAGGTACAAAAGACCAATTATTCCTGGAATTCTGGGGCTCATAGTTTTCATATTTTTGATGACGGTCTCTCCTGTCTGTCAGCAGATCATGCGCATATACAGATGTCCCTATACCTTTGCACACACTGCCAAATAATGGGCACAAACAATTGACTAATACGTGCTCTCATTTCTTCTAGTTGTCACTGCTACTGATTCTACAACAGCCTCCCCAACAGAGCAAAGTGGTAGGTTTCTGTATATTTTTGCCTTCATGTCATGCTGTGGCAATTTTTTCCCCGTGATCAAATTACCCTTTGAACTTCCCTTGTTTGAGTAGACAATACTAATTATTCCAGAAATTGTAGGGCAGATGTTTTTGATGTGTCTCTCTGTTGCCAGATTTTATATATAAATTTACACACACACATATATATATATATATATATATATATATGTATGCACACAAATTTACATATACGTATGTATCAACTGCAAATTTATAGGTGGGAACAATTGACTAACATTTGCTCTCATTTCCTATAGAGGTCCCTACTATTCACTCTACAGAAGCTTATCTAAAAGATGAAAGCGGTAAGTTTTTGTATCTGTTTGCCTTTATGTCGTGCTATAAAATTATTTTCCGCTGGGTAAACTTAACTTTCGAAATTTCCTGCCTTAAGACAGAAAAATTAGAATGGCTGGATGTTGCAGAACAGACTGAGTGCTACTTTAAATCAATCTATCATGTCCTAGGAATCATCTTAACACAGTAAATCCTGGTTTGGGGATGAGACGACCGTCAGTTAGAGAGTGCAGTGATAGGCTCTAAATTATTTCAGCAGTGGACTTCATTCATTTGTCCAACTTCAGTTTCTAATAAGTGAGGAATATGTGATATCAAGGTGCTTCTAGATTTTTTTTTTTAAGTCTATGGTCCTTGCTAGTAGCTAAGAACTTCAACCGACACTTACTGAGAACTTCCTCTACAGAACTCATTGTGCTGTGTTTCGCATGTGTTGTCCTGTTTACTTCTCGTGACACTCCTAGGAGGTGGTGCAATACTTTCCCCCCATTCTGTAGATGAGGACAATGAGTTGAAATTAGTTAAGTCCCTTGCACCAACCACACAGTTAGATCGGGAGTTTCGATTTGGCCGTCTGGATCAAAAGTTCATACACTTACTCAGTTCTCTCTTCTTCCTCTAAGATATAGTTCTAGAGCAAGAAACCCCCAAACCAAGGCCCTGAGACACAGCGCACACATGGTGGGGGGTGGGTAAGTGCATGGGCTTCATTGTATCACAGACTGGACTCTGGACAGGTCTCTGTTCTTTTTAATGATTCGTTGCATCAATATAGGAAAATTACTTATAGTTTTTGAGCAACACTTTCCTCATCGGCCAACCAGAAATAATTACCCCTAACTCACTTAATGAAGACATGAGGTCCCCTACGTGGAATGTCTAGCATAGGGTATCTCATTCAGCTGGGACAGAATCAATGCTGGTTTGGGGTCTTTTCTTCCTACATACGTATACAGAACGTGAACAGAAGCATTGGCTCTAGCCCTGCTGACCTCTCCTCCATTTCCAATATCAAGGGGACTCTGGACCTCAGCAAACACCTTACCTGACCAAGGGCAAGGAGTCATGAGCACATCACCATTGAGATCCCTTTCCACAAGTGCTAATGATTCTGGAGTTCTGGCTTTTGAAGCTAAACCCTGTAAAAGGGAAATTTTCTCAGGAAGAGACTCAGCCTTGTGGTTCAATGCATACCAATCTGGCTCACCATCATTATCTTTAATTAAAGAAAGACAAGGCTTTCCTAAGTGTTGTTCCATTTATTGGTGGCATAAGAGTCCCTCTGTTTGCCCATAGAATAGAAAGGTGTGGCTTTGGAACATAAAAAAAAGCAAAAAACAAAAGTTTACTTAACCTTTCTTAGCCTGAGTTTCGCCTTCCAAAACATCAAGAGCAGCAATGGTGTTTTTTAGGGTTGATACATGGATTAAGTGAAACTAGATATATAAAAGCACCTAGCAATTTGGCATACAAGAAATGCTCAAAAAGAGATTCCACTTTTGATAATCTTAACTGATCAGGATATAAGAGCACTGATACGTCTTCCAGGAATATTCTCCTCCACAAGCAGAGTCACTCTCACTTTCATCTCGCTATACACAAAGTATAACCCAGAACAGAGTTTTTAGGTGACAAAATGGTGTTCATATGAGGGAGAGGGATGGCAGCTGAAGAAAAAAAAATTGGATAATTAGGCCACCGCAGTTTTATTACGGTCTTATGTTTTCTAGATTTTTATTTTAAATACCAGTAAGGTCTAATTTCATAGTTAGAGATTGGGTGAGGCTACTGTGTACACGTGTACTCCCACTCTACATAATGAGTGTATTTTTTGCCATTGGTAAAGGCAGCTCAGCAAACATTTACTGCAGTACTGGCCTGTGCCAGGCCTGGAAGGGATGTGTGGGTGAGTACACTGGGATGGATTACTGTCCCAAGGAGGATGCACTATCGTGAAGAGAAAGCATTCTTTTCCTAGTCACTCACGTTCACTTGTGATTCAGGCCTGATGCCCCAAAGGCGTCCCTTTGATGCAGATGCTGCACGTATTTAGACAGTGTGTGCAGGGGGCTGAATCAGCCTGTGCCTGGGTTGTGGTCCTGTTACTCTCTAGACTCGGGACTTAAAGTCCCGAGTATGAACATAACAGACCTAAGGCTCCAGAGCACCTATACATAAGAAGGAATCGGTTTGCACTTTTCCCTGTGGTTAACAAGCTTTTTCCAGCTGTGGGGAACAAGCACACAACAAAACTTGTGAAGTCCTCTTCTGTGCACCAGTCCAAATTTCTGAAGTCAATCTTTATCTTCTTGGATCCTTAGTTTCTTCAGTGACCAACTTAAGTTTGAACACTTGCCTTGGCTTTCTCTTGGGTCTTTGAAGAAAAGCAAATGAAATAATGTCCGTGAAAACGCTTGCTTTTGGAAACGTTAACACGGATGTACTCATTTATGTCTTTACTGCATTTTTAAATACTCTTTGCAAGAACTAACTAACGTTAAGATTGAATCGATAGCCCTAATTTACCATTGCTACAGCTAAGAAACAGAGGAGATTCAAGTACGGGAATCACAAGTTACTATAACCACTAGGTTGAAGTGTCCTGTTAGGTCTTGATTTTTCTAGTGATCAGGGTAAAATAAGAAGTATAGTCAGTTCCATGGTGATTATCACAACGAAGCTCCAGTTCGTAATGCGTTTTCCTTGGCACCTAATTTCTGAAACAAATGTCTTCCGTGGTCTTCTCAGGGCAACAGAACTAATTAAGACATTTCTGTTCATGTCATTCAACAGCAAATTTCTAATGCTGATTTGTGGGAGTTTTTTTTTTTTTTGCTGTTGTGTTTAAAAGCCAAGACTATAACTTGGAAGCACAAGTCAATGAAGTGATTTTGAAGAAGACAAAACTAGTTTGGTGCAAGGTTTTGACCAACCTTGGTTGAGAAAGAAAACTTAGGATGCATACACAGATTTTGTTATGAAACACTGTTACTTTAATGTTTTTACCTCAATCTATGCATGGTAATAAGAGAGTTTTGTTTATCTATTAGCGAAGAAGTCATCGCTGAGGAAGAGAAAGATGCTTTGAGCAGACATTACAATTGGTTCTTGAAGATATTTTAGCACTGAAACATGATTATGCTAACAGTTTCATTCTTGGAATTGATTCCAAAACCAATGCCTCCAACCCAGTTTTAGAGCCACCAAAAAAAGATCCAGTTGAGTGCACAAAATTGCATACCAGAACCATATCCACATGGGCAAGAACATACCTAGTTGAAAAAGGATAAACCAAAACAAGGGTTCTGCCTCTGTTTTCCCCCATCCAACACTCAGTTATCTCAAAAAAAAAAAACAAAAAAAACCACCTTTTTATCTTTGTATACTTGCCTTCTTTTACTTCATATTGGAGGTAAGTCTCACTTCCGGTTGTATATATTCAGAAAAGGATAAATGTGACTTGGCCTATCTTTCAATCTTTGGAAAGAATTGCACTGAAGTGCTGAGCTGTTGTAATTAAAAAGGTCATTTTCTACCAATATTTAACATATCTGGAAGAGAAGATGCTGTTAGCGTCCACAATGGTGGACTTATGTTGTTTCTCTATAGATTATTTTCTATTTCTATGGCTTATCTTTTCAAAGAACTTTCCACGTGCTCTATCTCACTGAATTCAGCACAACGATCCTTTGAGTGGTGGATCTGCCCTCACCGGTAGGACTCACGGCAAGTTACTTATACTCCCGACTTCGTTACCTTGTTTGTAACAAGGGGTCCCCCCCAAATACAACTCACTTCAGTGTGACTGGAGCATTAAACGAGATAAGGCATGTGAGGCATTTCACATAGTGTCTGACGCAGTGATCATCACGCAACAGCCATTAGCTTTTTCAGGATGTTGCCATGTCCACAAACACCACCACTCCAGAAAACCAAGTGCATGATTGGGGATATCGGGGTATGCATGCTTTGGAAGGTTTTGCCTGATTCCTTTGCTCTCATGGGAAATCTGCCTAAACCAGACTCCTTCACATGTGAGATTCTGGTGTGGATTCTAATATTTAATGAATTGACGTTAGCAGCAACTCTTCCTGTCAGCAGCCAGTGTGGAAGACTGTAGAGTAGCCAAATTCTGAGTTTATTTTTCCATTCGACAAGTATTTCTCCAACACCTCCATTGTAGCTGGAGTTGTGCTAGGAGTTGTGAATACAGAAGGAAAACAAGATAGCCTTGGATATTACTATCCAGTTGTGATAAAGAAGAAAAGATGTTTTCTTCATGAAGGTCGACATCTTTATGTGAAGTAACGTGATACACGGATTAGATCTACTGAAGCACACAGAATCGGATGAACTATTCCTGGAACCGTCGGGCTTCTACTCTTAAGGACGGTGTCACTGCCACCAGATTATGTGTGTGTTTGTGAGTGTGCATACACGCACACTCACACTGTCAAGAACGGGCAAGAATAATTGACTAATACTTGCTCCCATTTCTTCTAGCTGTGACCTCAACTGTCACTACTATTGATTCCTCAAAGGCTTATCTGAAAGAGGAAAGGATTTTATTGTCTATGTTTGCCTCGATGTCATACTATAAGCTTTGTACCCCTCCTTCCAGGTTTAAGGTACAAAAGACCAATTATTCCTGGAATTCTGGGGCTCATAGTTTTCATATTTTTGATGACGGTCTCTCCTGTCTGTCAGCAGATCATGCGCATATACAGATGTCCCTATACCTTTGCACACACTGCCAAATAATGGGCACAAACAATTGACTAATACGTGCTCTCATTTCTTCTAGTTGTCACTGCTACTGATTCTACAACAGCCTCCCCAACAGAGCAAAGTGGTAGGTTTCTGTATATTTTTGCCTTCATGTCATGCTGTGGCAATTTTTTCCCCGTGATCAAATTACCCTTTGAACTTCCCTTGTTTGAGTAGACAATACTAATTATTCCAGAAATTGTAGGGCAGATGTTTTTGATGTGTCTCTCTGTTGCCAGATTTTATATATAAATTTACACACACATATATATATATATATATATATGTATGCACACAAATTTACATATACGTATGTATCAACTGCAAATTTATAGGTGGGAACAATTGACTAACATTTGCTCTCATTTCCTATAGAGGTCCCTACTATTCACTCTACAGAAGCTTATCTAAAAGATGAAAGCGGTAAGTTTTTGTATCTGTTTGCCTTTATGTCGTGCTATAAAATTATTTTCCGCTGGGTAAACTTAACTTTCGAAATTTCCTGCCTTAAGACAGAAAAATTAGAATGGCTGGATGTTGCAGAACAGACTGAGTGCTACTTTAAATCAATCTATCATGTCCTAGGAATCATCTTAACACAGTAAATCCTGGTTTGGGGATGAGACGACCGTCAGTTAGAGAGTGCAGTGATAGGCTCTAAATTATTTCAGCAGTGGACTTCATTCATTTGTCCAACTTCAGTTTCTAATAAGTGAGGAATATGTGATATCAAGGTGCTTCTAGATTTTTTTTTTTAAGTCTATGGTCCTTGCTAGTAGCTAAGAACTTCAACCGACACTTACTGAGAACTTCCTCTACAGAACTCATTGTGCTGTGTTTCGCATGTGTTGTCCTGTTTACTTCTCGTGACACTCCTAGGAGGTGGTGCAATACTTTCCCCCCATTCTGTAGATGAGGACAATGAGTTGAAATTAGTTAAGTCCCTTGCACCAACCACACAGTTAGATCGGGAGTTTCGATTTGGCCGTCTGGATCAAAAGTTCATACACTTACTCAGTTCTCTCTTCTTCCTCTAAGATATAGTTCTAGAGCAAGAAACCCCCAAACCAAGGCCCTGAGACACAGCGCACACATGGTGGGGGGTGGGTAAGTGCATGGGCTTCATTGTATCACAGACTGGACTCTGGACAGGTCTCTGTTCTTTTTAATGATTCGTTGCATCAATATAGGAAAATTACTTATAGTTTTTGAGCAACACTTTCCTCATCGGCCAACCAGAAATAATTACCCCTAACTCACTTAATGAAGACATGAGGTCCCCTACGTGGAATGTCTAGCATAGGGTATCTCATTCAGCTGGGACAGAATCAATGCTGGTTTGGGGTCTTTTCTTCCTACATACGTATACAGAACGTGAACAGAAGCATTGGCTCTAGCCCTGCTGACCTCTCCTCCATTTCCAATATCAAGGGGACTCTGGACCTCAGCAAACACCTTACCTGACCAAGGGCAAGGAGTCATGAGCACATCACCATTGAGATCCCTTTCCACAAGTGCTAATGATTCTGGAGTTCTGGCTTTTGAAGCTAAACCCTGTAAAAGGGAAATTTTCTCAGGAAGAGACTCAGCCTTGTGATTCAATGCATACCAATCTGGCTCACCATCATTATCTTTAATTAAAGAAAGACAAGGCTTTCCTAAGTGTTGTTCCATTTATTGGTGGCATAAGAGTCCCTCTGTTTGCCCATAGAATAGAAAGGTGTGGCTTTGGAACATAAAAAAAAGCAAAAAACAAAAGTTTACTTAACCTTTCTTAGCCTGAGTTTCGCCTTCCAAAACATCAAGAGCAGCAATGGTGTTTTTTAGGGTTGATACATGGATTAAGTGAAACTAGATATATAAAAGCACCTAGCAATTTGGCATACAAGAAATGCTCAAAAAGAGATTCCACTTTTGATAATCTTAACTGATCAGGATATAAGAGCACTGATACGTCTTCCAGGAATATTCTCCTCCACAAGCAGAGTCACTCTCACTTTCATCTCGCTATACACAAAGTATAACCCAGAACAGAGTTTTTAGGTGACAAAATGGTGTTCATATGAGGGAGAGGGATGGCAGCTGAAGAAAAAAAAATTGGATAATTAGGCCACCGCAGTTTTATTACGGTCTTATGTTTTCTAGATTTTTATTTTAAATACCAGTAAGGTCTAATTTCATAGTTAGAGATTGGGTGAGGCTACTGTGTACACGTGTACTCCCACTCTACATAATGAGTGTATTTTTTGCCATTGGTAAAGGCAGCTCAGCAAACATTTACTGCAGTACTGGCCTGTGCCAGGCCTGGAAGGGATGTGTGGGTGAGTACACTGGGATGGATTACTGTCCCAAGGAGGATGCACTATCGTGAAGAGAAAGCATTCTTTTCCTAGTCACTCACGTTCACTTGTGATTCAGGCCTGATGCCCCAAAGGCGTCCCTTTGATGCAGATGCTGCACGTATTTAGACAGTGTGTGCAGGGGGCTGAATCAGCCTGTGCCTGGGTTGTGGTCCTGTTACTCTCTAGACTCGGGACTTAAAGTCCCGAGTATGAACATAACAGACCTAAGGCTCCAGAGCACCTATACATAAGAAGGAATCGGTTTGCACTTTTCCCTGTGGTTAACAAGCTTTTTCCAGCTGTGGGGAACAAGCACACAACAAAACTTGTGAAGTCCTCTTCTGTGCACCAGTCCAAATTTCTGAAGTCAATCTTTATCTTCTTGGATCCTTAGTTTCTTCAGTGACCAACTTAAGTTTGAACACTTGCCTTGGCTTTCTCTTGGGTCTTTGAAGAAAAGCAAATGAAATAATGTCCGTGGAAACGCTTGCTTTTGGAAACGTTAACACGGATGTACTCATTTATGTCTTTACTGCATTTTTAAATACTCTGCAAGAACTAACTAACGTTAAGATTGAATCGATAGCCCTAATTTACCATTGCTACAGCTAAGAAACAGAGGAGATTCAAGTACGGGAATCACAAGTTACTATAACCACTAGGTTGAAGTGTCCTGTTAGGTCTTGATTTTTCTAGTGATCAGGGTAAAATAAGAAGTATAGTCAGTTCCATGGTGACTATCACAACGAAGCTCCAGTTCGTAATGCGTTTTCCTTGGCACCTAATTTCTGAAACAAATGTCTTCCGTGGTCTTCTCAGGGCAACAGAACTAATTAAGACATTTCTGTTCATGTCATTCAACAGCAAATTTCTAATGCTGATTTGTGGGAGTTTTTTTTTTTTTTTTGCTGTTGTGTTTAAAAGCCAAGACTATAACTTGGAAGCACAAGTCAATGAAGTGATTTTGAAGAAGACAAAACTAGTTTGGTGCAAGGTTTTGACCAACCTTGGTTGAGAAAGAAAACTTAGGATGCATACACAGATTTTGTTATGAAACACTGTTACTTTAATGTTTTTACCTCAATCTATGCATGGTAATAAGAGAGTTTTGTTTATCTATTAGCGAAGAAGTCATCGCTGAGGAAGAGAAAGATGCTTTGAGCAGACATTACAATTGGTTCTTGAAGATATTTTAGCACTGAAACATGATTATGCTAACAGTTTCATTCTTGGAATTGATTCCAAAACCAATGCCTCCAACCCAGTTTTAGAGCCACCAAAAAAAGATCCAGTTGAGTGCACAAAATTGCATACCAGAACCATATCCACATGGGCAAGAACATACCTAGTTGAAAAAGGATAAACCAAAACAAGGGTTCTGCCTCTGTTTTCCCCCATCCAACACTCAGTTATCTCAAAAAAAAAAAACAAAAAAAACCACCTTTTTATCTTTGTATACTTGCCTTCTTTTACTTCATATTGGAGGTAAGTCTCACTTCCGGTTGTATATATTCAGAAAAGGATAAATGTGACTTGGCCTATCTTTCAATCTTTGGAAAGAATTGCACTGAAGTGCTGAGCTGTTGTAATTAAAAAGGTCATTTTCTACCAATATTTAACATATCTGGAAGAGAAGATGCTGTTAGCGTCCACAATGGTGGACTTATGTTGTTTCTCTATAGATTATTTTCTATTTCTATGGCTTATCTTTTCAAAGAACTTTCCACGTGCTCTATCTCACTGAATTCAGCACAACGATCCTTTGAGTGGTGGATCTGCCCTCACCGGTAGGACTCACGGCAAGTTACTTATACTCCCAACCTCGTTACCTTGTTTGTAACAAGGGGTCCCCCCCAAATACAACTCACTTCAGTGTGACTGGAGCATTAAACGAGATAAGGCATGTGAGGCATTTCACATAGTGTCTGACGCAGTGATCATCACGCAACAGCCATTAGCTTTTTCAGGATGTTGCCATGTCCACAAACACCACCACTCCAGAAAACCAAGTGCATGATTGGGGATATCGGGGTATGCATGCTTTGGAAGGTTTTGCCTGATTCCTTTGCTCTCATGGGAAATCTGCCTAAACCAGACTCCTTCACATGTGAGATTCTGGTGTGGATTCTAATATTTAATGAATTGACGTTAGCAGCAACTCTTCCTGTCAGCAGCCAGTGTGGAAGACTGTAGAGTAGCCAAATTCTGAGTTTATTTTTCCATTCGACAAGTATTTCTCCAACACCTCCATTGTAGCTGGAGTTGTGCTAGGAGTTGTGAATACAGAAGGAAAACAAGATAGCCTTGGATATTACTATCCAGTTGTGATAAAGAAGAAAAGATGTTTTCTTCATGAAGGTCGACATCTTTATGTGAAGTAACGTGATACACGGATTAGATCTACTGAAGCACACAGAATCGGATGAACTATTCCTGGAACCGTCGGGCTTCTACTCTTAAGGACGGTGTCACTGCCACCAGATTATGTGTGTGTTTGTGAGTGTGCATACACGCACACTCACACTGTCAAGAACGGGCAAGAATAATTGACTAATACTTGCTCCCATTTCTTCTAGCTGTGACCTCAACTGTCACTACTATTGATTCCTCAAAGGCTTATCTGAAAGAGGAAAGGATTTTATTGTCTATGTTTGCCTCGATGTCATACTATAAGCTTTGTACCCCTCCTTCCAGGTTTAAGGTACAAAAGACCAATTATTCCTGGAATTCTGGGGCTCATAGTTTTCATATTTTTGATGACGGTCTCTCCTGTCTGTCAGCAGATCATGCGCATATACAGATGTCCCTATACCTTTGCACACACTGCCAAATAATGGGCACAAACAATTGACTAATACGTGCTCTCATTTCTTCTAGTTGTCACTGCTACTGATTCTACAACAGCCTCCCCAACAGAGCAAAGTGGTAGGTTTCTGTATATTTTTGCCTTCATGTCATGCTGTGGCAATTTTTTCCCCGTGATCAAATTACCCTTTGAACTTCCCTTGTTTGAGTAGACAATACTAATTATTCCAGAAATTGTAGGGCAGATGTTTTTGATGTGTCTCTCTGTTGCCAGATTTTATATATAAATTTACACACACACACATATATATATATATATATGTATGCACACAAATTTACATATACGTATGTATCAACTGCAAATTTATAGGTGGGAACAATTGACTAACATTTGCTCTCATTTCCTATAGAGGTCCCTACTATTCACTCTACAGAAGCTTATCTAAAAGATGAAAGCGGTAAGTTTTTGTATCTGTTTGCCTTTATGTCGTGCTATAAAATTATTTTCCGCTGGGTAAACTTAACTTTCGAAATTTCCTGCCTTAAGACAGAAAAATTAGAATGGCTGGATGTTGCAGAACAGACTGAATGCTACTTTAAATCAATCTATCATGTCCTAGGAATCATCTTAACACAGTAAATCCTGGTTTGGGGATGAGATGACCGTCAGTTAGAGAGTGCAGTGATAGGCTCTAAATTATTTCAGCAGTGGACTTCATTCATTTGTCCAACTTCAGTTTCTAATAAGTGAGGAATATGTGATATCAAGGTGCTTCTAGATTTTTTTTTTAAGTCTATGGTCCTTGCTAGTAGCTAAGAACTTCAACCGACACTTACTGAGAACTTCCTCTACAGAACTCATTGTGCTGTGTTTCGCATGTGTTGTCCTGTTTACTTCTCGTGACACTCCTAGGAGGTGGTGCAATACTTTCCCCCCATTCTGTAGATGAGGACAATGAGTTGAAATTAGTTAAGTCCCTTGCACCAACCACACAGTTAGATCGGGAGTTTCGATTTGGCCGTCTGGATCAAAAGTTCATACACTTACTCAGTTCTCTCTTCTTCCTCTAAGATATAGTTCTAGAGCAAGAAACCCCCAAACCAAGGCCCTGAGACACAGCGCACACATGGTGGGGGGTGGGTAAGTGCATGGGCTTCATTGTATCACAGACTGGACTCTGGACAGGTCTCTGTTCTTTTTAATGATTCGTTGCATCAATATAGGAAAATTACTTATAGTTTTTGAGCAACACTTTCCTCATCGGCCAACCAGAAATAATTACCCCTAACTCACTTAATGAAGACATGAGGTCCCCTACGTGGAATGTCTAGCATAGGGTATCTCATTCAGCTGGGACAGAATCAATGCTGGTTTGGGGTCTTTTCTTCCTACATACGTATACAGAACGTGAACAGAAGCATTGGCTCTAGCCCTGCTGACCTCTCCTCCATTTCCAATATCAAGGGGACTCTGGACCTCAGCAAACACCTTACCTGACCAAGGGCAAGGAGTCATGAGCACATCACCATTGAGATCCCTTTCCACAAGTGCTAATGATTCTGGAGTTCTGGCTTTTGAAGCTAAACCCTGTAAAAGGGAAATTTTCTCAGGAAGAGACTCAGCCTTGTGGTTCAATGCATACCAATCTGGCTCACCATCATTATCTTTAATTAAAGAAAGACAAGGCTTTCCTAAGTGTTGTTCCATTTATTGGTGGCATAAGAGTCCCTCTGTTTGCCCATAGAATAGAAAGGTGTGGCTTTGGAACATAAAAAAAAGCAAAAAACAAAAGTTTACTTAACCTTTCTTAGCCTGAGTTTCGCCTTCCAAAACATCAAGAGCAGCAATGGTGTTTTTTAGGGTTGATACATGGATTAAGTGAAACTAGATATATAAAAGCACCTAGCAATTTGGCATACAAGAAATGCTCAAAAAGAGATTCCACTTTTGATAATCTTAACTGATCAGGATATAAGAGCACTGATACGTCTTCCAGGAATATTCTCCTCCACAAGCAGAGTCACTCTCACTTTCATCTCGCTATACACAAAGTATAACCCAGAACAGAGTTTTTAGGTGACAAAATGGTGTTCATATGAGGGAGAGGGATGGCAGCTGAAGAAAAAAAAATTGGATAATTAGGCCACCGCAGTTTTATTACGGTCTTATGTTTTCTAGATTTTTATTTTAAATACCAGTAGGGTCTAATTTCATAGTTAGAGATTGGGTGAGGCTACTGTGTACACGTGTACTCCCACTCTACATAATGAGTGTATTTTTTGCCATTGGTAAAGGCAGCTCAGCAAACATTTACTGCAGTACTGGCCTGTGCCAGGCCTGGAAGGGATGTGTGGGTGAGTACACTGGGATGGATTACTGTCCCAAGGAGGATGCACTATCGTGAAGAGAAAGCATTCTTTTCCTAGTCACTCACGTTCACTTGTGATTCAGGCCTGATGCCCCAAAGGCGTCCCTTTGATGCAGATGCTGCACGTATTTAGACAGTGTGTGCAGGGGGCTGAATCAGCCTGTGCCTGGGTTGTGGTCCTGTTACTCTCTAGACTCGGGACTTAAAGTCCCGAGTATGAACATAACAGACCTAAGGCTCCAGAGCACCTATACATAAGAAGGAATCGGTTTGCACTTTTCCCTGTGGTTAACAAGCTTTTTCCAGCTGTGGGGAACAAGCACACAACAAAACTTGTGAAGTCCTCTTCTGTGCACCAGTCCAAATTTCTGAAGTCAATCTTTATCTTCTTGGATCCTTAGTTTCTTCAGTGACCAACTTAAGTTTGAACACTTGCCTTGGCTTTCTCTTGGGTCTTTGAAGAAAAGCAAATGAAATAATGTCCGTGGAAACACTTGCTTTTGGAAACGTTAACACGGATGTACTCATTTATGTCTTTACTGCATTTTTAAATACTCTTTGCAAGAACTAACTAACGTTAAGATTGAATCGATAGCCCTAATTTACCATTGCTACAGCTAAGAAACAGAGGAGATTCAAGTACGGGAATCACAAGTTACTATAACCACTAGGTTGAAGTGTCCTGTTAGGTCTTGATTTTTCTAGTGATCAGGGTAAAATAAGAAGTATAGTCAGTTCCATGGTGATTATCACAACGAAGCTCCAGTTCGTAATGCGTTTTCCTTGGCACCTAATTTCTGAAACAAATGTCTTCCGTGGTCTTCTCAGGGCAACAGAACTAATTAAGACATTTCTGTTCATGTCATTCAACAGCAAATTTCTAATGCTGATTTGTGGGAGTTTTTTTTTTTTTTTTTTTTTTGCTGTTGTGTTTAAAAGCCAAGACTATAACTTGGAAGCACAAGTCAATGAAGTGATTTTGAAGAAGACAAAACTAGTTTGGTGCAAGGTTTTGACCAACCTTGGTTGAGAAAGAAAACTTAGGATGCATACACAGATTTTGTTATGAAACACTGTTACTTTAATGTTTTTACCTCAATCTATGCATGGTAATAAGAGAGTTTTGTTTATCTATTAGCGAAGAAGTCATCGCTGAGGAAGAGAAAGATGCTTTGAGCAGACATTACAATTGGTTCTTGAAGATATTTTAGCACTGAAACATGATTATGCTAACAGTTTCATTCTTGGAATTGATTCCAAAACCAATGCCTCCAACCCAGTTTTAGAGCCACCAAAAAAAGATCCAGTTGAGTGCACAAAATTGCATACCAGAACCATATCCACATGGGCAAGAACATACCTAGTTGAAAAAGGATAAACCAAAACAAGGGTTCTGCCTCTGTTTTCCCCCATCCAACACTCAGTTATCTCAAAAAAAAAAAAAAAAAAAACCACCTTTTTATCTTTGTATACTTGCCTTCTTTTACTTCATATTGGAGGTAAGTCTCACTTCCGGTTGTATATATTCAGAAAAGGATAAATGTGACTTGGCCTATCTTTCAATCTTTGGAAAGAATTGCACTGAAGTGCTGAGCTGTTGTAATTAAAAAGGTCATTTTCTACCAATATTTAACATATCTGGAAGAGAAGATGCTGTTAGCGTCCACAATGGTGGACTTATGTTGTTTCTCTATAGATTATTTTCTATTTCTATGGCTTATCTTTTCAAAGAACTTTCCACGTGCTCTATCTCACTGAATTCAGCACAACGATCCTTTGAGTGGTGGATCTGCCCTCACCGGTAGGACTCACGGCAAGTTACTTATACTCCCGACCTCGTTACCTTGTTTGTAACAAGGGGTCCCCCCCAAATACAACTCACTTCAGTGTGACTGGAGCATTAAACGAGATAAGGCATGTGAGGCATTTCACATAGTGTCTGACGCAGTGATCATCACGCAACAGCCATTAGCTTTTTCAGGATGTTGCCATGTCCACAAACACCACCACTCCAGAAAACCAAGTGCATGATTGGGGATATCGGGGTATGCATGCTTTGGAAGGTTTTGCCTGATTCCTTTGCTCTCATGGGAAATCTGCCTAAACCAGACTCCTTCACATGTGAGATTCTGGTGTGGATTCTAATATTTAATGAATTGACGTTAGCAGCAACTCTTCCTGTCAGCAGCCAGTGTGGAAGACTGTAGAGTAGCCAAATTCTGAGTTTATTTTTCCATTCGACAAGTATTTCTCCAACACCTCCATTGTAGCTGGAGTTGTGCTAGGAGTTGTGAATACAGAAGGAAAACAAGATAGCCTTGGATATTACTATCCAGTTGTGATAAAGAAGAAAAGATGTTTTCTTCATGAAGGTCGACATCTTTATGTGAAGTAACGTGATACACGGATTAGATCTACTGAAGCACACAGAATCGGATGAACTATTCCTGGAACCGTCGGGCTTCTACTCTTAAGGACGGTGTCACTGCCACCAGATTATGTGTGTGTTTGTGAGTGTGCATACACGCACACTCACACTGTCAAGAACGGGCAAGAATAATTGACTAATACTTGCTCCCATTTCTTCTAGCTGTGACCTCAACTGTCACTACTATTGATTCCTCAAAGGCTTATCTGAAAGAGGAAAGGATTTTATTGTCTATGTTTGCCTCGATGTCATACTATAAGCTTTGTACCCCTCCTTCCAGGTTTAAGGTACAAAAGACCAATTATTCCTGGAATTCTGGGGCTCATAGTTTTCATATTTTTGATGACGGTCTCTCCTGTCTGTCAGCAGATCATGCGCATATACAGATGTCCCTATACCTTTGCACACACTGCCAAATAATGGGCACAAACAATTGACTAATACGTGCTCTCATTTCTTCTAGTTGTCACTGCTACTGATTCTACAACAGCCTCCCCAACAGAGCAAAGTGGTAGGTTTCTGTATATTTTTGCCTTCATGTCATGCTGTGGCAATTTTTTCCCCGTGATCAAATTACCCTTTGAACTTCCCTTGTTTGAGTAGACAATACTAATTATTCCAGAAATTGTAGGGCAGATGTTTTTGATGTGTCTCTCTGTTGCCAGATTTTATATATAAATTTACACACACATATATATATATATATATATATATATATATATATGTATGCACACAAATTTACATATACGTATGTATCAACTGCAAATTTATAGGTGGGAACAATTGACTAACATTTGCTCTCATTTCCTATAGAGGTCCCTACTATTCACTCTACAGAAGCTTATCTAAAAGATGAAAGCGGTAAGTTTTTGTATCTGTTTGCCTTTATGTCGTGCTATAAAATTATTTTCCGCTGGGTAAACTTAACTTTCGAAATTTCCTGCCTTAAGACAGAAAAATTAGAATGGCTGGATGTTGCAGAACAGACTGAATGCTACTTTAAATCAATCTATCATGTCCTAGGAATCATCTTAACACAGTAAATCCTGGTTTGGGGATGAGATGACCGTCAGTTAGAGAGTGCAGTGATAGGCTCTAAATTATTTCAGCAGTGGACTTCATTCATTTGTCCAACTTCAGTTTCTAATAAGTGAGGAATATGTGATATCAAGGTGCTTCTAGATTTTTTTTTTAAGTCTATGGTCCTTGCTAGTAGCTAAGAACTTCAACCGACACTTACTGAGAACTTCCTCTACAGAACTCATTGTGCTGTGTTTCGCATGTGTTGTCCTGTTTACTTCTCGTGACACTCCTAGGAGGTGGTGCAATACTTTCCCCCCATTCTGTAGATGAGGACAATGAGTTGAAATTAGTTAAGTCCCTTGCACCAACCACACAGTTAGATCGGGAGTTTCGATTTGGCCGTCTGGATCAAAAGTTCATACACTTACTCAGTTCTCTCTTCTTCCTCTAAGATATAGTTCTAGAGCAAGAAACCCCCAAACCAAGGCCCTGAGACACAGCGCACACATGGTGGGGGGTGGGTAAGTGCATGGGCTTCATTGTATCACAGACTGGACTCTGGACAGGTCTCTGTTCTTTTTAATGATTCGTTGCATCAATATAGGAAAATTACTTATAGTTTTTGAGCAACACTTTCCTCATCGGCCAACCAGAAATAATTACCCCTAACTCACTTAATGAAGACATGAGGTCCCCTACGTGGAATGTCTAGCATAGGGTATCTCATTCAGCTGGGACAGAATCAATGCTGGTTTGGGGTCTTTTCTTCCTACATACGTATACAGAACGTGAACAGAAGCATTGGCTCTAGCCCTGCTGACCTCTCCTCCATTTCCAATATCAAGGGGACTCTGGACCTCAGCAAACACCTTACCTGACCAAGGGCAAGGAGTCATGAGCACATCACCATTGAGATCCCTTTCCACAAGTGCTAATGATTCTGGAGTTCTGGCTTTTGAAGCTAAACCCTGTAAAAGGGAAATTTTCTCAGGAAGAGACTCAGCCTTGTGGTTCAATGCATACCAATCTGGCTCACCATCATTATCTTTAATTAAAGAAAGACAAGGCTTTCCTAAGTGTTGTTCCATTTATTGGTGGCATAAGAGTCCCTCTGTTTGCCCATAGAATAGAAAGGTGTGGCTTTGGAACATAAAAAAAAGCAAAAAACAAAAGTTTACTTAACCTTTCTTAGCCTGAGTTTCGCCTTCCAAAACATCAAGAGCAGCAATGGTGTTTTTTAGGGTTGATACATGGATTAAGTGAAACTAGATATATAAAAGCACCTAGCAATTTGGCATACAAGAAATGCTCAAAAAGAGATTCCACTTTTGATAATCTTAACTGATCAGGATATAAGAGCACTGATACGTCTTCCAGGAATATTCTCCTCCACAAGCAGAGTCACTCTCACTTTCATCTCGCTATACACAAAGTATAACCCAGAACAGAGTTTTTAGGTGACAAAATGGTGTTCATATGAGGGAGAGGGATGGCAGCTGAAGAAAAAAAAATTGGATAATTAGGCCACCGCAGTTTTATTACGGTCTTATGTTTTCTAGATTTTTATTTTAAATACCAGTAGGGTC
Source organism: Tapirus indicus (assembly GCA_031878705.1). NCBI lineage: Eukaryota > Metazoa > Chordata > Mammalia > Perissodactyla > Tapiridae > Tapirus > Tapirus indicus. Next base: position 78,745,533 of record CM062917.1, read on the forward strand.
TAATTTCATAGTTAGAGATTGGGTGAGGCTACTGTGTACACGTGTACTCCCACTCTACATAATGAGTGTATTTTTTGCCATTGGTAAAGGCAGCTCAGCAAACATTTACTGCAGTACTGGCCTGTGCCAGGCCTGGAAGGGATGTGTGGGTGAGTACACTGGGATGGATTACTGTCCCAAGGAGGATGCACTATCGTGAAGAGAAAGCATTCTTTTCCTAGTCACTCACGTTCACTTGTGATTCAGGCCTGATGCCCCAAAGGCGTCCCTTTGATGCAGATGCTGCACGTATTTAGACAGTGTGTGCAGGGGGCTGAATCAGCCTGTGCCTGGGTTGTGGTCCTGTTACTCTCTAGACTCGGGACTTAAAGTCCCGAGTATGAACATAACAGACCTAAGGCTCCAGAGCACCTATACATAAGAAGGAATCGGTTTGCACTTTTCCCTGTGGTTAACAAGCTTTTTCCAGCTGTGGGGAACAAGCACACAACAAAACTTGTGAAGTCCTCTTCTGTGCACCAGTCCAAATTTCTGAAGTCAATCTTTATCTTCTTGGATCCTTAGTTTCTTCAGTGACCAACTTAAGTTTGAACACTTGCCTTGGCTTTCTCTTGGGTCTTTGAAGAAAAGCAAATGAAATAATGTCCGTGGAAACACTTGCTTTTGGAAACGTTAACACGGATGTACTCATTTATGTCTTTACTGCATTTTTAAATACTCTTTGCAAGAACTAACTAACGTTAAGATTGAATCGATAGCCCTAATTTACCATTGCTACAGCTAAGAAACAGAGGAGATTCAAGTACGGGAATCACAAGTTACTATAACCACTAGGTTGAAGTGTCCTGTTAGGTCTTGATTTTTCTAGTGATCAGGGTAAAATAAGAAGTATAGTCAGTTCCATGGTGATTATCACAACGAAGCTCCAGTTCGTAATGCGTTTTCCTTGGCACCTAATTTCTGAAACAAATGTCTTCCGTGGTCTTCTCAGGGCAACAGAACTAATTAAGACATTTCTGTTCATGTCATTCAACAGCAAATTTCTAATGCTGATTTGTGGGAGTTTTTTTTTTTTTTTTTTTTTTGCTGTTGTGTTTAAAAGCCAAGACTATAACTTGGAAGCACAAGTCAATGAAGTGATTTTGAAGAAGACAAAACTAGTTTGGTGCAAGGTTTTGACCAACCTTGGTTGAGAAAGAAAACTTAGGATGCATACACAGATTTTGTTATGAAACACTGTTACTTTAATGTTTTTACCTCAATCTATGCATGGTAATAAGAGAGTTTTGTTTATCTATTAGCGAAGAAGTCATCGCTGAGGAAGAGAAAGATGCTTTGAGCAGACATTACAATTGGTTCTTGAAGATATTTTAGCACTGAAACATGATTATGCTAACAGTTTCATTCTTGGAATTGATTCCAAAACCAATGCCTCCAACCCAGTTTTAGAGCCACCAAAAAAAGATCCAGTTGAGTGCACAAAATTGCATACCAGAACCATATCCACATGGGCAAGAACATACCTAGTTGAAAAAGGATAAACCAAAACAAGGGTTCTGCCTCTGTTTTCCCCCATCCAACACTCAGTTATCTCAAAAAAAAAAAAAAAAAAAACCACCTTTTTATCTTTGTATACTTGCCTTCTTTTACTTCATATTGGAGGTAAGTCTCACTTCCGGTTGTATATATTCAGAAAAGGATAAATGTGACTTGGCCTATCTTTCAATCTTTGGAAAGAATTGCACTGAAGTGCTGAGCTGTTGTAATTAAAAAGGTCATTTTCTACCAATATTTAACATATCTGGAAGAGAAGATGCTGTTAGCGTCCACAATGGTGGACTTATGTTGTTTCTCTATAGATTATTTTCTATTTCTATGGCTTATCTTTTCAAAGAACTTTCCACGTGCTCTATCTCACTGAATTCAGCACAACGATCCTTTGAGTGGTGGATCTGCCCTCACCGGTAGGACTCACGGCAAGTTACTTATACTCCCGACTTCGTTACCTTGTTTGTAACAAGGGGTCCCCCCCAAATACAACTCACTTCAGTGTGACTGGAGCATTAAACGAGATAAGGCATGTGAGGCATTTCACATAGTGTCTGACGCAGTGATCATCACGCAACAGCCATTAGCTTTTTCAGGATGTTGCCATGTCCACAAACACCACCACTCCAGAAAACCAAGTGCATGATTGGGGATATCGGGGTATGCATGCTTTGGAAGGTTTTGCCTGATTCCTTTGCTCTCATGGGAAATCTGCCTAAACCAGACTCCTTCACATGTGAGATTCTGGTGTGGATTCTAATATTTAATGAATTGACGTTAGCAGCAACTCTTCCTGTCAGCAGCCAGTGTGGAAGACTGTAGAGTAGCCAAATTCTGAGTTTATTTTTCCATTCGACAAGTATTTCTCCAACACCTCCATTGTAGCTGGAGTTGTGCTAGGAGTTGTGAATACAGAAGGAAAACAAGATAGCCTTGGATATTACTATCCAGTTGTGATAAAGAAGAAAAGATGTTTTCTTCATGAAGGTCGACATCTTTATGTGAAGTAACGTGATACACGGATTAGATCTACTGAAGCACACAGAATCGGATGAACTATTCCTGGAACCGTCGGGCTTCTACTCTTAAGGACGGTGTCACTGCCACCAGATTATGTGTGTGTTTGTGAGTGTGCATACACGCACACTCACACTGTCAAGAACGGGCAAGAATAATTGACTAATACTTGCTCCCATTTCTTCTAGCTGTGACCTCAACTGTCACTACTATTGATTCCTCAAAGGCTTATCTGAAAGAGGAAAGGATTTTATTGTCTATGTTTGCCTCGATGTCATACTATAAGCTTTGTACCCCTCCTTCCAGGTTTAAGGTACAAAAGACCAATTATTCCTGGAATTCTGGGGCTCATAGTTTTCATATTTTTGATGACGGTCTCTCCTGTCTGTCAGCAGATCATGCGCATATACAGATGTCCCTATACCTTTGCACACACTGCCAAATAATGGGCACAAACAATTGACTAATACGTGCTCTCATTTCTTCTAGTTGTCACTGCTACTGATTCTACAACAGCCTCCCCAACAGAGCAAAGTGGTAGGTTTCTGTATATTTTTGCCTTCATGTCATGCTGTGGCAATTTTTTCCCCGTGATCAAATTACCCTTTGAACTTCCCTTGTTTGAGTAGACAATACTAATTATTCCAGAAATTGTAGGGCAGATGTTTTTGATGTGTCTCTCTGTTGCCAGATTTTATATATAAATTTACACACACATATATATATATATATATATATATATATATATATGTATGCACACAAATTTACATATACGTATGTATCAACTGCAAATTTATAGGTGGGAACAATTGACTAACATTTGCTCTCATTTCCTATAGAGGTCCCTACTATTCACTCTACAGAAGCTTATCTAAAAGATGAAAGCGGTAAGTTTTTGTATCTGTTTGCCTTTATGTCGTGCTATAAAATTATTTTCCGCTGGGTAAACTTAACTTTCGAAATTTCCTGCCTTAAGACAGAAAAATTAGAATGGCTGGATGTTGCAGAACAGACTGAGTGCTACTTTAAATCAATCTATCATGTCCTAGGAATCATCTTAACACAGTAAATCCTGGTTTGGGGATGAGACGACCGTCAGTTAGAGAGTGCAGTGATAGGCTCTAAATTATTTCAGCAGTGGACTTCATTCATTTGTCCAACTTCAGTTTCTAATAAGTGAGGAATATGTGATATCAAGGTGCTTCTAGATTTTTTTTTTTAAGTCTATGGTCCTTGCTAGTAGCTAAGAACTTCAACCGACACTTACTGAGAACTTCCTCTACAGAACTCATTGTGCTGTGTTTCGCATGTGTTGTCCTGTTTACTTCTCGTGACACTCCTAGGAGGTGGTGCAATACTTTCCCCCCATTCTGTAGATGAGGACAATGAGTTGAAATTAGTTAAGTCCCTTGCACCAACCACACAGTTAGATCGGGAGTTTCGATTTGGCCGTCTGGATCAAAAGTTCATACACTTACTCAGTTCTCTCTTCTTCCTCTAAGATATAGTTCTAGAGCAAGAAACCCCCAAACCAAGGCCCTGAGACACAGCGCACACATGGTGGGGGGTGGGTAAGTGCATGGGCTTCATTGTATCACAGACTGGACTCTGGACAGGTCTCTGTTCTTTTTAATGATTCGTTGCATCAATATAGGAAAATTACTTATAGTTTTTGAGCAACACTTTCCTCATCGGCCAACCAGAAATAATTACCCCTAACTCACTTAATGAAGACATGAGGTCCCCTACGTGGAATGTCTAGCATAGGGTATCTCATTCAGCTGGGACAGAATCAATGCTGGTTTGGGGTCTTTTCTTCCTACATACGTATACAGAACGTGAACAGAAGCATTGGCTCTAGCCCTGCTGACCTCTCCTCCATTTCCAATATCAAGGGGACTCTGGACCTCAGCAAACACCTTACCTGACCAAGGGCAAGGAGTCATGAGCACATCACCATTGAGATCCCTTTCCACAAGTGCTAATGATTCTGGAGTTCTGGCTTTTGAAGCTAAACCCTGTAAAAGGGAAATTTTCTCAGGAAGAGACTCAGCCTTGTGGTTCAATGCATACCAATCTGGCTCACCATCATTATCTTTAATTAAAGAAAGACAAGGCTTTCCTAAGTGTTGTTCCATTTATTGGTGGCATAAGAGTCCCTCTGTTTGCCCATAGAATAGAAAGGTGTGGCTTTGGAACATAAAAAAAAGCAAAAAACAAAAGTTTACTTAACCTTTCTTAGCCTGAGTTTCGCCTTCCAAAACATCAAGAGCAGCAATGGTGTTTTTTAGGGTTGATACATGGATTAAGTGAAACTAGATATATAAAAGCACCTAGCAATTTGGCATACAAGAAATGCTCAAAAAGAGATTCCACTTTTGATAATCTTAACTGATCAGGATATAAGAGCACTGATACGTCTTCCAGGAATATTCTCCTCCACAAGCAGAGTCACTCTCACTTTCATCTCGCTATACACAAAGTATAACCCAGAACAGAGTTTTTAGGTGACAAAATGGTGTTCATATGAGGGAGAGGGATGGCAGCTGAAGAAAAAAAAATTGGATAATTAGGCCACCGCAGTTTTATTACGGTCTTATGTTTTCTAGATTTTTATTTTAAATACCAGTAAGGTCTAATTTCATAGTTAGAGATTGGGTGAGGCTACTGTGTACACGTGTACTCCCACTCTACATAATGAGTGTATTTTTTGCCATTGGTAAAGGCAGCTCAGCAAACATTTACTGCAGTACTGGCCTGTGCCAGGCCTGGAAGGGATGTGTGGGTGAGTACACTGGGATGGATTACTGTCCCAAGGAGGATGCACTATCGTGAAGAGAAAGCATTCTTTTCCTAGTCACTCACGTTCACTTGTGATTCAGGCCTGATGCCCCAAAGGCGTCCCTTTGATGCAGATGCTGCACGTATTTAGACAGTGTGTGCAGGGGGCTGAATCAGCCTGTGCCTGGGTTGTGGTCCTGTTACTCTCTAGACTCGGGACTTAAAGTCCCGAGTATGAACATAACAGACCTAAGGCTCCAGAGCACCTATACATAAGAAGGAATCGGTTTGCACTTTTCCCTGTGGTTAACAAGCTTTTTCCAGCTGTGGGGAACAAGCACACAACAAAACTTGTGAAGTCCTCTTCTGTGCACCAGTCCAAATTTCTGAAGTCAATCTTTATCTTCTTGGATCCTTAGTTTCTTCAGTGACCAACTTAAGTTTGAACACTTGCCTTGGCTTTCTCTTGGGTCTTTGAAGAAAAGCAAATGAAATAATGTCCGTGGAAACGCTTGCTTTTGGAAACGTTAACACGGATGTACTCATTTATGTCTTTACTGCATTTTTAAATACTCTGCAAGAACTAACTAACGTTAAGATTGAATCGATAGCCCTAATTTACCATTGCTACAGCTAAGAAACAGAGGAGATTCAAGTACGGGAATCACAAGTTACTATAACCACTAGGTTGAAGTGTCCTGTTAGGTCTTGATTTTTCTAGTGATCAGGGTAAAATAAGAAGTATAGTCAGTTCCATGGTGACTATCACAACGAAGCTCCAGTTCGTAATGCGTTTTCCTTGGCACCTAATTTCTGAAACAAATGTCTTCCGTGGTCTTCTCAGGGCAACAGAACTAATTAAGACATTTCTGTTCATGTCATTCAACAGCAAATTTCTAATGCTGATTTGTGGGAGTTTTTTTTTTTTTTGCTGTTGTGTTTAAAAGCCAAGACTATAACTTGGAAGCACAAGTCAATGAAGTGATTTTGAAGAAGACAAAACTAGTTTGGTGCAAGGTTTTGACCAACCTTGGTTGAGAAAGAAAACTTAGGATGCATACACAGATTTTGTTATGAAACACTGTTACTTTAATGTTTTTACCTCAATCTATGCATGGTAATAAGAGAGTTTTGTTTATCTATTAGCGAAGAAGTCATCGCTGAGGAAGAGAAAGATGCTTTGAGCAGACATTACAATTGGTTCTTGAAGATATTTTAGCACTGAAACATGATTATGCTAACAGTTTCATTCTTGGAATTGATTCCAAAACCAATGCCTCCAACCCAGTTTTAGAGCCACCAAAAAAAGATCCAGTTGAGTGCACAAAATTGCATACCAGAACCATATCCACATGGGCAAGAACATACCTAGTTGAAAAAGGATAAACCAAAACAAGGGTTCTGCCTCTGTTTTCCCCCATCCAACACTCAGTTATCTCAAAAAAAAAAAAAAAAAAAACCACCTTTTTATCTTTGTATACTTGCCTTCTTTTACTTCATATTGGAGGTAAGTCTCACTTCCGGTTGTATATATTCAGAAAAGGATAAATGTGACTTGGCCTATCTTTCAATCTTTGGAAAGAATTGCACTGAAGTGCTGAGCTGTTGTAATTAAAAAGGTCATTTTCTACCAATATTTAACATATCTGGAAGAGAAGATGCTGTTAGCGTCCACAATGGTGGACTTATGTTGTTTCTCTATAGATTATTTTCTATTTCTATGGCTTATCTTTTCAAAGAACTTTCCACGTGCTCTATCTCACTGAATTCAGCACAACGATCCTTTGAGTGGTGGATCTGCCCTCACCGGTAGGACTCACGGCAAGTTACTTATACTCCCGACCTCGTTACCTTGTTTGTAACAAGGGGTCCCCCCCAAATACAACTCACTTCAGTGTGACTGGAGCATTAAACGAGATAAGGCATGTGAGGCATTTCACATAGTGTCTGACGCAGTGATCATCACGCAACAGCCATTAGCTTTTTCAGGATGTTGCCATGTCCACAAACACCACCACTCCAGAAAACCAAGTGCATGATTGGGGATATCGGGGTATGCATGCTTTGGAAGGTTTTGCCTGATTCCTTTGCTCTCATGGGAAATCTGCCTAAACCAGACTCCTTCACATGTGAGATTCTGGTGTGGATTCTAATATTTAATGAATTGACGTTAGCAGCAACTCTTCCTGTCAGCAGCCAGTGTGGAAGACTGTAGAGTAGCCAAATTCTGAGTTTATTTTTCCATTCGACAAGTATTTCTCCAACACCTCCATTGTAGCTGGAGTTGTGCTAGGAGTTGTGAATACAGAAGGAAAACAAGATAGCCTTGGATATTACTATCCAGTTGTGATAAAGAAGAAAAGATGTTTTCTTCATGAAGGTCGACATCTTTATGTGAAGTAACGTGATACACGGATTAGATCTACTGAAGCACACAGAATCGGATGAACTATTCCTGGAACCGTCGGGCTTCTACTCTTAAGGACGGTGTCACTGCCACCAGATTATGTGTGTGTTTGTGAGTGTGCATACACGCACACTCACACTGTCAAGAACGGGCAAGAATAATTGACTAATACTTGCTCCCATTTCTTCTAGCTGTGACCTCAACTGTCACTACTATTGATTCCTCAAAGGCTTATCTGAAAGAGGAAAGGATTTTATTGTCTATGTTTGCCTCGATGTCATACTATAAGCTTTGTACCCCTCCTTCCAGGTTTAAGGTACAAAAGACCAATTATTCCTGGAATTCTGGGGCTCATAGTTTTCATATTTTTGATGACGGTCTCTCCTGTCTGTCAGCAGATCATGCGCATATACAGATGTCCCTATACCTTTGCACACACTGCCAAATAATGGGCACAAACAATTGACTAATACGTGCTCTCATTTCTTCTAGTTGTCACTGCTACTGATTCTACAACAGCCTCCCCAACAGAGCAAAGTGGTAGGTTTCTGTATATTTTTGCCTTCATGTCATGCTGTGGCAATTTTTTCCCCGTGATCAAATTACCCTTTGAACTTCCCTTGTTTGAGTAGACAATACTAATTATTCCAGAAATTGTAGGGCAGATGTTTTTGATGTGTCTCTCTGTTGCCAGATTTTATATATAAATTTACACACACACATATATATATATATATATATATGTATGCACACAAATTTACATATACGTATGTATCAACTGCAAATTTATAGGTGGGAACAATTGACTAACATTTGCTCTCATTTCCTATAGAGGTCCCTACTATTCACTCTACAGAAGCTTATCTAAAAGATGAAAGCGGTAAGTTTTTGTATCTGTTTGCCTTTATGTCGTGCTATAAAATTATTTTCCGCTGGGTAAACTTAACTTTCGAAATTTCCTGCCTTAAGACAGAAAAATTAGAATGGCTGGATGTTGCAGAACAGACTGAATGCTACTTTAAATCAATCTATCATGTCCTAGGAATCATCTTAACACAGTAAATCCTGGTTTGGGGATGAGATGACCGTCAGTTAGAGAGTGCAGTGATAGGCTCTAAATTATTTCAGCAGTGGACTTCATTCATTTGTCCAACTTCAGTTTCTAATAAGTGAGGAATATGTGATATCAAGGTGCTTCTAGATTTTTTTTTTAAGTCTATGGTCCTTGCTAGTAGCTAAGAACTTCAACCGACACTTACTGAGAACTTCCTCTACAGAACTCATTGTGCTGTGTTTCGCATGTGTTGTCCTGTTTACTTCTCGTGACACTCCTAGGAGGTGGTGCAATACTTTCCCCCCATTCTGTAGATGAGGACAATGAGTTGAAATTAGTTAAGTCCCTTGCACCAACCACACAGTTAGATCGGGAGTTTCGATTTGGCCGTCTGGATCAAAAGTTCATACACTTACTCAGTTCTCTCTTCTTCCTCTAAGATATAGTTCTAGAGCAAGAAACCCCCAAACCAAGGCCCTGAGACACAGCGCACACATGGTGGGGGGTGGGTAAGTGCATGGGCTTCATTGTATCACAGACTGGACTCTGGACAGGTCTCTGTTCTTTTTAATGATTCGTTGCATCAATATAGGAAAATTACTTATAGTTTTTGAGCAACACTTTCCTCATCGGCCAACCAGAAATAATTACCCCTAACTCACTTAATGAAGACATGAGGTCCCCTACGTGGAATGTCTAGCATAGGGTATCTCATTCAGCTGGGACAGAATCAATGCTGGTTTGGGGTCTTTTCTTCCTACATACGTATACAGAACGTGAACAGAAGCATTGGCTCTAGCCCTGCTGACCTCTCCTCCATTTCCAATATCAAGGGGACTCTGGACCTCAGCAAACACCTTACCTGACCAAGGGCAAGGAGTCATGAGCACATCACCATTGAGATCCCTTTCCACAAGTGCTAATGATTCTGGAGTTCTGGCTTTTGAAGCTAAACCCTGTAAAAGGGAAATTTTCTCAGGAAGAGACTCAGCCTTGTGGTTCAATGCATACCAATCTGGCTCACCATCATTATCTTTAATTAAAGAAAGACAAGGCTTTCCTAAGTGTTGTTCCATTTATTGGTGGCATAAGAGTCCCTCTGTTTGCCCATAGAATAGAAAGGTGTGGCTTTGGAACATAAAAAAAAGCAAAAAACAAAAGTTTACTTAACCTTTCTTAGCCTGAGTTTCGCCTTCCAAAACATCAAGAGCAGCAATGGTGTTTTTTAGGGTTGATACATGGATTAAGTGAAACTAGATATATAAAAGCACCTAGCAATTTGGCATACAAGAAATGCTCAAAAAGAGATTCCACTTTTGATAATCTTAACTGATCAGGATATAAGAGCACTGATACGTCTTCCAGGAATATTCTCCTCCACAAGCAGAGTCACTCTCACTTTCATCTCGCTATACACAAAGTATAACCCAGAACAGAGTTTTTAGGTGACAAAATGGTGTTCATATGAGGGAGAGGGATGGCAGCTGAAGAAAAAAAAATTGGATAATTAGGCCACCGCAGTTTTATTACGGTCTTATGTTTTCTAGATTTTTATTTTAAATACCAGTAAGGTCTAATTTCATAGTTAGAGATTGGGTGAGGCTACTGTGTACACGTGTACTCCCACTCTACATAATGAGTGTATTTTTTGCCATTGGTAAAGGCAGCTCAGCAAACATTTACTGCAGTACTGGCCTGTGCCAGGCCTGGAAGGGATGTGTGGGTGAGTACACTGGGATGGATTACTGTCCCAAGGAGGATGCACTATCGTGAAGAGAAAGCATTCTTTTCCTAGTCACTCACGTTCACTTGTGATTCAGGCCTGATGCCCCAAAGGCGTCCCTTTGATGCAGATGCTGCACGTATTTAGACAGTGTGTGCAGGGGGCTGAATCAGCCTGTGCCTGGGTTGTGGTCCTGTTACTCTCTAGACTCGGGACTTAAAGTCCCGAGTATGAACATAACAGACCTAAGGCTCCAGAGCACCTATACATAAGAAGGAATCGGTTTGCACTTTTCCCTGTGGTTAACAAGCTTTTTCCAGCTGTGGGGAACAAGCACACAACAAAACTTGTGAAGTCCTCTTCTGTGCACCAGTCCAAATTTCTGAAGTCAATCTTTATCTTCTTGGATCCTTAGTTTCTTCAGTGACCAACTTAAGTTTGAACACTTGCCTTGGCTTTCTCTTGGGTCTTTGAAGAAAAGCAAATGAAATAATGTCCGTGGAAACACTTGCTTTTGGAAACGTTAACACGGATGTACTCATTTATGTCTTTACTGCATTTTTAAATACTCTTTGCAAGAACTAACTAACGTTAAGATTGAATCGATAGCCCTAATTTACCATTGCTACAGCTAAGAAACAGAGGAGATTCAAGTACGGGAATCACAAGTTACTATAACCACTAGGTTGAAGTGTCCTGTTAGGTCTTGATTTTTCTAGTGATCAGGGTAAAATAAGAAGTATAGTCAGTTCCATGGTGATTATCACAACGAAGCTCCAGTTCGTAATGCGTTTTCCTTGGCACCTAATTTCTGAAACAAATGTCTTCCGTGGTCTTCTCAGGGCAACAGAACTAATTAAGACATTTCTGTTCATGTCATTCAACAGCAAATTTCTAATGCTGATTTGTGGGAGTTTTTTTTTTTTTGCTGTTGTGTTTAAAAGCCAAGACTATAACTTGGAAGCACAAGTCAATGAAGTGATTTTGAAGAAGACAAAACTAGTTTGGTGCAAGGTTTTGACCAACCTTGGTTGAGAAAGAAAACTTAGGATGCATACACAGATTTTGTTATGAAACACTGTTACTTTAATGTTTTTACCTCAATCTATGCATGGTAATAAGAGAGTTTTGTTTATCTATTAGCGAAGAAGTCATCGCTGAGGAAGAGAAAGATGCTTTGAGCAGACATTACAATTGGTTCTTGAAGATATTTTAGCACTGAAACATGATTATGCTAACAGTTTCATTCTTGGAATTGATTCCAAAACCAATGCCTCCAACCCAGTTTTAGAGCCACCAAAAAAAGATCCAGTTGAGTGCACAAAATTGCATACCAGAACCATATCCACATGGGCAAGAACATACCTAGTTGAAAAAGGATAAACCAAAACAAGGGTTCTGCCTCTGTTTTCCCCCATCCAACACTCAGTTATCTCAAAAAAAAAAAAACAAAAAAAACCACCTTTTTATCTTTGTATACTTGCCTTCTTTTACTTCATATTGGAGGTAAGTCTCACTTCCGGTTGTATATATTCAGAAAAGGATAAATGTGACTTGGCCTATCTTTCAATCTTTGGAAAGAATTGCACTGAAGTGCTGAGCTGTTGTAATTAAAAAGGTCATTTTCTACCAATATTTAACATATCTGGAAGAGAAGATGCTGTTAGCGTCCACAATGGTGGACTTATGTTGTTTCTCTATAGATTATTTTCTATTTCTATGGCTTATCTTTTCAAAGAACTTTCCACGTGCTCTATCTCACTGAATTCAGCACAACGATCCTTTGAGTGGTGGATCTGCCCTCACCGGTAGGACTCACGGCAAGTTACTTATACTCCCGACCTCGTTACCTTGTTTGTAACAAGGGGTCCCCCCCAAATACAACTCACTTCAGTGTGACTGGAGCATTAAACGAGATAAGGCATGTGAGGCATTTCACATAGTGTCTGACGCAGTGATCATCACGCAACAGCCATTAGCTTTTTCAGGATGTTGCCATGTCCACAAACACCACCACTCCAGAAAACCAAGTGCATGATTGGGGATATCGGGGTATGCATGCTTTGGAAGGTTTTGCCTGATTCCTTTGCTCTCATGGGAAATCTGCCTAAACCAGACTCCTTCACATGTGAGATTCTGGTGTGGATTCTAATATTTAATGAATTGACGTTAGCAGCAACTCTTCCTGTCAGCAGCCAGTGTGGAAGACTGTAGAGTAGCCAAATTCTGAGTTTATTTTTCCATTCGACAAGTATTTCTCCAACACCTCCATTGTAGCTGGAGTTGTGCTAGGAGTTGTGAATACAGAAGGAAAACAAGATAGCCTTGGATATTACTATCCAGTTGTGATAAAGAAGAAAAGATGTTTTCTTCATGAAGGTCGACATCTTTATGTGAAGTAACGTGATACACGGATTAGATCTACTGAAGCACACAGAATCGGATGAACTATTCCTGGAACCGTCGGGCTTCTACTCTTAAGGACGGTGTCACTGCCACCAGATTATGTGTGTGTTTGTGAGTGTGCATACACGCACACTCACACTGTCAAGAACGGGCAAGAATAATTGACTAATACTTGCTCCCATTTCTTCTAGCTGTGACCTCAACTGTCACTACTATTGATTCCTCAAAGGCTTATCTGAAAGAGGAAAGGATTTTATTGTCTATGTTTGCCTCGATGTCATACTATAAGCTTTGTACCCCTCCTTCCAGGTTTAAGGTACAAAAGACCAATTATTCCTGGAATTCTGGGGCTCATAGTTTTCATATTTTTGATGACGGTCTCTCCTGTCTGTCAGCAGATCATGCGCATATACAGATGTCCCTATACCTTTGCACACACTGCCAAATAATGGGCACAAACAATTGACTAATACGTGCTCTCATTTCTTCTAGTTGTCACTGCTACTGATTCTACAACAGCCTCCCCAACAGAGCAAAGTGGTAGGTTTCTGTATATTTTTGCCTTCATGTCATGCTGTGGCAATTTTTTCCCCGTGATCAAATTACCCTTTGAACTTCCCTTGTTTGAGTAGACAATACTAATTATTCTAGAAATTGTAGGGCAGATGTTTTTGATGTGTCTCTCTGTTGCCAGATTTTATATATAAATTTACACACACACACATATATATATATATATATATATATATATATATGTATGCACACAAATTTACATATACGTATGTATCAACTGCAAATTTATAGGTGGGAACAATTGACTAACATTTGCTCTCATTTCCTATAGAGGTCCCTACTATTCACTCTACAGAAGCTTATCTAAAAGATGAAAGCGGTAAGTTTTTGTATCTGTTTGCCTTTATGTCGTGCTATAAAATTATTTTCCGCTGGGTAAACTTAACTTTCGAAATTTCCTGCCTTAAGACAGAAAAATTAGAATGGCTGGATGTTGCAGAACAGACTGAGTGCTACTTTAAATCAATCTATCATGTCCTAGGAATCATCTTAACACAGTAAATCCTGGTTTGGGGATGAGACGACCGTCAGTTAGAGAGTGCAGTGATAGGCTCTAAATTATTTCAGCAGTGGACTTCATTCATTTGTCCAACTTCAGTTTCTAATAAGTGAGGAATATGTGATATCAAGGTGCTTCTAGATTTTTTTTTTTAAGTCTATGGTCCTTGCTAGTAGCTAAGAACTTCAACCGACACTTACTGAGAACTTCCTCTACAGAACTCATTGTGCTGTGTTTCGCATGTGTTGTCCTGTTTACTTCTCGTGACACTCCTAGGAGGTGGTGCAATACTTTCCCCCCATTCTGTAGATGAGGACAATGAGTTGAAATTAGTTAAGTCCCTTGCACCAACCACACAGTTAGATCGGGAGTTTCGATTTGGCCGTCTGGATCAAAAGTTCATACACTTACTCAGTTCTCTCTTCTTCCTCTAAGATATAGTTCTAGAGCAAGAAACCCCCAAACCAAGGCCCTGAGACACAGCGCACACATGGTGGGGGGTGGGTAAGTGCATGGGCTTCATTGTATCACAGACTGGACTCTGGACAGGTCTCTGTTCTTTTTAATGATTCGTTGCATCAATATAGGAAAATTACTTATAGTTTTTGAGCAACACTTTCCTCATCGGCCAACCAGAAATAATTACCCCTAACTCACTTAATGAAGACATGAGGTCCCCTACGTGGAATGTCTAGCATAGGGTATCTCATTCAGCTGGGACAGAATCAATGCTGGTTTGGGGTCTTTTCTTCCTACATACGTATACAGAACGTGAACAGAAGCATTGGCTCTAGCCCTGCTGACCTCTCCTCCATTTCCAATATCAAGGGGACTCTGGACCTCAGCAAACACCTTACCTGACCAAGGGCAAGGAGTCATGAGCACATCACCATTGAGATCCCTTTCCACAAGTGCTAATGATTCTGGAGTTCTGGCTTTTGAAGCTAAACCCTGTAAAAGGGAAATTTTCTCAGGAAGAGACTCAGCCTTGTGGTTCAATGCATACCAATCTGGCTCACCATCATTATCTTTAATTAAAGAAAGACAAGGCTTTCCTAAGTGTTGTTCCATTTATTGGTGGCATAAGAGTCCCTCTGTTTGCCCATAGAATAGAAAGGTGTGGCTTTGGAACATAAAAAAAAGCAAAAAACAAAAGTTTACTTAACCTTTCTTAGCCTGAGTTTCGCCTTCCAAAACATCAAGAGCAGCAATGGTGTTTTTTAGGGTTGATACATGGATTAAGTGAAACTAGATATATAAAAGCACCTAGCAATTTGGCATACAAGAAATGCTCAAAAAGAGATTCCACTTTTGATAATCTTAACTGATCAGGATATAAGAGCACTGATACGTCTTCCAGGAATATTCTCCTCCACAAGCAGAGTCACTCTCACTTTCATCTCGCTATACACAAAGTATAACCCAGAACAGAGTTTTTAGGTGACAAAATGGTGTTCATATGAGGGAGAGGGATGGCAGCTGAAGAAAAAAAAATTGGATAATTAGGCCACCGCAGTTTTATTACGGTCTTATGTTTTCTAGATTTTTATTTTAAATACCAGTAAGGTCTAATTTCATAGTTAGAGATTGGGTGAGGCTACTGTGTACACGTGTACTCCCACTCTACATAATGAGTGTATTTTTTGCCATTGGTAAAGGCAGCTCAGCAAACATTTACTGCAGTACTGGCCTGTGCCAGGCCTGGAAGGGATGTGTGGGTGAGTACACTGGGATGGATTACTGTCCCAAGGAGGATGCACTATCGTGAAGAGAAAGCATTCTTTTCCTAGTCACTCACGTTCACTTGTGATTCAGGCCTGATGCCCCAAAGGCGTCCCTTTGATGCAGATGCTGCACGTATTTAGACAGTGTGTGCAGGGGGCTGAATCAGCCTGTGCCTGGGTTGTGGTCCTGTTACTCTCTAGACTCGGGACTTAAAGTCCCGAGTATGAACATAACAGACCTAAGGCTCCAGAGCACCTATACATAAGAAGGAATCGGTTTGCACTTTTCCCTGTGGTTAACAAGCTTTTTCCAGCTGTGGGGAACAAGCACACAACAAAACTTGTGAAGTCCTCTTCTGTGCACCAGTCCAAATTTCTGAAGTCAATCTTTATCTTCTTGGATCCTTAGTTTCTTCAGTGACCAACTTAAGTTTGAACACTTGCCTTGGCTTTCTCTTGGGTCTTTGAAGAAAAGCAAATGAAATAATGTCCGTGGAAACGCTTGCTTTTGGAAACGTTAACACGGATGTACTCATTTATGTCTTTACTGCATTTTTAAATACTCTTTGCAAGAACTAACTAACGTTAAGATTGAATCGATAGCCCTAATTTACCATTGCTACAGCTAAGAAACAGAGGAGATTCAAGTACGGGAATCACAAGTTACTATAACCACTAGGTTGAAGTGTCCTGTTAGGTCTTGATTTTTCTAGTGATCAGGGTAAAATAAGAAGTATAGTCAGTTCCATGGTGATTATCACAACGAAGCTCCAGTTCGTAATGCGTTTTCCTTGGCACCTAATTTCTGAAACAAATGTCTTCCGTGGTCTTCTCAGGGCAACAGAACTAATTAAGACATTTCTGTTCATGTCATTCAACAGCAAATTTCTAATGCTGATTTGTGGGAGTTTTTTTTTTTTTTGCTGTTGTGTTTAAAAGCCAAGACTATAACTTGGAAGCACAAGTCAATGAAGTGATTTTGAAGAAGACAAAACTAGTTTGGTGCAAGGTTTTGACCAACCTTGGTTGAGAAAGAAAACTTAGGATGCATACACAGATTTTGTTATGAAACACTGTTACTTTAATGTTTTTACCTCAATCTATGCATGGTAATAAGAGAGTTTTGTTTATCTATTAGCGAAGAAGTCATCGCTGAGGAAGAGAAAGATGCTTTGAGCAGACATTACAATTGGTTCTTGAAGATATTTTAGCACTGAAACATGATTATGCTAACAGTTTCATTCTTGGAATTGATTCCAAAACCAATGCCTCCAACCCAGTTTTAGAGCCACCAAAAAAAGATCCAGTTGAGTGCACAAAATTGCATACCAGAACCATATCCACATGGGCAAGAACATACCTAGTTGAAAAAGGATAAACCAAAACAAGGGTTCTGCCTCTGTTTTCCCCCATCCAACACTCAGTTATCTCAAAAAAAAAAAAAAAAAAAAAAAAAACCACCTTTTTATCTTTGTATACTTGCCTTCTTTTACTTCATATTGGAGGTAAGTCTCACTTCCGGTTGTATATATTCAGAAAAGGATAAATGTGACTTGGCCTATCTTTCAATCTTTGGAAAGAATTGCACTGAAGTGCTGAGCTGTTGTAATTAAAAAGGTCATTTTCTACCAATATTTAACATATCTGGAAGAGAAGATGCTGTTAGCGTCCACAATGGTGGACTTATGTTGTTTCTCTATAGATTATTTTCTATTTCTATGGCTTATCTTTTCAAAGAACTTTCCACGTGCTCTATCTCACTGAATTCAGCACAACGATCCTTTGAGTGGTGGATCTGCCCTCACCGGTAGGACTCACGGCAAGTTACTTATACTCCCGACCTCGTTACCTTGTTTGTAACAAGGGGTCCCCCCCAAATACAACTCACTTCAGTGTGACTGGAGCATTAAACGAGATAAGGCATGTGAGGCATTTCACATAGTGTCTGACGCAGTGATCATCACGCAACAGCCATTAGCTTTTTCAGGATGTTGCCATGTCCACAAACACCACCACTCCAGAAAACCAAGTGCATGATTGGGGATATCGGGGTATGCATGCTTTGGAAGGTTTTGCCTGATTCCTTTGCTCTCATGGGAAATCTGCCTAAACCAGACTCCTTCACATGTGAGATTCTGGTGTGGATTCTAATATTTAATGAATTGACGTTAGCAGCAACTCTTCCTGTCAGCAGCCAGTGTGGAAGACTGTAGAGTAGCCAAATTCTGAGTTTATTTTTCCATTCGACAAGTATTTCTCCAACACCTCCATTGTAGCTGGAGTTGTGCTAGGAGTTGTGAATACAGAAGGAAAACAAGATAGCCTTGGATATTACTATCCAGTTGTGATAAAGAAGAAAAGATGTTTTCTTCATGAAGGTCGACATCTTTATGTGAAGTAACGTGATACACGGATTAGATCTACTGAAGCACACAGAATCGGATGAACTATTCCTGGAACCGTCGGGCTTCTACTCTTAAGGACGGTGTCACTGCCACCAGATTATGTGTGTGTTTGTGAGTGTGCATACACGCACACTCACACTGTCAAGAACGGGCAAGAATAATTGACTAATACTTGCTCCCATTTCTTCTAGCTGTGACCTCAACTGTCACTACTATTGATTCCTCAAAGGCTTATCTGAAAGAGGAAAGGATTTTATTGTCTATGTTTGCCTCGATGTCATACTATAAGCTTTGTACCCCTCCTTCCAGGTTTAAGGTACAAAAGACCAATTATTCCTGGAATTCTGGGGCTCATAGTTTTCATATTTTTGATGACGGTCTCTCCTGTCTGTCAGCAGATCATGCGCATATACAGATGTCCCTATACCTTTGCACACACTGCCAAATAATGGGCACAAACAATTGACTAATACGTGCTCTCATTTCTTCTAGTTGTCACTGCTACTGATTCTACAACAGCCTCCCCAACAGAGCAAAGTGGTAGGTTTCTGTATATTTTTGCCTTCATGTCATGCTGTGGCAATTTTTTCCCCGTGATCAAATTACCCTTTGAACTTCCCTTGTTTGAGTAGACAATACTAATTATTCCAGAAATTGTAGGGCAGATGTGTTTGATGTGTCTCTCTGTTGCCAGATTTTATATATAAATTTACACACACATATATATATATATATATGTATGCACACAAATTTACATATACGTATGTATCAACTGCAAATTTATAGGTGGGAACAATTGACTAACATTTGCTCTCATTTCCTATAGAGGTCCCTACTATTCACTCTACAGAAGCTTATCTAAAAGATGGAAGCGGTAAGTTTTTGTATCTGTTTGCCTTTATGTCGTGCTATAAAATTATTTTCCGCTGGGTAAACTTAACTTTCGAAATTTCCTGCCTTAAGACAGAAAAATTAGAATGGCTGGATGTTGCAGAACAGACTGAGTGCTACTTTAAATCAATCTATCATGTCCTAGGAATCATCTTAACACAGTAAATCCTGGTTTGGGGATGAGATGCCCGTCAATTAGAGAGTGCAGTGATAGGCTCTAAATTATTTCAGCAGTGGACTTCATTCATTTGTCCAACTTCAGTTTCTAATAAGTGAGGAATATGTGATATCAAGGTGCTTCTAGATTTTTTTTTTTAAGTCTATGGTCCTTGCTAGTAGCTAAGAACTTCAACCGACACTTACTGAGAACTTCCTCTACAGAACTCATTGTGCTGTGTTTCGCATGTGTTGTCCTGTTTACTTCTCGTGACACTCCTAGGAGGTGGTGCAATACTTTCCCCCCATTCTGTAGATGAGGACAATGAGTTGAAATTAGTTAAGTCCCTTGCACCAACCACACAGTTAGATCGGGAGTTTCGATTTGGCCGTCTGGATCAAAAGTTCATACACTTACTCAGTTCTCTCTTCTTCCTCTAAGATATAGTTCTAGAGCAAGAAACCCCCAAACCAAGGCCCTGAGACACAGCGCACACATGGTGGGGGGTGGGTAAGTGCATGGGCTTCATTGTATCACAGACTGGACTCTGGACAGGTCTCTGTTCTTTTTAATGATTCGTTGCATCAATATAGGAAAATTACTTATAGTTTTTGAGCAACACTTTCCTCATCGGCCAACCAGAAATAATTACCCCTAACTCACTTAATGAAGACATGAGGTCCCCTACGTGGAATGTCTAGCATAGGGTATCTCATTCAGCTGGGACAGAATCAATGCTGGTTTGGGGTCTTTTCTTCCTACATACGTATACAGAACGTGAACAGAAGCATTGGCTCTAGCCCTGCTGACCTCTCCTCCATTTCCAATATCAAGGGGACTCTGGACCTCAGCAAACACCTTACCTGACCAAGGGCAAGGAGTCATGAGCACATCACCATTGAGATCCCTTTCCACAAGTGCTAATGATTCTGGAGTTCTGGCTTTTGAAGCTAAACCCTGTAAAAGGGAAATTTTCTCAGGAAGAGACTCAGCCTTGTGGTTCAATGCATACCAATCTGGCTCACCATCATTATCTTTAATTAAAGAAAGACAAGGCTTTCCTAAGTGTTGTTCCATTTATTGGTGGCATAAGAGTCCCTCTGTTTGCCCATAGAATAGAAAGGTGTGGCTTTGGAACATAAAAAAAAGCAAAAAACAAAAGTTTACTTAACCTTTCTTAGCCTGAGTTTCGCCTTCCAAAACATCAAGAGCAGCAATGGTGTTTTTTAGGGTTGATACATGGATTAAGTGAAACTAGATATATAAAAGCACCTAGCAATTTGGCATACAAGAAATGCTCAAAAAGAGATTCCACTTTTGATAATCTTAACTGATCAGGATATAAGAGCACTGATACGTCTTCCAGGAATATTCTCCTCCACAAGCAGAGTCACTCTCACTTTCATCTCGCTATACACAAAGTATAACCCAGAACAGAGTTTTTAGGTGACAAAATGGTGTTCATATGAGGGAGAGGGATGGCAGCTGAAGAAAAAAAAATTGGATAATTAGGCCACCGCAGTTTTATTACGGTCTTATGTTTTCTAGATTTTTATTTTAAATACCAGTAAGGTCTAATTTCATAGTTAGAGATTGGGTGAGGCTACTGTGTACACGTGTACTCCCACTCTACATAATGAGTGTATTTTTTGCCATTGGTAAAGGCAGCTCAGCAAACATTTACTGCAGTACTGGCCTGTGCCAGGCCTGGAAGGGATGTGTGGGTGAGTACACTGGGATGGATTACTGTCCCAAGGAGGATGCACTATCGTGAAGAGAAAGCATTCTTTTCCTAGTCACTCACGTTCACTTGTGATTCAGGCCTGATGCCCCAAAGGCGTCCCTTTGATGCAGATGCTGCACGTATTTAGACAGTGTGTGCAGGGGGCTGAATCAGCCTGTGCCTGGGTTGTGGTCCTGTTACTCTCTAGACTCGGGACTTAAAGTCCCGAGTATGAACATAACAGACCTAAGGCTCCAGAGCACCTATACATAAGAAGGAATCGGTTTGCACTTTTCCCTGTGGTTAACAAGCTTTTTCCAGCTGTGGGGAACAAGCACACAACAAAACTTGTGAAGTCCTCTTCTGTGCACCAGTCCAAATTTCTGAAGTCAATCTTTATCTTCTTGGATCCTTAGTTTCTTCAGTGACCAACTTAAGTTTGAACACTTGCCTTGGCTTTCTCTTGGGTCTTTGAAGAAAAGCAAATGAAATAATGTCCGTGGAAACGCTTGCTTTTGGAAACGTTAACACGGATGTACTCATTTATGTCTTTACTGCATTTTTAAATACTCTTTGCAAGAACTAACTAACGTTAAGATTGAATCGATAGCCCTAATTTACCATTGCTACAGCTAAGAAACAGAGGAGATTCAAGTACGGGAATCACAAGTTACTATAACCACTAGGTTGAAGTGTCCTGTTAGGTCTTGATTTTTCTAGTGATCAGGGTAAAATAAGAAGTATAGTCAGTTCCATGGTGATTATCACAACGAAGCTCCAGTTCGTAATGCGTTTTCCTTGGCACCTAATTTCTGAAACAAATGTCTTCCGTGGTCTTCTCAGGGCAACAGAACTAATTAAGACATTTCTGTTCATGTCATTCAACAGCAAATTTCTAATGCTGATTTGTGGGAGTTTTTTTTTTTTTTTTTAATACTATAACTTGGAAGCACAAGTCAGTGAAGTGATTTTGAAGTAGACAAAACTAGTTTGGTCCAAGGGTTTGACCAACCTTGGTTGAGAATGAGAACTCAGGATACATATGCAGATTTTATTATGAAAAATTGTTACTACATTGTTTTTAGCTCCATCAATGCATGTAATAAGAGATTTTGATTTATCTTTCAATGAATTATCCACCTTTAAGGAAAAGAATGAGACTTTAATATAAATTAATTAATTTCTTGTATATATTTTAACGTTTAAACATGATTATGGTAACCCTTCTTTCTAGGGATTTATTCAAAAACCTATAACTCACATCCAGTTTTACAGCCAGTAAGAAAAGATCCTGTTGAGTGCATAAAATTTCCTACTGGAGCCACATCAGTATGGGCAAAATACATCTAGTAGAAAAATTATAAACCGATATACTGGTTTCAACTGTTTTCCTCCATCCAACAGTCAACTATCATTAAAGAAATCTTTTCTTGTTCATTTTCCTTCTTTTTCTATTACATTTTTGATAAGTCTCACCTCAGATATATATTTTCCAAGAAGTTTAAATGTGACTTGGCCTATCTTTCTATCTTTGGAGAGAATTGCACTGAAATGATGAGCTCCTGTTATAAAAAGTTCATTTGCTAAAAATATTTAAAATATCTCGCAAAGACGTTTCTAGTGTCCACAATGGTGGAATTATGGTCTTTCTAATGATTACCTCCTATTTATGTGGATTATTTTTACAAAGTGCATTCCACATACTGTATCTCACTGAATCCACCACAACAATTCTTTAAATACTGGCTCTGCCATCGCTGGTGTGACTCAGGGCAACGTACTTATACTCCCAACCTTATTTTCTCATTAGTAACAAGGAGTCCTCCAAAATACAGGGGCTGGCCTGGTGGTATAGCGGTTAAGTTTGCATGCACTTCTTTGGCGGCCCTGGGTTTGCCGGTTCAGATCCTGGGCATGGTCCTATGCACAGTTTAACAAGCCATGCTGTGGCAGGCATCCCACATAAAATAGAGGAACATGGGCATGGATGTTAGTCCAGGGCCGATCTTCCTCAGCAAAAAGAGGAGGATTGGCAATAGATGTTATCTCAGGGCTAATCTTCATCATACACACACAAAAATACAACTCATTTCAGCATGACTGGAGCATTAAAGAAGATAATGCATATGAAGCATTTAACATAGTGCCTGGCACAGTAATAATCACTCGTTAGCTATTTGCTTTTATTCATATTGTTGTCACATCCACAAACACCACAACTACAGAAGATCATGTGCATGAATCAGGAATATTGGGATATGCATGCTTTAGGAAGGTATGCCTGATTTCTTTGCTCTCATGGGAAATGAAGTCAAACCAGACTCCTTCAAACTTGGGATTTTGTAGTGGAGTCTAAGATTTGATTAATTAATTTTGGCCTCAATTCTTCATGTCAGCAGCGTGTGCTGAAGACTGTATAGTATCCACATTTTCTTTATTTTTACATTCAACAAATATTTCTCCAACACCTCCTTTGTAGCAGGCACTGTGCTCGGAGCTGTGAATATGGAAGGAAAACAAGATAGTCTTGGCTATTACCATCCTGTTGTGGTGAAGAAAACAATGTATTCTTTATGAAGGTCTACATCTTCATGTACAGAAACACAACAAATGAATTAGATCTTCTGAAATACATAGAATCAGATGAGCTATTCCTGTCATCATAGGGCTCATATTTTTAAGGACAGTCTTTCTGTCACCTGATAATGTGTGTGTGCACACACAAATACACACATACTCTTATAGAGACGTACACACACTGTTGATTAATAAGCCTGAATAATTGACTAATATTTCCTCTCATTTCTTCTAGTTGTCACCTCTATTGTCACTACTCTTGATTCTACAATGGCTTACCTGACAGATGAAGACAGTAAGTCATTGTCTATGTTTGCCTCTCTGTCATGCTATAGGCTTTTTTCCCCTCCTGATCAACTTAACTTTTGTACTTCTCAGGCTTGAAATACAAAAGACCACTTATTCCTGGCATTCTGGGGCTCATAATTTTCATATTTTTAGTGACTGTCTCTCCTGTCTCTCAGTACATTATATGTATATAATATATTCCTGTATATATATATATAGGAATATATATATATATATATTCCTCTCTATATACACACAGTGTCAAATAATGGGAATGGCAATTGACTAATACTTGGTCTCATTTCTTCTAGATGCCTCTGTTATTATTTCCTCAAATGGTTGTCTGAAAGGTGAAAGCTGTAAGTATTTGTTTATGTTTGCCTTTATGTCATGCTACAGCATTTGTTTCCTGTGGATAAACTTAACTTTTGAACCTCCTTGGCTTAAGGTAGTAAAATTTCAGTGGCTGGATGTTGCCGAATAGACTGAGTGACATTTTAAATCAACCCATCATTTCCTAGGAGTCATCTTAACACAGTAAATGCTGGTTTTGGAATGAGATGACAGTAAATTAGAGGATGCAGTGATAGGCTCTGAATTTTTTCAACAATGGACTTTATTCACTTGTCTGGCTTTGGTTTCTAATGCCTGGGGGAAAACATGGTATCAAGGTGCTTCTAGATTTTTTTTAAGTCTCTGGTCCTTGATAGTATTTAATAACATGAACTTACACATACTGAGAGCTTCCTATACAGAAAGCATTATGTTGGGTTATGCATGCATTTTCTTGTCCTATTGTCATAATACTCCTATGGAGTCATAGAATAATTTTTCCCATTTTACAGATGAAGGCAATGAGCTAAAATTAAGTCCCTTGCATCATTCCAAACAGCTAGATCTGAGCTTTCAACCCAAGCCATCTGAATCTAGAGTTCGTACACTTACTCAGTTGTCTCTTCTTACTCTAAGATATATTCCTAGCACAAGAAACCAAAGCCATGGACCTAAGACACGATGGACACATGGTGGGGGGTGGGTAAGTGCATGGGCTTTACAGCATCACAGACTAGACTTGACCCCAGTTCTTTTAATGGTTAGTTGCATCAATATAGAAAAATTATTTACATTTGCTGAGCAACACTTTCCTCATTTGCCAAGCAGGAATTACTACACCTAACTCAGTTATTGAAGAGATAAGTTCACCTATGTGGAATGTCTAGCATAGGCTATCTCATTTAGGTGGCATAGAATCAGTACTAGGTTCTGGCCTTTTTCCCAGCATATGTAAAAAGAAAGTGACTAGAAACATTGGTGCTAGCCCTGGTAACCTTTCCTTCATTTCCAATATCAAGGGGGCTCTGGACCTCAGCAAACACCTTAGCTGACCAAGGGCAAGATGTTACAAGCACATCACATTTGAGATCCCTTTCCACAAGTGCTAATGATTCTGGGGTTCTGACTCTTGAAGATAAACTATGTAAAAGGGAAATTTTCTCAGAGACTCAACCTGCGGTTCATTGAACAGCCATTCTGGCTCACCAATATTGTCATTAATTATTTCTCAATATCATATATTTTTTGCAAAGCTGCAAAGGGTATTAAGTGCAATTATACTATCACATCATAGCCACAATGAGAGACATTTAGGAAGGATAGATGAGTGAGCCATGACCTCCTAAAGTTTCAGAGAATTTGTATTGACCACTCTTCCATTTTATACAATTCCCTCTTTAGTAAAATCTCTTACCCACTCCACTGTGAACACCACCAAATTTCCATGTATTGTACCCTTCATAGTAATCTCATTGCATGTACAATGTGTAGTGGCTCAGACGCTTCTAAATCAGAATTCAACTTTATGTGTATACTTAACATTTTGATCTCTTGGGTATTTATTGTACGTGGAGATGCAGAAATACAGAGTACCTAAAAACGTGTTCTTTAAATCTGTATTGCTGAGATTAAAATCTTGTTTCTGGTACTCACTTAATGTATGACATCAGGCAAATTACTTCTCTCTCTGTCCTCAGTTGATTTGTAAAATGGGAATGACAATAATCTTCTCACAGGTTATTGTAAAAATTAAATAAGAAAAACGTTTTGCATGCAATGCTCTCGGAACAAGTGTTTGGCATTTGTTAGTAGCTAATGAATATTAGCTACTATTATTAACTAGAGACACGGTGGAGATGAAGAAATGCTAAAAGCTATTTATCACAAATACTTTTTTCCCCCATTGGACTCATTCATTAAATATGCAACCTTACTTTTCATATTTTGGAATGTTTTAAGTGAATTTAGCAGAGGTTGTTGATTGACATGACATGTAAACTGGATTCTGAGTTGTCTTTTTGTTGTCTGTGGGGGTGGCGGGGATAGATGTTTACTTTTGGGTTTTGGTGTGTGGGGGGATATCACTGCAAAGTAGTTCATCAGAAGTAAATAACTGTGACCACCCTCCCATTAATATGTCCCATCCTTTCAAAAGAACAGGTGAAACTAATCAAATGACTTCTTTTAGACACCCTGCAGCTGCAGCTCAGCAACACCTCTACTTGTTACACCTACCTCCTCCTCCTCTTCAAGAGTGCCATCTACTTTGCCATCATCACCTTCGGTCTCTTTCGAACAGCAGACAGTGACAATTGAAAGAGTTTATAACCGGCAATGGCAAAAAGAAGTCAACTTGTCTTCATCATTTATTGTCCCTAAAACTCTCTCCTGAGGATCTAGCTGGGACTTCTCTCTGGGTTTGGGTTACTTCAGTTCACATGTGTGCTTTTCTATTAGGTCATTATTGTGTAATGGTTTTTCAAACAAGTGGTCAAACAGAAACCTTTATTCTATAACAACAATGCATTCTGCCATTACTCAGGGGCAGGGGCAGGGGCAAGGGGTAGTCCTTTAGCACCACTCTCTCCATGATCTCCATCAGCTCCTCCAGAATCCCAAATAATCATGCCTTCTGAGTACAGACAGCATGCAGCTTCTAGTCATTTCTTTTAGGGCAATGTCACCAGTTGACCACCTTGAAGACTTGCATTTTACACATTCTGAAGCCGCCATATTGCTACTCAAATTTTGTGCTTTGTTTTTCATAATAGATGCAATGAAAAAAACACACCAAAGTCTACATTTACCTTTGTAGTGTTTCACAAGCACTGTGGGTCCTCAAAGTAACCCCATGAGACTTGTGCTAAGACCAAGAGGCATCATGGTGGAGGGGTTAATCTTGTGGACTCTGAACCCTGAATGCTGGGTTTGAATCCTTGGTGTAGTGTTAGCATCTGTATGACCTCAGGCAAGCTATTTGAACTCTCTGTGCCATAACTTCCTCATCTGTACAATAAAGTTACATTGCCCTGTCTCCCGGAGTTGTGTGGTTTAGATGAGTTAATAATTTCTGGTACTTGGAAGTCTCAACAGCATTAACATCTGTTGGCAGTTCTACTTTGAATAGTAGATCACACACACACACACACTAAAGCACTGACAGTCATCTCTAATCTTATTTCCCTGCAGAGAAGTTAAATATGGATGGAAGAGGGACTCAGTGAGTTTCCTCTAGGCACCAGGTAACCCAGTTAATCCTCGAAGACCCCCCTGAGGCAGGTGCAATTATAGTCCACAGTGCATAGATTGGAGAGACGATTTCTCTGCTAAAGGTCACTATTTTGTAATAGTCACTTAAAGCCAGGTCCCTGAACTCCAGATCCAGTATTTTCTTACCCAATATCATGTGGCCTTCCCTCCACCCAGTTTCAATTGGGAAAAACAAAATAAAACAAAACATACACTGCTACATTACTAAAGGCATCCTCCAAGGAGTCAGTGAGAATTATCCTAAGGACTTTCTGAGGTACGAAGTAGGTTATACATACTTTTTGGTCAGGTAATTTTCCACCAAGGTATGACTGCCACCTGGTGTGGTGGGAGAAACACTGGCCCAGAAGTCACACCTGACACCCCATAGTTAGAGCCTCAGCTCCTTGGTCTGGCTCTAACTAGCTGTGTCATTTGTTCTTGACCGTGCCACATTGCCTAAGTTTACCCAGTTTTAGATGAAAGTGTTCAAATTAAATAATTTCAGATTTCTAGTGCAATTTACAGATTCTATGATTAATAACCTAAAGAAGTAATAATGGAAAATATTGGTATGGTGCTTAGTGGTATTTGTGTAACTACATGTGAAGTTATTTAACTCTCAAAAGAAACCTATTAGATATGTACAATTTTCTCTGTGTTATAGAAGGGGAAACAGGCAGAGAGGGGATAAACAATGTACCCACAGTTAGAGAGCTAATAAAAAACAGAGCTGGGATTTAACCCAAGAAGCTTGGCTACAGGAGCTCTGCTCTACATTATTTGCTACTAGAGTAGAAACAGGTTACTTTACTTTCAATTGAAACAGGAAAGTTTCCTCCCTTATTAGGCTGAGAGCTGAGGAAGAGGACTGCCTCTTACCTGTCCCCACTTCCTCTCCTTGCTCCTATGTTGTTCCTACAGTTCGAGGGTCATAGGCCAACCTCCCACACCATTTATTTATTTTTTTTGGAGAGGAAGATTGGCCCCGTGTTAACTTCCATTGCTAGTCTTCTTCTTCTTCTCCTTCTCCTTCTCCTTCTCCTTCTCCTTCTTCTCCTCCTCCTCCTCCTCTTCCTCCTCCTCCTCCTCTTCCTCCTCCTCCTCCTCCTCCTCCTCCTCCTCCTCCTCCTCCTTCTCCTTCTCCTCCTCCTCCTCCTCCTCCTCCTCCTCCTTCTCCTTCTTCTTCTTCTTCTTCTTTTGGTTCTTGAGGAAGATTCTCCCTGAGCTAACATTTGTGCCAATCTTCCTTCACCTTGTATGTGAGATGCCTCTACAGCATGACCCAATGAGAGGTGTGTAGGTACACATCCAGGATCCAAAACCACAAACCCCAGGCTGCTGAAGCAAAGCATGTGAACTTAACCGCCATGCCACCAGACTAGCCACTGCCACACAATTTTTATACTTGGAAGACTTTTATATGCTGACCTCCCACCCACCAATAGGACTTCTGTGATTAAAGTTCATGGCACTTGGTTGAATTAAATGAAAACCAGAACAACAAGTTGCATCCACAGGTGTGCAATGGAAAAACTAGACAAGGGTTTCCATAATTTGACATAAAAACACTCATGTCTCAATAGTCTTTATAGAGCTAGAGTTTCCATATACTTCTCAGCTATAAGAAAGGGAGATTTCAAGGCAACAATTCTCAAAATTTCCTCATTATGAATTCTCAAAATTGTTTTGCAATTCTTTTCCTCAGAGACTACATTTTTGAAGGATTTCTGCCAATCAAGCAGGTCACAATTAAGTAATATTTGATTTTCTCCTTTATATTAATCAAAGTCCCTTATAACTGCAAATTAGAAAATCTGAGTAATCAGAGATAACCCGAGATAGTATACCAACATGATACAATTCACACAAAGCCTAGAAGGTAAACATTTTCATTAGCCATGAAATGTTATATGGGCAAATGCATGGATTGTATCATGTTCTGTTACTCTATTCTTTGCTTTTTTGCTGGCTTTTGTTTTGTTTGAATAACAGCAAGTACCTACCACTTAGTGAGCGTCAGGAATTCTGCTAGGCACTTTGCATGCTTTATGTCTAGCATTCACAGTTTACCAATACAGGTATCATGCTCATTTCACTGATGGGAAGACTGGGTCCGAGAGGCTAAGAAGTATGCCCAAGGTTAAACACGGAGTAGTGCCTGAGTCCACATGACTCCAGGTCTGCCTGACTTAAGACCTTCTGTTCTATCCATTATTCAAGTGTCTCTCCTCTTGAGAGGCTTTAAAAACCACTGAGGCCCAAACTTCATCACAGGCCAGGTATCAGGTTTTTAAAAACCTCCTTCAGTAATTCTAATGTGCACTGGGATGGAAGCCAGCAAGTGACTGAAAGAGCTCTTGAGCTCCAGTACTGCTGTCCCAGATCCCACACAGTGAGGAGCCACCACAGAGCCCATCACACAACTGAGAACATGCTGCAACCTGGAAAGTTTTCTTACCATTCCACTCATCAATTTTCTACAGAAACAAAAGAAATGTACCAAGATTTATGTGCAAGGATGTTCATGCACAATAGCATTTATAGCAGCCCCAAATTAATCCAAATTCCAATAAGAAACTAAAAGATAAACTAAAGGATATCATATGACTGCATAAAATACACCTTCAAAAAGTGTAGATTGTTTAAAGAAATGTAAAGTTAATCAGAAAGTGTTGTTGAAAAAAATAACATGCATAGCACAACCCTATAAAAATATTAGATAATAACTTCACATGGTTAAAAATCTGAACACTCTAAAAACTGCACTAAGAGATCTTGCTTCAACCGCTATCTCTACCTTCCCCAGTTCTTATAGGTCATACTTTTGTTTCTTGTGCATTATTCCAGTTTTAATTTTTGCAAATATGAATGTACATATGTAAATATATACACATTTATATGTATTCTCATTTCCTCCCTTCTTACACAGAGGTAGTAAACGATATGCATTATTTTGCACTCCTCTTTTCACTTAAACCTACTAGAGCTCTCTTTATGTCAGGATAGAGGAATACATAGATGGCTGCATGATATTTCACTGGTGAATGTGCAATGCTTTATAAAATCAGTTCCCTGTGATAGACTGTTGGTTCACTTCCAATCTTTGGCTCTTATAAAAAATGCTGAAATTATTATAGCATTTTCTGCCATTTTGAATGTGCATATTGGTCATTTTGATAGGTGTTGCCAACTCGCCCACAATAGAGAGAGCACCATTTTGCACTTCTACCACAGTGTTGGTGAATGCCAAGAGCGAGCCTCAGGACTTTCTAATCTGACAGGTGGAAAATAGTGTCTCATCGCAGTTATAATTTGCTTTTATCTCACTATGAGTGAGCATAAGCATCTTTTCATATATTGAAAGTCTATAGTTCTTTTTCTATGGAATATTTCTTCATACCCTTTGAAGAGTTTTCTATTGAGTAATAATACCAACAGGCATGACACTCGTTTATATGTGTCTCTGTATTTCTTCCGATATAGGCATTAAACAACATGTTCATTGTATGGTAGGAGGGTTCAAAAATGATGAGATTGTGTATTATTCTATTTTCTCTAATGAATCCTTTTAAAGTAAAAACTTTTATACATTAAAGTTAAAACAACGTGTTGTTCAAAATTAGGAAAAATTTTTTCTTTCTTTCTTGACAATCAGCTTCAGTTTCTGTGAAATATGTTCCTTTTGGAAACCAAGTAGAGGTTCCCATTTGGAAACAAAACAAGACCCACCAGATACAAGAAAGATTAAATTTAATTAGATCTACTTCTTGATTCTCATGAATTGGATCAGACTGTCTAAGCCAAATACCTGGCCCTCTACTTAGAGACTTAGAGCAATTTCTACATTGGGAAAGAGTAGAAGCAAAGAGGGGAAACTTGCAAATCACTGAAAGCTTTGTGCCACTGACTTCACTGCCAGGCACTGCTAGGCAGTGACTTCTGTGGCTTCAAACTTCTTAGCAACTTCCTTCCACATTGGGCCTGGGCTGCCCTGAACTAGGAGGTACAGAGAGTGAGAGCACAGGTGCTGGTGGAGGAGACAGCCTGGGTGGTAGAAGGGCACTGGTGTGGCTGATGGTGTGTTATTTTCTCAGGCTTCTTTTCTTTACATTCTCTGTCAAGTGAGGTTGATTCCAGGAAAAGGCTCGAAGTCAAATCGACCCCCGTTGGCTGGGGTCGTGCAAGTGGTGGCTAGAGTGTCATAAGATATAATAAGAACAGTTAAACCACAACCAACTTTGCTCATTTTCAAAAGGTCACATAATGGGAGAAAAATATCCATTTATACACATATGCAATTGCTGTCAAACACTCTTAGGCTGTGGGTAGGGAGTTCCCTGCTTTTTATAGAAACTTTATTCCAATAAGGTGTAATGTGAGTTGGGGATCTTAGTCCAGAACTGTTCGGATGCTGCATCTCTGTCCATTCTCATGACCCTGTTCTGAAGTAAAGAGCAGACAGGACATCTTGGAGTGCTAAGGTAATCCTAACAATCCACCAAGTATCTATGCTCTTCCATGGTGTTTAATTTACTGAGGCTGGTAACTTTTGGTTTCAGCTTTTCAGAGTAGATGGGGTGACACAAACCTGTGCCCATGAACCCGGTAGCATGGATTGACTGTAGATGTGGGCAACAGTGATTAACAGAATATCCAAGTCATCAGAAGACAGCATCAGTAAATTTGAAAATAGAGTAATAGAAATTATCCAGTCTGAATAACAGAGACCTAAGAAAAATTGAATAGAGTTCAGAGACCTATGAGATAACATCAAGCATACTAACCTACATGTAATGGGACTCTCAGGGTAAGAGAAGAAAAAAAGAATCAGGAAAAATGTTTGAAAAAATAATGGTGATTTGTTGAGAAATATTAATCTACAAATCTAATAAGCTAAAAAAGCACTGAGTAGGATATATTCAAAGAGATCCACAAGTAGACAAATAGGCAACATGCTGAAAAGCAAGGAATGCATGAAAACACAATACTTGAAAATTTATAAAATGTCACTAAAGCAATAACTGGGGAGAAATTTATGGCTTTAAATGCCTATATCAGAAAAGAAGATCTAAAATAAAATATAAAGAGCAAGCTAAACCCAAACCAAGCAGAATAAAGGAAATTTTAAAAATTGGAATGGAAATAATTGAAATGGAAAACAGAAAAACACGAGAGAAAAATCAATGAAAACAAGTCAGTTCTTTGAAAATATCAAAAAAATTGACAACCGTCAAGGAAATGAGAGAAGTCCCACATTAGAAAAATCCAGTAAAAGAGGAAGAACATCACTACCAATTCCACAGAAATTAAGGGGACTATTACAAACAATTTATGTCAAGAAACTAGATAATTTGGAGAAATGAGTGAATTTTTAGAAAGATACAAATTACCAAAATGGACTTCAGAATAAGTAAAAAACCTGGATAGACTTATGTACAACAAGAAAGAAATTGAAATAGTAATTCAAAATCTTCCCACAAAAGAAGTCCCTGGCCCAGATGGTTTCATTGGAGAATCTATTGAACATTTAAAGAAGGAATAATATTGATTCTTCACAAAAAGGATTCATTCAAAAAATAGAGTTGGGAACACTTCCCAGTGTGTTCTATGATGCCAGCATTACCTTGATATCAAATCCAAATATATAATAAGAAATCCACAGAAAAATAGGTGCTAAAATCATGAGCATAGGCAGAAAAATCCTCAAGAAAATATTAGCAAATCGAATCCAGAAACATATATAATGGATTATAAACATGACCAAGTGGGATTTATCCCAGGAGTAAACAGTTTATTTAAAATAAAGCAATCAATTGATGTCATACCGCATATTAACTGAATACAAGACAGAAGCCACAGGATCATCTCAAAAGATACATACAGAACTTTTGAAAAATCCAATGTCCATTCATGACAAAAACTCTCTACACACTAGGAATAAAATGAAACTTCCTCAACCTGACAGAGGGCATCTGTGAAAACCCACAGCTACCATCATATTTCATGTTGAAGGACTGAATGTTTTTCCCCAAAGACCAGGGACAAGACAAAGGTATCTTCTCTTGCACTTCTGTTCAACATTGTATTGGAGGGTCTAGACACTGCAACAAGAAAAATAAATAAATAAAGATATCCAGAAGATTGAAAGGGAAGAAGTAAAACAGTCATTATCCACAGGTGACATGATTGTCTATGTTGAAAATTCCATGGAATACATGCACACATAAACCCAAAACTTGAACTAATAAACAAGTTAGCAAAGCCACAAAATACAAATATTCAATATGCAAAATACCAGTTGTATTTCTATATATGAGCAATGAACAAATTGAAAATGGAAGTAAAAAAAAAAAAGAAAAGAATTACAGGGGCAGGCCTGGTGGTGTAGAGGTTAAGTTTGCACACTCTGCTTTGTTTGTGGGCCAGGGTTTGCAGGTTCAGATCCTGGGTGTAGACCTACACACCAGTCATCAAGCCATGCTGTGGTGGCATCCCACATGCAAAATAGAGGAAGATTGGCACAGATGTCAGCTCAGTGACAATCTTCCTCAAGCAAAAAGAGGAAGATATGCAATAGATGTTAGCTCAGGGCCAATTTTCCTCACAAAAAAAAAAAGAGAGAGACAGAAACCAAACAGAAAAACAATTATATTCACAGAAGGGCCAAAAAGAATAATATACTTAGGAATTAATTTAACAAAGAACGTCACTTGTATGCTGAAAATTATAAAATGATGCAGAGAAAAATTAAAGAACATCTAAATAAGGGCAGAGGGAGTTCATATTCAAGGATTAGAAGATTCAATATTGTCATCGTGGCAATTCTTCACAAATTGATCTAAATTCAATGCAGCAGGCATTTGGGGCAAAAAATAATTAGATCATCCTAAAACTTACATGAAACACAAAAGGCTCAGAAAAACCAAAATAATTTTGACAAAGGACAAAGTTATACGACTGTTACGTTTACCCTGCAAAAACAGTGGAGGGAGGGAGCCCTCAAAATGTGATTTGGATGTTGAGACTGATGATGCCACACACACCAGAGGGTCTGACAAGGTTCATTACATACAAAACTGAGGCCTCCGGACAGCAGGGCAGGCCTGTCAAGCAAGGCCTTATAGCAGCTGATTTCAAAGTTATGTAAAAATAAAATCACAGACAATCAAGCCCGTGTGGTCCTGGGGCAAGGAGAGCACACAGGTGAACGGGGAGAACTGCGAGTCCAGAAATAAACTCTTAATTTACGATCAACTGGTTTTTGAGAAACTTGCTGAGTTAATTCAAGTTGAAAGGATAGTCTTTTCAACAAACGGTGCTGTGACAACGGGATATCCAAAGGTAAAAGAATGAATTTAGTTCCTTATCTCCTCCATATACAAAAATTAATTCGAAATAGCCAGGAGGGGGTGCCAAAATGTAGTGTAAGTAACTAAATGCAATCAAAAGACTGCACTTTGTCAGCAGGAAGCAGGGAATTGAAAACAAATAGGAAGTATAACAACAATGTCACATTTTGTATTCAAACGCAATGGCCCAAGGAGGACAGAAATTAATCCCTGAATCACAAACAGCCAAGCAGGTTACTTAGGGCGCAGGCCCTGGAGACTGGCAGACTTGGTTCAAATTCTTGGTGCGCTCCTTATTCTAGACAACCTCAAGTTAAGTTACTTAACAACCCCAAGCCTCTGTTTCATCTGCAAAAGGGGGATCGGTAACATCTACTTTGTGCTTGCCAGGAAGGAATGAATACGTACAAAGTTTGACATTCAGTAAATGGTTTTCATTATCATTTAATGGATCAATGATTTCTGTTATGAGTTAAAAAATTAACTTTTACAAAAAGTGATCAACTCAATTCAAAAGTGCTGGAAGAAACTTCTACTACCTTTTGAGGTCCACCGCTATACATATAATATATATATTTATATATAAACTTTCTATATATATAGAATTCAGTATATATATATATACACACTGAATTGAGTACACATATATACATACATACATATATATACCTATATACATACATATATACATATATGTATATGTATGTGTATGTATATATACACACATATATATGTATATATGCATACATATATAGACAAGCACACACACATATATATAGAGA
Organism: Tapirus indicus; assembly: GCA_031878705.1. NCBI lineage: Eukaryota > Metazoa > Chordata > Mammalia > Perissodactyla > Tapiridae > Tapirus > Tapirus indicus. The sequence continues at coordinate 78,781,022 of CM062917.1, forward strand.
GAGATATATACTGAATTCTATGTATACTGAATGGATGGTGGCACAGGTTTTGGAACTTGTTAGACTTGGGTTTAATCCAGGCTCCATAACTCACTTCTTAGTTGACCCTGAGCAGGTGAAACTTTTTAAGATGCCAATGATCTCATCTGTCAAATGTGGTTGATTATAACTACTCTCAAGTATTATTATAAGGATTAAGTTATTCTAAGAATTAAATCGTGCTTAAGACTGAATCAGACGGCAGCTATTTAAAAAGCAAACAACTTGGCAAAATCCATGGCACATGGTGGATTATGAATCCAGAGTGTTATTTTTCACACTGACAGAGACTTTCCCAAGGACACATCCTCCAAGTGGCAGTGCTTGTACTTGAGCTGTCATGCTGTCTCTTTCCAAGCAATATATCCTCACAGAATTACAGGGTCTCACATCAAACTCTCCAAACTGTCCGTTTTTGGCAGCTCTGCTCTGAGAAGGACCATCTCCAGTCAGCTCACTGTTTATTGGATTACATCACTGGCTGCTCAGGGACCTGGCCTCCCAGGCTGAGCCCATGACTGGACCATTCACAGGGAAGGGAACTCTGGAAGACTGGCACCACGTGGAGTGGATTAGAGCCCCCAGTTCCTTGAAGACACATGCACCTGGCAGCCACAGAGCCTGTGGGAAGATCAGGCAGGATGTGAAGCTTTGGTTGAGTTTTAAGGGCTACACTCAGCTTCCCTGGAAACTGCACCTGGCCCAGACCTGCCACAGCACTGGCAGGAGCTGCTGCTGCTTTCTGGAAAGCTGCAGGGCAGCATGGAGCAGCACAGAGCACAGAGACATGAACTGGGCCCCTTTGTCCACCAAGTGTGGTTTCCTCTCTACTCCACTATCAACTCCTCTTTTAGCTCCAGGTGATGAGGAATGATTTGCATTAGAGTCACTGCTTCCCTTCTATGACCCAGCCAAGACTGACTGTATGAAAATGTTGTTCACCAACAGCTTCTTTTAATCTTCTATGGAAAGAAAACACGATATAATTCAGTTTCACTGTCACCTTTATAAGAATCTTCCAAAGCACACACGTGGTAATTTATTTCATAAATATACATTAAATACCAGGCTTTGCTCCAAATGCTCTTGATACAGAGTTATGTGCACTGGTGAAGCTCTTCACAAACCCTATTGACCTTCCTCACTGTCACCACAAAACGGTATAGAGAGGAAGACAGCCATTCACAGGTCAGAAAATCATAAGAAATTCTAACAATTCATGGTAAATAGTCATGAATTGTTTCCCATTTTGCTGCTAGGTAACACCTCATGGCCAGCTGAAATAAAAACATAAGCAATAGTATGTTTTCTATACCCTTCTCCCTGAGGAAGTGATGTTTTTGACATTCCTTCTATCCTCACCATAACAATTCTGATCTCTTGATATGTGACAGATATAATTATCAGGAGAAGCAGAAGAAGTAAATTTACATTTGTGAGCTTGGACTCATTCTCCCATCATAGTGAGCTGACCAGACCCACAGGCCTAAGTGCCAAAAACCCCCAGGAGTCCAGAGAAGAGGAAAAGTTAGAAAGAATGGGAGAGAAGGAGGAGAAAGGGCAATATAAGAGAGTGAGAGGAAGCTATAGAGACACTGATATCATAGCAATTAGTAATAGAAACAGAGAGATAGAGGGATATGAAGCAGAGTGGGAGCAAGAGAAAAAGAGAGAATGACAGAGACGGTGGATACAGAGATAAGAAGAGTTAGTGAGAGAGAGAACTATACACAGAGAAGGATAGATCTCTGTAAGGAGAAGGAGAGAGAAATAGTAACAGAGAGAGAGAGAGAGAAATGAAAAGACAGAGGGGGACAGTGACAGAGACAGAGGGATAGAGGGATGGAAGTAGAGAGATACAGAGACAGAGGGAAGATGGCTATAGAGAAAAATAGAACAGAGGGTACAGAGAGACGTTGAGAAAATATAGTGATAGAGAGAGAGAGGTAGACATAAAGAGACAGAGATAGAGAAAGAGGGAAAGATACAGTAAGAGAGAATTGAAGATAGATGGAGAGAGAGAGAAAGATAGAGCTATAGAGATAAAGGGTATATGTGGGCACATTGAGTGTCATAGAGTTAGGAAGATAGAGAGACAGATGCAGAAACAGAGGTAGGTATTAATAGAGAGAGAGAAAGTTATAGATACATGCATTTTTATATACATATTTTTACAAATTTTATATTTATATATTGTTACATCCTTATTTTATGTATATGTATATATTTCATATGTTTTATGTATTATATAAATTTCTAACTTTCTTTTTCTCTTATGTATATTCTCTTTCTATTTATCTATTCTACCTATATGTTTATTTATCTTAAGAAAAGGACCTGGCCTCCCACTTTCAAAAACTTGGCCGTGAAAATCCTATGAATAGCAGTGGAGCATTGTCTGATATAGTGCTAGAGGATGAGAGGATGGCACACACACACAAAAGGGTAGGGTTCTATTCTGCTGTACACAGGACTGCTAGAAGTTGTAATTGGCTCCAAGGTACTAACAACAAATGCATCTATCTATATCTATCTATCTACCTCTCTCTCTCTATCTCTATCTATCTACCTATCTTCGTACCTATCTATTCCACAAAAATTCTGTTTAACAAACACTCAAAAACATAGTGGCTTAGAACACAATCATTTATGAATTCTAACAAGCCCATTGATCAGCTAGGCTGTTTTGCTGATCTGAGCCAAGTTCAGCTGATCTTGGTAGGACTCAGTCACATGTTAGTCAGTTGATAGGTTTGTTGAGGGCTGGCTGATCAAGGTGGCCTGGGCTGGAATGAATCAGCTCTGTTCTGTTCCACATGGTATTTCACCCTCCAGCAGGCCAGCCTGGACTTGTTCTCATGATAGTGATGAGGGTCCAAGAAAGCTTGCAGAAATGCATTAGGCCTCTTGAGGCCTAGACTCAGAACTGGATCCCCACAACTTCCTCCCATATTCAAAAATGGGGAAATAAACTGCACCTCTTGATTGAGGAGCTGTGAATTCACACTGCAAGAAGTGAGCTCCAGGCTGGAAAATTTGTAGTGAGCACATTTGGCCCTGTGCTCTCATTGAATGCAACTATAACGCCTGACTCTGTGCCTGGAGAGAAACCTGGTGGCTTTTGTCCTCTCTTTATACTCTTCCTACTTGGACCCGAAGGCAGACACAGTTGCAGGAAATGAACAGCAGAGCAAGCATGCTAGAGCCTCATTTATCTGCTCTGAGGACAGGAAGGGGGGCTCCAGTGAAATGGAAAGCTCTGTAGAGATGGCAGAGAGGAGAGAGTTGAAGAAAGAAATATCATAAATTGGGTTGGAACAAGTGGGTTTATCCCCTAGCTGCACAGGTGTAGACATGACCCTAAACAGCCTAGCATTGGCTTTACAAAGTGAACCTCCCTGGTCCTAGACTGGCCACTGGCTGGTGCACACACAGGACAGATCTGGGTAGTACTGCAAAGGCTCTGAAAACTGCACTGATTGGAACTGCCCACCAAAAGCAGGTAGGAACTTGCCGCTAACTGGGTCAATTGCTTACTAACAAAAAACTCAATAGTCAACATAGTATTTGAACACTGCCTAGAGCCCCTAACATAATATTCAAAATGTGCAGGACACAATCCAAAATTACTCAATATATGGACAACCAGGAAAATCTCAACATTTCATGATGGAAAAGCCATTAACAGATGTCGTCTTGAAATGTCACAGACATTGGGATAACAGAGAATTTATAGCAGCTATTGTGACCATTAGAAGAAATGGAAAGAGAGGTTGAGTTGGAGATAGAATGTAAAATAGATAAGAGAGATCTAAATAGAGAAATAGAAAAAGAAAGATAGGTAGTAGAGATAGACATATACAGAAATACAGAGAGACAGAAATAGAGAGAGAGAAGGAGAAAGATAGTAAGAAAGAAGAGAGATAAAGAGAAATAGAGTCTGAGAAGGAGATAGATCTGGAAAGGTAAGTAGAAAAGCAGGGAGGGATGGAGAACAATAGGAAACCAAGAAAAAGAAAGAGTTGTGGACCTAGAGATGGAGAGATGCATGGACATGAAGAGTGATGGAGGGAGCAAGGCAGGAGATAAAGAAATACAATGGTGGAGAGAGAAACAGAGCCAGTGCAAGAGGCAGAGCTATAAAGCAATTTATGGTAGTCGTCTAAGTCCAGGACATCATTAGGGTTGCATAATGGTAATTTCCAAAGTTTAATATTTCTCCTGCATTTATTGGTTGTAATACTCCCATAAAGAAGAACTTTTATTCGTAAGCTCTGTGATATCCTGAAATACAGTTTGTTCAGAAAAGGCAAGGTAAATGTTTGATTCTTCTTTCATTTCTGTTTTATTTCTGTTCTTCTAGTGAGAAATGGTATTTGATGCCACAATATGGATGCTAACAGAGCTCAGTACTTCTGGTTTGTTATTCCTTTCTATTTTGTTTTTCAGTAGATAGCTAACAAAACAAGTATTTTTTAGAAAAATAACAGATTCAAATTATAGATCATAAGGTTTTTACTAAACTTTCAAAATTCTATATTTGCATTTTACCTCATACTGAAATCTTGATTTTGTTAGCAAATTACATATGAACATAAATTTATAAAAATATAAACAATGTTATAATTACCACTAAGAATAGTACACTCAGAAGATGCAATTTAATATATTTTTTTCTCTTTCATTCTCCCCTCCTTCCTTCCTTTCCTCCTTCCCTCCTTCCTTCCTTCCTGCTCTCCTTCCTTCCTTTATTCTCTCTCTCTCTCAGGGTGCATTATGTTCCATGAATGTATTCTGGTGCCAATAGTGCCCTCTTTTCATTACTGTAGCTCTACTGTCCTTTTTTACATTCTGGTGGAGTAGTTTTCTATTATTACATTTTTAAGAATTTTCTTTCCACTCTAATGTGATGGCATTCTCTCCATTCTTAGCTGTAAACCACGACTCTGTCCAGCAAGGATGTTCTAGACTCTGAGGCACTTGAGCTTGCTTCCTGCATAGTGACCTGGAATGTTCTCTTGCAGAGCTGCTGCTGTGACCCCTCATGTCCCTGCACATGTGGTCCCTGAGGCAAAAGGAAGAGCAGCCCAAGTCCCCCCTTTCTCATTCCTCTACTGCCTGTTCGGACAGCAGAAAATGAGTCACCTCAGAGAGAGGCTAAAACAATGATGGAGAGGGGCATTTTTCTACATTCTACTATGAATACTGTAAACATGTACCCAAATCCATTTATAAAAGTTGGGGGTGAAAATCTGTGTATGCGTCACTTCAGTTGTCCCGTGATTTCACTATTCTTTGATCATCTATCAATCTGTCTATGAATTTAGGTAAATTGCAGATGTGGGTACACTTCCGGGGGGAGGGCTGCCTAATAAAACACGGGGTGCCCAAGGAAATCTTTTTACTTGAGGATGAACAGAAATCCTCTATCAAATTGATTTGCTGCCCCCTCACACACACACACAGATGCAAACACAAACATCCATTTGACTTTGAGAAGAGTCAAATGCAGACCAACATGACTGAACCTAATGTCTTTTTCTAAAGTTGATTCAATGCTCATCAGATTTGCTGTTGGTGCCTCAGAGTTTACTGACAGGTGTGAAAAGGAAGGGTGTTCAGGGCAAGAATAAAGAAACTGCATCACAGGACAAGACCATGGCAGCAGCATGAACATGGAAACCCTGCATTGCAGGGAAGTTCCCCTGACTCAGAACTGCTTCCTGCACGAGGGAACAGGCGAGCTTCATCCAACAGCTTCACCCCATCAGCTCCAGATTGTCCCTCCCTCTGTTCTGGGCTCTCAGTGCTCCTGACTACTCCTCTTCTGGAGGAGACCTGCTCTCAGTCTGCAGAGGAGCACTCTCAAGAAATGGGTTGGAGGGGCCAGCCCAGTAGGGTAGCGGTTAAGTTTTCATGCTCAGCTTTGGCAGTGGCCAGGGATTCTCAGGTATGGATCACTGGCATTGACCCACACACTGTTTATCAAGCCATGCTGTGTAAGAGTCCCACATATAAACAGAGGAAGACAGGCACCGATGTTAGCCTAGGACCAATCTTCCTCAGCAAAAAGAGGAGGATTGGCAGATAACGTTAGCTTAGGGCTAATGTTCCTCACCAAAAAAAAAAAAAAAAAAAAAAAAAAGAAATGGGTTGGAGCAGAGATGCAAGGCTCCTCCCCAGTCCTCCCCCAGCCCCACCCACTCTGGGTTATCAGCTGGGTGGTCTTCTAGGAGAGCCCCTCAGCCACTGCTCTGCCTGTGACAGCTGTCCAGAAGTGGCTCTAACTCCCTGCCTTGTGTCCTGGGCTCACTGTCTTTTGAGCAGGACTGGAGTTCTGAGAGGGGATTCTGCTCCTCCTGTCATCTCTCCCTTTCCTTCTAAGGCCCAAGGAAGAAGGCATGCTGTGGGCTCTAGCTCTCCTCCTAGCTTTCCTGGCTCCTGGTAAGTATGTTGTTTAGATGCTTCTGGGATTTTTCCTTTTTTTTTTTTTTTTTGGCAATGGGAGGCCATACTAAGGAATTACTGTTCTCTCTTTCTCATTACTTTTTGTTGTTCCCATTGCAGCCACTCAGGTATCTTCCAACTTGGAAGGGAGACAGATGTCCATCACCAGACAGGCTGGGTCATTTGTTGCAATCACTTGTGATATTCAACAAAGCAGCGACTATGTCCACTGGTACCGGTACCAGGAGAGGATGGCCCCACAACGCCTTCTCTACTACCAGTTATCCACCTCAAAGGTTGTGATGGAATCTGGAATCAGTTCAAAGAAATACAATGCTTATTTAGGCACAGGGATGACCTGTGAACTTTTAATCAATATTCTGGAAGAAAGGGATTCTGGTGTGTATTACTGTGCTGCCTGGGAGAGGCACAGTGATTCAGACCTCCCTTATCCTGCACTGAAAATTTTGCTTGTGGTTGCCAAGAGCAGCATTGGCACACAGGATAGACCAACTCTGCCTCCCTTCCTGCTCTGACTTCACTGTGTTCTGAACAAAGAGAGACTTTGTGCTCAATGCCCAACCCCCACCCTTATTTCCCACTGGCCTGCCCCCTCCCCCAGTGAGCCATAGCAGGTTCCTAAAGACCCACCTCCCATCTCCAGGCCTTAGGCAAGCAGTCTGACAGGCAGCATATTCTTTCAGCTCTCCTAGGAGCTGGTGGAGTCCATTCAGTCTGCTTCCTGGGACAGACAAGGTCACCTAGAGTTGATGTGTCTTGGGAGACATTTAGGAGAGCAACATGGGAAGGTTAGTGGTACTGAATCAATTATCCAGAGAAAATGGCTGGGAAAGGAGCTCAAGCATTACTCAAGTTGGACAAAGGATGGAATGACAACTTTGGACTTCATAAAGACCTCAAGGTGCTATCTGATTTATCTTTTGGACAAACTGATATTTCCCTCACCATAACTAACCATGGCACTGTCAATACAGTGAAAGTGTAGGAATAAAGTGAGAGTTGTAGATACGCCAACCACTGTATTCTACTTACACTTTCTTTTGAAGGTCATCTACAGCCAGAACTCTTCTCTTTCAAACAAGTAAAGCCAAATCTCCTTTCCACCCCTCCCCCTAACATTGACAGGCCAAGTCCTAAACTGGAATGAGTCTTAAATAATTATTTCTTCTCAATAATTAAAATTAAAAGACACTTTGGATGAACAATCCAACAATGAATAGTATATATTTGAACTGAAAAGTCATATAGGAAAGGATAGTGGCTGCCACATTGGACCAGGTTTAAGGATATAAAATTAATATTGAAGTAGAGATATGCTGGATTCACATGTGCATGCTCTCTTGTTTATTGGATCCTCCAACTTTCTGCCAGAGCTCTTCACCTTGACTCTAGCTAGAGTTTAAGCTTCTTGAACAGCATTCGTCAAACTGTGGTCCATGGACCACCTGCGTCAGAAGCACCTGGGATGTTTGAATAAATGGGTGGATTGTAGGTAACATCCAAGAAATATATCAGAATCTTAGAATGAAAGCTGAAAATGTGTATTTTTCAATGACCTCCAACTAATTCTTATTCAGATTGATTTGTAAAAATTGCTGTCCTAGCAGTAACAGATAATGTAATGTGTCTCCCTCTGAAATGGGTGGATTCCCAGCCTGACACAAGAATGCATTCTGGAAAGGGTCTCGTGGGATACCTCCCAACACACAAACCCCTCCTGTCTTATTGCATCCCTGGCTGTTACTTCTCTATGCGGTCATCACATTTCTCCATGAAAATTCCACCAGAATTACAAGTGGAAACTTCAGTTCCTTCTCACTTCTGTGACTTTAGGCAAGAAGAATTGTATACTAAATGAACCAGCTCTAACTTGCTCTACTGTACCTAGTACCATGTATTTTAAATATTTTGCAGCTGTATGAAATTTTATCCCTTATTTTGAAGTGTAAATGTATTCTCATTTCTATTTTTCTAATAGCGTTAAGGCTTTGTTCTGCACATTTATCTTTGACCTGCTTTGAATTGAATTTTTGCCTATGGAGGTAAGGTAGGAATCCGAATGTGGAGATTCAACTTTTCTCCCAAATGATTGACTAATCCATCATTACTCTCACATTTTTTCATTGCCACCCCTGTGATAGCTAAGTTTCAATAGGCTCACATAGCCCTTCCTGCTGTCTCTCTTCTTTCCACCGTATGTGTCCACTTACACGTGACAGCTTCACTAAGGATACGGCTAGATGTGGAGACTCTGTGTATGCATAACTTTACTTTTACCAATGGGGCCGAATCCCTATTTTGTCTCTTCCTGTTCCAGGAACACAGTATTCTAATTAGTAAAGCTTTATAATAATTCCTGCTTTTTGGTAAGCAAGTTAGCTTGCTTTTTTTCAAAATTATCTTGGCTTTATTTTATGCATGAATAAACCCTCAATATATGTACATTTATTTATTTATAAACTAATAAGTTACATGAACTATAGTAGAAATGCTTTTTGTATGTTACAAAACATCCACAAAAAATGAACAATTTAAAATATGTGATAAAAACAAATACAAATAGTGGTCTAACACTTTCTTCCCACAGAACAATATATTGTCTTATGCACCCCACTTTGGAAACCACAGCCCCACCAACACCAATGCCAGTAACACATTTCATTCTCAGTTCTTCCTCTTTCCTGACTTACCTCACATCCCTAAGACAAATCATACTCAATGTCTTCTTTTTTCTTCAAACCGAATTCTCATAATCCCCTTATAGTACACCTTTGCTTCATTCTCTGAATTACTTCTGGGTTTATGAATTGACACTTGTTGGTGTCTTGTCATGTTCTTTAAAAGGAAGTATCCCCAAACCTGATAAATCTTGGGCTTGCTCAGCCCTTTAAAAGGCCTTTGTGAGGAATGTCCAGGGAGCCCAACTTTCACCGTCTGTTGACTGAAACTACTAGTGTGTGCCTCACAGAGTTCCATTACCTTCAGTGTTTATAAGTATGAGGTTACTGTTCTGAAAGAGCCTGTCCCTGCACCTGACATGTCCTGGGTGCTCTGGATGAAGTCGTAGAATTTGAAGTGACAGGTTCACTCCATGAAAGGTGCTCAAACTAGAAAGGAGAGAGTGGGAGTTCTATCCTGCCTCAGCTAATCACGGTCCTGTAATATTGAAGGAATCACCTGTGTTTGGGGAGCTGTTTTCCTATCTTTAAAAATGAGAAACAATGAGGCTTCTGGTAGGAAGGGTTCCTCTTTATCTTCAAGTGTCTAAGCTTCTGTGTTTTCTTAAAACCTATGACTTGGTTTTAAAATGGGGATACTAATTCTAATAAAACACAAATGATTTTCAGGAAAAAATATTTACTCAACACACAGTTTTATAAAGATGTAAATTGGAGACAAAAGAAAGAAAATTGTATCCACAATCCTCTCATCAAAATATATCAATGGCTTTCTTCTTTTTGGTTTCCCAGGCTTGTCCATTTCACTGATAATTGTCCTTATGTGTACATCTAATTTATTCCACATGATTCAAATGAAGAAGTCAGATTAGATTAGTTATCAGATTCTGTGATGACCAGAAGAGTGCCATCCCGGGTCAGATAAAGTATGCCGGGGTCTCAGAGGTGAAATCAAAAGGTCCAAACTTCAGTACCTGGATCTCTGCTCACCCATCTGCCTGAGTCCAGATCTGCTCTCACACCCCCACTACTCCCAGGCTAGCTGAGGTCTGGTCCACCAGAGCGGGTTCCTTCTCGGCAGCAGCAAGAAGACCCAGGATGAGAGGACGTCCTGCTCCCTCAAGCAACACATATTTCTCTTTTCCTGGAGACCAGGGGGTCTTGATCACAACCCTCCAGACTTCACATGAGGGCTGAGAGGGAAAACCCTGGCTACTGTTTGTGTCCTGCCTAAGAGTTTTCCTCTATTATTTTTCAAATGTGTGTCTTTTTTAGATGAGTATAACCTTTCAGTGTCCCTTAGAGAGGAGCACAGACACACCAGAGCAGGAAGAGAAGTAGAGGAAAGGAAAACAATTGCCTTATAAGGAAATCGCTGACCTTGTAGAGAATCCTGCCCTGTTTCTGCATTGCTGCTTCTAAGGCTCCATAGAACTCCTCTTGCCCAAAATCTCGGGGAAGATGGCTCCACTGCTTGTGAGGCACTCTACTCCCCAGTCCATGGATTGTGTTCCCTTGAATAAAGGCATCAAACTGATTACTAAATTGTATTATTTTTGTAATTTTACACACTGAAAAGAGTATTTGGCTGGAGGCTGGGACAGACTTCATTAGAACTACGAATGATTATTGTCAACAGTTGTCAGCCTTCAATTTGAGCAGTAATTGAATAAAAATGATTAGAATAATCAAGAGAAACATGATTTTGAATGCTGACAATGTGAAATAATATAATTTTTTTTCATAAACCAGTTAATGGTTGTGGATTCTGTCTCCAAAGCAATGTTTTCATATTGGAGAAAATCTAGAATATAGATAAAAATTGAAAGAAAACAGTTCACCCAATTTCTCACCACCCAGTTGATCACTGTCTACATTGAGACTCTTTCCACCTGTCCTTTTGCTATGCAGATGTCACCACACTTGTCACTTTCTTTTGCACTCAACATTTTACCACAAATGGGCTGAACATCTGCAGAAGGTATAAATGACAGCCCTGGAATATTCTTTTGGCAAAGTATTCTATTGCTTTATGTTTGGCCAACACCACACCAACTCAGCACAACCCAAAAGTCTATACGTGTGGACACTTGAGACTTGAATGTTCGTTATCGCTGAGCAGGTCTGACTTTCAGTATTTACTATAGAAGAGGAGCTCAGAACTGGGTCTGGTGGTACATGCTGAAGGACCCACAGCTTCCCTCCTCAGGCCAAGTCCCCTTTCCAACTGCTTCCTCCTCTTAGCCGTCAGGGTATAATTAGCATAACTGAAAAGGAACCTTCCTTTCAGTTGGAAGTCAAGGCTACCTATATTTCTCAAAGCTTCACTTTACACGTATTCCTCTCTGATCTTTCACAATGCCTTGTCTTACCATTTCTGAGGATATGGTGCTGGAACAGGATGACCTGGTCATGCCCCCTGGCCCTCACTGCCCACTGGTTCAACCAAGCCTTCTCTCTTTGGCTACACACACCACACACACTCTCTCTCTCTCTCTCTCTCTCTCTCTCTCTCTCTCTCTCTCTCTCTCTCTCTCTCTCTCTCCAGGCAATCTGATGAAGTCCCTTCTTACAGATGAGGAAAAGGAGGTGACATAACTTGCCCAGGACTACAGAGCTATGATGTTATTTTAGGGCTTTTCAAATCCCCTTCTGATCAGACCTCTGGGGGAAATGCTCCAAAGCTAGCTAAGATGGTGGGTATGGGTTTCTGGCAGGGATTGCTGTTCTATGCTTGTCCCTGCCTCACAAGCACTCATTGCTCGGTTAATATCGAGTGATAAATGAAGCATGAGATTTGTCTCCAGCCAGACCTGGCTCCATATCCCGACCTCATTCTCCTTAGGTGTTGTCAACCTATGAAAACAGAAACCAGTCTAAGGGCAAAGAATTTATTGGGATCAAAAAATTGCAATTTGGCGAGCACAGATTTACATAGAATCCGAAAACGTGTCCCTATTGCAGGAGAGGGCCTCAGATTTTTATGGGGAAAAGAGAGAAAGATGAGGTAAGCTGTATTAAAGAAGACTTCATTGGTTCTAGATGAGGTAAGGCTAGGATTGTACTTCATAGATTGGCTTAAGATTCGGTCATTAGGCAAAAGTCTAGACTTGTACTTCATTGACCGGTTGGCAATTCAGTCATCAGCAAAGTTAAGTTTCATCAGTTCTTACAGACAGGATATTCTTGTCCTTATTGATTGCTTGAAATGTTGACAATTTGTTCCAGTTTGGAAGAGAAAGAAAACAAGATGAGCAAGGCAAATGCTCTAAAATGGCTGCTCTGGCTCCATTTCACTATGACTCCTCTCATGCCATCTTTCATGATGTGCAGCTTTGGGAAAGTGATTTAAAATACCAGCCCCACTCTCCCTTTTTTCTAAACTGAGCCTAATAATATTTATCCCACAGGACTATTTTCAGGATTTAAGAAAACAATGAACATAAAACAATTAGTGTAGTGCTAGAGTGTAGTTGATGTCCAATCAAAAAATGCTATCGTTACTGTTATTATGCCACCAACATTCTTTAGTCTTCTCAGAACTCTCACTATTTATCATCCTTCCTTTCATCTTGTTGTCAGACATCTGCCTCTTCTCTGTCGGGCCCCTCCCTTCTTCATTTCTCTCTCCAGTCACCTCCTTGCCCCCAGGGAAACATCAGCTTAGGCCCTAACCTGGCCTTCACCACCCACCATGGTGTGGCTCCTCTCCCAAGTTCACTCTGGGATTCTCTCCACCTGGGCAGGACACAGGGCCATGCTGGGCTGTCTTGTCCTCCTGTGGGCCCTCCTGTTTCTGGTAAGTCTGACTCCCTTTCCCACTACACGGTGCACAGCAATGTTCTGAGGCTCTTGCCACCCCTGGTTCACCACTGTCCCTCTCTCAGGTGAAGAGGCAGTGGTCAGACTGGAGCAGCTAGCCTCAGTGGTGGTATGCACGACCATCCTGGCTCAGCTTGGCTATCCTGACATGCATGACCCCCGCCACAGTCAGCTACATCCACTTGGTACCACTGCTACAGAACCAAAATGAGTTCACTCCCTGGTGAGTTAAAATCAGACTCTTCACCAGAAGTAGTTGTCACACAAAGTAAAATATATTTGCAGCAAATAGGAGACCACGCGGAAACATTTCCAAAGTTGTGGCACTCCCCGAAGAAAGAGAAGCAGGTCCTTTTATTTCAGGTGGGGAATAAACATTTAAAAGGGAAGTTTTGCCGTCACATGTAGAGGTGGGTATCAGCAGGAGCAGTCTGAGAACATGCTGTCACATACATCACATGTTATGCTAATAAGCCTCCTCCTAGGGCAGATATTTTAGTATTGAGGAAAAAGGACACTTTCTGGTCATCTTCACGTCATCTGCCCAGGAGCTGCCCTTGCAGTGGGGCTCGGTCTGATTCAGCCCGGTTGACACTGGCATCTCTTCCCTACTTAGCTCTGAAGAACATCCTTGAAGGAGTGTTAACACATTTAAACTTCCTTCCACCTGCTTAGGGAATGTGCCTCTGACTTAGGGCTGCTGACACCACAATCATTGGAAGGCAAAAACCCTGAGAAACTCCTCTGACTGGACCACGTTCAAGGCAGATGTGCAGTGGGATTCAGTCCTAAAAGCAGATAAAGTAACCACGGTGGAGGCAAAGGATGGCACCAGCCATACCCTGGCGGTGGTGAGGGTAGAGACGTACGATGCAGGCGTGTCCTACTGTGCTGCCTGGAACCCGCACAGCTACATGAGCCACCCTGGCCCCCATGCAAAAAACAACTGGACTCCCTACTCCGTCAAGGCCTGGCAACTTCCACCACCTCCAGGTCCCTTTGGTTTCCCTGCAGTCATCCCTTAGCATCCCGGATTCTCTGGGAGGCCACCTCCACCAGTCCACTGCAGATAACGGATGAGAAAAAGAGTCCAGACTCGGGGAGCTGTCTAGTCAGAAGAGGCCTTTCCAAAGATCATCCAGTTCAGTGTTTCAGAAGCATTTGGAGGAGGATTTGTGCTGGTAAATCCAGTAGCCACTACCACCTGTGGCTACCGAGCATGTGAAATGTAGCCAGACCAAGAGTCCAAGCTAAGATGAACTGCACGTGTATATACAAGCCATATTTTGAAGTTAAGATAAGAAAAGTGAAATATCTCTTTAAGAATTTTTATTACTGATTACATGTTGAAACGATATTTTGGATATCTCAGACTAAATAAAAATAGACATGTATTAATTTTACCTATTTCTTTTTACTTTTCAAAGTGCAACAGCTAAAAAAAATTGAATTTGTGGCTCAAATTAGTGACTCACATTTATTTCTATTGAACTGTTACAGACTAACAATCTAAGAATCTGACTCTTATGTGAAGAATGCATAAATAAAACATTTTCCAAATAATTTCAAGCGTAAAGGACTCTCTGGAGATTTACCACAAAATAATTGAAAGTTGAGACTGGAAGTCAATTCCTAAATCCAGTTTCCAAATTGTTGCCCCACCAACCGTTGATCATTTGGCGGAAGAGGAGTCAGCCATTAGAGACACAGGAAACAATATTGACAACTTCTCAGCACCCTCATGCATTAGCAGGCTGGACACTCAGATCACATTGGTAGATAATCATCCTCACGGCAGGGTGATGCAGTCAACCCTGGCGAGATATTGCATCCTCAGCTTTCCACTTCTCCCCTAATGTCACCTCATACGGAAATTTGGGTCGATTGCCATTTCTCTGGACCTCTGTTCTCTCATTTGTAAAATGATGTGATTTAACTGCCGAAATTGTGTGGCTCTGATGTCTGTATTAAAGCAAAATCATAAAAAAGACACAACTATATTCACTGCCTTCTTATAAAGCCAGTCAAATTCTTGAAAATAAAAGAATAGAAAACAAAAGAAAAGAAAAGTAAAGAATAGAAAACCCGTGTTACTGATCCTCCAGCCCCAATTAGGAAACTTCTCTGCTGCTATATGCGGGGGAAAAAAAACTCGTTGAGGTCTAAGCTGAATAGACACCTTTTCAACTGAAAATTCAAAGTTTATGTACACTTTAATAGCATCGGTAAAAATGATTAATGAAAAGAAAATCTAAATGTTCCAAAGGAAATGAGTTCCCTAGATTCATTTACCCATCCTCCGTCTCCCAAAGTTTTTGTTTTTGCACTTAGAAATTTATAATTAAGACATGATGGCTTGTGAAAGAATCCAACACCGCCATTCTCTACTGAAGGCCTAGGTCAAGGCTAAGACCTTCCAGTATGTGCAAGAAGGGGTCGGGGTAGAGTGGACTGAAACTTACTTTTGCTCTGTTTTCAGGTTGTCCCTTCATTTGGTCTTCCCTGTTGTACTAATAAAACAGAACCCTTTTTTATTCTTGCAACCATCTCAGCTCCTGACTCCATGGAAGAGTGAGCTCTGTAAACTGGTGGTAATGAGGGGTGTGGCCAACAGGAGGAACAAGCTCCTCATCCATCTCCTTATAGAACAACATGATTCACATTCCCCAAGAGGAGCTGCCCAGTGCCTCTGCTGTGAACCTCCACACCACCCTAAACCCCCATCTTCACCCCTCACTGACTCCTGCTTTGCCCTTAATCAGAACTGTGACCTTGAGCGAGGTCTTAACTCTTCTTAAAGGGGAGAATTGAGGCTGACACTCAGGTTTGTGGCCTGGACAAAGTGGGTAGTAACAATGTCCTTCACTGAGACAAGAAGAAGAGATAGGTTGAGGGAAGGAATGAGTTCACCATGGTCTATGTACAACATCAGTTTGAGCTCGTACATCAGACATACCTGAACATGCCCAGTAGTCAGCTGGATATGTGGGTTTGGAGCTCAGGATAATGTGTGGGATGGAGATGAACCTGTAATTTCCTCCTATCATCACTGCCCCTGTTTTCCCCGAGATAATTAAAGCCAAGAATGGGAAGAGATCCCTCAGGCAGAGTACATAAAGTGAGAAGAAAAATCTGAAAAAGAGGAAATTTTGGTGGGTTGTGAGAGAACAGTCTGTAAAAACAAAAAATACCCTAAAACAGGGGCTGACTCAGTGGCCTGGTGTTGAAGTTTGGCATGCTCCACTTTGGCGGCTGCATTCAGTTCCCGGGAAGTGGACATACACAACTAGTCAGCAGCCATGCTGTGGTGGCAACCCACATACAAAACAGAGGAAGATTGGCATATATGTTAGCTCATGGAGAATCCTCCTCAGCAAAAAAAACCCCAAAAACCTGGATATTGGGTTAAGTGCTATTCATTTTCCAACAGGTTAAAATGTAATGAAGAATGGTCTCACCACAAGCAGGGCCAACTGCAACAATAATATATCAGATGCATGTCCTGGAGTGGTGATCTTTGATTTTGCACAAAAGTTATAAACATTGCTATTTAATGAGTCCAAATCAAAGTCTAAGTTAGATTGGAGTTTGAGGAGTAGTTCATTTTTTCGTTTAAGATTCCATTCATACAACAGTAAGTGATTGACTCCTCTGAGCCAGGTGTTGTCACAGCAGACATTACAAATCTCATCTGCTCTGTCAAGGCTGGATTTTACTCCTGTAGAGCCCCTTTCTACTGCTGGGCTGCCATTATCTGGCTACACATACGGTATAGCAAAGTGGTTAGGACCTAGGCCTCTTGTATAGAGGGATCTAGGTCTGACCTGGCCTCTGATACTTACTAGCTGTGTGTCAGGCTGATAGCTTCTCTAGCCCATTTCCTCACCTGTTAAACAGAGGTCCTTGCAGTTACCTCATGGGTTGTTGTGAGGGTTCCTGAAATGATGCACACTAAGGGTTTGATCCAGTGCATGGTACATCCTGAGAGCTCAGTGAATGCTAGCTGATAAAAAACAAACAAACAAAACCAACTATCATACATATACATACAGGAACATACATACACACACATGCACACACATACAGATGACACACACACCTCTGTATACCAGGGCTTAGCGCCACATCTGTCAGAGTGTAGCTGACTATTATAGTTTAGTTAAAGAGGGATTAGATAGTTATGAAGAGACTCTCATGAGTAGTCATCCCAAATCAACTTAAATCTAAGTTTTGAATCGTGGTTCTACAGTCCCTTTGACTTACACACATTGGGGAGGACAGCAGCCTTGTGCTTGGAGCAAACACCTCTATCGGGGGAAAACAAGTCCATATTTGGGGTCATTTCCTCCTCCTGCCCTTCTCCTTTTGGCTGAGGTGAGCTTCCCCAAGGACACTTTGACCACACACACCAAAGGCAAACCAGCCAGAGGAAACCAGCCTCATCCTAAGTGAACATTTGCCAAATGAATGGTGGTTTAAATAGCTGATTCACTGAAAGCATCTTACTAGAATGTACAGCACTGAATACAGTGGGGACTCAAGTAATGTCTGTTGAATTGAGATGAACATTTTGACTATTACTGTGGTCCTCACATTACCTAGTTGGTGAGGGATTTTATATACTTAGACAAAGATCCTGATGATTTTGGTTCAACTTATTTTCCTTCAGACCTGAAGTGGGTGAGACACAGTGACTCTCAGTAATAGAAGCAATATTATAGTATCTAATGAATGCTGAAGAAAGTCCAAAAAATTCCCCAAATCACTATTTTCATAAATCATGTCTCCCACACATCTTTGTACTGCGGAAAAGTGATGTCTGTAACCTAGGAATCATCTTGTAAAAATCACATTTCAAACAATTATGAGGGCCACCTGACATCTGTGTTGACTGCTTTGTCTTGGGGGCTGTTTTTTTCAGCCCAAGAATGTGTTCAGAGGAAAGGACACATCTTTGGAGTGGTCATCTGTGGACATTGGGATCATAGATACTTTTTTGTACATCATTTCGGTAGTCCTCAAATTGTTCAGTAGAAAACCTTTATGATTTTGAAGTTTAGTTTAAAATTTACTTTGAAAAAATTCACGTTTCATAATATTGAACCTCTCCCTGCATATTATTGAGCACTTAGAGACCACATGTGAATTTTGGCAATTAGAAAGGCCTGCAATGGCCTCTGTCTTAACTATTTTTTCTCCCCTTTTCTCTAACAACTTTTGCCTTTTTTACAAAACAAAACCTGTTTTCTTTCCTGATTCCTACTGATTCCGTCTGCCGGGTTAGAGACGGGGTACCCAGGGTGGCTTATTGGACTTGTAAACTCTTTTCCCCTACATTGTTTAGATAACTAAGTAGTACAGCTAGGTGTAAAAATGCTCTGTTTTTTTCCCCATTTACCAAGATTTATTTATTTTTTTAATTATTTTTATTATTTCATGGAGGTCACATTGTTTTAGAACATTGTGCAAATTTCAGGTATACATCATTATATTTCAGCTTTTGTATAGACTGCATCATGTTCACCCCCAAACATCTAATTTCCATCTGTCACCATATGTATATGCCCCTTTATCCCTTTTTCCCTCTGCCCAACACCCTCCTCTCTTGTAACCACCACTCTGTTCTTATCTATGTGTGTGTTTATCTTCCATATATGAGTGAAATCATACGGTGTTTGTCTTTCTCTGACTTTTTTTGCTTAGCATAATACCCTCAATGTTGTCACAAATGTCCTGATTTCATCCATTTTTGTGGCTGAATATTTTTCCATTGTATATAGATATTACATCTTTTTTATCCCTTCATTCATGGATGGGCACCAGGGTTGCTTCCTAGTCTTGCTATTGTGAATAATGCTGAAATGAACATAAGAGTGCATGTATCTTTTAAAATTAGTGTTCTTTGGATAAATAACCAGAAGTGGAATAGATGGATCATAGGATATTTCTATTTTTCATTTTTCGAGAAACCTCCATACGGTATCCATACTGGATGACCCAGTTTACATTCCCTCCAGCAGTGAATTCTCTTTGCTGCATACCATCTCTAAAACTTGTTATTTGTGGGTTTTTTTTTTTTAATAATAGCCAGTCTGGTGAGTGTGAGATGATAGCTCATTCTAGTTTTGATTTGCATTTCCCTGATAATCAGTGATATTGAACATCTTTTAATGTGCTGGTTGGCCTTCTGTATATCATGTTTGCAAAACTATCTGTTCATATCCTCTGCCCATTTTTTGAATGAGTTGTTTATTTGTTTGTTGTTGATTTTTATGTGTTCTTTATGTATTTTAGAAATTAACCCCTTATCTGCTATATGATTTGTAAATATTTTCTCCCAGTTGGCGGGTTGTCTTTTTGTTTTGTTGATGGTTTCTTTTACCATGCAGAAGCTTTTGAGTTTGATGTAGTCCCATTTGTTTATGTTTTCTTTTATTTCCCTTGCCTGAGGAGACATGGTATTCAGAAACATACTACCAAGACTGGTGTCAAAGAGCATATGACCTATGTTTTCTTCTAGGAGTTTTATGGTTTCAGGTCTTATGTGTAAGGCTTTAATCCATTTTGAGTTAATTTTTGCATATGGTGTAAGATAATGGCCAACTTTCATTCCTTTGAATGTGGCTGTCCAGTTTTCCCAATACCATTTATTGAAGAGACTTTCCTTTCTCCACTGTATGTCTTCTGTCTCCTTTGTGGAAGATTAGCTGTCCATTGATATGTGTTTTACTTTCTGGGCTCTCAATTATGTTCCATTGACTGTCAGTCTGTTTTTCTACTAGTACCTTGCTATTTTGACTACTATAGCTTTGTAGTATATTTTGAATTAAAGAGTGTGATACCTCTAGCTTTGTTTTTTTTTTTTTTTTTCAAGATTGCTTTGGCTATTTGAAGCTTTTTGTTGTTCCATATACGTTTTAGGATTTTTTGCTCCATTTCAGTGAAAAATGTGTTGGGATTTTGATTGGGATTGCATTGATTTTGTAGATTTCTTTAGGTAATACGGACATTTTAACTATGTTAATTCTTCCAATCCAAGAGCATGAGGTATCTTTCCATTTCTTTGTGGCTTCTTCGATTTCTTTCAACATTATCTTATGGTTTTCAGTGTCCAGGTCTTTCATCTCCTTGGTTAAATTCATTCCTAGGTATTTTATTCTTTTTGATGCAATTGTGCATGGAATTATAGTCTTCATTTCTCTGTCTGCTAGTTCATTTTTATTGTATAGAAACCCAACTGATTTTTATATGTTGATTTTGTACCCTACAACTTTACTGTTTTCATTTATTATTTCTAAAATTTTTTTGGTGGATTTTCTAGGGCTTTCTATATAAAACCATGTCATCCAGAAAGAGTGACAGTTTTACTTCTTTCTTCCTAATTTGGATATCTTTTAATTATTTTTCTTACCTAATTGCTCTTGCTAAGATTTCTAATACTACGTTGAATAAGAGAGACAAAAGTTAGCATCCTTATGTTGTTCCTGTTCTTGGGGTATAGTTTTCATTTTTTCACCAATGACAACAATGTTAGCTGTGGGTTTGACTTATATGACCTTTATTATGTTGAGGTTTTTTTTCCTTCTATACCCACTTAGATGAGAGTTTTTATCACAAATGGATGCTTTCCCTGTATCCATTGAGATGATTGTGTGATTTTTATTCTTCATTTAGTTAATGTGGTATAACACATTGATTGATTTGTGGATGTTGAACCCCCCTTGCATCCCTGGAAGAAATCCCACTTGATTATGATGTATGACCCTTTTAATGCATTGTTTATTCAATTTGCTAAAATTCTGTTGGAAAATTTTGAATCTATGCTTGTCAGCAATATTGGCCTGTAATTTTCTTTTTTGTGTCTTCCTTGTCTATTTTTGGTATCAGGTTAATGTTGAACTTGTAAAATGAGTTAGAACATGTCCACTTCTCCTCAATACTTTGGAAAAGTTTGAGAAGGATAGATGTTAAATCTACTTTGAATGTTAGGTAGAATTCACCAGAGAAGTCACCTAGTCCAGGACTTTTGTATTTTGGGAGGTTTTTGAATATGGTGTCAATCTCCTTGGAAGTGATTTGTCTATTCAGATTCTTTATTTCTTCTTGATTCAGTTTCAGAAGGTTATATGGTTCTGGGAATTTATCCATTTCTTCTAGTTTGTCCAATTTTTTTGCATATAGTTTTTCATAGTATTCTCTTATCACCCTTTGTATTTCTGTGATACCTGTTGTAATTTGTCCTTTTTCAATTTTGATTTTATTTATTTGAGACTTCTCTCTTTTTTGCTTTGAGCCTAGTAAAATTTTGTTAATTTTGTTTATCTGTTTTAAGAACCAGCTGTTAGTTTCATTGATCCTTCCATATTCTTTTTAATCTCTACTTCATTAACTTCCACTTGGATTTTTATCATTTCCTTCCTTGTACTGATTTTGGGCTTCATTTGATCTTCTTTTTCTTGTTCCTTTAGGTGTGATGTTAAAGTATTTATCTGAGATCTTTCTTGTTTATAGAGGTATGCTTGTATTGTTATAGACATTCCCCTTAGTACCATGTTTGCTACATCTCATAGATTTTGGTATGTAGTGTTTCATTTTCATTTGAATTTAGGTATTTTTTATTTCTCTTTTGATTTCTTTATTGATCCAATAGTTATTCAGTAGTATATATGTGACTTTTCCAGCTTTCTTCTCTAGTTTATTTCTAGTATCACATCCTATGATCAGAAAAGATGCTTGATATGATTTTAAACTTTAGTTCAAATTAAAAATGTATTACTTCATAGGGGGTAGAATTCTATAAATTTCTTCTTTTATTCTGGGAAGAGTAATGTCATCACAGAAATTATTTTCTCATTTGGCATTGCCAAGGTAAAGAACCATATTGCCAAATGGTAAAAGGCTTTATTAAAAATGAAGAAATTTGCTTACATTTCTGAAGTATATTTTTATTGGCATATTTCCATTTCAGTTACTGAAGAGTTTTGTCCTTTTAGAAATACATTTCCAAATTTCTAATGAAGCAGCCCTGGCATTGTGAGAACAAAAGGGCCTTTCCTTTGATGCAATCTCTGAGCAGTTTCAACACAATTGAACACCTGGAAACAAACAAAAAAAATCTTAATTCTCTGAAGGCATTTCCTAGTAACTCAGAAAAGTAGTTGGTTGACCAGTTGAGCCTGGTCTCTTCTTTTTGTGCTCTTATTCTTTCTATTTTCCATCAATGCTTTTCAATGATTAGTCCCTCGGTGGAAAACAGACATTTGGTTCAACCTATCTTGGGAAAATTTATAAAATATCTGAGGCCACAAAACTTAAATTCAAGTATTTTCAATGGAATCCAGAAGATCAAATTGCCAGTACACAGTTTTTTAACTTCTAGTTACATCATGAAGCTTAGGAGGAGGCTGAGTTTTTGTAGAAGCTGTAACCAGTGTGATAGATCAAACTGGATCAAGATATTTGGAGAAGGAACTAAGCTCATAGTAACTCCATCTGGTAAGTAACTTTATTCTACTTGTACCCTGGTAATGAACAACCTATAGATGCTTTTTTAGAAAAAACAATTTAGGATCACCCTTATCTGACTGCCACATACTTGGCCTCAGCATATGAACAGCAAGTTTGTAGCTTTGGTACATGGAAACAAAACTACTTTATAAATGATTTGTTCACTTCCCTGATTGTAAGTAGATTGAAATTCTACTCTTAGAATACACAAACAAAAAAGGATAAACTCACACTAGAAATTAAGTTGTTTTTGGACCATATCTGTAAACCATTGGTATAAGTTACTGATTCAAGACACTTTTCTTGTAAACCATGTTTAAAGTGAAAGATACTTTTATTAATTACCTCTTCTCTATATTTTGAGATAAAACATACTGCTCCTTTCTCACAATAACCTGCAACTCCTATGTTATTGGTTTTTGTATCATCCCTAACAGCAATGCAAAACTTTAATTCTTAAAGTAAATGACTATAGAACATTGACAAATCTCACTTCTTATTACTCTAGCTTCTTACAGGTAGGCTGAGATCAGTCAAAATTTATGCTATCACAACTCTTGACGAAATGTCTAGAGTTGGGACAGTCTAAGGAATTTGTAAGCTTAGTAAGCCGTTTCAGCTCCAAAGTCCATGAAAAGAGACTGCATCTTTTTACATCCTCATTTGCTCATTCATTTTGTCAGCAAGCATTCATTGAGGACAGTTTCTGTACTGGATACTGGAGATAAATTGTAGAAGAAGATAAAGATAGAACAAGTGCCAATATTTCAAGAGATTCTAATCTAGTGGAGAAGTGTTCTAACTCAGACCAGGTCCTTGGAGGCACTTCTCTGCCTGACCTAACAAGGAGAAGATTCAAAAAGAGCTATGTAGTTACACCAATTGTGAGTCCCTAAGGGGTGGAGATGTTAGGTCTTTTGGTATTTGTGTATTGAGAGATTTGTAATGAAGTTTAGATATTTTATTTACTTGATTCCAAAAATAACCAATGGGAAAAGATGAACAAAAATGGCTAAAATTGTCATTTGGTCAGAGGATGACTAAAATCAAGTATTAAAATATTTAACTGGGTGACCATATTCAAGAATGTCACGAGATAGGTTTGTTTATTTCTAAATTTGATCCAGTAAATTTGTTCAGTCATCATTAGTGTTAAAGATGAAATTTTGCCAGAACGAGGGAGAATATTTCACAAGAATATTCTTAGCCTACTAGATCCATTGACATGGAAGTTTTCAAAGAATTTTCACAAAGTTGATAACGCATTGAAAAAAAGAGACATTATATATTTTGGTTTCCATAGTGGTTGTGATCAAATAAACAAAAATTCATAGACTGAAAAGCAATTTTCTAGTCCTTTTTTTCCCAACTGACTACCTGTTCAATATAAATTGTAGCAAACAAATTAAATAATGGTGATAAAGAAATAATTCATGAGGATCCTGAAAAATGTTTTTTAGGAGAGTGTGGTGGAGGGAAAAATATGGACTTTAATTCTGGGTCTATCACTTTCTGTATAGCCATCCTTTAGCAAATAAATTTTGATTCACTCATTATTGGTCTACTAAAATTTTTAAAATAATACTTCCCATTATGAAAAAATTGGAAAAGAAAAAAAATAAAATTTATCAACATGTATCTCTGCTAACCTTTTGGTATATTTCTATCCACCCATTTTATCTATGTAACAAACAGATCAAGTGGATGCTGTGAGGATTAAATGAAATTAAATAGGGAAATTGTGAACATGGTCAGTGATAAAAATGTCAATTCTCTATAATTCAAGTTACCACCATTGGAATTCTTTATGAAATCAGGAGAACAGATAAATGTATTAATTACCATCTAGTCTACTTGTCACATTAGAACAAATGGTCAGTACTTTGAAAAAGACTTTCAATATCAAAGACTAATTTTTACCTGCTTCTAAAAGTGATTAGAATATGATAAGCATTATATCAAATATTATTAGCCTGAATATAAGGTGATCTCTCATTTTCCAGCAGAAATATCTGGAAGTAAAAAAACGGGGGGGGGGGGGCTTTTGCAACTTGAATGTATAAATTTAGAGTGATATAAATGAAAATCAAATATCCACTTATAATATTTAATTTCTTAATTGAATTATAGCTACAAAGTTAAAAATTATATAAATACAAATATCAGTTGAGAAATATTGCTCTTTTTGCTCTCACACTTCATTAAAAATTTTGTTTAGACTCTTCACATTCATCTGAAACATCTATTTTAGAGCAACTTTCTAGGTCATCTCAGGGTCCGAGTGTCTGTTTTGTGATCCCCGTAGGATTGTGTCACTGGATATTTTGTCTAGGGAGACAATTGTCCATTTACAAAAGAAAAAGAAAGCATTTTTTCATTTATTCTGTTATTCTATAAATGTGCAACATAAGCACAAACTGTAGAGCTTACTCCCAATTAATATTTATGAAATCCATGCTCAGTTGCTTTATTTTCTTTCACTAGTGCTAGCTCCAAAACTAGCATTAATTGAGTTCATTTCAGGTGGAGATTTTTCCAAGTAGTATTTCTTGATCACAGCAGAGCATTAGAAGAGCATCTTTTAATACAAGAAATTGCACAAGGACTGAAACTTTAGGTGACCCATGTTTTCTGAGGGATAATTTTGGGAACAAAAGCCTCACCATATGTTCTGGCACTTTGTCTGAACTCTTCATATTTTGTCTATATCACAGAGCTAGGATTTGCAAACATATTCTCCCATGTCTTATGTCACATTTCAGTTAGACCTCACTAAACTATCAATCACTAGGGCAGAAAAAGAAATAAGCCATAATGCAGAAACAATTTGTCATTTATTTCAACTGCCTATTTCCAAAATCTATTTGAGAAGACCTAAAATCAAATACACAAGCACAGGAATGCCTGATTTTATTGCACTCTGCTTTATTGCACTTTGCAGATACAGCATTTTTTAAAAATCAAAGGTTTGTGGCGATTCTGTGTCGAGCAAGTCTATCAGTGCCATTTTTCAAACAACATTTGCTCACTTCATTTCTCTGTGTCACATTTTGGAAATTCTCACAATATTTCAACTTTTTCATTATTATTATATTTTTATGGCGATCTTTGATCAGCAATCATTGATGTTACTGTTGCAGTTGTTTGGGGGTGCCATGAACTGTGCCCATATACAACGGTGAAGCTAACCTATAAATGTTGTGTGTGTGCTGACTGCTCCACCAACTATTCCCCAATTTCTCTCCCTCTCTTTGGGCCTCCCTATTCTCTGAGGCACAACAGTATGGAAATTAGGGCAATTAAAGCCCTACAATCGCCTCTAAGTGTTCCAGTGAAAGGAAGAGCTGCATCTCTGATTTTAAGTAAAAGCTAGACATGAGTAAGTTTAGGGAGGAAGGCATATCAAAAACCAAGATGAACCAAAAGCTAGGCCACTTGTGCCAGTTAGCCAAGTTGTGACTTCAAAGGAAAAGTTCATGAATGAAATGAAAGGTGTTACTCCAGTGAACACACAAATGATTAGAAAGTACAACAGTCTTATTGCTGATATGGAGAGAGTTTTACTGGTATGGATGGAAGATCAGAACAGCCATAATGTTCCCTTAAGGCAAAGTCTAATCCATATCAAGCCTCTAACTCTCTTCAATTCTATAAAAGATGAGAGAAGTGATGAAACTATAGAGGAAAGGTTGGAAGCTAACAGAGGTTGATTCACGAGATTTGAGGGAAGAAGCCATTTCCATAACATAAAGTGCAAGGTGAAGCAGAAATTGCTGATGTAGAAAGTTCAGCAAGTTATCCAGAAGATCTAGCTAAGGTAATTCATGAAGGTGGCTACACTAAACAATAGATTTTCAATGTAGATAAAGCAGCCTTATTTTGGAAGAGGATGCCATCTAGGACTTTCATAGCTAGGGAGGAGAAGTTCAAAGCTTCAAAGGACAGGCTGACTCTCTTGTTAGGGGCCAATGCAGCTGAAGACTTTATGTTGAAGCCAATTCTCACTTACCATTCTGAAAATCCTAGGGCCCTTAAGAATTATGCTAAATCTACTCTGCCTGAGCTTTCTGCCTGTGCTCTATAAATGAAAGAACAAAACCCGGGTGACAGCACGTCTGTTTACAATATGGTTTATTGAATATTTTAACCTCACTGTTGAGACCTACTGCTCAGAAAAGAACATTCCTTTCAAAGTATTACTTCTCATTGACAATGACAATGTGCCTGGTCACCCAAGAGCTCTGATGGAGATTTACAATGAGATTCATGTCATTTTCATGCCTGCTAACACAGCATCCATTATGCAGCCCATGGATCAAGGAGTAATTTTGACTTTCAAGGCTTATTATTTAAGAAATATATTTCATACGTCTATACCTGCCATAGGTACTGATTCCTCTGATGGATCTGGGCAAAGTAAATTGAAAACCTTCTAGAAAGGATTCGCCATTCTAGATGCCATTGAGAAAATTTGTGATTCATTGACAATGGTCAAAACATCAACATTAACAGGAGTTTGCAAGAGGTTGATTCCAACCCTCATGGATGACTTTGAGGGATTCAAGACTTCAGTGGAGGAAGTAACTGCAAACTTGGTGGAAATAGCCAAAGAACTGGAATTAGAAGTGGAGCCTGAAGATGTGACTGAATTGCTGCTATCTCATGATGAAACTTTAATGGATGAGGAGTTGCTTCTTTTTGATGAGAAAAGAAACTTGTTTCTTAAGATGGAAACTCTTCCTGGTGAAGAGGCTGTGAAGATTGTTGAAATGACAACATAGGATTTAGAATAGTATATCAACATAGTTGATAAAGCAACTGCAGGGTTTGAGAGTTTTGACTCTAATTTTGAAAGTTCTACTGTGGGTAAAATGCTATCAAACAACATCATGTGCTTCAGAGAAATTGTTTTTAAAAGGAAGAGTCATTAAGCAATAAAGTATTTTTTAACTAAGGCATGCACATTATTTTTTTACACATAATGCTATCGCACACTTAATAGACTACAGTATAATATAAACATAATTTACATATGCACTGGGAAACCAAAAAAAAAAAGTGTGATTTGCTTTATTGTGGTATTCATTTTTTTTTGCAATACTCTGGAACCGAACCTGCCATATCTCCAAGGTATGCATGTATAGTGAGACTGTGAAATAAAAATAGATCAAAATCACTAAGGAAAGCAGAAGAAAAAAAATCTGTGATTATCTAGAAAGGAGCACAGGGTCTAATTTTATGCTCAGAAGTAGGAGAAAAAATGAAAGGGAATTCACAATTTACATTGACTGATGAAATGAAGCACACTAAATTTTCAAGTAGGATATGTTTTTCCCTCCATACAATTAGAAAAGGACTTCAATACAAGAGTCTTTTAGGAGGTAAGTGAAGGAAAAGAGTGGATGTTGCCTTTAGCATCCATTTGATAAATGGAAGAAATGGTCTTTCAGCAAACCCATTTTATACCATCACTGCATCAATGCTATGGGCATCATGACATTGAATGCCATCCTCAGATGGTGACCCTCAGCAGATATGATCAGGCAGGTAACATTTAATGATCAACTTTACAATAGTAGGATTTGCAGACAGGCATCCTGCCTTCTCTCTAGTCATCCTGCCTTGAAGGCCCACTGCCAGGCGGTTCAAGTTGTTTGAACTTTCTGCACGAGCTGGAAGGATGTCAGTTTGAGGTAAATTTTTGGTGAAAACTTGGAATGCAAATAGAATGTGCTGTTGATCAGGGAAAAGAGCCATTGTTTTGGACAACACGAGTGAAGCAGTTCCATATACTGACTGCATATTATTAGACTTTAACCAATGTCCCCTTGGATTTTCTTAACACTGGGGATACAGTGGTTAAGACAAGACAAGCGATTGACTATTAATTTGGTGTGTGAAAGGCATGTTTCCTGTGATTATGGCTTTGAAAATTCCAGGCATATTGGAGCAAAGTGGAATGCAAATGAAGGAACAAGTCTTCACACTTAATTGCCAAGAATCTAATTACAACTCCAAAATACAGAATTCCTATTAGTAAGGGCAAGGTTTGGTCCCATGAGATTAAAATCTCATGTTGGAGCACGCAATCATCAGAAACAAATTCTTAAGAATAATGATAATAATGACCACAATAATAATTAAAATCTCTATTTCTATAGCATTTCTAATCAAATCACTTTTCAGATCTTATTTCATTTTGGTCTCACTTCAGCTCTGGTAGGGATGTTGAATTCATCTACGCTAAGATCATTGTCTTCAAACAAATAAAGCACCAAAGGCTTTCAGTTACTTGATTTCTCAGCCACAGAACTTGTTGTGAGCAAACTGCACCAGGACCAGAACCCTGATCCCTTGAGTCTCAGGCCACCATAGTTCTCTAGGATCTGAGGAACTCAGAGAAGCCAAATTAGTCTAAAGTTTTAGATACAGGTTGACCACTTTGGAATTATTATGCAAAACTCTTCAGTGATGGAACAAATCTTGTCGTCACAGGTAGCCATCAGAAGAATGGAATTTTTCAAGGTAATAGAGGGAAGACAAGAAGCAATTAAACTTGCAATAATAGTTAAGAATATTTAGGAAAAACAGGAATGTGATAGGGATTGGATGTAGGAATCTTAGGAGAGATGTTAAAACAAATCCTTCTGGCAAAGAACAGCATAGACAACATGGTGCAAATATTGCAATAGGATTTGTCTTTGCGTACATGTGGACTTACATAAAGGACTCAAGAATAACTTATGTAATTATCGTGAAAGCGTTTGGCCCAAAGACAAAGTCTGTGATTACAGGTAAGTTTTGTGAGTTGACACATTACTTTTCTAATGGTGAGAGGCTATTGTCACAAATCTTGGGCTTTGGAGTCATGCTGACCTGGCTCCACCACTTACATCCTGCTTACGTGAACTTGGGCGATTCTTCTCTGGCTTCAGTTTCCTAACCCATAAAATGGGATGAGTGTGTGTGTCCCACAGGGATTGTATGAGAATTGAATGAAATCTTGTGAGTAAAGTATATTGCACGTTGTCTAACACGTAATAGGTGCTGGATGCATGTTCCCCGATTCACATGTGAAGGGAGGATTGTGCCCAGGATGGAGAGGTGTTTGCAGCCAATGACACTGACAGAGCAGCAGCTCCAGAGGTTCTGCTCTGCCTCTAACAGCTCATGTGGAAAGATGTCTTGTTGTCCTCTCACACACATGCAAAATAAATTTGGAGGTGTGTGTTTCTCTTTAGCAGACTTTTCCCTCTCTTGACAAGAAAAATGAGATTAAAATGAGGTTGTTTTTTATTTTGTTCTTATTCTATGAACTTTAAATCAAAATCCTTTATTTTAATTGATATAATCTCTAACACCAACATTTACTGGCCCTAAAATTTGTAGCCAAGATGTTTGAGCTTCATGCTCATGTTTATCAGAAAAAATAGTTTAAATTCATACAGAAAATTGGCAAGATGAAAAATCAATTATAGTAGAAACTGGTCATAAATTTGAAATACATATATAAATGTGAAATAGCTATCATTATTCATTCAAAGTAAAATTACAAGAAGAAACTAGAGAACATCTAAGTCAATATCAATATGTTGGTTTGAAATACCATACTTTAGATCAAAAATGTAGTTGACATCAGTAAATTAATTTAGAATTCTTACCCTGCATCTGAATAAAATATAAACAACTCAAGCAATTTCACTCAAATGTATTATTTGATTATGTGGATGAATGTATATAAATGAATTAGAAAGGTTTATTTATTTATTTTCCTGGTTTCCATTCTATGCATCATGAAAATGATTTTGACCATAAAAATCACTGTTAATAAATTTTAGAAAGAGTATTTAAAGAAAAAACATGTAATATAACTATTTAAAATGTAGACACTAACCATATAAACATGAGTACACTGTTTAATGCTCAGTTAACTATTAATTGAGAAAGTTATGGAAATTCAAGATTCATTTTATCCTGAAAAGAATGAAACAAACAATCTAGCTAAGGAAAAGGGAGAGCCAGTAAGAATAGTGTGTTTTCATACAGAAAAATTTTAATTCATCATTTTATTTTCAATTTCTTTAATATAAAAAATCAGAAGTATTCCTGTGAAAAAACAAAAGTTCCTAAGATGAAAATTAACTTCTTTAATATATTGACTAAAGACTAAAATCACGTAAATATAATGTATGACTGAAAAATTATTTGTGTTTTATATAACATGCTTTTTAAATTAAAAACAAAATATAAGGTTGGAGAAATATAGTGTCTTGGTATCATAACCATAAAACACCATTTACACTAAAAGCAAGATGTATGAAATTAAAATAAATACATTATGACCTAATTGTATTTACAGCATAAGTGAAAAACTCAACATTGTTTGCTTACTAATTTTCTATAAATCAGGAGCTTTGCTATCGGAACGTCTCAGAATTTCTGTTCTTTTCTTCTCAAATAAGAAATATAATTCTTCTTTTCTTAAGAAATTGCCCAGTGAATTATTTAACTCCAAGCTAGCCCAAAAAGAATATTAGTAAAGCATTTGCATGTTAATTGGAAATCAAATTGGAAAGAGTTTTAATATTTTTAATTTCAATCATTAGATTAACAATAAACATATAATTAACTAACATTCCAGCATTCAAGTGACATGGCTTTGTAAACTAAGATGTTTTGTTATATATTTTGACATTATGTCTGCAAGAGAGTCTGGAACTGTGACATTTAACATTACAACATTTATACATATATTTTATTCAGCAGGTGAAAACGAAGAAAATAGTGGAGCTCTAAAGCACTTCAGTAGCCTTATAGGCTAGATACAAATTTTGGAGGAGGCCCTGAGAGTCGAAATGTGGTGCAGGGGGCCGGCCTGGCGGCATAGCGGTTAAGTTCCCGCACTCCACTTCAGTGGCCTGGGGTTCGCCAGTTCAGATCCTGGGTGAGGACTGACACACCGCTCATCAAGCCATGCTGAGATGGAGTCCCACATAGAGCAACTAGAAGGATGCACAACTATGACATACAACTATCTACTGGGGCTTTGGGGAGAAAAAAAGAAAAGCAAAAAAGGAAGAAGATTGGCAATTGATGTTAGCTCAGGGCCAATCTTCCTCAAAAACAAAAAATGTGGTGTATTCTTAGTCATGCTTAAACTTTAAGAGATTGCAAAATAAAATAAGTTTTGGTGAACATATTCTAAAGTGAAACAGAATTTTGATAGGTGCATTGCATGATAGGATTAATATAATAGCATTTCTGAAAATAATCAATATTTTTAATAGTAGTTTTGGAAATATTGCTTTTGCTTCTAAATTAAAGGCATTGTGAATAATTTGGAGCATTAATACTGCCCTACTCAGAAATCTGGGGTGGTTCAGATATGAAATTGAGATGTTATATAAAATTGGACATCAAGTAGAGCTCCATTAGCTAAGGACTGGGTATGGGATCCACATTTTAGCCAAAATGTCAACCTGATTGTCAAGTACACTTGGAAATGGATGCCCATTAACAAGTGACTGTGCATTATTTAAAAAAAATTAAAAACTTCCTCCTGATATTTATTTATGTTGCAAATAAGACAAATATGTTGTATTCCAGAAACAGTAAATGAAGAGTGTGGTTTCAGAGAGTTACAGAACATGAGAATGTGTTATTTGCCCAAAGACACCATAAATTACAAAATTCATGGGATGGGAAAAGGAAATACTTTAGAAAGGACAAAACATTCTCATGGGTAGAGGGATCATCAAAGTTACCTGATCTCCTCCCCCAACCCTGCCATCTATTCACCCACCTTGAAAACATGTACTATGTTAGAACAAGAGATATTTTAAAAAATGCATGTGTTCATGAATGTTTGATACCCTGGCATGGGGCAGTTTAAAGTCATACCCCATCTTAGCATGTGGAGAAAGAAAACGACCAAGTTTTGACTCAGGCTCCGCCACTTAATAGCTGCGACTCTGGACAAGTTACATAACCTCTGGAACCTCTTTTCTTGTTGAAATTAAGAATGGTGAATACCTCACAACCTCATGTGGATGAAAGGCCAGGGTAAGCACTAATTCAGTGGCAGCTTTTTTTCCTTTTATTATATGCACTTGGCTGTTCCAAACAACACAATGTTTGTAATTCTCTAATGATCCTTTTTAATTGCTATTCCACTTTCCCCCACAGATACAAGACTTCCTGCAGACATTTCTCCCAAGCCCACTATTTTTCTTCCTTCAACTGCCGAAATAAACCTCCATAAGACTGGAACATATCTTTGTGTTCTTGAGAAATTCTTCCCTGATGTTATCAAGGTAAATTGGAAAGAAAAAAATGGCAATACAATTCTGGAATCCCAGCAGGGAAATATCATGAAGACTAATGACACATACATGAAATTCAGCTGGCTGACCATGACTGAAAAGTCAATGGATAAAGCACACAGATGTATTGTCCAACACGAGAATAATAAAAGAGGGGTTAACCAAGAGATTCTATTTCCTTCAGTCATAGAAGGTATGTATGTATAAATATAACCTCCCAGAACACTTTTTTTCAAAGGTAATATCCCACATTTTCTGTCAAGTATTAATGAAAAACAAACAAATATAAATGTTTCTTAAATGTTGTTCCCTTTATTGGTAGCATAAATGCCCCTCTA
This sequence comes from Tapirus indicus, assembly GCA_031878705.1. Classification (NCBI taxonomy): domain Eukaryota; kingdom Metazoa; phylum Chordata; class Mammalia; order Perissodactyla; family Tapiridae; genus Tapirus; species Tapirus indicus. The sequence goes on from CM062917.1 coordinate 78,814,196, forward strand.
TTTCCCCATAGAATTAAAATAGCATAGGCTTTGGAACATAAAAAAGAAAAAGAATAATTTCCTTAACTGTTCTGAGCCCCAGTTTTGTGTGTGTGTGTGTGTGTGTGTGTGTGTGTGTGTGTGTGTGTGTGTGTGTGTGAGGAAGACCAGCCCTGAGCTAACATCCGTCGCCAATCCTCCTCTTTTTGCTGAGGAAGACTGGCCCTGGGCTAACATCCGTGCCCATCTTCCTCTACTTTATATGGGACGCCGCCACGGCATGGCTGATAAGCAGTGTGTCGGCAGGCGCCCGGGATCCGAACCGGTGAACCCTGGGCTGCCAGGTGCGACCTAAACCACTGCGCCACCAAGCCGGCGTGCTTCTGAACCTCAGTTTTATGAACCAAATATTAAAGTCTCAGTGATTTTTTTTTTAGAGTTGTTGATGGATTAAATGATTCAACATATGTGAAAGCACTTACCAACTCGGAACACAAGAAAAGCTCAAAAAGAGATTCCCCTCTTGATGATCTTACTTGATCAGGAAATAAGAGCAATTATTCTTCTTTCAAGAATGTTCTACTCAGCAAAGTCAGTCTCAACTTAATCTTGCTAAACTCAGAGTATAACACCAAAACAATGTTATTAAGTGACAAAATTGTGTTCATTTGATGGAGCCAAATCACAGCTCAACAAAAAAATAATTTGGCCACTGAAGTTTTATTATGGTCTTAGGTTTTCCAGAATTGTATTTTATATTCCACCGTAAGGTAAAATTTCATAATTAGAGATTGAGTGAGGCTACTGTGTACATGATCCTCCATTCTACATAATAAATGTATTTATTGCCATTGGTTAATGCAGCTCAACAAGCATCTTTTGCAGCTCTGGCCTGTGCCAGGCCTGGAAGGGACGTGTGGATGAGCACACTGGGATGAATTACTGTCCCAAGGAGGATGCGCTATTGTAAGAAAATGCATTCTTTTCCTAACCACTTAGGGTCACTCGTTACTCAGGCATGATGTCCTCAAGGAGTCCCTTTAATGCAGATGCTGCACATATTAAACAGTGTGGGCTGAGGGCTGAATGAGCCTTGGTCCCTGCAGTGGTCCCGTTACTCTCTAGACCTGGAACTTAAAGTCCTGAGTATGAGCACAGCAGACCAAAATCCCCCATCACCCATGAGAAGGAATCAGTTTGTACTTTTCCCTGTGGTTAATAAGCCCTGTTGAAGCAGTGGGGAACAAGTGCATAACAAAATGTGTGAAGACCTTTGCTGTCTACCAGTCTGAATCTCTGAAGTGAGTATCTTCTCCGATCCTGTTTCTTCAGTGATCAACTTGCCTTGCCTTTCTCCCCGGGCTGTGATGAAGAGCAAATGAAATAATGTCAGTGAAAACACTTGCTTTGGAAAACATAACGTGGATGTATTTATTTATGTATTTATTGTGGTTTTTAATATATTTTCCCAAAACTGGCTCATATAAGATTTAAAAACCAGCCCTAATTTACTGTGTCTACAGCTAAGAAACAGAGGGGAAGAAATATATGCAAAGCACAAGTTTAACATAACCACCGAGCTGAAATGTCCTATTAGGTTTTGAGTTTTCTAGTGATCAGGGAAAACTAAGAAGTATAGTAAGTTCCATGGTGATGATTATCATAGAAAAGTTCCAGTTTAAAATATGTTTTACTTGGCACCTACTCTCTGAAACAAATGTCTCCCATGGATTTCTCAGGGAAACAAAGCTAATGAGGACATTTCTCTTAAAGTCATTCTACAAATGACAGCAAATTTCTAATGCTGTTTCTTGGAAGTTTTTGTTTTTGATTAAAGCTAAGTATATAACTTGGAAGCACAAATCAATGAAGGCATTTTGAAGAAGATAAAACTAATCTGGTCCAAGTTTTTGACCAACCTTGACTGAGAAAGAGAATTTAGGATACATACATAGATTTTATTATGAAAAATTGTTACTTTATTGTTTTTACCTCAATAAATGCATGATAATAAAAGAGTTTTATTTATTTTTTAATGAAAAACTCATTGTTAAGGAAAAGAAAGAGACTTTTAAGACACCTTAAAGTCAGTTATTGAAGATATTTTAACATCTAAACATGATTATGGTAACATTTTCATTTTTGAAGTTTATTCCAAATCTTATACTTCAAACCCATTTTATAGCCACCAAAAAAAAATCTCATTGAGTGCATAAAATTGCATAGCAGAACCGTATCGCATCTAGTAGAAAAAGGATAAGCCAAAACAATCATTTCAACTCTGTTTTCTTCCATCCCACAGGCAATTATCTTAAAAAAAAAATTATCTTTGTATGTTTGCCTTCTTTTTTTTTACATTGTACATGTCACCTCATGTTTCACATAACGATGTGGCCTATCTTTCTACCTTAGGAAAGAATTGCACTGAAATGCTGAGCTACTGTAATACGAAAGTCATTTCCTAAGAAAAATTAAGATATCTGGAAGGGAAGATGTTTTTAGTGTCCACCTTGGTGAAATTATCTTGTTTCCTTATAGATTATTTTCTATTTCTATGGATTACTACTAGTATTCTTTTTTTGCAGGTAAAGATTTACCCTGAGCCAACACCTGTTAGCAATCCTCTTTTTTTCCCTCCCCAAAGCCCCAGTACATGATTGTATATGCTAGTTATAAGCCTTTCTAGTTCTTCTATGTGTACCACCACCACAGCATGGCAACTGACAGACAGGTGGTGTGTTTCTGTGACCCACAAGCAAACCTGGGCCTTTAAAGTGGTGAGCACTGAACTTTAACCACTAGGCCATCAGGGCTGGCCTTCTACAGATTATTTTTACATAGTACTTTCTACAACTCGCTTAATTCCTCACAATGATCCTTTGAATGCTGGCTCTGTCGTCACTGGAACGACTCTCAGCAAGTTACTTGTATTCCCTAGCTTATTTCCTGATTTGCAACAAGGAGACCTCCAAAATACAACTCTCTTCAGCATTCCTGGAGCATTAAATGAGATAATGCATGTGAAGCATTTACCATAGTGCCTGGTGCAGTAATAATCACTCAATAGCTCTTAGATTTTATTCATATTGTTGTCATGTCCAGAAACACCAGAAAATCATGTGCATGAGTTGGGAATATGGGGATATGCATGATTTGAAAAGGTATGGATGCTTTCCTTTGCTTTGATGGGAAATTTGCCCAAATCAGATTTTTTCAAACGTGAGATTCTGTTGTGGATTCTAAGATTTGATGAATTAATTCATAGCAACTCTTCATGTCAGCAGCGTGTGTTGAAGACTATACAGTAGCCACATTTTATGTTTATTTTTCCTTTGTACAAGTATTTCTCCAACACCTCCTTTGTTGCAGGCACTGTGCTAGGAGCTGTGAATAGAGAAGGAACACAAGATAGTCTTGGTACCGTTCAGTTGTGATAAAGAAGAAAAAAATGTATCCTTCATGAAAGTCAATATCTTCATGTGCAAAAACACCATATATGAATTAGATCTACAGAATTACATAAAATCAGAAGAAATTTTGCTGGAATCATAGGGCTCATACTATTAAGGATGGTCTCTCAGCAGATTTTGTGTGTTTGTGTGTGTGGGTGCATACACACTCATATAAACACATAGTCACACTGTCAAATAATGGCGTGAATAATTGACTAATACTTGCTCCCATTTCTTCCAGTTCTCCTCTCAATTGTTACTACTGTTGATTCTACAAACACTTTTCCAAAAGATAAAATAAGTAAGTTATTTCATATGTTTACCTATATTATATATATTCCTATATATATATATATTCCTACATGTATATATTCCTCTATATGTATACACAGACACTTTCAAATAATGGGCGTAGACAATTGACCGATATTTGGTCTCATTTCTCCTAGTTCTCACTGCTACTGATTCTACAACATCTTCCCCAAAAGAGGAAAGTGGTAGGTTTTTGTATATGTTTGCCTTCATGTCATGCTATAGCAATTTTTTCCCACCTGATCAAATTACCTTTTGAACTCCCTGGTTCATAGTACATAAGACCAATTATTCCTGGAATAGTGGGGCTCATATTTTTAATGAGTATCTTTAATGAGTATCTTTCCTCTCTCTCCATTGACAGATTATATATGTGTGTGTGTGTGTGCATGTGTGTGTGTGTGTGTACATAAATAGACACATATACCTATACTTATATATCAACTGTCAAAAAATAGGCACGAGCGATTGACTAATACTTTCTCTCATTTATTCTAGAGGTCGGAGCTATTAATTCTACAAAATCTTGTCCAAAAGATGAAAGCAGTAAGTTTTTGTATATATTTGCCTTTATGTCATTCTACAATGATTTTTTCTTCCATTAATTTTAAACTTCCCTTACTTAAGATAGAAAAACAAAAATGGCTGGATGCTGAAGAGTAGACTGAGTGATATTTTAAAACAATCCATCATTTCCTAAGAGTCACCTTACCACAGTAAATGCTGGTTTGGGGATGAGATGACTGTAATTAGAGGGCCAATGATAGGCTCTGTATTATTTCAACAAAGGACTTCATTCATTTGTGCAGCTTTTGTTTCTAACGACTGAGGAAGACGTGATATCAAGGTGTTTCTAGATTTTCTTTAAGTCTTTGGTCCTTGCTAGTAGCTAATAATGTGAACTGATGCATTATTTGTATACTTCCTATGAAGATGTTCCTATTCAGAAGACACTGTGCTGGGTTTTGCATATATTTTCTTGTTTACCTTTCGTAATACATCTATGAGGTGGTACAATATTTTCCCCATTTTATAGATGAGGACAATGAGTTAAAATTAATGAAGTCCCTTGCACCATGCCACACAGCTAGATCTGAGGTTTCAACCTGGCCGTCTGAGTCAAGAGTTCATACACTTACTCAATTCTCTCTTCTTCCTCTAAGATCTAATCCTAGAGCAAGAAACCTCAAAGACAAGGTCCTGAGACACAATGGTCACATGGTGGGGGGTGGGTAAGTGAATGGGCTTCACAGCATCACAGACTGGACTTGAACCCCAGGTCTTTTAATGATTAGTTGCATGAATATGGGTAAATTCGTTACACTTTGAAAGCAATTCTTTCCACATCTGCCAACCAGGAATAATTACACCTAACTCAGTTATTGAAGAGATAAGGTCACCTATGTGGAATGTCTAGCATAGAGTATCGCATTCGGTTGTCACAGAATCATTACTAGTTTCTTGCCCTTTCTCCCTAAATATGTACAAAGAAAGTGACTAGAAGTCTAGCCCTGCTGATCTTTCCTCCATTTCCAATATCAGGGGAACCCTGGACCTCAGCTAACACCTTACATAACCAAGGGTAAGGAGTTATGAGCACATCACATCTGAGATCCCTTTCCACAACAAGTGCTAATGCTTCTGGATTTGACTCTATGAAGATAAAACATGTAAAAGGGAAATTTCCACAGGAAGAGACTCAGCCTTGTGGTTCGATCAATAGCCAGTGTGGCTCACTGTCATTGTCATTAATTATTTCTTGACAATATATATTTCTTACAAAACTTCAAAGAGTATTAAGTGCAAATATCCTATAATATCATAGCCACAATGAGGGACATTTAGGAAGGACAGGTGAGTGAGCCAGGACCTCCTAAAGTTTCAGAGAATTTAGATTAACCACTCTCTTCATTTTATGTAATGCCCTCTTTACTAAAAGCTCTCACCCACCCCACTGTGAGCATCACTAAATTTCCATGGATTATACTCTTCGTAAGAATCTCATTGAATACACAATGTGTAATGGCTCAGATGATTCTAAACCAGAATTTAACTTCACATTTATGCTTAAAATTTTGATGTCTGGGGCATTTATTGCACTTTGACAGGCAGAATCGCAGAGGACCTAAGACTGTGTTCTTTAAAGTCATGTTGTTGGGATTGAAATCTGGTTTCTGGTACTTACTGAATGCATGACATCAGGCAAATTGCTTCTCTCTCTGTCCTCAGTTTTTTTGTAAAATGGGAATGAAAATAATAATCTCATAGATTATTGTAAACCTTAAACAGGATTGAAGTTGCATGCAAAGCTCTCAGAAGAAGTGTATTGGCATTTGGTTATTAACGAATATTACTTATTATCATCACTTAGAGATATGATGGGGGTGAAGAAAAGTTAAAAGCTATTTGTCACAAATACGTTTTTCCCATTGGACAAATTTATTAAAAATGCAACCTTACTTTTCATAGTTTGGAATGTTCTAAGTGAATTTAGCAGAGATTGTTGACTGACATAACTTGTAAACTGGATTCTGAGTTGTCTTGTGGTGGTGGTGGTGGGTGGTGGTGGGGTAAATGTTTGCCTTTGGGTTTTGGTGGTGCGGGGTGTCACTGCAGTGTAGGTCATTTGAAATAAATAACTGTGACCACCCTCCCGTTAACATGTCCCATCCTTTCAAAAGAACAGGTGAAACTAATCAAATGACTTCTCTTAGACACCCTGCAGCTGCAGCTTACCAACACCTTTGCCTATTACACCTACCTCCTCCTCCTGCTCATGAACGTGATCTACTTTGCCATCATCGCCTTCTGTCTGTTTAGGAGAACAGGAGCCTGTGCCAATGGAAAGAGTTCGTAACAGATGGTTGCACAAAGAAGGCAACTTTTCTCCATTGTTTGTGCTCCCTAAGGTGTCTCCTGAGGATCTAGCTGGGCTTTCTCTCTGGGTTGGGTTATTTCTGTTCACATGTATACTTTTCTAGTATGTCGTTATTGTGCAATTTTTCAATCCACTGGGCAAACAGAAAATTTTACTCTGTAACAATGAATTGTGCTGTTACTAAGGGGCAGGGCCAAGGGGTAGTCCTTTAGCACCACTCTCTCCATGATCTCCATCAGCTCCTCCAGTAACCCAAATAATCATGCCTTCTGAATATAGATGGCATGCTGCTTCTAGTCACATCCCTTAGGGCCATTTATCCAGATGACCACCTTGAAGCCTTCCATTTTACTCATACGGAAGCCACCATCATTTTTACTTTTCTGTGTTTTGTTTTTCATAATACGTGCAATAAACAAGTATTGTAAGTCTACATTTCTTTTCGTGTAATTTAATTTGATGAAATCTAACTGAAAGTCCAAGGGAAGAAACAGCATGACAACTACTGTGGTAGATGAGCTACCACATCTAGCATTGATTGTAGCAATGGTCAATACCACAGTTCTAATTCTTTCCCTGAGATAGTGGTCATGATGTTTTCTTGGGGCCCTTTTTCCAAGAGGAGCTACAATCAAATGAAGGCACCAAGTTACCTCTCTTTCAAAGGTCATCAGATTCAGGATCTTTTTGTTTGGGACATTCCGATGGTGTCAGTATAACATCTAGCATGACTTATACTGTGTGTGCTCAGATCTGCACTAGTGTTTCACAAGCACTGTGTTTCCTGGTCCTCACAATAACTCCATGAGACCTGCACTAACACAAAGTGGCATCACAATGGAAGGGTTAAGCCTCTGGTCTCTGAACCCCAAGTGCCTGGGTTTGAATCCTGGGTCTGGTATTACTGTCTGTGTGACCTCAGGCAAGCTATTTGAACTCTCTGTGCCATAACTTCCTCATCTGTAGAATGAATTTACAGCGCCCTGTCTCTTGGAGTTGTGTGGATTAGACAAGCTAATAATACCTCGTACTGGCAAGTCCTCAACGGCATTAGCATCCACTGTTGGCAGGTCTACTTCTGAATAGGAGATCACACACACAAAAGCACTGACAGTCATCTCTATTCTTATTTCCCCGTAGAAAGGTTATATGTGGAATGAATAGGGGCTCAGTGAGCTTCCTACATGCTCCAGGCAATCCCGATAATCCTCGAAGAGCCCCCAGAGGTAGGTACAATAGGAGTCCACAGTGTAGATAGTGGAGAGATTAATTTCTCTGCTCAAGGTCATTATTTTGTAAGTAATAGTCATTTAAAGCCAGGTCTCTCTGAACTCACAGCCAGTGTTTTGTTACCCAATATCAGGTGGCCTTCCCTTCACCCAATTTCACATAGGAAAAACAAAACACGCAGTGCTTCTTTACTAAAGGCATCCTCCAAGGAGTCAGTGAGAATTTTCTTAGTGACTTGTGAGGGCATCTATGTTTTCTCCTCATGTATATACTCTGTTATTACCATAATTGCTCCCTTTGTTGTCAACACTATGGAAATACTTATTTGTTCTATGAGTGTATGTCCTAGATTTGCAACTGCTTTTTTGAGGGCTGTGAATGAGATGAACTGAGAGTCTAAGGCACAGTGGGCCCACTGATGGTGCTCTCTGGGTGTACCATTTTGACACCCCAGCACCTCCCCTAGACTGAATGGGCCTTGAGGTCCTCAGAATCACCTGTGGAAACCTCTGGTAGGTCCAGGTACATTTATGAAGTAGCAGGTAGGTTATACATACTTTTTGGTCCAGTACTTTTCCACCACAGCATGACTGCCACGTGGTGTGGTGGGAGAAACACTGGCCCAGAGGTCATACCTCACACCCTTGGCTCCTTGGTCTGGCTCTAACTAGCTATGTCATTTGTTCTTTACCATGTCACATTGCCTAAATTTACCCAGTGTCAGAAGAAAGTGTTCAGATAAAATAATATCAGGTTTCTAGTGTAATTTACAAATGATATGATTAATATCCAAATGAAGTAGTAATAGCAAAGGCTGGGATTATGCTTACTGGTACTGGTCTATGTTAATTTATTTAACTCGGACAAAAACACTATGAGATGTGTACAGTTATCTCTGTTTTATAGATGGGGAAACTGAGGCAGATGGGGGATAAAGAACATCTCCATGGTTAGATACCTAATAAGAACAGAGCTTGGATTTGAACCCAAGCAGCCTGGCTGGAGAAACTCTGTCTTAATTTTTACATTATTTCCTGCCAGAGTAGAAATAGGTTACTTTAGTTTCAATTAAAACAGGAAAATTTCTGTCCTTATTAGGCTAAGATCTGATGAAGATAACTGCCTCTCTGTCTGTCCACATTTCCTCTCCTTGCTCCTGTGCTGTTTGGACAATTTGATGGTCATAGGCCAACCTGCCACACAATTTTTTACCGGGAAAACTTTTATATGCTGATTCTTACGCACTGATAGGACTTCTGTGACTAAAGTTTATGGCACCTGGTTGGATAAAATGAATACCAGAACAACAGGTTGCATCCACAGGTGTGCAATGGAAAAACTAGGCAAAGATTTACACAATTCTCCATAAAAACACTTGTGTCTCAATAATCTTTATAGAGCTAGAGTCTCCATACACTTCTCAACTATGACAAAGGGAAACCTCAAGGCAACAATTCTCAAAATTTCCCCATTATGAATTCTCTTCACTGTTTCGGAATTCTTTTCCTCAGAGACTTCATTTTTGAGGCTTTCTGTCAATCAAACAGGTCACAATCAAGCAATATTTGATTTTCCACTTTATATTAATCAAAGTCCCATATATTTGTCAGTTAGAAATTCTGAGTAATAAGAGATAACCAGAGATACTATACCAACATGATACAATTCACCTAAAAAGGCTAGAAACTCAACATTTTCATTAGCCATAAAATCTTATCTGGGTAAATGCATGGACTCTGTGATGTTCTGTTATTCTATTTTTTGTTTGTTTTCTTTTGCTTAGTTTGAATAACAGCAAGTGCCTATGATTTCATGAGCATCAGGAATTCTGCTAGGCAGTTTGCCTGCTTTATGTCTAATGCTCTCACTGTACCACAGTATGGGCATCACACTCATTTAGCTGGTGAGAAGACTAGGTCCCAGAGAGACTAAGAAATATGCCCAAGAGTAAACAAGGAGTAGAGTCTGACTCCACATGACATCCAGGTCTGCCTGACTTAAGACCTGCTGCTCTATCCATTATTCCAGTGTCTCTCTTCTTGGGAGGCTTTAAGAATCACTGAGGCCCAGACTTCATCACAGGCCAGGCATCAGACTTAAAAAATCTCCTTCAGTAATTCTAATGTGCACCGTGATGGAGGCCAGCAAGTGACTGAAAGGGCTCCTGAGCTCCAGCACTGCTGTCCCAGATCACAGGCAGTCAGGAGCCATCACAGACCCTGTCACATAAGTGAGAACGTACTGCAACCTGGAAAGTGTTCCTACCATTCCACCCATCAATTTCCTAAAGAAACCAAAGGTATGTACTAAGATTTATGTGCAAGGATGTTCATTCACTGTAGCACCATTTATAGCAGCACCAAATTAACACAAATGCAAATAAAAAACTAATAACTAAACTGAAGGATGCCATGTGATTGTCTAGTATGCATCTTCAAAAAATGTAGATTGCTTAAAGAAGTGGAAAATTGATCAGAAATTGTTGTTGAGAAAATAATATGCATAGCATGACCCTATAAAATTGTTAGATAATGCCTTCACATGGTTCAAATATCAAAACACTCTGAAAAATGCATTGAGAGAAATTGCTTTGATGACTATCTCTCCCTCCCCCACTTCTTACAGGTCATACTTTTGTTTCTTCCAGTTTTTATTTATGCAAATATGAATGTACATATATAAATATATATGCCTGTATATATATTCTGATTTCCTCCCTTCTTACACAGAGGTGGTAAACGGTACACATTATTCTGCACTTGTCTTTTCGCTTAAACACCCTGGAGTTCTCTTTATGTCAGTATAGAGGGATACATAGACGGCTGTGTGATAGTTCACTGGTGAATGTGCAACACTTTATAAAATCAGTTCTCTGTGGTAGACCATTGGCTCATTTTCAATTCTCTGCTCTTATAAGAAAGGCTGAAATTATAATATTGTTTTCTATCATTTTGACCATGTGTATTGGTCATTTTGATAGGTCTTTCCAACTGGCCCACAATAGAGAGAGCATCATTTTATATTTCTGCCACAGTGTTGGTAAATGTCAAGAGTGCACCTCAGGACTTTCTAATCCAACAGGTGAAACATCGTGTCTCATTGTGGTTTTCATTTGCTTTTCTCTTACTATAAGTGAGGGTCAGCATCTTTTCATATATTGAAAGTCTGTATTTCTTTTTCTGTGAAATATTTATGCACATGCTTTGACCATTTTTTATTGAGTAATAATACCAACAGGTATGATACTCATTTGTATGTGTCTCTGTATTTCTACAGGCATGGGCATAAAACAACAAGTCCACTGTATGGTAGGAGGGTGAAAAAAATGATAAGAGATTGTATGTTTTTCTATTTTCTCTAAGTAATACTTTTAACATAAAATCATTTATACATTAAAATCAAAACAGTGTCTTGTTAAAAATTGGAAAATTTGTTTGTTTGTTTCTTTACAATTAGGTTCAGTTTCTGTGAAACATGTTCCTTTTGGAAACCAAGTAGAGGTTCCTATTTGGAAACTAAATAAGACCCACCAGATATAAGAAAGATTAAATTTAACTGGATCTACTCCTTGATTCTCATTAACTTGATCGGACATCACTAGGCCAAATACCTGGCCCTCTGCATAGTGACTTGGAACTATCTCTGCATTGGGAAAGGGTAGAAACAGAGGGGAATCTTACAAATCACTGAAAACTTTCTGCCGCTGATATCACTTGCAGGGTACTAATCCGCAGTGTCTCCTGTGCCTTCAAACTTCTTAGTAACTTCCTTCTGCACTGGGCCTGGGCTGCCCTGAACTAGGCAGTACAGAGAGGGAGAGCATAGGTTGTGGTGGAGGAGACAGCCTGGGTGGTAGGAGGGAGCTGGTGTGGCTGATGGTGTGTTATTTTCTCAGGCTGTTTTTGTTTACATGCTCTGTCAAGAGTAATTGATTTGTGGAAAATGCTCAAACTCAATTTGACCCCTACATTTTGGGGCTGGGCAAGCAGTAGCTGGGGTGTCATAAGATAAATTAACGACAGTTAAATGACAACCAACTTTTCTCATTTTCAAAAGGTCACAGCTAATGGAAGGAAAACGCCCATCAACATCCGTATGCAAATACTATCAAACATACCCTTAGGCTGTGGGTAAGGGGTTCCCTGTTTTTTATTTACAAGGTTTACTCCAGTTAGCTACTACGTGAGTTGGGAATCTTATAGGCAGGACTTTTCAGATGCTGCATCTCTGTAAACTCTCATGACCCTGTTCTGAAGGAAAGAGCAGACAGGACATCTTGGAGCACTAAGATAATCCTACAATCCACCAAGTGTCTGTGCTCTTGCATGGTATTTGAATTACTGAGTCTGGTGCATTTTGGTTTTATTTTCTCAGTGTAGATGCGATGAAACAAGACTGTGCCCCATGAACCTGGTAGCATGGAGAGACTGCAGATGTGGGCAACAGTGATGTGCTTTTTCCCTCCCAAGAACATAGAGATACAGAGGCCCTGAATTCAACTGTGTAATTGAATGTCTTATACTGAATCATAAAAGTTCCTCTAAAAGGAGTCAGAGTCAACCTACGTAAGGCTTAATAGAGGACATTAACATCAGATAAAAGTGTGATTGGGTTCAATTAGAAGAGGGCTGTTCAGCAATGTGAGCATAAAGAGCAAATGTCCCCACCCCCACCCACCCAAGCATGGTACAGAGTGGGTGCCCAGGCCCACGGACTCAATCTGTCCTGTCCCGGGGGAAATAGAGGTCTATTGTTGAGATCAACGCTTTAGGCTTTCACAGTCTGACCTCACGGTGCTTTCAAATCATATACTGCATTCTTCTTGGTCTGTGCTCTGGGACACCACTTCTGGGTGAGGCTTGGCTTCCTCTGAGGGTTGGCTGCATCTACTGGTTCAGCATAGCATGTCTGGTTGAGAGCTCTTTCTCAGGTTAAATTAATACACTGACGTCTGGCTTAGGCATCACCTGTGTGCTTGGTGTGTATGAGACTTGTGAGTTCTGGCTCTGCAACTTGCTCCCTGTGAGACCTTGGACAAGTTACTCACACACTCGAGTCTCACTTGCCTCAAGTGTAAATGGAGACAATAGCTGGACCACATCTCATAGGTCTGCGACCCTCACAGCACATGTAAGTTAGGGTTTGTAAATAAACAACATCTGACACAGAGACATGCTCATGCTCATTCTTTAGAAATTTTGGACTCTGAGGTTTTTTTCATATTTCACAAATGTATTATACTTATGCAGAAAATGTTTAGAAATGTAACTTTAACAAAATGTGACCAAAGAATTCATGTAAGACAGACAAATCTGGCTATATACTCACACTCATATTCTTTGAATTTTACTTTGAATCTACTCAAAGAAAATGCCCCATATTTAACTACTTTGTTGTTACAGTTTCATTTTCAACGACTTCCTTTAACAGAAGTAGTACTCATAGTTCTAAAAGTGGTTTTTCACTGTCCTGCTTTTCTTTAGCTTCTTCATATCCTACGTGGTAGGGAAGAGGAGGGAGAAAAAGCATCCTATTCCTTTAAAGTAACAAAAGATTTCTTCAAAATTACAACATTCATGCAGAACATTTTAATGATATTTAACTAACATTAAAATGTAACATTTAGATCATTTAAACAGATGATACATATGTTTAATCTTCAAAAGATTTAGGTTAACAACACTGTAACTATAAAATAAAATGTTACTTTATTTCTTGGTGGAAACCTTTAAATTAGGATCTATCACTCACAGTAATCTGTCAAAATGGATTCACTTATGTACTTCTAAAAATATTCATATAGACCAAGAATTACTACCCACTGCTATTCTTTCTGCACCACTTTGCTGACAAGCTTGCATATAATATACAAGTGCAAATATTTCAGATTTGGTACAAATAATTTAATCTACATATTTTCAGAATCACTGTCCCCACTGACTGAGAGAGCTCTGAGGGCTTCCTGACACCAAGGGCGAAGCCAGAAGGTCACTCTCGTGCACTGTGGGCAGTAACCATTGCTATGACCATTCTGGGTCACTGCCTCATGAGCCTTATCTTATTCATGGATTTGACCCAGTCGCTCCACCCTGGAATAATTCCCAAGGATATATCCCTGTGGAAATAATACTGGTTTTCTATTATGTAGATTTTCCCTCTAAAAATTATAACAAAAACTAAATGTTTGAGAGTAGAAGAAAAGTAAAATTATTATATTTCCATGACCTATCTTACATCCACTTAAAATTAACTTTATAACAACATGGAAAATGCATGTGCTGTAAAGTAAAAGGAAATGTGCAACAAACAAAACTGTATGTAATGCAAGATCATAGTGGATAAAAATAAAAAACTAAATATAAATGGGCAAATTAGAGAGACTAGAAGAAAATAACCAGGTGGCTTACATACATTTCCAGAGATTCCAAAATTTCTACAATAAACAGATACTGACATTTTAATTTTTAAAACAGGTTATAAATAATATGGGCAGTATGACCACAATTGTGTAAATTACAAACACACACTAGAAGGAAAGAAACTGAACTACCACACTGATGTTGCTGAGTAGTTTGAAGGACAGGTGACCTTTTATTTTTGTCTTTTCACATTTTCATAAAAAGTGTATATTACTTTTGCAATCAGGGAAAGAAATAAAACAGGAGCAGTGAGAAAACCAAGGGGGCAGGTTGGGGATACAATGTATTCACACACAGAAGCAGCCTGCCTTCCTGGTCCTTTCCTCTTGTCAGATAACACACTTCAAGAGGGACATTTTCTCTTATGAGAATGTCTGCCTGGATTATAGCCAAGAACAAACCTGGTACAGGAGAAAGAATGGCTGAGAATCCTAAGAAAAGATTGTGCCCCATATCTAACCTCATTAACGTCACATTGTACAGGTTCCATTTACAGTGAAACAGAGAAAGGTACAGTGGTTGCAAAGTTTCACTTTCCAGCCTGTTAAACTGCTGTAAATCATAGAGACACTGGGGTAGTTTAGCTGCCTTCTCACTTTGAAAGGAGTCTGAGGAAGATGGTCATACCAAGTCATCCTGTTTCTGGGCTCACTTTCCACCTGTCAGGCTAACAGCATTGGAGCCACAATGAGCTGACATGTCTTGGAATTATTTGTGAGTCCTACATAAAGCCAAACTTTTAATTAAAACATGGTAATAAGTATGCTTTACATAATAAAAACGTGAATGCTAGCAAAGTCTTCTGGCTCTGGTCAAGTGAGGAGGTCAGTAATTCTCATTTGAAAAGCAGCTATAAAACTGGACTAGATGAGCAAAATAATCATTTCAGCACTCAGGAAAAGACCAAAGACTTACAACAATCTGAGAAGTGCTTATGGTTGAAAAACTACAGAATTCAGGCAACAACAGTGGTGTTCATGCCTGGGGCTGATCCCATTCCTTTCCCACCTCCTAATACTCAGCTTGATGGGCATGAAGGTTCTGCCAAGTTAGGGCAGGCCATGTGGACTGGCCAGAAATTACACCATTGAAGGGAACTCACTCAATTTGGGGTAGAGAGTGATGTGATGGTGAACTGACAAACTCAGTGGTGTGCTAGTGAGAAAGGCCAGATGCTCTGCAGATTTGAAGTTGTGGTCACAGCTGCAGCAAGCATATGCTTGGCTGAAGCTGTATGCATGCTTAGTGGAGACACAAGAGAGCTCATGCTAGCCAAAGACTCCTGGTCAACCTGAGGCTGTGAACATATGCAGAGGAGATGTGAAAGGACTCAGCAAAACATACAAGCTGGGGAAGACTCAGGATGGCCTGGAATTTGAATGTGCTCCCAATGCATACACATATCCACCTCGCAGATGATGGGAGTCTTAATAAAGGTGCCTGAGCATAATCTCTGTCTAATCACTGGCTACCACTAAGCTGTGAAGACCCAGGGGTGAACTCGAGGGACCTAGGCTTAAAAAGAAAAGAATTAAAAAGAAAAATAACAATGAGAAAAGACTTCAACAGCCATACAATACATGGGACATAAATTCATAGATTTAGCTGAGGCAATGTTAAAAGCAAACAAACAGCAATAACAGCAACCTTATGGGGGAAAAATCAGAGTCTAAAGTTGCTAATATCTATTTTCAACAAAATATTTTCAATATAAAATTAGAAGATGGGCAAAGAATCAGAAAAGTTTGAAAAGAAAACAAAAACTACAACTCAATCAAACTGTCTCTGAGAGTATCCAGATATTTTATTTATCAAAGACTTCAAAGCAGCTATTATAAATATGTTCAAAATACATGGAAAACCATGTTTCAGGAATTAAAGGAAAGAACGACAACAGTAAATAAACACATAGATAATTCTCAAGGAGAAAAATTATAAAAGGAAGAGATTTTTAAAAATATAGGATAGTAAAGCATAATAACAGAAGTGAAACATTCAGTAGATAGAGTTAAGAGAATATTCAAGTCAGCAGAAGACAGAATCTGTAAACTTGAAGATAGAGCAATAGAAATTATCCAATCTGAATGAATAACAGACTGAAAAAGATTGGACAGAGCTGGGAGTTCTATGAGAGAATGTCAAGCATACAAACACACGTGTAATGGGACTCTCAGAATAAGAGAAAAAAGTCAGGAAAAATGTTTGAAGAAATAATGGCCAAAAATGCTCAAATTTCCTTAAAAATATTAATCTACACATCTAATAAGCTAAACAAACACTGATTAGGACATATACAAAGAGATCCACGTGTAGACACATCATAGGAAACCTGCTGAAAATCAAGGAATTCATGAAAACACAAGAATTCAGATTTATAAGATGTCACTAAAACCATGCCTAGGGGAAAATTTATGGCTTTAAATGTCTGTATCTAGAAAGAAAAAAATGATGTAAAATCAATCAAGAAAAAGAAGAGTAAGCTAAATCTAGCCCAAGTAGAGTAAAGGAAATAATAAAAAATTGGAATATAAATAATTGAAATGGGAAACAGAAAACAAGAGAGAAAAACCAGTGAAAACAAAAGTCTGTTATTAGAAAATATCAACAAATATTGACAAACCTCAAGCTAGAAATACAAAGACAAAATGAGAGAAGACACAAATTAGCAAAATCAAGAAAAAAAAGAACATCACCACCAATCCTGCAGAAACTGATAAGGATTAAATGAGAATAGCAATAATAATAGGATAATCATAGTATGAGTTCCTAGAAAGGCACAAATTACCAAAACAGACTAAAGAATAAATTAAAAATCTGAACAGACCTATATACAATAAGTAAGAAATTGAATTATTAATTAAAAAATCTTCCTACAAAGAAAATCCCTGGCCCAAATGCTTACTTTGGAGCATCTATCAAAGGTTTAAAGAAGGAATAATATTGATCCTTCACAAGGATTCGTTCAGAAAACAGAGGAGTTGGGAACACTTCCCAATGTGTTCTACGAGACCAGCATTACCCTGATATCAAAGTGATAGACATAAAAAGAAATCTACAAACCAATAGGTACAAAAATCATGAGCATAGGCAGAAAAAATCCTAGGAAAATTAGAAATTGAATCCAGAAACATACATAATGAATTATAAACAACCAAGTGGGATTTTTCCCCAACATGAACACTTGATTTAACATCAAAAGATCAATTAATGTCATATACCATATTACCTGAATATAGGACAAAAACCACATGATCATCTCAATAGATACATGCAAAGCATTTGAAAAATCCAGTGCCCATTCATGATAAAATCTCTCCACACACTAGGAATCAAGTGGAACTTCCTCAGTCTGATAGAGGGCATCTGTGAAAACCCGCAGCTACCATCACACTTCATGCTAATGGCTGAATGCTTTTTCCCACAGACCTGGATCAAGACACAGATGTCTGCTCTTGCCATTTCTATACAACACTGTATTTGATGTTCTAGATGCTGCAACAAGAAAAAACTAAAATTACATGTATCCAGCAGATTGAAAAGGAAAATGTAAAACAGTATTTATCCACAGATGACATGATCCTATATGTAGAAAATTCCATGGAATCCACACGCACATAAAACCCAAACTCAAACTAATAAACAAGTTTAGCAAAGTCATAAGATACAAAATATTCACTATACAAATTACCAATTGTATTTCTATGTACTAGCAATGAGTATTTTGAAAATGAATGTAAAATAACAATTGCATTGACAATAGGACTGAAATCATACACCTTTTGGTGGTATAGTGGTTAAGTTCACACACTCCAATTGTTTGCGGCCCAGAGCTTGTGGGTTCAGATCCCTGGTGTGGACTTACACACTGCTCATCAAGCCATGCTGTGGTGGCATCCCACATACAAAATAGAGGAAGACTGGCACAGATGTCAGCTCAGCAACAATCTTCCTCAAGCAAAAAGAGGAAGATTGGCAATAGATGTTGGCTCAGGGCCAATCTTCCTCAGCAAAAACAAAAACAAAAAACCGAGAAAACAATTACATTCATGGTAGGGCCAAAAAGAACAAAATACTTAAGAAATAATTTAACAAAAGAAAAACAACACCTGTATGCTGACAACTATAAAACAATGCTGAGAAAAATTAAAGAACATTTAAATAAATGTAGAGAGAGTCCATGTTCATGGATTGGAAAATTCAGTACTGTCATGATGACAGTTCTCCCCAAATTGATCTATAAATTCAATGCAGCAGGGTTTGGGGGCAAAAGTTAACAAGCTCATACTAAAATTTACATGAAAACACAAGAGACCTAGAATAGCCAGAATAATTTTGACAAAGTTGGAGGAATGTTAAGGTCACCCTACAAAAGCAGTGGGGGGAGGGAGCCCTCAAAATGTGATTTGGATGTTGAGAGTGATGATGCCACACACATCAGAGGGTCTGACAGGTTCACTACTTAAAAAATTGAGGTCTCAGTTCAGCAGGGCAGGCCTGTCCAGCAAGGCCTTACAGCACCTGATTTCAAAGTCACATAAAAATAAAGTCATACTAATCAAGCCAGTGTGGTCCTGGGTCAAGGAGAGCACACAGGTCAACAGAACTAAACCCTTATCTTTTCGGTCAACTGGTTTTTGAGAATCGTGCCAAGTTAACTCAATGTTGAAAAAATAGTCTTTTCAACAAATGGTGCTGTGACAATTGGATATCCATGGGCAAAACAATGTATTTAGTTCCTTACCTCCTCCATACAGAAAAATTAATTCAAAATAGCCAGGAAGAGGTGCTAGAAAGTAGTCTAAGTAACTAAATGCAATCAAAACACTGTACTTTTCAAGCAGGAAGCAGGGAATTGAAAACAAATGCACTGTCGCATTCAAATGCAATGGCCCAAGGAGGTCAGAAGTTAAACCCTGAATCACAAACAGCCAAGCAGTTTACATAGGGGCAGGCCCAGGAGACTAGCAGACTTGGTTCAAACTCTTGGTATGCTCTTTATGACTAGGCAACCACGAGTAAGTTGCTTAACCTCCCTAATCCTCTGTTTTATCTGCGAAATGGGGATCAGTAACAGCTCCTTTATGTTTGCAAGGAAGGAATGAATATGTACAATGTTTGACGTCCAATAAGAGGCATTTGTTATCATTCCATGGGTCAATATTTCTGATACAGCCTTAAAAAAATAGTCTTTTACAAAAAGCCATCAAATCTTAACTCAAAGGGTTAGAAGAAATTTCTGCTACTTTCTGAGGTCCACCACTATTGACTGAATGACTGCTTTTCAAGAATATCTTCTGTTTTTTGCTTACTGGCATAGGAGAGTTATTTTTGAGTGTCTGCAATCTTTCTGAAATTGTCTTCACGGTCCCTTACACTTTATAGTTTAAAAAAGAAACTCTAAATACACTGATTTCTGTATCAATTAAATGGATGGTGACACGGGTTTTGGAAATTCTTAGACTTGAGTTTGAATCCAGGCTCCATGAACTATTTCTTAAGTGACCCTGAGTGGGGGAAACTTTTTAAGATGCCAGTGATCTCATCTGTCAAATGTGGTTGATTATACCTACTTTGAAGTATTATTATAAAGATTAAATTGTAACAAGAATTAAATTGTACTTAAGACTGAATTATTTAAAAGGCAAACAACTTGGCACAATCCCTGGCACATGGTGGATTACAAACCCAGAGTAAGTGTTACGTTTCCCACTTACAGTGACTTTCCCAAGGACACATCCTCCAAGTGACAGTACTTGGACTGGAGCTGTCATGCTGTCTTTTCGAAAGCAATACATCCTCACCGAGTTATAGTGTCTCATGTAAAATTCTCCAAACTGTCCCTTTTTGGCAGCTCTGCCCTGAGAAGGACCACCTCCCTTCAGCTCACTGTTTGTCAGATTGCATCATTGGCTGCCCAGGGAGCTGTGCTCCCAGGCTGAGCCCCAAGACTGGACCATTCATGGGGAAAGGAACTCCGGAAGGCTAGCAGCCACATGCAGTGGATCAGAACCCCCAGTTCCCTGAAGACCGCATGCACCTGGCAGCCACAGAGCCTGTGGGAAGAGCAGGCAGGATGTGAAGCTTTGGTTGTGGTTTCTGGGCTACTCGCAGCTTCCATGGAAACTGCACCTGGCCCAGCCCTGCCACAGCACTGGCAGGAGCTGCTGCTGTTTTCTGGGAAGCTGCAGGGCACCATAGAGCAGCACAGGGCCCAGGGACATGAACTGGGCCCCTTTGTCCACCTAGTGTGGCTTCCCTCTCTCCTACACTGTCAGCTCCTATTTTAGCCCCATGTGATGAGGAATGATTTGCATTAGAGTCACTGCTTCCCATCTATGTCCCAGCCCAGACTGACTGTATGAAAATGTTGTTCACCAACAGCTTCTTTTAATCTTCTATGGAAAGAACACACACTGTATAATTCCGTTTCACTGACATTCTTATAAGAATCTTTCAAAAACACACATGTGGTACTTCATCCCATAAATGTATGTTAAATACCCAGGATTTTCTCCAAGTTCTCTTGATACAGAGGTATGTGCCCTCATGATGATGCCCTCATTACAAACACTATTGACCTGCCCCTCTGTGGTCACAAAACGGTAGAGAAGACTGACACCCAATCACAGGTCAGGAAATCATAAGAAACTCTAATAATTCATGATAAATAGACTCTTCCCCATATTATTGCTAGGTGACACATCACGGCCAGCTGAAATAGGAATATCAACAATAGTGTGTTTGGTATAACCTTCTCTCTGAGGAAGCAATGTTTTTGACATGTCTTCTATCATCACCATAATAATTATGATCTCTTGATATGTGACAGATACAATTATCAAGAGAAGCAGAAGTAAATTTACATTTGTGAACTTGTACTCATTCTCCCATCATAGCGAGCTGAGCAGACCCACAGGCCTACATGCCACAGGCCCCCAGGAGACCAGAGAAGAGGAAGAGATAGAAAGAAAGGGAGAGAAGGAGGAGAGAGGTGAGAGAGAGAAGAAGCTATAGACACGCTGATAGCATAGAAATTAGTAACAGAAACATAGAGAGAGAGGGATACAGAGCAGAATGGGAGCAAAAGAAAAAGAGAGAATGAGACAGTGGATACAGAAATAAAAGGAGTTAGTGAGAGAGAGAACTATACACAGAGAAGGATATATCTCTGTAATGAGGAGAGAGAAATAGTAACAGAGAGACAGAGAAATAAAAAGACTGAGAGCGACAGTGACAGAGACAGAGGGATAGAGAGATGGCAGTACAGAGATGCAGAGAGGGAGGGAAGATAGATATAGAGAAAAAAAGTACACAGTAGAGAGAATTTTTGATATAAATACAGTGATAGGGAGAGAAAGAAGTGTAAACATACAGAGACAGAGATAGAGAAATAGGGAAAGATACAGTAAGAGAGAATTGTAGATAGAGGGAGAGAGAGAGAATGACAGAGCTATAGAGATAAATGATATATGTGAGCACAGCGAGTGTGAAAAAGTTAAGATATAGACAGATATACAGAAACAGACGTAACTATTCACAGAAAGAGAAAGTTAGAGATATATGCATATTTATATACATATTGTTACACATTTACTTACACGTGTATGTATATATTTTATGTCTTACGTATTACATAAATTTCTGACTTTCTCTTTTGCTTTATATACATTATCTTTTTACTTACCTATATCTATCTATCTATTTATTTATCTTGAGATGAAGGCCATGGCCACCGACTTCCAAAAAATTACCCATGAAAACCCTATTAATAGCAATGGAACATTGTCTGTTATAGTGCTGGAAGATGAGAGGGTGACACAAAAATACTGGGTAGGGTTCTGCTCTGCTGTACATGGGGTAGCTAGAAGTTGGAATTGACTTGACGGTATCAACAAGAAATCTATCTATCTATCTATCTATCTATCTATCTATCTATCTATCTATCTATCATCTACCTATCTGTCTAACTAATCCATCCTATTGGGCAATGATGGTGTATAACATACACCCCAAAACATTGTGGCTTAAAACAACAATCACTTATTAATTTTCAGAAGCCCATTGATCAGCTAGGCTATTCTGCTGATCTGGGCCAGGCTCAGCTGATCTCAGTTGGGATTGGTCACATTGGTCAGCTGATGGGTTGACGCTGGGCTGGCTGATCAAGGTGGCCTAGGCTGGAATGAATCAGCTCTGTTCCACGTGGTATTTCATCCTCCAGCAGGCCAGCCTGGACTTGCTCTCATGACAATGGTGAGGGTTCAAGAAAGCTAGCAGAAGTGAATTAGGCCCCTGGAGGCCTAGACTTAGAACTGGATCCCCATAACTTCCTCCCATATTCAAAAATGGGGAAATAAACTGCTCCTCCTGATTGAGGAGCTGTGAATTCACATTGCCATGAGTGAGCTCCAGGCTGGAAAATTTGCAGTGAGCACATTTGGCCCTGTGTCTCTCATTAAATGAAGCTACAATACCTGCTGTGTGGACCCTAAGCATGGAGAGGATCCTGGTGGCTTTTATCCTCTCTTTATCCTCTCCCTGCTTGGCCCTGAAGGCAGACACAGTTGCAGGAAATGCACAGCAGAGCAAATATGCTAAAGCCCCACTTATCTGACATTCTTAATTCCAGAATGTTATTAGGGTTGCATAATGGTAACCAGAGGACTGGAAGAGGGATCCCCTGTGAATTGGAAAGTACTGTAGAGATTGCAGAGAGAAGAAAGTTTAAAGAAGAAATCTCATACAATGGTGTTTGAACAACTGGGTTTACCCCCTCACTGTGGTTGCATAGATTTGACACTAAAGAGCCAGCCTATCAAAGGCTTCGTAAATTGATCTAGGGGTAATCCATTGCCCAGGTCCTAGACTGGCCACTGGGTGGCACACACAGAGGACAGATCTGAGTAGTAGTACAAAGGCTTTGAAAACTGCACTGATTGGAACTGCCCACCAAAAGCAGGTAGGAACTTGTGACCCCTGGCTGGGTCAATTGCCCATGAACAAAAAAAATCAGCATTCTCCATATTATTTAAACACTGCCTAGAGCCCCTAACACGATATTCTAAATGTGCAGGAGGCAATCCAAAAATACTCAATATATGGAGAACCAGGAAAATTTCAACATCTCATAATGGAAAAGCCATTAACAGATGTCAATCTTGAAATGACACAGATTTGGGAAAAACAGAGAATTTAAAGTAACTATTATGACCATGGGAGGAAGTGGAAAGAGACGTAGAGATAGAGATAGAATGGAAAATAGATGAGAAACATAAATAGAGAAATAGAAGAAAGATAGGTAGTAGAGATAGACAGACAGAGAGATACAGAGAAAGAATTATAAAGAGATGAGGAGAGAGATAGTAAGAAAGAAGAGAGAGAAAGAGAAACAGAGAAGGAGAAGGAGACAGAGCTGGAAAGGGAGATAGAGAGAAAAGCAGAGAGGAATGGAAAGCAATGGAAAATAGAGAAAAAGAAAGAGTTTCGGACCTAGAGATGGAGAGGTGGAGGGATATAGAGAGGGATAGAGAAAGTAGTGGGGGAGATAGAGAAATAGAATGGTGGAGAGAGAAGGAGAGCCAGGGGAAGAAGCAGAACTATAAAGAATTTATGGTAGTCGTCTAATTACAGGAAGTTATTATGGTTGCATAGTGGTAATTTCCTAATTTTAATACTTCTCCTGCATTTATTGGTTGTAATACTCCCATAAAGAAGAAGTTTCATTCATAAGCTCTGTGGTATCCTGAAATACAGTCGGTACAGAAATGGCAGGGTAAATGTTTGATTCCGTTTTTGTTTCCCTTTTCAGAATAATGAGATAGTACCTTAGCAACTTCCATAGGTGGCATATTAATTTTGAGTTTCATCAATGAAACTATGTGTTTTTATATATTATGTCTTTAACTCATTTGCATAGATGTCATTCTTTTGGTGGTCACATTGTCCTCTCTGGGGCCAATGGGAGACACTGCGAGTTGGCTTCTGTGTCCTGTGACACAGCCTCAGTGGTCTCTCATGACTTCTGTGCTTTCAGGCAAGGTGAGATGTCATCGACATGTCCATCTCCTTCCCATCCTGGACTCAGCCATTCCTCATTTGAGCCCTAGTCTTTTAGTGAGAAATGGCATTTGATGTTACAATACAGATGCTAGGAGAACTCATTACTGCTGGATGGTTATTGGTTTCTAGATTTTTTTGGAGGATAGCTAAAAAAATTAATATTCTTTAGAAAAAACATTCAAATTAGATATCATCAGGTTTTAATTAAAACTTCAAATTTTTATATCTGCATTTTTCTGTTATACTGAAATCTTGATTTTATCAACATAAACTTGATTTTATCAACATAAACTTATAAAAATAAAGATATGGATAATATTAAAATTAACACTAACACCACCAGGCTCAGAGGAAGTAACTTAATATTTTTTTCTTCTTCTTCTCTCTCTCTTTCTCTCTTTTACTCTTTCTTCCTTCCTTCCTTTCTCTCTCTCTGTCTCTCAGAGTACGTTAGATTCCATGAATATATCCTAGCGTGAATAGTGCCCTCTTTTCATTATTGTAGTTTACGGATCTCTTTACATTCTAGTGGAGAAGTTTTATTCTATTACTTTTTTAAGAATTTTCTTTCCACTCTAGTCTGATGGCATTTTCTTCTTTGTTAGCTTTAAACTATGGTTCTGTCCCAACAAGGATGTTCTGGACTCGGAGGCACTTGAGCTTGCTTCCTGCATAGCAATCTGGAATGTTCTCTTGCAGAGCTGCTGCTGCGACCCCTCACGTCCCTACATATGGGGTCACTGAGGCAAAAGGAAGAGCAGCCTGAGTCCCCCCTATCTCATTCCCCAGCTGTCTGTTAGGACAGCAGAAAATGAACCACCTGAGAGAGAGGCCAAAACAAGGACGGAGAGGGGCATTCTTCTACATTCTGTTATGAATACTGTAAACATACACCAAACACATTTATGAAAGTTGGGGGTGAAAATCTGTGTGGTCACTACTTCAATTCTCCCATGATTTCATTATTCTTCTTTGGTCACCTATCTACCTATCTATGAATCCAAGTAAATCACAGATACAGGTACACTTCCTGAGGACGGCTGCCTAATAAAACACAGGATGAACAAGAAAATCTGAATTGCAGATAAACACCAAATAATTTTTTAGTTCGTGTCCCCCAAATATTGCATAACACCATGCATTTTTTTTTCCTCACTAAATCTGGCAACCTTATGTAAGGTGGCCTTTTTACTTGATGATGAAGAGAAATTCTCTAACAAATTGACTTGCCACACACACACAGACACACACATATCCCTTTGACTTGGAGGAGAGTCAAATGTAGACCAACATAACTGATTCTATTTCTTTTAATAAAGCAGGTTCAATCCTTATCAGATTTGCTGTTGGTGCCTCACAGTTCACTTACAGATATGCTAAGGAAGGTGGTTCAGGGCAAGAACAAAGAAGCTGCATCGCAGGACAAGACCATGGCAGCAGCATGAACATTGAAACCCTAAGCTGCAGGGAAGTTCCCTGACTCAGGACTGCTCCTTACACTAGGGAACAGGCGAGCTTCAAGCATGGTTCTCCTGCCCACACCCTCAGTTCCAGATTGTCCGTACCTCCATTCTAGGCTTTCGGTGCCCCTGGCTCCTCCTCTTCTGGAGAGGGCCTGCTCTCAGCCTGCACAGGAGGGCTCTCAAGAAATGGGTTGTAGCAAAGAGGCAGGGCTCCTCCTCAGTCCTCCCACAGCCCCACCCTCTCTGGCTTATCAGCTGGGTGGTCTTCTAGGAGAGCCCCTCAGTCACTGCCCTGCCTGTGACAGCTGTCCAGAGGCAGCTCTAGCTCCCTATCTTGTGTCCTGGGCTCACTGTCTTTTGAGCAGGACTGGAGTTCTGAGAGGGGATTCTGCTCCTCCCATCATCTCTCCCTTTCCTTCTAAGGCCCAAGGAGGAAGGCATGCTGCAGGCTCTAGCCTTCCTTCTAGCTTTCCTCCCTCCTGGTAAGTATGCTGCTTAGATGCTTGTGGGATTTTTCCTTTTTGGAGGGGAATGGGAGGACATACTAAGGAATTTGTATTACTTCTTCCTCATTACTTTTTTTTGTTTCCATTGCAGCCACTCAGATGTCTTCCAGCTTGGAAGGGACCCAAATGGTAGTCACCAAACAGGCTGGATCATCCGCTGCAATCACTTGTGATATTAAAGAAAGCATTACCTATGTCCATTGGTACCGATACCAGGAGGGGGTGGCCCCACGAAGACTTCTATACTACCATTACCAATACTCAAATTTGGTGATGGATCCAGGAGTCAGTTCAGGGAAATACCATAGTTATGGAAGCACAGACAAGAACCGTAATATAGAAATCCGAAATCTGGAAGAAAGCGATTCTGGTGTTTATTACTGTGCTGTCTGGGAGAGGCACAGTGATTCAGACCTCCCCTATACTGCACTGAAAATTTTGCTTGTGGCTGCCAAGAACAGTCTCGGCACACAGAATAAACCAGCCCTTCTTCACTTCCTGCCCTGGCTTCACTGTGCTCTGAACAAAGAGAGACCCTGAGCTCAATGCCCAACCCCCACCCTTATATCCCACTGGCCTCCCCTCTCCCCCAATGAGCCATAGTAATTTCCTAAAGATGGATCTCCCATCTCCAGGCCTTAGGCGAGCAATCTGACAGGCAGCATATTCTTTCAGCTCTCCTAGTAAAAGCTAGTGGAGTACATTCAATCTATTTCCTGGGACAGACAAGGTCACCTAGAGTCGATCTGTTAGGGGAAACACTTGGGAGAGCAATATTGGGAGGTTAGTGGTACTGAATCATTTATCTAATCATTACCCAGATAAAATGGCTGGAAAAGAACCTTATGCATTACTCAGGAGTATGACAAATGATGGAATGAAAACTTTGGACCATGTGAAGACCTCAAGCTAGTATTCAATTTATCTTTTGGATAAACTGATATTTCCCCCACCATAACCAACCACGGCACTGTTGATACAGTGAAAGTGTAGGAATAAAGTGATTGTTGTAGAGATGCCAACCATTGTATTCTACTTACATCTTCTTTTGAAGTTCAGCCACAACCAGAACTGTACTTTCTTAAACA
Source organism: Tapirus indicus (assembly GCA_031878705.1). NCBI lineage: Eukaryota > Metazoa > Chordata > Mammalia > Perissodactyla > Tapiridae > Tapirus > Tapirus indicus. The sequence goes on from CM062917.1 coordinate 78,841,582, forward strand.
AGTAAAGCCAAATCTCCTTTGCACCCCTCCCCCTAACATTGACACAGCCAAGCCCTAAACTGGAATAAGTCTTAATCAGATTATTTTTTCTCAATAATTAAAATTAAGGTACTTTTTAGGTGAATAATCAGACAATATACTATAGGTTTGAATTGAAAAGTCAGATAGGAAAGAGTTGTGGCTGCCATATTGGGCCAGGTTTAAAGATTAAAATTAGTACTGAAGTACAGAAGTGCCAGATTCATATGTGTATGGTCTCTTGTATGTTGGATCCTCCAACTTTCTGCCAGAACTCTTCATCTTGACTCTAGCTTAGAATTTAAGCTCCTACAACAGTGTTTCTTAAACTGTGGTCCATGGACCCTCCTGGATCAGAAGCACTTGGGATGTTTGAATAAAATTGCAAGTTCTGGATAAAGTTCAACACAATAAATCAGAATCTTAGAATGAAGGCTGAAAATGTGTATTTTTCAGTGACCTCCACACTGATTCTTATTCAAATTGACTTTTAAAAGCTGCTGTCTTTGCAGTAACAGATGGGATGATGTGTCTCCCTCTGAAATGGGCTGGTTCACAGAGTGACACAATAACACATTCTGAAAAGGTTCTCATGGGCTTCCTCCCAACACACAAACCCCTCCTCTCTTATCCCACCCCTGGATGCTGGTACTCTAACAGGTCATCACATTTCTCCATGATAATTCCACCAGAAACACAAGTGGAAACTTCAGTTCCTTCTAATTTCTGTGACTTCAGGCAAGAAAAATTTTATACTAAATGAAACAGCTTCAACTTGCTCTACTGTACCAGGGACCATGGATTTCAACTATTTTGCATTTCTATGAAAGCTTATTCCTTACCTTGAAGCATAAGCATATTCTCATTAATAATTTCCTGATGATACTGTTAAGGCTTTGTTCTGCACATTTATTTCTTGACCTGCTTTGAAGTGAATTTTGTGTATGGGGATAAAGTAGGAATCTGAATGGGAAAATCCAATTTGTCCCCCAAATTATTCACTAATCCATCATTTCTCTCACTGTTTTTCATTGCCACCCCTGTGATAACTAAGTTTCCGTAGACTCACACACTCCTTTCTGCTCTCTCTTCTTTTCCACTGTATGTTTCCACTTATAAGTGCCTGTTTCTATAAGGATACAGCTAGAGGTGAAGTCACTGCGTATGTACAACTTCAGTTTTACAAATGGGGCCAAATCCTAATTTTGTCTATTTCAGAAAGATGGTAGTCAAGTTAGTACATCTTTATAATAATTCCGCTTTTTGGTAAGCTAGTTTTCTCGCTTTTTTTTTTTCAAAATTTCTGTGGCTTTGTTTTATGCATGAAAAACACTCAATATATGTACATTTATTTTTTACAAGGTAATAAGTTACATGAACTATGGTAGAAATACATTGTGTATATGACAAAACATACACATAAATAAACCATTTAAAAATATGTGATAAAAACAAATACAAATAGTACTTCTAACACTCTCTTCTGGATGGCCATACCATCCAGAGTTAGAAAATTATCTCACATTTTCAACATATACATATAGACATACATGAGCACACAGGTAGACACAGACAAATACCTTATACCTTCTGTTATATTTTCATTATGAGGGTGTTGTCTTATGCACCCCATCTTGGAAAACACAGCACCACCAATACCTATGCCAATAATATACTTCATTCTAATTTTTTCCTATTTCCTAACTATTCTCAAATCCCTAAGACAAGTCATACTCAATGTCTTCTTTTTCTCTTCAAAAAAAATTCTCATAATCCCTTATAAGTACACCTTTGCTTCATTCTCTGAATTACTTCCGAGCTCATGAATGGACACATGGTGGTGTGTTTTCATGTTCTTCAAAAGAAAGTACTCTCAACTCTGATAAGTCTTGTTCAGCTTTTTATATAGACCTTCATGAGGAACATCCAGGGAGCCCAACTTATATCATCTTGATATCAGTTCAAGACAAGGTTGACATAAGGGAAGCCATATCGTAGAAAAGAAACCATATTGTAACTTTGAGTGATCTCTGATCACAGAGCCCAGACATGCTCTGTGGCTTTTGTGACCCCTCCCAGCTGCTATAAGTTGATAACCTTGTTCTTTTGAGTTCCTTGGGAATGTGATGACCCCTGGGCAGAGAAACTAGGCTGATAGCCATCATCAAGGAAAACTAATAGATCAGGGTATAGGGTGTTGCTCTGGTCTCTGCATATCAAGTGAAACAAAAGACTGCTAGGAACTAAGACTAGATGGATGTCCCACCCTGAGACCAAATGCCTCCCCCACCTGGAGACAGCCTCAATATAATTGGCTTATATTCTTTGTTCTGTAAGATGGTTCATTTGGACATCAGTCAGCCATCTTCCCTTTTGCTGGCAAGCTATAATAAATGCCCTTTCTTATCCACCATCTTGCCTCTTGATGATGGGCTTTCATCTTGTGGTGAGCAGATCGTGCCCTTTGTGTGGTAACAATCTGTTGACTGAGACTACTAGTGTATGCCTCATAGAGTTTCATTACCTTCTATGGTTGTAAACATGAGGATAATGTTGTGAAAGGGCCTATTTATTACATTTAGAAACAATTACATTTAGAAACAGTTTATGTAAGTGCTTACTTTAATTCAATTACACAGACCTCTCAGTTTTGACCATACCATCCAGAAGTAGAAAATTATCTCACATTTTCAACATATATGTATAGACATACATGAGCACACAGGTAGACACAGAGAAAGACCTTATACCTTCTGTTACATTTTTGCTATGAATCAAGTGCAATACAAAACTCACTAGTTTATGAGAAACATTTGTGTTCCAATGAATGGCTCCTAGGTGCTAGAGAAAATGGAAGCAGAAAATTTACATCATAAAGGCACAGAGAAAGCAGTCAAGTTTTCTTCAAGATGGAGTTACTGGGGCATATTTGCCTTATCAGGTTCTAATGTCTCAATATCTAGGAGCATTCCGAGAGGAAGAGGGGAGTCTTTCAGATTGGCAAAAGGACAAGTGAACTTTAAACTACTTTCTAGAGCCATACTTCTGGCCTTGTAGAGATTTGCAAGACGAAGATGGTTGTTTACAGTTCCCCAAAGAACTGAATTACAGTCTGAATGAGAAAAGAGGTTGAATCACACTTCCAGCTACATTTTTCTAATTTCTTATTTATATCAGGGGCATTTTTAACTTAAAAAGTGAGTCAGAAAATTTTTACATTAAAAATCTTCGGGACAATGTATCTCACCTTTAAAAAGTCTGAACAACGTGTTCAATAACAAAGGCTCTCTTCTAAGTGTACAATTTAACCCTAGACCAATTTACCTTGGGGGAAAATCTTTTACTATATTTTTTATTAGCACCTGATATTAGTTTCTAGTTTTTATCTCATATTAGGTGGACTCAGGTAACCCTGTTGTCTTCCTTTTGGTACGTTTAATTAACATTGTCTGAAAGGCAGATTTATGTGCTGTCTTACAATCAGGGAGGGGAAACCTTCCACAGTGAGACACAATGTCTATCCCCACAATACAATCTATGATACAATCAGGCAAAAAGAGATGAAATCACTTCACAGGAAGCCCATAAATGTACCAGTTTTCCTACAAGATTTCATCTGAATTGCATCAACTCTTATACTTTTAATCACAGCTTCTATTAGGACTTGTCAATACGTCTCACTCTTCTAATATTGGATAGGGGAAGCATTCCAGCCAGACATAACATCCATTCATAGTGACTCAAACCAATAAGCCTTTATGGTTTGACCATGGATGCAATAGATGTCCCCAAAAGAGAATGCAAAAGAAATAATCCTCACAAGATCCATAAATTTTACTCCCAAAAATAGTCCAAGAAATCAAAGGCTTCCACTGCACAGGTGGTAGTGCACTAATAAGCAACAGTGGTTGAGATGACTAAGGCCTCTTATGAAAGCAATTAGGACTCCTATGACAAACTCCCCTGAGAGCTGATACAGCTGGACAAGGAGAGTGCTTCTCAGAACCCGAGTATATTTGACTTGCTGCCAAGAAGCATGCCAGCACAGGCATCTTCTGGATAGCAGAGATGAGAAAGGTCACAAACCCAAGCATTCAAGACACAGAACAAGGTAAAAGAAAAAACTCTAATCTTACATGTACATTAACAGCTTTAGCTAAGCCTTAGGTCTCTTGAAGCCAGATTAATGCCTAGGTGGAAGCTACCATGGGGTTGGGGATCATGTGTACTTTTACAAAGTACCTCATTGCACAGACACTTTCTTGATGGTGGTGGGGGACTTTTGTCATCTACCCCATTCCATTACCAACTTATCCTATCACAGGAGTCTTTTTGAGGTGTTGAGTGCCCTAATGGCTCTTAACTGCTTGACTCATGACCACCAAATTTGTGGCCTCTTTTGCTTCCAAGATGCACTTAGCAACAACTTTCACCTCATGCACATATTCCCAGACAACTGCCTTAAAGAGATGCCTGTGTCTTGCCTTATGTTTTTTCCTTTTTATGACAAATGACACAAAAGACAGAGTGACCATCTCTAGGGGGAGAAGGATCAATAAACCAATGAGTTCTCAGTAGCTTGTACTACATACTTGTAGCTAAAATTTGTCCAATTTGGGAAAATGCAACGTAAAGGGCTACAGGTGAGGATTGAATTATTGCTTCCCATTGTTTGAGAATTTAGACATGGCCAGTCAAATGTATCTTTATGTTGCAGCTAGAACCAGATAATGAAATTTTCAGGTATCTTGGAAACAAAGACTCTCACAATGAAAGCCAAGCCAAAGCTTCCTTCTAATGGCTAATATAGTTGCCTTGAGGCTGATGGAAGTTTGCTAAGACTCCTAGCCACCAAAAAGACCACAAAATGGAGTGCGACCACATTTTTTGTCCCACCATAGTCATGGGAACCCCCATCCTGACGATTATCAAGCCAAACTATCGGGACACAAAACAAGCTTGGTAAGATTCTGCCATTCTCTGTAAACATTTACACCTTATGGAACATTTTGGTTGAAAGATGGAGCCCGTGACTCTTTAAACAATTCTTTGTTTCTTGGTTCAAAAGCTCAAAAGGAGACCAAAGTGGCCATTGTAATTGTAAATTATCCAGGGTTATCTTGCCAGCTGTTTATAGCTATCTCCATATTATGGGGCTTTTACCAAGGTGGTGACAACAACAAGGTAATTCCTAAAGAGAGTTTGTTATGATCACTGAGTAACTCAGTCACCAAACAGCTGATTTTAACAGATAAAACCGTCAGGCATAGATAAACCTGGGCAAAAACCAAAATCCAATATTCTAGGACTCTAATCCAGAGCTCAGGACACTAACATGATCCTTTTGAGTGTCCTAGCAGCTTAACCCTTTTATTAGACAATTTTAGGCACAGGCATGTTTTGATGAGGTCACTCACCCAAAAGACATCTGATCCTGGAGCTGTTTATAGACAGAGACACAGAAAAGCCAGAGACCAGTGAACTACATTTTGGGTAAAAAGTCCTACAACTCTTCCCACTCTGACTGCACACCCAGATGGTCCTATTAGATCCCAGATGGTCCTGCCATAAATGCAAGGACTCCAGATGGAGGGGAAGGAAGTTCATGGGTGTCTCTGAGGTGACTTACCCTATTCCAGATAGGGCCCATGGATTCACCATATTAGCTGTTTCTTTTCCTACCACAGTAAGCATTAGAAGGCAGCTGGTATTGGTGAGGGGAAAGCAGGAAGGGCAGATCCCCAAAACAAAGACAGACTTGGCAGCTACTAAAAACTTCTCCAACAGGTTGTCCTTTTGAGGTCAACTGGCCATGAGCAGAACTTAAGGTCCCATCTGGGGTGCCAAATTTGTTACCACTCAAGGGGGAGGGGTTGTCTGTTTGCTGCAAGATGTGCTAATTGTTGAGAGGGAAGGTGGTAGGAGAGAAGGGTTTTATTTCAGCTTGCTAGCAAGGGAGAATTAGGCTGGCCAATGTCCAAAAGAACCATCTTACAGAACAAAGACTACAGGCCAGTTATATAGGGGGCTGGTCTCTGGATGGGGGAGGCATCTAGTCTCTGGGTTGGGCAGACATCTGGTCATCAGGTGGGGCAGACGTTTGGTCTTATTTCCTGATAATCTTTTGTTTTACGGGATATGCATCAGAGACCAGAGCAATGCCCTATACCCTGATTTAGTTTAAAGATACTAAGAACAAAAATTTTAATATGTATGGTAAAGATTACTGTTTACATGAGTGGTGCCAAAATATGTTTTGTTAAAATAATTTCCTCTGTTCAAAAAGACTGAAGTCTCCCTATTAAGGTTTTTTTGACCATTTCTGTTGTCATGTTGATTGAATGGATAAGTAAGCATTGTTTCCAATTTCACCAAGTGTTTTCAAACTTTTCAATAACTTTGATAAATTTCTTCCCAAATTAAAGTGTTCCTTTGCATTTAAAAAAGGGAAATTTTGAGAATTTCCAGTTAGCCGTGGGACTTCTCAAAGAATTTTCTCTCTCTCTTTCTACAGGGAGGAAGATATTAAACTATTGAGATTTATTTGATATGCTAAATTACATGAGAAGCATTATCAAATAAATGATGATAAACTTTCCTAGGTGATATAACATGTAAATATTATTGATATAATTGTTTTAAAAATTATGTAATATTCCTAAAATTTCAATCTGTTCTGGTTATCAGCCATAATTCCTGTTATTACTTTCAAATATGTCACAGAAATAACCAAATTTCCCTGTGAATTGCCATTTTTAAGTCTTTTGTCATTTATAGACATGTTTGTTTTACTCTGCTTTTACAAATGTGTTCATCTTCAGAGAGGTTCATGGAAAGGACTTTGACACTTACTTTAGAATATAGGTTTCTGATAAACTTTCAGATTATAAAACTGAACTGGGTAAAAAAAAGTTATAGAACTCGAATGGAGACACTGATGACTTCATGAAAGTGCTAACAAAATATCAAGATCAAGAGTTGATTATATGGGACTGAATGAGCTGATGAGGATGATTTTAATTTTTATGACATTTTCTTTGAAATTTTGGTGATTGTTTAATGTTTTGTTTGTTCAGGTTTAAGAAAACCTTTTCTCTTCAGAGAAAACTATGACATAGCAATTTGATAAATTATACCTTGGTAAGCAGAATTGAAACACTTATCTTTTTCTCCCAACCTGACACCTCCAGAATTTGGAAACTCTTAGTGAGTGAATATTTTTACTTCATGACAATATAGTTATTTGTATAAGTTCAATAAGAATCTGTTCTCCTTATAACAGGGAACAATTGAAAATATTGGTTATATTACCAGAGCTTTGACTGGAATGTCATATTTGAAAGAAACGTATAGACTCAAGTATGACCAGACTGCTTTTGAGGAAAAAAGATTAGACATTATGGAATAAAGCCACTTGGAAATATTGGCCTGGTACCTTATTTACGGGGATCCCAGTAAGCTTACCAGGTGAGTAAATAAGGTCACTTTCCTTGCAGGTAATTCACCCAAATCTATAGGTATTGCAGGAGGAGTCTGATAACAAGCCCTTGTTTTGCTTTCCTGGCCTCAAGAGGTCTTTAAAGTTCAATCTGAGATATAAAAAGTTCCAGCAAAGGAAATTTAAAAGAGCCTATACGATCAATTGCTAGTCTTGCTGTACTTATGTAAATAATTGGGCCAACTTTATTGAAATTAGACTTACTTTAAAAACCAATTAATCTCAATTTTCTCTCTCTGATAAAAATGAGGATGATTTTAGAGACAAAATTATATTTCGGTAGAAACTATAGTACACATTTGTGGATATTAGATTCTAGTTCTGTTCATTGTCTTTGAGGTTTTTGTTTTCTATCTATAAATTTGACTGGATCCTGATTTATTCTTGTCTCCTGAAATATATGCCTACAAATCTTCAAACTAATGTTTTCAGGTTTTTTCATCATTGTCATTTGGAATCATTGAGAACTACAACCACCCTTTTTCCTGAAGCCCTGAAAACTGAAGCTGGATAACTTGATACAAACTTAAGAGAGATCACTATAAGAACATGCCTGTTGCTATGTAAACCACTCAAAAGGATACCTGAACATCAGATGACATCATCAGAGACACTTCAAGCTGCAAAAGATGCTTTGACACTTACATCTAGAAATCTTCTTGACTGACTGTCCCCTGGGCTCTAAAACTGGTTTATAATTTGCTCCAACCATTAACCTTGTTTTTGTTTCAGTTTCCATTGAAATACTTATTAAATACTTGATTTCTTGCTTCCACAATATAGGACTAGCTTTGGGAGCCCACCTGCACCACTACCTTCTCAAACGAATTTAACTGGACTGATCTACTATCAGGACTAAGAAATATGTTCAGTGAAATGGAACAAACTACTAACTCAACTTTTGGACTGTGAAACTTCTTCAAGTTTCTAAGGTGGGACTGTGGTGGATCAGAATTGGCCACCACAAAATGTATCTCTTTGCCTTGATTATTTTTAAGGGCAAAAAGTCTCTGAAACAAACTTTAACCCTTCTCCCTAACTGCCTAAAAGAGTTTAAGATAGAAGGCTTGTTCCAGGAAGGAGCTAGTAGCATAAGATAACTGTAGTGTAATGTAAAATGTGTTTCTCGGGACACATTATCTATAGTTGGCCCATTTGCTTTTCCACCTTCCTGTAAAATGCCTTTCTCCCCTTTGAAGACCCAAACCATTACCCCAAACATCCTCTGTGTTTTTGGCTGAAGATGACATTTAAGGTGACAGGCGTTGGCCATTTGGGGAGCTACTCAGCTTTCCTGGGTTTCTCCCGTGTATATATGCTATTAAACTTTGTTTTATTTTCTCCTGTCATTCTGTCTCATGTTGATTTAAATCTTAGACGAGCCAGAAGAGCCTAGAGGATAGAGGAATTGTCTCCCACACTACAGCTACATGCTTTGCTGACATTATCCTGTTTACTCTCCAGGCAACCACATGAGGTCCCTTTTTAGAGATGAGGAAAAGGAGGTGACATAACTTGCCCAAGAATACAGAGCTATCATGTTACTTTAGGGCATTTGAAAACTCCTTCTGATGGGACCTCTAGGTGAAATGCTCAAATGCGGCTCAGATGTTGGGAGTGGGTTTCCAGCAGGGATTGCTGTTCTGTGCTTGTTTCTCCCCACAAGCATGCTGCATACTCAGTCCTCTATTTGTATCAAGTGGGAAATGAAGCATGAGATTTGTCTCCAGCCAGAACTGGCTCCATATCCCTACCTCATTTTCTGTAGGTTTTGTCAACCTATAAAAACAAAAACAAGTTTAAGGGAAAAGTATTTACTTGGAATCAAAGAATTGCAATTCAGGAAGAACAGATTCATGTAGAAACCCAAATGGTATCCTGATTACAAGAGAGGGGCTCAGGGCTTTTGTGAGAAAAAGGGGAAAAGATGAGGTAAGTTGTATTAAAAAAGAATTCATTGGTGCTATATTAAGGAAGGCTAGATTTGTACTTAATTGATTGGTTAGCAATTTGTTCACCAGCAAAGTTCAATTTCATCAGTTCTTACAAACAGAATATTCTTGTCCTTTATGACTTCTTGGATGGTTGGCAGCTTGGTTCAGTTTGGAAGGTAAATAAAACAAGATGAGTAAGAAAATTACACTAAATGTCTGCTCCAGCTCTATTTAATATGACTCCTCTCCTATCATCTTTCACATTTTTCCATTTTGATAAAGATCTTTCTCCAAAGCATCGCTGATCCAACACTAGAAAGCACTGCTGATCAGTCATCAAAGTTTCATTGGTCTCTTGTCTCATGGAAGGCTCAATGCCAGTATTTCATGTCCCACATAGGAGGAAAAGTCATTTCTTTAGGAGAATTTAGGCCGCCTTTGAGCAATAAGAGTGGCAGAGCAGAAGAAGGCTCTACTGTAAAGTTATTTTCAGAGTAAACATTGTCCATAGTTTCTTAAAGTTTCTCATGTGAAGTTTCATAAACCTTAGTAATCATTTCAGAGGACTGCGTGACCGTTATCCAAGTGGTGCTTTTATTACATCAAGTTATGTAGAGCAGACAAAGTTTTACAATAATGAGAATTCTTATCATAAAAAAATTCTTATCATAAAAATTCATATCAAAAAAAATGGAGAATAGACAAGAACTAGGAAGCAATGCCTGAGGAGACCCAGCTAAAGAGATCAAAGAACCACGGAATGTGAGTGGGCACTGCAAAGAGTTGGCAAGACCAAAGGTATTACTCTAGGCCATGAGAGTGCAGTCCACAGGTGTATAACAAAGCCTCAAAGACAATTGACAGGACTAGAGTCCAACATCTACAGGGTGCAAACATAATTTTTCTCTCCACAGTTACCGTCATTTTTTTTAAACTAAAGATAATCACAGGAAAACTAATTTGTTTATGTTAAACAAATGAGAGTGTCTGAATTCTGGAGGGATCAGGTAGGGAGAAAAATGAATGTATCATCTTTGTTCACAAAGATATATCTTACCAAATTGTTGATAGTTTATGAGAAAAGATTTCTTTAAATCTAGAAAAACAAAACATTAGAACATCTTCCTCAGTTCATGTAGTCTCATGTAATTAATATTTGTACTTGATCTTTTGTTAGCAGTTGTATGAAGCCATCAGTTTCTGTCAGATTTCCATAATTTCTTACCCAGTTCAGCTTTATGATCTAAAATTTGATCAGAAACCTATATTCCAAGGTAAGTGCCAGAGTAAAACAATAACTATCAATGACAAAATACTTACCATTATAGTGCAATTGACAAAGAAACCTAGATATTCTTGTGACACACATTTTAAGATAGTGACTAGAATTATGACTAATAATATTATACCAATATATACTAGAATTTTGAGAATTTTATATATTTTAGAACACATATTAAAATTTTTCATTCACAAAATATAAACTGACAGTTTATCATCATTTATTTAACACTGATTCTCATGTAATTTAACATACCAAATAAGTCTGAAGAGTTTTATATCTCCCTTTTTATATGAGAAGAGAACAAATTCTTTGAGGTCAGACATTGCAGGGGCAATCTAGAAAACTTCAAAGTTATTTCCAGGTCAAAAAGACTGCATTTAGAATTTGATTTTGGGGAGTTCATCAAAAATATCAAAACGTTTTAAAACACTTGGTCCAATAGGCTCATAGGCCACTGTAAAACAATGCTTACTTATACACTTAATGGTGGTGAAAGTTACAGATTTTAGGCTAATACAGAAAGCTAAATGTTTGTAAGAAAACCCTAAGCTCTTGTGATTAAAGACCTGATAAAAACAATACAGAAAATTATTTTGATAAAACATAATTAGTTTAGGACAAATTTACTTTCTTAACAAAAAATATCTCCATTTCTTATAACTTCTTTTACTGAAAACTTTCACTTTCTCCGAGCAAAAAATTTTTAATGTAGTACAAGAAATGTTTACTAATATACCCAAATATATTTTAGTTTTTCTGTAATAAAGCCCAAAGTATATAAACTTAGACTTGTTTAGTAAGTAATGTCTCAGTATTTTATCTTATTTGGAAATGATCTAGACATTCAATGAATTTCCATCATTTAGCATCACTTAGCAAAACTCTAAGGTTTCAAGTTACCAAAAAGATTTTGAAGTTACTTTTAAGTACATATATTATAAAACATAATTTTTGTCAAAATTTTCTCCTAAGAAACCTTTTAATATTACTTATATTAATTTAGTTTACTTGTTCTCAACAATTATTTTTAGATTACCTACAAAATCTTCATGAGATATTAGACAAAGTTGGCCATCAAGTTTCTTGATGCCAAATTTTGTAATAGAGAAAAGATGAATTTATATGACTTTTAGAAAACTGAAGTAGAGCAAAAGTTTTATACTTAATGCTGATAACTCCAAAGACAACAAACTTAAACTAGCTTTAGTACCAAATATTTCCTGGATCATGTGATCCTGAAATTCATTTGGGTTATTTCCTATTATATTTTTGAGAGTGTACTCAGTTTATATAGCCTGTATTTTAAACCAATCAAATAGAGCTCTTTTAGAAATGATAACAGACAGGTAGAAAAATATCACATCCATACAACATACATTTATATAGACACACAAACATAGAGACCTCATAGCTATAGTTCTAAATTACTGTCATGAATCAGATACACTAATACAAAGATCATTAGTTATGAAAGAATATTTGGATTCAAATTGTTTCTTGCAGATGGAATAAATTACTTTTATCTGCTTAGATTTTTAAAGGCTTTTTTCTTCTAATATTTGTGAAGAAGACACTTAGGATGCCAGATTTTGGGTAATGGTTCATCTATACCCATTTGCCTCTTTTTTTTTCCCTTCAGTCTTAGGAATCTGTAATGGTCTAGACAACATTTTCAGAAGTTACAAGATTTTTGAGATAAATAAGGGAGGTTTTTGAGTATGATCAAAGTGAATGAGTGGAATCTGAACTTCCTCTAGAGAGGTATTTCCAGTTTTGCAAGAATTTGTAAGATAAGGACAGAAGCTTTCAATTCCTCAGATATTGGGTTGTAACTTAAATGACATCATAGATTGATCTACCTGTCCGACTGTATCATGCCTATTTTGCTTTTTACCCTCTGGGTACACAGTTTTATTTTAAGTTGGGGATGAAGTCCTATAAAAAATTCCTGTCAGGCTCTGAATATCAGCTTCCAGTTTGGCCAAATTTCTGATCATAAGTTATTAAATCCTTTCAAATATCTTGTCAGGTTTCAGCTGGGACAAACAATAAATATTTCTGGTAGTACCAAACAACTCCTTTAAATTTTAACTTTAGATTTCCCTTGATTGTTTAAGAGGATAGCATGACAGTTTACCAGAAAATTTTTTGAAGTATTGTGAACTCTGGGAAGGACCCATATGGGACCTTCCTTCAAAGATAGATATGGAGGTGTGTGTAAAGCAATTAAATTAATGGACTTTTCTATAGCCTTTTCTTTTAGGTTCCTGTTATATATTAATTTTTCATTATATTTTTACAATAAAAGTTTCAATAAGACTTTTGTTGATTTTTGAAACCTTTGCTTTCAAGTGCACTTCTTTAATGATCTTATCTAAATAAAACATTTCTTCCAATGGACAATGTAAGTTCCTTGAATCTGGTGGCAGTTTGGTAGACCCTTGCCACAAATGTAGTTTAACCCCAATTTCTGCTTAGTGATATATGGCTACAAAAGTGGTGCAAGCCACATTTCTGTCTCGCCATATTTTGGGGTCCCAAACCTGATGGATACTGAGCCAAGCTCTTGGGACACAAAATGAGTTTAGTAAGATCTTGCTGTTCTTTGTAAATATCTACAGCTTCTGAGACCATGTTTTTAAACAGGTGTGTTGGAATGTGGCACACTGGACCCTTTAGAAATTAAAGTTTGCATTTAATTTGTCTGGTCTGCTGTTCTCAGATCTAGTGCATGAAAAGACAGGTTTTGAAGCTCAAAACAGCCTGAAAGTGGCCACTGAAATTTTAAATCACCTTTAGTATTATTGGTCCACTGGGACAAAAATTTACAAGAGGAGAGGCCATAGTTCTTAAATAGAAACCCAGCTGCAGATCTTGAGGGAGGAACTTCTTGGGATCTTTTAGAGGATGGAATTCCCATGTTGAAGCATGGGCAGACAAAGAGTCGAGAAAAAGAGATATCAGCTGTAAGCCACAGATTGTTACATGTGCATCCGACCAACTGGCTACAGCTGTATAGACAGATAACACAGTAGACAGAATTGGAGCACTCACCAGATAGAGAATAAAACCTCAAATGGCAGCAGCCATAGCTAGCTCAAACAGAGAAACTCTTTCAGACAGCGTTAGCTATGAGCTGCCATAAGGTGGACCACACAGGGAAACTCTTCCAGATGGCAAAAGCCATGAGTTGGCTTGGAGTCAGTTGTCTCCTTGTTGATTGGCCCCATATTGGGCTATTGCCTCCAGAATCCCCAAAAAAGTCAAAGCACTTCAGTGGAAAAGGAGGAGGCAGTCAGAACCTGAAAGGACTCATGATTGGAGGAGTGAGTGGTCCATGGAAGTGGTGTGCACACAAGGGGACTCGTGGTGGTACAAAACTCATTTTAGGGGGCACAAGTCCACACAGGTGAGAGCACTTCAGTTCCCACTTCTGACACTATGTGTCAACCTACAAAAACAGAAACCAGTTTAAGAGGCAAAGTGTTTATTTGGGATCAAAGGACTGCAATTCAAGGAGCACAGTTTTAGGTGAAACCCAAATAGTGTCCCATTTACAGGAGAAGCATTCAGGGTTTCATGAGAAAAAAGGGAGGAAAGTGAGGTAAGTTGTATTAAAGAAGAATTCATTGGTGCTAGATGAGGTAAGGTTAGAATTGTCCATATATTGGCTTGATATTCTGTCATCAGGCAAAGGGTTAGATTGGTACTTCATTGATTGGTTAGCTATTTGGTCATCAATAAATTCCAATTTCATCAGTTCTTACAAACAGGATATTCTTGCCCTTACTGACTGCTTGAAATGTTGGAAATTTGGTCCAATTTGGAATATAAAGAAAACAACATGAACAAGGCAATTCCTCTGAAATGGCAGCTCCAGCTGTGTTTTAATATGACTCCACTCATGTCATCTTTCATCATGTGCAGCTTTGGGGAAGTGATTTAAAATACAGCCCCAGTTTCTCTACTTCTAAATTGAGTATAATAATGTTTACCCCACAGGACTATTTTCAGGATAATAAAACAATGAACATAAACAATTAGTGTAGTGCTAGAGTGTACATGATGTCCAATCAAATAATGCTATGACTGCTGTTATTATTCCACCAACATTCTTTGAGCATTTCTCAGAATTTTCACCATTTATCATCCCTCCTTTCACCTTGTTGTCAGGCTTCTGTCTCTTCTCTCTTGGGCCCCTCCCTCCCTCATTTCTCTCACCAGTTGCCTCCTTGTGACCTCAGGGAAGCATCAGCTCAGTTCCTAACCAGGCCTCCACCACCCACCAAGGTGCGGCTCCTCCCACGTAGTCACTCTAGGATTCTTTCCACCCGGGCAATACACAGAGCCATGTTGGGTACTTTGCTCTCCTGTGGACCCTCCTGTTCCCGGTAAGTCCAACTCCCTTTCCCAGTGTGGAGTGCACAGGAAGATTCTGAGGCCCTCACTGTCTTTGCTTTACCACTGTCTCCTTGCAGGTGACAGGGCAGTGGTCAGGCTAGAGCAACTGGTCTCAGTGGTCATGTGTGTGATCACCCTGGCTCAGCTTGGCTATCTTGCCATGCATGGGCCACACCATGATCAACTACATCCACTTGGTACTACCACCAGTGGATGGTAAGAACACTGAGAGACTCCTCTGACTGGTGATGTTCCAGGAAGATGGGCAGTCAGGTTCACTCTTAAAAGCAGATGAAGTTACCACAATGGATGCCAAGGATGGCACCAGCTGTACCCTGTTGGTGTTGAAAGTAGAGAAGTGTGATTCCATTGGGCTGCCTGGGACAAGCATAGCCCCATGAGCTATAACAGCACCCATGCAAAAAGCACTCAGACTCCTTACTCCATCCAGCTCTGGCCACTTCCACCACCTCTGGGTCCCTTTGGTTGCCTGGGGTCATCCCTCATCATCCCAAACTCTCCTGGATGCCACCTTAGCCAGTCCACTGCCAATAACATTTGAGACTAAAGATCGTCTACAGAACAGGCTGATGCAGACTCAGGGAGCCATCTAGTCAGAAGGTGCCTCTCTAAAGATCATCCTTTTCAGAGATTCTGAAGCATTTGGAGGAGAAACTGTGCTTCTAAATCCAATAACCATTAGCCACATGCAGCTACTGAGTGCTTGAAATGTAGCTAGACCAATAGTCCAAGCAGAGATAGACTGCATGTGTAAAATACAAACCATATTTTGAAGTTAGATAAGAAAAGAGAAATATTTCATTAATAATTTCTTACATTGATTGCATGTTGAAATGATATTTGGGATATCTTTGACTAATTAATTTGACAAATTCTCTTTTGACTTTTTTAATGCAGTAGATAAAAAATTTTAATTTGTGCCTCAAATTGCTGACTCACATTTATTTCTATGGGATACCACTGTTACAGACTAACAATTTAAGAATATGACCATCTTCCCAGAAGAATGTATAAATAAAATATTTTGCAAATAACATCAAGGGTAAAAGATGAGGGAGATTTTCCACAAAGTGGTTGAAAGCTGAGACTGGAAGCCAATTCCTTAATTCAGTTTCTAAGTTGTTGCCCCACCAACCATCAATCATTTTGTTAAGAGGAGTCAGCAGTTAGATGCATAGAAAACCATGTTGTCAACTTCTCAGCACCCTTCCCCATTAGCAGGCCTGACACTCAGATCATGTTGATAGATAATAATCCTCATGGCAGGGTGGCACAATCAACCCTGGATGTGACATGGAGACTTCTACCTTCCGCTTCTCCCCTAAGGCCACCATATATGGAAACGTGGGTGGATCTCCACTTTCCTTGCACATCTTTTCTCTTATCTATAAAATGGAGTGGTTTAACTTCCAAAATTACATGACTCTTATTCCTATATTAAAGCAAAATCTTAAAAAATATATATGACTATATTCAGTACCTTCAAATAAAGCCAATCAAATTCTTGAAAATAAGAGAAAAGAAAGCCTGTGCTACGGATCCACCAGCCCCATACAGGAAACTCCTCTGCTGCTATATATGGGGAAATAAAAAAAAGTCTTTGAGATCTACACTGAATTGAAACATCTTTTCAATTGAAAATTCAAAGTTTATGTACACTTTAATAGCATTGGTACAAATGATTAATGAAAAGAAAGTCTAAATGATCTGAAGGAAATCAGTTCCTCAGATTATTAAGTCACCATCTGTTTCCCTCAGCTTCAGTTTTTGTAGTGAGAAATTTATAATTGACATGCCTGTTTGTGAAAGAGTCCAATACCCCAATCCTCCACTGAAGGCCTAGGTCAAGGTTAAGACCTCTCAGTATGTGCTAGGTGGGGTTGGGTTAGAGGGGACTGAAACTTACTTTCACTCCATTTTCAATTTTTTCCTTCATTTCATCTTCCCTGTTGTCCTAATAAAATGGAACACTTTCCTCTTGCAATCATCTCAGCCCCTCACTCCAGGGGTGGTGAGCTCT
Organism: Tapirus indicus; assembly: GCA_031878705.1. Lineage (NCBI taxonomy): Eukaryota > Metazoa > Chordata > Mammalia > Perissodactyla > Tapiridae > Tapirus > Tapirus indicus. The sequence goes on from CM062917.1 coordinate 78,858,759, forward strand.
GTGAACTGGTGATAATGAGGGCTATGGCCAACAGGAGGAACAAACTCCTCCCTCATCTCCTTACAGAACAACATCATCCACATTCCCCAAGAGGAGCTGCCCAGTGCCTCTGCTGTGAACCTCCACACCACCCTAAACCCCATCTTCACTCCTGACTCCTGGTTTGCCCTTTATGAGCTCTGTGACTTTGAGTGAGGTCTTAACTCTTCTTAAAGGAGAGAATTGAGCATGACTCTGGTTCCTGGCATGGACAAAGTGGGTGGCAAAGTCCTTCACGGAGACAGGAAGAAGTGATGGATTGTGGGAGGGAATGAGTTCACCATGGGCTATGTACAAGGTCACTTAGAGCTCCAACATCAGACATACCTGAACATGCCCAGTAGTGAGCTGGATATGTGAGTATGGAGCTCAGGAAAACATGTGGGATGGAGATGAAGCTGGAATTTCCCCCTATCGTCCCTTCTCCTGTTTTCTCCAAGATAACTAAAGCCAAGAATGCGAAGAGATCCCTCAGGCAGGGCAGGTAAAGTGAGAAGAAATATCTGGAAAATAGCAACTTTGGGTGTATTGGGAAGAGAAGTCTGTAAAAATACTCTAGAACACATGGAATGTCTTGGGTTATGGAAAGAAAAACAGACAAAAAGGAAACTCAGGAATCTAGAAAGAGGAAAGCCAGTTTCATAGAGGAGGAGCTGGGGTTTAGTAGGGACATATTGTCCAGGTGGCTGAGGGAGAGGACATACACCTGAACCTTAAACAGAAGTAAATAAACCAGAATAGAGTATTCAGATCCCTGAAGGTGGCCAGTACCTCTCTAGGCTATAAGGTGTGTGGGTAGCTGAAGAGATGGAAGCAGATTGAGGAACTAAAGTCTTTCCAACTGTTTGCATAAGTTGTCTTTGGGTGCAATGATGCATAACACAGCCTGTACCACCCTCCTTCTTCCCACCAACTCTGGCCTGACAACTCACTGGGGTTATTGAGGATTTATTCTGTGAAAGGCAGTGGGAGAAATGAGAGAGGACCTAGACAATATCATTAAGTCATACAGTCTCTCCATTAGACAGCTCTCCATGGTTAGGTGTCATATCATTGCATCATTATTACACCCAAAGAACTTAGTATAGTGCTCCCACAGAGTGGGAACTTCATGAATACTGTTTGGATAAATGAGTCCTCTCAGAGTTCTAAGGTGGCCGTCTGTGCTACTTGGTCTGATCTAATGTGGAGGACCTTGTGCTACTGTTTTCTCATAGAGTGGATGTGTTATCTAGTGGTAAGTACACTCCTTCACAATGAAGGAAGAGAGCCACATTCACCCTCCCCAATAGGAGTTTTGACTTGGTGGACTCAGCCAAGTTGCAATGGTCTGAAACTCTTTTCAGCAGTGGTTGTAGACTGCCCCAGAGGATAGCTCAGTTCATTCAGACATGCTGTCACTCTTCCAATCATTAACTCTTGCAGTCCTTGGAGCTTGTAAGTTGTTATACTCCCAATTCCTTTTCACAGATATTCTCTAATTTGGTAATTTTTTAAAAAATTATAAGTTTCGGCTCATTACTTTCCTCCTCCTTTTTTTTTTCAGTGTGTGTGCATGGTGCAGGTCATCTAGAGCAACCTCAACTTTCCAGTACTAAAAATCTGTCAAACAAAGCCCACCTGGAATGTGTGGTATCTGGTGTAACAATTTCTATGATGTCTGTATATTGGTATCAAGAAAGACCTGGTCAAGCCATGCAGCACCTGCTGCACATTTCATCTGACAACACTGTTAAAATGGAATCAGGCATTCTGTTGGGGAAATTTGAGGTAGACAAGACTCGTGAAACTTCTACGTCTGCCATTACCATTCACGGTGTATGGAAAGAAGACTTGGCCACCTACTATTGTGGCTTCTGGGAGGTGCACAGTGGCAGATGTTAGAGCCATGTCATTCAATAAATAAATGTTCAATGATTCTTCATGCACTATTATGAACCAGGAAAGAAGAGTTATTAACTGTGTGCTTTTATGTAGCTTTCTGGGTAAGTCATCATAGGGGCAACTGTGTATGGAGTTGCCAAATTCTATATTTCCTCAAAGAGGAAGCTTTGCATAAGTAGTTGCATATGACCAGCCTTGTCTTTTCATGAATCTACTCTCTCCCCAACAGTCTTTCCCATGACACCCATGTTTATTTGTCTGGGTCAATCTTCCCTACTCTATTTTATTTTCTGCAAAGATAGGTACACCACATCATTTCTGTGACTTCTTTTGTATGAGTCAATTTGCATTGCATTAGTTTTTTTTCTGATCCACTTTTCTGCTTTGATTAAAAGACAGGATATTAGATTAAATGCTCTTAATTCTCCTAGAAGCTATAATATAATAAAAACAGCATGATCTGACCACAACCAGGGCTGACTTCAACGATAATATCAGATACATGCCCTGGAGTAGTGATATTTGATTTTGCACAAAACTTATAAATACTCTTGCTTAAAGAGTCCAAATCAAAGTCTACTTTGTATTGGAATTTGAGGAGTAGCTCATTTTCTGGCTTAAGATTCCATTCATCCAACAGTAAGTGTTTGATTGACTCCTATGAGGCAGGCACTGTGCACAGCAGACATTACATATTTCATCTGCTCTGTCAAGGGTGACGCTTGCTCCTATAGAGCCCCTTTCTGCTGCCGGGCTGCATTATCTGGCTACACATATGGTATACAAAGCACTTAAGACCTAAGACTCTTGTATACAGAGATCCAGGTGATCTAGGCTCTGACACTTACTATCTGTGTGTCAGGCCAATAGCCTCTCTAGCCCATTTACTCACTCTGAAACAGAGGCCCTGTAGTTAACTCATGGGTTGTTCTGAAGGTTCCTGAGATGATGCACACTAAGGGTTTGTCCCAGTGCATGGCACATTCTGAGAGCTCAATGAATGTTAGCTGATAAAAAAAATATATAGCAATTAGCATACATATACATATAGAAATACACACTACTCCCAGACCTTTGTATACCAGGACTTGGCACCATATCTGTCATACTGTAGCTGACTATTACAGTTTAGTTAAAGAGATATTAGCTAGATATGAAGACACTTTTGTGAGTAGTCATCCCAAATCAATTTAAGCCTAAGTTGTCAATCATGGTTCAATAGTCCCCTGACTTACTCACATTGGGGCGGACAGTAGTTTTGTGCTTGGATCAAACAACCTCTATTGGGGTACAAACAAGTCTATATTTGGAGTCATTTCCTCCTTCTGCCCTTCTCCTTTAGGTTGAGGCGAGCTTCCCCAAGGACGCTCTGACCACACACACCAAAGGCAAACCAGCCAGAGGAAACCAGCTCTGTCCTAAGTGAACGCTAGCCAACTGAATGGTGGTTTAAATTGCTCATTCATAGAAATACTGAAAGCACCTTACTAGAATGTATAGCACCAAATATAGTGGGGACTCAAGTAATGTCTGTTGAATTGAGTTGAAAATTTTGATTATTATCGAGGTGCTTATATTACCTAGTGGATGGGGAATATTGTATACTTGGACACCTGACAGATCCCGATGACTTTGGCTCAACTTATTTTCCTTCAAACCTGAAGTGGGTGAGACAAAATGACTCTGAGTAATAGAAGTAACATTATATTATCTAATGGATGCTGAAGAAAATCCAAGAAATTCTTCAAAAATCACTATTTTCCTATAACATGTCTATTAGCCAACTTCCCATACATCCTAATACTGTGGGCAAGTGAGGTCTGTAACCTAGAAGTCATCTTGTAAAAATCACAGTTCAAACAACTGTGAGGCCCACCTGAATTCCTTGTTGACTGTTTTCTCTTGGGGGTTCTGTTTTTCAGCCCTGAGAATGGGTTCAGAGGAAAGAGCACAACTCTGGAGTGGTCATCTTCAAACGGTGGGACTCTGAATATTTTTTTCCTGTCATTTCTGTAGTCCTCAAAGTATCCAACAGAAAACACTTATGACATTTGAATTTTATTTTAAAATTTATTTTGAAGCAGAATTCATGTTTCATAATATTAAAACTATCTCTGCATATTACTGAGCACTTAGATATCATGTGTGAAATCTAGCAATTAGAAAGGACTGTAATGATGGGGCCGCCCGGTGGCGCAGCGGTTTAGTCTGCACTTGGCAGCCCGGGGTTCGTGAGTTCGGATCCTGGGCGCCCGCAGACGCACTGCCTGTCAGCCATGCCGTGGCGGTGTCCCATATAAAGTGGAGGGAGATGGGCACAGATGTTAGCCCAGGGCCAGTCTTCCTCAGCAAAAAGGGGAGGATTGGCAACGGATGTTAGCTCAGGGCTGGTCTTCCCCACAAAAAAAAAAAAAACAAGAAAGGACTGTAATGGGCTCTGCTGTGATGACCTTTCTCCCCTTTTCTCTAACAACTTTTCCATTGTTTACACAACACAATCTGTTTCCTTTCCTGGTTCCTACTGATCCTGTCTGCCAAGTTAGAGACAAAGTTCATGGTTGGGGTGCTCAGGGTGGCTCTTTGGGCCTGAATGTCTCTTTTTTCCTAAGTTGTACAGATAAGAAGTTTTGCAGGTAGTGGTAAAAATACTCATTCTTTTTTTTTGCCATTTACTGAGAATTTTTTAAAATTATTTTTACTATTTTATTGAGATCCCAGTGGTTTACAACATTGTATAAATTGCAAGTGTACATCATTAAATTTTGGCTTCTGTTTATACTGTATTGTGTTCACCACCAAAAGTCTAGTTTACCATAGTTTTCATCACCATATATATGTGCTCCTTTACCCCTTTTGCCCTCCCCCCAACTCCTTCCCCTTTGTTAAACACAAATCTGTTCTTCTTAGCTATGTGTTTATCTTACACATATTAGTGAAATCATGCAATGTTTGTCTTTCTCTGACTTATTTAGCTTAGCATTATACCCTCAAGGTCCATCCATGTTGTCACAGATGGCACAATTTTATCCTTTTTATGGCTGAGTAGTATTCCATCATATATATATACCACATCTCCCTTATCCATTCATCGTTGATTGGCACTTGGGTTGCTTCCAAGTCTTGGCTATTGTGAATAATGCTGCGATGAACATATGGGTGCACATATTTTTTTCAAATAAGAGTTTTCATGTTCTTTGGATAAATACCCATAAGTGGAAGAGCTGGATATTATGATAATTCTATTTTTAAGTTTTTGAGAAATCTCCATACTGTATTCCATACTGCCTCAGTTTGCATTCCTTCCAGCAGTGTACAAGGGTTCTGTTTGCTCCACATCCTCTCCAATACTTGTTACATTTCTTGTCTTTTTAATAATAGCCATCTGGACGGCTATGGACGTGGTGATATCTCATTGTAGTATTGAATTGAATGTCCCTAATATTTAGTGATGTTGAACATATTTTCATTTGTCTGTGGGCCATCTGTAAGTCTTGTTTAGAAAAATGTCTATTCAGAAATCTGCCCATTTTTGGATTAGGTGGTTTGTTTTTTCATTGCTGAGTTGTATGTGTTCTTCATATGTTTTAGAAATTAATCCCTTATCTGATGTCTGATTGGCAAATATTTTCTCCCAGCTGGTGTGTTGTCTTTTTGTTTTCTTGATGGTTTCTTTTGCCATGAAGCAGCATTTTAGTTCAATGTACACCCATTTGTTTATTTTTTCTTTTGTTCCCCTTGCCTGAGGAGTCATGGTATTCTTAAAGATACTACTAAGACTGATGTCTAAGAGTGTACTGCCTTCGTTTTCTTCTAGGAGTTTCATGGTTTCAGGTCTTACATTTAAGTCTTCAATCCATTTTGAGTTAATTTTTGTGTATAGTGTTAGATAACGGTCTATTTTCATTCCTTTGCACATGGCTATCCAGTTTTGCCAACAGCATGTACTGAAGAGACATTCCTTTCTCCATTGTATATTCTTGGCTCCTTTGTCAAAGATTAGCTGTCTGTAGATGTGTGGTTTAATTTCTGGGCTCTCAATTCTGTTCCATTGATCTGTGAGTCTGTTTTTCTGCCACTACCATGGTTTTTTAATTACTGTAGCTCTGTAGTATATTTTGAATTCAGTGAACATGACACCTCCAGCTTTGTTCTTTTATCTCAGGATAGCTTTAGCTATTTGGGGTCTTTTGTTTTTCCACATAAATTTTAGTATTCTTTGTTCTATTTCTGTGAAAAAAATGTCATTGGGTTTCTGATGGGGGTTGCCTTGAATCTGTAGATTGCTTTAGGAAATGTGGATAGTTAAGTATGTTAATTCCTCCAATATACGAACACAGAATATCTTTTCATTTCTTTGTGTCTTCTTCAATTTCTTTCAACACTGTCTTATAGTTTTCAGTTTACAGGTCTTTCACCTCCTTGGCTAAACTTGTTCCTAGATAATTTATTCTTTTTGTCAAAATTGTAAATTTGTTGTCTTTTTCTTGATTTCTCTGTCTGCATGTTCATTGTAAGTGTTGAGAAATACAACTAATTTTTGTATGTTGATTTTGTACCCTACAAATTTATGGTTTCCATTTATTATTTCTGATAGTTTTGTAGTGAATTTGTCAAGGATTTCCCTACATAAAATCATGTCATCTACAAATAGTGACATTTTTACTTCTTCCTTTCCAATTTGGATACCTTTTATTTCTTTTTCTTGCCTAATTGCTCTTGCTAGGATTTCCAATACTATGTTGAATAAGAGTGGTAAAGTGTGCATCATTGTCTTCCTCCTGTTCTTGGGAGATACTTTTCAGTTTTTTACCATTGAGTATGGTGTTAGCTGTGTGTTTGTCTTATATGGCCTTTATTATGTTGAGGTATTTTCCTTCTATAACCATTTTATTGACAGTTTTTATGATAAACGGATGTTGAATCTTCTTAAATGCTTTCTATGTATCAATTGATATGATCATGTGATTTTGATTCTTCATTTTGTTAATGTGGTATATCACATTGTTTGAACTGTGAATGCTGAACCACCCTTGCATTCCTGGAAAAAATCCCACTTGATAGTGACACATCCTTTAATGTATTGTTGCATTTAATATGCTAATATTTTGTTGAGGATTTTTTCATATATATTTGTCAGGATATTGGCCTGTAATTTTCTTTTCTGTGTCATCCTTCTCTGGTTTATATTAAGGTAACGTTGATCTTGTAAAATGAGTTAGGAAGCATCCCCTTCTCTTTGATATTTTAGAAAATTTTGAGAAATATAGGTATTAAATCTTCTTTGACTCCTTGGTAGAATTCACCAGACAAGTTGTCTGGTCCAGACTTTTGCATTTTTGGAGGCTTTTGATTGATGTTTACATCTCCTTGCAAGTGACTGATCTATTCATATTCTCTATTTCTTCTTGATTCAGTTTTGGAAAGTTGTATGATTCTGGGAATTTATCATTTCTTCTAGGTTATCCAATTTGTTTACATATAGATTTTCATAGTATTCTCTTATAATCCTTTATATTTCTCTGGAATCTGTTGCAATCTCTCCTCTTTCATTTTTGGCTTTATTTATTTGAAACTTCTCCATTTTTTCCTTAGTGAGTCTAGTAAAGGTTTGTCTCTCTAGTAAAGGTTTATTTTGCTTATCTTTTCAAAGAACCAGCTCTTAGTTTCATTGATCTTTTCTATCTCCTTTTTAGTCTTTGTTTGAGTTATTTCCACTCTGGTTTTCATGGTTTCCTTCCTTCTACTGATTTGGGGCTTTGTTCTTCTTTATCTAGTTGTTTTAGCTGTAAAGTTAGACTGTTTATTTGAGATTTTTGTTGTTTTCATAGGTACACCCACATTGGTATAACCTTTCTTCTTAGTACCAGTTTTGTTGCATCTCATAGATTTTGGTATGTTGTGTTTCATTCTCATTTGTATTTAGGTATTTTTTAAAAATTTGTCCTTGAATTTCTTCATTGATCCTATAGTTATTTAGTAGCATACTTGTGATTTTTCCTGCCTTCTTCTTGTATTTGATTTCTACTTTCATACCTTTGTGGTCAGAAAAGATATTTGATATGATTTCAAATTTTAGTTTAAATAAAAAATCTATTATTTCATAGGGGGTAGAATTCTATAAATTTCTTCTTTTATTCTGGGTAAAGTAATGCCATCACAGAAATTATTTTCTCATTTGGCAGTGCTGGGTAAAGAATCATATTGCTAAATGATAAAATAGGCTTTATTAAAAATGGAGAAATTTATTCACATTTCTCAAGTCTATTTGTGTTGGCATATTTCCATTTCAGTTACTGAAGAGTTTCTTCCTTTCAGAAATACATTCCCAAATTGCTAACAAAGCAGTCCTGGTGTTTGTGAGAACAAAAGTGTTTCTCCTTTGATGTAATCTCTGAGAAGTTTAAACACAACTGAACACCTGGAAATGAAAAAAAAAGTCTCAGTTCCCTGAATGCTTTTCCTAGTAGTTTAGAAAAGTAGTTGTTGACCACTTGGGCCTGATCTTTTCTTTTTCTGCTCTTATTCTTTTTATTTTCCTTCAATGCTTTACAATGATTAGTGCTTCTGGGAAAACAGACATTTGGGTTAATATATCTGAGGAAAATTTATAAAATATTGGGTGCCACAAAGCTTATATTCAAGGACTTCCAAAGGAACCCAGAAAATCAAATTTCCAGTCCACAGTTTTTTCACTGCTAGTCACATCATGAAGCTTATGAGAAGGTGGAGTTTTTGTAGAAGCTGTAACCAGTGTGATAGCTCAGGCTACATCAAGAAATTTGGAAAAGGGACCAAGCTCATAGTAACTCCCTCTGGTAAGTAATTTCTTTTCTATTTTTGCCCTTGTAATGAAAAATTGATAGGTGGTTTTTAGAAAAAAACAATTTAAGATCACCCTTATCTGACTGCCACATAATTGGCCTCAGCGTATGTATAGCAAGTCACTGTATATGAAAACAAATGATTGATTAATGGTTTGTTCACTTCCCTGATTGCAAACAGATTGAAATTCTACTTTTAGAATAGACACACAAAAGGATAGACTCAGGCTAGAAATGAAGATATTTTGAGGACCATATCTGTAAATCATTGGTATAAGTTATTGGTTCAAGATAGTTTCTTGCAGACTGGCTTTTAAGTGAAAGACACTTTTATTAATTACCTCTCCTCTATATTTTGAGATAAAACATAGTGCTCCTTTCTTGAAATAACCTGCAAAATATATACTATTGGTTTTCATCTCATCCCTAACAGAAGTGCAAAAAACTAATTCTTAAAGTAAATGGGTATAGAACATCCATACATCTCATTTCTAATTATTCTTTTTAGAGGTAGGCTGAGATCCGTCAAAATTTATGCTGTCAAAGATTTTTTTTTTTTTTTTGCCTAGGTATGAGCCAGTTTAAGGGAATTTGTAAGCTCAATAAGCCATTTCAGCTCCAGTGTCCACTAAACTTGTCTGCATGATTTTACATCCTCATTTGCTCATTTGTTCTGTCAGTAAATATTCATTGAAGACCGTTTCTGTTCTGGATGCTAGAGATTAAAGGGTGGACAAGACAGAGATAGAACAAATCCCAATATTCTAAAAGCTTCTAGTCTAGTGGAGAAGTGTTCTAACTCCATCCAGCTCCTTGGAGGCAGTTCTCTGCCTGACATGGCAAGAGGGACATTAACAAGGAGTTAACAAGTTATTCCAATTGTGAGTCCCTAAGGAGTGGAGATGTTAGGTCCATTTGGTATTTCTATATTGAAAGGTTTGTAATGAAAATTAGATATTTTGTCTATTTGATTCCAAAAATAACCAATGGGAAAAATTTTTTTAAATTGCTAAACCTGTCATTTGGTCAGAGGATGATTAACATCAAGTATTAAAATATTTAACTGGGCAAATATATTCAAGAATGTCCTAAGCTGGGTTTGTTTTTTTCTAAATTTAGTCCAGTAAATTTGCTCAATCCTCATTAGAATTAAAGATGAAATTTTGCCTGAATGAGGGAAAATATTTCACAACCATGTTCCCAGACTACTGGATCCATTGAAATGAAAGTTTTTAGAGAATTTTCACAAAGTTAAAAAAGCATTGAAAAAATGAAAGAAATTGTATATTTTGTTTTCCTTAATGGTTGTGATTGCATAAACATAGAATTCATAAATTGAAAAGCAAGTTTCTGGTCCTTTTTTATTTCAAACTGATTGTATATATTCAATGTAAATTATAGCAATCCAATTAAATAACAGTGACGTGGATATAATTCATATGGGTCCTGAAAAATGTTTTTTAGGAGAGTGTGGTGCAGGGAAAAACATGAACTTTGATTCTGAGTCTATCACTTTCTGTATAATTATTCTTTAGCTTATAAATTTTGATTCAGTCATTATTGCTCTAGTAAAATTATAAAAATAATACTTGCCCATAATGAGAAAATTGGAGAATATAAAAAATAAAATTTTATATTGACACATATCACTGTTAACATTTTGATATATTTTCATCCATTCATTCTATCTATGCAATAACCATTTCAAGTGGATGTTGTGAAGACTGAATGAAATTAAAAATGGAAACTGCCAACATAGTCAGTGATAAAAAAGTCAATTACCCAGACTCCAAATTACCAGAACTAGAATTCTTTATGAAATCAGGATTACAGATAAGTGTGTTAATTACCCTCTAGTCTACAGGTCACATTAGAACAAATGGTCAGTATTTGGAAAAAGGTTTCAATTTCTAAGACTAATTGTTACCTGCTTCTAAAAATGATTAGAATATAATAAGTATTATGTCAAATATTATTAGCCTGAATATAAGGTGATCTCTCATTTTCCAATAGAAATATCTGGAGGTAAAAAAAATGGAGAGCATTTTACAACTTGAATATGTAAATTTATATTGATATAGATAAAAGTATAATATACACTTATATTTAATATCTTAATTGGATTATAGCTACAAAGTTAAAAATTATATTAATACAAATATCAGTTGAGAAATATTGCTGTTTTTGTCTTTACATTTCATTAAAAATTTTGTATAGACTCTTCACATACATCTGAAACATCTACTATGTCACCTCAGGGTCTGAGTGTCTGTTTAGGGATCCCTATAGGATGATGTCCCTGGGTATTTTATCTAAAGAGACAATTATCATTTATAAAATAAAAGGAAAGCATTTTTTCACTTATTCTATTATTCTGTATATGTGCAACATAAGCATAAACTGTGGAGACTTTAATCCCAAGGAAGATTTACAAAATCTATGTTGAATGTCTTTATTTTCTTTCACCAGTGCTAGCTCCAAAACTAGCATTAACTGAGTTCATTTCAGGTGGAGATCCTGTCCAGGTAGTATTTTTTGATCACAGCAGAGTATTAGAAGAACCTCTTTTAATATGAGAGGGTGCACAAGGACTGAAACATAAGGTGACCCCTGTTTTCTGAGGGATAGTTTAGGGAAAGAATGACTCACTTTATCTTCTGGTACTTTGAGACTGTTTGAATTCTGCATGTTTTGTGTCTATATCACAGAGCTAGGATTTGCAAACATATTTTTCCAACTCTCATGTTATACTTGAATTAGACCTTACTAATCTATGACCTCCGGGGCAGAAAAAGAAACAAGCTATAATGCACAAACTCTTTGTCATTTATTTCAACTGCCTATTTCCAAAATTTATTTCAGATGACCTATATCAAATACACAAGTACAGGCATATCTCATTTTCTTATGCTCTGCCTTATTGCACTCAGCAGATATTGCATTTCTTAAAAGTTTAAAGTTTGCGGTAACCCTGAGTTCAACAAGTTTATCAGTGTAATTTTTCCGATACCATTTGTTCGCTTTGTGTCTCTGTGTCACATTTTGGTAACTCTCGCACTATTTCAAACTTCTCTCTTATTATTACATTTGTGTGATCAGCGATCTTTGATGTTACTATTGCAATTGTTTTCAGCAGCCATGAACCATGCCAGTATAGTATGGCAAAAAAATCGACAAATGTTGTGTGTGTTCTAACTACTCCACCAACTCTTTCCCTATTTCTCTCCCTCTCCTTGCGCCTCCATATTCTCTGAGAGAAAACAATATTGAAATTATGCCAATTAATGACCCTACAATGGCCTCTAAGTATTCAAGTGAAAGGAAGAGCTTCATGTCTCTCGTTTTTAATTACAGGCTAGAAATGAGTAAGCTTAGTGAGGAAGGCATGTTGAAAGCCAAGACAAGCCAAAATTTAGGCATCTTGCACCACTTAGCCAACATGTGAATTCAAAGGAAAATTTCCTAAAGGAAGTTAAAAGTACTACTCCAGTGAACACAAAAATGATAAGAAAGTGAAATGGCCTTATTACTGACATGGAGAAAGTTTTAGTGGTCTGGATAAATGATCAAAAGAGCCACAACATTCCCTTAAGCCAAAGCCTATTCCAGAGCAAGGTCTTAACTCTCTTGAATTCTATGAATGTTGAGAGAACCAAGGAAGCTGCAAAAGAGAAGTGTGAAGCTAACAGAGGTCAGTTGATGAGGTTTAAGTAAAGAAGCCATCTCCATAACATAAAAGTGCAAGGTGAAGCAGCAAGTGCTGATGTAGAAGCTGAAGCAAATTATCCAGAAGATCTTGTGAAGATCATTAATGAAGGTGGCTACACTAAACAACAGATTTTCAATGTAGATGAAACAGCCTTATGTGGGAAGAGAATGCCATCTAGGACTCCCATAGCTAAAGAGGAGAATTCAGTGACTGGCTTCAAAGCCTCAGATGACAGGTTGACTCTCCTGGTAGGGGCTAATACAGCTGATAATTTTATGTTGAAGCCAAGACTCACTAACCATTCTGGAAATCCTAGGGCCCTTAAGAATTATAAGAAATCTACTCTGCCTGTATTCTATAAATGAAAAACCAAACCTAGATGACAGCACATCTGTTTACAACATGTTTTAATGAATATTTTAAGCCTATTGTTGCAACCTACTGTTCATAAAAAGAGATGCTTTCAGAGTGTTTCTCATTGCCAATGCACCTGGTTACCCAAGTGCTCTGATGGAAATGTACAATGAGATCCATGTTGTTTTCATGCCAGCTAACACAATATCCATTCTGCAGTGCATGGATCAAGTATTTTTGACTTTCAAGACTTAGTATTTAATAAAGAGATTTCATATGGCTATAGCTGCCATAGATAGAGATAACTTTGATGGATCTGGGCAAAGGAAATTGAAAACCTTCCAGAAATGATTCACCATTCTAGCTGCCATTAAGAACATTCATTGAAAGTGGTCAAAACATCAACATTAATAGTAGTTTGGAAGAAGTTGATTCCAACACTCGTGGATGAGTTCAAGCAGTTCAAGACTTCAATGGAGGAAATAACTGCAGAGGTGGAAATAGCAAGAGAACTAGAATTAGAAATGGAGTCTGAAGATGTGACTGAATTCCTGCAATCTCATGATAAATTTTTATTGGATAAGGAGTTACTTTTTAAGGATGAGCAAAGAAATTGGTTTCTTGAGATGGAATCCCTTCCTGGTGAAGATACTGTGAAGGTCGGTGACATGTTAGCAAAGGATTTAGAATATTACAAGGACTTAGCTGACAAAGCAGTGGCAGGGTTTGAGAGGACTGACTATAATTTTGAAAGAAGTTCTACTGTGGGTAAAATGCTATCAAACAGCGTCACATGCTACAGAAAAATTGTTCATGAAAGGAAGAGTCAATTGAGGCAACAAACTTCGTTGTTGTCTTATTTTAAGAAATTGCTACAGCCACCTCAACCTTCAGCAACCACCACCCTGATCAGTCAGCAGCCATCAACATTGAGGCAAGACCCTCCTCCAAGAAAAAGATTACAAGTCACTGAAGGCTCAGATGGTTAATATTCTTAAGCAACAAAGGATTTTTTAACTAAGGTGTGTACATTGCTTTTTTAGACAAAAATGTTACTGCACACTGAATAGACTATGGCATAGTGTAAATATAACTTTTCTATGTACTAGGAAACCAAGAAAATTGTGCAGCTTGCTTTATTGCACTAATTGCTTTATTGCTGTGTTCTGGAACTGAACACTCAATGTCTCCCAGGTGTGCCTGTGCAGTCAGACCATGAAATAAAAATAGAAGATCAAAACCGCTAAGAAAAGCAGAAGAAAAAATGCCTATGGTTATCTAGCAAGAAGCACAGGGTAAACTTTTATGCTCAAAGGTAGGAGCAAAAATATAGTGAAATTCACAGTTTTCATTAAGTGATGAGGCACACCAAATTTTCAAATAGGATATGTTTTTCCAACTATAAAATTAGAAAAGGACTTTAATGCATGAGTCCTTTAGGAGGTAAATGAAGTACAAGAGTGGACATTGCCTTTAGCATCCATTTTATAAGAAATGGTCTTTCAGCAAACCCATTTTACACCACCACTGCATTAATGCTATGGGCATCATGACATTGAATGTCATCCACAGATAGTGACCCTCAGCAGATATAATCAGGCAGGTAACATTTTACTGAACTAACATGACAATAGGAGGATTTGAGGACAGGCATCCTGCCATCTCGTAGTCATTCTGCCTTGAAGGCCCACTGCCAGGAGGTTCAAGTTGAACTTTCCACATAAACCAGAAAGATGTTAGGCTGAAATTTCTGGTGAAAACTTGGAATGCAAATAGATTGTGCTGTTGATTAGGGAAAAGAGCCATTTATTTGGACAACACAGGTAAAGCAGTTCCATATACTGACAGCATGTTATTAGACTTTAGCCAGTGTTCCCCTTGATTTTCTTAACACTGTGAGTGCAGTGGATAAGACAAGAGAATGATTGCCTATTAATTGGATGAGTGAAAGGCACATTTCTTCTGATGATGGCTTTGAGAATTCCAGGCATAGTAGAACAAAGTGGAATCGTAACAAAGCAACAAGTCTTCGGTCTTAATTGCCTGTTTCTAATTGCAAACTTACAATATTGAATCCCTATTAGTAAGGACAAGATTTGGTCCTCTGAGACTAAAATATTATGTTGGAGCACACAATCGTCACAAACAAATTGTTAATAATAATGGTAATGATAACAGTGACCGTAATAATGATTATAATCTCTATTTCCATAGCATTTTAAATCAAATTACTTTTCAGATCTTGTTTAATTTTAGCCACACATCAGCTCTGGTTGGGATGTTGAATTGATTTACACAAACATCACTGTTTTCAAACAAAGCACCAAGATCTTTCATTTACTTGATTTCTCAGCCACACACTTGTGAGCAAAATGCACCAGGATCAGACCCTGGTCTCTTGAGTCACTGGTTACTATAGTTCTCTAGAATTTTAAGAACTCAGAGAAGCTAATTTAGTATACAGTTTTTGATACGGGTTGATCACTGTGGAATTATTATACAAAACTCCTCAGTGATGGAACAAAACTTGTCATCACAGATAGGTATCTGAAGAATCGAAGTTTTCAAGGTAATAGTGGGAAGGCCAGAAGCATTTTAATGGAAATAATAGTTAAGAATATTTTGGAAAAACATGAATGTGAGGGGAATTGGTTGTAGAAATCTTAGAAGAGGTTTTAAAACAAATCCTTGTGGCAAAGAATAGCATAGACAGCATTGTGCAAATATTGCAATAGGATTTGGCTTTGTGTATGTATGAACTTATCTAAAGGACTCAAGTATAACATAGGTAATTATCATGAAAGTGTTTGGCCCATGGATGAAGTTTATGATTACAGGGAGTTTTGTGAGTTGACACATTTCCTTTCTAATGGTGAAAGGCTGTTGTCAGAGAGCCTGGGCTTTGGAGTCAGGCTGACCTGGCTCCACCACTTACATCCTGCTCATGTGAACTTGGCGATTATTCTCTGGCCTCAGTTTCCTAATCCATAAATTGGGATGACAGTGTGTATCCAGCAGGGGTTGTATGAGAATTGAATGAAATCGTATGAATAAAGTACATGGCACGTTGTCTAACACAGAATAGGTGTTGGATGCATCTTCCCCGATTCACATGTGAAGGGAGGATTGTGTCCAGTATGGAGAGGTGTTTGCAGCCAATGACACTGACAGAGCAGCAGCTCCAGAGGTTCTGCTCTGCCTCTAACTGCCCAATGGAAGGATATCTTACTCTCCACTTTCACACAAAATGAGTTTGGAGGTGTTTGTTTCTCTTTAGCAGACTTTTCCCTCACTTGACAAGAAAAGTGAAATTAAAGTGTGTATGTATTTTTAAATTTTGTTGTTCTATATGCTTTAAATCTTAGTCCTTTATTTTAGTTGGTATTATCTCTAACACCAACATTTACTGCCCTAAAATTTATAGCCAATAAGTTTGGACTTCATGCTCATATTTATAAGAAAAAAGTTTAAATTCATACAAAACACAGTCAATATGTAAAAGCAATTATAATTGAAACTTGTCATACACTTGAAGTATGTATTTAAATATGAAATAGCTATCATTATTTATTTGATAAAAGAAAAATTACAAGAGGAAACTAGGGAACACTTAAATCAATATCAATACATAGGTTTGAAATATCATACTTTCAATTAAAAATGTGGTTGACATTTGATAAATTTATGTTGAATTCATATTGCTGCATCTTAATATAAAAACAACTCAGGAGATTTCCCTCAAATGTATTATTTGATCATGCAGATGAATGTATATAAATATATGAGACAGGTTTATATATTTTTTTACCTGGCTTCTATTCTATGCAATGTGAAAATGATTTTGACCATAAAAAACACTGTTAATAAGTTTTAAAAAGAATGCTTAAAGGAAAAAACATGTAATGTAATTGTGTAAAATATAGACATTAACCATGTATAAACAAGTACACTATTTAATACTTAGTTAAATATTGAGAAAGTCATGGAAATTCAAGATTCGTTTCATCCTGAAAAGAATGAAACTTAAAGAATCTAGGTAAGGAAAAGGGACAGGAGGTAAGAAGAGTATATTATCATATAGAAATTTTTTTATTCATCATTTTATTTTCAATTTCTTTAGTATAACGAATCAGAACTATTCCTATGAAGAAACAAAAGTTCCTAAGATGAAAATTAGATGTTTTAATATATTGACTAAAGACTAAAACTATGTAAATATACTGTATGATTGAAAAATTAATCTTGTTTTATGTAACATGCTTTTTAAATTAAAAACAAAGTATAAGGTTGGAGAAATATAATATTTTACTATCATAATCAAATACTATTTACACTAAAATCAAGATTTATAAAATTAAAATAAGCTCATTATGACCTAATTGTATTTACAGCATGTGTAAAAATCTCAACATTGCTTTCTTACTAATTTACCATAAAAATCAGGAACTTTGCTATATAGACAGAACTTCTCAAGAATTTTTGTTATTTTCTTCTCAAATAAGAAATCTAATTCTTCTTTTCTTAAGAAATTGCCCATTGATTTCTTTCACTCCAAACTAGCCAAAAGAGAATATTAGTGTGTCAGTTGGAAATCAAATTAGAAAGAGTTTTAATGTTTATAATTTCCATCATTAGATTAACAATATGTGTATATTCAACTAACATTCCAGCATCCAAGTGACGTGACTTTGTAAACTATGGTGTTTTGTTATATATTTTGACTTATGTTTACAAGAGACTCTGGAACTGTGACATTTAACATTACACCAATTATACATATACTTTATTCAGCAGGTGATAACAAAGAAAATAGTGGAGCACTAAAACAGTTCAGCCGTTTAGGGTACATTCAAATTTGGGGGGAGACACTGAGAGTCAAAATATGGTGCGTTCTTCATCATTTTAAACTTCAAATGAAATTCTAAAATAAAACGGGATTCCGGTGAACATTTTTTAAAGTGAAACAAAATTCTCATAAGTGAATTTACTTAATAAAATTAGCATAATAGCATTTCTGAAAATAATGAATAATGAAGTTTGGAAATATTGTTATTTTGCTTCTACATTCAAGGCATTGTAAATAAGTTGGAGGTCTAATGTTAATATTGCCCTACTCAAAAACTTGTGGTGGTTCAGATGTGAAATTGAGGTGACATATAAAATGAGACATTAAGTAGGAGAACTCCATTACCTCAAAACCGAGCATGGGATCTACATTTGAGCTAAAGGTCAACTTGATTGGCAAGAACACACGGAAATGGATTCCTGTTAACAAGTGACTGTGCCTTGTTTTAGAAAAATGAAACATTTCCTCCTGATATTTATTTACATGGCAAATAAGAGAAATATGGTGTATTCCTGAAACAGTTAAAGAGTGAGGTTTCACAGAGTTGCAAAACATGAGAATGTGTTATTTGGCCAAAGAGAGCATAAATTACAAAATTCATGGGATCGGAAAAGGAAGTACTTTAGAAAGAACAAAACATTCTCATGTGTAGAGAGATCATCAAAGTTACCTGGTATCCTCCCCCATCCCCACCATCTACCCACCCACCTTGAAAACATGCTCCACTATGATAGAAGAAAAGAGATTTAAAAAAAAATATGTGTGTTCATGAATGTTAGATGTCTTGACATGGGGCAGTTAAAAGTCAAACTCCATCTTAGCATATGGAGAAAGAACAAAGGCCAAGTTGTGATCCAGGCTCTGCCACTGAGCAGCTGTGACTCTGGACAAGTTACATGACCTATTGTGGATGAAAGGCCATGGTAAGCACTAATTCAATGGCAGCTTTTCTTCCATTTACCATGTGCTAGGTTGCTCCAAATCACATAATGTTTCTCTAATGATTCTTTTTAATTGCTCTTCCATTTTCCCCCACAGGTAGTAGACTTCCTGCAGACATTTCTCCCAAGCCCACCATTTTTCTTCCTTCAATTGCTGAAATAAACCACCATAAGGCTGGGACGTTTCTTTGTCTTCTTGAGAATTTTTTCCCGGATGTTATAAAGGTATATTGGAAAGAAAAGGATGGCAATACAATTCTTGAATCACAGCAGGGAAATACCGTGAAGACTAAAGACACGTACATGAAATTCAGCTGGCTGACTGTGACTGAAAAGTCAATGGATAAAGAACACAAATGTATTGTCCAACATGAGAATAATGAAAGAGGGGTTGACCAAGAGATTCTCTTTCCTTCTGCGATGGAAGGTATGTATATATAAAGATAACCTCCCAGAACACTTTTTTTCTAAGGGACTATCCCACATCTTCTGTCAATTATCAATGAAAAACAAACAAATACAAATCTTTCTTAAATGTTGTTACATTTATCGGTAGCAAAAATGTTCCTCTATTTCCCCATAGAATTAAAATAGCATAGGATTGGAACTTTAAGAAAAAAAACAAGTAGAAAATTTTCCTGAATCTTTCTCTGCCTGAGTTTCATCATCCAAAATATTAAGGTGACAATGACATTTTTTAGGGTGGTTGTATGGATTAAATGAAGCAAAATAGCTGAAAGCACCAAGCTGCTTCGCATGCAAGAAATGCTCAAAAAGAGACTCTCCTTTTGGTGATCTTACTTGATCAGGAAAAAGAACAATTACATGTCTTCTAGGAATGTTCTCCTTAGCAGGCAGAGTCACTCTCAGTTTCCTCTTGCTCTAGTCAAAGTACAACCCCAAAAAACGTTATTAGGTGGCCAAATGAGGGAGCCAGATCACAGTTCAACAAAAACTAGAATAATTTGGCTGCTGCAGTTTTATTATAGTCTTAGGTTTTCCAGATTTGTATTTTGTATATCACCATAAGGTAAAATTTCATAAGTAGAGATTGGGTGAAGCTAATGTGTACACAATACTTACGCTCTACATAATGAGTATATTTCTTCCCATTGGTAAGTGCAGCTCAGCAAATACTTACTGTAGTACTGGGCTGTGCCAGGCCTGGAAGGGATGTGTGGATGAGTACACTGGGATGTTACTGTCCCAAGGTGGATGCACTATTGTGGGAGAATACATTATTTTCCTAATCACTCAGAGTCACTCATGATTCAGGCATGACATCCCAAAGGAGTCCCTTTGATGACCATGTTGCACATATTAAACTGTGTGAGCAGAGGGCTGAATGTGCCTTGGTCCTGGCCTTGGTAACTCTCTAGACTCAGGACTTAAAGACCGAAGTCCTCAGAGCACCTATAAATAAGAAGGAATCAGTTTGTACTTTCCCTGTGGTTAATAGCCCTTTTGTTTGTTTGTTTTTTGTTGTTGTTGGTGGTGGTTTTGAGGAAGATTGGCCCTGAGCTAACATCTGTTGCCACTCTTCCTCTTTTCCTTTTTTCTCAACAAAGTCCCCAGTACATAGTTGTATATCCTAGTTGTAGGTCCTTCTAGTTCTTCTATGTGGGACTCCACCTCAGCATGGCTTGATGAGGAGTGAGTAGGTCTGAGCCCAGGATCCCAACCAGTGAACTCTGAGCCTCTGAAGCACAGCACACGAACTTAACCACCATGCCACCGGGCTGGCCCCAGTAGCCCTTTTTAAGCAGTGGGGAACAAGCACACAACAAAATGGGCGAAGACCTTGGCTGTGTACCAGTCTGAATTTCTAAGTCAGTCTTTATCTTCTCAGATCCTTAGTTTCTCCAATTATCAAATCAAGTTCATACACTTGCCTTGGCTGTCTCCTGGAGCCTCAATAAAGAGCAACAAAACAATGTCCGTCACAGCACATGCTTATGAAAACATAACATGGATGTATTTATTTACATATTTATTGTATTTTTAATATCCTTTCCTAAGTCAAACCAACATAAGATTAAAACAACAGCCCTAATTTACTATTTCTACAGCTAAGAAACAGAGGGGAAGCAAATTGCAAATCACAAGTTAATTTAACCACTAGGCTGAAGTGTCCTATTAGGTTTTAAGTTTTCTAATCATCAGGGAAAAATAAGAAGTATACTGAGTTCCATGGTGATGATTATCATAGAGAAGTTCCAGTTCATAATGTGTTTTCCTTGGCACCTAATTTCTGAAACAAATGTTTACTGGACTTCTCAGGGCACCAAAGCTAATGAGGACATTTCTGTTAATATCATTCTACAGCAAATTTGTAATACTGCTTCTTGGAAGATTTTTGTTTTTGATAAAAGCTAAGAATATAACTTGGAAACACAAATCAATGAAGTGATTTTGAAGAGATAAAATTAATCTCCTCCAAGTTTTAGAGCAACATTGATTGAGAAAGAGAACTTCAGAAAAATGCCCATATTTTATTATGAAAAGCTGATTCTTTACTGTTATTACCTCAATCATAGCATGGCAATAAGAGAATTTGATCTATCTTTTAATGAATAAGTCGGCTTTAAGGAAAAGAAAGAGACTTTTAAGACATGTTAAAGTCAGTTTTTGAAGATATTTTCACCTCTAAAAGTGATTATGCTAACATTTTCATTCTTGGAATTTTTCCAAATTTTAGAACTCAAACCCAGTTTTAGAAACATCAAAAAAACAATCCAACTGAGTGCATAAAATTGTACCCCAGAACCATATCCATATGGACAAGAACACATCCAGTAGAAAAATGATAAACCAAAACAATGGTTTCAACTGTTTTCCTCCATCCCACAGACTATTATCTTTAAAAAAAAAATTGGGGGGCCGCCCGGTGGCGCAGCGGTTTAGTCCGCGCTTGGCAGCCCAGGGTTCGCGAGTTCGGATCCCGGGCGCCCGCAGACGCACTGCCTGTCAGCCATGCCGAGGCGGCGTCCCATATAAAGTGGAGGAAGATGGGCACGGATGTTAGCCCAGGGCCAGTCTTCCTCAGCAAAAAGGGGAGGATTGGCAACGGATGTTAGCTCAGGGCTGGTCTTCCCCACAAAAAAAAAAAAAAAAAAAAAAATTTTATCTTTGTATGCCTGCTTTTTAAAAAAATTTTAGATAAGTCTCACCTCATGTCGTACATATTTAGAGAAGTACAAATGTGACATGGTCTATCTTTCTGTCTTTGGAAACAACCGCACTGAACTGCAGAGCTTCTGTAATAAAAAGTTCATTTGCTAAGAATATTTAACATATCTGGAAGAGAAGATGTTTTTAGTGTCCACAATGGTGGAATTATGTTGTTTCTCTATAGATTATTTTATATTTCTATGGATTATTTTTACAAACTACTTTCCACATGCTCTGTTTCACTGAATCTACAAGAATGATCCTTTGAATGCTGGCTCTGTCATCACCAGTATGACTCATGGCAAGTTACTTATATTCCCGACCTTATTTCCTCATTTGGAGGTCTCCTTGTTACAACTCACTTCAGTGTGACTGGAGCATTAAATGATATAATGCATGTGAAGCATTTATCATCATGCTTGGCACAGTAATAATCACTCAATAGCTCTTGTCTTTTATTCATATTGTTGTCATGTCCACAAACACTACGATTCCAGAAAACCATATGCATGAGTTTGGGATATGGGGATTTGCGTGCTTTGGAAAGGTCTGCATGCTTCCTTTCCTCCGATGGGAGATTTGCCTAAACCAGATCTTTTCAAACATAAGATTCTGTTGTGAATTCTAAGATTTGATAAGTTGATTTTGGTAGCAACTCTTCATGCCAGCAACATGTGCTGAAAACTGTAGAGTAGCCACATTTTCTGTTTATTTTTCTATTCAACAAGTATTTCTCCAACACCTCCTTTTTGGCAGGCACTGTGCTAGGAGCTGTGGTATACAGAAGGAAAACAAGATAGCCTTGGATATTACTGTCCAGTTGTGTTAAAGAGGAAAATAATGTATTCTTGATGAAGGTCAACACCTTCATGTGCAGAAAACCAACATAAGAATTAGATCTAGAATTAGAATCAGGAGAACTATTCCTGGAATTGAAGGGCTCATACTTTTAAGGATGGTCTCTCTGTCAGCGGATTGTGTGTGTGTGTGTGTGTGTGTGTGCATAGACACATAAACATATAAACACATATGCACACGGTTGAATAACAGGCATGAATAATTAACTAATGCTTGCTCTCATTTCTTCTAGTTGCCAAGTCAGCTGTCACTACTATTTATACTACAAAAGCTCCCCTAATAGAGAAAAGTGGTAAGTTTTTGTACATCCTTGCCTTCATGTCAGGCTGTAGGGTTTCTTTCCCCTCCTGATCAAATTGGCTTTGGAACTTCCTTGGTTCATAGAAGACAAGACCAATTATTCCTGGAATTGTAGGGCTCATGTTTTTAATGAGTATCTCTCCTATTTCTCTTTTGGTAGATTTTATATATATGTGTGTGTGTATGTGTGTATATACACACACATACAAATACATATACAGCACATGTCAAATAGTAGGCATGAACAATTGACTAATACTTGCTCTCATTTCATCCAGATGCCCCTGCTATTAATTTTACAAAAGCTTGTCCGAAAGATGAAAGCGGTGAGTTTTTGTTATGTTTGCCTTTATGTCATGCTATAGCATTTTTTCCCTCAAGATAAATTTAACTTTTGAACCTCCTTGGTTTAAGGTAGAAAAACTAGAATGTCTGGATGTTGCAGAAAAGACTGAGTGGTATTTTAAATTGATCCATCATTTCCCAGGAGTCATTGTAACACAGTAAATGCTCATTTACTGTGAGAAGAGTGTAAATTAGAGGGTGTAGTGAGAGGCTCTGAACTATATCAACAATGGACTTCATTAATTTGTGCAGCTTTTGTTTCTAATGACTGAGGAATATGTGATATCAAGGTGCTTCCAGATTTTTTTTTTGAGACTTTGGTCCTTGCTAGTAGCTTATTACATAAACTAACATGTACTGAGAGCTTCCTGTACAGAAGGCATTGTGCTGGATTTCACATTCATTTTCTTCTTTAATTCTCACAATACTCCAATGAGGTGGCACAACATTTTTCTTTCCTGTTTTACCAGTGAGGGCAATGAGCTGAAATTAATTAAGTCCCTTGCACCATGCCAAACAGCTAGGTCTAGGGTTTCAAGCCGGCCGTCTGAACCAAGAGTTCATACACTTATCAGTTCTCTCTTCTTCCTCTATTATATGGTCCTAGAGCAAGAAACCCAAAAGCCAAGGTCCTGAGACATGATGGACACATGGTGGGGGGTGGGTAAGTACATGGGCTTCACAGTAACACAGACTGGACTTGAACCCCTGTTCTTCTAATGATTAGTTGCATCAGTAGAAGAAAATTACTTACATTTTCTGAGCAATAATTTCCTCATCTGCCAACCAGAAATAACTACACCTAACTCAGTTATTGAAGAGATGAGGTCACCCAGGTGGAATGTCAAGCATACGGCATCTCATTAGCTGACACAGAACCGGTTTCTGGCCCTTTCTCCCTACAAATGTACAAAGAAGTCACTAGAAGCGTTGGCTCTAGCCCTGGTGATCTTTCCTCCACTACTGATATCAAGGGGGCTCTGGACCTCAGGTAACACCTTACCTGACCAAGGGTAAGGACTTATGAGCACATCACCTCTGAGATCTCTTTCCACAATAAGTGCTGAGGATTCTGGAGTTCTGACTCGACGATAAAACATGTAAAAGGGTAATTTCCACAGGAAGAGACTCAGCCTTGTGGTTCGATGAATAGCCAGTCTGGCTCACCACTATTGTTGTTATTTCTTGACATCCTACATTTCTTGCCAAACTACAAAGGAAATTAAATGCAATTATCCTATAACATCATAGCCACAATGAGAGACTTTTAGGAAGGACAGGTGAGTGAGTTATGACCTCCTCAAACTTCAGAGAATTTGTATTAACTACTCTCTTCCATTTTACATAATGCCCTCTTTACTAACACCTTCCACCCACCCCACTGTGAAGCCCACCAAATTTCTATCGATTGTACCCTTAGTACTAATCTCATTGCATGCACAACGTGTAATGTCTCAGATGCTTCTGAATCAGAATTCAACTTTATGTTTATGCTTAACCTTTTGATGTCTGGGGTATTATTGCACTTTGATATGCAGAATTACAGAGTACCTAAGAATGAGTTCTTTAAAGTCATGGTGCTAGGATTCAAATCTTGTTCTTGGTACTTACCAAATTCATAACATCAGGCAAATTACTTCTCTCTGTCCTCAGTTTATTCATTAAATGGGAATAAAAATAATAATCTAAGAGGTTATTGTAAAAATTAAAGAAGAATAAAGATTTTTATGCAAAGCTCTCAGAACAAGCATTTGGCATTTGGTTAGTGGTTAATGAATATTAGCTGTTATTATCTCTTAGAGACACCGTAAGGGTGAAGAAATGCTAAAAACTACTTATCGCAAATACAACCTTACTTTTAATATTTTGTAATGATGTAAGTGAATTTAGCAGAGGTTGTTGATTGACATGACCTGGAAACTGGATTCTGAGTTGTCTTATTGGCAGTGGTGATGGGGGTGGGGGTAGATGTTTTCTTTCTGGTTGTGGTGGTGTAGGGTGTCATTGCAATGTAGGTCATTTGAAGTAAATAACTGTGACCACCCTCCTGTTAATATGTCCCATCCTTTCAAAAGAACAGGTAAAACTAATCAAACGACTTCTCTTAGACACCCTGCAGCTGCAGCTCACCAGCACCTCTGCCTATTACACCTACCTCCTCCTTCTCCTCAAGAGCGTGGTCTACTTTGGCATCATCGCCTTCTGTCTGTTTAGGAGAACAGCAGTCTGTGGCAATGGAAAGAGTTCGTAACATATGGTTGCACAAAGAAGTCAACTTTTCTTCATTGTTTATTGTCCCTAAAAGTGTCTCCTGAGGATCTAGCTGGGCTTGCTCTCTGGGCTGGGTTATTTCAGTTCGCATGTGTACTTTTCTATTATGTCATTATTGTGTGATGGTTTTTCAAACCACTGGGCAAACAGAAAATTTTACTCTGTAACAACAAT
Organism: Tapirus indicus; assembly: GCA_031878705.1. Classification (NCBI taxonomy): domain Eukaryota; kingdom Metazoa; phylum Chordata; class Mammalia; order Perissodactyla; family Tapiridae; genus Tapirus; species Tapirus indicus. Next base: position 78,884,472 of record CM062917.1, read on the forward strand.
GAATCCTGCCATTACTCAGGGACAGGGCCAAGGGGTAGCCCTTTAGCTCCACTCTCTCCATGATATCCATTTGCTCCTCCACTAACCCAAATAACCATGTCTTCTGAGTACAGACAGCATGCAGCTTCTAGTCACATCCCTTAGGGCCCTTTAACCAGATGACTACCTGTAAGTCTTCCATTTACACATCCTGAAGATGTCATCTTTGCTACATGAATTCTGTACTTTGTTTTTCATAATAGCCACAATAAAAAAAAAAGAAACCCTCAAAAGTCTACATTTGTCTTTGTTTACTTGAATTTGATGAAATCTAATTGAAAGTCCAGGGTAAGAAACAGGATGACAACTGAACTATCCAATCCAGTATTTGTTGTGATCATGGTCAATACCATAGTTCTAATTCTTTCCCTGAGATCGTGATTATGATACTTTCTTTGGGGCACTGACTTTAAGAGGAGACACAGTCAAATGAAGGCACCCAGAATACTTCTCTTTCAAAGGTCACCACATAAACATTCATTTGTTTTGAGACATTTTGATGGCATCAGTATAACATCTGGCAGGACCTGTACTGTTGTGCTCAGCTCTACAGTAGTGTTTCACAGGCACTGTGTTTCCTGGTCCTCACAGTAACCCCATGAAACCTGCACTAACACCAAGAGGCATCACGGTGGAGGTGTTAAGCCCCTGGATTTTGAACCCCGAGTGCCCAGGTTTGAACCTGGGTCAGGTATTAGGATCTGTGTGACCTCAGGCAAGCTATTTGAACTCTCTGTGCCACAACTTCTTCATCTGTAAAATGAGGTTACAGCACCATGTCTTCTAGAGTTGTGTGGATTAGATGAGTTAATCATGTCTGGTACTTGCAAGTCCTCAACAGCATTAGCAACCACTATTGGCAGTTCTACTTTTGAAGAGGAGATCACACACACAAAAGCACTGACAGCCATCTCTATTCTTATTTCCCCGCAGAGAGGTTAGATGTGGATGGAATAGGGACTCAGTGAATTTCCTCTAGGCACCAGGCAATCCCGATAATCCTCGAAGAGCCCCCTGAGGTAGGTATAATTATAGTCCACAGTGTAGATATTAGAGCGATTAATTTCTCCACTCAAGGTAAGTATTTTGTAAGTAATAGTCATTTAAAGCCAGGTCTTTCTGAACTCAAGCCGGTGTTTTGTTACCCAATATCATGTGGCTTTCCCTTCACTCAGTTTCAATTGGGAAAAACAAAACATGCACTGCTACTTTACTAAAAGCATCCTCCAAGGAGTCAGTGAGAATTTTCTTAAGAACTTGTGAGTGCATCTATGTTTTTTCCCCATGTATATACTCTGTTATCACTGTGATTGCTCCCTTTGTTATCAACAGTATAGAAATCCTACTTTATTCTGTGAGTGTGTGTCCTAGATTTGCAGCTGCCTTTTGGGGGGCTGCTAATGAAATGGATCGAGAGTCTTGGGCACAGCAGGCCTATTGATGATGCTCTCTGGGTGTACCATTCCCCCCTAGACTGAATGGGCCTGGACCTCCTCAGAATCGACCGTGGATGTCTCTGTTAGGTCCAGGTGCATTTCTGAGATAGGAAACAGATTATGCATCTTTTTTGGTCATGTACTTTTCCACTACAGCAGGAGTGCCATGTGATGTGGTGGGAGAAACACTGGACCAGAAGTCTTACTTCACACCCCGTAGTTAGAGCCTCGGCTCCTTGATCTGGCTCTAACTAGCTGTGTCATTTGTTTTTGACAATGTCACATGGTCTAAGTTTACCCAGCTTTAGAAGAAAGTGTTCAAATTACAAAATATCAGGTTTCTAGTGCAATTTACAAATTCAATGATTAATATCCTAATGAAGTAATAATAGCAAATGCTGGTATGATGCTTACTGGTACTGGTCTAAATACATGTTAACTCATTTAACTCAAAAGAAACCTATGAGATATGTACAATTATCTCTGTTTTATAGATGGGGAAACTGAGGCAGAGAGAGGATAAAGAATGTCCCCTTAGTTAGATAGCTGAAAAGAAACAGGTGGGATTTGAACCCAAGCAGCCTGGCTGAAGGAGTTCTGCTCTTAACTTCTACATTATTTGCTGCTAGAGTGGAAACAGATAACTTTCAGTTTCAGTTAAAACAGGAAAATTTCCCTCCTTATTCGACTAAAAGCTGGTGACGACACCTGCCTCTTTACCTGTTCACACTTCCTCTCCTTGCTCCTATGCTCTACGTACAATTAGAGGATTTAGTCAACCCACCATACAATTTTCATGCTGGGAAGACTTTTATACACTGACCTCCCCACCACCAATAGGACTTCTGTGATAAAGTCCATGAAACCTGGTTGGATAAAATGAATAGCAGACCAACGCGTTGCATCCACAGGTGTGCAACGGAAAGACTAGGCAAGGATTGACAGAATTCCACATAAAAACACTCATGTCTCAATAGTCTTTATAAAGCTAGAGTCTCCCTACACTTCTCAGCCATAACAAAGGGAAACCTCAAGGCAACAATTCTCAGAATTTCTCCATTAAGATTTCTATCTATTCTTTTGGAATTCTTTTCCTCAGAGACTTCATTTTTTGAAGGTTTTCTGCCACAATTAAGCAATATTTTATTTCTCCCTTTATATTAATCAAATATCCATATAACTGCCAGTTAGAAAATCTGAGTAATAAGAGGTAACCAGAGATACTATACCAACATGCCACAATTCACCCAAAGGCTAGAAACTCAACATTTTTGTTAGCCATGAAATCTTATCTGGGTAAATGCATGGACTTTGTCATGTTCTGTTAGACTATTTTTGCTTGTTTTCTATCTTTTGTTTTATTTGAATAACAGCAAGTACCTACCACTTAGCTAGCATCAGAAATTCTGCTAGGCAGTTTGCATGCTTTCTGTCTAATGCTGTCACTGTACCACACTCATTTCACTGAGGAGAAGACTGGGCCCCAGAGAGGCTAAGAAATATGCCAAAGGTGGAGCATGGAGTAGTGCCCGAGTCCACATGACTCTAGGTCTGCCTGACTTAAGACGTGCTGCTCTATCCATTATCCCAGTGGCTCTCCTCTTGGGAGCCTTTATAAACCACTGAGGCCCAGACTTCATGCCAGGCCAGGAGATTTTTAAAAATCTCCATCGGTAATTATAACGTGCACCGGGGTCAAGATTGGCAAGTGACTGAAATGGGTCCTGAGCTGCAATGCTGCTGTCCCAGATCCCACACAGTGAGGAGCCATCACAGAGCCCATCATACAAGTGTAGGATATACCTGCACTTTACGTGCTGCAACCGGAAAGTATTCTAATCATTCAACCCATTTATTTCCCAGGGAAACGAAAGGTATGTACCAAGATTTATGTGCAAGGATGTTCATTTACTGTAGCATCTTTCATAGCAGCCCCAAATTAACCAAAATTCCCAATAAGAAACTAAAAAATAAACTAAAGGATGTCATATGATTGTCTACTATGCACCTTAAAAAATGTAGATTGCTTAAAGAAATGGAAAATTAATCAGGAAGTGTTGAAAAAATAATACGTATAGCGTGACCCTATAAAAATTCTTACATAATATCTTCATGGTTCAAAAATCAAAACACTATAAAAATGCATTAAGAGATCTTGCTTCAACCACTGTCTCTCTCTCCCCAACTTCTTATAGGTCATAGTTTTGTTTCTTGTGTGTCCTTCCAGTTTTTACTTATGTAAATATGAATATATATATATATATATATGCATATATATTCTCATTTCCTCCCTTCTTACACAGAGGTAGTAAACTATATACATTACTCTGCACTCCTCTTTTCCCTTAAACATCCTAGAGGTCTCTTTATGTCAGTATAGACGGATATGTAGACAGCTGCATGATATTTCACTGGTGAATGTGCAACACTTTATAAAATCAGTTTCCTGTGATAGATCGTTGACTCATTTCCAGCCTTTTGCTCTTATAAGAAATGCTGAAATTATAACACCGTTTTCTGTCATTTTGAATGTTGTGTATTGTTCATTTCAATAGGTACTGCCAACTGGCTCACAGTACGGAGAGCACCATTTTGTACTTCTGCTCCAGTGTCGGCAAATGCCAAGAGCGTGCCTCAGGACTTTCTAATCTGACAGGTGAAAATCGTGTCTCATCGTGATTTTAATTTGCTTTTTTCTTACTATGAGTGAGGATAAGCGTCTTTACATATATTGATAGTCTATATTTCTATATCTATGAAGTATTTCTTCATCTCTTTTGACTATTTTTTCTATTGAGTAATAGTACTAAGAGGTATGAAACTCATTTATATGTCTCTCTGTATTTCCATAAGACAATACATTCAATGTCTGGTAGGAGGGTGAAAAAATGACAAGAAATTGTATATTTTTCTATTTTGTCTAGTTAATCCTTTTAAAGTAAAAACTTTCATACATTAACATTAAAACAATATCTCATTTAAAATTGGCAAAAATTCTTGCTTGCTTCTTTACAATCAGCTTCAATTTCTGTGAAACGCATTCCTTTTGGACACCAAGTAGAGGTTCCCATGTGGAAACAAAATAAGACCCACCAGATACAAGAAAGATTGAATTTAATTAGATCTACTTCTTGATTCCCATGAATTTGATCAGATTCTCTAGGCCAAATACCTGGACGTCTGCCTAGAGACTTGGAACTATTTCTGTATTGGAAAGCATAGAAGCAAAGAAGGAAAACTAGCAAATTACTAAAAGCTTTGTGCTGCTGACTTCATGGTGGGGCACTACTAGGCAGAGTCTCCTGTGGTTTCAAAATTCTTAGCAACTTCCTTCCCCACTGGGCCTGGGCTGCCCTGAACTAGGCGGCACAAAGAGGGAGAGCACAGGTGCTGGTGGAGGACACAGCTTGGGTGGTGAGAGGGTGCTGTTGTGGCTGATAGTGTGTTATTTTCTCAGGCTTCTTTTGTTTACCTGCTCTATCAAATGTGGTTGATTTGTGGAAAATGCTCAAAGTCAAACCAACCCCAATTGTTTGGGGCTGTGCAAGCAGTGGCTAGGGTGTCATAAGATAAATTAAGGACAGTTAAACCATAACCAATTTTGCTCATTTTCAAAAGGTCACAGCTAATGGGAGGAAAATAACCACCCACACACACATGCATTTGCTCAAACATACCCTTAGGCTGTGAGTAGGGAGTTCCCTGCTTTTTATATACAAAGATTTTTTTCCATTTAGCTACACTGTGAGTTGGAAATCTTATGCCCAGGACTGTTCAGATGCTGCATCTCAGTCCACTCTCATGACCCTGTTCTGAAGGAAACAGCAGACAGGACATCCTGGAGCTCTAGGACAATTCTAACAATCCACCAAGTATTTGTGTTCTTCCATAGTATTTGTTTACTGAGGCTAGTACATTTTGGTTTCATTTTTTCATTTCATGGGGCGGTGAACCTGGTAGCACATATAGACTGTAGATGTGGGCAATGGAGATGTGCTTTTTCCCTCCCAAGAACACAGATACAGAGGCCCTGGGTTCAACTGTGTAATTGAATGTCATACACTGAATCATATAGGTCCTTCTAATGAGTCAGAGTCAACCTGAGCAATGCTTAATAGAGGACATTAACATCAGATAAAAGTGTGGTTGGGCTCAGTTAAAAGAGGGTTGTCCAGCAATGAGAGCATAAAGAGCAAATGTCTCCACCCGACCCACTCAAACATGGTATAGATTGGGTGCCCAGGCCCATGGACTCAATCTGTTCTGTCCCAAGGGAATGTAGAGCTCAATCGTTGAGATCAACACTTTAGGCTTTCAGAGTCTGACATCACGGCACATTCAAATCAAATACTGCGTTCTTTTTGGTCTGTGCTTTGAGAGCTCTCTTATGGATGAGGCTTGGCTTCCTATGAGGATTGGCTGTGTCTACTGGTTGAGCCAGCATGTCTGGATAAGACCTGTTTTTCAGGTTCAGTTAATACACTGATGTCTGGCTTGGGCAACATCTGTGGGCTTGGTGTATATGAGACTCCACTTCTGAGACAGAACATTCTGACTGTGATAACACCATTGAGTTCCTGAGGTTTTAGTCCCAAGGCAGACCCCGGAACTGTTCTTAATCCCTTTCTCCTCTATTACAAGCTCTTCCTGATTAGGCCTCAGCCTCCCAATGATCCTTCCAAAGGCATTTCTGTCATTTCCCCCATTCTTAGAATAACCAGACATGGAGTTGATTAGATCTGTAGAAATGGCCCATTTCCACCCAAACCAGAACCATTCCTATTACGTGCAATTGAGTTTTTCTTGAGTGACTCAATAAATAGTAAAAGAAAACCAATAGACATGCTGCCTTCTTATGAAGCATTGACGTGAATATTCATGTTTGAAAATAATAGCTCACCATATGATTTAATTCATTTTAATTCAAATTAGCTAAACACAAAGAGAAAATTATGGCAATGATTCTTAGTGTGTGTTCAAAGTACAAGTACTCAGATGATTTCAGAACCATCCTTCTAGGAGAAAGATACTATTTCAGGATAAAACTAATACAAAACATCTGGTGACCTTTTATATGTATTCACAATCATTCCTTGTCCCCCTTTTGAAATCCCAACACTTTTGGGCAAATACATAATGTAAAACAAGAAAAAAAAAGTAATATTTTTAAAATCCTTTTTTTTTTTTTTTGAGGAAGATGGGCCCTGAGCTAACATCTGTTGCCAATCTTCCTCTTTTTCTTTTTTCTCCCCAAAGCCCTAGCACATCGTTATATATCATAGTTGTAGAGTTGTAGCTCTTCTACATGGGGTGCCATCTCAGCATGGCTTGATGAGCTGTGAGTAAGTTCACACCCAGAATCCAAACCAGCGAACCCCAGGCCACCGAAGCAGAATGCGCAAATTCAACTGCTGCGCTACTGGGCCAGTCCCTAAAAGTAATTTTTTTGATATGTTGTACAACTTTTTAAAATTGTACAAGAGCACATGTGCATGAGTTAAAAAACAAAAGGGAAATGTAGGGTGTTAAAAAAGAAACACAAAGAAATCTGAGACATGAAACAAAACAATTCCATTCTGCAAATCAAAATAAAATGATACTAAAACAACGTTATCCCAATATATTAGGAAGTCTTTTGATTAGGAATACAGCACAAGTCTTTTCTGCAACTATTCATTAACAGATCACACTCGGTCCCACTGAATACAAGACAGATCATTCCATTATGTTACTAGCCACAGGCAGGCTACTAAATGTATGGGGATGTGGTACAGTGTCTGTGAGGCAATACAGTCTAAATATATCTTTATTAGCCATTCAGTGAAGTCAGCAGCGGATGTCACCATTTTGGCCTTCAGTAGGGAGACCCCATCTCCAGGCCTTTTTTCCTCCAGGCGACATTCAATCAGCGTTTTTCACACTTAGAAAGGAGAGAACATAAAAATATATATGATGTAGTGTAAAGGCAAATGCTACATTTGCCTTAAGTTTTTATAACAACTTCTGTGTACTGAAGATGAGCTGCGTTACAGACACTTTAAGGACCATGGGTGTCGCCACACAAGAATTTATTTTCAGGCATTTTAGAAAAGGGTCTACTATTCACATGTCCACATTTTTGCTTTATAGTCAACCAGTGTTGCAGAAAGAAGTCTCCGAAGCGTGTTGGGTGCTTCCGATGCAGGCACAGGGCCTCCGGTCTCCACTACTCTGGCCGCCTCTGCTTTTCAACTACTCTGCATCCGTCCACTACTTTTCTCTTCTCTGATTAAATAATTAGGCAGAGTTGCTGTTATCACAATTTACTTCATATTTATTTGCTTGTATTTCTGAGTTTAAAATACATCCTTTGATGATATAAAGGGATTTATCAACATGCCCATGTTAAGGCACATCAAGAGCTGCTGCTCTGACTGGATCACATCCTTCATCTCGGAAGCTCCAGCACACTTGAGAGACATTCCAGTGCAGGGTTGGAGTGGACTCTGGAACCAGACTGGGGGGCCTAAGTCCCGGCTCTCCCACGTGCTGCCTGTGTGACATTGGACAGATTACTCACCCACTCGAGTCTCACTTGCCTCAGGTGTAAATGGAGGCAATAACAGGGTCACATTTCATAGGTCTGCGACCCTCATGGCACAGGGAAGTCAGGTTTTGTAAATAAACAACATCTGATGTGGAGACGTTCTGGCCAAGTCAACAATAATGAACTCTTGTTCATTCTTTAGAAATTTGAGACTCTCAGGTATTTCCCTTCCTTCACAAATTTATACCTCTGCCGAAAATGTTAAGAAATGTTATGTTAATTAAATATGACTGATAAATTCATGTAAATAGGGCAAATCTGGTTGTACACTATCACTCTTATTCTTTGAATTTTACTTGGAGTCTACTCAAAGAAAATGCTCCATATTTAACTACTTTTTTGTTATAGTTTCATTTTCAAAGACTTACTCTAACAAAGGTAGCATTTATAGTTGTAAAAGTAGTTTTTCACTGTCCTGCTTTTCTTTAGCTTCTTCAGATCCTACACAGTAGGGAAGATTAAGTAGAAAAAGCATCACATTCCATTAAAGTAAGAAAAGATTTCTTTAAAATTACAACATAGGTGCATAACATTTAAATGAGAATCACATGTTTAATCCTCAAGAGATTTAGGTTAAGACTGTAACTGTTAAATAAAGTTTTACTTTATTTCTTGTAGGAGGAAAGCCTTTAAAATAGGATCTGTCACTCGCATTAACCTGTCAAAATGGATTCTATGTACTTCTAAAAATATTTGTGTAGACCAAGAATTATTATCCACTGCTATTCCTCCTGCACAACTTTGCTAAAAAGTTTGCATATGTTTTCCAAATGCAAATAACTTTGAGCTTTGGTACAAAGAATTTAACCTACTTATATTCAGAATCACTGTTCCCCAGTGACTGAGAGAACTCTGAGCACTTCCTAACACTGAGGGTGATGCCAGAGCGTCACTCTCCTGCACTGTTGGCAGAGACCACTGCTACAACCATTCTGGGTCACTGCCTCATGAGCCTTATCTTATTCATGCATTTGACCCAGTCACTCCATCCTGGAATTATGCCTTAGGATATATCCCTGTGAAAATAATGATACTTGATTTCCATTATGTACATTATCCCTCTAAAAATTATGAGAAAAATCTAAATGATAGTAGAACAAAAGTTAAATAACTATGTTTCTATGAAATATCTTACATCTCCTTAAAATTATATTTATAGTTTATAACAACATGGAAATGCTTATGCTATAAAGTAAAAGCAAATATGCAATAAATAAAACTGTATTACTGTAAGATAATAGTTGATAAAAATAAAAAAATTAAATATAAATATGCAAGTCAGAAAGACTAGAAGAAAATAGCCAGGTGGCTTTCATACATTTCTGAATATTCTACAATGTCTAGAATAAACTGAAACTGACCTTTTAATTTTTAGACGGGATGGAAATAACATGGGCAGTGTGACCACAATCATGTAAATTACAAACACAAACTAGAAGGATAGAAACTGAACTGTCACACTGATGTTGCTGACTAGTGTGAAGGACAGGTGATCTTTTATTTTTGTCTTTCCACATTTTTATAGAAGCATGAATTACTCTCACAATCAGGGAAGGGAAATAAAAAAGGAACAGTGAGAAGACCAAGGGAGCAGGTTAGGGATACGACCTACTCACACACAGAAGTAGCCTGCCTCCCTGGTCCTCTCCTCTTGTCAGATAACACACTTCAAGAGGGACATTTTCTCTTACGAGAATGTGTTCTTGGATCACAGCCAAGAACAAACCTGGTACAGGAGAAAGAATGGCCAAGAATCCTAAGAAAAGATTGTGTCCCATATCTAACCTCATCAATGTCACATTGTTCAGGTTACACTTGTGGTGAAATAAGTGGAGAAAGATATAGTGGTTGCAAAGCTTCTCTTTCCAGCCTGTTAAACTGCTGTAAATCGTAGAGACACTGGGGTGGTTTAACTGCCTTCTCGCTTTGAAAGGAGTCTGAGGAAGATGGTCACACCAAGTCTTCCTGTTTCTGGGCTCATTTTCCAACTGTTAGGCTACCAGCATTAGAGCCACAATGAGCTGACATGTCTTGGAATTATTTGGAAATCCTACATAAGCCAAACTTTTATTTAAAACATAATAATACATATGCTTTACATAATATAAAAGTGAATGCTAGCAAGGCCTTCTGGCTCTGGTCAAGTGAGGAGGTCAGTTATTCTCATTTTGAAAAGCAATCATAACACTGGACTAGATGGTCTAAACTAATCATTTCAGCACTCAGGAAATGACCAAAGGCATACAACAATCTGAGAAGCACTTATACTTGAAAAACTGAAGAACTCAGGCAACAACAGTGGTGTTCTTGCCTGGAACTGCTCCCATTCCTTCCCTGCCTCCTCATACCCAACTCAATGGGCATGAAGGTTCCTCCAATTTAGGGCAGGCTATAAGGACTGGCATAAAAATTACCCAATTGAAGGGAGCTCACTTGATTTAGGGTGGGGAGTGATGTGATGGTGAGCTGACAAACTCAGTGGTGTGCAAGCAAGAAGGGCCAGAGGCTCTGCAGATTTGAAGTTGTGGTCACGGCAGCAGCAAACATATGCTTGGCTGAAGCTGTGTGCATGCTTAGTGGAGACACAAGAGAGCTCATGCTAGCCAAAGACTCCTGGTCAACCCTGAGGCTGTGAGCATATGCAGAGGAGATGTGAAAGGACTCAGCAAAACATACAAGCTGGGGAAGACTCAAGATGGCCTGGAATTTGAATGTGCTCCCAGTATATATACACATCTGCCTGGTAGAGGATGGGAGTCTTAATCAAGGTGCTCTAGCACAATCTATGTCCAATCACTGGCTACCATTAAGCTATGTAGACACAGGGGGAACCCCAAGGAAGGTAGGCTTAAAAATAAAGGAATTAAAAGAAAAAAGAACTGAAAAGAGACCTCAGCCACTACACCTCACAGGATCCAAAATTTCACAGATTTAGATCAGGCAATTTTCTAAGTGAACAAATAGTACTAACAGCAAGCTTATGGGGGAAAAATCAGAATCTAGAGTTGCTACAATATATTTTCAGCAAACTATTTTTCAATAAAAAAATTAGAAGACAGGCAAAGAATCAGAAAAGTATAACTATTCTCAATAGAAATAAAGAAACCCACAATTCAATCAAACTGTCTCTGAAAGTATCCAGATATTTTGTTTATCAAAGACTTAAAAGCAGCTATTATAAATGTTCAAAGAAAAGTGGAAAATCATGTTTAAAGAATCATGTTTAAAGGAAAGTATGACAACAAAAATTGAACAAATATATATTTGTAAGAAGGAGACAAGGTACAAAATAAACAGATTAAAAATAAAATCTGGCCTAGAAAAGTATGATTGAAGTGAAATATTCACTATAGAGGGTTAAGAGAATATTCAAGTTGGCAGAAAACACAACCTGTAAACTTGTAGTTAGAGCAATAGAAATTATCCTATTTGAATAGCAGAGAGAAAAAAGACTGAAGAAAAATTGAACAGAGCTCAGAGACCTATGAGATAACATCAAGCATACCAATATACATGGATGGGACTCCCAGAAAAAGAGAAGTGGGAAAAAGAATTATCAGGAAAAATGTTTGAAGAATAATGGTCAAAACCCCCCAAATTTGTTGAGCAATATTAATCTACACATGTAATATGCTAAATAAACACTCACTAGGCTATGTACAAAGAGATCCACATGTAGACACATCATAGGCAACCTGCTGAAAAATAAGGAAGCATGAAAACACAATACTTCAAAATTTATAAGATGTCACTAGAGCAATGCCTGAGGGGAAATCTATGGCTTTAAATGCCTATATCAACAACAAAAAAAGAGAAGGCTCTAAATCAATCATGAAAAAGATGAGCAAGCTAAACCCAGCCCAAGCAGGGTAAGGAAACAATAAAAATTGGAATGGAAATAATTGAAATGGAAAACAGAAAACATGAGAGAAAATTGGTGAAAACATCTTTCTTTATAAATAACAACAAATTTGACAAACCTCAAGTTAGAATTACCAAGAAGAAATGAAAGAAGACACAAATTACCAAAATCAAGGAAAAAAAGAACATCACTAACAATCCTAGAGAAATTAAAAAGGATTATAAGGGAATAGTATAAACAATTTTTCTTAACAAACCAGATAATTTAAAAGATATTGATGAACTTACAGAAATGCATCAATTACCAAAATGGACTGAAGAATAAGTTAAAAGTCTGAATAGACCTACATACAATAAGAAATTGAATTAGTCATTAAATATCTTCCCACGAAGAAAATCTCTGGCCCAGATGGTTTCATTGAAGAATCTATCAAACATTTAAAGAAGGAATAATATTGATCCTTCACAAGAAGGATTCAGTCAGAAAAAAGAGGAGTTAGGAACACTTCCCATTGCTTTCTGCAAGACCAGCAATACTCTAATATGAAAGCCAATAACATAATAAGAAATCCACAGACCAACAGGCACAAAAATCTTGAGCATAAGTAGAAAAATCTTTAAGTAAATACTAGCAAATTGAATCCAGAAACATACATAATGGATTACAAACATGACCTAATAGGATTTATCCTAGATGTAAACACTTGTATTAACATCCAAAAATCAATAATGTCGGGGCCACCTGGTGGCGTAGTGGTTTACTTTGCGCTTTGGCAGCCCGGGGTTCGCGGGTTCAGATCCCGAGCGCTGGCGACACACTGCTTCTCAGCCATGCTGTGGCGGCGTCCCATATAAGTAGAAGAAGACGGGCAAGGATGTTACCCCAGTGAGGCTTCCTCAGCAAAAAAGAGGAGGATTGGCAACGAATGTTAGCTCAGGGCTGGTCTTCCTCACACACACACAAAAAATCAATTAATGTCATATACCATATTAACTGAACATAGGACAAAAACCACATGATGATCTTAGTAGGTACATACAAAGGATTTGAAAAATTCAGTACCCATTCATGACAAAACTTCTCCACACACTAGGAATAAAATGGAACTTCCTCAACCTGTGAAAAACCACAGCTACCATCATACGTCATGTTGAAAGACTGGATGCTTTTCGCCAAAGACCAGAAACAAGACAAGAATGTCTGCCCTTGCCACTTCTATTCAACATTGCATTGGAGGTTCTAGACACTGCAACAAGAAAAAAACAAAATTAAAGGTATACAGCAGATTGAAAAAGAAAAAGTAAAACAATCTTTATCCACAGAGGACATGATCCTGTGTGTAGAAAATTCCATGGAATCCACACACACATAAAACCAGAACTCAAACTAATAAACAAGTTTAGCAAAGTCATAAGATACAAATATTCAATATACAAAATACCAGTTGAATTTCTATGTATAACCAATGAAAATTTTGAAAATGAAAATAAAAAAAACAACTACACTAACAATAGAGCCAAAAAGAATAAAATACTTAAGGATTAATTTAACCAAACAAGCATAAAAACTTGTATGCTGAAAACTATAAAACAATGCAGAGAAAAGTTAAAGAACATCTATCTAAATAAATGCATGGAGAGTCCATGTTCATGGATTAGAAGATTTAGCATCGTCATGATGGCAGTTCTTCCCAAATCGATCTATAAATTCAATTCAAAAAGATTTTGGGGCAAAAAATAACAAACATATCCTAAAATTTACATGAAAATACAAAAGGCCTAGAATAGCTAGAATAATTTTGACAAAGAACAAAGTTAGGAGGATTGTTATGGTCACCCTGCAAAAGCAGTGGGGGGAGGGAGTCCCGAAAATATGATTGGGATGTGGAGACTGATGAGGCCTCACACACCAGAGGGTCTGACAAGGTTCATTACTTACAAAACTAAGGTCTCGGGGGACAGCAGGGCAGGCCTGTCAAGCAAGGCCTTCTATCACCTGATTTCAAAGTTACATAAAAATAAAATCACAGTAATCAAGCCAGTGTGGTCCTGGGGCAAGGAGAGCACACAGGTCAACAGAGAGAACTGAAAGTCCAGAAATAAACCTTAATGTTTACCATCAACTGGTTTTTGAGAAATGTGCTGAGTTAATTCAATGGGGAAAGGATAGTTTTTCAGCAAATGGTTCTGCAACAACTGGATATCCATGGGCAAAAGAATGAATTTAGTTCCTTACCTCCTACATACACAAAAATTAATTCAAAATAGATGGGATGGGGTGCTAGAAGGCAGTGTAAGTAACTAAATACAAACAAAATACTATACTTTTTAAGCAGGAAGCAGGGAATTGAGGAAGTAAAACATCACACTTTGCATTTAAATGCAACTGCCAGGTGAGGACAGAAATTAATCACTGAATCACAAACAGCCAAGCAGGTTACTTAGCGCACAGGCCATGGAGACTGACAGACTTGGTTCAAATTCTTGGTGTGCTCTTTATTAGCTAGGCAATCACAAGTTAAGTTACTTAATCTCCTTAATCCTTTATTTTATCTGCAAAATGGGGATCAGTAATACCCACTTTATGCTTTCAAGGAAGGAATAAACATGTACAATGATAGGCATTCAGTAAATGGTATTTGTTACCGTTTCATGGATCAATTATTTCTGTTACGACTTTTAAAAAATTGACTTTTACAAATGGTGATCAACTCTTAACTGAAAAGAGCTAGAAGAAATTTCTGCTACTTTTTGGGGTCCACCACTATTAATGGAATGACTGCTCTTCAAGAAAATGTTATGCTCTTTGCTTACTGGCATAGGAGAGTTATTCTTGAGTTTCTGCAATCTTTCTGAAATTTTCTTCACAGTCCCTTACACTTTATAGTTTAAAAAGAAATTCTGTACACACACGTATACACACACACACACACACACACACACACACACACACACACACACACACACATATATGTATATATACTGAATTCTATATGTATTGAATGAATGGTGACATGGGTTTTGGAACTTGTTAGACTTGAGTTTGAATCCAGGATCCATGACCTACTTCTTAAGTGATCCTGGGCAGGTTAAACTTTCTAAGACTCTGATGATCTCATCTGTCAAATGTGGCTGATTATAACTACTTTGAAGTATTATATTAAGGATTAACTTGCTTTAAGGATTGAATTGAATTGAAGACTGACTTAGTATTGATTTTAAAAACAAACAACTTGGCATAATCCCTGGCACATGGTGTATGATGAATCCAGAGTAAGCGTTATTATTTTCACTTACAGTGACTTTCCCAGGACACATCCTCCAAGTGGCAGTGCTTAGACTCAAGCTGTCATGATGTTTTGTTCAAAGCAATATATCCTCACAGAATTAGAAGGTCTCATGTCAAACTCTCCAAGGGGTCTTTTTTGGCAGCTCCATTCTGAGAAGGACCCTCTCCACTCAGCTCACTGTTGGATTACATCAATGGCTGCCCAGGGAGCTAGGCTCCCAAGCTGAGCCCATGACTGGACCATTCACAAGGAAAGAACTTCTGGAAGGCTGGCAGCTACATGGAGTGGATCAGAACCCTCAGTTCCATGAAGACCACATGCACCCGGCAGCTCAGAGCCTGTGGGAAGAGCAGGCAGGATGTGAAGCATTGGTTGAGGTTTCTGGGCTATACTCAGCTTCCCTGGAAACTGCACCTGGTCCAGCCCTGCCACAGCACTGGCAGGAGCTGCTGCTGCTTTCTGGGAAGCTGCAGGGCACCATAGAGCAGCACAGGGCCCAGGGATATGAACTGGGCCCCTTTGTCCACCTAGTGTGACTTCCTCTCTCCTCCACTGTCAGCTCCTATTTTAGTCCCATGTGATGGGGGATGATTTGCATTAGAGTCACTGGTTCCCATCTATGTCCCAGCCCAGACTGACTGTATGAAAATGTTGTTCACCAACACCTCCTTTTAATCTTCTATGGAAAGAACACACACAATATAATTCAGTTTTACTGACATCCTTATTAGAATCTTCCAAAACACACACATGGTACTTCATCCCATTAACATGTATTAAATACCCAGGTTTTGCTCCAAATGCTCTTGAAACAGAGGCGTGTAACCCTTTAATGTACATTACAAACCATATTGACCTGCCTCACTGTGTTCACAAAAGTGTGTAGAGAAGACAGACACCCATTCTGAGGTCAGAAAATCATAGGAAATTCTAATTCATGATAAATATACTATTTCCCATATTGCTGCTAGGCGACACCTGACAACCAGCTGAAAAAGGAATGTCAGCAATAGTCTGTGTGCTATACCCTTCTCCGTGAGGCAGCAATGTTTCTGATAGTTCCTCTATCATCACCATAATAATTCTGATCTCTTGATATGTGACAGGTACACTTATCAGGAGAAGCAGAAGAAATAAAGTTACATTTGTGAGCGTGACTCATTCTCCCATTATAGCAAGCTGACTAGACCTACAGGCCCACATGCCACAGGCCCTGAGAATACCAGAGAAGAGGATGAGATAGAAGGAAAGGGAGAGGAGGAGGAGAGAAGTGAATATAAGAGGCAGAGACATAGCTATAGAGACATTGATAGCATAGAAATTAGTAATAGAAACAGAGAGAGAGAAGGATACAGAGCAGAGTGGGAGCAAGAGAAAAAGAGAGAATGACTGAGACAGTGGCTACAGAGGTAAAAGGAGTTAGTGAGAGAGAGAGAGAACTATACACAGAGAAGGATAGATCTCTGTAATGAGAAGGAGAGAGAATTAACAACAGAGAGACAGAGAAATAAAAAGAGAGGGACAGTGACAGAGACAGAGGGATAGAGTGAAGGAAGTAGAGAGATGCCTAGAGGGAGGGAAGATGGATATAGAGAGAAAAGAACAGAGAGTAGAGAGAGATTTTGATATAAATATAGTTATAGAGAGGGAAAGAGAGAGGGGTAGACATACAGAGACAGAGATAGGGAAATAGGGAAAGACACAGTCAGAGAGAATTAGAGACTGAGAGAGAGAATGACAGAGCTATAGAGATAAAGGATATATGTGGGCACATCGAGTGGGATAGATATAGGAAGATAGAGATAGATATGTAGAAATAGAAGTAGGTGTTGACAAGGAGAAAGAAAGTTAGAGATTTGTGCACTTTTATATACGTATTGTTTCAAATTTTTTATTTATTGTTACACATATATTTATATGTATAAATGTTATATGTTTTATGTGTTATATAAATTTCTGACTTTACTTTTCTCTTTATATATAGTAAGTTTCTATATACCTCTACTGTCTATTTTAAGAAGAAGGATCTGGCCACCTGCTTCCAAAAAACTGACCGTGAAAACCCTACGAATAGCTGTGGAGCATTGTCTGATATAGCGCTGGAGGATGAGAGAATGGTGCAAAAAGACCAGGTAGAGATCTGCTCTGCTGTACATGGGATTGCAAGGACTTGGAATTGGCTCGACAGTAATTACAACAAATTTGTGTATGTAAGTATGTATCTATCTACATTTCTATCATTCTTTCTAATCTAATGCACTGTAATGCTGTATAACCAACCCTCCAAAACATAGTGGCTTAAAACAACAATCAGGGGCTGGCCCAGTGGTATAGTGGTTAAGTTTATGCACTCTGCTTTAGTGATCCAGAGTTCACAGGTTCAGATCACAGGAGTGGACCTACGTGTCGCTTGTCAAGTCATACTGTGGTGGCGTCCCACATAAAAAGTGGAAGAAGATGGGCACGGATGTTAGCCCAGGGCCAATCTTCCTCAGCAAAAAGAGGAGGATTGGTGACAGATGTTAGCTCAGTGTTAATCTTCCTTACCAGGAGAAAAAAAAAAAGTAACCTAATCATTTGTTAATTCTCACAGGTCCATTGATCAGCTAGGATGTTCTGCTGAACTAGACCAGGATCAGGTAGGAATTGGTCACATGTTGGTCAGCTGATGGGTTGGCTGGGGGCTGGCTGGTCAAGGTGTCCTGGGGTGGAATGAATCAGCTCTGTTCCATGTGATATTTCATCCTCCAGCAGGCCAGCCTGGATTTGTTCTCATGACAATGGTGAGGGTCCAAGAAACCTAGCAGAAGTGCATTAGGCCTCTTGAGGCCTTGACTCAGAACTGGAACCCCAAATCTTCCTCCCATATTCAAAAATTGGGAAATAAATTGTTCCTCTTGATTGAGGAGCTGTGAATTCACTTTGCAAGGAGAAAGCTCCAGGTTGGAAATTTGCAGTGAGCACATTTGGCCCTGTGTCTCGCATTGAATGCAACTATAACCCCTGACTCTGAGGACTCTGAGCATGGAGAGAATCCTAACGGCTTTTGTCCTCTCTTTATCCTCTCACTGCTTGACCTAGAAGGAAGACACAGTTGCAGGAAATGCACAGCAGAATAACAATGCTAAAGTCCCATTTATCTGGCCAGAGGACTGGAAGAGGGATCCCTGTGAATTGAGAAGTTGTTGTAGAGGTTGTACAGAAGAGAGAGTTTAAGAAAGAAATCTCATACAACGGGATTTGAACAACTGTTTTTACCCTCTAGCTCTGCAGGCATAGATATGACCCTAAAGAGCCTACCATTGGCTTTGAAGACTGATCTAGGGGTAAACCATTGACCAGGTCCTAGACTGGTCAGTGGGTGTTGCACACAGGATAGATCTGAGTAGTACTGCAAAGGCTTTGAAATCTGCACTAATTGGAACTGCCCACCTAAAGCACGTGGGAACTTGGAAACCCTAACTGGATAAATTGGCTGCTAACAAAACACTCAACATTCTCCATAGTATTTAAACACCGCCTAGAGCCCCTAGCATAATATTCAAAATGTGCAAGATTCAATCCAAAATTAATCTGTGGTATATGTAGAACCAGGAAAATCAGAACATTTCACAATGGAAAAGCCAGTTAACAGATGCCAATCCTGAAATGTCATACATGTTGGAATAAGGGAGAATTTAAAGTAGCTATTATGACCATGGGAAGAAATGGAAAGAGAGGTAGAGATAGAGGTAGAATGTAAAATAGATAAAAGAGATAAAAATAGAGAAATAGAAAAAGAAAGATAGGTAGTGCAGATAGAGAGATACAGATGGATAGAAATATAGAGAGATAAGGAGAGAGAGTAAGAAAGAAGAGAGATAAAGAGAAATAGAGAAGGAGAAGGAGACAGAACTGGAAGGGGAGATAGAAAAACAGAGAGGGATGGAGAGCAATAGGAAATAGAGAATAAAAAAAAGTTATGGACCTAGAGATGGAGAGGTGGAGGGATATGAAGTGATAGAGAAAGGAAGATGGGCGAGACAGAGAAATAGAATGGTGGAGAGAGAAAGAGAGCCAGTGCAAGAGGCTGAGCTATGAAGCAATTTATGGTAGTGTCTAAGTTCAGTGCATCATTAGAGTTGCATAACGGTAATTTCCTAAGTTTGATATTTCTCTGGAATTTGTTGGTTGTAATACTCCCACGAAGAAGAACTTTTATTCATGAGCCCTGTGATATCCTGAAATACAGTTTGTACAGGAATGGCAAAGCAAATCTTTGATTCTTTTATTATTTCTATTTTATTGTTTTATTTCTGTTCTTTTAGTGAGAATGGTATTTGATGCCACAATATGGATGCTAAGACAGCTCATTACTTCTGATTTCTTATTGCTTTCTATGTTTTTCAGTAGATAGCTAACAAAATAAGCATTTTTTAGGAAAAAGCAGATTCAGATCATAGATCATAATGTTTTTAGTAAACTTCTAAAATTTTATATTTGCATTTTGCCTCATACTGAAATCCTGATTCTGTTAGGAATCAAGTTAGATATTGACATAAATTTATAAAAATATAAATATACACAATATTATAATTACCACTGACAACACTACACCCAGAAGATGCAATTTATAATTTTTTTCTCTTTCTTTCTACCCTTCTTCCCTCCCTCCTTTCTTCCTTCCCTCCTCTGTATCTCTCTCCCTATCTCTCTCAGGGTATATTATGTTCCAAGAATATATTCTACTCCAATAGTGCCCTCTTTTAATTACTGTAGCTCAATATATCTTTTTACTTTCTGGTGGAGTAGTTTTCTTTTATTACTTTTTAAAGAAAATTCTTTCTGCTCTAGTGTGATGACATTCTCTCCATTCTTAGCTGTAAACCATGACTCTGTCCCAGCAGGGATGTTCTGGACTCTGAGGCACTTGAGCTTGATTCCTGCATAGCCACCTGGAATGTTCTCTTGCAGAGCTGCTGCTGTGACCCCTCATGTCCCTGCACATGGGGTCCCTGAGGCAAAAGGAAGAGCAGCCTGAGTCCCCCCTTTCTCATTCCCCAGCTGTCTGTTAGGACAGCACAAAATGAGTCACCTCAGAGAGAGACCAAAACAGTGATGGAGAGGGGCATTGTTCTACATTCTACTATGAATACTGTAAACACATTTATAAAAGTAGGGGGTGAAAATCTGTGTGGGCACCACTTCAATTCTCCCAGGATTTCACTATTCTTGTTGGATCACCTATCTACCCATCTGTGGATCCAAGTAAATCACAGATATGGGTACACATCCTGAGAGGAGGGCTGCCTAATAAAACACAGGATGACCAAGGAAATCTGAATTGCAGATAGACAACAAATACTTTTTGAGTTCAAGTGTGTCTCAAATATTGCATAGCACCCTGCACTTCTTTATTTTTCACTAAATCTGGCAACACTATGTGAGGTGGCCTTTTTACTTGAGGATAAACATAGATCCCCTAACAAATTGACTCAACACACACATGCACACACACAGACACACACACATTCGTTTGACTTTGAGGAGAGTCAAATGTAGACCAATAACTGATCCTAATTTCTTTTACTAAAGTGGATGCAATGCTCATCAGACTTGCTGTTGTTGTCTCAGTTTACTTACAGGTGTGAAAATGAAGATGATTCAGGGCAAGAATAAAAAAGCTGCATCGTAGGACAAGACCCACAAGTTGCAGGGAAGTTTGCCCAACTCAGGACTGCTCCCTGCACTAGAAAACAGGCGAGCTTCATCCATGGTTCTCCTGTCCACGCCTTGTGCTCCAGATTGTCCCTCCCTCTGTTCTGGGCTCTCAGTTCTCCTGGCTCTTCCTTTTCTGGAGAGGGCCTGCTCTCAGCTTGCAGAGGAGGGCTCTCAAGGAATGGGTTGGAGCAGAGAGGCAGGGCGCCCTCCCCAGTCTTCCCCCAGCTCCACCCTCTCTGGGTAATCAGCTGGGTGGTCTTCTAGGAGAGCCCCGCAGTCATTACCCTGCCTGTGACAGCTGTCCAGAAGCGGTTCTAACTCCCTGCCTTGTGTTCTGGACTCACTATCTTTTGAGCAGGACTGGAGTTCTGAGAGGGGATTCTGCTCCTCCTGTCATCTCATCCCTTTCCTTATAAGACCCCAGGAGAAAGGAATGCTGTGGGCTCTAGCCCTCCTTCTAGCTCTCCTGGCTCTTGGTAAGTATGTTGCCTAGATGCTCCTGGGACTTTTCTTTCTTTTCTTTTTTTTGGCAATGGGAGGCCATACTAAGGAATTACTGTACCTCTTTCTCATTACTTTTTGTTGTTCCCATTGCAGCCACTCAGGTATCTTCCAATTTGGAAGGGAGACAGATGTCCATCACCAGACGGGCTGGGTCATCTATTATAATCACTTGTGATATTAAACAAAGCAGCGACTATGTCCACTGGTACCAGTACCAGGAGGGGATGGCCCCACAACGTCTTCTCTACTATCAGGTCTCCAGTTCAAAGGTTGTGATGGAATCTGGAATCAGTTCACGGAAATACCATGCTTATGAAGGCACAGGGAGGACCTGTAAGTTGTTACTCGAAAATCTGGAAGAAAGTCATGCTGGTGTGTATTACTGTGCTGCTTGGGAGAGGCACAGTGATTCAGACCTCCTCTATACTGCATTAAAAATTTTGCTTGTGGCTGCCAAGAGCAGCCTTGACACACGGGGTAGACCAGCCCCTACCTCCCTTCCTGCCCTGACTTCACTGTACTCTGAACAAAGAGAGACCATGAGCTCAATGTCCAACCCCCACCCTTATATCCCACTGGCGTCCCCACTCCCCCAGTGAGCCATAGCACTTTCCTAAAGATTCATCTCCCATCTCCAGGACTTAGACAAGCTATCTGGCAGACAGCATATTCTTTCAGCTCCTCCAGGAGCTGGTGGGATCCATTCAATCTGCTTCCTGAGACAAAGAAGGTCAACTAGATTTGATATGTTTAGGGAGACATTTAGAAAACAATATGAGAAGGTTAGTGGTACTGAATCACTTATCCAGTCTTTACCCAGAGAAAATGGCTGGGAAAGGAGCTTATGCATTACTCAGGAAAATGAGAAATGATGGAATGAAAACTTTGGACTTCATGAAGACCTCAAGCTGGTATCCGATTTATCTTTTGGACAAACTGATATTTCCCTCACCATAACCAACCATAGCACTTTTGATACAGTGAAATTTAGGGGAAAAGTGAGTGTTGTAGATCTGCCAACAATTGTATTCACTTACACCTTCTTTTGAAGTTCAGCCATAGCCAGAACTGTTCTGTCTTAAACAAGTAAAGCCAAAGCTCCTTTCCACCCCTCCCCCTAACATTGACATGGTCACGTTGTAAACTGGAATGAGTCTTATCAGATCATTTTTGTATCAATAATTAGAATTAAGGGACACTTTGGGTATACAGAAATGCTGGATTCACATGTGTATGGTCTCTTGTGTACTGGATCCTCCAACTCTTCCAGAACCCTTCACCTTGACTCTAGCTTAGAGTTTAAGCTCCTGAAATAGTGTTTCTCAAACTGTGGTCCACAGACCACATACGTCAGAAGCACCCGGGAGGTTTGAATAAAAGTGCAGATTCTGGGTAATATTCAACACAATAAATCACAATCTTAGGATGAAGGCTGAAAATGTGTATTTTTCATTGACATCCACACTGATTCCTATAAAAATTGATATTCAAGAACTGCTGCCCTTCCAGATAGGGTGATGTGTCTCCCTCTGAAATGGGCTGGTTCCCAGCCTGACACAAGAATACATTCTAGAAGGGTGCTCATGGTCTTCCTCCCAACACACAAACCCCTCCTCTCTTATCACACCCCTGGATGCTGCTGCTTTAACAGGTCATCACATTTCTCCATGATAATTCCACCAGAACCACAGGTGGAAACTTCAGTTCCTTCTCACTTCTGTAAATTCAGGCAAGAAGAATTGTATACTAAATGAATCAGCTTTTAGTTGCTCAACTGTACCAGAAACCATGTATTTTAACTGTTTTGCAGCTCTATGAAAGTTTATTCCATATTCTCATTTATATTTTCCTAATCATGTTAAGGCTTTATTCTGAATATTTATTTCTTTGATTTTCTTTCAATTGAATTTTTGTGTATGGGGTAATGTAGCAATCTGAATGTGGGGATCCATTTCTCCTCCAATTATTGACTAATTCCTCATTTCTCCCACAGTTTTTCATTTCCACCCCTGTGATAAATAAGTTTCCATAGGCTTACACAGCCCTTTCTGCTCTGTTTCTTTTCCACTGTATGTGTTCACTTATGGTGTTAGTTTCTTTAAGAATAGAGCTAGTGATGGAGTCATTGTGTATGCACAACTTCACCTTTGCAAATAGGGCCAAATTCGAATTTTCTCTATTCCTGTGCCAGGAACAGAGTAGTCAAGTTAGTATAACTTTATAGTAATTCTTGCTTTTCTGTAAGCAATTTTCTTGCTTTCTTTTTCAAAAATTTCTTGGCTTTATTTTATGCACGAAAAAACCCTCAATGTATGCATATTTATTTCTTTATAAAGTAACAAGTCATAAGAATTCTGGTAGAAATGCATTGCATATATTACAATACATACCCCAAAATAAACACTTTAAAAATATGAGATAAAAACAAATACAAATAGTAGATCTGACACTCTCTTCCCACACACCAATGTATTGTCTTATGCACCCCACTTTGGAAACCACAGGGCCACCAACACCAATGCCAAAAATATAGTTCATTCTCAATTCTTCCTACTTCATCACTTACCACACATCCCTCAGACAAATCATGCTCAATATCTCCTTTTTTCTTCAAACCAAATTCTCACTATCCCCTTATAGTACACTTTTGCTTTATTCTCTGAATTACTTCTGGGCTTATGAATGAACACTTCATGTAGTCTTTTCATGTTCTTTAGACAGAAGTACCCCCAAAGCTGATAAATCTTGGGCTTGGTCAGATCTTCAAAGAGACCTTTTTGAAGAACGTACAGGCAGCCCGACTTTCATCATCTGTTGACTGAGATTTCTAGTGTGTGCATCATAGAGTCCCATTATCTTCAGTGGTTATAAACATGAGGTTACTGTTGTGAAAGGGCCTGTCCCTGCATCTGACATGTCCTGGGTGCTCTGGATGAAGCTGTTGAATTTGAAATGACAACTTCACTCCACGAAAGGTGCTCACACTAGAAAGGAGGAAGTGGGTGTTCTCATCCTGCCTCAGCTGCTCGTGGTCCTGTAATATTGAAGGAGTTACCTGTTTGGGGATCTGTTTTCTCCTCTTTGAAAATAAAAAAACAATGAGGCTTCTCATAGGATAAATTCCTCTTTCACATTTAAGCACCTAAAATTCTGTGTTTCCTTAGCAAACCTATGAATTGGTTTTTAAAATGGGGTTACTAAGTCTTATAAAAGACAAATTATTTTTTTAAATAAATATTTACTCAACACACAGTGTTATAAAGATGTAATTTGGAGATAAAAGAAAGAAAATTGTTCCCACAGTCCTTTTCTCAAAATATATCAATGGCTTTATTCTTTTTGGTTTTCTAGGCTTATCCATGTCCCTAATAATTGTCCTGTGTGTACATCGAATTTGTTCCATATGACTCAAATGAAGAAGTCAGATTAGATTAGTTCTCAGATTCTATGATGACCAGAAGAGTGCTGTCCTACGTCAGATAAAGTATGCCAGGATCTCAAAGGTGAAATTAAAAGGTCCAAACTTCAGTACCTGGATCTCTGCTCACCCATCTGCCTGAGTCTGATCTGCTCTCACACACCTACTCCTCCCAGGCTGACTGAGGTCTGGTCCATTGGAGTGGGTTCATTCGCGGCAGCAGCAGGAAGACCCAGGATGAGAGGACGTCCTGCTCTGTCAAGCAACACCTATTTCTCTTTTCCTGGAGACCAGGGGGTCTTGATGAGAACCCTCCAGACTCCACACCAGGGCTGAGAGGGAAAACCCTGGCTACTCTTTGACTGTGTCCTGCCCAAGAGTTTTCCTCTATTACTTTTTAAATGTGTGTCTCTTTTAGATGAGTATGACCTTTCAGTGCCCCTTAGAGAGGAGCACAGACACACCAGAGCAGGAAGAGAAGTAGAGGAAAGGAAAACAAATGTCACCTATTGAAATCACCTTCTAGACCCAACATGGAGCCACTCCTGCCCAAGGTGCCAGGTCACCAAACCGAAACCTAGATAACTTTCCTGTCCCTGTAAATGCCATGCTTGATCAGAAACACAGTCTATCTAGCCAGCCAGCCCCCAACTGCCAAGAATCTGTAATGATTTCGTTGTTCTCAATAAGGTCAGATATGCAGCTCCAGCCAATCACCTTAAGCCAAATACTCTTTCCTTATTCCCTGATTGAACTTCTGGCCTTATAGGGAAATCACTGACCTCCTCATGAATCCTTTGAGTTTCTCCATTGCTGCTTCTAAGGCTCCATAGAACTTCTCTTGCCCAAAATCCTTGGGAATAGGGCTCCACTGCTTGTGAGGCACTGTGCTCCCCAGTCCATGGATTGTGTTCCCTTGAATAAGTCATCAATCTCATTACTAAATTGTATTATTTTTGTAATTTGACACACTGAAAAGAATATTTGACTTGGGGTTGGGACAGACTTCATTAAAATTCGCTGGTTGTTGTCAACAGTTGTCAAGCCTTAAATTTGAACCATATTTGAATTAAACTGTTTATGATAATTGAAAGAAACATCATCTTGAACATAGAAAATGTGAAAAAAATAACATTTTTTTTCATAAACCAGTAAGTAGTTGTGGATTTTGTCCCCCAATGTAATGTTTTCTTAATGGTGAAAATCTAGAATATAGAGAAAAATGTAAAGAAAATTGTTCACCCAGTCTCTCACCACACAATTGCTCCCTGACTATATTGAGACTCTTTCCACTGTCCTTTTGCTATACAGATGTCACTACAATGATCACTTTCTTTTCCACTTTGCATTTTACCACAAATTTGCTGGACATCTACAGAAGGTGTAAAGAACAGCCCTGGAATATTGTTAGCAAAGTACTAATGCAATCTGGTGGTTTCGAGGTGAAACAATAATCCAACCATTTCCTGAGCATTTCTGATACTGAACCAAGTGGTCTCTCCTCCTGATGAGTTAAATAAGACTCTACACCAGTGGAAGTCATCTCACAAAGTAAAGTGCATTTGCAGCAAATAGGAGGCCATGAGGAATCATTTCCAAAGTCATGGAGTCCCCAAACAAAAGGAAGCAGGAACTTTTATTTTGGTTGGGAAATAAATATTCAAAGGGAGAGATGGATACAGTGCAGATTATGGTAATGAGGCTGAATCTCCTCTTGAAGAGACCTTTGAGTTACAAATAAGGCAAGGTCATGGTGTAGCTCTTGTAGGGAGGCTTGGTTAGCTTTAGGGTGGTTGCCGGTTGTGCCTCCTTAACATAAGAAAATAACCTGGAAAAACAATTAAATGCTTCCAAACCCACCCTTGAGCTCCTCAGGGCACTAGTAGGTGAGATTTCTGTGCAACTGGGACTGGGCTACATGCTTTGCTCACGTTATCCTGTTTACTCTCCAGGCTACCCCATGAGGTCCCTTTTTACAGATGAAGAAAAGAAGGTGACATAACTTGACCAAGAATACAGAGTTATTGTATTATTTTAGGGCTTTTAAAATATCTTTCTGATGAGAACTCTGAGCAAAATGCTCCAATGCAACTCAGATGGTGAGCGTGGTTTCTGGCAGGGATTTCCATTCTGTGCTTGTCCCTCTCTCAGAAGCAAGCAACACACTCATTGCTCTATTAGCATCAAGTGGGAAATGAAGCATGAGATTTGTCTCCAGCCAGACCTGGATCCATATCCCTACCTCATTCTCTGTAGGTGTTGTCAGCCTATAAAAACAGAAATGAGTTTAAGGGAAAGTGTTTATTTGGATCAAAGAATTGCAATTTGCTTAGCACAGATTTTTATAGAAAACATAATTGCGCCCCAATTATAGGAGAGGGCTTCAGAATTTTTATGGGTAAAAGGGCGGAAGTGATACCAGCTCAACACAAGGTTGACATAAGGGAAGCCATATTTTAGAGAAGAAAACATATTGTTACTTTAAGTCACCTCTGATTAACTAACCTAGCTGGATATGCACCCTACAGGAGATATACATGCTCTGTAGATTTTTTGGCCCCTCCCAGCTGCAATAAGTTGATAACTTTGTTCTTTTGAGTTTTTAGGAATGTGGTGACCCCAGGGCAGGTAGTCTATGCTGATAGCCATCATCAATGACAACTGAAACATCTAGGTATAGGATGTTGCTCTGGTCTCTGATGCATATCTAGTAAACAAAAAGGTTATCAGGAACTAACACCAGATGTCTGCCTCACCTGGAGATTAGATGGATGCCCCCACCTGGAGACAAGCTACCTCCCTCACCAAGAGACTAGCCCTTTGTATAACTGGCCTGTACTCTTTGTTCTGTAAGATGGTTCTTTAGGACATTAGTTAGCAATCTTCCCCCTTGATAACAAGCTGTAATAAAACATTTTCTCTCCTACCACCCTGCCTCTCTACTATTGGCATGTCTTGCAGTGGGCAGATGACCCCCTCTTGGATGGTAACAAATTTTGTGACTCTGGTGGGACATGAAGTCCTGCTCATGACCAGTTGACTGTGGATGGGCCACCTGTTGGGTAAGTCCCTAGTACCTGTGAAGACTCTCTTTGCCTTGGGGATCTGCCCTTCCTGCTTTCACATAGCAATGCTGGCTGCCTCCTAACACTGACTGTGGTAGGAAGAGAAATGGCTACATCTGGTGAGTCCACAGACTCTATCTGGAATAGGGTAAATTACCTCTGGGATGCTCACAAACTCCCTTCCCCTCCATCTAAGGTCCTTTCATTTATGGCAGGACCATATGGGGTCCAATAGGACCATCGAGGGGCACATTTGGAGTGGAAACAGTTATAGGACTCTTTACCCTAAATCTGGGAACTAGTTCACTGGTGTCTGGTCTTTCTGTGTCTGTGTCTGTGTCAGTATATACATACAATGGAATACTACTCAGCCATAAGAAAAGACACAATTGTCCCATGTGCAACAACATGGAAGGACCTAGAGGGTATTATGTTAAGTGAAATAAGCCAGAGAGAGAAGGACAGACACTGCATGAACTCACTCATATATGGAATATAAGTGAACACACGGACAGAGAGAACTGATTGGTGGTTACCAAGGGGAAGGGGGGTGGGGGGGCACAAGGGGTGAAGGGTTACATCCACAAGGTGACGGACAAACAAAAATGTACAACCAAAACCCCACAGTGTTATAAACTAAGACATCAATTAAAAAAAAAAAAGATTAAAAAAAATTGGCTGTTTGGGGACTGCATTTCTTGGTGATAGTAACAAACTCTTTTTAGAAATTACCTTGTTTGTTACAGCCACTTTGGGAAAAGCCCCCTAAAATGGGGATAACTGTAAACAGCTGGCAAGATAACCCAGGAAAATTGAAAATTACAGTGGCCATTTTGGGCTCCTTTTGAGTTTTGTAACCGAGAAACAAAGAAATCTTTAAAGAGTCAAAATCTCCACCTTTTGACCTAAAGTTTCCAGGAGCTGTAAATGTTTACAAAGAACTGCAGAATCTTACCAAGCTTGTTTTGTGTCCTGACAGCTTGGCTTGATAATTGTCAGGTTGGGGGGCCTCAAAACTATGGCAGGAAAAAACGTGGTTGCATTCCATTTTGTGGTCTGAGATGTTTGAACAGAAATTCAGGTTATACTCCCATTTGTGGCTAAGGGTCGTACCAAACTTCTGTTGGCCTCAAGGAAGTTACATTAGCCATTAGAAGAAAGCCTTGGCTTGGCCTTCATTGTGAGGGTCTTTGTTTTAGCATTGCCCAAAAATATTCATGATCTAGTCCTAGATGCAGCATAAATATACTTTTTTTTTTTTTTTTTTTGATGAGGAAGACCAGCCCTGAGCTAACATCTGTTGCCAATCCTCCTCTTTTTGCTGAGGAAGACTGGCCCTAGGCTAACATCCATGCCCATCTTCCTCCACTTTATATGGGACGCCGCCACAGCATGGCTGACAGGCAGTGCGTCGGCGGACGCTCGGGATCCGAACCCGCGAACCCTGGGCTGCCAAGCGCGGACTCAACCACTGCGCCACCGGGCGGCCCCCATAAATATACTTTTGACCCGCCATGTCTAAATTCTGAAATAATGGGAAGCACTAATTTGATCTCCACCTGTAGCCCCTTAGGCTGCATTTTCCCAAACTGGGCAACTTTTAGCTATGAGTGTGTAGTATGAGCTACTGAGTACTCATTGACTTATTGATCCTTCTCCTCCTAAAGATGGTCACTCTTAATTTTGTGTCATTTGTCATAAAAAGGAAAAACCATAACACAAGTCAGAGGCATCTCTACAAGCATGTTTTCTGGGAATACGCACATGAGGTGAAAGTTGTTGCTAAGGGCAACTTGGAAGCCAAACAGGCCACAAATTTGGTGGGCATGGGACAAGCAGTTAAGATCCATTAGGGTGCTTGCCACCCCAAGGAGACTCCCATGAGAGGTTAAGTTGGTCATGGAATGGGGTAGATGACACAGGTCCCCTGCCAATGTCAAGAAAATGTCTGTGCAATGATGAGGTACTCTGTAAAGCACACACAATCCCCAAGCCCATGGTACCTTCCACCTAGGTGTTAATTTGGCTCCAAGAGACCCAAGGCTTAGCTAAAGCTGTTAATGTGCATATAAGATAAGGTTTTTTTTTTTTTCTTTTGTCTTGTTCATGTCTTGAGAGCATGGCTTTGTGATGCTTCTGGTCTCCACCATCCAGAGGATGCATGTATTAGCATGCCTCTTGGTGGCCAGTTGCATAGACTGGGGTTCTGAGGAGCACTCTGTCCAGCTGTGTCAGCTCTAAGGGGAGTTTGTTATAAGGGGTCCCAGTTCCTTTCATAAGGAGCCTTTGTTGTCTCAACCTTCATTGCTTATTAGTGCACTACCACCTGTGCAGTGGAAGTTTTTGCTTTCTTGGACTATTTTTGTGAATGACCTTTCTGGATCTTGTGAGAATGTCTTCTTTTGCACTCATTTTTGGGGACACCTCCCATGTCCATGATTAAGCCATAAAGGCTTGTTGGTTTGAGTGGCTACTAATATCCTACCCATCAATGTAGCCAGACAATGGATCATTTAAATTGGAAAATCTTCTAAATTGGAAAATTTTTTAGAGGACTCTCATCATAATTGTTTTATTTGTACCTATGAGAAAAAAAAGAATAAAAAAATAATGACTAGTTTAAGATCCTGACTCAGGATATCAACTTTATGTGTTGTGTCTTCAAAATGAATATTATGTCTGGCTGGAAGACCCCCCTCCCCCAACAAGGTAAGTTGGTCTAGGGTTAAATTGTACATTTTGAAAGGAGGGCATTTGTTAAACAGTTTGTGCAGACTCTTAAAGATGTGACACATTGCCCTCAAGTTTTAGAACATAAAAATCTTTTCACTCACCTATTAAGTTAAAAATTTCCCTGATATAAAGAAGCAATTTAAAACATGTAGCTGTAAGGGTGAGTCAACTTATTTTGTCATTCCAACTATAATCCAGTTCTTTGGGGAACTGGAAGCAACCATCTTTGTCTTGTAAATCTCTACAATGCTGGGGGTGTGGCTCTAGAAAGCAGTTCATAGTTCACTTGTCCTTTACCCAATCCCAAAGCCTCCCCTGTTCCTAGACATTGGGACATTAGAAACAGATGATGTAAACATGTCCCAGAAACTCCATCTAGAATAAAAAATACTTGACTGTTTTCTCTGTGCCTTTATGATATAAATTTTCTGCTCCCATTTTCTCTAGGACCTAAGAGCCATTGTTTGAAATGCAAATGATTCTCATAAACTAGTATTGGACATGATTCATAAAAATTCAATGGAAGCTATAAGGTCTCTGTCTGTGTCCACCTGTGTGCTCATGTATGTCTATATGTAAGTTGTATATGTGTGATATTTTACCTCCAAATGATATGGCCAAAATTAAGAACGCTAATTACTTGGTTTAAAGTAAGCACTTATATGAATTATTCCTAAATGTGTTAGAAACTAACCCAAATATCTTTTAAGTTAACATGACAAATTAATCTTTGGTAAATGAAAGCTTGTTTAAGTTTGTTGGTTTGATTGAAATAGGCATGTCCTCCGAGTTGTCAGTATTTGGATAAGATGCAGACATGCAGCCTGGGTTTACTAGTCAAATAAGCTCATGTTATCTGTTATAAACTTGTCTGCAAAAATAGTTTTAAATCATAGCTAACTTTGTCTAATATCTCATGAAGTTTTTGTGAATAAACTAAACATGATTGTTGAAAACAAATGATTTAGATAGACGAACATGGGTAAGAGTTTTTGAGTACAATAATTATGCTTTATGGTCTGCATACTTGAAAAACAAAACAGCTTCCAAATTCTTTTTGGTAACTTAAAACTTTAGACTTTTGTTAAATCAAGTTAAGTGATAAAAATTTCTTGAGTATCTAGGTCATTTCCACATAAGATAAAACATTAGAAATTGATTATTAAGCATAGATTTGTATGCCTTTCGTTTCCTATCTTAGTGAAACTAAAAACTGCTTAGGCGTTGTTGATAGACATGTTTAGTACATGCTGAGAAATTTTCTATGAGAAAGAACATATTTCTAGAAAGTCTATATACAAGGAAAGTAAAATGCTTTCAGTAAAGAAGGTATAAAGATAGAAGTATTTGTTTATTTTCTTAAGAAAGATAAATTTGTCCTAAAGTATTAGGAAAGAAAAAAGGAAAAAACTTGGGACAAAGTTTTGAATGTAAAAAGTGACAGAAAGCTTGTGAAAGTAAAACCCTGAGGAGTTTTATGCATGGTCAACTTGGCTAAGATTAAAGGAAATCCAATTAAGTAAATGAGTTTTAATGTCAAATGTAAGCTGGTGCAAAATTAGAATTTGGCCTTCTCTCTCTTAAAAGGACAATTTTCTTGAAGCTTTAGTCTGCT
Source organism: Tapirus indicus (assembly GCA_031878705.1). Lineage (NCBI taxonomy): Eukaryota > Metazoa > Chordata > Mammalia > Perissodactyla > Tapiridae > Tapirus > Tapirus indicus. Next base: position 78,916,719 of record CM062917.1, read on the forward strand.
CTTGATAAATAAATTATAAAAAGTTTTCTTTACCTTTGAGCAGGTCTACATAAAAGACAGAAAAACTATGTTTTGTTAAAATAATTTCCTTGGTTCAAAAAGACTGAGGTATATTAAGGTTTTTTTTTTTTTTTTACTGTTTCTGTTGTCATGTTGATTAAATGCATAACTAAGCATTGTTTCACATTGGACCAAATGCTTTAAACCTTTTTGATATTTTTGACGAATGTCCACCCAAATTAAAGTCTTTCTTTTGACTTAAAAAATGAAACTTTGAGATCTTCTAATTAGCCCTGGGACTACTCAGAGAAATGTGTTCTGTCTCTTCCTGTAAAGAAGATACTAAACTGGTTAGGCTTATTTTGTATGTTAAATTACATGGGAAACATTGTCAACTAAGTGATGATAAACCTTCTTATGTGGTATTGTGTGGGTAAATGTTATTAATATAGATGTTTTAAAAATTATATAACATTCTTAAAATTCTGATCTGTCCTGGTTGTCAGCCATAATTCTAGTTATCATCTTGAAGAGTTGTATGTCATAGAATTAACCAAATTTCTTTGTCAGTTGCCACTTTGAAGTTTTTTTGTCATTTACAGATAGTTATTGTTTTACTCTGATGCTTTTGTAAAATATATTTCATCTTCAGAGAAATTCATGAAAAGGACTCTAACACTTACTCTAGAATACAGGTTTCTGATAAACTTTCAGATTATAAAACTAAACTCAGTAAGAAATTACAGAACTCTAATGGAGAAACTGATAACTTCATGAACCTGCTAACAGCAGATCAAGATCAAGAGTTGATTACATAGGACTAAATGAATCAATGAGGATTACAATTTATGACTTTTGCTTGAAATATTGCTAATTTTTAATGTTTGTTTTTCCAGATTTAAGGAAACCTTTTTCTCTTAAGCGAGCTATAACTTATAGCAATTTAGTAAATTATACATTTGTAATCAGAATTGAAACATTTATCTTTTTTCTCCCTATTTGATCCCTCCAGAATTTGGAAACTCTTACTGAGTACTATTTTCATGGCAATACAGTTATTTGCATAAATTCAATAAGAATCTGTTCTCCTTATAACAGGACACAATTGAAAACATTGGTTATGTTACCAAAGTTTTGACTGGAATTTCACATTTGAGAGAAACATGCAGACTCAGATATGACAAGACAGCTTTTGAGGAACAAAGATTGGAATTTATGAAATAAAGCCACTTGGAAATATTGGTCTGGTACCCTGTTACAGGGTTCCCAGCAACCTTACCAGGTGAATAAAGAAGGTCATTTCTCTGGCAGGTACAAAAAACCTTGAAATATTTGGGGGAATCTTAAGAAATGAAAGGAATTCACCCAAATCTATAGGTGCTGAAGGCTGTCTGAATACAAGTCCTTGGCTTTGCTTTCCTGACCTCAGGAGGCCTATTGAATTTCAGCCTGAGATGCCTTATAAAAAATTCCAGCAAAACAGATTTAAAAGAGCCTATGCTGCACTTATGTAAATAATTGGGCCAAGTTTATTGAAACTAGACTTATTTTGTAAACCAGGTAGTTTTAATTTTACCATCTTTGGCAAAAACAAGGGTGATTTTAGAGAGAAAAATTGTTTCAATAGAAATTATAGTACACATTCATGGATATTAAATTCTAGTTCTCTTAATTGTCTTTCAGGTTTTTGTTTTATGTCTGTTATCTTGACCGGATCCTGAATTCTTCTAGTCTCCTGAAATATCTGGCTACAGATCTCCAAACTAACGTTTTCAATCTTTTCATTTGGAATCATTGAGAACTGAACTTGCATTTTTTCCTGAAGACTTGCAAACTGAATCTGGACAATTTAATATAAACTTAAAAGAGATTCATATCTATTGCTGTGTAAGCCACTCAGAAAGATACCTGAACACCCAATGACATCAGCAGAGACATTTTAAACTGCAAAAGATGCTTTGACTCTGACATCTAGAAATCATTTTGACTGGCTGCCCCCTGGGCTCAGAAACTGGTTAATAATTAGCTCCCACCATTAACCTCACTTTTCTTTTTCTGTTATTAAATACCTGGTTACTTGCTTACCATCATTGATTGCTTACTATATACAGTATAGGCCTAACTTTGGGAGCCCACCTGCATCACCATCTTACTAAGAGACTGGTTCAATGACATGGAATGAACTGTGTCCATTATCAGCAGGATATCCCTCAAGATTGTGGAGTGAACAAAAAAATGGGGGATTGATACCAGCTCAACACAGGCTTACATAAGGGAAGCTGTATTGTAGAAAAGAAACCATAGTGTAACTTTGAATGACCTCTGATTAACTAATCTAGCTGTATATGTATACTCCAGGCTTATGAATTACTTAGGAATGTGATGACCCCTGGGCAGAGACTCTGTGCTGACAGCCATCATCAATGACAACTGAAAGATTTTGGTGTAGGGTGTTGCTCTGTTCTCTGACACATATCCAGTAAAACAGAAGGTTATCAGGAACTAAGACCAGATATCTGCTCCACCCAAAGATCAGATGCCTCCCTGACACCCAGAGATCAGCCACTAGATAACTGGCCTGTAGTCTTTGTTCCATAAGGTGGTTCTTTAGGACATTAGTCAGCCTTCTGCCTTGCTAGCAAGACATAATAAAACGGTTCCTCTCCTACCACCTTGCCTCTCTACTATTGGCATATCTTGTAGTGGGCAGATAACCTGCCTTGAGCAATAACAGAAGATGAGGTAATTTGTATTAAAGAAGAGTTCATTGATGCTAGATGAGGTAAGGCTAGGATTGTACTTCATAGATTGGCTTGGGATTCAGTCATCAGGCAAAAGGCTAAATTTGTACATCATTGATTGTTTAGCAATTCACTCATCAGCAAAGTCCATTTTCGTCAGTTCTTACAAAGAGGATATTCTTGTCCTTACTGATTACTTGGAATGTTGGTGTTTGGAAAATAAAGAAAACAAGATGAGCAAGGCAATTCCTCTGAAATGGCTGCTCTCACTCCATTTTAATATGACTCCAATCATGTTATTTTTTAAAATATGCAGCCATGGGAAAGTGATTTAAAACACCAGCCCCACTTTCCATATTTTTTATATTGAGTATAATAATATTTATCCCACAGGGTTATTTTCAGGATTTAATTTAAAAAATGAACATAAACCAATTAGTGTAGTGCTAGAGTATAGTCCACGTCCAATCAAAGAATGCTATCCTTGCTGTTATTATTCCACTGACATTCTTCAGGCTTCTCAGAACTCTCACCATATATCATCCCTTCTTTCACCTTGTTGTCAGACTTGTGCCTCCTCCCTCCCTCATCCTCTCACCAGTCACCACCTTGTGACCTCAGGGAAGCATCAGCTTAAGCCCTAAACTGACCTCCACCACCCACCATGGTTTGGTTCCTCTTGCTAGGTCACTGTGGGATTATCTTCACCAGGGCAGGACACAAGGTCATACTGCACTGCCTTGTCCTCCTCTGGGCCCTCCTGTTCCCAGTAAGTCTAACCCTCTTTCCTGGAGGAGGATGCACAGGAAGGTTCTGAGGCTCTTGCCAAGCCTGCTTCATTGCTGTTTCCCTTGTAGGTGAAGAGGCAGTGGTCAGGGAGGAACAGCTGGCCTCAGTGGTGGTGTGCACAATCACTCTGGCTCAGCTTGTCCATCCTGCCATGCATGGCCCACACCACAGTCAAGTACACCCACTTGATACCACTGCTACTGAACCAAAATGAGTTTGCCCCCTAGTGAGCTAAAAATCAGACCCTCCATCAGAAATGGTTGCCACACAATGTAAGGTATATTTTTGCAGAAAATAGGAGGCCACATGGAATTATTTCCAAAGCTGTGGCACTCTCTGAACAAAGGGAAGCAAGTTCTTTTATTTTGGGTGGGGAATGAATATTTAAAAGGGAAGTTTTTTTATCACTTGTAGAGTTGGGTACTAGCAGGGACAGGCACAGTCTGAAAACTTGCTGGCACATACGTCACATGTTAAGCTAATAAGACCTAGGCTCCTCCTAAGGCAGAGATTTTAGTATTAAGATCAGGAAAAAGGGCATTTTCTGGTCATCTTCAGGTAATCTGCCCAAGTGCTGCCCTTGAAGTGGGGCTCAATCTGCTTCAGGTTGGTTGGTGCTGGTATCTCTTCCTTATGTAGCTCTGCAAGAAACAACCTTGAGGGAGTGGTAAGCATCTTTAAACTTCCTTTGACCAGCATAGCAAATGCACTGGTGACACCACATTCATTAAAGGGCAAGAACACTGAGAAACTTCTCCAACTGGCCATGTTTGACTCAGATGTGCAGTGGGATTCAGTCCTAAAAGCGGATAAAGTTACCATGATTAAGGCCAAGGATGGCACCAGGTGTACGCTGTCAGTGGTGAGGGTAGAGAAACACGATGCAGGTGTGTACTACTATGCTGCCTGGAACCAGCACAACCCCAAGATCCACCCTTTCCCCTGTGCAGAAAGCACTCAGATGCTCTACTCCATCAAGTCCTGGCAACTTCAAACCACGTCTGGGTCTCTGGTTACCCTGGGGTCATCCCTTAGCATCCCAGACTCTACTAGACACCACCTTCACAAGTCTACTGCAAATAATGGATGAGAAAAAGAGCCGCTAGTTCACAGGCTGGTGCAGACTCAGGGAGCTGTCTAGTCAAGAGGGCCTTTCTAATGATCAACAAATTCAGTGTTTCTGAAGTATTGGGAGGAGGATCTAGCTGGTAAATCCAGTAGCCACTAGCCACATGTGGCTATTGAGCACTTGAAATGTAGCCAGAGCAGTAGTCCAAGCTAAGATGGACTGCCCATGTAGTCCAAACCATATTTTGAATACAAACCATATTTTGAAGTTAAGATAAAAAAGTGAAATACCTCATTAATGATTTTTGATATTCATTATATGTTGAAATGATATTTTCAATAGCTTGGGCTAAATAAAAATAGTACTAAAATTAACTTTACCTGTTTCTTTTTACTTTTTTTAATGCAACAACAAAAAAATTAATTTGTCCCTTGAATTGGTGACTCACATTTATTTCTATTGCATCATTACAGACTAATAATTTAAGAACCTGACCATCTCCCCTGAAGAATGCATAAGTGAAATATCTTGCAAATAATTTCAAGGGTAAAGGACTCTCTGGAGATTGACCACAAAGTGGTTGAAAGCCTAGACTGGAAGTCAATTCCTAAATCCAGTTTCCAAATTGTTGCCCCACCAACCATCAATCATTTTACAGCAGAGGAGTCAGCCATTAGAGGCACAGGAAACAATATTGACGACTTCTCAGTGCCCTCACCCATTGGCAAGCCTGACACTCAGATCATGTTGGTAGATAATAATCCTTATGGCAGGGTGATGCAATCAACCCTGGTGAGACTTCTGGCCCTCTACTTTCCACTTCTCCCCTTATGCCACCCCATATAGGAATTTGGGTGGATCTCCAGCTTCTCTGGTCCTCTGTTCTCTCATCTGTGAAATCATGTGCTTTAACTGCTGAAATTATGTGGCTCTGATATTTGTATTAAAGCAAAATCATGAGAAAAGATGTAGCTATATTCACTACCTTCTTATAAAGCCAGTCAAATTCTTGAAAAGAAAAGAAAATCCACATTACTGATCCTACAGCCCCAAACAAGAAACTCCACTGCTGCTATATATGAAGGGGGGGAAAATGCTCTTTGAGATCTAAGTTGAGTTGACAACTTTTCAATTGAAAATTCAAAGTTTATGTACAGTTTAATAGCATTGATAAAAGTGTTTAATGAAAGGAAAGTCTAAATGATCTGAAGGAAGTGAGTTCCTCAGGTTATTAACTCATCCTCTGTCTCTTTGAGCTTGTTTTTGCAGTTAGAAATTTATAATTAAGAAAAGCCTCTTGTGAAAGAGCCCAACATGCCAACCTTTTACTGAAGGCCTAGGTCAAGGCTAAGACCTCCCAGTATCTGCAAGAAGGGGGGACTGAAACTTACTTTTGCTCTGTTTTCATGTTGTTCCTTCATTTCATCTTCCCCATTGTCCTAATAAAACAGAACGCTTTCCTCTTCTTGCACCCATCTCAGTGCCTGATTCCATGGAGGAGTGAGCTCTGTGAACTGGTGATAATAAGGAGTGCAGCCAAGAGAAAGGACAAGCTCCACATTTGTCTTCTTACAGAACAGCATCATCCACATTCCCTAAGGGGAGCTGGCCCAGTGCCTTTGCTGTGAACCTCCACACCACCCTAAACCCCCATCTTCACCCCTCACTGACTCCTGCTTTGCCCTTTATGAGATTTGTGATTTTTGCTAATATCTTAACTCATCTTAAAGGGGAGAATTGAGGCTGACACTCAGGTTCCTGGTGTGGACAAAGTGGGTAGCAAAGTCCTTCACTGGGACAAGAAGAGACAGGTTGGGGGGAGGGAATGAGTTCACCCTGGGCAACATACAATGTCAGTTTCAGCTTGTTGGGGATCAGAATTGGCCGCCCCAAAATGTGTCTCTTTGGCGTGATTATTTTTAAGAATAAAATACTCTGAAAGAAGCTTTGACCGCCCCCCCCCAACTGCCTAAAAGAATTTAAAATTGAAAGGCCTGTTCCAGGAAGGAGCTAATAGCACAAGATAACTCTAATGTAATGTAAAATGCATCTCTCAAGTCACATTGTCTATATTTGGCCTATTTACATTTTCAACTCCATGTAAATTTCCTTCCTCCCCCTTAGAGCCCCAAACCACTACCCCCAACATCCTCCTTTGTCTTTAGCAGAGGAAGACATTTAAGTAGGAAGCTTGGCCATTTTGGAGAGTTGCTCAGTTTTCCTGTATTTCTCCCATGTATACACATTATGAAGCTTTGTTTGATCTTCTCCTGTTATTCTGTCTCATGTCAGTTTAATTCACAGCCCTGCCAGAGGGATCCAGAGGATAGAGGATTTGTCTTCCTCCCCTACAAGCTCCTACTTTGGACATACTTGAACATGCCCAGTAGTCAGCTGGATGTGTGCCTATAGAGCTCAGGAGAATGTGTGGGAGGGAGATGGACCTGGAATTTCCTCCTATTATCCCTTCCCCCATCTCTCCCAAGATAATTAAAGCCAAGAATGGAAAGAGATCCCTCAGGCAGAGAGGTAAAATGAGAAGAGAAATCCAGAGAAGAGCAACTTTTGGTGGACTGGGGAGGAGCAGTCTGTAAAAATACCCAAGAGAGATGGACACTCTTGGGTTGGAAAAAGGAAAACAGACAAAAAAGGAAACTCGGGAGTCCAGAAAGAGGAAACGCAGTTTCATAGAGGAGGGGCTGGGGTTTAGTAGAGACATATTGTTCAGGTGGCTGAGGGAGAGGACATAAACCTGAACCTTAAACAGAACTAAACAAAGCAGAATAGAGTATTCAGACCCCTGAAGATGCCAGTACCTGCCTAAGCTGTAGGGTGTGGGGGCAGCTGGACAAATGGAAGCAGATTGATGAACCAAATTCTCTCCAGCTGGTTGCAGATGTTGTCTGTAGGCCCAATGATGTATAACACAGCCTATACCACCCTCCATTCTTCTCACTAACTCTGGTCTGACAACTCACTGGGGTTATTGAGGGTTTATTCTGTGACAGGCAATGAGAGAAAGCAGAGAGGACCAAGATGATAGCATTAAGCCATGTGGTCTCTCCATCAGACAGTTTACCATGGTTAGGAGCCATATCATTCCATCTTTATTATACCCAAAGATCTTAGCATAATCCCTTGCACATAGTGGGAGCTTCATGAATACTGTTTGGATTAATGAGTCCTCTCAGAGTTCTACTATGGCCATTTGTACTATATGGTCTGATCTAAGGTGGAGGACCTTGCACTACTTGTCTTCACTTAGACTGGATGTGCTAACTGGTGTTGAGGAAACTCCTTCACAATGAGGCAAGAGAGCTATGTTCACCCTTCCCAGTGGGAAATTTGAATTGGTTGACTCAGCCAAGCTGCAATGGTCTGAAACTCTTCTCAGCAGTGGTCACAGGCTGCTCTGGATGAGAGCAGAATTCATTCAGACATGCTGTCACTCTTCCAAGTATTATCTCTTGTGGTCCTTGGAGCTTGTAAGTGGCTTCCTCCCCTAATTCCCTTTGACAGTTATTCTCTAATTTTGTAATTTTTAAAAAAATTCTAAGTTTTGGTTCATTACTCTCCTCTTTCCCTTATTTTTCAGTGCGTGTGTATGGTGCAGGTTATCTAGAGCAACCTCAACTTTCCAGTATTAAAAAGCTGTCAAAAACAGCCTGCCTGGAATGTGTTGTCTCATGTAACAATTTCTACAATGTCCATATATTGGTATCAAGAAAGTCCTGGTCATGCCATGCAGCACCTGCTGCACATTTCATCTGACAACACTGTCAAAATGTAGTCAGGCAGTCTGTTGGGTAAATTTGAGGTAGACAAGACTCGTGAAACCTCTACACCTATCCTCACCATTCACAATGTAGGGAAAAAAGACTCAGCCACCTACTATTTTGCCTTCTGCGAGGTGCACAGTGGCAGATGTTAGAGCCATATCAGTCAATAAATGTTCAGTGTTCATTCACTACGATGAACTGAGAAAGCACAGTTACCACCTGTATGCTTTTATGCAATTTTCTAGATAAATGATCATATGGGTGACTGTGTATGGATTTGCCAAATTCTACGTTTTCTCCAAGAGGAAGCTTTGCATATGTAGGTGTAAATAATCACCCTCTTCTTTTCCAGAATCTACTCTCTTGCCAATTGGCACCCACATTTATGCATCTGGGTCAACCTCTCCAACTTGCTCTATTTTATTTTCTGCCAAGATGTGTATGCCACATCATTTCTGTGAACTCTTTTGTACTAGTCAATTTGCATTACATTACTTTTTCCTGATCCACCTTTCTGCCTTGATTAAAAAACAGAATATTAGGGGCTGGCCCGGTGGTATAGTGGTTAAGTTAACATGTTCCACTTCAGTGGCCCAGGGTTTGCAGGTTCAGATCCCGGGCATGGACCTATGCACTGCTTATCAAGCCATGCTGTGGTGGGATCCTACATTAAGTTGAGGAAGATGGGCTGGATGTTAGCCCAGGGCCAATCTTCCTCTGCAAAAAAAGAGGAGGATTGGCAATAGGTGCTATCTAAGGGCTAATATTCCCCAAACACACACACAAAAAAACAGAATATTAGGGGCCAGACCCATGGCCTAGTGGTCAAGTTGATGCCCTCCTCTTCAGTGACCAGGGTTCAGTTCCCAGGTGTGGACCTACACCACTCATTGGTGGCCATGCTGTGGTGATGACCTACATACAAAGTAGAGGAAGATTGGCACAGATGTTAGCTCAGGGTTAATCATCCTCAGAGGAAAAAAAAATGAATTTTTGCCAATTAAATATTGGATATTAAATTAAGTGCTATTCATTTTCCTAGAAACTAAAATGTAACAAACATAGCATTATCTAACCACAGGCAGGGCCACCTGCAATGATAATATCAGATGCAGGCCCTGAAATGGTGATATTTGATTTTGCACAAAAGTTATAAACACAGCTACTTAATGAATCCAAATCAAAGTCTACCTTGGATTGGAGTTTGAGGAGTAGTTCATTTTCTGGCTTGAGATTCCATTCATCCAACAGTAAGTGTTTGATTGACTCCTCTGAGCCAGGCACTGTGCACGGCAGACATTACAAATCTCATCTTCTCTGTCAAGTCCGGAGGTTGCTCCTGTAGAACTCCTTTCTACTGCTGGGCTGCCATTATCTGGGTACACACATGGTATAGCAATGTGGTTAGGACCTAGGCCTCTTGTATAGAGAGATCCACATCTAACCCGGGCTCTAACACTTACTAGATGTGTGGCAGGCTGATAGCTTCTCTAGCCCATTTCCTCACCTGTCAAACAGAGGTTCTGTATTTACCTCATGGGTTGTTGTGAGGGCTCCTGAGATGATCCATACTAAGGGTTTGGCCCACTGTGTGGCACATTGTCAGAGCTCAATAAATGTTAGTAGATAAAAAACAAGCAAACAAAGTAACAGCCAGCATACATACATGTGCAGGAACACACACACACACACACACACACACCTTTGTATACTAGGGCTTAGCACCACGTCTGTCATAGTGTGGTTGACTTTATAGTTTAGTTAAAGAAAGATTAACTAGATATGAAGAAACTCTCATGAGTAGTCATCCCAAGTCAATTTAAATCTTTGTTTTCAATCATGGTTCTACAGGCCCTTTGACTTACACACAGTTGGGGAGGACAGTGGGCTTGTGCTTAGAGCAAGTCATTTTCTCCTCCTGCCTTTCTCCTTTTGGCTGAGGTGAGCTTCCTCAAGGACACTTTGACCACACACACCAAAGGCAAACCAGCCAGAGGAAACCAGCCAACTGAATGGTGGTTTAGATCACTGATTCATAAAAACACAAAGCATCTTACTAGAATGTACAGCACTGAACATAGTGGAGACTCAATTAATGTCTGTTGAATTGAGATGAATATTTTGATTATTATTATAGTGCTCACATTTACTAGTGAGTGGGAGGTTTTGTACACTTGGATGACTGAAATATCCTGATGATTTCAGCTTAACTTATTTTCCTTCAGACCTGAAGTGGGTGAAACACAGTGACTCTGAGTAATAGAAGCAACATTATGTTATTTAATGGATGCTGAAGAAAATCTAAGAAATTCTTCAAAATCACTACTTCCATGCAACATATCTATCACTCAACTCCCCACACATCCTAATACTAAGGGAAAGTGATGTCTGTAACCTAGGAGTTATCTTGAAAAAGTCACAATTCAAAAAATTATGAGGTCCACCTGAAATCCACAGTGGCTGTTTTGTCTAGGGGGCTCTTTTCTTTCAGCCTTGAGAATGGGTTCAGGGGAAAGGACACAACTTTGGAGTGTTCATCTCTGGATGTTCAGATCTGGATATTTTTTTCTATGTCATTTCTATAGTCCTCAAATTGTCTAGCAGAAAACATTTATGACTTCTGAATTTTATTTTAAAATGTATTCTGGAAAAGAATTCACATGATTCATAATATTAAAACTGTCTCTGCATATTATTGAGCACTTAGAGACCACATGTAAAATTTGGCGGTTAGAAAGGCCTGTAACAGGCTCTGTCTTGACCATTTTTTCTCCCCTTTTCTCTAACAACTTTTGCCTTTTTTACACAATAAAACCTGTTTTCTCTCCTGATTCCTACTGATCTCATCTGCCAAGTTAGAGACAATGTTCATGCTTGGGGTGCTCAGGCTGACTTATTGGGTTTGAAAATCTTTTTCCCTAAGTTGTACAGATGCAAAGTCTTACAGATAGCAGTAAAAATAATCAGGGTTTTTTTTTGTCATTTACTGAGATTTATTATTTTTATTATTTTGTAGAGTTCACATTGGTTTATAACATTGTGTGAATTTCAGATGTGCATCATTAGACTTCTGCTTTTGTATAGACTGCTTTGTTTTCATCGCCCCAAATATCTAGTTCCCATCCATCACAATATGCGTGTGCCACATTACCCCTTTTGCCCACCTCTCAACCCCTTCCCCTCTGGTAACCATCAAGCTGTTCTTCTTATCTATATAACTGTTTGTTTGTTATCTTTCACATATGGGTGAAATAGTACCATATTTGCCTTTCTCTGATTTTTTTTGCTTAGCATAATACCCTCAAGATCCCTCCATGTCATCATAAATGGCACAATTTCATCATTTTGAGGGCTGAATAGTATTTCATTGTATATATATACCATATCTTTTTTTTCCATTCATCTGTTGATGGGCACTTGGGTAGCTTCCAAGTCTTGGCTATTGTGAATAACACGGAAATGAACAGGGGGGTACATATATCTTTTCAAATTAAGGTTTCTGTGTTCTTTGGATAAATACCCAGAAGTGGAATAGATGGATCATAGGATATTTCTACTTTTAATTTGTTAAGAAGTCTCTATGCTGTATCCCATAGTGGCTACCCCTGTTTGCATTCCCTCTAGCAGTGTATGAGGGTTCCCTTTGCTCCACACACTCTCCAACACTTATTATTTGTTTTCTTGGTAGTCATAGCCAATCTGACAGGTATGAGATGATATCTCATTCTAGTTTTGATTTCATTTCCCTAACAATTAGTGATGTTGAACATCTTTTCATGCACCTGTTGGTCATCTGTATATCTTGTTTGGAAAAATATCTGTTCATATCCTCTGCCCATTTTTTGATCTGGTTTTCATTTTTTGTTGTTGTTGAGTTGTATGAGTTCATTATGTATTTTGGAAATTAACCCCTTAATTTCTGAGATATGATTTGTAAATATTTTCACCCAGTTGGTGGGTTATCTTTCCAATTTTTTTGATGGTTTGTTTTGCCATGTAGCAGCTTTCTAGTTTGACATAGTCCCATTTGCTTAATTTTTATTTTGTTTCCCTAGCCTGAGGAGACATGGTATTCTTAAAGATACTGCTATGACTGATGTCAAAGGGTGTTCAGCCTGTGTTTTCTTCTAGGAGTTTTATGGTTTCAGGTCTTATATTTAACTTTTTGATCTATTTTGAGTTAATTTTTGTGGATGATATAAGATAATGGTCTACTTTCATTCCTTTGCATGTGGTTATCCAGTTTTTCCAACACCATTTATTAAAGAGACTTTCCTTTCTTCTTTGTATGTTCTTGGCTCCTTTACCAAAGATTTGCTGTCCACAAATATGTGGTTTTATTTCTGACCTCTCAACTCTGTTCCCTTGATCTGTGAGTCTGTTTTTCTGCCAGTACCATGTTGTTACAATTACTATAGATTTGTAGTGTATTTTGAATTCAAGGAGCATGATGCCTCCAGCTTTGTTCTTTTTTTCTCAGGATTGCTTTGTCTATTCAGGATCTTTTGTTGCTCCATATAATTTTTAGGATTCTTTGTTCTATTTCTGTGAAAAACATCATTGGGATTCTGATTGGGATTGCATTGAATCTGTGGATTGCTTTAGGTGATATGGACATTTTAAGTATGTTAATTCTTCCAATACAGGAGCACAGAATATCTTTCCATTTCTTTGTGTCTTCTTCAACTTGTTTCAAGACCATCTTATAGTTTTCAGTGTACAGGTCTTTCACCCCCTTGGTTAAATTTATTCCTAGGTATTTTATTCTTTTTGTTGTAATTGTAAATGGAATTGTACACTTGACTTCTCGTTCTGCTAGTTCATTGTTAGTGTACAGAAACACAACTTATTCTTGTATGTTGATTTTGTATCCTGTAAAATTACCATTTTCATTTATTGTTTCCAATAGATTTTTGTTGGATCCTTTAGATTATTCTATATATAAAATCATGTCATCCACAAATAGTGACAGTTTTACTTCTTCCTTTAGAATTTGGATAATTTTTATTTCCTTTTCATGATAATTGCTCTCGCTAGGATTTCCAATACTATGTTGAAAAAGAGTGATAAGAGTGGGTATCCTTGTCTTGTTCCTGTTCTTGGGGGATATCTTTCAGTTTTTCACAGTTGAGTATGATGTTAGCAGTGGGTTTGCCATATATGACCTTTACTATGTTGAGGTATTTTTCTTCCATTTTATTGAGAGTTTTCATCATAAGTCAATGCTGAATCTTGTCAAATGCTTTCTCTGCATCTGTTGAGATGATCATGTGATTTTTATTCTTAATTTTGTTAATGTGGTGTATCACGTTGATTGATTTGTGGATGTTGAACCATGCTTTCATCCCTGGAAGAAATCCCACTCGATGATGATGCATGATCTTTCAATGTATTGTTATTTTCAACCTGCTAATATGTTGTTGAGAAATTTTGCCTCTATGTCTGTCAGTGATGTTGGCCTGTAGTTTTCCTTTATTGTGTCATCCTTATCTGTTTTTGGTGTCAAGGTAGTGTTCAACATGTAAAATGAGTTGGAAAGTGTTCCGTTCTCTTCAAGTTTTTGGAAAAGTTTGAGAAGGATAGATATTAAATCGTCTTTGAACATTTGGTAGAATTCACCAGAGAAGTCATCTGCTCCCAGACTTTTGTATTTTGGGAGGTTTTAAATTGTTCTTTCAATCTCCTTGTAAGTCATTTGTCTATTCAGATGATCAATTTCTTCTTGATTCAGTTTCAGAAGGTTGTATGATCCTGGGACTTTATCCATTTCTTCTAGGTTATCCAGTTTGCATATAGCTTTTCATAGCATTATCTTATTATCATTTGCATTTCTGTGGTATCTGTTGAAATTTCTCCTTTTTATTTGTGATTTTATTTATTGGAGCCTTCTCCCTTTGTTCTTGGTAAGCCTAGCTAAAGTCTTGTTAATTTTGTTTTCTTTTCAGTGAACCAGCTCTGAGTTTCATTGATCCTTTCCCCTTTTTAATATCTATTTTATCTATTTTAGCTCTGATTTTTTATTATTTCTTTCCTTCTACCAATTTTGGGCTTCATTTGTTTTCTAATTTCTAATTACCCATAAAGGAATTTTCTAATTAGAAATTAGAAAACAAATTAATTTTGTATCCTAAACTTTGTATCTAATTAGAAATTAGAAAATTCCTTTAGGTGTAATTTTAAAATGTTTATTTGAGATTTTTCTTGTTTTTAGAAGTAGGCCTCTGTTGCTATAAACTTTCCTCTTACTACCATGTTTGCTGCATCCCATAGATTTTGGTATGTTGTGTTTCATTTTAATTTGAATTTAGGTATTTGTTTTATTTCTCCTTTGATTTCTTCATTGATCCAATAGTTATTCAGTAGCATACTTGTGACTTTTCCAGCTTTCTTCTTAAAGTTTCACATCTTGTGATCAGAAAAGATGCTTGATGTGATTTCAAATTTTAGTTCAAATAAAGAATCTGTTATTTCATAACAGATAGAATTGTATAAATATCTTTTTTATTCTGTGAAGAGTAATGTTATCACAGAAATCATTTTCTCATTTGCCATTGCTGGGTAAAGAATCAAATTGCCAAATGGTAAAAGTGGCTTTATTAAAAATGAAGAAATTTGTTTCCATTTCTCAAGTCTATTTGTATTGCCATATTTCCA
The DNA here is from genome assembly GCA_031878705.1 of Tapirus indicus. NCBI lineage: Eukaryota > Metazoa > Chordata > Mammalia > Perissodactyla > Tapiridae > Tapirus > Tapirus indicus. Next base: position 78,931,751 of record CM062917.1, read on the forward strand.
TCTCAGTTACTGAAGAGTTTCTTCCTTTCAGAGATACACTCCCAAATTGCTAAGGAAGCAAACCCGGTGTTTGTGAGAAAAAAAAGACCTTTCCTTTGATGCAATCTCTGAGCAGTTTCAACACAATTGAACACCTGGAAATAAGAAAAAAAGCCTTAATTCTCTGAATTCTCTTCCTAGTAACTTAGAAAAGTAGTTGGTTGACCAGTTGGGCCTGGTATCTTCTTTTTCTGCTCTTATTCTTTCAATTTTCAATCAGTGCTTTTCAATGATTACTGCCTTGGTGGAACACAGACATTTGGGTCAATTTATCTGAGGAAAACTTATAAAATATCTGATGCCACAAAACTTATCTTCAAGGACTTCCAAAGGAACCCAGAAGATCAAATTGCCAGTACACAGTTTTTTAACTACTAGTTACATCATGAAGCTTGTGAGAAGGCTGTTTTTGTAGAAGCTGTAACCAGTGTGACAGATCAAACTGGATCAAGATATTTGGAGAAGGGACTAAACTCATAGTAACTCCCTCTGGTAAGTAATTTTTTTATATTTATGCCCTGGCAATGAAAAACTGATAGATGCTTTTTAGAAAAAACAATTTAGGATCACCCTTATCTGAATGCCACATACTTGGCCTCAGCATATGAAAAGCAAGTTTGCAGCTACTGGTTACTACATATCAAAATAAAACTACTTCATAAATGATTTGTTCACTTTGTTGATTGTAAGGTGACTGAAATTTTACTTTTAGAATACACACACAAGAAATGATAAACTCAGGCTAGAAATTAAGTTATTTTGAGGACCATATCTGAAAACCATTGGTATAAGTTATTGGTTCAAGATACTTATCTTTTAGACTGTCTTTTAAGTGAGAGACACTTTTATTAATTATCTCTTCCCTATATTTTGAAATAAAATATAGTGCTCCCAATAGCCTGAAAAACCTGTATCTTGGTTTTCATCTCATCCTTTCAGCAATGAAAAAAATTAATTCTTAAAATAAATGACTATAGTACATTGATAAATCTTACTTATTATTCTATCTTCTTAGAAGTAGGCTAAAATCAGTCAAAATATGTGCTTTCACAAGCCTTGTCAAACTGCCTAGGGATGGGCAAGTTTGGGGGAATTCATAAGCTCAATAAGCCATTTCAGCTCCAAAGTCCAGGGAAAGAGTCTGCATGGTATTACATCCTCATTTGCTTATTCATTCTGTCAGCAAACATTCATTGAAGACAGTTTCTGTACTGGATACTGGGGAAAAGTGGGAGAAGAAGATAAAGATAGAACAAGTTCCAATATTTCAAATGCTTCTAGTCTAGTGGAGAAGTGTTCTAACTCCATCCAGTTCCTGTGGGGAAGTTCTCTGCCTGACCTAGCAAGGAGGAGATTCACAAGGAGTTAACTCACAACAATTGTGAGTCCCTAAGGGATGGAGATGTTAGGTCCATTTGGTATTTCTGTATTGAAAGATTTCTAATGAAGTTTAGATATTTTGTTTATTTGGTTCCAAAAATAACCAGTGGGAAAAATTTTTTTTAATTGCTAAACCTGTCACTTGGTCAGAGGACGATTAACATCAAGTATTAAAATATTAAACTGGACAAATATATTCAAGAATGTCATGAGATGGGTTTGTTTTTTTTCTAAATTAAATTCGGTAAATTTGTTCAGCCCCCATTAGCCTTTAAGATGAAATTTTGCCTGAATGAGGGAGAACATCTCACAAGGATATTCCTAGCTTACAAGATTCATTGAAATGAAAGTATTCAAAGAACTCTCACAAAGCTGATAAAGCATTGAAAAAATGAAAAAAATTATGTATTATGTTTTCCTTAGTGGTTGTGATCGTTACAAAGAATTTATAGATTGAAAAGCAACTTTGTAGTCTTTTTTTTTCCAACTCACTACATATACAATGTAAATTGTAGCCATCAAACTAAGTAGTGATGACACAGATATAATTCATGAGGGTCCTGAAAAATGGTTTTTAGAAGAGTTTGGTGCAGGGAAAAATACGAACTTTGATTCTGAGTATGTCAGTTCTTGTACGGTCATCCTTTAGCAAATTAATTTTGATTCAGTCATTATTGCTCTACTAAAATTTAAAAAATAATACAGGCCCATTATGAAAAAAATTGGAAAATACAAAAAATTAAGAAAAAATTGAAATTTGATATCAACACATATCTCTGTTAATATTTTGATATGTTTCCATCCATTCATTCCATCTATGCAATGATCTTTTCAAGTGAATGTTGTAAGGATTGAATGAAACTAAATACAGAAATTACCAACATGATCAGTGATAAAAATGTCAATTCCCCAGAATTCAAATTACCACTGGAATTTTTTATGAAATCAGGAGTACAAGTAAATGTATCAATTACCATCTAGTCTACGGGTCACATTAGAACAAATGGCCAGTAATTGGAACAAAAATTTCCAACTTCCAAGACTAATTGTAACCTGCTTCTAAAACTGATTAGATTGTGCTAAGCATTATGTCAAATATTATTAGCCTGAATATAAGGTGATTGCTCATTTTCCAGTAGCAATATTGGAAGTAAAAAAAAGAGGGGCTTTTGCAACTTGAATGCATAAATTTTTAGTGAAATAGGTAAGAATCAAATATCCACTGATAATATTTAATTTCTTAATTGGATTATAGCCACAAAGTTAAAATTATATTAATACAAATATCACTTGAGAAATATTGCTCTTTTACCCTCAGATTTCATTAAAAGTTTTGTTCAGACTCTTCACAAGCATCTGAAACATCTACCTTAGAGCAACTTTCTAGGTGATCTCAGGGTCTGAGTATGTTTTGGGATCCCCATATGATGATGTCACTGGATATTTTTTCTAAGAGAAAATTATCCATTTATAAAATAAAAGGAAAGCATTTTTTCATTTATTCTGTCTTTCTATAAATATGCAATGTAAGCATAAACTATACAGCTTTAGTCCCAAGTGATATTTACCAAATCTGTGTTAAATTTCTTTATTTTCTTTCACCAGTGCTAGCTCCAAAACTAGCATTAATTGAATTCATTTCAGATGGAGATCTTTTCCAAGTAGTATTTTTTGATCACAGCAGAGTATTAGAAGAGCATCTTTTAATATGAGAGGGTGCACAAGGACTGAAACATAAGGCGACCTCTGTTTTCTGAGGGATAATTTTGAGAAAGAAAGGTTTACCTTATGTTCTGGCACTTTGAGTCTGTCTGAATTCTGCACATTTTGTGTCTGTGTGGCAGAGCTAGGATTTGCAAACTTATTCTCTCACCTCTCGTCATATTCAAGTTAGACCTTACTAAATTACCAACCACTGGGGCAGAAAATGAAATAAGCTATAATATGCAAACTATTAGTCATTTATTTAAATTGCCTGTTTCCAAAATCCATTTGATATATTATATTATATTATGCTCCACTTAATTGCACTTCTGAGATATTGCATTTTCTAAAAGTCAAAGGTTTGTGTCAACCTTGTGTTGAGCAACTATATTAGCACCAGTTTTTTCCAAATCATTTTCTCACTTTGTTTCTCTGTGTCACATTTTGGAAATTCTCACAATGTTTCAAACTTCTCCATTATTATTATATTTGTTATGGTGATATGTGATCAGTGCTCTTTGATGTTACTATTGAAATTGTTTTGGGCAGCCATGAACTGTGCTCATATAACATAGCAAAGTTAGTTGATGAATGTTGTGTGTGTTCTGAGTGCTCCACCTGCTGTTCTGCCTTTTCTCTCCCTCTCCTTTGGACTCCCTATGTCCTGAGACACAACAATATTGAAATTAGGCCAATTAATAATCCTACAATAGCCTCTAAGTGTTCAAGTGAAAGGAAGTGCTGCATGTCTCTCATTTTAAGTTAAATGTTAGAAATCTGTAAGCTTAGTGGAGAAGGAATATCCAAAGTTGAGATAGTCCAAAGGGCTAGGCCTCTTGTGCCAGTTAACCAAGGTGTGACTGCAAAGGAGAAGTTCTTGAGGGAAATTAACAGTGCTACTCCAGTGAACCAACGAATGATAAGAACACAAACCATCCTTATTGCTGATATGGAGAAAGTTTTAGCAGTCTGCATTAAAGATCAAACCAGCCACAATGTTCCCTTAAGCAAAAGCCTAATCCAGAGCAAGACCCTAGCTCTCTCCAACTCTATGAAAGATGAAAGAAGTGAGGAAGCTGCAGAGGAAATGTTTGAAGCTAGCAGAGGTTGATTCATGAGGTTTAAAGAAAGAAGCCATCTCCAAAACATAAAAGTGCAAGGTGAAGCAGTAAGTCCTGATGTAGAAGCTGCTGCAGGTTCTCCAGATCTAGCTGAGACCATTAGTGAAGGTGGCTACACTAAACAAAAGATTTTCAATGTAGGTGAAACAGCCATATGTGGGAAGAAGATACCATTTAGGACTTTCATAGCTAGAGAGGAGAAGTTCAAAGATTCAACAGATAGTCTGGCTCTCTTGTTAGGGGCTAATGCAGCTGATGGCTTTACCTTGAAGCCAGTGCTCACTTACCATTCTGAAAATCCTGGGCCCCTTAAGAATTATGCTAAATCTACTCTGCCTGTTCTCTATAAATGAAACAACAAAACCTGGGTGACAGCACATCTGTTTACAACATGGTTTAGCAAGTATTTTAAGCTCACTGTTGAGACCTACTGCTCAGAAAAGAAGATTCCTTTCAAAGTATTACTGCTCATTGACAATGCACCTGGTCACCCAAGAGCTCTGATGGAGATGTACAATGAGATTCGTGATATTTTCATGCCTGCTAACACAACATTCATTCTGCAGCCCATGGGTCAAGGAGTAATTTTGACTTTCAACCCTTATTATTTAAAAAGTGCATTTCATAAGATTACAGCTGCATTAACAGATTCCTCTGATGAATCTAGGCAAAGTAAATTAAAAACATTCCAGAAAAGATTTCATCATTTTAGATGACAGTAAGAACATTTGTGCTTCATTGAAAGTGGTCAAAATGTCAATATTAACAGGAGTTTGAAAGAGGTTGATTCCAACACTCATGGATGATTTTGAGGGGTTCGAGATGTCAGTGAAGGAAGTAACTGCAGACTTGGTGGAAACAGCAAGAGAACTAGAATTAGAAGTGAAGCCTGAAGATGTGACTGAATTCCTGCAATCTCATGATAAAACTTTAATGGATGAGAAGTTGCTTCTTATGAATGAGCAAAGAAAATGGTTTCTTGACACAGAAACTCTTCCTGGTGAAGGTGTTGTGAATACTGTTGACATAACAACAAAGGGTTTAGAATATTATATCAACTTAGTTAATAAAGCAGCTGCAGGGTTTGAAAGTATTGACTCTAATTTTGAAAGAAGTTCTACTGTGGGTAAAATGCTATCAAACAGCATCACGTGCGTCAGAGAAATTGTTTGTAAAAGGAAGAGTCAATCAATGCCGCAAACTTCATTTTTGTCTCATTTTAAGATATTGCTACAGACACCCCAAGCTTTAGCAACCACCACCCTGATCATTCAACAGCCATCAACAATGAGGCAAGTACCTTCAACAGCCAAAGTATTACAACTTGCTGAAGTCTCAGATAGTTAGCATTCTTAACCAATAAAGTATTTTTAATTAAGTTATGTACATTTTTTATACATAATGTTATTGCACACTTAACAGACTACAGTATAGTATAAACATAACATATATATGCTGGGAAACGAAAAAATTATGTGACTTGCTATACTGCAGTATTTGCTTTATTGCAGTGGCCTGGAACCGAACCTGTCATATCTTGGAGATATGCCTGTACAGTCCGATCATGAAATAAAAATAGAAGATCAAAGCCACTAAGGAAAACAGGAGAAAAGAGATCTGTTATTATCTAGCAAGAAGCACAGGGACAAATTTTATGCTCAAAGTTAGGAGAAAAAATGAAGTGGAATACATAGTTTTCATTAACTGATGAAATGAAGCACAATAAATTTTCAAATAGGATATATTTTTCACACCATGATTTTAGAAAAGGACTTCAATGCATGAGTCTTTTAGGAGGAAAGTGAGGTAAAACAGTGGACATTGCTTTTAACATCCATTTTATAAAATGGAAAAAATGGTTTTTCAGCAAACCCATTTTACACCACCACTGCATCAATGCTATGGGCATCATGACATTGAATGTCATCCTCAGATGGTGACCCTCAGCAGATGTGATCAGGCAGGTAACATTTAATGATCAACATTACAATAGGAGGATTTGAGGACAGGCATGCTGCCTTCTCTCTAGTCATCCTGCCTTCTCTCTAGTCATCCTGCCTTGAAGACCCACTGCCAGGAGTTTCAAGTTGAACTTTCCGCATGAGCTGAAATTTGTCAGTTGAGGCTGAAATTTCTGGTGAAAACTTGGAATGCAAATAGATGGTTCTGTTGATTAGGGAAAATAACCGTTGTTTTGGACAACACAGGTGAAGCAGTTCCATACACCGACTGTGTATTATTAGGCTTTAGCCAGTGTTCCCTTTGATTTTCTTAACACTGGGAATGCAGTGGATAAGACAAGAGAATGACTGCCTATTAATTGGGTGTGTGAAAGGCACATTTCCTCTGGTGATGGCTTTGAGAATTCCAGGTATATTAGGGCAAAGTGCAATGCAAATGAAGAAACAAGTCTTCTCACTTAATTGCCAAGAATCTAACTGCAACCCCAAAATACTGAATTCTTATTAGTAAGGGCAAGGTTTGGTGTCATGAGGTTAAAATGTCTTGTTGAAGCACACAATCATCAAAAACAAATTGTTAATAATAATGACCATAATAATAATTAAAATCTCTATTCCTGTAGAATTTTTTTTTTTTTTTTTTTTTTGTGAGGAAGGCCAGCCCTGAGCTAATATCCGTTGCTAATCCTCCTCTTTTTTGCTGAGGAAGACTGGCCCTGGGCTAACATCTGTGCCTGTCTTCCTCTACTTTATATGGGACGCCACCACAGCATGGCTGACAAGCAGTGCATCGGCAGGTGCCCAGGATCCGAACCCGCGAACACCTGGCTGCCAAGCACGAACTAAACTGCTGCGCCACCGGGCCGACTCCCTGCTGTAGCATTTTTAATCAAATCATTTTTCAGGCCTGGTTTCATTTTGGTCTCACTTCAGCTCTGGTAGGGATGTTGAGTTGATTTACACTAACATCATTGTTTTCAAACAAATAAATCATCAAAACCTTTCATTTGCTTGATTTCTCAGTCACAGAACTTGCTGGGAGCAAAATGCACCGGGACCAGAACCCTGGTCTCTTGAGTCTCTGGCCACCACAGTTCCCTAGGATTTGAGGAACTCAGAGAAGCTAAATTAGTGTAAAGCTTTTGATACGGGTTGATCATTGTGGGATTATTGTACAGAACTCCTCAGTGATGGAACAAAGCTTGTTGTCACAGGTAGGCATCAGAAGAATAGAATTTTTCAAGGTAATAGAGAGAAGACAAGAAGCAATTAACTTGGAATAATAGTTAAGAATGTTCAGGAAAGACAGGAATATGATGGGGATTGGATGTAGAAATCTTAGGAGAGATTTTAAAACAAATCCTTATGGCAAAAAACAGCATAGACAACATTGTGCAAATATTGCAATAGGATTTGGCTTTGTGTACATATGAACTTAGCTAAAGGACTCAAGTATAACTTATGTAATTTTCATGGAAGTCTTTGGCCCATGGACAAAGCCTATGATTACAGGTAAGTTTTGTGAGTTGACACATTTCTATTTTAATGGTGAGAGGCTGTTGTCAAAGAGCCTGGGCTTTAGAGTCAGGCTGACCTGGCTCCACCACTTACATCCTGCTTATTTGAACTTGGGCAGTTATTCCCTGGCCTCAGTTTCCTAATCCATAAAATGGGATGACAGTGTGTGTCCAACAGGGGTTGTATGAGAATTGAATGGAATAGTGTGAATAAAGTATGTGGCACGTTGTCTAACACGTAATAGATGCTGGATGCATGTTCCCCGATTCACATGTGAAGGGAGGATTGTGTCCAGGATGTAAAGGTGTTTGCAGCCAATGACACTGACAGAGCAGCAGCTGCAGAGGTTCAGCTCTGCCTCTAGCTGCTCCAATGGAAACTTATCTTACTGTCCTCTCAGACACACACAAAGTGAATTTGGAGGTGCTTGTTTCTCTTTAGCAGACTTTCCTTAACTTGCCAAGAAAAATGAGATTAAAATGTGTTTGTTTTTTATTTTGTTGTTTTATGTACTTTAAATCTTAATCCTTTATTTTAGTTTCTGTCATCTCTAACATCAACATTTATTGACCCTAAAGTTTGTAGCTAACAAGTTCGAGCTTCATGCTCACATTTATCAGAAAAGAAAGTTTAAATTAATACAGAAAATGGTCAAGACATAAAGTCAGTTATCAAGGAAATTTGTCAGAAAGTTGAAATACATATATAAATATGAAACAGCTATAATTATTTATTTCATAAAAGAAAAATTACAAGAAGAAACTAGAGAACATAAATCAATATCAACATGTTGGTTTGAGATATCATACTTTCAATGAAAAATGTAGTTGACATTTGGTAAATTTACATAGAATTCATACGTTTGTATCGTAATAAAAATAAACAACTCAGTCAATTTCACTCAAATGTATTATTTCATTATGCAGATGAATGATTATTTGACTATGAAGATTCTCCCTGAGCTAACATGTGTTGCCAATCATCCTCTATTTTATATATGGGTCGCTGCTACGGCATGGCCACTGATGCATGGTGTAGGTCTGCACCCCAGAACAGAACCGAGGCCGCTGAAGTGGAGCATGCCAAACTTAACCATTAGGCCACTGGAGCAGGCCCAAGATTCTTTAATATATTGGCAAAAGACTAAAATTATGTAATTTATATATATAATGTACGATTAAAAACTTAGTCTGTTTTATATAATACACTTTTGAAATTAAAAATAAAATATATGCTTAGAGAAATATAGCGTCTTACTGTCATAATCAATAAAATATCATTTAAACTAAAAGCACGATGTATAAAATTAAAATAAGCACATTATGACCTAATTGTATTTACAGCACAAGTAAAAACTCAACGTAGTTTACTTACTAATTTACTATAAGTATCGAGAGGTTTGCTATATAGGCAGAAGTTAAGAATTTTCTTTTCTTCTCAAATAAGAAATTCAAGTCTTCTTTTCTTAAGAAATTGGCCATTGAATTATTTAACTCCAAGCAAGCCCATAGATAATATTAGTAAAGCATTTGTTTGTCAATTGGAAATCAAACTGAAGAGTTTTAATGTTTATAATTCCAATCATTATATTAACAATAAATGTATAATCAATGAATATTCCAGCATTCAAGTGACATGCCTTTGTGCCGTGATGTCTTTTTATATATTTTGACATTATGTTGCAAGAGTCTCTGGAACTGTGACATTTAACATTACATCAATTGTATATATACTTTATTCAGCAGGTGAAAACAAATAAAATGGTGGAGCTCTAAAACAGTTTAGCAGCCTTATAGGGTAGATATAAATTTTGGAGGAGACACTGAGAGTCAAAATGTGGTGTATTCTTAGCTATGCTTAAACTTTTAAGAAATGCCAAAATAAAATGTGGTTTTCGTGAACATATTCTAAAGTGAAACACAATTCTGATATGTGCATTACTTGATAAGATTAATGTAATAGCATTTGTGAAGAGAATCAATAAATTTTTTTAATAAGAGTTTTGGAAAGATTGCTATTTTTCTTCTAAATTCAAGGCATTGTAAATAATTTGGAGATGTAGCATTATTACTGCCCTACTCAAAAATCTGGGGTGGTTCAGAAGTGCAATTGAGATGTTATACAAAATTAGACATCAGGTAGGAGAACTCCATTACCTCAGAAGTGGGAAAGGGAGCCACATTTGAAGTTAAAATGTCAACTTGCTTGCCAAGTACACATGGAAATGGATTCCCATTAACAAGTGACTTTACATCGTTTAAAAAAAATGAAAAACTTCCTTCTGATATTTATTTATATGACAAATCAGACAAATATGGTGCATTCCAGAAGCAATCAAATGAAGAGTGAGGTTTCACAGAGTTGAAAATATGAGAAAGTATTACTTGGCCAAAGAGAGCATAAATTACAAAGTTCACAGGATGGGAAAAGGGAAGTACTTTAGAAGGGACCAAACATTCTCATGTGTACAGAGATCATCAAAGTTACCTGGTCTCCTCCCCCATCCCCACCATCTACTCATCCACCTTGGAAACATGCTCCACTATGTTAGAGCAAAAGAGATTTTAAAAAATATGTGTGTTCATGAATGTCAGATAGCTTGAAATGGGGCAGTTAAAAGACTTATTTCATCTTAGCACGTGGGGAAGAACAAAGAGCAAGTTATAATCCAGCCTCTGTCACTTAACAGCTGTGACTCTGGGCAAGTTATGTAACTTGTGAAACCTCTTTTCTCATTGAAAATAAGACTAATAAATACCTCATAACCTATTGTGGATGAAAGGCATGGTAAGCACTAATTCAATGGCAGCTTTTCTTCCATTTACTATGCACTAGGTTGTTCCAGAGCACACAGTGTTTGTGCTTCTTTAGTGATTCTTCATAATTGCTATTCCATTTCCCCCACAGATAGAAGACTTCCTGAAGACATTTCCCCCAAGCCCACTATTTTCCTTCCTTCAACTGCTGAAATAAACCTCCATAAGAGTGGAACATATCTTTGTCTTCTTGAGAATTTTTTCCCAGATGTTATAAAGGTATATTGGAAAGAAAAAAATGGCAATACAATTCTGGAATCCCAGCAGGGAAAAACCATGAAGACTAACGACACATACATGAAATTCAGCTGGCTGACCGTGACTGGAATGTCAATGGATAAAGAACACAAATGTATCATCCAACATGAGAATAATAAAAGAGGAGTTGACCAAGAGATTGTCTTTCCTTCAGTGTTTGAAGGTATGTATGTACAAACATACCCTTCCAGAAATGTTTTTTCAAAGGGAATATCCCACATTTTCTCTCAAGTATTAATGAAAATCAAACAAATGTAAATCTTTCTCAAATGTTGTTCCATTTATTGGTAGCATAAATATCCCTCTATTTCCCAATACAATTAAAATACTATAGACTTTGGAACATAAAAAAATAATTTCCTTAACTTTTCATAGTCTTAGTTTCATCAACCAAATTATTAAGTTCTCAAGGACATTTTTGAGGGCAGTTGATGGATTAAGTAAAACAAGAGACATGAAAGCACCTAGCAACCTAGCACACAAGAAGTGCTCAAAACGAGATTCCACATTTGATGATCTTACTTGATCAGGAACTAAGAACAATTATACCTCTTTCAGGAATGTAGTACTCAGCAAACAAAGTTACTCTCATCTTAATCTTCCTATATTCAGAGTATAACCCAAAACAATGTTTTTAGGTGACAAAATGGTGTTCATTTGAGGGAGCCAAATTGCAGCTCAAAAAATAATCAAATAATTTGGCTTCTGTAGTATATTACAGTTTCCAGATTTGTATTTCATATACCACTCTAAGGTAAAATTTCATAATTAGAGATTGAATGAGACTAATATGCACACACATACTTCCATTCTACATAATGAATGTTTCTTGCCATTGGTAAATGCAGCTCAACAAACATTTACTGCAGGACTAGCCTGTTCCAGGCCTGGAAGGGATGTGTAGATGAGTACAATGGGATGAACTACTGTCCCTAGGAGGATGCGCTATTGTAAAGAGAATACATTCTTTTCCTAATCACTTGGGGTCACTTGAGATTCAGGCAGATGTCCCAAAAGAGTCCTTTTGATGGAGATGCTGCACATATTTAGACAGTGTGGGGAGAGTGCTGAATGGACCCCAGCACTGGCAGTGGTCCCAATAACTCACTAGATTCAGGACTTAAAGTTCTGAGTGTGAAGACAACAGACCAAAGGCCCCAGAACACCTATAAATACAAAGGAATCAGTTCGTATTTTTCCCTGTGCTTAATAAGCCCTTTTGAAGCAGTGGGGAACAAGCACAGAACAAAACATCCAAAAACCTTTGCTGTCTACCAGTTCAAATTTGTGAAGTCAGTCTTTATCTTCTCGGATCCCTAGTTTCTTTAGTGATCAAATTAGGTTCGAACACTTGCCTTGGCTTTCTCCTAGGGCCACGAAGAAGAGCAAACGAAATAAATTCAATGAAACCACTTACTTTTGAAACATAACATGTATGTATCTATATATGTATTTATTATTTTTTAATACCCTTTCCTAAAATACACTAAAGTAAGATTAAAATGCAACCTTAAGTTACCATTTCTGTAGCTAGGAAACACAGGGGAAGCAATATATGCGAAGCAGAAATTTAATATAACCACTGGGCTGAAGCGTCCTATTAGGTTTTGATTTTCCTATTGATCAGGGAAATTTAGAAGTATCGTAAGTTCCATGGTGAACATTATCATAGAGAAGTTCCAGTTCGTAACGTGTTTTACTTAGCACCTAATTTCTGAAACAAACGTCTCCCGCGTTCTCACGGCAACAAATCTAATGAGGACATTTCTGTTAATGTCATTCTACAGCAAATTTCTAATGTTGTTTCTTGGAAGTTTTTTGTTTTTGATAAAAGCTAAGAATATAATTTGGAAGCACAAATCAATGAAGTGATTTTGAAGAGACAAAACTAATCTGGTCCACGTTTTTGGTGAACCTTGATTGAGAAAGAGAACTTAGGATACATACACAGATTTCATTAGGAAAACAGGTTATGTTATCATTTTTCCTCAATCAATGCAGAGTAATAAAGAGTTTTATTTATCTTTTAATGAAAAAGTCATTGTTAAGAAAAAGAAAGAGACTTTTAAGGAACGTTAAAGTCAGTTCTTGAAGATATTTTAACATCAAAATGTAATTATGGTAATATTTTCATTCTTGGAACTTATTCCAAATCTTATACTTCAAACCCATTTTTATATCCACCAAAACAAAAAGTGCATAAAATTGCGTAACAGAACCATATCTATCTGGACAAGAACACATATAGTGGAAAAAGAATAAATCAAAACAATCATTTCAACTCTGTTTTCCTCCATCCGACAGTCAGTTATATTTTAAAACATTTTTATCTTTGTATGTTTGCCATCTTTTCTTTTTTACATTGTAGATAAGGCTCACCACAGGCTGTATATATTCAGAAAATTATAAATGTGACTTGGCCTATTTTTCTATCGTTGGAAAGAATTGCACTGAAATGCTGAGCTCCTGTAATAAAAAGGACACTTGCTAAGAATATTTAACATATCTGGAAGAGAAGATGTTTTTAGTGTCCATAATGGTGGAATTATGTTATTTATTTATAGAATATATTCTATTTCTATGGATTATTTTTACAACGTACATTCCACATGCTTTATCTCACTGAATCCGCCACAAAGATTCTTTGTACGCTGGCTCTGCCATCACTGGTATGACTCTCGGCAAATTACTTATACTCCCAACCTTATTTCCTCATTTGCAACAAGGAGACCTACAAACTACAATTCAGTTCAGTGTGACTGGAGTACTAAATGAGATAATGCATGTCAAGCATTTAACACAGTGCCTGGTGTAGTAATAATCACTCAATAGTTATTATCTTTTATTCATATTATTGTCATGTCCACAAACACCACAAGTCCAGAAAATCAAGTGCAAGAGTTGGGGCTATTAGGATATGCATGCTTTGGAAATGTCTGCGTGCTTCCTTTGCTCTGATGGGAAGTTTGCATAAGCCAGATCCTTTCAAACATAAGATTCTGATGTGGATTCTGAGAGCTGATGAATTGATTTTGGCAGCAACTCTTCATGTCAGCAAAGTGTGCTGAAGACTGTAGAGTAGCCACATTTTCTGCTTATTTTTCCATTTAACAAGTATTTCTCCAATACCTCTTTTGTGGCAGACACTGTGCTAGGAGCTGTGAATACAGAAGGAGAACAAGATAGTGTTGGATATTACTGTCTAGTTGTGATAAATAAAACAATGTATTCTTGATGAAGGTCAGCACCTTCATGTGCAGAAACACAATGTATGAGTTAGATTTACTGAATTACATAGAATCAGATGAACTATTCCTGGAATCGTAGGGCTCATATTTTTTGGTCTTTCTGTGAGTAGATTGTGTGTATGTGAGTGTGTGTGTGTGTGTGCATACACACATACTCATATAAATCCATATGCACAGTGTCCAATAATGGGCATGAATAAAGTACTAATACTTCTCTCATTTCTTCTAGTTCTCATCTCAATTGTCACTTCTGTTTCTTCTGCAAAGGCTTTTCCAAAAGATGAAGGAAGTAAGTTATACAACAGACCAATTATTCCTAGAATTGTGGGGCTCATAATCTTCATATTTTAGTGGCTGTCTCTGCTGTCTTTCAGCAGATTATATATATATATTCCTATATCTATATATTCTATATCTATATATCCATATGCATCCTATATACATATATATATTCCTATATATATATATGTGTATATATATATATACACACATATATATATATATACACACACAGTGTCAAATAATGGATATGGGCAATTGACTAATACTTGCTCTCCTTTCTTCTAGACGTCCCTGCTATTGGTTCTAGAAAAGTTTCCCCAACAAAGCAAAGTGGTAAGTTTTTCCTTATGCTTGCTTTCATGTCATGCTACGACATTTTTTCCCTCCTGATCAAATTACCTTATGAAATTCCCTGGTTTACAGTAGACAAGACTAATTACCCCTGGAACTGTAGGGCACATATTTTTGTTGAGCACCTCTCTTATCTCTCTATTGGCAGATTTTATATGTGTGTATACATACACACACACACACACACACACACACACACACACATATATATATATATGAAATGTCAAATACTAGGCACAAAAAAATCACTAATACTTGCTCTCATTTCTTCTGGAGTTCCCTGCTATTAATCCTACAAAATCTATTCTCAAAGATGACAGTCATTAAGTTGTTAAATATGTTTGTCTTCATGTCAAGCTACAGCACTTTTTCCTCTGGATAAACTTAACTTTGGAAATTTTCTGCCTTAGGATAGAAAAACTAGAATGGTTGGATATTGCACAATAGACTAAGTGATATTTTAAATCAATCTGTTATTTCCTAGGAGTCATATAACACAGTAAATGCTGCTTTGGGGATAAGACTATAAATTTAGAGGGTGCAGTGATAGACTCTGAATTATTTCAACAATGGACTTCATTTATTTGTGTGGCTTTTCTTTCTTATGACTGAGGAATACATGGTAGCAAGGTGCTTCTAAATTTTTTTTTAAGTTTTGGTCCTTGCTAGTAGCTAATAACGTGAACTGAAAAGTCCTGAGAGCTTCCTATACAGAAGTCTTTGTGCTGGGTTTTGCACACATTTTCTTGTTTAATTCTCATAATACTCCTAGGAGGTGGTACGATATTTTTCCCCACTTTACAGATGAGAACCATGAGATAAAATTACTAAAGTGGCTTGCACCATGCCACACAGCTGGATCTGGGGTTTCAACCCAGCCATCTGAATCAAGAGTTCATACACTTACTCAGTTCTGTATTCTTCCTCTAACATATAGTTCTAGAGACAGAAACCCCAAAGTCAAGGCCCTGAGACACATGGTGGGGAGTGGGTAAGTGTATGGGCTTCAAAGTATCACAGACTGGACTTGAACTCTAGATGTTTTAATGATTAGTTGCATCAATACAGGGAAATTGCTTACACTTCTGAGCAACACTTTCTTCACCTACCTACCAGAAATAATTACACCTAACTCAGTTATGGGAGACATAAGGTCACCTATGTGGAATGTCTAGCATGGTGTATCTCATTCAGCTGGTACAGAATCAGCTGGCCCTTTCTCCCTACATATGAACAAAGAAAGTGACTAGAAGCATTGGTTCTAACCCTGATGATCTTTCCTCCATTTCCAATATCAAGGGGTCTCTGGACCTCAGCTAACACTATACTTGACCAAGGGCAAGGAGTTATAAGCACATCACCTTTGAGATCGCTTTCCACAACAAGTGCTAATGATTCCAGAGTTCTGACTCTTGAAGACAAAACATGTAAAAGGAATATTTTCTCAAGAAGAAGCTCGGCCTTGTGGTTCACTGAATGGGCTAGTCTGGCTCACCATCATTACAGCAATTAAATGAATATAAATCTTTCTTAAATGTTATTCCAGTTATCGGTAGCATAAATGTCCCCCTATTTCACCATAGAATTAAAAATGTAGGTTTAGACCACAAAAAAGAAGAAGAAGAATTTACTTTCCTTTCTCAGCCTGAGATTCATTGTCCAAAATGTTAAGGGCATAATGATGTTTTCTAGGGTATGGAATAAATGAAACAAGATACATGAAAAAACCTAGACACTTAGCACACAAGAAATGCTCAAAAAGAGGTTCCAGTTTGATGATCTTACTTGGTCATCAAATAAGAAATAAGAACAATTAGACATCTTTCAAGCACGTTCTCCGCAGCAAGCAGAGTCACTCTTACTTTCATCTTGTTATACACAAAATATAACTCAGAACAATGATATTAGGTGACAAAACGATATTCATTTGAGGGAGCCAGATGGCAGCTCAACAAAAATCAAATAATTGGACGCTGCAGTTTTATGATGGTCTTAGGTTTAACAGGTTTGTATTTTGTATACCACTGTAAGGTAAAATTTCATAATTAGAGATGGGATGGGGCTGTGCGTACACACATGCTTCCATTCTACAAAATGAACGCATTTCTTGACATTGGTAAATGCAGCTCAGCAAACACTAACTGTAGGACTGGCCTGTGCCTGGCCTGGAAGGTATGTGTGGATGAGTACACTGGGATGAATTACTGTCCCAAGAAGAATGCACTATTCTGAAAGTATACATTCTCTTTCCAATCACTCAGGGTCACTCGTGATTCACATGTGTTGTCCCAAAAGGGACAATTTGATCCAGATGCTGCACCTATTTAGACAGTATGAGCAGAGGGCTGAATGAGCCTTGGTCCCGGCAGAGGTCCCATAACTACCTAGACACACTACTTGAAGGCCTGAGTATGAACACAACAGAGGAAAGGCCCTAGAGCACCTATAAATTAGAAGGAATCAGTGTGTTCTTTCCATGTGGTTTACAGCCCTTTTGAAGCTATGGGGAACAAACACAGAAGAAAACATGCAAAGACCTTTGCTGTGCACCTGGTCCAAATTTCTGAAATCAGTCTTAATCTTCTCGGATCCTTAGTTTCATCAGTGACCAAATTAGGATTCAACACTTGCCTTGCCTTTCTCCTGGGGCAATGAAGAAAATCAAATGGAATAGTCCCAGTGAAAACACTTGCTTTTGCAAACACAACATGGATGCATTTATTTATGTATTTAACAAATTTTTTAATACCCTTTTGTAAAACTCACTACTATAAAATTAAAGCAACAGCCCTCATTTACTGTTTCTACAGATAAGAAACAGAGGGGAAGCTATATTTGCAAAACACAATATTAATATAACCATGGGGCTGAAGTGTACTGTTAGGTTTTGGTTTTTCTAGTGATCAGGGAAAAATAAGAAGTATAGTAAGTTCCATGGTGATGATTATCATGAAGAAGTTGCAGCTCCTAATGTGTTTTCCTTGGCACCTAATTTCTGAAACAAATGCCCCCACAGGCTTCTCAGGGCAACAAAGCTAATGAGGACATTTCCTTTAATGCCATTCTACAGCAAATTTCGAATACTGTTTCTTGGAAGTTTTTTGTTTTTCATAAAAGCTAAGAATATAACTTGGAACCACAAATCAATGAAGTGATTTTGAAGAAGACGAAATTTGCCTGGTCCAAGTTTCTGAACAACCTTGACTGAGAAAGAGGACTGAGGATACATACACAGATTTTATCACGAAAAACTGATAGCTTATTGTGTTACCTCAATCAATGACTGGTAATAAGAGATTGTGAGTTACCTTTTTACGAATGAGTCATTGTTAATGAAAAGCAAGAGACTTTCAAGACACGTTCAAGTCAGTTCTTGAGGATATTTTAACATCAAAACATGATTATGCCCATGTCTTTATTCTTGTAATCCTATACCTCAAACTCAGTCTTAGAGCTACCAAAAAAGATCTCATTGAGTGAATAAAATTGCAGGTGGGAACCATATCCATATGGACAAGAAAACATTGTGTAGAAAAAGGTTAACCAATACAGTGTTTTCGACTCTGTTTTCCTCCATCCAACAGTCAACTAGCTTTAAAAAGTTTTTTATTTTTGTATGTTGTCCCCCTTTTTTGTGTACATTGTAGATAAGTCTCACCTTAGGTTGGGTATATTCAGAGAAGTACGACTGTGACTTGGCCTATCTTTCTATCTTTGGAAGGAATTGCACTGAAATGCTGAGCTCCTGTAACGTAAAGTCATTTGCTAAGAATATTTTATATATCTGGTGAGATGATGTTTTAGTGTCCACAATGGTGGAATTATGATTTCTCTATAGATTATTTTCTATTTCTGTGCATTATGTTTACAACGCACTTTCCACATGCTCTATCTCACTGAATGCGCCACAATGATACTTTGAATGCTAGCTCTGGCATCATTGGTGTGACTCTCAACAAGTTACTTATACTCCCCAACTTATTTTCTCGTTTGTAACAAGGAGTCCTTCAAACTACAATTCACTTCAGTGACTGGAGCATTAAACGACATAATGCATGTGAAGCATTGAACATGGTGTCTGACACAGTAATAATCTTCGATAGCTATTAGCTTTTCTCCATGTTGTTGTCATGTCCACAAACACCACAACTCCAGAAAATCATGTGCAGGATTTGGGGATATTGGGATAAGCATGCTTTGGAAAGGTATGCCTGATTCCTTTGCTCTCATGGAAAATTCGCCTAAACCAGACTCCTTCAAACCTGAAATTTTGTCGTGGACTCTAAGAGCTGATGCATTGATTTTGGCAGCAACTCTGCATGTCAGCAACATGTGCTGAAGACCTTAGAGTAGCCAGATTTTCTGTTTATTTTTCCATTTGTCAAGTATTTCTCCAACACCTCCTTTGTGGCAGGGACTGTGGTAGGAGCTGTCAATACAGAAGGAAAATGAGATAGTCTTGGAAATTACTGTCCAGTTGTGAGAAAAAGAAAAAAACACAATGTAATCTTGATGAAGGTCAGCATCTTCATGTGCAGAAACACAGTACCTGAATTAGATCTACTGAATTACATAGGATCAGATGAACTATTCCTGGAATTTAGGGCTCATAGTTTTAAGGATGGTCTCTCTGTCAGCAGATTACATGTGTCTGTGTGTGTATATACACACACTCATATAAACACATATCCACACTGTTGAGCAACAGGCATGAATAACTGAGTAATACTTGCTCCCATTTCTTCTAGTTGTCACCTCAACTGCCGCTCCTATTGAGTCTACAAAGGCGTATCCAAAAGATGAAAGCAGTAAGTTATTGTCTATGTTTGTCTCCATGTCATGCTATAGGCTTTCCCCTCCCCCCTGATCAACTTAACTTTTGTACTTCTTAGGCTTAAAATACAAAGGACCAATTTTTTCTGGAATTGGGGGCTCATAACTTTCATATTTTACTGGCCGTCTCTGCTTTCTTTCAGTAGATAACATAAATATTCCTATGTATATATATATATAGGAATACATATATAGATGCATATACACACACTGTCAAATAATGGGCATGGACCTTGACTAGTACTTGCTCTCATTTCTTCTAGAGGTCACTACTACTGATTATTCAACAACTTCCCCAACTGAGCAAAGTGGTAAGTTTGTCTATTCGCTTGCCTTCATGTCATGCTGTGCCATTTTTTTCCTGCTGGTCAAATAACCTTTGGAAGATCCTTGGTTTATAGTAGACAAGCCTAATTATTTCTGGAATTGCACAGCACATATTTTTAGTGAGTATATTTCCTGTCTCTCTGTTAGCAGATTTTATCTATATCTATATCTATATCCATATCTATATCTATTTCTATACCTATCTATATCTGTATCTATATTCAATCTATCTCTATCTATATCTATGTCTATATCTATAATTGATATGTATATACACAGAAACACACACACATACATATATATGTATATGTCAACTGTCAACTAACAGGCACGAACAACCGACTAATACTTGCTCTTAGTTCTTTTAGAAATCACTCCTATTAATTCTACAAAAGCTTATCTAAAAGGGGAAAGCCAGGGGCCACCCGGTGGCGCAGCAGTTTAGTTTGCGCTTGGTAGCCCGGGGTTCACGAGTTCGGATCCCGGGTGCCCACCGACGCACTGCCTGTCAGCCATGCCCTGGTGGCGTCCCATATAAAGTGGAGGAAGATGGGCACGGATGTTAACTCAGGACCAGTCTTCCTCAGCAAAAAGGGGAGGATTGGCAACAGGTGTTAGCTCAGGGCTGGTCTTTCCCACAAAAAAAATAAATAAATAAAATAAAAGGTGAAAGCCATTAAATTTCTGTATATGTTTGCCTTTATGTCATGCTATAGCTTTTTTTTCCCTTTGGATAAACTTAAGATTTGAATTTCCATACCTTAAGATAGGAAAACTAGAATGGCTGGATATTGCAGAGTAGACTGAGTGATATTTTAAATCAATCCATCATGAACTAGGAGGTGTCTTAACACAGTAAATAGTGGTTTTTGGCTAAGATGACTGTAAATTAGAGTGTGCAGTGATAGGCTCTGAATTATGTCAACAATGGATTTCATCGATTTGTGTGGTGACTGAGGAATATGTGATATCAGGGTGCCTCCAGATTTCTTTTTAATCTTTGGCCCTTGCGAGTAGCTAATAACACGAACTGATACATACTGAGAGTTTCTTATACAGAAGGCATTGTGCTGGGTTCTGTGTGCATTTTCTTGTGTAATTCCAATAATACTCCTAGGAGGTGGTAGAATATGTTTCCCCCGTTTGATAGATGAAGACAATGAGTGCCAGTTAAGTCTCTTGCACCATGACATGTAGCTGGATCTGGGGTTTCAACACAGTCATCTGAATCAAGAGTTCATACACTTACTCACTTCTCTCTTCTTCCTGTAAGATATAGTCCTAGAGAAAGAAACCCCAAAGTCTAGGCCTTAAGACACGATGGACACATGGTGGAGGGTAGGTAAGTGCATGGGCTTCACAGTATCACAGACTGGATTGAACCCCAGTTCTTTCAATGATGAGTTGCATCAATATAGGAAAATTACCTGTGTTTTCTGAGCAAGGCTTTCCTCTTCTGCTGCCAAGGAATAATTATACCTAGCTCAGTTAATGAAGAGATAAGGTCACCTATGTGGAATGTCTAGCATAGGGTACCTCATTTAACTGGCAGAGAATCAGTACTAGTTTCTGGCCCTTTCTCCCTACATACCTACAAAGAAAGTGACTAGAAGCATTGGCTCTAGTCCTGCTGATCTTCCTCCATTTCCAATATCAAGGGGGCTCTGGACCTCAGCTAAGACCTTACCTGACCAAGGGCAAGGTGTTATGAGCACATCAGCTCTGAGATCTCTTCCCACACCGAGTGCTAATGATTTTGGAGTTCTGACTCTTGAAGGTAAAACACGCAAAAGGGAAATTTTCTCAGGAAGAGACTCAGCCTAGTGGTTCACTGCCTCACCACCATTAATGTTAATTAACCAAATATGAATCTTTTTTAAATGCTGTTCCATTTGTTAGTAGCATAAATATCTCTCTGTTTCCCCATAGAATTAAAATCGTATAGGCTTCGGACATAAAAAAGAAGAAGAGAAATTTACTTGACCTTTCTCAGCCTGAGATTCTTCCTCCACAATATTAAGGGCACAATGATGTTGTCTAGGGTAATTTTCTGGATGAAATGAAATGAGATACACGAAAGCTCCTAGCAACTTTGCACAAACAAAGTGCTCAAAGACAGGTTTCACGTTTTATGTATTTTCCTGGACAAGAAAATAATAACAATTATACCTCTTTCAGGAGTGTTTTCCTCAGCAAGGAGAGTCACTCCAAATTTCATCATGCTAGGTCAGAGTACAACGTAATGAAGAAACGTTATTAGGTGACCAAATGATGTTCATTTGAGGAAGGCAGATTGGAGTTCAACAAAAAATCAAATAATTTGGCCACTGCCATTTTATTATGGTCTTAGGTTTGACAGGTTTGTATTTTGTATACCACTATAAGGTAAAATTTCATAGTTAGAGACTGGCTAGGGCTACTCCGTACACACATGATTCCACTCCATATAATGAATGTATTTCTTGCCATTTGTAAATGCACCTCAGCACACACTGAAGGACTGGCCTGTGCCAGGCCTGGAAGGGATGTTGGATGAGTACACCGGGATGAATTCCTGTCTGAAGGAGCAAGCAACATTCCAAAAGAATACATTGTTTTGCTAATCCCTCAGGGCACTCATGATTCATACATGATGTCCCAAAGGGGTCCTTTAGATGCAGATGCTGCACCTATTTAGACAGTGTGTGCAGAGGGCTGAATGAGCCTTGGTCCCAGCAGAGGTCCCATATCTACCTAGGCTCACTACTTGAAAGCCTGAGTATGAACACAACAGAGGAAAGGCCCTAGAGCACCTATAAATTAGAAGGAATCAGTGTGTCCTTTCCCTGTGGTTCACAAGCCCTTTGGAAGCTGTGGGGAACAAGCACAGAAGAAACCATGCAAAGACCTTTGCTGTGTACCTGGTCCAAAGTTCTGAAATCAGTCTTTATCTTCTCGGATCCCTAGTTTCATCAGTGACCAAATTAGGATTCAACACTTGCCTTGCCTTTCTCCTGGGGCAATGACGAAGATCAAATGAAATAGTCTCAGTGAAAACACTAGCTTTTGAAAACACAACATGGATGTATTCATTTATGTGTTTAACAAATTTTTTAATATCCTTTCATAAAACTCACTAACATAACATTAAACCAAGAGCCCTCATTTACTGTTTCTACAGGTAAGAAACAGAGGGGAAGCTATATTTGGAAAACACAAGATTAATATAACCACTGGCCTGAAGTGTACAGATAGGTTTTGGTTTTTCTAGTGATCAGGGAAAAATAAGAATTATAGTAAGTTCCATGGTGATGATTGTCATGAAGAAGTTGCAGTTCATAATGCCTTTTCCTTGGCACCTAGTTTCTGAAACAAATGCCCCCCACAGGCTTCTCAGGGCAACAAAGTTAATGAGGACATTTATTTTAACCTCATTCTACAGCAAATTTTGAATTCTGTTTCTTGGAAGCTTTTTGTTTTTCATAAAAGCTAAGAATATAACTTGGAAGCACAAGTCAATGAAGTGATTTTGAAGAAGATGAAATTTGTCTGGTCCAAGTTTGTGACCAACATTGATTGAGAAAGAGGACTGTGGATACACACACAGATTTTATTACAAAAGACTGATTGCTTATTGTGTTTACCTCAATCACTGCATGGTAATAAGAGATTTTGAGTTATCTTTTTATGAATGAGTCATTGTTAAGGAAAAGCAAGAGACTTTCAAGACACGTTCAAGTCAGTTCTTGAGGATATTTTAACTTCAAAACATGTTTATGCCCACGTTTTCATTCTTGGAATTTATTCCAAATCCTATACCTCAAACTCAGTCTTAGAGCCACCAAAAATGATCTCACTGAGTGACCAAAATTGCAGATGGGAACCATATCCATATGGACAAGAAAACATTGTGTAGAAAAAAGTTAATCAATACAATGTTTTTGACTCTGTTTTCCTCCATCCAACAGTCAACTAGCTTTAAAAAGCTTTTTTTATTTTTGTATGTTTGCCCTCTTTTTTGTGTACGTTGTAGATAAGTCTCACCTTAGGTTGGGTATATTCAGAGAAGTACGACTGTGACTTGGCCTATCTTTCTATCTTTGGAAGGAATTGCACTGAAATTCTGAGCTCCTGTAGTGTAAACATAATTTGCTAAGAATATTTTATATATCTGGTAAGATGATGTTTTAGTGTCCACAGTGGTGGAATTATGGTTTCTCTATAGATTATTTTCTATTTCTGTGGATTATTTTTACAACACACTTTCCACATGCTCTATCTCACCGAATCCGCCACAATGATTCTTTGAATGCTGGCTCTGGCATCACTGATGTGACTCTCAGCAAGTTACTTATACTCCCAAACTTATTTTCTCGTTTATAACAAAGAGTCCTTCAAACTACAATTCACTTCAGTGAGACTCGAGCATTACACGACGTAATGCGTGTGAAGCTTTTAACATGGTGTCTGACACAGTAATAATCTTCAATAGCTATTAGCTTTTATTCATGTTGTTGTCATGTCCACAAACACCACAACTCCAGAAAATCATGTGCAGGATATGGGGATATTGGGGTAAGTGTGCTTTGGAAAGGTATGCCAGATTCGTTTGCTCTCATGGAAAATTCGCCTAAACCAGACTCCTTCAAACCTGAAATTTTGTTGTAGTCTCTGAGAGCTGATGAATTGATTTTGGCAGCAACTCTTCATGTCAGCAACATGTGCTGAAGACCTTAGAGTAGCCACATTTTCTGTTTATTTTTCTATTTGTCAAGTATTTCTTCAACACCTCTTTTGTGGCAGGGACTGTGGTAGGAGCTGTCAATACAGAAGGAAAATGAGATAGTCTTGGAAATTACTGTCCAGTTGTCAGAAAGAGAAAAAAAAAAAAAAACAATGTTTTCTTCATGAAGGTCAGTATCTTCATGTGCAGAAACACAGTACCTGAATTAGATCTGCTGAATTACATAGAATCAGATGAACTATTCCTGGAATTTAGGGCTCATATTTTTAACGATGGTCTCTCTGTCAGCAGATTATGTGTGTGTGTATACGCACACTCATATAAACACATAATCACACTGTTGAGCCACGGGAATGAATAATTGAGTAATACTTGCTCCTATTTCTTGTAGTTGCCACCTCAACCACCACTCCTATTGTTTCTACAAAGGCTCATCCGAAAGATGAAAGCAGTAAGTTATTGTCTATGTGTGTCTCCATGTCATGCTATAGGCTTTTTTCCCCCTCCTGATCAACTTAACTTTTGTGCTTCTCAGGCTTAAAATGCAAAGGACCATTTTTTCTGGAATTGGGAGCTCAAAACATTCATATTTTAGTGACCGTCTCTCCTGTCTTTCAGTAGATGATATAAATAATCCTCACTCTCTACATATATATGAATATATATATGTATATGTATATACACACGTTGTCAAATAATGGGCATGAACCTTGACTAGTACTTGCTCTCATTTCTTCTAGAGGTCTCTACTACTGATTATTCAACAACTTCCCCAACTGAGCAAAGTGGTAAGTAGGTGTATTCGAATGCCTTCACGTCATGCTGTGGCATTTTATTCCTCCTGGTCAAATTAGCTTTGGAACATCCTTGGTTTATAGAAGACACTCCTAATTATTTCTGGAATTGCAAGGCACATATTTTTAGTGAATATATTTCCTGCCTAACTGTTAGCACTTTTTATCTATATCTATATGTATATCTATAACTATATCTATATCTATAATTGATATGTATATACACAGAAACACACACACATACATATATATATGTGTATATCAACTGTCAACTAATTGGCATGAACAACCCACTAATACTTGCTCTTAGTTCTTCTAAAAATAACTGCTATTAATTATACAAAAGCTTATCTAAAAGATGAAAGCTGTTAAATTTCTCTATATGTTTGCCTTTATGTCATGCTATAGCTTTTCTTTCCTTTGGATAAACAACTTTTGAATTTCCATACCTTAAGATAGGAAAACTAGAATTGCCGGATGTTGCAGAGTAGACTGAGTGATATTTTAAATCAATCCATCATGACCTAGGAGTAATCTTAACACAGCAAATGCTGGTTTTCGGCTAAGATGACTGTAAATTAGAGTGTGCAGTGATAGGCTCTGAATTATTTCAACAATGGCGCTTGTTTCTGACGACTGAGGAATATGTGATATCAGGGTGCCTCCAGATTTCTTTTTAATCTTTGGCCCTTGCGAGTAGCTAATAACACGAACTGATACATACTGAGAGTTTCTTATACAGAAGGCATTGTGCTGAGTTCTGTGTGCATTTTCTTGTGTAATTCCAATAATACTCCTAGGAGGTGGTAGAATATGTTTCCCCCATTTGATAGATGAGGACAATGAGTGCCAGTTAAGTCTCTTGCACCATGACATGTAGCTGGATCTGGGGTTTCAACACAGTCATCTGAATCAAGAGTTCATACACTTACTCACTTCTCTCTTCTTCATCTAAGATATAGTCCTAGAGAAAGAAACCCCAAAGTCTAGGACTTAAGACATGATAGACACATGGTGGGGGGTAGGTAAGTGCATGGGCTTCACAGTATCACAGACTGGATTGAACCCCAGTTCTTTCAATGATGAGTTGCATCAATATAGGAAAATTACCTGTGTTTTCTGAGCAAGGCTTTCCTCTTCTGCTGCCAAGGAATAATTATACCTAGCTCAGTTAATGAAGAGATAAGGTCACCTATGTGGAATGTCTAGCATAGGGTACCTCATTTAACTGGCAGAGAATCAGTACTAGTTTCTGGCCCTTTCTCCCTACATACCTACAAAGAAAGTGACTAGAAGCATTGGCTCTAGTCCTGCTGATCTCCCTCCATTTCCAATGTCAAGGGGGCTCTGGACCTCAGCTAAGACCTTACCTGACCAAGGGCAAGGTGTTATGAACACATCAGCTCTGAGATCTCTTCCCACACCGAGTGCTAATGATTTTGGAGTTCTGACTCTTGAAGGTAAAACACGCAAAAGGGAAATTTTCTCAGGAAGAGACTCAGCCTAGTGGTTCACTGCCTCACCACCATTAATGTTAATTAACCAAATATGAATCTTTTTTAAATGCTGTTCCATTTGTTAGTAGCATAAATGTCTCTCTGTTTCCCCATAGAATTAAAATCGTATAGGCTTCGGACATAAAAAAGAAGAAGAGAAATTTACTTGACCTTTCTCAGACTGAGATTCTCCCCCCACAATATTAAGGGCACAATGATGTTGTCTAGGGTAATTTTCTGGATGAAATGAGACACATGAAAGCCCCGAGCAACTTGGTACAAAGTGCTCAAAGACAGGTTTCACGTTTTATGTATTTTCCTGGACCAGAAAATAAGAACAATTATAACTCTTTCAGGAATCTTCTCCTCAGCAAGCGGTGTCACTCTTACTTTCATCTTCCTATGGTCAGAGTACAACCTAATGAGGAAACGTTATTAGGTAACCAAATGATGTTCATTTGAGGAAGGCAGATTGGAGTTCAACAAAAAATCAAATAATTTGGCCACTGCCATTTTATTATGGTCTTAGGTTTTACAGGTTTGTATTTTGTATACCACTATAAGGTAAAATTTCATAGTTAGAGACTGGCTGATGCTACTGCGTACAACATATTTCCATTCTACACAATGAATGCATTTCTTGGCATTGGTAAATGCAGCTCAACAAGCACTTACTGTAGGACTGGCCTGTGCCAGGCCTGGAAGGGATGTTGGATGAGTACACTGGGATGAATTGCTGCCCAAAGGAGCACGCATTATTCTAAAAGAATACATTCTTTTGCTAATCCCTCAGGGCAATCCTGATTCATATGTGATGTCCCAAAGGGGTCCTTTAGATGCAGATGCTGCACCTATTTGGACAGTGTGAACAGAGGGCTGAATGAGCCTTGGTCCCAGCAGAGGTCCCATAACTACCTAGACTCACTACTTGCAGGCCTGAGTATGAACACAACAGAGGAAAGGCCCTAGAGCACCTATAAATTGGAAGGAATCAGTGTGTTCTTTCCATGTGGTTCACGAGCCCTTTTGAGGCAGTGGGGAACGAGCACAGAAGAAACCATGCAAAGACCTTTGCTGTGTACCTGGTCCAAAGTTCTGAAATCAGTCTTTATCTTCTCGGATCCTTAGTTTCATCAGTGACCAAATTAGGATTCAACACTTGCCTTGCCTTTCTCCTGGGGCAATGACGAAGATCAAATGAAATAGTCTCAGTGAAAACACTAGCTTTTGCAAACACAACATGGATGCATTTATTTATGTATTTAACAAATTTTTTAATATCCTTTCATAAAACTCACTAGCATAAGATTAAAGCAACAGCCCTAATTTACTTTTTCTATAGCTAAGAAACAGAGGGGAAGCTATATATGCAAAACACAAGATTAATATAACCATTGGGCTGAAGTGTACTGTTAGATTTTGATTTTTCTAGTGATCAAGGAAAAATAAGAAGTATAGTAAGTTCCATGGTGATGATTATCATGAAGCAGTTGCAGTTCATTATGTGTTTTCCTTGGCACCTAATTTCTGAAACAAGTGCCCCCCACGGGCTTCTCAGGCCAACAAAGCTAATGAGGACATTTCCTTAACTTCATTCTACAGCAAATTTTGAATACTCTTTCTTGGAAGTTTTTTGTTTTTCATAAAAGCTAAGAATATAACTTGGAAGCACAAGTCAATGAAGTGATTTTGAAGAAGATGAAATTTGTCTGGTCCAAGTTTCTGACCAACCTTGATTGAGAAAGAGGACTGAGGATACATACACGGATTTTATTATGAAAAACTGATCGCTTAGTGTTTTACTTCAATAAACACATGGTAATAAGAGATTGTGAGTTATCTTTTTATGATTGAGTCATTGTTAATGGAAAGCAAGAGACTTTCAAGGCACGTTCAAGTCAGTTCTTGAGGATATATTTACATCAAAACATGATTATGCCCATGTCTTTATTCTTGTAATCCTATACCTCAAACTCAGTCTTAGAGCTACCAAAAAAGATCTCATTGAGTGAATAAAATTGCAGGTGGGAACCATATCCATATGGAGAAGAAAACATTGTGTAGAAAAAGGTTAACCAATACAGTGTTTTCGACTCTGTTTTCCTCCATCCAACAGTCAACTAGCTTTAAAAAGTTTTTTATTTTTGTATGTTGTCCCCCTTTTTTGTGTACATTGTAGATAAGTCTCACCTTAGGTTGGGTATATTCAGAGAAGTACGACTGTGACTTGGCCTATCTTTCTATCTTTGGAAGGAATTGCACTGAAATGCTGGGCTCCAGTAACGTAAAAAGTCATTTGCTAAGAATATTTTATATATCTGGTGAGATGATGTTTTGTCCACAATGGTGGAATTATGATTTCTCTATAGATTATTTTCTATTTCTGTGCATTATGTTTACAACGCACTTTCCACATGCTCTATCTCACTGAATCTGCCACAATGATTCTTTGAATGCTGGCTCTGGCATCACTGGTGTGACTCTCAGCAAGTTACTTATATTGCCAAACTTATTTTTTCATTGGTAACAAGGAGTCCTTCAAACTACAATTCACTTCAGTGAGACTAGATCATTAAACGACGTAATGCCTGTGAAGCATTGAACATGGTGTCTGACACAGTAATAATCTTCAATAGCTATTAGCTTTTATTCATGTTGTTGTCATGTCCACAAACACCACAACTCCAGAAAATCATGTGCAGGATTTGGGGATATTGGGATAAGCATGCTTTGGAAAGGTATGCCTGATTCCTTTGCTCTCATGGAAAATTCGCCTAAACCAGACTCCTTCAAACCTGAAATTTTGTCGTGGACTCTGAGAGCTGATGCATTGATTTTGGCAGCAACTCTTCATGTCAGGAACATGTGCTGAAGACCTTAGAGTAGCCAGATTTTCTGTTTGTTTTTCCATTTGTCAAGTATTTCTCCAAAACCTTTTTGTGGCAGGGACTGTGGTATGAGCTGTCAATACAGAAGGAAAATGAGATAGTCTTGGAAATTACTACCAGTTGTCAGAAAAAGAAAAAGAAAACATGTATTCTTGTTGAAGGCCAGCATCTTCATGTGCAGAAACACAGTACCTGAATTAGATCTACTGAATTGCATAGGATCAGATGAACTATTCCTGGAATTTAGGGCTCATATTTTTAACGATGGTCTCTCTGTCAGCAGATTACGTGTGTGTGTATATACACACACTCATATAAACACATATCCACACTATTGAGCAACGGGCATGAATGATTGAGTAATACTTGCTCCTATTTCTTGTAGTTACCACCTCAACCGCCGCTCCTATTGTTTCTACAAAGGCTCATCCAAAAGATGAAAGCAGTAAGTTATTGTCTATGTTTGTCTCCATGTCATGCTATAGGCTTTTTCCCCCCTCCTTTATCAACTTAACTTTTGTACTTCTCAGGCTTAAAAGGCAACGGACCATTTTTTTCTGGAATGGGAGCTCATAATTTTCATATTTTAGTGACCGTATCTCCTGTCTTTCAGTAGATGACATAAATATTCCTATATATATATATAGGAATACATATATATATCTATATGTATATGTATATAGACACGCTGTCAAATAATGGGCATTGACCTTGACTAGTACTTGCTCTCATTTCTTCTAGAGGTCTCTACTACTGATTATTCAACAACTTCCCCAACTGAGCAAAGTGGTAAGTAGGTGTATTCGAATGCCTTCACGTCATGCTGTGGCATTTTATTCCTCCTGGTCAAATTAGCTTTGGAACATCCTTGGTTTATAGAAGACACTCCTAATTATTTCTGGAATTGCAAGGCACATATTTTTAGTGAATATATTTCCTGCCTAACTGTTAGCACTTTTTATCTATATCTATATGTATATCTATAACTATATCTATATCTATAATTGATATGTATATACACAGAAACACACACACATACATATATATATGTGTATATCAACTGTCAACTAATTGGCATGAACAACCCACTAATACTTGCTCTTAGTTCTTCTAAAAATAACTGCTATTAATTATACAAAAGCTTATCTAAAAGATGAAAGCTGTTAAATTTCTCTATATGTTTGCCTTTATGTCATGCTATAGCTTTTCTTTCCTTTGGATAAACAACTTTTGAATTTCCATACCTTAAGATAGGAAAACTAGAATTGCCGGATGTTGCAGAGTAGACTGAGTGATATTTTAAATCAATCCATCATGACCTAGGAGTAATCTTAACACAGCAAATGCTGGTTTTCGGCTAAGATGACTGTAAATTAGAGTGTGCAGTGATAGGCTCTGAATTATTTCAACAATGGCGCTTGTTTCTGACGACTGAGGAATATGTGATATCAAGGTGCCTCCAGATTTCTTTTTAATCTTTGGCCCTTGCGAGTAGCTAATAACACGAACTGATACATACTGAGAGTTTCTTATACAGAAGGCATTGTGCTGAGTTCTGTGTGCATTTTCTTGTGTAATTCCAATAATACTCCTAGGAGGTGGTAGAATATGTTTCCCCCGTTTGATAGATGAAGACAATGAGTGCCAGTTAAGTCTCTTGCACCATGACATGTAGCTGGATCTGGGGTTTCAACACAGTCATCTGAATCAAGAGTTCATACACTTACTCACTTCTCTCTTCTTCATCTAAGATATAGTCCTAGAGAAAGAAACCCCAAAGTCTAGGCTTTAAGACACAATGGACACATGGTGGGGGGTAGGTAAGTGCATGGGCTTCACAGTATCTCAGACTGGATTGAACCTCAGTTCTTTGAATGATGAGTTGCATCAATATAGGAAAATTACCTGTGTTTCCTGAGCAAGGCTTTCCTCTTCTGCCGCCAAGGAATAATTATACCTAGCTCAGTTAATGAAGAGATAAGGTCACCTATGTGGAATGTCTAGCATAGGGTACCTCATTTAACTGGCAGAGAATCAGTACTATTTTCTGGCCCTTTCTCCCTACATACCTACAAAGAAAGTGACTAGAAGCATTGGCTCTAGTCCTGCTGATCTCCCTCCATTTCCAATGTCAAGGGGGCTCTGGACCTCAGCTAAGACCTTACCTGACCAAGGGCAAGGTGTTATGAGCACATCAGCTCTGAGATCTCTTCCCACACCGAGTGCTAATGATTTTGGAGTTCTGACTCTTGAAGGTAAAACACGCAAAAGGGAAATTTTCTCAGGAAGAGACTCAGCCTAGTGGTTCACTGCCTCACCACCATTAATGTTAATTAACCAAATATGAATCTTTTTTAAATGCTGTTCCATTTGTTAGTAGCATAAATGTCTCTCTGTTTCCCCATAGAATTAAAATCGTATAGGCTTCGGACATAAAAAAGAAGAAGAGAAATTTACTTGACCTTTCTCAGACTGAGATTCTCCCTCCACAATATTCAGGGCACAATGATGTTGTCTAGGGTAATTTTCTGGATGAAATGAGACACATGAAAGCCCCGAGCAACTTGGTACAAAGTGCTCAAAGACAGGTTTCACGTTTTATGTATTTACCTGGACCAGAAAATAAGAACAATTATAACTCTTTCAGGAATCTTCTCCTCAGCAAGCGGTGTCACTCTTACTTTCATCTTGCTATGGTCAGAGTACAACCTAATGAGGAAACGTTATTAGGTAACCAAATGATGTTCATTTGAGGAAGGCAGATTGGAGTTCAACAAAAAATCAAATAATTTGGCCACTGCCATTTTATTATGGTCTTAGGTTTTACAGGTTTGTATTTTGTATACCACTTTAAGGTAAAATTTCATAGTTAGAGACTGGCTGATGCTACTGCATACAACATATTTCCCTTCTACAAAATTAATGCATTTCTTGGCATTGGTAAATGCAGCTCAGCAAACACTTACTGTAGGACTGGCCTGTGCCAGGCCTGGAAGGGATGTTGGATGAGTACACTGGGATGAATTGCTGTCCCAAGGAGCAGGCACTATTCTAAAAGAATACATTCTTTTGCTAATCCCTCAGGGCAATCCTGATTCATATGTGATGTCCCAAAGGGGTTCTTTAGATGCAGATGCTGCACCTATTTGGACAGTGTGAACAGAGGGCTGAATGAGCCTTGGTCCCAGCAGAGGTCCCATAACTACCTAGACTCACTACTTGCAGGCCTGAGTATGAACACAACAGAAGAAAGGCCCTAGAGCACCTATAAATTGGAAGGAATCAGTGTGTTCTTTCCATGTGGTTCACGAGCCCTTTTGAGGCAGTGGGGAACGAGCACAGAAGAAACCATGCAAAGACCTTTGCTGTGTACCTGGTCCAAAGTTCTGAAATCAGTCTTTATCTTCTCGGATCCTTAGTTTCATCAGTGACCAAATTAGGATTCAACACTTGCCTTGCCTTTCTCCTGGGGCAATGACGAAGATCAAATGAAATAGTCTCAGTGAAAACACTAGCTTTTGCAAACACAACATGGATGCATTTATTTATGTATTTAACAAATTTTTTAATATCCTTTCATAAAACTTACTAGCATAAGATTAAAGCAACAGCCCTAGTTTACTGTTTCTATAGCTAGGAAACAGAGGGGAAGCTATATATGCAAAACACAAGATTAATATAACCATTGGGCTGAAGTGTACTGTTAGATTTTGATTTTTCTAGTGATCAAGGAAAAATAAGAAGTATAGTAAGTTCCATGGTGATGATTATCATGAAGCAGTTGCAGTTCATTATGTGTTTTCCTTGGCACCTAATTTCTGAAACAAGTGCCCCCCACGGGCTTCTCAGGCCAACAAAGCTAATGAGGACATTTCCTTAACTTCATTCTACAGCAAATTTTGAATACTGTTTCTTGGAAGTTTTTGTTTTTCATAAAAGCTAAGAATATAACTTGGAAGCACATGTCAATGAAGTGATTTTGAAGAAGATGAAATTTGTCTGGTCCAAGTTTCTGACCAACCTTGATTGAAAAAGAGGACTGAGGATACATACACAGATTTTATTACAAAAAACTGATTGCTTATTGTTTGTACCTCAATCAACACATGGTACTAAGAGATTTTGAGTTATCTTTTTATGAATGAGTCATTGTTAAGGAAAGCAAGAGACTTTCAAGCCACGTTCAAGTCAGTTCTTGAGGATATTTTAACATCGAAACATGATTATGCCAACTTTTTCATTCTTGGAATTTATTCCAAATCCTATACCTCAAATTCAGTCTTAGAGCCACCAAAAAAGATCTCATTGAGTGAAAAAAATTGCAGATGGGAACCATATCCATATGGACAAGAAAACATTTTGTAGAAAAAGGTTAACCAATACAGTGTTTTCGACTCTGTTTTCCTCCATCCAACAGTCAACTAGCTTTAAAAAAATTTTTAATTTTGTATGTTTGCCCCCTTTTTTGTGTACGTTGGAGAGAAGTCTCACATTAGGTGGTGTAATTTCAGAGAAGTACGACTGTGACTTGGCCTATCTTTCTATCTTTGGAAGGAATTGCACTGAAATGCTGAGCTCCTGTAATGTAAATGTCATTTGCTAAGAATATTTTATATATCTGGTGAGCTGATGTTCTAGTGTCCACATGGTGAAATTTTGGTTGCTCTATAAATTATTTTCTGTTTCTGTGCATTATTTTTGCAACGCACTTTCCACATGCTCTAGCTCACTGAATCCGCCACAATAATTCTTTGAATGCTGGCTCTGGCATCACTGATGTGACTCTCAGCAAGTTACTTATACTGCCAAACTTATTTTCTCGTTTATAACAAAGAGTCCTTCAAACTACAATTCACTTCAGTGAGACTCGAGCATTACACGACGTAATGCGTGTGAAGCTTTTAACATGGTGTCTGACACAGTAATAATCTTCAATAGCTATTAGCTTTTATTCATGTTGTTGTCATGTCCACAAACACCACAACTCCAGAAAATCATGTGCAGGATTTGGGGATATTGGGACAAGCGTGCTTCGGAAAGGTATGCCTGATTCCTTTGCTCTCATGGAAAATTCGCCTAAACCAGACTCCTTCAAACCTGAAATTTTGTCGTGGACTCTGAGAGCTGATGCATTGATTTTGGCAGCAACTCTTCATGTCAGCAACATGTGCTGAAGACCTTAGTAGCCACATTTTCTGTTTATTTTTCCATTTGTCAAGTATTTCTCCAACACCTCCTTTGTGGCAGGGACTGTGGTATGAGCTGTCAATACAGATGGAAAATGAGATAGTCTTGGAAATTACTTTCCAGTTGTCAGAAAAAGAAAACAAAAAGCCACAATGTGTTCTCGATGAAGGTCAGCATCTTCATGTGTAGCAACACAGTACCTGAATTAGATCTACTGAATTGCATAGGATCAGATGAACTATTCCTGGAATTTAGGGCTCATATTTTTAAGGATGGTCTCTGTGTCAGCAGATTATGTGTGTGTGTGTGTGTGTGTGTGTGTGTGTGTGTATACACACATTCATATAAACACATATCCTCACTATTGTGCAACGGGCATGAATAATTGAGTAATACTTGCTCCTATTTCTTCTAGTTACCACCTCAACCGCCGCTCCTATTGTTTCTACAAAGGCTCATCCAAAAGATGAAAGCAGTAAGTTATTGTCAATTTTGTCTCGATGTGATGTTATAGGCTTTTTTCCCCCTCCTGATCAACTTAACTTTTGTACTTCTCAGGCTTAAAATGCAACGGACCATTTTTTTCTGAAATTGGTAGCTCATAATTTTCATATTTTAGTGACCATCTCTCCTGTCTTTCAGTAGATGATATAAATATCTGCCTAGTTGATATTTTAGTGTCCACGATGGTGGAATTATTGTTTCTCTATAGATTATTTTCTATTTCTGTGGATTATTTTTACAACACACTTTCAACATGCTCTATCTCACTGAATCCGCCACAATGATTCTTGAATGCTGGCTCTGGCATCACTGGTGTGACTCTCAGCAAGTTACTTATACTCCCCACCTTATTTTCTCGTTTGTAACAAGGAGTCCTTCAAAGTATAATTCACTTCAGTGTGACTCTGATAGTTGATTAATTGATTTTGGTAGCAATTCTTCATGTCAGCAAGTGGGGTGAAGACCTTAGAGTAGCCACATTTATATATATGTGTGTGTGTGTGTGTGTGTGTGTGTGTGTGTGTGTACACATATATAGACACTGTCAAATAATGGACATGGACAATGACTAATACTCTATCTCATTTCTTGTAGTTATCACTGGTACTCATTCTACAACAGCTTCCACAACAGAGCAAAGTGGTAGGTTTGTGTATATGTTTGCCTTCATGTCATGCCGTAGCAATTTTTTCCCTCCTGATCAAATTACCTTTGAATTCCCCTCATTCATAGTAGATAAGACCAAATATTCCTGGAATGGTAGGGCTCATATTTTTATTGATATTTCTCCTGTCTCTCCATTAACAATTTATATACATATGTCTCTCTCTGTGTGTGTGTGTGTATATATATATATATATATATATATATATATATATGTACACAAACTTATACCTGTCCATATACATTAAATGTCAAATAACAGGCAAGAACAATTGATTAATACTTGCTCTCATTCTTCTAGAGGTCACTGCTTTTAATTCTACAAAAGCTTGTCTGAAAGATGAAATCAGTAAGTTTTTGTGTTGTTTGCCTTCATGTCATGCTGTAGCAATTTATCTTCCTGAATAACTTAACTTTTGAACTTCAATGACTTAAGGTAGAAAAACTAGAATGGCTGGATGTTGCACAATAGACTCAGTGATAGTTTAAATCAATCCATCATTTCTTAGGAGTCATCTTAACAAAATAAATGCTGTTTTTGGCATGAGATGACTATAAATTAGAGGGTGCAGTGATATGCTCTGAATTATTACAGCAATAGACTTCATTTATTTGCATGGCTTTTGCTTTTAATGACTGAGGAATATGTGATATCAAGATGCTTCTGCATTTTTTTAAGTCTTTGGTCCTTGCTAGTAGCTAATAACATGAACTGAGGTGTTCTGAGACCTTCCTATACAGAAAGCATTGTGCCGGGTTTTGCATGCATTTTCTTGTTTAATTCCAATAATATTCCTAGGAGGTGGTACAATATATTTTCCCCAATTTATATATGAGGACAATGAGTTAAAATTACTTAAGTCCCTTGCACCATGTCACACAGCTAGATCTGGAGTTTCAACCTGGACATCTGAATCAAGAGTTCATACATTTAGTTCTCTCTTCATCCTCTAAGATACGATCCTAGAGCAAGAAACCCCAAAACCAAGACCCTGAGACATGATGGACACATGGTGGGGGGTGGGTAAGTGCATGGGCTTCACTGTATCACAGACTGGACTTGAACCCCAGTTCTTTTAATGATTACTTTCATTAATAGGAGTAAATTACTTACATTTTCTGAGCAACATTTCCCTCATCTGCCAACCAGGAATAATTACACCTAACTCATTGAAGAGATCAGGTCACCTATGTGGAATGTCTAGCGTAAGATATCTCATTTAGCTGGCACAGTACTGGTTTCTGGCCCTTTCTCCCTATGTATGTACAAAGAAAGTGACTAAAAGCATTCACCTATGTGGAATGTCTAGCCATAGGATATCTCATTTAGCTGGTACAGAATCAGCTGGCCCTTTCTCTCTACATATGTGCAAAGAAAGTGACTAGAAGCATTGGCTCTAGCCCTGCTGATCTTTCCTCCATTTCCAATATCAAGGGGGCTCTGGACCTCAGCTAACACCTTGCCTAACTAAGGGCACAGAGTTATGAACACATCACCTTTGAGATCCCTTTCTGCAACAATTGCTAATGATTCTGGAGTTCTGACTCTATGAAGATGAAACATGTAAAAGAGAAATATCCAAATGAAGAGACTCCAGCTTGTGGTTCTTTGAATAGCCCGTCTGGCTCACCATCATTGTCATTAATTATTTCTTGACATCATATATTTCTTGCCAAACTTCAAAGGATATTAATGCAAATATTCTGTAACATCATAGTCACTATGAGGGACGTTTAGGAAGGACAAGTGAGTGATCCAAGACCTCTTAAAGTTTCAGAGAATTTGGATTGACCACTCTGTTCCATTTTATATAATGCCCTCTTTACTAAAACCTCCCACCCACCCCACTTTAACACCACCAAATTTCCATGCATTTTACCCTTCTTAGGAGTATCATTGCGTGAACAATGTACAACGGCTCAGTTGCTTCTAATCCAGAATTCAAATTTATATTTATGCTTAACCTTTTGATGTCTGGAGTATTTATTGCACTTGGAGAGGCAGAATTATAGAATAGCTAAGAATGTGTTCTTAAAGTCATGGTGCTGGGATTGAAATCTTGTTTCTGGTACTAACTAAATGCATGGCATCTGGCAAATTACTTTTTTCTCTGTCCTCAGATTATTTGAATAAGGGGAATGAAAATAATAATCTCATAGGTTGTT
This sequence comes from Tapirus indicus, assembly GCA_031878705.1. NCBI lineage: Eukaryota > Metazoa > Chordata > Mammalia > Perissodactyla > Tapiridae > Tapirus > Tapirus indicus. The sequence goes on from CM062917.1 coordinate 78,970,010, forward strand.
GTAAAACTTGTGATAAAGCTTTGCATGCCAAACTCTCAGAACAAGTGTTTGGCATTTTGTTAGTTGTTAACGAATGTTAGCTATTATTGCCACTTAGAGAAATGGTGGGGGTGAAGAAATGCTAAAGCCATTTATCACAAATACTTTTATTTCATTGGACATATTCATTAAAAATGCAACCTTACTTTTAATATTTTGGAATGTTCTAAGTGAATTTAGCAGAGATTGTTGATTGATATGACCTGTAAACTGGATTCAAAGTTGTCTTGTTGTCTGTGGTGGTGTTGGGAATAGATGTTTACTTTTGGGTTTTGGTGGTGTGAAGTGTCACTGAAACATAGATCATCAGAAATAGATAACTGTGACCACCCTCCCATTAATATGTCCCATCCTTTCAAAAGAACAGGTGAAACTAATCAAACGACTTCTCTTAGACTTCCTGCAGCTGCAGCTTACTAGCACCTTTGCCTATTACACCTACCTCCTCCTCCTCCTCATGAACATGATCTACTTTGCCATCATCGCCTTCTGTCTGTTTAGGAAAACAGCAGCCTGTGGCAATGGAAAGAGTTTGTAACAGATGGTTGCAGAAAGAAGTGAACTTGTCTTCATCATTTATTGTCCCTAAAAGTGTCTCCTGAGGATCTAGCTGGGCTTTCTCTCTGGGTTTGGGTTATTTCAGTTCACATGTGTAGTCTTCTATAATGTCAATTTTACACATGGTTTTTTAAACCTCTGGGCAAACAGAAAATTTTACTCTGTAACAACAATGAATTCTGCCATTACTGAGGGGCAGGGGCAAGGGGTAGTCCTTTAGCACCACTGTCTCCATGATCTCCATCAGCTCCTCCAGAAACCTGAATAATCATGACATCTGAGTACAGGTAGCATGCAGGATCTAGGCACGTCCCTTAGGGACGTTTAACCAGAACCACCTTGAAGCCTTCCATTTTACACACCTTGAAGCTGCCATTGTTGTTACTTGAATTCTATATTTAATTTTTCATAATAGACGAAATAAAAAAAAATCCAAAGTCTGCATATGTCTATGTGTACTTTAATTTCATGATATATAACTGAAACTCCAAGGTAAAAATATTGTCTCATTGTGATTTTAATTTGTGTTTTTCTTACTATGAGTGAGGAGAAGCATCTTTCATATAATGAAAGTGTGTATTTCGTTTTCTGTGAAATATTTTTTCACATCCTTTGACCATTTTTTCTACTGAGTAATAATACCAACAAGTATTTCTACAGGCATAGGCATAAAACAAAATGTCCAATGTATTGTAGGAGGGTGAACAAATGATAAGGCATTGTATGTTTTTCTATTTTCTCTAACTAATCCTTTTAATGTAAAGACTTTTATATATTGAAAATAAACATGGTCTCGTTTAAAACTGGGAGAATTTTTTTCTTTATTTCTTTAGTATCAGCTTCAGTTTCCATGAAACATGTTCTCTTGGATACCAAGTAGAGGTTCCTGTTTGGAAATTAAATAAGACCCACCAGATATAAGAAAGACTAAATATAATTAGATCCACTACTTGAGTCTCATGGATTTGGTTAGACTTCTCTAGTGCGAGTACCTAGCCCTCTACTCAGAGACTTGGAACTATTTCTGCATTGGGAAAGAGTAGAAGCAAAGAAGGGAAATTATAAATCACTGAAAGCTTTGTGCCACTGACTTCACTGTGCAGCACTACTAGGCAGTGTCTTCTGTGGCTTCAAACTTCTTAGCAACTTCCTTCTGCACTGGGCCTGGGCTGCCCTGAACTAGGTGGTACAGAGAGGGAGAGCACAGGTGCTTGTAGAGGAGAAAGCCTGGTTGACAGGAGGGCACTTGGTGTGGCTGATGGTGTGTTATTTTCTCAGGCCTCTTTCATTTACATACTCTTTCACATGAGGTTGATTCATGGAAAATGCTCAAACTCAATCTTCCCCCAGCTGGTTGGGGTTGTGCAAGCAGTGGCTAGGGTGTTGTAAGATAAAATAAGGATGATGACCAACTTTGCTCACTTTCTAAAGGTCACAGCTAGTAGGAGGAAAATATCCATACACACACACATGCAATTGCTATCAAACATACCCTTAGGCTGTGGGTAGGGAGTTCCCCACATTTTATATACAAAGTTTACTCCAATTAGCTACCATGTGAGTTGGGAATCTTATACCCAGGACTGTTCAGATGCTGCATCTCAGTCCACTCTCATGACCCTGTTCTGAAGGAAAAAACAGACAGAACATCTAGGAGCACTAAAACAATCCTAACATTCCAAGTATCTGTTCTCTTCCATGGTATTTGATTTACTGAGGCTGGTACCCTTTAGTTTCATTTTCTCAGTATAGACAGGGTGACACAGTTCTGTACCCGTGAAACTGGTACCACGGATAGACTGTAGATGTGGGCAACAGTGATATGCTTTTTCTCTCACACTAACACATAGATACAGAGGCCCTGAGTTCAACTCGGTAATTGAATGTCAATTTAATTGTCTAATTGAATCATACAAGTCTCTCTAATGAGTCACAGTCAACCTGAGCAAAGCTTAATAGAGAATGTTAACATCAGATAAAAGTGTGATTGGGCTCAATTAAAAGAGGGCTGTTCAGCAATGTGAGCATAAAGAGCAAATGTCCCCACCACCCCCACCCAACCATGGTACAGAGTGGATGCCCAGGCCCAGGGACTCAATCTGTCCAGTCCCAGGGAGAAGTAGGGCTCTATTGTTGAGATCAAAGCTTTGGACTTTCACCGTCTGACTTCACAGCACATTCACATCACATACTTCATTCTTCTTGGTCTGTGCTCTGACAGCCAACTTCTAAGTGAGCCTTGGCTTCCTGTGAGGATTGGCTGCATCTACTGGTTGAGCCCCACATGTCTGGATGAGAGCTCTTTCTCAGACTAAATTAATACCCTGATGTCTGGCTTAGGCATCATCTGTGGATTTAGAGTATGTGAGACTCCACTCGAGACAGGATTTTCTCACTGTGATAACACCATTGAGTTCCTGAGGTTTCAGTCCCAACACAGACCCTGGAGCTGTTACTTGCTCCTTTCTCCTCCACAGGAAGCTCTTCCTTATTAGGACCCAGCCTCCCAGAGAGCCTCCCAGTGGAATTTCTGCCATTTGGCCCCTTGGCACAACCAGACATGGAGTTGATTTGATCTGCACAAATGGCCTGTTTCCACCCAAACCAGCACCTTTCCCACTAAACACAATTGAGTGTTTTTTTTGAATGACTAAATGAATAATGAAAGAAAACCAATAGACATGCTGCCTTCCTATGAAGCATTGAGATGCTCCCTACCCACAGCCTAAATGAAACATCTGGAGACCTTTTATACATTTTCACAATCCCTCCTAGTCCTACTTTTGTAATTCCACCACTTTTGGCGAAATACATAATGCAACACAAGAAAAATAAAACTAATCATTTTGAGATTTTGGATTTTATTATTTTAAAATTTGTACAAAGAGTGCATATCCATGAGTTTAAAAATACAAGGGGAAAGGAGGGTATTAAAAAAGAAATACAAAAGAAATCTGAAACATGAAACAAAACAATTCCATTCTACAAATCAAAATATAGGGATACTCTGCTTACTAAAACAATGTTATTCCAATATATTAAGAAGTCCTTCAATTAGAAATACAGCACAGTCTTTTTTGCAAATATTCATTAACAGATCCGACTCAGTCTCACTGAATACAAGACAGATCATTCCATTATCTTACCAGCCACAGGCAGGCTACTAAATGTATGTGGATGTGGTACAGTGTCTGTGGGGTATTACAGTAAATAAATCCTTTATTAGCCATTCAGGGAAGTAAGCAGTGGGTATCACCATTTTGACCTTGACTAGGGAGACCCCTTCTCCAGCCCTTTTTTCCCTCTGGTGACTTTCAATGAGGGTTTTTCACACTAGAAAAGAGAACACAAAAATATTTGAGATGCAGTGTAAAGACAAAATGCTACATTGCCTTATGTTTTTATAACGATATCTGTGTACTGAAGGTGAGCTGTGTTACAGACACTTAAAGGGCCATGAGCATGGCCATGCAAGGATTTATTTAAGGCATTTTAGAAAAGGATCTACTATTCAAATGCCCATATTTTTCCTCTATGTCCAACCACTGTTGTGGAAAGAAGGGGCTGAAGTGTGTTGGGTGCTTCTGATGCAGGCACAGGGCCTCCAGTCACCATGACTCTGGCCACCTCTCCTTCTCAAGGACTTCAGATCCGTCCATGACTTTTTCCTTCTTTGATTAAATAATTAGGCAGAGTCACTGCTACTACAATTTACTTCCTGTTTATTTGCTCTTATTTCTGAGGATGAAGTATTTCCTTTGATGACCTGAAAAGATTTAACAACATGCCCACCTTGAGGCAATTCAAAAGCTGCTGCTCTGACTGGATCATTTCCTTCATCTCGGAGGCTCCAGAACACTTGAGAGACATTCCAGTGCAGGGCTGGAGCAGACTCTGGAACCAGACTTGGGGAGCTTGAGGCCCAGCTCTGCCACTTGCTCCCTGTATGACCTTGGACAAGTTACTCACACACTCTTGTCTCACTTGCCTCAGGTATAAATGGAGACAATAACAGGATCACATTTCATGGGACTGCCACCCTCACAGCACATGTAAGTTAGGGTTTGTAAATAAACAACATTTGACATGGAGACATTTTGGCTAAGTCAACAATAATGAACTTCTTCTCATTTTTAGAAATTTGTGACTGAGGTATTTTTCATACTTCACTAAATTGTACCTATGCAGAAAATGTTAAGAAATGTGACATTAACAAAATGTGACCAATAAATTCATGTAAATAGGACAAATATGGTTATACACTCATACTCATATTCTTTGAACTTTACTTGGAATCTACTCAGAAAAAAATGCTCCATATTTAACTACTTTGTTGTTACAGTTTCATTTTCAAAGACTCATTTTAGCAAAAGAAATACTCATAGCTTAAAAGTGGTTTTCAGCTGTCCTATTTTCTTCAGCTTCTTCAGATCATACATTGTTAGGAAGGTGATAAAGAAAAAATTATTATGTTCCATTAAACTATGAAACAATTTCTTTAAAATTACAACACATATGCATAATATTTTAAATGAGAGATACACATGTTTAATCCTCAAGAAATTTAGGTTAGCAAAACTATTAATGTAAAATAAAGTGTTGCTTTATTTCTTGGAGGAAAAAAGCCTTTAGAATGGGATTTATCACTTGCACTAATACGATATAATGGCTTTCACTTATGTACTCCTAAAAATATTCCTGTTGATCAAGAATTATCACACACTGTTATTCCTCTTCCATCTCTTTGCAGACAAGCTTGCATATGTTTTTCAAGTGCAAATAACTTTGAGCTTTGGTACAAACAATATAACCTACATATTTTCAAAATTGCTATCAATAAATTCTCTTTCTGAATAGCAACTATAAAACTGGACAAGAAGAACAAAACTAACCATGTCAGCGCTCAGGAAATGACCAAAGTCATACAACAATCTCAGAAGTCCTTATGCTGGAAAAACTGCAGACTTCAGGCCACAACAATGGTGTTCTTGTCTGGAGCTTCCCCCACCTCCCAACGCCCAGCTCCATGGGCATGAAGTTTCTTCCATTTAGGGCAAGCCATGAGGACTGGCAGAAAAATCACCCAGTTGAAGGGAGTTCATATAATCTGGGGTGGAGAGTGATGCGATGGTGAACTGACAAACTCAGTGCTGTGCAAGCAGGAAAGGCCAGAGGCTCTGCAGGTTTGAAGTTGTGGTCATGGCTGCAGCAAACATATGTTTGGCTGAAGCTGTGTGCATGCTTAGCAGAGACACAAAAGACCCGAGCTAGCCAAAGACTCGTGGTCAACCCTGAGGCTGTGAGCATATGCAGAGGAGACATGAAAGGACTTAGCAAAATGTATAAGGTGGGGAAGACTCAAAATGGCCTGAAATTTGAATGTGCTCCCCATAGATACACATATGCACCTGGCAGAGGAAGGGCGTCTTAATCAAGGGGCTTGAGCACAATCTCTGTCTAATCACCGGCTACCACTAAGCTATGAAGACACAAGGGTGACCCCTAGGAAGTTACACCTTGAGAAAAAGAGAATTAAAAAGAAACTGATATAAATCCCACTTGATCATGGTGTATGATCTTTTTGATGTATTGCTGTATTCAGTTTGCCAATATTTTGTTGAGGATTTTTGTGTCTATGTTCATCAGTGATATTGGCCTGTAGTTTTCCTTCTTTGTATTGTCCTTGTCTGGCTTTGGTATCAGGATGATGGTGGCCTCATAGAATGTGTTGGGAAGTATTCCATCTTCCTCTATTTTTTAGAATAGTTTGAGAAGGTTAGGTGTTAAATCTTCTTTGAATGTTTGGTAAAATTCTCCAGGGAAGCCATCTGGTCCTGGGCTTTTATTTTTTGGTAGGTTTTTGATTACTGTGCATCCATTTATGATAAAAGCTCTCAACAAAATGGGTATAGAAGGAAAGTACCTCAACATAATAAGGGCCATATATGACAAACCTACAGCAAACATCCTACTCAATGGGGAAAAACTGAAAGCCATTCCTTTGAGGACAGGAACAAGACAAAGATGCCCACTCGCACCACTCTTATTCAATATAGTACTGGAAGTTCTGGCCAGAGCAATTAGGCAAGAAAAAAGGAATAAAAAGACTCCAAATAGGGAATGAAGAAGTGAAACTCTCACTATTTGCAGATGACATGATCTTATACATAGAAAACCCAAAAAATTCCATTGGAAAACTACTAGAAATAATCAACAACTACAGTAAAGTGGCAGGGTATAAAATCAATTTACAAAAATCAATTGCATTTCTATACACTAATGATGAACCAACAGAAAGAGAACTCAAAAAGACAATCCCATTTACAATTGCAACAAAAAGAATAAAATATCTGGGAATAAGTTTAACCAAGGAGGTAAAAGACCTATACAATGAAAACTATAAGACACTATTGAAAGAAATCGAGGAAGACATAAAGAAATGCAAAAATATTCCATGCACATGGATTGGAAGAATAAATATAGTTAAAATGACCATTCTACCTAAAGCAATCTACAAATTCAATGCAATCCCAATCAAAATCCCAATGGCATTCTTCACGGTAATAGAACAAAAACTACTGAAATTCGTATGGGGCAACAAAAGACCCTGAATAGCTAAAGCGATTCTGAAAAAAAAGAACAGAGCTGGAGGCATCACAATCCCTGATTTCAAAATATACTATAAAGCTATAGTAATCAAAACAGCATGGTACTGGTACAAGAATAGACACACAGATCAATGGAATAGAATTGAAAGCCCAGAAATAAAACCACACACCTATGGACAGCTAATCTTCGACAAAGGAGCAAAGAACATACAATGGAGAGAGGGAAGTCTCTTCAATAAATGGTGCTGGGAAAATTGGACAGCAACATGCAAAAGAATGAAAGTAGACCATCTCCTATCACCATATACAAAAATCAATTCAAAATGGATCAAGGATCTGAAAGTGAGACCTGAAACTATAAAACTCCTGGAATAAAATATAGGCAGTACATTAATTGAGATTGGACATAAAGGGATCCTTTCAGATTCCATGTTTACTCAGACAAGGGAAACAAAAGAAAAAATAAACAAGTGGGACCCCATCAGACTAAAGAGCTTCTACAAGGCAAATGAAACCAGGATCAAAATGAATAAACAACCCACCAGCTGGGAGAAAATATTCACAAATCGTTTGTCCGACAAGGCATTAATCTCAGTGATATATAAAGATCTCATACAACTGAGCAACCAAAAAACAAACAACCCGATCAAAATATGGGCAGAGGATATGAACAGACATTTTTCCAAGGAAGAGATACAGATGGTCAATAGACACATGAAAAGATGTTCAACATCACTAATAATCAGGGAAATGCAAATCAAAACTACACTAAGATATCACCTGACACCCGTTAGAATGGCTATAATCACAAAGACAAATAACAACAAATGCTGGAGAGGTTGTGGAGAAACGGGGACCCTCATTCACTGCTGGTGGGAATGCAAACTGGTGCAGCCTTTATGGAAAACAGTATGGAGAGTCCTCAAAAAATTAAAAATAGAAATACCTTATGATCCAGCAATCCCACTCTTGGGCATCTACCCAATGGACATGAAATCAACCATCACAAGAGGCTTATGCACCCCTATGTTCATTGCAGCATTATTCATGATAGCCAAGAAGTGGAAGCAACCCAAGTGTCCCTCGACTGATGATTGGTTAAAGAAGATGTGGTATATACATACAATGGAATACTACTCAGCCATAAGAAAAAACACAATTGTCCCATTTGCAACAACATGGATGGACCTAGAGGGTATTATGTTAAGTGAAATAAGCCAGAGAGAGAAGGACAGACACTGCATGAACTCACTCATATATGTGGAATATAAATGAACACACGGACAGAGAGAACTGATTGGTGGTTACCAAGGGGAAGGGGGTTGGGGGGTGGGCACAAGGGGTGAAGGGTTACATCCACATGGTGAGGGACAAACAAAAATGTACAACTAAAACCCCACAGTGTTATAAACTATTAAGACATCAATAAAAAAAAAGAAAAAAGGAAACTGAGAAGAGACATCAGCAGACACACACCATAGGGGACATAAATTTTCAGATTTAGCTCAGGCAATTTTCCAAGCAAAAGAATAGAAATAACAAAAACTTCATGTGGGAAAAATCAAACTGTAGAGTCACTACCATCTATTCTCAACAAACTATTTTTCAATAGAAAATTAGAAGAATGGTAAAGAATCAGAAAATTGTGACTATTCTCAGGAGAAAAACAAAACAAAACCCACAAATCAATATAAACTGTCTCTCAGTGCATCCAGATATTTTATTTAGGTGAGAAAGATTTCAAAGCAGCTATTATAAATATGTTCAAAGAAATATAGAAAACTGTGTTTTAAGAATTAAGGAAAGTCTGACAACAATAAATCAACAAAAAGAAATTCTCAAGGTGATAGAAATTACAAAATGAACAGATTATACAAAATAAAATCTGGAGTAGAAAAGTATAACAACTGAACTAAAATATTCACCAGAGGTGGTTAAGAGAATAGTCAAGTAGGCAGAAGACAGTATCTATAAATTTGAAAATAGAGTAACAGAAATTAACCAATCTGAATAAGAGACCTAAAAAAAATTGAACAGAGCTCAGAGACCTATGTGATAACATCAAGCATACCAACCTACATGTAATGGGACTCTCAGAATAAGAGAAGAAAAAAAAAGAATCAGGAAAAATGTCTGAAGAAATAATGGCCAAAACTCCCCAAACTTGTAGAGAAATATTAAATCTACACATCTAATACGCTAAACAAGCACTGACTAGGATTTATACAAAGAGATCCACATGTAGACACATAATAGGCAACCTACTGAAAACCTGGGAATGCATAAAAACACAAGAATTCAAAATTTATAAGATGTCACTAAAGCAATGCCTAGGGGGAAATTTATGGTTTTAAGTGCCTATTTCAGAAAAGAAGAAAGATCTAAAATGAATCTGGAAAATAAAGAGCAAGCTAACCTGAACCCAAGCAGAATAAAGGGGAAAAAAAAGAAATTAGAATGCAAATAAATGAAATGGAAAACAGAACAACAAGAGAAAACTCAACAAAAACAACAGTCAGTTCTTTGAAAACATTAACAAATTTGACAACCCTCCAGCTAGAATTACCAAGACAACATGAGAAAAGACACAAATTACCAAAATCAAGTAAAAAAAGGAGGAACATCACTATCAACTCTACAGAAATTAAAGGGAATATTACAAACAACATATGTCAACAAAGTAGATAATTTAGAGTAATGGGTGAATTCCTAAAAAGATACAAATTACCAAAACGAACTTAAGAATAAATAAAAAATCTGAATACACCTATGTACAACAAGTAAAGAAATTGAATTAGTCATTCAAAATCTTCCCACAAAGAAAAGTCTGGCCCAGATGGTTTTATTAGAGAATCTATTGAACATTTAAAGAAGGAATAATATTGATTCTTCACAAAAAGGATTCATTCAGAAAATAGAGGAGTTGGGAACACTTCACAATGTTTTCTATGAGGCCAGCATTACCCTGACATTAACGTAAAGACACAATAAGAAATCCACAGAACAATAGGTACAGAAATCAGGAGCATAGGTAGAAAAACCCTCAAGAAAATATTAGCAAATTGAATCCAGAAACATATATAATGGATTATAAACATGACCAAGTGGGATTTATCCCAGACATAAACAGTTGATTTAACACCAAAGGATCAATTAATGCCATACACCATATTAACTGAATATAGGACAAAAATCACATGATCATCTCAATAGATAGATACAGAGCATTTGAAAAATTCATTGCTCATTCATGATAAAAACTATCCACAGACTAGGAATAAAGTGGAACTTCCTCAACCTGATAGAGGGCATCTGTGAAACCCACAGGTACCATCTTACTTCATGTAGAAAGACTGAATGCTTTTCCCTGAAGACCAGGAACAAGGCAAGGATGTCTGCTCTTGACACTTCTATTCAACTGGAAAAAAACAAAATTAAAGATATCCAGTAGATTGGAAAGGAAAAAGTGAAACACTTATTATCCACAAATGACATGATTCTGTATATAGAAAATTCCATGGAATCCACACACATATAAAACCAAAACTAAAATTAATGAACAAGTTTAGTAAAGTCACAAGATACACATATTCTATATACAAAATACCAATTGTATTTCAATATATGAGAAATGAACATTTTGAAACAGGAGGTAAAAAAATTACATTGACAATAGGGCCAAAAAGAATGAAATACTTTGGAATTAATTTAACAAAAGAAGACTAAAATTTGTATGCTGACAACTATAAAACAATGCAGAGAAAAATTAAAGAGCATCTAAATAAATGCAAAGAGCGTCCATGTTCATGGATTAGAAGATTCAGCATTGTCATGATGGCAATTCTTCCCAAACTGATTGATAAATTCGATGCAGCAAGACTTTGAGGCAAAAATTAACAAGCTCATCCTAAAATTTACATGAAACCACAAATGACCTAGAACAGGCAAAATAATTTTGACAAAGAACAAACTTGGAGTATGGTTAAAGTCACCCTGCAAAAGCAGTGGGGGGAGGGATCCCCCAAAACGTGATTTGGATGTGGAGACTGATGATGCCACACACACCAGAGGGTCTGACAAGGTTCCTTACTTACAAAAGTGAGGTCTCAGGACAGCAGGGCAGGCCTTTCAAGCAAGGCCTTACAGCACCTGATTTCAAAGTTACATAAAAATAAAATCACAGGAAACAAGCCAGTGTGGTTCTGCATCAAGGAGAGCACACAGGTCAACGGGGAGAACTGAGAGTCCAGAAATAAACCCTTATATTTACAGTCAACTGGTTATTGAGAAACTTACCGAGTAATTCAAGGTGAAAAGATAGTCTTTTCAACAAATGGTGCTGCGACAACTGGATATCCATGGACAAAAGAATGAATTTAGTTCCTTACCTCCTCCATACACAAAAGTTAATTTAAAATAGCCAGGAGGGGGTGCTAGAAGGCATTCTAGTAACTAAATGCAATCAAAATACTGTACTTTTGAAGCAGAAAGCATGACATTTAAAACAAACAGGAAGTATAACTACATCACATTTTGCATTCAAATGCAAGGGCCCAATGAAGACAGAAATTAATTCCTGAATCACAAACAGCAAAGCAGGTTACCTAGGGCACAGGCCTTGGAGACTGGCAGACTTGGTTCAAATTTTTGGTGTGCTCTTTATTAGCAAGTTATTAGTTCCATGAAGCCCTCATGCACCTGGCAGCACAGAGCCTATGGGACGAGCAGGCAGGATGTGAAGTTTTGGTTGAGGTATCTGGGCTACACTCAGCTTCCCTGGAAACTGTGCCTGTCCCAGCCCTGCCACAGCACTGGCAGGAGGTGCTGCTGCTTTCTGGGAAGCTGCAGGGCAGCATGGAGCAGCACAGGGCCCGGGGACATGAACTGGGCCCCTTTGTCCACCTAGTGTGGCTTCCTCTCTCCTCAACTGGCAACTCCTATTTTAGTGCCATGTGATGAGGAATGATTTGCATTAGAGTCACTGGCTCCCATCTATGTCCCAGCCCAGACTGACTGTATGAAAATGTTGTTCACCAACAGCTTCTTTTAATCTTCTACGGGAAAGAACACACACTGTACAAATTCAATTTTACTGATATCCTTACAAGAATCTTCCAAACATGCACAGTACTTTATCCCATAAATATATACTAAATACCCAAGCTCTGCTCTAAATGCCCTTGAAACCAAGGAATGTGCCCCCATGATGTATGTTACAAGCAATATTGACCTGCATCACTGTGGTCACAAAACATATAGAGAGGACATACACCTATTCAGGGGTCAGGAAATCATAGGAGACTCTACTAATTCATGATAAACAGACTATTTCCCATATTACTGCTAGGTGACACCAGCTGAAATAGAAATATCAATAGTCTGTATGCGATACCCTTCTCCCTGAGGCAGCAATGTTTTTGACAGCTCTTCTATCATCACCATAATAATTCTGACCTCTTGATATGTGACAGGTACAATTATCTGGGAAAGTAGAAGAAGTGAATTTATATTTGTGAGCTTGGATTTATTCTCCCATCATAGTGAGCTGAGCAGACCCACAGGCCTACATGCCACAGGTCCCCAGGACACCAGAGAAGAGGAAGAGATAGACAGATAGGGAGAGAATGGGGAGAGAGGTCAATATGAGAGAGGGAGAGGAAGGTATAGAGACACTAATAGCATAGAAATTAGTAATAGAAACGTAGAGAGAGAGGGATATGGAGCAGAGTGGGAGCAAGAGAAAAAGAGAGAATGACTGAGACAGTGGATACAGAAATAAAAGGAGTTAATGAGAGAGAGAAATATGCATTCAGAAGGATAGATCTCTGTAATGAGAAGGAGAAAGAAATAACAACAGAGAGAGAGAGAAATAAAAAGACAGAGAGGGAGAGTGACAGAGACAGAGGGATAGAGAGATGTAAGTAGAGAGATGCAGAGAGGAAGGGAAGATGGATATAGAGAAAAATAGAACAGAGGGTAAAGAGATTTTGATATAAATATAGTGATAGAGAGGGAGGGGGGGTGGACTTACAGAGACAGAAATAGAGAAAATGGGAAAGATATAGTCAAAAAGTGTTGGAGATAGAGGGAGAGAGAGAATGACAGAGCTACAGAGATAAAGGATATGTGTGGGCACATTGAGTGTGACAGAGTTAGGAAGATGGAGATAGATATACAGAAATAGAGGTAATTATTGACAGAGAGAGAAAGAAATTTATGCATATTTTATACATATTGTTACAAATTGTATATTTATATAGTGTTCCACATTTATATGTATATGCATATATTTTAAATGTTTTATATCATATATAAATTTCTAACTTCCTTTTTCTCTTATATATATGCTCTGTTTACCTATATGTATACATCTATTTATCTACCTTAAGAAGAAGAACCTGACCTCCCACTTCCAAAAAATTGGCCATGAAAACCCTAAGAATAGCAGTGGAGGATTGTCTGATATAGTGCTGGAGGATGAGAGGATGGCACAAAAAGACCAGGTGGGGTTCTACTCTGCTGTACACAGGATTGCTAGGAGTTGGAATTGGCTTGATGGTACTAACAAGAAATCTATCCACCTACCTATCTATCCATCGATTGATCCTATTCCACAAAAATGCTGTATTACAAACACTCCAAAACAATGTGGTTTAAAACAACAATCATTTATTACTTCTAACAAGCCCATTGATCAGCTAGGCTGCTCTGCTGATCTGGCCAGATTCAGCTGATCTTGGTTGGACTTGGTCACATGTTAGTCAGCTGATGAGTTGGCTGTTGACTGGCTGGTCAAGGTGGCCTAGGATGGAATGAATCAGCTCTATTCCACATGGTATTTCACCCTCCACCAGGCCAGCCTGGACTTTTTCTCATGACAATGGTGAAGCTCCAAGAGAGCTAGCAGAAGTGCATTAAGCCTCTTGTGGCCTAGACTTGGAACTAGAACCCCAGAATTTCCTCCCATATTCAAATGGGGAAGTAAATTGTACCTTTTGATTAAGGAGCTGTGAATTCACATAGCAAGGAGTGAGCTCCAGGCTGGAAAATTTGCATTGAGCATACTTGGCCCTGTAGCTGTTATGACCATGGGAAGAAATGGAAGGAGAGGTAGAGCTAGAGATAGAGTGTAAAATAGCTACAAGAGATAGAAATACAGGAATAGAAAAAGAAAGATAGGTAGTAGAGATGGGCAGATAGACAGATACTGAGAAAGGGACTGGGGATAAGGAGAGAGATAGTAAGAAAGAAGAGAGATAAAGAGAAATAGAGAAGGAGAAGGAGACAGAACTGGAAAGGGAGATAGAGAGAAAAGCAGAGAGGGTTGGAGAACAACTGGAAATAGAGAGAAAGAGCTGTGGACCTAGAGATGGAAAGATGGAGGGACATGAAGAGTGATAGAGGAAGGAAGGGGGGAGATAGAGAAATAGAACGGTGGAGAGAGAGAGAGAGCCAGTGCAAGAGGCAGAGCTGTGAAGCAATTTATGGTGGTCGTCTTAAGTCCAGCACATCATTAGGGTTGCATAACGGTAATCTCCTAAGTTTAATATTTCTCCTGCATTTATTGGTTGTAATACTCCATAAAGAAGAACTTTTATTCATAACCCTGCGATATCCTGAAATACAGTTTGTACAAAAAATGGCAAAGGAAATGTTTGATGCTTTTTTTATTTGTTTTATTTCTGTTCTTTTAGTGAGAAATAGTATTTGATGCCACAATATGGATGCTAAGAGAGCTCATTAACTCTGATTTGTTATTGCTTTCTATTTTTTCAGTAGATAGCTAACAAAATAAGTATATTTTAGAAAAAAACACATTCAAATTATTGATCATAAGGTTTTTACTCAACTTCCAAAATTTTATATTTGCATTTTACCTCATACTGAAATCTTGATTCTGTTAGGAATCAGGTTAGGTATCAACATAAATTTATAAAAATATAAATATGAACAATATTGTATATACCACTAACAACACTACTGCCAGAAGATACAGTTTAAGAGGTTTTTTCTCTTTCTTTCCTTCTCTCTTCCTCCCTTCTGCCTTTCCTCCCTTCCTCCCTTCCTTCCTTCCTTTTTTTGTTCCTCCCTCCCTATCAGGGTACATTATGTTCCATGAATATAGTATGGTGCCCATAGTGCCCTCTTTTCATTACCCCCCCCACACACAGAGACACACACACACATCCATTTGACATTAAGGAGAGTTAAATGTAGACCAACATAACTGATCCTGGTTTCTTTTAATAAAGCAGTTTCAATCCTTATCAGATTTGCTGTTGGTGCCTCAAAGTTTACTGATAGATGTGAAAAGGAAGGTGGTTCAGGGCAAGAATAGAGAAGCTGTATTGCAGGACAAGACCATGGCAGCAGCATGAACATAGAAACTCTGAGTTGCAGGGAACTTCCACTGACTCAGGACTGCTGCCTGCACGAGAGAACAGGCCAGCTTCATCCATGATTCTCCTGCCCACCCATCAGCTCCAGACTGTCACTCCCTCTGTTCTGGGCTCTCAGTGCCCCTGGCTCCTCCTCTTCTGGAGAGGGCCTGCTCTCAGCCTGCACAGGAAGGCTCTCAAGAAATGGATTGGAGCAGAGAGGCAGGGCTCCTCCTCAGTCCCCCTCCACCACCCGCCCCGGGTTATCAGCTGAGTGGTCTTCTAGGAGAGCCCCGCAGTCACTGCCCTGCCTGTGACAGCTGTCCAGAAGTGGCTCTAACTCCCTGCCTTGTGTCCTGGGCTCACTGTCTTTTGAGCAGGACTGGAGTTCCGAAAGGGGATTCTGCTCCTCCTGTCATCTCTCCCTTTCATTCTAAGGCCCAAGGGGGAAGGCATGCTGCAGGCTCTAGCCCTCCTTCT
This sequence comes from Tapirus indicus, assembly GCA_031878705.1. Taxonomy (NCBI): domain Eukaryota; kingdom Metazoa; phylum Chordata; class Mammalia; order Perissodactyla; family Tapiridae; genus Tapirus; species Tapirus indicus. The sequence continues at coordinate 78,986,073 of CM062917.1, forward strand.
AGCTTTCCTGTCTCCTGGTAAGTATGCTGCCTAGTTGCTCCTGGGATTTTTCTCTTCTTTAGGCAATGGGAGGCCATGCTAAGGAATTACTATTACATCTTCCTCATTACTTTCTTTTGTTCCCATTGCAGCCACACTGGTATCTTCCAACTTGGAAGGGAGACAGATGTCCATCACCACACAGGCTGGGTCATCTGTTGTAATCACCTGTGATATTAAGCAAAGCAGCGACTACCTCCACTGGTACCGGTACCAGGAGGGGATGGCTCCACAACGCCTTCTCTACTACCAGTTTTCTACATCAAAGGTTGTGATGGAATCGGGAATTGGTTCATGGAAATACCATGCCTTTAAAGGCATACAGAGGACCTGTAAATTTTCAATCACAAATCTGGAAGAAAGTGATTCTGGAATGTATTACTGTGCTGCCTGGGAGAGGCACAGTGGTCAGACCTCCACTATACTGCAGTGAAAATTTTACTTGTGGTTGCCAAGAGCAGCCTTGGCACACAGGATAGACCAGCCCTGCCTCCCTTCCTGCCCTGACTTCACTGTGCTCTGAACAAAGAGAGACCCTGAGCTCAATGCCCAACCCCCACCCTTATACCCCATTGGCCTTCCCCTCTCCTAGTGAGCCATAGCACTTTCCTAAAGATGGATCTCCCATCTCCAGGCCATAGGCAAGCATTCTGGCAGACAGCATATTCTTCCAGCTCTCCTAGGAGCTGGTGGAGTCCATTCAGTCTGCTTCCTGGGACAGACAAGGTCACCTAGAGTTGATCTGTTCAGGGAGACAGTAGGAGAGAAACATGGGAAGGCTAGTGGTACTGAATCATTACCCAGAGAAATGGCTGGGAAGGAGCTCATGCATTACTTAGGAAAATGAGAAATGATGGAATGAAAACTTTGGACTTCATGAAGACCTCAAGCTGGTATCCGATTTATCTTTTGGACAAACTGATATTTCCCTCACCATAACCAACCATGGCACTGTTAATACAGTGAAACTGTAGGAATAAAGTGATTGTTGCAGAGATGCCAACCATTGTATTCTACTCACACCTTCTTCTGAAGTTCAGCCACAGCCAGAACTGTTCTGTCTTAAACAAGTGAAGCCAAATCTCCTTTCTACCACTCCCCTTAACATTGACAGGGCCAAGTCCTAAACTGGAATGAGTCTTATCAGATTATTTTTCAATAATTAAAATTAAGGGACACTTTGGGTGAACAATCAGACAACGAATAGTATATATTTGAATCGAAAAGTTATCTAGGAAAGGATTGTGGCTGCCACATTGGGCTAGGTTTAAGGATGGAAAATTAATACTCAAGTAGAGAAATGCTGGATTCACATGTGTATGGTCTCATGTGTATTGGATCCTCCGACTTTTTGCCAGAACTCTTAACCTTGACTCTAGCTTAGAGTTTAAGCTCCTAGAACAGTGTTTCTCAAACAGCGGTCCATGCACAACCTGAGTCAGAAGCACCTGGGAGATTTGAATTTAAAAAAAAGAGAGATTCTGGGTAAAATTCAATACAATAAATCAAAATCTTACAATGAAACCTGAAAATGTGTATTTTTCAATGACCTCCACACTGATTCTTATTCAGATTGATTTGTAAGAATTGCTGTCCTTGCAGTAACAAATAGGGTGATGTGTCTCCCTCTGAAATGGGCAGGTTCCCAGCCTGCCACAAGAATGCATTCTTTCAAGGTGCTCATGGACTTCCATCCAACCCACAAATCCCTCCTCTCTTATTGCACCCCTGGATGCTGCTGTTCTAACAAATCATCACATTTCTCCCTGATAATTCCACCAGAACCACAGGAGGAAACTTCAGTTTCTTCTCACTTCTGTGATCTCAGGCAAGAATAATTGTATACTAAATGAACCAGCATTAACTTGCCATACTGTACCAAGGATCATGTATTTTAACTATTTTTCAGCTCTATGAAATTTATTCCCTACCTTGAAGCACAAACATATTCTTATATTTCTTGTTCTAGTAGTGTTAAGACTTTATTCTGCATATTTATTTCTTTGATCTGCTTTGAATTGAATTTTTGCATATGGGAGTAAGGTAGGAATCTGAATGTGGAGATCCAGTTTCTCCCCCAAATGGTTAATTAATCCATCATTACTCCCATTGTTTTTCATTACCATCCCTGAGATAACTAAGTTTTCATAGGCTCACACAGCCCTTTCTGCTCTCTCTTCTTTTCCACTGTATGTGTCCACTTACAAGTGACAGTTTCTCTAAGGATAGAGCTAGACATGGAATCTGTGTATGCACAACTTCACCTTTATAAATGGGGCTGAATCCCTGTCTTGTCTTTTCCTCTCCAGAAACACAGTATTCTAATTAGTATAGCTTTATTTTTTAATTAATTATTATTATTTTGGGTGAGGAAGATTGTCCCTGAGCTAACATCTATGCCAATCTTCCTCTATTTTGTATGTGGGATGCCACCACTGCATGGCTTAATGAGAGATGTGGAGGTCTGTGCTTGGGATCCAAACCCATGAACCCCAAGCTGCAGAAGTGGAGAGCGTGAAGCTAACCACTATGCCACTGGGCCAGCCCCTAGTATACATTTATAATAATTCTTGCTTTTTGGTAAGCAAGTTATCTTGCTTTTTTGTTTTTCTTTTTCAAAATTTTCTTGGCTTTATTTTATGCATGAGTAAACCTTCAATATATATACATTTATTTATTAAGTAATAAGTCACATGAACTATGGTAGAGAGGCATTGTGTATTTTTCAACACATACACAAAAATAAACAATTTAATATTATGTGATAGAAACAAATACAAATAGCAGTCTAACACTTTCTTCCCACAGAACAATATGTTGTCTTATGCACCCCACTTTGGAAACTACAGCCCCACCAATGCCAACGACAAGAATAGACTCCATTCTAAATTCTTCCTCTTTCCTGACTTACCACACATTCCTAAGACAAATCATACTCAATGTCTTCTTTTTTCTTCAAACCAAATTCTCATAATCCCAAAATCTCATAATCATAAACCTTTGCTTTATTCTCTGAATTACTTCTGGGTTTATGAAAGGACAGTTGATGGTGTCTTTTCATGTTCTTTAGAAGGAAGTACCCCCAAACCTGATAAATCTTGGGTTTGGTCAGCTCGTTAAAGAGACTTTTGTGAGGAATGTCCAGGGAGCCCGACTTTCATTGTCTGTTGACTGAGACTACTAGTGTGTGCCTCACAGAGTTCCATTATCTTCACTGGTTATAAACATGAGGTACTGTCGTGAAAGGGCCTGTCCCTGCATCTGACATGTCCTGGGTGCTCTGGATGAAGTTGTGGAATTAGAAATGACAGCTTCACTCCAGGAAAGGTGCTCGCACTAGAAAGGAGAGAGGGGGTGTTCTATCCTGCCTCAGCTGCTCAAGGTCCTGTAATATTGAAGGAATCACCTGTGTTTTGTAAGCTGTTGTCTCATCTTTAAAAATGATGAAAGGGTTCCCCTTTCATCATTGTGTCTAAGCTTCTGTGTTTTCTTAGCAAACCTATGACTTGGTTTTAAAAATGAGGTTACTAATTCTAATAGAAGGCAAATGACTTTTAAAAAAACTATTTATTCAACACACAGTGTTATAAAAATGTAAATTGGATATGAAAGAAAGAAAATTGTATCCACAGTTCTCTCCTCAAAATATATCAATGGCTTTATTCTTTTTGGTTTGCCAGGCTTGTCCATTTCACTAATAATTGCCCTCATGTGTACATCTAATTGATTCCACAAGTAAAATGAACAAGTCGGATTAGATTAGTTCTCAGATTCTATGATGACCAGAAGAGCACAGCCCCAGATCAGATAAAATACACCAGGGTCTCAGAGGTTAAATTAAAAGCTCCAAACGTCAGTACCTGGATCTCTGCTCACCCATCTGCCTGAGTCTGATCTGCTCTCACACACCCACTCCTCCCAGGCTGACTGAGGTCTGGTCCGTCAGAGCGGGTTCATTCCCAGCAGCAGCAGGAAGACCCGGGATGACAGGATGTCCTGCTCTCTCAAGCAACACCTATTTCTCTTTTCCTGGAGACCAGAGAGTCTTGATGAGAACCCTCCAGACTCCACACCAGGGCTGAGAAGGAAAACCCTGGCTACTCTTTGACTGTGTCCTGCCCAAGAGTTTTCCTCTATTACTTTTTAAATGTGTGTCTCTTTTAGATGAGTATGACCTTTCAGTGCCCCTTAGAGAGGAGCACAGACACACCAGAGAAGGATGAGAAGTAGAGGAAAGGAAAACAAATATCATCTGTTGAAATTACCTTCTAGGCCCAAGATCTAGCTGCACCTGCCCAGGGTGCCGGGTCAGCAAACTGAAACCTAGATAACTTTCCTGTCCATGTAAATGCTGTGCTTGACCAGAAATGCTTCTATCTAGCCAGCCAGTCCCCAACTGCCAAGAAACTGTAATGATTTCCCTGTTCTAAGTAAGGTCATATATACAACTCCTACCAATCAACTTAAGACAAATACTCTTTCCTTATTCCCTGATTGACCTCCTGGACTTAGAAGGAAATCGCTGACCTCCTAGTTAATCCTGCCCTGTTTCTGCATTGCTGCTTCTAAGGCTCCATAGAACTCCTCTTGCCCAAAATCCCTGGGAAGAGGGCTCCACTGCTTGTGAGGCACTGTTCTCCCCAGTCCACGGATTGTGTTCACTTGAACAAAGGCATCAAACTCGTTACTAAATTGTATTATTTTTGTAATTGGACACAATGAAAAGAGTATTGGGCTGGAGGCTGGGACAGACTTCATTAAAACTATGGCTGGTTATTGTCAACAGTGTTGAGCCTTAAATTTAAGTAGTAATTGATAAAAATGGTTATAATAATTGAGAGAAACATAGTTTTGAATGTTGACAATTTGAAATAAAATAAAATGTTTTTCATAAACCAGTAAATGGTCGTGGATTTTGTCCCCCAAAGTAATGTTTCCTTATTGGTGAAAATCTAGAATATAGAAAATAATGGAAAGAAAACATCTCACCCGACTTCTCACAATGCAATTGCTCACTGACTATATTGAAACTCTTTCTACCTGTCCTTTTGCTATGCAGATGTCACAACAATTGTCACTTTATTTTTCACTTAACATTTTATCACCAATGGGCTAGACATCTGCAGAAGATACAAATGATAGCTCTGGAATATTCTTTTAGCAAAGTATTCTGTTGCTTTATATTTGAGCAACACCTCACCAACTCAGCACAAACCAATAGCCTACATTTGGGGACACCTGAGCCTTTAATCTTGGTTATAGCTGAGCAGGTCTTACTTTCAGGATTTACGACAGAAGAGGAGCTCAGAACTGGGTCAGGTAGGGCATGCTGAAGGACCCACAACATCCCTCCCCAGGCCAAGTCCCCTTTCCAACTACTTCCTCTTCTTGGCCATCAGGGTATAGTTAGCATAATTAATTAATATAACTATACCCAGGAGTCCCTGGGTATAACTAGCATAACTGAAAAGGAACTTTACTTTCAGTTGGAAGTCAAGGATCCCTCTGTTCCTGAAAGCTTCATTTCAGATGCATTCCTCTCTGATCCTTCACAATGCCCTGTCTCACCATTTCTGAGGATATTGTGCTGGAACTGGAGGACCTGCTCCCGCCCTCTAGCCCTCCCTGTGCCCTGGTTCAATCTAGGCTTCTTGCTTTGGCTATGCACTCACACACACACCCATATACACAGCACTGATCCTCCAAAAATGTGATATTCCTTATAATTTCTACTATGTGGATCACACAGATGATCTACTGCAACCTGGCAGTTTCAAGGTGAAACAATAATCCCACCATTTCCTGAGCATTTCTGTGCATCTGGGACTGGGCTACATGCTTTGCCCATATCATCCTGTTTACTCTCCAGGCAACCCTATGAGGTCAGTTTTTTACAGATGAAAAAAATGAAGTGACATAACTTGCCCAAGACTACAGAGATATAAAGTTATTTTAGGGCATTTAAAACCCCCTTCTGAAGGGACCTCTGATGGTGGGCATGGGTTTCTGGTAGGGATTGCTGTTCTGTGCTTGTCCCTCCCTCCCAAGCAAGCACCACACTGATTGTTCTATTAGCATCAAGTGGAAAATGAAGCATGAGACTTATCTCCAGCCAGACCTGGATCCATACCCCTACCTCATTCTCCGTAGATGTTGTCAACCTATAAAAACAGAAACCAGTTTAAGGGCAAAGCATTTATCTGGGATCAAAAATTGCAATTCGGGGAGCACAGATTTCCATAGAAACCCTAATGGTGCCCCAGTTACCAGTGAGGGCCTCAGGATTTTTATGGGAAAAAGGGAGGAAAATGAGGTAAATTGTGACAAGAGATTTTCACATATTGAGGTATATGGGTAACTATTTGGGTTCAAAACTGATGCTGCTTAAGCTAAAAATCCTGACTTATAGTCTATCAAACATACATTCTACACCTGTTTAACCATTAAAGAGTGCATTCTCTTGAGATAAGAACGCATACTTCCCCTCCTACGCCCTATTGGTAATATCCTATTGGTAACACCTGGATTAGTCCCTTTCCTGACATAAGGGTCATGTTGATCTGCTAATTTGCAATTAAATACCTCTTTGAAACTTTGGTGAAAATGCATCCTGGGCATGTTTAATGTATGTTCTTTGTTCTAAAACGGTATAAGACTGTACTGAAAACCATGCTTCTCTGGAATGATTTCTAAAGCCTTCATGGGTTATAATCCTCACTCTGGCTCAAGTAAAACTCATCTTATTTCTCTTGTCTATAGAATGGTTATTGGCTATTTGCGTTGAAAATTCTATTAAAGAAGGGTTCATTGGTGCTCAGTGAGGCAAGGCTAGGATTGTACTTCATAAACTGGCTTGAAAATCTATCATCAGGCAAAGGGTTAGACTTGTACTTCATTGATTGGTTAGTGATTTGGTCATCAGCAAAGTCCAATTTCATCAGTTCTCACAAACAGGATATTCTTGTCCTTACTGAATGCTTGGAATGTTGGCAGTTTGGTCCAGTTTGGAAGGTAAAGAAAAGAAGATGAGCAAGGCAATTCCTCTGAAATGGCTTCTCCTGCTCTGTTTTAATATGACTTCATTCATGTCACTTTTCACAATGTGCAGTCTTGGGAAAGTGATTTAAAATACTAGCCCCATTTTCCCTATTTCTAAACTGAGTCCAATAATATTTATCCTACAGGGCTATCTTCAGGATTTAACAAAACCATGGATGCAAACCAATTAGAGCAGTGCTAGAGTGTAGTCAATTTCCAATCAATGAATACTAATATTGCTGTTCTTGTTCTATCAACATTCTTTAAGCTTCTCAGAACTCTCACCATTTATCATACTTCCTTTCACCTTGTTGCCAGACTTCTGTCTCTTCTCTCTCAAGTCCCTCCCTCTCTCATTTCTTTCATCAGTCACCTTCCTGTGACCTCAGGGAAGCATCAGCTTAGGTCCTAACCTGGCATCCACCACCCACCAAGGTATGGCTCCTCTCCCAAGGTCACTCTGGGATTCTCTCCACCAGGGCAGGACACAGGGCCATGCTGGGCTGCCTCATACTCCTGTTGGCCCTCCTGTTCCCAGTAAGTCTAACCTTGTTTCCTGGAGCAGGGTGCACAGGAAGGTTCTGAGGCTCTTGCCACCCCTGCTTCACTGCTATTTCCCTCACAGGCAAAGAGGCTGCAGTCAGACTGGAGCAGCCAGCCTCAGTGGTGGTGTGCACAATCACCCTGACTCAGCCTTTCCATCCTGCCATGCATGACCCACACCACAGTTAGCTACATCCACTTGGCAGCACTGCTATGGAACCAAAATGAGTTTGCTCCCTGGTGAGTTAAAATCAGACTCTCCAACAGAAGTAGTTGACACACAAAGTAAAGTATATTTGCAACAAATAGGAGACCATGAAGAATCATTCCAAAGTCATGGCTTTCCCTGAACAAAGGGAAGTAGGTTCTTTTATTTTGGGTGGGGAATGAATATTTAAAAGGGAAGTTTTGTCATCACATGTAGAGGTGAGTATTAGCAGGCGCGAGCATAGTGTGAAAACATGCTCTCACATACATTGCACGTTATGCTAATAAGGCCTAGGCTCCTCCTAGGGTGGAGATTATAGTAATAAGAGGAAAAGGAGCATTTTCTGGTCATCTTCAGGTCATCTGCGCAGGTGCTGCCCTTGCAGTGGGGCTCGATCTGGTTCTGTTCAGTTGACACTGGTATCTCTTCCTCAATAGCTCCGAAAAACAAACTTGAGGGGGTGGTAAGCATCTTTAAACGTCCTTCAGCTGCTTAGGGAATGTGCCTGTGACAGTGCAATCATCAGAGGACAAGAACCCTGAGAGACTCCTTCGACTGGCCATGTTCAAGGCAGATATGCGGTGGTTTCAGTCCTAAAAGCAGATAAAGTTACCACGATGGAGGCGAAGCATGGCACCAGCTGTACCCTGTTGGTGCTGAGGGGAGACAAGCACAATGCAAGCACGTACTACTGCGCTGCCTAGAACCACCATAGCCCCAGGAGCCGCCTTTGCCCCCGTGTGAAAAGCACTCGAACTCTCTGCTTATCAAGGCCTGGCAGCTTCCGCCACCTCCAGGTCCTTTTGGTTAGCCTGGTGTCATCCCTCAACATCCTGGACTCTCCTGGAAGCCACACGCACCAGTCCACTGCAGCGAATGGATGAATCTAAAGAGCCACTAGTGCATAGGCTGGCACAGACTCAGGTAATCCTCTAGTCAGAAGGGACCTTTCTAAAGATCATTCAGTCCAGTGTTTCAGAAGTACTTGGAGTACTGTGCTCATAAATCCAGTAGCCACTAGCCACATGTGGCTATTGAGCACTTGAAATGTAGTCAGACCAATAGTCCAAGCAGAGATGGACTGCATGTGTAAAATATAAACCATATTTTGAAGTTAATATAAGAAAAGTGAAATATCTCATTAATAATTTTTTATCTTGATTGCAAGTTGAAATGATATTTTGGATATCTTGGACTAAATAAAAATAGACCTAAAATTAAATTTACCTGTTTCTTTTTACTTTTTTAATGCAGCAGCTTAAAAAATTTTAATTTGTGGCTCGAATTGCTGACTCACATTATTTCTATGGGATAGCACTATTACAGACTAACAATACAACCATCTCCCCTGAAGAATGCATAAATAAAATATTTTGCAAATAATTTCAAGGGTAAAGGACTCTCTGGAGATTTACCATAAAATGGTTGAAAGTTGAGACCGGAAGTCAATTCCTAAATCCGGTTTCTACGTTGTGGCTCCACCAACCATCAATCATTTTGCAGCAGAGGAGTCAGCAATTAGATGCACAGGAAACAATATTGCCAACTTCTCAGTGCCCTCGTCCATTAGAAGGCCTGACACTTAGATCATGTTGGTAGATAATAATCCTCGTGACAGGGTGAGGCAGTCAACCTTGGTGAGACATCACATCCTCAGCTTTCCACTTCTCCAATGCCACCCCATATGGGAATTTTGGTGCATCTCCAGCTTCTCTGGACCTCTGTTCTCTCATCTGTAAAATGATGTGATTTAACTGCTGAAATCATGTGGTTCTAATTTCTGTATTAAAACAAAATCATAAAGAAAGATATGACTATATTCACTACCCTCTCATAAAACCAGTCAAATTCTTGAAAATAAGAGAAATGAAAAGAAAATCTGTGTTACTGATCCTTGAGGCCCAAGCAGGAAACTCCTCTGCTGATATATGTGGCCGAAGAAAAAGCCCCATGAGATCTAAGCTGAATTGACACTTTTTCAATTGAAAATTCAAAGTTTATGTACAGTTTAGTAGTATTGCTACAAGTGATTAATAAAAGGAAAGTCTAGATGATCAGAAGGAAATTGGTCCCTCAGATTCACTAACTCATTGTCTAGCTCCCTCAGCTTCTGTTTTTGTGGTTAGAAACTTATAATTAAGACGTGCCTGCTTGTGAAAGAACCCAACATGCCACCCTCTACTAAGGGCCTAGCTCAAGGCTAAGACCTCCCACTATGTGTGAGAAGGGGTCGGTGTAGAGGGGGATTAGACTTACTTTCACTGTTTTCACATTGTTCCTTCATGGTGTCTTCCCCATTGCCCTAATAAAACAGAACCCTTTCTTCTAGCACCCATCTCATTGCCTCACTCCAGGGAAGAGTGAGCTCTGTGAACTGGTGATAATGAGAGTTGTGGCCAACAGGAGGAACAAGCTCCTCCCTCATCTCCTTACAGAACAACATCAACCACATTCCCCAAGAGGAGCTGCCCAGTGCTCTGCTGTGAACCTCCACACCACCCTAAACCCCCATTGCACCCCTTACTGACTCTTGCTTTGCCCTTTATGAGCTCTATGAATTTCAGTGAGATCTTAGCTCTTCTTCAAGAGGAGATTTGAGGTTGACACTTAGGTTCCTGGCCTGGACAAAGTGGGTAGCAAAGTCCTTCACTGAGACAGGAAGAAGAGATGGGTTGGGGAAGGGAATGACCCTGGGCTCTGTTCAAAGTCAGTTTGAGCTCCTACATCAGACATACCTGAACACGCCCAGTAGTCAGCTGGATGTGTGCCTATGGACCTCAGGAGAATGTGTAGGAGGGAGATGGACCTGTAATTTCCTCCTAACATCACTTCCCCCATTACCTCAAGATAATTAAAGCCAAGAATGGGAAAATATTCCTCAGGCAGAGTGGGTACAATGAGAAGATAAATCTGGAAAACAGCAGCTTTTGGTGGATGGGGGAAGAGCAGTCTGTAAACATAAAAAATTCCTTAATACAGATGGAATGTCTTGGTTTACAAAAAGAAAAACTGACAAAAAGAAACTCAAGAATCCAGAAAAATGAAACTCTGTTTCATAGAGGAGAAGCTGGGGTTTAGTTGAGACGTATTGTTCAGCTGGCTGAGGGAGAGGACATAAACCTGTACCTCAAACAGAAGCAAACAAACCAGAATAGAGTGTTCAGACCGCTGCAGGTGCCAGTACCTCTCTAAGCTGTAGGGTGTGTGTGTAGCTGGACTGATGGAAGCAGATTGAGGAACCAAAGTCTCTCCAGCTGGTTGCAGAAGTTGTCTGTGGGCCCAATGATGCATAACACAGCCCAGACCACCATCCATTCTTCCCATCAACTCTGGGCTGACAACTCACTGGGGTTATTGAGGATTTTCTCTGTGACAGGCAGCGGGAGAAATGAGAGAAGACCTAGATGATAGCATTAAGTCATGTGGTCTCCCCATTAGACAGCTCTCCATGGTTAGATGCCATAGCATTGCATCTTTATTACCTCCAAAGAACTTAGCATAATGCCTTGCACGTAGTGGGAGCTTCATGAATACTGTTTGAAGAAATGATTCCTCGCAGAGTTCTGTGGTGGCTGTCTGTACCACGTGATCTAATCTAAGGTGGAGGATCTTGAACTACTGTCTTCACAAAAAGCAGATATGCTAAACTGTGGTGAGGATACTCCTTCACAATGAGGCAAGAAAGTCATGTTCACTCTCCTTAAAGGGAAGTTTAACTTGGTTGACTCAGCCAAGCCGCAATGGTCTGAAACTCTCTCAACAGGGGATGTAGGCTACCCTAGAGGAGAACACAGTTCATTCAGACATGCTGTCATTCTTCCAAGCATTACCTCTGGCACTCCTTGGTGCTTGTAAATTGTTTTCCTGCCCCAATTTCCTTTAACAGAAATTCCCTAATTTTGAAAAAAATTGTAAGTTTTTGCTCATTACTCTCCTCCTTCCCTTATTTTTCAGTGTTTGTGTATGACACAGGTTATCTAGAGCAACCTCAACTTTCCAGTACTAAAGAGCTGTCAAAAAGAGCCCTCATAGAATGTGTGGTATCTGGTGTAACAATTTCTACAATGTCCATATACTGATATCAAGACAGTCCTGCAGCACTTGCTGCACATTTCATCTGACAGTGCTGTCAAAATGGAGTCAGACTTTCCACAGGGCAAATCTGAGGTAGACAAGACACGTGAAACTTCTACCTCTACCCTCACCATTCACAGTGTAGGGAAAGAAGACTCAGCCACCTACTATTGTGGCTTCTGGGAGGTGCACAGTGGCAGATGTTAGAGCCATGTCAGTCAATAAATAAATGTTCAATGGTTCTTCATTCATTGTTATGAACTAGGAAAGCACGGTTACCACGTGTATGCTTTTATGCACATTTCTAGATAAACATTCATATGGGTGACTGTGTGTGGAGTTGCCAAATTCTATATTTTCTCAAAGAGAAAACTTTGTATAAGTAGTTGCGAATGATCACTCTCCTCTTTTCCAGAATCTACCTTCTCCCCAACAGGCTTTCCCATGACACTCACATTTATTCATCTGGGTCAACCTTCCCCACTCTCTCTATTTTATTTTCTGCCAAGATATGAATACCACATCATTTCTATGACTTCTTTTGTACTAGTCAACTTGTATTACATTCATTTTTTCTGATCCACCCCTCTACTTTGATGTAAAAAACTAGATATTAGATTAAATGCTCTCTTCATAGAGGCTAAAATGTAACAAACACAGCATGATCTGACCACAAGCAGTGCTAACTGCAATAATAATAACAGATGCATACCCTGATGTGGTGATATTTGATTTTGCACAAAACTTATAAACACTGCTATTTAATGAGTCCAAATCAAAGTCTACCTTGGATTGGAGTTTGAGGAGTAGTTCATTTTCTGGTTTAAGATCCCATTCATCCAACAGTAAGTGTTTGATTGACTCGTCTGAGCCAGGTGTTGTCACAGCAGACATTACAAATCTCACCTGCTCTGTCAAGGCTGCAGGTTGCTCCTGTAGAGCCCCTTTCTCTTGCTGGGCTGCCATTATCTGGCTACACATATGGTATAGCAAAATGGTTAGGACCTAGGCCTCTTGTATAGAGAGATCCAGGTCTGACCTAGGCTCTGACACTTACTAGCTGTGTGTCAGGCTGATAGCTTCTCTAGCCCATTTCCTCACCTGTAAAACAGAGGTCCTTGCTGTTACCTCACGGGTTGTTGTGAGGGTTCTTGAGATGATGCACACTAAGGGTTTGGCCCAGTTCATGGCACATTGTGAGAGCCAGTAAATGTTAGCTGAGAAAAAAACAAAACTAACAACATAGGAACTAGCGTACATATACATATACAGGAACACACACACACATGTGCCACACATCTTTGTATCTTTTTATACCAGGGCTTAGCACTACATCTGTCATAGTATGGGTGACTATTACAGTTTAATTAAAGAGAGATTAGCTAGATATGAACAGACTCTTGTGAGTAGTCATCCCAAATCAATTTAAATTCATGTTTTCAATCGTGGTTCTTTAGTCCCCTTGACTTACACACATTGGGGAGGACAGTGGCCTGTGCTTGGAGCAAACATCCTCTATTGGGGGAAAACCAAGTTCATATTTGGAGTCATTTTCTCCTCCTGACCTTCTCCTTTTGGCTGAGGTGAACTTCCCCAAGGACACTCTGACCACACACACCAAAGGCAAACCAGCCAGAGGAAATCAGCCCCGTCCTAAGTGAATGTTTGCCAATTGAATGGTGGTTTAAATTGCTGATTCATAGAAACACTGAAAGCATCTTCTAGAATGTACAGCACTGATATAGTGGGGACTCAAGTAGTGTCTGTTGAATTGAGATGACTATTTTGATTATTATTGTGGTGCTCACATTACCTAGTGGGTGGGGTATTTCTTATATTTGGATGTCTAAGAGATTGTGGTGATTTTGGCTCAACTTATTTTCCTTCAGACCTGAAGTGGGTGAGACACAATGACTCTTTATAATAGAAGCAACATTATATTATCGAATGAATGATGAAGAAAAGTGAAGAAATTCTTCAAAATCACTGTTTTCATATAACACTTCTGTCACCCAAGTCCCAACACATCCTAGTACTGTGGGAACGTGATGTCAATTACCTAGGAGTCATCCTGTAAAAATCACAATTCAAACAATTGCAAGGCCCACCCGAAATCCATGTTGGTTGTTGTGTCTTGGGGGCTCTTTATTTCAGCCTGGAGAATGGGTTCAGCAGAAGGGTCACAGCTTTGGAGTGGTCATTTCTGGACTTTGGGGTCATGGATATTTTTTTCTATGTCATTTCTGCAGGCCTCAAATTGCCTAGTAGAAAACATTTATGACTTTTGAATTTTATTTTATGATTTATTTTGAAAAAAAATTCACATTTCATAGTATTAAAACTGTTTCTGCATAGGGCCTGCCTGGTGGCGCAGCGGTTTAGTTCGCGCTTGGCAGCCCGGGGTCCGCAGGTTCGGATCCCGGGCGCGCGCCGATGCACTGCCTGTCAGCCACGCCGTGGTGGCGTCCCATATAAAGTAGAGGAAGATGGGCACGGATGTTAGCCCAGGGCCAGTCTTCTTCAGCAAAAAGAGGAGGATGGGACGGATGTTAGCTCAGGGCTGGTCTTCCTCACAAAAAAAATTTAAAAAAAAAAAAAACTGTTTCTGCATATTATTGAGCACTTAGAGGCCACATGTGAAATTTGGCGATTAGAAAGGCCTGTAATGGACTCTGTCTTTACCATTTTTTTGCCCCTTTTCTCTAACAACTTTTGCATTTTTTACACAACAAGACCTATTTTCTCTCCTAATTCCTACTGATCCCATCTGCCAAGTTAAAGACACGTTCATGCTTGGGGTGCTCAGGGTGGCTTATTGGGCTTGGCAATCTTTTTCCCTATGCTGTACAGATAATTAAGTACTACAGATAGCAGTAAAAATACTCAAATCTTTTTTTGCCATTTACTAAAGTTTATTATTTTTATTATTTTATTGAGTTGATATTGGCTTCTAATATTGTGTAAATTTCAGGTATACCTCATTATATTTCGGCTTTTTATAGACTGCAATGTGTTCACCCCCAAACGTCTAATTTCCATCCATCATCATATATGTGTGCCCCTTACCCTTTATGCCCTTCCCCCAGCTCCCCCCCCTTTGGTAACTACCAATCTTCTTCTTATCTATGTGTTTGTTTATCTTCCACACATGAGTGAAATCATACGATGTTTGTCTTCGTCTGACTTTTTTTGCTTACCACAATACCATCAAGGTCCATCCAAGTTGTCATAAATGGCATGATCTCATCCTTTTTTGTGACTGACTAGTATTCCACTGTATGTATGTAAACACATCTTTTTTATCCATTCATCTGTTGATGGGCACTTGGGCTCCTTCCAAGTCTTGGCTATGGTGAATAATGCTGAAACAAACATAGGGGTGCATATATCTTTTCAAATTAGTGTTAATAATGTTCAAATTAGTGTTATTAGTGGATAAATATCCAGAGGTGGAATAGGATATTTCTACTTTTAATTTTTGAGAAACATCCTTACTGTACTCCCTACTGGCTGCCCCAGTTTGCATTCCCTCCAGCAGTGTATGAGAGTTCTCTTTGCTCCACATCCTGTTCAAAACTTGTTATTCATTGCTTTTTAATAATAGCCAGTCTAGCGAGTATGAGGTGATATCACATTGTAGTTTTGATTCACATTTCCCTAATAATTATTAATGTTGAGCATCTATTAATGTGCCTGTTGGCTATCTGTATATCTTGTTTGGAAAAATGTCTGTTCATATCTTCTGCCCATTTTTAATCAGGTTGTTCATTTTTGTTGTTGTTGAGTTGTATGAGTTCTTTATATATTTTGGAAATTAACCCCTTATCTAAAATATGATTTATAAATATTTTCTCCCAGTCAGTGGTTTTCCTTTCATTTTGTTGATTTCCTTTGCCATGTAGAAGCTTTTGAGTTTTATGTAGTCCCATTTATTTTTTCTTTTGTTTCCCTTGCCTGAGGAGACATGGTATTCTTAAAGATACTGCTAAGACTGATGTCAACGAGTGTTCTGCATATGTTATCTTCCAATAGTTTTATGTTTTCAAGTCTTACATTCAAATATTTAATCCATTTTGAGTTAATTTTTGCATATGGTATAAGATACTGGTCTATTTTCATTCCTCTGCATGTGGTTGTCCAGTTTTCCCAGCACGTTTATTGAAGAGAATTTCCTTTCTCTCTTGTATGTTCTTGGCTCCTTTGTCAAAGATTAGCTGTCCATAGATGTGTGGTTTTATTTCTGGGCTCTCAAATCTGTTACATTGATCTGTGAGTCTGTTTTTCTGCCAGTACCATGCTAATTTTATTACTATAGCTTTGTGGTACATTTTGAATTCAGGAGTGTCATCCCTCCAGCTTTGTTCTTTTTTCTCAGGATAGCTTTGTTTATTCGGGGTCTTTTTTTGTTCCATATAAATTTTAGGATTCTTTGCTCTATTTTTGTGGAAAATGTCATTGGGATTCTGATTGGGATTGCATCAAAATTGTAGATTGTTCTAGGTAATGTGGATATTTTAAGTATGTTAATCTTCCAATACATGAGCACAGATTATCTTTCCATTTCTTTGTTCCTTCTTTGGTTCCTTTCAATACCGTCTTATAGTTTTCAGTGTACAGTTCTTTCATGTCCTTGGTTAAATTTATTCCTGGGTATTTTATTCTTTTTGTTGCAATAGTAAATGGAATTATATACTTGACCTCTCCTTCTGCTAGTTCATTGTTAGTGTATAGAAACATAACTGATTTTTGTATGTTGATTTTGTACCCTACAACTTTACTGTTTTCATTAATTATTTCTAATAGTTTTTTGGTGTATTCTTTAGGGCTTTCTATATGTAAAATCATGTCATCCAGAAAGAGTGACAGTTTTACTTCTTCCTTTCCAAAAAGATACCTTTTATTTACTTTTCTTGCCTAATTCCTCTCACTAGGATTTCTAATATTATGTTGAACAAGAATGACAAAAGTCAGTATCCTTGTCTTGTTCTTGTTCTTGGGGGATAGCTTTCATTTCTCACCAATGACTATAATGTTAACTGTGGATTTGATTTATATGGCCTTTATTATGTTGAGGTATTTTCCTTCTATAACCATTAATTGAGAGTATTTGTCTAAATGGATGCTGAACCTTGTCAAATGCTTTCTCTGTGCCTACTGAGATGATCGTATGATTTTTATTCTTCGTTTAGTTAATGTGGTGTAACACACTGATTGACTTGTGGATGTTGAACCACCCTTGCATCCCTGGAAGAAATCCCACCTGATCATGATGTATGATCCTTTTAATGTATTGTTGTTTTCAATTTGCTAAAGTTCTGTTGAGAATTTTTGCATCTATGCTTGTCAGGAATATTGGCCTGTAATTTTCTTTTTGTGTGTCATTCTTGTCTGTTTTTCACATCAGGATACTGTTGAACTTGTAAAGTGAGTTAGAAAATGTCCACTTCTCTTCAATATTTTGGAAAAGTTTGAGAAAGATTGGTGTTAAATCCTCTTTGAATGTTTGGTAGACTTCACCAAAGAAGTCATCTGGTCCTGGACTTTTGTATTTTGGAAGGTTTTTGATTACATTGTCAGTATGCTTGCAAGTGATTGGTCTATTCAGATTCTCTGTTTCTTCTTGATTCAGTTTTGGAAGATTGCACAATTTTGGGAGTTTATCCATTTCTTCAAGATTACCAATGTTTTCGCATATAGATTTTCAAAATATTCTCTTATAATCCTTTGTATTTCTGTGCTATCTGTTATAATTTCTCCTCTTTCATTTTTGATTTTATTTCTTTGAGCCTTCTCTCTATTTTTTTTTTTTTTTTTTGGAGCCTAGTAAAGTTTTGTCAATTTTGTTTGTCTTCTCAAAGAATCAGCTCTTAGTTTCATTGATCTTTTCCATTTTCTTTTTAGTCTCGATTCCATTTATTTACACTCTGATTTCTATTATTTCCTTCCTTCTACCAGTTGTGGGTTCATTTGTTCTTTTTCTAGTTCCTTTAGGTGTAATGTTAAAGTGCTTATTTGAGATATTTCTTGTTTTTAGAGGTAGGCCTGTATCGCTACAAACTTTCCTCTTAGTACCACTTTTGCTGCATCTCATAGATTTTAGTATGTTGTGTTTCATTTTAATTTTAATTTTGGTATTTGTTTTATTCCTCCTTTGATTTCTTCACTGATCCAATAGTTATTAAGTAGCATACCTGTGAATTTTCCAACTTTTTTCTTAGAGTTGATTTCTAGTTTCACATCCTGTAATAAGAAAAGATGCTCGATATGATTTCAAATTTTAGTTCAAATAAAGAATCTATTATCTCACAGAAAATAGAATTCTATAAATTTCTTCTTTTATTGCGGGAAAAGTAATGTCATCACAGAAATTATTTTCTCATTTCGCATTTCCAGATAGAGAATCATATTGCCAAATGGTAAAAGTGACTTTATTAAAAATGGAGAACTTTGTTCATATTTCTCAAGTATATTTGTATTGGCATATTTCCACTTCAGTTACTGAAAAGTTTCTTCCTTTTAGAAATACATTTCCAAATTGCTAACGAAGCAGCCCTGGTGTTTGTGAGAACAAAAGAGTCTTTCCTTTGATGTAATCTCTGAGGAGTTTCAACACAATAGAACACCTGGAAATAAAAAAGAAAATCTTAATTCTCTGAATACTGTTCCTAGTAATTTAGAAAAATAGTTGGTGACCACTTGGGCCTAATCTCTTCTTTCTCTGCTCTTATTCTTTCCATTTTCCATCAATGCTTTTCAATGATTACTGCCTTGGTGGAAACCATTTGTTTGGGTCAATTTATCTGAGGAAAATTTATAAAATATGGGATACTGTGAAACTTATCTTCAAGGACTTCCAAAGGAACCCAGAAGATCAAATTGCCAGTACATAGTTTTCTAACTACTAGTTACATCATGAAGCTTATGAGAAGGCTGAGTTTTTGTAGAAGCTGTAACCAGTGTGACAGATCATACTGGAGCAAAATATTTGGAGAAGGGACTAAGCTCATAGTTACTCCCTCTGGTAAGTACTTTTTTTCCATTTTTACCCTAGTAATGAAAAATTGATAGAAACTTTTTAGAAAGAACAATTTAGGATCATCCTTATATTACTGCCATATACTTGGCCTCAGCATATGAACAGCAAGTTTTCAACTATTGGTCACTACATACGAAAACAAGTCTATTTATAAATGGTTTGTTTACTTCTCTGCTTGTAAGCAGATTGAAATTATACTTTTAGAATGCATACACACAAAAAATGATAGACACAGGCTAGAAATTAAGATAATTTTTGGACCATATCTGTAAACCATTGGTGTAAGTTATTGGTTCAAGATAATTTTCTTGTAGACCATCTTTTAAGTGAGAGACACTTTTATTAATTCCCTCTTCTCTACATTTCAAGATGAAACATAGTTCTCCTTTCTCACAATAACCTGCAAAACCTATGTTACTGGTTTTCGTCTCATCCTAACAGCAGTACAAAACATTAATTCTTAAAGTAAACGACTACAGAACATCAATCAATCTCACTTATTACTCTAGTTTCTTAGAGAGAGGCTGAAATCTGTCAAAATGTATGCTATCACAACTCTTGTTGTATTGCCTAAAAATGGGCCAGTTTAAGGGAATTTGTAAGCTCAATAAACCATTTCAGCCCCAAAGTCCATGAAAACAGTCTGCATGGTTTTATATCCTCATTTGCTCATTTATTATGTCAGCAAACACTCATTGAAGACAGTTTCTATGCTGTGTTCTGGAGATAAAAGAGTGAACAAGACACAGATAGAACAAGTCCCAATGTTCTAAATACTTTTAGTTTAGTGGATAAGTTTTCTAACTCCATCTAGGTCCTTGGAGTCAGTTCTCTGCCTGACCGAGCAAGGAGGACATTAACAAGGAGTTAACCAGCTAGAACAATTCTGAGTCCCTAAGGGGTGGAGACATTAGATCCATTTAGTATTCCTGTATTGAAAGATTTGTAATGAAGTTTAGATATTTTGTTTATTTGATTCTAAAAATAACCAATGGGAAAAAATGAACAAAAATTGCTAAACCTGTCATTTGGTCAGAAGGTGATTAACATCATGTATCAAAATATTTAACTGGGTGATCATATTCAGGAATGTCATAAGCTGGGTTTATTTTTCTTCTAAATTCAGTCAAGTAAATTCGTTCGGTCCTCATTAGCTTAAAAATGAAATTTTGCCTGAAGGAGGGAGAATAATCTCACAAAAATGTTCCTACCCTACTAGATCCATTGAAATGAATGTTTCCAAAGAATTTTCACAAAGTTGCTTAAGCATTGAAAAAATGAAAGAGATTACATATTTTGGTTTCCTTAGTGCTTGTGATCCTATGAACAATGAATTCATAGATCGAAAAGTAACTTTCTATTCCTTTTTTTCCCAGCTGACTACATACTCAATGTAAAGTGAAGCAATCAAATTAAATAATGGTGACACAGAAATAATTCCTGAGGGTCTTTAAAAATGTCTTTTAGGAGAGTAGGGTGCAGGGAAAAATATGGACTTTGATTCTGGGTCTACCACCTTTTGTATAGTCAAGTTTAGCAAATAAATTTTGATTCACTCATTATTCCTCTACTAAAGTTTTAACAATAATACTTTCCCATTATGAAAAAAATTGGAAAATACAAAAATAAAGAAAATATAAAATTTGATATCAACATGTATCTCTGTTAACATTTTGATATATTTCTATCCATTCATTCTATCTATGCAACAACAATCTCAAGTGGATATCGCGAGGATTAAATAAAATTAAATACTGAGATTACCAATGTGGTCAGTGATAAAAATGTCAATTTTCCAGAATTCAATTTACCACCATTGGAAATCTTGATGAAATCAGGAGTACAGATAAATGTATTAATTACCTTCTAGTCTAGAGTTCACATTAAAACAAATGGTCAGTATTTGGAAAAAAATTTCAATCTCTAAGACTAATTGTTACCTGCTTCTAAAAATGATTAGAACGTAAAAAGCATTATGTTAAATATTATTAGCCTGAATCTAAAGTGATCTCTCATTTTCCAGCAGAAATATCTGGAAGTAAAAAAAAAAAAAGAGGGGCTTTTGCAACTTGAATGTATAAATATATAGTGATATAGATAAAAGTCAACTATCTACTTATAATATTTAATTTCTTAATTGGATGATGGCTACAAAGTTAAAAATTATATCAATGCAAATATCACGTGAGACATATTTCTTTTTTTGCCCTCACATTTCATTAAAAAATTTGTTCAGAAGTTTCACATGCATCTGAAACATCTACCTTAGAGCAACTTTCTAGGTCATCTCAGGGTCTGAGTGTCTGATTTGGGATCCCTATAGGATGAAGTCACTAAATATTTTATCTAAAGAGACAACTAACCATTTATGAAATAAAAAGAAAACTTTTTTTCATTTATTCTGTTTCTATAAATGTACAATGTAAGCATAAACTGTAGAAACTTTAGTCCCGAGTAATATTTACCAAATCCATGTCAAATTTCTTTATTGTCTTTTACCAGTGCTAGCTCCCAAACTAGCATTGAGTTCATTTCAGGTGGAGATCTTGTCTAAGTAGTATTTTTGTATCACAGCAGAGTATTAGAAGAGCATCTTTTAATGCGAGAGTTTGCACAAGGACTGAAACATACTGTGACCCCCATTTTCTAAGGGATAATTTTAGGAAAGAAAGCTTCACCTTATGTTCTGGCACTTTCAGTCTGAATTCTGCATGTTTTGTGTCTACATCACAGAGCTATTATTTGCAAACATATTCTCCCACCTCTCATGTCATATTCTAGTTAGAACTTATTAAACTATCAACCACTGGGGTAGAAAAAGAAACAAGCTATAATGCACAAAATGTTTGTCATTTATTTTAACTGTCTAGTTCCAAAATATATTTGAGAAGACCTAAAATCAAATACACAAGCACAGATATACCTCATTTTATTGCCCTCTGCTTTGTCGCACTTTGCAGATATTCCATTTTTTTTTTTAATCAATGGTTTGTGGCAACCCTACATGGAGCAAGTTTATCAGTGCCATTTTTCCAACAGAATTTGCTCACTTCATTTCTCTGTGTCACGTTTGGGAAATCATCACAATATTTCAAACATTTTCATTATTAGTAAGTTTGTTATGGTGATCTGTGATCAGTGATCTTTGATGTTACTGTTGTAATAGTTTTGGGGAATCATGAAGCGTGCCCATATACAAAGCCAAAGTTAATCGATAAATGTTGTGTGTTCTGACTGCTCCACATACTGTTTCCCCATCTCTCTCCCTCTCTTTGGACCTCCTTATTCCCTGAGACACAACAATATTGAAATTATCAATAACTGTACAATGTACAGTAAATGTGCAATGGCCTCTAAGTGTTCAAGTTAAAGGAAGAGCTACACATCTCTCATTTCAAATGAAAGCTAGAAATAAGGAAGCTTAGTGAGGAAGTCATATTGAAAGCCAAGATAAGCAAAAGCTAGGCCTCCTGTGCCAGTTAGCCAAGCTGTGGCTGCAAAGGAAAAGTTCTTGACGGAAATGAAAAGTGCTACTCCAGGGAACCCATGAATGATAAGAAAGCAAAACAGCCTTATTGCTGATGTGGAGAATTTAGTGGTCTGCATAGAAGATCAAACCAGCCACAATGTTCCCTTAAGCCAAAGCTTAATCCAGAGCAAGACCCTAACTCTCATTAATTCTATGAAACCTGAGAGAAGTAAGGAAGCTGCAGAGGGAGAGTTTGAAGCTAATAGAAGTTGGTTCATGAGGTTTAAGGAAAGAAGCATCTCTATAACATAAAAGTGAAACGTGGAGCAACAAGTGCTTATGTAGAAGCTGCCACAAGTTAGCCAGAAGATCTTGCTAAGATAACTCATGAAGGTGGCTACAATAAACAAGAGATTTTCAATGTAGATGAAACAGCCTTATGTTGGAAGAAGATGCCATCTTTGACTTTCATAGCTAGAGAAGAGAAGTCTTTGCGTGTCTTCAAAGCTTTAAAGGACACGCTGAATCTGTTGTTAGGGGCCAATGCAGCTGATGACTTTATGTTGAAGCCAATTCTCACTCGTCATTCTGAAAATCCTAGGGCCCTTAAGAATTATGCTAAATCTACTCTGTCTTTGCTCTATAAATGAAACAACAAAATCTAGGTGACAACACATCTGTTTACAACATGCTTTACTGAATATTTTAAGCCTACTGTTGAGACTTACTGCTCAGAAAAGAAGATTCCTTTCAAAGTATTACTGCATATTGACAAGCACCTGGTCACCCAAGAGCTCTGATGGAGATGTACAATAAGATGCATGTTGTTTTCATGCCTGCCAACACAACATCCATTCTGTGACCCTCAGCAGATCTGGTCAGGCAGGTAACATTTAGTGATCTAACATGACAATAGGAGAATTTGAGGACAGGCATCCTGCCATCTCTCTAGTCATTCTAACTTAAAGGCCCACTGCCAGGAGTTTCAGCTAAACTTTCCGCATGAGCTGGAGAGATGCCAATTTAAGACTGAAATTTCTGGTGAAAATCTAGAATGTAAATTGATTGTGCTGCTGATTAGGAAAAATGAGCCATTTGTTTTGGAAAACACAAGTGAAGGAGTTCCATTTACTGAATGTGTGTTATTGGGTTTTAGCCAATGTTCCCTTTGATTTTCTTAACACTGGAAATTCAGTGTGGATAAGACAAGACAATGACTGACTATTAATTGGGTGTGTGGAAGGCACTTTCCTCTGATGATGGCTTTGAGAATTCAAGGCATATTAGACCAAAGTGGAATGCTCTAGGAACAAATCTTCAAATTTAATTGCCTCAGATCTAATTACAACCCCAAAATACTGAAAGTAAGGGCAAGGCTTGGTCCCATGAGATCAAAATGTCATGTTGGGCACACAATCATCACAAACAAATTGTTGAGAATAATGATAATAATGACCATAATAATAATTAAAATCTCTATTTCTATAGCATTTTTAATCAAATCACTTTTCAGATCTTGTTTCATTTTTGTCTCACTTCAGCTCTGGTAGGGATGTTAGGTTGATTTACACTAACATCATTGTTTTCAAACAAATAAAGCATCAAAACCTTTCATTTGCTTGATTTCTCAGTCACAGAACTGCTGGGAGCAAAATGCACCAGGACCAGAACCCTAGTCTCTGAGTCTCAGGCCACTGTAGTTCCCTAGGATCTGAGGAACTCAGAGAAGCTAAACTAGGGTAAAGCTTTTGATACGTTTTGACCGCTGTGGGATTATTGTACAGAACTCCTCAGTGATGGAGCAAAACTTGTCATCACAGGTAGGCATGAGAAGAATGGAATTTTTCAAGGTAATAGATGGAAGGCAAGAAGGAATTCAACTGGAATAATAGTTAAGAATTTGTAGGAAAAACAGGAATGTGATGGAGATTGGATGTAGAAATCTTAGGGAAGATTTTAAAACAAATCCTTATGGCAAAAAACAGCATAGACAACATTGCACAAATATTGCAATAGGACTTGGCTTTGTGTCCATGTGGACTTATCTAAAGGACTCAAGTATAATTTATGCAGTTCTCATGGAAGTGTTTGGCCAAGGACAAAGTCTATGATTACAGGTAAGTTTTGTGAGTTGACACATTTTTTTCCTAGTGGTGAGAAGCTGTTGTCAAAGAGCCTGGGCTTTGGAGTCAGGCTGACCTGACTCCACCACTTATGTCCTGCTTATGTGACCTTGGGGGATTCTTCTCTGGCGTCAGTTTCCTAATCCATAAAATGGGATCACAGTGTGTATCCAGCAGGGATTTATGAGAATTGTCTAACACGTAATGTGTGCTGGATGCATGTTCCCCAATTCAAATGTGAAGGGAGGATTGTGTCCAGGATGGAGAGGTGTTTGCAGTCAATGACACTGACAGAGCAGCAGCTGCAGAGGTTCAGCTGTACCTCTAGCTGCTCATATGGAAGGATGTCTTACTGTCCTCTCATCACACAGAATGAATTTGAAGGTATTTGTTTCTGTTTAGCAGACTTTTCCCGGACTTGGCAAGAGAAATGAGATTAAAATGTTTGTTTTTTATTTTTTTTGTTGTTCTATATGCTTTAAATCTTAATGCTTTATTTTAATTGATATTATCTCTAACACTCACATTTATTGGCCCTAAAATTTGTAGCCAATACGTTTGAGCTTCATGCTCATGTTTATCAGAAAAAAATAGTTTAAATTCATACACAACATGGTCAATACATAAAATCAATTATAGTAGAAATGTCATAAATTTAAAATATACATTTAAATATGAAATTGCTATAATTATTTATTTGATAAAAGAAAAATTACAAGAAAAAACTAGGGAACACTTAAATCAATATCAATATGCAGGTTTGAGATATTCAAACTTTTGATTAAAAATGTAGTTGACATTTGGTAAATTTATGTAAAATTCATACTGTATTGTTGTAGTAAAATATAAACAACCCAGGCAATTTCACTCAAATGTATTATTTGATTGTGCAGATTAATTTATATAAATGAATTACACAGGTTTATTTATATTTTACCTGGTTTCCATTCTATGCATCATGAAAATTATTTGACCATAAAAAACACTGTTAATAAATTTTAAAAAGAATGTTTAAAGAAAAAACATGTAATATAATCATTTAAAATATAGGCACTAACCATATATACACAAGTACACTATTTAATGCTCATTTAACTGTTACATTGAGAAAGTTATGGAAGTTCAAGATTCTTTTTATCCTGGAAACAATGAAACTTAAAGAATCTAGCTAAGGACAAGGCACAGGAGCTAAGAAAAATATGTTATCATACAGAAACTTTTCAATTCATCATTTGATTCATCGAGTATAATGAATCAGAAACATTCTTCTGAAGAAACAAAAGTTTCTGAGATGAGAATTAGATAGAATTAGATCTTTAATATATTGACTAAAGACTAAAATTAGGTAAACATAAAGTATGATTGAAAAATTAATCTTGTTTTCTATAACATGCTTTTTAAATTAAAAACTACGTATAAGGTTGGAGAAATATATGGCATCTTACTACCACAATAATAAAATGCCATTTACACTAAAAGCAAGATGAATAAAATTAAAATAAGCACATTATAACCTAATTATATTTACAGCATGAGTAAAAAACTCAACATTGTTTGCTTACTGATTTAGTACAAAAATCAGGAGCTCTGCTATAGAAGCTGATCTCAAGAATTTTTTTCTTTTCTTCTCAAATAAGAAATCTCATTCTTCTTTTCTTAAGAAATTACCCAATGAATTATTTAATTCCAAACCAGCCCAAAGAGAATATTAGTGAAGCATTTGTGGGTCACTTGGTAATCACATTGGAAAGAGTTTTAATATTTATAATTCCAATCGTTAAATTAACGACAAATATATAATCAACTAACATTCCGGCATTTACGTGACCTGCCTTTGTTAACTCGGATGTTCTCTTTTATATTTTGACATTATGTTTGCAAGAGACTCTGGAATTGTGACATTTAACATTAAACCAATTATATATATATATATATATACTTTAATCAGCAGGGGGAAACAAAGAAAATAGTGTGGCCCTAAAAGAGTTCAGCAGCCTTACAGGGTAGACACAATTTTGGGAGGAGACACTGAGAGTCAAAATATGGTGCATTCTTCATCATGCTTAAACTTCAAATGCAATTCTGAAATAAAATGTGCTTTTGATGAACATTTTCTAAAGTGAAACAAAATTCTGATAAGTGCATTTACTTGATAAGATTAATATAATAGCATTTCTGAAAATAATCAAGAAATTTTATAATGGAAGTTTTGGAAATGTCGCTATTTTGCTTCTAAATTGAAGGCATTGTAAATAATTTGGAGGTGCAGCATTAATATTGCCCTACTCAAAAGCTGGGGTGGTTCAAATGTGAAATTGAGATGTTATATAAAATTAGACATCAAGTAGGAGAACTCCATTACCTCAGAACTGGGCATGTGATCCACATTTGAGCTAAAAATCTACTTGATTGTCAAGTGCAAGTGGAAATGGATTTCCATTAACTGTGTATTGTTTTTTAAAAAATGAAAAACTTCTACCTGGTATTTATTTATATAACAAATAAGAAAAATATGGTGCATTCCAGACACAGTTAAATGAAGAATGAGGTTTCACAGAGTTTTAGAACATGAAAATGTGTTATTTGGCCAAAAAGACCATAAGTTACAAAATTCATGGGATGGGAAAGGGAAGTACTTTATAAGTGACCAAACATTGTCAAGGGTACAGAGCTCATCAAAGTTACCTGGTGTCCTGCCCCATCCCTGCCAGCTACCCACCCACCTTGAAAACATGCTCCACTATGATAGAACAAAATAGATTTTAAAAAACATATGTGTCCATGAATGTTAGAAGCCTTGAAATGGGGCAGTTCAAAGTCATAGCCCATCTTAGGATGTGGAGAAAGAACAAGGCCAAGTTTAGATCCAAGCTCTGCCACTTAATACCTATGACTCTGGACAAGTTACATAGACTCTTGATCCTCTTTTCCCATTGAAAATAAGACCAATATATACCTCATAAACTACTGAGGATGAAAGGCCATGATAAGCACTAATTCAATGGCATCTTTTCTTGCATTTACTATATGCTAGGTTGTTCCAGAACACACAGTGTCCATCTTTAATGATTCTTTTTAATTGCTATTCCATTTCCTCCCACAGATAAAAAACTTCCTACAGACATTTCTCCCAAGCCCACTATTTTTCTTCCTTCAATTGCTGAAATAAACCTCCATAAAGCTGGGACATTTCTTTGTCTTCTTGAGAACTTTTTCCCAGATGTTATAAAGGTATATTGGAAAGAAAAGAATGGCAATACAATTCTGGAATCCCAGGAGGGAAAAACCATGAAGACTAAAGACACATATGTGAAATTCAGCTGGCTGACCGTGACTGAAAAGTCAATGGATAAAGAACACATATTTATTGTCCAACACGAGAATAATAAAAAAGGAGTTGACCAAGAGATTCTTTCTCCTTCAGTGATTGAAGGTATGTATATACAAATATAACCTCCCAGAACACTTTTTTTCAAAGGGAATATCCCACATTTTCTGTCGAGTATTAATGAAAAGCAAACAAGTATAAATGTTTTTTAAATGTTGTTTCATTTATTGGTAGCATAAATGTCCCTCTACTTCCCTATAGAATTTAAATAGTCTAGGCTTTGGAACATAAAAAAAAGAAAAATTTCCTTTCTTCAGCATCAGTTTCATCAACCAATACATTAAAATTTCGGTGATGTTTTTTGGATTGTTGATGGATTAAATAAACAAGATACGTGAAAGCACTTAGAAACTTTGCACACAAGAAATGCTCAAAAGAGATTCCCTGTAGATGATCTTCCCTGATCAGGAGAAAAGAGCAATTATATGTCTTCCAGGAATGTTCTCCTCAGCAGGCAGAGCCACTCTCACTTTCACCTTGCTATACTCAGAGTACAGCCCAAAACAATGTTATTAGGTGACAAAATGGTGTTCACTTGAGGGAGCCAGATGGCAGCTCAACAAAAAATCAAAAAATTTGGCCACTGCAGTTTTATTATGGCCTTAGATTTTCCAGGATAGTATTTTATAAACCACAGTAAGGTAAAATTTCATAATTAAACATTGAATGAGACTAGTGTGTACACACATACTTCCATTCTACATAATTAATATTTCTTGACATTGATAAATGCAGCTCAAGAAACATTTACTGCAGGACTAGCCTGTGCCAGGTCTGGAAGGGATGTGTGGATGAGTACACTGGGGTGAAATACTGTCCCAAGGAAGATGCACTATTGTAAGAGAATACATTCTTTCCCTAATCACTCAGGGTCACTCCTGATTCAGGAATGATGTCCTAAAGGAGTCCCTTTAATGCAGATGCTATACATATTTAGACAGAGTGGGCAGAGGGCTGAATGTGCTTTGGTCCCAGCAGTGATCCTGTAACCCGCTAGATTCAAGACAAAGTCCTGAGTATGAACACAACAGACCAAAGACCCCAGAGCACCTATAAATAAGAAGGAATCACTTTGTACTTTTCCCTGTAGCTCACAAGCCCTTTTAAGCAGTGGGGAACAAGCACACACCAAAACATGCAAAGACCTTGACTGTGTACCAGTCTGAATTTCTGAAGTCAGTCTTTAGCTTCTTGGATCCTTTGTTTCATCAGTGACCAAATTAGATTCCAACACTTGCCTTGGGGCCATGATGAAGAACATATGAAATAATGTCAGTGAAAACACTTGCTTTTGAAATCATAACATGGATGTATTTATTTATGTATTTATTGTATTTCATAATATCCTTTCCTAAAACTCACTAACAAAAGATTTAAAAACCAGCCCTAATTTACTATTTCTGCAGTTAAGAAACAAGGATAGCTATATATGCAAAGCACAAGTTTACTATAACCACTAGGATGAAGTGTCCTATTAGGTTTTGATTTTTCTGCTGATCAGGGAAAAATAAGTATATTGAGTTTTGTGGTGGTTATTATCATAGAGAAGTTTCAGTTCATAATGTGTTTTACTTAGCATTCAATTTCTGAAACAAATTCTCCAATGGGCTTCTCAGGGAAACAAAGCTAATGAGGACATTTCTGTTAATATCATTCTACAGCGAATTTCCAATGCTGTTTCTTGAAGGTTTTTGCTTTTAATAAAAGCTAAGAACATAACTTGGAAGCAAAAATCGGTGAAGAGATTTTGAAGAAGCTAACAATAATCTGGTCCAAAATTTTGACCAACCTTTATTGAGAAAGAGAACCTAGGATACCTATACAGATATTATTATGAAAAATTGTTTTAATGCTTTGACCGCAATCAATGCATGATAGTAAAAGAGTTTTATTTACCTTTAATGAAAAAGTCATTGTTAAGGAAAAGAAAGACACTTTAAGACACATTAAAGTCAGTTCTTGAAGATATTTTAATATCTACACATGATTGTGCTAACATTTCATTCTGGGAATTAATTCCAAATCTTATAATTCAAACCCATTTTTATAGCCACCCAAAAAAAGAGCTCATTGAGTGCAAAAGCTTGCCTACCAGAGCCATATGCGTATGGGCAAGATTGCATCTAGTATAAAAAGGATAAACCAAGCAATCATTTCAACTCTGTCTCCTCCGAGTCAATTATCTTTTAAAAATTTTTATCTTTGCCTTTTTTTTACTCTTTACTAAGTCTCACCACATGTTTTATGTAATGTGACTTGGTCTATCTTTCTATATTTTGAAAGAATTGCACTGAAATACTGAGCTCCTATAACAGAAAGGTCATTTGCTAGGAATATTTAACATATCTAGAAGAGAAGACGTGTTTAGTGTCCACAGTGGTGAAATTATGTTGCTTCTTTATAAATTATTTTCTATTTCTGTGGATTATTTTTACAAAGCATTTTCTGCATGCTCTATCTCACTGAATCAGCCACAAATATCCTTTGAATGCTGCCTTTGCCATCACTGATATGATTCTTGGCAAGTTACTTCTAATCCCAATCTTATTTCCTCATTTATAACAAGGAGTTCTCCAAAATACAACTTGCTTCAGTGTGACTGGAGCATTAAATGAGATAATGCTTCTGAAGCATTTAACAGTGCCTGACACAATAATAGTGACTCGATAGCTTTTAGCTTTTATTCATATTGTTGTCATGTCCACAAACACCACAACTCCAGAAAATCATGGCCATGTGTTGCTGATATTGGGATATGCATGCTTTGGAGAGGTATGCCTGCTTTCCTTTGCTTCGATGGGAAATTTGCCTAAACCAGATTCTTTCAAATGTGAGATTCTTTTGTGGATTCTAAGATTTGATGAATTGATTTTGGCAGCAAATCTTCATTTCAGCAGCTTCTGCTGAAGACTGTAGAGTAGCCGCATTTCTGTTTATTTTTCTGTGTGACAAGTATTTCTCGAACACCTACTTTGTGGCAGACACTGTGCTAGGATCTGTGAATACAGACAGAAAACAAGATTGTCTTGGATATTACCATCTAGTTGTGATAAAGAAGAAAAATGTATTCTTGAATATCAACATCTTCATGTGCAGAAACACAATGCACGAATTAGATCTACTGAATTACATAGAATCAGGTAAACTATTCTTGGAATCATAGGACTCATATTTTTAAGGACGGTCTCTCTCTCAGCAGATTGTGTGTGTGTGTATGTGTGTGTGTGCATACACATATATACACACACACCTGTATATAGACAATCACTGTCAAATAGTGGGCAAGGACAATTGACTAATACTTGGTCTCATTTCTTCTAGTTGTCACAGCTGCTGATTCTACATGTTCCCCAAAAGAGGAAAGTGGTAAGTTTTGTATATCCTTGTCTTCATGTCATGCTCTAGCAATTTTTTCCCTCCTGATCAAATTACCTTTTAATCTCCCTGGTTCATAGTAGACAAGGCCAGTTGTTCCTGGAATGATGGGGCTAATATTTTTAATGAGTGTCTCTCCTGTCTCTCTGTTGAAACATTTTATATACATATGTGTGTGTATATATATACACACACATATACATATGCAAATATATCAACTGTCAAATAGCATCACGAACAGTCGACTAGTACTTGCTCTCATTCCTTCTAGAGGTCACTGCTATTAATTCTATAAAAGCTTGTCTGAAAGATGAAAGCAGTAAGTTTTCGTATATGTTTACTTCTATGTCGTGCTATAGCAATTTTTTCTTCCTAATCAACTTAACTTTTAAACTTCCCTGACTTAGATAGAAAAACTAGAATGGCTGGATGTTGCAGAATAGACTGAGTGATACCTTACATCAATCCATCAGTTCCTAGGAGTTGTCTTAACACAGTAAATGCTGGTTTGGTGATGAGGTGACTATAAATTAGAGGTTGCAGTGATGGGATCTGAATTATTTCCACAATGGTCT
Organism: Tapirus indicus; assembly: GCA_031878705.1. Classification (NCBI taxonomy): domain Eukaryota; kingdom Metazoa; phylum Chordata; class Mammalia; order Perissodactyla; family Tapiridae; genus Tapirus; species Tapirus indicus. The sequence goes on from CM062917.1 coordinate 79,017,941, forward strand.
TCATTCATTTGTGCATCTTTTGTTTCTAATGACTGAGGAATACATGACATCAAGATGCTTCTAGATTTTTTTTTAAGTCTTTGCTCCTTGCTAGTAGCTAATAACATGAACTGACATGTACTGAGAGCTTCCTATACAGAAGGCATTGTGCTGTGTTTTGCACACATTTTCTTGTTTAATTCTCATAATGCTCCTATGAGGTGGTATAATATTTTCCCCCATTTTATAGATTATAGATTTCCCCCATTTAAGAATAAAGATTTGCATGCAAAGCTCTCAACACAAATATTTGACATTTAGTTAGTAGTTAATGAATATTAGCCATTTTTATACGTTAGCGATATGGTGAGGTTGAAGAAATGCTAAAAGCTATTTATCACAAATACTTTTTTCCCATTGGACTCGTGTGTTAAAAATGCAACAAACTTTTCATATTTTGGAATGTCCTAAGTGAGTTTAGCAGAGGTTGTTGATTGGCATGACCTGTAAACAGGATTCTGAGTTGTTTTGTTGTTTTCTCTGTGGTAGTGGTGGAGGTAGATGCTTATTTTTGGGTATTGGTGGTTGTGGGGTGTCACTGCAATGTAGATCATCAGAAATAAATAAGCGTGACCACCCTCCCATTAATATGTCCCATCCTTTCAAAAGAACAGGTGAAACTAATCAAACATCTTCTCTTAGACACCCTGCAGCTGCAGCTCACCAGCACCTTTGCCTATTACACCTACCTCCTCCTCCTCCTCATGAACGTGGTCTACTTTGCAATCATTGCCTTCTGTCTGTTCAGGAGAACAGCTATCTGTGGCAATGGAAAGAGTTCATAAGAGATGGTGGCACAACAAAGGCAACTTTTCTCCGTTGTTCATTCTCCCTAAAGGTGTCTTCTGAGGATCTAACTGGGTTTGGGTTATTTCAGTTCACATGTGTACTTTCCTATTACGTCATTATTGTGTAAGGGTTTTTCAAATCACTGGGCAAACAGAAAGTTTTACTCTGTAACAACAATGAATTCTGCCATTACTCAGAGGCAGGGCCAGGCGGTAGTCCTTTAGCACCACTCCCTCCATGATCTCCATCAGATCCTCAAGAAACCCAAATAGTCATGTCTTCAGAGTACAGACAGCATGCAGCTTCTAATCATATCCCTTGGGGCCATTTAAGCAGATGACCACTTTGAGGTCTTCCATTTACACAACCTGAAATCCACCATCTTTGCCACTTGAAATCTGTATTTTGTTTTTTGTAATAGGTGCAATAAAAAAAGAATCAAAAGTCTACATTTGCCTCTGTGTACTTTAATTTGATGAAATCTAACTGAAAGTCCAAGGTAAGAAACAGCGTGATGACTCAACTATCAAATCCAGTGTTGGTTGTAATAGTGGTCAATACCACAGTTCTAATATTTCCATGAGATAGTGGTCATGATGCTTTCTTTGGGGCACTAGCTTCAAGTGGAGGCAGAGCCAAATGCAGGCACCAAGGTTACTTCTCTTTCAAAGATCACCAGTTCAGACTCATTTTGTTTGGGACATTCCGACGGCATCAGTACAACATCTAGCATGACTTGCACTGTGTGTGCTCAGCTCTACACTAGTGTTTCACAAGCACTGTGTTTCCTGCTCCTCATAGTAACCCCATGACACCTGCACCAACACTAAGAGTCATCGTGGTGAAGGGGCTAAGGCCCTGGACTCTGAACCCCTGGGTTTGTGCCTGGGTCTAGTATTAGCATCTGTGTGACCTCTACTCATTTTTATCTAAGTCCTTTGTTTACAACAATTATATTTAGATTACCCACAAAAACTTCAGGAGACATTAGACAAAATTAGCTATCATTTAAAGCTATTATTTTGCTGATGAATTTGTAAGAGAAAACATGAGCTTATTTGACTAGTAAACCCAGGCTGCATGTCTGCATCATATTCAAATGCTGACAAATCTGAGGACATGCCTATTTCAATCAAACCAACAAACTTAAATAAGCTTTCAGTTACCAAAGATTAATTTATATCATGTTAACTTAAAAGACATTTGGGCTAATTTCTATTACATTTAGAATTTATGTAAGTGCTTACTTTAAGCAAATTAAACAGGGCTCTTAATTTTTGCCGTACCATCTGGAGGTAAAAATCACATATACAAAATATATATAGACACACATACACAGAGTCTCCACAGCTATTGTTTTAAAATTACTACCATGAATCAGGTACAGTAACACAAAGCTCCCTAGTTATGAATACACATTTTGTTTTAAGCTTTTTTTTTTTTTTACTAATATTTGTGGAGAAGACACTCAAGATGCTAGATTTTTGGCAAGGGCACTCTTATGGCTGTTTTCCTGGCCTTTTTACCTTTTTATTTCTTCAGTCCTAGGAATTAGGCCAAATAACAGTCCCAGAGAGGTGAGATGATAATCCTTTTTGAGATAAAGGAACTGGGTAGAATCTGAACTGCCTTTAGAGCTGCATTTCCAGTCTTACAAGGAGTTTTTTTTTTTTTTTTAGAACAATTGATCTTGATTTCTCAGAAATAGAGTTGTAACATAAATGACATTATAGGGTCATCTACCTGTCCAAATACATCACAAAGGCAGAGAGAAATCACTCAAGTTTTCTCCAAGATGGAGTTTCTGGGGCTTAATCCATTCAATTGAAACTGTTTCCAATTAGTTAAAATGCATCAAAGGGGTGAGCCTCTGGGGATGCTTGGGGCTTTCCTAATGGCAGTAAAGCACTGTCAGTGTCCTACTGACAGTGGACCCAGAGAAGGGTGCAGAACCTGACTGTGGACATCAATATAGTTGTGAGATTTATTCAAGTCCCACTCAGCCTGGGCACTTAGCCCCTAAGCCATCACAAAGCAAGCCAGGGAGGCAAGAGGCAAAAGCCTGGGGTGGGCTGGGGCCTGGGGTTCCCAATGACAAGGTTGAGACTTAAGTCCCTGGCAAAAGTTTTTCAAGTTTTCAGTTTTACAGGTTCTGCTCATGTCCAGCCTGAACTTAACCTCAACTTGGTGAGAACAGAGGAGGTGATGAATGAGACAAAGAAGGGAAAGAGGGCATCAGGCATCTTCCCAAAGGTTATCAAGATAAGGGTCACACAAACAACAATTCCTATGCTGGGGCACATAACCCCAAAGGACAGTTTACAAAATAAATTACAGGTCTCTTGTCCCCATGACTGACTCAGTAGGTGCCTAAAATACTCAATAGGTTCATAACAGGAGACAAAGCAGAGTTCAAGATTGTCAATCAAATGATTGACCAAAGGGCCAACCTGGAATCACTCCAGGTGCCAAAAAAACAGATAAAATCTCCCAGGGGTAGAGCTTGGACTTTCTGAAGCCAGCCAGAGGAGAGATCCTACGGGTTGAGCATGGACTCTCCAGAACCAGAAACTTCAGCCTTGTAAGTCAAAGGGCTGACCCATGGGCCAACCTGGAATCACTCCAGGTGCCCCAAAGAGATTAACAGAAACAAGAACAATCAAGAGAGGGCACCAAACTTAGGGCCACCAGGGTAATTAGGCCTGGAAACCAAAGGAGAGCTCCCAAGGGTGGAGCCTTTGACTCTTTAAAGATTTTACTTCTTGGTTCAAAAACTCAAAAGGAGCCCAAAAAGGCCACTGTAACTTTAAATTATCCCAGGTTATCTTGCCAGCTGTTTACAGTTATCTCCGTTTTAGGGGGCTTTCCCCAAGGCTCGTCATAACAAACAAGGTAATTGCTAAATAGAGTTTGTTATAATCACCAATAAACTCAGTCCCCAAATAGCCAATTTTAAGCTATTTACAGGCACAGACCCAGAAAAAACAGACACCAGCAAACTAGTTCCCAGATTTAAGGTATAAAGTCCTACAAATGTTCCCACTTCAAGTGCACACCCACGTGGTCTAATTGGACCCCAGATGGTCCTGCCATAAGCAGAAGGGCCCCAGATGGCCCTGCCATAAACAGGAGGATCCCAGATGGAGGTGAAGGGAGTTCACTAGCATCCTCAAGATGACTTACCCTATTCCAGATTGAGCCCATCAACTCACCAGATGTAGCCATTTCTCTTCCTACCACAATCAGCATTAGGAGACAGATGGCATTGGCATGGGAAAGAAGTAAGGGAAGTTCCCCAAGACAAGGAGAGGCTCAGCAGCACTAGGGAATTACCCAACAGGTTGCCCATCTGAGGTTGACTGACTGTAAGCAGGACTTAGGGCCCCACCTGGGGTGCCAAATTTGTTACTGCTCAAGGGTGAGTTGTCTGTTTGCTGCAAGACATGCCAATAGTTGAGAGGTTAGGTGGAAAGAGAGAGGGTTTTATTACAGCTTGTTAGCAAGGGAGAAGTAGGCTAGCTAATGTCCAAAAGAACCAGTAATATAGGAAGCTGATCTCTGGGTGGGGCAGATATCTGGTCTCTGGGTTAGGCAGACATCTTGTCTTCAGGTGGGGCAGATATCTGGCCTTAGTTCCTGATATTCTTTTTATATTTATGGGATATGAATTAGAGACAAGAGCAATGCACTATACCCTGATTCAGTTTAAAGATAATAAGAACAAAGTCTTTAATATGTGTAGTGAAGATTACTGTTTATGTGAGTGGTGCCAACATATGTTTTGTTAAAATAATTTGCTATGTTCAAAAAGACTGAGGTCTCTCTATTAAGGTTTTTTTGACTGTTTCTGTTGTCACATTGATTGAATAAAATTAAAGTCTTTCTTTTGACTTAACAAAAGGAAACTTTGAGAATTTCCAATTAGCTCTGGGACTTCTCAAAGAATTTTCTCTCTCTCTTTCTAAGGAGGAAGATATTAAACTAATTAGACTTATTTGGTATGTTAAATTACATGAGAAGCATTATCAAATAAATGATGATAAACTTTCCTAGGTGATATAATGTGGGTAAATGTTATTGATATAAGTGTTTTAAAAACTATGTAACATTCCTAAAATTCTGATCTGTCCTGGTTATCAATGATAATTCTAGTTGTTATTTTAAAGTGATGTATGTCACAAATAACCAAATTTCTTTGTCAATTGCCATTTTTAAGTCTTTTGCCATTTACAGTTTTGTTTTACTCTGCTTTTACAAATGTATTCATCTTCAGAGAGATTCATGGAAAGGACTCTGACACACACTTTAGAATACAAGTTTCTGATAGACTTTCAGGTAGTAAAACTGAATGGGGTAAAAAAATTTACAAAACTCTAATGGAGAAACTGACGACTTTATGAAACTGCTAATAAAAGATCAAGATCAAGAGTTGATTATGTGGGACTGAATGAGCTGATGAGGATGATTACAATTTTTATGACTTTTCATTTGAAATATTGATGATTTTTTAAATGTTTTGTGTTTTCGGGTTTAAGAGAACCTTTTCTCTTTTCTCTTAAGAGAAAACTGTGACTTATAGCAATTTGGTAAATTATACCTTTGTAAGCAGAATTGAAACATTTATCTTTTTCTCCCTACTTGATCTTTCCAGAATTTGGAAACTGTTAGCGAGTGAATATTCTTATTTCATGGCAATATATTTATTTGCATAAGTTCCATAAGAATCTGTTCTCCTTATACCAGGACACAATTGAAAACGCTAGTTATATTACCAAAGCATTGACTGCAATGTCATATTTGAGAGAAACTTGGAAATGTTAGCCTGGTACCTTACTTACAGGGTTCCTAGCAACCTTACGAGGTGAGTAAAGAATGTACCTTTCCTAGCAGGTAATTCACTCAAATCTATAGGTATTGCAGGTGAATTCTGATGACAAGTCCTTGGCTTTGCTTTCCTGACCTCGAGAGGCCTTTAAAGTTCATTCTGAGATACCTTATAAAACGTTCCAGCAAAGCAAATTTAAAAGAGCTTATATGATCAATTGCTAGTCTTGCTGTACTTATGTAAATAATTGGGCCAAGTTTATTCAAACTAGACTTACTTTAAAGATGAATTAATATTAATTTGGCTATCTTTGGTAAAAATGAGGGTGATTTTAGAGAGAAAAATTATATTTCAGTAGAAAATATAGTACACATTTGTGGGTATTAGATTCTAGTTCTATTAATTGTTTTTTGGGTTTTTGTTTTCTACCTATAAACTAGACTGGATCCTGAATTCTTCTAGTCTCCTGAAATATCTGGTTACAAATCTCCAAGCTAGTGTTTTCAAGTTTTTCCATCATTTTTATTTGGAATCACTGGGAACTACAGCCATCCTTTTTCCCAAAGCCCTGAAAACTGAAGCTGGATAACTTGATATAAACTTAAGAGAGATCATGACAATAGCATGCATGTTGCTATGTAAACCACTCAAAATAATACCTCAACACCAGAAGACATCATCAGTAACATTTCCATGCTGCAAAACATGCTTTGAACCTGATATCTAGAAATCCTCTTGACTGAATGTCCCCTGGGCTTGAAACTTGGTTTCTAATTTGCTCCAATCATTAACCTGGCTTTTCTTTTGTTTCTGTAGAAATACTTATTAAATATCTGATTGTTTGCTTCCACAATACAGGCCTATCTTTTTGAGCCCAACAGCATTGCCACCTTCTAAAATGAATTTAACTGGACTGATCTACTATCAGGACTAAGAAATGTTTTCAGTGAGATGGAACAATCTACCAACTGAGCTTCTGGACTGTGAAACTTCTTAAAGTTTCAAAGACAGGACTGTGGAGAATCAGAATTGGCCACCCCAAAATATGTCTCTTTCCCTTGATTATTTTTGAGGACAAAAGGACTCTGAAACAAATTTTGACCCTCCCCCGTAACTGCCTAAAAGAATTTAAGATAGAAGCCCTGTTTCAGGAAGGAGCTAGTATGATAAGATAACTTTTGTGTAATGTAAAATGTGTCTGTCAGTTCACATTGTGTATAGTTGGCCATTTGCTTTTCAATCTCCATATAAAATGCCTTCCTCCCATTTGAAGACCCAAACCACTACCGCCAACTTCCTGCTTTGCCTTTAGCTGAAGGTGGTATTTAAGGTGACAGGCTTTGGCCACGTGGGGAGTTACTCAGCTTTCCTGGGTTTCTCCTATGTATATATTTTATTAAACTTTGATTGTCTCCTGCTATTCTGTCTCATGTCAATTTTTTTGTGTGTGTGAGGAAGACTGGCCCTGAGCTAACATCTGTTGCCAATCCTCCTCTTTTTGCTGAGGAAGACTGGCTCTGGGCTAACATCCATGCTCACCCTCCTCTACTTTATATGGGACTCTGCCACAGCGTGGCTGACAAGCGGTGCGTTGGTGGGCAACGGGATCTGAACTCGTGGACCCCGGGCTGCCAAGCATGAACTAAACCACTGTCTCACCTAGAAGCCCCTGTCTCATGTAAATTTAATTCTTAGACCAGCCAGAAGTTCCTAGAGGATAGAGGAATTGCCTTCCCCCCTACAGCTACATGTCTTACTCACATTATACTGTTTACTCTCTAGGCAACCCCATGAGGTGCCTTTTTACAGCTAAGGAAAAGGAGGTGATTTAACTTGCCCAAGACTACAGAGATATGTTATTTTAGGGAATTTGAAATCTCCTTCTGGTAGGACCTCTAGGTGAGATTCTCAATGCAGCTCAGATGGTGGGTATGCATTTCTGGCAGGGATTGCTGTTCTGTTCTTGCCCCTCCCTCCAAAGTGAGAAGAATACTCATTGCTCTATTTGTATCCAGTGGGAAATGAAGCATGAGATTTGTCTCCAGCCATACCTGGCTCCATATCCCTACCTCATTCTCTGTAGGTGTTATCAATCTATAAAAACAGAAACCAGTTTAAGGGAAAAGCATTTATTTGGAATCAAAGAATTGCAATTTAGGAAGAACAGATTTACATATATACCCGAATGGTGACCTGATTATAAGAGAGGGGCTCAGTTTTTATGAGAAAAGGGGTAGAAGATGAGGTAAGTTGTATTAAAAAAGAGTTCATTGGTGCTAAAGGAGGCAAGGCTAAGTTTGCACTTCATTGATTGGTTAGTCATTTGGTCATCAGTAAAGTCCAATTTAACCAGTTCTTACAAACAAGATATTCTTTTCCTTTCTCACTTCTTGAAATGTTGGGAAGGTAAAGTAAACAAGATGAGCAAGAACATTCCTCTGAAATGTCTGCTCCATCTCTATTTAATATGGCACTTCTCATATCATCTTTCACATTTTCCCCTTTGATGAAGTTCTTTCTCCAAAACCTCACTGATCCAACACTTGAAAGCATTGCTGATCAGCCATCAAAGCATCATTGGTCTCTTGTCTCAAGGAAGGCTCATTTCCAGTATGTCATATACCAAAGAGGAGGGAAAGTCATTTCCTTAGGAGGCTTTAGGCCACATTTGAGCAATAAGAGTGGCAAGCAGGGGAAGGCTCTACTGCCAATTTCTTTTCAGGGTAAACATTGTCTGTAGTTCCTTTAAGTTTCTCATGTGAAGTTTCATAAGCCTTAGTAATCATTTCAAAGTACTGAGTAACCATTATCTGAGTGATGTTTTTATAACATCAAGTTATGTAGAGCAGACAAAGTTTTACAACAATGAGAATTCTTATAACAAACAAATCGCTAAGTCCCAATGGGAGAAAAGACAGGAACTAAGAGGGAATGCCTGAGGGCAGCCAGATAAAGAGATCAAAGAACCAGAGAATGTCAGTAGACATTGCAAAATGTCAACAAGACCAAGATAGTACCCTAGGTCAAGGGAGTCCAATCCATAGGTAAATAATAAAAACCTCAAAGACAATTTACAGAGCTAGAATCCAACATCTACAAGGTGCAAAGATAATTCTCTCCACAGTTACTCTCATTTTTTTAAACTAAAGATAATCAAAGGAAAACTAATTTGTTTATGTTAAACACATGAGAGTTTCTGAATTCTGGAGGGATCAGGTAGAGAGAAAAATAAATATATCATTTTTAGTCACAAGGGTATATCTTACCAAATTGTTCATAGCTGAAAAGATTTCTTTAAATCTGGAAAAATAAAGCAATAGAACATCCTCCTCAGTTCCTGTAGTCTCGTGTAATTAATATTTGTACTTAGCCCTTTGCTAGCAGTTATGAAGCCATCAGTTTCTGTTAGACTTCTGTAATTTCTCATGCAGTTCAGTTGTGATCTAAATGTTGATCATAAACCTATATTCTAGAGTAAGTGTCAGGAAAACAATAACTATCAATGACAAAAGACTTAACATTATAATGAAATTGACAAAGAAACCTAGTTATTTTTATGATACACATTTTAAGATAGTGACTAGAATTATCACTGACAAATCATACAAACATGTATTAGAATTTCATATGTTTTAGAACACATATTAATAATATTCATGAACACAACATAACCAAAGATGGTTTATCATCATTTATTTAACACTTGTGCTCATGTAATTTAACATACCAAAAAAAGCTTAAATAGTTTAATAGCTCCCCTTTTTTATGAGGAAAGAACAAATTCTTTGAGGTGAGGTGCTCCAGGGACCCTCTAGAAAACCTCAAAGTTATTTCCAGGTCAAAAAGACTTCATTTAGAATTTAATTTGGGGAAGTCTGTCAAAAACATCAAAATGTTTTGAAACACTTGGTCAAACAGGGTCATAGGCCACTGTAAAACAATATGTACTTACCCACTTAAATGTGTTGACAATTAAAGATTTTAAGCAAATACAGGTTAAATGTTTGTAAGAAAACTGTAAGCTCTTGTGATTAAAGAGTTGATAAACAATACAGGAAATTATTTTGATAACACATAATTACATTAGGACAAATTTACATTCTTAACAAAAAAAATCTCCATTTCTTTTAACTTCTTTTACTGAAAACAGACATTTTCTCATAGCATAATTTTTTAATGTGGTACAAGAAATGTTTACTAATACACCCAAATATCTTTTAGCTTTTCTACAATAAAGCCCAAAAGTAGATAAATTTAGACTTGTTTAGTAAGTAATGTTTCAGTATTTTATATTATTTGGAAATGAACTAGACATTCAACTAATTTCCATCATTTAATGTAATGTAGCAAAACACTAAGATTTCAAGTTATGAAAAAGATTTTGAAGTTATTTTTAAGTACATATACCATAACACATAATTATCAAGAAGTTCACCTCAAATATTTTAGTGTTACTTACATCTATTTAGTTTACTTGTGCTCAATAATTATGTTTAGATTACCCACAAAAACTTCATATGATGTTAGACAAAGTCAGCCATCAAGTTTTTTTGCTGCCAAATTTTGTAACAGAGATAATATGAATTTATTTGACTTTTAGAAAACTGAAGTAGGACAGAATTTTTATATTTAATGCTGATAACTCCAAAGACAACAAACTTTAACTTTAATCCCAAATATTTCCTAGATCACATGACCCTGAAATTCATTTGGTTTAGTTTCTGTTATATTTTTGAGAGTGTGCTCAATTTATATAGCATGTGTTTTAAGCCAATTAAATAGAGATCTTTTAGAAATTATACCATCCAGAGGTAGAAAAATATCACATCTATATGACATACATTTATATAGACACACATACATAAGGACCCCATAGCTATTGTTCTAAAATTACTGTCACGAATCAGATACACTAATACAAATCTCACTAGTTATGAAAGAATAGTTGGATTCCAATTATGTTTCTAGGAGATGGAATAAATTAAGGTCATCTGCTTAGATGGTTAAAGCCTTTTTTCTTCTAATATTTGTGGAGAAGACACTTTGGATGCTAGATTTTGGGTAATGGTGCTTCTGTAGCAATTTGACTCTTTTTTTCTTCCATCTTAGGAATTGTTAATGGTCTAGATAACAGTTTCAAGAGAAGTTACCAGCTTTTTGAGTTAATAGGGGAGGTTTTTGAGATTGATAAAAGGGAATAAGTGGAATCTGAACTGCCTCTTGAGATGCACTTCTAGTCTTGCAAAGATTTGTAAGATAACGGCAGTTGCTTTCAATTTTTCAGAAATTGGGTTGTAACTAAAATGACATCATAGGTTGATCTACCTGTCCAACAATGTCATATGTCATATGTAATTTGCTTCTTTCCCTCTAGTACATAGTTTTATTTTAACTTAGGGAAGAAGGCCTATAAAAAACTCCTGTCAGGCTCTGAAAATCAGCTTCCAGTTTGGCCTAATTTCTGATCTTAGGTTACTAAATCCTTTCAAATATCTTGTCAAGTTTCAGCTGGGACAAACAGTAAATATTTTGGGCAGTACTAAGCAACTCCTTTATATTTTAATTTTAGATTTCTCTTGATTGTTTAAGGGAATAATAGAATGGTAGGTTACAAGAAAATCTCTCCAAGTATTCTGAACTCTGGGAAGGACCCATATGGGACCCTCCTTTGAAGACATATATGGACATGTCTGTAAAGCTGTTAACTTAATGGACTTTTGTATAGTCTTTTCTTTTAGGTTTCTCTTATATCTTATTTTTTTATTAGCTTTTTGCAATGAAACTTTCAATAAGGCTTTTTTGGAATATTTGGAATTTTTTTGGAAAATAATATTGCCAACTTCTCAGTGTCCTCATCCATTATCAGGCCTGGCATTCAGATCATGTTGGTAGATAATAATTCTCATGGCAGGGTGATGCAATCAACCCTGGATGTGACTTTGGGCCCTCTGCCTTCCACTTCTCCCCTTATCCCACCCCATTCGGGAATTTGAGTGGATCTCCAGCTTCTCTGGACCTATGTTCTCTTATCTATGAAATGGAGTGGGTTAACAGCTGAAATTATGTAGCCCTGATTCCTGTATTAAAGCAAAATCTTAAAAAATGATATAACTATATTCACTACCTTCTTGTAAAGACAGGCAACTTCTTGAAAATAAGAGAAAATAGAAAACCCACGCTACTAATCCCCCAGCCCCAAATAGGAAACTCCTCTGCTGCTATATGTGGGGAAAGAAAAAAAAGCTCTTTGAGGTCTAAGCTGAATTGAAACACCTTTTCAATTGAAAATTCAAAGTTTATGTAATAGCATTATGTAACTTTAACAGCATTTGTACAAATGATTAATGAAAAGAAAGTCTAAATGGTCTGAAGTAAATTGGTCCCTCAGATCATTAACTCATTGTCTGTGTCCCTCACCTTCTGTTTTGGTGGTTAGAAATTTATAATTAAGACATGGCTGCTTGTGATAGAGCCCAACAAACATCCCCATCCTCTACTGAAGGCTTAGGTAAAGGCTAAGGCCTCCTGGTATGTGTGAGAAGAGGGGTCAGACACTTACATTTGCTCTGTTTTCAGGTTATTCCTTCATTTTGTTTTCCCCCTTGTCCTAAAAAAACCAAACCCTTTCTCCTTCTAGCACCCATCTTAGTGCCTGACTCCAGGAGGAGTGAGCTCTGTGAACTGGTGATAATGAGGGGTGTGGCCAACAGGAGGAACAAGCTCCTCCCTCATCTCCTTACAGATCATCATCCACATTCCCCAAGAGGAGCTGCCCAGTGCTCTATTGTGAACCTCCACACCAACCTAAACCCCATCTTCACATCTCTCTGACTCCTGCTTTGCCCTTTATGAGCTCTGTGACCTTGAGTGAGATCTTAACTTCTTCCTAAAGGGGAGAATTGAGGCTGACACTCAGGTTCCTGGCCTGGACAAAGTGGGTAGCAAAGTCCTTCACTGAGACAGGAAGAGATGGATTGGGGAAGAGAATGAGTTCACTGTGGGCTAAGTACAAAGTCAGTTTGAGCTCCTACATCAGACATACCTGAACATGCTCAGTGGTCACCTGGATATGTGTGTATGGAGCTCAGGAGAGTGTGTGGGATGGAGATAGATCTATAATTTCCCCCTATGATCACTTCCCCTCTTTTCTCCAAGATAATTAAAGCCAAGAACAGGAAGAGATCCCTCAGGCAGAGAGGCAAAGTGAGAAGACAATTCTGGAAAGCAGAAACTTGGTGGGTTGGGGAACAGCAGTTTGTAAAAATACCCTAGGACAGATGGAATGTCTTGTGTTAGGGAAAGAAAAACAGACAAAAAGGACACTCAGGAATCCAGAAAAATGAAGCCTAGTTTCATAAAGGAGAAGTTGGGATTTAGTAGGGATATCTTGTTCAGGTGGCTGAGGGAGAGGACATAAACCTGAACCTTAAACAGAAGCAAACAAACCAGAATAGAGTATTCAGATCCCTGAAGGTGCCAGTACCTTTCTAAGCTGTAGGGTGTGTTGGTAGCTGGACAGATGGAAGCAGATTTAGGAACCAAAGTCTCTCCAGCTGGTTGCAGAAGCTGTCTGTGGGCCCAAAGATGCATAACACAGCCTGTACCACCCTCCGTTCTTCCCACCAACTCTGGCCTGACAACTAACTGGTGTTATTGAGGATTTATTCTGTGGAAGGCAGTGGGAGAAAGGAGAGAAGACCAAGATCATAGCATTAAGTCATAGTGGTCTCCTCATTAGACAGCTCTCCAATGTTAGATGCCATAGCATTGCATCATTATTACACACAAAGAACTTAGCATAATGCTTTGCACAGAATGGGAGCTTCATAATTACTGCTTGGATAAATGAGTCCTCTCAGGGTTCTATGGTGCCTGTCTGTACTATGTGGTCTGATCTAATGTGGAGGACCTTGCACTGCTGTCTTCACATAGAGTGGATGTGCTAACAGGTGGTGAGGACACTCCTTCACAATGAGGCAAGAGGGCCACGTTCACCCTCCCCACTGGGAGGTTTGACCTGATGGACTCATGCAAGCTGCAATGGTCTGAAACTCTTCTCAGCAGTGGTTGCAGACTGCCCTGGTGGAGAGCACAGTTCATTCAGACATGCTGTCTCTCTTTCACGCATTACCTTCCACAGTCCTTTGAGCTTGTAAGTTGTTTCCCTCCCAATTCCCTTTGGCAGATATTGTCTAATTTTGTAATTTTTAAAAAATTCTAATTTTTTGCTCATTACTCCCCTCCTTCCCTTATTTTTCAGTGTGTGTGTATGGTGCAGGTCATCTAGAGCAACCTCAACTTTCTAGTACTAAAAATCTATCAAAAACACCCTGCCTGCAATGTGTGGTAGCTGGTGTAAAATTTTCTATAACTTTCATTTATTTGGTATCAAGAAAGACCTGGTCAAGCCATGCAGCACCTGCTGCATGTTTCATTTGATGACAGTGTAAAAATGGAGTCAGGCATTCCATTGGGCAAATTTGAGGTAGACAAGATACCTGAAACTTCTATGTCTAGCCTCTCCACTCACAGTGTATAGAAAGAAGACTCGGCCACCTACTATTGTGCCTTCTGGGAGGTGCACGGTGGCAGATGTTAGAGCCATGTCAGTCAATAAATGTTCAGTAGTTCTTCATTCACTATTATGAACTGGGAAACCACAGTTACCATCTATATGCTTTTCTGCAGTTTTCTAAATAAATGATCATATGGGCAATGGTGTATGGACTTGCCAAGTTCTATATTTTCTCAAAGAGGAAGATTTGCATAAGTGGTTGCATCAAATCAGCCTGGTCTTGTCAAGAATCTACTCTCTCCCCAACAGGCTTTCCCATGGCACCCATGTTTATTCATCTGGGTTAACCTTCCCCACTCTCTCTATTTTGTTTTTTGCTGAGATATGTACACCACATCATCTCTATGACTTCTTTTGTACTAGTCAACTTGCATTACATTCATTTTTTCTGGCCCACCTTTCTGCTTTGATTAAAATACTGGATATTAGATTAAATGCTCTTCATTCTCCTAGAGGCTAAAATGTAACAAACACAGCATGATCTGACCACAAGAAGGGCTGACTGCAAAAATAATAACGGATGCATACTCTGGTGTGATGATATTTGATTTTGTACAAAACTTAAAAACACTGCTACTTAATGAGTCCAAATCAAAGTCTACTTTGGATTGGAGTTTGAGGAGTAATTCATTTTCTGTCTTAAGATTCCATTCATCCAAAAGTAAGTGTTTGATTGACTCCTCTGAGCCAGGCACTGTCACAGCAGACATTACAAATCTCACCTGCTCTGTCAAGGCTGCAGGTTGCTCCTGTAGAGCCCCTTTCTCCTGCTGAGCTGCCATTATCTGGCTACACATATGGTATAGCAAAGTGGTTAGGACCTAGGCCTCTCATATAGAGAGATCCAGGTCTGACCTAGGCTCTGACACTTACTAGCTGTGTGTCAGGCCAATAGCTTCTCTAGCCCATTTCTTCACCTGTAAAACAGTGTTCCTTGCAGTTACCTCATGGGTTGTTGTGAGAGTTTGTGAGATGATACATACTAAGAGCTTGGCCCAGTTCATGGCACTTTGTGAGAGCTTAGTAAATGTTAGCTAATAAAAAGAAAAATAACAACAAGCATACATACACATACAGGAACACACACACACACGACCCCCACACTTTGGTATACCTAGGCTTAGCACCACATCTGCCAGAGAATGGCTGACTGTTATAGTTATTTAAAGAGATATTAGCTAGATGTGAAGAGACTCTTGTGAGTAGTCATCCCTAATCAACCTAAATCTAAGTTTTCAATTTTGGTCTCATAGTCCCCTTGACTTACACACAGTTGGCGAGGTCAGTGGCCTTAGGCTTGGAGCAAACAACCTCTACTGGGGGAAAACAAGTCCATATTTGGAGTCATTTCCTCCTCCTGCTCTTCTCCTTTTGGCTGAGGTGAGCTTCCCCAAGGACACTTTGACCACACACACCAAAAACAAACCAGCCAGAGGAAACCAGCCCTGTACTAAGTGAATGTTTGCCAACTGAATGTTGGTTTAGTTGCTGATTCATAGAAACACTGAAAGCATCTTCTAGAATGTACAGCACTGAATATAGGGGGATACAAGTAATGTCTGTTGAATTGAGATGAATATTTTGGTGATTATTATGGTGCTGACATTACCTAGTGAGTTGGGGATTTTTTGTACTTGGATGCCAGAAAGATCCTGATGATTTTGGCTCAACTTATTTTCCTTCAGACCTGAAGTGGGTGAGACACAGTGACTCTGAGTAATAGAAGCAACATTATATTGTCTAATGAATGCTGTATAAAATCCAAGAAACTTTTCAGAATCCCTAATTTCATATAACAAATCTATTACCCAACTCCCTACACATCCTAATACTGTGGGAAAGTGATGTCTGTAACATAGGACTCATCCTGTAAAATCAAATTCAAACAATTATGAGGCTTACCTGAAATCCATGTTGACTGTTTTGTCTTGGGGGCTCTTTTTTTCAGCCCTGAGAATGGGTTCTGAGGAAAGGGCACAACTCTGGAGTGGTCATCTCTGAGTGCTGGGACTCTGGATATTTTTTTCTATGTCATTTCTGTAGTCCTCAATTTGTCAAGTAGAAAACACTTATGACTTTTGAATTGTATTTTAAAATTTATTTTGAAGAAGAATTGACATGTTTCATAATATTAAAACTATATTATTGAGCATTTAGAGATCACAAGTGAAATTTGGTGATTAGAAAGGCTTGTAATGGGCTCTGCCGTGACCACTTTTTCTCCCCTTTTCTCTAACAACTTTTGTCTTTTCTACACAGCAAAATCTGTTTCCTTTCCTGATTCCTACTGATCCCATCTTCCAAGTTAGAGACAATGTTCATGCTTGAGGTGCTCAGGGTGGCTCTTTGGGATTGAATGTCCCTTTTCCCCTAAGTTGTACAGATAGGAATTTTTATAGATAGTGGCAAAAATACTCAGGGTTTTTTTTCTGCCATTTACTGAGAATTATTTTTTTATTTTTACTATTTTATTGAGGTCACAGTGGTTTACAACATTGTGTAAATTGCAAATGTACATCATGTACTATATAGTTTGGCTTCTGTTTAGACAGCATTGTGTTCACCACCGAAAGTCTGGTTTCCTTCCATCACCATATACGTGTGCCCCTTTACCACTTTTGCCTTCTCTCTAACCCCTTCAGCCCCGGTAACCACCAATCTGTTCTTCCTATTCACTTCCTATTGTTTGTTTGTCTTCCAAATGTGAGTGAAATCATGCAGTATTTTTCTTTCTCTGATCTATTTAGCTTAGCATTATAACCTCAAGGTCCATCCATGTTGTCACAAATGGCACGGTTTCATCCTTTTATGGCAGAGTAGTATTCTGTATATATATACATATGTATATATATGCACCACATCTTTCTTATCCATTCATCTATTGATGAGTACTTGGGTTGCTTCCAGGTCTTGGCCATTGTGAATAATGCTGCAAGGAACATACGGGTGCATATATCTTTTCAAATTAGTGTTTTCATGTTCTTTGGATAAATACCCATAAGTGGAAGAGCTGCATCACATAGTAGTTCTATTTTTAAATTTTTGAGAAATCTCCAAACTGTATTCAGTAGTGGCTTCCCCAATTTGCATTCCTTCCAGCAGTGTATGAGGGTTCCATTTGCTCTGCATCCTCTCCAACACATGTTGTATTTCTTGTCTTTTTAAAAATAGCCATCCTGACAGGTATGGATGTGGTGAGATCTCATTGTAGTTTTAATTGGCATTTCCCTAATTATTAGTGATGTTGAACATCTTTTCATGTGTCTGTTGGCCATCTGTATTTCTTCTTCAGAAAAATGTCTATTCAGATCATCTGCCCATTTTTTGATCGGGTTGTTTGTTTCTTTGTTGAGTTGTATGAGTTCTTCATATAATTTAGAAATTAATCCCTTATCTGATATCTGGCTTGCAAATATTTTCTTCCAGTTGGTGTGTTGTCTTTTTGTTTTGTTGATGGTTCCTTTTGCCATGAAGCAGCTTTTTATTTTGATGTAGTCCCATTTGTTTATTTTTCTCTCTTGTTCCCCTTGCCTGAGGAGACATGATATTCTTAAAGATACTGCTAAGACTGATGTCAAAGAGTGTACTGCCTGTCTTTTCTTCTAGAAGTTTTATGGTTTCAGGTCTTACATTTAAGTCTTTAATCCATTTTGAGTTAAATTTTTTGCGTAGTGCAAGATAATGGTCCACTTCCATTCCTTTGCACATGGCTATCCAGTTTTCCCAACAGCACTTACTGAAGAGGAATTCATTTCTCCATTTTATGTTCTTGGCTCCTTTGTCAAAGATCAGCTGTCCATAGATGTGTGGTTTAATTTCTGGGCTCTCAATTCTTTTCCATTGACTGTGAGTCTGTTTTTCTGACAGTACGATGCTCTTTCAATTACTGTAGCTCTGTAGTAAAATTTGAATTCAGTGAGCATGACATCTCCAGCTTTGTTCTTTTTTCTCAGGATAGCTTTGGCTATTTGGAATCTTTTGTTGTTCCATATAAATTTTAGGATCCTTTGTTCTATTTCCATGAAAAATGTCATTGGGTTTCTGAATGGGATTTCATTGAATCTGTAGATTGCTTTAGGTAATGTGGCTATTTAAATATGTTAATTCCTCCAATATAGGACCACAGAATATCTTTCCATTTCTTTGTGTCTTCTTTGATTTCTTTCAACACTGTCTTATAGTTTTAAGCTTGCAGGTCTTTCACCTCCTTGGTTAAATTTATTCCTAGGTAATTTATTATTTTCATTGTGATTGTAAATGGAATTTTATTCTTGATTTCCCTTTCTGCTAGCTCATTGTAAGTGTTTAGAAACACAACTGATTTTTGTATGTTGATTTTGTACCCTACAAATTTGCTCTTTTCTTTTATTATTTCTAATAGTTTTGTAGTGAATTTGTCAAGGATTTCACTACATAAAACCATGTCATCTACAAATAGTGACATTTTTACTTCTTCCTTTCCAATTTGGATATCTTTTATTTGTTTTTCTTGCCTAATTGCTCTTGCTAGGATTTCCAATACTATGTTGAATAAGAGTGGCAAAGTGTGCATCATTGTCTTCCTCCTGTTCTTGGGAGATAGATTTCAGTTTTTTACCATTGAATACGGTGATAGCTGTGTGTTTGTCTTATATGCCCTTTATTATGTTGAGTTGTTTTCCTTCTATAACCATTTTATTGGCAGTTTTTATCATAAATGGATATTGAATCTTCTCAAAAGCTTTCTCTGTATCAGTTGATATGATCGTATGATTTTCATTCTTCATTTTGTTAATGTGGTGTATCACATTGTTTGAACTGTGGATGTTGAATCACCCTTGCATCCCTGGAAGAAATCCCACTTGATAGTGACATATGATCCTTTTACTATGTTGTTGCTAATATTTTGTCAAGAATTTTTATGTTCATATTTGTCAGGATATTGGCCTGTAATTTTCTTTTTTGGTGTCATCCTTGTCTGGTTTTGGTATTAGGGTAATGTAGATCTTTAAAATGAATTAGGAAGCATCACCTTCTCTTCAATATTTTGGAAAATTTTGAGAAGTATAGGTATTAAATCTTCTTTGAATGTTTGGTAGAATTCACCAGAGAAGTCATCTGGTTCAGACTTTCATATTTTTGCAGGGTTTTGATTGTTGTTTCAATCTCCTTGCAAGTGACTCCCCTATTCAGATAATCTATTTCTTCTTGATTCACTTTTGGAGGTTGTGTGATTCTGGGAATTTATGATTTCTTCTAGGTTATCAAATTTGTTTGCATATAGCTTTTCATAGTATTCTTTTATAATTCTTTGTACTTCTGTAGTATCTGTTGTAATTTCTCCTCTTTCATTTTTGGTTTTATTTATTTGAGGCTTCTCCATTTATTTCCTACTGAGGCTAGTAAAGATTTGTCCATTTTGTGTATATTTTAAAAGAACCAACTTAGTTTCATTGATCCTTTCTATTTTCTTTTTAGTCTCTATTTCAGTTATTTCCACTCCATTTTATTATTATTATTATTATTATTATTATTATTATTATTATTATTATTATTATTTCCTTCCTTCTACTAATTTGGGGCTTTGTTTGTTCTTCTTTTTCTAGTTCGTTTAGCCATAACAGTAGAGTGCTTATTTCAGATTTTTCTTCTTTTTAGAGATGGGCCTGTATTTCTATAACCTTTCCTCTTAGTACCAGTTTTGCTGTATCCCATAGATTTTGGTATGTTGTGTTTCATTCTCATTTGTATTTAGGTATCTTTTTTATTTCTCCTTGGATTTCTTCATTGATCCTATAGTTATTCAGTAGCATATTACTGACTTTACTAGCCTTCTTCTTATAGTTGATTTGTAGTTTCATACCCTTGTGGTCAGAAAAGATGCTTGATATGATTTCAAATTTTAGTTCAAATAAAGAAGCTATTATTTCAAAGGGGATAGAATTCTACAAATTTCTTCTTTTATTCTGGGAAAATCAATGTCATCACAGAAATTATTTTCTCATTGGACATTGCCTGGTAAAAAATCATGGCCAAATGTTAAAAGTGACTTTATTAAAAATGGAGAAATTTGTTCACATTTCTCATGGATATTTTTGTTGGCATATTTCCATTTCAGTTACTGAAGAGTTTCTTCCTTTCAGAAATACATTCCCAAATGAAGCAGCCCTAGAGTTTGTGAGAACAAAAGGGCCTTTTGTTTGATGTTATCTCTGAGTCGTTTCAACACAGGTCAACACCTGGAAATTTAAAAAGTCTTAATTCTCTGAATACTTTTCTTTGTAATTTAGAAAGGTAGTTGGTTGACCACTTGGGCCTGATCTTTTCTTTTTTGCTCTTATTCTTTCTATTTCCCATCAGTGTTTTCAATTATTACTGCCTTTTTGGAAAACAGACAATTTATGGGTCAATTTATCTGGTGAAAACTTGTAAAATATCTGATGCCACAAAACCATATTCGAGGACTTCCAGATGAACCCAGAAGATCAAATTGCCAGTACACAGTTTTTTTACTGATAGTTACATCATGAAGCTTATGGGAAGGCTGAGTTTTTGTAGAAGCTGTAACCAGTGTGATAACTCAGGCTGGATCAAGAAATTTGGAGAACCAACTAAGCTCATAGTAACCCCCTATGGTAAGTAACTTTTTTCTATTTTCATCCTAGTGATGAAAAACTGATAGGAGGTTTTAGAAAAAACAATTTAGGACATCCTTATCTGACTGCCACATAATTGGCTTCAGCATATGAAAGGCAAGTTTGCAGCTACTGGTCACTGTATATGAAAACAAAACTACTTCATTAATGGTTTGTTCACTTCTCTGATTGCAAGCAGATTGCAATTCTACTTTCAGAATTGACATATGCAAAAGGATAGACTTAGGCTAGAAATTAAGTTATTTTGAGGACCATATCTGTAAACCATTGGTATAAGTTATTGTTTCAACATATTTTCTTGTAGACTGTCTTTGAAGTGAGAGACACTTTTATTAATTACCTCTTCTCTATATTTTGAGATAAAACATAGTGCTCCTTTCTTGAAATAACCTGCAAAACCTATTATATTGGTTTTCATCTCATCCCTAACAGGAGTGCAAAAAACTAGTTCTTAAAGTAAATGGCTATAGAACATTGATAAAATTCACTTCTTATTACTCTAGCTTTTTGGAGGTAGGCTGAGATCAGTCAAAATTTATGCTGTCAAAACTCTTTTTGTATTGCTTAGATATGGGTCCGTTTAAGGGAATTTGTAAGTTCAATTAGCCATTTCGGCTCCAAAGTCCATGAAAATTGTCTGCATGGTTTTATATCATCATTTCTTCATGCATTCTGTCAGCAAATATTCATTGAGGACAGTTTCTGTGCTGGATACTGGAGCTAAATGGGAGAAAGAGATAAAAATAGAACAAGTCCCAATACTCCAAAAGCTTCTAGTCTAGTGGAGAAGTGTTCTAACTCAGATCAGGTCCTTGGTGGCAGTTCTCTGCCTGACATGGCAAGAGGGACATTAACAAGGTGTTAAGAAGTTATTCCAATTGTGAGTCCCTAAGAGGTAGAGATGTTAGGTCCATTTGATATTTCTGTATTGAAAGATTTGTAATGAAGTTTAGACATCTTATTTACTTGATTCCAAAGCAACCAATGGGAAAATTTTTCAAAAGATTGCTAAACCTGTCATTTGGTCAGGGGATAATTAACATCAAGTTTCAAAATATTTAACTGGGCAACAATATTCAAGAATGTCATAGGCTGGGTTTGTTTATTTCTAAATTCAATCCAGTAAATTTTTTGAATCCTCACTAGCTTGAAAGATGAAATTTTGCCTGAATGAGGGAAAATTTCTCACAAGGACGTTGCTAGCCTACTTGATCCGTTGAAATGAAAGTTTCCAAAGAATTTTCACAAAGTTGATAAAGCATTGGAAAAATGAAGGAAATTATATATTTTGATTTCCTTAGTGGTTTTTATCATATAAACATAGAATTCATAAATTGAAAAGCAACTTTCTGGTACTTTTTTTCAAACTGATTATATATATTCAATGTAAGTTGTAACAATCAAATTAGATAGCAGTGACACAGATATAATTCATGTGGGTCCTGAAAAAATGTTTTTTAGGAGAGTGTGGTGCAGGGAAAAATATGGACTTTGATTCTGGGTCTATCACTTTCTGTATAATTATTCTCTAGTGAATACATTTTTATTCACTCATTATTGCTCTACTAAAACTATAAAAATAATACTTGCCTATTATGATAAAACTGGACAATACAAAAACTAAAGAAAAAAATAAAATTTTATATCGACTCAACACTGTAAACATTTTTATATATTTCCATCCATTCATTCAATCAATGCAACAACCTTTTCACGTGGATGTTGAGAAGATTAAATGAAATTAAATATATGGAAATTACCAACATAGTCAGTGATAAAAAAATTCATTTTCCCAGACTTCAAATTACCACCATTAGAATTCTGTATGAAATCAGGAGTACAGATAATTGTGTTAATTACCATCTAGTCTACAGGTCACATTAGAACAAATGGTCAGTGATTGGAAAAAGCTTTCAATTTCTAAGACTAATTGTCACCTGCTTCTAAAAATGATTAGAATATAATAAGCATTATGCCAAATATTATTAGCCTGAATATAGGTGATCTCTTGTTTTCCAATAGATATTTCTGGAAGTAAAAAAAGGAGAGGATTTTATGACTTGAATATGTAAATTTATAGTGATAGATAAAAGTCTAATAAACACTTATCACATTTAATCTCTTAATTGGATTATAGCTACAAAGTTAAAAATTATATCAATACAAATATCAGTTGAGAAATATTGCTCTTTTAGTCCTCACATTTCATTAAAAATTTTGTTCAGATTTTTCACATGCATTTGAAACATCTACCTTACAGCAACTTTCTAGGTCATCTCAGGGGCTGAGGGTCTGTTTTGGGATCCCTGTAGGATGACGTTACTGGATATTTTATCTAAAGAGACTATTACCCATTTACAAAATAAAAGGAAAGGATTTTTTACTTATTCTTCTATAAATGTGCACCATAAGCATAAACTGTAGAGACTTTAGCCTCAAGTAATATTTGTCAAATCCATGTGGAATGTCTTTATTTTCTTTCATCTGTGCTAGCTCCAAAACTAGCATTAATTGAGTTCACTTTAGGTAGAGAGATCTTGTCCAAGTAGTATTTTTTGATCACAACAAAGTATTAGAAGAGCCTCTTTTAATATGAGCAGTTGCACAAGGGCTAAAATGTAAGGTGACCCTTGTTTTCTGAGGGATAGTTTGGGGAAAGAATGACTCACTTTATCTTATGGCACTTTGAGTCTGTCTGAATTCTTCATGTTTCATGTCTTTATCAAAGAGCTCTTATTTGCAAACATATTCTCCCATCTCTCATGTCATATTCGAGTTAGACCTTACTAAACTATCTACTGCTGGGGCAGAAAAAGAAACAAGCTACAATGCATAAACTACTTATTTATTTCAACTGCCTATTTCCAAAATCTATTTCAGATGACCTAAAATCAAATAAACAAGTACAGGCATACCTCACATTATTATGCTGAGCTTTACTTTACTTTACAGATATTGCATTTTTGAAAAATTGGAAGCTTGCAGTAACCCTGAATTAAGCAAGTCTATCAGTATAATTTTTCCAAGAGCATTTGCTCACTGTTTCATACTGTTTCACATTTTGGTAATTCTGGCAATATTTCAAACGTTTTCATTATTATTATATTTGTTCTGGTGGTCTGTGACCATCGAGTGACCTTTGATTGTACTGTTGTAATTGTTTTGGGTTGCCATGAACCATGCCCATATGTCAGCAAAATTAATCAATAATGTGTGTGTTCTGACTGCTCCACTATTGTTATGCCATCTCTCTCCCTCTTTTGGGGCCTCCCTATTCACTGACACACAACAATATTGAAACTAGGCCAATTAATAACCCTACAATGGCCTCTAAATGTTCAAGTGAAAAGAAGAGCTGCATGTCTCTCATTTTAAATTAAAGGCTAGAAATGAGTAAGTTTAGTGAGGAAAGCATGTCAAAATCCAAGGTAGGCCAAAAGTTAGGCCTCTTGTGCCACTTATCCAAGGTGTGAATGCAAAGGAAAAGTTCTTGAAGGAAATTAAAAGTGCTACTCCAGTGAACACAGAAATGATAAGAAAGCAAATGGCCTTATTGCTGACATGGAGAAAGTTTTAGTGGTCTGGATAGATGATCAAAAGAGCCACAATATTGCCTTTAGCCAAAGCCTAATCCAGAGCAAGGTCTTAACTCTATTCAATTCTATGAAGGTTGAGAGAGCTGAGGAAGCTGCAAATAAAAGTGTGAAGCTAGCAGAGGTTGGTCCTTGAAGTTTAAGGAAAGAAGCCATCTCCAGAACATAAAAGTGCAAGGTGAAGCAGCAAGTGCTGATGTAGAAGCTGTAGCAAGTTAGCCAGAAGATCTAGCTAAGATAATTCATGAAGGTGGCCACACTAAACAACAGATTTTCAATGTAAATGAAATGAGCTTATGTTGGAAGAAGATGCCATCTAGGACTCTCATAGCTAGAGAGGAGAAAATGCCTGGCTTCAAAGCTTGAAAGGGCAGGATAATTCTCCTGTTAGGGGCTAATGCAGCTGGTAACTATGTTGAAGCTAATGCTGACTTACCATACTGAAAATCCTAGGGCCCTTAAGAATTATGAGAAGTCTATTCTGCCTATGCTTTATAAATGAAAAATCAAAACCTGGATGACAACACATCTGTTTACAACATGCTTTAACGAATATATTAAGCCTACTGTTGAGATCTACTGCTCATAAAAGAAGACTCCTTTCAAAGTATTATTGCTCCTTGACAATGCACCAGGTCACCCAAGAGATCTGATGGAGATGTACAATGAGATTCATATTGTTTTCCTACCTGCTAACACAGCATCCATTCTGTAGCCCATGGATCAAGGAGTAATTTTGAGTTTCAAGGCTTATCACTTAAGAAATGCATTTCATAAAGCCATAGATAGAGATACCTTTGATGGATCTGGGCACAGTAAATTGAAAACTTTCCAGAAATGATTCACCATTTTAGATGCCATTAAGAACAATCGTGATTCATTGAAAGAGGTCAAATATCAACATCAACAGTAGTTTGGAAGAGGTTAATTCCAACCCTCGTGAATGGCTTTGAGGGGTTCAAGACTTTAGTGGAGGAATTAACTGCAGATGTGGTGGAAATAGACAGGGAACTAGAATTAGATGTGGAACCTAAAGATGTGACTGAATTGCTTCAATCTCATGATAAAACTTTAATGGATAAGAAGTTGCTTCTTAAGGATAAGCAAAGAAACCGGTTTCTTGGCATGGAATCTCTTCCTGATGAAGATGCTGTGAAGATTGGTGACATGAAAGCAAAGGATTTAGAATATTACAAGAACTTACCTGATGAAGCAGTGGCAGAGTTTGAGAGAATTGACTCTAACTTTGAAAGAAGTTCTACTGTGTGTAAATGCTATCAAACAGCATCACATGCTACAGAGAAATTGTTCATGAAAGGAAGATTCAGTTGATGCAGTAAACTTCATCATTGTCTTATTTGAAGAAATTGCCACAGCCATCTTAACCTTTAGCAACTACCACCCTGATCAGTCAGTAACCATTAACATTGAATCAAGACCCTCCACCAAGAAACAGATTACAAGTCACTTGAAGGCTCAAATTTTTAAGCAACAAAGTTTTTTTAAACTAAGGTATGTACATTGTTTTTTTAGACATAGTGCTATTTCACACTTAAGAGACCACAGTGTAGTGTATACATAACTTTTATATGCACTGGGAAACCAAGAAAATTGTGTGACTTGTTTTATTGCAATAACTGCTTTCTTGCTGTGTTCTGGAACTGATCTCGCAATGTCTCTGAGGTATGCCTGTGCAGTCAGACTATGAAATAAAAATATAAGATCAAAACCACTAAGGAAAGCAGAAGAAAAAAGGCCTATGGTTATCTAGCAAGAAGCACAGGATAAATTTTTATGCTCAAAGGTGGGAGAAAAAATGTAGTGGAATTCATAGTTTTCATTAACTGATGAGATGAAGCACACCAAATTTTCAAACAATAGAATATGTTTTTCCAACGAAAAAATAAGAAAAGGACTTTAATGCATGAGTTGTTTAGGAGGTAAATGAAGTAAAAGAGTGGACATCGCCTTTAACATCCATTTTATAAAATGGAAGAAATGGTGTGTCAGCAAACCCATTTTACACTACCACTGCATCAATGCTATGGGCATCATGACATTGAATATCATCCTCAGATGGTGACCCTCAGAAGATATGATCAGGCAGGTAACATTTTACTGGACTAACATGACAATAGGAGGATTTGAGGACAGGCATCCTGCTATCTCATAGTCATTCTGCCTTGAAGGCCCACTGCCAGGAGGTTCAAGTTGAACCTTCCACATAAACCAGAAAGATGTTAGGCTGAAATTTCTGGTGAAAACTTGGAATGCAAATAGGTGGTGCTATTGATTAGGGAAAAGAGCCATTTGTTTTGGACAACATGGGTGAAACAGTTTCATACACTGACTACATGTTATTAGACTTTAGCCAATGTTCCCTTTGATTTTCT
Organism: Tapirus indicus; assembly: GCA_031878705.1. NCBI lineage: Eukaryota > Metazoa > Chordata > Mammalia > Perissodactyla > Tapiridae > Tapirus > Tapirus indicus. The sequence goes on from CM062917.1 coordinate 79,044,790, forward strand.
TAACACTGGGAATGCAGTGGATAAGACAAGACAAATGAATGTCTATTAACTGGGTGGGTGAAAGGCACATTTCCTCTGATGATGGCTTTGAGAATTCCAGGCATATTAAAGCAAAGTAGAATGCAAATGAAGGAACAAGTCCTCATGCTTAATTGCCATGATCTAATTGCAACACTGAAATACTGAATCTCTATTAGTAAGGGCAAGGTTTTTTCCCCTGAGATTAAAATGTTATGATGGAGCACACAATCATCACAAACAAATTGTTTATAATAATGAAAATGATAATAATGACCATAATAATTATTATAATCTCTTTCAGTAGCATTTTAAATCAAATGGCATTTCAGATCTTGTTTCATTTTGGCCACACTTCAGCTCTGGTAGGGATGTTGAATTGATTTACACTAACAGCATTGTTTTCAAACAAATAAAGCACCAAACACTTTAATTTACTTGATTTCTCAGCCACGGAACTTGTTGTGAGCAAAATGCACCAGGACCAGAACCCTGGTCTCTTGAGTCTCAGGCCACCATAGTTCCCTAGGTTTTGAGGAACTCAGAGAAGCTAAATTAGTGTAAAGTTTTTGATATGGGTTACTCGCCATGGAATTACTATACAAAACTCCTCAGTGATGGAATAAAACTTTTCGTCACACATAGGTATCAGAAGGATGAAATTTTTCAAGGTAAGAGATGGAAAGCAAGAAGCATTTAAATTAGAATAATAGTTAAGAGTGTTTAGGAAAAACAAGAATGTGATGGGGATTGGATGTAGAAATCTTAGAGGGATTTTAAAACAAACCCTTATGGCAAAGAACAGCATAGACAACACTGTGAAAATATTGTAATAGGATTTGGCTTTGTGTCGATGTGGACTTATATAAAGGGCTCAAGTATAATGTATGTAATTATCATGAAAGCGTTTGGCCCGTGGATGAAGTTTATTATTTCAGGTAAGTTTTGTGAGTTGACACATTTCTTTTCTAATGGTGAGAGGCTGTTGTCAAAGAGCAGGGCTTTGGAGTCAGGCTGACCTGGCTCCGCCACTTACGTCCTGCTTTTGTGAATTTGGGTGCTTATTCTCTGGACTCAGTTTCCTAATCCATAAAATGGGATAACAGTATGTATCCAGAGGTCTTGTATGAGAATTGAATGAAATAGTGTGAAGAAAATACTTGGCACCTTGTGTAACATGTAATAGGTGCTGGATACATGTTCCCCCAACTCAAATGTGAAGGGAGAATTGTATCCAGGATGGAGAGTTGTTGGCAGCCAATAAAATTGACAGAGCAGAAACTCTTCAGAGTTTTCATCTGTACTTCTAAATGCTCCAATGGAAGGATATCTTACTGTCCTCTCATCACAAGAAAATGAGTTTGGATGTATTTGTTTCTCTTTAGCAGACTGTTCCCTCACTTGAAAAAAAATGTGATTAAAATGTGTTCTTTTTATTTTGTTGTTCTATGTGCTTTAAATCTTAATCCTTTATTTTAATTGATATCATCTCTAACACCAACATTTATTGGCCAAAAATTTATAGCCAATATGTTTGAACCTCATGCCCATATTTATCAGAAAAAAAGTTTAAGTTCATACAGAACATGGTCAAGATATAAAATCAATTATAGTAGAAACGTCATAAACCTGAAATACGTATATAAATATGAAATAGCTATAAGTATTTATTTGATAAAAGAAAAATTACAAGAAGAAACTAGAGAATACAAATAAATATCAATATATAGGTTTGAGATAACATACTTTCAATTAAAAATGTGGTTATTTGGTAAATTTGTATAGAATTCATATTGCTGAATCTTAATAAAATATAAACAACTCAGGCAATATCACTCAAATGTATTATTTGATCATGCAGATGAATGTATATAAATTAATTAGATAGATTTATTTCTTTTTTTACCTGGTTTCCATTCTATGCATTATGAAAATGATTAGACTCTTTAATATATTGTCTAAAGACTAAAATTATGTAAATATAATATACGATTAAAAATTAATCTTATTTTATATAACATGCTTAAAAATTAAAAACAAAGGCATAAGGTTGGAGAAGTATAGTGTCTTACTATCATCATCAATAAAATACCATTTACACTAAAATCAGAAAAAGCACATTTTGACCTAGTTGTATTTACAGCATGAGTAAAAATCTCAACATTGTTAGATTACTGATTTACTATAAAAATCAGGAGCTTTGCCACATAGACAGAACTCAAGAATTTTTGTTCTTTTCTTCTCAAATAAGAAATCTAATACTTTTCTTAAGAAATTGCCCTTTAACTCCAAACTAGCCCAAAGAGAATATGAACAAAACATTTGTGTGTCAATTGGAAATCAAATTAGAAAGAGTTTTAATATTTATAATTCCTATCGTTAGACTAACAATAAGTTTGTAATCAACTAACATTCCAACATCCAAGTGACGTGCATTTGTAAACTATGGTGTTTTGTTATATATTTTGATTTTATGTCTTCAAGAGACTCTGGAACTGTGATATTTAACATTACACCAATTATATGTATACTGTATTCAGCAGGTGATAACAAAGAAAATAGTGGCACTCTAAAATAGTTCAGTAGCCTTTTAGGGTAGATTCAAATTTTGACACTGAGTCAAAATATGGTGCATTCTTCATCATGCTTAAACTTCAAACAAAATTTCAAAATAAAATGGGCTTTTGGTGAAAATTTTGTAAGGTGAAATAAAATTCTCATAATGCATTTACTTAATAAAATTAGCATAATAGCATTTCTTAAAATATTGAATTTTTTAACTGAAGTTTTGGAAATATTGCCATTTTGCTTCCATATTCAAGGCATTGTAAATAATTTGGAGGTCCAGCGTTAATACTGCCCTACTCAAAAACCTGTGGTGGTTCAGTATGAAATTGAGATGACATAAAATGAGACATCAAGTAGGAGAACTCCGTTACCTCAGAACTGAGTATGGGATCCATATTTGAGCTAAAGGTCAACTTGACTGTCAAGTACACGTGGAAATAGATTCCCATTAACAAGTGACTGTGCATTGTTTTAGAAAACTGAAAAACTTCCTCCTGATATTTATTTATATGACAAATAAGAGAAATATCGTGTATTCCAGAAATAGTTAAGTGAAGAGTGAGGTTTCACAGAGTTGCAAGACATGAGAATGTGTTATTTGGCCAAAGAAACCATAAATTACAAAATTCACTGGATGGGTAAAGGAAGTACTTTAGAAAGGAACAAACATTCTCATGGGTAAAGAGATCATCAAAGTGCCATTGTGTCCTCCCCCATCCCAGACGTCTACCTACCCACCTTAAAAACATGCTCCATTATGACAGAACAAAAGAGATTTTAAAAAATACACGTGTTCAAGAATGTTAAATGCCTTGAAATGGGGCAGTTAAAAGTCATACCTGATCTTAGCATGTGAAGAGAGAAAAAAGGCCAAGTTTTGATCCAGGCTCTGCCATTTAATAGCTGTGACTCTGGACAAGTTACATAACCTCTGCAACCTCTTTTCCGATTGAAAATAAGAACAATAAATACCTCACAGTCTACAATGGATGAAGGGCTATTGTAAGCACTAATTCCCTGGCAGCTTTTCTTCCTTTTACTATGCACTAGATTGTTCCAAACCACAGGATGATTATGCTTCTCTAATGATTCTTTTTAAATGCTGTTCCATTTCCCCCCACAGATAGAAGACTTTATGCAGACATTTCCCCCAAGCCCACTATTTTTCTTCCTTCAATTGCTGAAATAAACCTCGATAAGGCTGGAACATATCTTTGTCTTCTTGAGAATTTTTTCCCTGATGTTATAAAAGTATATTGGAAAGAAAAGAATGGCGATACAATTGTGGAATCCCAGCAGGGAAATACCATGAAGACTAAAGACACATATATGAAATTCAGCTGGCTGACCGTGACTGAAAAGTCAATGGATAAAGAATATAAATGTATCGTCCAACACGAGAATAATAGAAAGGGGGTTGACCAAGAGATTCTTTTTCCTTCAGTGAACAAAGGTATGTACATATAAATGCAACCTCCCAGAACACTTTTTTTCAAAGGGAATATCCCACATTTTCTGTCAAGTATTAATGAAAAAAAAAAAACACAAATCTTTCTTAAATGTTGTTACATGTATTGGTAACATAAATGTCCCTCTATTTCCCCATAGCATTAAAATAGCATATTCTTAGGAACATAAAAAAAAAGAAATAGAAAAGTTTCTTAACCTTTCTGAGCCTCAGTTTCATCGTCCAAAGTATTAAGGTCACAATGATGTCTTTTAGGGTGGTTGTATGGCTTAAGTGAAAAACATACGTGAAAGCACCCAGCAGCTTAGCATGCAAGAAATGCTCAACAAGAGATTCCACTTTTGATAATCTTGTTGATTAGGAAATGACAATTATACGTCTTCCAGGGATGTTCTCCTCAGCAAGCAGAGTCACTCTCACTTTCGTCTTGCTGTACTGAGAGTATAACTCAAAACAATGTTATTAGGTGACAAAGTGGTGTTCATTTAAGGGAGCCATACCACAGTTCAACAAGAATTAGAATAATTTGGCCACTGCAGTTTTATTATGGTCTTAGATTTTCCAGATTTGTATTTTATATACCACCATAAGGTATAATTTCGTAATTAGAGTTTGAGTGACACTAATGTATACACACATACTTCTATTCTACATAATGAATGTTTCTTGCCATTGGTACATGCAGCTCAACAAACATTTACTGTAGTACTGGCCTGTGCCAGGCCTGGAAGGGATGTGTGGATGAGTACACTGGGATGAGTTACTGTCCCAAGGAGGACGCACTATTGTAAGAGAATACATTCTTTTTCTAATCACTCAGGGTCACACATGACTTGGGCATGATGTCCCAAAGAGTCCCTTTGATGCAGATACTGTACGTATTTAGACAGTGTGGGCAGAAGGCTGAATGAGGCTTGGTCCTGGCAGTGGTCCTGTAACTCACTAGACTCAGGACTTAAAGTCCTGAGTATGAACACAACAGACCTAAGGCCCCAGAGCACCTATAAGTAAGAAGGAATCAGTTTGTACTTTCCATGTGATTAACAAGCCCTTTTTAAGCAGTGGGGAACAAACACACAAAACACGTGAAGACTTTGGTACGTGAAGTACCAGTCTGAATTTCTGCTCAGTCCTTATCGTCTCAGATCCTTACTTTCTCCAATTATTAAATCAAATTCAAACACTTGCCTTGATTTTCTCCTGGGGACTTAATGAAGAAAAAATGAAATAATGTCAGTGGAAACATAACATGGATGTATTTTTTATGTATTTATTCTATTTTTTAATATCCTTTCCTAAAACAAACTGACATAAGATTAAACAACAGCCCTAATTTACTGTTTCTACTGCTAAGAAACAGAGGGAAAGCAAATATGTAAATCACAAGTTAATACAACCCCTAGGCTGAAGTGTCCTATTAGGTGTTAATTTTTCCACTGATCAGGGAAAAATAAGAAGTATAGTGAGTTCCAGGGTGATGATTATCATAGAGATGGTCCAGTTCATAATGTGTTTTACTTGGTACCGAATTTCTGAAATAAACGTCTCCCATGGTCTTCTCAGGGCAACAAATGAGGACATGTCTGTTAATGTCATTCTACAGCAAATTTCTAATGCAATTTCTTGGAAGTTTTTTGTTTTTGATAAAAGCTAAGAATATAACTTGGAAGCACATTGAAGAAGTGATTTTGAATAGTTAAAATCTCTTCCAAGTTTTTGACCAACCTTGATTAAGAAAGAGAACTTCGGATAAATACCCACATTTTGTTATGAAAAACTGTTCCTTTATTATTTTTACCTCAATTATTGCATGGTAATAAGAGACTTTGGTTTATCTTTTAATGAAGAAGTTGCCTTTAAGGAAAAGCAAGAGACTTTGAAGACACGTTTGAGTCAGTTCTTGAAGATATTTTAACATCTAAACATAATTATGCTAACATTTTCATTCCTGGAATTTATTCCAAATCCTATACCTCAAACACAGTTTTAGAGCCACCAAAAAAGATCCGATTGAGTGCATAAAATTGCATACTGGAATCATATTCATATGGATAAGAACACATCTAGTAGAAAAAGGATAAACCAAAACAATGGTTTCGACTGTTTTCCTCCATCCAACAGTCAGCTATCTTTAAAACAAATTTTATCTTTGTATGTTTGCTTTCTTTTTTTTTTTTTTTTTTACATTGTAGATAAGTCTCACCTCAGGTTGTATATATTCAGAGAAGTACAAATATGACTTGGCCTATCTTTCTATCTTTGCAAAGAATTGCACTGAAATGCTGAGCTCCTGTAATAAAAAGGTCATTGGCTAAGAAGATTTAACATATCTGGAAGAGAAGATGTTTTTAGTGTCCACAATGGTGGAATTATATCGTTTCTCCATAGGTTATTATCTATTTCTATGGATTATTTTTACAAACTACCTTCCACATGCTCCGTCTCACTGAATCCGCCACAACAATTCTTTGAACGCTAGCTCTGCCGTCACCGGTATGACTCCCAGCAAATTACTTATACTCTGGACCTTATTTCCTCATTTGCAACAAGGAGTCCTCCAAAATACAACTCACTTCAGTGTGACTGGAGCATCAAACAAGATAATGCACGTGAAGCATTTACCATAGTGCCTGGTGCAGTAATAATCACTCAATAGCTGTTAGCATTTATTCATATTGTTTCCACGTCCACAAACACCACAACTCCAGAAAATCACGTGCATGAGTTGGGGATATGGGGATATGCATGATTTGGAAAGGTCTGCATGCTTCCTTTGCTTCAGTGGGAAATTTGCCTAAACCAGATCCTTAGAAACACAAGATTCTGTTGTGAATTATAAGATTTGATGAGTTTCTTTTTGGTAGCAACTCTTCATGTGAGCAGTGTGTGCTGAAGTCTGTAGAGTAGTCACATTTTCTCTTTTATTTTTCCATTTGACAAGTATTTCTCCAACACCTTCTTTGTGGCAGGCACCGTGCTAGGAGCTATAAATATAGAAGGAGAACAAGATAGTCTTGGATATTACCATCCAGTTGTGATAAAGAAAACAATATATACTTCATGGAGGTCAACGTCTTCATGTGCAGAAAAACAATATATGAATTAGATCTACTGAATTACACAGAATCAGATGAACTATTCCTGGAATTGAAGGGCTCATATTTTTAAGGATGGTCTCTGTCTCAGTGGATTATGTGTGTCTGTGTGTGTGTGTGTGTGTGTGTGTGTGTGTGTGCGTGCATAGACACATACAAACACATATGCACATGGCTGGATAACGGGCATGAATAATCAACTACTATTTGTTCTCATTTCTCCTAGTTGTCAACTCAACTGTCACTGCTATTTATTCTACAAAAGCTTCCCTAATAGAGGAAAGAGGTAAGTTTTTGTACATCCTTGCCTTCATGTCAGGATACAGAATTTTTTCCCTCCTGATCACATTACCTTTGGAACTTCCCTACTTCTTAAGAGACAAGACTAATTATTAGCTGGAATGGTAGGGCTCATATTTTTAAAGAGTATCTCTGCTGGCTCTCATTTGGTAGATTTTACATATATATCACATGTCAAATAATAGACATGAACAATTGATTAATACCTGCTCTCATTTCTTCTAGATGTCCCTGCTATTAATTTTACAAAAGCCTGTCTGAAAGATGAAAGCAGTAAGTTTTTGTATATGTTGTTTGCCTTTATGTCATGCATTTTTTCCTCTGGATAATCTTTTGAACCTCCGTAGTTTAAGGTAGAAAACCTAGAATGGCTGGATGTTGCAGAGTAGACTGAGTGATATTTTAAATCAATCCATCATTTCCCAGGATTGTTACACAGTAAATGCTGGTTTGGGCATGAGATGACTGTAAATTAGAGGGTGCAGTGATAGGCTCTGAATTATTTCAACAATGGACTTCATTCGTTTGTGCAGCCTTGTTTCTAATAACTGAGGAATATGTGATACCAAGGTGCTTCCAGGATTTTTTTTGTCTTTGGTCCATGCTAGTAGCTAATAACATGAACTGACACTTACTGAGAGCTTCCTATACATAAGACAATATGCTGGGTTTTGCATGCATTTTCTTGTTTGATTCTCATAATAGCCCAATAAGTTGGGAAAACAATTTTTTTCCCATTTTATGGATGAGGGCAATGAGCTAAAATTAATAGTCCCCTGCACTATGCCACACAGCTAGATCTGGGGTTTGAACCTGGCCATCTGCATCAAGAGTTCATAGGTTTACTCAGTTTTCTCTTCTTCCTCTACGATATGGTCCTAGAGCAAGAAACCCCAAAGCCAAGGCCCTGAGACATGGTGGACACATGGTGGGGGGTGGGTAAGTACATGGGCTTCACAGTATCACAGACTGGGCTTGAACTCTAGTTCTTTTAATGATTAGTTGCATCAACATAGGAAAATTACTTACACTTTCTGAGCAACACTTTCCTCATCTGCCAACCAGGATAATTACACCCAATTCAGTTATTGAAGAGATAAGTTCGCCTATGCTTAATGTGTAGCATACAGTATCTCATTTAGCTAGCACAGTACTGGTTTCTGGCCCTTTCTCCCTACAAATGTACAAAGAAAGTGAATAGAAGCATTGGCTCTAGCTCTACTGATCCTTCCTCCATTTCTGATATCAACGGTGCTCTACATCTCAGCTAACACCTTACCTGACCAAGGGCAAGGAGTTATGAGCATATCACCTCTGAGATCCCTTTCCACAACAGGTGACAATGATTCTGGAGTTCTGACTTTTGAAGGTAAAACATGTTAAAGAGACATTTCCACAGGAAGAGGCTCAGCCTTGTGGTTCATTGACTAGACAGTCTGGTTCACCATCATTGTCGTTAATTATTTTTGACATCTTACTTTTCTTTCCAAACTTCAAAGGAAACTAAGTGTGATTATCCTACAATATCATAGCCACAATGAGAGACTGTTAGGAAGGACAAATGAGTGAGCTATGACCCCCTAAAACTTCAGAGAATTTGGATTAACCACTCTCTTCCATTTTATATAATGCCCTCTTTACTAAAACTGCCCACCCACCCCACTGTGAACATCACCAAATTTCCATGGATTGTACACTTCGAAGGAATATCATTGCATGCAAAACATATAATGGCTCAGTTGCTTGTGATCCAGAATTCAACTTTATATATACGCTTAACCTTTTGATGTCTGGGGTATTTATTGCATTTGGAGATGCAGAATTACAGAACAACTAAGAATGTGTTCTTTAAAGTTATGGTGCTAGGATTGAAATCTGGTTTCTGGTACTTACCGAATGTATGACATCAGTCAAATTACTTCTCTCTCTGTCCTCAGCTTATTTGTAAAATTGGAATGAAAGTAATAATCTCAGAGGTTATAGTAAAATTAAATAAGAATAAAAATTTGTATGCAAAGGTCTCAGAATAAGTATTTGGCATTTGGTTAGTGGTTAATAAATATTAGCTACTATTATCTCAGAGACATGGTGAAGGTGAAGAAATGCTAAAAACTATTTATCACAAATCCTTTTTGCCCAGTGGACTCATGCATTAAAAACAAAATTTTACTTTTAATATTTTGGAATGTTCTAAGTGAATTTAGCAGAGGTTGTTGGTTGACATGACCTGTGAACTGGATTCTGAGTTGTCTTGCTGTTGCTGATGGTGGTGGGGACGGGGAGTGGATGTTTACTTTTAGGTTTTGGTGGTGCGGATTGTCACTGAAATGTAGGTCATCTGAAATAAATAACTGTGACCACTCTCTCATTAATATGTCCCATCCTTTCAAAAGAACAGGTGAAACTAATCAAACTTCTTTTCTTAGACACCCTGCAGCTGCAGCTCATCAGCACCTCTGCCTACTACACCTACCTACTCCTCCTCCTCAAGAGTGTGGTCTACTTTGCCATCATCGCCTTCTGCCTGTTTAGGAGAACAGCAGTCTGTGGCAAAGGAAAGAGTTAGTAACATATGGTTGCACAAAGAAGTCAACTTTTCTTCATCATTTAATATCTCTAAAAGTGTCTACTGTGAATCTACCTTGGTTTTCTCTCTGTGTTTGATTTATTACAGTTCACATGTGTACTTTCCTATTATGTCATTATTGTGTAGTGGTTTTTCAAACCACTGGGCAAACAGAAAATTTTACTCTGTAACCACAATGAATTCTGCCGTTACTCAGGGGCAGGGCCGAGGGGTAGTCCTTTAGCACAACTCTCTCCATGATCTCCATCAGCTCCTCCAGCAACCCAAAAAATAATCATGCCTTCTGAATACAGATGGCATGGAGCTTCTAGTCACATCCCTTAGGGAGATTTAACCAGATGACCACCATGAAGTCTTCCATTTTATACATGCTGAAGCTGACATCTTTGCTACCTGAATTCTGTACTTTGCTTTTTACAATAGGCACAATAAAAAAAATTAAAAGTCTACATTTGTCTCTGTATACTTTAATTTGATGAAATCTAACAGAAAGTCCAAGGGGAGAAACAGCATGACACCTGAGCTACCACATCTGACACTGGTTGTAATAATGGTCAATACTACAGCTCTAATTCTTTCCCTGAGATAGCGGTCATGATGCTTTCTCTGGGGCACAGGCTCCAAGAGAAGCCACAGTCAAATGAAGGCACACAGGTTACTTCTCTCTCAAAGGTCACCAGATACATACTCATTTGGTTTGGGACATTCCGATGGTGTCAGTATAACATCTAGTATGACTTGTACTGTGTGTGCTCAGCTCTACACTAGTGTTTCACAAGCAGTGTGTTTCCTGGTCCTCACAATAACCCCATGAGACCTGCACTAACACAAAGTGGCATCACAATGGAATGTTAAGCCCCTGGTCTCTGAACCCCGAGAGCCTGGGTTTGAATCCTGGGTCTGGTATTGCTGTCTGTGTGACCTCAGGCAAGCTATTCGAACTCTCTGTGCCATAACTTCCTCATCTGTAGAATGGATTTACAGCGCCCTGTCTCTTGGAGTTGTGTGGATTAGACGAGCTAATAATACCTCGTACTGGCAAGTCCTCAACGGCATTAACATCCGCTGTTGGCAGGTCTACTTCTGAACAGTAGATCACACACACAAAAGCACTGACAGCCGTCTCTATTCTTATTTCCCCGCAGAGAGGTTAGATGTGGAATGAATAGGGGCTCAGTGAGCTTCCTACATGCCAGGCAATCCCGATAATCCTCGAAGAGCCCCCAGAGGTAGGTACAATAGGAGTCCACAGTGTAGATAGTGGAGAGATTAATTTTTCTGCTCAAGGTCATTATTTTGTAAGTAATAGTCATTTAAAGCCAGGTCTCTCTGAACTCACAGCCAGTGTTTTGTTATCCAATATCAGGTGGCCTTCCCTTTGCCCAATTTCAATTGGGAAAAACAAAACAAAACAAAACATGCACTGCTTCTTTCCTAAAGGCATCCTCCAAGGAGTCAGTGCGAATTTTCTTAGGGACTTGTGAGGGCATCTACGTTTTCTCCTCATGTACATACTCTGTTATTACCATGATTGCTCCCTTTGTTATCAACATTTTAAAAATCCTACTTTATTCTGTGAATGTGCATCCTAGATTTGCAACTGCTTTTTGGAGAGCTGCTAGTGAAATGGACTGAGAGGCTCGGACAGAGCAGGCCCATTGATGGTGCTCTCTGGTTGTACCATTCTGACACTCCAGCTCCTAGACTGAATGGGCCTGGATGTCCTCAGAATCACCTGTGGAAACCTCTGGTAGGTCCAGGTGCATTTCTGAGGTATTTTTGTCCCTTTTTGTTCCAGTATTTTTCCACCACAGCATGACTACCACATGGTGTGGTGGGAGAAACACTGACCCAGAGGTCACACCTAACACCCCATAGTTACAGCCTCATCTCCTTGGTCCAGCTCTAACCAGCTGTGTCATTTGTTCTTGACCATGTCACATTGTCTAAGTTTACCCAGCTTTAGAAGAAAGTATCAGGTTTCTAGTGCAATTTACAAATTCAGTGATTCACATTCTAACGAAGTAATAATAGCAAATGCTGGTATGGTGTTTACTGGTATGGTCTAAGTACATTTTAACTCTCAAAAGAAACCAATGAGATGTGTACAATCATCTCTGTCTTATAGATGGGGAAACAGGCAGATAGGGGGTAAAGAATGTCCCTGTAGTTTGATAGCTGGTAAGAAACAGAGCTGGGGTTTGAAGCCGAGCAGCCTGGCTGCAGGAGTTCTGCTCATAACTTCTTCATTATTTGCTTCTAGAGTTGAAACAGGTAACTTTTAGTTTCAGTTAAAGCAAGAAAATTTCTCTCTTTACTAGACTAAGAGTTGGTGAAGAGAACTGCCTCTTTACCTGTCCCTACTTCCTCTCCTTGCTCCTATGCTGTTTGTACAACTCAAGGGTCATAGGCCAACCTGCCACACAATTGTTATGCTGGGAAGACTTTTATATGCTGACCTCACCCACCAATAGGACTTCTGTGATAAAGTCCGTGACACTTGGTTGGATAAAATGAATACCAGAACAACAGGTTGCATCCACAGGTGTGCAATGGAAAGACTAAGCAAAGATTTAGAGAATTCCACATAAAAACACTCATGTCTCAATAATCTTTATAAAGCTAGAGTCTCCCTAAACTTCTCAACTAAAAGAAAGGGAAACTTCGAGGCAACAATCCTCAAAATTTCTCCATTAAGAATTCTATCTACTCTTTTGGAATTCTTTTCCTCAGAGACTTCATTTTTTGAAGGTTTTCTGTCACAATTAAGTAATATTCGACTTTTCCCTTTATATTAATCAAAGACCCATATAACTGCCAATTAGAAAATCTGAGTAATCAGAGATACTATACCAACATGCTACAATTCACCCAAAGGCTAGAAACTCAACATTTTCATTAGCCATGAAATCTTATCCAGGTAAATGCATGGACTTTGTCATGTTCTGTTAGGCTATTTTTGCTTGTTTGCTGTCTTTTGTTTTATTTGAATAACAGCAAGTACCTACCACTTAGTGAGCATTAGAAATTCTGCTAGGCAGTTTGCATGCTTTCTGTCTAACGCTCTCACTGTGCCACACTCATTTCACTGATGAGAAGACTGGGTCCCAGAGAGGCTAAGAAATATGCCAAAGGTGAAGCACGGAGTAGTGCCTGAGTCCACATGACTCTATGTCTGCCTGACTTAAGACGTGCTACTCTATCCATTATCCCAGTGGCTCTCCTCTTGGGAGCCTTTATAAACCACTGAGGCCCAGACTTCATGCCAGGCCAGGAGATTTTTAAAAATCTCCATCAGTAATTATAATGTGCACCAGGGTCAAGGTCAGCATGTGACTGAAATGGCTCCTGAGCTTCAACGCTGCTGTGCCAGATCCCAAACAGTGAGGAGCCATCACAGAGCCCATCACACAAGTGTAGGATACACCTGCACTTTACATGTTGCAACCGGAAAGTGTTCTAATCATTAAAGCCATTTATTTCCCAAGGAAATGAAAAGTATGTACCAAGATTTATGTGCAAGGATGTTCATTTACTGTAGCATCTTTTATAGCAGCACCCAAATTAACCAAAATTCTCAATAAGAAACTAAAAAATAAACTAAAGGATGTCATATAATTGTCTACTATGCATCTTAAAAAAATGTAGATTGCTTAAAGAAATGGAAAATTAATCAGGCAGTGTTGAAAAAATAATACGTATAGCATGACCCTGTAAAATTGTTAGACAATATCTTTACATGGTTCAAAAATCAAAACACTATAAAAAATGCATTAAGAAATCTTGCTTCAACCACTGACTCTCCCTCTCCCACTTCTAACACGTCATACTTTTATTTTTTGTGCTTCCTTCCAGTTTTTATTTATGCAAATATGAATGCACATACATAAATATATATTCATGTATATATATTCTCCTTTCCTCCCTTCTTAAACAGTGGGAATAAACGATATACATTATTCTGCACTTCTCTTTTCCCTTAAACATCCTAGAGCTCTCTTTATGTCAGTATAGAGGGATACATAGACAGCTGCGTGATATTTCACTGGTGAATGTGCAAAGCTTTATAAAATCAGTTTCCTGTGATAGACCCTTGGATCATTTCCAATCTTTTCCTTTTATAAGAAATGCTGAAATTATAATAGTATTTTCTTTCATTTTGAACGTGTGTGTGGGTCATTTTGATAGGTGTTTCCAACTTACCCATGACAGAGAGAGCACCATTTTGGGCATCTACCACAGTGTCAGTGAATGCCAGAGTGTGCCTCAGGACTTTCTTATCTCACAGGTGAAATATAGTCTCTCATTATGGTTGTAATTTGCTTTTCTGTTATTGTGAGTGAGGAAAAGCATCTTCTCATATATTGAAAGTCTATATTTCTATATCTGTGAAATATTTGTCCATGTCCTTTCACAATTTTTTTCTACTGAGTAATAATACAAACAAGTATGACATTCATTTATGTGTCTCTGTATTTCTACAGGCATAGGCATAAAACATGTTCAATGTATGGTAGGAGGGTGAAAAAGTGATAAGAGATTCTACATTTTTCTATTTTCTCTAACTAATCCTTTTAAAGTAAAAACTTTTATACATTAAAATTAAAAATATATCTCATTTAAATTGGCAAAAATTTTTGTTTGCTTTTTTACAATCAGCTTCAGTTTCTGTGAAACATGTTCTACTGGAAACCAAGTAGAGGTTCCCGTCTGGAAACTAAATAAGACCCACCAGATACAAGAAAGATTAAATATAATTAGATCTACTTCTTGATTCTCATGAACTGGATCAGACTGTCTAAGCCAAATACCTGGCCCTCTACTTAGAGACTTGGAACTATTTCTGCATTGGGAAAGCGTAGAAGCAAAGAGGGAAACTTGCAAATCACTGAAAGCTTTGTGCAGCTGACTTTACTGCCAGGCACTACTAAGCAACACCTTCTGTGGCTTCAAACTTCTTAGCAACTTCCTTCCCCACTGGGCCTGGGCTGCCCTGAACTAGGCTGTATAGAAAGGGAGAGCACAGGTGCTGGGGGAGGAGAATGCCTGTGCTGCAGGAGGGCACTAGTGCGGCTGGTGATTTGATATTTTCTTAGGCTTCTTTTGTTCACATGCTCTGTCAGATGTGGTTGATTCCCGGAAAATACTCAAACTCAAACCGACCCCTACTGGTTGGGATTGCGCAAGCAGTGGCTAGGGTGTCGTATAAGATAAATTAAGGACAGTTAAACTACAACCAACTAAGCGCATTTTCAAAAGATGACAGCTAATAGGAGGAAAATAGCCATCTACACACACATGCAATTGTTATCAAACATACCCTAGACTGTGGGTAGGGGATTTCCTGCTTTTTATATATAAAGTTTACTCCAATTAGCTACCAGGTGAGTTGGGAATCTTACGCCCAGGACTGTTCAGATGCTGCATCTCACTCCATTCTCATGACCCTGTTCTGAAGGAAAGAGCAGACAGGACATCTTGGAGCACTAGGATAATCCTAACAATTCACCAAGTATCTGTGCTCTTCCATGGTATTTGATTTACTGAGGTTGGTACTTTTGGTTTCATTTTCTCAGTGTAAACGGGGTGACACAGACCCATGCCCACGAAGCTGGTGCATAGAGAGACTGTAGATGTGGGCAGCAGTGAGGTGCTTTTATCCTCACAAAAATACAGAGATACAGAGGCCCTGAGTTCAACTGTGTAATTGAATATCATATACTGAATCATAAAATTTCCTCTAAAATGAATCAGAGTCAATCTGAGCAAGGCTTAATAGAGGACATTGACATCAGATAAAAGTGTAATTGGATTCAATTAGAAGAGGGCTGTTCAGCAATGTGAGCATAAAGAGCAGATGTCCCCACCCCCACCCACCAAAGCATGGTATAACTGGGTGCCCAGGCCCACGGACTCAATCTGTCCAGTCCCAGGGGGAAATAGAGCTCTATTGTTGAGATCAACACTTTAGGTTTTCACAGTCTGACTTCACAGCACATTCAAATCATACACTTCATTCTTCTTGGTCTGTGTTCTGAGAGCCCACTTCTGGATGAGGCTTGGCTTCCTTTGAGGATAGGCTGCATCTATTGGTTGAGCCCAGTGTGTCTGGATGAGAGCTCTTTCTCAGGTTAAATTAATATGCAGACATCCACCTTAGGCATTACCTGTGGGTTTGGTGTATATGCGACTCCACTCCTGAGACAGGACATTCTCACTGTGATAACACCATTGAGTTCTTGAGGTTTTAGTCCCAAGGCAGACCCTGGAGCTGTTTCTCATCTCTTTCTCCTCTATTACAAGCTCTTTGTGATTAGGCCTCAGCCTCCCAGTGATCCTTTCAGCTGCATTTCTGTCATTTGGCCCATTCTTAGAACAACCACACGTGGAGTTGACTAGATCTGCACAAATGGCCAGTTTCCACCCAAACCAGCACCATTTCCACTACACACCATTGAGGTTTTCTCGAATGACTCAGTGAATAATAAAAGAAAACCAATAGACGTGCTGCCTTCCTATGAAGCATTGAGATGAATATTCACATTTGGAAAAATAGCTCACCATATAATTTAATTCATTTTGATTCAAATTAGCTAAACAGAAAAGGAAAATGATGGCAATGATTTCATAGTGTGGGTTCAAAGTATGAGTACTCAGACTATTTAAGAACCATACTTCTCGGAGAAAGATACTATTTCATGATAAAAGTAATAGAAAATGTCTGGTGACAATTTATATGCATTCAAATCCCTCTTTCTCCTCCTTTGGTAATTCCAACACTTTCAGCCAAATACATAATGTGAAACAAGAAAAATATTAAGTAATATTTTTGATATGTTGGATTTTTTTTAAATTGTACAAAAAGCACATGTGCATGAGTTAAAAACACAAAGGAAATGTAGGGTGTTAAAAAATAAATACAAAGAAATCTGAGACATTAAAAAAAATTCCATTCTGCAACTCAAAATAGAAAGATACTCTGCTTACTACCAAAATGTTATTCCAATACATTAAGAAGTCTTTTTATTAGGAATACAGCGCAAGACTTTTCTGCAACTATTCATTCACTGATCACACTCAGTCTCCCTGAATATAAGACAGATCATTTCATTATCTTACAAGGAACAGGCAGGCTACTAAATGTATATGGATGTGGTACAGTGTCTGTGAGGTATTACAATAAATAAATTCTTTATTAGCTGTTCAATGAAGTCAGCCGCAGATGTCACTATTTCAACCTTCAATAGGGAGACCCCATCTCCAGTCCTTTCTTTCCTCTGGTGACTTTCAATGAGGGTTTTTCACAGTAGAAAAGAGAGAACACAAAAAATATTTGAGACATAGTATAGAGGCAAAATGCTACATTGCCTTTTTTTTTTATAACAAGGTCTGTGTACTGAAGATGAGCTGTGTTACAGACACTTAAAGGGCCATGGTGTGGCCACATGAGAATTTATTTAAGGCAGTTTAGAAAAGAGTCTACTATTCACATGCCTACATTTTTGCTTTATGTCCAGCCAGTGTTGTGGAAAGAAGCGGCCGGAGTGTGTGGGTGCTTCTGATACAGGCACGGAGCCTCCAGTCACCATGAGTCTGGATGTCTCTGTTTCTCAAAGACTCAAAATCTGTCCACCACTCTTCCCTTCTGTGATTAAATAAATTAGGCAGAGTTGCTGCTACTACAACTTACTTCCTGTTTATTTGCTTGTGTAACTGAGGATGAAATATTTCTTTTGACGACCTGAAGGGATTTAACAACATGCCCACCTTGAGACACAGCAAGAGCTGCTGCTCTGACTGGATCACATCATTCGTCTCTGAAGATCCAGAACACTTGAGAGACATTCCAGTGCAGGGCTGGAGTGGACAGTGGAACCAGACTGGGGGGACCTGCATCCCAGCTCTGACACTTGCTCTCTATGTGACCTTGGACAAGTTACTCACCCACTCTAGTCTCACTTGCCTCAGGTGTAAATGGAGACAATAACAGGACCCCATCTCATAGGACTGCACCCCTCACAGCACACGTAAGTTAGGGTTTGTAAATAAACAATGTCTGATGTGGAGACATTCTGGCTAAGTCAACAATAATGAACTCATGCTTATTCTTTAGAAATTTGGGACTCAGGTATTTTTTATACTTCACAAATATATACCTATGCAGAAAATGCTTAGAAATGTAACATTAACAAAATATGTCTGATAAATTCATGTAAATAGGACAAATATGGTTATACACTCACACTCATATTCTTTGAATTTTACTTGGAATCCACTCAAAGAAAATGCTCTATATTTAACTACATTGTTGTTAAATTTTCATTTTCGAAGACTTATCTTAACAAAAATAGTCCTCATTTTTCTAAAAGTGGTTTTTGCTGTCCTGCTTTTCTTCAGCTTCTTCAGGTCCTAAATGGTAGGGAAGGGGAAGGAGGAAAAACATTGCATTCCATTAAAGTAAGAAACAATTTCTTTAAAGTTACCACATATATGCATAATATTTTAAATGAAAGATACACATATTTAATCTTCAAGAGATTTAGTTTAACAAAACTATTAATGTAAAATGAAGTTTTACTTTATTTCTTTGGATCAAAAGCCTTTAGAATGGGATCTATCTCTCACACTTATCCAATAAAATGGGTTTCACTTATGTACTTCTAAAAATATTCCTATAGATCAAGAATTATCACTCACTGTTATTCCTCCTCCATCTCTTTGCAGACAACCTTGCATATGTTTTTCAAGTGCAAATAACTTTGAACTTTGGTGCAAATAATTTAATCTACATGTCTTCAAAATTGCTGTCAGTAAATTCTCTTTCTGAAAGGCAACTATAAAACTGGACAAGAAGAACAAAACTAAACATTTCAGTGCTGAGGAAATGACTAAAGTCATACAACAATCTGAAAAGTGCTTAAGCTGGAAAAACTGCAGACTTCGGGCAACAACAGTGGTGTTCTTGACTGGAGCTGTTCCCATTCCCCCCCCACTTCCCAACACCCAGCTCAAGGGACATGAAGTTTTTTCCATTTAGGGCAGGCCATGTGGACTGGCAGAAAATTTACCCAGTTGAAGGGAACTCAAGTAATCTGGGGTGAGGAGTGATGTGATGGTGAACTGACAAACTCAGTGCTGTGCAAGCAGGAGGGGCCAGAGGCTCTGCAGGTTTGAAGTTGTGGTCATGGCTGCAGCAAACATTTGCTTGGTTGAAGCTGAGTGCATGCCTAGCAGAGACCCAAAATAGCCCGAGCTAGCCAAAGACTCTTGGCCAACCCTGAGGCTGTGAGCGTATGTAGAGGAGACATGAAAAGACTCAGCAAAATGTACAAGCTGGGGAAGACTCAAAATGGCCTGAAATTTGAATGTGCTCCGAATACATACACATATCCACCTAGCAGAGGAAGGGAGTTTTAATCAAGGGGCTTGAGCACAATCTCCATCCAATCACTGGCTCCCACAAAGCTATGCAGACAGAAGGATGGCTCCTAGGGAGCTAGGCTTAAAAATAAGACAATTAAAAAAATTAAAAGAGACATCAGCAGACACATGCCATAGGGGACATAAATTTTCAGATTTATCTTACGCAATTTCCCAAACAAATGAATAGCAATAACAGCAACTTTATGGGGGGAAAATCAAATTGTAGGGTTGCTACAATCTACTCTCAATAAAATATTTTTTCAGTAAAACTTACAAGATGGGCAAAGAATCAGAAAAGTGTTACTGTTCTCAGGACAAAAAACAAAACAAAAGCCACAAATCAATATAAACTGTCTCTTAGTGTATCCAGGTATCTTATTTACCAGACAAAGATTTCAAAGCAGCTATTATAAATAGGTTCAAAGGAATATAGAAAACCATGTTTTAAGAATTAAAAGAAAGTATGACAACAATAAATCAACAAAAAGAACTTCTCAAGGACACAGAAATGGCAAAATGAACAGATTATAAAAAAATAAAATCTGGAGTAGAAAAGTATAATAATTGAACTAAACTATTCACTAGAGGTGGTTAACAGAATATTCAAGTTGGCAGAAGACAGGATCTATAAATTTGAAAATAGAGTAATACAAATTATCCAATCTGAATAACAAAGACCTAAGAAAAATTGAACAGAGCTCAGAGACCCATGAGATGACATCAAGCATACCAACCTACATGTAATGGGACTCTCAGAATAAGAGAAGAAGAAAAAAATGAATCAGGAAAAATGTTTGAAAAAATAATGGCAACAAAACCCCAGATTTATTGAGAAATATTAATCGACACGTGTAGTCAGCTAAACAAACACTGATTAGGACATACATAAAGAGATCCACAAGCAGACACATCATAGGAAACCTGCTGTAAACCAAGGAATGAATGAAAACACAATACTTCAAAATTTGTAAGATGGTGCTAAAGCAATGCCTAGGGGGAAATTTATGGCTTTAAATGCCTAATCAGAAAAGAAGAAAGATCTAAAATGAATCATGAAAATAAAGAGCAAGCTAACCTGAACCAAAGCAGAATAAAGGAAATAAAAATAAATAAAATGGAAATAATTGAAATGGAAAACAAGAGAGAAAAATCAATGAAAACAACAGTCAGTTCTTTGATAATATCAACAAATTTAACAACCTTCAAGCTGGAACTACCAAGACAAAATGAAAGACACAAATTACCAAAATCAAGTAAAAGAGGAAGAACATCACTACCATTTCTACAGAAATTAAGGGGAATGTTACAATTTATGTCAACAAACTAGAAAATTTAGAGAAATGAGTGAATTCCTAGAAAGACACAAATTACCAAAAGAGACTTCAGAATAAGTAAAAAATCTGAATAGACTGACGTACCACAAGAAAGAAATTGAATTAGTAATTAAAAATCTTCCCATAAAGAAAATCCCTGGCCCCGACGGTTTCATTGGAGAATCTATCAAACATTTAAAGAAGGAATAATATTGATTCTTCACAAAAAGAATTCACTCAGAAAATAGAGGAGTTGGGAACACTTCCCAGTACGTTCTATGAGACCAGCATTACTCTGATAACAAAGCCAAAGACATAATAAGAAATCCACAGACCAGTAGGTACAAAAATCATGAGCATACGAAGAAAAGTTCTCTAGAAAATATTAGCAAATCAATTCCGGAAATGTACATAATGGATTATAAACATGACCAAGTGGGATTTATCCCAGACATAAATGGTTAGTTTAACATCCAAAAATCAATTAATGTCACCCACCATATTAACTGAATACAGGACAGAAACCATATGATCATCTCAGGAGATGCATACAAAGCATTTGAAAAATTCAGTGCCCATTCATGATAAAAACTCTCCACACACCAGGAATAAAATGGAACTTCCTCAGCCTAACAGAGGGAATCTGTGAAAACCCACAGCTACCATCACACTTCATGTTAAAAGACTGAATCCTTTTCTCCAAAGACCAGGAACAAGACAAGGATGTCTGCTCTTGCCACTTCTATTCAACTGGAAAAAAACAAAATTAAAGATATCCAGTAGATTGGAAAGGAAAAAGTGAAACACTTATTATCCACAAATGACATGATTCTGTATGTAGAAAATTCCATGGAATCCACACACATAAAACCAAAAGGCGAACTAATAAACAAGTTAGCAAAGCCACATGATACAAATATTCAATATGCAAAATACCAGTTGTATGGCTATATATAAGCAATAAACAACTTGAAAATGGAAGTTGGAAAAAAAGGCAATCACAGGAGCTGGCTCCGTGGCATAGTGGTTAAGTTTGCTCTTTAATGCTCTGCTTTGGTGGCTGCCTGAGGATCAAGGGTTTGGATCTGGGATGCGGACCTACACACCGCTCATCCAGCCATGCTGTGGAGACTTCTCACATACAAAATAGAGGGAATCTGTCACAGATGTCAGCTCAGCAACAGTCTTCCTCAAGCAAAAAGAGGAAGATTGGCAATAGATGTTAGCTCAGGGCCAATCTTCCTGATCAAAAAAAAAAATTACATTTACAATAGGGCCAAAAAGAATAAAATACTTAGGAATTAATTTAACAAAAGAAGAACATTGTTTGCTGAAAATTATAAAACAATGAAGAGAAAAATTAAAGAACATCTAAATAAATGCAGAGAGAGTCCATGTTCCTGGATTAGAAGATTCAGTATTGTCATGATGGCAGTTTTTCCCAAATTGATCTATAAATTCAATGTAACATGCTTTGGGGACAAAAATTAGCAAGCTCATACTAAAATTTACAAGAAAACACAAAAGACCTGAAAAAGCCAAAATAATTTTGACAAAGAACAAAGCTGGAAGACTGTTAAGGTCACCCAAGAAAAGCAGTGGGGAGACGGAGCCCCCCAAATGTGATTTGGATGTTGAGACTGATGATGCCACACACACCAGAGGGTTTGACAAGGTTCATTACTTGCAAAACTGAGGTCTCGGGACAGCAGGGCAGGCCTTTCAATCAGTACCTGATTTCAAAGTTACATAAAAGTAAAACCACATTAAGTGTGGTCAAGCCAGTGTGGTCCTCGGGCAAGGAGCACACACATGTCAAAGGAGAGAACAGAGAGTCCAGAAATAAACCCTTATATTTACGGTCAACTGGTTTTTGAGAAACTTAATTCAAGGTGAAAAGATAGTCTTTTCAAAAAATGGTGCTGTAACAACTGGATATCCATGGGCAAAAACAATGAATTTAGTTCCTTACCTCCTCCATACACAAAAATTAATTCAAAATAGCCAGGAGCGGATACTAGAAGTTAATCTAAGTAAATGAATGCAATCAAAATACTATAATTTTTCAGCAGAAAGCATGGAATTGAAAACAAATAGGAAGTACAACAACATCACATTTGGTACCCAAATGCAACGGCCCAGTGAGGACAGAAATTAATCCCTGGTTACTAAGTGCCCAGACCCTGGAGACTGGCAGACTTGGTCAAATTCTTGGTTTGCTCTTGATTAGCCAGGCAACCTCAATTTAAGTTACTTATCCTCCTTAACCTTCTGTTTCATCTGCAAAATGGAGATCAGTAACACCTACTTTATGATTGCAAGGAAGGAATATGTACAATATTTGACATGCAGTAAAGGGCATTTGTTATCATTGAATGGATCCATGATTTCTGTTATGACTTAAAAAAATTAATTTTTATAAAAGGTGATTAACAACTCAAAAGTACTGGAAAAATTTCTACTACATTTTGAGGCCCACCACTATTAATTGAATGACTGCTCTTCAAGAATATCTTCTGCTTTTTGCCTACCTGCATAAGAGAGTAATTTTTGAGTTTCTGCAATCTTCCTGAAATTTTCTCATGTTCCCTTACACATTATAGTTTAAAAAGAAATATATATATATACACTGAATTCTATGTATTGAATGGATGATGACACAGGTTTTGGAATTTGTTAGACTTGGATTTGAATCCAGGCTCCAAGACCTACTTCCTAAGTGACGCTGAGCAGGTGAAACTTTTTAGGATGCCAATGATCTCATCTGTCAAATGTGGTTGATACCCACTGCCTTGAAGTATTTTATAAGGGTTAAATTGTAACAAGAATTAAATTGTGCTTAAGACTGAATTAGACAGCAGCTATTTAAAATCAACAACTTGGCACAATCCCTGAAGCATGGTGGATGACGAATCTGGAGTAAACGTCATTATTCCCACTGACAATGACTTTCCCAAGGACACATCCTCTAAGTGACAGTGCTTGGACTTGATCTGTTATTGCCTTTTTCAAAGCAATATATCAACACAAAATTAAAGGTCTCGTCAAACTCTCCAAAGTTGTCCTTTTTGGCAGCTCTGTCCTGAGAAGGACCATCACCTCTGAGCTCACTACTTATTGGATTATATCATTGGCTGACAAGACAGCTGGGCTCCCAGTCTGAGCCCCATGACTGGACCATTCATGGGGAAAGGAAATCTGGAACGCTGACAGCCACATGGAGTGGATTGGAACCTGCACTTCCCCGAAGACTACATGCACCTGGCAGCCACACAGCCTGTGGGAACAGCAGGGAAGATGTGAAGTTTTGGTCGAGGTTTCTGGGCTACACTCAGCTTCCCTGGAAACTGCACCTGGTCCAGCCCTGCCACAGCACTGGCAGAAGATGCTGCTGCTTTCTGGGAAGCTGCAGGGCAGCATGGAGCAGCACAGGGCCCAGGGACATGAACTGAGCCCCTTTGTCCACCTAGTGTGACTTCCTCTCTCCTCCACTGTCAACTCCCATTTTAGTCCCATGTGATGGGGGATGATTTGCATTAGAGTCACTGGTTCCCATCCATGTCCAAGCCCAGACTGACTATATGAAAATGTTGTTCACTGACAGCTTCTTTTAATCTTCCATGGAAAGAATACACACTGTATAATTCAGTTTCACTGACATCCTTATTAGAATCTTCCGAAACACACACATGGTACTTCATCCCATTAACATGTATTAAATACCCAGGCTTTGCTCCAAATGCTCTTGATACAGAGGTATGTGCCCCCATGACACTCATTACAAACACTATTGACCTGCCTCACTGTGGTCTCAAAAGGGTGCAGAGAGGACAGACACCCATTCAGAGGTCAGGAAATCATAAGAGACTAATAATTCATGATGAACAGAATATTTCCCATATTGCTGCTGGATAATACCTCAAGCCCAGCTGAAATAGGAATATCAGCAGTCTGTATGTTATACCCTTCTCCCCGAGGCAGTAATGGTTTTTTTTTTGTGAGGAAGACCAGCCCTGAGCTAACATCCGTTGCTAATCCTCCTCTTTTTGCTGAGGAAGACTGGCCCTGGGCTAACATCGTGCCCATCTTCCTCCACTTTATATGGGACGCCGCCACAGCATGGCTGACAGGCAGTGCATCGGCAGGCACCCGGGATCCGAACCGGCGAACCCTGGGCTGCCAAGCGCAGACTAAACCGCTGCGCCACCGGGCCGTCCCCGAGGCAGTAATGTTTTGACATCACTTCTATCATCAACATAATAATTCTGATCTCTTGATATGTGACAGGTACAATTATCAGAAGAAGCAGAAGTAAGTTTACATTTCTGAGCTTGGTCTCATTCTCCCATCATAGTGAGCTAACCAGACCGACTGGCCTACATGTCACAGGCCACCAGGACACCAGAGAAGAGGAAGAGATAGACAGAAAGGAAGAGAATGAGGAGAGATGTCAATATGAGAGAGGGAGAGGAAGCTATAGAGACACTGAGAGCGTAGAAATTAGTAATAGAAACATAGAGAGAGAGGGATACAGAGCAGAGTGGGAGCAAGAGAAAAAGAGAGAATGACAGAGACAGTGGCTACAGAGATAAGAGGAGTTAGTGAGACAGAGAAAATATACATTCAGAAGGATAGATCTCTGTAATGAGGAGGAGAGAGAAATAATAACAGAGAGACAGAGAAAAAAAAAAGACAGAGGGAGAGTGACAGAGACAGAGGGATAGAGAGATGGAAATAGAGAGATACAGAGACAGAGGGAAGATGGATATAGAGAAAAAAAGAACAGAGAATAGAGAGAGAATTTGATAAAAATACAGTGACAGGGAGAGAAAGAGTTGTAGACATACAGAGACAGAGATAGAGAAATAGGGAAAGAGAATTGGAGATAGAGGGAGAGAGAGAATGATAGAGCTATAGAGATAAAGGATATATGTTGGCACATAGAGCATGATAGAGTTAGGAAGATAGAGATAGATATACAGAAACAGAGGTAGGTATTAACAGACAGAGAGAAAGTTAGAGATACATGCATATTTATATACATATTCTTACAAATTGTATATTTATATACTGTTACACATTTATTTATATATGTATACATTTCATGTATTTTATATAAATCTTTAAATTTCTTTTTCTCATATATATATTCTCTTTCTATTTACCTATTCTACCTATCTACTTGTTTATCTTAAGAATAAGGACCTGACCACCCAATTCCAAAAAATTGGCCATGAAAACCCTATCAATAGCAATGGAGCATTGTCTGATATTGCACTGGAAGATGATAGATGGCAGAAAAAGACCCAGTAGGGTTCTACTCTGCTGTACATGGGATTGCTAGGAGTTGCAATTGGCTCCAAGTTACTAACAACAAATCTATCTGTCTATCTGTCTATCTAATCTATCTATCTATCTACCTACCTACCTATGCTATTCCACAAAAATGCTGTATAACAAACACCTGAAAACAGAGTGGTTTAAAACAAAATCATTTATTACTTCTCACAAGCCCATTGATCAGCTAGACTTCTCTGCTGATCTGGCCAGGCTCAGCTGATCTGTTGGACTTGGTCACAGTCAGCTGATGGGTTGGCTGGAGGCTGACTGGTAGAGGTGGCCTGGAGTGGAATGAATCAGATCTGTTCCCTGTGGTATATCACCCTCCAGCAGGCCAGCCTGGAGTTGTTTGCATGACAATGGGGGGATCCAAGTGAGCGAGCAGAAGTGCATTAGCCCTCTTGAGGCCTAGACTCAGAACTGGAACCCCATCACTTCCTCCCATATTAAAAAATGGGGATATAAACCACACTTCTTGATTGAAGAGCTGTGAATGCACATTGCAAGGAGTGAGCTCCAGGCTAGATAATTTGCAGTGAACACATTTGGCCGTGTGTCTCTCATTGAATGCAACTATAACCCCTGACTCTGAAGACTCAGCATGGAAAGAATCCTGGTGGCTTTTGTCCTCTCTTTATCCTCTCCCTGCTCGGCCCTGAAGGCAGACACAGTCGCAAGAAACGTACCCCAGAGTAAGCATGCTAAAGCCCCACTTATCTGGCCAGAGAACAGGAAGGTGGACCTCTGTGAACTGGAAAGTGTAGAGATTGCAGTGAGGAAAGAGTTTAAGAAAGAAAACTCACACTGCAGTGTTTGAACAACTGGGTTTTCCCCCTAGCTGCGCAGGCATGGATATGACCCTAAACAGCCTACCATTGGCTTTGCAAATTGAACCTCCCAGGTCCTAGACTGGCCACTGTGTAGTGCACACAAAGAACAGATCTGAGTAGTACTGCAAAGGCTTTGAAAACTGCACTGAATGGAACCACCCACCCAAAACAGGTAGGAACTTGCAACCCCTCACTGGGTCAATTGCTTGTGAACAAAATCTCAACATTCTCCATAGTATTTAAACACTGCTTAGAGTCTCTAACATAATGTACAAAATGTGCAGAATACAATCCAAAATTACTCAATATATGGGGAACCAGAAAAATCTCAACATCTCATAATGGAAAAGCCATTAACAGATGTTAATCTTGAAATGTCACAGATGTTGGGATAACAGAGAATTTATAGCAGCTACTATGACCATGGGAAGAAATGGAAGGAGAGGTAGATATAGAGATAGAATGTAAAATAGATATTAATAGATAAATTAAAAAAGAAAGATAGGTAGTAGAGATAGGCAGATAGAGAAATACAGAGAGAGAAATATAGAGAGATAAGGAGCGAGATAGTAAGAAAGAAGGGAGATAACGAGAAATAAAGAGAAGACAGAGCTGGAAAGGGAGATAAAGAGGAAAACAGAGAGGGTTGGAGAACAATAGGAAATAGAGAAAAAGAAAGAGTTGTGGACCTAGAGATGGAGAGATGGAGGGACATGAAGAGTGATGGAGGAAGCAAGGGGGGAGATAGAGAAACAAAATGGTGGAGACAGAAACAGAGCCTGTGCAAGAGGCAGAGCTATAAAGCAATTTATGGTAGTTGTCTAAGTCCAGGACATCATTAGGGTTGCATAATGGTAATTTTCTAAGTTTAATATTTCTCCTGCATTTATTGGTTGTAATACTGCCATAAAGAAGAACTTTTATTCGTAAGCTTTGTGGTATCCTGAAATAGAGTTTTTCCAGAAATGGCAAGGCAAATGTTTGATTTCTCTTTTTATTTCTGTTCTTTTTGTGAGAAATGGTATTTGATGCCACAATATGGTTGCTAAGAGAGGTCATTACTTCTGATGTGTTATTGTTTTCTATTTTTTCAGTAGATAGCTAACAAAAATATGTATTTTTTTAGGAAAACAACAGATTCAAATTATAGACCATCAGGTTTTTACTAAACTTTCAAAATTTTATATTTGCATTTTCACTCATACTGAAATCCTGATTCTGTTAGGAATCAAGTTAGGTATCAACATAAATTTATAAAATATAAATATGAACAATATTATATTTACCACTAACAACACTACCCCCAGAAGATGCAATTTAAGATGTTTTTTCTCTTTCTTTCTTTCTCCCTTCCTTCCATCCTTCATTCCCTCCCTCCCTCCTTCCTCCTTCCTTCAGTCCTTCCTTTCTTCCTTTTTTTCTCTCTTTCTCTGTCTATTAGGGTACATTATGTTCCATGAACATATTCTGCCACCAATAGTGCCCTCTTTTCATTACTGTAGCTCTACTATAGTTCTTTTTACATTCTGGTGGAGTAGTTTTCTTTTTTCAAAAGTTTTTTTTTTTTTTGAGGAAGATTCACCCTGAGCTAACATCTGTTGCCAATCTTCCTCCTTTTTTCCTTTTTTTCCCCCCAAAGCCCCAGCTGTATGTCATTGTTGTACATCCTTCTAGTTGCTCTATGGGGATGCCACCTCAGCATGGCTTGATGTGCTGTGCGTCGGTCCATGCCCAGGATCCAAACCGGGGAACCCCAGGCTCCCAAAGCAGAGTGAGCTAACTTAACCACTACACCACTGGGCTGGCCCTGAGGTGGAGTAATTTTATTTTATTACTTTTTTAAGAATTTTCTTTCCACTCTAGTATGATGGCATTTTCTCTTTCTTAGCTGTAAACCATGATTCTGTCCAGCAAGGATGTTCTGAGACTGAGGCACTTGAACTTGCTTCCTGCATAGCCACCTAGAATGTTCTCTTGCAGAGCTGCTGCTGCGACCCCTCATGTCCCTGCACATGTGGTCCCTGAAGCAAAAGGAAGAGCAGTGTGAGTCACTCCCTTTCTCATTCCTCAGCTATCTGTTAGGACAGCAGAAAATGAATTACCTGAGAGAGAGGCCAAAACAATGATGAAGAGGGGCGTTTTTCTACATTCTACTATGAATATTGTAAACATGTATCCAGATACATTTGTAAAAGTGGGGGGTGAAAATCTGTGTACATATCACTTCAATTCTCCCATGACTTTACTATTCTTGTTTGATCACCTCTCTACCTATCTACGAATGCAAGTAAACTGCAGATTTGGGTACAATTCCTGGGGGGAGTACTGCCTAATAAAACACAGGGTGCCCAAGGAAATATGAATTGTAGGTAGACAACACTTTTCCACTTTAAGTGTGTCCTGAATATTGCCTAGCACCCTGCGCTTTTTTTCCACTAAATCTGGCAACCTTATTTGAGGTGCCCTTTTTACTTGAGGATGAACAGAAATCATCTAACAAAGTGGCTTGGCACACACACACACACACACAGAAAAACACACACACTTGCATACAGACACACACACACATCCATTTGCCTTGAGGGAGAGTCAATTGTACACAAATATAACTGATCCTAGTTTCTTTTAATACAGCGGGTTCAATCCTTATCAGATTTGCTGTTGATGCCTCAAATTTGACTTATATGTGTGAAAAAGGAAGGTGATTAAGGGCAAGAATAAAGAAGCTGCATCACAGGACAAGACCACGGCAGCAGCATGAACATGGAAACCCTAAGTTGCAGGGAAGTTCCCCCTCAGGACTCACGACTATTCCCTGCACTAGAGAATAGGCGAGCTTTATCCATGGTTCTCCTGCCCACCCCATCAGCTCCAGATTGGCCCTCCCTCTGTTCTGGGCTCTCAGTACTCCTGGCTTCTCCTCTTCTGGGGAGGGCCTGCCTGCTGTCAGCCTGCCCAGGAGGGCTCTCAAGAAATGGGTTGGAGCAGAAGGGCACGACTCCTACCCAGTCCTCCCCCAGCACCATCTCCTCTGGGTTATCAGCTGGGTGGTCTTCTAGGAGAGCCCCTCAGTCACTGCCCTGCCTGTGACAGCTGTCCAGAGGCGGCTGTAACTCCCTGCCTTGTATCCTGGGCTCACTGTCTTTTGAGCAGGACTGGAGTTCTGAGAGGGGATTCTGCTCCTCCTGTCATCTCTCCCTTTCCTTCTAAGGCCCAAGGAGGAAGCCATGCTGCAGGCCCTAGGCCTCCTTCTGGCTTTCCTGTCTCCTGGTAAGTATTCTGCCTAGATGCTCCTGGGAGTTTTCTTTTTTGGCAATGGAAGGCCCTACTAAGGAATTACTGTTACCTCTTTCTCGTTACTTTTGTGGTTCTCATTGCAGCCAATCAGATATCTTCCAACTTGGAAGGGACACAGATGTTCGTCACCAGACAGGCTAGGTCATCTTTGGTAATCACTTATGATATTAAACAAAGCAGCGACTAAGTCCACTGGTACTGATACCAGGAGGGGATGGCCCCATATCGCCTTCTCTACTACCACTTCTCCAGATCAAATGTTGTGGTGGAATCAGGAATTAGTTCTTGGAAATACCACACTTATGAAGTCACAGAAGGGAGTTGTAAATTTCTGCTCCAAAATCTGGAAGAAAGTGATTCGGGTGTGGATTACTGTGTTGCCTGGGAGAGGCACAGTGATCAGACCTAACCTATTCTGCACTGAAAATTTTGCTTGTGGTTGCCAAGAGCAGCCTTGGCACACAGGATAGACCAGCCCCTGCCTCCCTTCCTGACCTGACTTCACTGTGCTCTGACCAAAGAGACACCATGAGCTCAATGCCCAACCCCCACCCTTATATCCCACTGGCCTCCCTCCACCCACAATGAGCCATAGCACTTTCCTATAGATGGATCACCAATTTCCAGGCCTTAGGTGAGCAGTTTGGCAGACAGCATATTCTTCCAGCTCTCCTAGGAGCTGGTGGAATCCATTCAGTCTGCTTCCTGGGACAGACAAGGTCACCTAGAGTTAATCTGTTCAGGGAGACATTTAGAAGAGCAACATGGGAAGGTTAGCGGCAAAGAGCTTTACCATATTGAATCACTTTTTCAATCATTACCCAGAGAAGATGGTTAGAAAAAGAGATCCTGTATTACTCAGGAGAGTGAGAAATGACAGAATGAAACCTTTGGAATTCGTAAAGACCTCAAGCTGGTACCCAATTTATCTTTTGGACAAACTGATATTTCCGTCACCATAACCAGCCATGGCCCTGTTGATACAGTGAAAGTGCAGGAATAAAGTGATTGCTGTAGAGATGCCAACCATTGTATTCTACTTATACCTTCTTTTGAAGTTCACCCACAGCCAGAACTCTTCTGTCTTTCCATCCCTTCCTCTAACATTGACATGGCCAAGTCCTAACTGGAATGAGTCTTATCAGATTATTTTTTCTCAATAATTAAAATTAAGGACACTTTGGGTGAACAGACAATGAATAGTATATATTTAAATAGAAAAGTCATATATAAAAGGATTGTGTCTGCCATATTGGTCCAGGTTTAAGGACCTAAAATTAATCCAGATAAAGAGGAGACTGTACAGGAGGCATCATAAGGATTGGGGGCCAGCTATGACTATCAAGGTAAATAGGTTTATAGTCATTTTAAATTTCATGTTCTGAAATCTCATTTGTTATTAGTGTAGAGAAATGCAACTGATTCTGTGAGGGTATGTGTGCACCGTTTCCAGCAATCTTGCCCAATTCTCTTATTAGTTCTAATTTTATTTGTTGATTCATTTAGATTTTCTGTGTATACAACAACATAATCTGCAAATAAAGGCAGTTTTGTTCCTTCTTTTATAATCCTTCTAACTTTTATTTATTTTTCTCTCCTTCATGCATAGGTTGACTTCCAGCAAGATATTTAATAATAGTAAAGATAACTGACCTCCTTATCTCAATCTCAGTCTCAGAAAGAAAGCTCTCAGTGTTTCACTGTTAAGAGCTTTACCACATCGAATCTTTCCCTCCATGTGTATGGTGTACCTTGTTATTTATGCAGATTTTAGTTTATGTTTCTTAGTAAACTTGTATAATTTCCCTGAAAAGGTCATATATGTATGTGTGTACATATATATATTTGTTAGATTCATTCCTAGTGTTGAAATAAATTTCTAGGCCCAAAATGGAGCCACTCCTGCCCGGAGATACCATGTCAGCAAACCAAACCCTCATGTTCCTGTAAATGTTCCACTTGACCAGAAACATAGTCTATCCAGTCAGTCAGTCCCCACATGCCAAGCCACCTCTGGGCTCTATATTTGTTTCCTTATTCCTTCATCTTTCTAAATAAGGTCAGAAATGGAATGCCAGCCAATCTTTCCCCATTTCTGCCAATCCTCTTCCAATGCTCTATAGAAATCTCTCTGCCCAAATCTGTCCCCTAGAAAGAGTGTCCCACTGCTTGTGAGGCCCTGTGCTCCCCAGTCCATAGATTGCCTTCCCTTGAAAAGGATATCAAACTCAGTAGTAAATTGTTTTACTTTTGTCATTTGACACTAAGAATCTTATAGTTTTTGTTGTCATTGTATATTATGGGGAGAGAGGGGAATGACAGGCTAGGGAAGCTATACCCAAGAGCTTCACCTACATCTATAATAGTTTATTCCTTAAAATGTAAAACATCTGAAGCAAGTGCTGAAAAATGTTGAAGAAAGTACTCCCAAGCCCGATAAAACTTGGGCTTGTTCAGTTTTTTTAAGGAATCTTCTTTGAGGAATGCCCAGGAAGCCAGACTTTCATCATCTGTTGACTGAGACTACTAGTGTGTGCCTCATAGAGTTTCATTATCTTCACTGGTTGTAAACATGAGGTTACTGTTGTGAAAGGGCCTGTCCCTGTACCTGACATGTCCTGGGTGCTCTGGACAACGTTGTTGAATTTGAAGTGACAGGTTCACTCCATGAAAGGTGCACACACTAGAAAGGAGGGAGTGGGTGTTCTGATCCTGCCTCAGCTGCTCATGGTCCTGTAATGTTGAAGGACTCACCTGCATTTGGGGAGATGTTTCCCATCTTTAAAAATGAGAAGCAATGAGGCTTCTGGTAGGAAGGGTTCCCTTTCATCTTTATGTGTCTAAGCTTCTGTGATTCCTAAGCAAACCTATAACTTGGTTTTAAATATGGGGTTACTAATTCTAATAAAAGACAAATACTTTTTTAAGAAAAACTATTTACTTACACAGTCTTATAAAGATGTAAATTGGAGAAAGAAGAAAGAAAATTGCATCCATAGTCCTCTCTTCAAAGTATATCAATGGCTTTCTTTTTGGTGTTCCAGGCTTGTCTATTTCACTAATAACTGTCCTCATGTGTACATCTAATTTATTCCATGTGACTAAAATGAAGTCAGATTAGATGAGTTCTCAGATTCTGTGATGGCCAGAAGAGTGCCGTCCTGGGTCAGAGAAAGTATTCCAAGGTCTCAGAGGTGAAATTAAAAGGTCCAAGGTTTAGTACCTGGATCTCTGCTCACCCATCTGCCTGAGTCTCATCTGCTCTCACGCACCCACTGCTCCCAGGCTAGCTGAGGTCTGGTCCATCAAAGTGGGTTCATTCCTGGCAGCAGCAGGAAAACCCAGGATGAGAGGACATCCTGCTCCCTCAAGCAACACTTATTTCTCTTTTCCTGGAGACCAGTGGGTCTTGGTGAGAACCCTCCAGACTCCAGAGGAGGGCTGAGAGAGAAAACCCTGGCTACTCTTTATGCCCTACCCAAGAGTTTTCCTCTTTTATTTTTTAAACATGTGTTTCTTTTAGATGAATATATCCTTTCAGTGCCCCTTAGAGAGGAGCACAGACACACCAGAGCAGGAAGAGAAGTAGAGGAAAGGAAAACAAATGTCACCCTTTGAAATCACCTTCTAGGCCCAAGATGGAGCCACTCCTGCCCAGGGTGCCAAGTCTGCAAACATAACCTAGATAACTTTCCCATCCCTGTAAATGCTGTGCTTGACCAGAAATGCAGTCTATCTAGCCAGCCAGTGCCCAACTGCCAAGAGTCTGTAATGATTTCTCTGTTCTAAATAAGGTCACATATGCAACCCCAGCCAATAACCTTAAGCCAAACACTCTTTCCTTATTCCCTGATTTACTTGCTGGCCTTATAAGGAAATCACTGACTTCTAGATCATCCTGCCATGTTTCTGCATTGCTGCTTCTAAGGCTCCATGTCTGAGGCTTCTAAGAACTCCTCTTGCCCAAAATCTCTGGGAAGAGCACTTCACTGCTTGTGAGGCACTGTGTTCCCAGTCCATGGATTGCATTCCCTCGAATAAAGGCTTCTAACTCATTACAAGATTGTATTATTTTTGTAATTTGACACCCTGAAAAGGTATATGGCTGGAAGTTTGGGGCAGACTTCATTAAAATCTATGGCTGGTTATTGTCAACAGTTGTTGAGCCATTAATTTGAGCAGTAACTAAATGAAAATAGTTGCAATGAGAATTGAGAAAAACATCTTATTCAATGGTGACAATGTGAAATAAAATTTATTTTCATTAAAAAAATAGACAGTTGTGGGATTTCTCCCCCAAAGTAATGTTTTCTTATTAGTGAAAAACTAGAAAATGGAGAAAAGTAGAACGAAGACAGTTCACCCAATTTCTCACCATGCAATTGCTGGCCATCTGTATTGAGAGTCTTTCCATCTGTCCTTTTGCTATGCAGATGTCACCACAATTGTCACTTTCTTTTCCACTTAACATTTTACTATAGAAGGGCTAGATATCTTCAGAGCATACCAATGATAGCCCTGGAATATTCTTTTAGCAAAGGATTCTATTGCTTTATATTTGGCCAACACCTCACCAACTCAGCACAACCCAAAAGCCTACATTTAGGGACACTTGAGACCTGAATCTTGGTTATATTTGAGCACATCTGACTTTCAGTTTTTACTATAGAAGAGGAGCTCAGAACTGGGTCTGGTGGTGCATGCTGAAGGACCCACAACATCCCTCCCCAGGCCAAGTCCGCTTTGCAACTGCTTCCTTCTCTTGGCCATCAGGGTACAATTAGCATAACTAATTAGTGTAACTATACCCAGAAGGCCCTGAGTATAATTAACATAACTGGAAAGGAACTTTTCTTTCAGTTGGAAGTCAAGGCAACCTCTATTTCTCAAAGCTTCATTTCACATGCATTTCTCAGCTGACCCTTCACAATGCCCTGTCTCACTATTTCTGAGGATATGATGCTGAAACAGCAGCACCTGGTGCTGCCTCCTGGCCTTTACTGCCTCCTGGTTCAATTTAGGCTTCTTCTTTGGCTACACACCTAGACACCTGATTCTCCAAAACTGTGATACTCCCTATAATTTCTACTTTATGTGGACCCCAGAGATCATCTACTGCAACCTCTCTAGTTTCCAGGGGAAATAATAATCCCACTGTTTCCTGAGCATTTCTATGCATCTGGGACTGGGCTATTGTTTTGTTCACATTATTCTGTTTTCTCCCCATGCAACTCCATGAGGTCACATTTTACAGATGAGGAAAAGGAGGCAATATAACTTGCCAAGATTACGGAGCTACCATGTTATTTTAGGGCATTTAAAATCTGCTTCTGATGAGGCCTCTTGGTGAAATGCTCAAATGCAGCTCAGATGGTGGGTGTGGGTTTCTGGCAGGGAATGCTGTTCCGTACTTGTCGCTCTCTCCCAAGCAAGTGGTACCTTCATTGCTCTATTAATATCAAGTGGTAAATGAAGCATGAGATTTGTCTCCAGTCAGACCTGGCTCCATATCCCAACCTCATTCTCCAAAGGTGTTGTCAACCTATAAAAACAGAAACCAGTTTAAGAGGCAAAGTATTTATTTATTGGGATCAAAGAATTGCAATTTGGGGAGATTAGATTCAGGTACAAACCCAAATAGTGTCCCAATTACAGGAGAGGGGCTCAGGTTATTTATGAGAAAAAGGGAGAAGATGAGGTAGGCTGTATTTAGAAGAGTTCATTGTTGCTAGATGAGGCAAGGGTAGGTTTGTACTTCCCAGACTGGCTTGAGATCTGCTCACCAGGCAAAAGGCTAGGTTTATACCTCATTGATTGGTTAGCAATTTGTTCATCAGAAAAGTCCAATTTCACCAGGTCTTACAAACAGAATATTCTTGTTCTTACTGACTTCTTGGAATGTTGGCAGTTTGTTCCAGTTTGAAATATGAAGAAAACAAGACAAGCAAAGCAATTCTTATGAAATGGCTGCTCCAGCTCTATTTTAATTTGGCCCCACTCATGTCATCTTTCACATTTTCTCCTTTTGATCAAGATCAAAACTTTGTTTCTAACCACTGATCAAACACTGGAAAGCATTGTTTATTGACTATTGGGAAGCATTATTGATCAGCCATCAAAAATTCTTGGTCCCTACTTTCCAAGAAGACTCATTCCAGGTACATCATGTCCCATATAGGAGGGAAAGTGGTTTCCTTAGGACCCTTTGGGCCACATTTCAGCAACAAGAGCACCAGAGCAGAGGAAGTCTCTACTCTCAAGTTCTTTTAAGGGTAAACATCTTCTGCAGTCCCTTGAAGTTTCTCATGTGAAGTTTCATAAGCTTTAATAATCATTTCAAAGCACTGAGTGACCACTATCTGAGTGGTGTTATAACATCAAGCTATGCAAAGCAGACAAAGTTTTACAACAATGAGATTTCCTATAATAACAAACAAAATGCTAATCCAAATTAGAGAATAGATTTGAATCAGGAGGCAATGACTGTGGGCAGTTAGCTAAAGAGATCGAAGAACCACAAACCACAGAGTGTCAGTGGGCACTGCAAACAGTTGGTGAGACTGAAGGTATTACCCTAGGCCAGGGAGTCCAGTCCACAATTATATCATAAAACCTCAAAGATAATTAACAGGACTAGAATCCAAAATCTGCAAAGGTGCAAACATAATTTTTCTCTCCAAAAAAAAAAAAATCATCATTTTTTTAAACCACATGTAATCACAGTAAAACTAATTTGTTTATATTAAAACCTTGGCCTGGGGCCAGCCTGGTGACACAGTGGTTACATTCATGTGCTCCACTTCAGC
This sequence comes from Tapirus indicus, assembly GCA_031878705.1. NCBI lineage: Eukaryota > Metazoa > Chordata > Mammalia > Perissodactyla > Tapiridae > Tapirus > Tapirus indicus. The sequence continues at coordinate 79,081,835 of CM062917.1, forward strand.
AGCCTGGGGTTCGCAGGTTCAGATCCCAGGTGCGAACATATGCATCGCTTATCAAGCCATGCTGTGGCAGGTGTCCGATATATAAAGAACAAGATGGGCACGGATGTTAGCTCAGAGCCAATCTTGCACAGCAAAAAGAGGAACATTTGCAATAGATGTTAGCTCAGGGCTAATTTTCTTCACTTAAAAAAAAAAACTTGGCCTGATTTTTTATATAACTGAAAGTAACAATATTCACTGGGAGTTTCTGAATTCTAGAGGGATCAGGAAAGGAAAAAGTGTAAATATGTCAATTTTGTTCACAAAGGTATATCTTACCAAATTGTTGACAGCTCAAGAGAGATTTCTTTAAATCTGGAAAAACAAATCATTAGAGCATCCCCCTTGGTTCATGTAGTTCCATGTAATTAATATTTGTTCTTGATTTTTTGTTAACAGTTTTCTGAAATCATCAATTTCTCTGTTAGAGTTCTGTAATTTCTCACCCAGTTCAGTTTTATGATCTAAAAGCTTATCAGAAACCTGTATAGTAGAGTAACTGTCAGAGTAAAACAATAACTATAAATTACAAAAGACAAATTTATAATGCATTTGACAAAGAAACCTGGTTATATTTATGACACACATTTTAAGATAGTGACTAGAATTGTAACATTATACCAAGACACATCAGAATTTGGGGAATTTGTTATAATTTTAGAACACTTATATTATTAACATTCATCCACACAATGTAACCTAAGAAGATTTATCATCATTTATTTGAAAATAGTTCCCATGTAGTTTAATATACTTAATAAGTCTAATTAGTTTAATATTTCCCTTTTTATAGGATGAGGGAACAAATTCTTTAAAGTGAGGTGTTTAAGGGGCCCTCTAGAAAACCTCAAAGTTATTTCCAGGTAAAAAAGACTTCATTTAGAATTAGATTTGTGGAAGTTTGTCAAAAACATCATAAGGTTTTAAATCACTTGGTCGAATAGGACTATAGGTCACTGTAGAACAATGCTTAGCTATCCATTTAACCATGGTGACAATTGCAGATTTTTAGGCAAATACAGAAAGTTAAATTGTAGTAAGGAAAACCTGAGCACTTGTGATTAAAGACATGATAAAAACAACACTGGAAATTATTTTGATAAACATAATTACCTTAGGACAATTTACTTTCTTAACAAAAAAGATCTCCATTTCTTATAACTTCTTTACTGAAAGCATTCATTTCTTCATAGTGTGATTTCTTTTTTACATATCACAAGAAATTTTTACTAACACACCCAAACATCTTTTAGTTTTTCTGTAATAACAAGCCCAAAGTACCTCAGCTTAGACTTGTTTAGCAATTAATGTTCCAATATTTTATCTTACTTGGAAATGATCTAGACATTCAATGAATTCCCGTCATTTAACTTAACTTAGCAAAACTCAAACGTTTCAAGTTACCAAAAAGATTTTGAAGTTATTTTTTAGTACATATACCATAGCACATAATTATTGTTAAAACTTTCACCTAGAAACCTTTGATGTTACTTACTGTTATTTAGTTTGCTTGTTCCCAATAATTATGTTTGGATTACCTGCAAAAACTTCATGGGACGTTAGACAAAGTCAACCATCAATTTTTCTGCTGCCAAATTTTGTAATAGTGATAACACAAATTTGTTTGACTTCTAGTAAACCAAAGTAGAACAAAAGTTTTACATTTAGGGCTGATAATTCTAAAGATAACAAACTTCAATTAGCTTTAATACTGAATATTTTCCTAGATCACCTGATCCTGAAATTCATTTGGGTCAGTTTCTATTATATTTTTGAGAATATGCTCAATTTATATAGTGCTTGTTTTAAGCCAATAGAGTCTCTGAGAAATTATAGCATTTAGAGGTAGTAAAATATCACACCTATATAATGTACATATGTATAGACACACATACATAGAGACCAAATAGCTATTGTTTTAAAATTACTGCTATGAGTCAGATACAGTTATACAAAGCTTACTAGTTATGAAAGAATAGTTCTATACAAGTCATGTTTCTGGTAGATGGGACTAATTAAGGTTATCCACTTAGATGGTTAAAGCCTTTTTTCCTTCTAATATTTGTGAAGACACTTAAGATGATAGATTTTGGGCAAGTGTCCTTCTAGACAACAGTTCTTAGAGAGTTTACAAGCTTTTTGAGATAAATAGGGGAAGTTTTGGGGATTGGTGAATGAATATGAGTGGAATCTGAACTGCCTCTAGAGCTACATTTCCAGTTTTGCAAAGATTTAAAGATAAGGACAGCTGCTCTCAATTCCTCAGAAATTGGGTCATAACTTAAATGACATCATAGGTTGATCTACCTGTCCAACTGCATCATCCCTAATTTGCTTCTTTCCCTCTGGATACAGAGTTTTATTTTAACTTAGGGGAAAATGTCTATAAAAAAAATTCCTATCAGGCTCTGAATAGCAGCTTCTAATTTTGCCAAATTTCTCATCATAAATTATTAAATCCTTTCAAATATTTTGTCAGGGTTCAACCAGGACAAACAGTAAATATTTCTGGCAGTATTAAACAAATCCGTTGCATTTTAATTATAGTTTCCCCTTGACTGTTTAAGGGAATAACATAGCAATTTACCAGAAAATCTCTCAGGGTTTTGTTAACTTTGCAGGGGCCCATACAGAACCCTCCCTTGAAGGCAGATATGGATGTGTCTGTAAAGCCATTAACCTAATGAAATGTATATTGTCTTTTCTTTTAGGTACCCCTTATATGTTAATTTTTCATTAGTTTTTTGCAACAAAACTTTCAATAAGGCTGTTTTGGAATACTGAAAATTTTACTTTTAAGTGTACTTCTTAAAAGATCTTATCTAATTAGAATATTCATTCTAAATGCCAATGTAATTCCCTGAGGCTGACAGCAGTTTGGTAGGACCCTAGTCACAAGTGGAGTTTAAACTCCATTTCTGCCCAGCCAATTCTGGCCACAAATGGAATGCAACTCACATTTCTGTCTGACCATTTTTTGGGTTCCCAACCTGATGGTTACCAAGCCAAGATCTCAGGACACAAACTAAGCTTAGTAAAATCTTGTAGTTTTTTGTAAATAATTACAGCTTCCAAGACCATCGATTTTAAGCAGGTGTGCTGGAAAGTGGCACAACTGACTCTTTAAAAATTAAAGATTGCATTCAATTTGTCTGGTCTGCTGTTCTCAAATCTAGTGCACAAAAAGACAGGTTTTGGAAGCTCAAACTAGCCCCAAAGTGACCACTGTAATTTTATTATTTTTTTTCATTTATTTTTTATCACAGTAACATTAGTTTATAACATGGTATAAATTTCAGGTGTACATAATTATACTTCTATTTCTGCATAGATTACATCATGTTCACCTCCCCAATACTAATTACAATCCATCACCACACGCATGTGCCTAATCCCTTTCACCCTCCTCCCCACCCCTTCCCCTCTGGTCACCACCAGTTCAATCTCTATCTCTATGTGTTTGTTGTTATTTTTATCTTCTATTTATGAGTGAGATCATACAGTTTTTGACCTTCTCCCTCTGACTTATTTCACTTAGCATAATACCCTCAATGTCCATCCATGTTGTCACAAATGGCTGCATTTCATTGTTTCTTGTGACTGAGTAGTATCCTATTGTGTATATATAACACATCTTCTTTATCCATTCATCCTTTGATGGGCACTTAGGTTGCTTCCAAGTCTTAGATATTGTGGAAAATGCTGCAGTGAACAGGAGAGTGCATGTATCTTTATGTATTGGTGTTTCCGTGTTCTTTGAATAAATACTCAACAGTGGAATAGCTGGATCATATGGTAGTTCTATCCTTAGTTTCTTGAGGAAACTCCATACTGTTTTCCATAGTATTGGAACCAGTTTACACTCCCACCAACAGTGTATGAGAATTCCCTTCTCTCTGCATCCTCTCCAATACTTGTTTCCTGCCTTGTTGATTTTAGCTATTCTGAAGGGTGTGAGGTGATATTTCATTGTAGTGTTGATTTGCATTTCCCTGGTAGTTAATGATGTTGAGCATCTTTCCATGAGCCTGTTGGCCATCTGTATATCTTCTTTGGAGAAATGTCTATTCAGGTCTTTTGCCCATTTTTAACTTGGGTTATTAGTTTTTTTGTAATTGAGATGTATGAGTTCTTTATATATTTTGGAGATTAATCTCTTATCAGATATATGGTTTGCAAATATCTTCTCCCAGTTGTTAGGTTGTCTTTCCATTTTGTTGGTGGTTTCCTTTGCTGTGTTGAAGCTTTTTAGTTTGATGTAGTCCCACTTGTTTATTTTTTCTTTTGTTTCCCTTGCCCGGTCAGACATGGTACTTGAAAATATGTTGCTGAGACCAATGTTGAAGAGCATACTGCCTGCGTTTTCTTCTAGAAGTTTCATGGTTCCGGGTCTTACATTCAAATCTTTAATGCATTTTGAGTGATTTTTGTGTATGGTGAAAGATAACGGTCTACTTTCATTTTTTTGCATGCGTCTGTCCAGTTTTCCCAACACCATTTACTAAAGAGACTTTCCTTTCTCCCTTGTATGTTCTTGGCTCCCTTGTCAAAAATTACCTGTCCACAAATGTATAGGTTTATTTCTGGGCTCTAGATTCTATTCCATTGATCTGTGTGTCTGTTCTTCTGCCACTACTATGCTGTTTTGGTTACTATGGCTTTGTAGTATATTTTGAAATCAGAGAGTGTGATTCCTCCAACTTTCTTCTTTTTTCTCAGTATTCCTTTAGCTATTCAGGGTCTTCTGTTGTTCCATACGAATTTTAGGATTCTTTGCTCTATTTCTGTGAAAAATGTTGTTGGAACTTTGATAAGGATTGCATTGAATCTATAGATTGCTTTAGGAAGTATGCACATTTTAACTATGATAATTCTTCCAATCCAAGAGCATGGAATATCTTTCCTTTTCTTTGTATCTTCTTCAATTTCATTCAACAACATTTTATAGTTTTAGCGTACAGATCTTTCACCTCTTTGGTTAGATTTATTCCTAGATATTTTATTCTTTTTGTTGCAATTGTAAATGGGATTATATTCTTAATTTCTCTTTCTGTTACTTCATTGTTAGTGTATGGAAATGCAACTGATTTTTGTATGTTGATTTTGTATCCTGCAACTTTAGTATATCCATTTATTATTTCTAGAAGTTTTTTGGTAGATTCTTTATGGTTTTCTATATATAAAATCATGTCATCTGCAAATAGTGCGTTTCACTTCTTCCTTTCTGATTTGGATCGCTTTTATTTCTTTTTCTTGCCTGATTGCTCTAGCCAGGACTTCCAATACTATGTTAAATAGGAGTGGTGAAAGTGGGCATCCTTGTCTGCTTCCTGTTTTTAGAGGGATAGCTTTCATTTTTTCACCATTGAGGATGATATTAGCTGTGAGTTTGTCATTTATGGACTTTATTATGTTGAGGTATGTTCCTTCTATACCCATTTTATTCAGAGTTTTTATCATAAATGGATGCTGTATCTTGTCAAATGCTTTATCTGCATTTATTTAGGTGATCATGTGATTTTTATTCTTTATTTTATTAATGTGGTATATCACATTGATTGATTTGCAGATGTTGAACCATCTCTGCAGTCCTGGGATGAATCCCACTTGATCATGGTGTATGATCTTTTTAGTGTATTATTGTATTCGATTTGCTAGTATTTTGTTGAGGATTTTTGCATTGATGTTCATCTGTGATATTGGCCTGTAATTTTCTTTTTTATGTGTTGTCTTTTTCTGGTTTCGGTATCAGGGTAATGTTGGCTTCATAGACTGAGTTAGGAAGCTTCCCCTCCTCTTCAATTTTTTGGAAGAGTTTGAGAAGGATAGGTATTAAGTCTTCTTTGAATGTTTGGTAGAATTCAATAGGGAAGATGTCTGGTCCTGGACTTTCATTTTTGGGGAGGGTTTTTATTACTGTTTTGATCTCCTTACTGGTGATTGGTCTATTCAAATTATCTATTTCTTCTTGATTCAGTTTTGGAAGGTGGTATGATTCTAAGAATTTACCCATTTCTTCTAGATTGTCCAGTTTGTTGGCATGTAACTTTTTGTAGTATCTTCTTACAATCATTTGTATTTCTGAGGTGTCTATTGTAATTTCTCCTTTCATTCCTGATTTTACTTATTTGAGCCTTCTCTCTTTTTTTTTCTTGGTGAGTCTAGCTAAAGATTTTCTATTTTGTTTATCTTTGCAAAGAACCAGCTCTTGGTTTTATTGATTTTTTTTCTTTTTTTTCTTTTTTGTCTCTATTTCATTTATTTCTGCTCTGATTTTTATTATTTTCCTCCTTCTACTGACTTTGGGCTTTTTTTTTTTTTTTTGGTCTTTTTCCAGTTCCATTAGGTGCACTATTAGATTGTTTACTTGAGATTTTTCTTGTTTGTTGAGATAGGCTCGTATTGCTATAAACTTCCCTCTTAGAACTGCTTTTGCTGTATCCCATAAATTCTGGCATGTCATATTTTCATTTTCATTTATCTCCAGGTATTTTTTGATTTCTCCTTAGATTTCTTCATTGACCAATCATTGTTCAATAGCATTTTGTTTAATCTCCACATATTTGTGTCTTTTCTGATTTTCTTCCTATACTTGATTTCTAGTTTCATACCTTTGTGGTCAGGAAAGATGCTTGGTGTTATTTCAATCTTTTTAAATTTATGGAGACTTGTTTTGTGGCCTAATATGTGACCAGTCCTGGATAATGTTCCATGTGCATTTGAAAAGAGTGTATATTCTTTGGTTTTTGGATGGAATGTTCTGTATATATCTACTAAGTCCATCTGGTCTAATTTGTTGTTTAAGGCAAAGGTTTCCTTGTTGATCTTCTGTTTGGAAGATCTATCCATTGGTGTAAGTAGAGTGTTAAATTCTCCTACTATTATTGTGTTACTGTCTATGTCTCCTTCTGTTAATAACTTCTTTGTATATTTAGGTGCTCCTATGTTGGGTGTATAGATATTTATGAGTGTTATATCTTCTTGTTGGATTGTTCCCTTGATCCTTATATAGTGTCCTTCTTTGTCTCTTTTTTCAGTTTTTATTTTAAAGTTCCTTTTGTCAGATATGAATATTGCTACCCCAGCTTTATGTTCATTGCCATTTGCATAGAGTATCTTTTTCCATCACTTCACTTTTAGTTTGTGTCTTTAGCTCTTAAGTGTGTCTCCTCTATGCAGCATATATATGTGTGTCTTGTTTTTTCATCTAGTCAGCCACCCTATGCCTTTTGATTGGAGCATTTAGTCCACTGACATTTAGAGTAGCTATTGATGTGTATGTGCTTACTGCCACATTTTTATTTTTTTCTTGGTGTTTTAGTAGTTCTTCTCTGTTCCTTTCTTCTTCTCTTGCTCTCTTCCCCTGTGGTTTGATGGCTTTCTTTGGGATTATGTTTGGGTTCCTTTTGCTTAGTTTTTTTGTGCATTTATGATAGGTTTCTGGTTTGTGATTACCATGAGGTTCATATAAAATAACCTAGATATATAGCTATCTATATTGAGTTGATGGTCTGTTTAGTTTGACCTCTATCTCAAAGCTCTACTCTTTTACTCTCCTCCTCCCACATTTTATATTTTTGATATTATATCTACCTTTTTTTGTGCATTTGTATCCGTTACCCTTTTATCGTGGAAAGAGACAATTTTTTCATATCTGTGGTCTTCTCTTTCCCCCTTAAATAAGTCCCTTTAGCATTTCCTGTAGGACTGGTTTCTTGGTGATAAACTGCTTTAATTTTGGCTTGTCTAGGAAACTCTTTCTCTCTCCCTCCATTCTGAATGATAACCTTGCCATGTAGAGTATTCTAGGCTGTTGGTTTTTTCCTTTTAGCACTTTAAATGTGCCATGCCTCTCTCTTCTATCCTGTAAGGTTTATGCAGAGAAGTCAGCTGATCGCCTTATGGGGTTTCCTTTGTATGTAACTTATCTTTCTCTTACAGATTTTAGGATTCTGTCTTTATCTTTAATTCTGGACTTTTTAATTATGATGTGTCTTCATGTGGGCCTCTTTGGTTTTATCTTGTTTGGCACCCTCAGTGCTTCCTGTACCCAGATGTCTGCTTCCTTCCTTAGGTTAGGGAATTTTTCAGCTATTATCTCTTCAAATAGATTCTCTGCCCCTTTATCTCTCTCTTCTCCTTCTAGGACCCCTATAACATGGATTTTAGTGCACTTGATGTTGTCCCACAGATCCCTTAAACTGTCCTCACTCTTTTTAATTTTTTTTCTTTTATCTGTTCAGCTTAGGTGATTTCCTCTAGTCTTCTGTCCAGCTCATTGACCTGTCCTTCTGTATCCTCTACTCTGCTTTTAAGTCCCCATAGTGAATTTTTCATTTCCAGTATTGTATTCTTCACTTCTGATTGGTTCTTTTTTTATATCTTCCATTTCTTTGTTTATGTTCTCACTGAGTTCATCCATTCTTCTCCCAAGATCAGTGAGCATATTTATGCCTCTTTGAACTATCTGTTGGGTAGATTGCTCATTTCTGTTTCATTTAGTTCCTTTTCTGGGGTTTTGCACAGTTTCCTTACTTGGAAAGTATTCCTTTGCCTCCTCATTTTTCCTTTTTCTCTGTGCTTGTATCTGTGTATTAGGTAGGTCGGCTACATCTCCTAATCTTGGAGAGGTGACCTTATGTTGTGATGTCTTCTAAGGCCCAGCAGTGTACTTTCCTCTAGCCACCAGTTCCAAATGTTCCAGGAGTGACCCCTGCATGGGCTACTTGTGTCCTTCTGTCGTGGCAGGGTTGCTCTTGCCGTAGGTGCCCAGGGAGGCTGAGCTGTCCCTCTGGCCAGCTGGTTGTAATGCTCAGCTGTGTGTGGCTGTTGTAGGCCCTTCAGTCTCTTTACTGGGTCTGGGGAGCCCTATCACAGTTGACTGCAAGGTCTAATAGCACATTCCTGTTGTAGTTTTTCTATTAAGTGAGTAGGCACCCAGTGTGGCTGGTTGTTAAGCTGAGGGGCTTACAATTGCTATAAGCCTCTGGCCTATTAGGCTCTTGTCAGCTCTCAGAGGGATGCAGCTGGGTGGAGCTGGCCCCAGGCACAGAAGCACCCAATTTGTTTCAGGCTTTGGAGGGTGAGGCTGATCTCCTATGTGGCTGTTTGGGAAGCACAAGTCTTCTGCAGCTGAGAAACCCTGCTGCCCCTGGGGCCTCACACACAGTCAACACATTCCTGTGCCTTGTGCATGCCCCAACCCTCTAAAGTGGACCCAGTCACTCCAAGACAGGGCCTTCACACTCTCCACCTGCTCCTTGGGTTCACTCTGCTCCACAGAGGTGAACCCATGTGCCAGGCTGCAGAGAATCCAGTTAACTCTGTTGAACAGGCCCACAAGTTGCCCAAGGGCTTGTTGTTGGGTGGAGCCAGTCACTAGGGCAGGCTGCTTTCATTGGCTGAGCTGTATTAAGTCAGTGCTCTAGTGGATGGCACAGACCCTGGGCTAGCAGGCCACAGGAAGAACTCCAATGGTGTCTGCCAGTGTCTGTGTCAGCACGCCCACACCAGGTCACAATGGCCACCACCAATGTCCTAGTCCCTTGGGAGGTCTCACCTCTCACTGAGATGCACCCAGAGGCTATCAGATGAGTCTCTTTTCACCAAAGGATTGTGCACCTTTCTTTCTGGTGATTTTAGGTTAGGGGAATTGGTGTGTGGGCCATTTGAAAGCAGTTTTAATTTCTTTGTGTCCCAGATTTTCTGGGGGGTATTCCCCATTGTTGTTAGTATCCAGCAAAGTCATATATTATGATACTCACCTCAGTTGTGCTGGGTCCCAAAAATGCCAATAGTAGCAATGCTCCCCAGTTCAGGACCCCCCTCCTCCAGGGAAGGCTGCATACCTTTGGATTGCTCCTGGGTGGCTGTGAAGCATTGCAGGTTGTGAAGGTGGTATTTTTTCTCTCCAGAAGGGAATTTCTGCCTCTTCCACCTCAGTTAGGACTGTCATTTGTTGCAGGGGTTCCTCTTATCCAGTTTTCAGTTTGCTCTAAGTGTAATTTTTCAAAGATTCATTGTAAATCTGCTGTGTCTGTGGGAGGAAGTGAGTTCAGAGTCTGCCTATGCTGCCATTTTGACCTGTTCTCCTTCCCACTGTAATTTTAAATCATCTTTAGTATTATTAGTCCACTGGGACAAAAGTTTATAAGAGGAAGGACCATAGTTCTCAAATATAAATCCAACTGGATTTCCCAGGAGAGGACATTCTCAGGAATTTTGAGGAGATTAAATTCGCATGTTAAAGCACAGCTGGACAAAGATACACCAGTTGCAAGTCTGAGGTTGTTACCTGTGCTTCTGACCCACTGGCTACAGCTGTGCCAGCTGCAAGCCCCAGGTCCTTACCTGGCTACAGCTGTTTGGACAGATGACCCAAAAGGTAGAATTTGAGCACTCACCAGATAGGGAACAAACTCTCAGATGACATGAAGCAATCATAGCTGGCTCAAACAGAGAAACCCTTTCAGATGGCAATAGCCATGAGCTGACATAAGATGGTTCAAACAGGGAAAATCTTTCAGACAGCAAAAGCTGTGATTTGGATTGGAGACAATTGTCTCCTGGTCAATTGACCCAAGATTTAACTATTGCCCCCGAATTCCAAGGAAAGACAAAGACCTCAGCCAAAAGGGAGGGAGGTGAGAATCTTAGAGGACTCATGAGTGGAGCAGCTGGTGGGCCATGGAAATGATGAGCACACAAGGGGACTTGTGTTGCTGAGAAACCCGTTTCTAGGGGACACCAGCACACAAAAATGAGATCACTTCAGGTCCCACTTTTGACACCATATGTCAGTCTACAAAAACAGAAACCAGTTTAACAGGCAAAGTGTTTATTTTGGATCAAAGAATTGCAATTCAGAGAGTGACCTCACCATCATGGCAGAGTGAGTTGTTCCTTTTGTCTCTCCTCTCTAAGTTACTACCAAGCAGACATCCACTGACCAACAGAGAATTCCCTACACAGAACAACAGGATATCTGAGAGATCCATGTACCTATACATCCTAAAGTGGGTGGACCGGGCAACTGGAAGCAGTAGAACTAAGGGAGAGGTGCCCTCCGCCTCCCCAGGAGGCAGTGATCCAGGGCATGGATCCTCACAGTGCCCAGCATGACTGTGGGTGGAGGTAGGGGCAGTCCAGCTCATGCAAGTGCCCACTGAGCAGCAGCAGCCCAGCCCACAGGAATGCACCCTGCCAAGTGGCAGAACCCTGCCCACATGATGGTTGGCAGAGCAGAAGCAGTGGCAACAGCCCAACCTGCACAACTATGAGAAGATGGGGCAGGAGCAGAAAAACAGCCCCTGCCCCCCCAACAGAGCCAGTGGAATCTGTGACCAGATGCATCAGGAACCACAGCAGAACCAGTGACCCAGCCCCCAGTGGCAGCAACCTAGACACCAGCTCCACTGGCAGTGGGGGCTGCATACAAGTCCCCAGGTCCCTGGGCCCCCACTAGCAACAGCAACACACATGAACACAGCAGCCCTGGCAGTGGTGCATGGGACAGCATCATCCAAGCCCACAGAGAGCCAGTGGTGGAACACAAGGCTCAGATGACCCAAGAAGCAGCAGACATGCTCACAGCCTGGTGACCTCAGAGGGATCATTGGAGACTGCAGTGACTAGACGTGAAGCACTAGTAACCCCAGAGGCACAAGCAGCACAAGGAAGGCACTGACTATGCTTCTGGCAGAGGCACTGGAGGGTGGAAAGTGCAGGCTGTCAAATATAATCAGAAGCAGCCCAGAACCAAAGTAAGCAAAGCTGTACCCAAATAAGAAAAGGTGATTACTACCACAAATGCACCAGCAGAAGATCAATTTTTGAAACACCATGAAGAACTACAGTAACGTGGCAGAAAAGAAGGAAAATGACAACTCTCAAGAAACCAAACTTGAAGTCACAGAAGATTACAATCTCACTGATAGAGAATTCAAAATAGCTGTCATAAAGAAACTCAATGAGTTACAATAAAATTCAGAAAGACAGTTCAATGAGCTAAGGAATAAAATTAATGAACAGAAAGAATACTTCACCAAAGATATTGAATCTCTAAAGAAAAACTAAACAGAAATACTGGATAAGAAGAAAACAATCAATGAGATAAAAAAATGATGTAGAAAGCATTAAAAACAGAGCAGACTTTGTGAAGGAGAGAATTAGTGAGCTTGAAGATAGAAACCCAGAAATGATTCAGGTGGAGGAAGAGAGAGAACTAAGATTTTGTTTTTAAATGAAGAAATTCTTCAGGAAATATTCAACTCAATTAGGAAAAGTAACATAAGGATTATAGGTATCCCAGAAGGAGAAGGGAGGGAGAAAGGAGCAGAGAGCTTATTCAAAGAAATAATAGCTGACAACTTTCCAAACCTGAGGAAGGAATTGGATATGCAAGGACTTGAAGCCAACAGAACTCCTAATCAATGCAAAAAGACTTTCTCCAAGACATATAATATTCAAACTGGCAAAAGTCAATGACAAAGAAATAATATTATGAGCAGCAAGGCAGAAGAATATAACCTACAAAGAACCCTCATCAGACTTTCAGCAGACTTCTCAGCAGAAAACTTACAGGCTAGGAGAAAATGGAATGATATATTCAAAATATGGAAAGACAAAAACTATAAGCCAATAATGCTCTATCAAGTGAAATTGTCCTTCATATTTGATGGATAAATAAAAGCTTTCCCAGGTAAACAAAAGTTGAGGGAGTTCATCACCACAAGACCTGCCTTACAAGGAATGGTGAAGGGAGCCCTCCTACCTGAAACAAAAAGTCAAAGCTTTACAAATATCTGAGCAATGAGATAAATAGGCAAACAAAATCAGAAAATTGCAACTCTCTATCAGAATAGGTTAGTAAACAATTATAACATAAAAGATAAAGGGAAAGAAAGCATCAAAAATAACTATAAACACTTCAATTAAGTCATAAACTCACAACACAAAAAAGAATTGTTTGTGACAACAAAAACATAAAAGGGGAGGCAGAAAGGGATGGAATCTGCATAGGCAAACTGAAATAAGAGCCTATCAGAAAACAGGCTATCTCATCTATGAGATCTTTTATAAAAACCTCCTGGTAATCACAAAACAAAAAATCTAAGCAGAATCACAGATAATAAATAAAGAGAAAACTATCACAGAACACCACCAAGGTGAAATGGCACACAGAAATACAAGGGAAAAGAAACAATGGAAATATAGAACAACTGGAAAACAAAAGATACAATGGCAGTAGTAAGCTCTCATTTATCAATATTGCTCTAAATATAAATGGATTGAATTCACCACTCAAAAGACATAGAGTGGCTGGATGGATTAAAACACAAAACCCAACAGTGTGCTGCCTCTGGGAAACATCTCAACACTCAAGACAAACATAGACTCAGAGTGAAGGGATGGAAGATGATACGCTAACCAAATGGCAAGCAAAAGAAGATGGCTCAGCCATATTTATATCAGACAAAGCAGATTTCAAGACAGAAAAGATAATAAGAGACAAAGATGGGCATTATATAATCATAAAAGGGATATTCCACCAAGAAGATATAACACAATAATATATATGCACCTAATACAGGAGCACCAAAGTATATAAAGCAACTATTGACAGACATAAAGGGAGAAGTTGACAGTGACATAATAATAGTAGGGGACCTTAACACTCCTCTTATGTCAAGGGATAGATCATCCAGACAGAAAGTCAACAAGGAAACAGTGGTGTCAAATGAAACACTATACCAGATGGACTTAATAAATACATATATAGAACATTCCACCCAAAAACAGCAAAATACACATTCTTCTCAAGTGTACATGGGACATTTTCAAAGATAGACCATATGTTGGGAAACAAAGCAACCCTCAATAAATTTAAGAATATTGAAATCATATCAAGCATCTTTTCTGATCACAATGCTATGAAACTAGAAATCAACTACAAGAAAAGCTGGGAAAGTCATAAATATGTGGAGACTAAGCAACATGGTACTGAACAACTATTGAATCAATGAAGAAATCAGAGGAGAAATCAAAAAATACCCAGAGACAAATGAAAATGAAAACACAAGATACCAAAAATGGGATGAAACAGAAGTGGTACTAAGAGGGAAATTTACAGCAATACAGGCCTATCTCAAGAAACAAGAAAAACCTCATGTAAATAAGCTTACCCTATACCTAAAAGAACTAGAAAAAAGAAGAACAAATCCCAAAGTCACTAGAAGGAAGGAAATAATAAAAATCAGAGCAGAAATAAAAGAAATAAAAACTGAAAAACAATAGAAAGGATCAATGAAAGTAAGAGCTGCTTCTTTGTGAAGATTCATAAAATTGATAAACACTTAGCCAGACTCAGAAAGAAAAAAAGAGAGAAAATTCAAATAAATAAAATCAGAAAGAAAAGAGGAGAAATTACAATGGACACCACTGAAACACAAAGGATTATAAGAGAATACTGTGAGAAGCTATACACCAACAAACTGGATAATCTAGAAGAAACGGATAAATTCTTAGAATTATGCAACCTTCCAAAACTGAATCAAGAAGAAATAGAAAACCTGAATAGACAAATCACAAACCAAGAGATTGAAACAGTAACCACAAACCTCCCAAAAAACAAAAGTCCAGCACCATATGGTTTCTCTGGTGAACTCTACCAAACATTCAAAGATTTAACTTCTATTCTTCTCAAACTTTTCTGAAAAATTGAAGAGGATGGGATGCTTCCTAACTCACTTTGCACTAACATTACCCTGATACCAAAACCAGACAAGGACAACACAAAAAAAGAAAATTACAGGACAATATCACTGATGGACCTAGATGCAAAAATACTGAACAAAATGTTACCAAATCAAATACAAAAATACATTGAAAGGATCATACACTACTGTCAAGTGGGATTTATTCCAGGGATGAAGGGATGGTAATCATCTGCATATCAATCAATGTGATATCACATTAACAAAATGAAGATTAAAAAACACATAATCATCTCAATAGATGCAGAAAAAGCATTTAACAAGGTCCAACATCAATTTACTCTCAATAAAATGGATATAAAAAGAAAGTATCTCAGAATAGTAAAGACCATAAATGACAAACCCACAGCCAACATCATACTCAATGAAGAAATATTGAACACCTTACCTTGGAGAACAGGAGCAAGACAAGGATGCCTGCTCTCACCACTCTAATTCAATACAGTACTGGAAGATTTAGCCAGAGCAATTAGGAAATAAAAGGGATCCAAATTGGAAAGGAAGAAGTGAAACTCTCACTATTTGTGGATGACATGATTCTAATATAGAAAACCCTAAAGAATCCACCAAAAAACCATTAGAATAATCAACAAATACAGTAAAGTTGCAGGATACAAAATCAACATACAGAAATCAGTTGTATTTCTATATACTAACAATGAGCTAGCAGAAAGAGAAGTCAAGAATACAGTCCCACTTACAGTCACAACAAGAAGAATAAAATACTTAGGGATAAATTTAACCAAGGAGGTGAAAGACCTATACACTGAAAGCTATAAGACATTATTAAAAGAAATCAAAGAAGGCATAAAGAGATGGAAAGATATCCCATGCTCATGGATTGGAAGAATAAACATAGTTAAAATGTCCATATTACCTAAAGCAATGTACAGATTCAATGCAATCTCAATCAGAATCCCAATGACATTCTTCACAGAAATAGACTAAGGAATCCTAAAACTTATATGGAACAACAAAAGACCCTGAATGGCCAAAACAACCTTGAGAAGGAAGAACCAAGTTGGAAGTATCACACTCCCTGAACTCAACATACACTACAAATCTATAGTAATCAAAACAGCATGGTACTAGCACAAAAACAGACACACACATCAATGGAACAGAACTGAGAGCCCAGAAATAAAACCACACGTCTATGGATAGCTAATCCTTGACAGATAAACCAAGAACATACAATGGAGAAAGGAAAGTCTCTTCCATAGATAGTATTGGGAAGACTGGACAGCCACATGGGAAAGAATGAAAGTAAACCATTATCTTACACTGTACACAAAAATTAACTCAAAATGGATTAAGGACCTGAATGTCAGACCTGAAACCATAAAACTCCTAGAAGAAAATATAGGCAGCACACACTTCGACATCAGTCTTCGCAGCATATTTTCAAATACCACGTCTTCTCAGGCAAGAGAAACAAAAGAAAAAGTAAACAAATGGGACTACATCAGATTAAAAAGCTTCTGTACAGCAAAGGAAGCCATCAAAAAAATGAAAAGACAGCCCATCAACTGGGAGAAAATATTTGCAAATCATATAACTGACAAGGGGTTAATTTCCAAAATATATAAGGAATTCATACAACTGAACAACAAAAAAGTTAAACCAATCAAAAATGGGCAAAGGTTGTGAACAGATATTTTTCCAAAGAAGATATATGGATGGCCAACAGGCACATGAAAAGATGTTCAACATCACTAATTACTAGGGAAATGCAAATCAAAACTAAAATGAGATACCACTTCACACCTATCAGAGTGGCTATAATTACCAAGACAAGAAATAACAAGTGTTGGAGAGGATGGGGAAAAAGGGAACCCTCATACAGTGCTGGTGGGAATGCAAACTGATGCAGTCACTACGGAAAATGGTATGGAGCTTTCTCAAAAAATTAAAACTGAAAATATCCTATTATCCAGCTATTCCACTATTGAGTATTTATCCAAAGGACACAAAATCAATAATTCAAAGAGATGTATGCACCCCTATGTTCACTGCAGCATTATTCACAATAGTCAAGATGTGGAATCAACCTAAGTGTCCATTAACAGATGAATGGATAAAGAAGAGGCATTATACATACACACACACACACACACACACACACACACACACTGGAATACTACTCAGCCATAATAAATACAGAATCATGCCATTTGTGAAAATATGGATGGACCTTGAGGGTATTATGCTAAGTGAAATAAGTCAGACAAAGACAAATACAACATGATTTCACTCACATGTGGAAGATAAACACATAGATAAGGAGAACACATTAGGGGTTACCAGAGGAGAAAGAGTTGAGGGGAGGGCAAAAGGGGATAAAGGGGCACACAGGTACGGTGAAGGATAAAAACTAAACTATTGATGGTGAACATGATACAGCCTATACAGAAGCCGAGATATAATAATGTACACCTATAATTTACACAATGTTATAAGCCTATATGACCTCAATTAAAAAAAAAAGAAGAATTGCAATTCAGGGAACACAGATTCAGGCAGAAACCCAAATAGTGTCCTGTTTACAAGAAAGGACCTCAGGGTTTTTATGAGAAAAAGGGAGGAAGATGAGGTAAGTTTAATTAAAGAAGAGTCCGTTGGTGCTAGATGAGGCAAGGCTAGGATTGTCATCTAACATTAGGCAAAGGGCTAGACTTGTGTTTCATTGATTGGTTAGTGATTTGCTCATCAGCAATGTCTGATTTTGTCAGTTCTCACAAAAAGGATAGTCCTGTCCTTACGGACTGCGTGGAATGTTGGCAGTTTGGTCCAGTTTGAAAGATGAAGAAAACCAGATGCGCAAGGCAATTCCTCTGAAATGGCTTCTCTGGCTCTGTTTTAATATGGCTCTTCTCATGTCATCTTTCAGGATGTGCAGCTTTGGGAAAGTGATTTAAAATACCATCCTCAATTTCTCTAATTCTAAATTGAGTAAAAGAATATTTATCCCACAGGTCATTTTTAGGATAATAAAACAATGAGCATAAACCGATTAGTGTGGTGCTAGAATGTAGCCCATGACCAATCAGAGAGAACTAGTTTTTGCTGTTTTTATTCCACCAACATTCTTGAAGCTTCTCAGAACTCTCACCATTTGTCATCCCTCCTTACACCTTATGGTCAGACTTCTGTCTCTTCTCTCTTGGGCCCCTCCCTCCCTCATTTCTCTCACCAGTGCCTCCTTGTGCCCCCAGGGAAGCAGCAGCTCAGGCCCTAACGTGGCCTCCACCACCCACCAAGGTGTGGCTCCTCCTAGCAGTTGTCCTTTAAGGTCACTCTTGGCTTCACTCCCAAGTGGGTGGAAGCAGAGCGATGTTGGTCCACCCATAGAGCCATGCTGGGCCACATTGCCCTTCTGTCAGCCCTCCTGTTTCCAGGTAAGTCCTCAACCCCTTCCCCATTTTGGGGCACACAGGGAGGCTGTGAGGCCCCTGCTTCAGCGCCATCTCCCTCGCAGGCAACCATTCGGCGGTAAAGCTGAGGCAGGAAGCCTCGGTGGTGGTGTGCGCAGTAGCTTGGCCATTCTGCCAGGCATAGCCCACACCATGGTCCACTACATCCACTGATACCACCACCAGGAGGGCAAGGACACCAAGGGACTCCTTTGACTGGCCACGTTCAAGTCAGATGTACAGTGGGATTCCATCCTGAAAGCGAAAAAAGTCACCGCGATGGAAGCCAAGGATGACTCCTGCTGTAGCCTGTCAGTGCTGAGGCTGGAGAAGAGGGATGCAGGCGTGCACTACTGCGCTGCCTGGGACTGCACAGTCCTGTGAGCCCACCCTGGCCCCCACGCAAAAAGCACTCGGAGTCCCGGGTCTGTCCAAGCCTGGCAACTTCCACCACCTCTGGGTCCCTTGTGTTGCTCTGGGATCATCTCTCAGCATCTCGACTCTCCTGAGGCTGCATCCGCCGGCCCACTACAGATAACCTGATGAAACTAAAGAGCTGCTAGTGCCCAGGCTGGTGCAGACTCAAAGGGCCATCTAGTCAGAAGAGACCTTTCTAAAGATCATTCGGTCAGTGCTTCTGAGGTATTTGGAGGAGAATCTGTGCTGCTTAATCCAGTAGCCACCAGCCATACGTGACTTCTGAGCACTTGAAATGTAGCTAGACCAATAGCCCAAGCTGAGGTGGACTGCATGTTTAAAATACAAACCATATTTTGAAGACTTAGTATAAAAAAATAAAATATCTCATTAACAATTTTTATACTGATTGCATGTTGAAATGACAATACGTTGGATATCTTGGATTAAATAAAAATAGTTATAAAATTAATTTTACCTGTTTCTTTTTATTTTTTTAATGCAGCAGCTAAAAAGAATTTAATTTGTGGCTCAAATTGGTGACTCATTTATTTCTTTAGGATACTGCTGTTCTAGACTAACAATTTAAGAATCTTATCATCTCCCCTGAAGAATGCATAAATAAAATATTTTGCAAGTAATTTCAAGGGTAAAGGACTCTCTTTAGATTTACCACAAAATGGTTGAAATCAATTCCGAAATCCAGTTTCTAAGTTGTTCCCCCACCAACCGTCAGTTATTTTGCCCAGAGGAGTCAGCGATTAGAGGCAGAGGAAACAATATTGCCAACTTCTTAGCACCCTCGTCCATTAGCAGGCCTGACACTCAGATCATATTGGTAGATAATAATCCTCTGGCAACGTGATGCAGTCAACCCTGGATGAGACACTGGGCCCTCCGCCTTCCACTTCTCCCCCAATGCCACCTCATATGGGACTGTGGGTGGATCTCCAGTTTCTCTGGATCTCTGTTCTCTTATCTGTAAAGTGGAGTGCTTTAACTGCTAAAATTATGTGGCTCTGATTTTTGTATTAAAGCAAAATCAAAAAAAGTTATAACTATGTTCACTACCTTTTTATAAAGCCAATCAACTTCTTGGAAGGAAGAGAAAGCAAAGAAAAGGAAGGAAAGGGAAGGGAAGGGGAAGAAAAGAAAACCTGTGTTACTGATCCTCCAGTCCCAAAGAGGAAACTCCTCTGCTGCTATATGTGGGGAAGAAAAAACAAAGCTTTTTGAGGTCTGAGAGAATTGAAACACCTGTTCAATTGAAAATTCAAAGTCTATGTACTGTTTAGTAGTGTTGGTACAAATAATTAATTTAAGGAAAGTCTAAAAATCTGAAGGAAATCAGTCCCTCCGATTATTAACTCATCGTCTGTCTCCCTGAGCTTCTGTCTTTGTGGTTAGAAATTTATAATTAAGACATGCCTGCTTGAGAAACACCCAACACCCCACCCTGCACTGAAGGCCTAGGTCAAGGTTAAGACCTCCCAGTATGTGCGAGAAGGGGTCAGGGTAGAGAGGGATAAAACTTACTTTCACTCTGTCTTCAGGTTGTTCCTTCATTTTGTTTTCCTCATTGTGCTAATAAAACAGAACCCTTTTTTCTTCTTGCACCCATCTCAGTGCCTGACTCCAGGAGGAGTGAGCTCTGTGACTAGAGATAATGAGGGTCATGACCAACAGGAGAAACAAGCTCTTCCCTCATCTCCTTACAGAACATCATCCACATTTCCCAAGAGGAGCAGCCCAGTGCTCTGCTGTGAACCTTCACACCACCCTACACCCCATCTTCACCCCTCACTGACTCCTGCTTTGCCCTTTATGAGCTCTTTGACCTTGAGCGGGGTCTTAACTCTTCTAGGTGACAAAATGGAGCAAACAACAGTGCCAAAAATGTATCTCTCTCTCTGAATTACACCACTTGATTTCAGTTTCAACCTCTGAGGTGACAGACTGGCTTTTTTCTGCATGGAAATTCTACAGAGAAACATTTAGAGACCAGTTCTATATATTTCTGGAGTGATCTCGTCTTCAGGATAATCATTGCCAGATTCTTAAACTTTGATGTCTAAGAAATGGTCCCAACTTATTTCACTCTCATTTTCACTTGCTTTTGAGAACATTCCAGCTGGTCTCTCTCTAATGAGGGATTCGGCATGGCAAGGGCATAGCTGGTGCATTTCTGCTGATGCCCTGGGGCATGTTAATTGAAGGCAGCATGGCAGAGTATAACAGTGGATGGATGAGAGTATCTGATAAATATTTGGTCTATTACAACACCTGCTCAGAAGCATTGACACAGGATGCAGCATCAGTGTCCCTCTCCTCCTCCTTCTGATGCCCCCTTGCAGGGAAAGAGCGAGTCTCTCTCGTTATAGGCCACAGAACTTCTGGTCTACTGCCCTCTGCTCCTCAAAATTCAACTTCCCAGTGTTGATTATCTCAGAAATGGCATTTATTGGAAAAGAGGGAAAATAGAGCAGCTGCCTCAGGAGAAAAATCCAGGCACGGAGCTGGCTTCTTCCTCTCTTTTCTCCTTAAGAGGACCCAAGACAATCTGAGTTCACATTGACCTCACATGATCTCACATTGACATGTGACAGAGCTGGACATAAGTTTCAGGAACAACCACTGTTCAGGGTTAAAGGAGCTCTAATACAAAGATTTCAGAGAAAATCATATGGAAATTTGAAATAAGTAAAGAAGCTTAGCTGAAGAAAGGAAAAAGAGATTTCTCTAAATGTGGAAAAATGAAACACATAACATTTCACTGCTTTCCCAGGTTCCTATTTCCAAATGGTCACCAAAACATTTAACAACAAAATCTGGGGACAAAATGAAATGGTTGACAGCATGGAGAAGTTAAATTTTAAAAATGGTAGTAGCAGTAATAATGTCTAACAATTACTGAACATTTATTATATGTTAGAAACTGTACTAGGTACTTTTAGTTACTTAATCTGCATAAACTTTTGAGGTGGATGTTATTGCATCCATGATCAGATGAGGAACTTGAGGCAGAAAGAGATTAAGAAATTTGCACAGGGTCAGGCAACTTCTAAGTGATAGAGATGAACAGAGAATAGCAGCAGACATTAAAAAATGCTTCAATGGCATGGGAAGTTGCTCAGAATATAGTATGAACTGAAAGGAGACAAATACAAAACCCTACACATATTCTACATGTAGCTTATATATATATTTACAATCCACAAAATCATATTAATATCCATA
Source organism: Tapirus indicus (assembly GCA_031878705.1). NCBI lineage: Eukaryota > Metazoa > Chordata > Mammalia > Perissodactyla > Tapiridae > Tapirus > Tapirus indicus. Next base: position 79,103,715 of record CM062917.1, read on the forward strand.
TATATGCAAAGAAAAAATCTAGACATTAGCACACCATAATGATAATAGTTGTTGGTCTTGGTGACATGATCATGGGTGTTTTTATTTTCATCTTCACTCTGTTTCTCTGAGTTTCTACAATGACTACCTTTACCAGCATGTCCACGTATAACTGTGTGACTTTCATTGAGTCACATCACTCCTCTGTAACTCATTTTCCTGATCTATAAAATCAAAACTACAAACACCCATAACGTGTTTGCCGTGAAGATTAAAAAAGTGAAAAACTTTTTCATAGAAAAAAATCCTAACAAATAGAAAATGCTCCTTAAATATTTGCTATTATAAAAGTTAATATTTATTAAACATACAGTGTTTTAAAATACTATGCTGAGAAAAAGTGGTCATAAACAGCTACTAGGCAAGTAGAAACCATTCCCATTTCCACAGAAATCAAGGCACCTCCATGACTCCGTCACATTCATGCTCAAGAGCCCTAAGGAGACCACCAGCCTTAACCTGAGATCCACTGGGCATGAAGCCCACAGAAAACAGTGACCTCAGGCCTGCAGCCAGCACTAAAGGCCAAGGTCCCACCTGACCCACCACTTCCTTCCCTCTCCCCAGTTCAGGCCACACCCACTTCCAGTGACCTGAGGCATTCAGTCACCAGGTCCCCACTCTCCTGCCTTCTCCATGAGGACACAGCTTGGCAGACAAGATGTCACTGTTGGAAGCATTCATCTTCTTGTTTTTCTGGGCTGGTGAGTCACATTCCCTGACCATTTCAGTCTAGATGAGTGAGCAAAGAAATTCTTTAATGTTTCTTATATTGTCAGAAGTTCACTGGAAATTCTCTTCTTCTGCTTACAGTTGGACTTGGGTTGTCAAAAGTGGAGCAGTCCCAGATATCCATTTCCACAAAAGTAAAGAAAAGTATTGACATACATTGCAAGATATCAAGCTCAGATTTTGAAGGGGAATACATTCACTGGTACCGACAGAAACCGAATAAGGCTTTGGAGCATCTGATTTATGTGAGCTCAACAGAAACACCAGCTCAAGCTGACCTAGGAGGGAAGAATAATAAACTTGAGGCAAGAAAGGATTCTGAAACTTCCACTTCAATCTTGATCATAAAAGTCATAGAAAAAGAAGATGCAGCCATTTACTACTGTGCTGGATGGCACCACAGTACTGGAACTGTTGAGACAACCCACACAAGATCTCCTCCTTGGGTCTGTGCCCATCCACATCCTTCCCAACAGTGGCAACCACAGCCAGGCCCCAGCTGGGCTCCCAGCCTCAGCCTCTCCTTCTCTGCAGCACTTCTGGAGCTTTCCAGGAAGCCATTTTGGATTATGCTTGCACATTAGCTTCCAGCTGACCCCAGGAATTGTGCTGCCAAAGCTTTATCTGACACTAGTTCTCAACAAATTACAGTCCTGTCTGGGGACTGAGAGCACAATGGCTGTGTCACTGTCCATCACCTCACCATCCAGAGACTCTCAGTAAGTGGGCAAGGTTCAGAATGAGAGAGGGAATCACCATGAGCCATTATTATCAAATATACTCAAGACAACCCCTCTGCAATATAACCATTATCGGTCCATTTTACAACTAAAGAAATTAAAGTTTAGAGAATTTATGCTTAATGATCAGCCAAAGACAAGAAGTCCCTGCTTTTTGAACTGGACTGTGAAGCCACACTGAAAAGTTTAAGGATTACAGTTCTTTAAGTGAACACTAGGGTATCTGGTGTAAATTGGGGATGGAGTAATGCCATTTTTTGAGAAGGTGTGGGGAGGATTCTGCCCATATGATGTCATGAGAACAGAGCTCATTGAGACCATTAGATGAGCCCACCACATTGGGTAACCCTTGATCTGCTTGTGAAAGAAGAGAAAGAATCTGCCAAGACCAGAAGAGCTAACACACGTGTGTGTGTGTGTGTGTGTGTGTGTGTGTGTGTGTGTGTGTGTGTGTGTATGTCCTCTATCACTGTTCTCAATTCTTTGAATATATTAGCTCCTTTAACCCACACTACCTACAAGGTCTGTTCTGTTATCATCAAGCATATTTGACTCAAGGTATGTGAAGTACCAAGTGGTTCAGTCACTTGTCCAGTCACACAGCTGGTACGTGGCCAGTTGGAAGAGTAGGGTAGGGACCCAGATAATCAGGTTCTTCTTGCCTCTTACACTAACCACTTCTTAATTGCAGGACAATAAAAGAAACAATAGGTTGTTCCCATCCCCATAAAGGAGACAGAACTAACCATTATGGAACATTAACAGAAAAAAAATTTTATTATGTGCTGAAGCTCATGCCCAGGATTTGAATGATTAGGTGTCTTCACACGATAAATAAAATGCCAATAAATTGTCAATCGACTTTTCAATCTAAAACGATAAAAAATCCTTATTTTCTATTTCTAACAGTGGTATCTGCAGTGGGCTTCTGGTAAGAATATAGATATCTCCTTGCAAGTTTCTTATAGGTACTAAAAATTCCCCAAATAATATCAACATATTCATTCCCTCCAGTCCATATTTCAAGGGTCCACAGTCTATTGTTCAAATTTGAGATGTACTGGAAGGAAAAAGGAGGCATTTGCAGGTCAGGCTGACACAAGAGATGGAATTAGACACGTGATCCTTCAGCCCTTCTTCTCCCACCTCTGGTGGCTCATATTTCTTTGATTTACATCCTCACCTACACTATCTATCACCATGACCTAATGGGGGGACCATTGCCTTCTTGAGCCTAAACAGAACCTTCTTAGTGCCTTACATTTTTTACACAAGGAAATTAGAGACCAGAATCTGAGTGGAACACATGAAATGTTAGAAGATGAGCCCTTTCCAGCACATGGAAATTGTGGATTAAGCTTCTCAAATATCTTTGGTGAATTCTTTGCATGGATTTTCTCATGTACTGTACAGAGGAACAGTGGACCTTAGTGAAATAGTGTTTTCAGTGGAACAGACCTCAGGAGATAGAAGTGATGTCAGCTTTTCCATATAATCCCTAAAAAATAGTGACAAATTCAATGATGAATAAAGGGAAAGAAGCAAATAATTTATGTTGCATTCAAATGTAGAATATTACAAAGCCATCAAAAATGGCATATTTGAAGATTTATTAATAAAAGTGACAGTGTTTATATTCACATATCAAAAAATCACATTAAGTATGAATGAATATATATTAAATCTCAAATATGTGTCTATGCTGATGGAAGAAACAAAATGAAAAGAAATATTTGAATTTTAAGGTAGGGTTTTTTTCTTGATAGGGTGAATAGGTTATGTTCTTGTTCTGCTCCAGAAAGGAAGATTATAGACCATTCCACTCTGTTAGATCATGTTACAGATGAGGCAGCACAGTTCCTTTTACACAGACCTCAGATCCCCCTGGGGGGAAGTGGATGATCCCACAAGAAGGTGGGTACTCCTATCAGGATCCTTTCCCTGGGATTCACCTGTGAGCCTGATGAAGATCACAGCCGCCATTTATTCAGAGATACTGTTCCTTCTCAGTCACTGTTCTAGTCCTTCAGGTATAATTCATCTCATGCTTGTGACAATCTGTTGACATTGGTGCTATCATGATTCCATTTTATAGATGAGGAAACAGGGGCATAGAGATGTTATTTACTTTGTCAAGGAGTAATTGAATGGGGATGGAGGGCTGGGTTTCCAGCTTCAGTGTCTGTCCTCATAACCACTGTGCTATCCTGCCTCTGAAACACACGCTATAGAAATGGCATCTAATTTGTGGTCCCTACAGCTAAAGAGAAAACAAACACTTATTCAAAAATAATTACTGAAACAAATAGATTACTATTCTATGCTGAGCCTGAATTTAATGTTGTCTCCCTAGAATGAATATAAATACCATGGCTGATTGGACTTTCAAGATATAAAACAATATAAATATAATAAAATATAAAACAAAAACAATAATATATTTTCTTATGTTTTTGAAATAACAGAAATAAATGAAAAAATAAACCTTTTCCTTTAGGACATTTATAATAAAACATCTGCCTCTGACATTCCTGGAATGCAGCCACGCCTATTCATGTATGTACTGTCTATGACTGCTTTTGAGCTACAGTGACAAAGGTGAGTGATCACAACAGCAATCTTGTGGCCCACAAAGTCAAACATATTTGTTATTTGACCCTCTACAGAAAAAATTTGCCATCCGTGGAGATAGGGGATGAGTTTATAACTTTAACTAAAATTCAAGATGCAGTAAGAGAAAATATTGATAAATTTTGCTACATGAAAATGAAAACAAAACTTGCATGGCAAATGGCAACATAAGTTAGATCAAAGGACAAATGAGGAACCATTAGAAAATATTTGCAACCTGTTTAACAGATAAAGGCCTACTATCCCTAATATAAATATACATTTTAAAAATAGAGGGGAAACATTTAAAATATCCTATTGGAAGATGGCAAAAGACATGAAGAGCTAATTCATGAAGAGAGATTTAAAAATAGCTCTTAAACACATAAAAAGATACCCATCTTCACTTATCATAAGATAAATGCAAATTAAAATGACATTGAGATACCATTTATAACCCATGAGATGGGCAATAATTGACAAGTTTGACAATACACTATGCTGGTGAAACTGTGGGGGAAAATAGGCAGTCTTAAACATTATTGGTAAAGATGCAAAATACAAACATTTTTGTAGGGGAATTTAGAAATATCTTTCAAACTTCATATGCATTTGCCTTTAACCTAGCAAAAGCACCTTTAGAAATTTAACCTGAAAACACAATTTTCAACAGTATGAAAATACATATGCACAGTTATTCATTGTGTAAACTGCAAAATATTGGAAATTACATAAATATCCAAACATAGGAGATTGTTTGAATAAATTATGGCACATAGACAAATTGGAGTACTATACAGCTGTAAAGTAGAATGAGGGATGCAAAATCAATAGTAATTCTATATACTGATCACAAATCACAATTGGAAAATGAAAGTTAAAAAACAGCAAGAATAACAATATCAAAAAGCTTATATGATATTTAGAGATAAGTTTAACAAGAAATGTGAAGGATTTCTGTGCGGAAAACTACAAAACTAATGGCAAAAATCAACGAAGACCAACATAAATGGACAGACATACCATGTTCATGAATTGGAAGACTCAATATATTTAGGATGTCAAATTTTCCCTAAACTGATAAGTAGATTCAATGTAATCACAAACAAAATCACAGGAGGACTTTTTCTAGAAATTAACAAGCTGGTAGTAAAATTTATATGAGAAGACAAAGGACATAGAATAGCCAAAACAGTTTTGAAAAGATTTTGAAGACATTATTAAACTACAATGATCAAGAAAGTGGGTATTGGTGAAAAGATTGGTACTTAAATAAGAGAAACAGAATAAATAATCTGGAAGTAGACTCTTACATAAATGGTTAAATTTTAACAAAGGTACCAGGGAAATCCAATGGACAAAGGATAGGTTTTTCAACAAATGATTTTGGAAAAATCGTTCATCTATGTGGGAAAAAATTAATTTCAGTCCTTACCAAGCACCATGTACCAATATTAACTTGAAATGGATTATAGGCCTACACATAAAACTTAAAAGAAGAAACCTTCCAGATGAAAATACAGGAAAAAAATCTTTATTGCCTCTTTTGCCTATGAAAGCAAAGATTTTGCAGATAGGAAACAAAAGGCAAAATCATGAAAGAAACATCGATAAATGGCACTATCTCAAAATTAACATTTCCACTCTTTTCAAGACTGATAAGAAAATGGAAAGAAAAGCCACAGATTTGGAGAAAATATTTTCAAAACTCATATCAGAGAAAAGATCAGTGTCCAGAATATATAAAGAATTCTGACAACTCAATAACAAGGAAAGCAACCCTTTAAAAAATTGGAAAAAAATTATCAACATGTGCTCAGAGACATAGGGAGATGGAAATGACATTGCTTCTGTCTTACAACAACATCAGAAAAAGTTGGGCAAACTGAAAATTAATGATTTTTCTTGAACCCATCAGAGAACTGAGGTTGCAGGGCAGGTGACTCAGACAAAATCTGGAGACAGGCACTTGCATGGAGAAATAGGAGCTGAGCATTTGGTTACCTTGGATAGATGTCATCAAACACATTAAGCTGGTCCAAAAATTAAACTATAAATTTTTAATGAAACAGGAGCTGAGTACAGACTAGTAAGAGAGTGTGAACCCTTGGGGACCACAAATATAGGGCATTTCCCACCATTTTTTAGGCTTCTTCAAAACCCAACATGATGCTTGCAGGGAAGATCAGGGAGGATCCACAGAAAACTTCCTCCTTGGTGCTGATCATGAGAGGAAAACAGCAGCCACTGCCAAAATCCACCTAGACCTAATGCATCCCATCTCCACTGCAGAAAAAAACAACCACCTAATCTTCAGGAGAAGGCACTGGTGAAGTCCCACTGCAGTTAGGGGAGAGGAAAGGAGGATACCACCAAAACTTTGCCCAGAACCATCTCTCTTATCACCACAAAGTGACAAGTTTTCATCTGCAGAAGGGTGGGCATCAAAACCATAGCCTGAAGTAGGTGGATAACCACTGCATCTAGGGAGGGGGAACCAGGGTTAAACATGCCCCACCTCTGGAAGAGGGGAAGGAACACTGGTGAGGGCCACATCCTCAAGACCCAGTTTCACTTACCTGTTTATGATGGAGTCTAAGTCAAAATATCAGAGAATGTCTCACTTCCCCACCTCTGACCACTATGCTACCAAACCTTGAGGAGAAATATGGTGGATACAGAAAAATAATAGCTAAGAGAGCTTCAAGAGACAGACTGTTTATGGGGAGAATTACAAAGGGAAGACTCAAAGCCAAGTGAGAAGACAAAAACAATGTATGGCTAGAGAAATTTTAAGCCTTTGAACCCTAAAAACAACAAACTCCAGCCCTGATAACTTAGCAACAATAAACTTCAAACCCAGTCTAACTCTTGATAGATTAACACAAACCCCCACACTAAAAACCTAGAAGAAGGAAAGGTATGCTCGTTTTCAAGCATAAAAGATATTTACCTCCGTGTCGATTGTACTATAAAATATGTCTGGCTTTCAACCAAAAGCTTCAGAGATGTACACAAAGGCAAGAAGACACAAAGCAATCATCAGAACTAGACTGAGACATGATACAGATGTTGGAACAATCAGGGAATTTAAACTATGATTAATATATTAAGAGGTCTAATGGAAAATGTAGACAACATGCAAGATCAGAGAGGTAATTTCAACAGAGAGATGGAAATTATGAGAAAGAATCAAAAAGAAATGCAAGAAATAAAAAACACAGAGAAAGCCTTTGAAAGCTCACCAGTAGACTCAGTAGACATAAGGAAAGAATTAGTTAACGTGAAGATAGGCCATTAGAAATTACCCAACTGCAACACAAGGAGATGAGATAGAGATAGAGAGAAAGAGAGAGAGAGAGGAAGCAGAATATCATAAATCACAGAAGAACAGACCTGTGGACAATATCTAATTTTCAAACATATTTGTAATGAGAATCCCAGAAGCAGAAGAAAAGGCCAATGGGGGAGAAGGAATATTTGAAGAAGTAATCCCTGAAAATCTTCCAGAATTAGTAATAGATACCAAAAGCAAAGATAAAAAGAAAATCTTGAAGGCAGCTGGAGGGGAAAAAATAGTGGACTTCCATCAGAAACAATGTAAGCAAGAAGACATTGGATTGAAATCTTTAAAGCATTAAAAGAAAAGAACTGACAACCTAGCAAAAATATCCTTCAAAAGTAAAGGAGAAATAAAGACTTTGTCAGGAAAAAAAAACAAAAATTGAGAGAATTTATTGACAGCAAACATCCTCTATAAGAAAAGTTGAAAGTTATTCAGGCATAAAAAATATGGTATAAATCAAAACCATGAATCTACACAAAGAAATAATAAGCACTGGAAATAGAATAAATGAAGGTAACATATAGTCTTTAAAATCTTGTTTTTAATTGCTCTAAAATGGGAGTTGGCAAACTTTTTTTGTAAAGGACCAGATATTATTTTCAGGTTTGTGGGCCGTGTAGCCTTGTCCCAACTCCTTAGTTTTGCCATTGCAGCACAAATGTCATTGTGACTATTAGACCTGGAGGCACAGGGAACTGTTGTGACAGCTGGGAGGGCATCTGTATTGAGAGGCCACCTGACAGGAGCTGCTGCCTTTTGCCTCAGGATTTGAGTATCATTAGTTTATTTGGGAGATACAGGCAACACACAGGGCAGTAAGGAAGTGAAACAGGGGAGAGAAGGCAGGTGATAAAGGGTGTTTTAGTGACCAGCTGCTGAGTGAGCAACTGGAGAGTAATAGGGTTCAAAAGCAGAGTGATATATGAAGTAATGAATTTCTTGTTCTGGTCTTATGTTTTGTGGGACTAGCCATGTAAAGTAAATAGAATCTGTGGAACCCTAAGTGATCTGTTAGTCAATGTGGAGGTGAACCAGGGAATCTTGTCAAGATTTAGAACACTGCAAGGAAGTCATTACAGAGTAGAAAAAATTTCATGGCATCATATGAAGTAATAAAGACAGAGCATAAAATTGAATATATAATATTATTATATCTGTGGGAAACAAATTTATAAAAAGCAAAGAAATTAATGTGCAAGGGAATATACCAAACTGTTAACAGTAGTTATCTCCAGTGATGGGACAAAAAGCAATTGCTTTCTCTTCTATTTATGTTTCTTTATGATCTGTACTGAGTATGTATTCATTTTATAATAGAAAATAACAAGAGTTTTTGTTTTTAGGGTGTATTAAGGTACTGCAAGGGCACAGTATCTCTGTAGTTCCCATTTAATGGTGACATTCAAAACTAAGGGAATATGAAATGTTTCCTTTGCCTGGGTTATTTAAAGGATAAAGCTGAGTCATACCTAAGTAAATTCTCCCTATGTCCACAATTTCCTGATAAAGTGTAGTGATGTACAATGATGTTAGAATAGAACAGTTACCAAGAGGATCCTCAAATGTAGACTAGGTTCTCTCTCTCTCACTCCTCTCTCTCTCTCCATCTCTCTATCTTCCTCTCTCTCTGTTTTAGATGAATAAAGGATTTAAATTCTTTAATAATAAAATGGCTTCTTTACATTAATATCATTGGGTGGAAACAATCACACAGTAATGAGAGAAATCTGCTGATGAATTGAGTTAGCAGTCTTATTTCCAAAGAATGTTTGGGGGAAATACCATAGATCCCTTTCCCTGAAGCCTATGGGTCTTAGTTGTGTGTTCAGAGCACCACTTCCGCTGACTAAATCAGCCCTTGGATCTGCTTCACCATCTCTGGGAAGCCTCCTGGGATGGAAACAATTATCCAAAGCTCCAAATGATTTTTTTACTTTCAAGGAGGAGAGAAGGAGGGAGGGTGGGAGAAAGGTATAAGGAAGGAAGGATGGGTGGATGGATGGAAGATACAAGGCCTTTTGAGTAATATATATGGGTTTCAAATTCCTGCTCAGCCCCTCACTGACAGCACGATTTAGGTAAGTTACTAAACCATTTTCATTTTGTTTTCCCAATTTTAAGTGGGCATAGTGTTAACAACCTCATAGGGTTGCTGAGGACTGAATGAGATTTCCTTTATGACAGTCTAAATATAGTGTTCAATGAATCACAGTGTCCTTTCCCATTATAACTCAATCACTCCATTGAGCCATCTCAGCTAAAATGGGAACTCTTTAAAAATCACATTGTACATTGCCTCCAAACAAAAGTAAAGTGTAGCTTTAGTTCTGACAAACTAAGAATTGTGAAAAGGAAAAGAGTGGAGGATAATGAACCAAGGGCATTTTTTCCTCCAACATCTTTCTTCATTCACAACAGAGTACAGTAACATCATAGTATCTAAAGCAATAACTACAGTAATTGTTAATAATCACCAAACTTTGTGAACTTTCTGCAAACTACTGATCTATAAAAGTTCATCCTTCTGTATAAGGTTGTGGGATTATTATCTCACTTGTTAGTACATAAAATAATGATACTTTCCTTCCAATTCTCATGACAGTCATACATAACTACCCAAATTCTCACAAAATGCCATGAAAAATAGTTCAATAATAGGTGTATCTGAAGTAATACTTAAAGGAAAAATGAGAGGGAATTACACCCAAGGCAAAGTTGACATTTAATTATTATAACATAGGTATTTTCATGAAGTCTTCCAGGATCTGAGAGTTTCTTTATACCAGGAACATGGTAAAATAACTGTGGCAGGGTGACATCAGCAACATGGCAGAGTAAGCTGTTCCCTTCATCTCTCTGCCTTCAACCTACAAGTAAATGGACATTTATTGATCAGTGGAGGATACTCACACAGCACATCAGGATGAGAGACCCACACAGCTATACATCTGAAGGTGGATGGACTACCCCCAGGGAAGTGGTGGAGATAGGTGAGCACTCTCTTGCCTCCTGGCAGCCCTGTACATGTGTGCAATTGCTCCCCCAGCTGGAGCACCATAGCACAACTGTAGCCCCTTGGTGGGACTGTGGGAGCAGGTGGCAGTAATCCTGAGCCCCCACACGATTGCTTTCTCACCCAGTGGGAGAGCCCACAGTGCTGCCACATTCCCAGGGAGTGGCTTAAGGCTCATACCCAGTGGGGAGGCCCAACCCACCAAACACAATTGTTGGTGCAAACTAGGAGGAAACAGCAGAGATTGGCACAGCCAGGTGAGCAAGTTCCTGGCTGCTATAGTACTGCTGCAGCCTTGAAGGGGAGAGTGCATCTCAGCAGGACTGTGGGAGCAGTCAGCAGCAGCCCTGAGCCCCTGTGTGATCATTTTCCCATTTGGTGGGAGAGCCCAAGGGGCTGCTATGGTCCCAAAGAGTGGCTCAGGCTGACAGGTACAGCTGACAAGGATCATAGCAGGCTCAGAATACACAGGTCCTGCTCCCCCCAGGGGTGGCAGGTGGAACCTGTGACCAGATACCATCAATATGGTAGGGCACACGATGCTAAGGCACAATATGCTATAAAATAGAATGAAGAAGTATATTAATACACCAGACCAGAAGGAAAAAGATGAAGGCCCAGAAGTCAATCCTGAAGGCACAGAAATCTACAATCTAAATGACAGAGAATTCAAAATAACTATCATTAAAAAGTTCAATGAGTTACAAGACAACTCAGAAAGACAGTTCAATGAAATCAGGAACAAAATTAACGAACAGAGGGAATTCTTCAAAACAGAGATTTAACCTATAAAGAAAAACCAATCAGAAATGTTGGAGATGAAAAACACAATGAATGAGATAAAGAAAAATCTGGAGTCCTTACATAGGAGACCTGATATTATGGAGGATAGAATTAGCATTTTGGGGATAGGAATATAGAAATGCTTCAGATGGAGGAGGAGAGAAAACTAAGACTAACAAGAAATGAAGAAATTCTCTGAGAAATGCCTGACTCAACTAGGAAATGCAACATAAGGATTATAGGTATTCCAGAGGGAAGAGACAGGAGAAAGGAGCAGAGAGTTTGTTCAAAGAAATAAGAGCTGAGAACTTCCCAAACCTGGGGAAGGAGCTGGAATTACAAGAAAAAGAAGCTGATAGAACTTCTAATTACATCAATGTAAAAAGACCTTCTCCAAGTTATATATTAGTAACAATGACAAAAGTCAATGACAAAGAAAAAATATTAAGGGCAGCAAGGCAGAAGAAAATAATCTACAAAGGAACCCCTATCAGGCTTTCAGTGGATTTCTCAGCAGAAACCTTACAGACTAGGAGAGAGTGGATTGATATGTTCAAAATTCTGAAAGACAAAAACTTTCAGCCAAGAATTCTCCACCCAGCAAAAACATACTTCAGATATGATGGAGAAATGAAAGCTTTCCCATTTAAACAAAAGGTGAAGGGAGTTCATTGCCACAAGCCACCCCCCCCAAGGTATGATCAAGAAGACTCTCATACTTGAACAAAAAGAAAAAAAGAAGAAAGGAGTCACAAAGCCTTGAACAAGAAGATAAATAGGCAGGCAAAACCAGAAAATTGAAACTCTCTATCACAACAGATTAGCAAACACTTAATTATAACTCTAAAGATAAGGGGAAGGAAAATATCAAAAATAAAATATAATCAAATCATTTAACCACAAACTCACAACACAAAACAGAATAAGTTGTGACAACAACTTAGAAGGGAAAGAAGAAGGGGATGGAACCCAGTTAGACTAAAGTAATAAGATGCTATCAGAAAATGGACTATCTCACCTATGAGATCTTTTATACAAAACTCATGGTAACCACTAAACAAAAAATCAGAACAGAGACACAAATGATAAATGAAGACAAAACCATCATAGTGGGCCACCAAACTGAACTGGCAGTCTGAAATACACAGGATGAGAAAAAGGGAAATACAGAACAATTGGAAAACAAGTGATAAAATGTCAGTATATCATATCAACAACCACTCTAAATGTAATGGATTGTATTCTGCAATAAAAAGACACAAAGTTGTTGGATTGATTCAAAAACAAGACCCAACAATATGCTACCTCCAGGAAACACATCTTCTCTCTAAAGACAAACACAGGCTCAGAGTGAAGGGATAGAAGATGAAACTCAAAGCTAATGGCAAACAAAAGAAAGCAGCTGTTGCTATACTAGTATCAGACAAAGTAGACTTCAAGATAAAAATGACAATGAGAGACAAACAGGGGCAGTATATAATGATAAAAGGGACACTCCACAAAGAGAACATAACACCTAAATATATATGCACTTAACACAGGAGCACGAAAGTACATAAAGCAACTATTAATTGACCTAAAAGGAGACATTAACAGCAACACAATAATAGTAGGGGACCTTAACACCCTATTTTAATCAATGGATAGATCATCCAGACAAAAAGTCAACAAGAAACTAGTGGAACTAAACAAAGAACTAGACCAGATGGGCTTAATAGATATATATAGAACACTCCATCCAAAATCAACAGAATACACATTCTTCTCAAGTGTCCACAGAACATTCTCAAAGATAGACCATATGTTGAGAAATAAGGCAAGCCTCAATAAATTTAAGAAGATTGAATACATATCAAGCTTCTTTTCTGATCATAATGCTATGAAACTAGAAATCAACTGCAAGAAAAAAGCTAGGAAAGTGACAAACATGAGGAGACTAAACAACATGCTACTGAACAACCAATGGATCCTTGAAGAAATTAAAGGAGAAATCAAAAAACATCCAGAGACAAACGAAAATGAAAATATACCATAACAAGTCATATGGGATGCAGCAAAAGCCATCCTAAGAGGAAAATTCATAGCCATACAGAACCACCTTAACAAACAAGAAAAAACTCAAATAAGCAATCTTAAACTACACCTAAAAGAACTACAAAGTGAAGAACAAACAAAGCCCAAAGTCAGCAGAAGGAAGGAAATAAAAAAAATTAGAGCAGAAATAAATGAAATTGAAACCAAAAAACAGTAGAAAGGATCTATGAAATGAAGAGTTGGTTCTTTGAGAAGATAAACAAAATTGACAAACCCTTAGCCAGACTCACTAAAATAGAGAGAGAGAAGGCTCAAATAAATCAAATTAGAAATGAAAGAGGAAAAGTTACAATGGATAACACAGAAATACAAAGGATTACAAAAGAATACTACGGAAAACTATATGCCAACAAATTAGACAATCTAGAAGAAATGGATAAATTATTAGACTCATACAACCTCCCAAAACTGAACCAAGAAGAAATAAAGAATCTGAATAGACCAATCACAAGCAAAGAAGTTGAAACAGTAATCAAAAACCTCCCATAAAAGTCCAGGACCAGATGACTTTGCTGGTGAATTCTACCAAACATTCAAAGAAGATTTAATACCTATTCTTCTCAAACTATTCCAAAAAATTGAAGAAGATGGAACACTTCCTAACACACTTTATGAGGCCAACAACACCTTGATCCCAAAGTCAGACAAGGACAAAGCAAAGAAGGAAAATTACAATCCAATATCACTGATGAACATAGATGCAAAAATCCTCAACAAAATATTGGCAAACCAAATCCAGCAATACAACAAAAGGATCATACACCATGATTGAGTGAGATATATACCAGGAATGCAGGGGTGGTTCAACATCCACAAATCAATCAACGTGATACACCACATTAACAAAATGAGGAATAAAAACCACATGATCATCTCAATAGATACTGAAAAAGCATTTGACAAAATACAACATCCATTTCTGATAAAAACTCTCAAAAATGGGTATGGAAGGAAAGTACCTTAACAGAATAAAGGCCATATATGACAAACTCACAGGCAACATCATACTCAATGGGGTAAAATTGAAAGCCATTCCTCTGAGAACAGGAACAAGACAAGGCTGCCCACTCTCATCAGTCTTATTCAACTTGATACTGGAGGTTTTGGCCAGAGCAATTAAGAAATAAATGGTATCCAAATATGCAAGGAAGAAGTGAAACTCTCACTGTTTTCAGACATGATACTATATAGAGAGACATATTTTTTTTTTTTTTGAGGAAGACTGGCTCTGAGCTAACATCCATCACCAATCCTCCTCTTTTTGCTGGGGAAGGTTAGCCCTGAGCCAACATCTGTGCCCATCTTCCTCCATTTTTTGGATATGGGATGCCCCCATGGCATAGCTTGATAAGTGGTGCATTGGTCTACACCTGGGATCAGAACCTGTGAACCCTGGGCCGCTGAAGCAGAGCATTCAAACTTAACCACTACTCCACTGGGCCGGCCCCCTAGACATGATTTTATATATAGACAGCATATATATAGCCAACAACATGTCTATATATAGACAACAACATGATTTTATATATAGAAAACCCTAAAGAATGCATCAGAAAACTATTAGAAATAATCAACTACAGCAAAGTTGAGGGTAGAAAATCAACTTACAAAAATCAGTTGCATTTCTATACTCTAATAATGAATTAACAGAAAGAGAACTCAAGAATACAATCCCATTTACAACTGCAACAAAAAGAATAAAATACCTAGGAAGAAATTTAACCAAGGAGATGAAAGACCTATATGATGAAAACTATAAGGCACTATTGAAAGAAATCAGTGATGACATAAGGAATGGAAAGATATTCCATGCACATGGGTTGGAAGAATAAACATAGTTAAAATGTCCATACTACCTAAAGCTATCTACAGATTCAATGCAATCCCAATCAGAATCCCAATGACATTCTTTGTGGAAATAGAACAAAGAATCCTAAAATTTATATGGAGCAAAAAAAGACCCTGAATATCTAAAGCAATCCTGAGAAAAAAGAACAAAGCTGGAGGCATCACAATTCCTGACTTCAAAATATACCACAAAGCTATAGTAATCAAACAGCATGGTACTGGGGCCAGCCCCATGGCCTAGTGGTTAAGTTTGCATGCTCTGCTTTGGCAGCCTGGGTTCAATTCCCAGGTGTGGACCTATACCACTCGTCAGTGGCCATGCTGTGGCAGTGACCCACATACAAAAAAATAGAGAAAGGTTAGCAACAGATGTTAGCTGAGGGTGAATCGTCCTCAAGCAAAAAATAATAATAATAATACAATTTAATTTATAACTACAACAAAAGAATAAAATACCTAGGAATGAACTTAACCAAGGAGGTGAAAGCCCTGCACACTGAAAACTATAAGATGTTGTTGAAAGAAATCAAAGAAGGCACAAAGAAATGGAAAGATATTCTGTGCTCATGTATTGGAAGAATTAATATAGCTAAAATGTCCACATTACCTAAAACAACCCACAGATTCAATGCTCTCCCTACCAAAATCCCAATGACATTTTTCATGGAAATGGAAGAAAAAATCCTAAAATTTATATGAAACAACAAAGATCCCAAAGAGACAAAGCAATCTGAGAAAAAAGAACAAAGCTGGAGGTGTCACACTCCCTGAATTCAAAATATACTACAAAGCTATAGTAATCAAAACAGCATGGTACTGACTGAAAAACAGGCTCACAGATCAATGGAACAGAATTGAGAACCCAGGAATAAAATCACACACCTATGGACAGCTAATCTTCAACAAAGGAGCCAAGAACATACAATAGAAAAAGGACAGTCTCTTCAATAAATGGTGTTGAGAAAACTGTGGACAGCCACATGCAAAGGAGTGAAAGTAGACTATTATTTTACATTATACACAAAAATTAACTCAAAATGGATTAAAGACTCGAATGTAAGTCCTGAAAACATAAATCTCCTAGAAGAAAACACAGGCAGTACACTCTTTGAAATCAGTCTTAGCAGTATCTTTTAGAATACCATGTCTTCTAGAAATTTGATGGCTTTTAATTAAACCTGGTACATGAGTAAATTATGGAGACTTCTGGTAAGAAAGATGGCTGGGGTTGTCAATGCAAAATGAAATTATTATCTGACATGTACAAGAGATAAAATTACATACTATCTGGAGCCACTAGCTTTCACAGTCTGCCATAATGTTGATTTCACCCTTTGCTTAGATAATATCAGATATATTTCTGTATAACACAATGAATTATCAGCAAGTCTGATTTTACAAGTTTATAAAAACTCAGGACAGGAGTTGAGAGAGCCCAGGTCATTTCATTTTCAAGTGGATTCTTCCTGTTATCAATTTCACCATCTGTCTTCATTCTGAACTTGATGATCTTCTAGTCTCTTAGGGCTTCTTTTGCATGTTGGGTAACTAACATGCTACTATGTACAATTCAGATACTTCTTAATTTATACAGCACCCACAGGCAAACATGTTTGGTGAAGCACTTGTTTCTTTTTTGAAAATAAGGGTGTGTTGGTCTGTTCTGAACAGGTATGCATGAAAGGCACTTGCATGTGGAAAAATCTCTCTTGAAAAATAAACACTCTACCTTAGCTCTGAATCTCCTCCCCACTTCTTTCTCCCTCCTCCAAGACTACAAGCTAGGGTTCTTTGTTTTCTAATAATGAAAGGGAAGGAAATTCATAAAGATGGGGTCTGCTATGAATTAGGCACCATCCACACATTTATCTTTGTTCAGCTCCAGCTGTACAATGGTTATTACTATTAAAAGGCAGAGAAGGAAATCGAGAGTCAAGGAGTTCAAACTGAGCATGGATCTGAGTTCAAGTTCACAGGATTCCAAACCCTGTTCTTTTAACCACTTCACACTTCTTGAATGTTGAAGATGTGTGTGGCAGGGACAATTCTGGTTCTCTTCCAGATCTATATAATATAGAGAATCTGTATTTCAAATGGTCAAGTATAAGATATTGTATGTTGCTTCCTGAGAATCACAGGAAATATCAAAATAAATTTAAAGTAGGTGAAATGGTTCATTTGCATATTCTAAAAAGCAATGAGCATTCAGTGCAAGCATCTAACAAAAGAATCTGTGAGGACTGGGTCCAGTTTAATCCAAACATCCAACTAGATCCCACAATTTAGCTTCTTTTCACTTGTCCTTGAATTACACTAGGATATTAAAGTGTCCATGGAAACATTTGGGGCATGCAGTCCAGAATTATAATTTTAAGTGGCTATTTCTGTCACGAGCTTTGCTGAACACTCTGCATGTGTAAGCTGGAAAATAAAGAGTTTCTAAACTTGCATTAAGTTGCACAGAGGAGTGGGAGTCCTCTGTGTTGGATCTAAAAGTTTTGGTTGGGGGCTCTGTCTTGACAGCCAATTCTAGACCCAGGTGGTGCCCCATGGGATTTGGTCTGGTTTGTGGTTCACTTTCTGGCAGATGAAACCACAGTTCCCAGGGTTTCCTGTCTCCTCCTTTCAGATCTCATATCATGGGAAATGCCTAAAGAATAGTTGGGTTTACTTATCTCCTCCTCTTGATACCAGAGGGAGCAAAAGATGTGGAAGGTCAAGGAACCACCAACTGCTAGACAAAACGTTCTTGCCATTGTGTTAAATGATAAAGTACTCCTTTTCCCTTTACTGAGTCAGGGAAATTTGGGGAGAAAAATAATACAAATTGTGGGGATTGTGGTAAAGGAGTGGGATTAGAATTGATAATTTTGTTTGAGCTACTTTTAGACATCCAAGACAGGAATTTAGCTGCAACATAATGGTATAGATTCTGTTGTTATTGCCATTGTTGGTATTTTCAAGGTGTGGCTGGTAAGACTTTGGACATGAAGAAGTCCTGAGTCCCTCTAACAAAGCAGAAAGCAGATCAGGGTTACCAAACTTGAAACCAAGTTCATGACCATCCAGTTAGGATTGATCCTGGGTATCAGAGCAAAAAGTAGAGCATTGGGGCTTTTGTTCTGCAGGTCCTTCTGTAACTGGCAAAGAATTTACAAATATGTTCATGAAGAAACCAGTCTCCACTTCCTCCATGCCCATATATTTGAAGTGTATGGCAAGAAAACTATTTCAATTATTGGGGATTTTAGAACAGATAGAAAGCAACAGGAATGAGGGAGGTAAATATCCATGAGAAAACAACAGGGAGGTAGATGCAGCTGGGGGTCCATCCCCTACTGACCTTCATCCCTTTGCAACAGTGTGGCAGTCACATGCTTTGTCTACATATCAGACCTGATTGGGTTCAGAGGGTAACACTTATGAAGACAAGACACAGTTGCTAAAGCTTCCTTTTGAGAGAAATGCAATTTTTCTAAAAGAAGTCCAACACTGACCACCAGAGAGGCAAGAAACGTCACTGAACTGAGAATCTGAAATGCTGGTGTAACCCTACTTCTGTGGTTAACTAGCTTTGGACTTAACATCTCTGGGCCCCAGCTTCCTCATTTGAAGTGGAGGCATTGATACGTGGGAGCATATATACGTCCTAAGGGCCCTTCCTGTCCCAACAGCCTATGAACCTATGATTAAGAGCATTAAGGAGTCTATTGCGGTTGCTCGAGTGTGAAAGGAGTTGAGGGTTAGTAACAGAGAAAGTTTTCTTACAGGTCCCTTCTGACTTGGTGACATTGTGAGATCTCAGTAGCTGGTTTCATCGGACTTAACAACATTATTGATGGTCAGGTAAAAGTTTTGTTATCTTTCTTATCTGTCTCTAAGCTGGGGTTGGGCTCAAGTCATAAATGACTCATTTCAGGGGCTCCCCTTCTTTTGGTTGGTACCAGCACACAATGGCATTCTCTAGTGGAACCCCAGATGGCTTGCAACTTATATGCATTGTTCTGTCTGGTCTTCTGGTAAAAGAGAGTTGATCCTGAGATAGTCTCATTTTGGTATCTCTATCTGAAAAAAAGTCAGAGAAACTTGAAAAGATTGACTCTGGACATAAAACCAATGAAAAGACAATAAAGAAAAGTAGACCTACAAACTAGAGCCAAAGACACAAGGAAAATCCATGGGTTGGCATTGCCAGTGACTAGTAGGAATGGACACTCTGAGGGGTTGTGAATCAGGACCAGGGATGCAGGGGCAGCCCTGTTCCGTGGAGTCAGGAACAGGGCAGGAAGGTTTCCTGTAGAACCAATGAGAGTCCTCCTCAGTAAGATCTTTCTCAGTTATTTTATCTTTTTATTGAGGTCATAATAGTTTATAATATTGTGAAATTTTCGTTGTACCTTATTATTTGCCAGTCACCATATATATGTGCCTTATAGCCACCCCCCATCCCCCTTTCCCTCTGGTAATCACTAATCTGTTCTCTTTGTCCATATATTTTTTTTATCCTTCATATATGAGTGAAATCATACAGTGTTTGTCCTTCTTTGTCTGGCTTATTTTGCTTAACATAATACCCTCAAGTTCTATCTATGTTGTTGCAAATAGGACAATTTTGTCTTTTTTATGTCTGAGTGGTATTCCATTGTATACATACCACATTTTCTTAATCCATTCATCAATCAATGGGCACTTGGGTTGCTGCAATGAATACAGGGGTTCATAAATCTCTTTGAATTGTTGATTTCAAGTTCTTTGGATAAATACCCAGTAATGGAATAGCTGGGTCGTATGGTGCATGACTAACATTGTAATATGTAGTTTTTCTCAAACTAGTGGTTCTTTGGATAAGTGGTGTTGACTAGCTATGATTTCTATTTTTAATTTTTTGAGAAATCCCCATACAGTTTTCCATAGTGGCTGCACCAGTTTGCATTCCCACCAGCAGTGTATGAGGATTCCCTTTTCTCCACCTGCTCTCAACATTTGTTGTTTTTGTCTTGGCAATTATAGCCATTCTAACAGGTGTAAGATGATATCTCATTGTAGTTTTGATTTGCATTTCCCTGATGATTAGTGATGTTGAACATCTTTTCATGTGCCTGTTGGCCATCTGTATATCTTCTTTGGAAAAATGTCTGATAAGATCCTCTGCCTATTTTTTTATTGGGTTGTTTTTTTTGTTGTTGAGTTGTGTGAGTTCTTTATGTATTTTGGAGATTAACCCCTTGTCAGATATATGATTTGCAAATATTTTCTCCCAGTTGATGGGTTTCCTTTTCCTTGCTGAAGCTGTTTAGTCTGATGAAGTCCCATTTGTTTATTTTTTCTTTTTTTCCCCTTGTCCAAGTAGACATTGTATTCAAAAAGATCCTTTTAAGACCAATGTCAAAGAGTGTACGGCCTATATTTTCTACTAGGAGTTTTATGGTTTCACATGTTACCTTCGAGTCTTTGATCCACTTTCAGTTAATTTTTCTGTATGGTGAAAGATAATGATCTACTTTCATTCTTTCCCATGTGGCTATCCAGTTTTCCCAGCACCATTTATTGAGGAGACTTTCCTTTCTCCATTGTATGTTCTTAGCTCTTTTGTGGAAGATTAGCTGTCCGTAGATGTGTGGTTTTATTTCTGGGCTTTCAATTCTGTTCTATTGATCTGTGTGTCAGTTTTTGTACCAGTACCATGCTGTTTTATTTTATTTTTTGCTGAGGAAGATTCACCCTGAGCTAACATCTGTTGCCAATCTTCTTCTATTTTTTTGTATGTGGGTCACTGCCACAGCATGGCCACTGATGAGTGGTGTAGGTCCACACCTGGGAACCAAACCCAGGCCGTCAAAGTGGATCATGCTGAACTTAACCACTAGGCCACCAGGTCAGCCCCAATTAAATTGCATTCTTGATTTCTCTTTCTGCTAGTTCATTGTTAGTGTATAAAAACATAACTGACTTTTGTATGTCAATTTTGTAAACTACAACTTTAATGTATTCACTTATTGTTTCTAATAGTTTTGGGGTGGATTCTTTCAGATTTTCTATATATAAAATCATGTCATACACAAATAGTGACAGTTTTACTTCTTCTTTCCAATTTGAATAACTTTTATTTCCTTTTCTTCCCTAATTGCTCTCACTAGGATTGCCAATACTATGTTGAATAAGAGTGGCAAAAGTGGGCATTCTTCTCTTGTCCATGTTCTTCAGGGACAGTTTTCAGTTTTTCACCATTCAGTATGATATTGGCTATGGGTTTGTCATATACGGCCTTTATTATGTTGACGTGTTTTCCTACGACAATCATTTTATTGAGTTTTCATCGTAAATGGATGCCAAATCTTGTTGAATGCTTTCTCTGTATCTATGGATATGATCCTGTGATTTTTATTCTTCAACTTGTTAGTATGGTGTATCATGTTGATTGATTCATAAAGGTTGAACCATCCTTGCATCCCTGGAAGAAATCCCACTTGATCACAGTGTATGTTCCTTTTAATGTATTCTTGTATTCAATCTGTCAAAATTTTGTGGAGAATTTTTGCATCTATGTTCATCAGCAATATTGCTTGTGATTTTCTTTTTTGTGTGTTATTGCCTGGTTTTGGTATTAGAGTAATGTTGAGCTTATAAAATGA
The DNA here is from genome assembly GCA_031878705.1 of Tapirus indicus. NCBI lineage: Eukaryota > Metazoa > Chordata > Mammalia > Perissodactyla > Tapiridae > Tapirus > Tapirus indicus. The sequence continues at coordinate 79,125,552 of CM062917.1, forward strand.
ATTAGGAAGCATCCACTTCTCTTCATCTTTTGGAAAAGTTTGAGAAGGATGAGTATTAAATCTTTGAATGTTTGGTAGAATTCACTAAAGTCATCTGACCCTGGACTTTTTGTATTTTGGGAGGTTTCTTATTATGGTTTCAATCTCCTTGCAAGATATTGGTCTACTCAGATTCTCTATTTGTTTTTGAATCACTTTTGGAATGTTGTGTGAGTCTAAGAATTTATTCATTTCTTCTAAGTTATCCAATTTGTTGGTGTATAGTTTTTCATAGTATTCTCTTATAATCCTTTGTATTTCTCTGGTATCTGTCGTAATTTCTCCTCTTTCATTTTTGATTTTATTTATTTGAGCCCTTCTTTTCCTCTTAGTGGGTCTAGTGAAGGTTTGTCAATTTTGTTTATCTTTTCAAAGAACCAGTTCTTAGTTTCATTGATCCTTTCTATTGTCTTTTTAGTGTCTGTTTTGTTATTTCCACCCTGATTTTTATTATTTCCTTCTTCCTGTTGATGTTGGACTTCATTTGTTCTTCTTTTCCTGGTTCCTTTAGGTGTGATGTTAAAGTGTTAATTTGAATTTTTTCTTGTTTCTTGAAGTAGGCCTGTATTGTTATAAATTTTCTCTTAGCACTGCTTTTGCCTCATTCCATAGATTTTGGTATATTGTGTTTCATTTTAATTTGTCTTTAGGTAGTTTTTTAAATTTCTCCTTTGATTTCTTCATTGATCCAAGTTATTCAGTAGCATGTTGTTTAGTCTCCACATATGTGACTTTCCCAATTTTCTTATTATAGTTGATTTCTAGTTTCATGCAATTGTGGTCAGAAAACATGCTTGATAGGATTTCAAATTTTAGTGTAAAGAAGCAATCTATTATTTCATAGAAGATAGAATTCTACAAATTTCTTCTTTTACTCCTGGAAAAGTAACATCATCACAGAAATTATTTTCTCATTTGGCATTGTCAGGTAAAGAATCACATTGCCAAATGTTAAAAGATGCTTTATTAAAAATGGAGAACTTTGTTCACATTTCTCAAGTACATTTTTGTTGGCATGTTTACATTTCAGTTACTGAAGAGTTTCTTCCTTTCAGAAATACATTCTCAAATTGCTAACAAAGCAGCCCTGGTGTTTGTGAGAACAAAAGGGCCTTTCCTTTGATGCAGTCTCTGTGGAGATTTGACACAATTGAACACCTGGAAATAAAAAAAAAAAAGTCATATTCTCTGAATGCTTTTCCCAGTAATTTAGAAAAGTAGTTTGTTAACCTATTGAGCCTGATCTCTTTTTTTTTTTTTTGCTCTTATTCTGTCCATTTTCCATCAGTGTATTTCAATGATTACTGTCTTGTTAGAAAACAGACATTTGAGTAAATTCATCTTAGGAAAACTTATAAAATATCAGATGCCACAAAACTTACATTAAAGGACTTCCAAAGGAAATCTGAAAATAAAATTGCCAGTCCAAAGTTTTTCACTAGTAATTACATCACGGAGCTTACAAGAAGGCTGAGTTTTTGTAGAAGCTGTAACCAGTGTGATGGATCACATTGGATCAAGATGTTTGGAGAAGGGACCAAGCTCATAGTAATTCCCTCTGGTAAGTAACTTTTTCCTGTCTTTACCCTAGTAATGAAAAACTAATAGGTGCTTTTTAGAAAAAAAAATTTAGGTTCACCCTTATCTTTCTGCCTCATAATTGGCCTCAGCATATGAAAAGGAAGTTTGTAGGTACTAATTACTGTATATGAAGACAAAACTCCTTTGTAAATGGTTTGTTCACTTCCAAGCTTATAAGCAGATTGAAATTCTACTTTTAGAATACACACAAAAAAAGTGATAGACTCAGGCTAGAAATTAAGATATTTTGAGGACCATATCTGTAAACCATTGGTATAAGTTATTCGTTTGAGATACTGTTCTTGCAGACTGTATTTTAAGTGAGAGACACTTTTATTAATTACCACTTCTCTATATTTTGAGATAAAACATAGTACTCCTTTCTCCCAATAACCTGCAAAATATATATTACGGGTTTTAATCTAGTCTCTAATAACAGTGCAAAAAACTAATTCTTAAAGTAAATGACTATAGAACATCAGTAAATTTCACTTATTATTCTAGCTTCTTAAAGGTAGGCTGAGATCAGTCAAAATTTATTCTATCAAAACTCTTGTTGGATTGCCTAAAGATGGGCCAGTTTAAGGGAATTTGTAAGCTCAGTAAGCGATTTCAGCTCCAAAGTCCATGAAAAGAGTCTGCATGGTTTTACATCCTCATTTGCTCTTTTATTATGTTAGCAAGCATTTGTTGAAGACAGTTTCTATGCTGGATGCTAGAGATAAAAGAGTGAACAAGATCCAGACACAACCAGCCCCAACACTTTAAAAGCTTGTAGTCTAGTGAAGTGTTCTAACTCCATCCAGGTCATTGGAGGCAGTTCTCTTCCTGACCTAGCAAGGAGGACATTAACAAGGAGTTAACTAGCTAGAACAATTGTGAGTCCCTAAGGGGTGGAGACAGTAGGTCCATTTGTTATTTCTGTATTGCAAGATTTGTAATAAAGTTTAGATATTTTGTTTATTTGATTCTAAAAATAACCAATGGGAAAAAATGAACAAAAATTGCTAAACCTGTCATTTGGTCAGAGAATGATTAACACCAAGGATCAACATATTTAACTGGGTGACCATATTCAAGAATGTCATAAGCTGGATTTTTTTTTTTTTCCAAATTCAGTCCAGCAAATTTGTTCAATCGTCATTAGCCTAAAAGATGAAATTTTGCCTGAATGAGGGAGAATATCTCACAAGGATATTCCTATCCTACTAGATCCATTGAAATGAAAGTTTCCAAAGAATTTTCATAAAGTTGATAAAGCATGGAAAAAATGAAAGAAATTACATGTTTTGGTTTCCTTAGTGGTTATGATCATATGAACAATGAATTTATAAAATGGAAAAGCAACTTTCTGGTCCTTTTTTTCCCAGCTGACTTTATATTCAATGTATATTGTAGCAATCAAATTGAATAATGGTGACACAGATATAATTCATGAGCGTCCTGAAAAATGTTTTTTACCAGAGTGTGGTGCAGGGAAAAATTTGGACTTTGATTCTGGGTCTATTACTTTCTGTATAGTCAACCTGTAGCAAATAAATTTTGATTCACTGATTATTGCTGTACTAAAATTATAAAAATAATACAGGCCCAGTGTGAAAAAAATTGGAAAATACAAAAAATAAAGAAAAAATGAAAATTTTATATTGACACATATCACTGTTAAATTTGGATGTATTTCCATCCATTCATTCTATCTATGCAACATCAATCTCAAGTGGATGTTTTGAGTATTAAACAAAATTAAAGGGCCTGGCCCAATGGTGCAGCGGCTCAGTTCGCACTTTGGAAGCCCAGGGTTCGCGGGCTCGGATCCTGGGCACCGGCCGAAGCACTGCTTGTCAGCCATGCCATGGCGGCGTCCCATATGAAGCAGAGGAAGATGGGCACGGATGTTAGCCCAGGGGCCAGTCTTCCTCAGCAAAAAGAGGAGAATTGGCAGCGGATGTTAGCTCAGGGCTGGTCTTCCTCACAAAACAAATAAATAAATATGGAAATTACCAACATGTCAGTGATAAAAATGTCAATTCTCCAGAATTAAAATTACCACCATTGGAATTCTTAGGAAATCGGGAGTATAGATAAATGTATTAATTACCATCTAGTCAACATGGTCACATTAGAACAAGCAGTTGGTATTTGGAAAAATCTTTCAATTTCTAAGACTAATTGTTACCTGCTTGTAAAAATGATTAGAATATAATAAGTGTTATCTCAGATATTATTAGCCTCAATTTAAGGTGATCTCTCATTTTCCAGTAGAAATATCTGGCAGTAAAAAAAGGAAGAGGTTTTGCAACTTGAATGTAGTAATTTATAGTGATATAGATAAAAGTCAAATATCCATTTATGATATTTAATTTTTAATTGGATTATAGCTACAGAGTTAAAAATTATATCAATACAAACACCAGCTGAGAAATGTTGCTCTTTTTGCCCTCTCATTTCATTAAAAATTTTGTTCAGAGTCTTCACATGTATCTGAAACACCCACCTTAGAGCAACTTTCTAGGTCATCTCAGGGTCTGAGTGTTTTGTGATCCCCATACAATGATGTCGCTGGATATTTTATCTAGAGAAACAATTATACATTTATAAAACAAAGAGAAAGAAGTTTTTGATTTATTCTGTTATTCTATAAATGTGCAACATAAGCATAAACTGTAGGGCTTTAGCCCCAAGTAATATCAACAAATCCCTGTTAAATTTCCTTCTTTTCTTTCACTGGTGCTAGCTCCAAAACTAGCATTGAGTTCATTTCAGGTGGCGATCTTGTCCAAGTAGTATTTTTTTTATCACAGTAGAGTATTACAAGAGCATCTTTTAATATGTGAGGGTGCGCAAGGACTGAAACATAAGGTGGCCCCAGTTTTCTGAGGGATAATTTTGGGGGAAAAAAGCCTCACTTTATGTTCTAGCACTTTCAATCTGTTTGAATTCTGCATGTTTTGTGTCTGCATCACAGAGCTAGGATTTTCAAACATATTCTCCCATCTCTTATGTTATATTCAAGTTAGACCTCACTAATCTGTGATCAGCGATCTTTGATGTTACTGTTGTAATTGTTTTGGGGCACCATGAATCGTGCCCATATATGACAGCGATGTTAATTGATGAATATTATGTGTGTTCTGACTGCTCCATAACCAACTGTTCCCCCATCTCGCTCCCTCTCCTTGGGCCTCCCCATTCCCTGAGACACAACAATATTGAAATTAGGCAAATTAATAAACCTACAATGGCCTCTAAGTGTTCAAGTGAAAGGAAGAGTTGCACATCTCTCACTTTAAATTAAAAGCTAGAAATGATAAAGCTTAGTAAGGAAGGCATGTTGAAAGCCAAGATAGGCTGAAATCTAGATGTCTTGTGCCAGTTAGCCAAATTGTGACTACAAAGAAAAAGTTCTTGAAGGAGATGAAAAGTGCTACTCCAGTGGACACATGAAAGATAAGTAGCAAAACACTTTATTGCTGATGTGGAGCAAGTTTTAGTGATCTGGGTAGAAGATCAAAGAGCCACAAACATTCCTTTAAGCCCAAGCCTAATCCAGAGCAAGGCCCTAACTCTCTTCAAATCTGTGAAAGCTGAGAGAGCTGAGGAAGTTGCAGAAGAAAAATGTGAAGTTAGCAGAGGTTGGCTCATGTGGTTTAAGGAAAGAAGTCATCTCCATAACATAGAAATGCAAGGTGAAACAGCAAGTGTAGATGCAGAAGCTGCAGCAATTTCTCCAGAAGATCTAGCTAAGATCATTGATGGTGGCTACACTAAACAAAAAATTTTCAATGTAGATGAAATAGCCTATGTTAGAAGAAATGCCATCTAGGACTTTCATACCTGAGGAGAATTCAATGCCTGACGTCAAAGCTTCAAAGGACAGGCTGACTCCCTTGTTAGGGGCCAATGCAGCCGGGGACTTTAAGTTGAAGCCAATGCTCACTTACCATTCTGAAAATCCTGGACCCTTAAGAGTTACGCTAAATCTACTCTGCCTGTGCGCTATAAATGGAATAACAAAGCCTCAATGATAGCACATCTGTTTACAACATGGTTTACTAAATATTTTAATCCCACTGTTGAGACCTACAGGTCAGAAAAGAAGATTCCTTTCAAAATATTATTGCTCATTGACAATGCACCTGGTCACTCCAGAGCTCTGATGGAAATGTATGAGATTTATATTGTTTCATGCCTGCTAACACAATGTCCATTCTGCAGACCATGGATCAAGGAGTAGATCTTGTTACTTAAGAAATGCATTTCATAATGGTATAGTTGCCATAGTTAGTGATTCCTCTGATGTATCTGGGTAATGTTAACTTAAAACCTTCTAGAAAGGATTCACCACTCTACATGTCATTAAGAACATTCGTGATCCATTGAAAGAGGTCAAAATATCCACATTAACAGGAGTTTGGAAGAGGATGATTTCAACCCTGTGGATTACTTGGCAGGGTTCAAGACTTCAGTGGAGGAAGTAACTGCAGATGTGCAGAAATAGCAAGAGAACTAGAATTAGAAGTGGAGCCTGAAGATGTGACTGAATTGCTGCAATCTCATGATAAAACTTTAAAGGAGTTGCTTCTTATGGATGAGCTAAGAAAGTGGTCTCTTGAGATGTAATTTACTCCTGGTGAAGATACTGCAAAGGTTGTTGAAATGACGGTAAAGGATTTAGAATATTACATTATCTTACTTGATAAAGCAGTGGCAGGGTTTGAGAGGATTGATTATAATTTTGAAAGAAATTCTACTGTAGGTAAAATGCTATCAAACAGCATCACATGCTACAGAGAAATTTTTCATGAAAGGAAGAGTCAATCAATGCAGCAAATTCTGTTGTTGTTTTATTTTAAGAAATTGCTACAGCCACCCCAACCTTTAGCAACCAGCACGCTGATCAGTCAGTAGCCATCAACATCGAGGTAAGACCCTCCACCAAGAAAAAGATTATGACTTGCAGAAGGCTCATGATGGTTAGCATTATTTAGCAATAAAGTATTTTTAAATTAATGTACGTACATTATTTTAGATGTAATGCTATTGCACACTTAACAGACCACGGTATAGTCTAAACATAACTTTTATATGCACTGGGAAACCAAGAAAATTGTGTGACTTGCTTTATTGCAATAATTGCTTTATTGCTGTGTTCTGGAACTGAACCTGCAATGTCTTGAAAGTATGCCTGTACAGTCAGACCATGAAACAAAAATGGAAGATCAAAACCACTAGGGAAAGCAGAAGAAAAGGGGCCTATGATTATCTAGCAAGAAGCACAGGGTAAATTTTTATGCTCAAAGGTAGGAGCAAAAATGTAGTGGAATTCACAGTTTTCACTAACTGATGAAATGAACCACACCAAATTTTTCAAGGTAATGGATGGAAGGCAAGAAGCAATTAAAATGGAATAATAGTTAAGACTGTTTAGGAAAAACAGGAATGTGATGGGAATTGGCTGTAGAAATCTTAAGAGAGATTTTAAAATGGATGCTTATAGTATAGGACAGCATAGACAAAATTGTGCAAATATTGTAATAGGATTTGTCTTTGCGTACATGTGGACTTACATAAAGGACTCAAGTATAATGTATGTAATTAACATGAAAGTGTTTGACGCAAGGACGAAGTTTATTATTACAGATAAGTTTTGTGAGTTGACACATTTCTTTTCTAATGGTGAGAGGGTGTTGTCAAAGAGCCTGGGCTTTGGAGTCAGGCTGACTTGGCTCCACCACTTACATCCTGCTCATGTGAACTTGGGTGATTATTCTCTGGCCTCAGTTTCCTAATCCATAAATTGTGATGACAGTGTGTATCCAGCAGGGGTTGTATGAGAATTGAATGGAATAGTGTGAATAAAGTACGTGGCACGTTGTCTAACACGTAATAGGTGTTGGATGCATGTTCCCCGATTCAAACATGAAGGGAGGATTGTGTCCAGTATGGAGAGGTGTTTGCCGCCAATGACACTGACAGAGCAGCAGCTCCAGAGGTTCTGCTCTGCCTCTAACTGCTCATATGGAAGGACGTCTTACCGTCCACTTTCACACAAAATCAGTTTGGAGGTGTTTGTTTCTCTTTAGCAGACTTTTCCCTCACTTGGCAAGAAAAGTGAGATTAAAATGTGTTTGTTTTTTATTTTGTTGTTATTCTATGTGCTTTAAATCTTAATCCTTTATTTTAATTGATGTCATCTCTAACACCAACATTTATTGGCCCTAAAATTTATAGCCAATAAGTTTGGGCTTCATGCTCATGTTTATTAGAAAAAAAGGTTTAATTCATACAGAACATAGTCAAGATGTAGAATCAATTATAGTAGAAACTTGTCATAAATTTGAAATACATATTTAAATATGAAATAGGTATAATCATTTGTTTGATAAAAGTAAAATTACAAGAAGAAACCAGAGAACACTTAAATCAATATCAATATGTAGATTTGAAATATCATACTTTCAATAAAAATTGTTGATATTTGGTAAATTTATGTAAAATTCATACTGTTGCAACTTAATAAAATATAAACAACTCAGGCAATTTAACACAATGGTATTATTTGATCATTGCAGATGAATGTATATAAATGAATTACACAAGTTTATTTACTTTTTTACTTGGTTTCCATTGTATGCATCATGAAAATAATTTTAACCATAAAAAACACTGTTCATGAGTACTAAAAAATAATGTTTAAAGTGAAAAACAAGTGATATAATTATTTAAAATATAGGCACTAGCCATATATAATCAAGGACACTATTAATGCTCCATTAACTATTATGTTGAGAAAGTTATGGAAATTCAAGATTCATTTTATCCTGGAAAGAACGAAACTTAATCTAGCTAAGGAAAAGGGACAGAAGGTAAGAATAGTGTGTTGTCAATCAGAAATTTTTCAATTCATCATTGGATTTTCAATTTCTTTACTATAACAAATCAGAAGTATTCCTATGAAAAAACAAATGTTGCTAAGATGAAAATTAGATTCTTTAATATATTGACTAAAGACTAACATCATATCAATATAGTGTATGAATGAAAAATTAATCTTGTTTTCTATAACGTGCTTTTTAAATTAAAAATAAAGTATAAGATTGGAGAAATATAGAGTGTCTTACTATCATCATGAATAAAATACCATTTACACTAAAAGCAAGAATTATAAAATCAAAATAAGCCCATTATGACCTAATTATATCTACAGCATGAGTGAAAAAACTCAACATTGTTTGCTTACTGATTTAATATAAAAACCCAGAACTTTGCTATACAGTCAGATCTTCTCAAGGTTTTTTTTTTCTTTTCTTTTCAAATAAGAAATCTAATTCTTCTTTCTTAAGAAATTGTCCATTGAATTATTTAACTCCAAACTAGCCCAAAGAGAATACTAGTAAAGCATTTGTGTGTCAATTGGAAATCAAATTGGAAAGAGTTTTAATATTTATAATTCCCGTCATTAGATTAACAATAAACATATAATCAACTAACATTCCAGCATTCAAGCGACATGCCTTTGTAGACTATGATGTTTTGTTATATATTTTGACATTATGTCTGCAAGACTCTGGAACTGCGACTTTTAGCATTACATGAATTATATATGTACACTTTATTCAGTAGGTGAAAACAAAGGAAATAGTGGCACTCTAAAACAGTTCACCAGCCTTATGGGACAGATGCAAGTTTTGGAGGAGACATAAGTTTCAAAATATGGTGTATTCTTCATCATACTTGAACTTCAAATGAAATTCCAAAGTTAAATGTGCTTTTGGTGAACATTTTCTAAAGTGAAACAAAATTCTGATGACTGCATTTACTTGATAAGATTAATAAAATAGAACTTCTGAAAATAATCAATAATTTTTTAATGGAAGTTTTAGAAATGTTGCTATTTTGATTCTAAATTCAAGGCATTGTAAATAATATGGGGGCGCAGTGTTTATACTACGCTACTTAAAATCCTGAGTGGTTCAGATGCGAAATTGAGATGTTATGTAAAATTAGACATCAAGTCGAACTCTATTACCTCAGAACTGGGTGTGGGATCCACATTTGAAGCTAAAAGGTCAACTTGATTGTCAAGTACAGGTGGAAATGGATTCCCATTAACAAGTGACTGTGCAGTGTTTTAAAAAAAAATGAAAAATTTCCCCCTGATATTTATTTATATGGCAAATAAGACAAACATGGGTGCATTCCGGAAACAGTTAAACAAAGAGTGAGGTTTCACAGAGTTGCAGAACATGAGAAAGTGTTATTTGGCCAAAAGAGCAGAAGTTACCAAATTCACAGGAAGGGAAAAGGGAAGTACTTTAGAAAGGATCAAACATTCTCATGTGTACAGAGATTATCAAAGTTACCTAATCTCCTCCCCAATTTCTGCCATCTACCCACCCACCTTGAAAACATGTTCCACTGTGATAGAACAAAAGAGATTTTTAAAAATATGTGTGTTCATTAACCTTAGATGCCTTGAAAAGGGACAATTAAAAGTAATACCCAATCTTATCATGTGGAGAAAAACAAAGGCCAAGGTTTAATTCAGGCTCTGCCATTTAACAGCTATGACCCTGGGCAAGTTACATAACCTTTGGAACCTCTTTTCACATTGAAAGTAAGAACAATAAGTACCTCACAACCTACTGTGGATGAAAGGCCATGGTAAGCACTAATTCAATGGCAGCTTTTCTTCCTTTTACTATATGAACTAGTTGTTCCAGACCATACAATGTTTGTGCTTCTCTAATGATTTTTTTTTTAATTGCTGTTCCATTTCCCCCCACAGATAGAAGATTTCCTGCAGACATTTCCCCCAAGCCCACCATTTTTCTTCCTTCAATTGCTGAAATAAACCTCCAAAAGGCTGGAACATATCTTTGTCTTCTTGAGAATTTTTTCCCAGATGTTATAAATGTATATTGGAAAGAAAAGAATGGCAATACAATTCTAGAATCCCAGCAGGGAAAAACTATGAAGACTAATGACACATACATGAAATTCAGCTGGCTGACCGTGACTGAAAAGTCAATGGATAAAGAACACAAATGTATCATCCAACATGAGAATAATAAAAGAGGGGTTGACCAAGAGATTCTCTTTCCTTCAGTGAATGAAGGTATGTATATATAACTATCACCTCCCAGAACACTTCTTTTCGAAGGGATACCCCACCCTTTCAGTCAACTATTAATGAAAAACAAATACAATGTTGTTCCATTTATTGGTAACGTAAATGTACTCTTATTTCCTGATAGAATTAAAATAGTGTAGGATTTGGAACATAAAAAAGAAGAAGAAAAAGAAAAATTAACTTTCTCAGCCTGAGATTCATCCTCCAAAATATTAAGGTCACAACAATGTTTTTTAGGTGGTTGTACAGATTAAATGAAACCAGACACATGAAAGCACCTGGCAATTTAGCATGCAAGAAAAGCACAAAAAGAGATCCCACTTTTGATGATCTTACTTGATCATCAGGAAATAAGAGCAAGTATACGTCTTTCAGGAATGTTCCACTCAGCAAGAGGAATAGAACTCACTTTCATTTGCTATATTCAGAGTACAACCCCCAAAATCATTATTAGGTGACCAAAGGGTGTTCATTTGAGGGAGCCAGATGGCAGCTCAACAAAAATTAAACAACTTGGCCTCTGCAGTTTTATTATCCTCTTAGGATTTCTAGGTTTGTATTTTATATACCACCGTAAGGAAAAATCTTGTAAATAAAGATTGAGTGAGGCTACTGTGTACAATCATACTTCCATCCTACATAATGAATGTACTTCTTGCCATTGGTAAATGCAGCTCAACAAACATTTGTTGTAGAACTGGCCTGTGCCAGGCCTGGAAGGGACATGTGGATGAGTACACTGGGAGGAATTACTGTCTCAAGGAGGATGCACTATTGTAAAGAGAATACATTCTTTTCCTAATCACTCAGGCTCACTCATGATTCAGGCACGATGTCCCAAAGGAGTCCCTTTCATGCAGATGCTGCACATAGTTAGACAGTGTGGGCAGAAGGCTGAATGGGCCTTGGCCCGGCAGTAGTCTGATACTTCTGTATACTCGGGACTTATAGTCCTGAGTATGAACACAACAGACCAAAGACCCCAGAGCACCTATGAAGGAATCAGTTTGTACTTTTCTCTGTAGTTCACAAGCCCTTTTGAGGCAGTGGGGAACAGGCACACACCAAAACATGCAAAGACCTTGGCCGTGCACCAGTCTGAATTTCTGAAGTCAGTCTTTATCGTCTGGGATCCTTAGTTTCTTCAGTGTTCAGATTAGGTTCCAACACTTGCCTTGGCTTTCTCCTGGGACCATGATGAAAAGCAAATGAAATGATGTCAGTCAAAACACTTGCTTTTGAAAACACAATATGGATGTCTTTATTTATGTATTTATTGTATTTGTGTGTGTGTGTGTGAGGAAGATTAGCCCTGAGCTAACATCTGTTGCCAGTCTTCCTCTTTTTGCTGAGGATGATTGCTGCTGAGCTAACATCGGTGCCCATCTTCATCTATTTTGTATGTGGGACACCACCACAGCATGGCTTGATGAGCAGTGCATAGGTCCGCACCTGGGATCCAAACCTGCAAACTCCGGGTTGCCAAAGCAGAGCACATGAACTTGACCACTATGCCACTGGACTGGCCCCTATTTATTGTACTTTTTAATATCTTTTCCTAAAACCCAGTAGTGTAAGATTAAAACAACAGACCTAATTTACTTTTTCTACAGCTAAGAAACAGAGGGGAAGTAATATATGCAAAGCACAAGTTTAGTGTAAACACTGGGCTGAAGTGTCCCATTAGGTTTTGATTTTTCTACTGATCAGGGGAAAATAAGAATAGTAAGCTTCATGGTGATGATTATCATAGAGAAGTTGCAGTTCACAACGTGTTTTATTTGGCACCTAATTTCTGAAACAAATGGACTTCTCTGGCAACAAAGCTAATGAGGACATTTCTGTTAATGTCATTCTATAGCAAATTTCTAATACTGTTTCTTGGAAGATTTTTGTTTTTGATAAAAGCTAAGAATGTAACTTGGAAGCACAAATCAGTGAAGGCATTTTGAAGAAGACAAAACTAGTCTTGTCCAAGTTGTTGGCCAACCTGGTTGAGAAAGAGAACTTAGGATACATACACAGAGTTTATTATGAAAAATTGTTACTTTATTGTTTTTACCTCAATCATTGCATGGTAGTAAGAGATTTTGATTTATCTTTTAATGAATAAGTCATTGTTAAGGAAAGAGAATTTTAAGACATGGTCAAGTCAGTTCTTGAAGATATTTTAACATCTAAACATGATTATGCTAACTTTTTCATTCTTGGAATTTATTCCAAATGCTATACCTCAAACCCAGTTGTAGAGCCATCAAAAAAAGATCCAACTGAGTGTATAACATTGCATACCAAAACCATATCCATATGGACAGAAAAACATCCAGTAGAAAAAGGATAAACTAAAACAATGTTTTCAGCTCTGTTTTCCTCCACCCAACAATCATCTTTAAAAAAAATTTTTACCATTGTATGTTTGTCTTATTTGTTTTTTACATTGTAGATAAGTCTCACCTCAGGTTGTGCATATTCAGAGAAGTATAAATGTGACTTGGCCTATCTTTCTGTCTTAGGAAAGAATTGCGCTGAAATGCTGATCTCCTGTAATAAAAAGGTCATTTGCTAAGAATATTTAACGTATCTGGAAGAGAAGATGTTTTTAGTGTCCACAAGGGTGGAATTATGTTGTTTCTCTATGGATTATTTTCTATTTCTATGGGTAATCTTTACAAAGTACTTTCCACATCTCTGTCTCATTGAATCCACCACAACGATCCTTTGAATGCCTTCTCTGCCATTGCTGGTATGGCTCTCGGCAAGTTACTTATAATCCCAACCATAATTCCCCGTTTGTAACAAGGAGACCTCCAGAGTACAACTCCCTTCAGTGTGACTGGAGCTAATGCATGTGAGATAAATGAGATAATGCATGTGAATCATTTAACATAGTGCCTGGCACAGTAATAATCACTCAATAAATATTAGCTTTTACTCATACTGTTGTCATGTCCACAAACACCACAACTCCAGAAATTCATGTGTATGAGTCGGGGATATTGGGATATGCATGCTTTGGAAATGTATGCCGGATTCCTTTGCTCTCACTGGAAGTTAGCCTAAACCAGACTCCATCAAACCTGAGACTGTTGTGGGTTCTAAGTCTTGATGAATTTATTTTGGTAGCAGCTCTTCACGTCAGCAGCGTGTGCTAAAGACTGTAGAGTAGACACATTTTCTGTTTATTTTTCCATGCAACAAGTATTTCTCCAACACCTCCTTTGTGGCAAGCACTGTGCTAGAAGCTGTGAATACTGAAGGAAACCAATATAGTTTTGGATATTATTGTCCAGCTGTGATAAAGAAGAAAAAAATGTATTCATCATGAAGGTCAGCATCTTCATGTGCAGAAACACAATACGTGAATTTGATTTACTGAATTACATAGAATCAGATGAGCTATTCCTGGAATTGTAGGGCTCATATTTTTAAGGACGGTCTCTCTGTCAGAGGACTGTGTGTGTGTGTGTGTGTGTGTGTGTGTGTGCGTGCACACGTGCGCATACATACATACTCATATAAATACATACCCACGCCGTTGAGCAATGGGCATGGATAATTGACTAATCTTGCTGTCGTTCCTTCTAGTTGTCACCTCAGTTGTTACTACCATTGATTCTACAACGGCTTATCCGAAAGATGAAAGCAGTAAGTTATTGTCTATGTTTTCCTCAATGTCATGCTTTTTTCCCTCCTTATCCACTTAACTTTTGTACTTCTCAGGCTTAAAATACAAAAGACCAATTATTCCTGTTATTGTGGGGCTCATAATTCTCAAATAGTTGGTGACTGTCTCTGCTTTCTGTCAGCAGATTATATATATATATTCCTATATATACACACACACTGTCAAATCATGGGCATGGACAATTGACTAATACTTGCTCTCATTTCTTCTAGTTGTCACCTCAATTGTTACTACTACTGATTCTACAACGGCTTATCCAACAGATGAAAGCAGTAAGTTATTGCCTATGTTTGCCTCTACGTCATGCTATAGGCTTTTTTCCTCCTGATCATCTTAACTTTTGAACTCACCAGGCTTAAAGTAGCAAAGACAAATCTTTCCTGGAATTGTGGAGCTCATAATTTTCATATTTTTAGTGACTGTCTCTCTTGTCTGTCAGCAGATTTTATGTATATATGTGTGTATATATATATATACACCTATATATACACACACTGTCAAATCATGGGCATGGACAATTGACTAATACTTGCTCTCATTTCTTCTAGTTGTCACCTCAATTGTTACTACTACTGATTCTACAACGGCTTATCCAACAGATGAAAGCAGTAAGTTATTGCCTATGTTTGCCTCTACGTCATGCTATAGGCTTTTTTCCTCCTGATCATCTTAACTTTTGAACTCACCAGGCTTAAAGTAGCAAAGACAAATCTTTCCTGGAATTGTGGGGCTCATAATTTTCATATTTTTAGTGACTGTCTCTCTTGTCTGTCAGCAGATTATATGTATATATGTGTGTATATATACATATACACACACTGTCAAATCATGGGCATGGACAATTGACTAATACTTGCTCTCATTTCTTCTAGTTGTCACCTCAATTGTTACTACTACTGATTCTACAACGGTTTATCCAACAGATGAAAGCAGTAAGTTATTGCCTATGTTTGCCTCTACGTCATGCTACAGGCTTTTTTCCTCCTGATCATCTTAACTTTTGAAGTCACCAGGCTTAAAGTAGCAAAGACAAATCTTTCCTGGAATTGTGGGGCTCATAATTTTCATATTTTTAGTGACTGTCTCTCTTGTCTGTCAGCAGATTATATGTATATATGTGTGTGTGTGTGTGTATATATATATATATATATATATATGTATATAAACCTATATATACACACACTGTCAAATAATGTGCATGGACAATTGACTAATACTTGCTCTCATTTCTTCTAGCTGTTACTGCTACTCATTCTACAACAGCCTCCCCAACAGAGCAAAGTGGTATGTTTTCATATAAGCTTGCCTTCATGTCATACTTTAGCATTTTTTCCCCCCGACCAAATTACCTTTTGAGCTTCCCTGGTTGATATTAGACAAGACTAATAGTTCCTGGAATGGTGGGCTCATATTTTCAATGAGTTTCTCTCCTGTTTCTCTGTTGGCAGATAATATACATGTGTGCGTGTTTGTGAATATATATAGATATATACACACACAAATATATGTATATATACATATGTATCGACTGTCAAATAATAGGCATGAACAATTGACTAATACTTGCTCTCATTACTTCTAGGATAAAAGCCGTAAGTTTTTGTATGTGTTTACCTTCCTGTTAAGCTATAGCACTTTTTTCCTCCTGATAAACTTCATTTTTGAACTTCCCTGGTTTAAAGTAGAAAAACTAGAATGGCTGGATGTTGCAGAATAGACTGAGTGATATTTTAAATCACTCCATCATTTCCTAGGAGTCATCTTAACACAGTAAATGCTGGTTTGGGGATGGGATGACTGTAAATTAGAGGGTGCAGTGCTAGGCTCTGAATTATTTCAACAATGGACGTCACTCATTTGTGCAGCTTTTGTTTCTAATAACTGAGGAATACATGATATCATGGTGTTTCTAGATTTCTTTTTAAGTCTTTGGCCCTTATTGGTAGCTAATAACATGAACTGACACATACTGAGAGCTTCCTATACAGAAGTCATTGTGCTGTGCTTTGCATGCATCTTCATGTTTAATTCTCATAATATTCCTAGGCAGTGGTAGAATATTTTTCCCCACTTTATAGATGAAGACAGTGAGCTGAAATTAATGAAGTCCCTTGCACTATGCCACACAGCTAGATCTGGGGTTTCAACCTGGCCGTCTGAATCAAGAGTTCATACATTTACTCAGTTCTGTCTTCTTCCTCTAAGATATAGTCCTAGAGAAAGAAACCCCAAAGCCGAGGCCCCGAGACACGATGGACATGTGGTGGGGGGTGGGTAAGTGCATGGGCCCCATGGTAACACAGACTGGACTCGAACTCCAGTTCTTTTAATGATTATTTGCATCAATAGAGGAAAATTACTTCCATTTTCTGGGCAACACTTTCCTCATCTGCCAATCAGGAATAATTACACCTAATCAGTTATTGAAGAGATAAGGTCACCAATGTGGAATGTCTAACACAGGGTATCTCATTTAGCTGGCACAGAATCATTATTAGTTTCTGGCCCCTTTTCCCTACATATGTACAAAGAAGGTGACTAGAAGCATGGGCTCTAGCCCTGCTGATCTTTCTTCCATTTCCAGCATCAAGGGGGCTCTGGACCTCAGCTAACACCCTACCTGACCAAGGTTCACGGAGTTATGAACACATCACCTCTGAGATCCCTTTCCACAAGAGGTGATAATGATTCTGGAGTTCTGACTCTTGAAGATAAAACACGTAAAAGGGAAATTTTCTCAGGAAGGGACTCAGCCTGTGGTTCACTGAATAGCTAGTCTGGCTCAGCATCATTATTGTTAATTAAACAAATATAAATCTCTCTGAAATGTTTCCATTTATTGGTAGCATAAATGCCCTTTTATTTCCTCATAGAATTAAAATATCGTAGGCTTTGGAACATAAAAAAGAAAAAGAACAATTTACTTAAACTTTCTCAGCCTGAGATTCATTCTCCAAAATATTAAGGTCACAGTGTTGTTTTCTAGGGTAGTTGTATGGATTAAATGAAACCAGATACGTGAAAGCACCCAGCAACTTAGCACACAAGAAACTCTCAAAAAGAGACTCCACTTCTGATGATCTTACCTGATCAGGAAATAAGAACAATTATAAGTCTTTCAGGAATGTTTTACTCAGCAAGCAGAGTCACTCTCACTTTCATCTTGCTATACTCAGGGTACAAAACCCAAAAAAACGTTACTATGTGACCAAAGGGTTTTCACTTGAGGGAGCCAGATGGCAGCTCAACAAAAAAATCAAACCATTTGGCCACTGCAGTTTTTTTATGCTGTTCGGGTTTCAAGATTTATATTTTATATACCACTGTAAAGTAAAATTTCAAAATTAGAGATTGGGTGAGTCTAATGTGTACACACATGCTTCCATTCTTCAAAATGAATGTACTTCTTGCCATTGGTAAATGCAGCTCAACAAACATTTATTGCAGTACTGGCTTGTGCCAGGCCTGGAAGGGACGTGTGGATGAGTACACTGGGATGAATTACTGTCTCAAGGAGGATGCACTATTGTAAAGAGAATACATTCTTTTCCTAATCACTCAGGCTCACTCATGATTCAGGCACGATGTCCCAAAGGAGTCCCTTTCATGCATATGCTGTACTTGTTTAGACAGTGTGGGCAGAGGGCTGAATAGGCCTTGGCCTGACAGTAGTCCAGTAAATCTCTAGACTCAGGACTTATAGTCCTGAGTACGAAGACAACAAACCAAAGGCCCCAGAGCACCTATAAATAAGAAGGAATCAGTTTGTACTTTTCTCTGTAGTTCACAAGCCCTTTTGAGGCAGTGGGGAACAGGCACACACCAAAACATGCAAAGACCTTGGCTGTGCACCAGTCTGAATTTCTGAAGTCAGTCTTTATCGTCTGGGATCCTTAGTTTCTTCAGTGTTCAGATTAGGTTCCAACACTTGCCTTGGCTTTCTCCTGGGACCATGATGAAAAGCAAATGAAATAATGTCAGTGAAAACACTTGCTTTTGAAAACATAACATGCATGTCTTTATTTATGTATTTATTGTGCTTTTTAACAGCCTTTGCTCCAACTAACTAAAGTAAGATTTAAAAAACAGCCCTAATTTACTATTTCTACAGCTAAGAAGCAGAGGAGAAGCAAAGTGTCTTATTAGGTTCTGATTTTTCTAGTGATCGGGGAAAAATAAGAAGTATAGTGAGTTCATGGTGATGATTATCGTAGTGAAGTTCCAGTTCATAATATGTTTTACTTGGCACGTAATTTCTGAAACAAATGTCTCCGATGGGCTCTCATGGCAACAAAGCTAATGAGGAAATTTCTGTTAATGTCATTCTATAGCAAACTTCTAATGCTGTTTCTTGGAAGTTTTTGTTTGTTGTTTTTTGTTTTTGATAAAAGCTAAGAATATAACATGGAAGCACAAATCAATGAAGTGATTTTGAAGAGACATAAAACCAATCTGGTCCAAGTTTTTGCCCAACCTTGACTGAGAAAGAGAACTTAGGATGCATACACAGATCTTCTTCTGTAAAATTGTTACCTTAGTGTTTTTACCTCAATCAATGCATGGTAATAAGAGAGTGTTATGTATCTTTTAACGAATAAATCACTGTAAGGAAAAGAAAGAGACTTTTAGGATGTGTTAACGTCACTTCTTGAAGTTAACATCAAAACATGATTATGCTAACATTTTAATTCTTGGAATTTACCCAAATCTTGCATCTCAAACCCAGTTTTAGAGCCACCAAAAAAAGATCTCATTGAGTGTATAAAATTGCATACCAGAACCATATCCATATGAACAAGAACACATCTAGTAGAAAAAGGATAAACCAAAACAATCAATTCTACTCTATTTTCCTCCATGCAACTGTCAATTATTATTATTTATTTTAGGTGAGAAAGGTTGGCCCTAAGCTAACATCTGTTGCCAATCTTCCTCTTTTTGCTTGCGGAAGATTAGCTCTGAGCTAACATCTGTGCCAATCTTCCTCTATTTTGTATGTAGGTCACTGCCACAGCATGGCTTGATGAGTGGTGTAGGTCCGCACCCAGGATCTGAACCCACGAAGCTGGGCCAATGAAGCAGAGTGTACCAAATTTAACCATTACACCACCAGGCCAGCCCCAAGAACAGTCAATTATTTTTTTTTAAATCTTATCTTTGTATGTCTGCCATCTCTTCTTTTTTATGTTGTAAATAAGTGTCACCTCAGGTTGTACATATTCAGAGAAGTATAAATGTGACTTGGCCTATCTTTCTATCTTAGGAAAGAATTGCACTGAAATGCTGAGCTCCTGTAATAAAAAGGTCATTTGCTAAGAATATTTAACATATCTGGAAGAGAAGATGTTTTTAGTGTCCACAATGGTGGAATTATGTTGTTTCTCTACAGATTATTTTCTCTTTCTATGGATTATTTTCACAAAACACTTGCGACATGCTCTATCTCACCAAATGCGCCACAATGATCCTTTGAATGCTGGCCCTGCCATCACTGGTATGACTCTCGGCAAGTTACTTGTAATGCCAACCATAATTCCCTGTTTGTAACAAGGAGACCTCCAGAGTACAACTCCCTTCAGTGTGACTGGAGCTAATGCATGTGAGATAAACGAGATAATGCATGTGAAGCATTTAACATAGTGCCTGGCACAGTAATAATCATTCAATAGCTATTAGCTTTTATTCATATTGTTGTCATGTCCACAAACACCACAACTCCAGAAAATCATGTGCATGAATTGGGGATTATGGGATATGAATGCTTTGGAAACGTCTGTGTGCTTCCATTGCTTCAATGGGAAATTTGCCTAAACCAGACTCCTTTAAACGTGAGACCGTTGTGTGTTTTATGATTTGATGGATTGATTTTGGCAACAACTTTTCATGTCAGCAGTGTGTGCTGACGACTGTAGAGTAGCCACATTTTCTGTTTATTTTTCCGTTCAACAAGTATTTCTCTAACACCTCCTTTGTGGCAAGCACTGTACTAGGAGCTGTGAATACAGAAGGAGAATAAGATAGTCTTGGATGTTACCCTCCAGTTGCCATAAAGGAGAAAAAAATGTATTCATCACAAGGTCAACATCTTCATGTGCAGAAACACAATGCATGAATTAGATCTACAGAATTACATAGAGTCAGATGAACTATTCCTGCAATCGTAGGGCTCATGTTTTTAACAACAGTCCTTCTGTCAGCGGATTTTGTGTGTGTGTGCACACAAATACATATGCACACTGTCGAATAGTGGGCACAAATAATTGACTCATACTTGCTCTCATTTCTTCTAGTTGTCACCTCAATTGTTACTACTACTGATTCTACAACGTTTTATCCAACAGATGAAAGCAGTAAGTTATTGTCTATGTTTGCCTCTATGTCATGCTTTTTCCTCCTGATCATCTTAACTTTTGAACTCACCAGGCTTAAAGTAGCAAAGACAAACCTTTCCTGGAATTGTGGGGCTCATAATTTTCATATTTTTAGTGACTGTCTCTCTTGTCTGTCAGCAGATTATATGTATATATGTGTGTATATATATATAGGTGTATATGTATATATACACCTATATATACACACACTGTCAAATAATGGGCATGGACAATTGACTAATACTTGGTCTCATTTCTTCTAGCTATTACTGCTACTCATTCTACAACAGCCTCCCCAACAAAGCAAAGTGGTATGTGTTTGTATTGCCTTGCCTTCATGTCATACTTTAGCATTTTTTCCCCCCGACCAAATTACCTTTTGAGCTTCCCCGGTTGATATTAGACAAGACCAATAGTTCCTGGAATGGTGGGCTCATATTTTCAATGAGTTTCTCTCCTATTTCTCTGTTGGCAGATTATATATATGTGTGCATGTTTGTGAATATATATAGATATATATGCACACATATATATGTATATATACATATGCATCAACTGTCAATTAATAGGCATGAACAATTGACTAATACTTGCTCTCATTCCTTCTAGGGGTACCTGCCATTAATTCTACAAAAGTTTGCCTGAAAGATAAAAGCCGTAAGTTTTTGTATGTGTTTATCTTCACGTCAAGCTATAGCAATTTTTTCCTCCTGATAAACTTAACTTTTGAACTTCCCCAGTCTAAGGTAGAAAAACTAGAATGGCTGGATGTTGCAGAATAGACTGAGTGATATTTTAAATCACTCCATCATTTCCTAGGAGTCATCTTAACACAGTAAATGCTGGTTTGGGGATGGGATGACTGTAAATTAGAGGGTGCAGTGCTAGGCTCTGAATTATTTCAGCAATGGACGTCACTCATTTGTGCAGCTTTTGTTTCTAATAACTGAGGAATACATGATATCATGGTGTTTCTAGATTTCTTTTTAAGTCTTTGGCCCTTATTGGTAGCTAATAACATGAACTGACACATACTGAGAGCTTCCTATACAGAAGTCATTGTGCTGTGCTTTGCATGCATCTTCATGTTTAATTCTCATAATATTCCTAGGCAGTGGTAGAATATTTTTCCCCACTTTATAGATGAAGACAGTGAGCTGAAATTAATGAAGTCCCTTGCACTATGCCACACAGCTAGATCTGGGGTTTCAACCTGGCCGTCTGAATCAAGAGTTCATACATTTACTCAGTTCTGTCTTCTTCCTCTAAGATATAGTCCTAGAGAAAGAAACCCCAAAGCCGAGGCCCCGAGACACGATGGACATGTGGTGGGGGGTGGGTAAGTGCATGGGCCCCATGGTAACACAGACTGGACTCGAACTCCAGTTCTTTTAATGATTATTTGCATCAATAGAGGAAAATTACTTCCATTTTCTGGGCAACACTTTCCTCATCTGCCAATCAGGAATAATTACACCTAATCAGTTATTGAAGAGATAAGGTCACCAATGTGGAATGTCCAACACAGGGTATCTCATTTAGCTGGCACAGAATCATTACTAGTTTCTGGCCCCTTTTCCCTACATATGTACAAAGAAGGTGACTAGAAGCATGGGCTCTAGCCCTGCTGATCTTTCTTCCATTTCCAGCATCAAGGGGGCTCTGGACCTCAGCTAACACCTTACCTGACCAAGGTTCACGGAGTTATGAACACATCACCTCTGAGATCCCTTTCCACAAGAGGTGATAATGATTCTGGAGTTCTGACTCTTGAAGATAAAACACGTAGAAGGGAAATTTCCACAGGAAGAGACTCAGCCTTGTGGTTCATCGAATAGCCAATCTGGCTCAGCATCATTGTCATTAATTATTTCTTGGCATCATATATTTCTTGCCAGACTACAAAAGATATTAAGCGCAATTATCCTATAACATCATAGCCAGAATGAGAGACATTTAGAAAGGAAAGGCGAGTGAGCCATGATATCCTAATTTAGAGAATTGGATTAACCACTCTTCCATTTTATGTAATGCCCTCTGTAATAAAACCTCCCACCCACCCCACTGTGAACACCACCAAACTTCCATGGATTGTACCCTTCATAGTAATCTAATTGCCTGCACAACATTCAAATACTTCTGAATGCATTCAGATATTACATTGCATTCAGATATTTCTGAATCGGAATTCAACTCTATATTTAAGCTTAATCGTTTGATGCCTGAGGTATTTATTGCACTTGGAGATGCAGAATTACAGAATAGCTAAGATTGTGTTCTTTAATGCCATGGTGCTGGGATTGAAATCTGGCTTCTGGTACTTACTAAATGCATGACATCAGGCAAATTACTTCTCTCTCTGTCCTCAGTTGATTTATAAAATGGGAATGAAAATAATAATCTCATCAGTTATTGTAAAATTTAAATAAGATTAAAGCTTTGCATGCAAAGTGCTCAGAAAAAGTGCTTGGGATTTGGTTAGTGGTTAATGAATATTAGTTCAGATTATTACTTAGAGACATGGAGGGGGGGAAGAAATGCTAAAAGCTATTTACCACAAATACTTTATTCGTTCATTAAAAACATAACCTTACTTTTCATAATTTGGAATGTTCTAAGTGAATTTAGCAGAGTTTGTTGATTGACATGACCAGTAAACTGGATTCTGAGTTGTCTTGTTGTTGTCTGTGGTGGTGGGGTAGATGTTTACTTTTGGGTTTTGGTTGTGCGGGGATGTCACTGCAATGTTGGTCATCAGACATAAATAACTGTGATCACCCTCCCATTAATATGTCCCATCCTTTCAAAAGAACAGGTGAAACTAATCAAATGTCTTCTCTTAGACACCCTGAAGCTGCAGCTCAGCAACACCTCTGCCTATTACACCTACCTCCTCCTCCTCCTTAAGAGCGTGGTCTACTTTGCCATCGTCACCTTCTCTCTGTTCAGGAGAACAGCAGTCTGTGGCAATGGAAAGAGTTCCAACAGATGGTTGCACAAAGAATTCAACTTTTCTTCATTGTTTATTTTCCGTAAAAGTGTCTCCTGAGGATCTATCAGGGCTTTCTCTCTGGGATTGGGTCACTTCAGTTCACATGTGTACTTTTCTATTATGTCATTATTGTGTAATGGTTTTGCAAACCACTGAGCAAACAGACAACTTTACTCTGTAACAATGAATTCTACCATTACTCAGGGGCAGGGCCGAGAGGTAGTCCTTTAGCACCACTCTCTCCGTGAGCTCCATCAGCTCCTCCAGCAACCCAAATAATCAAGCCTTCTGAATACAGACAGCATGCAGCTTCTGGTCAAGTCCTTTAGGGCCATTTAACCAGATGATCGCCTTGAAGTCTACCATTTTACAAATCCTGAAGCCGGAATTTGCTAATTGAATTCTGTACTTTGTTTCTCATAATAGGCGTAATAAAAAAAAAATAAAAGTCTACATTTGTCTGTGTGTACTTGAATTTGATTAACTCTCATTGAAAATCGGCAAGAAACAGCATGACAACTGAACTATCAAATCCAGCGTTGGTTGTAATAACGGTCAACACCACAGTTCTAATTCTTTCCCTGAGATAGTGCTTATGATACGTTCTTTTGGATACTGGCTCCTAGTGGAGCCACACTCAAATGAAGGCACCCAGGTTATTTCTCTTTCAAAGGTCACCAGATTCAGACTCATTTGGTTTGGGACATTCTGATAGTGTCAGTATAACATCTAGCATGACTTGCACTGTGTGTGCTCAGCTCTAGTGTTTCACAAGCATCATGTTTCCTGTTCCTCACGGTAACCCCATGAGACCTGCACTTACACCAAGAGGCATTGATATGGAGGTGTTAAACCCCTGGACTTTGAACCCTGAGTGCCTGGGTTTGAATCCTGGGTCTAGTATTAGCATCTGTGTGACCTCAGGCAAGCTATTTGAATTCACTGTGCCATCATTTCCTCATCTGTAAAATGAAATTATAGCACCCTGTCGCCTGGAGTTGTGTGGATTAGATGAGTTAATAATGTCTGGTACTTGCAAGTCCTCAACTGCATTAGCATCTACTGTTGGCAGGTCTACTTTTGAATAGTAGATTCAAAACAACACATAAGCACTCACAGTCATCGCTAATTTTATTTCCCCACAGAGAAGCTAGATGTGGATGGAATAGGGACTCAGTGGGTTTCTGCTTTGTACCAGGCAGCCCCATTAATCCTCTAATAGCCCCTGGACATAGGTACAATTATAGTGCACAGGGTATACATTTGGAGAGATTAGGTTCTTACTCAAGGTCACTATTTTGTAAGTAATAGTCATTTAAAGCCAGATTCCCCCGAAGTCAGAGCCAGTATTTTGTTACCCAGTATCATGTGGCTTTCCCTTCACCCAGTTTCAATTGGGAAAGACAAAAAAAACAAAACATGCACTGCTTCCTTACTAAAGGCATCCTCCAAGGAGTCAGTGAGAATTTTCTCAGGGACTTGTGGGAGCATCTATGTTTTCTCTGCATGTATATACTCTGTCATTACCGTAATTGCTCCCTCTGTTATCAACAGTGTGGAAATCCTACTTCATTCTATGAGTGTGTGTCTTAGATTTGCAACTGCATTCGGGGGGGCTGCTAATGAAATGGACTGGAAGTCTTGGGCAGAGCACTACTAGGCAGTGTCTCATGTGGCTTCAAACTTCTCTGCAACTTCCTTCCGCACTGGGCCTGGGCTGCCCTGAACTATGCGGTACAGAGAGGAAGAGCACAGGTGGCAGTGTAGATGACAGCCTGGGAGGCAGGAAGGCACTGGTTTGGCTGATGTTGTGTTATTCGCTCAGGCTTCTTTTGTTCACATGCTCTGTCAAATGTGGTTGATTCCAGGAAAATGCTCAAATTCAAACCGACCCCTACTGTTTGGGGCTGTGCAAGCAGTGGCTAGGGTGTCATAAGATAAATCAAGGACAGTTAAACCACAACCAACTTTGCTCATTTTCAAAAGGTCACAGCTAATGGGAGGAAAATAACCACCTACATACACATGCAATTACTATCAAACATACCCTTAGGCTGTAGGTAGGGGGTTCCCTGCTTTTTATATATAAAGTTCACTCCGATTAGCTACCATGTGAGTTGGGAATCTTATGCCCAGGACTGTTCAGATGCTGCCTCTCAGTCTACTCTCATGTCCCTGTTCTGAAGGAAAGAGCAGACAGGACATCTTGGAGCACTAAAATAATCCTACAATCCACCAAGTATCTGTGCTCTTCCATGGTGTTTGATTTACTGAGGCTGGTACTTTTGGTTTCATTTTCTCAGAGTAGATGGGTGACACAAATCTGTGCCCATGAACCTGGAAGCATGGATAGACTATAGATGTGGGCAACAGTGTTGTGCTTTTTCACTCCCAAGAACACAGAGATACAGAGGCCCTGAGTTCAACTGGGTAATGGTCATATACTGAATCACATAAGTCCCTCTAATGAGTCAGAGTCAAACTGAGCAAAGCTTAATAGAGGACATCGACATCAGATAAAAGTGTGACTGGGCTCAATTAGAAGAGGGCTGTTCAGCAATGTGAGCATAAAGAGCTAATGTCCCCACCCCCACCCACCCAAGCACGGTACAGAGTGGGTGTCCAGGCCCACGGACTCAATCTGTCCGGTCCCAGGGGGAAATAGAGCTCTATTGTTGAGATCAACACTTTAGGCTTTCACAGTCTGACTTCACAGCGGCACATTCAAATCATACACTTCATTCTTCTTGGGCTGCACTCTGAGAGCCAAATTCTGGGTGATCTTGGCTTGCTTCCTATGAGGATTGGCTGCATCTACTGGTTGAGCCCAGCATGTCTAGATGAGAGCTCTCTCTCACGTTAGATTAATACACTGACGTCCAGCTCAGGCATCATCTGTGGGTTTGGCATATATGCGACTCCACTCCTGAGACAGGACATTCTCACTGTGATAACACCATTGAGTTCCTGAGGTTTTAGTCCCAAGGCAGACCCTGGAGCTGTGCCTCATCCATTTCTTCTCTACTACAAGCTCTTCCCGATTAGGCCTCAGCCTCCTAGTGATCCTTCCAGTTGCATTTCTGTCATTTGGCCCATTCTTAGAACAACCACACGTGGAGTTGACTAGATCTGCACAAATGGGCAGTTTCCACCCAAACCAGCACCATTCCCACTACACACAACTGAGTTTTTCTCGAATGACTCAATGAATAATGAAAGAAAACTAAGAGACAAGCTGCCTTCCTATGAAGCACTGAGATGAATATTCATGTTTGAAAAAAATATAGCTCATGATATAATTTAGTTCATTTTAATTTAAATTAGCTAAACAGAAAGGGAAAATGATGGCAATGATTTCAAAGTGTGGGTTCAAAGTATGAGAACTCAGACTATTTCAGAACCATACTTCTAGGAGAAAGATATCATTCCATGATAAAACTAATACAAAACATCTGGTGACCTTTTATACATATTCACAAACCCTCCTTGTCCTCCTTTTGTGATTCTAACCCTTTAAGCCAAATATATAACGCAAAACAAGGAAAACAAAACTAATCATTTTGATATGTTGGATTTTATTACTTTTTAAAATTGTACAAAGAGCGCATGTGCATGAGTTAAAAAACACAAGGGAAATGTAGGGTGTTAAAAAAGAAATACAAAAGAAATCTGAGACATGAAACAAAAAAATTCCATTCTGCGAATCATAATAAAAAGATACTTTGCTTACTAAAACAGTGTTATTCCAATATATTAAGAAGTCTTCTGATTAGGAATACAGCACAAGACTTTTCTGCAACTATTCATTAACAGATCAGACTCAGTCTCACTGAATACAAGACAGATCATTCCATTCTCTTACCAGCCACAGGCAGGCTACTAAATGTATGCGGATGTGGGACAGTGTCTGTGAGGTATTACAATAAATAAATTCTTTATTAGCCATTCAATGAAGTCAGCAGTGGATGTCACCATTTCAACTTTTAATTGGGAGACCCCAATTCATCCTTTTATTCCTCCAGGTGACTTTCCATGGGGGTTTTTCACACTAGAAAAGAGAAAACACAAAACTATTTAAAATGTAGTGTAAATGCAAAATGCCACATTGGCCTTATGTTTATATAACATCATCTCTGTACTGAAGATGAGCTGTGTTAGGTGTGGCCACACAAGAATTTATTTAAGGCATTTTAGAAAAGGGTGTAGTATTCACATGCCCATATGTTTGCTTTATATCCAACCACTGTCGTGGAAAAAAGGGGCTGAAGGCATGTTGGGTGCTTCTGATGCAGGCCCAGGGCCTCCATTCACCACGACTCTGGCCGCCTCTGCTTCTCAACGACTCCAAGTCCATCCACTACTTTTCCCTTCTCTGATTAAATAATTGGGCAGAGTTGCTGCTACTACAACTTACTTCGTGTTTATTTGCTTGTATTTCTTAAGCTGAAATATTTCCTTTGATGATCTGAAGGGATTCAACAACGTGACCACCTGAGGCATATCAAGAGCTGCTGCTCTGACTGGATCACATCCTTCATCTCGGAAGCTCCAGAACACTCGAGAGACATTCCAGTGCAGGGCTGGAGCGGACAGTGGAACCAGACTGGGGGACCTAAGTCCTGGCTCTGCCACTTGCTCTCTGTGTGACCTTGGACAAGTCACTCACCCACTCAAATCTCACTTGCATCAGGTGTAAATGGAGACAATAACAGGACAACATCTCATAGGACTGCGACCCTCACTTAAGTCAAGGTTTGTAAATAAACAACATTTGACGTGGAGACATTCTGGCTAAGTCAACAATAATGAACTCAGGCTTATTCTTCAGAAATTTGGGACTCTCAGGTATTTTTCCTACCTCATGAATTTATACTTATGCAGAAAATGTTAAGAAATGCTACCTTAATAAAATGTAACTGATAAATTCAAGTAAATAGGACAAATCTGGCTATACACTCACACTCATACTCTTTGAATTTTACTTGGAATCTACTCAAAGAAAATGCTCCATATTCAACTACTTTGTTGTTACAGTGTCATTTTCAAAGACTTACTTTAACAAAAGTAGTACTCATAGTTCTAAAAGTGGTTTTTCACTGTCTTGCTTTTCTTCAGCTTCTTCAGATCCTACATGGTAGGGAAGGGGAAGGAGAAAAAAAATCACATTCCATTAACTTAAGAAAAGATTTCTTTAATATAACATTTAAATGAGAGATATACATGTTTAATCCTCAAGAGATTTAAGTTAACAAAACTGTAACTGTAAAATAAAACTTTATTTCTTGGTGGAGGAAAGTCTTTAAATTAGGATCTATCAGTCACACTAATCTGTCAAAATGGATTCACTTATGTACTTCTAAAAATATTCACTTAGACCAAGAATTATTATCCACTGCTATTCCTCCTGCACAACTTTGTTAAAAAGCTTGCATGTTTTTCAAGTGCAAATAACTTTGAGCTTTAGTTCAAACAATTTAATCTACATATTTTCAGAATCGCTGTCCCCAGTGACTGAGAGAGCTTTGAGGGCTTCCTAATACCGAGGGCGAAGCCAGAAGCTCACTCTTGTACACTGTTGGCAGCGACCACTGCTACAACCATTCTGGGTCACTACCTCGTGAGCCTTATGCTATTCGTGCATGTGACCCAGTCACTCCACCCTGGAATTAATTCCTTAGGGTAAATTCCTGAGGAAATAATAATACTTGGTTTCCAATATGTAGATTGTCCCTCTAAAAATTAGAAAAAAAAATCTAAATGTCTGAGAGTAGAAGAAAAGTTAAATTATTATGTTTCCATAAAATATCTTACATCCACCTAAAATTATATTTATAGTTCATAACAACATGGAAAGTACATTTGTTATAAAGTAAAAGCAAATGTGTAATAAATGAAACTGTATGTACTGTAAGATCACAGTTGATAAAAATAAAAACTAAATATAAATGTGCAAATTAGAAAGACTAGAAGAAAATAAGGTGATTTACATACACTTCTGGATATTCCAAAATTTCTACAATAAACTGAAACTGACCTTTTAATTTTTAAAACAGAGTATAAATAATACGGGCAGTATGACTACAATTGTGTAAATTACAAACACAAACTAGAAGGAAAGAAACTGAACTACCACATCGATGTTGCCAAATAGTGTGAAGGACAGGTGACCTTTTATTTTTGTCTTTTCACATTTTTATAAAAAGCATGCATTACTCTCACAATCGGGGAAGAGAGATAAAAACGGAGTGGGGAGAAGACCGAGGGAGCAGGTTAGGAATACAACCTATGCACACACAGAAGCAGCGTGCCTCCCTGGTCCTCTCCTCTTGTCAGATAACACACCTCATGAAGGACATTTTTTTCTTATGAGCATGTCTACCTGGATTACAGCCAAGAACAAACCTGGTGCAGGAGAAAGAATGGCCGAGAATCCTAAGAGATTGTGTCCCACATTTTAACCTCATCAATGTCACATCATTCAGGTTATGTTTGCAGTGAAACAAACAGAGGAAGGTAGAGTGGTTGCAAGACTTCTCTTTCCAGCCTGTTAAACTGCTGTAAATCGTAGAGACACTGGGGTGGTTTAACTGCCTTCTCACTTTGAAAGGAGTCTGAGGAAGATGGTCACACCAAGTCTTCCTGTTTCTGGGCTCCCTTTCCACCTGTCAGGCTAACGGCATTGGAGCCACAATGAGCTGACATGTCTTGGAATTATTTGGGAATCCTAAATGAAGGGAAACTTTTAATTAAAACATGATAATGTGTATGCTTTACATAATATAAATGTGAATGCTAGCAAGGCCTTCTGGCTCTGGTCAAGTGAGGAGGTCAGTAAATTCTCTTTTTGAAAAACAACTATAACTGGACTAGATGAACAAAATAACCATTTCAGCACTCATGAAAGGACCAAAGGCATACAACACTCTGAGAAGTGCTTATGGTTGAAAAACTTCACAATTCAGGCAATTCAGGGGTGTTCTTGCAGGGAGTTGCTCCCATTCATTCTCCACCTCCCAACACCCAGCTCCATGGGCATGAAGGTTCTTCCAGGTTAGGGCAGGGCATGAAGACTGGCATAAAATCACGCAGTTGAAGGCAGCTCATATTATCCAGGGTGGGGAGTGATGCAATGGTGAATTGACAAAGTTCTGTGCAAGCAGGAAGGGCCAGAGGCTCTGCAGGTTTGAAGTTGTGGTCACAGCTGCAGCAAACATTTGCTTGGTTGAAGCTGTGTGCATGCCTAGCAGAGACCCAAAATAGCCCGAGCTAGCCAAAGACTCCTGGTCAACCCTGAGGCTGTGAGCATATGCAGAGGAGATGTGAAAAGACTCAGCAAAATGTATAAGCTGGGGAAGACTCAGGATGGCCTGGAATTTGAATGTGCTCCCAATGCATGCACATATCCACCTGGCAGAGGATGGGAGTCTTAATAAAGGTGCCTGAGCATAATCTCTGTCTAATCACTGGCTACCACTAAGCTATGCAGACACAGGGGTGACTCCTAGAGAGCTAGGCTTAAAAATGAGTGAATTAAAAAGACAAAAAAAAACAAAAAACAAAAACCGCTGAAAAGAGACATCAGCAGCTACACACCACAAGGGACATAATTTCCCAGATTTAGCTCAGGCCAGTTTCTAAGCAAACAAAAAGCAATAACAGCAACCTTATGGGGGAAAAATCAGAATCTAGAGTTGCTACTACATATTTTCAACAAAGTACTTTTCAAAAAAATTAGAATAAGGCAAAAATCAGACAAGTGTGAAAACAAAGCAAAAACTGCAATTCAATACAAACTGTCTCTGAGTGTAAAATATCTGGAGATATTTTATTTAGCAAAGACTTCAAAGCACCTATTATAATTATGTTCAAAGAAATATGGAAAACAATGTTTAAAGAATTAAAGGAAAATATGACAACAATAAATCAACACATAGAGATTCTCAAGTAGGAGACCAATTGCAAAAGTAAAACAAATACATGAAATCTGGAGTAGAAAATTATAAAAACTGAAGTGAAATATTCACTAGAGGGTATTAAGAGAATATTCAAGTTGGCAGAAAAAGAATCTGAACCTGAAGATAGAGCAATAGAAGTTATCCAACCTGAGGAGCAGAGAGAAAATAAACGGAATAAAAATTAATGGAGCTCAGAGATCTATGAGATAATACCAAGCATACAAACATACGTGTAATGGAATGCATAGAAAGAGAGAAAAGAAAAAAAAAGAACAGGAAAAATATTTGAAGAAATAATGGTCAAAACCCCCCATATTTGTTGAGCAATATTAATCTACATATCTAATAACTGAAACAAATGCTTATTTGGATACATACAAACAGATCCACATGTAGACGCATCACAGGCAACCTGCTGAAAGCCATTATACACGAAAATTAAAACATAACAAACCAAAATTTATACGATGTTGCTAAAACAATGCCAAGAGGAAACTTTACGGCTTTAAATGTTTATATCAGAAAAGAAGAAAGATTTACAAATCAATCATAAAAAAAGAAGAGCAAGCTAAACACAATGCAAGCAGAATAAAGGAAATAAAAATTGGGATAGAGGGGCCGCCCGGTGGCGCAGCAGTTTAGTCCGCGCTTGGCAGCCCGGGGTTCGCGAGTTCGGATCCCGGGCGCCCGCCGACGCACTGCCTGTCAGCCATGCCATGGCGGTGTCCCATATGAAAAAAGTAGAGGAAGATGGGCACGGATGTTAGCACAGGGCCAGTCTTCCTCAGCAAAAAGGGGAGGAGTGGCAACAGATGTTAGCTCAGGGCTGGTCTTCCCCACAGGGAAAAAAAAAAAATTGGGATGGAAATAACAAATAGAAAACAGAAAAACAAGAGAGAAATATCAATGAAAACAAGTTAGTTATTTGAAAATATCAACACGTTTGACAAACTCCAAGCTAGAATTACCAAACGAAATGAGAGAACATACAAATTACCAAAATCAAGAAAAAAGGAAAAACATCACTACCAATCTTAAAGATAACGAAAAGAAGTATAAAGGAATATTACGAACAATTCATGCCAACAAACTAGATAATTTATAAGAAATGGATATATTCCTGGAAAGACACAAATTACCAAAACTGACTCAAGAAGAAATAAAAAATCCAAATAAACCTCTATATATCAAGTAAAGAAAGTAAATTGGTAATTTTAAAAATCTTCCTCCACACAAAAAATCCCTGGCCCAGATGGTTTCACTGGAGAATCTATCAAACATTTAAAGCAGGAATAATATCTATCTGTCCAAAAAGGATTCAGAAAACAGAGGAGTTGGGGACACTTCCCAATGTGTTCTATGAGACCAACATTACTCTGACACCAAAGCCAAAGACATAATAAGAAATCCACAGACCAGTAGGTACAAAAATCATGAGCACAGGTAGAAGAATCCTCTAGAAAATACTAGCAAATCAAATCTAGAAACATACATAAGGGATTATAAACACAACCAAGTGGGATTTATCCCAGACATAAACAGTTGATTTAACATCGAAGAATCAATTAATGTCATACACCATATTAACTGAACACAGGACAGAAACCACATGATCATCTCAGTAGATGCATATAAAGCATTTGAAAAATTCAGTGCCCACTCATGATAAAAACTCTCCACACACCAGGAATAAAATGGAACTTCCTCAACTTGACAGAGGGCATCTGTGAAAACCCACAGCTACCATCACACTTCATGTTGATGACTGAATGCTTTTCCCCAAGACCTGGAACAAGACAAGGATGTCTGCTCTTGCCACTTCTATTCAACATTGTATTGGAGGTTCTAGGCAGTGCAACAAGAAAAAAACAAAATTAAAGATATCCAGCAGATTGAAAAGGAAAAAAGTAAGACAGTCTTTGTCCACAGATGGCATGATCCTGTATGTAGAAAATTCCATAGAATCCATACACACTCGAAACCAAAATTAGAACTAATAAACAAGTTTAGCAAAGTCACAAGATATAAGTTCAATATACAAAATACCAATTGTACTTCTATATACTAGCACAAACAATTTGAGAATGAAATTAAGGAAACAATTCCATATACAATAGTACCAAAAAGAATAGAATACTTAGGAATTAATTTAACAAAAGAAGTTTTCCTTGTTTGATACAAACTAAAAGACAATGCAGAAAGAAATGTAGAGAGAGTCCATGTTCATGGATTAGAAGATTCAGTATTGTTATGATGGCAATTCTTCCCAAATTGATCTATATATTCAATGCAGCAGGCGTTTGGGGCAACAATTAACAAGCTCATCCTAAAATTTAAATGAAAACACAAAAGACCTAGAATAGCCAAACAATTTTGACAAAAAACAAAGATGGAGGACTGTTAAGGTCACCCTGCAAAAGCAGTGGGGGAAGGGAGCCCCCAAAATGTGATTTGGATGTGGAGACTGATGATGCCACACACACCAGAGGGTCTGACAAGGTTCATTACTTACAAAACTAAGGTCTTAGGACAGCAGGGCAGGCCTTTCAAGCAAAGCCTTACAGCACCTGATTTCAAAGTCACATAAAAATAAAATCACAGTAATCAAGCCAGTGTGGTCCTGGGGTAAGGAGAGCACACAGGTCAACGGAGAGAAATGAGAGTTCAGAAATAAACCCTTATATTTACAGTCACCTGGTTTTTGAGAAACATGCTGAGTTAATTCAATGAGGAAAGGATAGTCTTTTCAACAAATGGTGCTGCCTCAAAAGAATGAATTTAGTTCCTTACCTCCAAAGGCAAAAATTAATTCAAAATGGACCATGAACTTAAACAAAAGAGTAAAATCTTCTAGGAGAAAATCTTTGTGACAGAGGGTTAAGGCAAAGAGTTCTTAGACATGCTCCCAAACCCATTATCCACAAAAGAATACATTTTGATAAGCTGGACTTGATTAAAATTAAAAATCTGTCCTTCAAAAGGCTCCATGAAGCAAATGAAAAGATTACAGACTGGAAGAAAATATTCAAAAATCATGTATCTTGTAAAGGACTTTTATCTAGAATATATAAAAAGCTCTAACAACTCTTTAAGACTATCAATATAACTAAAAAGAAAAAGAAAAGGTAAACATCTTCAAATAGACATTTCTCCAAAGAAGATATATGAATAACTAAGGGGCATGTGAAAAGTTCCTCAATGTCATCAGTCATTTAGGGCCTGGAAAATAAAACCACAAGGAGATACCACTTCACACCCGCTAGAATGGCTATAATCAAAAAGACAGCTAATAACATGTGTTGGTGAGGATATGGAGAAACAAACTCTAATACACTGTTGGAGGGAACATAAAATGGTACAGCAACTTTGGGGAACAATTGGGCAATTACCTAAAAAGTTAAACAGAAACTTGCCACATGACCCAGCAAATCCTCTCCTACGAATCTATCTAAGAAAAATAAAAACATACGTCCCCACAAACACATGTATGTGAACGTTCACAGCAGATTACTCTAATAGCCAAAAATTGGAAAGAATTCAAATGTTCATCAACTGATGAATAAACAAAATGATGTATATCCATACAACAGAAAAGTACTCAGCCATATAAAGGAACAAATTACTGACACATGCTACAACATCAACGACCCTCAAAAACATTATGCTAACTAAAAGAAGCCAGATGTAAAAAACTACAATTACATTTACATTCCTTGTCCAAAGAGGGCAAACTTTCAAGACAGAAAGCAGATCAGTGGATTACCTAGGACTAGAAGTAGGAGCAGGGATTAACTGCAAATAAAGGAACTTTTTCAAACAATAAAATTGCTCTAAAATTGTATTGTGATGTTGGTTAAAAAACTATAAATTTAGGGGCTGGCCCAGTGGCATAGCGGTTAAGAGTGCATTCTGCTTTGGTGGCCCAGGGTTTGCTGGTTCAGATCCTGGGTGCAGACCTATTCACCATTCACCAAGCATGCCGAGGTGGCATCCCATATAGAAGAATGATAACTCTACAACTATAATACACAACTATGTACTGGGGCTTTGGGAAGAAAAAAGAAAAAGAGGAAGATTGGCCACAGATGTTAGCACAGGGCCAATCTCCCTCAAAAAAAACTGGGGCCAGCCTGGTGGCCTAGCAGTTAAGTTCACGCGCTCTGCTTCTGGCCGCCCAGGGTTTGCAGACTTGGATCCCGGATGCAGACCGACATGCCACTTGTCAAGTCATGCTGTGGCAGCGTCCCATATAGTAGAGGAAGATGGGCACAATGTTAGCCCAGGGCCAAGTTTCCTCAGCAAAAAGAGGAGGATTGGCAACAGACATTGGCTTAGGGCTCATCTTCCTCACCAAAACATCCCTATAAATTTACTAAAAATCATGCAATTGCACATTTACAATGGATGAATTTTATGGCATGCAGACTACATCTCATTAAAGCTGTTTTATAAAAAAATGAATGTTACCTAATATCCTCAGCTATGGTTTTTCAATACTTTTCAAAATTTTAATTAAAAAGTGGGAAAATTGTTTCAAATCTATTGACTATACACAGGGTGACTATATAGTTGACCATCTAAAAAGAACACTTCTGAGAGATAAAAGGAGTTATAATAACTACATGGGGCCACAGGAGTAAACCAAGACTGTGCCAGGCAAGCCAGCATTGTATGGTTACTTTCAGTAGGTGTCATATTCAAATTTTAATGCCTTCATCTAGATTTGCTTAGAACAGATTATATTATACAATTGAGCCATTCTTCATTTTAAGTCAGTCTTTGATGATTTAAGAGGTGATGAATTACCCTTTTCCCAACATAACAACTGGTTCATTTAAGCTGTCTGACCACATATAACTTCAACCAATCATCTGAGAGAGGACTGTGCTTCTTCGCTCTTTCCATTTAACACACAGGTAAGCAAGATATGGTTAGACCAACAAGCAAACCTGCAAACAAACCATCTTTATATCCTTTAAAAGTACATCTACTAAAATATGCTAGTTTTCCAAATCTCTGATACCAAAATTCAAGCCATTCCTTTACAAGGAAAAATGCTGACATTTTAATTTTTGGTGCTTCCAATTTCTTTCTTTCTCTCTTCTTTCCACTCATTTCTTCAAAAGTTATTAAATCTACTATGTGCCCAGCACCATACATCATATTGGATAAAGAAAGACAGACCAGAAAAGGCAAGGCAGGGCCCAGACGTCCTCTCATCTACAAGGGCCCATCAGCACTGTGTCAGAGCAGCTTTCTCCTGCTGAAAGACTGTTTAATATTTAGCCACTGACCTAATGAGAAAGCTTTACTTTAGAGTAGAAGCTTCCTTTCTAGGTGCATTCATTCCAACAATAGTTTTTAATTTTAATTCTCTACTAAATTGAACATTCAGACAATGCAAATATAATACAATAAAGTAAGCTACTTTGAATGTGCCTTCTCTGCCTACTACTTATCTGCATTTTGTCTTAAATAAAGCAGCTACCCATCAGAACATTTGCTGTTCTTGTTTAGTTCCATAATCCAATTAAATGGTAATGCTTCCAACTACCACTAGGTGGTGGTAAAAGCCACAGGTAGGAAGCCCACGGACTGCTTGATGAAGAATGCCTGAGGTGGTTTCCTCACATTGTTGTTATTATCCTGCTGCTCTGAACTTCTAATTAAGAAGATACACTAGTGCTTAGAAATTTTATTAGTCCTAGAAAAATAAAAGCTATACAAAAGCATGAACTATAATGCAATCTTCCTTTTTTTAAGAGAATGAGTCCCATGATATATAAAAATTGCAATGAAATAATCCTTCTAACGAGGTAATGAAAAGTTTAATACTTACTTGAGTTTGTACTGGTTGAGAAAGAGATTTTCTGCTAACTCATATCTTTATTTCATCTGACTCTATACTTTTGTGTTTTATACTGTTTTCAGATCCAACACCAAAAGTCCAGAATATCAAGTTACTTGGAGTTCTCTAATGTGCTATGTCACACTGCTGTGCCTTTGAGCAGTCAAAGGACACCCCACCTATGGCTGTCCGGAAACAGGGGGTGGGGTGGGGTGGGGTGGGATGGGCGGGTGGGTGGAGAGAAAGCCCTTCTGAACATATGAGTGGAGACCAGGATTGCAGATGGGTAGTGTTAAGGATAGAAAAAGCAAGATGCAAAATGGTTTGAGGGTTTTGGCACAGAGCATTTTCAGAAGAGCTAAGAGAACACAAGCAGCAAGTAACAGGAGGAGACGTTGGACAGTTG
Organism: Tapirus indicus; assembly: GCA_031878705.1. NCBI lineage: Eukaryota > Metazoa > Chordata > Mammalia > Perissodactyla > Tapiridae > Tapirus > Tapirus indicus. The sequence continues at coordinate 79,163,562 of CM062917.1, forward strand.
GGTAAGGGTGGTCATAGAGGAGGTTTCTCCCAGGCTAAGGATCCTTGGCTTTCTTAATCCTTTATGCCACTGAAGGCTTCTGGGCAGGGGAATAACATGATCAATTTTGTATTGTCATTAATACTGAAAGGCTATATATTTATTAGCTATGAGCAAGGACTCTCGCAGTAGAGCCAGGGTTCAAATCCTAGCCCCACCTCTTATTCTTTGTGTGATGCTGGACAAATTACTTCACCTCTCTGGGCCTCAATTTTCTCATCTCTAAAAATAGAAATAATGAGACTTTTACATCACAGAGTGGTCATGAAGAAACCTTAGAATAATGCGACCGTTATTTCTAACATGGTACTCTGGGTGGCTGGTTGGAAGAAGCCAACTGAGGCAGGGAGACAGGAGGCTTTTGTAGAAATTGAAACAAGAAATGCTGAATTAAGGCTGCAGATGATATTAAGTGGTACAATTTGAGATAAAGGAGGCAGAAATAAAGAGAATCAAAATAGCATGGTGAATAATGGTGTGTGAACCGTAAGAAAGGGGCAGAGTGCCCACTGAGGCTCTGGTTTCTGGCTTAGGCAACTGCGTAGGCAGTGCTGCCACTCTCAGATGTGGGGAACCCTGGAGGAAGGTCAGGTTAGGGCTGACAGACAATAAAGAGAGCACCATGCCCCTGTCCGCCCATGTTCAAAGATGCAGATCACAAATCACAGTGTCTATGGCCCTCTATTTATTTTCACATATCTGTGTCTCACCACTGGTTGCACATCAAGACCATGTCTTAGTCATTTTCATGTCCTAAATGCCTGGTATGTTAAATGTTCATTAAGTGTATTGAGAAGTAGAGGAGGGAGGGACAAGCTTTTGAATGATGGACCAAAACACAAACGATAATCAAATTTTTTACCTGCTTCAGATTCAGGAGGAGAATAAAACTGACCATCAGAAAGACCACCGGGTATAAGTGCCGCCCTCTCTGAAGCATCCTGAACTATCAGGAGTCCTAGGAGAGAAGACATTCAGATGCTGGGAATGATGTCACTGTTCTGTAGCTTCTTGGCAAGGGTAACCACAATAAAAAGAGGTCCTTTGAAAATCTTTCAACCAAAAAATAGAAGTTTTATTAATAAACTGTACGAACAGTACTGTACGAACAGATTCCAACTAGTTTAAAAATTGCCTCATGTTACTCATGGGACTCCTTAATTCAGTATTTACAGCATCTTTCCCTTGGGAATACCACCTCCCTACAGAAATCAACAACATCAAAACCAAAGCACAAAGCAAGACAAAAAATCTAGTCAGCTTGTATCAATGGTGTACAGTCGACATTTCATTACAGAAATGCCAGATGTAAAGCATAATAAATGGATAGTCTTTTATAAATATATAAAGAATAATTAAGATGGTGAAGAAATATTTATGCAATAAAAAGATCCCCCCAGAAAAGTATATTAAAAAAAACAAAGAAAAGAGAAGGAAGCATGACGCACATAGCTCAAGAACACTAATGCATGATAAGAGAGGCCATCACCAATGAGTTCTTTTGACTGAAGCTGACTTAACAGTGAGATAAAGTCAGAGGAAGCACCAGGCCAAATAGCAGGTGCCAGGAACGTGTGTAATGTATGTTACAGACAGTGAAAATAAATGCTACCTTAAAGTTTTTCATTAATTGTGCGTTCTGCTTTATTAGTTACTTTGAATTTGGTTTAATCATGCAAGCATTCAAGCCTCAGTCACATTAATAGTTGATTCAATAAAGTTTAATTTGATGTTTATAAACAATTAAAAAAGAAGTGACTTCCATTAGCTTTACCTGTCCCTTCTCCACAACACATTTTCATAAAGGAACAGAGGGCACAGGATAGAAGACACATCTTGGTCTGATTAATATCTGTTTTAAAATCTACTCTTGAATTATAATTCTTTCTTATAGGTTTCTTCTCTGTAAAAGAGATTTTCCAAAATGAAACCATTTGCAAGGTTATCTTTCCTTCTGCTGTTCCTTGAGGTTATAATCACGCTTAACTTGCTATAAGACACAAGACTTTTTTCCCGACTAGGCAGGGCAAATTGAGCCAGATGATTGACAGAGCAGAAAAACAGCATGTCTTGAAACTGTGTGGGTCTCTGCATTGAGCTTTGATCATGTCATCTCCAAGAGGGTGGGTGGGGCATGTGGGCTTCTACTAAGGCCACTGAGCAGGGAATTCCAGTCCAATAATTAGCTATAAAGCTCAATCATTTGGACTTCCTAGTTAATATCCAGGGATACTCAAAGCCACACAGAGGAATTATAAGAGCTCTGGCAGGACTCTTGATTACACAACACTACCTATCACTCAGCTACTCCTAGGATGGTGAAAGCCGGAGATGGCTGAGCATTTCTCTGACTTGCTATCTTCCCCCTCCGAACTCCATCTTCATCATTAACCCACCAATAATCCCACTCTAGGCACTCAACAATTAGGTTCTAAATATAGCCCATTCAAAGGCACCACCTGCTGTATGGAGAGCAATGTGAGACTTTGGAAAATCACTGACTTTTATTTAGAGCTGCTGTCTCAGCTCACCTAAAACTGATTTACATTCCTCTGTCCCGAAACAACACAGTTCTGCTCAGATGCACAAAATGCTTAATGTTCTATGACTACTATTAACAGGGACAAAAGGTCAACCTGTCTGAGGAAAAAGAGGTGTTGGCTCTTTTTGTTGTTTGAATGTCTTTTTCACCAGTGTTGCACTTTCTTCCAGGGAAGCTTGGCCTAATGGCTAGAGAGAGGAGCCACATTCTGTCACTATCCTTTCATCCAACCCTCCTCTCGATTTCTGCTGTACCCACTGAAGAATGGAGACACTGTGATCCACCTAACTCCACCTGAAGCCCCATTCGCATCAAGACAACTAAAGCTCTTCCTTACAGCTCGGTACTGAGCAGGTCTCAGGAGGCTACTTTGAGAGAAACTTACTGTTTTCTTCTTCTGCCTCTTGAGGTAACACTTTGAAATCCAGGAACCATGTCTCAATCCAGGCAAGGATGAATGAAATGATGGGCAGCACATAGCCAAAAGCCCCTTGAGAGAAAAGCTGGAGGAACAGATGTGACCAAGAGAGGGAAACGCAGTTACCATGAGCTCACGCTGGAAAACAAGGCTTCGTCATTATAGACGGTAATTGTACAGAAAAGGGGGTAGGCCATACCTTTGAGAGGATTACTTTTGCTAGTAAAAAGGCACTAGTCACTGCTGTCGTCAACTGAAAGACACAGAACCCAGCACCATTCAAATTAGACATTTGACATTGTGAAGGCACCTTCCTCACACAAGAGACTCATCTGAGCCAGAAGCACATAATGCCTGAAAAAGCTCTGTCTGGCCTGGCTCCTTTCCACATCATCCTATCTCTATCCCCTAAACCCAGACTGGGGCAAAGTGGGCTTCGAGTGGCACACAATCCCTGACTGGCTGCTTATGGTTTCCCTTCTCCCACACTTTAGCAGGCTGGTCTGTTAGGAAACTAGATTTGGTCCACCAGAGGGTACAACATCCAAAGACACTATCACCACATGGAGGAAGAGACCAGTGAAATAGAGGCAGGGCTCCCCCTAGGGCCTGGGAAGCCCAGAGATAATTCCACCGGACCTGGGCCTTGTCACTCCATGCTCCAATGAAGATTTGTAGCAATATGAAACCTGACCAGAGTGAATGCCAATAGTAGCCTTGACTGACAGAATGGAGGTTAGGGGACATCAGGTGTCATGCTCAGTAAGTGTTAACAAAGCTGCAGAGTCAGCATTTGTTAGCAACACACACACACACACACACACACACACACACACGCGACGGAGTGAGCTGCTTGGGAAAAGAGGCATTTTACATTCTGATACTAATTAACTTTACAGGCTGACACTAAGTGCTCTTTAGGTACCAGCTGACTTCTTCCAACTGCCTAGACCCTCTCTACAAATGTCTTTAAAAAGAAGAATCAGCAACAATAAAATGGATATGCTAAATCTGACCTGTCCCTTTGATAATTTGAAAGTAGATATTGAAGATACTTTCTTAAAACTCTCATTGAATGTCAACCACTTTCCTGAAACAAACATTGAGGGAGAGGGTCTGACAAATACTAGTGTACATTATGGAGACTCTGGAATAGGATGTCCCAAATAGGGACTGTTGTAGAAAATAGGGAAAGAATGATCATCATAGCTATTTGGTATCAGCAAGAGTATTCATGAAAGGGAGTCAATTCAGGCTCAACTGTCAGCCTACATCTGTGAAATGTGAGTTTGAGGTTCAATAGATGGTCTGACATCAGCCTGTGATTCTGTGGACGCTCAGGCAGACGTGGCCCCTGGTGGACTCCTTAGGAGAGAAACATAACTCCATTCCCAGCTGGACAAGCCTGTGCCAGCCCCCACACAGAGGTCTCAGACCCCAAAAGCAGGACTGCAGGTTATTCCTGAGCAGTTCTCTCCAGCCTGAGGAGCTCAACATCCCCACCCCACCCCATATACCTGCCTTATTAGAGCTCTCAAAAAGGTGAGTGTTCAGACGTCTGTGGAAATGGCAAAAATAACTCAGGCAGAATTGCTTATAATTCTTCTTTCAATCAATAAATATTTACTGAGGGTGAATAGCATGTGCCAAAGCTCTGTGCTAGATGCAAGGAAACAGAGATGAGTAAAAACGCCACTGCCTTCAAGAAGCCTGAAGGTAACAATAAAAGGAAGCATGGGAGCTTTTCCCTTTAAGACTGGAGGGAAGGGAATAAAACAGGGAGGAACGGAATTATCAAAACCAGGAAAGAGCAAGTCGTGAAAAATCATCAAGCAGTGTCAACCAAATAGGAAATTTTCCAAATGTCTTTGTGACAGAGGTACTGATCTCATCTCTCATTTGCAAAATGAGGTAAAGGGTGGGTTGGTGCTTGGCCAATAATCACTATTGGGCCTCTAGATTCCTCATTTGGCTCAGCATCCGTAGAGACAAAGCTAGTTACTCATTACCACTGGAAAGATGCCCTGGAGTGTTAAACCTACTGTGGAGGAAGGGGATTCAGGAAAAGCTAGCGGAATTCAACCCATGTGAAAACTGCATCTTCTCTCAGCTCAGCCCTGCTGTGGGCAGGCCCTGGCCACCAGCACCAGAGATGAACCACTCACCCAGCACACTTACCGCTATTGCCCACCAGTGGCGCAGTCTGCACACAGCATATGCAAGTATTAACACTTTAAATCGAAAAACTGCCAAAAGCTATATAAAAAAAAAAAGACAAGTTTTAAAAAATACATACAAAAGTAAAACAATTTAGTTTTATGAAAAATTCACCAGAGTGTCTTCATTCTTCTAATTTAGCTGAAGACTGCCACAGACTAGCAATGGTCTACAGACTAACATTTGGGAACCCTGATCTAGTATGTATGTAATACCACCCAAATAAGGATTCAAATTAACTTCCCACTATCAAAAAAAGAACATATAATTAAACGTTTGTTTTTCCTTTCTGTGTCCACATATATTTCTGATATCCTTTTAAGACTAGAGCAAATGTTCTGAAAGTTGACTTCTCCACTCCAGGTACAAACACTCACTTTTGGAAGATATCGGGTTCTTTGTAAACTCCACTGTAAAGCTCTGGGTTACGAGGGTTTTGGAAGAGTTCTGCCTGTCCCAGTAGCTACCATCTGATTATTTAGGACAGTTCAGGGACTTCTGTGAAAGCCTTCATGCGTATTATTATCCCATGTAATCGTCACCCCAAAAACACCATGAGTCAACTACTATCATTAATCCTATTATACAGATAAGATGGATGGAAAAATTGTCCAAGGCCACACAGCTCCTTAGTGAGGAAGCCAGGATTTGAGCCCAGGTAGCTTGATTCCAAAGACCAGGCTCTCAACCACTGTGCCACAGCTGTTTTAGTAACTCTCATCTACTAAGGAATAAACAGAATACAGTTTTACTTGGAAACACTTTTTCTGAGTAGGAAGAACTCAGGTGACTCTTGAGCAACGCCTCAGGGTAGGGGGTCTATCAAAAGTTCCTACTAATCAAAACAGCCTCAGGGCTGGAAACTGACAACCTCTTTGTTGCCACTGACAAGATGACCTCACTTAAGATCTTTTACATGAATCAAGTTTGCAGATTATATATTTTTTTAATTTGCTGCTTTCATTAAAAATGTGTTTTCTAACAATCTGCTAAATGTTTAGTTTCTCTATTCATTCCAACTATATCTTCGCACTCTGGACTTGGCCAAAATATAAATCTTTACCCCTCTATCTCCAAGTCTCCCAGATCTCAAAGTTTGCTGTGGACTGTGTCCATTTCCAAGGCCAGGGATGACAGTCTTTCCAATCTAAGCTAATGGGCCCCACCTATTTGTCCATGACCATTAACTCTCTAAGGATGAAGAACAGACAATCCTTGGAGGTCTGGTCAGTGGATTAACCTGGCTTCCTGGCAATTCCTCGCTCAGGCTATTTTATGATAAATTCAGCAAGGGAAATAAGAAAAAAAAGGAAAAATCAATTCTGTTATTATATATGAAAAGCTTTGGAAGAAAGAAATATCAAGAGATTTGGGATCTAATATGCTCTGCCACCAACTTCAATGACCTGGAATAGGTCGAGACACTGAACTATGAAACTTAATTTCTTCATTTGAAAAAATGAGAGGATTAAACTACATTAGTGGTTTTTCAAATAAACAGCCAAACACTTTTTCGGCACAATCTTATTGGAACCCTGACACACTGCACAGATAAAAATGGAACCACTCAGCTTGCAAGGGGGTGATGACAAGGAACCTTGATCTCTATTTATTGGGAATGCCACCTCTTTCCCCATACACACTTCTGCAGGCCTCTTCAAAAACAAAACATAATGAGACTTTTTAGAGTTGCTTGAAAAACCACTAGAAAACATAACTACTAAAATTCTCAACCAAAAATAATGATAATGATGATGGTGATTGCAGGTGGTTCTCTGGGCTTCTAGGATGTACTTACCATCAGGCTAAGTGTTTTCCATGTATTATTTCATTTACTTTTTGGAACTATGATGATCTTGTTTTACATATGTGGAAACTGAAGTTTAGACCCAATATATTCAAAGATATACAACTAGTGATAGTGTCATGAATCAAAATCAGGTTTTTCTGACTTTCAGGGTCCTACTCTTAACCACTGTGCATACAGCTATTAAAGACAGTGAATAAAGTAGCTAAAATGAATTTGAGGGAGTTCACTATGAATTTTAAATGCCTATGCTGTGCCTAATATAATGTTTGAATCTGATTTACTTACCTTACCGACTATAAAGAGATACCATGGAGATGAATCAAACCCAATCAAAGTCACAATGTGTCTGAGAAAGAGACTGCAGGCATTCATCTGAATAAAATCAATGTCTCATCTACAGGTGAGGCACCTATTGCACTTACGTAATTCTACCACTGACTAATGATGCCCAAGGTTACCAATAGATATCTTTCCTCAAAAACTCCTATTATAGAAAAGTGAAACATAGAATTATTATCAAAAATACATTCAGAGGGGCCGGCTCGGTGGCGCAGCGGTTAAGTTCTCGTGCTCTGCTTCTGGTGGCCCACGTGTCAAGCTGTGCTGTGGTGGCATCCCATATAAAGTAGAGGAAGATGGGCATGGATATTAGCCCAGGGCCCATCTTCCCCGGCAAAAGGAGGAGGATTGGCAACAGATATTAGCTCAGTGCTAGTCTTCCTCACCAAAAAAAATTTAGAAATCTCAAGGCAGAAAAGGAATGTCATTTTCACTGTTATTATATAAACAGGTGAATTTCCTTTTAGTGATTAGGGAATGTCAACGGCTTCTATTTCAGCCATTTGAAAGAATAAAAGTTCTCCCCAAGAAGATCAGAATGGCTCCTTCTGCTGCCCCTCTTATCTCTCATTAATCTTTTCTTTCCTTGAGATGACCAGACAATTCCTTAGGAAGACAGCGAGAACAATGAACCGGCCAGTAACTAAGGGAAAAAGAAAGATAATGTTCAAGGCAGGAAAAAGAATGGCATAGAATTGGAGGTCTTACTGAGAGAAAATTTTGCCTTTTGGTTACAGTTTCCTCATGTGTGAAATGAAATGTAAAACAGAAAATACTTACAAATATATCAAAATAAGAAGAGTAGTAGTCATACTGCACCACCTCCTTCTCCAACGTGTTCTCAATACCTCCATTCACCTAGGAAGGAGAGTAAGAAGTGAAAATGAGGAGAGATTTACATGTGAAAATAATACAAGAGAACATACAGGGAAGGCGTCGTATACACTTTCCTGCCTATCTTCTCAGAATCCAGAAATGTTAAAATATGGAAGAAAAAACCCTCATAATTCTAACAGAAAAATGCTTAATAGCATTTCACCCTTCAACTCTGAATTCATTTATTCAACAAATATAAATGTATAATGAAAAACGATGCCTTTTTTTGTAATCCATATTTTGGCAAACTAAATGTTAAATAAGAAATTACTTTTCTTTCTCTTCTAAGATAAGTAGAAGTGTTTTCCATGTATTATTTCATGGAAATAATTATAATTATTTATTATAATTATAATATAATATATTATTATAATTATATTTATTTTAATATAATATTTTAATATAATATTTATTATTATTATTTATTATAATTATTATAATTTATATATTTATATATATAATTTATTATATTTATTATAATTATTTATTATAATATTTATTATTATTATTTATTATTATATTTATTTAATATAATATTTTAATATAATATTTATTTTAATAATATTTTTTATAATATAATTATATTATTGTAATTATAATAATTAAATAATTATTTAATAATAAATAATTATTTCTGTTCTAAGATAAAGTCTTCCATCGTACCAATGTATATTTTTAAAGAAGACAATTCACATTTATCCAGGCTTCCCTCACTTTCGGCCCAGGGGTCACTGAGTAAACATCAGTGACAACAGTAACTGACACAGGACAGAAGTGTAAAAATTCTCTCTGGTTTAGCTTTTTTATTTGCTCCTGGCACTTTAAACTTCTAGACTCTTATTGACAAATATATTTTAACTTGAACAGATAACGAAACAAGGGACAGACTAGACCTACAATCATACGTGATAAAATTACAGTAAGTGATACAAATTAAACCTAATACGATAAACTTTCTGTCCTCTTCCAATTCTCCTATTGAGTTGAATTTTAAATGATCAAGTTCAAAATTTTACATATTGAACTATAGAGAATAATATTTTTTTTGAAAATCGAGTAAGGGAATATATGTCCAGCAGCTAACGCAGCACTCAAGCAGACACTCTATCATTGTTAGGCCCGTGGATTAACCTAGTCATAGGGAACATGATGTGCAACAGTAAATTCAAGCTTCCAATCTGGAGCACAGACATTGTTTGTCCTGGCAAACCAACGCAGATAGTATGAAAAGGGACAAAATGAAGGGCAATTAACCAAACTAACCTGGATGAGACAAAAAAAGGGAAAAAATTAACAAGGAATATCTCTGCAAGTTTTGCTAATTGGTCAAATTAGAATAAAAGTTGCTACAAGGAAGAGACTGTCTTGGCTTAGACACCTTTTCATGTATTTGTATTTATAATGCAAATGAAATATACCACAAACACTATTATGAATTTTAAAATCCCTTAAGGAGGTTTAGATTTCTATGTAATTCATGCAGATAGGCTATAGACCTGCTTGACTACAGACTTTTACAAATGAATAGAACTGAAAACCTAGAAGCAAGGAGAAATAATTATTAAAAGCCAACCAACCATCTAGTCTCATGGCTGTGTCTCTCCAGGCTAAGGAAACTTACCACCATCCATTAAAAGAATGATTATTCTAAGTGGCCCACGGCAGAGGGGTTCTTACCAGACAGAGACTAACCCTCCCGGCTGAGGGAACAGGAATCAAAGTACAATACAATTCTTCAATAAACAGACAGTAGAAAAGGTTTTCTCTGGTATCTGCATACTTTTAAAGACTCCGATTTTCTGTTGCCTTTAAATAGAAAAATTGAAAATCTACATCTCTAGCCCTAACTTGTACTCTAAATTCTTATTTCAAAATCTCCGTCTCTAGCTCAAGATGTCCCAAATAGACTCATCTTTAGTTTCACATGGAATCCCTTCCCAATCACAGTTCTGACAGGGCTGGTACTGTTCTAAGTTCCATCATTAGAAACTAGAGTCATCTTTGGATACTGGGGATGATAAAGTTAGCCTATCAGTAAGTCTCCTAGTATTTCTTCCTTTAGTATGCATTGTAGGTTAGCTCTTTCCTTTCTGTTCCCACCACCTTCCATGCGATTCTTTCCACAGCATCTCTGTGTGTTTACTGCTAATCTCTCCCTAATCTAATCCACCTGCAAACCACTGCCACAAAGACCTTAATCCGTCACCAAATATTTGCTGAGCAACTATTAAGTGCCAAGCACTGTTGTAAATACAGAAAATACTTCAGTAAACAAAATGATATATCTGTCTTTATGGAGTTTACATTCTAGCAAAGGGAGAGAGATGACAAATAAGAAAATAAACGCCACACAGAGAACAGGAGCAGGACAGCATGATACAATAATGGTTGACTCTTTTGGGTTGGCTAGTCACGGATGTCTTCTCCGTGGTGACATTTAAACTGACTGATACCAGCATGATAAGAAATCGGAATCTGCATCAAGATAAAGGAAAGGAATCACTTCAGATAGAAGGAATAACTAGTATAAAGGCCTAAGACAGAAGAGAGCTGGTTCCATTCTGAGAACAGAAGGAGGCAAGTCTGGCTGAGCTGGGTGGGCCAGGAACAGATGGTGGGGAAGGAAGTTTGGAGAGGCTTCTGGGGGGGAGGGGAGGGCTTTGCAAGCCACGTTACAGCATTTGGATTTTATTCTAAGTGCTCTAGTAAGTGAAGGACTTCAAACAGAAGTAACATTATCTGATTTATGTTTTTACTTTTAAAAGTCATTCTGGCTACTGTAGGAAGAATGGATTGTAGGAGGGCGAGAGTGGAAGCAGGGAAACCAGTTGGCATATGGTGCAGTCATTTGGATGAGTGACAATGTTGGCTTGGTAGAGGGTGGCAATACCAGTAATGGAGAGAAGAGGTCACATTTTGAAAATATTTTGCAGGTAGATTTGATGGGACTTACATTTAGACTGGATATGAGGGATGAGAAATACAAAACAAACAAGCAAATCAATCAAGGATGAGTCTTCATTTTTGGCCTGAGCATCTGGGTATTGTTTACTGATGAAGAAGAAAGGGGAAAGCAGGGGTGTGTGTGTGTTGGTGGGGAGGATGTTACATTAGATGTCCAATTGGACATGGCAGGTAAGTCTTGACGTAGAAAACAAGTCACTAACTTCTGAAAGATCTCAAAACCGTGTTTTCCAATCTGCTCCAGAACCTGTAACAGCTCACTATTGCAGTAAGTCCAAACACCTCCATATAGCTTTTAAGAATTTTAATAGTCTCAAACCAGCTTATCTAAGCAATTTCATTTCCTATAGGCAACCTACTTTCTAGCCAGGCTAAGATTCTCTCTGCCTCTGTCCCTGCCCCTCCAAAACACACACACCCATTCTCAAGCAGACACTCCTGCCTCAGTGCTTCTGCTCACCTTGATCTTCAAGCCCTCTCCCTATTGTTCCCACAATGCAACTCCAGATCATCCTTCTATCCCAAGTTTCACCCATCCTCCCAAACCCAATTCAGTTCATCTCCTCCACTCACTCCTTTAAATAATTCCAACCCACCCACTGATCTCCCCTAGTCTGAATTTCTGTTATCCTTGGTCATCACAGTTTAACCACAGAACATAGTGACAGTGGGGTAACAAAACCAGAATCAGAATCAACCCGATAATAAGTACCTGGAACATAAATGTAATACTAACGAGAGAATAATAACCAACATTTTTTTCTCTTTCTGGGTTAAATTTATTTTAGTTAATAATAAAGTACATAACCTACAGTTGTGTAGAGCTTTATAAGTGCCACAAGGCTGCTGTATGTATCTTTTCATTTGATCCTCACAAGAATTCACAAGGAAGGCAAGACAGGTATTAGTTCTGTTAAATGACTGAGAAACTAAGGCCTAGAGAACTTAAATGGATTGTCTAGGGCCACAGAGCTGTTTGTGACAGCTCTAGGTCAAATTAGAAGTAATATGACACTTTCTATTACGCTAGTTAGAAAATAATAATGAAGGAGACAATAAGCATTGATAAAGAACTTTTTTTGGAACCATAATCTCAACCAAAGTGTCCAAAGCTAAAAAATAAAAACAACTTTCCTGCTACTGCCACTTTGATTCCTGTTCATATCAGTCTAGAGAGCCTGGGGGAGAAGAGTTTGGAGAAGAAATAGAGTCCTCAAGTTCATGTCCTCATGTCCTCAAGCCACGGTGAACACCAGATGCAATGTGGGAAATCAGTCTACTCAACAGCGTATCAAGAGACCCTAGACAGAATCAGAACCATCCCGTCAACTTGCCCAAAAGAGATCAGCTGCCCTAAGGTCTTCCAGAAGGAAAATGAACCAAAGTGATATCAGGTTTCTCGTGGCTTGCCCTGTCCCTGCACTCCCGGGTTGGGGTCAATCAGCTCCCTGAAGCAAGGAAGAAAAGTGGCTGACTAACGTTGGAAGTCACATATGAAAACAAAGTATTTTTGTTATTGTTACGATTGCATGGAATAGCTGGGTCCCCATACTCCTCTGAAGGCCTAAGCACTGTTTATGCTATTTCTTTCTTCTTTTAAAGACCAACACTACAGGGCAATATAAGATACGTGTTACATCTCCTTAGCTACACTTTAAATCTCATATAGTTTTTTTAATGGAGATCGCAATACCTGAATCAGAAGCCTGTGCCCTGGCACTCAGTAAATGTATAAACATGTAAAAAAACAATGGATTTGAGTGATTAGAGATTTACAGAGACAGACAACAAAAGAAAGGGGATGGTACCGTGTGTACTGAAAAACCCATGTCAGGATTGACAATCAAAACAAACAGAACTAGAAATTAAATGTTAAAAAAAAAAACAACTTTGTTTAAGGTCATGATATACTATCTTAAAAATCATATACTGTTGAATGATCTTTTAATTTTACAACTGGGGAAACTGGTAGTCAGTGGAAAAGTGAGGATAAAAACACGTTACTTAATTGCTGGGCCTGGTGTCTTTTCACTTGTAACATGTTACATGCAGATGTAAACAGATCCCTGCTGATGAACAAAAACAGGGTGCAGCCCACTGCACTTCCATTTCAATCTCCCTGGCGCAATTAGAAAGGAGGGAAGTGAGAAGTGTGATCCTGTGAGCCCTCACCATGGCTCCACCTACGGCTTCTCTCACTTCAAAGCATGGAGTGACATTGGCGGTTAATCAAAGAAACCTGGGGCGGCCCGGTGGTGTAGTGGTTAAGTTAGCGCACTCCGCTTCACAGGCCCAATCCCAGGCACGGACCAACGCACCACTTCTCAAGCCATGCTGTGGCAGCGTCCCATATAAAGTGGAGGAGGATGGGCACAGATGTTAGCCCAGGGCCAGTCTTCCTCAGCAAAAAGAGGAGGATTGGCAATGGATGTTAGCTCAGGGCTAATCTTCCTCACACACACACAAAAAGAATGCCTTAATTTTGTGCTGTTATTACAATAATTTTTAAGTGTGCTCCCCTAAAACTGCTGCTATACTTTCCTGTTAAAAGATGCATTTCCTTTCATCTCTCAGTACACAGCTGTTAGTTTTAAACACTTATTACTCCTTTAAAATATACATTAAATATTTTCTTTAACATATACACATGGAACAAATAGTAAAAAGAGACACTCCAAATTACTGTGTAATATTACCGGCTTATTTGCTTTTAAACAAAAATAAGGCGTACCCATAGTGCTACATTAACAGAAGGAAAATCTGTAAACAGAAACTTAATAGTAGATTCATGCTGCATATTCCTGTGATACTGGGACAAGTTTTATTTCCTAATATATGTATCTGCTTTCATAAAGAGTTTTGTTCCTCTATTGAGATTCATGATGAAATTAAATGAGACCAAAGACACTAATCATTAAGAGTCTAAAGTGTAGAACTAAAATTGCTGTTACAAATTAGAATATTAACGAGAGTTTAGATTAAGATATTGACTCTTTCTGTTAAAAGGCAAAATTGAAAATCATTTTCAAACAGAAATCTCAACATCTTTTCATATCTTCTCTATTTTAATAAATTCTTATATAGCACCTAGTACATGCCTAACAAACAGTAACCTTTTAATAATAAACAATAGCTAACAACTATTACCACCTAGGCCTTAGCAAATATTTCTTAAAAATAAATGAACTGCTGAAAATGAAGGAAGCAGACGTCCTTTTGCCTGTGAGGAGAGGACTCCGGAAGAGTTCACCTATTTGCTGGTAAGGAATATAAACAGAGCCAAGGCTTTGGGAGAAAACAGATATATCAGATTAAATAGAATATATTATTAAAATGAATTTCACTTGTTTATTTTTACTTTTGTTAAATAAATATAGCAACTGGAGAACTTAAAATTACATATGAGGCTTGCATTATACTTCTGTTGGACAGTACTCGTCTAGACAATTATTTGGCAATATAACTGCATAAACCTGACAAAATATAGACAAACCTCCAATGCCTCTAAGACATTTTTTTGGATAAAATATGAATAAATAATGTCTTCGCAAAAAAAGTAAAGAACAAATGCATGCAAAAGTTTACACATGGGAATTAGAAAAGTAGATGCAACATCTAAACCATATTCCAGACGCCTGTTACATTTTTTGAAGCAAGGATCAGCAATCTTTTTCTGAAAAGGGCCAGGGAATAAATATTTTTGCCTTCCTGGGCCAGATGGACTCTGTCACAATAACTCAACTACTCAGCACAAAAGCCAACCACAGACAATGTGTAAACAGGTGGGCAGGGCTGTGTTCCAATAAAACTTTATTTATAAAAACAGGCCAGCTGATTTTGGCCCCCAGGCTGTAGTTCGCCAACTCCTGTTATAGAGCAAAACACCATGAAATCAAATTTCCAAGTCCCAGACAAAGTGAGTTTTAAATTAACCAGGTTTGTTTTAAATAGTAACAGTAAAGAATAAGAAAGGTCCAAATCAGCTGGAGAAGTGCATGCCTCATTTGGAAAAAGATGGAATCTACCAAATGAGATAGAAATGATGAGAAAAATAAGAAAATTGCTTTTTGCCTCTGGAAACAATTCTTATAAAGTCATGGAAAAAAACACTTACATTTAACTCTATTATCCACAGTAATGTTACAAATAAGAGGTCAAAGGTGACAAACAGACAGAAAGTCCTCCTGACATCAGATATGCCTTTCTTTTCCCTTCCTTCATAGGACTCAATCCTGGCCATGAGTTGTGTAGGGTTGATGGAATGGACGTTGCGCAAAGAAGCGTGAGAGCTCTGGCTCCCTGTGAGAGCGTTCTCCATGTCTTGTGGCAGGGGGTTCATCCTGGAGGAGGGTTAAAAGAGCCTTGTTCCAACTTCACCATCCCTGGAGAGAAGAGATCTTTGGGGAATAAAAAGAGAGACACCATGTTAAATCAGAGCTCACCTAATAACACTGTGCTACCCCCACCACCATGCAACTCTCTCTCTGAGCAGTGTCTTAACTGAAGACATTTATGTC
Organism: Tapirus indicus; assembly: GCA_031878705.1. Lineage (NCBI taxonomy): Eukaryota > Metazoa > Chordata > Mammalia > Perissodactyla > Tapiridae > Tapirus > Tapirus indicus. The sequence goes on from CM062917.1 coordinate 79,179,284, forward strand.
TTGATAAAGACACAAAGAGCAAGTGAAATAAGCAATTTTTGATGTTATCAATCAATACTACAAAATAGCTGTTTTGGACAAGAATGGCAATAAAGAAGAATGCAAATTTACAGTAGTAAACGGTGAAGACAGGATGTTAACCACAACAAAAAGTACACCTGGTAACTTGGAGCAAGCCTCTTGGTGAACAAGCCAAGCCAGTTCCCTTGCTGTGCCAGGAAGAAAATCTCTACAATTCTGTACATATCATTACCAACGGACTAGGAAAACATTACCAAACAGTTTCCCAGAGAGCATGTAACCAGAACGTGTAAACTAGCTATAAAAAACTTGTTTCCTAAAGAGGAATTTCTTTCCACCAAAAATCTAATAAACTGAATTTAACATTTCCCCACCACCTCTTAATGAATAAGCATGTTTCTGGGCCTCTTCTTGGGAAAGAAGTAGGCACACCCCCAAAAGTTCATTATTATACAAACACCCCACTGATAATTATAGAAGTTACAGCCCTACATGGAGATGTAAACCCCACCCTCACCCTGCCCAAAGCAAGGATGTGCTTCTATAAGTAAAACATTAATAAACTAAATGATCTGATCTCACAGATGAGGCAAAGTCACTAAATTGATAGTATGGTGAATGATATTGCCATTTGTCAAATATTCCAGTTTCCCTTCCTATAGTACATCTCCCTGTGGTAGGATTATATATCCCTGGCTCTACTGAACTCACGTGCCTTTCTTTGGCCAACGTAATGTGGGCAGAAGTTTACGTGTCACTTGTGTCCAGATCTTAAGAGACAGTGCATGGTTCACCATGCTCTCCTTTCTTTCTGTCACGATGACTGGCAATGTCCAGATAAAGAAGAACATTTTCAAGGCGGGTAAAACAGAATTTCAAAACACTGCTAGAATTTCCCTAAAGTAATATGGTTCCATTTGGTCCTATTCACAGTCCAGAACTGTCTCTTTACACTTGACCCACATTTCTTCCCCTTCCCACACTCAGCAAGAAAAGTCCTTTCCACATTTTCAAACAATGTAGTGATACAATGACATGACATTTTTGGAAGCAATTTGGTTATATGAACTAAGATAGTTTACAATATTCATACTTCTTGATCTAGTAATTCTACTTCTGAAAATCTAAAGGAAATTAATTGTAGACCTTCAAGGCAAAAATTAATCTATGTCATTAGAGGTTGGGTTAGTGATTACCTTCCAGGAAGAGGGAGAGAACAGTGACTAGAGGGTGGGGGGTGCATTTAGGTTACTTGGTCAAGTTCTATTCCTGGCCTGAGTAGTGGTAACATGACTATGCTTACTTACTGATAATTTATTGACATAAGTAGTAGTTTCAGTTGTGTTTTGCCTTGTGAAAAATTAAAAATGTACATTTATGTTCACGTATACACATATGAACTGTATATGTGTTACCTTTAATAAAAATCTCTATTGAAAAAGACTTTATTATAATATATCTATAATAACCACAATTAGAAAACAAACCGAACATCTAACAATAGGGGAAAAATTAGATACATCTTGGTATAGTCACAGTACAGTCATTAAAATAAATGCTTATGAAGTATTTAGAATAACTTGGAAAAATGCTTGTGGTGTAATAACTAGATTAAAATGTGAATAGTAAATGGGATACACACACATTATGTTCATAATTCTGTAAAATAAATCAAATTTTTAAAAGAATGTACTTATGAAATATATCAAATACTAATAGTATTGGTTATCTCTGGCTGACGAGATTATATTTTTCCCCTCTTTTTATCTTGTCCCTATTTTTCACATTTCTTATTTTGCACATCTATTTACAACGGGAGGGATTAAATTCAAATGTAATTTTGTTAGAGTTCTGGACAGATGTCCCAGGCCTTGATGAGGCTCTTCCCTCCTTTTTCAGCTGATCTGGGCAACATGAGGTAATATCTCGGTCATTCAATTTGCTTCCGCAGAGTCAGCAATCAGCAAAAAAAGCATTTTGAAAAGCTACAATAGGAGTCCACTTCCATGTTTTGTAAAAGAAAACATAAAGTTCCAAAACTGGAAAGTATTTCTACATGATTTTTGTCAGAATGAGTTCAATACCATCGTAGTGGAAGGAATACCAATAGCATATTCCCCAGTACAGTCACTCTCAAAGCTTGCAAAGTACTAAATTTATCTGCCAGTCTTCTAAGAATTAATTCTGGAACAATAAGTAAAAATGAATGTAAATAATATGTTTTCTGTGACGAAACACATTTTGAAGTTCAAAAAGATAGCTGAGATGTTCTCTAAAACTGAACCTGGATGAATACAGACATATTTCTGCAACAACACATTCCACATTAAGAAAAAGCAATCCAGATAACTTTTAAGTCAGTCTAAAAATCTATTAGCAACTATATTTAAAATTAATTTAAATTCTTAAATCCACTAAACTGTACAGAAAATTCAAAAAATTTATAATTTAAACTGAGGACTGTTTTTTAGGAAGAAATCATTTCCAAGGTAATTAGATCATTTTCTTAGTGTCATTTGCTCCTCTTCCCTGAACCCACTCCTCATAACTAAAAAAGGACAACAAAGCAAAATAGCAACTCTAGAAATCTGAGGCTATTTCAAAACAAAAACTGACATCATAAAATGGTATTTATACCTGCCTTGGGAAATAAGAATCATTACATTATTTTTCAGATGTTTGCATATAACTGCTAATTAGCTAGAATTTACAGCTACTTGTAACAGCTTCAATCATAAAGTTACCCAAAGCACAGATTGCTCTGAGCAGCTTGACTCTAAGCAGACTGATCTCTCTCTGGGACATAGGGAAATCTTAAAAGAGAGCGAGCGCTTCCTTTTCACGTGTAAAGAGAAGGATACTTCCTAAAGCCCCTTTCTACTCTACAATTACAGGACTTCATCCTAGCTATGTCCCTCAGCAAGACTCAGTGCAAGTGTCAGTTCCTTCTGGAAGACTTCCCTGAAATGCTCCCCACATTCCAATCTCCAGGCAGGGTCAGGGTCTCCTCCAAGCTCCCCTGGGACTGTGGACATGCTACCTGTGGTACTGCTTCCCACACTACGCCTTAATTATCCTTTACTTGCCTGTCTCTCCTGCTAGCTGCTGTGCTCCTTGAAAGCCCTGAATTTGATTTACACACCCCTGTGTCCCCAGAGACTACAGTACACAGCACATAGTTGGAACAAAACAAATACTGATTGAATAAATTTTACCTGGCATCTAGCAATGAGACCAGCACAAAGCAGGCTCTCAAAATTCTCTGCTGAATCGAAGAGACCAGAACTGTTCGTTTCTGAGGAAGAGCTTGGGTATTTTTCCAGATATAATTTCAGAAGTATTAAATATTCAGTTCTTGGTACTGAGCTCCTCTCTGGGGTTGGCTTAAGGAAAGCAATGCCTCTTTAAAGAGGTGTTAAGTATTGATTAGCTGTACACACAGGAACCAAAATCTACAATTCAGAGTTTATTCCAACCATGGAAAAAGCATGGGCGGGGAGGAGTTGGGTGGAGAATTATAAAATAAAGAAAAACATTCCCTTATCTTTTTCTGGGATTTGTATAAGGAGATAAGAATCTCCTTTAGTTATTTTGGTTTTTGTAAATGAGATTCCTGTCTTGTTTTATCTAGATGGATAACCATCCTTCTCTGTACTATAATATTAGCCAGCTATTTCTACATTTATGCTGCATTAAAAAAACTACCCCCAAAACTCAATGGTTTAAAACAACCTACATTTACTCTCAAGCTCACAGGTCTGCAGATTGCCTGAAGTTCTGCTGATCCAGTCTGGGTTCAGCTGGGCAACTGTGCTTCAGGCTGTGGGTAGCAGAGCTTCCCTTCAAATTGTGTGTTGGGTCTAGGTCTGCTCTGTCTGTCTTCCTCCTTAGACTAGGGCTACCTGGGACATGTTCTTGTCATGACCAATGGCAAGAGTACATCAGACAAGCCAGACCACGTAAACATATTTAAAATATCTCAATGCATCATGTCTGCTCACATTCTAGTGGCCAGTGTCTCAAGGCCAAGTTCAAAGGCAAAGGAGCTGGGATGTACATTCCACCCAAAGAGGAGGATGAGGTGAGTATTTGCCAATTAATATTCCAATCTAGCACAGCTACCAATGTTCTAAACCAGAGGTCAGCAAACTATAGCCTGCAGGTCAAATACGGCCCTCTGCCTCTTTTTGAATGTTGAGTTTTATTAGAATACCACCACATCCACTCTTATTGTCTATGGATGCCCTCACACTAAGACGGCAGACGTGAATAGTTGCAACAGAGACCATATGGACCAAACCTAAAATATTTACTTTACTATGTGCATTTTTCTGGAAAGAGGGACTACTGCTTTCATCAGCTTCTCAAAAGGTACCCGGGTGAGATTTAGTTATGTAGCAAAAAAGAATAGGCTAATTGACTAATATTAATTTTTCCAATGTATGCTCCGATTCTACAATTAGCAAAAACCTGTAATTCATTCTTATTCTTCCACAGGTTGCTCTACTGACACACCACTGCTTAGGCATAGGTGGTCTTGTCTTACGTTGGCTTACCCAAGGGCCACTTCAGTAGTACTTACAGCACGAACACACTGCTCTTTGCCTTATTCTCTTTCCTTAATTCCACATTACTAGAATTGCAGAAAAATTCTACCCCACCTATACTGCTTCCTAAATGATAATATCTTCCCCACATGGAAAAAACAAAAACAACAACAAAAAACTGAGATCTTTCTGCTTCCAAAAAGAATTGCTTAGATATTTGGGATTCTTCTACTGCACTAGTTCCCATGTTGGGTGCAAAGCTGAGCCAAAACTTCAGCTCCATCTGCTTCAGCACAGAATTGATACTACCCAGATGATAAAGAGCAGTTGCTTCAGAGCAGTAGCTACCGCTGCTAGAGTTTACAGAAGTCCCACAATTCTTATACCTTCCCAGGAGGAGTGGAGAGGGCCCCTCGGCAAGTACTGGTGGCAGCCAAACCTAGTCTCTCAACCCAACCACCCAGCTTCCTTCTCTAGACTACTTTTGGCAAAAGCCAGGACACAGTATGTTCTCCTCCAAGAAAGAGTGTCAGAATAACAGAGACTAGGAGAGTGACGTCAGCATCATGGCGGAGTGAGATTCCCTCTTTGAATCTCTGCCCCCTACGACACAACGAAAACATCATTCACATTCCAACAGAGCTCAATCAAACACTACGAAGGACTTCTGAGAAACCCCTGCTGCCATACATCGGACGGTGGAGGCGCGGGAAGCCCAGGAGAACGGGAGGAGAGGTAGGAGGTTGTACTCCCCCTCCCCAATCGATCGGCAAAAACAGCGCGGTGCGGACAGAGGGGGGAGGGGCGGCCCACAGCGGGGAAAACTAGCGCCATCCAGGTGCTCTCACAGACTGTCGCGAGATCCCCACGGGGAAGCGACGACGGACTGTTTAGGGGGTGTAGCAAACACCCTAAGAGAGCCAGAAAGGAAACCCCCGGGTCAAGCAGGAGAAAGAGAGGACCCCTCCCCCCACACACCCGGCGTTTCAGCATAATCCCTCCAGGGGCTGCAGCCACCTCAGAGCAAACCGCTCGCGATCTCCATCTAGTGGCAGCAGGGGGAAACTGCAGGACTAACTTTAATCATGACGGGTAAAAATAAAGCCGTCCCCGTCGGATCCTTGCGAAAATATGTCAGGGCTACAGACCAAAAGGAAAATGACAAACACCCAGAAACCAACCCTGAAGGTACAGAATTTGATAACCTGAATGAGAGAGAATTCAAAATAGCTATCATAAACAAGCTCAACGAAATACAGGAGAACACACAGAAACAAATCAACGAATTCAGGGATTATGTCACAAAAGAGACTGAAACCCTAAAGAAAAACCAACAAGAATTATTGGAGATGAAAAACAAAATCAACGAGATAGTGGAAAAAATGGAGTCTTTAAAGAGCAGAACTGACAATATGGAGGAACGAATTAGCACTATTGAGGATAGCCATGCAGAAATGCTCCTGGTAGAGGAGGAGAGAGAGCTAAGACTAAAAAGAAATGAAGAAATTCTTCGAGAAATATCAGACTCAATGAGGAAAAGCAACATAAGGATAATAGGTATTCCAGAAGGAGAAGAAAGAGAAAAAGGAGCAGAGAGTTTGTTCAAAGAAATAACAGCTGAGAACTTCCCCAACCTAGGGAACAAGAGGGAAATAACAGTGAATGAAATCAATAGATCACCTAAATATATAAACAGGAATAAAAAATCATCTCGCCACATAGTAGCAAACTTGAAGAATACCCGTGACAAGGAAATAATATTGAAGGCAGCTAAACAAAAAAACAAAATAACATACAAAGGAAACCCCATCAGGCTCTCAGCTGATTTCTCTACAGAAACTCTACAGGCTAGGAGAGACTGGAATGATATATTCAAAATCATGAAAGACAAAAACTTTCAGCCGAGAATACTTTATCCAGCAAAAATATCCTTCAAATACGATGGAGAAACAATAACTCTCCCTGATAAACAAAAGCTAAGAGAGTTCGTCACCACAAGACCCCCACTACAAGAAATGCTCAAGAAGGCCCTTAGTCCTGAAAAAAACAAATGAGAAAAGGGATACAAAGATTTCAGCAAGGAGAAAAGCAAGGAGACTAAACCAGAACAAAATACAGTTGGAAAACATCAAAAATTAATTCAAGCTCATCACTGGAAACACACATTCATGACACAATCTGGAATAAAGAGATAACAAATAAGGAGGGGAAGAGGTAAGGGATTGAACTGACCCAGCCTCAGGAAAAAGGAGGCATCTGAAAATGTACTTTGTTATCCAGGAGATCGCTTATATAAACCGCACGGTAACCACTAAACAAACAACCAGAAGAGAACCACACATGACAAATAAAGAGAAAACCAAGAGAATGAACATGCAGAAATACCAAATTGAATTTGCAGTCCGAAACACAAGGGACAAGAAACGAAGGAAATGCAAAAGAACCAGAAGATGAACAATAAAATAGCAACATTAAACCCTCATATATCAATAATCACTCTAAACGTAAATGGATTGAATTCTCCAATCAAAAGACACAGAGTGGCAGGATGGATTAAAAACCAAGATCCAACAATCTGCTGCCTCCAGGAAACACATCTCAGCTCTAAAGACAAACACAGACTCAAAATAAAAGGATGGAAAACAATACTCCAAGCTAATGGCAAACAAAAGAAAGCAGGAGTAGCCATACTTATATCAGACAAAGTAGACTTCAAGATAAAAAAGGTAATGAGAGACAAAGAAGGGCAATATATAATGATAAAAGGGATACTTCACCAAGAAGACATAACACTTATAAATATCTATGCACCCAACACAGGAGCACCAAAGTACATAAAACAACTGCTAAAAAACCTTAAAGGAGATATTAACAATAACACAATAATAGTAGGGGATCTTAATACCCCCCTTACATCAATAGATAGATCATCCAGACAAAAAGTCAATAAGGAAATACTAGACTTAAATGAAAAACTAGACGCAATGGATTTAATAGATATATACAGAGCACTCCACCCGAAAAAAGCAGAGTACACATTCTTCTCAAGTGCACATGGAACATTCTCAAGGATAGACCATATATTAGGAAACAAGGCAAACCTCTATAAATTTAAGAAGATTGAAATCATTACAAGCATCTTTTCTGATCATAATGCTGTGAAACTAGAAATCAACTGCAAGGAAAAAACTAGGAAAGGGACAAAGATGTGGAGACTAAACAACATGCTACTGAACAACCAATGGGTCGTTGATGAAATTAAAGGAGAAATCAAAAGCTATCTGGAGACAAATGAAAAGGAAAATACACCATACCAACTCATATGGGATGCAGCAAAAGCAGTCCTGAGAGGGAAATTCATAGCAATACAAGCTCACCTTAACAAACAAGAAAAATCCCAAATAAATAACCTTAAATTGCACCTAACAGAGTTGGAAAAAGAAGAACAGACAAAGCCCCGAATCAGCAGAAGGAGGGAAATAATAAAAATCAGAGCAGAAATAAATGAAATTGAAACCAAAAAAACAGTAGAAAGGATCAATGAAACAAAGAGCTGGTTCTTTGAGAAGATAAATAAAATTGACAAACCCTTAGCCAGACTCACTAAGAAAAAAAGGGAGAAGACTCAAATAAATAAAATTAGAAATGAAAGAGGAGAAATTACAACAGACACCACAGAAGTACAAGGGATTATTAGGGAATACTATGAAAAACTTTACGCCAACAAATTGGACAACCTAGAGGAAATGGACAAATTCTTGGACGCGTACAACCTCCCAAAACTGAATCAAGAAGAAATAGAGAATCTGAACAGACCAATCACAAGTAAAGAGATTGAAACAGTAATCAAAAACCTCCCCAAAAATAAAAGCCCAGGACCAGATGGCTTCCCTGGAGAATTTTATCAAACGTTCAAAGAAGATTTAGCACCTATCCTTCTCAAACTATTCCAAAAAATAGAGGAAGATGGAATACTTCCCAACACATTCTAAGAGGCCGACATCATGCTGATACCAAAGCCAGACAAGGACAATACAAAGAAGGAAAACTACAGGCCAATATCGCTGATGAACATAGATGCAAAAATCCTCAACAAAATATTGGCAAACCGAATACAGCAATACATCAAAAAGATCATACACCACGATCAAGTGGGATTTATACCAGGGACACAGGGATGGTTCAACATCCGCAAATCAATCAACGTGATACACCACATTAACAAAATGAGGAATAAAAACCACATGATCATCTCAATCGATGCAGAGAAGGCATTCGACAAGATCCAGCATCCATTTATGATAAAAACTCTCAACAAAATGGGTATAGAAGGAAAGTACCTCAACATAATAAGGGCCATATATGACAAACCTACAGCAAACATCCTACTCAACGGGGAAAAACTGAAAGCCATTCCTTTGAGGACAGGAACAAGACAAGGGTGCCCACTCTCACCGCTCTTATTCAACATAGTACTGGAAGTTCTGGCCAGAGCAATTAGGCAAGAAAAAGGAATAAAAGGACTCCAAATAGGCAATGAAGAAGTGAAACTCTCACTATTTGCAGACGACATGATCCTATACATAGAAAACCCCAAAAATTCCATTGGAAAGCTACTAGAAACAATCAACAACTACAGTAAAGTGGCAGGGTATAAAATCAACTTACAAAAATCAATTGCATTTCTATACACTAACGATGAAAAAACAGAAAGAGAACTCAAAAAGACAATCCCATTTACAATTGCAACAAAGAGAATAAAATATCTGGGAATAAATTTAACCAAGGAGGTCAAAGACCTATACAATGAAAACTATAAGACACTATTGAAAGAAATCGAGGAGGACATAAAGAAATGGAAAAATATTCCATGCACATGGATTGGAAGAATAAATATAGTTAAAATGTCCATTCTACCTAAAGCAATCTACAGATTCAATGCAATCCCAATCAGAATCCCAATGTCATTCTTCACGGTAATAGAACAAAAACTACTGAAATTCGTATGGGGCAACAAAAGAGCCCGAATAGCTAAAGCAATCCTGAAAAAAAAGAACAAAGCTGGAGGCATCACAATCCCTGATTTCAAAATATACTATAAAGCTACAGTAATCAAAACAGCATGGTACTGGTACAAGACTAGACACACAGATCAATGGAACAGAATTGAAACCCCAGAAATAAAACCACACACCTATGGACAGCTAATCTTCGACAAAGGAGCAAAGAACATACAATGGAGAGAGGGAAGTCTCTTCAATAAATGGTGCTGGGAAAATTGGACAGCAACATGCAAAAGAATGAAAGTAGACCATCTCCTATCGCCATATACAAAAATCAATTCAAAATGGATCAAAGACCTGAAAGTGAGACCTGAAACTATAAAAATCCTGGAAGAAAATATAGGCAGTACACTAATTGCGACTGGACATAAAGGGATCCTTTCAGATTCCATGTCTACCCAGACAAGGGAAACAAAAGAAAAAATAAACAAGTGGGACCTCATCAGACTAAAGAGCTTCTACAAGGCAAATGAAACCAGGATCAAAATGAATAAACAACCCACCAGCTGGGAGAAAATATTTGCAAATCGTTTGTCTGACAAGGGATTAATCTCAGTAATATACAAAGATCTCATACAACTGAGCAACCAAAAAACAAACAACCCGATCAAAAAATGGGCAGAGGATATGAACAGACATTTTTCCAAGGAAGAGATACAGATGGCCAATAGACACATGAAAAGATGTTCAACATCACTAATCATCAGGGAAATGCAAATCAAAACTACACTGAGATATCACCTTACACCGGTTAGAATGGCTATAATCACCAAGACAAATAACAACAAATGCTGGAGAGGTTGTGGAGAAATGGGGACCCTCATTCACTGCTGGTGGGAATGCAAACTGGTGCAGCCTCTATGGAAAACAGTATGGAGAGTCCTCAAAAAATTAAAAATAGAAATACCGTATGATCCAGCAATACCAATCTTGGGCATCTACCCAATGGACGTGAAATCAACCATCACAAGAGGCGTATGCACCCCTATGTTCATTGCAGCATTATTCACTATAGCCAAGAAGTGGAAGCAACCCAAGTGTCCCTCAACTGAAGATTCGTTAAAGAAGATGTGGTATATACATACAATGGAATACTACTCAGCCATAAGAAAAGACACAATTGTCCCATCTGCAACAACATGGAAGGACCTAGAGGGTATTATGTTAAGTGAAATAAGCCAGAGAGAGAAGGACAGACACTGCATGAACTCACTCATATATGGAATATAAGTGAACACACGGACAGAGAGAACTGATTGGTGGTTACCAAGGGGAAGGGGGGTGGGGGGGGCACAAGGGGTGAAGGGTTACATCCACAAGGTGACGGACAAAAATGTACAACTAAAACCCCACAGTGTTATAAACTAAGACATCAATAAAAAAAAATAAAAAAAAAAAAAGAATAACAGAGACTAAAAATATTTAATTCAGACAGATCTTATTCATCATCTTATCCAAAGGCCTAGGGAGCAGATTTGGCTTACAGAATGTTTTGCTTGGTCTTGTACAGTGTTTCTAAAGATTTTGAACTAACTGTTAACATTTTAAATACTGAATTTTCATATTAAAATCCAGATTTTCAGCTTGAGAAGTTCCAAGATACAGAATTGCCAGGTCTGCATTCTCTTACTATGATAACAATACAGCCAAAAAGCTGCTGACCTCTTCAGATGGGGCATGCACCCTCCACTTGGCCTCAGTCCTGATCTAGCCTGGAGGCATTTGAGTTTGCCACTCTGATCTATTCTAACTCCCTTGTTTTACAGACAAAGAAAGTGAGGCCTATGTGAATTATAAGGATGCATCCATCTAAGAGATATTTCAAGATAAATCTTAGAATTAAAACTCCAGTCTTCCACTTCTTTACTCTCCATCACTCTGCCTCACCTCAGATTCCTAGAAGGAAATAGGAGGGACATCAGAAAGTATTCAAATGGCCCCTGAAGTGTAGTCATTAGATTTGAGAGTCCCAAAAGACACAGGCTGCCTCAGCTGTGCCCACTCTATCCTAGGACTGGGTTTCTCTGGGGGAAGGAAGCGGTCCGAGCTGGCTATCCTCTTGCAAGGCCCACCACATTATGACATCCAGTTTATGACAGTAAAAGCCCTGTTTAGAGCCCCTGGTTTCCAAAACAAAACAGCTAGAAGCGGAGAATGGGAATAGTGAGGGAATAACCTAACATTTACAAACATGCCTTGCCAGTATGAGAAAGAGGCATGATAACTAAAAAATACACAAGCTTTAAATATAAATATGCATAGAAAAGAGAGGGATGTGGGAAGGAAGCTAATCCAGGGTATCTAAAAATGTAGTAAGACAACCTTCATATTCTAACGGGACCAGTATGAGATGAGGAAAATTCTGCAATGCCTAAGAAGACCTGGAAATTCTACATGTCAAATTCAACCAATTATTCAAATTTCATAAAATAAAAATTTCTATGTAATGTTTGCTTAAAAGAAGCTGTTTATACTTTTAAAACATCCCAAAGTTGGTTTGTAGATAAGATGCTCTAAACAAAGAAAAACATCCTGTACTTCTTCATGTTACTGATCCTATGGGGATGTCAATTTTACCCTGGAAAATACAGGCCTGATAGAACTCTGATGAAAGTCGCCTTACAAAGACTGGCAGTGAACAAGGTTAGGGACTTGACACATTTGTGCAATACTCCAGCTTCGTGGGCTGGAGAACTATCACGACGAAGCACTACAGGAATTTTAATAAAATCAAGATCAAACAAACCTTTCTTTGGCAAACTGCTCACTACCCTATGTTCACACTTCAAAACAGCCTTGGCTTACTTTATGTTGTATATACTCCAAGTTTACAATGTCTAGAAAAACACTTCTGAAATCTAGATTATCAGGTTGAATTTTAAAACACCAACACATCACATCCAAATTAATCACTTAAGCGATAAAAAAATACTAGACAGAGAAATCCGGAAAAAAAATCAATTGTTTCAAAGTAGTAAGTGAAAAACTCTATAAAGCAATTAAATAAAATCACCCAACCAATTGTCTGGTATTAGTTCAAATAAAAACTCTTTCCTGAGTCAAATTTTGCCAGCATGTCCCTACTAATTTGCTAACTGAAAATGAATGAAATTTTTAAAAAAAGAAAAAGAAAAAAAGATCTATGTGCACTTATGAAACTCTGCAAGGCTTGTTATAGATTTGCCCATATCATCAAGGCTACAATGGGAGAGAAAAGAGGAGAATTTTGAAACAATTAAAATAATACTGCCCTCTGAAAGTTAAATTACAAAACCAACACATAATGAATCAGAGTAGATGTGCTCTGCCCTAAAAGAAACAAAATGGCTCACAGGCCAAGATCTAAGAACAAGTTGACAAGATATATGTTCAGATCTAAAGAGGGGTGGAGGGAATGTGCCCATCAGAAGCTGGGTGGGTCAATGTGGAAAACACAGGAAAACAAGCGCAACAAGCAAATGGTAGCTGTGCCCAGCCTGGTGCTCTTCTAGTGGGGGCCCCTTGTCTGTTGGATTTTAAGTATCTCCAGTCCAGTGGCCAGATAATTCCTATGATTAATATGATGGCACCAGGGAATCATCAGTGCCTTTTGTCACTGAACAATTTAATTTAATGATTCCCTGCATGCCTCTCACAATCTTTTTTATTCTGTGTTTCTTTTAAAAATGTGATATTCCATGTAGGGAAACAACAGACCAGTGAGTTTGAAATAAACATTCAGTCTACATGGCTGTTTTGGTGTTCACTGCAGATTCTGAGGCGAGTCTACCCAGGTAAGGAAGAGCCACTATCCATTGGGCTCTGTAAACAGAAGCTTGACAAATCAGGCTTTTCAGTCAACAAGAAAGAGGGCTGGACTCAAACCTTAATAAAGTCACCAGTGCGATGCCACTGAGAAGCTTTGGGGAGGTAGACGTCTAGATGTCTCCCAACGACCCTCAATGGCATTACTGGGTACAAAACTGCCCTTTGGGAACTTCTAGAGATACCGTAATTCAGAGACCATCTCAGTGATGGTAAGCCACCACAAAATATCAGCATAATGTGTATATAGTATGCAAGTGGTAACATTCTGAAAGAGAATTACAGAAAGGTTGTGTCACCACTCCAGTATTCTTCCAATATCTCTTTATAAACTTACATGTAATTATCAATAATTTTCCTTAAGTAGAATTATTACGTGGACCACAGTTATCAAGCTCAAACCAAAGCCATAATAACTGAACTTGACTATGCAATGGTAATATAACATTTGCTTATTTTAAATCTGACTTGCAAGTATTTGGGTATGGTTACTAATTCATACTCAATAAAAATCAGGGGAGGGTCCATATCAGCTAAAAGATTTTTAATAAGTACACAAAAACCTCAAAAACTCAAGATGTACAATTAAGTTCTGAAGATTCTGACATATATTCTCTTTACTAAGCGGGTATAGGTAATATTTGGATTTCTGAAAATTGGGAAGTGCAATACATTTGAAATTAGGTTTAGGATTTACTACTCAGTACCAATGTATGCACGCCTTACCAAAAAGAACAGAAACACAAAATGCACCCTTAAAAACTAAGAAAGTGCAAAAGCTAAGTAAATGATAGATTATAATCACATGGGAGGTTTCGTTTTTTTCTTTTTTTGCAGGGAAAGATTCACCGAGCTAACAGCTGTTGCCAATCTTCCTCTTTTTCTCCCCCTCCCCAAAGCCCCAGTGCATGGTTGTATATCCTAGTTGTAAGTCCTTCTAGCTCTTCTATATGAGCCACTGCCACAGCATGGCAACTGACAGACAGGCGGTGTGTTTCCATGAGTGGGAAACGAACCCAGGCTGCCAAAGCCGTGAGAGCGCTGAACTCTAACCACTAGGCCATCAGAGTTGGCTTGACAGTTTACTTTTTTACCTATTTGGTATTTTAAAGACATAAATATGGATATAGATTATTTGAATACTATAATTAAGTTTTTTAAAGTTTGGTAATTATTTTTTTAACTCTACAATCATAGACTATATGTTATTTTGAGAATATGATATGCCATGTTTACAAAATTGATTATAAAATTAGACTACTAAAAATATCTAATTCAGTAAGTCTCGCAATTAGAAACTGTACATAGAACAAACAACTCATAAAATAGAAATTCATAACATAGTAGTATTTTCTAAAATAATTACTGAGACAAAAATATTCAAAAATGTAAACAAATGAGAAAAGAATCACAGTGAAAACAGTGGAAAGCTGTCACAGTTGAGCTTATTATCAAACTCACTTCCTTAAAGTGCTTTAATCACTTTTTCAACAAACAATAAAATTAAAGAATTAGGCATTTAAATAATAAAGTTACAAAAACTGTAATTATCCCATGGGCAAAAATATAAAAAAGAGAAACAATATAATTAATAAATAAATCCAAAAGAAAATTATAATTGTCCCAAGCTGGGGGATGGATACGATGTGTAATATAATGATTCCTTATATTAAACTCTATATACTTTTGTACATGGATGAACATTTCCACAAACAAATTTAAAATATCTAAATAAACCAAGAATTAGTCTTTTAAAGGGGCAAATAGGTAAAACTAGATTAGGGAGGGGGAGATTAAGAAAGGAATACAAGTACCATTATAGGAGAGATTATTTGATACTTTACACTAACTACATTTGAAAATCATAAAGAAAGTGAATACTCTGGAAATACATGTATTACATCAAGAAGATGCAGATGGCCTGAATAGAATTAACCATCCCCAAAAGAAAAGTGAAAAAGCTAACAAAGAATTACCTAGCAAAGGAACTAGAGTCAGACAGTGTGATAGGTATTTCAAAATTTGAAATAAAAGATAAATAAAATCCTATAAACTGTTTCAGAATATTAAAAGAAAGGAAAGCTATCCTATCATTAAATAAAGCTAGCATAATACATTATCTGACCAAGAACACACAAGAACAAAAGAACACAACACAACAAAAGTATAAACTAGTTCCACCTATTAACATATCATTATATAACACCGTATACCTTATATTAACCACAGTAACAAAATAAACAGCTTCCTTACACTGAGTCAGGCACAGTGCTGAGTACTTAACATGTCATTTAAGCTTCAGAACAGCTCCTACAAGTAGGACCCACATATTAGAATACATTCTTGAAACATTACATAAATAGGTCAAAACTCGTATAAATAAAAAACTAAAGCTAATAAAAAGGCAGATATTTCCGTTTACCCATTAAAATGTTTCACTGCACTTCAAAAAGCATGCATGAACACAACTTACAATTCATTTGGGCCAAAAAGCTTTGAAATTACGTACATTTTGACTGGTTTTGAATTTGGGGAGACCGGCATAATTTCAAACTTTGTGGGACTCTTCATTTCCACACTGTGGTTCTCTCAGGTCTCTTCTCCAGGTTTTGAAAGAGATATAGGGAAACACATCAGGGATATAAGAAAAACACCTGTGTAAGCTGAAAGGAGGTTGGCAACTGGCAATCAGCGTCAGGAGACCAGGAACAAGAGGAAAACAGGAGAGGCGAGTGTGCCCGGTCTGCAGGAGCCATACAAGTGGACACAGAGGCCACACTGCTGATTTATCAGCAGAAGCCAGAAATCTGAATTGTAGTAGGAAATTTTCCAAATGCTAAGCATTAGTTCAATTAAAAAAATAAAAGCACTGATGGTCAAGGAAAACTCATTACCTATAAGCTACCAGCTGGCCTGTATTTTCCTATGCTTTTCTGCAAAGAAAAACTTGTGTAAACCAAAAAATATCCACAGATGATAAAGATTCCGTCAAAATTCAGTTGCAAAGGAATAAAACTACTAACCACTCATTCTAGGAACGGAGAAAGAAATACACAAATCAAAATATACTGAAGATTTTATTAAAAAGTTAATAAAACAAAATCATTTGCATAGTTTATATAGGAGAAAAAACTGTAGGTAAACACATGATTTTAGGATGAGGAAGTTCTTTCTAAGAAAATCTACAAAGGGAAACAGATCTGAACACACAAAAATCAAGTTTCTCTCAAAAACATTAGAAGCAAAACTTAAAAGTGATAAAAGACAATGAAAACCTTAAAACTCAATTAGAAAAATGGGCAAAGAAAGTCAAGGCACAGAAGAAAAAGAAATTTATTGATAAACTAATAAAAATAACTCTCCAGTACCCATAAAGAGAAGCAAGTTAAATTTATGAGATCATTTATTGAATAGTTTCCTGGGACCTTCAGGTAGAGCTCAAACTGCTTAATCTTGCCTAACCTAACACATGGCGTACTTCCGCCTACTTCTCCAGAACCACTTCACCATGCTAAAAATCACAAACAGTTCCCCAAAGGAATCATATTCTCACCAGCCTCTTCTTGTATTTTTCTCTCTACATGGAGAGCTACTCTCCTTATCTCTAAGGCTCTTACTCATTCCATAAGCCTTAAATCAAAGGTCACTTTCTCAGGGAAACTTTTGCTTGCTCCCACTCTCCCACATCTCTCTGCCCCTATCAGAGAACAGTGTATACAGATGTCTGTACTGACATCTGTCACGCTGCATCAAGATTATTTTCACTCTACCTTTTTTTAAAAAAAACAACAGCTTACTCAAGATGTTGTGATTCACCTATTTACCAGTCCCTTCATTCTGGGCAGTGGGAGTAGGAAGAAATGGGAGAGAGGGAAAGAAAGGGAGGGAGGGAAAGAGAGACAGAGAGATGGGGAGAGGGAGGGAGGGAAGAAGTAAGGGAGAGGGAGGGAGGGAGAGAAGGGGAGAGAGGGAGAGGGAGATGGAGGGAGGAAGCAGAGAGAGAGACAGAGAGGCATTTAACATAGTACCAAGAACATAAAACGCTAAGGAATAACTTAAAACATATGCAAGGTCCCAACACTGAAAATTACAAATCACTGCTGAGAGAAATCAAAGATGAAAATAAATGGAGAGGTATACTATGTTTACGGATTGGAAAAATTCATATTGTTAAGATTTCACTTCTCCTCAAATTGATCTACAGATTCACCTCAATCCCAATCATAATCCCATCAAGATGTTTTGTAGAAATTGCCAAGCTAATTCTAAAATGTATATAGAAATACAAAGAAATAAGAACATTCAAAGCAATCTTGAAAAGACCAAAACTGGAAGACTCACACTACATAACCTAAAGACATTCTATAAAACTTCAGTAATGAAAACTGTGGTACTAGCATAAACATCAACAAACAGATCAACGCAACATAACGGAGAGCCCAGAAATAGACCTGCACTTATATGACCATTTACTTTTGACAGATTTGTCAAAGCAATCCAATGGGAAAAGAAAGCCTGTTTTCAACAAATGATACTGAACAACCAGATATCAAAATTGAAAAAAAAAGGAATCTTAAACCCTAACTCACACCATGCAAAAAATAATTCAAGATGGATCATAGGCCTAAACATAAAAACTAGAAATATAAATCTGTTAGAAGAATGTGCAGGAGAATATTTTTACAACTTTCTGTAAGCAAAGATTTATTAGAAAAGAACACGAAAAGCCATAAGCATTAAAAAAATTGCATAGGCTGTCTTGAGGGATTTCCACTGGCCAGTCTGGGACAACTTGAACATAAAAATGAATAATGGCAGTAATGCTGGAATTTATGTTAGAAAAATTAAGAATGGACTCCATGAGTCCACAGTAATATTGTAAAAAACAGAAATGGGGTAGAAGTTCTCCTTTATAGAAAAAAATGTCAGATTAAAAAATGTAGAAGGAATAATAAAATTAGAAAAATCAACAGTTTCTAACGCCCACTTGGAGTAAGTGACTCAGGCAAGGATCTTTAATGGATACTAAAAATCATTAAAAGGTTGAGGAACAGAATACTCATAGTCTCAAAGTATTATCCCTCAGATTATTTAATAATTTCATTGGGAATGATATAACTTTATAATGGAGAGATCTGGCAGTCACCAACAGCATTAAGGAACCAAATAGCATCACCAATGCTGGAACAAGATGATATTATGTGCCCTCTGATGTGATGTAGTAAGAAGTACATAACATCAAATATGATATTCCCGAGCCAAAAATATTTAACCTGAATTTAGCCATAAAGAAACAATCAGATAAACACAGCATGTGGCACACTCCACAAGACAGTTATTGTGGAGTCTTCAGAGAAGTCAATGTGGTGAAGAACAAAAAGAAGGAAAAGTGGTGTAGATACTCTTCACACTTAAAAACGTATAGATTTAATCTTAAACCAAAAAAAAAAGAAAAGTAAAAGCTACAAAAGATCATTTGGGGGACTGATTATAGTTTAGTATTCTGGTTATGTAGGAGAACGCTCTTATTCTAAGGAGATGCATGCTGAAGTACTGAGTGGTAAGGGTCATGATGTATGCACCACAACTTATGAATAGTTCAGAAAAACATAAGGATGTTTTGGGATGGAGTTGCTCTATCTATCCATCCATCCATCCATCTATCCAGTATATATAAACAAACATACAATACAGATAAATATATTTAAACATAATATGCATATAGTATACATACGGATATGTAGTGTGTGTATGTGTATATATATCTCTCAAAGACAGTAAAGGCAAATTTCCATTGCAAAAAATCATTAAATTAACTCTGCTATAAGCATGAGCTACATTTAAGAGCACAGAGTGAGGAACCGGAATCATCCTAGAAAATCTCCTAAATCAACCTATAAAATAGAGTGCACATGGATTTTATACACACTCATCTGTATAATAATTTTTAGGTACATGACAGTTTGTGAGACAGTGATAGACTGAAAGGAAAACCTATATAAGATTTCTGGGCACCCAAATCATTCTGCCCTTAATATAACTATCAAATTACCTAGACACAAATAGAGATTGGTTGAAGACTTCTGTGCTTGTGCTTGTCACTGCAGATAGGAGTCATTCTATCTGAATTTTGAACCAATGTCAAACACCTAATACTGGTCTTGTTGTCACTGTTGCCGTTGTCATAAGGCGTAAAAGAAATGGCAGAGTGCACATCATGCAGCGGTTTGGGCTCTAAAGCTTGCTCAGGTCTTCAGTGAAAATGTGTATAAGATATCACTTTACTGTAAGTGTTTAAGAGCAAATTTGTCCTTCATCTGTTCCAAACATTAGTATTCAAATTCTTCCCAGACACTTAAGGAAAGAGATTTTTTACAAAGGAGAGATTTTTTTATCTATCAAGGCTCAGGCACACTATGTGTGGTTTTATTCATGCAGCTGACTTCCTACACTGGTACCTACATTTCAACTGCACTTCCTTCTGTCCTTTCTCTTATTTTCCTTTAAGAATTTAGAAAGCACAACTCCATAGTAACATACATATATATATATATATATATTATTTCCATGGTTTTATTCTGAATATATATTTTCTAGGTCTCATATTTTCTACAGTTGTCTACATTCATCAGGGATGTAATGAAAGCTTTTATTCCATCCTAATAAATCTGCTCACTCTTCACTGCTATGCATTCTGCCCCCGTGCCCCCACACACATTCAAGGCTCTCTATCAAAGCTCTATGTCATTTCTTGCAGTCTTGTCTCATTCCATAATTTCTGTTAATATCAGCAGGTGAAAGTAACTGTGTGCACACAAACAGAATTTAACCTTTCAACAATCTGCTTCAAGACTCAGATTTATTTAGAAATTGATATCAATGTCTTGGAAAAATTAAAGCAGAAAAAAAAATGTTATGGTGTTTTTAAGTCACTCCTCTAATAGACACTAATTTACCTCCCAAGCGCAAACCTGTGCCTACTGCAATTTAATTTCTAAGTGATCTATTTCTATAGCATTATTAAAAATATTGATGAACTTTTATTTGACATATAACATAGAGAGAAATATTAAGATTAAAGATGGCTGGGTAAATGCGTATCAATGTTTTCATAAGTTATGAGGCAAATCTAAAACATATATTAAGAAACTGAATCTGGAGGTATACTACAAGATTTAAGAATTGCACTTAATAATTTCTGAAAATTCAAAGTGTGCCATGAATATACCACATCTACTTCATTTACTCCACAAACATGTTTTGAGCACCAAAAATGTGTCAGGTCCTCCTCTGAGCGCTGGGGATGTGGCAATGAATAAAATCGAAAAAATTTCCTACCCTCACAGAGCTTACCTTCTAGAGTAAGGGGACAGAGGATAAACAAAGGAGCGCCACAATTTTAAACTGAGTGGTCAGGAAGACTTCACTGAGATCATTCCAGGTGAAGACAGGTGGAGCAAAGACCAGAGGAGATAAGGGAGGGATGCCACGGAGATTTCAGGAGGAAGAGTACTGCGGGGAGAAGAGTGAGGACAATGCCTGGAGGAGGGTGGTGTTGGCCAGGCAGTTCAGCCAGGTCATCAGCTTTAGCTTTGCTGGAGCTGAGTGACAAGAGTGGGAGAGCAGCAAGAGACGACAAAAGAGAAGCTAACAAGGGGCCAGGCCTGTGAGATCTTTTAGGCCACTGTAAAGACTTTAACTCTAAATGAGATGGGAAGACAGTGGAAGGTTTTAAGTAGAAGAAAAATATGATCCAGCTTAAGCTTTAAGAAGCTCTCTGGCTAAGCGAAGCAGAGAAGCAGGAGAGCAACTGGGGGACTAAGGGAATAATTTGGGAGAGAGAGGACATATTGACTTAGTAGACTAGGGTGGTGGTAGTGGAGGTGGTGAGAATTGGCTGGCTCTAAATACAGAGCCAAAAGCATTTCATGATGGATTGGGCATGGGGTACAGGCTAAAGAGAGGACTAAAGGAGAATTGCCTGATTTATAGCCTAAGGAAATGGAAGGATGGAGCTGCTATTTACTGAAATGGAGAGGACAGAGGAGGGGCAGCTTTGAGGGAGAACATCAGTTCAGTTTGGACACATAAAGGATGAGATGTTTATTAATATCCAAGTGGAGACAAAGTAAGTGGTTGGTTATGAGTCAGGAATTGAGGGGAGAGGTCTGAGCTGGAAACAGAAATTTGGGAGTCAACAGTATATAGATGGAATTTAAAGCCATGAGATAGAAATTAGAATGTTCTCCCGTCTCTCCATAAAAGATGAGAAAAAAAATAAAGTGCATTTATTTGTAGAACAGAAAATAATTATGAGGTGGGCCCTGTTTAAACCCAACAAGAGTTCCCATTTTATTAAATAATAAGCACTGAACACCTACAAAATGTAAAACCCCAAGCAGACATTTATAAAGGCTTCAAAAGGTAATGCAAAAATTCCCCTGCTCTCAGCAGAACTTCCACCTAGTCAAGGAGGTAGATAGTATATAAATACTACAAGGGAATGACTGAAGAGGGGAAAGAAATCCTGTGTATACTTTGAAAATAACCATGCCACCGGGATGTTGCTTCATCCAGGGGAAGATGAACCAGCTGGACAGAGGAAGGACATCTGACAGTGTATATTTGATCTTCCACAGATCACAGATTGGCAAAGTAGCAGCACGCCACAGAGTGGCCAAAATCCTGTTCGGTGGTACATGTTGTTAGCTCCCACCCCTGTAAGGGTCAACAACTTGGTAGCTGGTTATGTCACCAGCACTGGCTGAGTCAGAAGGCTGTCACATTATAGCTACATCTCATCACTGTCCAAAAAATTCTCTCCCAAGATGGGCTCTGGCAAACAAGAATATTCTTTTATTTCTCTCTCATCTTTTTCAGAAGCTGCTGTCAACTGGCCCAGAATAACTGAAACAAAAGGGTCACTAGCTATCTTCCTGCAGCTTCGACTACCTCTCTCCAACCTCTGATTCTCCTCCTAGTAGATCTCTTCTGGTGCTGCAACTGATTTTACAGCTTGTTCCCCCTTCTCAGCTTCAGCTCTAACTCCTACACTCAAATATTTTCTCCACAGCTCACCCAGAAACTTCTTTGTCTTTAATCTTCCAGGTCACAGAAGCTACACAGAAGAAGGAATAACACCATATTCCTTCATGAGTCATAAAATATCATTTCCACAAGTACAAAAGACTGCTGATTTTTTTGGTTGCTGACTGCCCATCATTTTCTGGGACTTTTTCTTGTTCCCACAGAACAAAATCTACTTTTGGCTTTCCTAAAAACATCACAACAGATCAGTTCTAAAAAACCTGATGGTCATTATGGAGTTACCACTATTTTTCTCAATTTGACCTCAATAGTACTGTCAGCAGACAGTAATTCAGAGGAACCATGTTGATCCCTAGTTCACATATTCTCATGAATATTTAAAGCTCCCTCCTAGGGATGTGTTGCCAGCTTTAGCAATGATGGAGTCAACAGTCATATTACTATCTCAATTGAGGAACTTGAAGGATTCTCCAATACATGTGAGGACATCTGTGCATCATGTGATGGCATTTTTTCACTACTTACTGCAAGCAATTTTCAAACAAATGCTTTCAGTTCTCAGGATGGAAATGACGATCTTATTGATCTAGATCCCAAAGAAGCAAGCTCACTGCTCTCCTATGAATCATAGGAAGGGGGCTAAAAGTATGCACTTTTAGTAATGTGTTCATCACACATTCTTCATAGGCCTCCCTAAACCTATCTCTCTATACAGAGAAAACAGAAGCTAAATTCCAAGTAGCCAGTTGATGAGTAGACAACAAAGCCAACGTGGCTATTCAGAGATAAGCTGGGTTTCTTTTCATTCAACGACACAAGACTCATTCTCTGGAAGGGGAGAGAGAAGATTCCTACAAGTGTCACTCTAGCTGACAGAGCCATTTTCTACTCACTGCTCCTGTGGTGGCTCTGTAGCTCGTAGAAGTGGCACACTAACAGTAATGCTAGGGCAGAAGTAACATCAATGGCCCCTGGAGTTATGCAAGGCCAACTTCCTATTTCACAAACTACAGCAAGTCAATAAAAGGGAATACCATTTACCTCTTTGCCCAGGAGTACCTACCAACAGGCAGACGTTACATATGTTATACATTATCTCCTATACTTTGATACACAAGGACAGCACACAGTTCTAAAAAACATTACTAATCCCTACCATGGATGAAGGTTTGAGGCTCAAAGCTTGGTGCATGTGACAGACAGATAAGGAAAGGCAATCTCAAAATCTTGATGCCTAGATTTAAAAAACACCAGTACCCTTTACTCTTTCTTCACCAGACTTCTCAGGGAGTCACACGGAAACTAGACCCTCAAGAGATCAGCATGAGATGACTTTGTCAACCTAGCTTGTGCTTCAGAAAACAGAATCACATAAACAATGACCACTAATTAGAAAACTCAGTGCAACTACAGGCTAATATATCCAGAAAATAGAGTATGAATTATACCCTAATAATGAGAATGGGCCTGGAGCACACATTACAGAGGCAGAGGATAGTGCAAAAGTAGGATCTCTTTAAACTCACAAGGGTTCTCTGCAAAGGTTTGAAACTAGCACCATTCTCAAAAAATCTGCTCTCAAATAACTGAACAAGAGACAAGCAATTACAAAATAAAAAAGAAAATTATAAGAACAACTTAAAAATATCGATATAGATGCATAATATAGACACTACCTGTAAATACTTCAAAAATGTTTAAGGGAAGAAAAATTCACCAATAATAATCAGTAAGATCTTGTTTACAGCTTTTATTATTAAGACAGTGTGTTAAATTTGATTCTGTTGCTGGCACCATCTTCAAAACCATCCTAACTGGTGACCACCTCATTCCCTCTAATACCTCTCATCAGTCTTTTCCATGGTTTTCTCAATCATCATTCATTCATATTATTCCAATAATTAGATCCAATAATTCAGTCTACTCATCTCCCAAACATTCTCCATACTGGTATCATGCTAGTTTTTTTAAAACTTGAATGAAACATTTCAGTTCTCCACTCAAAACTCCATTTCCCTCACTCCCAGTGCTCTAGATGTACTAACCTACTTTCAGTTCCTTTGTACAAGAGGAGGTTTCACCATAGATGTCTTTGTCCTAATACTCCTTCTGCCTGGAGTCCCTTTTTCTCCAACTACCAAATAATTAGCAGCAGTTATAAGCCTATACATTGTTCAAGGAGGCTCAAGTATCACTTCCTCAATGAAACCTTCTCTGATCCCATTGGTATAATATATATGCCATATATCCTTCTTTAACAGCACCTCTAATCTTTCATATTTATTTCACATACTGTTCACGTCTTGTTCTCAGTACTACACCAAAAGCTCCTGGAAGGCACTTCTATATCCTCAGCACCTAGGGAAATGCCTAGCCATGTGTTAGACATTCAATTTTTGTTAAATTCATGAATTACAAATACCATTGTATAAAAGTATGGAGTCAGGGTACTTGCTAACTAAAGTTAGACAAGCTTACACCCGTCTGGAGTTTCAACAGATTATATTAGGGGCAGGCCCGGTGGTGCAGCGGTCTAGTTCGCACTTTGGCAGCCCAGGGTTCGCGGGTTTGGATCCCAGGCACCGATCGACACGCTGCTTGTCAGCGATGCTGTGGCGGCATCCCATATAAAGTAGAGGAAGATGGGCACGGATGTTAGCCCAGGGCCAGTCTTCCTCAGCAAAAAAAAAAGAGGAGGATTGGCAATGGATGTTAGCTCAGGGCTGGTCTTCCTCACAAAAAAAAAAAAAAAAGATTATATTAAATAAACCAAGGATATTTAATCTCTAATTACTATAATTGACAATGGAATTAATAAAAATGCCCCAAACTCTCCAAAAATAATTTGGTCATCTCCTATCCAACATACTTTTGAATACTATATAGTGAAGTCACTCTAACAAGACACTACACAAATTGGTACAAATATAGAGAAAAAAAGAAAGAAATCACTATATGAGTGGGAACCTATCCAGCCCAAATGAATGAAAAGATATGTAATAAGTACCTGCCATATGTAAAACACTACGCTAGATGCTGTGGGGAAAAAGTAAGATGGGAAAGAAATAGTCCTTATCCTCAGGTAGACTACAGTTTTATAAAGGAGGCAAAATGGTTATACAAATGATTAGAAATCAAAGCCTAAGATAATTATAATACAAAGAAGCCTGAATTTTAGGTTCTTGTGGCCAGAAAAGGCTTCATGAAAAAGCTGGCCTAAGAGAAAATGTATGACTTTGAAAGAAATGAAAAGGTAACATATTGCAAGGAAAAGGTAGACTAGAGTAAATTAAAAACAGAGGAGGGACAGGAGCACGTCCAGGAGCAGGGAGCCACCAACATTCTGGGAGAGGCCCAGGAGGTGCAGCTGGACAGAAGCATGTGGATAGATTATGAGGGCCATGAAAAGTCAGTGTGAGAGCTGTGAGCTGGCTTTTCACACCAAGAGCAGGGGCATGATGGCACACAGGCTCAGTTAAAGAAGTCAGGGTCCTGAGGACAAGGAAAATGCTCCAAAGGCCAGCAGAAGTCCATATGCTACTAAAAGGTAGGCAGAGAGCCTGGTCCTCAGAAAGAGAAAACCCAGACTCAACTGGTTACTGGCTGTCAACAGAGTGAGGTATGGCTGTGGTTTGTTTCTCCAGGATATACCCATTGAATTCCAGAATTTGTTTTCTCAATGTCCTATAAAACACGGATTTTAACACCTGGACAAGTAGAGGTCATGAAAGAAATAGTTATGAATGATGCTGCTGAAGGACATAAACACACAGAACTTTCAAACTGAGTCTGCATTGAGCAGCAGAGCATTAAAATTTCAAAGTGTGATGGATGGCCAGCTTTAATTCTCACACTCTTTTGGCTTAAAAGAAAGCAAGACAACCACTTCTAGTCTAGAAGCCCTACTCCACTCATCTCATTTCCACAGCCTTCCAGAAGGGAAATTTTTGCCCTCCACAGAGAATCTACCTCATTTCCCCCCATCAAATGAAGGTACACTTCTCTACAGTCACGTTGCTGCAAAGTCTACACAAAAAAAACATTGCAAACTGATGGCCGGGAGCAAATCTTGTTCATACACAGGCGATACTGTTTGTCTGTCTGTTGGCTTGCACGATGTTTTGTAAACTTTGAATTAATTGCCAATATTAAGAGATGAGTTTTTCACACAAATAAAATCCAGATTTCTAACTTCTCTTGAAAAATAGGCAATTCTGGCAATACTTCCTAGTTCACCCAGCCACCTCACTACCTACTTACAGCCCTGCCTGGTCCCTGTTGGCATTTGTTTTGTCTCCTGGTTTACATGGGTCTTTGGATCCCTAACAGTTGGTGCTGAGTCTGAGCTGGCTGTGTTGGGCCAGGGTTTACAAAGAGCACTGCCTGGTTTCACATCCAGTACTACTGTTTACTGCTTACTGCTTAAGCTTACCGCCTGGGTAACCTTAGACAGATTACTTAACCTCTCTAGGCCTCAGCTTCTCCTTCTCTAAAATGAGGACAGTAATACAACTTACCTCAGAGGATTGTTGTGAGGAATAAATTAGGTTATCTAAAAGCAATGGTTCTCAAGGTGCCAGGGGCTGAGGGGAAGGATTCTGCCCCCCACACCCCACCCAGGACATTTAGCAATGTTTGGAGACATTTTCAGTTGTCACGACTAGGGGAGGTGCCACTGGCATCTAGAGGGTAGAGCCCAGGGATGCTGCTAAACATCCAACAATGCACAGGACAGCCCCCACAACAAAGAATTATCTAGCCCAAAACATTAACAGTGCTGAGGATGAGAAACCCTGATACAAAGCATTGAGCACAGCGACTGACACAGAGGAAGCCCTCTGTAACTGTCAGTCATTATCAGTAATAACAAAAGCAAGTCCTGGCTAGTGCTCTTCAGTTGGAGAAATTTCTAACAGCTCAAGAGCTCCGTGTGTTACCTTTGATAAATTTAACACATACAAATAGGAAAACATACTTGAAATCCTCTGGTTCCACACCATTAATCCAGCAAGCAAATGATTAATTCAAAAAAATAGTTATGAGAATATATTTTCCTGATTACAAAAAGCAAACAAGAATACACTTTGGCAAGCAATAATGCACAATATTTGAAAAATATACTGTCCTGGAAAATATGGGACAGGGAAACCTGTGATTACTGCAATTTAGAAGGTACTAGACCAAATTCCTCCAAACTCCAAGCTTAATATACTGAGGATGCTCACCAGTCCCAAGATATTTTTCAGAAAACTGTGACGAGAGGGGAAGTAGAAGAGAAGGGTTTTAAACTGAAGAGGCTACCAAACCCAATACCACCCCAGTGCCTGCCCAGGGAGATCCTGCAGGTTTAAATAGCTCAGTCAGGGATCCTTGGTGGGAGGTCCTGCTTTAATCCTGAGTCACAACAAGAGGTATCTTCCAGATTCACGTCAACTCACAAGCAAAGCAAGCAAAACAATCTGGAAAGTCCTGAGCTGTGCTGACACACTCTTTAGAGGCTGCCAAGAGTTCTGATGCAGTACATTGGGACCAGTGATGGCCTACACAAGCCCCTGCTGCTGTGAACTTGAGCACTGACCAGGCTTCCTGGCCCAGGGCTGCAAGGGCCCCCGGCTAGTCTCGCTGGGCCTCCGTTTCCTCATCCTTAATATTAAAAAGTACAATTGCTATTATTTTTTTTCTGATACTATAAACACAGAGAACACTGGTTTTTATTTGCAACAATGTGCCTTCAACATTCACAACCCAAAGATGTGAGTTCCTCTCAAAGGACCTCTTGGTAACTGTAGAAGTCACACCCTTAACTGAAACAGGAAAGAGGTTCTGTTGAATCAAAGCCAAGAAAAGCATAACAGTGCTTCTCTCAAAGATGAGGTAATAAAAGCATAAATAAAACTAAAAGGCTCTACAATCTACAAAAAACTGCATGGATAACACGAATTATTAAGTCTCTTTTAAGCTCAAGCCAACACATATTTGAACACCCATGTATAAAACAGTGCATTACCAAAGATATCAAGATTGGTAAACTGCAGGAGAGAAAGACCCCCGAAAGTACCGTGAAAGAGAAGCTTCCATGAAAGAGATACAGCAATTATCTCGTTGAGAAGGCAGCACAGACTGACACAGAGGGACAGGTAGAACTTTGACAGGCCGGATCTGTCCATCTAGTAGGCATTCTAGGCTGTAGGCAGAGCACAAGCAGAGGCACTGAAGTTGGAAAGGCCAGGAGTCCAGTTTGAGGCACTGGGCTCATGGTGGAAGGACGGGACTATAATTTGAGGCCAAATCACGACAGCCTGGGTGTTTAGAACATGCACATCAGTTGCATGAACAATCTTAAAGGACAAAGATACTCAGTCAAAATATCCAATAGATGGCTTAAAGAGCAAAAGCTCTCCTTTGCTTAATTGTAAATATCTTCCAACATCTAAGAAAGAAGGTGTTAAGTCCATTAACATTATTCTAATTTGACTAATGAAAAAAGACAATCTCCGTAAAGTTACAGGAGAGTCAAAAAGCCACAAGAAAGTAAATTAAGCTATTTGTTAGTTTACTATTATTCATCTACCATATCCCAATCATAATTAATAAAATAAGCAAATCTTAGAAATAAATAATGCATATTTTTAAATTGTAGGAACATAATAACCCATTTTTCGACCATATAATTTATAAAGTGATTTTTACTTATTTTTTAAAATGATAATATATCACTAAGAAAGAGAAGTTATATCCCTGAGGTAACCCAGGGACTTCCTCAATTACAGGAAGAAACTCCACTTGCCAACAGAAACCATGAGCCAGCAAACTCTAGGCAATATTCTCACATTTGTAAGTGTACGGTTAAAGCTGGGAAAACAGTAACAAATTTTAAACTCCCTTTCATAGATTTGTGAAATTAAAACTTAAATTTTATAGTCATTTTGACACCACTTTCTACTAATGGAAACCAAAGATTCATCCAGAAAGTTTACACCTGCTCACCGCTGAGAAAAGGGAAGGAAATAAAGCAAAGGATTATTTTAGCCCAAGAAGCAGCACTGTTTCATCTTTTTAAAATTACCTTGTATGACTTTATGGACAATAAATTCACGACGTTGAAATATTATATTTTTACATATACAGAAACCCCTTGTGATGGAACTTTCATGAAGTGAGTATGGCAGAAAAAACACTAAGCTGAGAATCAGCAGGGTGAGAATTTGGTGCCAATTATGTCTTGAAAATCACTGAACATCTATGGGCTTCCACAGCCCCACCTTAAAACTGAGAGGACTGAATCATGATCTCTAAAATGCCACTTCATAAAATATAGTTTCAAACAAGAGAGACTTGTGGCTGTTGTTATATATACACTCAGGGAAGCAGTGAGATGGAGCAGCATGGATCAGGCTTTGGGGCAGGCTAATCGGCGTGTTCAAATCTAGGCTCCCTCAGTACTAGGTGGTGGCCTTAAGTGTAAGTTTCCTTTCTGATCTAGAAGGGATAATATTTACCTCTGCATTAGGTTGGAAGGATCAGAATGTATGTAATGCACCTGGCACACTGTAGGCATTAAATAAACGCAAACATTAAGTCTCTAGTCAGTAATAAAAGTTCTAACGGAAAACGGTAATCCACTTGACAATGCAGTTTCCTAGAACTCAGCCTGGAGAAGAGCAAGGACTGACTGCCAGTCCTTTCCCAAGGTCAAGCACATAAGGATAATACTGGAGAGGACTCAGGTTTGCGAGTAGGAAGGATAAAAAGCAGAAAGCTGCAGATAAGCAAAGGCTTAGAGTTCTGCACATAATAACACACAGGAAAGAAACAGCACGGGACACTGTGCTGATGGGAAGAAGACATTTTTTCATTAAGAAAGAGGACCACTGGTGAAAAAAACATATAATGAATTACTGCAATGATTTCATGATGAAAATAAAGCAGAGAGCTGGTTAGAGTCTGTGAGTGTCACTACAGAAAACAAAGAGGGCTTTGGCAATACACAAATCCTATTTCCTTTGCCTATCTGCAATTCTTACACAGGCGGGGTTCAGATGATCTTGCTCCTGCCCACCTCTCAAATGTCATCTATCTCTGTCCCCCCACTTCATTCTCCCCTAGGTTCACTCCACTCCAGCCACACAGCTTCTCTTCTATCCCTGGAACATGCCAAGCTCATTTTTCCTTTAGCTCCTTTGCACTGTTATGTATGCTGGAAACTTCCAGCAGATCCCATGGCTGACTCATTCTAAACCTCTCACCAGGAACTGTCACTTCCTCAAGGAAGTTTTCCCTGACCACCATATCTAAATGTCCCCCTACATCCCAGTCATGTTCTAGCCTCTTACCCTGTAGTATTTTTTTCTAGCATTTATCATTATCTAAAATTATCACTTTTGTTTACAGGTTATTGTATCTCCACCAAAATGTAAAGTCTTTGAGAGCAGGAACCTTATCTAAATTTTTCAGCACGCAATCCCCAACACCTAAAACAAAATGTATCAGGGATGAGACACTCATCAGATAAACTTATCCAAAGAACAAATTCAAATGATAATAATCATCATCCTTCTGTGAACATAAAGAAGGAAAAGTCTCCCGAAGGGGCTTTAATTTCATTTCTTTAATGCAGTTTTACGCAATAATGCAGTCTTAAAAGGCCAATGTTTGAGACAGCAAGATTTAAAGAGAATGAATTCTTCATGACAATACAGACTATTATAGATATGTGCATATATTGTGCAGTACACATTTTCACTTTATGAGCAAAAATTATGCCCCACCTAATTAGAATCCATAAATAAAGCAATGGTACCATAAGTTATTTTGTTTGTGAGATCCTGCTTCTAGAAAGAGAGGGTGTAGGGGTAGATGGTATATAGATGGGAATCATCTTCCAGAACCATTCTCAACAAAGAATTCCGAGATAAACTCAACTAATTCCAGTATACTTGAGGGGTTAGACCTGTTACTTTGTTACCTTGCTAAACTTATCCAAATTATTACTGAGTCAAGTGATGAATTCAGTGATTCCATCTGTGAAACAGAAGACAAATGACATGGTGAAATTGGCACATTAAGGAAATGGTAAGAAAAACGTTCCACAATGTTAACCCATGTTTGAACTAAAAGGGGAAAAAAAATCCCTTTCTAATTTCAAACCAAAAATAAGCACGCTAACTGAGATTTCAAAATATGGTCAGATACCCATGAGTAGGCAAAGCAGTGAATCGAAACCATAGCCAGAACTCTCACGACTTGTGCTTTTTAAATTTTGTTTTGTTTTGAACACAGCTTTTCTTGATGAATGAAAGAGGGCAGCAGCCGACCTTGTCTGTATAACCCATGCATCACTCCATTCACCATTCTTGGTAACTCTGGAGGGCCCATGGCGCCAGCACGGGGCTGGACCCCACCGAGGACTCCTCGGGGTCCGCGGGGTGAAGGAATGGAGACCTCACTACCTGAATCCATCCCCTGAATCCCAGCCCAAGCACTGGATGAAGCGGGGCTCGGCATTCTGCAACTTCACTTTTGTATCCTTTATAAACACAGCCTGCCTCGCCCCTCCTCCTCCCCGGAGGACCTTGCAGGGCTCCGCAAACAGAAGCAGACACTCCAGCTCTGGCCTCCGTTGGCGGTCTCCTATGAGCCCAGGGTAAGGCATCTAACCCCGGGTGACTCAGTTTTCCAATCTGTCAAATAGGGTGACGAGAAACCCAGCCTACCTCATCGGGTGGTTCCGGGCCGGCCGCCCCAGGGACAGCGGCTCTGTGGTCACGCCCGCGGGGGAGGGGCGGGGCTCGGCGGGGCGGAACCCGGGCCCAGGGACCTAGCCCGGCAGGCGACGCACAGCCCACCGCCCGCAGCCAGTCGCCCCCGGACCTCCTCGAGTACTCGACCCGTGACGCCAACACGCTGACGTCGACGCACAGAGTCCGCATCTCGCCCGGGGGACCAAAGATCGGGCTGGGGCCTGAGTGCCCCCGCAGCAGAGCCAGCGATTGGTGAGTGGGCCTGTCAATCATCTACTGCCCACTAAGCGAGGCGGGAAGGCGGGAGAGGGCGGGAGAAGAGGGTGGAAATCTGGCACTGAGGAGTTGAGATCACGGAGCCGGTTGGACTCTTCCGAGTCTTGCACCCCACAGTTTTACTAGGCGACCGCTTCCCCTTCGGCCATTCTGTTGCTTCCGCCTTCCTCCAGTCTCTTGGTGGAGTTTTAGGCTTCGGCTCGTGGAAAATAGTCGTGAAACTGGATTTCAGGGACCCTGGGCATCTCGTACTGAGCTCTCCAGGAATGAAAAAGTAGGACATTCCATTTCTCTGTTCAAGCGTCACTTCCACTTTGAAATCTCAAGTCCCCAAAACCTAGTTAGGAGACCCTTGCTCGGTGCTCCTATTGCTTAACTAGACCTCGATCTTCATAGTAGTCATGTCTAATTTTATTTGTATATGTTTTCCCATGAGATAGGGCATCTTTTAATTATTGTTTTAATTTGTTACCTTTAAATTTTAAACTTTTTACTAACAGATGCTACAGTTGTATAGTTCAAATATTTAAGGGCATACAGGGTTATACAGTGAAAATTCTCCTGCTTCCAGTTCCGCAGGCGCGCTCACTTGGCCTATTAGAGGCAACCATTGTTGCTGACTCCTTGGATATTCTGCTAAAGACAGTCTAAGTGCTGTTATTAATTTTAAATTACACATAACCGTAAATTTAAAGATTATAAATTAGGCTAAAATCCTTTTCAGGCACTAATTACAAACCCAATCCCTATATGATGACTATTTCCTATGTATTTACATATGTGTAGGTGTTATTTTTCTCCCATCAGCATTATGTCCTTGAGATCTTAGCATGTTTGTATGTAAGCTACCTCATTCTTTTAAAATACTGCATGATAGTCCTCAGAACAATAGATGTAATTTATGATTCCCCCACCCTCGGACAGGTAGTTTCTTTTTTGTTTTCTTAATACAACCAGTGCTACCTTCCACAGAAGTGTATGTGCCCTTTTTGTACATATATTCAAGTGTTCTCTAACAACCAACAAGTGAATGTGCTGGATAGAGGATGCACATTTTAAATCTTAGTGGTAAATTCTCTCCATTTGCTCCTCCAAGTAGCTGCTACAACTTACATTCCTACCCCTAATATAAAAGCAGCCCCTTCCCTGTACCCACACAGGGTGAGAAAACACAGTTTTTTTTAATTTTCTGAATTGATGGGTATGAAAAATTTTAAAAAGATGACGTACAAAAGAAGTGCGATAATCACGAGTGTCTATCTTAGTAACAAAGTGAATGAACTTGTGTAACCATCTCCTAAACCAAGATTTTAAATGTTTACCAGCAATATAGAATCTGGCCTCATGCTTGGATCTAGTCATTGCACTCCTACACACAAATAGCCACTATTTTGGATTTTACCACCAATATTAGTTTTGCCTTCTTTTGAATGCTGGTAAATGGACACACGTAGTATGTGCTCTTGTGTGGCTTTTCCTGCTCAATAATATACTTGTAAGATTGATCTATATTGAAGAATGTAGTGGTATATTCATTTTCATTTTTGTATATAATCTCAAGATTTCTTTATCTATTCTAATATTACTTAACATTAGGTTGTTTAAAGTTTGGGGTAACTACAAATGATGCCGCTATGAATATTCTTGTACCTGTCTCTTGATACATGTAGTTACACATTTGACTTTAGTACAGTAGTACTTTAACTGTGGGGGTACATTCCAAGACCCCAGTGGATGCCTGAAACCACAGATAGTACCAAACCCTATATATACTATGTTTTTTCCTATACACACATACCTATGATAAGGTTTAATTTATAAATTAGGCACAGTAAGAAATTAACAACAATAACAATAAAATAGAACAATTATAACAGTGTACTGTAATAAAAGCTATGTGACTGTGGTCTCTCTCTCTCAAGATATCTTGCTCTGTATTTTCAGACTGCAATTAACCACAGATAACTGAAACTGCAGAAAGTGTAACCGTGGATAAGGGGGGACTACTGTACATACGTAGGAATAGTGTTACTATGCCACAGGATATGCATGTATTCAGTATTAACAGACACTGCCAAATAGTTTTTTGGTTTAACAATTTACAGTCCACCAGCAGTGAATGAAAATTCCAGTTGCTCCACATCCTTGTCAA
Organism: Tapirus indicus; assembly: GCA_031878705.1. NCBI lineage: Eukaryota > Metazoa > Chordata > Mammalia > Perissodactyla > Tapiridae > Tapirus > Tapirus indicus. The sequence goes on from CM062917.1 coordinate 79,213,935, forward strand.
CACTTGATATTCTTAGTTTTATTTTGTGTTCATCTTTTTTGTTTTTGACTTTATTGAGACAACTTGAATATACAAAAAGTCGAATATATTTAATGTGTACATTTTAATGCGTTTAGGCGTATACATACACCCGTGATACCATCACCACAAACGAGGTAATAAACATATCCATCACCATCAAAAGATTTGTGTCCACTTGCTTTTGTGTGTGTGTGTGTGTGTGTGTGTGTGTGGTAAGAGCACATAACATGAGATGTGCCTTCTTAACAAGCTTTTAAGTGCACAACACCATATTGCTAACTACGTGCACTATGTTGTACAGCAGATCTCCAGAACTTATTCATTTTGTATATAACTGTAACTTTTTAAGCATTGAAAAATTCCCCATTTTCCCCTCCTGTGTCCCCTGACTACCACCATTCTAGTCTCTGCATCTATTAATTTGACTATTCTGGATACTTCATATAAGTGGACTCATTCAGTATTTGTTCTTCTGTGACTGACTTATTTCCAGGCAGAATGTTTTCCATGGCATTGCGGCATCTCTGCTTCCTCACCCTGAACCCCGTGTGAGCCCCAAGCTGGGCTAGCTTTCGGTGTCGCCCATCGTATGGTCGGATGGTTGGCATGAGAAGGCCAAAAGCAGGTAAGGGGTGCCGCAGTGACTGCTGGTCACCCTTGCCCCATCCCCGAGTGCATCCCGACCCATTCCTCACCTAAGACTTCCCCAGGCCCAGCCCCTGAACCTGCACGCTTCTCTTCCCCCTTCAGGTACAGGTTCTCAGGTCTCACAGCTACCCAGGAGGCATGCAAGAAGTTTTGCCCCTGAATTTTATATTCCAGAAATCCCTAGGAATTATATAGACAAGAAAGATGCTGTAAAGAAAAGCGATGATTGAACCAAATGAAGTGATGTCGAGTAAGATGTTTCTGGTAGTGCACCTATCACATGCCTTTTAAGCAATTAGAACTAGATAATGCAATCATTTGCCAATCAATTAAATTTGAAGGCTCAGAAATGCATGGATTGGAACTTTAGCTTTTGCTTTAGTCAAAGTTATTATTACTTTGATAAAAGGACATTTAAAATCAAAAACGAATTTTGATAAAAATGTAGAGGTATAGATAATATACATTTTTACTTTTTAAATGCTTAAAAAAATACATAATGTTTTCCAGGTCCATCCATGGTGTCGCAAATGGTAGGATTTCCTTCTCTTTTAAGGCTGAGTAACATTCTATTGTATGCATATAGCACATTTTTTTAATCCATTTGTCTGTTGGAAATTTGTGTTGTTTCCATGTCTTGACTATCGTGAATCATGCTGTAATAAACATGGCAGTGCAGATATCTCTTTGAGATCCTGATTTCAATTCTTTTGGATATTTACTCAGGAGTGAAATTTCTGGATCATTTGGTAGCAGAAATAGAAAATATGAACAGAGCAATAACAAGTAAGGAAATTGAATCAGTAATAAACTCCCAACAGAAAAGCCCAGGACCAGATGGCTTCACTGGTAAATTCTATCAAACATTTAAGGAAGAAGTAACACCAATCCTTCTCAAACCTTTCCAAAAAATTGAAGAGGAGGCAACACTTCCAAACTCATTTTATAGGGCCTGCATTATGCTGATACCAAAACTAGAAAAAAAGACACTACACGAAAAGAAAATTGCAGGTTCATATCTCTGACGAACATAAATGCAAAAACCTGTAAAAAAAATTATAGATGCAAAAACCTGCAACAAAAATCTAGCAAACAGAATTCAACAGCACATTAAAAAGATCATACACCATGGTCAAATGGAATTTATTCCTGGGATGCCAGGATCATTCAACATACACAAGTCAATAAATGTGATACACCACATTAACAGAATGAAGGATAAAAATCTAATGATCATCTCAATAGGTGCAGAAAAAGCATTTGACAAAATTTAACATCCTTCGTGATAAAAATTCTCAACAAATTAGATACAGAAAGAATGTACTTCAACGTAACAAAGGCCATTTATGACAAGCCCACAGCTAACATCATACTAACGGTGAAAAACTGAAAACTTTTCCTCTAATATCAGGAACAGGACAAGGGTGCCCACTGTCACCACTTCTGTTCAACATAGTACTGGAAGTCCTAGTCAGAGCAATTAGGCAAGAAAAATAAGTAAAAGGCATCCAAATTGGAAAGGAAGAATTAAAGATGTCTCTGTTTGCAGACGACATGATCTTGTATATAGAAAAAGCTGAAGATTACACACACACAGACGCACACCTGTTAGAACTAATAAACGAGTCCAAGAAAGTTGCATTATAAAAAGTCAACGTACAAAAATATGTTGAATTTCCAATGAACTACCCAAAGAGGAAATTAGGAAAACAATCTCATTTGCAATAGCATCAAAAACAATAAAGTATTTAGAAATAAATTTAACCAAGGAGGCAAAAGATCTGCACACTGAAAACTACAATATACTGATGATGGAAATTTTAAAAAACATAACTGAATGAAAAGACATCTTGTGTTCATAGATTAGAAGACTTAATATTCTTAGAATGTCCATACTACCCAAAGCACTCTAGATAGTCAATGCTATTCCTATCAAAATTCCAATGGCATTTTTTACAGAAATAAAAAAAAAATCCTAAAATTCATATGGAACAGTAAAAGACCGAGAATAGCCAAAGCAATCTTAAGAAAAAAGAGCAAAGGTGGAGGCATCACACTTCCTGCTTTCAAAATATGTTACAAACCCACCATAGTCAAAACAGTATGTTATGAACATAGAGTCAGACATATAGACCAATAGAACAGAATGAAGAGACCAGAAATAAACCCACACATATACAGGCAACAAGGGTGCTAAGAATGTGCAGTGGGAAAAGGATAGTCTTTTCAAGAAATAGTATTGGGAAACTGGATATCCACATGTAAAAGGATGAAAATAGACCCTTATCTGACAACATGCACAAAAACCAACTCAAAATGGATTAAAGACTTAAACATAAGACCTGAAACTGTATAATTCCTAGAGGAAAACAGGAGAAAAGCTTCATAACATTAGTCTTGGCAAAGATTTCATGGATAGGTGGATATGACACCAAAAGCACAAGAAACAAAAGCGGAAATAGATAAGTGGGACTACATCAAACTAAAAAGTTTCTTCATAGTAAAGGAAAAAATCAGCAGAGTGAAAAGGCAACCTAAAAATAGAAGAAAATATTTGCAAACCACATTTTTTGCAAAATTTCCAAAAAAAATGTAAGGAACTCCAATTCTTTAGCAAAAATAAATAATAAATAAATAAATAACCCAATTAAAAAATGGGCAAAATAGACATTTCTTCAAAGAAGACATATAAATGGTCAACAGATATATGAAAAGGTGCTTAACATTACTAATCATCAGAGAAATACAAATCAAAACCACCATGAGATATCCCCTCACACCATTTAGGATGGATATTAACAAAAGATAGCAAATGCTGGCAAGGATGTGGAGAAATTTAGAACCATTGTACACTGTTAGTGGGAATGTAAAATGGTGCAGCCACTATGCAAAACAGTATGGAGGATTTTTTTGTAATGTTATACATTCTGATGCATATGTAGGGGTATCACATTGTACATTTAATTTGCACTTCCTGGGTGACAGAAAGAGCTTAGCACCTTTTCATAATCTGTATCTCATTTGGATGTTCTTTTTTGTGAAATGCCTGTTCAAGTCTTTTACCCATTTTTAAATTAGGTTATCTATCTTTTTCTTATTGATTTCTAGGAGGTTTTTGTATAGTCTAGATCTAATTCTTATGTCAGATATATGTATTGTTGATTTTTTTTTACTCTATGACTTACTTTTTCATTATAAAATGAATCTTTGACTTATTAGAATCTGCTATAAATTACTACTTTTTCTAGTTGACAAAGCAAAGACTTTAGAAAACTTTAATTTCATTTACTTAACTCCTGACTTTTGTGCAATTGTTGTTGTGTACTTTAATTCTATTTAATTATTTTAAAACCCAACAAAATATTTCTTCATTTTTATAGACAATATTCATTTAGATTTATCCATGTATTTATGCTTTACTTTGCTCTTCATTAGTTTTTAAATTTCTGGAACTACATTTGAAATTATTTCATTATTTATTAAGTTTTATAGTATGTCTGCAAGTGACAAAAATCTCTACCAGGCTATCTAAGATGAGATACCTAAGCTATCTCTCCTGGCTGCATTAGGTACTCTCAGACTGTTTCCTCTTCAAATTTAATCCAGCACTGTGGCTATTCATGGTGGGAAGTTGGCCTGATACCAAATACTCAATTATAGATCAAAATGCATTGTGCCTTTGACAGGTATGAATAATATTACTTTAGTCTTAGCCTCGAATAGTGCTGTGCACCACAAGAAAAACGTTTGAAATGGCATTAGTGAAAATGGTGGAGTAGGCAGCTCCAATGACCTCTTCCTCCACAGAACATTGAAAAGTTAAGCAGAAACTGGCAGAATCAAGTTTGTCAGAAGTCTGGACAACAGATGAAGGTTTACAACAACCAAGCAAGTGCTGAATCAAGGAAAAGGCAACTTTATAGTGGTAGAAGAGTTTGGGGGCATTTTTGCTTGCCATTGACCAGCCCCTTTCCAGGCTCTGCAGTGGTCTTGACGATGGCAGCCTGCGTTCCCCATATGGGATCCTTTCCTGGGTTGAGAAGGAACAGAGCAGAAATAAAAGGTATCCAAATTGGAAAGGAAGAGGTAAAATTATATGTATTCACAAACAGTATGACCCCCCATATAGAAAATCTCAAAGAATCTAAAAAAAAAACCATCCTATTAGAGCTAATAAATGAATTTAGCAAAGTTTCAGGTACAAGATCAACACAAAAAGTCAGGTGTGTTTCTATACATCAACAATGAACAATATGAAAATGGAACTTAAAAATTTTCCTTCACATTAGCATTAAAGAATAAATAAATAAAATACTTAGGAATAAATTTAACCAATGAAGTGAAAGACTCGTATACTGAAAACTATAAGACATTGCCAAAAGAAATTTAGAAGAGCTAAATAAATGGAATGGCATCCATGTTCATGGATTGAAAACTTAATATTGTTAAGATGGCAATACTTCTCAAAGCCAGCTACAGATTCAGTGCAATCTCTACCAACATTTCAATACCTTTTTCCAGAAAAGGAAAAGCTGGTCCTCAAATTCACGTAGAATTGCAAGAGGCCCTGAATAGCCAAATCAATCTTGAAAAAGAAGAACAAAGTTGGAGAATTCCTACTTCCCGATTTTAAAATTTACAAGAAAGCTACAGTAATCAAGACAGTGTGATACTGGAATAAAAAGACTTATAGGTCAATGGAAAAGAATTAAGAGTCCAGAAATAAACCCAAACATCTATGGCCCATTGATTTTCAACAAAGATGCCAAGACCATTCAATGGGGTAAAGAATAGTCTCTTCAACAAATGGTGCTGGGACTAGTGGACATGCAAAAGAGTGAAATTGGACCCCGGCCTCACTCTATATACAAAAATTATCTCAGAAGGAGCCAATAGCCTAAATATAACAGCTGAAACCATAAAACTCTTTGAAGAAAACATAAGGTAAATCTTCATGTCTTTGGATTTGGCACTCCTTGGATTCTTAGGTATGACAACAAAAGCACAAACAACAACAACAAAAATAGATAAATTGAACATCAAAAGTGAAAACTTTTGTGCATCAAAGAACAGTATCAAGAAAGTGAAAAAGCAACCTACAGAATGGGAGAAAATATTTGCAAATGATATATTTGACAAGAGCCTAGTATCCAGATTTTATAAAGAACTCCCACAACTCTGCAACAAAAGACAACCAAATTAAAAAATGGGCAAAGGACTTGATTAGACATTTATTCAAAGAATAATAAATAAAACATGGAATAAATGCTCAACATCATTAGTTATTAAGGAATTGAAAGTCGCAACCACAATGAAGTACCACTTCACACCCACTAACATGGCAAAGAAAACAACCCCCTCAAAAAAATGGAAAATAAGTGTTGGTGAGGATGTGGAGAAATTGGAACACTTGTCCATTGTTGCTAGGAGTGTAAAATGGAACAGCTGCTGTGAAAAATAGTTTGGCAGTTCCTCAAAAAGTTACACATAGTATGACCCAGCATTTCCAATACTACATGTATACACAAAATAATTAAAAACAGGTAATCAAACAAATACATATACATGCATGTTCATAGCAGCACTATTAATAATAGCCAAAAGGTGGAAACAGCTCATGTCCATCAATGTATGAATGGATACACAAGATGTGGTATATAGATACAATGGAATATTATTCAGCTGTAAACAGGAAGAAAGTACTCAAACATGCTACAGTGTGGATGAACCTTGAAAATATTATGCTAAGTGAAAGAAGTCAGACACAAAGGTCACCTGTGTATGATACCATTGATGTGAAATATCCATAATAGGTAAATCTATAAAGAGAGAATGTACATTGATGCTTATCAGGGAGAGAGGGAGGAGAATGGGAGCAAGTGCTTAAGGGATAAGAGGTTTTCCTTTGGAGTGATGAAATGTTTTAGAACTTTGCAGAGATGGTGTTTGCACAACATTTGGAAAGCACTAAATAAATGCCACGGAATTGTTCACTTTAAAATATTAACTTTATGTTATGTGAATTTCACTTCAATTTAAAAATAACAATTCAATAACCCACCTACCCCCAAAAGAAACATGTTGAAATGAGTTTTCTTCTCTTCCCCAAACTTCCGTGGATTTGAGACAGTGGGAGACCAAAGCTATTGTAAATATGAAAGAATTATCTAAATTACATGAAACATATTTGCAGTGTTCTACTTAAGCTATGTAACTGTCAAGATGGAAATTAATATGGAAAATTCTACCACTGTATGCCCAACTCATCTGCCACTCCTCCTCCAACTTTTCATTTGGACTAACTATGCCATTTTTCTGCCCCAGATTAGGTGCTTAGAAATGTTTGTTGAATGATGATCCAATGAATAATCATTTTACAGTGCTCATGCAAATACAATGCACCCATCTAATTTATCCTCTATACTTCCACTAGTTAGTCTATATGAGATATGATGAAAGCCTGAATTTTTGCAATAGGTATGTTTATGATAGAAATCAGTAATGTACATGTAGAGTGGGTTGGAAAGGAAGCGATGAGTATGCAAGCTATTAAAGAGGTAGAATTGACAAGACTTGACAATTGACTTTATTTGGGAAAATAAAGGAGTAGGGAAAGGGTGCTCGGTTGGAGAATTTTGCCATTAACTTAAATCAGGAATTCAAGAGGAAAGCTGGATTGGACAGGGGCTGAGTTATAAACTCACTTTTGAACATTTTGTGTTTGAAATTGACGTGGCTTATTTGGAATTGTGTGTCTAGTAGGCATCTCGATTGTAAACCTAGAAAGTTCAGGAGAGACACTTCAGGATGAAATCATGCAGGGAGAATGTACAGATTGAGAAGGGAGGAATACCCAGGGAAGAATCCTGGGGAACATCAGGAGTAGGTGGAAGCAGAAGAGCCCAAAAGGAAACTTAGTGCAATCAGAGATCAGAGAAGAAACACAGGAAATCATGAGTGACTAGAGAAAATAGTGTTTGAAAATGATGAAGTGATAAAGACTTTAAGTCAAAGTGAGCAAAAATTAGGAGAACACAATGGAAATTCTAACAGAGTGCCGTACATATAGGAATATTTATTTAATGAGGTTAATTGCAACTTGGATCTTTAAGGATATAAATGGTATAAAGCAGTAAGAAAGTAAGTGGAAGATGGAGAAGGACAAGTATTATAGGAAAAGAAATGAAGGCGGCAATGTGTGACTAGCCTTGACTGAATGGTATGTGAAACTATAGGTCCCTGAATTGTCTAAGCTGATAAATCGCTTTAGATTCTGAGAGGGGCTGTGGTTGGTCATATGATGAAAGAGGGATCAACACATTTTGTTCCAACATTTTTCTCATATTTCCTGTATTACTTATTAGTTTGCAACTAAAACAGTCTTAAGAGTTTGTCTAAAAGGGTCACCTCTTTTAGTAATTTAATAATTAGACAAATCACTAGTGCACATTACAATTTAGTTCCCACAAAATGATACTGCTGTATAAGTAAAAAAGTTAAAAACCTGGGGTGGATGGTTTCAGTTTAAAAAAAGAAAAGCACGCCAATCCTGGAGAAGAACACAATAGTGGATGGCTGTTGGAAAGGGCAGTATCTGTACCGTCCGAAGAGACATGGTTCTGAGGCAAGTTGGGACATTTGGGTCTGTTCCAAGATAGACTTTGAATGTTGATTCACTCTTAAACAGGCTGTAAATTCCTACAGAATTTATTGAAAAGTCAATTTCAACTGCAGCAATTTAACTATTAGAAGTCAAAAAGACAAAGTAAAACATGATTTATGAGCCCAGAGCTTATGTTCGAACTTCATAGATCTTTGCCAACTCAAACCATCAGTGAATTTGGTCATCCTCATCCTGTCCTCTACTAATTTGAAGGATTTGGTTGCATCTTGGTGAAGCTGTTTAGCTCACCACAGTCTCTCACGTAACACAGGACCACAAGCCCAGTGAGCATCCTCTTCTGCTCCCGAGTGAGTCAAGACAGCCAGGAAAGAGGCTCTCTTCTGCCACTGTGACTCACAGCACATGAGACTGAGCTGGTGCTCTGGTGTGGGGAACCACTGCACACCCCTCTTACATGTGGACCTGATGTTAGCCAATGCTGGTCAAACCACCAAATCCACACATCAAATTAGGCCTCCATCTTGCAAAGTTGCTAAAAAGTCATACAGAGGTCATTGGTCTATTCTTCCTAGCTATGTTTATATGGTTTTCACACAATGCTTATGTTGGCAGAAAGCAGCTCCTGTAAGATTCTAGTGGTAACATGTGAGGAAGGGCCAAAATAATGGCAGAATATCCAGGAAAGCAATGTTTACCCTTTATCATTAATTATTTTCAAAGAAATTTTCCCACATTGCTCTTTTGACACATTGGAGATTCACTTAGTCTTTTTGTAAGCATCTGTAAGCCAAAGTCCTTTCTGTGTTAAAAAGGAATTCAAGTAAAAGCATTGTTAGTAATTCTTAACTTTGGAAGCACCATGTTGATGTAGAATTTCTCCATGAAATTATGCTATCTGTAAAGGTGCTTTAAAAAAGGAAAAGAATACAAGCAGGCAGAACTATAATGCTGATATTCCCTCTTGGTGAACTCATCCACTATCAGCAGGAACTGATAGACTTAATGAGGTTTTTTTTATTTTTTTCTGTTTAAAAATTTATAGGGAAAAGGAGATTGGACCTATCTCCCTCCCATTCCCTCCCTCCATCCCTCCCTCCCTTCCTTCCTTCTTTTTTTCCTCTTTTTGCTACAGGAAAAAGAAAAATCTAGAAAACACAATCTTCACACCTGGGCTTATTATCAATGCCTGGGTACCAACAATTTCAAAGAAAGTTTGTCTTTCCCAAGAGGTTCACTAATATCTGGTTATAACAAAGTGAACAGTATTTAGGCAGACCCATTACCTATGTGAAATATACCTGCATAATAGGTTAATTCTAAATTCTGACTTTAAAAATCTCACATCAATTACATATATGAATATATACCTCTTGCAAATAATTAAAATAGTATAGCTGTATAGTGAATGAAGAATAAAAATCTCCTTTCAAACACCCCTGTTTTTAATGCATCCCCAAAATGGCTGCTGTTAACCATTTAGTGTATAGCCTTTCCAACTTTTTCTCTATGTTAACATTATATACATTAGCATTTGAAACCAGTACACTGGACAGGTAAAACACATTGGATATAATTAGAAAACATCCTTATTTTTGTTTCCCATTGTTTATTTAAACAAGCTCCGTGGGAAATTTCTTTTTCTCCCAATGGATTAAAACCGGGCATGTATATTGACTCTTCTGTTCATTCCCAGTTAACTCTAAGTTCTGAACTATAATTCTGTATTAGAAATTCGAATGCTAAGTGCTATTTATTGATAAGCACCTCAATCTCCTCTCAAAGGCAAGCCATCCCTCCTTCCCCTGCTGGACTCACTACAATTGGACCACCTGCTGCCAGAGAAAAGGGTGCCTCTTTTCTCCCCTCTTTGTAACTCCTCTCTTTCCACTTACTAGCAATGATATTTGACCCCACTGTAGTTGGATCTAGAGGGATGCAAAATGGAGAAGAAAGAGAGATGAGGGTGGGAAGCAGGTAGGAAGGTGTTAACTTTAATGTAATTTTGTAAGATGGCTCCATGGTCTCTGAGCCTGGGTGTTTTGTGTTACTTTAATTGTGGTAAAGAACACATAACGTAATATTTACCATCTTAACCATTTTTAAATGTACCATTCAGTAGTGTTAACTACATTCACTTTGTTGTGCAGCTGGACTCTAGAACTTTTCCATCTTGCAAAACTTAAACTCTGTACCCATTGAACAACAGCTCCCCACTTCCCCCTTCCCCCAACCCCTGGCAACTACCTGTTTGAATGAGTTTGATTACTTTAGATACCTCATATAAGTGGAATCATACACTATTTGTCTTTTTTGTGACCGACTTATTTCACTTAGCATAACGTTCTTAAGGTTTATCCATGTTGTAGTATATGATGGGGTTTCCTTTTTTTTAAGGCTGAATAATACTCCATTGTATGTTTATACCACTTTTTTTGATCCATTCACCCTTTGATAGACATTTGGGTTGCTTCCACCTTTTGGTTTTTGTGAATAATGCTACACTGAACGTGGGTGTGCAAAATGTCTTCAGTCCTGCTTCTGGGTATTTATCTTTTGGATAAATACCCAGAAATGGGATTGCTGGATCATGTGATAATTTTATTTTTAATTCTCTGAGAAAACTCCTTACTCTTTTCTGTAGTGCAACACCATTTTACATTCCCGCTAACAGAGCACAGAGTTCCAGTTTCTTCACATCCTCATCAACATTTGTTATTTTGGGGGTTTTTTTATGCATGTGTGATATCTCATTGCATTTCTCTAATGATTAGTGATATTGAACATCTTTCATGTGCTTGTTGGCCATTTGTGTATCTTCTTTGGAGCAATGTCTATTCAAGTCTTTTTCACATTTTAAAATCATGGGGGTTTTTTTTGTTGTTGTTATTCATTTGTTGGAGTTCTTTGTATGTTGTGGATATTAACCCTGTATTGTACATATGATTTGTAGATATTTTCTCCTATTTTGTAGGTTGCCTTTTCACTCTGTTGATTGTTTCCTTTGATGCACAGAAGTTTTGAAGTTTGGTGTAGTCCCATTTGTCTATTTTTGCTTTTGCTGCCTGTGCATTTGGTGTTATATCCAAGAAATCATTGCCAAATTCATTGCTATGAAGCTGTTCCTCTATGTTTGCTTTTACCATTTTATAGATTTATGTCTTACATGTAGGTCTTTCATCCATTTTGAGTTAACTTTTGTATATGGTATAAGGTAAAGATCCAACTTCATTCTTTTGCATGTGGATACCCAGTTTTCCCAGGACCATTTGTTGAAGACTATTCTTTCCCCATTGTGTGGTTTTGGCAACCTTGTCCAAAGGCATTTAACCAAATGCATGAGGGTTTACTTCTAGCCTGTCTATTCTGTTCCATTGGTCTATATGTCTGTCTTTATGCAGTGCCACACTGTTTTGATTACTGTAGCTTTGAAATGTGATTTGAAATCCAGAAGTATGAGTCCTCCAACTTTGTTCTTCTTTTTCAAGATTTATTTGGGGTCTCTTGAGATTCCATATGAATCTTAGGGTGTTTTTTTCTATTTCAGCAAAAATGTCCTTAGGATTTTCATAGGAATTGCATTGAATCTGTAGATTGCTTTGGGTAGTGTGGACATTTTAACAATATGAAGTCTTCCAATCCATGAACATATCTTTCCATTTATTTGTGTCTTCTTTAATTTCTTTTAGCAATGTTTTGCAGTTTTCAGTGTACAAGTCTTTTTCTAACTTGGCTAAGTTTATTCCTAAGTATTTTGTTCTTTTTAATATTATTGCAAATGGGATTGTTTTCTTAATTTCCTTTTGGATTGTTTATTCTTAGTGTATAGAAGTACAACTGATTTGGTTTTTTTGTTGTTGTTGCTGTATCCTGCAACTTTACTGAATTAGTTTATTAGTTCTAATGGATTTTTTTTGTGGAATCTTTAGTTTTCTACATATGATATCATGTCATCTGCATGCAGAGAGAATTTCACTTCTTCCTTTCCAATTTGGATGCCTTTTTTTAACCTGATCAATTGCCCTGGCTAGGACTTCAGTTGAATAGAAGTAATGAGAGTGGGCATCCTTGCCTTGTTCCTGATCTTAGAGGAAAAGCTTTCAGTTTTTCTCCATTGAGTAAAGTGTTAGTTGTGGGCTTTTCATATATAGCCTTAATTATGTTGAGGTAGTTTCTTTATAGTCCTAGTTTGTTGAGTGCTTTTATCATGAAAGGGTGTTGAATTTTGTTAAGGGCTTTGCCTGCATCGATTGAGATGATCATGTGAATTTTGTCCCTCACTTTGCTAATGTGGTTTATTAAATTGATTGTTTTTTATGTGTTGAACCATCCTTGCATTCCAAGAATAAATCCCATTTGGTCATGGTGGAATGCTTTTAATGTACTGTTGAATTCAGTTTGCTAATATTTTGTTGAAGATTTTTGTATCAATATTAATTAGGAATATTTGTAGTTTTTTTTTCTTAAAGTATCTTTGTCTGGCTTTGGTATCAGGGCAATGCTAGCCTTATAAACTGAGTTTGGAAGTGTTCCTTCTTCAATTTTTGGAAGATTTTTGAGGAATATTGGTGTTTTCTTCTTTAGATCTGGTAGAATTCTCCAGAGAAGCCATCTGGTCTTGGGCTTTTCTTTGATGGGTGGTTTTTAATTACTGATTCAATCTCTTTATTGATAATAGGTATGTTCAGATTTTTTATTTCTTCATGATTCAGTCTTGTTAGGTTCTGTATTTCTAGTAATTTATCCATCTCTTCTGGATTATCCAATTTGTTAGTGCATAATTGTTCATAGTAGTCTCATAATCCTTTTTATTTCTGTGGTATCAGTTGTAATATCTCCCTTTCAGTTTGTATTTTATTTATGTGGGTACTGTTTCTTTTTTTCTTAGTCCAGCTAAGGGTTTGTCAATCTTGTTGATTTTTCAAAAAATCAACTCTGTGTTTTGTTGTTTTTTTTCTATTGTTTATTTATTTCATTTTTTTCTCCTCTAATCTTTATTATTTCCTTCCTTCTGCTAACTTTGGGTTTAGTTTGTTCTTCTTTTCTAGTTCCTTAAGGTGGAAAGTTAGGTTGTTGATTTGAGATCTTTCTTCTTTATTAATATGTTTACTGCTGTAAAATTCCCTCTTAGTACTGCATCCTACAAGTTTTGGTATGCTGTTTTTTAATTTTCGTTTGTGTCAGATATTGTGATTTCTTTTTTGACCCATTAGTTGTTTAAGAGTATATTGTTTAATTTCTAAATATTTGTGAATTTTCCAGTTTTACTTTTGCTGTTGTTTTCTAGTTTCATTCCATTGTGGTCAGAAAAGATACTTGGTATGATTTCAATCTTTTTAAATTTGTTAAAACTTGTTTTGTAGCCTAACTTGTGGTCTTTCCTGGAGAATGTTCCATGTGCACTTGAGAAGAATGTATATTCTGCTATTATTGGGTGGAATGCTCTGTATATGCCTATTAGGTCTAGTTGGTCTATAGTGTTGTTCAAGTCCTCTGCTTCCTTATTGATTTGCTGTCTGGTTGTTCTGTCCATTATTAAAAGTGGGCTATTGAAATCTCCTACTATTATTGTGTTGCCATCTATTTCTCCCTTCAATTCTGTCAATGTTTGCCTCAAATATTTGGGAGCTCTGATGTTAGGTGCATATAGATTTTAAATTGTTGTATCATTCTGGTGAACTGTCCCTTTTATCAGTATAAAATGTCCTTCTTTATCTCTTGTGACAGTTTTTGACTTAAAATCTATCTTGTCTGTTATAATTATGGTCACCCCTGCTGTTTACTATTTGCATGGTATGTCTTTTTCCATCCTTTTGCTTTCAGCCTATGTGTGCTCTTAGATTTAAAGTGAGTCTCTTGTAGACAGCATATAGACGGATCTTTTTTTTTTAATCTATTCAATCACTCTATGTCTTTTAATTGGGCAGTTAAATCTATCTATATTTAAAGTAATTACTGACAAGAGAGGACTTAATATTGCCATTTGTTAATGGTTTTCCATATGTCCTGTAGCTATAGTGTCCCTCTTTTCCTCTCTTGCTATCTTTCTTTGTGTTCCATTGATTTTTTTTGTAGTTACATGCTTTGATTCCTTTCTCATTTCTTTTTTATGTATCTTCTGTAGTATTTTTGTAGTTACCATGGAGATTATATAAAACATCTTAAAGTTATAACAATCTATTTTAAACTGATAATTTAAATTAAATCACATACAAAAACTCTACTCTTTTACATCTTCACTGACCCAAGTTTATGTTATTGATGTCACAAATTATATCTTTTTATGTTATGTATTTGTTAACATAACTATAGATTTATAGTTATTTTTAATGCTTTTGTCATTTAAATTCTATGCCAGAATTAAAAGTGATTTATGTGCCAACATTACAATACTTGAGACAATGTATATTTGTCTACATATTTACATTTCCCAGAGAGCTTTATATTTTTATACATTTTCGTGTTACTGCCTGCTGTCTTTTCCTTTCAACTTGAAGACCTCCCATTAGCATTTCCTGTAGGGTGGTTTTTGTAGCAATGAACCTCCTCACCTTTTATTTATCTGGGAAAGTCTTAATTTCTCCTTCATTGTTGAAGGACCATTTTGCCGAATATATTCCTGTTTGGCAGTTTTCATCTTTCATCACTTTGAATATATCATCCCACTTGACAAATTTATTATAATGTGTCTCAGCATGGGCCTTTTTGAATTTATCCTAATTGGAGTTCTTTTTATTTCTTGACCCTGTTTATTCATTTCCTTTCTCAATTTTGGGAAGTTTTGGCCATTATTTTTTCAAAAAGTCTCTGTCCCTTTCTCTCTCTCTTCTCCTTCTCTGACTCCCATAATGCATATATTGGTTTATTTGATGATGTCCCATAAATCCCTTAGGCTCATTTCACTTTTCTTCATTCTTTTTTCCTTTATTCCTCTGACTCATAATTTCAAATGACCTATTTTCAAGTTCAATTATTCTTTCTTCTGCTTGATCAAGTCTGTTGTTGAATCCCACTCTTGAACTTTTTAATTCTCTTATAGTATTCTCAGCTCTAGAATTTCTCTTTGGTTCTTTTTTTAAAAATAGGTTCTGTCTCTTTCTTGATATTCTCATTTTGTTAATGCATCATTTTCCTTATTTCATTTAGTTGTCTATTTGTGTTCTCTTTTACCTCAGCAAGCATCTTTACTCCATTCTGACTTTCTTCTGAGTTTTCATCTCAAGGTCAACCTCATGGGTAGGATTTTTAAAGGCTTCAGCTAGCTCTCTCCTGTGTGATCTGATCCACAGGAAATACTCTTGCATTCTTTGCCCCACAGGCTGTGTAAGTGTAGCTGGCTCCCAAGGTAGCCCAATTTCTCTTTCTCTGTTCTGCTACACTAGGCTGATAGCCACTCACCAATAGAATTTTGAGGGCTTTTTCAGACATTAGGCTTCTGTGACACCCATCCCCACAGCTCCAGAGGACTTATCTAAAACCCTTTGAGTGGTCCTACTGGACTCCCTGTTGAGAAGGGTTACTATTCTCTCACACACTCCAAACCCTCCCTCTTGAGTGTGTGTGAAAAACATGCATAGTTTTCTCTAAAGAAATCTTCCTCACAAAATCCTCTCTCAACTTCAACCAGTTTTATTTACCCTATTTCAAATTGTGTATATGGTTTATTAAGTCTTTTATCATATATATCCATTGTATCTTCAAATTTAACATCCTGTTTCCACATATAGAATTGCATGTATAGGCACATATAAATATCCAGTTATGTGTGTGTGTTTTACAAAAATGGGATCATACCATGGGTGGTAGGCAGAATAATGGATCTACAAATATGTTCACATCCTAATCCTCACAAGCTGTAAATGTGTGACCTTACCTAGCAAAAGGGACTTTGCAGATGTGATTAAGTTAAAGATCTCAAAATGGGGAGAGTATCCTGGATTATCTGGGTGTGCCCAATGTAATCACAAGAGTTGTTATAAGTGAAAGAGAAAGGCAGAAGAGTCTGAGAAGGAGATGTGATGATGGAAGCAGAGATTGAAATGAACCGATTGCTGGCTGGTGGCCAAGGGTCAAGGAATGTGATAATCCTCTAGGAGATTGAAAAGACAAGGAAATGAATTCTCCAATAGAGCCTCCAGATGGAACATGGCCGGCCCTGCCAATCACTTGATTTCAGCTCAGTGGAATCCATTTTGGATTTCTGACTTCCATAAGTGCAGTGTAATAAGTTTGGGGTGTTTTGAGGCATTAAGTTTTTGGTAATTTGTTACAGCAGCAATAGAAAACTAATAAGTATGTGATTAAATGAAACATAGAAGTCATAGATCCATAACTTATGGAAGAGCCAGGTATTAGTCACCCCTACAAATCAGGTTCCAAGTGCACCTTTACATTTCCCAGGCTCCCTTGCAGTTAACTTGGGATTAATCATAGCCAATGGAGTAGAAGTGGAAATGACCTGTTACTTCCAAACCAGTTATTTAAAAGCTGGTGTACTTTCATCATCTCTCCACTCCCCTATCTTAGCAAATTCAAAGGCCACATTTTCAGAAGTGTCACTACAAGATGGAAAAGCCATAAGATGTCAATAGATTGTCATTTTACTTTAAAGTCTTGGTTTATATCAAGTGTTTACTTATAATATAATAAAAATTATCAATATCAATAATATCATGAAGATAGCTTATATTTTCTTCTAAAATATTAGAGTTTGCTTTCTGCAGTTAGATATTCATTCAGCTGGGATTGATTTTGTGTATTGTGTTGGGCAGTAATCTAATTTTAGTCTCTATTCACAATCATTTGTCCCAGCCCTCTCTATCAAATGGTCTATCCATTCTCGCACATTTGTCACATAAGGTTTCCATATGAGGGTAGGCCTATTTTTGAGCCTACTTCTCACTTCTATTCTATTTGTTTGATTTATCTATCCCTGAGCTAATACTAGATAGTCTTAAATACTATTGCTTTATAATATGTCTTCTTTTCTGTTCCTCTTCAAATTTGTCTTTGAGATTCTTGGTCCTTTATCAATTTCCATGGAAAAGTCTGATGGGCCATTGATTGTATTTATATTTAATTTGTAGATTTATTTAAAGAGAATTTCCATCTTTGATAAAGAGGCTTTTAATTTTTTGGAGTTGGTATGTTTTTCCTCTTAATTTAGGCCTTCTTTTCCATACTTCAAAATGTTTTGTGGTTTACTTTGTAAAAGATCATTAGATTTCTTCCTGGGCACTCATAAATATTGGTCACTGTTGTAAATGGAATATTTTTTCTACTAATAGTAGTAGTAAATGGTCTAATTTATAACTGGAGATATATGGATTACTATTGATTTTTTCTTTGTATCCAGCACCATCATTAACCACTCTGATCGGTTCTAAGGGTTCATCTGTAGATGTTCTTGAATTTTCTATGTAGATAATAAGAGAATCTGAAAATACAAACAGTTTTGGTTCTTCTTTCTCAATTCTTGTATTGCTTATTTATTTTTCTTATCTTATTGTTTTAACTAGAGTACCAATGTTAAAAGGCAACTGTGAATTCCCTCTTGTTTTTTTTTTTTATTCTCTGTTTCATTGATTTCTGCTCTCATGTTTATTATTTTCTTTATTCTTTTTTCTTCAGATTATGCTTATTCCTTTTCTAATGTCTTGATTTGAATGCTGAGCTAGTTAATTTAAAATCATTTCATTTTTAATATGTGCATTTAATTCTTTAAATTTATGTCTGAACCCCCCTTGAGCTGCATCTCATGAATTTTGATATGTAGTACTTTCATAGATGTTCATTTATGATTATTCTATTGTGATAGCCTCTTTACATTTTAAAGCTTTCAAATATGGAGGGTTCAAGGAAATTTTCCTTTTAAACAATCTTAAGTTTTTTATTTCCAGTTTTATTGTATTATAGTCAGAGAATATAATTCACATGCTGATGATCCTTCGACCAGATACCAGCAGAGAATATTCAACGTGTTGCAACTTTTCTAAATACTCTATGTGCACATTAAGAGAATATATTTTATGTATTTCTTGGGAGCACTGTTTCTATACATGCATATGTATATTCACCCAATCAAGCAGTTTAGTTCTGTTATTTAAATTTACTATATGCTTTCTAATTTTTTTGTCCACTTGATCTATTATTCTATGATAGATGCATGTAAACATCCCCCCCTATAATTGTGAATGTATACTTTTTTCCTGTAGCTCTATTTTTGCCTTATATGTATTTTTTATTGTGATAAGATATATACAACATAAAATTTACCATTTTCACAATTTCTAAGTGTACAATTCAGTGGCATTAATTACATTCACAATGTTATGCATCCATCGCCACTATTTCCAAAACTTTTTCATTAATCCAAACAGAAACTCTGTAACCATTAAGCAATAACTCCCCAACTCCTCCTCCCCCTGCGCCTGGTAATCACTAATATGCTTACTCTCTGTTTCTATTAACTTGCCTATTCTAGATACATCATATAAGTGGCATTATATAATATTTGCCCTTTTATGTATGGCTTATTTTACTTAGCATAATGTCATCAAGGTTCATCTGTGTTGTAGCATGTATCAGAACTTCATTCCATTTTATGGCTAAATAATATGCCATCGTGTGTATATACCACATTTTGTCTATTCATTCATTTGTTGATGCATACTTGAGTTGTTTCCATCTTTTGTCTATTGTAAATTGTCCTGCTGTGAACATTGGTGTACAAGTATCTATCTGAGGCCTTGCCTTCAATTCCTTTTGTTATATACCTTGAAGTAGAGTGGAATTGCTGGGTCATATAGTAATTCTATGTTTAGATTTTTTAAAAATTATGATGTAATACATATAGCATAAAATTTACCGTCTTAACCTTTTTAAATGTACAGCTCAGTGGCATTAAGTGCATTTGCATTGTTGTGCTCCCATCACCACCATCTATCAACAGAACTCTTCATCTTGCAAAACTAAAACTTCAAACCTTGCACCCATTAACAACAACTCCCTATTGTTGTTAACGCTAAAGAGGAGGGAAGGAGAATAACCTAGGAGGGCCCATAAATGGATTCTGGGACACACTGATATTCCCTTTCTTGGTCTTGGTGTTAGTAAAAAGGTGGACATTTTATAATTGTTCTTTAAATAGAATGAACAATTCTTCCCAGTCCCTGGTAACCACCATTCTGCATTCTGTTTCTACGAATTTAACTTCTCTAGGTACCTTACACAAGTAGGATCATATAGCGTTTGTCCTTTTGTGAGTTATTTCACTGAGCATAATGTTTTTTGAGATTCGTTCACATTGTAGCATGTTTCAACATTTTATTCCTTTTAATGATTGAATAATATTCCATTGTATGTATATACATCTTGTTTATCCATTCATCCTCCAATGGATACTTGGGTTGTTTCCACCTTTTGACTATTGCAAATAATGCTGCTGTGAACGTAGGTGTGCAATTTATATTTAGATTTTTGAGGAATTGCCAAACTATTTTTCACAGTAGCTGCACCATTTTACATTCCCACTGGCAATGCACAAGGATTTCAATTTCTCCACATCCTCACCAACATCTACTATTTTTCATTTTTTTTATAATAACCATCCTAACAGGAGTGGGGTGGTATCTCATTGTGGTTTAGATTTGCATTTCACTAATGACTAGTGATGTTCCCTAATGACTAGTGAACATCTTTTCATTGCTTATTTTTCATTTGTATATCTTCTTTGAAGAAATATTTGTTTAAGTCCACTGCCCATTTTTAAATTGAGTTATTTCTTTGTTGTTGGCTTTAGGAGTTCTTTCTTAATAGTAATCCCTTATAAGATGTATGATTTGAAAATATTTTCTCCCATTTTGTGAATTGCCTTTTTACTCTCTGGATAGTGTCCTTTGGTGCCCAAAAGTTTTTAATTTGGATGAAGTCCAATTTATCTATTTTTTCTTTTGTTGCCTGCTTTGTACATCTTGAAGCTATTTTGTTGGTCTTTAGTTCCATACAAATTATAGCTTCTTAAGAGATTACTTGTTTTATTATTCCATGATGTGCCTGTTTATTTGTATTACACATTGCAGATTTTCAAGTCTGGAAATTCTCTGCCATTCCCTCCAATCTTTTCTTTTGAAACTTCTATTTGATATCTTTTGGAACTTCTCCTCTTTTCTGTATATCTCTTAATTACTCTTTCATAAGAAAATATTATTTATCTCTGCACTGCATTGTGAGAATTCCTCAGTATCATCTTCCATTTTACTAATTTATACTGTCACCATCACTTCCATTGACTTTATTTTGTATTTCTAAATCTTTGATCCTATTTCAAAATTGCCTTTTTCAGTTTCCTATGTGACTCTGTGTCATTATTTTGCTTTATTTCTCTAGATATCCTTATTTTTATGTGCATTCAAAGCTCACTGATTTTAAAACATTTTGTCAAATGTTTCTGATTTTGTCAAAACATTCTTAGTTTGCAGGCTCGTTCTGAGTGGAAAGCTCTACTCTCTCTCTTTCTCTCTCTTATTCTCTCAGTCTCAGGTTTGAGATTGCCTCTACTAGAACCATATGGCTGCCCAATCTAGAACCAGGTCTTATGTAATAATGATAAGTTAGTGCTCACGTTCTCCTGAGATATAGACATAGTACAGATCAAGATCTAAGCCAGCAGGCAGTTGGTTTACATTCTTGTTTACGAAGCTGTTTCTATGTCCTCCCATCTCCTTATTCTCAGAGCTTCCTAAAAGCTACAGCCATATGCTGTTTTGATCAACCACAGTTTGTCGGGATTTTACCCCCTCAGTGCCCTTTTATGACAGGGCAACTCCACCCCAACCCCTGGCATTGAGTCGTGAGTATGGCTTTCTGGTTTCTTGTCTTGGATAAATCTCTTTTTCTGGCATCTTTACCTCATGTAGCTGAAACCCCCAGATTCTGCTTCCACACTTGGAGCTCAGCAGGCTTGTGGGTTCAGCCCCGCTGACCACTTGCATTTTCTTTCAGTTTCTGGTTCAGAGAGATGTTTATCTGGTTTTCAATTGCAGATAGATCTTTTTAGATTTTATCTTCCCCTGCCTTGGATCAATAAAATTTCTGTAATATTTTTCCTCTTTATTAATTTGGAAGCTGTAGATTGTATTTCTATTCTTTCAGTGGCTATCATTAATTTTTTTTAATTTAGAGAAATATAGCATTCTTACAGGGGAGTTTATGACAACATATTCATTCTATTTAAAGAACAATTATAAAATGTCCACCTTTTTACTAACACCAAGACCAAGAAAGAGAATATCAGTGTGTCCCAGAATCCATTTATGGGGCCCTCCTAGGTTATTCTTCTTCCCTCCTCTTTAGTAGTAATCAGTGTACAACAATTTATCCTAATCCTCTATTTCCTTACCTTTACTGTATTTTATTAGGATTTTTTTCCTATCTATGTTTGTATACTTTAACAAAACTTTAAATTTTGTCTGTTTTTGAATTAATGTAAATGAACTGCTGTTTTCTCTATAATTTGCTTCTTTTACTCCATATGATGTTTAAGATTCATTCTTATGTTATCAATAAGAATCAGTTTTCAGTGGTGTGTAGTATACCATTGCGTAAGTGTACTACAACTTATTTGTCCATTCTATTGTTGTTGGACATTTAGGGTTTACTATTATGAACATGGCTGCAATAGAGAGATTCATGTACATGTGTCCTAGTGCGCATGCAGGAATTCCCGTAAGGTATATAGTGCTAGAGGCCATATTTCAGGCAATGCTAACTGATTTCCAAAGTGGTTATTACAATATACCCCCTCACCAGTTGTGAACAAGAATTCAGGTTGCTTCGCATTCTAACATACATTTGATATTGGACAACTTAAAAATTTTTGCCAGTCTGGTGGATGAGAAATAGTGTCTCATCGTGGTCTTAATTTGCATTTCACTGATAACTAATAAGCACCAGTATTACTTCCTCTTTTGTGAAATATCTATTTATTTTTCTTGACCATTTTTCTATTAGGCAAGTTTTTCTACCCACTAATTTGTTGTTGCTTACTTGTAGGAGTGTCTGTATAT
The DNA here is from genome assembly GCA_031878705.1 of Tapirus indicus. Classification (NCBI taxonomy): domain Eukaryota; kingdom Metazoa; phylum Chordata; class Mammalia; order Perissodactyla; family Tapiridae; genus Tapirus; species Tapirus indicus. Next base: position 79,236,291 of record CM062917.1, read on the forward strand.
GTTGGACATTAATCATTTGTTGGTCGTGTTTTACAATTTTCTTCTTACAATTTGTTGCTTGTCTTTTGTTCTCTTTACAATGGCTAATTTTTTCACTGTCACTCATTTTAATGTGATAAATCCTCTATGATTTACACTTTTGTTTCCTTTTAGGAAAATCCCTACTTTGTTTTGTTGTAAGTTCCCTCTATTTTTTTTTTCTTCATGAGCAACTTGATTCTTGTCCCTTTGCACTTACATATAAATTCTACATTCAGCTTGTCAAATTCTGTTTAAAAAATTTGTGTGGAATTATAATGAATCTATAGATCAGTTAGGGAAGAGTGACATTGTTATGATATTTAACTTCCTATTCCAAGAACATGGTATTAGCCTTACTGTTTTTATTATGTGTTGTTCAATTTAATTTTTATTAAATTATTCATTATTTACTTATTTTTGAAAAACTATGCCAGGTTTAATTTAATATTAAGCCTTAGCTTATTTTGAATTAGCTGGATTTTTTCTACTTTATAAACAATGATAACCAGTTTCCACATTTGTAGAAAGAAAATTAGTGAGATTGTCAGGTGTTATGGGGGAGCTGGGAGGCATATACTGTCAGAGAGAAACAGATTTAACTCCTATTCTGTGCTCTCAAAGAAAGAACATTCTGTCAAGGTAGTGAATTGCAATAAAAACTATTTTTCCTTTCAGCATTCCAACTGAAAAAAATTATTTGTGTTTCTTTTCACTTGAACCATTTTCCCCCACTTTTTATTTTGAAAAAAATCAAACTTATAGAAAAGTTAAAAGAAAACGTAACAATAGTGAACACCCATATTTATCCTTCATCCAGCTTTTGATTAACATTTTGGCACACTTTCTTTCTCTCCCATACTCTTGCTCTCTTTATGTGTGTGTGTGTGTATTTTCCCCCATGAATTATTTGAAAGTAAGTTACAGACAGCATGACATTCACCCCTAAATATTTCAGCATGCAGCTACTAAGAATAAGGGAATTCACTACATGGCCACAATACATTTGCACACCTAAAAGAATTATGAATAATTCCATAATATCATCTAATATACAATTCATATTTAAATTACCACCAATTGTTCAAGAATGACTTTTATTTGTTATTTTCTCATGATAACAGTTAACTTGATAATCCACCTCCTGTATTTTCTGTAAGTCGGTGATTAGATCTAGAGGCTTGATAAGCTTCAGAATAAACATTTTTAGCAAGAACACTTAATAGTGGTGGTGTTTTCATCACATTACAATCAAATCTGATGGCCACTTATGTCAAGGTGTTCCACTATTAGTGATGCTAAGTTTGACCACCTTGTTAAGGTATTGACTTGCAGATCTTTCAATTTTAAGATACATTTTTCTTGTTTTAATTAGTAGCCTTTGGGATAATATTTGGCATATTCTGATCCCTCTTAACTTGCCTCCTAATTGTTTTTGAATTTGTTGATGGAACTTGTATGAACCATTGATTGCACTTGGGGTTGCAAAATGGCCAATTTTCAAATTTTACTGTTTCTTTTACATTTATTAGGTGATATTTTTGTAAAGAAGAGATTTCCCTTCTCTTTTTCTCATTCATTCTTTCCTCTTTTCTATTTTTTATTCTTTCAGAATATTACTATGGACTCTGGGATTTTTTTAAAAGTTTATTTAATATGTTATGATCACTTAAAGTCATCATTCTTTTTGATGTTTAACTTGTCCCAAATATGACCATTGGGAGCCACATCAATTGGATCACTGTCTTTTTTGACATGATCTCACTAACTGTTGAGTCCTTTTATTACAAGTTGTCCCAGCCTCACTTTGTTCTTTCCCAACAACAGCTCTAGAAGCAGCCATTCCTTCAGGAACTACTGGTTCCTTGTAAGTGGAGAATTGTATTTAGAAACTAAAATCTGAACATGAGCTGTGCTAATTGCTATTGGAGTGTTATTCTTTTTAGATCCTTTTATGGGTTAAAGCTAATAACTAGTTTTTTTTAAATTTGGGACCTCATACTGACATTTCCATTTCAAAGCTAACATTGCAGGATTTTCTCAATTTCTTTCATTTTATATTTGCCTATCTTTTCTACGACGCTGGAAACTTTGGTTCTTAATAATATTAAAATATTTATTTATTTGCTTTATTGCATAATTTGCTTAGAATACTTTCAAAATTATAATACCAATAGTACTGCTAACAAAAAACATCCTGATTAAAGTTAAAGATTTCTTTGCAGAGTTTTCAGTCCTTCGAGCAAATGACATTTAAGCATGTATGGTCAGAGTAATATATTACAGTTACTTGAAATAATTATATTTTTCTTGTGTGGTTGTGTTTTTGAATTGATGAACAGTTTGGTTCATTTGTTTTATATTGGGGAAAGTTAACTTTATTGAGATAAAATATACATAAAATAAAATTCACAACTTTTAAGTGCAAATTTGATGACTTTGACAAATATATTCATCATCATAATATAGAACATTTCTATTACTCCAAAACCCTTTATGCCCTTTACAGTTAATACTTCTCCCTAACCCCTGGCCCCTGGCAACCACTGATTTGCTTTCTATTACTAGAGTTTTGTCTCTTCTAGAATTTCATGTAAATAGAATGATACTGTATCGCAGTGCTTTTTGTTTGGCTTCTTTCACTTAGCATGATGCTTTTAACATGCATCCATGTTGTTTCATGTGAGTACATTCCTTTTCATTGCTAAGTGGTATTTCATTGTATAGGTACACAAAGGTTTGTAAGCCAGTTTCTCTGCATCCTCACCTACATTTGGTGTTTTTTGTTTTACTCTGTCTGACAGGTGTTTAGTGGTATCTCATTGTGATTTTGTGTGTGTGTGTGTGTGTGAGGAAGATTAGCCCTGAGCTAACATCCATTGCCAATCCTCCTCTTTTTTCCTGAGGAACATTGGCCCTGGGCTAATATCCGTGTCCATCTTCCTCTACTTTATATGGGACCCCACCACAGCATGGCTTGACAAGCAGTGCATTGGTCCACACCCGGGATCCAAACCTGTGAACCCCGGGCTGGCGAAGCAGAGTATGCAAACTTAACTGCTGTGCCACCAGACCAGCCCCTCATTGTGATTTTAACTTGCATTTTCCTAATGGCTAATGATGTTGAACATCTTTTCATGTGCTTATTTGTCATTTGTCATTCCTCTTCAGTGAAATTTCTCTTCATGTCTTTTATCTATTTTCTTCTAATTGGATTGTTTGATTTTTTACTGTTGAGTTGTGAGAATTCTTTATATAGTCTAAATACTAGTCATTTGTCATATATGTGGTTTCAAATATTTTCTCCCAGTCTATAGCTTTTTCGTCTTCTTAGTTTTTTTATCTAAGCTTTTTCATTTCTACAGTTTTGTCATCTTATTAGAGTTTTTCTGACCAAATGATTTTAATCTCGATGAGGTCCAATTTATCAATTTTTCCTTTTATGGGACATGCTTATTGTATCATGTCTAAGAATTCTTTGCCTAGATCCTGAGATTTTCTCTATGATTTTTTTCCTAAAAACTTTTTAGTTTTCTGTTTAACATTTAAATACATGATCCATTTTTGTGTAAGCTGTGGGACTTAATTTAAGGTTCTTTTTTTTTTTTTTTTTTTTATCTTTGGATGTCCTGTTGCACCAGTACCATTTCTGAAAAGGCTGCCTTTCCTCCACTGAGTTGCTTTTTCACCTTTGTCAAAACCATTTAAGCATATCTGTATGGATCTATTTCTGTGTTCTCTATTCTATTTCATTAACTATGTGTCTGTCCCTACACCAATACCACACAATCTTGATTACTGTAGCTGTCTAATAAGTCTTAAAATTTGGTAAACTGATTCTTCCCATTTTATTTATCTTTTTGAAAAGTGTTTTGGCTATTCTAGTTTCTTTGTCTTTCCATATAAATTTTAGATTAATCGTCTATATTTACAAAAAATCTTGCAGATTTTAATTGAAATTGTATTAAACCTGTTGTCAGTCTGGAGAAAATTCACATCTTTACTATGTTGAATCTTCCAGTCCGTTAACCCTGTATGTCTCTCCACTTAATTAGGTCTTTGGGGATTTCTTTTATTGTATGATGTAGTTTTCAGCATATATGTCCTACACATGTTTTGTTAGATTTACTCTTAAAAATTTCTCTCTTTTTTTGAGCACTTGTGTTATTTATTTTTGACTTTGTTATTGTGTTTTAATAGTGTGTGTTCAATACTAATATGTAGAAATACAATTGATTTTTATATATTTATCTTGTATCCTGTGACTTTGCCCAACTCACCTATTAGTTCTGGTGGTTTGCTTATATATTGCTTGGGGTTTTCAACATAGACAATCATGTCACCTGCAAATAGAAACAGTTTTATTTCTTTCTTCTTATCTGTATGCCTTCTACTCCATTTTCTTGCCGTTTATTGCACTAACTAGGACTTCCAGCAATAAGGTGAATAAGAGTGGAGGAGGAGACATCCTTGAACTATTCCCAATCTTAAGGGAAAGCATTCAGACTCCCAACATTAAGCATAATGCTAGCTACAGATTTTTGGTAGATGCTCTTTATCAAATTGAGGAAATTCCTCCCTATTTCCATTTTTCTGAGATTTTGTTTTATCATGAATGTGTACTGAATTTTGTCAAATGCTTTTGTATAGTAACTGCTTTGATCATTTGACTTTTTTTTACACTGATTGGTCTTTGAATATTGAACCCCAGATTAATTTTTTTTTTTTTTTTTTTTTTTTGTGGGGAAGACCAGCCCTGAGCTAACATCCGTCGCCAATCCTCCCCTTTTTGCTGAGGAAGATTGGCCCTGGGCTAACATCCGTGCCCATCTTTCTCCACTTTATATGGGACGCCGCCACAGCGTGGCTGACAGGCAGTGCGTCGGCGGCCGCCCGGGATCCGAACTCACGAACCCCGGGCTGCCAAGCGCGAACCAAACCGCTGCGCCACCGGGCGGCCCCCCAGATTAATTTTTGAATATTGACCAGCTTTCCTGTACTGTATCTTCATATTGAACCCCACTTGGTCATGATATATGTAATTCTCTTTATATGTTGCTGAATTCTGTTTGCTAATATTTTAAGGACTTTCGAATCTATAATCATGAGGGATATTGGTCTGTAGTTTTCTTTTTTGTATTATCTTTATCTGGTTTTGGTATGAGGGCAATGATACCTGGGCAATTTCATTTCATGAAATAAACTGGGGCATGCTTTCCCTTCTTTGATTTTCTGGAAGACATTGGTAAAATTGGTGGTAATTATTCTTTAAACATTTGGTAGACTTCTCTGGTGAAGCCATCTGGGCTGGGATATTTCTTTCTTGGAGTTTTTAAATTACACACTCAATTTCCCTGATAGTTATAGGGCCATTCAAACTATTTCATATTGGGTAAGTTGTGGTAGTTTATGTTTTTAAGGAATAGGACCACATCATTTAAATTGTCAAGTTTATGAATGTAGAGTTGTTTCTAATATTTCCTTATTATCCTTTTGTTATCTGTAAAGTCTGAAGAGACATCAGATATCTTGATCGGGATAATGTGTGTCTTTTCTCTTTTTTCTTTGTCATTCTTGCTGGAGGTTTGTCAATTTTATTGATCTTTTAAAAGAACCATCTCTTTTTTTCACTGGTGTTTTCTATTTTCAATTTCATTGCCTTCTGCTCTTATCTTTGTTATTTACTTCCTTCTGCTTGACCTAGGTTTATTTTGCTCTTCTCTTCCTAGGTTCCTGAGATAGGAGCTTAGATTATTGATTTCAAACTTTTCCTCTTTTCTAATATAAGCATTTAATGCTATAAAGTTCCCTCTGAGCACTGCTTTAGCTATGTCCCATAATTTTTGATATATTGCATTTCCATTTTCATTCAGTTTAATGTATTTTTTTTATTTTCCTTGAGACTTCCTCTTTTACCCACGAATGTTTAGAAGTGTGTTGATTAGTTTCCAAGGCTTTGAAGGTTTTCCTGTTATCTTTCTAGTTTGATTCCAATGTGAACAGAGAACACACTGTATGATTTCAATTCTTTTAAGTTTGTTGAGGTTTGTTTTATATCACATGATATGGTTATCTCAATATATAATTCCTGTGCACTTGAAGGGAATGTGTATTCTGATGCTGTTGGGTGCAGTTTTCTATAAATGTTGGTTAGATACTGTTGGTTGATGGCATTGTTGAATTATTATTTATCTTTTCTGATTCTTTGTCTACTCATTCTATCAATTTCTGAGAGATGGATGTTGAAGTCTCCAATGATTATTGTGGATTTATCTATTTCTCATTTCAGATCTATCAGTTTTTGGTGCACACACATTTAGGAATGCTATGTCTTCTTGGTGGATTGACCCTTTATCATTGTAAATGTTCCTTTCTGTCTGGTAATTTTCTTTGCTTTGAAGTCTATTTTATCTGTTATTAATACAGCCTATTCTGCTTTTCTTTGATTAATATTTGGATAATATATCTTTTTCCATACTTTTACTTTCAAATTGCCTATATTCTTATACTTGAAGTGATACTTTCATTGGACATAGGATTCTGAGTTGAGTTCTTGTCTTTCAGCACTTGAAAAGTGTGTTTGTTCCTCCTGGCCTCCATGGTTTCTGATGAGAAATATGTCACTATTTGAATGGTTTGTCATTTTCTTTCTCACTGCTTTCAGGATTTTTCCCTTGCTTTTAGTTTTTAGAAGTTTGACATTATTTTGGTGCAGATTTCTTTTGTTTCATTCTCTTTGGGACTCACTCAGCTCTTGATTTGTCGAGATACATATTTTGCCAAATTTGGGGAGTTTTCAGACATTATTTTTTCAAATACTTTTTCAGCCCTGCCCATTTTTCCCTTTCTTCCAGGACTCTGATTACAGCAATGTAAGATCTTTGACCTTAGACCTTAGTTTTACTGCATTGTAAGGCCCTATTCATTTTTTTTTCCTTCAGTCTGTTTTCTCTGTGTTGTTTAGAATGGATAGCTGTTGAGCCCTTCTATTAAGTTATTGTATTTTTCATTTGTAAAACTTCTACTTGTTTCTCTTTTTTATCTTCTATTTCTTTGCTGAAACTTTCTATTTTTTTATTTCAAATTTCATTCCATTTAAATTGTGTGCATAACTGCTTATTGAAGCATTTTTATGATGGCCACTTTAAAATCTTTGTCAAATAATTCTAATATCCCTGTCATCTTGGTGTTGGCATCTATTCATTTTCTTTCAGTTTGAAATCTCCCTGGTTCCATGACCTTCTTTTTTATCAAGACCTGGACATTTTGGGTATTATGTTCTGAGAATCTACAACTTATTTAAACCTTCTATTTTAACTGACTAACTCTGACACTGCTTTGGCAGAGGAAGGAGCAGGGCAGAAGTCCAGGTTCCCCCTCTCACCCTTGCTTGACACCTGAAGAAGAGAACCCTTGTTACTGCTGGGTGGGGGTGGGAGTTCTGGCTCCTCACTAGGTGTCCTCTGATACCTCTGCTGGGAGAAGTTGGAGTGCCACATTTCTGCTACTGTATGGCTCCCATGGACACCAGAGGTGTGGTGGGAGAGGATGGCCTCTTTACTGCTGGGTGATGAGTGTCTGACTCTCCACTGGGCCTTCTCTGAAACTACCCCAGTATGGAGTGAGAGGAGTGCTTTGGGTGAGGGTTGGAATTACAGAAGTGGTTAAGTATGGCAAAAGGTAAGATCAGAGAAGTATACAGTGCTAAGCCACAAAGGGCCTTGTAATTCCTGTGAAGGAGTTTTAATACTGAGCAGGTATTTTTAAAAATTTGTTTATTTACTTTAATCATTTATATTTCCTCTCTTATGTGCTCTAAGCTAGAAAACTTTTTCCATGGGCTGCTTTTTTTCATTACTTATTCTTAAATAATGAGTTTTATATCCTGGTCTGGTTTTCTCAGTTGAGTGGATTCTTTATGGATTTTCATTTTCCATTTTGATGCTATCATAGGCATTTTCTTAAGTCTCCAGCACAGTCTCAACAAGTAGTAAAGGGACCTGAACCATTGATGCACCTGTTGGTGGTTCTCCATCTCCAGCTACCCACTTGATGCTTGGTAAACCCACCTTGCCAGATCTAGGTCCACTGTGCACAGACACCTTTGCTAGTATAGAACAATCTTGTCTTTTGGGAAAGAAGATCCTCACCCCACCACCATTGATGGCCTGTTTTATGGTGTCACAACACATATATTCAGTCCCATGCTTAATTTACCAAGAAGATCTCGGTATATTAGCAAAATACCTCAATCACCAGGGAAAACCATACCTCAAAGTCATTGCTGCCGTATCCATGGCCTGCTGTTCTTAGTGAATGCCTATTCCCTGGGGTCTAACTTCAACAAGGACCTTCCCAGTGCATCAGCTAAGAGCACTTGGGACACTTCTCCACAGCTGCTGTCACTATTGCCTACTACCGAGGAAAGCCTCTGCTGTACCTGACCTCACTAACCAGCTGTCCCTGAATTTCCCCATTCACCATGGCCAAGGCAGTTGGTCTGAGGAGGCTCTCTCAGTCTTTCAAACCCTTCCTCCAGCCTTTGCCCTTTCTAACTAAAGTACATTTTGGAATCCAGTAGGATTCCTATTCATTTGTTCAAGTTCTGGTCTGGTCTAATTGTCACTATGTATGATAAATATTCTTGAAGTTTCTAGATCTAGGACAGCCATTAGGAAATTCCAGTTCCCTGGGGCTGGCATCTCTTCTCAACATCTTTTGCTACTAATGTAGGCTATTTCTCTCTCTCTCTACACACACACACACACACACACACACACACACACACATGCACACACATTTTTTAGGTACTTTTAAAAGAATGCCATTGCAAAGAAGGAGAGAAGTCAAACATACATCCTGAGCGACCATCTTTTCCACTAAGCTTGATCATTATATGCTAAGTTCTTCCTAGTTCTCTATTTCATTTCACTTTAACCTCCAAGTTTTTGACACTGCTCAGGCTCTCAAATACCCATCTATCACAATATCACCATCCTCCCTTTCTCAATTACCACTCCCTACCCCTGTATCTCTTCTCAAAGAAGATTAGTAGTACATCCACAATTCATCTATATTTCAGTTCTTAGAGCCTCACCCAAGAAGATTTGTTGGTAGGAATGATATTCTACTGGTCTCTCTGCCTGAAGTTTAACATACTTGCTTCTATGTTTCTTGAGCTTCCACTTTTCAGGAGTTTCCAAGAAGCTTTTCAACCCTAGAATGTACAGAGCAGAATGTGGTCAGTTTTTACAATGAGAATGATATCTTTCAGTGAATTTTCAGATAAGGAACTTATGGGTTTTTTTCTTTGATTCCTGTGTCAGGACATATAAATAAATATTTGATAGTCTTTGCTTTATCCCCTCTGAATCATATTAAAATTCCTCCTCAGGATAAAATATTTGCAGTGCCCACCTCTACTTAGCATGTTTATTTCAAAACTGTGAGGAAGTTCTCACAGGTGGAAGAAATTGATTCTACAGGAATTGCTTTGTTTTCTTTATTGCCACATGGTGTACCTCATATAAAAAGGAAATCTACTATGATATTTAAATTAATTCAAATGATCCCTTTACTCTTGCCGAATGCAGCATATATATGTGTGGGTGGGTACATGTGTGAGTGTTTATGATATATTCAAACACTTTTTTAAAAAAGGTTTAGCCCACCACTACAATATATATATACAAATGTGCACCCATGTATGTATACACACACAGACATGCAAATGATTGAGTGTGTTCACATTAGCCTGGTCCTAAGGATTGTATAATTATATACAAGAATGAGAGGATTTCTTTGACCCAGGAGTCACAAAATCTATTTTATGCTCTTATAACCTGTAAACCATGAGAAAGCAAAATTCAGGCTTTGTGGCAAAGGGCAGCTGCAGACTGGAGTGAACAAGTCCCAGAAGTGCTGAGCCATCAATTTATCAACCTCAATAGGAACATTCAATTTACTTTAAAAAAAGATGCGTTGTGATTTTTCACATCTATGCAACAATTATTTCTCATTTTCCCTGCACATTCAGTACAGTAATTTCCATCCTCTCACAGAAAGTGATGCATTGTTTCTTTGTTTTGAAATCACATTTATTCATTAAAATATTGCATATCGCTTTCTTGAGAAGTTAGAGGACAAGCAGAGCTATTAACTGAATTACAAATAAATCCATCCGTCTCTGGCTAACTAGACTTCCTTTCATGTGCTGAGTAGGTGGGACACCTTTCATGTAGGTGGTCCTCTACATCTGTTGCTTTTTCCTTAGGTGCTTTCTTCCTGCTCCTCTAACTTTAAGGCTCTTAATAAAGATCAGCAAGGTAAAAGAAAAGTGTTGATATATGGTTAGACACTATTTTAATATTTTGTAGGACTTGAAATTTGACCTCTTTCCCCCGTGGAATTTGTCAGATACTTGGAGGACAGAATCCTTGTGGAAGTTGAAGTGATGATATTTTGACCAGCGTATACCTAAGGAGTATACCTACAAATATGAGCTTCTCACCCAGATTTCCATTAGTTATGGGTGTTCTGATGTGTGTGTGTCAGGTAGGCATAGTAATCGCTGATACTCAGGAATTGTCTGTAATATCTGGAAAGAAACTGGCAGCAAGACTTCATTGCTTTCTTAGGACCTCCCTAACCAAGTACCACAAACTGAGGGGCTTCAAATAACAGAGATTTATTGTTTCACAGTCCTGGAGGTTAGGAGTCTGAAATCAAACTGCCAGCAGGACCATGCTCCCTCTGAAAGCTGAAATATCCTTCTTTGCTTTTCCTAGCTTCTGGTGGTGGCCACAATCCTTGGCACTCCTTGGCTTGCAGCTGCATCACTCCAGTCTCTGCCTCTGCCATTACACGGTGCTCTCCTTGTGTGTCTGTCTTCAGTCATCTTCCTTATCTTATAAGGGCACTAGTCATATTGAGTTAAGGGCCCATCCTACTCCAGTATGACCTCATATTAACTAATTACATCCACATGACTCTTTTTCCAAATAAGGTCACATTTGGAGATGACACATTTGAGATATTGGGGGTTATGACGTCAACATATCTTTATAGGGTACACATTTCAACCCATAACAAAGACTAAACCCAGTTTCAGAGCAGTGGAATAGTGTGGCCAGGTCACATAGAAATGTTTTAGAGAGCAGAGAATAAGACAAAAGGTCAAAGCCAAAGTGAAATCAAGGATAACTTACTGCTAAAGTGGACTATTAGCAAAAGGGATAAAGAAATGTGGGCAAGGTTAGGATTTCTTCCAGAGCTATAATATTGGGTTTAGGCAGAGAGAGGGGGTTGTGGAAATTGGAAGCCAGATAGGCACAGATAATTGTTAACATATTTATCTCTTTAAAGTTTGAAAAACATGAGACCATCTTTTATATGCCAGGTCCTCTGCTAAGTAACTAGGCAGACACAGTAATGGTAGATGTGGTGTCCTTTAGGGCTTTCTAGCATTTTGGCAAGCCACATTTGTACAAAAATGTTATTGATATAGGGCAATCAGGCTGATAATTGATACATAAAATGTGTTATTGAATGGAGGGGAGGGATAAATTGATTTTGACAGGGAGGATATTTATTCTGTGTCCCTCAGCCTGCCACTCCTTCCCCTATCCCCTTTTGTTATCTGTCTTCCTCTCTCTTCCTCCTATGTCAATCTGATCTTGGCAAGCATGTTTTCCAACCTTACTGTCTGACACTGAAGCCAAAGACTTCTGCTATAGATTGAATATTTGTGCCCTCCCCCCAAGTTCATGTTGAAACCTAATGCCCAGTTTAATGCTATTAGAAGGTGGAGCCTTTGAGAGGTGCTTATGTCATGAGAATGGAGCCCTCATGAATGGGATTAGTACCCTTGTAAAAGAGACCCCACAGACCTCCCTAACTCCTTCTGCTATGTGAGGTTACAGTAAGAAGAGGGCTGTCTATGAGGAAGCAGGCCCTCACTAGACATCTAAACTGCTGTTGCCTTGATCTTGGTCTTTCCAGCCTCCAGAACTATAAGAAATAAGTTTCTGTTGTTTATAAGCCACCCAACCTATGGTATTTTGTTATAGTAGCCCAAACAGTCTAAGACAGCTTCTTTCTGTCTTTATTTCTGCTTTGGAGTTTGCTAGATGGAAGGGAGGAAGGAGGGAAGGACAAGAGGGAGGAAAAGAGGTCCTCAGTGTACCAGTGAGAAAGCAGCGAGAGAGGGAATTACTTGGAAAACACATAGATTAACGCTGAAATATAACCCTGCCGCAAAAAGACTGTGTGGCAAAATCACCTTCTCAACCTTCACTATAATTAACTTTTCAGTCCTACAGGCGGCTAACCCACTGCTAACTCTGAGGAAACAATTATTGAATTTGAGCATACTATGACTTAGGAAAAATGTAATTTTAGTGGTTGACTTGTATGTATACACTTTCCCCCAATCAGCAAAATGGGCAGATCAGCTGATGCACTGTTTCCTGTACTTGCCTGATCATAAGAACCACCTGGGGCAGCAGTTAACTATACAGGTTTCTGCCCCAGCTCCAGTGTATCAGGCTGTCCAGGGAAGGGCTCTGAACATCTATTTTTAACTTAGGAGAGCCTCATCATCAGGCAAGTTTGGAAACATTGAGCTAATATGAGGAAATAATTTCTGAGAAGGAAAATAATAGAGCACTCAACTTACCAATATCATAACATGTATTTGGAAATAACTATCCCATAGACTAAACACATTTTTAAAGTAATGTCCAGCTGATATCTTAAACCTTTTCCAAGTTTGAGGATGATGATTTTTCAGATTCACAACCCTGAAATTTCCCCTCTGCCTCATCTTCTGTAATAATGTCATCATCATAATGAATTGTCTAATCAGCATCTTTTAACTGAATGAGAATTCTAAGTAATTGCTTATGAAACACTGTGTTATTATTGTTTTTAAAAAAGGTTCTGTGCATATAAAATGAAAATTAACCTGCCTCTTAAATGAAAGGAGGAAATGGTCTTTTTTTGAGCACTTACCATGATTCTTATGCCACCCATGCCATATAACTGTCTTCAGATGACAGCAAGAGTTTCCGTTTTCCTGATGGGGAAGCAGACTTGAAAAAGCAAGAGGCTTCCCCATGGCCATAGAGTACATGATGGGCTAGGATCCAAATCTAGATAACTTATTAGGACAGCTAAATCAGTAACTAAGCGGGGATGAAAAGTTTGAGAATTCATGTTGTATTTTAAAAATAAATCTGCCATAGCCTATGCAAGAAAGAAAAAACTTGCAACTGCTTATCTTAACTCCTAGAGAATCTGCACTGCTTTTGTATTGGCAGTTGTGTTGACTATAGCAACAGCAGAGAAGTCAGTGAGTTGAATTCTACAAGGGTGATGAGTAAGTTTAACTATAGCAAACAAATAATGAATCAATCCAACTTCCCACAAAAACAAAATAAACATCATTGTGTCCAGATCTTGTGTTATGCAAAAGCATACCATAGGAAAATTTCCTGGAAACACAAACTCTCAATTTTTTTATGTAAGAATATAGGATAATGAGACTTAAATATTCTCCAGCTTCTCTCAATAGCTAGTTCACTGATTTGAATTCTACAGATCCTCATATCAATCAACTATCTTATTCTTTCAGATTTTTCTTTTTAACTATTTTGAAATTTAGTGGCCTCTTGTGTTGACTATAATTCTAACCAATGTTAAATCAAACTATTTGGCTTTATAATTTTCTAATACCACTCTAAGCAAGATCTACTCATTGAAAATAGTTACTGACTCATTTATGCTATTTGCCCTTCAAAGATAAAATATAAATATGTACCATAATCTGTGCCAGGAAGCATTTTGTTGCAGGCAATTTATCAAACATTTAAAGAGAAAATATCGAACATGGTAGGACATCAAAGAACTTTCCAGAGAAGCATTACAATAGGAGAAAATAATGCCACAGTAGATCAAACAATGCTTTAGAATGTACACTTGGCTTTCATAGAGATTCTCACATATTCAGCTTCTAAGTTTCTCATGTATAAGTTATCCTAGTAACTTATTCAGGTAAATTATACATGTAAGTTCCTAATAACCTCTCACCCTGGGATAAAACTATCCCTGTGAGGATTAGAGTGAAATAATTCATGTAAAGCACATAGCATAATGCCTGCTCCATTGTAATTCACCCATAAAATTTAGTCATTATTAAAAGTTGCTATTAAAAAAGAAAAAAACGGAATACCATGTAAACTATTATCTAACATGCTGTTTACATTGATTGTATCATGAATTTTTTTTACAGTAATAAAGATCTCCATTATCATCTTTAAAAAAAGTTGTTATTATTGTAACTGCCTCTACAGCATGTCTCCTTCAAAATAAGCAGTCCTGTTGAAAATAGGAAATGTTAAACATATTTGTTTTGCTGGTTGGTGTAGCAAGAAACTTGAAAGCAGCATGTGATTTTATAGAACAAAAATTCATGTAATACTGCAGTAGGATCCTTGGGAGAGAAGAAATATTTACATACAAGCCCGTCACACATACGGAAAATGACCAATATATACAGAAGTAGAGAGAATAGTGTAATGAACCATCACCAGCTTCAACAACCATCAACTCGTGGCCAGTGTTTCCTAATGTAGTCCCCTCAGCCATTCTTCTTCCCTCTCCACCACACACATTTGAAGCAAATTGCAGACTCACTTCACTAAATAAAATTTTTAATCAACTTTGTTCTTATTAAATAAGGTAAGAATCAACAACATAAATCTATTTTAAAGGATATGAACCTGACATAAATATGCTCTAAAGAGCAAAAAGCATGTGAAAAGTCTCATATTGTGGACTTTAATCTTCTAAAACAAAAGAAAAGAATAAAATAGTTATCTCTATTGTAAAGCTCAAGATGATGTCGTGTTTCTTATTAAGCTTTCATATATGATGGAAAAATAATAAAAATTACTGAAAAATGTTTAATATTAAAATGTTTTGAATGAATATTCCTCGATAACACTATCACTTGTTCATTTTAAAAGTAACAAAATATTCTAAAATAAATGTTTCTAGTTATCACTGGATCTGTTATTTGGTAAGGAGGATCTGGCAAGGTAACTAATTCGTATTTCTCAAAAAGATAAATGAACCTCTACTGAAACTAGAGATGACTTTTTTTAAAATCTTGGATATTTGGGTTATAGCAACAAGAAAAATGGATAAGTCAAAGAGAAAGAAATGTCTGGGTGCATTAGTACTACGTGGCATTTAACTGAACTAAAGGCTTGGCATAGGCACGGTCTCTTGTAGGCACTGTAGAATCTTCACCATCTTCAGATGCTGGCAGAAACACAAACTGGCCCTAGAACAATATGCAAAACCTTTTCTTCCTGTGATAATGTGTGTTAGTTACCTATTGCTGTGTAACAAATCACACCAAACTTAGCGGCTTCAGACAGCACACACTGATTATCTCACAGTCTCTGTTGATGGGGAATCTGGGCCCAGCTTAGCTGGGTCCTCTCTTTCAGAATGTTTTTCACAAGCCTGAATCAAGATGTTGGCTGCAGCCATCTCCAGGTTCAGCTGGGGCAGGGCCGCTTCCAGGCTCATTTGGAGGTTGCTGGTGGGATTCAATTCCTCACTGGCTGCTGTACTGAAGGCCTTAGTTACCCCCTGGCTGTTGGCTAGAGGTTGCCCCCAGTTCCTTGTCACCTGGGCCTTCTCAGACATGTCGTTAAAGCCAGCAAGAGTGTCTGCTTATAAGACAGAACTCACAATTTTTGTAACCTAATCAATGGAAGTATTATACCCATTAGACGCAAGTCACTTTGTCCAGCTCCCACTCAAGGGGAGAGCATTACACGGAGTGTGAATACCAGGAGGCAGGGATTGTTGGGGGCTATCTTGGAAGTTGGTCTAGTGCATAAGGTCTTTACAGCTTCAACCCACAAGTCGCATTTCCTTTTGCTTTAAGATTTATTTGTTTTCTACCACATCCCATGAAGATCTTTGGCCTGAAATATATTAAGACAAGAAATTCACAAACATATGAGGAGAGGAGAATCCCTCAATATAAGCAAAATTTTGGTTCTCAGGTATCTATGAAAATGATAAAGTTACAAAAGCAGCAGAAATTTTAGAACATAACATCCATACAGCAATGATTTTAATACAAATCACACAAATTTGTACACACAGGATATGTTGATTGGTCAGGCATAGCACATTTTCTGTGTTTTTAATATGACTGTCTTTAGTGCAGGATCCTCTCTCTAGTTCCTTGCTTGCCCCTTCCACTGCTCCTGGGTGCTTCTACCCTGGATGGTTTCTCACGTTAATGTAAGTAAGAACCCTGGCACCAAATCATTTGAGTTGGGACTCCCTATGGTGTAAGGTACCTCTTGGCAAACACTGTTCAGATACTCTGTGCATTTGAGCTTCCGCCATTTCCCAGTTTCTTAATGATGGAGTCTTTTAGAACCTCTTTAATGCTCTGGCAGAGGATTACATATAGAGGGACAACATATTGAGAGACAGCATGTACCTCATTGTTTTGCTTAGTATAGACAGTCAGCAAACCCAGATAGCAAATATTTTAGGTTTTGCAAGCCACATATGGTTTCTGTCACGTATTCTTCTTTATTTTGTTTTGTTTTTTGTGACTCTTTAAAAATGGAAAAACCCTTCTTAGGTCCAGGCAGTATGAAAGCAGACTACATGTTGGATTTGGCCTGTGGGTTGTAGTCTGTCAACTCTATTAAAAATTTACTTTCTGCAATTTTTTGATGTTCAAAGCTGAAATGCCATAATCCTCAAATTTGAGATACAGGCACATTTGTTACAGAGTGTTTCAATTTACTCATCGAATGTAGTTAATATTTTTCCTTTATATAACATATTAGTTGAATATAAAATATTAAGTAAATAATAGTTTACCTGTCTTGCTAGACACTTTGTGGGCCATTTTGATTTATGAAATTTCTCTGCACTACCTCTATTACAATTTCATCCCTTTCATTTTTCTCTACTTTTTTAATGAGCTTGTTATTACTAAGATGTTGCATCTCTTGAATTGATAGTCTGTTCTCTCACATCTTCCCACTCATCTTTGATTTTTCATCATGCTTTTGGAGAGATTTCCTTAATTTTTATCTTTCAGTCTTCATGTTGACCTTTAAAAAGTTCAGTTTCTAAAGAAAAAATAAACAAGTGGGACCTCATCAGACTAAAGAGCTTCTACAAGGCAAATGAAACCAGGATCAAAATGAATAAACAACCCACCAGCTGGGAGAAAATATTTGCAAATCGTTTGTCTGACAAGGGATTAATCTCAGTAATATACAAAGATCTCATACAACTGAGCAACAAAAAAACAAACAACCCGATCAAAAAATGGGCAGAGGATATGAACAGACATTTTTCCAAGGAAGAGATACAGATGGCCAATAGACACATGAAAAGATGTTCAACATCACTAATCATCAGGGAAATGCAAATCAAAACTACACTGAGATATCACCTTACACCGGTTAGAATGGCTATAATCACCAACACAAAAAACAACAAATGCTGGAGAGGTTGTGGAGAAACGGGGACCCTCATTCACTGCTGGTGGGAATGCAAACTGGTGCAGCCTCTATGGAAAACAGTATGGAGAGTCCTCAAAAAATTAAAAATAGAAATACTGTATGATCCAGCAATACCACTCTTGGGCATCTACCCAATGGACATGAAATCAACCATCACAAGAGGCGTATGCACCCCTATGTTCATTGCAGCATTATTCACGATAGCCAAGAAGTGGAAGCAACCCAAGTGTCCCTCAACTGAAGATTGGTTAAAGAAGATGTGGTATATACATACAATGGAATACTACTCAGCCATAAGAAAAGACACAATTGTCCCATTTGCAACAACATGGAGGGACCTAGAGGGTATTATGTTAAGTGAAATAAGCCAGAGAGAGAAGGACAGACACTGCATGAACCCACTCATATATGGAATATAAGTGAACACACGGACAGAGAGAACTGATTGGTGGTTACCAAGGGGAAGGGGGGTGGGGGGGCACAAGGGGTGAAGGGTTACATCCACAAGGTGACGGACAAACAAAAATGTACAACTAAAACCCCACAGTGTTATAAACTAAGACATCAATAAAAAAAAAATTAAAAGAAAAAAATAAATAAAAAAAAGTTCAGTTTCTGACAGCCCTTTTTTGTTCTCCAATTGTTCATTTTCCACAGCACTCTTGTTTTACAGAATATCTTCTCTGATCGTTGTGAGGGTATTAATTAGAGACAATAGTTTTGAAGAAAACCTCAAACTCCAAGGGTTTTTTCCTGACTATTTTGATATCTTTCTTTCATATGGGAGGCTTTTCTCAAATGTCTCATAAAATTTCGTTTCCATTAGTATTTCACAGTGAAACTCTGAAAAGCAGATTGAAAGCTGTGTGTGGTTTAGCTTGAGGACTACCCATTCACTGGCTGTTTTTCTTGTTTCAGCAAAATACCATTGGTGGAGGTATATCCAGGGACCACTAAGTTCTTCAGAGAAGAAACTGCCAATCTCTTGCCTGGGATGAGAGCTAGGAGGAGCTTAGCTACCAGCCTTCCATGCCTCAGGTGGGAAGGAGGGTGGAGGAGTTAACTGTATACAATTTTTGTACTGTCTACAAAAATCCAGTTTTGCCCTGTGCCTCCTCATCACTTTCCTCCGTACTTTGATCCTCCTAGTCCTGAACCCTCCCAGTCCTGGCAAGTGAACTGTCACTCTTCATGCACCATCCGGCTTTGTGACCATGGCTTCCTTAGCCTTATTAAATCCATATACATTCTGTTTTTTAAAAATTGATTGAAATTCCTCCTCTGTTGCTGTCCTCCTCCCCATGTTCTCCATGTATTTGTTGGTTTAGATCTTTTTTCTCTTTAATATTATTTTTAGTGGATTTTTAGGAAGGAGATTAGATGAATAGTTTACTGACTGTATATGTTTAATGCTTAATTCAGCTTCACCTTGCATTCATTAATTTGATTTTATATATCCTTTAGTAATTATATTAAATTCAATTTTAAAGTTGGTAAATTTTATCATTTCTAATCACTTTGTTTGCCTTTACATTTGAATAATAATTTGTTTAGCTGGGAAAGTCAAAAAATATTTTTTTCTCAGAACTTAGAAGATACCACTCCATTTTCTTCTTGTATCTAGTGTTACTAGTGATATGTCTAATTTCAGTCTGACACCTGAGAGTTTATAGATAATTTTTGGTTGTTAGTTGACAGTCAACAAGATCCTGAGAAGTTTCCCCCAACTTTATAGTAGGAAAGTGTTCAAATAGGAAAGTTGAAAGAATTATATAGGGAATACTCACGTGCCTGCCACCTAGATGAGCATTTAGCCATATATACTTGATATGTCCCTCTCTGTATGTATGTACATCCTTTTGCTTAACCCTTTGAAAATAAGTTGCAGCCATGATGGGATTTCACCTCTAATTATTCAGCATACTTCTCTAAAGAATAAGGACAATCTTCTATTTGCCACAATCCTTTTACCACATCTAGGAAAATTAATGCTTATTATTTTATAGTAATATTTTATATTTTCTTTTCTTCTACATCTTAGAATTTTTCCTTGATGCTTTGATATTTTACTTTTATTTGTACTAAAGTTGGAACTTTCTATGTAATTTTTTAATCTACTCTGCTTAGCACTTAAGCAAGCTCTTTCAACCTTACAACAAGTCTTTTTCAATTCTAGGACATTTTCTTCTCCCTTTGTTCTCTGTGCTGTCTTCCTCTGGAACTGCCTCTGGAACTTCTGGATGTACATGTTATGTCTCTTATCCTTTGTTCATTTTACTGTTTATCCAATCTCTAGAGTATTTTTTAAACTAATGATTAATTTTTAAATTTTGTAGGTCTCTATTTGAGTTTTTGATGGATACAATATCTTCTTGAACCTCTCTCGGGAGAAGGTGTCTCCATTTACACGTTTTCTAAGTTTCATTTAGTTCACTAGATTAGCTTTATTACTTTATAGTTTTTCCTCAAGTGTATTGTGATTACTGGTTGTGTGCTCATCTTTATTTGCATTTCCTTGCTAGCCATCTGTGGACATAGTATGTTTTTACTACAATCTTCCTTTTTTGATTATGAGGAAGGGATGCAGTGTGCTGACAGATGGAGTGGCTGGTAGCCAGTTTTCTTTATATGGGGATTTTCCCATTCTTTTTGTTTTGCCAACATAGCAAACTAATTCTTGGCAGAAGTTGTCACTACTTCCTCTTGCCAGGCACAGATACTGTTGCTGCCTGCTCAAATGGCATAGGTCATCTCCATGAGTTGCTGGAGCTAGATCCCTAAGGAGTGTAGATGCCTCTCAGGATTATCCTCCTGAGGAAGCAATTATCCATCAATTCCTGAACCCCATTGTTTGAGGGTTCCCCAATAGGTTGCTAATGATCCTGAGCTTCTGGGCTGCATATGTATGTGTGCATGCAGAATGGTCTTCTGTGTCCTATGCTGCAACAATGAGAAGCCCTGGGCAGAGAGCATAGGCACTTGAGGTATTAGTTATGCTAGTATGACACAAGACAAAGTCTTCATGGAGTTGTTTGACATAGACATGGCTGAAATCAAGAGTGACACTGAGAAGGTGTGAGGCAGGCGCTGTTGACATCTGATACAGGGAATAAGGTAGGAAATTTCAGGTAAAAGATGTTATAGAGACTCCTTCCAGAGTTACAGTCCCTGTGAGGCACAAGAGAAGCTTAGTAAAAGCAAAGACTGATCCTGCTTGCAGTTACCTGTCACCTGTCTTTACATGGACAATGACATATCCAAATGAGCCTCAGGTGACATCAGCTTCCCACAACATTTCAAATTTGATACAAAGGAATACATTTTAGACCAAGATATATGAATACCACCCCAAACCCTCTTCTTCTTGCCACTTTTTGGCATTGCCTCCTAATTTCAGAATCCACCCAACACTGTAATAATTCACAACATAGCAATGAGAATGTGGGCCATCATTAGGAGATATGGAAGGAACTAGTGACACATGCTATCTTCACCTATAGCTGGGATGTTTGTCCTTGGAAATCTCCCTTAGTTTCTTTTAGTTCTTTACTCCTTGTGATTTTTAGCATCTTCCCACTGCTGAAGGACCTGGACTTTACCAGACATCTCAGAACAGGATTATAATTTTTCAATCATTGTTAGATCCAAACTATGCCAAAATTATGTGTACTATGTCTATCCACTAGGGGAAATTATTATCTGACAAAAATGATGGGCAAACTTTCACTGAATAACTTCATTTTATACAAAAACAAAAAAAGAGTGAGTTGGTGTTATTGAATCCTAGAGGACAAACGGGGAAAATGTTATCAGAGGAGATTTACCTCTAACTCCCACTGTTTATGGAAATCTTTCACAATACAATTTCTACTGGATATTCACCTTTTAAAGCTTCCATTTCAAAAAGAAAAAAAAAGGAAAAAGTTATCACATGAGTGAAACCAACAAGGAAAGAAACAGTTTTAAGAATCTGGGAAATACCATCTGTTCCGTGTTGCTGCAGCAGCATCAAATTTGAGGCAGGGGTTCATAGCTGAGGGGTAGGCGAAGGTTGGATCATGAAGAAGTATCACAATAAGTTGCCCAGACATTGTTCTATTGACAACAGGAAAATGTTGTAATCAGTCTTCATCTAAGAAGAGTGATGGGAAGCTTTGTGGAGAATGGATATGAAGGGACAAATCCAGCAGCAGAGAGAGTATTTAGGCATCTTTTGCATCTCCAAGAGGGTTATGATGGCAGCCTGAGGCCTAACAGTTATAGTGTAGATGGAGAAGAGGATTCCAGGCGCCAGAATATTTGAGACATAGTCAATGACTAAGTTAAGAGTGTAACATGAACAGTGAGGGGGTAGGGAGCTAAAAGGTACACCAGTTCAAGCTTGAGTTAAGGTGGTTGTTTGTATCATCAGTGGATATTGGGTGTATAGAATGATTTAGGGAAGGGATGCAGGGTAGTGGGAAGAGATTAGTTTTAGAAATATTTTATTTAAGTTCCTCTCAAAAGTTAATAATTGGGGTCCAGCCAGCTAGTGAAAATATTTGTTCATATCTCAAGAAGGAAAGGGAATTGAGTTGAAAATATAGATTTGGAATTCAAAAGCATATTGATGATAGTTAAAAATTATATAAGATGAGTTCATTTTACATAATTTCTGTCTATGATTAAGACAGGGAACTGAGAAAAAAAACCAAAATTAAAGAATATGTGAAAGAAAGAGATTCCACTTACAGAAGTAGGAATAGAAGTAAGAAAGTCATGTGTTTTGGAGAACAAGGACATAACAAATTTTAAAAGAATGGGATGAACAGTATCAAGTGTCAAGGGCTAGATGGTTGGCCATCACTTGAGCAGGGAGAACTTAGACCAGAGGAAAGAAGGTAAAAATAGATTGGTGGTAAATAAATTTGTAAATAGGGTGGAAAGTTCAGAATGAAAAAACAAGCAAACCACTGAAGGCTTTAAGCATAATCTAAGTAGAAGGTAACACTGAGAAGATGTGTGAGAAGAAGGTAGGAGACTGGAAGTTGGATTGTGAATTTAATGGCAAAGAAGTGATGGTTTAGATTTAGGAGAGTCCTTGCATGGAATGGAAGGGAAAACTCATGTTAGCTAATGAAAGTGCAGATAGGAGGCACCAATGGCTTGTGAAGCCAGAGCCTTAAAGTTTGGTTTCATCAGTTTGCAGGATCTTGTGACTTTCTCCAGCAGGGCTCAGTCCTGATAGAGTACGAGAAAAGGTGGATCATTCCTCGTCTTTTATCCAAGGGTCAAGTAATATGCAGAGTGGGTTTAGTAGAAGGATAGGATATAGGTAAACTGAGCTACTGGTAAGAAGGTAGACAGAAGCTTAGTCATGAGGTTCAGGGTAGAGAGTAAAGTTACTGGTGAGAGGGCACATATACTTGGGTGAGGGGAGATGAGGAACTAAGGAGAGGGAGGTCTCTGGGGTAGAGATGAGATCCTCTGAGAAGTGGAAGGTCAGGAGGTTGTGGTGAGTGTGGAATATTGGAATCTATGATTTTTGAGGCCTAAACACATTCGTGAGGCCATACTTGAACCAGACTGGTCTTTGGGCTTAAGGACAGAAGATGAAGACCTAAAGGATTGTTTCTATCACATTTAACTATCTCTTCATCAATACCTGAGATCAATACTGCGGGATAAAGCAGCACAGTGGTTATCAATTCACAATATTTCTGATTCCTGCCCCTTTTATCTTATCATGTAAGGGAAATATGGTTAAAAGCAACCATTAATGGGAGCCTGAGAAGACCTGACTATGCAGAAGAATGGGAAAGCTAATATGTTAGACCTTCCCTCAATCACCACTCAGACATATGTGATTATGAGCAATTGCTGGTGGGCGTATTTGCAAGGTGGGAATATTGTACCACAGGAAATATCATATTATACACTTATTTCAATATATTTTAACAAAATGCTATGTGATGGAATAATCTGATACTAGGTGTAATGTTTAAAGATACGTCAAAGAGAGGATGACTTAGCCTAGAGGTTTTGAAACACTATGGAAAAAATGGAAATCTTGGGCTGTTCTCATTAACTATTGTGGATAACCACTATATTTCCCAATCTGCAAAGTATGCAAATCATGGAATATTCACAGAAGAGCTCTTGGAAAATGGCAACAAGAAAGTAGGTAATCTAAATGATTTTTCTTTCAGAGCAGATTATTAGAGTTTACCTTGGTTTTCCATTGTACCCTTAAATAGTATCACCTACAACTCATACAGAAACTAGAGTACACTGTACTCTATTTCTCTTTTGGTTCCATATCTGTCATCTTTGAAAGATTCATGAGCTTTTTTCAACCCAAAAGGCATATGACCTTAGGATCTTGAAACAGTAGAAATTACCTTAGCTTTCTTTTATTCTTGGATCTCTTTATAACAGAGATTTTATTTATTTATTATTATTATTTATTTATTATTTATTCAGATTCTTCTACACTCTTCCTTCAGGATTGGTGCTCTAACCTTTGGGAGAAAATAAGGTGAAAGCTTAACAACTGAAATAAGATCCAATGCCAATCTAAGCAACTTTTTAATATATCTTGGATTGGACTGGTGAAGATCAGTAATTAGCATCATAAACACATCATTTTCTTTGCTTTGCTGGTTTAGAGTGTTTATGTACTCTATGGGTGTAAGGTTTTTTTTTTTTTTTAAGTTTACCCTTTTACTTAAATTTTCTATCCCATCAGCAAAGTTTAGCTGAATTGGGCCTAAAATATGCCTTCTGATAGAATGAGGTATCTTCCAAATTACTGACACCAAACTCTGCCACTCAATCAAGGGTGTATATGTTTAGGAAAAAGACACTATTTGACCAGTCAAATGTAAATGTTTAATAATTCAGAAACACAAGAGCACAGCTTGCTTTGATTTATTCCACAACTTTCCAGTTCCAACACAGCCTCAGGCAACTATAAAATAGAAGTTCCAGCCAACCTCAGTTTTGGGTGTTTTTTTTTAAGAATAAGGGAAAATAAAAATTAAAAAGCAAATTGAAATTCTCGGCTCCTTAACCATCTCAGGATCACAGAAGAAGGCTAGAGATGCAAAGTTGGCTGTGATGAACCCAAACCAATAGTGTGATAACAGGAACTGATTGGAAAACTGATGACAGACCATTAGAACCGTTGTCTGTGTATGTTAGTTAACTCCACACTCAATAAATTCCTTTATTTCAGTTTTTCTAACTCCAAAATTTTAGCCTTGCTCAATTTGTTTTTCCTCCTTGCCAAAGGACATCTTCATTTGCATATCCTATCCTGCACCTTGAAGTCATTGGGACTAAATCTGAATAAATCTCTGCCCACCCAATTCCAAAAAAAACTTGATAATATAATTTCCATTCCAAAGAAGGGAGAACATTCAATGAAAGAGGCTGTAAAATGTGTATTTCCCCAGATCCCAACTCAGTCAGGTATTTCCTATGTAGAGTTCCATGGGAAATTCAGTCAGTGGGACAGAGCTATTGGGCACGGTGAGCACTGAGGCAGACATGTGATTTCTGAAGGAAAATCCTCTCTCCAACTAATTCAGAAAGGGAGAGAGAGCTCTAATGTTTCTCTTGTGGTTCTGTTCCACTTTACTGCACTTTGTAATGAATGCTCTGGTCAGTGACCGAGTTCTGATGAAGTGGCACAAAACTGCATGTCATCCCACAGTCTCAGAAAGGTCTCTCTGTTTAATTTTAAGCATACCATAACATGGGATCCCATCACAGTCTTTGAGAATTGAAATATAACAACACACAACTGATGTTTGGATTGCCTATAAACCACAAAAGAATAGCCACAATGCCAGCAACTTTCCTTCTTAGCTCCAGCCAAGTGTTCTAAAAGCTGTATCCTGGAATTCTAATGTAGAATATCATTGATTTCTGGGGGGAAAAATGGTTTTAAAGACAATGTCTGATTTGTTCTAATGCTACATGTGGTAATAGAAAGTGCTTTAGATAGGAATTTTAGCTTTTTTTCAACCCCAGTAACTAACTGTGCAATTGAGGTCAAAGCATTTGGAGCTCTTTATTTAACAGATGAGAAGATTAATGTTGAATGCCATGAGATTCCTTATCTATAAGTGAAAAAGTTAAAAGTTTGAATTTCATGATCTATAAGACCTTTCTATAATTCTAAACTTTTCCTTTTTGGTTTGGGAGGGTTCTATTGCTGATGTAAAAAGTATTACTTACTTAATACTCTCCATTTTAAAGATATGTGACTTCTCAGGGAATCATTTTTCTTAATTCATAGGGAAATTAATTGATATTATACTAATTAAAAATTATTTCTTTGGCTAATTATCTCTAGAAATGATTGACAAAAGAAAATGTGCAGTTCTACTTCCTGGAAGATCTTAGAGACTAGGATATGGGTACTTCTCAATTATCATGGCATAGAGTAATCAAATTCCTAATTAGCAATGGTAATAATGCAGCAGGCTCAGAAATTAGACAATGTTTACTTATCACTTGTTGCCATTGGTGTTCAGTAGAATGCCCTCCCCCTTCCCTGGATGAAGACTTAAGGAAAATTTGAGTCAAGCCTTGGGAATAGGCTACTTATAGGTTGGTGGAAGGGTTTGGGAAGAAGTAGAAGATGAGGCATCGTTTATTTCATCTATGACTTTGGGTTATTTGTGAATTTCTCTTTGTTCTGATAAGTTGAGAGTTGACTATATGTCTACATTATTATACGTCCTGAACAAAATGGTCAATTTGTCAAGGTCATTTCTGGTCTAATCATTTTATGACTCTCAAATCTATGCTCAGCATTTTCTTCATATTTACTCTTCATCTCATATCTGTACTAACAGATACAGAAATATTTCCATGAGAAAGAACATTGGCATACAGTGAAATTAAAAGAGAAAAATCTTTTACTGAATTGGAAAATTTATTTAAATATCATTTATTGTTCAATTGCATGCTCCCCTAGCTCATATATGGCAAACAATAATGACGCCAGTTATTTTTTAACAAGAAGGGATTTGGAGATCATCCACTTGGCATTGAGCTGCTGAGGATGCTTCACATGGTCGGTCCACATCCAAATCTCTGAAACCAAAATACATTGCTTTAATCCATACAAGGTGTTTAATCTATGCAGAGTAATTCTTCAAGCAGTAGAAAGATTTACAAGTCTTAACATTATAGCTTGCTTTTGCAACAAGATCAGGTGTTGCCATAAAGGATGATTACTCTTCCTTGGATAAAAAAGGAGATGGTCATTAGGACAGAGATGGAGAGAAAGTTCTTTCCCTTTGGGGGCTGGTTAAAGAAGGTGGGAGGGTGGAGAGGTGATTCTGGGCAATTACATGGCTGGGACTGAAAATCCCTCCAAATTCAGCCACTCTGGGGATTAAAGCCGGGTCTTGTAAAGATGGCTTTATATATAAACTCAAATATAGTCATGCACCACATAGTGACATTTCAGTCAATGAGGGACCACAGAAACTATTGTGATCCCATAAGATTACAATGGAGCTGGAAAATTCCTATCACCTAGTGATGTAATAGCCATCATAACGTCATAGAGCAATGCATTACTCATGTATTTGCGGTGATGTTGGTGTAAAAACACCTGCACTGCCAGTTGTAGAAAAGTATAGTACATACAATTATGTACAGTACGTAATACTTGATAATGATAATAAATTACTATGTTACTGATTTCTGTATTTAATACATTATACTTTTATCATTATTTTAGAGTGTACTCTTTCTACTTATAAAAAAGTTGACTGTAAAATAGTATGCAGTGTTATGCCGGCAGCAGCCTCATACATCTTGTGTTTACCACGTCTCTTGATTGAATTATTTTCTCTTGTGCCTGATTTAATCTTGTGTTGTTTTGTTCATCGTGGCCCCGAGGCATACAAATCCACTGCTAATGCTGCCAGTAAGAGGCCATGTTGAGTGATTGACCTGAAAATGAAATTAAAAATTACTAAGGACTACGAAGGTGGAAAATCAGTGGTGGTTATTGCTCGCCAGTAAGGCATGTCCCATTCCACCATAGCTACAATCTTGAAGAACAAGAACAAAGTGATGGAAGCTGTTAAAGGATCTGCTTCATTGAAGGCAATGAAACTAACAAAATTTCAAGACTGCCCTGTATAAGACCTGGAGAAACTTCTAATGACACTGATTGAAGACCATACATAAGGGTATCCTTCTCAGCACCATGATGATCACGGCCAAAGCAAAAAGTTTGTTTGCGATGTTGAAAGAAAAGGCTGGATCTAACTACAATGTTGAGTTTACTGCTAGCTCTGGTGGCTTAAACAGATTAAAGAATCATTATTCATTACATAATGTGAAAGTGAGTGATGAGTCAGCGAGTGCTGATGTCAAGGGAGCGGAAGAATTTTTGGAAACTCTAGATAATCTGATTGTGGAGGAAAATTACTTGCCAGAGCAAATGTTCAATATGGATGAAACCTCTCTATTCTGAAAATGAATGCCTGAAAGGACTTTCATCCATAAGGAGGCTAAGTCAATGTCAGGTTTCAAAGATTTTAAGGACAGGATAACAATTTTGTTTGGGGACAATATTGCAGGCTACAAATTGAAATCCTTCATGATCTGGAACAGTGAAAAGCCCAGGGCCTTCAAGCATATCAGTAAGTGCACACTGCCAGTGTACTACAGGAGCAATAGGAAGTCATGGATGACCAAGCTCCTCTTCCAAGATGCCCTCCTGAATTGTTATATCAGTGAAATGGAGAAGTACTCTTTAGAGAATAACATACCTTTCAAGATTTTGTTTATTGTTGCTGATAACAGTGACATCCTGGACATCCTCCTTTGGTTAGTGATCTTCAGCCCAATATCAAAGTGGTGTCTCTCCCTCCAAACACCACCTCTTTGATCCGATCAATGGATCAAGGAGTTATAGCAGCTTTTAAGGCCTACTGCCTTAACCGTGCTTGGACTTGGGGTGATGTCACCAAGGAGTTTATAAATGGCATCTGGAAGAAAATGCTCAAGAGTTTCGTCCATGGCTTTAAAGGATTTGCCAAGGATGAGGAGGTTGCAAAAATCAACAAGGCTGTGGTTAAGATGGGAAACGACATTAACCTGAGCATAGATGAGGATGACACTGAGGAGCTCCTAGAGGTGGTTCCTGAGGAATCTGACTGATGAGGAGTTGTTGGAACTGGAACAGAAACTCATAGCTGAAAAAGATGCAAGAGAAAAGGAAACTGCAGGAGAAGAAGACCCTCCAAGAAAATTCATAGGGAAGGGTGTAACAGAAGCTTTTGCAGACTTCAACAAACTCCTTAAAAAGTTTGAAAACATGGACATCAACACCAAAAGGTTTTCTTTAATAGAGAGGAATGTTCATGATGCATTATCTGTTTCCGAGCAAATCTGTGATGAAAAAAAGAAACAAACCAAGAAAACCCCCATGGACATATTTCTGAAGAGAGTAATACCTCCTCAAGAGCCTCAGGCAGGTCCTTCAGGAGGCATTCCAGAATATTGCATTGTTATCATAGGAGATGACAGCTCCATGCATGTTATTGCCCCTGAAGACCTTCCAGTGGGACAAGATGTGGAGGTGGAAGACAGTGATATTGATGATCCTGACCCTGTGTAGGCCTAGGCTAATGTGTGTGTTTGTGTCTTAGTTTTTAACAAAACAGTTTAAAAAGTAAAAAAAAAAATTAAAGATTTTGAAAATAGAAAAAGCTTACAGAATAAGGGTATAAAGAAAGAAAATATTTTTGTACAACTGTACAACATGTTTGTGTTTTAAGCTCTTATTACAAAAGTCAAAAAGTTAAAAAAATTTAAAAGTCTGTAAAGAAGTTATAGTAAGCTAAAATCAGTTTATTACTGAAGAAAGAAAAATCTTTCTTATAACTTTGGTGTAGCATAAGTACAGTGTTATAAAGCTGCAGTAGTGTGCAGTAACATCCTAGGCCTTCACATTCCCTCCCCACTCACTCACTCACTCACCCAGAGCAACTGCAAGTCCTGCAACCTTCATTCATGGTTAGTGCCTTATACAGGTGTACCATTTTTTATCTTTTATACTGTATTTTTGCTGTAACTTTCCTATGTTTAGATATGTTTAGAAAGACAAATACATTGTGTTACAGTTGCCTACAGTATTCAGTACCATATCATGCTGTACAGGTTTGTAGCCTAGTAGCAATAGACTTTACCATATAGCCTAGGTGTGTAGTAGGCTGTACCATCTAGGTTTGTGTAAGTTCACTCTATGGTGTTCACACAAAGATGAAATCACCCAGCGATGCATTTCTCAGAATGTATCCCTGTCATTAAGCGACGCATGACTGTGGTCTCTTAAATAAGCCTGAAGTCGTGGGGGGCTCAGGCCTACAATGGCATATAATTATCATAGTTGAAAGTGACACTAAGGAGAGATTTCTTCTCCGTGTTGAGAAACTGCTGCCAGATAAATGATGGGTGGCAGTGGTGCTTGCAGGTCAGCAAGGCTCTCCTCCGCAGTGGTTACCACCACAGCACCAGCCTGGCCTCAGCAACAACATTGTGCAGCAGAGACCCTACCTGGGTGGCTGTGCTCCCTGCATTTCAACAGTGACATCATGTGGCAGCAACTGTAAAAAAGAATGACATCCGCCACTGACAGAGCAGGTTTTCTGGTTCTTTTTTAGGATGGGGTAAGCATCCCTGAAAGTTTTGGAGATCTCGCAGGAAGGAGAATCCTAAGGAGAGAAGGGAAAGGTTGGTTACAAACCAAGGGGACCATGTTACTATCTGAAAGGGAAACTTTACTTCTGTCCTCTTCAAAATGGAGAAGACAGAGGAGCATTCATCTGCTGTCTTCCTTCAGGAATTATCTCCTCACTCAGCAAGGAAAATCAGGATTAATCAACTGAAGGGCTCAGAAAAACTCATTATGAATAGCATAACAAACTAAACTACATCTCAAACTGATTGTCAAATAATGTCTCTGCAGCAACGGCCTTAGAGTAGAAGCTGAAAGCTTGGGCTTTGCCTCAGACCTACCTGGGTTTAAACCCAGTTCTACCACTTACTGTCTTCAACTTTGGAAAAGTTATTCAACTCTGGGTTTCACTTTCCTTATCTGTAAAATGGAAAGGAAACAACACACCTCATAGAATCATTCTGAGAATTAAATGCATGAACCTACATAAAGTGCATAGCCCAGTGCTGGACCCTGCCCACTGACATATGCTAGATGCTATTGTTTTTTTTGTTTTGTTTTGTTTTGTTTTTGTGAGGAAGACCAGCCCTGAGCTAACTTCCGTAGCTAATCCTCCTCTTTTTGCTGAGGAAGACTGGACCTGGGCTAACATCTGTGCCCATCTTCCTCTACTTTATATGGGGCGCTGCCACAGCATGGCTGCCAAGCAGTGCGTCGGCCGGCGCCCGGGATCCGAACCGGCGAACCTCGGGCTGCCAAGTGCGGACTAAACCGCTGCGCCACTGGGCCAGCCGCTAGATGCTATTGTTTTTACCTTTTATACTGTCTTCCTGCTTACCTTGCTCTGTGGCTCCTTTACTTTCATTAATTCAAGATTCATTCTATAATCTAGTAACTGGATCTTGATTCCATCTTATTTCTTCTCTTTTAACTTTATATCTATATTTCTGAAGTACATTCCAGTATTAAGCTATATTTTTCTTAGTTTTTTAAAAATAAACAGCCATCACTAGAGACCTTCTGGTCCAACTGTAATGCGGGATCACAAAGTTAAATACCTATAGGGTCCAGACAGGATATAAATGATTGAAGCAGATGAGATGAGAGAGAGAAGGTGTGCCTGAGAGTATGTGCTCTCTCTACAGAAAGGGTCCAGGAGAGTCAGCTGGCTGCTGGCAGGTGAAGTAAAGGTCCAGTGTTGTCAGATCTACTTTTCAAGAGAATCAAGGAATACAGTTTTATAATGTGGAATTTCCTAGTCTTAAAAATTGACCAGTAATACAATTTTTGAAAACATGATCGGCCAATCAAAACACACGGTCAGAGTCAGGCCACGTCAGTTTGCAACCTGTATGTGACCTTCCTGGGTAAACATCACTTTGGATGAGTGCCACCTAGTGGTAAGAATTGTAACACTTTGGATGAGTGCCACCTAGTGGTAAGAATTGTAATTAAGAGAGAATAAGTAACTTTTAAGTGCTGTTTTACAGTTAATGATTATAATGCTAAGTGTTAAGTGGTGATTGGTGTCTTCTAATCTTTTCCTAAATAATTACCCATAAATGCTAGTGGGGTCAGTTAGTTTTGGGAACTTCTTTTATGACAAGTGGTGGTCCTATACTCTATTTCACTCTCATAGCAAAAATGGCTGCAGAAGAGCTGCCCCAGTTATGTACTCATAAGGTCACTTACATTCCATCCTACAGTTTCTGGAGATTCTATTCTCATAAACTCTGGATCATCTGCTATCTGAAATCACTCTCCCAAGCTGATGTCTTAATTTTTACCTTATCTAGAACAAGTATAATGTAGGAGTGTGGGAAAAGGAAAGAAATGATGGGTTAATGATGGGTAAGGGAGTAAAAATTCATGCTGTTTACCATCTTGACCCAATTCCTTCTCCTCTGTTTTTAATGAATGCCTGTTTCAGCTTCTGAGGTTGATTTTTCTTATAAAATCATGATATCTTAATTTATTTCTTTGTATCTTAAAATATTCCTTTGCATATCTATTAGGCCCATGATTATGACCCTTCAGTAGACCAAAAGTCAGCAAACTATGGGCCTGTGGGCCAAATATGGCCTACCACCTGTTTTTGTGAATAAAGCTTTTTTAGAACATATGTATGCTCATTTGTTTATGTATCATCTATGGTTGCTTTCTTACTACAATGGCATAGTTCAGTAGTTGTGACAGCCCAAAATATCTCTCTAGCCCTTTACAGAAAAATTTTGCTGACCCCCACAATACAACATTTTTTTGATTACTGAATGCAGTGTATATTTTGTGATCCTTTTGCTTGTCTTTCTGTATGCTCATGTTTTGAGTGGGTCTCTTTTAAACAGAATATTGCTGCATTTTACTTAATGCAACCTTAATTTTTATTTCACTGTCAAATTCAGTTAAACTGATGTATTCATCATTTATTTTCACTATCCAATTTTGTGATTTCTGTTTATTCTGGTTTTGCCCATATGTTCCATTTTCCCCTCCTTTCAAGCTTTTAGTAGATTAAATTTTGTTTAAAAATCCAGGGGCCGCCCGGTGGCGCAGCGGTTTAGTCCGCGCTTGGCAGCCCGAGGTTCGCAGGTTCGGATCCCGGGCGCCCGCCGATGCACTGCCTGTCAGCCATGCCGTGGCGGCGTCCCATATAAAGTAGAGGAAGATGGGCACGGATGTTAGCCCAGGGCCAGTCTTCCTCGGCCAAAAGAGGAGGATTGGACGGATGTTAGCTCAGGGCTGGTCTTCCTCACAAAAAAAAAAAAAAAAATCCAATTGCTCCAATAATATTTTGTAAGTTTTATATTCTATTTCTCTTCTTTAAATAAGTAGTCTTAAATTTTAAACATACACATGTGACTTCGAAAAGTTCAATGTTAATCAGTATCTTTGTCCCTCACCAGTGTACAAATTCTTAGCACACTTAAATACCACATTTCCTCAGATCTAACATTTCCCTATTTTAGTTCTGACTTATTTTTATACTCTTTAAATAAGGTGTAAATAATAATTATAATAATATTTTAAGTAATAAATTCCTGTTTATATTTACCCTGATATTTGTCAGTTCCTTTATTTATCACTGTTTCTTGCTTCACGATTCTTCCTTTAGGTTGCATTTTCTTCTTCTGGAAGCACATCTTTTAAAAGATGTATCAATGAAGTTCTACCATATAAGAATTTGGAGTTCCAGAAGGGAAGGAGACAAAAGGATGGGGAAGAAGCAATATTTGAAAAGATAATCTTTCAAGAATTTTCCAAATCTGACCAAAGAAAATAACTAACAGATTCAAGAAGTGTATAAAGTCCAAGCGGGGTAAATACAGTGAGTACCGCACTTTGGCACATCAGAGTCAAACTGCTGAAAGTGAAAGACGAAAAGAAAACATTAAAAGTACACAAAGACACATTACCTTCAAACCAGTAACAATAAGACAGAGCTGATTTTTTAACAGAAATGATGGTAGCCAGAAGACAATGTAATGACATATTTAATGATGAAAGAAAATAACTGCCAAGTTAGAATTGTCTACTAAGTGGAAATATACTTCATAATTGAAAGTGAAATAGAGAGTTTTCAGATGAACAAAAACAGAGAGGACTTACCATCAGTAAATATTACAGTAAATACCACAGGGGGTTCTTCGGGCAGAAGGAAAGTAATCTCTGACAGAAAAACAAAAATGCAAGAAGGAAAAATATCACTGGTAGTGGGACATACATGTATAAATATAAAATAATATTTATAATAAGAAATAAAATATTTTGTG
The DNA here is from genome assembly GCA_031878705.1 of Tapirus indicus. Taxonomy (NCBI): domain Eukaryota; kingdom Metazoa; phylum Chordata; class Mammalia; order Perissodactyla; family Tapiridae; genus Tapirus; species Tapirus indicus. The sequence goes on from CM062917.1 coordinate 79,270,349, forward strand.
ACATTTACATATATGTAGAATTAAAATGTATAACAACAATTAGAAAAAGTCAGGGGGGTTAAAAGAAGTTAAAAAGTCATAACTTTTCATCATTGATTGTTAAATAGAAACTACTATTATATGAGATGTAATAAGTCAAGGGTGCATATTGTAATCCCTGAGGTAACTATACATATATATATACTATCTATATGTAAATATATTCAGATATATAAAGGTATATAAAATATATACATCTATATATATCTGTATATATCACAAATTAATAGAGGGAAAGTTAGAGTAATAAAATACCTGATCAATGGAACATAAAACAAGTTGTGCAAATAGAAAACATATAGTAAGGAGTAGATATAAAAATAATATTAATAATTGTAAGAATATACTAAATATTCAAATTAAAAGACATATAGATTTTCAGACTGAATAAGAAAGCAACACAAAGCTATATACTCCTTTCAAGGCACAAATTTTAAATGTAAGGGCATAAAAAGACTGCAACAGGATGGAAAAAGATATTCCACGTGTAGCTCTAGTAATATCAGATAAAACGGACTATAGGGCAAGAAATATTACTAGAGTCAGAGAGAGACATTTGATTTTACTAAACAGGTAAATCTACCAGAGAGAAAACAATTCAAAAGTTGTATATATCTGATAACTAATAGCTTTTGAAACAAAAATTGACATAATTTAAAGGAGAAAAGACAAATTCATAGTTACTGTAGTGAACTTAAACACACCTCTCTCAATAGCTGATAGACCAACCTTAAAAAATCAGTAACCATAAAAATATCTGAAGACATGATTAACCATGTTGACCAGTTGATACATGGAGAAATCTGCACCCAACAATGACAGTATGCACATTCTTTTCGGGAGCATATGGAACAATGATCAAAACTGGTCATGTGCTGGACCATAAAACAATTTTCAACAAATTACAAAGGATTTAAATCATTCAGACGATATTCCCCTACCACAATGCAACTAATCTAAGAAATCAATAACAAAAGATAACTATAAAATCCTCAAATATTTAGAAATTTAATAACATAATTATAAATAACCTTTAAGTAAAAGAAGAAATCAAAATGGAAATTGGACAATATTTGGAACTAAATGTTAATGAAAATATCAAAATATATGGGATACAGATAAAGCTGAGTTTAGAGGGAAATGTATAGCTTTAAATGTATATATTAGAAAAGAAGAAAGGCTGAAAATAAGCTAAGTATCTATCTCAAGAATGTAGAAAATGAACAACAAATTAAACTCACTTTTAGTTAATTAGAAAATAAATGTATAATTGAGAAAATTAACCAAAAGTTTGTTCTATGAAAAGACTAGTAAAGTTGATAAGCTTTGTAGGACTGATCAGAAAAAAAGAAGAGAAAGGCAGAAGTTATCAATATCAAGAATGAGAAAGAATGAAAATAGGTCCATCACTGAACAATCTTTGTATACCTATCTGTCCTTGAATAACACTCCACTGTGTGGTTGTTATGACTTTAAAAGTCTTCAATACAAGTAGAACAATTCATCTCAACATTTTCTTCAAGATTGCTTTGACTGTTCTTGAATCTTTGCATTTTCATAAATTTTAGAAATAGCTTGTAAAATTTCACAAAATATCTTTGGGATGTTGATTGGGATTATGTGAATATATAGATTTACTTGGGTAGAAATGACAAAGTTGTAAAGTATTGAGCTTTTCAATCCCTTAATATGGTGTACCCTTAATTTATTTAGGTCTTATCTATTTTCTCTAAATAATGATTTTCTCTGTAGAGATATTGCACAATATTCAGAATATTTATTTTTAGGTACTTGATATTTTTAATTATATTTCAAATTGTATGTTTTCAAAAATTTCATCTTCTATTTGTTGTTGGTATATGAAAACATAGACAGTTTTTAAATAGGGATGTGACATAAACACATTTGATATTTAGAAAAAAACTTTGTTGACAATATGGAAAGTATATTAGAAGAGGAGCAAGAAAATTTAGTAGGCTTCTGCATAATACACATAGTGTAGATGAAAATAAAATTGTAGCAATGGGGAAAAAGTAGTTAAAAGAGGTATTTATAACTTGGTGTGACTCTTGGATGTGTGCTGAGGGAAAGGAAAGAATTAAAGATTACTTTAACATCTGGAGGAATTATAGCATTATTCACAAAGGTGGAGGAAGAAAAATTGGGGCTTAAATGGAGACAGCCAGGCCTAAAACTGGACTCATTGAGTTTAAAATGCTTGTGGAGCATCTAGGTAAAGCTATCCAGTATATAGTTGGATTTAATATGGATATGAAGTTTAGGAGGGAGATCTTGGCTTACATTATTGTGTAAGTGGTAGGTACAGACATAGAGGTCCAAGAGATTACTTAGGAAGTATGTAGAAAGAGAAAGAAACTGTCGGATGTAGAACCATGAATATATCAATATTTAAGAGATAGGCAGATAAATATGAGCAGAAGACTAAGGGATAGGATAAAGAAGTAGTAGGAAATTAAGAAAGAAAAATAAAAGCCAAGGGAAGGAAAAGATCAGTGTCAAACATTGCAGAAATCTAGTTACAGAAGAGTTGATAAGTTTTAAAAATCTTTTGAATTTATCACAAAGACGTCATAATGACCTGGGAGAACATTTCTAGTATCTCGGAAGTGAAAGCCAGATGGTGATTCTTAGTCTACTCTGCAACCTACGGTGAACAATGCTTTCAAAGAACTTCATTGTGAAGGGGCAAAGAATGGTGGAATAAAAATCAGAGGAGGGAAGAGTCAAGAGTTATTTTTAATGAGTGAGAAGTAGTAAGCATGCAAAAAAAGATGGTATGACTGGACAAGTGCACCTCTGAACATTTTAGTCAACAACTATTTTAAGGCTCCTTTAAAAAGTAATGTAAGACCTAATTGTTTGAAAACCTTCCATCGACTTCTGGTAGGTTTTTTAATGTGAACACCAAAGCTTGAAGAGTAAATGTCAGTGGCCTGGAAGAAAAGCCTCGAGATAAGAGTGGGGAAGAAAAGCCTCGAGATAAGAGTGGACACTCTTTTTAATTCATGATGTAGCACCCCATCTCCTGATGCCCCCAAGGCAATATTATGGAGAAGAAGATGGACATCAATACCTCTAATTCAGAAGAGTTGAACTCTGAATGGGAAGAAGTTGTAGGAATGGTAAGCAACTTATTTCGTTAACATTTTTCTTTTAATGTAAGCATGAGAGTTATATATGAAAAAAATCTAGGCTATATCTAAAAGAGCTCTTTCAATAAATGTGAAATAAAAACATAAGATATTATTTAATTGACAACTTTTTTCTTTCTAATGGTATATAAAATGATGCATTTTACAAATGATAGCATCATATATTCAATAAACTGTGGTTCATAAAATTTGCCACATAAAGTGATGACATAAAAAATATGAAGTTCTTCCTTGCTGTGGACTTGAAACCTATTACCACATATTACTAAACATCAATTAACTTTTAACCTTTGGAAGGGACTAGGTAAGTATTTACCAGTGCTTAGTGATGAACTCTATTTCCAAGTGATTATCTTCTATTTCCAGCCTCCCATTTCTTCAGGTTATATGATTCCTACATACATGTTCTTAGAAACAGAGCAGCTAGACTGAGAATCTAGTGTGGAAAGAGTAACAAAATTCTATAAGTCACATCATTGGTGGAATATTCTAGAACTTTTTTTGTAAATTTGTCACACTTCTATGCAACAGTTTTAAGTCTCTCTTCTGTTAAATTCTGTCCCATGCCTCATTCCTTGAATAGTGAGCATGTATTAAGAGGAAAAGAGAGAGAGAGAATCTATTTTGTAGACTATATCCTCTTAATGGGATTAGGTCTGTTCATAATTATGTAGTTCTCTCCTTCTAAAGTGGCGAAAAGAAAGATTTCAATGACGCTTACAGGATGTCTCTGACATAATGAATACCTATATTTGCAGTGTAAGATAGGTTGTGTAGCAGACCATTTCATTTGGACTCAACAGTGTGGCTTATAAAAGAAAGGCTCAGGGCAGAAGCCTAACAGTTTTGGATTTTGACAGTCTCAAGCTAATATTTTATTCTTCTGTCCTTGCTTATTTTATCCTCGTTAGTTCACACAGAGTTTAAATTTATTCCCCACCCAAAAACCCACAGGAATCAAGCAAATGTGTTTTGATGGATTTCTGAGTTTTCCTTTCAGAAGCAGATGTTGGACAGCAGCCATCTTAGTAAAAATACTTACTAGATGAGGCAGGTTAAAAGGGAAGAAATCAATTGGAAAAAAATATGTTCAGCATATCCACAAATAAGAAATTTCATTAGTTACTAGGGATTAGTACCTCAAGGATTTGAAGTCTATAATCCCTGGAAGTGACAGACTTCTACTCACCAAGGCCAACCTGGCTATCACCACTGCTCAGTGCCCAATAGGCCAACAACATACCCTGGGTTGACTTTGCTTTGGGGAAAAGGAAATAATCAGATTTTTCAAAGATTACTGGACACTGCCTCTGAATTATGACACTAATTCAGAGAGACACAAAATGTCACTGTGGTCCGCCACTCAGAATAGGGGTTTATGTAGGTCACATGATCAAGGAGTTTTAGCTCAGGTCCATCTCACAGTGGGTCCCTGAACTCATCCTGTGGTTATTTCCCCAGCTCCAGAAAGCATAATTGGAATAGTAGACATACTTAGCAAGTAGCAGAATCCCCAGCAGTTCTGAAATGTTAGTGGTATCAAAATTGCCTGGAGGGCTTGTTCAAACACTGATTGCTGTTTCCGATTCAGTAGGTCAGGGGTGCAATTTAAAAATTTGCATTTCTTACAAGTTCCCAAGTGATGCTGCTGCTGATGGTAAGGATTACATTCTTTGAGAGCCACTGATTTAAGCCATGATAATGATTAGAAATTTTACTTTTGTATTGATTTCTTGCTATAAGTATCTGAGACCACAGAGATGCTATGTGGAAAACAAAGGTGTTGTGAGGATATAGATAGATGAGTGTAAGTATCCAGTCAATATAAATGATGAGATGATTTGGGTGCTATATCTATAGATACAAAACCAATGAGGGAAATCTGCTCAATTCAGGAGTTATGGTTAAAGTTTTGCTGTTAAGAGAGCTCTTATTAAGTTTGAAATAAGTACCACTTCTTTCAGCCCTTTAATTCTCTCCTGCAACATGAATATCCTCTGATCAGATGAACGAGAAATGGAAGTCTTAAAAATAGTAAATTGTAAAATATTTTCAATAAGAGTTTGATAAAGAACTACGTGTTAGTTTCCTAGAGCGGCCATAACAAATTACCACAAACTGGTTGGCTTAAAACAACAGAAATTTATTCTCTCACAGTTCTGAAGGCCATAATTCTGAAATCAATGTGACAGCAGAGCCACACTCCCTCTCAAGGCTCTAGGGAAGAATTGCTGCTTGCCTCTTTAGCTTCTGGAGGCTCCACACATTCCTTGGCTTGTGGCAGTATGACTCCAATCTCTGCTTCTGTCTTCACTTGACATTCTTCTCTCTTTGTGTCTGACTCTTCCCCTCTTTTTGTAAGGAGTATGAGTCTTCTCTTCTTGTTTAGGGCCCACCCAGTTAATCCAGGATGACCTCATCCTTCACTTAATTACATTTGCAAAGACTCTTTTTCCAAATAAAGTCACATTCATGAGTTCTGAGGGTTGGGGTCTGGACACATAATTTTAGAGACTATTATTCAACCCACTACAAACTATAACTCATGAAAGAATCCTTTCCACCTGGTCTAGTGTTCACGAAAATTGCACATATTTGGAATTTTGAGAAACATGGAGTGAAATGTACTTTTGCAATCAAACTTCTAAGTAGTTGTAGAAAAAAAGAACAATGATAATGGTTTTCACACCATACTTTTGTTGGGAAACAGTTATGTCTGATGGAGGCAAAACAAAAGCAAAAACCTGTGTGGTAGATTGTCTGCAAACTTTGCTATCAGTGATTATTCCCATCCCAGTGAAAGGGGAGTCTCTTTGTCCTCCCCCTGAATTTAGTCTGACTCTTTTTGATCAGCCGAATGTGGCAGAAATTATTTTGTATGACTTCTGGACATAGGCCTTAAGAAGCTCTGCAGCATCCATTTTTACCCTTTTGGATACAAACTATGATGTAAAAAAGTCAGATACACTATGAGAGAGAGAAACCATGTGGATAGAGAGAGGCATTGGAGGAAGAGACATTACAAATAGAGAAAGAGAGATGGCCAGTTCAAGCCCTTCCAGCCATCCCAGTCGGAATCATATGGGTTAAGCCCTAGCTAAGCTGCCCTTGTCAAAATTACATGGAGCCAAAAAGAGTTATCACTGCTGGACCCTGCTCAAGTTGCAGAATTATGAGAAAATAAATAATTGTTTTTAACCCACAAAGTTTTTTTTTGGGGGGGGGGGGTTGATATGCAGCAGTAGATAATTGAAACAGTTTATTTTAAATTTAAACAGTCAATATATACATAGTACTTAATAAAACTGGTATTTCTTAGTGAGGATATAGAGAAAAAATAAAATCCCCTTATTCTAAGAAAATTCATTCTACTTTTTATTGTTAATAATTTTTCTGTAAGTATCAAATGACTATCTTCTGATTTTCTAGTTATTTCTGTCAAAGTTATTTTGCCATGAGCTGAAGTGGTAAGACTTGAAAGGGTCAGGAAATACCTTTGTGGGAAGAGGCAGTTGTCAGACAGAGGAGGATGTTATTATTCCTTTCTACCTTTTTGCTTTTGGTGGGAATGGCTAGGTGACTGTAAATATATTGGAGGTAGAGAAGTACATGAAAATAAAATTGTAAAGACATTTAGTCCAATTTAGAACATTGAATTTCACTCCAAGGAATTTTGACTGAGCAGTGAAGAGCCATTTCATGTGACAAATTTTCAAAATATGTTAGAAAACTTGAAGTCTTTCACTTTCAGATTGGCATCCAATGTCTTCCCACTGCACACCAATTAATCTGCATATATCAGCTTTCTCTGAACATCAGTCTCAAGGAATGGAGGTGAGGGTACCCAGTGAAAGGCTGATGGAGTGATCAAATACTAGGATAGAGATACAACTGTAAATGAGACAGCCAATGAAGAACCAATGGACCACAACTTCCTGCACACTTTTCCATTAAAGTGGGTTTCCTGTTGCTTGCAGGGATTGTGAGTAGCAATACTTGATAATGGAAAATGGCAATGGAGGCTGCAGTTGTGGGAGCCAGTTAAGGAACCAGCTGTAAAGCCTAGTTTTAATCATATTGAATTTAAGGTGGCATCTAAATGTTAAAAGATGATTGTGAAAGGAGAGGGGCAAAAGATGTATGTATAGATTTAGGATCTGTTTTCTGTTTAATTCAAAGCAATATAGCAGAGTGGTTTAAAAAATGAGATCTGGAGGATAACCAGGTTTTAATTCTGGCTCTAATATTTAGTAAGTCTGAGACATTAAGAAAGTTACTATGCTGTCTTTGAATCAGCTTTCTCATCTGTACAATTGAGATAATAAAAGCACCTGTCCTCTAGGATTGCTGTGATGACTAAATGGGCTAATATAATATTATATAAGGCATTTAGAACTGTGTCTAGCACATAATACCTACTGTATAAATGTTAACAACTAATTATGTGCCAGTTGCCTTGCCAATATCCATTCTCCCCTTTTTTTGCACAGAAACCCTGAATTGTTAGGGGTGGCAATGTTCTCAGCTAAAATAAAAATGATATTTCCAATCTCTTATAGATATGGCTGGCAAATGATCTGTAAATGGAAGTTGTTAGATGTAACTTATGAAAGTTCTTTAAAAGGGCTTGTTGTAATGCTTTTTCTTTTGCCTTTTCCTATTCCTCCTTTCATGGAATAAAGATATCATGACTGGAGCTACAGGATCCCGCTTGGACATGAGGGACAGATCAAAAGAAGATCAGAGCCCTTGATGCTAACATCTTTGAGTCACTGAATCACACAAGCAAACATTTGAAAACCTTGCTAGACTTCTCATTACACGAGAAAAATATAAATCCTTGTGTTTAAGCCATTGTAGACAGATCTCTGTTATTAGACAAACATAATTCCTATTTGATAAAATTCTAATACTATTATAAGTGAAATTTCCAATTAAGAAACAATTGCCTTAGGAGAAAGAAAGGGATCCAAAGGCAATGTATCATGAAAGCCGAAAAGAGCAATATTTCTAAAAGGGGACTTATCTTAAATATACTTTGTAATGCATTGTTTCTAGGATGTTAGTTGTAATCTCCATGGTAACCATGAAGAAAATAACTAAAAATATATGAAAAAGGAAATGAGAGAATCAAAAGGATACACTAAGAAAAAAAAATCTAACATAAAATAAGGCAGTATTGGAGGATTTGAGTCACAAAAAGATATAAGGCATATAGAAAGCAAATAGCAAAATGGCAAAAGTAAGTTCTTCTTTATCTGTAATCACTTTAAATGTAAATAGATTAAATTCACCAATTAAAAGACAGAGATTGGCAGAATGGATAAAAAAAGTTATCCCTTGTGGTTGCAGATCCAACTATATGCTGTCTATAAAAGACTCACTTTAGATCCAAAGACACAAGTAAGTGGAAAATGAAAGGATGTAAAAATACATTCCATATAAATAGTACCCAAAAGAAAGCTAGGATGGCTATGTTAATATTAGACAGAACAGAATTTAAGTCAAAAATTGTGACAAGAGATAAATAAGGATATTCCCTGTTGATAAAAAGTCAATTCATCAAGAAGACATAATAATTGTAAACATATATGCACCAAACAATAGAGCCTCAAAATATATAAAGCAAAATGACAGAATTGAAGGGAGAAAGAGTTTTACAATATTAGTTGGAGCCTCCATACCCCACTGTCAATAATGGACAGAAATAATGGATAGAAATGTACAATTACCAAAACTGATTCAAGAAGAAAGAAATAGAAAATCTGACCAGGCAAATAACAAGTAAAGAGACTGAATGAGTAATCAAAGACTTTCCAACAAAAAGCCTAGGACCAGATGGCTTCACTGGTGAATTCTACCAAACATTTAAAGAATTAACACCAATCTTTCTCAAACTCTCCGAAAAAATAGAAGAGAAAGGAACACTTCCTAACTTGTTCTATGAGGCCAACATTATTCTTATACCAAAGCCAAACAAAGATATTAGACAAAAAAACTACACACCAATGATCCTTATGAATATAAATGCCAAAATCAAATATCGTTCCTAAACTAACCAACTGAATTCAACAGCATATTGAAAGGATTATACACCATGACCAAGTGGGATTTATCCCAGGAATGCAAAGGTATTCCAATATAAGAAAATCAGTGTAATATATATTACATTAATATAACAAAGGGAAAAAACTACATGATCATCTCAATGCAGAAAAAGTATTTGACACAATTCAACAACTTTTCATAATTTAAAAAAACACTCAGAAAACTAGGAATAGAAGGGAAATTCTTCACTGTGACGAAGGGCATTTATGAAAAACACACAGCTGACATACTCAGTGGTGAAAGGCTGAAAATTTCCCCCCAATATCAAGAACAAGACAAGAATGCCTGCTTTTACCACTGCTATTCAGCATTGTACTGGAAGTTCTATCCAGAAAATTTAGGCAAGAAAAAGAAATATAAGTTATCCAAATTGAAAAGCAAGAAGTAGAAGTATATTTGCAGATGACATGGTCCTATGAAGAAAATTTCAAAGAATTCACACACAAAAAAATAGTAGATTCAGATTGTTCATTGATAATTTGTGGAAATATAATTCATTTTTATACCTTACAAAAATAGGAGAGCTAACTAAAGAATTCAGTAAAATTGCAGGTTTAAAGATCAAAATGAAAATCATTTGTGCTTCCATAAAACAGTAATGAACAATCTGAAAGTGAGACTAAGAAAGCAATTCTGTTTACAATAGCATCCAAAAGAGTAAATTCCTGGGAATAAAATTAACCAAGGAGGTGAGAGACTTGTACACTGAAAACTACAACAATATTGCTGAAAGAAAGGCACAAATAAATGGAAAGACATCCCTTGTTCATGTACTGGAAGGCTTAATATTGTTAAGATGGCAATAATACCCTAAGCCACCTAAAAATTTAATGCAATTCCTATCAAAATTCCAATGGTCTTTTTTTTTTTTCAGAAATGGAAAAGCTGGTCCTCAAATTCATATGTAATTTCAAGGGGGCTTCAATAGCCTCAATTGAAAAAGAAGAGATCATACTTCACAATTTCCAAACTTACTACAAAGCTGCAATAATCAAGACAGGGTGGTACTGGCATAAATATGGACATATAGACCAGGAGAATAGAATTGTGAGTCCAGAAAATAACCCAAATATAAGTGGTAAAACAAACTAATATATAAGTGGTAAATATGTATAAAATGTAAAACTCTTAAGAGAAAACATAAAGGTAAACCTTCATTCCAAACCTTGCATTTGGCAATGGATTCTTACAAATGACACCAATAGCATAAGAAACAGAAGAAAAAAATAGATAAATTGGACCTTATCAAAATTAAAAACCTTTGTGCATCAAAGAGTATCATTAAGAAAGTGAAAAGACATCCTATAAAATGGGATAAAATATTTACAGATTGTATATCTGATAAGGGTCTAGTATCCAGAGTATGTAAAAACTCATACCTCAACAACAAAAGGAAAAGCAGCCCAATTTAAAAACATGCAAATGACTTGAAATAACATTTCTTCAAAAAAGAGATACAAATTGTCAACAAGCACATGAAAAAGTGTTCAATGTCGTTAGTCATTAGGGAAATGGAAATCAAAACCACAGTGAAATACCTCTTCACACCCACTAGGACAGCAATAATTAAGAAAAGAGAAGAGCCAGCCCTGATGGCCCAGTGGTTAAAGTTCAGCACTCTCACCACTTTGGCGGCTGGGGTTCATTTCCCAGTCATGAAGCCACACCACCCATCTGTTAGTTTCCATGCTGTGGTGGCGGCTCATGTAGAAGAACTAGAAGGACTTACAACTAGGATAAACAACCATGCACTGGGGCTTTGGGGAGGAGGAAAGAAAAAGAGGAAGATCGGCAACAGATGTTAGCTTAGGGCAAATCTTTCCCTGCAAAAATTAAAAAAAAAAAAAATTCACCATTTAAAAAAAGAAAAGGGGAAATAAGTTTTGGCAAGGAAATGGAAAAAATAGAACTCTTGTACATTGTTGGTGGGAATGTAAAATGGTGCAATCACTGTGGAAAGCAGTTTGGTGGTTCTTGAAAAAGTTAAACATAGAATTAATATATGACTCCACAATTCCTCTCCTAGATATACACCCCCCCAAAATTCAAAACAGGTACTCAGATGAATACTTATGTGTGAATGTTCATAACAGCCCTATTCACCATAGCCAAAAAGTGGAAAAAACCCAAATATCCGGCAATGGTTGAATGGGTAAACAAATTGTGGTATATATGTACAATAGAGTATTATTCAGTCATAAAAAGGAATGAACTACGGATACATGCTACAGTGTGGATGAACCTTGAAAACATTGTAAGTGAAAGAAGCCAAACACAGAGGTTACGTATGGTATGATTCCATTTATATGAAATATCCAGAATAACTAAATCTATAGTGACAGAAAGCAGATTGGCAGCTGCTAGGGACTAGGGGAAGGGAAAAGGGGAATGAACACTTAACGGGTATGGGATTTTCTTTTGAGGTAATGAAAATGTATTGGGACTAGATAGAGGTGGTTGTTGCACAACATTGTAGCTACTAAATGCCACTGAATTGTACATTTTAAAATGGTTAATTTTCAAATATATATAATAATTTTAATCTTTGTTGCCTATTCTAATATGCTATTTGATTGCTATAATATGCTATTAAATACATCTAAATGTATGCTTGCCTTGGATTGAGGGGGAATGAGTGAATAGGAGATGGAATCAGAGGCTTTGGGCTATTAATCTTTTCTAAAGCCAGACAAGAACCCCAAACAATTGTCAAGGTTTTCCCAGCACTCTTCTGCTAGCACAAACCAACATTGTGTACTAAAACAGGAACGTCTGGTCCCACCTTGCCAATTCATACCCTTTGTCCTTTTTCAAATCCAAAGGTAATGATTCATGACTTTTGTTGCTTGTAGTTCATTCTCTAATCTTCTATTTAAATTCCTCTTCATAAATACATAAGCATATTAGGAAACTTAATTGTCATGTGGGAAATTGCCTTGATCCTATGGTAGTCTCCAAATACACTTTACCATCAACTTACCCCGAAGAGGTGTGTAGACTAAATCAAGATGCTTGAATCATTCAATTTGTTAAGTCAATTTAAAACACACAAAAAGAAGAAAAAGAGGTGGTAGGTTAACACATTAAATATAACTTGCAAGCAGGGCAGAAAGGCCACACTACCTACATCCTTATTTAAGCACTCTTATTGAGGCTTGCCTTTCCCTCCACTGCATTAGCATTCCTTGTTGATCTTGGAGTTACAAGGACCAGAATTAAGATTGAGCAGGGGGCTAAGCAGGTGGTAGGTGCCCAGAGTTAACCATACACACAGCAAAGAGATACAGGGACAAGTATTGGCTACAGCTGTAGTTCACCAATTAGGTTGATGGGCAGCTACACATTTTATTTGTACTTCTTGAGTTGACCAGTTGGGTCAGAATGGGTGTCAACATGGGTGATCAGTATAAGATCTCATGAATGACTGCTTAATATGTCTTATGTATTAGTGTGTCACAAACATTAGGTGCCTCTTGGTCCTTCAATCCCTACTTACTTTATCTCTGGTCTAACATGTCTCACAGGTTAATAACTTGCTTACCTATGTTAACACATTTAACAACTTCTGCCCATGTCATAGAAGCCATTTGATTACTTATTATCTATATTTAACACATTTTATGAGTCTCACCTATGTCTTAAAACTACTACTCATTTATAGTTAGTAGTTTTATTCATCCCATTTGTTCTTTCTTTTTATAGAGGAAACATTAGTTTATGACATTATGTAAATTTCATGTGTACAGCATTATAATTCAACTTCTGTATATACTACAGTATTCCCACTACCAAAACTCTAATTTCCATCCATCACCATACAATTGAGCCCCTTTACCTATTTTGCCCTCCCCACCTTCCCCTCTGTTGACCACCTATCTGTCCTCTGTGTATATGTGTTTGTTTTATTTTATTTGTGTGATTTTTATACTCCACATATGAGTGAGAGCATATGGTATTTATCTTTCTCCATCTGACTTATTTCACTTAGCATAATATCCTCAAGGTCCATCCAGGTTGTTGCAAATGGTAAGATATCATCTTTTTTTATGGCTGAGTAGTTTTCCATTGTGTATATGTACCACATCTTCTTTATCCGCTCATCCATTTGTGGGAATTGAGGTTGTTTCCATGTCTTGGCTATTGTAAATAGTACTGCAATGAACATAGGGGTGCATATATCTTTTTGGATTAGTTTTTTCATATTCTTCAGATAAATACCCAGAAGTTAAATAGCTGGATCATATGGAAGAGTTCTATTCTTAATTTTTTGAGGAATCTCTATACTATTCTTCATAGTGGCTGCACCAATTTACATTCCCACCAGCAGTGTACAAAGGTTCCCTTTTCTCTACATCCTCTCCAACACTTGTTATTTCTTGTTTTTTTAATAATAGCCATTTTGATGGGCTCCAGCTTTGTTCTTTTTCTTAGCATTGCTTTGGCTTTTCAAAGTCTTTTGTGGTTTCATATAAATTGTAGGACTCCTTGTTCTATTCCCATGAAAACTGTCATTGGGATTTTTGATAGGGATTGCACTGAATCTGTAGATTGTTTTAGGTAATGTGGACATTTTAACTATATTAATTCTTCTAAGGCATGAGCACAGAGTATCTTTCCATTTCTTTCTGTCTTTAATTTCTTTCAGTACTGTCTTATAGTTTTTAGTGTACAGGTCTTTCACCCCCTTGCTTACATTTATTCCTATGTATTTTATTCTTTTTGTTGTGATTGTAAATGGGACTATTTTCTAGATTTCTCTTTCTGCTAGTTTGTTGTTAGTATATAGAAATGCAACCGATTTTTGTATATTGATTTTGCACCTTGCTACTTTGCTGTATTCATTTATTATTTCTAATAGCTTTTTGATGGATTCTTTAGGGTTTTCTCTATATAAAATCATGTCATCTGAAATAGTGACAATTTTACTTCTTCCTTTCCAATTTGGATGCCTTTTACTTCTTTTTCTTGCCTAATTGCTCTGGCTAGGACTTCCAGTACTATGTTGAATAAGAGTGGTGAGAGTGGGCGTCTCTGTCTTGTTTCAGTTCTTAGAGGGATAGCTTTCAGTTTTTCACTGCTGAGTATGATGTTGGCTATGGGTTTGTCATATATAGGCCTTATTATGCTGAGGTACATTCCTTTTATACCTATTTTATTGCAAGTTTTATCATACATGTATATTGAATCTTGTCAAATGCTTTCTCTGCATCTATTGAAATGATCATATGATTTTTATCCTTCATTTTGTTAATGTGGAGTATCAGGTCGATTGATTTGCAGATGTTGAAGCATCCTGGCATCCCTGGAATAAATCCTACTTGATTGTGGTGAATGACGCTTTTAATGTGTTGTTATATTAAGTTTGCTAATATTTTGTTGAGAATTTTTGCATCTATTTTGGTCAGCTATGTTGACCTGTAATTTTTGTTTTTGGAGTTGTTGGGTTTTTTTTTTCTGGTTTTGGTGTCAGGGAAATATTGGCCTCTTAAAATGAGTTAGGTAGTATTCTCTCCTCTTCGTTGTTTTGGAAGAGTTTGAGAAGGATAGGTATTAAATCTTCTTTGAATGTTGGTTGAATTCACCAGAAAGGCCATCTGGTCCTGGGCTTTTGTTTTGGGGGAGCTTTTTGATTACTGTTTCAATCTCTTTACTAATGGTTGGTCTATTCAGATTCTCTATTTCTTCTTGATTCATTTTTGGGGTGCTGTGTGAGATTAAGAATTTTTCCATTTCTTCTAGGTTTTCCAATTTGTTGGCATATAGCTTTTCATAGTAGTCTCTTATAATCGTTTTTATATCTGTTGTAATTTCTCCTCTTTTGTTTCTGATTTTATTTGAGCCTTATCTATTTTTTGCTCAGTGAATCTAGCTAAAGGTTTTCCAACTTAGTTTATCTTTTCAAAGAACCAGCTCTTAGTTTCATTGATCTTTTCTATTGTCTTTTTAGCCTCTGTTTCATTTATTCCCCTCTGATTTTTATTATTTCCTTCCTTCTACTGACTTTGGGCTTTGTTTATTCTTTTTCTAATTCCTTTAGGTGTAATATTAGGTTGTTTATTTGAAGTTTTTCTTGTTTCTTAATTTAGGCCTTATTACTATAAACTTTTGCTGCATCCCATAGATTTTGGTGTGTCAAATTTTCATTTCCATTTGTCTCCAGATTTTTTTTGATTTCTCCTTTGATTTCTTTGTTGATCCAATAGTTTTTCAGTAGCATGTTGTTTAGTCTTCACATATTTTTTTACTTTTCCGGCTTTCTTCTTGTAGTTGATTTCTAGTTCCATACTGTTGTGGTCAGAAAAGATGCTTGATGTGATTTCAGTCTTCTTAAATTTGTTGAGATGTGTTTTGTGTTCCAACATATAGTCTACCCTTGAGAAAGTTCCATGTGCACTTGAGAAGAATGTGTATTCTACTGTTTTTGGATGGAATGTTCTATATATATCTATTAAGTCTATCTGGCCTAATGTTTCAATTAAGGTTGATGTTTCCTTGTTGAATTTCTGCCTGGATGATCTATCCATTGATGTAAGTAGAGTATTAAACTCCCTTACTATTATTGTGTTGCTGTCAATTTCTCCCTTTGGGTCTGTTAATAATTGCTTTAAATATTTGGGTGCTCCTATGTTAGGTGCATATATATTAATAAATGTTATGTCTTCTTGATGGATCATCCCCTTTATCATTATTTGATGTCCATCTTTGTCTCTTGTTATCTTTTTTGGCATGAAGTCTCTTTTTTCTGATATGAATATGGCTACATCTGCTTTCTTTTGGTTGCCATTTGCTCGGAGTATCATCTTCCATCTTTCACTTTGAGCCTCGTTTGTCTTTAGAGCTGAGATGGGTCTCCTGGAGGCAGCATATAGATAGGTCTTGGTTTTTAATCCATCCAGCCACTCTGTGTGGCTTTCAATTGGAGAATTCAATCCTTTTTTTTTCAGGGTGATTATTGATATATAAGGAGTTAGTACTCTCATTTTATCTTTTGCGTTCTGGGTTGCGCTATAGTTCCATTGTTTCTTTTTCCTTGTGTTTCTATCTGCCATTTCAGTTTGATGGTTTTCTGTGATATTTTTCTCAGTTTCCTCTTTTTTTTTGTTTCATGTCTCTGCTCTGAATTTTTGTTTTGTGATTACCATGAAGTTTGTATAAAAGATCTCATAGATAAGATAGTCCTTTTCCTGCTAATAGCATCTCATCTTCATTTGCCTATATAGATTATGTCCTTTACCTCTTCCCCTTCTATGTTTTTGTTGTCACAAATTATCCCTTTTTATGTTTTGAGTTTGTTACCAAACTGAAATGGTTATAGTTATTTTTAATGCTTTTTTCCCTTTAACCTTTATGCTATAATTGTTTACTAACCTATTCTGATATAGAGTTACAATTTTCTTATTCTGTCTGTCAATCTTTCACCTTGCTCAAAGTTTTGTATTCCTTTGCCTTTTTGTTTCAAGTAGAAAGGCTCCTTTCAACATTTCTTTTAAGGCATATCTAGTAGCAATGAACTTCCTCAGCTTTTGTTTGTCTGGGAAAGCCTTTATTTCTCCTTCGTATCTGAAGGATAACTTTGCTGGATAGTGTATTCTTGGATGACAGTTTTTATCTTTCCATATTTTGAGTGTATCATTTCACTCTGTCTTGGCCTGTAGAGTTTCTGCTGAGAAATCTACTGATAGCCCAATGGGAGTTCCCTTGTAGATTATTCTGGTTTTCTTATTCCTGGCTGCCTTTAAAAGTCTTTCTTTGTCATTGATTTTTGACAGTTTTATCATAATGTGTCTTGGAAAAGATCTTTTGTGTTGAGATAATTGGGTGTTCTGTTAGCTGCATGGATTTGTATATCCAGTTCCTTCCCCAGGTTTGGGAAGTTCTCAGCTATTATTTCTTTAAATAAGCTCTCTGCTCCTTTCTCTCTCTTCTTCTTCTGGGATATCCATTATTCCTGTTGCCCTTTCTAATGGATTCTGATAGTTCTTGTAGAATTTCTTCATTCTTCTTAAATCTTAGTTTTCTCTTCTCTTCTACTTACATCATTTCTAGATTTCTATCTTCAAGTTTGCTAATTCTCTCTTCTATATGGTCTGTTCTATTTTCAGTGCTTTCTAATGCATTCTTCATCTCATTTATTGAGTTCTTCAGTTCCAGAATTTCTGTTTTGTTCTCTTTTACAGTTTCAATCTCTTTGGTAAAATATTCCTTCTGTTCATTAATTTTATTGCTAAGCTCATTGAACTACCTTTCTGAGTTTTCTTCTAGCTCACTGAGTTTCTTCATGACAGCTATTTGAATTCTTTATCAGTTAGATCACAGACTTCCATGACTTTAAGTTTGATTTCTGGAGAATGGTTATTTCTTCTTGTGATGCTATGTTATTGTGGTTTTTTGTGGTCTTCGATGAGTTATGCCTCTGTTGGCGCATTTGTCTTAGTGAATACTTTTCTTATTTGGGTATAGTTTTGTTTGCTTTGATTCTAACTCTTCAACTGATTGGTGATCAGATGTCTTTCTTTTGATTTTCAGTAGGTGGTGCTATAGCACCAGTTTTTGGGTTCTCTTTCCTGAGCTGCCTCTGGCTATATTTGAGGATGGCACTTTCCTCCCTTCACCACCTCTACTGGGAGTGTAGCCAGTGCTCTCTTCATCACCACCTGTGCTTCAAGGAGCCATTGAAGCCTTGCTGTTACCAATGTCACTGTGGTTGCTGGCTTCACTGCCAGGGCACAGGGATGGCAGTCATCTCCACTGAGTTTGAAGTCACCTGGGTCGCAAAAGGGAAGGTGGGGAGGGAGCTGGGTTTGTGGGGCACTGCCTCCACTGTTGTTTGGTTCCCTGTGGCCACAGGTGCCTCTGCAGTCAGGAAGTCAGGATCATGTGCCTGTCTCTGCTGCTACTACCAGGTAATGAGCCACAGCTGGTTGCCAGGGGTGGGGGGGACAGCAGAGTCGGGATCATGGGCTCCACTTCCACTGTTCCACTGTTGTCCCATGGGAGACAAAAGTCATGTGTGCACCTCCACTGCTGCTACCTGGTTCTCTGGGGCTGTGGGAAAATGGCTTAGCTGCTGCAGCCAGGGACCAGGATCATGGGCACTGCTTCCTCTGTTCACCCATCCGACCTCCTCTATGTGCTTCAAACCACCCACCTTTGTATGTACTGACGTGGAATCTCTCTCATGTCCTGGGTAAAGGAACCTTTGTTGGGTTATGGATGTTTTACTCATTGTAGACTGAAGAGGAGAGACAAAGGGAGCATCTCACACCACCATGATGCTGATGTCCATATGCCATTTGTTTTTCTTGTATTCCATAGCAGAATTAAATATCCTCAGTTAATGTACAAAACACATATGACATTAATTAATAGGAAGTAACATGTTAATACCATGAGCTAAGTTCAAGGCATTACATTATGTGTATTATACATATAATAAAACATACTCCAGGCTTTTAGCCAATGGGTACAAATGAGATCAGATTAAAGTGTGATAACCCACATTTCACTGACCAATGCCCTTGTCTCTCTGACACAGGACCTAGTACTATCTAAGTTCTGACAGGTAACTTGGAGACACCTCAGAGTGCCTCAGGTGTACTCACAAATGGTTTGCTTCATATTTGTACTGTACTTGTCTGGTAGGTACAATGCACACATGAATTTCAGGAATGGAATACACCTACCTTCTAGAAGACATTTGAACCAACCAAGCAGCTTATTTCCTATTGACATTTAGAGTTTATTTTGAATTTTCTCCCTCCATCTCAGTGAGGTTCTTAGATATGAGTCCAGTGTGGGAGTTACGTAAAACCATAGCTCAATGGGTCTAAGTGATTCTTAAAATCATAGTGTCTGAGGCTGCTTTACTGGATCAAGCTCAATATTCTTGAAGCTTTCTTTAAGAATTTTTTTAAGGCATTATGATCCTGTTCCAATGGGTTTCTTGTGGTCCTACCCTCCAGATTCATCAGAAACAATCACACATATGTGCCAGGCTGTGACTGAAGCTGAGATGCCCCACACCTACACATATATTTCATATTTATTATCCCAAATCTTGTTAACAAGCTTGAATGATAGGTACCATTACAGTTGAATAACACGAGGTTTCACTGAGGTGAAAAAAAAAAAAAAAAAAAAAAAACTTGCCTGGGTATGATAGTCTTTGCCTAGGCCTGTCATGCTCAATCCTCCTTAGGTCTTGTCATACTGGAGGTGGCCACACATATACTTATATTGTCTCAAAGTGACTAAGGATAGGAGATGCCTTGTTATAACTTACATATAACCTCCTAACAATGAAGCTAGATGGCACTCATGGAGAAAGAAATTGTTTCTGGACCCTGACTACGGCCACGTTTGTACCAAGATGTGATTGTGCCCTTCTCATTCCTTCATGCTGATGGTAGCAGTAGAGGTTGTCATTAACCGGAAAGATGACCAGTCCAATATTGGTCTCAGGGATTCCCCTCCATATCTTCTAAGAGCCTTAGCAACAAGGAAAGGGAAATTATACAAGAGCTTATAAATATTGCAATATCTATCCTATAGTTCCAGATTACTTTCTGGTGACTATAGGAAATGTTGTACCCCAAGACCATGTCTCTGACTAACAAAAATCGTAGAATTACAAAAGGAAATCTAAACAGCAGCCCCTTCATGAAGACCTATCCACTTGGGTCTGGCATTTTGGACGCTGAAAAATTAGCTATTTCCTTTAAGGAAAAGTTTGGACCGAGAAGCAATATTTAAGCAGATCCCTGGAACTCAAAGTCAATGGCATATTTCAGAACAATCAAATTTCATATGGTTTGAGGTTTTGCAATAAAATCTCATATGATCTTAAGCAAAGAATGAAACTCCCTTCCCAGTGTCCAGGAAAGAACTTGAACTGACAATACTAAAAAATAAGTTAAACCAAACCAAAGGAAGCAGACACTAGGATGGGAGGCTCTGCCAACACAGGGTGGACTGGAACAGATAGTCGCATACATTATGATTTTCCAAAACATCCTCTCTCCTGGAAGCCAGTGTTACCACTTGGCCTGCCAAAGACCATGTGACCAGCCATTAATAACAAACTCAGGTCAACCATATCCTATGAAACTCTTAACCCTTTAATATCACAACAGTACTTTTTTGAAGAAGAAGTGGCATATTTCTGTGCTTAAGGAATTTGAGGTAGCCCAGGAGAAGTTGTCTAAAGGGGCATTTTTCTTTCAGAAGTTACGTAGTCCGTTCTGCTGAGGACCACAAAAGATGACACTTAAGATTGTGCCTAACATTTTAAGCTAATCACAAAAATTTATGGGAAATTATTTTCTGTGTTTGGATACTTCTCAAGGAAAAAAATTGTTTTAATAAGCATTCTATTTAAACACATGAAATAAAAATTTTACTAGTTACTGAAATGTTGCTTTAACCTCTCTAAGCAGACACTGCATTTGGAATTTTTCATTTACTTCCTAACTTAATATTCTAAATAACTCTGCAGAGTTTAAAGTTAGAGAAACCAAGTCCTAGAGAAGTTAAGTAATGATTCCAAATCAGTATGGGGGACCGGCTTTATAGGATCACATTCTCCTACCCATATTATTCCCAGAGAAAAGATAACCAAACTTTTCTTTGCAACTGAAATATGCATTTCTTAGTGAAACTTTTTTTTCAAAAAAATTTTGTGTGGTAAAATACCCATAATATAAAATTTACCAACTTAGCCATTTTAAAGCGTACAGTGATATTAAGTTCCTTCATATTGTCGTGTAGCCATCACCACCACCCATCTCCAGAACTATTTTCATCTTGCAAAAGTGAAACTCTATGCCCATTAAACAATAACTCCCCATTCCTTGCCCCTCAGCCCCTGGCAACCACCATTCTACTTTCTGCTCCTATGATTTTGACTGCTCCAGGTATCTCATATAAGTGGAATCATACAGTATTTGTCTTTTTATGACTGGTTTATTTCACTTAGCATAATGTCCTCAAGGTTTGTCCATGTCATGGCATATGTCAGAATTTCATTCCTTTTTAAAGCGGATAATATTCCATTGTATGCATATATGACATTTTGCTTATCCACTCACCTGTTGATGAACACTTGGGTTGCTTCCTGTTTTAACTATTGCAAATAATGCTGCTGTGAACGTGGGTGTACAAATATCTGTTTGAGTCCCTGCTTTCAATTCTTTGGGGTATGTATTCAGAAGTGGAATTGCGGGACCATTTGGCAATTCTATGTTTAATTTTTTGAGGAAATGCTATATTCTTTTCCACAACTGCTGTAGTATTTTACATTTCCACCAACAGTCCACAAGGGTTCCAGTGTCTCCACATTCTCACCATCAGTGGGTATTTTCTGTTTTGTTGATAGTGGCCATCCCAGTGGAAGTGAGATAGTATCTCATTGTGGTTATGATTTACGTTTACCTAATTATCAGTGATATTGAACATCTTTTCATGTGCTTGAAATAGACTTGGCCATGGTGTATAATCCTTTTAATATGCTGTTGAATTCAGTTTGCTAGTATTTTGTTGAGGGTTTTGTCATCAATATTCATAAGGTAAATTGTTATGTAGTCTGTTTTTGTTTTTGTTTTTTTGTAGCATCTTTGTCTGGCTTTGGTATAAGGATAGTGGTGGCCTCATAGAATGAGTTAGGAAATGTTCCCTCCTCTTCAATTTCTTGGAAAAGTTTGAGGAATATTGGTGTTTGTTCTTCTTTAAATGGTAGAATTCACCAGTGAAGCCATCAGGTCCAGGGCTTTTCTTCTTGGGAAGATTTTTGATTAATTCTACTGATTTCAATCTCATCTCTAGTATAGGCCTATTCAGATTTTGTATTTCTTTGTGATTCAGTCTTGGTAGGATTTGTGTTTCTCAGAAAATGTCCATTTTATCTAGGTAATCCAATTTGTTGCCATACAATTGTTCATACTACTTTCTTATTTCTGTAGAATCAGTAGTAATGTCATCACTTTCATTTCTGATTTTAGTACCTTGAGTTTTCCCTTTTCTTAGTCAATCTAGCTAAACTTTGTAATTTTGTTGATCTTTTGAAGAATGAACTTTTGGTTTCATTGATTTTCATTGATTGTTCTCTATTTTCCTATTTTATTTACCTCTGCTCTAATCTTTATTATTTTCTCTCTCTCTTTTTTTTTTTGCTAGATGTGGGCTTAGTTTGTTCTTTTTCTTCTATTTCCTTAAGTTGTAAATTTAGGTTGTTGACTTGAGTTCTTTCTTTTTTTTTAATGTAAGCATTTATAGCTATAAATTTCCCCCTTAGCACTGCTTTTACTGCATTCTATAAGTTTTGGTATGTTATGCTTTCATTTTCATTTGTATCTTAGTATTTTTGAATTTCCCTGTGACTTCTTCTTTTATCCATTGGTTGTTTGTGTGTTGCTTAATTTCCACAAATTTGTGAAATTTCCAGTTTTCCTTCTGTTATTGATTCTTAACTTCATCTCATTGTGGTTAGCTACGATACTTTATATGATATTTATCTTTCTAAATTTATAGAGATTTAATTTGTGGCCTAATTTATGGTCTATCCTGGAAAATGTCCCATATGCACTTAGAAGAATGTGCATGCTGTTGTTGTTGGCAGAGAGTTCTGTATATGTCTGTTAGATCTAATTGTTTTATTGTGTTGTTCAAGTCCTCTATTTCCTTATTTATCTCTGTCTGGTTGTTCTATCCATTATTGAGAGTGAGGTATTGATGTCTTCTATTATTATTATAGAAATAGCTATTTCTCCCTTCAATTCTGTCCATTTTTGCTTTATACATTTTGATAGTCTGTTATTAGGTGCATAAATGTTTGTAATTTTTATATCTTCTTGCTGCATTGAAGCTTTTATTAATATATAATGTTCTCCTTTTCCCATATAAACTTTTTTGACTTAAAGTCTATTTTGTCTGATATTAGTATAGCCACCCCTGCTCTCTTTTGGTTACTATTTGCATGGAATATCTTTTTCCACTTTCATCCTATTTGTGTCTTTGGATCTAAAGTGAGTCTCTTGTAAATCGCATAGAGGTGGAACATTTTTCTTAATGAATTCTGCCAATCTCTGTTTTTTGATGAGATAGTTTAATCTATTTATATTTAAAGTAATTACAGATAAGGAGGGACTTACGTCACTAATTTTGCTATTTGTTTTCTATATGCCTTAGTCTTTTTTGTTCCTTTCTTCCTGCATTATTGTCTCATTTATATTTAGTAGATTTTTTTTTTTGTAGTGAAATGTTTTAATTCCCTTCTCAATTCCTATTGTGTCTGTGCTATGGCTATTTTCTTTGTGTTACTATGGGCATTGCATTTAACACCCTATAGGTTTATAGCATTCTAACTTGAATTTATACCAGTGTAAGTTCAATAAATTACAAAAGCTCTGCTCATTTATAGCACAGTCCCCATCGCTTTCAGTTATTGATGTAACAAAATTACATCTTTGTACACTGTGTGTTTGAAAACATAACCTAATAATTGTTTTCTCAGTGCATTAGTCTCTTCAATTATGTAGAAGTAAAATGTGGTGTTACAATAATACTAGCTTTTAGACTAATAATTTTTTTTAAATATATTGGTCTCTTAAATCATGTACAAAACAAAAAGTGGAGTTACAAAATATTGTTACAATAATACTAGCTTTTATAATTGCCCATGTATTTACCTTGACTTATGTCTTTATTTCAACTTATGGCTTCAAGATACTGTCCTTTCATCTAGACCTACAGGACTCCCTTTAGGATTTCTGCAGGGCAGTTCCAGTGATAAGAAACTGCCCTAGCTTTTTATGATCTGGAAATATCTTAATTTCTCCCTCACTTTTGAATGAAGTTTTGCTAGATATAGGATTCTTGGTTGACAGTTTTTTTTTTTTTTAAGCACTTTGAGTATATTGGTCCATTGCCTTTTGGCTACAAAGTTTGTGATAAGAAATATGATAATATTATTGAGGATCTCTTGTATGTGACAAGTCACTTCTCTCTTGCTACTTTCAAGATTCTCTCTTTCTTCTTGGCTTCCAACAGTTTGATTATAATGTGTTTTCATATGGGTCTCTTCGAGTTCATCGTTCTTGAAGTTATTTGAGCTTCTTGGGTGATTATATTCATGTCTTTCATCAACTTTGGGAATTTGGGGCCATTATTTCTTCAAATTATCTCCTGCCCCTTTCTCTCTCTCTTCTCCATCTGAGACTCCCACAGTGAGTATATTGGTCTGCTTGATGGTGTCCCACAGATCTCTTAGGCTCTGCTTACTTTTCTTCAATCAATCATTTTTCTTTCTGTTCTTCAGACTCAACAATTTCAATTCTCCTATCATTATGTTCACTAATTCTTCTTCCTGCTCGAATCCTCTAGTGAATTTGTCATTTCAATTATTATACTTCTCAGCTCTAGAACTTCTTTTTTGGTTTCTTTTTAGGTTTTCTTTTTATTTTATTTTTTTATTTTGCTCATATATTGTTTTCTCCACATCTTCCTTTAGTTGTTTGAACATCTGTAAGAGAGTTGTTTTAAAGTCTATGTCTAGTAATTCTGCCATCTGGTTTTTCTCAAGGACAGAATCCGTTAGTTAATTTTTTCCTTTGAATTTGGCACACTTTCCTGTTTCTTCGTATCCCTTGTAATTTTTTTTGTTGAAAACTGGACATGTGAATCTAATAATGTGGTAACAATGGAAATCAGATTCTCACCTGTCCCCAGGGTCTGCTGTTTATGTTTTGTTTTCAGTCATTGTAGGCTGTTTCCATGCCAAGTATCAGCCTGAGATGTAAACTTAAGGTCTTCTCAGGTCTCTTTTGAGTCTGTGCTTTTCCCTAAGCATGTGTAATGACTTAAATTTCCCCTGTATATGCAGTTGCTTTTGACTGTCTTAGTCTTTAATATCTGGTTCCAAAAAGGGGAAAAATAGAAAAATGAAGATGGAGGAAAAAGGGATACTGACCCCATAAATCCACTGGAAGTGCTTCAGCCAGAGGAGGGTCTCACCACAATAGGGGGTAGGGTGCAACAATTATCCCCAATATTTGAATGCAGGCTCCTGATATCCAAAGGACAAATAAAGCTTGGTTCCCTCAAGTTTTATGCAAGTTGCTCCAGGAGCACGTGCATAGCTTCCTGCCATGGTGCTGGGGGGTAGGGTATGGGTAGTTGCTGCTAAGAGCTGAAATTAACCACAATATACCATCCAAGCCTTCTTCTGGAAGTTGCAAGCCTTCAAAAGACTCCAGAGTTCCAAAACAGTTACATCAAACAGATTCTGCCAGTGCAATTGTTTTCTATGTGGGGAGCAGACTCCTGGTGTTTCTTACTCTGCTATCTTCCCAGCTTTAGTGAAATATTTTTAAGAAGTGGTTCTATTTTGATCCTCTTTTTTTTGTACGTCTTGTTAGATTATTTACACATATATTTTGACATATATATTATTTTAAATAACATTTGATTATAACTCACATGCTTAACTTTTAGTTAAATATGTCTTTCCTTTTCCATTTTTCCCTGACTTTCCTCTCCCTTCCCTTTTTTGCCTTCACCTACATTAGGCTTTCCCTTTTCCCAGGTAATATTGTGGCAACCTAGTATGCATTCACTTTCCTCATGCTTGTATAATCAAGCATAGACATATAAATACATAGATATAGGTTTTGTTATTGTTTTATAAAAAATGGATCATACTGTACACAACTATTTACATCTTGCTTATCTCACTCAACAATAAGTTATGAAAATTCCTCCTAACCTATTGGTATAGCTCTAATGTATTAGAGTGCGTGCTTCTACTAAGAATTCTGCAGTAAACATTCTTATGCATAGGTGTTTTTTAATTCAATGGAATAGCTTAAGGTTTCTGCTTAGAATGTACAGCAACAAAACACTGGACAAGGTGAAAATCCTCAGCTGTTCATGGTCCCATCAGAGAGCTGATGTCAAGGGCAACCAACTAACTCGACATCTATGGAAATACAGATACTTCTAAGGAGAGACCAAAAGTGAACCTTTGCTTACCTGGAGCAAATGCCACTGGATGCCATACGAGCTGGTAAGAAGAATTTGCTGAAAAATTTTTAATGAATTGCTAAAGGCCAAGTATGTGCTAATGTGAAAATATAGAATGACTGGAAGCTGAGTACATAAAGAAACGTTGCACTGTCAGATTCGTCATGAACCTCACTGGGTGCTCACAAGAAAGTCTGGGAACAGGCTGACACTCCTAAGAAAACGTGCTTGCCATGGAGGCCTGGAAGAAGGGGAGCAGCAGCTGCTACAAGAAAGGTATGAAACTCTTCCTAGATTTTTCTCCCTATCTCCCCTATGGAAAAAAAAAAAAACTTCAGTCACTAGGGGAAGGGCAGAAAACTTTATTGCCCTTAGGAATAAAGGCAGTCATTCCTGGTGAATACCGATTGCAGCTGGAAGAAGGGAGCAGGGAAAACTCCATCTCTGAGAAGGGGCAAGAATACCTTCTGAGTCCAGACCATTAACAGTTTCCTACAGTTGTGAGGTGGAGCAGTCATAGGGATGGTCCCATCACTGTGACCCGGGAACAGTGCCTGCCAAAGACTGAGGCTGAATCAGAACAATAGAGAATGTCCTCCAACCCACTACCCTTCATCACCAGGCTAACAAGCATTGAGTAATAAGTGACATCAGTCTACTTCTGAGAGAGGAGCAAAAACATGAAGAGAGACCTTTGCTGAGGCACAAAGGGATGACCTAAAGTTGAGGCAGACATTGAGAAAACATTCTAGCAAACCACCCTCCACTCTAAACACAAATTAATGCTAGTGGTATGTCTTAGTCTGTTCAGGCTGCTGTAACAAAATATCATAGATTGGGTGGCTGATAGGCAAGATATTTATTTCTCACAGATATAGAAGCTGAGAATTCTAAGATAGAGGTACCAACAGATTTGATGTCTGGTGAGGGCCCACTTCCTGTTTCATAGATGCCTATCTTCTCACTGTAACCTCCCATGGCAGAAATGGCAAGGGAACTTTCTGGGATCTCTTTTATAAGAGTACTAATTCCATTCATGAGGGCTTCACCCTCATGACCTAATCACCTGCCAAAGACCCCACCTCCAAATACTATCACACTGGACATTAAGATTTAACATAAATTTTGGAGGAAAACAAATATTCAGTCTATAGCAAGGCATTTGAAGCCTGTGGTGCATGGAGAGTAACCATAACAACAGCTCAACTCATCACTAAATTGACTCACTACTCACATTAAGTCCCTAGCAGAAGAAAGTGTGTCCATTTCCAGGCATGAAAATTATTTACCCTAGTCTATATTGTAGCACACAAGATTTGGTAGGGCATCTTTCTACCAAAAAAATTTACAAAGAAGCAAAAATATAACAACACTATTTCAAGAGATAAAACTTTTAATAAAACCAGACTTGGACATGGCACAGATGTTGTTAACTGGGAGACAGAAAATTTAAAATAACAAGGTTAATATGTTAAATCTTTAGTGGACGTGGTAGAATATGCATGATCAGATGAGTAATCAGCAAGGAAATGAAAACTATAAAAAAGAATCACATGGAAATACTAGAAATGAGTACACAGTAAGAAAGATGAAGAATGTCTTCAACAGGCTCACCAATAGCCAAGGAAAGAAAACACAGAGACAGACAAGAGTGAAAAAATCAGAACAGAGGATCTAAAAGGTGTGCAAAAATATCAAATGATGTAACATATCTCTACTTAGATTTCCAGAAGGAGAAGAAAGGAAGAACAGAGCAGAAGAAATATTTGAAGACAATGGCCAATAATTTTCCAAAATTAATGATAGATACCAAAACACGGATCCAAGAACCTCAGAGAACACAAAGCAGGATAAATGCCAAAAATATACAAGCAAACAAAGATACCTAGATATATAATATGCAAACTGCTAAAACTTAAAGAAAAAAGCTTGACATCATCACGAAAAGACTCACTTCTGCCTTTCAGATTTTATACAAATGCACCTGATTGGCCAAACCTACATCACATCCACGATTCTAGATTCAGCAAGGGAGTCTGAAAGATGCAGTTTTTAATCACATGGTTTCTTTTCTACGTGCACAATATAAATATTAAAAAAATGCATAAATATAAATATATAATACTTTATATAAGAAATTACAATTTGAAAATTACAAATACAGCATATACATGTATACTAATTTTAGTAGCTATTCAATGATTTGTTTTTTAAAAGTTTACAGGAATTTCTACTACTATCATCAGTATTTGAGAGCATATATTTTCCCACATCTATGCTAACAATTGAGGATAAGGGTTTTAAGTTTTTTCCACTCTGTTTGTAGAAAAGTGATTTATTATTACTTTAATATACATTTTCATATTACTATGAAATGTATTATTTTCACATGTTTCTTGGTCATCTGAACTTCTTTAAATTGCCTATTTATATCTTTTACTCTTTTGAGTTATTTATCATTTTTTCCACTTGTTAGAGGTCATTTTTTCATTGTAGATATTAATTATTGAAATGTTATTACATGACTTTTTTTTCATCTTATCTTTGGTTTTATTGACATAAGATTTTAATATTGAAAGCTCAAATATAGCTATGTATTCTTGATAGCTTCTGGATTTCCGATATTGGTTAAGATCTTCCCTACATTAGGTTGTACACATAGTCTCTTAGATTGTACTGTAAAACAATTATTATTATAATTATTATTACTACATTTATGTATGTAACATATTGAGAAGGTTTCTTTTAATGGTAAGAGTGGGATACAATTTTATTTTCTTCTATTTTGATAGCTAGTAGTGATAGCAACCGCGTATTAAATTCTCACTTTTTTCGTTTTGAAAAAACCACAACTTCAGTAAAATATTATATTACCATATATAATAGGATCTCTTTCTGGATTCTATCTTCTGTTCCACCGAGTAATAAGTCAGTGCATAGCTATGCCGATACCATATTTGTTTTCCCAATATCTTTGTACTAAGTTCTGATAGCCTGAGAAACAAGTCTCCCCTCTCTGTTATTCTTTTTTTTATAATTGTCATGGTTATTTTTGGACCTTTTTTCCGTACAAAACATAAGATAACTTAGTCTAATTCCAACAAGAAACTCTGCTAGAATTCTAAGGAAATTTTAGTGCATTTTATATTGTTTGGAAATATTAACATTTTTATGATGGCAATTCTTCCAATCCCAGAATATATCCATATGCTCAAATCTTGAGATGTCTTTCACTAAGACAGTATGGCCTTCTGCATATAGGTCTTGTGACTTTTTATTAAATTTATTTTTAATATTTTAGAGTTTATTTCTGTTATAAATGGAATATGTCCCCTTGCTTTAATTTTTAGGTATGTATTGCTAAAATAGAGTAAAAATATTGATACTTGTATACTTATCTTTTATCCAGTTACTCTGTCAAATACTCTTATAGATTTTTTTTCTATTGTAACTAAAGCCTCCTTGAATTTTCTAGTTGTATAATCATATTATTTTAAAAATTGATAGTTTTATCACGATTTCAAATAATTGAACAGGTTATTTAAATTTTATGTCATTATATTCACTAGAATCTTTAAAATAATGTTAAATAATAATGGTGACAATCAATACCCCTGATTAGATCCTGATTGTTAAATAAAATGGTTTTTTGTTTTGCTCCTTAGCATACTAGTTGCTACTGGTTTTTGGTAAAGAGTCAGTCATATTTAAGTCTTTCCCCGCATTCTGATTTTATTGAGAATATCTATAAGTAATGGCCATTGAATCTTAAAAGTCATATTTTTACCATCAGTTATATTCATATGATTTTTCCCTTTTAATCTGTTAATGTAATAAAATATCTTGATAAAATCTGGCAATGTATCAAATTAATAGTAAACACAAATCAAGTAGAATTTAGTTTAGCACTACAGTGGTGGTTCCATAGGAAAAAAAAACTTATTTTCTAATATTTGGTGCAATTGCTTATATTTTTTGTTTATAGTTATACATTATGTTTATATTTATAAATAAGATCAGTCTACATCTCTCTTTTTTTTTTTGGCTACTGTCTTTATCAAGTTTTAGTTTTAAAGTTATTCTGGTTCGCAAAATATTTGGAGAGTTTTCCAGTTTTATGTTGGCCTGAAATAAAACATATTTAAAAATACATAACAACATTGAAAACAAGAAAGGAAAATTCTTAGGTGCCTGAACCACAAATGGAAACACAAAGCTAAAGTGACGAGTAGGAGTTTAAGCCAGAACTGAGTTTCCTACATGAAAGTGGGATTCATGCTGGGGCATCTATTTCAGGGGCCAAGGCTTAGAAAAAAATTTGCCTTACTAACTTGAGAAACTGCAAGAGTCTTATCATCTGCCTGAGGCCTTACCCGGAATAAAGAATTGCCTTAAGACATTAAAACACCAAGCCTGTGCGATGCTAGGGTGTGGAGTACAAAACACATTACCCTTATAAACTCAAGCCAAAAAGTTAACATTAAAATACATTTGACCTATAGGAGCTCTCAATAAAAGCAAAGGCTTTTGGGAATGCCTATATAGAACAACCTCTGCTGGAGAGGTACTCAGTCAAAAATTAGAAACATTTGCAAACTAATCACTATGAGGGAGATTCAGTAGATGCAACAGGAGAATAAACAATTCAAAACTAAAATCGAAAAATACAGTAACTGAGGGGCCAGCCCCATGGTGTAGGAGTTAAGTTTGGCATGCTCCACTTTGGCAGCCCAGGTTTGTGGGTTCGGGTCCTAGGCACAGACCTACACCACTCATCAGCAATGCTGTGGCAGTGACCCACATACAAAATAGAGGAAGATTGGTACAGATGTTAACTCTGGGCTAATCTTCCTCAAACCAAAAAAAAAAAAACAGGAAGATTGGCAACAGATGTTAGCTCAGGGTGAATCTTCCTCAGCAAAAAAGAAAGAAAGAAAAATACAGTAATTGAAATTAACAAATTCAATGGATAAATTAAATAGTAGACCAGCTAAAGAGAACCGATACTCTGGAAGAACAATGGAAAATATGAAAAAGACCTGGATATACACAAATAATGGGATAGGAGGGATCAATTTAGGTCTAAAAGGGGTTTCACGAGGAGAGAATAGAAAGAATGCTTTACACTGTATACAAAGAGTTAATGAAGGGGAAATTTCCAGAATAAAAACATGAATTTTCAGATTAAAATATCATGCTAAATCCCAAATGTAACAAATTAAATCACAACTGATAAATCATATTAAAATAAAACTGAATATCAGAGATTAAAAATAATTTTAAAACAACTTTTGATACATGGTATAACTTCTCCATATACCGTGTCCTCAACCTTTGCATATACTTCTTCCATTAACCACTTTATTCCTTCATTGCCTTAAGTAAATCGTGCTCTCACTTCAGGAGTGTGTTTCAGCAAACAGTAGGATCTGTTTGCTGAAGATATAGGTGACCTAGTTTCACAAGCACACTTAGAAACTATTGTTCTTCCAATTTTTTGTAAAAATCTCTGAGATTTGGCATCTTGTTATAGCACTCTTTCTACCTCTCACCATTGTTATTCATTTTCCTGGTTGTTGTTCATCAATAATTTATAAAGATTCATGAATAGAAAGTTCAATGAAATGTAAAATTTTGGTAACTCTGAAATATGTTCTCTTAAGATGTTCATCTAGTGTGATGGTCAACTGACTTCAGTCTATTTCAGTCACAATCTGGTCCTCTGTCATTTACCCAGTATTGCTCTATATTTTGAAACAGCAACTAATTCAGTAATACCAGACTTCATAATCTATTAATTCTTGCTAACATTGTCAATTACCTAACATTGAATTACCTTTCAATTCAATAATCCTTCCTTTTTCTTCCAAAACCTCAACCCTAGATCAACCTAATGTCTACAGTTGGTGATTACATGCCTAGACTACTAGCTCTACCTGGTTAAAATAATCCATAAGGATTAGTGCCCAATTCAGAGTTTCCATGTTCATCTGGGCTCTTGATATTGTCTGCCATTTCTTCCATATTTCTCCACGTAGCTCTTTCTTCTCATGCTCAAAATACTTTTATACCTTCACCACTCTCATCAAGTTTCTTACCCATCTTGGCCCTGTACTTATCTTTTACTTCATAGGAAATAGATGCTCAGTTGAGTTGAGTACATTAAATGTTATTCACATGGAAGAATGACACATTGAAAATTAAAATGTAAATGAACCTAGAGAAAGATGTGTAGTATTTATAATAGGTAATGGCTTACTTGTAATATAAAGAAAACAGACACAAATAAGAAAAAGATAAATATTTCCATTTAAAAATGGACAAAGTATATGAGCATCATATGATTGGTTGAATGAGATATCATTCTTGCATCTGTCAATCTATCCAACATTGGGCATGGGAGGGACTTGTTTGACAAGTGTACGAGGAAATTGCTACTATCTGCAGGTGGTGGGAATCAACAGGTCATACCAAACAGTTATACCAATTTAAATACATATTACCAGAATTTTACATTTTAATTCCACTTATAGGAACCCATCCAAAAAATTTGGAACTTATTTTTTTCTCCTAATGTTATAGAAAAAAGTAGAGATGGAATATAAAGCTAAAGACTGAAATTTGAATAACACCTATTTATAGGATCTGAGGTAAATGAAATAAACCAGTTAAGAGATGAAAGAGACTGTCAGGGAGGTAGGTGGGAAACTAGAAAGTGTAACATCAAGGAAATCAGGGAGGAGATGAAATTCTCACAGGACGTCAATAGTATCAACTTCTATAGAGAATAAATTAACATGATTTTTCAAATGGATGAAATGACCCATTTGAAAGCTGATTTTGGAATACTGTCAAGAACTTGTTTGACACCTGATATCATTTTTGGAAACTGTAAAATGCACCTGTTGCTCACCAACTAGTTAAACATCCATGAAGAGTAAATACACATACACATTCACTGTTGTTGCCTTTTTAAAGTCTCTCGTATTCAAATCAAAACCAAACGAGAGTGAGAGATCCCAAGTTTGAATCTCAAGCTTTTCACTAGGCGAGCTTGCATTGTTGTTTTGCTCTAGGCTGTCAAAATAAAATCTATTCAAGAAGTTGGCTGCTGCTATACAGATCGTCTGGAAAGTCTAGGGAAGGTCCCTGAGCTGCTGCTGGGAAAGGGAAATTGTCCTCTGGCCTGTGAGCTGGCATGTTTGTCTGCTGAGTGGCTTCAGTGGTTTCATTTGTTGCCGAAAGAGCCAAGAGAAAGGGGTAAATGGAACCGTAATCCACACTACAATGAACAGGAGCCGAGTGAGTGTTTTGTACGTATGCTGCCCCTTCTGGCACACCGAACTGATGCGCAGATTGTGTGGACGTTTAATCATCATTTAAATATAAGTGATCCAACCTTGGCATTCATTGGATTTTTATACAACTTGCTGATAACCCAAAGATGCCAGCACATACAACTCCAGATTATAATTTTCAAAGCATAGAGATGTCATGGCATGATATTCTTGTATCCTGTGTACATTTGTTGGATGCTCAGAGAGAGAAAGGACTAGATAGAATACCCAGAAACTAATTTCTGCTTTTAGTCAGACAATCTCTGATTAAGCACTGACTTCATTTCAAATCACAAAAATAGGTTGGAGGCATATCATGGTTTGGATCTCTGCGATTCAGATTGTTAGTTCAACACCAGGCACTGAAAATTCTCCCTTCTCTTTTAAGTCTTTTTTCATTGATCCTAAAGTGCTCAGAGAGAAAAAAAAAACAAAAAATAAATCATAGGAATATTCCATTAAAGATATCAAACTGATTAGCAAAGATAAAAAAAGTACTCAATCTATATGGAAATCTTATAAGGAAATATAGGGAAGTAGAATTCTTCTCTTTTGTAAGAGAGAAAATTGTCCTAAATCTTCTGGATGAAAATAGGAACCCAAAAACTTAATTCCTTGTTGACTTAGCAATCATACTTATAGGAATTTATCCTAAGGATCTAATAAGACAAGTGTCTAAATATCTAAGCATAAGGATAATTGTTGTAATACAGCTTATACTGTAAAAATTTAAACAACTTGAATGTTTAACAGTGATTGAATTGTATTCTATAAATATTGATTTAATCAGTCTTTCAAAATGTGTGAAAGCATAATTAACATGAGAACATGCATATGTTCTTTTTCTCGCTAACATTTTAATATGAAAAGTTTTCAAACTTACAGAAAAGTTGAACAAATTATACAAAGAACACCCACATAGCTACCACCTAGATGCTATAATTAACATTATTTATCTGTCCATCCCTGTCTCCATCCATCTTTTTTTAAATGCATTTCAAAGTAAGATGCAGACATCAGTTCATTTTTCCATAAACACTTTAGCATGCATATTATTTACTAGAGTCCAGTATCTGTTATTCTTTTCTTAGGTAAGATTTACATGCAATGAAATGTATAAATCTTAAGTGGACAGTTACTGACACATGCACACACCTGTGTATTCCAACCCCCTGTCAAGCGATAGAACATAATAACCACTGCAGAGAGTCCCCTCTTGCCCTTTGCTCACTCTCTGCCCCATTCTGCCAAGGCAATCACTTTTCTGATTTTTTTTTCCCTCATAGATGAGCTTTGCCTGCCCTAGAACTTCATATGAAAGAACTCACACGACATGTACTTTCTTGGGTAAAGTTTCTTTCACTCAGCGTTATTTTTTGAGATCTATCCATATTGTTGTGGATATAGGTGATTCGTTTTGTTTTTATTGCTGAGTAGTATTTCATTGTATAAGCACCATACTTTGTTTGTCCCTTCTTCTATTTATGGACACCTGGGCTAGGAAGCATGTAATGTGTTCTTAAATGAAAAGAAAAAGATTGCAAAATAGGGTAGGTCATATGGTTTCATATTTGTAAAAAACATGGACACTCGAGCATATATATATATACATATATATATGTATATATATATACACACACACACACATCACTGAAACGTCACAGTTTGGATCTCTGAGACTCAAAGAGTTGGATATATATACACGTATACACACATATACACGTATGTATATTGAGTACTGTCTATATAGAAAGCTCAGAGGATAGTCACCAACACTATAACAGAGTATAACAGGGTATTCCCCTGGTGGTAGAATTTGGGTGATTAACTTTTTTGCTTGCATAGTTTCTAGCTCTTCTACAATTAACATTCAATAACAATTTACCCCTTTTTCTTATTAGACTGCATGTGATGGGACTGTAGGGAGCTGAGATTAAAGAGAAAACACTGAGCTATAATATGAGTCTCTTTCCCTGAAATCAACTGAAAGAAGAGAAATGTAACCGCTTGGCTGGAAGAGCCATGACATGCTCATCTCCCCACAGAGAGGGGTTTGGTTACTGTGAAGTGACCAGAGGGCCATCTGTGGAGAAACAGCTTGTGAAAAACCCCTCTCTAAACAAAGACTCAGACTGCAGTCCTGCGCCTGGATTAGAAAGCCACCTCGTAAAATCTCCCAAAGTTATTTTTTCCCTACTTTGCAAAGATTGTGAATTAACCTTTTGTTCTTTCCTAAGGAGAACAGGGTGAAGAAAAAAAATGGAATATTTTACTAAAGGTGATCAAGAATAAAGAGTACCATGGGAGAGGGAAGATCTGAGTTCATATGAAAGGATAAAAAGATAATGCTAACTAAATGCATTACCTCAAATCTTTAAAGCCACGTGAGGTACACCGGGTAAGTTTAATTTCACCGGCCAAGTGGGAATAGTTAAGTGACGTGACTTCACAGAAATCATAGAAAGTGGTAGCTTAGAACACTGGTGCCTTTATTCATAAACCCAAGATGTTCCTGCTATATCTGCTGAGGACTCTCAACTATATCACCATATTTAAAACATTTTTTTAAAGTTATATCTTAATTTTAGGCCTGATGAGATTTATTTGTCATTAAAGCCAAAAGGCAAAAGAAGTTGTTCAAAATAGACAATTACCTCAATGGTCTTCAGAAGAATCCCAAGAGGAGAAAAGAGCATCTCACCTTCTGTACTCAAGCCTTCCTGAGGAGCCCAGGTAGTTCAGTTCCCTGTTCTTGGAAACGAGATCGGGGTCTGAAGAGTGAGCCCTGATTCCTCTCTCTCCCTTCTCTTGCTCAGAAGGGAAGTGATAGAGTACAGGATTATTGGTGAGGCAGGAACAGAACCCAGACATTCCCACTTTTGATTTGAGTCAAGCTATTGGATGAGGATTAGGCAGGGTCACTTGAGGGCCAGTGGACACCTCTGTTCCATGGGAACCACGGTCTCCCTCTACATTTATTCCTCGTTATGCAAAAGAGTCCAGTGAGGTCTTTTTTTGACCCACTGTGTGAGCCTCAGAGAGCAGCCCTTGCCGCCACAGGAAGACCAACGGATCCTGCAGTTCTATGGGCCTGGTAGAAAGACCATTTGGCAGAGTAGGCAGAGCACTGGATGTGGAGTCAGAAGATGACTTTGAATCCTGGCCCTACCCAAGGGGTCAGGGCTCTTAAACTCTGTAAGTCTTAGTTTCCTAATACGGGTAGAAACTCAAATAAAATACTTATCATGTTAAAGCACTTGCTATAGATCCTAGTTTTAACATCCCCAATTAGAATAATGAACTTAGATTTTTTGTAAGCACTCATTTGTTTAACACTTTGTGCTAGGGATTGATCACTATATGAAGACAGTTTAATAACTGCAAATCTAGACTCTAGAGTTAGGCTGTCTCAATTTGAATCCCAGCTCCACTACTGATTATCGACAAGAGATTGGGAGGTTATTTAATCTCTCTGCTAAGTTTTCTTATCTGTAAAATGAGGATGATAAAACTGCCTTCCTCATGGGGTTATTATGAGTATTAAATGAGTTGATATATGTAAAGCACTTTGGACAGCTCCTGGTCCGTGGTAAGTACCATATATTTGGTTATTATTAGTATCATTAGACACAAAATCTGCTTAAAGACAGGAATAATTACAAAGATGAGAATTACAGAGATGAGTTATTTTGATGGAAGTATGGGTACAAAGGAAGCAGGGCCAATTTGTATATGGGCTAGAAAGTTAACCTACCTTATCTGACATCAGAATGAATCAACCAGCCAAAATAGCTATGTGTCACCACCCAAAGAAAGGTGAAGCCATTAATCTGTCCAGGTCTGGGCTGGTGCAGGGTCCCGTGCTGGAGTGTGGTTAACCAGGGCCACAGAGTTCCTGAATGGATCCCTTAGACTCCATCAGCCACTGCAAGTAGCAGCTTGAGGAGGGTGAGATGGGGAAGGGTCGCAGGGAAAGGGCTGTAGGCTCTTCATAGTTAACTCTGGGGCAGACTTCTCTGGCCCAGTCTGGCTGTCTGTATAATCCTTTCTCTTCTCAGAAGCACAGCAATCTGTTCCGACTTTTTCCATTGCACCTCCCTATTCTTTTTTCCAGATTTATTTCTCCTGGGGGAGAAATTAGGAAAAATAAAAGAATTGCACAACTTTTCCCCTTTCTGTCTTCTCTAAAATTATACTCATGTACTGGCCACAAAACACCAGTAACTCAAAAACAGGAGTCTGCCAAGAGTCAGTGCCGGGATAGAGAACACACACTAGGACCAGTTGGAGAAGGCAGGACAAGATCAAGAAAGCAAGCCAGAGTCGGAGACCAGCTGTCAGTCCTGAAATTTCTAAGATCTGACTGGGAATAAATACCTGAGAGCAAAGACAAAACAAAAAAGGAAAACAAAAAAGAAAGAACCAGCAGAGGCAAAAGGTGACAGTGGAAGAATTATTGAATTATTTCTAGGTGATATTTTAAGAAATAGAATCATCTTTAAAAAAAAATAGAATCAGGCTGCATTCACAGTTATCCTGTGGGACTTCTTAAAGATGTCAATTAGCTGGGTTTGACAGAAATAACGTTTTTTTTTCTACTAGTTACTTTGGGGAAGAAAGTTCCAGACTCCTAAGAAAGAATTAAAAATATACTTGTATTTTGAAGGAAGAGAAAGATTCTCGGGTCTTTGTTTGTTTTTTACCTATATGCAATTAACCATTTATGGAACAGACAGCCCATGTGGAGAAGGCCAAAGAAACATGAGGTTGAGTCAAGCAGCATAGCCAGAGGGCTGGGGTGTCTGGAGGTGGGATGAAACACCCTCCATGGCATCAGGATGGAGTCTCATCTCTCTCTTGGCTCAGCTGGACACCTGGAGCTTGTTCTCTATAGGACCACCCATTTATAGTTGCACACGCTTTCCCCTTCCAAACTCCACTGCTGTTCTTGATGTCAAGGATCCAACCTCTTTTTAAAGAAGCCTTATGGCTGTCTTGGGCCATTGAAAAGAGGAAAGTTCCTATTGGGGACAGTTCAGATAGCACTGGGCAAAGTCTTAGGGCACAGACATTCTTCCTGCTGAATGATCAACAGGTGATAAGTGGGCATCTCTAGATAAGGCCTTTCCCTTTATGATAGCCAGGAGAACAAGCAAGGTAGTCCTCTAGAGATGTGTACAGAGCTGTCTTAAATGTAGTGGACTCTGCAATTATTGGCTCAGCTCAAGATGGACAGCAATCTCTCTGGCAGAGGTGATGCCAGCTCCCAAATCCTGTGCATTTGGTCCCCTTCAGGTGTGGGGGGGTCCATTGACCTCCTCCCAGGTCATGCTTTCTCCCCATTCCAGCCCCATCTTCCCTTATGGGCAGATAGGGGTCTGGTTTTTCATCTAATCCCCTTCTAAGCTATGATTAAAGTCATAAACTATCGTTGATTCCTTCGGGGCTTAGTTCTTTTTACTCTCAAATTTTGTGTTGACAGTGTTCTTAAAAAAAAAAAAAAAAACTCATAAATTTCTTCACCATTTGTCAGGCCAGCTAGCTGATAGTTGTGCTTGATCTTCATTTCTGTTCTCCAGCCCCATGCTCCCATTTCTCCAACTCCAGATATATCAGAACATGTTCTGCCTTTGGTCTCTTTCACACAGCTCACCTTATATGAATACATTGAGATCTAGTGACCCTTGCACACGAACCTGATAAAAATGACCTCCTGCTGTAAGTTCAGGCATAGCCTCCCAAGAAAATAGCTCCTGTGGACAGAGAGCTATATAAAGTTCAATGAAATCCCGTATGTTTAAAATTCAATTTCTCCAGAATTAGTAGGTGATATTTTCAAATATTGGATTTCTTTCTTATTGGGTCAGCATAATCTACTTTAGGCCCTGGGCCCAGGGCCCCATTATAACACACCCAAGCATTTTCACCTCTATCTCAGTGTCCTTAAAGTCAAGTCTTTTTCCTTCCTTATTCCAACCCCAATTCAAAGGAATTAAGGCAGTTTCTCTACCCACAGATCCCCAAACTGCCATGGCACTCCAACCTTTTGGTAGATTCAACATTTGAGGATTTAGAGAATTTAAGAAGTGGAGGATAAGATGAAAGAGGAAACAAGGAAAGACTTCAAAAGGACGCGTTCCTGCTTAGACAGTGAGCAAACAGCATTAGAAGTCAACACCTCAGAAGTGAAACACCTCAGATCCATGTTGGAGTGAGTGTGAATGTGGGTAGCTGAGTAAAAGGCATCTAGTCACTTATTCT
Source organism: Tapirus indicus (assembly GCA_031878705.1). Lineage (NCBI taxonomy): Eukaryota > Metazoa > Chordata > Mammalia > Perissodactyla > Tapiridae > Tapirus > Tapirus indicus. The sequence goes on from CM062917.1 coordinate 79,310,280, forward strand.
AGCTCTCAAGCCATAGCCTCTCTCTTTTCCCCCATGCTCTCTTTTGTCAGCCCCAGTGTCCCTAATGATTCCCTTCATGTGGGCAATTAAGAGTCTTACCAGTTCCCTGTTCACATCCCTGTGCAAAGCAAGTTCTGACTAGCATAATTAGGAGGCCCTGACACTGGCTTGTCCACTGAGAAACTGAGCAGGGTCAAAAGCTCTATAGTTCCTCAGATTGAGGGGCCTGTGAGTATTTCAAATCCCACCTTTATCGTGTAAACTTTCACTTTCAGAGAATATTTTTAAAGGACGTTATTGCTGTAGGTGATTCCGGTTTGGGTCAGTGTGAGAAAGGAAAGTTCTGCCCCAGCTCATTGCTTTAACTGCCTTGGAGTACGGCTTCAGGCCTTGGTCAGGAAGAGTCCAGAAGCCCATGTTTTCTTTTTTGTTCACTCCAAGGACTATTTAGAAATGTAGTGGTTGTGATTTGCTGAATCTTTTTGAAAACATTTTCTAGAAATTTTAGCTTGGGGTTAAATGCACTACATGTGGGAACCCCTGATCTGTGAGCTGAAAAGAAATATGCTTTTCCAAGAGAAATGGGAAAAATTCTTTAGCACAGACCTCCTCGTGGTGCTGACCCAATTTGGGCATGGTATAACACATCGTAGATTTAGACCAGTGATGTTCATTCTAGCTATTGACCATGAGTTCCTTTACTCAACTGACAGAATAGTCCAAATTCAAGCCAGGGCACTTGTTTCAACACAATAAACACTGCAGTAACAAAGTGTTTACATTCCCCTTATAAACTAACTAATTTGAATGTATTGCTTAAGCAAACATTTGAAGTTTCATATTTTGTAAATTAGGATGTACCTAGGAAAGTAGTGAAACGTAACATCATAAAAGCATTCCCCAAATTTTAGAATGAAAAGGAACCTTATAAATAAATAAATTGAACCCTAAAAAGTGAAGGTTAGACTAAAGTAATGGGTTCACCATCATTATAGGTATCAAAACACTACAACCCATTCTGATTTCTATTTTGTCCTCTTTAAACTATGAAATATTTCAAACACATAGAAAATAATGGAGAAGAACATAATCTAACATTCTTGATATCAAGTTTTACCATATTTTAGGCAATGATTGTTTAATCTGAATTTTGAAACTCTATGCACCCTCACTGATCCTATTTCTCTGTCTGCCTTCTCAGAGTTAACCATTCTTCTCAATATGCTGTTCATATTTCCAGATATGTTATAAATAATATTCAATTAACCATAAATATATGTACAATATTATTTTTCATGTATCAAAACATTTTTCTGTTTGTAACTTTTGTCTTTGTGTTTTCTGCAATGTTGGAATTCTATATAACGAAGAATATTTAAAAAATGCTGAAGACCAGCCATACACTGAGAGAAAATATTTGTCAAAGACACATCTCACAAAAGACTATTATTCAAAATATACAAAGAACTCTTAAAACTCAACAATAAAGAAAACAAACAACCTGATTAAAAAATGGGCCAAAGACATCTATAGCACCTCACCACAAAAGATATACAGATGGCAAACAAGCACATGAAAAGATGCTCCACATTATATATCATCAGGGAAATGCAAATTAGAGCAACAACAATGAAATATCACTGCACACCTATTAGGATGGCCAAAATCTGGAACACTGACACCACCAAGTGCTGGTGACGATGTGGAGCCACAAGAACTCTTATTCATTGCTGATGGGAATGCAAAATGGCACAGTTCCTTTGGAAGAGCACTTGGCAGTTTCTTACAAAACTAAACATACTCTCATAGGATCCAGCAATTGTGCTGCTTGGTATTTACCCAAATATTTTCAACAAAACTTAAGTCCACACAAAAACCTGCACATGATGTTTACAGCAGCTTTATTCATAATTGCCAAAAATTGGAAACAAGCAAGATGTCCTTTAGGAGGTCAATGGATAAGTAAACTGAGGTACATAGGGACAATGGAATATTACTCAGCGGTAAAAGGAAATGAGCTATCAAGCCATGAAAAGACATAGAGGGACCTTAAATGCATATTAGTAAGTGAAAGAAGCCAATCTGAAAGGCTACATACTGTATGACTCCAACTATATGACATAGTGGAAAAGGCAAAACCATGGAGAGAGTAAAAAGATCAGTGGCTGCTAGGGTTTTGGGGGTGGGAGGATGAATAAGCAGAGCACAGAAGATTTTTAGGGCAATGCAAATATTCTGTATGACACCATAATGATGGATATATGTACTTTAACATTTGTCCAAATTCATAGAATGTAAAACACCAAGAGTGAAACCTTAATGTAAACTATGGACTTGGCATGATTATGATGTGTCAAGGTAGCGTTCATCAACTGTAACAAATGTACCACTCTGGTGGGAGATGTTGATAATGGGAGAGGCTATTCATGTGTGGGGGCTAAGGGTATATGCGGGTGTCTGAACCTTCCACTCAATTTTGCTGTAAACCTAAAACTGCTCTAAAAATATAAAGTCTTAATTGAAAAAAAGTCTTTAAAAAAGTTAATCCTGATTAGCAAAAAGAAAAAATACTGATGATAATACTGACATCATATATATGTATAATATATTTATATTGAAGCATTAATGATGTATAAATGGCTTATCATTTTTATTTTCTGGCTGGAGCTACTAGGTAGATAAGATATGAGAACCCAAGATATGAGATTTCCAGAAAGTGAATATGAACATCAATATTTAAGAGATGGATGGAACAGCCCACAAAGAAGTCAGAAGGAACAGAAGTGCAAAAGAAAAGCAGAAGAATGTGATGTTATCATAGAGCATCCTCAAACTATTAGAATAGTTAACAGTGTCAAAAGTGACAGACACTGTTTTAGGGAATATTATGAGAACATTCAGAGTTTTCACGTATGAAGGAATGAGGGAAACTGAAGACTTTATTTTACCACAAGACATGCAAGCATTCAACCCTTTGCTCAGCCCACAGTCCCAAAGGCACACAATTAAGTTCTTTCATTTAGAGAAATTTACGGGAGAGTATCCAGAATACAAGAATTTCAGACTTTATAATTCTTTACATGAATAATCTCTATAAAATGGTTCAGAATACAATTTCTCCTTGTCTATCATTTCCAACTATAACATCGTTTATCAAAACTAAACCCTGTATAAATCCTGACCCACTATGTTGTGTTGCCTCCTCCAAAAGAAACTTGAGTTTGGGTTTAAAGCCAGTTGGAATTCCAACATCAGCACTTATTAGCTGTGTAACATTGGGCAAGTTACTTAACCACTGTGAGCTTCAGTTTCCTCTTTCTTAAGCGGAAATGATAGGGTTGCTTTGAGGATAAGTCAGTAATGCATGTAATAAGCGCTTAATGAGTTACAATAATGCTAAGGCTCTCATAATATATTTTAAAATAACATTGTTTTTGCTTTTGTTCCTCTTCCTCTCAATACCTGTATCCAGGTCTTTCATGTTTGAAAAGTACCTTGTAACCATGCTGTGACTCACATACATTTACTATAACTGCTATTAGTATAAACAATGTGACATCTCCTCGACAAAATTGGGCCCCCGCCCTTCATGGAAGTTTTTTTTATTTTTTACCCTCAACACTTCAGCGGTATCTGGCTCCTAGTAATATGCCACATTAATGAATTGAAGGACAAAATCATGATCTTGCACATTTGCAAGAGCTTGTACTTTACTTGCAATCTTGACAGATGCAGAAAATGTACACGATGAAATTCAACATTCATTTATGATTAAAAAAATACCCTTAGCAAACCAGGTAAGAACAACATTCAATAATCTAATAATGAATATCTACAAAAAACAAACAGACAAAACTTCAGCAAATATACATAGTGATGAAATAATGAAATGTATTCTCTTTGAAATTGGGAACAAGGCAAGGATGTTATCACTTTTGTTCAACAATTGCTCAAATTCATAGTAATTCACTAAGGCAACAAAAAAGACAGAAAAAAGTATAAAGTTTGAAAATGAAAACACAAAAGTAAACTTCTACTATATGCAGATAATATGATTATATATGAAGAAAATTTAAAATAATTCACAGATAAATCATGAGACTTAAAGAGTGTTTTGCAAGACTGCTGTATATGAAATCAATATTTAAAAATCAGTTCATTTCTGTATATCAGAAAGTGTTAGGAAATGAGATTTAACAAAACTTTTTATGATAGCATTGTGACATCGTATACCTAGGAATAAATCTAACTAAAGTTGTGCTAGACTTCAATACAGAGTACTGAAAACACTAAGAGAAATTAAAGAAAACCTAAATCTAAGTTGTGTTATAAAATAGCAATAGATTGGAACAGTCAACCTTATACATATGTCAATATGAAATGATGTAATCTAAACTCATGGATTTTGTTTTTAATTTGACAAACTGATTCTAAAGTTTATAAGGAAATGCAAAGGACTTAAAAGAGCCAAGACTTTCTTAAGTCTTAAGCTGTTGGGTCTTTGGGGACAATTTTTATAGGCCAATCATATCAGTTGAATTTATCTACTAAACCCCTAATTTCAACTGGTAGGGTTTCGGGGATAAAGAGGGACAATGTGATATAAGCAGTAGATACATCCCTGCTAGCTCCCAATCCTGGTAACCAAGTGCTATGAGTATATAACCAGCCAAGTTGTCAGGATGATTAAAACTTCAAAGGAAGCTGAAATAGCAAATGGAGGAGAACCTGTAGTCCAAGTGTCGCAAGTGGGAGTCCCACCGCTGGAATGTGGGATGATAACACTGGGGAGGAAGTAAGGTCTGAGGCTGTCTCAAGTGCCTGCCCAATTGGCAGTTGGTGACTTTTCAATTATAAATTAAATAAATGCCAGAAGTGTGGTTGTAGGAAGATGAGAGAATGAAGCCTTCAGCTTCCCTGACTCAACTTTCTGTGTGGTAGGGGCTAAAAATACAGGAGCTGACTACAAGGCAAGTGAAGTTTTTCAGGCCTATGTTATTGCTTTTAATTCAGAAAAATTCTGCTTTTAGGTGCAAGTTAATCTTTTTATTCTTACAGACAGTTCTCCTGCCTTTTGAAAAGAGCTAGACCAGGCTTGCATTCAACTAGTTGGTGTAAAGTATTCTGAGCTGTTTGAGACTTTTTTTTTAATTGTGATGAGATGATAAGGTTTCAAATAATTTTCTACTTGGAAAAGTAGAGAATTTTAAAGTAGAGCATTAAGGGTACCTAATGGAGATATGGATAATTTATTGGTAAAATATGAAAAATTATTTTGACATGATTTTTTAAAGGAAAATGTAAACTTGCTGGATGAGAACTGGGGAAAAGCAATAGAGAGAAATAAGCTGGAAAAAATGGATTTTAAAAATGTTTTCTACTAAATGGAAAGTACAGACATCAGCTTCAGGTATAGTTGGATCCAGATGCTCTCACAGTATGACCAGAAAACTATCTATATTCGTCTCTTATCCCTGAGTTTCTTTGCATTATCTTCATTCTCTGAAAGACTCTTCTCACCTGATGGTAAAGATAGACACGAGTAATTCAAGTCTTCATTCTACCACCTTCATGACTCCAGCAAAACAAACGCACCCCTTTTCTGATGGCATCAGTACAAGTTTTTGGGTTGACTCTAGTTTTCCAGACCTGTGTGACTGGGGCTGGGGTCAGCCCCACCTAAATAACACCACCGACAAAAAATGTGGGAGTTTCCCCAAAGTGGTGTTACGTGGATGAACATTTTTTCCACTGCAAAATAATTGTCCACTAAATGGAGCTGTGATAAACATCTTCGCTTAGAAAGCATTTTCCATGCTTCTCACATCACCAATCTTGCCAATATACCTGTCTTGCTCTTAGAAGACACTTGAGTTGTCTTCACTACTGAAGTCCACCTCCTTTTTAGGTGTTCACACTTCCAGATAGCTAGAGGCCACTGGAAACTGAGGTGTACCATGTTTTTTCCACGGCAATTTTGGTGATTTTAAACCAGTGGTATTTTTCAAGTTGCCATTTTTCTATTTAATAAAGTACTTAATATATGTGAATTTTAAAGATGTGGCCCATAATTATTTGGCTCACATTTGGGGCTACTTCTATCCCCTAAAGTATTCTTAATGAGCTACCTTAATTCCAAAAGTAAACTTCCCCGCCACCAAGTCATTCAACAACCATTTACTAGGTGCTTACCAGTTATGCTGTAATTCTTTAGGCACAAGGTATGTTAATTCACCATCAAATTAGTGTCTCTGTCCACAAGATCCCAGTGAATCTAATTTCCCCAAGTTCAGATATATCTCTTCTCTCCCTAATCTAGGCTTAGATTTGCCCCATGTAGGAAATTTAAATTTTGTCAACAGAAGTTTAATATTTCTTGTTAACCAAAGCTATATGTGAAGGTAAATTCCGATAAGTGTGGTCTGATAACAAGTGACACTATTCATAGCAAACAGCACAGGCCAGCTGCAGTTTTTAGTCCTATTTCAGTAAATAGAGCATGCATATGAACTCGGACGCTCAAGCAAGCTTTCCACAACTTAATTAAAATAGTAAATGTGATAAACCCCTTAAAACTAGCCTATGTGTCAGAAACTCTAACCAAAGTGGTGCTTCCAGGCACTGTTCTTGAAACAACTTAAAGAAAAATGTTTTGTCTTCTGTTATCCCTCTTTTTTAGGAAGAAGCAAAAGTCAACTTAATGAATAGGAGACAACTGGAGATGGTTTATAAGGATGGAGTCCAAAGGTAGGTTGGAGTTTGTAGCAAATAGAATTTATTTCCCTTTGTCTCCAGTGTGACCTGCTTAGGCTCTTGATGGCAGCCAGTATTCTTAGTTATCTGAAGGGCAAGAAAACCTGAAGACAACTAGAAGAATCCAAGTCACATGATCTAAAACATAGAGTTGTGACCATAAATACAAACACAGTCAAGAACTCCCCCAAACCCTGGCATTTCTGAAAACAAGTACAGCCAAGTACTAGGGCTGGCAGTGGGTGTGTGGGTGACACCCTGGACTGACCACCTCAAGGGTGATCAGTTCTGTCAGGCTGCACTGACGCATGTCTTGTTTCAGGCACGAGCTTTCCTTTGAGGCCTCTGGTGAACCCTTGGAGCTGCCTAACTGGCTGACCTGGGAAATCCACACCAAATGGCCAAGGTACCAGAAGGGGATTGGGTTTGAACTTTTGGCCATCTGCGTGCAATCTCCACTCCATTCTGGGAAGCAGGCAAAGAGCTCATTTCCTTTGAAAAGCTGAGAAAAGGGTTTCCAAGGAAACACAAAAGCCAAGGTCAGTTTAGATTCAGAAAGTCACTGCACCAAAGAATCCATGAACCTCTCCCTGCAGAAATGGGGGGTGGGGGGAATTCTGGGTCAAGCTCGTTCTTAGACATGTGCAAAATAGATCACCCAAGAGGTGGCTCCTCCTGAGCAAAATGTCCTGCTTTCCTTCTGCCTTCCTGTGTTTGCAACTCTGGACCCAGGAGCAAACTGATGACGCCAGGCTAAGGGCAGAGAGGACCATTCCTATTCACTGTGGACCATCCTATTCATTCATCTACGACTGCAGATATCAGGAGAGAAATCTATTAAATTCAAAGACTTCACCTGTGGCTGTTATATGCAAAGCACTTCTGAAGGCAAAACATAGGGGAGGAGTTGACAAATAAAAACAGCCAACTTACTAAAGCATTTTTTATCCGTCTTCCTTTTACACTTGGACAATATGACAAATTCAGGCAGAGGTGCCCTGGGGATTTCTTGGAATAATTCATAAGCAAATGGCTTTGCTGTCATAATACTACTCCCGATGGCCCGCAGTCTAAGCCTCCTTTCCCTGTTGTGCCCCTGATATTGTTTATTCTTTCTCACTGTTATGTGACTTGCCTTTTCAGCTCTCTCCTCCAAATAACACAAATTTTAGATTAAGGCTTTGACATCTATTAAAAGACAAGTTCTCCTTCAGGTAGTAATATACTTGATTACTGTTTTCACTTACCATGTGAAGTTTAGTATCCTATCAGCTGGGCCCAAAATAACCCCAACCAAGTTCACCAGTTTGCAGACTGTAGACTAAATATGGCCTTTAGTTATTATGTTTGGCTGGCCCAGTGATTTTTTTGTTTTGTTTTGTCTTGGTTTTGTTTGGTTTTGTTTTGTAATTGAATTTGAATGACTTTTGGCGGAAGATTCTTTCTCAAATTCCATAGACCCCACCCCTCTCTATTGACATGAACCTTGTAGACATTTGATTTTGTGATGCCTGCCCTGTCTAGTAAGTGGTGATAGCAGGCATCTATGTCTCATTCCCAATCTCATGATGAAAGTTTTCGACATTTTACCTCTAAATGTGATAAGATTCTTTTTTTGTTTGTATTTGTATTTTTTTGAGATGTTCCTTATTAGATAAAGAAGACTTTTCCATTCTAGTGCACTTTAAGTCATTACCCTGAATAGGTGTTGAATTCTATCAAATGCTTTTCCTCTCTCTATTGAGATGATTATATTATTTTTCTTCCATTTTTTTCTGTTAATTGCTAAACTACATTGCTTGATTGTCAAATGTTAATTCAATATTATATTCTCAGAAAAGCTCCATCTTGGTTGTGATATATTACCCTTTTATACAGAGCTTTATTGTGATTGCGTTTATTTTGTTTTGAGAGCTTAGTTTTTAATTTTCCTTTTTAGGAAAGGTAATGTCCTCATTGGGTTGTGGAAGTCAAGGAAATGCTTGGCTCATCACAGAAGCTGGGAGGGGTTTCCTCTTCTCTATTCTCTGAAAGACCCTGAGTAAAATGTATGTTATTTCACATTGTGGGAAGGGTTTTAATTTCAAATTCAATTTCTTTAATAGATATAGAACTATAATCTTCTTTTTCTTCACGTGACACTTCAGTAATTTGAATTTTTCTAGAAACTTGAGCTTTTTTAAAAAGAAATTTCAAGTTAACTGGTGTAGTGTTCTAAAAATAGCCTCTTATTACCTTCTTGATGCCTCCATGATTTCTAATGATGTCTCCTTCTGCATTTCTGATACTGGTAGTTTGAATGTTTTCCCTATTTTTCTTTAGTCCTGCTAGGAGTTTATTGATTTTATTAATCTTTTCTCAGAACTAACTTTTGCCTTTATTTTCTCTGTTATATGTTTGTTTTTAACTTAATTACTTTTAATTTACAATAACTCAGATATGGTTGCACCATAAGACATAATTAAGCATCCAGATGTTTGCAACTATGTGTAGAATCGTCATGAGTGTGATAGATACAGACTCTGACAATCCAAGTGTGTTGTGTAGGTGGCCCAAATATCATGAGCAGCATTGCTGTCAGTGATGTGGTTTTCTGAGATGGTGAACAGCTTGTGGAATCATCCTAATCAAGCCAAATACAGTCTTCTCTCAATTTAGTTATTACTGGAAGATTAACGTATATTAAAACTGTACAGAAGAGGGCCGGCCCGGTGGCGCAGCGGTTTAGTCCGCGCTTGGCAGCCCGGGGTTCGCTGGTTCGGATCCTGGGCGCCCGCAGACGAACTGCCTGTCAGCCATGCCGTGGCGGCGTCCCATATAAAGTGGAGGAAGATGGGCACGGATGTTAGCCCAGGGCCAGTCTTCCTCGGCAAAAAGAGGAGGATTAGCAACGGATGTTAGCTCAGGGCTGGTCTTCCTCACCAAAAAAAAAAAAAAAAAAAAAAACTGTACAGAAATATTTTGTGTTAATATAAAAGAAGTTAGGCTCTAGGTAGATTTTTTTCATCCATGTAAATATCCAGCAAGGCAATTTGAAGTTGTGTAGGATGTGGGACAATATTTGATTGCAGGACATCTTGTATCCCTCACCCCTCTCACTGAATGTCCATAGTGTTACCCAATCACTGTGACAAAAGGGAAAAAAAAGCCTCCTAAAATTTCCAAAATGCCCTTGCATGGCTGTACCATCCCCATTGAGGTATAACCACTATTGTAAGGGGGAAGTCATTTGGCAGATTACCCTCACTTTTTCTTTGTCAAAAATGGATCTTTCTTTAACTCCTCCATCTCCACTATCATTCAGGGTTGACTACCGAGCTCCACTTTGTCTCTCCTGCTCAGACATGTGTGACTTCCCGGGGCTGCCCTAACAGAGGCTTCCTCCAGGCTGTATTCCATCCATTCCTACTATGTAATAGCACTTACTCACCACCCCTACAGCGATGCTAGAGCAGGATCTGTTCCCAGCCTGTGTGGCAGCCTTGATTTTGGTCTCTCTAAAGCTGCTGTGGGCATGCTTCTACCCCACTTCTTCAGCTGGGCCATCCTGGACTGACTTCCAGTGTAGCCTGAGCCCTTCAATCCAGCAGGTGGTCACCTCAGCATAAGGCTCCCTCCCTGGAGGTCCCAGGGGATTTTCCAGATCCAAAATTGGCATCAGGGCTGAGTGGAGGCACAGTATGTCCTGATTGGGTTTGGTACTCCAGTTCATTACATATTTTAGGAGCACTGCCTGGATTATTTGTCAGCTTCAAATTCCTTCACCCATGCTTTAACCTAGTTGCTGCTTCTGTCTCTTTCAGCCCTTAACTACCTCCTTTATTGGGCCAATGTGGTATCATGTACCAATTACAAAACCGATATTTTCTACGCTAGTAGCAAATTCTAGGATGATGTTAACCCACCAAATTATAGGGGCTGCAGCTTCCAGTCCCTTAACTAGCTGGGATTTCCCTGCCACTGGGTCCCTGACACTGATGGATTCAACATGTGTTTGATACTGGGGCCCTCAGTTCAGGGACCTGTGACACTGCCTGCTTTGAGACAGTTTTCCTCCTCTAAGCACACCTACCCAGATTACGCATCAAGTCTTTTCTGATCTTTTCTTTGACACAAGTTGCTGATTACCTGCCAAGCTGGAGGTGAGGCTATTTTCATCAGTGATGTGACCAGGGGCTCTCTGCTGCCAGGCTGCTCAGGTACTGACCTGACTTGATGAAACTCCTCGTTGTGTTGAAACTCCTCCTTCTAATGAAAGTCCTACCAGCCGTGCCCCTGTAGACCCAGAGAGTCCATAGCCAAGCAAACCATGTCCCAGCTGCTCACCAGTGCACTGCCAAAGTAGGATTGAAAAGGAGCCTGACCTTTGCAGGAGTACTCATTTTTTGTTTTGTTTTGGTTATGCTTTCCTCTTTCCTGCTATGAGCCAGCAGTAATTGTCAGAGGGACATATGTAACCAATTTTAACATAACTAACAAATGGAACATATGTAAACCAATTTTAGCATAACTAACAAGTGGTCAACAAATGGTCCGTCAAACTTACCCTGAGCATAGATGTGGTATAACAAGATGAGACAGACCTGGGGAAAGCATTTTTCTATAAAAGATCCTCTATATCTACGCAGCTGTTCTGATATCTGATCTTGATTGCACCTACATTGGCATCAACCTTGTTCCTGTGTGTTTCTGCATTTCTGTTACTGTCCTGATCTTCCTGCATCCTAATATTTTTCTATACTCTGGGATTCTTACTCCACCTCCCCACTTACCAGGATTGGCACTACTCTTCCTCTGTCAAATGCAGATAAATCCAAGCATGAGTGGAGAAGCACATGTGAGTGGTCTGTGTGAAAGGTTGGTCTCATTCTAACTTTGGCCACAACCTGACTCCTTTGTGTGTGGAATGCTCCTAAGTTAAGTGCTTGACACAGGTAGTGCCAACAGTGTATTGTAAAATAAGAACACGCATAGAAGGGACTCTGGGGAATATCAGTGTGTATAAGCTACAAAGACACTGACTAAAACTTTTCTTTGTAAATATTTTCTTTATAGTTAGTCACTAAAAATTACAGAGCTTCAGTCACTAAAAATGTATTTCTTATGCATAATCATTGAAACCAGAAATGTAACCTGGTTCTGAAATTGAAACAGAATGTTTTATTCTGGTTTTCTTCATGGGAAATGACTGACTTTGGTAGAGTAGAAATAGAAAGTTAGAAGCTTATGAAGAAGAACTGAAGATGCATCATGCTCAAAACATCAAATCAAATCAAAATTTGCTTTGATAAATCAAATTTCGTATATAAAATTTAAAATGGCTAAAGAGTATTGTAGCATTGACTTTGTGAAGAACTAAGCTATATCTGAATTAAACTTTTGGCTACTCAAAAGCTTTCTGAAATATCTGGTCAAAGGGATAAATTCTCAAATGCAGAGATGGTTCCAGATGCCCTGTGGGGTCACAGTTCCAGACCACATTCATCTTCTGTCAATGCTCTTGTATATTCTCTGGCTCAGTCACCAGTAGCCACACCAGATATCTGAGGAAATTTTTTCTTGTTTGACAGAAAACCTATTCAAGAGAGATTATGTACAAAAAAAGTACCTATTTCCATCCAACTTCTGAAGACTTTTCCCATTAATATGCTGTGAGGCGAACACAGAAAAGTCTGCCGTGGAAAGTGAATAAAGTACTCCTTTTAAGGAGCACAAACTGGGAGATTAGGAAGGGGAATTTAAAACATACTAAGATTCCACTTCTGGGAATTTTCACACCTCATATTTCCTTAATATAAAGATATACATTCAAAACACATGTTTAAAAGAGAAAAAAACAACAAAAACATATATGCAACAGAAAATTGGTTCAGTACATGAGTCCTTCATGTAACCGAACACTGTATTATCACAGTTCTTAATATATATTTGTACTAAATGTCATTGAAAATATTCACAAAAGAACATTGAGTGAAAAAAATAAGTTATGGAACATACTTAGTCAAATTTTTTAAAAATGTATTTATTCATGTGTTCATACAAAATCTGGATAGAGATACATCAGTGTGTAATAATGGTGATTATCTCTGAATGGTGGCGTTTTAGGCAATTTTTGTTTTTTTGCTTTACTGATTCTAATTTTTCTGCAATGAACTTGGATTGATTATATAATAAATATGCTGAATACAGTAAAAAGTATAATATTTCCCAGTGTCCCTCTAGTCAATGAGATGACTGGTGGGAATGAAAGTAGGTCCACAGTGTTTTAGAGCGGCTTCATGGGCCTTGTAACCGTTGCCTAAACTGCCAGCTTTCTTGCTTTGGAAACTTCTGTCCTACATTAAATGCTGGATGAGTTGACTGTTGCTGGCTTTAGCTTTTACTATAAATGAAATGGGCTCATTTTATCATGTAGTTTGAATGAAATTTACAATCTAGATATGGCTGGTTATAAGAATGGCATGAGGTTATGTGCATTAAGATTACATCGAAATGATTTATGCATTTTAATTATTCACTGCTGTTTTTAACTATAAAAGACAAGAGATCAGGAAGAGAGGACCTCTCCAAACTATGAATGACTGAAATCTGACATATTCAGTATTCTGTGTCCATTAGGACTAAGACAGAGCTGTATTTTCTCTAATAGCATAATCCACTACACTTAATTTTGCATCCCTCATCGTGTTAGTTAAGTTGTCAGGGCGTTAGAAGATTAAAACTAGTACTTGAGTCTTTATGACACATTGTTATACAAACAGCCTTTAACTTTTAGTAAAAATTGTTTTACCGTAAGAGAAAAATTAATCTGTAATTGTTGGCTTGTTGCAGGTTTTTTTTCCAAAGAGATTGAGCTGGTGGGCTCGGAGAGCACCTAGTAGTGGTGTTTACGTAAGGAGAAAGATGACTAATACTCAGAGATGCCTTTCCTCAAAGGCAAGTGGCAGAAGTTGCTGATCATAAGAAAGCAAATGTGAAAATGACAATTCTTACACATACTGAATACACTAAAATCCTGTTTTACAGATGAGGGAACCAAGAAATGACAGAGTCAAGATTTTAGACAATTTTTGTTTGATTTCAAAGTCCCACTTTCCATGAAACTATAATATCCCTATAATTTTACCATGCCTCTATAGTAATTCTTAATGCTTTTCACAGTGCCTCCACATCATAAACACTGTAAGTATTTGTGGATTGATATAACAATCAAAAGACGTTTTTATCATTATGTTCACTTATATGGCTAATGGAAATTTTTGCAACATAGAAAAATCCAAAAGACATTAAATTTTTGTTACTATAAATATAAATCCTATCTATTCTTTTCTGGAAGGTGTTGTCATACAAAACATTTAGACTTGCTTGTTGAGAATAGGAAGTCTTCTACTCAGTTTTGATCTGCTTCCAAACCAAAGGAACTCTGTGCTGGGTTTTGAAACAAAGCGCTGAAATGATACATGTCCCTTGCTAGACTGTAAACCGCAGTCCCTTAATCGAGATGACCTCAAGGCTTGACCAGAGTGTGCTCAGCTGCTTCTTCCGGTTACCTTTTCATGCTGGCTTGTCCTTAATATAGCTAATGCTCCCCAGATGTATCAGCCGCTAGCTCTCTTTAACTCTTGCTGGTCACATGTGTAGCACTGGCTGCTTCTCTCAGACACAGGGGGGAAGAAATATCTCCTAACAGAGAAAATTGCAAATCTCTCAAGTGCCATCTGGACATGGCAATGCCATGCAGCAAAGCTACCAAATGCATGTTTTTAGATATTTATTTTTTAAAATTAAAAAAAATAGAGAGAATAATATAATAAACTCCCCAAGTGCCATTATCCAGCTTCAACAAAATGATTTCATGTATTCCCTTACCCACATCCACCTTCCCAAATTATTTTGTAGCAAATTCCAGAGATTCTATTTTATGAACAAACATTTCATTATGTAACTCTAAAAGAAAAGGACTCTTTTCTTTTTACATAACCACAATCCATGATTGTATCCTATAAATTATTAATTTGGAGTGTTATCAAATATTCAGTCAGTGCTCAAATTTCCAATTATATCTTTAATGTCACAAGTTTTTTCTAGTTTGAATCAGGATCCGAACAAGGCCTGCATGTAAGGATTGGTTAATATATTCCTAAGTCTCTTTTCACCTATCGGTTTCCCCTCCATCTTTTTTTTCCTCTTTGCAATTTATCTGCTGAAGAAACTTGATTGTTTGTCAAGATTGTTATGATTTTGCTGATTATATCCCCATAGCATAGTTTAACATGTCTCTCTTCCTTCTGAATTTTCTGTAAATTAGTAGTGGGATCTGGAGGATAGACCAGATTCAGGTTTGATTTTCTGAAAAGACTCCTTATTAGGAGGTTCTTTGTTCCTCTGTCATGAGACATCTAATATCTAGTTATCTTTCTCTTTTTGATATTAGCAGTAATTGATGCTCAATGCCTAATGGTAATTCATTTTGGGTTGCAAAAGTATGATATTCCTATTCTATCATTTCTTTTTCATTTATTGGCTGAAATACCACAGTAAAGAAAATATTACTCTTGTCTACTATTTGAATACCCAGTGGTTCTTCTTTATGAGTTTTTGAAATAATGAGTTGGTTCACTAGTGTCATCTAATGACTGAACAATTACTTTTTAAAGTATCATTGCAAACTCATGGATCTGAATTTATCTGATATGTTTCAATCTTTTAAAGGTCCTTTTCCTCATTGATCTTCATGTTGTCTCTTCTTTGACAGTCTCTGCAACTTGATTCCTAAGTCTTGGACACAACACTAGTAATCTTTGATAGCTCCCTTGTTATCTGATGTGACAAGAGTTTCCAGATGATCTTGTTTATTTCCTGTCCCAAACTTGGAATTAGCCATTCCTCCAAGGAGCTCTGGTTGTTTTCAGAAGGAAATTGGATTTCAACACCAGATTCTGGGCGCTGGAGGTACTCATTGCTACTGGGTACATCGGTATTTCTAGGACTTCTCAGTTGAAAAAATTAGAAAGTCTTTTTTTCAAGCAGAAAATATCAATTTATATTGACACTTCAAATTCAGGACTAAAAGGTCTTTACTTAATCTCTTCTTTCTGACGTCTGTTTTTCTTTTCTCCCTTGACAAGAATCTTGCTTGTGAAGGACACTGGATAATAGGATTATAATATCACAGTTATATTTTATACACACAACACTTTTGAATTACAAACCCATCACTACCACCTACAATATGAATACTGAAAACTGTTTACAAATTTTTCCAGCATTTTTAGTCCTTAGGGCATATGTTATTAGGGATGTATTGTCAAAAACTAGTTACTTGGATTAATTTCTGTGTAGTTATGCCAGCAACTAGTTACCCATTTAGATTCATTTATCTCATTTTAATCTCAGTTTTTAGGGATTAAATTCTTTTTATTATATAAAATGCTTACATGGTTTCAAAGTCAGTTCTATAAAACAAGACATATTCAAAGACGTCTACCTTCTATCCCTGTTCCTTTGTCCTATTCATTCTGTACCCTTAGGGGAGATGTCAACATTAGGATGGGTACACATAAGTATTACATACTATATTTCTTCCCTTGTTACCATCATTTATTCACAGTGCTGTAATTAACTACATGCTAATACTCACCAACAGTCCTTAAATTGATATATCTCCAGTCATTTTAATTGTCTTAAGGTTATTTTCTAGTAGGTAGCTCAGGAATAACCCATGGGATGATGAAAAGATTTTGATTTTATACTTAAAAAACGGTTTATCTGAATATAAAATGCTTGGCTCAGATTTTATTTTTCGGTTTACCCTAGAAGGCGTAAAATGTTGCTATTGAAAATTCTTGACAGTTTGATTTTCTTTCAGTTATATGTGACTTAGAATTTTTTGTCCAGATGTCAAAAGAGTTTACTCACCTTCTTTAACAGCCAATAATCTCATTAGATTTTCCCTGTGCTCTCATTCTATTTTCCCAGATAAATAGTATACCTTTATAACACGTACTTTCAGTTATATATATTCTTAATTTTAAGAACATTTGTTTTTAATTATAGATTTTTAAAATATCTCTCTCATTTAATGTTTTGGTTTTCTTCTTTGGGGACTCTTATACATATGCTGTTTCTTCTTTTCCTATCTTCCATAGGGTTGAATGTATCAGAGATTTCCAGAGGGCTGAGATCTTAATTGCACCTATAAAAAGCCTAACTTTGAATGAGGAGTAGATTTTAGGGAACATAGTCCAAGGATAGAAGTGATTAACAACCAGGTGAGTTGAATGCATATTCTCTATGATTTGGAAAACCAAAAGGTTGCCTCTTTCCTGTAATCTTATGTCCTCTTATTTTCTTAAGTGGCCAAAATAAGAAATTACATGAAATTTACTATTGCATTTGAGATAATGCAAAATTTCCAAAGTAAAGTTTACAAAAGAGTCCCATGGGAAATTATTTACAATTCATTGCTAGGCAAAGCTTTGTTTTCCTTAAGAGCTATGTTTCCTTTTCTTGATGAGAGTCATCATAATTAGGCTTTCTATTTCCCCCTGGCTGCTAGGAATCCAAACTGTGGCTCAGTCTTGCAATAATAAACATAATTACGCAGAGATCCTTACTGCATGCATGTATTCTTTAACTTGGTCCCAACTTTTACTTCAAAGGTTTTTAAATTTTGGTGTCAAAGGACAAGCTTGCAGAGAAATTGTACACAAAATTTCGTTTGAATATGCTTTTTTTTCTGAGAAAGTCTGGACATTTCATCAGATTCTGATTCTAAAAGGCATCTGTGATGCAAAAAGAATGTTAAAACTACTGTTCTTACATTATTTCATTTGATTTATAAAACAGAAGCTTCTGTTCTAGTTTAATTTTAAACTCTCAGTTACTTATATCGAAATAAATTATTTACTTTGGGAATCACATTAAACTTTTTTTTCTCTTGACAAAATATAATTAATAATGAACTGATGAATTTACCGTGCAGACACCAATAACTGAAAATAAAGTCATGCCATTTACAAGTCTAGATCATGTAATAAAGGGGGAAAAAGCTAAGCTATTTTTCTACAAATATTATTAAGAGCCTGATAAAAAGTCATCAGCTGGGTTCACTAACTTCAGAAAGAAGGCTAGCATCATATGTGATCCTTCTAAATAGTGTCCTCCTTAAAATAGGTTGAGACACAAACCACTTCAATAAAGTCACTTATAATTTCTACATAAGCTAGTTTCATTTTATTTCTTCTCTAAGTTTCTCTTCCTCCTACCATTGCATTGTGTTTTTTTGTGCATGGGTAAATGTCTTGAGGACTTTTGATAAATATTTATCAAATTGGTAATAGACTTATTATCATGTATCAGATAACTCTGAAGAAATGCTTCATACATTTAACGAAGAATTAAGATCTGCAAATAGTTCCCTTGCTTGATGCATAAAGATGAAATATATTGTAAGATATAGTATTTTGTAGAATTAAAACAGATAATAAAATTATATTAATACAATATCTGTCTATCTATCTATCTATCTATCTATCTATCTATCTATCTATCTATCTATCTATCCCAGTAGAGTGAAGAGGTAGAACAAGGCTTATAATACTTGTTAAATCAAAGCTGACCAAACGTGGAGGGAAAAAATTAATCTTATGTTTGGGAATCCAAAGTATCTCAATTAAATGGCATCACTTTTCTAGAATGCATTCATTTTATATTTTGCCAATGATGCATTTTTAACTATTTGTGGCAATTCTTTAACTCTTTTTCCAGCATACAGTAAGTTTGTAATTCTGTGAACAATAGATTGGGTTTTAAATAAAAAGAATTTTGTTCACTTGAGAAATAAAATTAACTTCTTCCAATTTTGAACTTATTGGAAATATAGTTGCAATTTACATTCTCCTTGCAATAATCTAAGAAGTTAGCTCTGAATGGTTTCTCCCTGTTTTGCTATTCTTAATGTAATTATATTAAACTCTGTAAAATTTAGACAATTTAGATTTGACTTGACATTTCAAAATATTTAGAAAGTGGCTAATGATTAAATGTTGAATGGTAATATACATAATTTTCCATGACAGGGATAAAAACATCTAGATGAAATTTCCCAAATCATTTGCACTTTAAGCAAATGATTACACATTTTTTGGTCTGTTGAGTTATTCAATCAACTAGAATTAGTAGTTAACTTTCAGTTTGATGGACCTGAGATGAGGAGAAAAATATTTGAGGTTAGAATTTGTTTATGTGAATATTTTTATAAATTTGTGGAGTCAGCTTAAATGCCTAAAGTGGATACTGACACTGACACTCTTTTCTTTCTTCCTGCCGATACAATTCACAAAGCCAGTGGCACCTAAGTGTCCAAATAGTTAGGTTAGAAGTATTTATTAAGGTAAGCAAATCCTCACCCATTGCATGTGGTCAGACATCTGATTTTAATTATGGGAGAGGTAGATAAACATTGATGCTATGGTTAGATAGAGGCTGGTATGCCTTTTCTAAGCTCATTAGAGCTTATAGCTTGCCGGTTTACACATACACACACACACACACGAGGTCTGAAATAAAGATGAGTTTCTGTATTCTTTGTTTCTGTATTCTACAGGTAATCTTCCAGAGAGATAAATACAGCTTCAAATGTAACCCTAGATTAAAAAAGCAAAAAATACAAAAACAAAAATTGACTAGCTTTCAGTTCACGTTCTCCCACACCCATCCTCCAGTCCCAACCCCTAGGTCTCATTGGAGCCATATTACTCAGTTATTTATCCCTAAATCACAATCCTATTTCCCTACCACTTCACATTTTCCCTAACTGCGCTCAAACCCTTGCCAAAAACAAAAGCCAAAAACATCATAGAAAATCCCACAAAGGCTTTGTTTAACTTCCCTTCCCCCTCACCTTCCATCAAATGAATTCCTTAGAAGTCACGTCATGATTAATAATGCTAGTTTTCAGTAGAATCATTCTACTAATTTCACAAAAATCAGAATCACAAAGATAAAGGATTGAGCATCATTCACATGTTCTTGTTTCTTCTGCATTTTATGCTATAGTTCTAAAAAGCAAAAACTGATTTTTACTAATGTGTCATCAGTAGATGTGAAGCACATTAGGGAAAATTTACTTTAATAAACAACTCATTTTGCAGTAGCCTCACCGAGCTTACCATTGATGTTATTTTTAATATTTTTTTTCCTCAACCACCATTAACCTTAATTTAAACTTATATGCTTACTAAATAGAGTTTGGATGACTTTTCTTCTCTATTCTCTACTTCTCCATATTTTCTGTAGTTCCATTACCCAAAGATAAGCCTACAAAAGGTTTCTAGAGGCATTGTGATATTGATCACCTCTTGAACTGAAGAAATAATCAGAAAATATATTCCATGCACCATTGCCTCTGAGTAACCACGTGCACAACCATCCATCACTGAGGGAAGATTCAGGATCCAGGAGACAGGTCACATCTTGTTACAGGCACGGTTTTAAAGAGACCAGCTCTGAGTTGGCAAGTTATTTAAAATAAATTGTCCTACAGATTCCACCTGCTATATAGGGTTGTTTATATAATTCTGTGTAAAAGATGTCAGTGGGAAACAACTAAACTCCCATTACAAAGGCTAAAATTAATGACAACAACAACAAATACTTGCCAATATAATGCATGTTTATTCCCAACTTGGTATCTGTTTCTTGGAGGACTAAAGCATGCATTTTACTGTATGTAAATTATAGCTCAAAAAAAAGAAAAAAGCATAAGGCCTGGCACATAGTAACAGCTCCATAAAGTGCTATTTTTGATAGCACTCAAATACCAGAAGTGTTACTGCTATGCAAAAATGACAATGAACATGATTAAATGACTATGAATGTGATTTATTTTGACAGCTTAAGTAGTTGCTTAAGAATATCAGTACTGTGTATGAATTAACTTTAAGCACTCTTCGGCCAAACTAAGGAGCTTAAGGCTTTCCAATAAGGATTAAGTACACTGGTGAATTTAATGAAGCTTCAATGGTTTAAAATAAATTATTTAAATAAAAATTTATTCAAAAATATTTAAGAAGTCTTTTTTCCCCAAGAATTATTAGAAAACTGTTTAAATATCCAGAATCTATCATTTGCATGTTTTGCTTCTATTCAAATTTCAAAAGTAATACATTTGTGTTGTAATAAGTGGAACAACACAGTACAGTTCAGAAATGGGCAAAGCTAACAATCACCCACCCCTATAATCACCCACCCAATCCCTGTAAGTTGGTAAGTAGAGATCCACCCTGTTCTTCTAATTTCTATAAGCATACATATGCACATATGATTTTATACAAATCCTATCAGTATGGATTCTTTATCAGTAGTCTTCTCTCTGATTTTCTGCTTACCTCACTTCCCCACCCCATTCTTCACTCTCATTACTGTTTCCACTTCCTACATTATGTATCCCTTTGTGATCTTAGGTACGTACCTACATGTTCCATACACTTTTTTGTCGTTGTTTGCTTTACAAAAACAGAATATTAAATGCTCTTCCCTACAGGTCATTTTCCTCATTCAACTCATTTTGGAATATCCCCAAGGCCCTTGTTAGTTCACATAGCTTAATTACTCTTTAATAATAGTTGCTAATATTGCATAATAGTCCATGAGTAATATATTTAACCATTTTTCGTTTGGCTGACATTTCTCTTGCCTACACTTTATTTTTTGCCACTTTAGACAATGCTGCAATAATTCTTTAATATATTTCCCTTTATATATTCTGATACTCTTGTACCCATGGGATGGAGTCCCAAAAGTTAGACTATTGGGCTGACGTGTATGCAAATTTCTAATTTTAATAGATATTGTCAGTTGTTTTCCAAAAAGACTACAACCATTTACATTTCCACTTTTTTCACCACACTCATACCATCAATAGATTTTATTGCTCATTTTATCTTTTTATAGTCACATATGAGTTGTTGAGAACTGTCATAAGACAATTTCTAGTTCGTCGATAAGTGTGAGTAGCCTTTAACAACTAGAGGTGGGGGTAACTATAACATCTTCCACCCAGTCTCACTGTGATCTCTTAAATCAAAGCCAGCCTCGAAATGAATTTTTCATGTACACATTTATTAGCAAGCAGTCACCAAAACAATCTAGCTGTTCCTCTAAGCAGTCCGAAGTCCCTACTCTCTGTCCTTACCACACTCTGAGAGCACCTTGCTTTAAAGGTTTATCACAAGGGAAATGAAAGAAAAATTTTGAAACAAGACGCTTCTTTTTCAATCTTACTAATTTACTAGATGACAAAATCCTCCATTAAGTGGTTGCTGTGGAAGGGTGGGGTCTGGTGGCATATAGAGTTCTGGTCCTAAGGCTTTATTTGCTGCAAAAGTGTTAGAATGTTAAGCTCGCCAGATTCCTATACCCTATTTGGGAAAGGGTGGAGGAGTCCACGCTAATCTTCCTTGCTCATCACATATTTGATCACCACTCATTTCACCAATGAAAACTCATTTTTAATAAACAAATGCAATCGTGGAGATTCAGACCTTGCAATTTAAAGTATTTTTGTATTCACTTCTGGAGAGTGGACACATTATAGGGCCTCTCAAGGGCTAACTAACCCACCGTGGAGTGTGAATTCAGAATTGGTAAACCTTCGATGTTAATTGACTTCTCTAGACTGTAGATTGAAGATAATTTATACACACACATCATATGGTCCTAACTGAAGTATTTTAAAGTAAATACAGACAGCGTAGAAGGTATAAGGCAGTAGCTTTGCCGCTCTTCCAATAGCAAGGGACAATAGAAGGGAAAATATATTTCTCTATTTTACCAAATACGCTTCAATAATTTAAAGGCATCCATAGTGGCACTGTCATTAGCCTCCTCCTTACAGGAGAAGGCGAGAAAAAAAAGACAGCAGCCAGAATCTGGCAACTGAGTGGATATGTTCATGAGCTCATGGCTGCAGCATTAAATGCTTAGACGAAGAAGTCTTGTGGATACTACATTTGCAGGTGGGCAGCAAATATAGACAAACTGTGCCTATATCACAATGTTTGGTGTATTTGTCTTCACAATTCTTCCTAATGATGGAGGCATTTCGATTAGGATTCAAAACACCCATGGCTGCACTATAAGTGGTAACAAATAGATTGAAACAAATTCTTTTTCCACAGCCGACACTCATATTTCTTCAAGGGAGATTCTGAAAACACAGTTACAAAGTTTCATCATTTTCTGAAGTTTGAAAAAATGTTCAAACGGCACATTGATATAATTACTGAATGTAAATTGTAAGTCTGACCTGATAAGCATTTACAGGTGTGCGGGGATGAAATGCTTTCCCAAAGGTAATAGAATCACTTTGAGTAATAACCATTTGGTTGCCTTTATTTTTGACACGGTGATGGGAGCAAATTATGGTCACTGCAGTCTGATAAATGACCTTCCCATCATTCTCATTTTGTGGGTTTAGGTCAGACACCCATATTGTGACTTGGTTGGTGTGGAGGCTGGTGTTTTACTGTATTTTTAGAATATTTAGTCTATTTAGAAAGTTTACATAATTTCGGTTACACTGACTAAAGTGACTAGGACTAAAAATAAGATTGGCTTTTATAAAAACAAACTCTTCTGACATTAGAAGATGGCAGTGTGTGATGGTGTTCATTCAAAGTCCTTCTGATTCTGGTTTTAGCGCTTAAGTTTGCAAATAGGGGTGCTTATGGATGAGAAAATACTTTGTCTCTGTTATTTGTAGGAACAGAATGTTCCTGAAAGGCAAAATGAAAAATATCTTTTTACCATGCTGCTTGGTCTAGTGTAGAGATGGCCAGTAAGTTTCATCTATTTTGCCAACTCTAGAGAACTGATAGTAGCTCCCTGGAGTACTCTGTGGAAAGGGGATAGAGGGTCGGTACCCTGCTAGAGAAGATGCTAAATGTTAGTGGTAACTGCCAGGGATCGAGTGTGAGAGGAGAGGTGAACATGTGTAACATAGCTGATCTTTCTAAACTAGTGGGAAGTGAGAGGGGTGTGGTCAAATACTCCATTTCTGGTTGATGTTTCCTGGGTAGTTTATACTATACTTCTACTGAATCAGAAATTCTCTATGGGCTGGTCTTTAAAATAAATTCTGAAATGGGTGAAGAGGATAAAGAGGTACAAACTTCCAGTTATGAAATAAGTAAGTCATGGAGATGTAATGTACAGCACAGGGAATATAGACAATAACATTGTATTAACTTTGTATGAGGGAGGATTGTAACTAGATTTATTGTAATGATCATTTTGTAAAGTATGTAAATGTTGACTCACTGTTGTACACCTGAAACTAATATAATATTGTATGTCAATTATACTTCAATTAAAAATTCCAATATTTATAGTGTATAAACATATAAAATGCATTTTCACAACTATTATACACACATGAAAGAATTTTAATCTTTAATTAATTTTAAAGATTAAGAGTTTTAATTAGTTAATTTTGATTAATTTTAATTTTTTTTTAAGAATTGTGCTTGAATAGTTGAAATGAAACCAATTTTTGCATAATAGTTAAACAACATGTTAAGAATATTTTTTAAGATGGGATTTAGTGAAAATTGAAATCACTGGAAAAGTACAAAGATATGTACATAGATGAACAAAATGTATGAGTATTAGTTTACATTTATAGTCTGAAAACCAACAAACACTTTCCCTGGCTAAACTAGTATATATCTGTGTGGTATAAATTTGTAGATACTTCTCATTTTATTATAAATTGGAGTTTGGGGGTGGTTTTTTGGTGAGGAAGATTAGCCCTGAGCTAACATCTTTTGCCCATCCTTCTCTATTTGCTGAGGAAGATTGGCCCTGAGCTAACGTCCGTGCCCATCCTCTATTTTATTTGTGGGATGCCTGCTACAGCATGGCTTAATGAGCAGTGGGTAGGTCTGTGCCTGGGATCTGAACCTGCGAACCCTGGGCCGCCGAAGAAGAGCGTGTGAACATAACCACTACACCACCAGGCGGGCCACTATTATAAACTGTTTTTAAAAAATTTACATTCATGTTGTAAAAGTATCTGCTCGTGTCTTTTGTTTCAGTAATGGAGGGTTTGGGGGCTGGCCTGGTGGTGAACTGGTTGAGTTCACATACTCCACTTCAGTAGCCTGGGGTTCATGGGTTCAGATCCTGGGCATGGACCTAAACCATTCATCAAGCCATGCTGTGGTGGCATCCCACATACAAAATAAAGGAAGATTGGCACAGATATTAGCTCAGGGCCAATCTTCCTTACCAAAAACATAAATGGAGGGTTTAGTTTTTCTTATTGGTCTGTAGGATTTCTTTATATATTCTGGACACTAATCCTTTATAGTTGTATAAATTTCAAATATATTTTTCTAGTTTGTGAGTTACTTTTTTATTTTGTTTGTGGTGACTTTTGATGGCAAGAAGTTCTTAATTTTAATAAAGTCAAACATTAAGCTTTTCTCTATGATTTATGCTTTTTTTGTGTCTTGTCCAAGAAACTCTTCCCTACCCTGATGTCATAAAGATATTCTTTTATGTTGTCATCTAAAAGTTTACAGTTTTGTCTTCTACATTTAAGTCACTAATCCACTTGTGTTTTATTTTTGCATATAGTATGAGATAGTGAATTTTCACAGCACAGTTACTAAACAGTCCATCTTTCCATCAATGATCTCTGAGACCCACTCTCGTGATTCAAGTTTTCATGTATGTTTGGGTCTATGTTCAGTTTTCTGTCCTTCTCCATTTTTCCCTAGCAAAATTATACATCTTATTTCCTACATCTTCATAATAAGTCTTGATATCTGATAGTGCAGGTCCCTCCAGCACCACTACCCATTTCCCAAATTTGTTTTTCTTTAGAAGTGTATTGATTATTCTTTGATGTTTCACTTTCATATAAACTTTAGTATCAGCTACTCAAGTTCCACAGTAAACCCTTGTCTTGGCTTGGGTTCCCTGGAAAACAGACTGAGATGGGGATTTATGTACAGGAGTTTATGTCCCTGCAGTCAATACCTGAAAAGGAGTGATGCAAGCAGGGTGGGGCAGAGGGAGAAGTTTAACTGTGGTGCAGCTTCCTCAGAGGCCTCAGTGGATATCTTGGGGAGCTCTGGAGCTGGGTGGGCTCTTCAGAGATGTCCCAAATTGAGTTAAAGAGGCCAGGTCTTTTAACCCCCACATCTACCAAATGTTGCATGTGGACTACTTCCCACAAAGGGAATATAATATAACGGTGGGTAAGGCAGCTTCCTTCAGCTGGAAGCAATTCTTACAGAGACAGTCAACTATAAATTGTCACAGTCAACACTCCAGAGTGAGTGCCGTGGTGGATTTGGGTGGTACACTACAGCATCAGGATTCTTCTTATCCTGTTTTCTGGGGAAATTTGCAAGAAGAAAGTTGGTGATTGCACCTAATTTCTCAGGTAACTAATTACTCAAGTTACTCAAGGATGTAACTCATAATTCTCCTTCTCCACCACATTTTCTAGATTCCCCTCACCCTCCACAAGCTCTTCTGCTAGTCTAGGTGACTTACAGAAGGCATGACCAGCCCCTTATCCCTAAAGATCTGAGACTCTGATTATCATGGCCTCCTTAGGATATGGCTCCTGCACTTGTCCATTTACTGTCAAAATTGGGCAAGGGAGTTGCAAGAGAAGATATAGTGGTTCACTTAGGTGCCAAAGTTATTTTTCCTTGCCTGCATAGTATAATAGCAGCCCTAACTCCTCCTGAAGATGATTTGAGTCAGTTATCCTCTTTCCTTGTCTGCTGTTCTCTTGACAGGGGGGACTTCAGGGACTGGGAAGAACCTATAGTTTAAAGTTCAATCAAACTCTAGTTGTTTTCTTAGTGGAAACACTCCCTCTCTGGGAACCAGGAACTCTAGGCCTACAGGTTGTAGAGATATATCCTGGAAGATGGCATCCCATCTTTCTAAGGTATCATCTTCAAGTTGATGCTTCAGCGGTTCCTTCAAAAAGCATTTCAATTGTTCTATGAGGCTGGTATATACTGGATAGTATATTTTGTGATAGGACCCATGGATTCCATGGAAATGTGTCTACTGCTGTACCAACTTGACTGTAAAGTGGGGCCTTTGGTTCAAGACAATGTTAGATAGTATTCTCTGTTCTGTGTTGGTCCATCACTGTATGCCTTCAGTTGCGCTGGCCAAGGTCCTGCAGGCGGGAAAGGAAAACTATACCCATAATATGCATCAATTCTAGATGAGATAAATGGCTGCCCCTGCCAAGGGTGAAAGTGGTCCTGTGTTAGTTTCCTGGGGCTACAGTAACAAACTGCCACAAACTGGATGACTTCAAACAACAGAAAATTATTCTCTCACAATTCTTCAGGCTAGAAGTCTAGATTCAAGGTGTTGGCAGGGCCATGCTGTCTCTCCTAGCTTCTTGTAATCCTTCATGTTCTTTAATTTACAGCTACATAACTCCCATTCTGCCTCTGTTGTCACATGGCCATCTTACCCCACTTGTCTGTGTCTTCACATGTGTTCTCCTCACTGTTTGTGTCTGTTTCTGTGGCTCTTCTCTCTATAAAGATACCGTCATATTGGGTTAAGGACCGACTCTACTCCACCTCATCTTAACTTAACATCTTAATTACATCTTCAAAGACCCTATTTCCAAACAAGGTCACATTCACAGATACCAAGTATTAGGACTTCAGCATATCTTTTTAGGGGCCACAACAGGTTCAATGTAATCAACTCACCACCAAGTGGCTGCTTGTTCTCCATGAGGGATATGCTGAACTGGGGGGCTCAGGATTGCTTTCTGTTGCTGGCAGGTTGGATATCTGGTAGCAGAAGTAGGTAGACTAGCCTTAGTGAGTAGGAACACTTGTTTTTGGACCCATGCATGGCCTCCATCCCTACCACCACAACTACTTCATTCTTGAGCCCATGTGCTAGCACTGAGGTAACCAGTGGC
The DNA here is from genome assembly GCA_031878705.1 of Tapirus indicus. Lineage (NCBI taxonomy): Eukaryota > Metazoa > Chordata > Mammalia > Perissodactyla > Tapiridae > Tapirus > Tapirus indicus. Next base: position 79,338,019 of record CM062917.1, read on the forward strand.
AGAGGTCAGTTGTTTACACCATTCTGTCTATTGGCTGTTTAGGATTTCTTGCATGGTGAATGCTCACTGATGGGTATTACGTAAATTAAAGATACCATGTATCTAAGGCTGTGTTAATCTGCTCTAGCAAAGATACCTCATCCGACACAGCAACTGTGACCAGGGGTACCCCTTGGTTGAATTTGCTGTGGACTACTATCATCCACCAGGATCCATCTAGTTTTTGTAAAGGCCACAAAGGTGAATTAAATGGGTATATGGTGGAGACCACCACCTTTGCACACTTTAGGACTTTAAGAGTAGCACTCATCTACCGTTCCAAGAGGATAGTCCACCCCCCATTCCAAGGTCCAATATTGTTTGTAATTTACTGTTTGGGCCAGGGAAAGGAGAGAAGTTTCAGAAATTTCAACTTGAATAGGTGTTATTCTACAGATCAAAAAATAAATGTGAAGGTTATGCCAACTACCAAGTATATTGTTTTCATTTAAAATTCAGGGCTGAGAGAAATGACCACTGACTGGATCCATGGACTCAGTGGACATTCTGTGAGCTGGACCTGGGTCAAGATTCCTTTTATTACCTCAATTCTATATGCCTTCACCCTAAAAGAACCATTTGCCACTTCAGGCCAACTCAGTCCCTGTGCCCTACAGTCCTCAATATTCTTGGGTTTTTCCCTTTCCCCACTGGTAAATGGATTTTACATCCTTTGAGGAAGGGCTAGGAAAATTACTACTGAGTACAAAGATGGTGTAGTATCCTGTCTTCTAGTCACCCAGCCTCTGCTTAAGCCCAATAAGTCTGGGTCAGAAAAAGTGTCCATCTTTTGGGCTCCTAGGAAGACTGTATTCTGTTAAATATCCCTGTAGCTTCTCCTGGCTGCCACTCTAACCTCCCATTGTTTGTGATAGCTGCCCACCTCCATTATGATGAGTAAGCCACATCTCCTGGCCTCTAGTATTTTAAGATCATTGCTATTGCTATCTGTGAACCCAGTTCTGTAATTGCAATTCCAAGCTTAGAGAGAAGAGCTTCTCAATGACGTTGGTGCCTGTCTCTCCAGTAAATTCTTTATTTTCTAAAAAATGGAATGTCCTCCAGGCCCTGTAGAATATAGTCAGCTGATAGGATTTTTGGCCTTCTATACTATATCCACTTTTGAATGTCCACTTCTGTGAACTTTTTGAACCCTTCCTCCACACCCTGCTGTGGCAATTCTGACACTTCTACTTCATTTAGTGGGTGCTATTGGTTTTTCTAGGCATCCAGGAGTTATCCTAGCAGTGTGTTAACATTGTCTCCTGGGATCCTTGCTAGGGGATTAAATCAGGTAAGGTAGAAATGTGCTCTCAAATCAAAAAATTCTCTCTTATCCAATGTATGATCTGACCCACTTGATCCAGCACCTTCAGAAACCAGTTCCACGTGTCCTCTACCACCTCCTGCTGATACAAGCTAACTAGGCCCTGCAGCTCCACTGTGCCCTCTACAACCATTTCAGGATTTTTGTTGGAAGTCCACCGAATCTATAGCTTACTATAGGCAAAACTGAGTCTTTACAGGGACAGGTTATTTTTCTCCACTTGTTTAGGTCATCTTTGATGATTTTTATCAAAATTTCACAATTTGCTCCATTAAGGGTTTGCATGCCTTTTGACAGAATTATCCTTAGATATTTTTATATTTTTGGTTGCCACTGAAAATGTCCTTTTTAAAACTGATTTATAACTGCTTGTTCCTGTTGTAGAAATACAACTGAATTTTATATATTGACTTTTGTATCAAAATTTGCCAAACTTTCTTATTAAATGCTTTAATTTTTCTGTAATTTCTTTTAGATTTTCTACATTAAGATGAAAATTATATCATCTGCAAAAAAATGCGACTTTTGGTTCTTCTTTTCCTTCCTTATTATTTTTATTTCTTTTTTTCCTACTCCACTACACTTGCTAGATCCCACAGTCAATAGTTGAATAGAAGTGATGGTAAGAGGCATCCTTACCCTTTTCCTGATCTTAAAAAAAACGCTTTCAACATTGTATCTTTAAGTTTGATGTTTGCTATACATTTTTTTTGTTTGTTTTTGTTTGCCTCTTATAAAATTAGTGGTTTCATGCTTTCCTAATTTAACAAAATATTTTTTAAACATGTATAGACATTGAATTTTTTAAATGCTTTTTCTGCATCTAATCAAATAATCATCTTCCTTTCTCTTTTTAATAATGTGACAAATTTTACTAATTGATTTTATATTATTAAACCAACATTGCAATCTAGGGATAAGCTTACCTTACTCATGATGTATTAACTTCTTATAGATTACTGTATACAGATTGCTAATATTTTATTTAATTACTAACATTTTGCATTTTTGTTCAAGAGTATGGTTTTTACATAATTTTTATTTTTATTTATTTGACTGTTCTGGTCAGGTTTGAACATCAAAATGCTGGACTTATAAAATGAGCTGGGATGTGTTCTCTGTTTCTCTATTCTCTTGGAAGAATTTTGTGAAAAAACTGAAGTTATTTTTCCCTTGAATGTGTGGTAGAACCACTCTGCAAATCTGTCTGGGTCTGATGTTTTCTTTGTGGTAAAATTTTTATTGACTGTGAATCATCTTTACTCAAGGAAAATATGTATTTCTTGGTATTTTCTGAGACACTCATTCACTAGCAGGTGAATCATAGTACTTTTACTTTACCAAATTATACCAGCATCGTTATCCATGAGAGAGAATATACTTACTAAATTTCTACCAACAGTGGCTAGAAATTACTCAATATTTCTGCTTCTATGGTAGAATTCCTGACATCTCATTAGAAATCACTTCACAATTTATATGTAAATGACAAAAACTAAATTGTCAGTGTTGTCTATATATTTTGTAAATCTAGGTTTGGAAAGCAGTGACATTAAGATAGCTTACTAACTGCAAATAAATTTCTTGAATGGCAAAACTAGTGTGGAATTAATATTGATTCAACCAACTTTCAGATTCTTTAATAATTCTTATTTGTGCAAGAAAAATATGAACAAACTGAAAAATTAACATCTCTTCTTAGATGCATCAGAGAATTGAGGTCACAGGGCACATTGCCACAAAAGCTAGAGAGAGAGGCAAATACTGAGAATCATAGCTTATGGGAGCAGAAGCCTGCAGCTGGAGACAGTACTGGTAGGAACACTTAAACTATAATTGACAAATTGCTGGAGGCTTGTTGTGGATAAACTTCTCACTTAAAAAAAAAAATACCTGCTATTTAATATTATCATACTAACTCTTTTTTTTTTTTTTTTGGCAGAGGAAGATTCGCCCTAAGCTAACATCTGTTGCCAATCTTCCTCCTTTTTTCTTCTTTCTCCCCACCAAAGTCCCAGTGCATAGTTATGTATAGTTGTAAGTTCTTCTGGTTCTTCTATGTGAGCTGCCGCCACAGCATGGCTACTGACAGATGAGTGGTGTGGTTTCATGCCTCGGAACCAAGCCCGGCTGCCAAAGCAGCGTGGACCAAACTTAACTGCTAAGGCATCAGGGCTGCCTCAAACTTGAGTTTTCTCTCCTGGATCCCCACTAGGTTCTCAGGGTAAAGATCAGTGGAAAATCCCCTAATGCTTCTTGCAGGGGGAGGGGAAAATAATCATTTTGAAATACACCCAGAGCTCTCTGCTCTCCTGAATAAAGGCCTGCCCTCAAGAGAAACTGTTTGACAGAGCCTTACTGACCTGGGAGAAGGGAAATCCCCAACTCCAGCCTCCTCTACCCTTCCTGTCTCACCTAAGGGCAAGGCAGGGGTGAGGGGAGGGGGGGGCTTAGAAGTACTTGTGAAAGTCAGTCCAGGGCACAGGCTCACTAAGACTCAGATCTAATCATACTAGAATGATTCCCCTTGCTCTACATCTACCACCACATCCATAGGGCTCCTGCACAATAACAGTGAACTATAGCTAAAAGAACTGCAAAGCTCAGACCCTATTTAAGAAAGATTCTCTAGGGAAACCCAAAAACAATAGGGGAGAAAAAGACAAGGACACTAAAGGAAATTTTAGCCTCTGACACCTACAACTACAACAAACATTAAACAGCGTAACTCTTACTCAGATAAATCTATAATTCTAATATTACATTGAATTTGTGTGGTCACTCAAATGTTGACTCAAGGGAGCAGAGGTTTTTTTGTTTGTTTTTTTGGTGAGGAAGATCAGCCCTGAGTTAACATCTGTTGCCAATCTTCCTCTTTTTTGTATGTGGGATGCCACCACAGCATGGCTTGATGAGCAGTGCGTAGGTCCACCCCCAGGATCTAAACCCACGAACTTCAGGCCACTGAAGTGGAGCGTGCAAACTTAACCACTACGCCACTGGGCCAGCCCCTCAAAGGAGCAGTTTTGGCACTGTGTTGTTTTATTTTTTATATGTGGTGCTATTAAGCCACATTCGCATTTTATACAGTTCTTTTTCAACCGAGGGACATGATCTTACATTTAGCTCTGCTTAGTGAACTTTTATGCTTGTTAATGATCAATCATATTTAAAGGTTTCTCAGCTCCCCTTTGACATTGTCCATTCCATGGACATCTGTAATTGTCTATTCCAGTTTCACATCATCTGAATTGGATTAACATATCCTTACTAACTTTATTCAGGTTTTGATATCTGTTAAGCAGCCCTGGAAACTTCTCTCCAAGCTGAATCAACCTGTTAATAGTTCTCTTATACTCAGTCATCTGTAGTTATGATAGGGCTCACAATGATAGGAACTTTCTATCAGAAAGAAAGAAAGAAAGCCTTTCAGAATACGTCAAAATTCTGTTGTGAAAAGAAATGACAACTTACTCTACAGACGACCCAAAGTAGGTTAGAACCCAGAATAGTGACTCTTTAGGAAGAAAAGTTAACCATTAACTAACTAGTAAGAAAAGTTATCCAGTCAGTGGTCTTAGCTGTTTAAGACTGTAGGTCACTCATCAGGGTCTTATGTTTCCTTGAGATAAACATTAAATGATAAGTCTATCTAATTTGTTTTGAGGCCGAGGACCCAATAATGCCACCATTTATTGCTAAATTGTCTTAGTTATTCTTAAAACCTGCCTGTTATCCTTTAGTAGATGTCTTAACCAATTATGAACACTGGCACAAAGTCAGGAGAGAGTCTGTGGGAACCCTGCAATTTTTGAAAACATGATGTTGCTCAAAATCCTTCAAATGCATTAGGAAAAAAGCTTGTGTAAGAGCCTCTGGAGTCTTAGGTGCAGTGTGATATTTTGGAACACATTAACATGATTTTATTTTTTTCCTTTGCTTTTCCTTGTTCATGAATTTTTTTCCCAATCCATCCATTACCTAGGAGAACATTGAGATGGTTGTGATGAAAACATTCATGAGAAACAGTGCTCAGCACTCACTTCTAAAACAGGCTCCTAAAGCTGCCTGAAAGAGCATAGTGTTTAATCATAAGCATTTGGTAGAATGTGTTAACTGGGAGCTAGAGAAGGATGGAGGCAGGTAGGATGGAGGCCTCTGAGAGACCTTCAAGACTTGGAGGAGAGGAGCAGAATCAGTACCCAATGTCTGCTCGGCCTTGTTCTATCAGCACCATGCAGCACCACGGAGCCCTTTGTGAGCAGAGCCAATGAGGCCCATGGGCCATCCCTTGCTCTCCAGGTAAGCACCCACTGCAGATGACTGTATTGCCCACTGATTGTCCAACAGGAGAGTGCCCTGATGTGTCCTAAGACTGTCAGCTTGTCTAAGTTACCTTGTGTCAGCAACTGACTCATAGGCCCAGGGTACTCCTAAGCCCCTCAAAATGGAGGATGCAGCCCAGGACAGCCAAGGTGGCAGTGGTGATATGGAAAGGTTTGGATGGTGTTGTTCAGATCCATCTTAAGACCTGTATTTCCCCTTCACCTTCCCTATCCCCCATTCCTCAGGAGAGGCAGTGGTGAAACCTTTGGCTGTGACAATGGAATCATAATACTGCCATTAAAGGGCACAGACTTTCTTTTATCTCTCTGGTATCTATTTTCCTACCACTCTGCTGTGAATTAACTCTCAAAAAAAATAGGTAATGGAATTGAAGTGGAAAAGAGTGGCAGAATATCCCTTCCAGAGAGGAAATATAACTTGGTGGAAGCAGCATTATTTAATATCGAAGAGCACACATCTTGAAGCGAGAATCAGCAACTTCCTACTTTTCTGACTTTGAGCAAACTACTCATCTGAGCCTCTGTTTTCTCATTTGTGAAGTGGAGATAATACCTTTCTCAGTTATTATGAGACCCAAATGGGATAGTACATACTCACACCCACACACATAACCACACAATAAACCCAGTTACATCATTCTCATCTCTTGGCACTATTTTCATCTGAATTTATTGAACGCATATTACCTTTGACTGCTGTAAGTTGACTCCAATGGAGACAAAATTCTATGAGACCAGCGAGCAGGGTGATGCCTTCATGTTCCTGGATCCCTAATATTCACATACCCAAGGGCACTTTCTCTCTAGAGGAGTGCAAGAAGAGGACTGTGATAATCGGCTTCTGGTCTCTGATCCAAGAGATGTCTATATCAAAAATAGGCAAAAAGCATCCTCAGACCCAAAATATCCATAAGTCACCTTGGTCTCAAGTTTTGGGTGAGTAAGGAAATAAGATCCTGTGCAAAATATTTGATTGCATGGTTTTTCTCTTATTTATTCTTTTACATGATGAAGAGGGTCTGCTTTTGAACATGTTACTCAATGTGTATTAGGTACACTGTATACCAGGAGATAGAAAGCACAAACACGTCCTTTGTCCTAGGAATCTTATAATATAGTGGGAGACGTTTATCCAGTGCTTTCCAAATGTGCAGCCAGCGCTGGAAAAACATGAGGTGAAGAGGTTTAAATCGTTATTCGGTGCTTGATTCTTCCTGACATACATTTGGATTGGTCTTCAATCCCAATTGTCATTTTCGAAAAGGCAAAATCTGCAAATGTCCTTTCCTCAGTGTATTTTCAAGGAGATTGCAGTAAAAGGTAGAAAAAACTGTATAAAGAAGGGTAAGCGGTGCAGAGGAAACAGAACTCAGGCCTGCGTCTATAACTTGCTTACCACGTGGTTGGTCAAAACCACAACTTTGAGGGAAGAGGCCAAGAGGAAGAATGCTCTAATTTTACCAGAGCTAGAATCATGAAAGTGTCTCCTTCCGAGGAAAAATAAAAAAAAGAAAGAAAAGAAGGAAGGAAGGAAGGGGGGGAAAGGGTGGCATTATACTTTACTTGCTAATTTGTAAGTGCAATTAAGGTTAAAGTCATACTTCCCTTCACAAGAAAACATGACCGAAAGCATTATGAGCAAGAGAGCTTTGTTTGTAAAGAGCTTTTCAAGATGCTGTTTTTCTCCTGGAAAATGTGGTTTATCTAATTGATGGCTGAGGAAAACCATCTTTTTAAACTTCCCACTCAGTGAGTCAGCCTGGGGTGTGTCTGCCTTGTAGCATCCTGTGAGATCCAGTAATCTAAAGTGGCATGACCGATGCAGCCCCAACTTCATGCGTCAAGCGGAGCTACAGGCGCTGGGAAACCAGAGGGAAGCCGGTTTTCTAAACAGAGTGGTTAGCAAAATTGCATGTTATGAAGTAGAGTTTCATCCTTTAAAGAATCATTACCTATTTTAAAAAAGAACCTGCCGAATGGGCCGTATCAACACTCAGAAATCTACAATTGGTAGAGGCCAGGTAATTACTTCAGTTGAAGAGCAAGTATTATCGCCTTAGGGTTTTTTCATGTTTACCCTGAAGAGAATTGCCATGCCATCACCAGTTGCATCAAGTGAATGTGAAATGGAGAATTTGGACAAGTTCTTTTCCAAACATAACTTAAGACGCTGACAAAGCATCGTGAATACTGAGCCAGACAGACAGTGAAACATCAAACACCGAGGAAAGAAATTCAATAGTAGTCTGAAAGTCTTAGCATCAGTACAGTGTTGCTCTTTACCATAACTCTTCTTTCCTAAAGAAGAGATGTGTGTGAATAGGTGACTTAGGGGTGTTTTGGAAGAGAACAGAAAATAAAGGGTTGGAAATAATGTCAAGTCATCTTTGTTGAAAAAATAGTCTACCTTCTTTATTATAGATAGGCCAGAGTAGGCGTTTATCTAGGCGTGATAAAAGGACGTAACAGGATAGTGTTTGGGATTCTTTAAAAATTATCTCATCAAGCTCTCAGAGTTAGTTGTTTGAAATAAGATGTAGAGGTTGCAAAATGAGCCACCAAAATGCAAGCGTTAGCTCAGGTTGAAGAGCCTTCACTCAAATCTTCAGAGTTTAATATATGAGGTAAATTAAGGTCTTGGGGAGAATGGATGGGCCACCAGATAGGTTAGGTTTCAATGGAGGTGCCTAGGTCTGTATGAGATTTTTATTTTGGGGCAGCAGCAATGTATAGAGATTTACTTTAATTTCTTTAACTTTCTTACACAAAGATAAAAATGTATTAGACTCTGGGTAACACAAAGAGAAGGAGATGAGCTGAAAATACAGTAATATTTTAGATAAAAGGGGTATGACAGGAAAAGATCTTAACATTGGAATGAGCTAAATAAGATTATCACAACTTTAGATTTCTGGAAACCTTATCAAGATATGCAAACTATGTGCCTCCAGCCACTTTGGGCAGAGGTTTCAGCATTTTAGAGTGTTTAGAATGATCACCACATTATAGATCTAGGAGGACTCTCCAGAGGTTTGAGCCTGAGAAAACATATGTTCTTGGTTCTTTGGTGTTTTCCTTACTGCTCATTAGGAACAGTGTAATTTTCACTGCTCTACGGTCCAAGAAACATCACAATTATATCCCCAGATCGTGATGATCAGCTCTGGTCAGCTGTAGAGGTGAAAGTCATGGCCACCCATGAGAGACTGTGAAGTTCTTCACTCATAGTTGGCTGCTGGAAATTAAGACAAACAGCTGACATACCACCCTATTGTGGCTACTGATAGAATTCCTTTACAACTGTGAGTATTTAATGAATCCTTCACACTAGTTTTTGGACCTGTTCCTTAATATTTCCAAAAAGCATTATCACTGCAGATTCTCTGGTTTTCTTTCTTTTTTTTTAAATTTCAGTTTTATTGAGGTATAATTGATATATAAAATTATAAGACATTTAAAGTATGCATTATGGTGATATATGTAAACATTGTGAAAAGATTCACCTCATCTAGATAATTAACATATCCATCACCTTCTATATTTTATTTATTTATTTTTTGGTGAGAACATTTAAGTTTTACTTTCTCAGCAAATTTCAATTATACAATACAATGTTAACAATAATCACCCTGTTTTACATTAGGTCATCGGAACTTATTCATCTTATAGCTGAAAGTTTGTACCTTTTTATCAGCTTCTCCCTATTTACTCCACCCACCTAGTCCCTGGAAACCACTTTTCTACTCTCTGTTTCTGTTTGTCTTTTTTAAGATTCCACATATAAGTCACACCATGCAGTATTTATCTTTGTCTGGCTTATTTCCCTTGGCATAATGCCCTCAAGGTCCATCCATGTTATCACAAATGGCAGGATTTACTTCTTTCTCATAGCTGGATTATATGCTATTGTGTGTGTATATATATATATGCAGCACATGTTCTTTATCCATTCACCTGTTATAGACACTTAGGTTGTTTCCATATCTTGGCTATTGTGAATAATACTGCAATAAACATGGGGGTGCAGATATCTTTTCAATATCTTGTTTTCACTTCCTTTGGATATATATCCAGAAGTGGGATTGCTGGATCATATGGTAGTTCTACTTTTAATTTTTTGAGGAACCTCCATTCCGCTTTCCATAGTGTCTGCACCAATTACATTCCCACCAATAATGCACGAGGGTTCTCTTTTCTCTACATCCTTGCTAACATTTGGTATCTCTTGTCTTTTTGATGATAGTCATTCTAACAGAAGTGAGGTGATATCTCATGGTGGTTTTGATTTGTATTTTGATTTGCATTTCCTGCAATAACCATTAGTGATGCTGAGCACCTTTTCATGTACCTGTTGGCCATTTGTATGTCTTTGGAAAAATGTCTATTCATTTCCTCTGCCTATTTCTTAATTGTATTGTTTGGGGTTTTTTGCTATTGTGTTGTATGAGTTCCTATGTATTTTGGACATTAACTCCTTATCACATATGTGGTTTGCAGATATTTTCCCCCATTCGGTAGGATGCCTTTTCATTTTGTTGATGGTTTCCTTTGTTGTGCAGAAGCTTTTTAGTTTGATATAGTCCCACTTGATTATTTTTCCTTTTGTGCCTTTGCTTTTGGTGTCAAATCCAAAAAATCATTGCCAAAAATTGATGTCAAGGAGTTTACTCCCCTATATTTCCTTCAAAGTTTTATGGTTTTAGGTCTTATGTTCAAGTCTTTAACCCATTTTGAGTTGACTTTTGTGTATGGTGTAACATAGTCATCCAGTTTTATTCTTTTGCATGTACTGTCCAGTTTATCCAACACCATTTATTGAAGAGATTTTCCTTTCCCCATTGTGTATTCTTGGTTCCTTTGTCATAAATTAATTGACCATACATGCATGGGTTTATTTCTGGCTCTCTGTTCTGTTCCATTGATTTATGCGTCTATTTTTATGCTAATACCATGCTGGTTTGATTACTATAGCTTTGTAATATAGTTTGAAACCAGGAAGTGTGATGTCTCCAGCTTTGTTCTTCTTTCTCAAGATTGCTTTGGCTATTTGTGGTCTTTCATGGTTTCATACAATTTTTAGAATTGTTTTTTCTATTTCTGTGAAAAGTGCCATTGGAATTTTGACAGAGATTGCACTGAATCTGTAGATTGCTTTGGGTAGGTATGGACATCTAACAGTATTAATTTTTATAATCCATGAGCATAGGATATCTTTTCATTTATTTTGTGTCTTCAATTTCTTTCATCAATGTCTTACAGTTTTTAATGTATGGATCTTTAAGCTCCTTAGTTAAATTTATTCCTAGGAATTTTATTCTTTTTGATGCAATTGTAAATGGGATTGTTTTCTTAATTTCTGTTTCTGATAGTTCACTATTGGTGTATAGAAGTGCAACTGATTTTTGTATATTGATTTTGTATCCTGCAACTTTACTGAATTCATTTATTCTAACAATTTTTTGGTGGTCTTTAGGATTGTCTATATATAATATGATATATGTAAATAGAAACAATTATACTTTCTCCTTTCTGATTTGGATGTAATTTATTTCTTTTTCTTACCTAATTGCTCTAGCTAGGACTTGTAGCACTATGTTGAATAAAAGCAGTAAGAGTGGACATCCTCATCTTGTTCCTGGTCTCAGGGGAAAAGCTTTCAGCTTTGCCCTGCTGAGTATGACATTAGCTGTGGGCTTGTCATATACAGCCTTTTTTGTGTTGAGGTACGTTCTCTCTATACTCTGTTTTTTGAGAGTTTTTATCATAAATGGATGTTGAATTTTGTCAAATTATTTTTTTGCATCGATTTAAATGATCATATGATTTTTATCCTTCATTTTGTTAATGTAATATACAATCATATTAATTGATTTGCAGATGTTGAATCATCCTTTTCCATTTTTTGGAAGAATTTGAGAAGGATTGGTATTAACTCTTCTTTACATGTTTGGTAGAATTCACCAGTGAAACCGTTTGGTTCTGGACTTTTGTTCGTTGGGAGCCTTTTGGTTTACCGAGTCAATCTCCTTAGTAATAATTGGTCTGCTGATTCAATCATGGTCGGTTGTATGTTTTTAGGAATTTATTCATTTTTTTCTAGGTTGTCCAATTTGTGTCATATAATTGTCATCTAGTTGTAGCCTCTTATGATCCTTTGTATTTCTGTGGTATCACTTGTAATGTCTCCTCTTTCATTTCTAATTTTATTTATTTGAGTCCACTCTCTTTTTTTAATTTGTGAGTTTATCTAAAGGTTTGTCTTTATTGTTTATCTTTTCAAATAAACAGCTCTTAGCTTCATTAATCTTTTCTATTGCCTTTTTAGTCTCTATTTCATTTATTTCTGCTCTGATTTTTTATTTCCTTTCTTCTACTGACTTTGGGCTTAGTTGGTTCTTTTTCTAGTGTTTTGAGATGTAAAGTTGTTTATATGAGGTCTTTTTTTAAATATAGGTGTTTATCACTATCAATTTATCTCTTAGAACTGCATTTTCAGCATTCTTTAAGTTTTGATATATTTTATTTCCATTTTCATTTGTTTCTAGATATTTTTAAAATTTCTCTGTTGATTTCTTTTTGGACGCATTGGTTGTTTAGTAGCATGTTATTTAATCTCCACATGTACGTGAATTTTCCACTTTTCTTCCTGTAGTTGATTTTTAGTTTCACACCACTGTGGTCAGAAAAGATGCTTCATATGGTTTCAATCGACTTAAATTTATTGAGACATTCTGTGGCCTACCATATGATCTGTCCTGCAGAATGTTCCATGTGTGCTTGAGAAGAATGTATATTCTGGTGCTGTTGAAAGAAATATTTTGTAAATGTATGTTAGATCCATCTGGTCTAATGTGTAGTTAAATCCAATGTTTCCTTATGGATTTTCTGTCTAGATGATCTATCCATTGTTGAAAGTGGGGCATTGAAGTTCCCTAGTATTATTGTATTGCTGTCTATTTTTCCCTTCTGGTCAGTTAATATTTGCTTTATATATTTAGATTCTCCTATATTGGATGCATAAATATTTACAAATGTTGTATCTTCTTTTTGGATTTACCCCTTTATTGTTATATAATGACCTTCTTTGTCTCTTATTACAGTTTTTTGGATTAAAGTCTATTTTGTCTGATATAAGTATAGCTACCCCTGCTTCTTTTGGCTCCCATTTGCATGGAATCTTGTTTCCATTCCTTTACTTTCAGGCTGTGTGTCCTTACATCTGAAGTGAGTCTCTTGTAGACAGTGTATAATTGGATCTTATTTTTTTTTTTATCCATTCACCTACTCTATGTCTTTTTATTGGAGAATTGAGTCCATTTACATTTAAAGTTATTAATAGGTATGAACCTACTATTGCCATTTTGTTCATTGTTTTCTGCCTGTTTGTGATTTCTTTATTTCTTTCTTCTCTTGCTCTCTTCCTTTGTGATTTGATGATTTTCTGTAATCATATGCTTAGATTCATTTCTCTTTATCTTTTGTGTATCTACTATAGGTTTTTGCTTTGTGATTATCATGAGACTTACATAAAGCATCCTACATTTGTAACAGTCTATTTTAAGCTCGTAATAACTTCAGATGCATACTAAAACTACATTTTTACTCTCCCTCTCCATAGTTTATGTTTTTGATGTCACAATTTATGTCTTTTTACTTTGTATATCCATTAACATTACATGGTAATTATAGTTATTTTTAATACTTTTATCTTTTAAAATTAATAATAGTTTTATAAGTGATTTATCCACCATTACAACATTAGAGTATTTTGAATTTAACTATATATTTACTTTTACCAGTGAGATTTATACTTTTGTATGTTTTCCTGTTTCTAATTAATGTCTTCTGTTTTCAGCTAGAAGACCTCCCCTTGACACTTCTTGTAAGGCCAGTCTGGTGGTGATAAACTCCTTTAGCTTTTGCTTGTTTGGAAAACTCCTTATCTCTCCTTCAATTTTGAAAGACAACTTAGATAGAGTATCCTTGGTTTGAATCCTTTTCTTTCTTTTAGCACTTTGAATGTATTATGCCTCTCCCTTCTGGCCTACAAAGTTTCTACTGAAAAATCTGCTGATAGTCATATGGAGGCTCCCTTGTACATAGCAAGTTGTTTTTCTCTTGCCACTTTTAAGACTCTGTCCATGTCTTTAACTATTGACATTTTAATTATAAGATGTCTTTGTGTGAATCTCTTTGGAGACTTCTTATTTGAAACCTCTGGTCTTCCTGGATCTGGATGTTTGTTTCTTTCTCCAGATTAGGGAAAATTTCTGCCATTCTTTCTTTGAATAAGCTTTCTGCCCCCTTCTCTTTGTCTTCTCCTTCTGAGATCCCTTCGATGCATATATTGGGTGATCTGATGCTATCTCATAAGTCTCTTAAGCTATCTTCATTCTTTTTCATTCTTTCTTTCTTTTCGTCCTTCTGATTGGATGAATTCCACTGCCCTGTCTTTGAATTCACTGATCCTTTCTTTTCCTTGATCTAGTATGTTATTGAGCCCCTCTATTGAATTTTTCATTTCAGTTATTATATACTTCAGCTTTGTGATTTTTGTTTGGTACTTTCTTATATTTTCTATCTCTTTGTTGAAATTCTCACTTGATTCCTTCATTGTTCTCTTCACCTCAGTGAGCATGTTTATGACAATTATTTTGAACTCTTTATCAGGTAAATCACTTATCCCCATTTCATAAAGATCTGTTTCTGAAGTTTTATCTTGTTCTTTTGTTTGGAACATATTCCTTTGTTTCTTCATTTTCCATGACTCTCTGTTTCCATCTTGCTCACTTCCCAAACATGAGAAATGTTTTCATCAAATTCAAGCCTGATGGAATGAGGTTATATGGAACAAGAAGATGACAAAGGTACAATCATTTATTTTATCAATATATGCTATGAGAGAAAGAATACAATTTTTAGCAAGTAGTTAGAGAGCTACCAAGTTGCCCACCGCCTTAGACACAAGCACTAGCCTCACCACTCTCTCCCATCCTAATCAAATTAGAACCTGTTTAGCTAGAGTTTAATCTCTCAGTAAGTAACAATATTGATGGTACTTGTTATGGCTGGTGTTAGTTTACTGATCTGAGAAAGATAATCTCTATGAGTCTGTGTTAAGTGGGGTGGAGATAGACAGGAATAGTCAGAGTAGCAGAAGCATTAAAAGATAGAGCAAAACTTTCTCCATCTCAGTCACCACAACTGATTATCATGATCTGGGCATGTTATTGTGATGTTTCTTGGTCTATAGAGCAGTGAAAATTACACTGTTGTTAATGAATAGTTAGAAAAACACTGAAGAACCAAGGGACATAAGTTTTCTCAGACTCAAACCTCTAGAGTATCCTCCTAAGTCTGTAATGCAGTAATAATTCTAAATATCCTAAAATATAGAACAACGACAGCAATAAAACCACAGAGAGTGTTACAGCAAGGAGGTGGAAATAGGAAGACATACAAACGCTTAGCTATTTCTGAAACCTGCTAGATAGTAGGGACATGACTAGGAGTTTTGGAAATCTTATTGCCCAGCTATAGACATGAAGAGGAAATTCAAGGCAACTTCCAGTTTCGGATTTGACATGTAAAGAGCATGGAAGTCACCACTCCCATCTTCAAAACAAGAAAAATAATCCAAACAAACTAAAATCCAATAACTTTTATTAGATTCATCAGAGAACTAAGCAAACTGCCACCCTGAAATCTGGAGAGACAGGAGAATACAAAGAACCACAGCTGAGACCAGCTCTTAGGAACAGAAGCTGCTGATGCTGTACATTGGCAGGAAGACTAAAATCTTAATTGTAACAAATTGCTGGAGGCTGAGTGTGGACTAGCTTGAAAGTTAAAAAATCCTATTTGGCAGTCCAACCTGATTGGTTGCCCCCACACTTCCATAGGTATTAACTCCAAGAGTCCCCCAAATTTCTCATGATAAAGATTGGACAAGAAGAAAAAATGTATAATTATATTAATAGATTAAGAAAAAGCACTTGACAAAATCCAATATCCATTCATTCATTTTAAAAAAACTCTTGGGGCTGGCCTGGTGGAGTAGTGGTTAAGTTCGTGTGCTCCTCTTTGGTAGCCCAGGTTTTGCAGGTTTGAATCCTGTGTGCGGACCTATGCACTGCTTATCAATCCATGCTGTGGCAGGCATCCCACATATAAAAAGTAGAGGGCTAATGGATGTTAGCCCAGGGCCAATCTTCCTCAGCAAAAAAGAGGAGGACTGGCAATGGATGTTAGCTCAGGGCTAATCTTCCTTCACCAAAAAAAAAAAAAAAAAACCAAACAACTCTCAGCAAATTAGGGAGAGAGAGAAACTTTCTCAGCTTGATAAAGAGCATCTTTAAAAGACCCTACAGTTAACATCATACTTAATGGTGAGAAATGAAATGCTTTCCTCCTATCAGGAACAAGGTAAAAAGGTTCTTTCTCACCACTTCTATCCAATATTGTACTGGAAATCCTAGGTAGTGTGATAAGACAAAAAAAGAAGTGAAAAGTATACATATTGAGAAGGAAGAAATAAAACTGTCTTTGTTCTCAAATGACATGATTGTCTCTGTAGAAAAATTTTTAAAAAGTCTTAGAACTAATAGCTAATTATATCCAGTTTGTAGGATACAAGTTAATATACAAAGGTCAATTGTTTTCTCATATACCAGCAATGAACAAATGAAATTTGAAATCAAAAACACAATATTATTTACAATAGCACTCAAAGAAATGAAACACAGATATAAATCTAAGAAAATATATACAGAATCTCTATGCAGAAAATTATAGAATTCTAACAAAAGAAATCAAAGAAGATCTAAATAAATGGGAATATAGACAAGGATTAGAAGACTCAATATTATTAAGATGGCAATTCTTCCCAACTTAGTCTATGTATTCATTGTAATCATAACCAAAATCCTATCAAGCTATTTTGTGGATATTTACAAACTGATTCCAAAGTTTATATGGAAAAGCAAAAGACCCAGAATAGCCAGCACAATACTGAAGAAGAACAAAGTCAGAGAACTGATACTACCCAACTTCAAGACTTATTACAAAGCTAAAGTAATTAAGTCAGCATTGTACTGATGAAAGAATAGACACATTAATCAGTGGTGCAGTATAAAGAGCCCAGAAGTAGACCCACACAGATATAGTCAACTGATCTTTGACAAAACAGCAAAGGCAATTCAGTGGAGAAAGGATAGTCTTTTCAATACAATGTGCTGAAACAATTGAACATCCAGATGCAAAAATAAATAAAGCTCAACACAGAACTTACACCTTTCACAAAAATTTAACTAAAAATATGTTGTAGATCTAGATATAAATCACAATACTGTAATACTTCTAGAAGAAAACATAGGAGAAAATCTCAGAGACCTTGGGTTTGGTGATGAGTTTTTAGATACAATACAAAAACCACAGTCCATGAAAGAAAACGTTGTCTTTATTAAAATTTAAAACTTCTACTCTGTGAAAGACACTTTTAAGAGATTCAAAACACAAGCCACAGACTGGGAGAAAATATTTGTAAAGCACATATCTGATAAAGGACGTGTTTCCAAAATACACAAAGAACTTTTAAAACTCAACAATAAGAAAACAAATAACCCAATTAAGAAATGGGCAAAGGATCTGAAAAAACACCTCACCAAAGAAGAATATGGCAAATAAACATATGAAAAGATGTTCAACATCACATGTGATTAGGGAATTGCAAATTAAAACAACAATGAAATTCCACTGCACACCTATTAGAAGCTAAAATTTAAACAAACAAACAGTGCCAAATACTGCCAATACTGGTGAGAATGCAGAGCAAAAGGAATTCTCATTCCTTCCTGATGGGAATGGAAAATGGTACAGACTCTTTGGAAGACAGTTTGGCAGTTTCATACCATGCTAAACATAGTCTTACAATTCAGTCTAGCAATCACACTCTTAGGTATTTACCTAGGTTATACCCAGTTGAATTATGTCCACACAAAATGGGCGTACTTATCTTTATAGCAGCCTTATCTGTAATCGCCAAAAACTGGAAGATATCCTTCAATAGGTGAATGGATATATAAACTGTGACACATCTGTACAATGGAATATTATTTAGCAGGAAATCAAAATGAGCTACCAAGCCCCAAAAAGACAGGGAAAGGGTATAATCCAATTATATGACATTCTGGAAAAGGCAAAACTGTAGAGGCATTAAAATGAGTAGTTGCCAGGGGTTCGGGCTTAGGGTGAGGCACAGGAATTTTCAGAGCAGTAAAACTGTTCTGATTATATGGTGAACATGTGACTATGCATTTCTCAAAATCCACGGAACTTTATAACACAAAAAGTGAACATTAATATATGCAATATTTTAAAAAATCATTTAGGAGGTTTGGGGATGCCAGGAAGGAATTCAGACTGTGACAAGAGCATCTAACTCTATTAAAATATATGAAACAACCTCACTTCAGGGGTGGAGGGGGAAAGTGCTGATCTAAGTAACTTTGGTAATAAATGGAGTCTGTAAGACTAAAGGCAAAAGGAACTGCACATAAAATTGTATTCTAGTTGATAAAGTTGTTTCCCACTGTATTATGAGGTAACAATTCTGACATTGCTACCCATGTATACTGGAATGGAACAATTGAGTAAATGGATGGCAGATGGTGGGAGCCAGATTTTTCACTGTTGGAATGGGAGTTTACAAATAAGTAACCAGAAAGATCCACATGGTAATGGATTAGACCTGGAGACATCAGAATGAACTCATGTTTAACTTAGTATAAATACTGATAGTTACATAAGGAAACACTTACAGACAAGCATATATATACAGGTTAGTATACATACATATGTTTCTGTGCTCTTTCAGCTGAGAAGCCCCCCGAAAAATGATAACCCATCAGCACAAGCACACTTAGTGCTCAGATCTTATTTTCTAATACCATTCTCCAATAAAAGGAACCAGAGCTCCTTAGAGAAATGATTGAATTTTGGACTGAGACAGGAAATATACAAGATGAGCCTGAAGCATTTTGTAGGGGCAGAAAGTAAGGAAATGCTGAAAAAAAAAAAGCCCCAAACCCACACACATCGATGGGGGTATGTCAAAGGGACACAGGAGCCAACTGAAAGAGCTGCTAATGGCCAAAGCTGGAACGACTTGAGCAACAAAGTTAACAAAGTAGTGCTGTAGTGCAATTCAAAGTATAAGACAAATATCTGTGAGTCCAAACTGATACAAATAAATGATCAAATAAACTAACAAATGTGGGAGAAGAGACAAATCTCTCATGTGAAAGAATTTCAAATAATATATGAAGGTACTTCTCTTTCAAGAAGGGAGAGTGTAACTTTCCACTCCCTAGGTCTGGGCTGTGCATAGTGACTTCCTTCCAAATAGGTGAAAAGCGGGCAAGGGAGTAACTTTACAGTGAAGAAACCTGACAAGTACTACCTCAGACAGGTGATCAATGTCCACATCAACAGCCGTAAATCATACTGATAATAAGTACTCTCAATATGATGTGATGAAAATGGCACTTTACCTCTCCTCTGAAGTCTTCCTCCGAGTAATCCATTACCTCAGTCTTATCATGTGAAAAACATCAGACAAATTTCAGTAGTGGGTATCCTACGAAATACCTGACCGGTATGCCTCAAAACTGTCAAAATCATCAAAAACGAGAAAAGTTTGAGAAACTGCCACAGCCAAGAGATGACTAAAGAGACATGACAATTAAATGTAATGTGCTATCCTAGATGGAATCCTGGAAGAGGAAAAGGGCGTTAGGTATAAACTAAGAAAATCTGAACAAACTATGGACATGACTTAATAATAAAGTATCAATATTGGTTCATTAATTGTAACAAATTACCATACTAATACCAGACATTAATAGTAGGGTAAACTGGGTGTGGGGTATGTGGAAACTCACTGTCTTCTCAATTTTTCTGTAAGTCTAAAACTTTTCTAAAAAATAAAGTCTATTTAAAAAGTGTGTTGGGAGGATTCAACCAGAACCCAGGTAGACAGCTGTTGTCCTGGGGCTTTCCTTTCTTTACATCCTGGAAATTCCCTATGCCTATTTCCTGTATTGGATTCCGTGTGGCCTGGATCTTGTGTCCTTCCTCTGTCTTAGTTTATTCCCTCATCTTGTTGGAGTTTATTGTCCAGTAGCTTTCTTATAAAAAGTGCATGGAAGGTAAATGCTTCAAAAGGTATGTTTCAAAATATCATTATTCTACACTTACCCTTGATTGGTCATGTGGCTGGGTATAGAATTCTATTTGGAGATCATTTGTTATTACAATGTTGCAAGCATTTGTCCCTTGTCTTCTTGCTTCCAAGGTTGCTGTTAAGAAGTTCAAAATCATCCTAATTCTGGATCCTTTGAATTTGACCTCTTTTATCTCTCCAGAAGATTTGGGGATCTATTTCATTCATTCCTGGTTTTGAGTCATTTTTCATTTATTGTAGCAGGCACTTGATGGACCTTTTCAATCTGAAACTCATGTCATTTAATTATGGCAAAATATCTTGTATCATTTCTTTGATAGTTTTGTCTTCCTCTCTCCTTTGTCCATTTTCTCTTCTCAAACTCCCATTATTCAGATCTTGGACTTCATGAGTTGGACTTCTCATAATCTTGTCTCCTGTTTTCCTTCTCTTTATCTTTTTGTTTTACATTCAGTGATATTTCCTCAGCTTCATCTTCCAACCATATGTTAATTTAAAAACAATATCCTAGTCTATTAGTAGAAATTATATAAATACAGAATAGATAATATATATAATGTATGTATGTGTGTATATATATGTAAAATTGTCTTCCTCACTCCATTCTCTCTCTCTGCTTCTCTCTCTCAATCCATTCCCCCCCCCCCTTTTTCCCTCTATTTCTCTTTTTCTTGATCATTTTCTTCCCCTCTCTTTGATTTCTCTTTCTTCTTTCGGTTTCCCTATTCTATTTCTGTGCCTCTCTCTCCTTTAATGCTTTCTCTTTCAATCTGTCTCTGCTTCCCACCTGTATTATTCTCTTTCTGCCCTCCTTCCTGTTTCTTCCTTTGTTTCTGTTCTGTTTCTTCCCTCTTTCTATTTCCCTGCCCTTATTGTATCTGCCATATTTGTTCCTCCTCCCTCACCTATCTCTGTCTTTCTTTCTCTATCTCACTTGATTTCTCTCCTCCCTTTCACCTAAATTTACACCCTCACTGATACACACATACTCCCTCCCCCTACACCTATATTACCCCTCTTTCTCCAACTCCGTGTTTTGTGTTGGTCTCAGCCTATCTATAGTGATGCTATCAGCTAGAAATGCCTGGGGCACTCACCTGGGCCATACTACTTGTGGCAAGTCTCCAGACACTTCTCCAACCAGAGCCAATGTTGTGGCTGGATCCACCCTTGTGGTCTTTATTATGATTGCAAGACGCACCTCAGCAACAACCATTAAGGAACTTTGAAAAAAAAAACCTTGATTGCTCATAGGTCCTGGAGGGTACACAGCAAACTCCACGCAGTGAGGTTGCTGGTAAAGAGAGACAGACAGAGGGAGTATAGACCTGGAGCTCTGCCTTTGTTGGGTATGAGGGTGGGGTACCTAGGGTTTTACTTTTTATTGGTGAATTTGGAACATAAGAGCAGGAATTAGGGCGCAGGAATGGAAAAGCAGGGTCACCTAAGTAGTCAGTTATCTAGGTTTTAGGAAGGTGCTTTCTAAAAGGGAAACTTCATGAGTGGGGGCAGCCAGGCTTCTGATCCAGGTGTCTGACTAGTAGCTATGTCATAGAACTGGCAATATATTTACTCAAGATAGATGTCTATGAAATGGATGCACTCTCAGTCAAAAGCCTAATGCCATGCACTTTCATTACAATCAAAAAGCTTAATGTCAGGCACTTACATATACTCTGCTTCACCACATCTCTCTGACTCTTCCTTCTCTTATTCTCTCTCTTTCTTATCTCTATTTCCATCCCATTCTCTACTCACACTTTCTATATTGCTCCTTTTCTGTTTGTATTATGTTTTTATTTCCAAAATATCTTACTTGTTTCTGATTATTCTCTAAAAATACATACAGCGTCTATGTCTTATTTCATGGATGCAGTTTATTCTTGTCTTTGAGAATATTACAATTTTATTTAGAGGGTTTTTTCTCATGGGCACCCTATTTTGCTTTGATTTTTCCTATTTTCTTGTTGGTTTTAATCTCTGTTTTTCACATTAGATACTTTCTGGTGCTACTTGGCAGCATGTTTCTGTCCATTTATACTTAAGAATTTCACTAAAAAGCTGATTGAAAAGTATGTGTGCAGGGATAGGATTTGTTAACTAGTGAATTTCACTGTAGGATGACTGAGAAGGATCTGGCCAGTGTTTTAGGGGATCTACAATGTCAATATCTGTAGGCATTTTCCTTATCTAGTCATAAAGAAATCCTCCCTACAAATAAATTCTTCAATCCTCTGTATAGAGTGTATAAGCCTAAATAATAGATTCTGACACCTGGTTGAGGAAACGACCTGCGGGTTTCACCATTCATCATGTTGACTTTGATTTAAATCTGTTTTCTTTATAGAAACTCTATTTCCTCTCCACTGTGGCTGGGGTCTGTATGCTGTGTTCTTTCCAAAGGATAAATATCCAGTCTTCTGCTAGGTTGAAAGATACTGTTTTGGCCCGGGTTCCCTCAAAAGAAGAGCCGTAAACTAAGGCATAAATAAAGGATTCAGAAAACAAAAGTGTTAGGTGAATCAGGCAGGGAAGATGGGAGAACAATAAGAAAGATGAAAATATAAATTGGACAATTAATAGCAAAAAAGCATGTC
The DNA here is from genome assembly GCA_031878705.1 of Tapirus indicus. Taxonomy (NCBI): domain Eukaryota; kingdom Metazoa; phylum Chordata; class Mammalia; order Perissodactyla; family Tapiridae; genus Tapirus; species Tapirus indicus. The sequence continues at coordinate 79,360,570 of CM062917.1, forward strand.
TAATACACCAAGGTTAGACTTAGTGATGAATTCTTTATGTTTGTATAATAATTGCAATGTTAAAAATGTTGCAAAATATAAAAATATGGAAGTTTTCTACTTATTTCGTGAAGATAGCACAAATGATGAAAGGAGACTGGATATTAAAAGAATGAAATTATAATCATGTAAGGATTTATAACTAGAATGTAAGGGTGGTTTAAGATTAGGAAATTAGCAGAATGTATTAGTCAGTCAAGATCCTAAAAAGGCCTTTGATGAAATATCCATTCCTTTTATAAACTTCATAACCTAGGAATGGAGAGATATTTCTTTAACAAGGTAAAGAACCATTCTTAAGTCAACATTCAATGTTACCCTTAACAATAAAACACTGGAGACATTCCCATTAAAGTTAGGAATAAGATATGAATGCAGGCTATGACCACAGCTTAATTTTAGTCTGGAAATTCAGAAGAGCTCATGGATTTTTAATCATTGTGAAGGTGATATTAGAAAGTAACCACATACAAATGCCAACTTCTCATCATGTAATTACCTTGTTACTGAGAAGCTCTATTTTAATTGAAGCAAAATCTATGACCTCTCCAGGGCTTTCTAAAAGTTGAGAGGAAATGGGTGAGAGAGTGCTCAGGCCACTCAGGAATTTAGCAAAGTGCTATTTACAGAGTAGATTGGGAGGTCTTCATGTGTCAAGACTGAGAGGCTAGCCACAGTAATTCCATGATTGTTGGCTTTACACACACATTCCAGACACTCCCCAGGCCCCATTGGGAGCATGATTAGAGACATCCCATGTGATAGAAAAGCATTCTTCATTGACATTGTGACTAGTTGTGGATAATCACATCTATAAGATTACCAAATATGTTATGACTAATAAAATTCTATTTCACAAGGATAAACACCAACCAAGTCCTGACTTGACAGGTGATAAACTTGTTTTGTTCTTTGCCATTGGAATTAAACATTGTTAGTTTGCTAATATTAACTGCTGGCACTCAGTATTCACACCCGCGTCAGTTCTCTGTTTATATTGCCAGGGCTAGAAGCCTGGGAGCTACACTTACTAGACTCCCTTGCCAACAGGGTTTTGAACTTGTTCAGGGCTCCATAAATGCGATATATTCTCACAAGATTTGGAAGGCAGAAGAAGCAGAAGGCATCTTCTTTTTCTATGACAGTGAGTGGAGATGTGGATTTCCCACGCATGAGTTCTTGTAGCAGTTTCTGGATTCTACTGCCATTCACATTCTTCAATGCCATGAAGGAGCCCTGAAATCTGCAGCAGATTTCTGCAGATTGCTGGCTCTGGGTGGCAGGAACTCTGTCTCTTTGTAGCACTAAACCTAAAACCAGTGACTTGCTACTTTAGGCTTTCAATGGTTTTGTAAGCACCTAATTCTAACCTACAGTATTTTTTTCTATTAAATCCTAAACACAAATGACCATGGAAAAATACTACGTACTGAGTAACATTTCATGCCAGAAAAGTAGACCGTCTAGAAAGGCAGATCGAGCTAAGGCAGAGAGAGAAGCTAGCAGAAGGGGAGAGTTTAGAGTCAAGAAGGCTCAGGAAAAGATGGAATGGTGGGTAAGGTCAGCAAACTCTGATCCAAGTAGAGCAGTCAGTTCTCTACCCATTTATACCGCTTGCAGCATATGGGTAGGCCATGACTACAGAAAATGAAGGCCAATGAGTAAATCTCACTTCATTCATTGAGTGAGAAAAATCCTTAGTTACCCTCTTACTTCCGTTAGCTCCCAGCAGATTTCCTCTCAGTAGGTCAGTCACATGTCTGCATCTATCTGGCAGCAGTTGTCAGTCACCAAGCAAGTCACTTAATCTGAAGATAATTTCACAACCTAATCAGGGAGTTGTGATTATTAAGTCATTTCTGGTATATGAAATTGCCCAGCAGAGAGCAGATCCAAAGCAAAATTAAACTGCTCAGGAAAGCGAAGTTAGCCTGAGTAATGAATGCTGGCTTTTACTGGGAATTCTACTGCCCTGTGTAACTAGTGAATCCAAATCTGGCTCTTGTCACCACTTGCCATCCAGAAGGAAAGACACTGGAATAGTTTCAGCAAGTAGAACTAAAATATCAATTTTTAACTTGCAGCTAAATCTGACATGCAACCTTGTTCACGTCATCCCTGTTTTTATGCTTCAAAAATCTTGAAGATAAAGTATGTATATTCCATACTACTCTCCAACTGAATGCATCCGTAAAACGTGTCCAGAATACCTGGAGTAGCTATTTGAAGATTCTGAAAGCGAAAAAGGCAGGCAAATTGGAGAAGACCAGAATTTGAAGTACTAGAGAACCAGTAATGAGTTTAACTTTTTTACCCCCAAGCACCCTGCAGCCTGGACTCAAGACAGCCCAAAACCCAGAGGAAGGTATTGACACAGAAAGAGAGAGCTACAGGAGAAGTCCTCCAGTTCTGGCTCAAGAAATGAGAAAGGGATCTCTGAGAGCTTAGAGACAGTGAAGAAAATCCCTTACTTTTCTTCTTTTTTCTTTTTGTCTTATTTTTTTGTTCTCTTGCATCCCAGCTCCATGGCAATAGCAGCAGGGACAGCAGCAGCAGCAGCAGCAGAAATCTACAGGTGCCTTAAACTCTGGGAGAAGGGAATGTTTCCCTCCAATCACAGGACCGGTGGTCTCAAGAGAGTGGGGCAAACTCCCATTGCTTTTTTATTCTCTGTCCTCATGCCTCTTAGCTGAAATATGATTGTAGCTGTGGGAAGTGTGCAGAAAAGCAGGGCAGATAAAACCCTGGTTTTCTGTCTGGAGGATTGAAAGGGAAGCCACAGGGAACCAAAAAGTAACAGGTAGATCATGGAGAGAGAGGAGCTTGGGTAAGTGAACGCTGTAAATTTGTTTATAAACTCCTGGACTCACTCCCAAGCTTCAGATACATGGATCTGCCCGTAAATAGCCCATCAACAACTTTAAGAACTATAAGAAGAGGTAGACCACTGCCCAGGTCCCAGACTGGCCACTGGGTGGCACACATTCAAGCAGATTCAAACAGCTTTGCAAAGACTTTAAAATATGGAACTGATATTGAAACCATCACCCACAGAAGACTAGTTGGACCTTGTAACATGAATCCAACTGAATTGATCACCTAATAAAATGTCAACATTCTCCATCAGACTTAAACAAGACCCAGGGTTTTATAATATGATTTTCAAAATGTTCAGGACACAATCCAAAATTATTCATCACGTGAAAAATGGGAAAATCTCAACTCACATGGGAAAAGACAATAACAGATGCCTGTGCTGAGATGACACAGATGTTGGAAATATCTGACAGAGACTTTAATGAAGATATTATAAAATGCTCCAGAAAGTAAGGGCAAATCCTCTTAGACTTAATAGAAAGTTAGAAAATCTCAGAAAATAAATAGAAGATATAAAGGAAAACCAAACAAATTTTAGAACTAAAAATATAATAACAAATTTTTTAAAACTCACTGGATAAACTCAGTAGTCAAATGGAGATGACAGAGGAAGATGGCAGTGAATTTGAAGCTTGAAAAATGGAATTATTCACATTGAACAACAAAGAGGCAGTAAAAAGAAAAAACTTGCAGAGCCTCAGAGACCTGAGGGACAAGACTAAAAGGTCTAACATTCATGTTACTGAAGAACCAGAAAGAGAAGAGAAAGATACAGTACAAAAATAGTATCTGAAGAAAATGTATTTGAAGAAAAATGTCCATATTTAGTGAAAGACATAAATGTACAGATTCAAGAAGTGAAGAAAACTACAAATAGGAAATCCCAAAATCCACCCCCAGGCACAACACACTCAAAATTTTTTTAAACCAAAGGCAAAGAAAATATCTTGAAAATTGCCAGAGACAAATGGTGCATCATACACAGAGAAACAATTTGAATAACTTTATTTCTCATCAGAAACCATGGAAAACTACAAAAGAAAATGGCACAATAATTTTCAAGTCCTGAAAGAAAAGAATTGTCAATCCAGAATTCTATGTGCAGAAAAAATAACTCTCAGAGATGGAGCTGAAGTAAGACATTCTCTGCTGAAAGAAAACTAAGAGAATTCCTTTCCAGCAGATCTGCACTAAAAGAATTGCTGAAGAAAGTTCTTCAGATAGAAGAAAATGATACCAGAAGGAAACTTGGAACATCAGGAATGAGGAAAGAGCAACAGAAATGGTAAATATTTGGGTAATTATGATAGACTATTTCTCTTCTCATGAGTTCATTAAAATATGTTTGAGGGTCGACAGCAAAAATTATAATATTGCCTGATGGAGTTTTCAATATTTGTAGATATAATAACTAAGACAATTATAACTTAAAGGGAGGAAGGTAAAGCCTATATTATTGTGTTGTTTCTATTTTTCACTTGATGTGGTAAAATATAGATTTTAAATAGACTGTGAAAAGTTAAGTATTTATATTATAATCCCTTGATTAGCCAATAAAAAAGTCTATAGAAGAGATATTGTAAAAAGCACAATAGATAAAATTGAATACCAAAAAAAATTCACATAACTCAAAAGAAGGTAGAAAAGAGGAAACAGTAATTTAAAAACAGGTAGCAAATAGAAAAGATATAATAAAGTGGCAGGCCTAAAAGCAAAAACACTAACATTATATTAAATGTAAACGGTCTAAACACACAAATTAAAAGGCAGAGATTGTCAAAGTGGACAAAAATATATGATCGAACTATATGCTGTATATAAGAAACTTACTTCGAATATTATTATATAAATAAGTTAAAAAGTAAAAACATGGAAAATATATATCATGCAAACAATCCTAACTTCAATGAGAAGATGTTGTATCTGGTGAACAATATCCCTCAAAGAGCCTGGAGATAAAGAGTTGGAGATGTCAGGAGCTCCATAGTTTGAGTGGTTAGTAAGGGCCATAGTGGAAGCTGGGGTCCCATAAAACTATGAACCATCCCCTTATGCTCCAAATACATGGTCATGTGAGGCTGGAAGCTGGCTGAAATGGATGGTTTAGCCATGGTCTCCCAAGAGAGTAAACAAATTTGGACTTGTTCCCACCATCTCATCTTTCCAAAAGACCTCTTTCTTGAAGATTAAATAATCTTCTTCTTCTCAACATTTAAAAAAACTAGTATATCTTTGGAAAACAATGTTACCTCACCTAGCCACCTTCACTCCAGCTATCCTGGAGCCTATCATGTCTGTTTGCAAAGGTACTTCATTTTAACATGATCTGCTTCTGCAGAGCCCGTCTCTTTCCTGAAGTTTGTTGGTACCATGCTTTGACTCCATTCCCTTCAGTATAGATTCAGGGTCCTGTTTTTCATCCTCATATTTATACCTCTATCTTCCAAGGAGAAAGACTACTCTGTATTAATGAGAGAGAACATGATCCTCTTAGATCCTCCTCCTCCCAAAAACGTCTTGACCTGGGTCTTGTCTGATTAGAGATGTTAGGAATGATAGGCATTTTAAGTAGTTCAAGGTAGAAAATCAGTGTAGAAACAGCTGGGTTAAACTTCTCCTACTCTCACAGGGCAACTATCCCTGAAGACATTAGAAACAAAACCAAACAACTCTTCTGGGGAGTAGGAGAGAAGTCTCAGCAAGGTTATGTCTAACTCTCATACTAGTCACAAGGTCCAGAAGCCTGGAGACAGTCTAGGTGTAATGGAGGTAAAAGAATGGGCCACTACCAAGAAACTGTGGTACTTCAATGTTTTTGCTGTAGATCTGACTTTCTGTTAGGAGTCCTTAAGATTTGAGCTTGGATGAAATTTTGCCAGAGATGTTGGTAGAAATCCTAGAGACAAAAGTCTAACATCAAAACAAACAAAAAGAAACCAGCAATAGCAAGGGCTACTGTCTTTTCAAGGACAATTGTGCTAAAAGCATTGGTCATTCATATGTGGAAAGTAAACCACCTGCCCTTTCTAGCTATTTGCGCTGTTATTTCTTTGACTGGAGCCTCTAGGCTAGTGGTGCAGCCTTAAGATCCTGGCCTGAATTTTTGTAATTGTAGGGCTGGATATTTGGAAGGGAATGAGGTCGTGAACTGTACACATACTCTCAAAATTAGTCTTCTTAAGAACTTACTAATTCCTTGCTCAATCTCCCTCTGGCTTCCCACTGAACTCAGGAGAAAGCCTATGTTCTTTAAACTGGCTTTCTCCCAAAGCAAATTGGTTTCACTGTCCTTTGAGCAAGTCAGGCTCATTTGGAACTTTATTCTGTTTCTCCTGCTGTTCCCCCAGCCCAGAGAGTCTGGTTTTCCTCTCCTTTCTCTAAATCATATCCATTCTGCTTCTTTGAAAAGTTGGTCTCTTCTACACTTTTTTCTTTCTCATTTTTTATAGCACTTGCATATACCTGCCAAAATAAGAGGCACAGACTGTCTAAGGTTAATTACTTATTGTCTGCATATATCTTGGATCTACAAGTGGGTTTTAAATCCTTAGAGGCCATGGGCTCTGGATTACATTTGTTTTCCTATTACTAAGGCAAAACAGTTGAATTTATCTTAACGAAGTTCAAAAGCAAATGTCAGCTTATTTGTGAAGACTATTCTAGCCCATGAATTATAGTTTTCCTTTGTATATTCACATTTTTGCTACTGGCATCCTTATACCTTGATCAAAATACATGTTCCATGTGCAAAGTAAAAGCAATGATTTTCTTGTTGTAACATGGAAAGTTGACACTATGGGTGTCATGGCCAATATCTGTGTGTAAATGGAAAATTATAAGTACAGATAAAGAATCTTGGTGAATAGATTTTTTTTATTGGTTGATGTTAATCCTCTCTTAGTAATTGGCAATAAAATTTTCTGTGTTCTTGTAGGCATTTTAGGTGACATATAGTATGCTGAATACTTTGCTGCCTAACTTGCATCAGATTTGCCTTGTTACCTTGGGGTTTTCAGTGATTGCACTTAGATTCCCCCCCGCCTTTTTAGGGAAATGTTTGTAACAATGAGCTTTTAATAAAAGTAGATGCTTTAAATAAAATGCTCATTGTAAAATATTAGACATTATGGAAACACATTAAGAGTAAAAAGCATCTTTCTCTTTAATCTTAGCCCAGAGGTAACCACTATGAACAATTTAGCACAGGGGCTGGCAAACTACAGCCTATCACCTGTTTTTGTAAATAAATCTTATTGGCACACAGCCACACCCATTCCTTTATGTATTGTCCAGGGCTACTTTTGCACTACAACAATGTAGCTGAGTAGTTGTGATAGAGACTGTACAGCCAGCAAAGCCTAAAATATTTACTATGTGACCGTTTATAGAAAAAGTTTGCTGACTCCTAATTTAATATGGCATATATGTTTCCATATTTTCTACATATGTACAAATATAAATATGCTTTTCAAAAATCTTACTGAAATGTAACATACTTACTAAAAATTGCACAAATGTGATTGTATAGCTTGATGAATTTTTACAAAGTGAATATCCTCGAATAACCAGCAATCAGTTCAAGAAATAGAACGTTACCGGCACCTCAGAAGTCTCCTGTATGCTCCCTTCTTGTCACTACTATCCCTGAAGGGTAATTTTATCCTGGTTTTTAACCCTATAGGCTCATTTTGTCTGTTTTTGAACTTATGTAAAGTGCAATATACATTATGTATTCTGTGCCCGGCTTCTTTTGCTCAATATTATGTTTTTTCCCAACTTTTATTGAGAAATAATTAACATACATCACTGTATAAGTTTAAGGTGTAGACATACAGCATGATGGTTTGATTTACATTTGTTGTGAAATGATTTCCACAATAGGTCTAGTTAAGATCCATCAACCCATATAGATACAATAAAAAGAAAAGAGAAAAACACTTCTCCTTGTGATGAGAACTCTTGGGATCCACTCTGTTGACAACTTTCTTATATATCACACAGCAATGTTAACTATAGTCATCATGTTGTACATTACACTCCTAGTATTTATTTGTCTTATAACTGGAAGTTTGTACCTTTTGACCACTTTCCTCCAATTTCCCTTCCCCAAACTCCTGCCTCTGGTAATCACAAGTCTGATCCCTTTCTCAATGAGTTTGGGGGTGGTTCTTTTTAGATTATTAGATGCTATAGGCTAATTTTGTCTGTTTTTGAACTTACTTAAGGTGAAATACACATTATGTGTTCTGTACCTGGCTCCTTTTGCTCAATGTTATGGATTTTTTTCCAGTTTTATTGACAACTAATTGACATGCATCACTGTATGTATGTCAAATGTTTTACATATGTCACTGTGTGTGTATGTCACATCACTGTTTGTATGTCAAATACTGACGAATACTGTATTTGTCTTTCTCTGTCTGACATTTCATTTAGCAAAACGCCTTCAAGGTCAATCCAGGTTGTGGTAATGGTAGGATTTTCTTGTTTTTTTATAGCTGAATAGTATTCCATTGTATATATATATATATATATATATGTGTGTGTGTGTGTGTGTGTGTGTGTATACCACAACTTCTTTATCCTTTCCTCAATTAATGGACACTTAGATTGTTCCATGTCTTGGCTATTGTAAATAATGCTGCTATGAACATGGCGGTGCAAATATCTTTTTGAATTAGTGTTTTCATTTCCTTTGGATATATTCTCAGAAGCAGAATTGCTGGATTATATGGTAGTTCTATTTTTAATATTTTGAGGGAAACTCCATACTGTTTTCCATAGTGGTTGTACCAATTTACAATTCCACCAACAATGTGCAAGGGTTCCCTTTTCTCCTCATCTACACAAGAATTTCTCTCTTGTCTTTTTGATGATAGTTATTCTAACAGGTGTGAGGTGATATCTCATTGTGGTTTTAATTTGCATTTTCATAATGACTAGTGATGTTGATCATCTTTTTATGTACCTATTGGCCATTCATATATCTTCTTTGGAAAAATGTCTGTTCAGCTCCTTTGCCCATTTTTTAATTGGATTATTTGAGGGTTTTTTCCATTGAATTGTATGAGTTCTTTATACATTTTGATATTAACATTTTTTCAGATATATGTTTTGTAAGTATTTTTTCCCATTCCTTAGATTGTCTTTTCACTTTGTTGATAGTTTCTTTTGCTGAGCAGCAGCTTTTTAGTTTGATATAGTCCCACTTGTTTATTTTTTATTTTGTTACTTGTGCTTTGGGTATGATTTTCAAAAAATCATTACCAAGATCCATGTCAAGAAACTTTTTCCTATGTTTTCTTCTAGGTGTTTCATGGTCCTTATATTTAAGTCTTTAATGCATTTTGAGTTAATTTTTGTAAGTCGTGTAAGGTAGGGGTCAAGTTTTATTCTTTACATGTGAATATCTGGTTTTCTGAGCATGATTTATTGAAGAGACTGTCTTCTCTCTATTGAGTATTCTTGACTCCCTTGTCAGATGTTATTTGATTGTATAGCCTTGGTTTTATTTCTGGGTTCTTAATTCTGTTCCATTGGTCTGTTTGTTTTTATACCAGTACCATACTGTTTTAATTACTATAGCTTTATAATATAGCTTGAAATTAGGAAGTGTGATGCCTCCTGCTTTGTTCTTCTTTCTCAGGATTTCTTTGGCTATTTGGGGTCTTTTGTGGTTCCACATAAACTTTTGGAGAGTTTTTTTCTATTTCTGTAAAAAATGCCATTGGAATCTTGCTACAGATTGCATTGAATCTACAGATGGCTTTGTGTAGCATTGACATTTTAACAATATTAATTCTTTCAATCCATGAACATGAGATACTTTTCAATTTATTTGAGTATTCTTCAATTTCTTTCACCAGTGCCTTGTAGTTTTCAGAGTATAGATCTTTCACCTCCCTGGTTAAATTTATTCCTAAATATTTTATTGGTTTTGATGCTATTGTAAACAGAATTGATTGCTTTATTTCTTTTTCAGAAAATTTCTTTTTAGTATATAGAAATGCCACTGGTTTTTGTATATTAATTTTGTATCCTGAAACTTTACTGAATTTGTTGATTAATTCTAACAGCTTTTTGGTTGAGTCTTTAGGATTTTCTATATATGAAATCATGTCATCTGTAAATAGAAACAGTTTTGCTTCTTCCTTTCTGATTCTGATGCCTTTTATTACTTTTTCTTGTGTAATTGCTCTAGCTAGGGCTTCTAATACTATGTTGAATACTGATGTACTCTCACTGGTGGTGAGAGTGGGCATCCTTGTCTTCTTTCTGATCTTAGATGAAAGCTTTCATCCTTTCACCACTGAGTATGATGTTAGCCATGGGCTTGTCATACATGGCCTTTTGTGTTGAGATCTGTTCCTTCTATGCCTAATTTTTTAAGTCTTTTTATCATAAACAGGTGTTGAATTTTGTCAAATGCTTTTTCTGCATCTCTTGAGATGATTATATGATTTTTTCTTTCATTCTATTAATGTGATGTATCACCTTCATTGATTTGAGTATGCTGAACCATGCTTGCATCCCAGGGATAAATCCCACTTGATCATAGTGAATGATCCTTTTAATGTGCTGCTGAATTTGGTTTTCTAGTATTTGATGAGAATTTTTGCAGCTATATTCCTTAGGGATATTGGCCTGTCATTTTATTTTCTAGTAGTAGCCTTACTGGATTTGGTATCAGGGTAGTGCTGATCTTGCAAAATGAGTTTAAGAGTATTCCCTCTTCTTCAGTTTTTTGGAAGAGTTTGAGAAGCATTGGTGTTAATCTTTCATTAAATGTTTGGTAAACTTCATTAGTGAAGCCATCTGTTCCTGGGCTTTTCTTTGTTGGGAGATTTTTGATTACTTATTCAATCTCCTTACTAGTAATTGGTCTATTCAGATTTTTTTTTATTTCTTCCTGATTTAGTCTTGATAGGTTGTAGGTTCCTAAAAATTTTTCCATTTTTTCTAGGTTGTCCAGTTTGTTGACATATAGTTGTTCATAGTAGCTTCTAATGATCCTTTGTATTTCCATGGTATCAGTTATAATATCTCCTTTTTCACATATAATTTTGTTGATTTAGGTCCTCTCTTTTTTTCTTCATGAGTCTAGCTAAAGGTTTGTCAAATTTGTTTGCCTTTTCAAAGAACTAACTCTTAGTTTGGTTAATCTTTTCTATTATTTTTCTGTTCTCTATTTCATTTATTTCTGCTCTAATAATTATTATTTCCTTCCTTCTGCTAACTTTGGGCTAAATTTGTTCTTCTTTTTCTATTTCCTTAAGGCAGAGTTAGGTTGTTTATTTGAGATCCTTCTTGCTTTTTTATGTAGAAGTTTATTGCTATGAACTTCCCTCATAGAACTGCATTTCCTGCATCCCATAAGTTCTGATATGTTGTGTGTCCATTTTCTTTTGTCTCAAGAAACTTTTTAAATTTCTTCTTTGATCCATTAGTTGTTCAGAAGAGTTTTGTTTAATTTCCATATATTTATGAATTTTCCAGTTTTCCCTTGTTATTGATTTCTAGTTTCATGCCATTGTGGTCAGAGAAGACGTTTGGTTTAATTTCAATATTCTTGAATTTGCCAAGACTTTTTTTGTGTCCTAGCATATCCTAGAAAATGCTCCATGTGCACTTGAAAAGAATGTGTATTATTCTGTTTTAGAATGTTCTGTATAAGTCTGGTAGGTCCATTTAGTCTATAGTGTTGTTCAATTCCACTGTTTCCTCGTTGATTCTCTGTTTGGATGATCTATCCATTGTTTAGAATGGTGTATTAAAGTCCTCAACTATTATTGTATTGTTGTTTATTTCTCCTTTTAGCTCTATTTTTGCTTTATATATTTTATATATTTAGGTGCTCCCATGTTGGTCACATAGATATTTACAACAGTTATGTCTTCTTGATGGATTGACCCCTTCATCATTATATGATGACTTTCTTTGCCTCTCTTTACAATTTTTAGTTTAAAGTCTATTTTGTCTGATATACATATAGCTACCCCTCCTTTTTTTTCCCTTTGGTTACTATTTGCTTGAAGTGTCTTTTTCCCTTCTTTCACTCTCAATCCATGTGTATTTTTAAGGCTAAAGTGAGTCCCTTATAGGCAGCCTCTTGTTGGATTTTATGTTTTTTTATCCATTCAGCTACTCTATGTCCTTTGATTGGAGAATTTAATCCATTTACATTTAAAATAATTATTGATAAGTCAGGACTTACTATTACCATTTTGTTAATTGTTTTCTGGTTGCTTTGTAGATCCATTTTTCCTTTTTTCTTATCCATCTGTTTTTTGTGTGTGTGTTGATATCTTTTGGTATCAGTATGCTTTGACTTCTTAATCATGTTCTTTTATGTAATTTCTACAGGTTTTCCCTTGTGGTTACCATGAGGCTTACATAAAATATCTTAAAATTATAACAGCATATTTTAAGCTGATAACAACTTAACTTCAATAGAATTCCTAAACTTTACACTTTTCTTCTCTTCCTCCTCACATTTTAGGTTATTGCTGTTATAATTTACACATATTTTATATTGTGTAACTAATAACAGCTTATAGTTATTGTTGTTTTTACTATGTTCACCTTTCTAACTTTTAAGCTCGAGTTGTATGTGTATTATGCACCACCATTACCATATTGCAGAATCTAACTTTGACTATATAATTACCATTACCAGTGAGCTTTACACCACCTTTTTATGTTTTTATGATGTTAATTAGCATCCTTTTACTTCCATTCAAAGAACTCCCTTTAACATTTCTTGTAAGGCATATCTAGTGGTAATGAACTCTCTTAGCTTATGTTTGTTCAGGAAAGTCTTTATCCTTCTTTCATTTCTGAAGGACAGCTCCATTGGGTATAGAATTCTTGGTTGATAAGTTTTTTTCTTTAATATTTTGAACACGTCATCCCATCCTCTCCTGGCCTGAAGCGTTTCTGTTGAGAAATCTGCCAATGATCTTATGGAGGTTCCCTTGCATGTAACTTCTTTCTTTTCTCTTGATCCTTTTAAAATTCTTTCTTTGTCTTCAACTTTTGATAATTTAATCATAATGTGTCTCAGTGTAGTCCTATTTGGATTCAACCTCTTTGAGATCCTTTGGACCTCATGGATCTGGATGTCCATTTCTCTTCCCAGGTTTGGGAAGTTTTCAGCCATTATTGCTTTAAATATACTTCCTATTCCTTTCTCTTTCTCTCCTGCTTTTGGAATTCCCATAATCCAAATATTGTTTCTTCTCATTGTGTCCCGTAAGTCCCTTAGGCTTTGTTCACTCTTTTTTTTTAGCTCCTCTGACTGGATAATTTCAAATGTCTTATCCTCTAGGTCACTGATTCTTTCATCTGCATGGTTAAGTCTGCTTTTGGAACTCTCTATTGAATTCTTCAGTTCAGTTGTTGTATTTTTCAACTCTAGGATTTCTGTTTGATTTTTTTTGATGGTTTCTATTTCTTTGTCAAACTTCTCATTTTGTTCATGCATTGTTTTCCTAATTTCACTTAGGTGTCTGTCTGTCTATGTGTTCTTGTAGTTTTCTAAACTTCCTTAAGAGGATTATTCTGAATTCTTTTCTGATTGTTCATAGATCTCCATTTCTTTAGTGTCAGTTATTGGAGATTTATTAGTTTCCTTTGGTAGTGTCATGTTTACTTGATTTTTTGTTATCCTTGATTCCTTGCATTGGTATCAGTGCATTTGAGTATTTGGGCTTTTCTTCCAGACTTTACAGGTTTGCTTTGGCAGAGACAGCTCTTCACCAGTAAGCTCAGTTTGGGTTTCAGGGCATGTATGCTTGTAACATTCTTGAGAAGATGGGGCCTGCTATTTTGGTCTATTTTGGAGCAAGGCAACTGTTTGAGCTCTGAGGTCAGGGATGGGGATGTGCCACTGACTGAGAACAGTTGAATAAGACTGCTGGCTTTGTTCTCTACCTAAGTGAGATTGTAGGTTGATCTCCATGGTTACATGGATTCTCCAGTCAGTCTTACTAGATGGTCAGGACTGGGTACTATATTCAGTAGTGGATGGGGCTATGAATTATCTTCCCTGCCCTGGCAGGGCAGCAGAATGAGATCCGGGGCCTGTACGGCTTGTTGTTTGGGGACCCAAGTCAGGCAAGAGTGTGAACTAAATTCCCTGGTCAGATGAGGCCATCAATTTTGCTCTGCAGATGGGGAAATCCACAGGTTGTGCTCTCTGTCCAAGTGCCACTGTAAGCAGGGCTGCTGGATGGGCTATACAGCTTCCCATGTGTTCTGGTTGAGTTCCCTTGTCAGGTGCAGCAGGAGAAGCTTTACTGGCTCTAAAGCCAGTAAAGGTCTTTGTTCATTATCTTAACTCAAACCAACCCATGCCCCAAGTTCCCTGGCCAAACAGGGCCACTGAATTTGCTCTACAGACTATCAGTTCTGCCTGCCTGTCTCTCAGCTTGAGTGTTGCTGACTTATGCAGCTTTCAGGTGTTATGCTAGCCCTTCTGGCCTGACAGGGGCCAGGAGACATGCTCCACAGTGAATGGGGCTATGTTTCAGCTCATTTGCCTGGGCAGGATGGGGTGGGGCCACTCAAGGCAACTCCCAATTTTTTCCAAGCAGTCTTTCTGGTCAGGAGGGGTCAGGAGCTACCTTCAGCCTTGGCTATGGATTAATCTCCCTGCCTGGGCATAGCAGGGGAACCCTCCACACCCAATACTGGCTTTGCTCTAAGGGTGATTAGCTCCACCTGCCAACCTGTCTCAGCTCTAGCGTTGCTGGGCTACACATCTTCCAGGTGCTCTCACCAGCCCCTCTAGCCAGATGGGGCTGGGAGATACTCTTCTCAGTGGATGGGGCTATTACTTAGCTCCTTGCCTGGACTTGGGCAAAGCCTCTAGGGCCAGCAAAACTCCTCATCTGAGGACCCAAATCAGATAGATCTGCACCCCAATGAGTTCCCTGGTCAGAGTATGCCACCAACGTGGTTCTTCAGATGAGCAAAGCTGCTGATTGGAATTACTAGTTGGACACTGCAGGTATGAACTTGGTCTGCCAAGATCTGTGTGCTGGTTGTTGCAAGCCCATCCCTTCTTCTTCATCTCAGTCAGATTCCCAGTGGTTGAGCCCTGCAGATTCCTCTGCAGTCTCCATGGAGCAAGACTAGAGTAGGGGTTCTCACAAAACAACCCTCAATGCTGGGGAGCTGGTTATCCCCCCAGGCTCTCTTTTCCCACTCGAGAAAGTGGGAGCGCAGAGACCTCTCCACATGGTGCTGTGCTGGCCTGGGGGAGGGGCACTGAAGTCAGTGTGTAGTCACTTCTCTTACCCTGCTAATGCAGTCTTTCTTGGTCTCTATGGTGCAGGGAGATGCTTCAGCCTCACCCACATGTTTTTGGGTTCTCTTCATTGTGTTTTGTTCATAAATAGTTGTTAGTTGTTCTTCTTGTTACAGGGAGTATATATATACAAACATATATACATACATAATATATATATTGCAAAATTATTACCACAATAAAGTTAGGTAACATCCGTCACTACACATAGTTACAAAATGTTTTTCTTGTAATGAGAACTGAGTTTTTGTATTATTATCTTTTATCTTTCCCCTTAAGCAATTGTTTCTCCATTTTCTGAAAATCTTATCAGTGGAAAATAATTTATGTTCAATTATAATATGTACCTTATTTTTCTTGTCATATTGCATTGGGAATGAAAGTAGAACAATACTGAATAACATCAGTGAAAGTAGTCACAGTAGGAATTCCTTCAATAATTCACCATTAAGTATCATGTTTAAAATAGGCTTTTAATCAATTTGTAAAATCAAATTAAGGTATAGTTTAAAAATGTTCAGTCTCACTTTAATATTTTTTATGTAAATAAAAAGTAGTTTGCCTTTAACAGTAACAGGAGAATTTCTTGCACTTCAGGTTGCTAAGTAAGAAAGGGGCCTTT
This sequence comes from Tapirus indicus, assembly GCA_031878705.1. Lineage (NCBI taxonomy): Eukaryota > Metazoa > Chordata > Mammalia > Perissodactyla > Tapiridae > Tapirus > Tapirus indicus. The sequence continues at coordinate 79,376,418 of CM062917.1, forward strand.
ACAAAACCTGGAAGTGAGGATACTTTCATTGGCTCTGAGTTTTAGATGCTTGGTGAGTGACCTAATTTGGGGATGCTTTAGTTTTAAGATCCAGCAGGAAATAACTCTGGAATGTACGTCCCTTGTACAATTTAGTGTCTCTATTTGGGGAGGGACTGTTCAAATTACAACATTGTTTGACAACAGTTTTACTATATAAAGGATGTTTTTTAAATAAACCTAAGGCCTGGCTGAAGCATGTTAACAATACATTATTTTTCAGTTTAGCATAAGATCATCCAAAACTAAATTATCCACATTACCTCAGGCATCTTATTATGAGCCCAGTTACTCAGAAGACTTAGTCAACATTGTTTCCTTTTCTTCTACAACCCACATTCAGAATATCATCAAGTTCTCTCATTTTCTTTTCTCCATTCCTACCACCTTAGATAAAGCTTTTATGTCTTGACCATGCTGACCACAAAGACCAATAAAAATGGTGTAGATAATAGACATAGGCTCCCATGTCTGGCCTTTGGGACAAAATCTAATTCAATAGGCCCAACATAATGCTATCAGTTGGTAGAGTGTTTAGGTCATATCGAAAAAGCCTAACCCACATCCTGAGACAGAAATTGGAAATGATTATATGGGACATACTGTAGAACGCAATAGTCTAGAATGCTCTGCAAAACAAAGCAATATGATTTGGAAATTGCTCCACAGTCATCAAGAAAATATTTTGGCCATTCTGAGGGATGTTCCAGGAACTAGTTTGAGTCTTACCCCAGCTACATAACCCTTTCAGGTCAGCAGAAAGGTCAAAAATCTGGCCAGAGTTCAGAATGAACATGCTTTTGAGATTTGTGAGAATTCAGATCTAAAGTCTGCAAGAACAGACCTTAAATGTTCTGGCCATTATTCATTTGTTATTGATACCATATGATTGCAATGACATTTGATGGTGTCGGGGCAATACTGGCTGCCAAGACAAAAATCCTTGTGTAAAGCTGTCTGGTTTTGGCTGCTCATGTAACAAAGATGTAATTTTGATTATTTTCATTTTTTATCCCTCCAAAAGCCTTGTCATTCCTCCCTTCAATCTCCAACTATTCTATGCCAAATGATCAAGATAGAAATTTTTTTAGATTTCCAGAGCCTATCTCCTTTAAGATTACAAGAAGATGGAAAGAAATCATTTGACCTCTATTTTACTCCACAGGTGAAACTTTACTTCTTTCTCTTTTCTAAGTACCACCAGAATACACTTTTATAGTTCTAATGGTTGAGAAATTTGCCTATAGCATTTGCTTTCTGCTGATGCTGTGGGGGCCCCTTCCTTGACACAACTCAGTCTATTCTGGAGTTGGTAAATGCTTTTCCCCCCAGAAGATGAAAGAGTAAATTGCACTCACTTGCTAAGGAAAAATTATATACTTAGAATTGCCTAGTTGCAATGTGTATTGAATTCAGTTAGTTGAAACAAGCAACTCCTGGCACATGCACTTATGCCAGCAATTGGCTTAGTCCTTGATCCCAATGTTTTGGCTTTGTTTGGTGAACTTGTGGTCGAATTAATCCTCATTTGTTATTCAGACTGCCTCTTATTCTTCTAAGGGCCACAACCATCTGGCTAGCTCATTTGATTTTTGTCAGAAAGATCCTAGATCTTGAATTGTATTTGTTCAAGTACAAAATAAGCAGATGAGATGGGGAAAATGAAAGCTGTCCATAGTTGGACCATCCAGAGATGTATATAGAATTCACATGGGTCTTTCCCAAGATTAACCATTCGACTGCAAGTGAGAAGGCAATTTCTACATTTTGGCGATATTTGGTGAGGGTGGGAAATTATCACATCACATTTTATTACAGTTTTGAGGCTACTTCTAAAGAAGTTGGTTAATGCAACACTTTAACAAGAAGAGATAATATGATACCAGTGTTCTTTATATGAATGAGATAAGGGAACAATTAATGCATAACAGCCTCTTCTCACTAGTGTCCAAAGACATGAAACCTGGGAGGCATCCCAGACCCTTCCCTGTCCCATCCACATCTAATCAGCCACATCACTATGTCCTTATTGACTGCACAAGTTACCCGCGTGCATTGTGGAAATGTTAGAGAGTATAGATAAGAAAAGATAAATTCACTTTTCTCGCCACTCAGGCAATTTTAAGTGTCTTACAGAGTCAAGCGTTTCTGTTCCAGTTACTATTGCTGCTTGACAAACCACCCCAAACTCAGTGGCATACAATTGGATAAAAATACCAATTGTATTCACAGATTTTGTAGGTCAGGAAGTTAGTCTGGACTGAGGCCATTCTGCTTATGTCTGTTATACCATGTCTGGGGCATTTGCTGAGAAAACTCAAAGACTGGGGTGACTTAGCATATGAGGATAGGAATCATCTGGGTGTATCTTCACTCACAGGTCTGGCAGTTGATGCTGGTTATTGGCAGGGACCTCAGCTGGGCTACTGGCCAAATTACCTATGCATGACTTGTGCATGTGGGCTAGTTTGGGCTTCCTCATAGCATGCATAGAAACTGGTTTCTGACAATAACTGTCCTAAGAAGGCAAAGTAGAAGTGCAAGGTGTTCTTATTATCTAGCCTCAGAAGGCATGTGGCATCACTTCCATTATACTCTATTGGCCGGAATAGTCACAAAGGTCAGCCCAGCTTGACTCTATAGGTTTTCCTTTGGGGACTCAGAATAGGGAGTCAGAAAAAGCCTCTTCCTGTTCACCTCTTATTCTCTAGTGGATGTTTTAAGTATGTACAAAGAAGAATTCAGAGATATCGTACTGCTTCTTAGGAACCAAAAAGGAGACTGTGAAGAAGGAAGCATTGACATCTCACCACAGCAGTACCAAGGAGAGGGGCCCCCTTCAGTAAATAACAGACAAGATTCCTCTTCCCAGACTCTGATTTGGGAGACAGCAGAGAGAACATAAGGCAGAAGGGCCTCTTGTTTCTGCCTCCTACAAAGCCACAAGTTTGAGAAGTCTGACCCTGTGTTTCTATTTGGGAGCTCAGCAGTTACTCTCACAGGCCTGGAGGTATTTGGAGAGCAAGTCTTGTGGAGAAGGCCAAGAAAATGAAAGGGACAGCTCTTCAGATTCACCTTACTGGGAATATAACTCAGACATGACACCCAGAAAGTCCAGGTTTAACAAAAGTCCAGAGTCTTCTAACTCACTTCCTATAGAAGTCATCACGTGCAACAGCAGCAACAGCGACGACGACAAGAGCAACAGAGCAGCCTCAACTCTCCAGTCCTGCAGCAGGGTTCAGGAACCCCCAGGGGCTTAAGAGAGATGCAATCTCAGAATGTAAGTACAGGTGCTTAGGCCAACTAGGAAGATGGTTATAGTTAAGTTATTCCTAGGTTGGGGTGAAAACTATGTGTAAGATTCTGTGAGGTACTCAAGTGGTTAAATGATGAATAAGGCAATAGGATGACTATCCTAGAGGAAAATCTGGAACCATGAATGTCAGCTGGATTAGAAATACTAAAGATAGAAACCAGAAAATTTTCCTAATAACAATCAGGCTTCCTTGCTTTGCACAGTTCCAATAATACCCAGATTTCAGTTACCATGGTTTAAATGATGCCAGTCCCCCAACAACACACTTCAGATTTTCAGTTACCACAATATATTAAGTGTGAGTGATTGCACAAAGAAGAAACTTCACTGTTAGATTTTCAATCCACAGATTACTACATAAATAACAGATGCACATCATGATCAATGACCAATGACATCACTTCTTTCAAAGTGTATTGGTGATTGGCCACCACACATCTATGATTCAGTTCACACACAGACAGCAGCATGTAGTTGTGTTACCTCCTTGTCTTCCACTGATAAACCTACATAAACATTTGAAAAACTGAATAACCGAAAAAGGAAATTGGCTAACAGATGAAGTGCAACAAGGAAATCAAATTTGATAAAGCTGCAAGGGAAATTCAAATAGAACATAAATGGAGTTATGGAAGAAATAGCTGTCAGTGGGAATGTTGACACTGTCACTGTTTGAGAGACTCTAGATGTGCAGCCAGAGGAACTCGGTGAAGGCAAACTTAGTGACACAAATGAGGAATATGGTTGTGATGAAAAGGATGAAGACGTCCCAGAAGAAGGCACACTGGCAAAAAAACCTCACACCACAGAAACCCTCAGAGGAATTGTACTGTATTGAAAGCACAAGGGATAAATAGTTGGAAGCCAATCCAAATTTAGAAAGGAGTTTGACAATTTTGGCATAATAAAGACGTTCACTCCATACCGTATGTCATACAGAGAGACAGAGAGGGTGAGCACTGCTCAAACCGCACTTGGGGAGATTTCTACAAAGAAAAAAACACTTTCCTGTTCAGTGTTTCTACTGTTTTAAATTCCAGTGTACTAAATAAATATTAGTTTTCCTATTTTTAAATTTCCCTATATGTTTAAAACCTACAGTAAAAGTTTTTAATGTGTTAACAAAAAATTTTTAAAGATCCCAGAACCGTTATAATTTTCCCTTCTTTGATTAATAAGATTGCCTTGCATGGCTTTCGTTTGCAGTCATTTTCATGGCCTCTTATTAGCACACAAGGACTGGCTGTATATCTGAGCTATGGTGGTAGCAGTGGGAAGGGAAATGAAATGGTAGATATGAAATGAAGCAAAACTCCAAAGAGTGTGATTGAGTGGTTGGGAAGAAGATGGTTGGAGGAGATGGTGGGTGTGCTTAGCAGGGAGCAAAAATAAATACAGAATTATTAGAAGAAAGTTGAGAAGAGAACCTTTGTGTGGAGACAGACTCCAGGAGAGGTTTGGTTTAGAAAAATAAGGTTGTAAGCTTTAGAAACAGTATGATTATTTAGGAAAGATTCAGATATGTGAAATATTGGATGTGACAGTGCACCAAAATTTGACAGTTTGTGATATGGTTGGGAAGACAGGCACATAAACTATTGTTGGTACAAGTAAAAGGAATACTTCTCATTTTCATATCATTTCATATACCAGTTACCACTTATTTAGTGGGACAAACCTCCTGCATGTTCTAAATCTGGCTAGTTTAGGCATGATTTCTTTTTTTTAAGACAAGTTGTCCTCATTGAGGTTTGCCTCTTTGAAGACAAATATCTCCTTTCTGCAACTTAAAGAGATGTTTTTATCAGAATTAAGGCCGACAAAGGCAGTTAGAAGAAGAATGCATGTATGAGTGTCCTGGGGGTCAGAAAAAAAGAAGACCATGTGCTAGGGGAGGAGTTCTGAACAAGAGGATCCAGCCAGCTGAGATAGAAGACTGTGCCCAGCAGGAGGGAACTGGAACTGAGAGATTCCTACCCTTCCCCAGAACTTCAACTAGGAAGGCTATTGTTCTGTAGTATTAAGAATAGTCATCATTCACCATGGTTGGTTGACATGATTTATTAAGTTGAATCAAGTACAGAAAAGAAAAATTCTTTATGATAGGCCAGATTCCATGAGTGGGAATTCCTTAGAGTCAAATAGGGAGAGAATACACCCCAGTCTTAAAGACTTTCCAGAGACTGCTTCTATTTCACTTTCCACCCCTCCCTAAACCACTCGCCAAAGAAATACTTTGCTGGACACTGAAGTGGCCACAGCTGTGGTCATAAGGAAACATCAGGATGTAAAATGAATCATTCTCTCTTTTAGTTAATGTTTTTTGGAGGATGCAGGCAGGGTAAAGGACAGGTGCTGTTAAAATAATAAACATTATTAAAGTGATTGGAAGTGCTGCCAGTTTCCAGAACAAAAGCTTTCCAAAGAGCTGTAATTATTTGTAAGGTCAATGAACTAAAATTTTCCCTGTATCGGTATTAAGCAGAAAGGTCATTAATGCTTTAGGGGACTGTAATGAGTCTGGAAGAGGTTGAGTTGATCCTCCCCTTCTGCAGTTCTCTATCAGATCACTCTATGATCCTCCTCAACCTCCAGACTCCTGGATGGCTGAAGTAGAACCAGCAACTGACTCTCTGACCAGCCATGCAGGGCCTGCAGTTAGCCTCCACCCAAATGGCAAGGTCCTCTATGACTTATATAGACTCATCCTCAGATGAGGATTACCCACCTCACCCCACCCACAAAAAAGCCTGAGGTCAGTCCTCTATGCTAGCTGTGAAAAAAGAGAGGTAACTACAGTCTTTTATTCTATCCATATTGGAAAAAATCTTCGGGTGTCCCAAAGCATCTAAGATTGCAGGTATGGAAAGAAGGTCCTTCAACCATAACAGAGTCCTAGTTTTGCCCCTGAAGAAGGGAGAGAGGATAGGTCCACAAGGTGCTATGGGTGTTTAGACCCTCTGTTGTCTCCAAAGTTGGGGTTGTCTTCTAATTCTAAAGGGCCAGCTGTGGGGACCCTTTGCCATAGATGTCATCTCTCAGGAACCTGATAATAAACTACAATGTTTTAAACTTGTACTATATCCAGGATGTGCGTGTGTGCGTGGGTGTATAATGTTTTCTTATTTAAATCCCAAATATGCACAAATATGATAAATGAGACAATGATTTTCTCAAAGACATAGATTTAAGCCTGCCTGTCTGCCAACAGTTCCAGGCAATGAGGATTCGGGTTCCTTAAAGAAAACGTTCCATCTTTAACTCATCTTCTTCCAAAGCAACTCAAATTGTCATCTAGCCAGTTACTGATCATGCTGTTCTTTAAGCCCTTCCTCATGAGATTCTAAAAATCTGCTTCTAAGCATATCCTGAGCTTTTCACCTAAGCATATCCTGCATCTCTTATCTCCCCACTTCAGCCCATCTAATGTAAGTCACAGATATTCCTTCAGGAAGAAAAATGCCTAGCTGCAAATAATGCCCTTCAATTGATTTGCAGATAGCTCCATTAACACCACCCAAGTTTCAAAGTTAACATTTTTCAAATTAGACCCAGTGCTCATACAATACTCTTCATCTATTTGTCTTTGTTCTCAGTAGCAATATATATAAACTAATATTAAGATAATTGTGCTGTCTTTTTAAGAGTTTACCTTCATATATGAATACAAATAATGGATAAGTTTATCAAAGAGATATATTATGTAAGAAGTTCATTATGAAAGAGTTTAATGATGAAAGAAATTCATCAATGAGTTTGTGCATTTCATGAAGGGTGACATAATCCAAATGCATATTGTTAAGTTAAATACTATTTCCACCACAAGAGAAATATCCACCCCTCTTTCTCCTAATGTAAAACTCTGGACTTGGCTTCCACAGCTGCCCTTGGCTCTGAAATCTTCAACTCACCACCCTCACGGTTCCAAACACACAGTCTCGCTCGCACCCCATGCAGAGTTACCGCCTCTGCCCCCACACAGCTGAGCTCCATGGGGTGGTTTAGCAGTCATAGGATCTAATTCCCACATCTTGTTCTGAGAACTGAGATTTATGCCCAATAAAAATTTCAACAGAAAGATGAGAGTAAATTGCTCAGAGGAATTCAGGTTAAAATGTTGCCCCGAAATTCTCCACTCCCCACTCCATCTATCATGGATCAAAATAAAAGCCCACATGAGCTAATATTACAGGGTCTAACAGGGTGAAAAATGTTTTGGAATTAGTAACAATCCCTTCCTAACAATGTATTATCTCTGAAATTCCTTTTTGCAATCTTTTTGGATCTTGATTTGAAATTTTAAAAAATAACAGGCAAAGCTGTTAGTAAAACATAAATAGTGAGTGACTAAGAATACTCTGGACACAGACATCAACAAGGACCTCAAATTCTGAGGAGAGACATTTACTTTTAACCATTTTAACAAGCAAGCAAACTTTAAAATATTAATGAATTTCTGGTGTAAAAGATGTCTGGCTGGTCCCTGATGGAGCCTCACCCAGCTTCCCACGAAAACACCCATGAAGATGCAGGCAAGCACGGGAGTACACATCACTGCTGAAAAATCGAGAATGGCAGCCAGCTGAGTGCCAGAACTCAGGAAGATTTCCACCATTGGGTCTATCAAACTCAACACAATCAGTGGCTCAGGCCTAGAAACGGAGTAAATCTGATGGCTTGAAAAAGGGTCAGAGATATTTCAACTTGTTCCTCCTTTCTGCAGAAAATTGGACTGCTCTTCATCTATTGCATGGGCATAGCTTTTAGAGGCAACCAGAATGATGTCTCCATTCTCTTTCTGCCTCCCCACTCACCTCCCTTGAATTATAAGTACCTCTCTCATATATGTAGTGTCCTGCTTTTCACCCTTCTATAACAGTTTTAAAAGGCTAATTGTGGAAGTAATATATGCCTATTGGGGAAAATTTGAAGAATCAGAAAACTCCAAAGAAGAACTAATCACCAGAGATACCTGACATCAATATTTTAGCACACTTCACCATCCATATATATTTTTACGTAGCTACGCCATTTAGCAGCCCTTGATGCTGCCAGTCAGTTCTAGCCCCTTCACTTGCCCATCCTCCTAGAGAATGGTTTCCACTCTCTTCTTTTTCTCTAAACCTCAACATCCCCTCTCTGCTTCCTAATCTCAGCCGAAGACTCTGACTCTTATGCAGAAGCAATCAGATGTTCTACAAAACGCACCAGGCACAGGCATCTGTCCCATGCTATTTGCACTTTGTCTGCTCTTAGGATGAACCCTGGGCCTTGCACTGGATTACATTCCCCTCTCCTTCTCAAGGACTTTGCTCCTGTAATTATTATCTGCACTCCTGCCTCATCATTTTTTTTTTCCTTCTTTAATGGTTCATTGCCAAGGGGAAAATATGCTATAGAAGTCTCGATTTTAGAAAAACCTTATCTTTATTTCTTTTTCGGTGAGGAAGATTGGCCCTGAGCTCACATCTGTCGCCAATCTTCCCCTTTCTGCTTGAGGAAGATGGTCCCTGAGCTAACATCTCTGCCAATCTTCCTCTATTTTGTATATGGGACACCACCACAGCATGGCTTCATGAGTGGTGTGTAGGTCCATGCCTGGGATCCAAACCCACGAACCGGGGCCACCAAAGCGGAGTGCACGAACTTAACCACTATACCACCAGGCTGGCCCCAGAAAAACCTTATCTTGACTCCATATCTCTCTCAGCTCCTTCCCAGTATTAAGCTTTCTCATTTACAGGGAAAATGCTTGCAAGAATTGTTCATGTCCCATTGTTTGTTCTTATCCTCTCCTCTTCTTTCTATAACCCAGTTCAACCTGGGCAACAATCACAGCCAAATTGCTAAATCCAGTGATCAATGTTCAGGCCAGAGATAACTTGACCTTGCAGCAGCTTTGAGACTGTAGATCACTCTGTTCATCTCCATACAATTTCCTCATGTGGTTTTTGTGATACCACTCACACATTTGCTTGGTCTTCAGTCTACTTCATTGGCTCTTGACTTTGCTGAATCCTTATGTTCCCAACCAGGACCTGCCACATAATTTTTAGGGTACAGTGCTAAATGAAAATGCAGGGCCCTTGTTCAAAAATTATTAAGATTTTTCAAAACAGTGAGAGCAGAGCCTTAAACCAAGCACAGGGCCCTTTTAAGCACAAAGTCCTGTGTGACTGCACAGGTCGTATGCCCATGAAGCTGGCCCTGTTTCCATCCTCACAAAGCTTCAGTGCCCACAGCTCAGTGCTCATCTATTCACGCTTGCTCCCTAAATGACCTCATCCAAGCCAACTGGCTTTAGATGCCACATGCAGCAACAAGCTCCATTTTATCTTCAGCTTTAACCTTTCCATTTGACTCCAAATTCAAATATCAATTGCCTATTCTTATTGTCTATTGGATATATCAAATGCATCTTAACTTAACACGTCCAAAATGGAACTCTCATTTCTCACCCAAATCCCTCCCACAGACTTCTCCATTTCAGTAAATATCAACTCCATTGTTCCAGTTGTTCAGGACAAAATCGTTGTCGCCATCCTCAACTTTGCAATTTCTCTCCATTCTACCAGCAAAACCTGTAAGCTCTACCTTCAAAGCATCTCCCAAATCTGACCAGACCTCCAGCCACTTGTAACCCTGGTGCAAGTCTCTCTCCATCATGACTCACCTATTCTAGTAGTGTCTTAGGTCTCTGGGCTTCCACTTCTGCCTTTGACTGTGTATTCTCCACACAGTTATCAGTCATCTTTTTAAAATTTAAATCATAGTTTGTCACTCCAAAATGGCAAATTTGAAAGCTTTGAATAGCTTCCCATCTCACCCATAATTTTTTTTAAGTCTCTAAAATAACTCAAGTGACTCTGTGTAGCCTGCTTCTAGCTACCCCTCCAACCTCATCTCCTATCACTCACTCAGTCACTTCACTCAGCCCCATTGGCTTTCTTGTTGTTCCTCAAACTTTCTTCTGCACTGTGGTTTCTTCAGTCTGGAATACTCTTCACTCAGATATTTGAATGACTTGCTCTTTCAATTCATTGAGAATTTGACTTAAATGACACCTCCTCAGAGAGCCTTCAGTATTGAACATAAACCTTGCACATTTCCCCAGATTCCCTTGATTGTTTTCTTTGTTCTGAAGATACCACCTACCTCCTGGACCATGCCCTACCACCCCCATCTCTGTTGAGCCCCCAGAGATGACAGGAATCTGCAAAAGTCCTATCTTTTTCTCATCTCCACTCACTTCTGGATTTAGATGAAATGCCACACCACAGGGCATGGGCTCTGCTTTCCTGGCCAGCCATCTAGGGGCCCAATGATATATCCTTGAAGAACAGAGGAGTTAGCTCTTTATAACCAGTGGGAAACAGGAGACTGGAGGCGTCAAGCAGAAAAGGGTAGAGAGTAGATCTAGAAGGATACGTGAAAACTAACTAGTACACCCTCCATCCTCTTACTCTGTTCTTTTCTTTTTATTGCAGACTAATGTCTTATCATTTATATGTATGTATGCCCTCGATGGCAAAGATCTCATCTTTTATGTTTATTGTGATATCACCAGCTCTTAGATCAGTGACTAGCACGTAGTAGGCACTCAACAAATATTTCTGTGAAAGAATGAATGAAAATGCAAGGCTAGCTTCACAATTTCTCATCTTGTTTTTTCACTCAACACAATAGCTTTTTGGTTTTCTTTTCACGTGACTGAAGTGTTTTTTCTAAAGGAAACAATGGCTTCTTTGGGGATTCTAATATAAATATACATGAAAGCAAAGATGCTACTAAATAGTTTAAGCAAGATGTTTAGAGCGTATTAGTGATTTTATAAGAAATGATGCTATCATGTGATTTAATTGGTCAAAAAAAAGATAAAGGTATTTAGTGATGACTAGAGCTATTAGAAAAGGCGTTTGGCAGGGAGGTGGCAAAGAAGCATCTGTAAGTTCAGAGCAATCGCGTAAGCAAAGATACAAGGCAGAAATGAGCTGGTTGAGGGAAATGGTAGGGGAGGGAAATTTCAAAGGAAGAAGATTGGCCCTATTGGACCCTTTACTTGTTAAATAAGTATGGCTACAGAGTGGGGAGGTCAAAGACTTGACAAGAGATAACAAGTGTTGGTGAGGATGTGGAGAAAAGGGAACCCTTGTGCGCTGTTGGTGGGAATGTAAATTGGTGCAGCCACTATAGAAAGCAGTATGGAGCTTCCCCCAAAAATTAACAATAGAACTACCCTATGATCCAGCAATCCTACTTCTGGGTATATATCTGAAGGAAATTAAATCAGGATCTCGAAGAGATATCTGCACCCCCATGTTCATTGCAGTGTTTTTCATAATAGGCAAGACATGGAAACAACCTAAGTGCTCAGCAACAATGGATAAATACAATGTGATACACATAGTGGAATGTTATTCATCCATAAAAAAAGAAGGAAATCCTACCATTTGTGACAACATAGATGAATTTTTGAGGGTATTATGCTGAGTGAAATAAGTCAGAGAGAGAAAGACAAATACTGTATGATCTCACTTATATGTGGAATCTAAGAAAACTGAACTCACAGAAACAGAGAGTTGAATGGTGGTTACCAGGGGATGGGGTGTGGGGGAAATGGGGTGATGTTGGTCAAAGAGCACAAACTTCCAGTTATAAGATGAATAAGTTCTGGGGACCTACTGTAAAATGTAGTGACTACAGTTTAAAATACTGTGTTATATACTTGAAAGTTGCTAAAAGAGTAAATCTTAGATGTCCTCACCATACATACAAAATAAGGTAACTGTGTAAAGTGATGAATGTGTTAACTAAGCTTATTTTGGTAATCATTTTGCAATATACATGTGTATCAAATTATCACATTGTACACCTTAAACATACAATGTTATATGTCAATTATATCTCAATAAAGCTGGAGGAAAAAATGAAGGAGAAAGTATGAATCAAAACAAAAACAACCATTGTAAACATTTTGGCTATTCCAGATCTTTTTCTACTCATTCATATAAATACATATATTTAAATATATAATTATGAAAAATTACACTCACTACTGTTTAATAACCTGCTTTGTTGATGAAAAGTATAAGTATTTATCAAGATAATTGTGTCATTGTCTCAAACTATTAGCATAATAAACTATTAGCATAAACTATTAGCATAATATATATTAATGGATTTTCTAATGTTGAACTGTCTTTATAGTTCAAAGTTAAAGGGAAAAAAACAAAATTAGACTTGGTCAGGGCATATCGGGTTTTTAATTTGAGGCTGGATTGGTTTGCTAATATTATACTTATAATTGGGATTAGTCTGTAGATTTCTTTTTGAGATATTTTCTGGGATATTTAGTGTCAGGACTATGCTAGCTTTATAAAATAAATCAGGACAGTTTACATGTCCTTCTATGTCCTAGAATAATGTTATTCAAGTGATCTGTGGTTAAACACCTCTTTTTTCTTAGTTTCCAATCCATCATGACTGCTACTTTTGTTAAAACCAAACAAAAAGGAATTACTAGAAAAACCAAAAACAATCAAAATACAAGTTAAGTTTATTCTTTATTAGATTTAATAGACATAAAAATGACTCTGTCAAATTACTGTAAAAGTACAGACTTCCAATTGCTGTATTTATCCTGGACCTGCAACAAATAGTTCATGACCAGCGCCCATCCGTGGACCACACTTTGAATAGCCCTGCTTAAAATAGAGGTTAATATTTTTGATGATGCATACCTATCAGCAAAAAAAATGATGTTTGAACATGACCACAATACATGTATTTTCATTTATCTATAAATTATGTCTATAACTAAAATTATTAATATTCTGGGTGCTTAGATTTTAAATGCCCTATATTCTAATGATCTCATCCTTTTATTAGTTAATACACAAGGCACAATGTGTACTTAGAATAAGGTTTGTTGCTGTCAATACTGTGTGTAGGTCCCTAGTTTCCAGTAACATTTTTAATCATTTAACATTATTTGGGCAGATGTTTTTCATATCTGATGAAATCACATTTGGTTTTGCCTCATAATGTGATTGATGAAGCCTTCCTTTGAACTACCAGTAGGAACAGTGTCATCTTAGGCGTGCTCTCTTCAGTCTGTGGCTTCTATTCAGGCATGTGATCATGTCACTCGTCCATTTTGTGGGGGGTTATTTAGTGACAACTATATGATGTAACCCAGGAAAACTGCAGTGCAGTGTGTAAGGGCAAACACAACAGTGAGGGACCAGGTGGCAACCATTTCTGCAAAACCTTTCTCCTTTGGGCTGTGTGTGTGGCGGGGCCACCTAACACACAGACTCGGAGAGGGGCCCGGTTTAATCAGTAAAATAAATACTATTAAAGTGAATTTTCTTTCTGTTATTAGGAAAAAAATTAACATAAATAAAAATTCTGCTTTTTTCCCTTGCCCCATTGGATTTTTCATGCAGGCTTCATATTAAAGACCATGGCTTTAAACAGGTGTCTCAAAGGATAGCATGACTCTCCAAGCATCTGTTTGTTTAAAATTCAGATTCCTGGGTCCCATCTCATAACTACTGCATTGAAGTCTCAAAGAGAAGATGAGGTAGGGAGAAAGGAATCTGTGTTTACAAACTCCTCAGGTGATTCTTGTCCATAGATATGTTGAAAATCAATGCTTAGGGGCAATTTATTTTAAATTATAGGAATTATATATGATCCTTCAAGCCATCACACATAAAACTTGACACCCTTGTTATGAGATAGTTTAGTACTTTGACATCCTTTTCAGTTTTTTCCTATGGTTATTAGCCTATTCTATTTTCTGTTTCTTCTTGAGTCAATTTTAGGAGCTTTATTTTCCTAGGATATCATACATTTTAGCTAGATTTAAAAACAATTATCTTAATAAAATTATATTTTGAAATAAATTAATTAATATGCTTTTCTTTTCCATACCTTATTATGCATGTCTCTATGCAGGGATGCAGATACTCTTAGTTTGATGTTAGAGATACTCTTTAGTTTAAGGGAAATAAGAGGAGGGGAGTTTACAATTGATTTAGCTTGAACACAAAGAAAAATAGTCAATTTTTTTTGAAGTCCATATAAAAGATGATAGTTTTGAAAGCTCTTAATTTGTAAAAACCAAGCTTTCTCAGAGAATAATTTTTGAAAACCAAAAGGCAAAAATTTGAAAGATCAAGGTATAAAATTAGCCTATAAATAATAACTTAGGGGGCCAGCCCAGTGGCGTAGTGTTTAAGTTCGAGCACTCTGCTTCAGCAGCCCGGGATTCTCTGGTTCGAATCCCGGGTGTGGACCAATACACCGCTCATCAAGGCATGCTGTGGTGGCATCCCACATACAAAAATGGAGGAAGATAGGCACAGATGTTAGCTCAGGGCCAATTTTCCCCCAGCAAAAAGAAGAGGATTGGCAAGAGATGTTAGCCCAGGGCCAGTCTTCCTTACCAAAAAAATAATAATAAATTAAGATTTCAGTTTTCCAGAGAGTCAATAGGAAGATAGAGAACCTGACAAGGATGGAGGTCAGGGTGACCTTCTGGACCACCTGGAGGGATCACATGGAGAAGAGCAGAGATCATATTTAGAAAGAACCCAGTCTCTGCCTAAAGAAAGACCGTTATGGCCAATCCATGGACAGGCAATGGAGCCCAGCCAATGCTGAGAGCTGTCCGTCACCGTTCAACAGAGCGCTGCATGTCATCCTGCCCAGGAGCAGTGCTAGCGTGAAGGTCTCCCACTGAGAGTTGCTTGCACCTCACCCCCTGATCCATGTATATCCCAATGGAAGTGTCACCCATGTATATCCTGAGATTTTACTCAGCCCATTTTAACTCTACTGTATTTCTTTTTAATAACCTAGAACTTTTTAAGTCTCCTTAAAAGAGGGTGGAGCCCTGGACATCTGAAGGGACTGTGGTGGTCTAGAAGGAACCAGAATTCGAACTTGGGTGATATTGGAAAAAAAAAAACAGCTCAAAACTTCACTTTGAACCAGGACAGTTGAGAGACCCACTCCTGTTACACTGGTAGGAATGTTAGTAGAACATGCTTAGGTCAGGCTTCAACTTGTCTTACTTGGAGGATTACAACCACCACTTAACTGCTCTCTCTGAAACTATTCTCTCCACCCTCATCATTTTTCTACATTGCTTATAACAATCATCTTCCAAAAAATCAAATGTTGTCATGTTGCTACTCTAGAAATTTTCATTACCCTATTTTTACATACTAGAGAAAGGTCAAACATTGTAGCATTGACGACACTGTCAAAACCCAACCTCAGCCCAGTTTTTCAGCCCCATCATATGCCTCTGCCCATGACTAAACCTATATTTCAGCAATTCCAAACAGACCTGAGCCTTTTCATCCTGTTGACTTTCACTTACTGGTCCTTCCTCCTAGATTTTCATAAACTTCCTTCTCTGTAACCTCTTTCTTCCTATTGCAACTTCAAATGTCTTCTCTACCCTCCTCCCCTAACCCTACAAAAGGCTATTTACTCTCTCTTCTGTATGCCAAGAGTGCTTCATTCAGACTTATGTGAAAGCATCTGCCAATTCTCCTATAATGATGTACTTATGTCTCTATTTCTCTACTGGTCTGAGGGTACCTTGAGAATGTTGACTTCCACTTGCTCATCTTTCTATCTCTGGCTCCAAACACAGTGCCTGACACAGAGGAGGCACTATATAAATGTTTGTTGAATGACTTATCCACAATGAATGACATAGCTAACTAATAAAACTAAAATACTCTTTGTTCACATAACAGTCCACGTTCATTTTTTGTTGTTCTGATCCAGCAGTTTTTTGGACTTAGGAGAAGTTCATTTTATTTATTCCTTGTATGGTTTTAACTTCTTTTTAAAATTTTGAGTCTATTATCCAAGGAATATGCTGCCCCTTCCAGCTGCATCATCAGCAACATTTATTATCAAGCCATCAATTTCTTCATCCAAGTTATAAATAATAGTTCTGGGAAGGGCCTTTTACATGACATTTATCTTATCCTCCTTAGGATTATAGTTATTTCTCCTCTTGTTTTCTTAACTGGATTGCGAACTCCTCAAGAGAGGCATCATGGCTCACTTGTTTTTATATTCACGTAACTTTCTTGAGATTAATAAATACTATGAAATATTCTAATGTCCCTTGACAGTGGTAGCAGGAAGCTGGTTCTGTAATCAGATGATCTAGAATCAGATCACACCTCTCCACTTGGGGATAAACTTGTGCAAGTTTCTCAAACCCTCCAAGCCATATGTATAACATTTTCTCATACACAAAATGTGCATAGTATTAGTACCTACATCATAGAATTATCTTGAGAGAATAAATAGATAATGTATGTAGAATGTTTAGTGCTGTACTTAACACACAGTAAATGCTTAATATTTGCTAGGAATTATTATTATTCTTATAGAAGTTAGTTGAATAAAATAAAGAGTGGAAATATCAGTGTCATTAAATCTACTATGTTCATCAGTGTACTAGTTTGCTAGGGATGCTGTAACAAAGTACCATAGTGTGAGTGGCTTAGACAACAGAAATTTATTTTCTCACAGGTCTGGAGGCTAGATGTCCAAGATCAAGGTGTTGCAAAGGTTGGTTTCATTCTAAGTCCTCTCTCATTGGCTTGTAGGTGGCCGTCTTCTCTGTGTCTTCACATGGCCTTCCTTCCACATGTATCTATGTCCTAATCTCCTCTTTTATAAGGACACCAGTCATATTGAACTAGGGCCCACCCCAACGAACTCATATAAGCTTAATTACCTTTTTAAAGACTCTATCTCAAAATACAGTCACATTTGTAGGTGCTGGGGGTTAGGACTTCCACATATGAATTTTGAAGGGACATAATTAAGTCCATAACAATTAGCAATAGATATCACACACATTATAAGTAATATATAAGTAGCTTTGGCAGACTGTATCACCATTAACAATTACTCGCTTGCCCTTCTTTTAGGAGAATTATATATCCCCACCCTCTGAAATTTGATTGGCAGAACCTTCACTGGGAGGGATAAAAATTCATGCTCCACTGCCATTGGGCTCGGTCATGTGACTTGATTTGGTCAGTGGTAGGTGAGTGTGTGTTGTATACACCACTCCCCAGCAGAAGTTTTAAGAGTCATTGATTGTTTTCACCATTCTCTTGCCCTTTTCCCTCTACCACAGAACAGTAAGGGCTGCTCTCTCAGCCTAATGACTAAAACGAGGAGACTGATGATGAACAGCTGCTAATGTATAAATGTGAGTGACCAGTACATGTTCTTTGTTTAAGTCACTGGGATTTGAGGGATTATTTATTACTGCACAGAAGGTGCCTAATGTGATAACCAATAACACAACTTAAAAAAACAAATGCGTATATATGCTTATTACTTTTCCTTGCAAAAGGCATATGAGGTAATTCTAATAAGCCTAAACTGCAAAACAAGGAGCAGAGTATATAAACAATTTCATGAGGGATCAAAGACCTGTTGGATATACCACTTTTCCCATTTACGTCTGAGAACACATCAGCCTCCCTCATGGTTAAATTTTCTCTTGAGTATAAAGGAATTGCACCACTGCAGCTTTTGCAGCCCTGCCTCTGCCTTTTCTAGGGAGAAATCCTCTTCTGTTTTTGGAGAATCACAGTGGATGTAGAAAATCAGAAATGTCTGCCCTCCCTCACGTGGCAAATACTAGGACTCCCTAAACCAGTACAACTTCACTCAAACAAGTGTCAATTTCACCAAAACACGTTAGGTTCACAGTGCAATCCAACAACCATACTTCAACTTCCTGCCGTTTCCCAGTTACTTAATGAAGGTACTTTTACTATTGAGCTAGACTCCAAGGAGTGAGCAGGATTTTGGTTGCTGGGGATGGAGAAGAAGGACATTTAAGGCAGATTGTGCAGTTTAAACACAGGCACAAAGTGTATTCTGGGAATATGAACAGTTGAAGGTGGTTGTAGCAAAGGGTGGGGAGTGGCTACAAATAGGATTGAAAACATAGCCAGATGGTCGTCCTTGGCAGCCAGTATTGGTAACTCTAAGCCAGAGCATAACTCAAAAAACAATGGGCAAAACTTTAAATGTTATGGATCACAAATTTATATGTATAAAAATATTTTGTACATATTTATATGTATAGTATTTACATGTATATTTTAAAAATATTTCTCTTTAATAAATACATAACATTGCACAGCAGTTAAAAACATAGGCTTTTTTAAGCAGACAGCCTGACTTCATCCCACAGCCCTGCCATGGCTATGCCCTATTCAACTTGCACATGTTAATTCACCTATGTAAGCCTCAGGTTCCTCTTCTGTATGACAGAATGTGATAGTAATAGTGCTTTCCTTATACAATGAGGATCATTGAATATAATGATGCATGTAAGACTTGGCAAAATATCCATGTCAACGTAAAGCTCCAGAAATGGTACTTGCTGCTGAAATTGTTGCTATCACCACTACTCAGAAATGCAAGCCTAGTAATATGCCTCTGTGAGATCTGTATCCCTTAGTTGTCCTCTGACATCCTAAATACTGCTTTTATCTGTCCTAAAATGTGCATGAGACGGAGCCAAAGAGAGAGCCCCGCACATGTCAATCAGCAACTGATGTGCCTTGAGAGGAGAGGCCCCCAACCATGCCTCTCAGTTCGTGTCTCAGCTTAAATAGAGCTGAGCTCACGCAGTTCCAGACCAGCCACAGGCCTCACTTCGGTTGTGTCCACACCAGATACAACTTCAGAGCAGAGAAGAATGAGAAAGCGCCTAACAACTACTCTTCTGGAAGCTGCCTGGGAAATCAGTCTTCTTGGCCACTATGAAGGCTTCAGAGCAGCTTAAATTGAAAACTGATTCCGCATAAAAAAGTAACTTTTTCTCCATGAGAATGTTATTTTCCTTTTCTTTATTGAATCACTGGCTTCATCGTTTTGGGGTTTATGAGCTGAAATTTCTGTCTTCCTTGAATTAAACCCTGTGGTTAGGTAGTGGTTCTTTTGTACTTATGCTGATTGATAGTTTTGAAGAAAGAAGGGGAAAAAAGGAAAAGAAAATGATGAGGATAAAACCACCAGCTGGCTTTTTTCTTCTTAAATATTTTCTAGTTTAGTTTTAGATAAAACAGTATTTGATCGATGAATCTTTAAAACAGTATTACTGAACTGTGAGAACTTTGAGGGAGTGTTGTCATGGAAATGGGAAGTAGCATGATCCAGAATCATATTTTTCCCTTTTCCCACAAAAAATAAAACATATGGGCATAGGCCTTGAATGGACAGCAGATTTTGATATTTGTTTCTGACTTCCCTTATACTTTTTTCCTGGATTTAACCAGAAAATTTGCTTCTGTTATTAATCAAATGATCTTAATAAGAAGATATAATGAGGTACTTTATGATGTGGTGTAACATCCTGAATATAATAGCTGTTTCTCGTTACTGATGGGTTGAGTGTTTCTTTAAGTATCACATTTTTCTTGGGTGATACTGATTATTCTAGATAATGTTGTTTTAAATAAAAGAATTACTCAGATCAACTCTTTCTCTCTCTCCTGCCTTTGTCCCTTATTTCCTTCTCTGTCTCTTTTTCCCCCTTTTACCTTCTCTCTCTCTCACACATTCATTTGTCTATTCAATCATTCATTCAATCTACATTTATTAACTCTTAAAGGAGTTCAGAGTACAGGTTGGGGAGACCTGGAAATCATCATAATTCAGCAAGATACAGCAGCACCTCAATCATAAAGATCAAATTTCTCAAAATACTCAAGGCAGAAAAATTTAAAGTTGAGAAACTTAAACACTGAGAGGCATAAACCAGGTAAGTGTTGAAGTAACACGTAAGCATACTAAAACCTGCATATTTTCGTTACTTACAATGACCAAAATAAACTATCCACTGCTCTTCCTGCATTCACACTCCAAGTTCATAACTCCTGCCGACTGGGTTCCATTGAGTCTCCAGAGGCACAGAATGGCTTGAATATTTGTGTAGAGGATTAAAAAAATATCATCTTAATAACTCGTCTTGGTTTTGCTTGTCAGGCAAAGGAATTCACTTACCCCCTGCTCAATTTTTAGGGTCCGGGATGACATTGAAGTTTTGACAGCTGGGGCATTTCCTTTTTCATCACTGAAGCCCAGAAGATATGAGACTTTAGTACAGAGAGCATCCCAGAGTCTGTCAGGGGCATGTCCTGGGGCTGCTGCGCATTTGCACCAGGCTTCTCCTCATGGTGCTTGGAGGGAGATACGGAGTGACTTAAATGCTTCTGCTGAGGAGACTGTGAATGCTCAGACTGCAATATATCTCTTTTAAAAAAGGGAAAAACACCTGAAGAGTTGAGTAAGAAAGCTGCCATTTGGTAGGTTTATGTTTACATCCACGTGGGTATACCGACTCCTCTAGTAACAAAAAATGCTCTGTATTTATATTCTGTTAAAAAAATTATCATCTTGGGGGCCGCCCGGTGGCGCAGCGGTTTCGTCCGCGCTTGGCAGCCCGGGGTTCGCCGGTTCGGATCCCGGGCGCCGGCCGACGCACTGCTTGGCAGCCATGCTGTGGCGGCGTCCCATATAAAGTAGAGGACGATGGGCACGATGTTAGCCCAGGGCCAGTCTTCCTCAGCAAGAAGAGGAGGATTAGCAACGGATGTTAGCTCAGGGCTGGTCTTCCTCACCAAAAAAACAAACAAACAAACAAAAAATTATCATCTCAGGGCTGGTCTTCCTCACCAAAAAAACAAACAAACAAACAAAAAATTATCATCTTGGTCTCCGCTCTTAAGGAAACACTGCCTTAATTTAGCAAAATACCTTGACAACCGCTTGGGATAGCAGCTGAGTCACTGAGAACATTGGTTAGGAAAGAAACAGAAGAGAGAGCTCAACTACTGACAATCAGAGAAGGACAGGCATCCAGGAACCGGGAAAGGAAGCAAGACAGGAGAGATAATTATTGAACGAGATGGCCAAGAAGCATGGGGCAATTTCCAAGAGACTAAGTTTTCATGTTCCATCTGAGGATGCATTCTCTGCTATCTGTACAGTCCTTCTATATGCCTAAAATTGCAGTAAAGACCTTGAATAATTTGCTTGTTTGTGAAAATAATGGAAAAGGGTTGGACATGTGTCTCAATCAGTGCCAAAATGTGGATAATAAGGAATAACAGCAAGTGAGGAGCAGAGAATGATTCAGCAGTGTCTGGAAGTCATGGCTGGAGGAGACTATGAGAATGTAAACCCCTCCAAGAATTCACAGGGCACAGGTAATGGAGGGAAAATTCTGGGCATTGTGGGAAAAAAATCCAGAAGTAGAGACACATATAGTGGAATTATTCAACACGGGAACTCAACCTTGGAGAGTGATTGTTACTGGAGGTTTATACAAAACCTTTTGGAGTCCTCAAGGATATAATGGCTAAGTGAGCTGAGCAGAAGGGAACTCATTCTGTGTACCACAATTGAACATTTGCCTAATATATTCCATTAATGATGACTAGAGTAGATAGTTCTTGATAGACAAACTTCCCTACAAATTGCTTAACAAAGCATTCCTGCTATGTGGAGGTACAACCTATTTAAGAAGGCTGTCTCTGGAAGAGCCCAAAGTCCCTTAGAAGATTCTTCCCTACACAGTCCTTTCTGAGCTCTCTCCTGCCCTAGAGAGGTTCAGCACCGGCACATGTGGAATATCAGCCAGGAAGACAACTATGAGAATTTTGCTTTCAGGTAGGGTCACGAAGCATTTAAGGACCTAAAATAAGTCTAATATGACCAAAGAATGGCCCAGGAGACAAATCCTTAATTGGTACTGGGTTAAAGCCAGTAAAAAAAATAAGTTCAAGTGTCAAAGACTGTGAACTGAGCCAATTCAGTTCAAAAACCTAGATTAGAAGCCAGGAAGAACTGCCACAAAATAGGAGAAATTTAGGGGACAGGACAAAGTCATTGCCTCAGTTGAACTGCTGGGTCCCTGGCTTGCTGGTACTTGCCGTCAGCCATGTGGTTTGGGTTTCTGCTGAGTTGCTTCAACTTAATGTATAGGTTCAGGTCAGGTGTCTTGAGGAAAGAGCCCAGAAAACTCAATGGGAGCTGAATCCTCCTGGGAGTGACAGAAACCAGTATGACTCAGATGGTGAGGGTAATTTACCAAATCGGTGACCTAGGCTTTGTGGTACAGTTGAAGGAACGTCAACTACAAAAGCAAAGAAAAATGACTGATTCCCCACTCATCTGACAAATTATTAGTTTTAATTCAGGACATTCATTTCATGGTCCTGAGCCCCTACACATTAAGATAAAAAATACCTACCTGGCCAGGCTGTTTGTGAGGATCAAATAAAATATACCTGTGAAAGTAAATGGTGCAGTGTTCAGTAAATGCTAGTTTGAATCTTTTTCTCCCCCCCTCCTTTCTTCCCTCTCCCTCACCCTTTCTTCCCCTTTTCCTCCTTCCACAGTAGATACCTTAGAAGCATCATTCCCTGAGCAGCAGACCCTCGAAGACTTCCAAGTAAGTCTGATTTTCAGTACTCACGTAGACCTTGCCACAGTGACCTCCAGATGCATCAAACTGCTGGCTTCCTCCCACGCCATCTCAGCTAGAGTGATCCTCTATGCCCACATGGACGTAAGCAGAGGGTGACTGTAACCCTGAGTCAGGGTCCCTCAGGGAAGATGAGCAGAAACCTCAGCAAACTCAAAGCATGTGTTTTCTATGTCAGGAGAGAGCACAGGGGCAAACTATCTATCAACTGTTTCCACTGCTGAGGGGGACGCCTTGCTGAGAGCACCCCAGAAATTACTGTTCAAGTCTCCCTAAAGAAGATTCATTTTCCTTTGCCCTGTGGCAAATCCGTATTAATAGTCCAAGTGATGTGGATTTGGTAACATCCTCTAAAAAGAAGTTACCCATAGAGTTGCAAGACAGGGTTCAAACAGACCATATTGACATTCATGTGACCAAAATTGTGCAGTATTTATTTTACAGCAGATGAGATAAGGCAACTGCAGCCCAGGGGAAAAGTTTTGGAGGCATCTGCAGAAGGGTAGTAGTTGAACCACCACACAACAGGATGAGATCACTCAGGGAGAGAGTGGAAAGCAATACTGAAGGAGCAGACAGAGAAAAATGACAGTGAAAAACCGTAACCAGAGTAATAGGAATGTACTAGAATAAAGTAATATCTCTTGAAAATCAAGAATTTCAAGAAGTCTAGAGGGGTGGGGACTAAGAGTATGTGTTGACGTACGGGTTGAGTAAGATGGAGGAGGCTTTCGGTGGTTCCCATTTCTCCTAGGATAAGATCCCAAATTCTGCACAATGCCCAAATGCCCTTCAGCCTCATCTCATACCATTGTCTCATCCTCCCACCTCCAAATCTCTACCCAGCCTCACTGGCTTTCTTTTAATTCCTATAACACACCATGTTCCCTTCTACCACAGGACCTTTGTTCATGCTGTTCCTCTGCCTGGAATATTCTCTTCCCTTAAGTGCAGTTTAATTGGTCTTCTGATCTCAGATGAAGCATTGTTTCCTCAGTGAAGCCTTCCTTGATCTATCCAGACCAAGACAAATTCCTTAATTATACGCTTTTATAGAATCATGTTTCTATCTTAGCACTAATCTCAATTTATAATAATACATCCATTTGCGTTATTTGATAAAAATGTTTCACCCACTGGATTGTAAACTTTATGAGCGTGGGACTTAAGAAATTTTTAGCACAGCCATCAAGATTTTAACCAAACAGCAATGGTTGCCAACCAGAATCAAGTCTGGAGTGAAAAGAGACTTTCTATACTCTCTGCCCATTAGCACATGCCTAAAACCCCCATCAAAATCACCTTGGTGTTTCTCCCTAATTTGACACTCAAGACACACCCTGGCACATCTTAAGCCTGCACACTTGTTGACTGGGTTGATATAAGATAAGGCAAAAAGCCGATTTTCTAGTCACTAGTTCTTAATCTTTGGAAGGGCTACAGACTACTTTAAGAATCCAATGAAAGCCATTGATATTGTTATGGGTTGAATTGTGTCCCCTCCAAAAAGATATATTGGAATCCTAAACCCCCGTATCTGTGAATGTGATCTTATTTGGAAATAGGGTCTTTGCGGATGATCAAATTTAAGATGAGGTCATTAGGGTGGGCCCTGATCCAATATAACTGATGTCCTTATTTATATAAACAGGAAATATGGACACAGAGGTAGACATGCACAGAAGGAGACAATGTGAACACACAGCGAGAATGCTGTCTATAAGCCAAGGAAAGCCTGAGGCCACCAGAAGCTAGGAGAGAGGCTGGGAACAGATTCTCCTTCAGAGGCCACAGAAGGAACCAACCCTGCAGACAAATTGATTTCAGGCCACCAAGTTTGTGGTACTTTGTTAAGGCAGCCCCAGAAAACTAGTACAGATTTATTTCTCTAGAAATAAAAGCCCTTAGGGACATACATAACTCTGCATATAATTTCAGGGTATTCACAGATCCACTGAAGTCCGGGTTACTAATTCTTACACAGACACAATAAAATTCCTAGACCAAAATCCCATGGGATAAGTGCAAAGAAAGAATAAAATTGGCATCAGCAACTGTTTGCTACATGTTTGGTCTTTGGCTAGACACCTGACATTCATTATTTTGCTGAATCCTAACCACTCCATGAAGTAGATGTTAGCATCCCCATTTCAGAGAGGAGGAAATCGAGCTCCTGAGGGATTTAACTACATGCACAAATTCATACATGTAGAGAGTGGTTGTGCTGGGAATGTGGCCCGAGTTTGTTTTACCCTGAAACCAATGCTTTTTCCATTCTTACCCTGCATCTGAGCATGAGTGAGATGTGAGACCCAGAGCACATGATGTGTGGTTTCCGGGGCTGTGAGGTTACAGAGAGACCACGGTTATGTGTGTGTCAGTGGCTTTGAGGGAAACAGGAGAATAGCTAAAAAAAAAAAAAAAAAAAAAGTTTAAGAAAGGCCAATTCTTTTGACGGCTTTCCTTTCATTGTTTGGTGTTACAACTTCCTTTGAACTAAGGACTTTGGTATAAAAGGACTTTTGCTCTTACTAGGCAAGGAGGGAGACAGTAAAGGATTAATTAAGTCATACTGATGATGATAATTATCAACAGGAATTTTAGGGGAGGGACAGAGTGTAGATGAGACAGCAGAGCAAAGGGAAGTCAACCTTTCATTCATCAAAAAATATTTATCAATCTCCCATTTGACAGCAGGCTCCCTGTTCTGTGGACAACATCTGCCCACATAGAGCCTTGAGTCTAAAGGGGGAAACCAACAGTTACATCAGTCAATACAATAAAGTAAAGTGTTGTGTGATAGCAAAAGAGTGTACTATATAGAAAGCAGTGGGGGGTAACCCCACTTTTAGTCAGGTAGAAAGCTGGGTCTAAGTTTACCCCAAAGTCTGAGTAGTGATTATTCTGGAAGAGGAGGGTGAGAGAGGGGTGGTTCCAGGTAGAGGAAACATGTGCAAACGTCCTAAGACAACAGAGCATAGAATATATTTGAAAACCTGAAGGCAAGTCATCACAACCAGAGTGTGGAATGGGAAGGGGTAAAGAAGTAATGACCCTGGAGAGGTGCACAGGAGCTAGATCATGAAGGACCTCATCAGTAGCTGTGTGATGGAAACTGAGTTTCCTCCAAAGAGCAGTGGGAAGCCATTAAAGATTGGCAATACAGGAGGGGTATGGGAGGGAGGACTACTGGCTGTGGGAGTTGAGCATGTGAATTAATCCGAGTCTCAGTTGCCTCATAGGAAGAGATAATAAGGGCCACTCTGAAGACTAAATGAGTCGTCTCATTTAGTCTTATTCCTAATCCAATCCTCTTAGAATAGTGCCCCAGGCAGCATCAGCTCATATATTACAGTAGGAATACAGTCAGAGGCGGGTGGAGGCCTGGCTGTCAGGTGCAGTAGTCTACACACCATGCCTTTCACTCCACCTGGCTCCTCAGTGGCTCCTCGGTGGTAGGTACAGAAGTGATGCTTGGCCCACAGCCTCCCTGGATCATACAGAAGTTTCCAACAGATTTGTCCTTTTCCACCTTGGTCAGAGAGCAAGGTTTTCCCTCTACCACCCTCAGACAAGGTCTGCAAGTCTCGGGGTCTGTGGGAGGCAGGCTTCCACAGGCATTGCCTCAGCAAGAGGCAGCAGGCAGCGTCCAGGACCTGGGACATTCAGTGGTGAACTGCTGGCCAGTGGCCCCAGGTGGCCCACACTCCATCTCAGCTTGGAGTTTACCAAGGCTGATCTTGTTTGAGGGTTGCTGTGGGATGGAGGAGACTCACCCTGGTAGCATGCATCCGAATCTTTACGCCATATACTTTTCTGTTGGCAGCCCATGAAAAGCTTAAAAGGTTTTTGGGTTTGCTTCAGTGAGGCCTAGGGGAGGTAATACTTAAAAATATCACCCTGCCTCACCACTGTAGAAAAATTTCAGAAAATTCAGTTCAGTTAAGAGCTTCCCTCTTGTCTCCTTCAGGTGCAATTTTAGAGACTCCGTCAAAATATGTGTGGGTGTGAGTGACAACTCTTCCAAACATGCAGAGCCATGGGACAGGAGAGTCAAGGTCACATCCATGCTGTCTCATCTCCAGCCACTGGGCTCTGAGGATGAGGACAGAACCCATAGATATACGGGTACCAGAGACAGCAGATTCTCTTTGGTCTGAGGATTTCTTTTCATTAAAGACAGAACTTCATATATGCTGAGTGCCCTCCATGCACAGGGAACTATTGTACTTGTTGGCTCATACATTATCTTTTACTTTATTAAATCCATGAAGGAATTATTAGGTTTCTGATTTTTACAGCTATGGAAAATGCAGCCAGAGAGGTCTATAGACGGGACCAGAAGTCCACATGGGTAGTTTGACTCAAAAGCCTCTGGGTTCCCTGTCCCCTATTGCAGTTAGAGGCTGACCTGTGTGAATTGGCCGTATCACCACCCGGCTCTGTGACCTTGGACAAGATGCTTAATCTTGCTGTGCTTCCACCTTAACTATGAAATAGATAATAAGAATATTCATCTCATAGGACCGTTATGAGTTAAATGAATTAATACTTGTAAAATACTCAGGACTGTGCCTGGTGATTAGTAAGTGCTATAAACAACTTAGCCATCACTATTATTCTAACTGGAAAGAGAGAAAAGTCCCAGCTTTATTAGGGCAAAATAGGATATTGCCTGAGGTCTCTGGGATGAAAATAAATACATATATAACCAAATAAATACATAAAAAGGGAACAAGAAAAGAACATTCAATACCCAACCTCAACAGCTCATTCCAAGAAATCTTGCCTTAAAAAAAAAACCTCCAGATCAGATACATGAGAAATGTTGGTTTTTAAAAACTATTTTCCAGTAAGAGCTAGTTCCTTTATTTGGGTCTCTCATACCCCCTCCCACCCCGTTTCCCCGCAACTTCACTAAGGGTCTGGATGAACTGAATAATATCATCTTTGTCCCATGATTATCTACCATTATTATTGGCATTCTGAAGTAGAGCCCATCCAGAGAATTTTAGAGGAGCTTCAGTCATTAAAATCTTCAACCTCAAAGTTTATTCAGCTTATCCTCAGCTACAACTGGGATAACGGAAAGATAGAGGTTTAGTGACATTCCTTAATGGACCTAAGCACTAAATCCTAAATTGTAGCTGTGGTTATGGGCCCAGAATTTTCTACAGGATCTTTCTTCTCAGAGTTTGTTGTTTTATGAATTCAGTTCAATTAGCAAATCTCCACTGAGCATTTATTTGTGAAAATAACTATGGGGAATTCAAGAAAAGTTGAAGAGGGGAACTTGCTCTTGAGAAAAATAAAGTCTAGCTGGAAAATTGTGAACTGGTCTCACACTAAAAGTAGTAAGTGACTGTTGGATTCTGGCTAGGGTATTAGGAAGCACCGAAATAGCTCTCATACATGATTGAAATGGAATTGAAACCATTCCATCATAAATTCATCTTTTTAATTCACACTTTTGCCCCACCTTCCAAAAGAACATCAAATGACTACTTTTTCACCCTTTACCTGTTCACCTTAGGAATAATTTCCTCTAGGCCAGCGGTTCTTCGATAGCATCAGCATCACCTGGGAGCATATTAGAAATGCAAGTTCTCGGGCCCAACCCAGCTGTATTGAATCTGAAACTCTGGGGTGGGGACCAGCGATCTGTTTTATCAACTCTTTCCAGTGATTCCGCTTCCTGCTACAATTTGAGAACCACTGCTTTAGGAGTTTTATTCTATTCCCCTGCCCCAAATTGGGTTAAAGGCCTGTGGGGACACAAGGTATTTTTGCCTGAATATGTGCATTTTGGAGAAAAGAGGATCAAAAGATTCCATGGCCAGTAAAGGGAGGACTCCAAGATTTTAATAGCCTATCAGGTTGAATTAACACCCTTTGATAAAAGACAGAAAACTGATGGATAGAAGATTGCCCCAACTCTCAAAGATGAATCAAGGGAGTGCCAATGTTTTCTTTAAAAAAGAATGTGGAGCCTATGCTGAGAAATGGTCAAATGATTCATTAAAACTTAAAAGTTCTACAGCACACAGCCAGACTGCAAGAATTTAGCTGGAAATATGTTTAAAGTTGGCAATGTTAAATGCTCGTCTCAATAATTTGGAGATAGGAGTAGGGGGATGGTGGCATAAGAAATTTTAAAAGGTTGTCAATTTCATATCGAACCTTTCCAGAAATGTACCACAGTGCAGGTCAGCAGTGTGAATGAGAGGACTTATGCCATGACCAACACTGTAACATCAGTGGGGATTATAAACTTTTTAATATTTATACATCAAAGCAGGTGAAAATGGCATTATGTTGTTGTTTAACTTGCACATCTTTGATTACTACTGAAGTCAGACATTAAAAAATGTTTCTTAGCCATTTGTCTTTCTTCCCTTGTGAATTGTCTATTTGTGTCCTCCGCTTGTTTTTTAATGAACTGTAAAGAGTAATTGATGTAAAATGTCATATAATGTAGAAAGTACATTGTAAAATGTTTCCCTCCAGTTGCCAATTGTCTTTAATCTCCTTTATGATATTATATATCTAATATTATGATTTAATTTATATGATATTGTGATATTATATATCTGTTATATATTATATATCACATATATGGTATTATATCCATTTTTTTATATAGACAGCTTTATGTTTTCAGTTCTGTTTCTCCTATGTGGTTTCTTTCAAAGCTTTTTTTTTTTTTCTTTTGCTTAAATTTTTTCAATCCAAGATTAGGATATGTTTTCCTGTATTTTAACAGCCTTAAAAAAATCGTGGCATGGTTTCATAGTGTGTTTATGTCCATCCCTTTAAGACACTACAGTTTATTTCAGTGAGTGGTATGGGTAAATCTACAACTGGGTTTTGTTTCTAAAAGAAATGAATGATTTTCTCAATACTTTTTTGATAAGAAAACCCATCCCTCATGTGGGCTTATGATTATGAAACGTTAAATTTGTGTGTTTCTTTTAAGACTATTGTACCCAAAGATTTATCTGTGAATTCTAGAGTCTGTTCAACTTTTTATTTAACATTTCGTTTTATAACTAACGTCTCATAGGGAGAGTCCGTGACTGTGCTTCCTTTTCTTCTCTAGTCCCAAGTGTTTATTTTTCCAGTTAAACTTTAAAATTATTTTCTCAGCTTGCAAAGGAAACCCTTTTGGAATTTGAATTAGGTATTTTTAACCCCTCTATTAGGTGGAAAAAATTATCTCTATAGACTACTTAGTAGGTAAATTCAAAAAGTGATTAAAAATCATTATATACTGCTGTACATTTGTGAAATTTATGTACTTTTTTTAGAATATAGATTCCACAAATTTCTTGTAAGGGTTATTTCCAGGAGTCTTTGTTTTCCTGATGCTAGTAAGAATATAATTTTTGTTTTCATTTGTTTCATTCATCGAACTATTGATTTTTAAAATACTTACCTTCAAAATTTCTTCTATCTAAACAGATGTTCAACTGAGTAGCCAGAGGCCCATCTCCCCAACAGGCAGACACATTCAGGCTTATAGGTGGTGTGGACAGAGGAAGGCGAGCCTCGTTCAGAAGCTGTGCACTCTCTACAACACTTGGCCCTCACAGTCCTCATCTTACATGACAGGGAGGAGTCACATACATGAGTTATTTGGTAGGGCCATGTCTTGGTCCATTCAGGCTGCTATAACTAAATACCACAGACTGGGTGGTTTATAAACAGAAATTTTTCTCAGTCCTGGAGGCTGGGAAGTCCAAGATCAAGGCACCTGCAGATTCGGTGTCTGGTGAGGGCCTGCTTCCTGGTTCATGGACAGCTGTCTTTTCACTGTAACCCCACGTGGTGGAAGGGGCAAGGGAGTGCTCTCAGGCAGCTTTTATAAGGACACCAATCCCATTCATGAGGTCTCTGCTCTCATGATCTAATCACTTCTCCAAAGCCCCACCTCCTAATACTATCACCTGTGGGTTAGGATTTCAACATATGAATTTTGGAGGTACAGAAACATTCAGACTATAGCAGGCCAATTTGTCATTAGTAAAAGAAGGAGGTGGCTGGCCTCAACAGCTTGTGGCTCTCCAAACTTTGTCCTCAGCTTTGACCCTTAGCACAATTCCAGGAAAACAGGAAAAATTCTATTTTATGCCCTTTACACAGCATCACAGACACAGTCATGCATATATACACATTATTAATAAATAATGAAATGTTCTTCATAGTGCTGATAGTACACACACACACACACACACACACACACACACACATACACACACTACTCTTCTACATACTAGACTGAGGAAAGATTTTCTCCTGCTGCCATTATCTAGTTATCTGAGTCTGTGGTAAATTTAATCATGACTAACATTTCACTAGGATTTCCTTGATTTCTCCTTCCTCCTCACCTTCCACATCGAATCCATCAACCCATCCCACTGACTCTACTTCCAAACGTATCCTGACTCTGTCCCCTTCTCCCCAGCCCACTGCCACCACCCTCGTGCAAGCTGCTATCATCTCTCCCCAAGGCAACTGCAATAGCTTCCACTGTTCCTGCTTTCCCTCCCACTCCCCTACCATCCATTTCCACATAGCAGCAGAAAGATCTTTTTTAAAATATGTCAGATTTTGTGACTCTTTTGCTAAAAACGTTCAATCAGCTCCCCATTATCCTTAGAATAAAGTCCAGACTCCTTGCTCTGGCCCCCAAGCATCTGGGATCTGGCCCTTGCCTGACCTTTCAGCCTCATCTAGAATCACTCTTTGAAGGTCTTGTCCTCCAACCCCTGGGCCTGTACATTTCCTCAAACAAGATGAACTCATTGCATCCCAACGCTGGATCTTTTCACAGTTTCTAGACATTGAGCTCTCTATTTAAAGGGCACCTCCTTAGAGAGGCCTTCCCTGACCATTTCCATCTAAAGTAGCTATTTATTCACTCTATTCCATCACCCTCTTTTCATTCTCTGAGCAGTTCTTGTCACTCTTTGGCTTTTTAAATGGTCCTTCTACCTCTTGCCTGCCCACCAGCACCAGAATGGAAGCGCCCTGAGGGCAGGACCTTGCCTATCTCATCCTCCACTCTACCCCAGTGTCTGAAGAGAGTCTCACACACAGAAGAGGTCAGTAATGTTCAGTGAATAAATGAGTTCCTGATCACTTGACAGGTGATACTTCTTCAGCCTGAAAACTCAGTCCCCAGGATCCTTTTCTCTCTTTGGGAGACTTCACATACTGTGAGCAATGGCCACTACCTGTTCTATTTCACTCCTGGCTGTTGCTAGAAATAGTGTTACCTGGAACTGATTCAGGAAAGTGGTGCTATTGAGGAGTGATGTGAAAATAGAGGATGAGGGATGGCTTCAGCTGCCCCAGAAATACTCTCTCCCGGTAGGGGAGATACCCATTGGCTTTCTGACTCATCAGGCCAGACCTTTGGCAGAAGCAATAATAGTGTCTAGGAACATTTTCCTACTGCTTCCTGTTTGCCCTGTTGTTTTTCAAAACCTAGGAGTGGAATGGTCATGCTCCTTACTCACTAACCCCTCTGATGGCTAGTTAGTGATAATTCTTGCACTGGTTGGCAAACTGCTTGATGGATACTTCTTGTTTCTAGCACTACTGTGACTTTATATCTTTTTGTTTGTTTGTTTAAATGGACATTTGGCCACAAAGTTTGGGGAAAAATAAGAAGGACCCAGGAAGTCTACAGGCACTGCTGTCAATCAAACAAATGTGATTTCGACATAGTTTTATATTCAGCTCATTCAAAATTGGCTGTAGAGAGTTGTTTTAATGTATTCATTCAGTCTTTTCCTCGTGTAATAAACATGACTTTTATAAGAAATGTGCTAATAGCATATACCTACTAGGTAAAATAATGGTTGAAAATTATTACCAATTATCCTCCCAAGTCAAGGACATTTGATATGAACCTCAGTCTTCTCATTTATGGGATGAAAATAATAATAATAGTATCTAACTCAAAGGTTCTTGCAGGGATCAAATGAGGTAATCAGTATAAAACTCTGAATAGACTCTGACACAAAGTAAGTGCTGTTTAATGTTCTCTAAGATTGAGGTTGATACGATTTTTATTTTCTCTATCCTTAATGTATTGTGTGCAAAATGGCCAGAATCATGAAAGCAACATTTGTTAAGAGAAAGTCACTGTTATTTTAGAGCTAAGCTTCTATTATCCCTGATGGTACCTGAGTGTAACTAAGGGTGGATACATTTCTGCTTATGGGTGTGAAGCAATGGAGAACAAACAGAGGTGTCTCGGAGGGCAGGCCAGCTAATGGGTCAAGGTAAGCAAGAAGTTCGGCTATTATTCTGACCAACCAAGGTCTCAGGTGCTGCTCTGATGTGACTTGGGTCGCTATAACCCAGGTTAATCCTTAGCAGATTTACACAGTCATAACGGGTTGATTTTTTCAGTTAGTGGAGGACTGGTCAGACTCTCGGGGGAAAGAAGCTACCAATATCCAACATTGTGAGTGCCTATTACTTGCAAAGTCATCCGCTACACACTTTATAAATGCTATTTCAGTTAATCCTAACAACACCCTTTAAAGTGGGAAGTGGAGAAAACTCGGGCTCATAGAGAGTTCCAATAACTTGTCCAGGGTAATAAGTGACCTAACCGGCATTTGAACTCAGGTATGTATGATTTCAAACCTTTGTCCTTTCTATTGCACCACACAGCCTCCCTCAGCAACTGACATATACGAAGCAACTTCACTTTGTTAAGAGACTGGTATATAAACCAGAATGACAATGCATTATTTTGCACGGTGTTTTTAACCTTTCCAGTGAGCAGAATACTTAAATCTGCCATTTAGGATATTCACCTGTGACAACAAATTACTTGAGAAGGAAAATTTCTAATCAGAAGGGAATCCACCAAGTCTGGAGAAATAGTTCTTCCCAGCCACTGAGTTTATTGAATTCCGCCTGATCCACGGGCCTGTCCAAATCTTTCTCTCGGTGGTGGGTGTTCCTCTTCAGGCAGGTTGGCTATTACTCTGACCAGCCAAAGTCTAGGGAAGGTAGTGTTACTCATTGAGGTAAATACTTTCTTCCCATGTCCTTGCTCCTTTCCTCTGGTGCCAGTGGGTCTGCTCTGTGTGCCCTTTTGCTGAACTGGGAGTGATAAGATCTACTTGAGTTGAGACTTGCAGTAGAATGAACAGACCTAGTAATTTAGCCTGCTCTGGCCTGCAGCTACTTTGGCCTCTACGTTGTCCACTTGGTCTAGCCTAGTTCACCAGAGTTCTACAGAAGTACCTGGAGGCCAAAGTCCCAGCTCCATAATGGTGATGGCTTGCTTGGCTCTGGTAGGGAAGTAAAATCTGGGTGTTCTTGGATCTTGGTCAAAGCAACAACATGTGACTTTAATCTCATAATTGTCCCCAACATCCTCTATATATCTACCAGATTCCATAATTTTCTCTACTGGACATGGTTAGATAAACACTGCCAAATCCTTGGTCTTAGATTCCCTAACTAAATTCCACATAAACCAACCTCCTTCTGCTAAAACACTTTGTCTTCAGACAAAATGATAACATTCCAGTGTTCTTTCGCATCAACGCCATTCTGACAGCACCTTGATGAGATGGCATTCCAATGGCAATCCTACCTTAATAGGACTTCATGATTTCTCCAGTTTTTCAGCCCTGAACATGCAGACTTTCTCTTTCCATTGCTTAAATCTCTAAATAGTTCATTTATCCATTCATTATGTATCGGTCCTATTCTTTCAAGAACAGAGCTTAACTTTATTTCCAAATTTGGAGGCAACTAAGTTCAGCCCATTTGTGTCTGACTTCATTAAGTAAGTTTGTTACTAACACTCTTTTAGAGACATATGGATTCATCTAAATGGAAAATTTATTAGCAATCTTATTTATGAACAGACTGGTTATACTGAATGATTATATATGGAAAGAATCTAGGGAAAAGGTTATTTATTTCCATTCCAGGAACAACAATTGCAAATACCATAACAAACTCTATCATTCTTATGTTATCTGAACTATCTGAATTATCTGAAAAAAATTGTTTCCCCTCTTCCTAACCATTGACCCAAAAAATACAAAGGCCTTATGACTGAACTGGGAAGGTAAGGAGTTTTGGAAGAGTAAGATAGACTAGCGAGTTTTCAAAGTCACGTGGTAACCTGTTATTATCCAAGGCCTATCTACATAATAATATAATTTCCATACAAAATTAAACTGAAAAGTGTCCTCCAAGGTTCAATTTCTGCACACTTGAACACATCAGAATACCAAACTTTAGTTGTTCTGAGTAGACAAAATTAAAATCATTTTAAATTTATTGAACTGAAAAAGGAGGGACAGTATTCCTAAAACCAGTATGCTTTCTCATTCAGGCTATTTTCCTTCCTCATTAAATGGCAACATCTACTAAGAGGTGCACAGATCCACAGGCATGGGAATAATTCTAAATTTCTGATAGAAGGGGCCAATGGTTCATGGTTTAAGGAAGAACATTCAGTTTAGAAGTTCTCTGTATTAGGGTAACTTAAAAGGGAGACATCTAAACTGGAAATCCCTAAGGTGCTACTCCATTGTGGCTTGAACTAGTCTCATGTTTGCACAACAATACACATCAGTAACTTTGGATTGAGAATTTACAATGATAAGTCAAATGGCTTCTCCTCCTCTTCCCTCGCTCCCTCTCCTTCCCCCCTCCTTCTCTTCTCCTTCCTCCTCCTCATCCTATTCTTCTCTTCTTCTCCTCCTCCACCTCCTCCTCCTTCCTCTTCTTCCTCTTCTTCTTCTCCTTCTTCAGTTCTCTTTGCTGTTTGGCACACAGATACTTTGAGCTAGAATTTATAGGATTACTATAATCATGATATTTGTTGATGTTAGGTAGGATACACAAGGATCTGAGCAATGTCCTCAAATGCCAAGTTATCAGGAGTATTGGGATCCATCTGAAATCTTTGCAGTGCTGTTGGTTGCTTCTTAAGTAGTATGAGTTAGGGTAATAAGAACATGTGTGTGGTTGCTGGGAGGAAATTATGAAAGCTGTTAAGTGAAGTGAGGTTTAACCAAAAAGAAACTTCATAAAAGTATACACCTTTCTTGGGCTTGAAACATCACTTTACTTACTCTCATGATGCTGATATGCACCATAGGTCATTAAAATTTCCTGAAATCGTGCAAGGCAGACCAATCTCTGTCTTCATTTTATTATCCCTGAGCCCTCAGAGAGACCAGAGCTACTAAGGAAAGGTCACTTAACACTTTAAAATCAAAAAATTCTGCAAAAGCAAAAGGCCCTGCTAAAAAGATACTAAATTGCAACTGTTGATCCCACATGCCCATCAACTAATGTGATTACAGAATGTTTCAGAAATAACTTTTATCTTAGTCTTCTTTTAATCAAAAGTTTTCAATTTAGTTTTTACACAACTTTGTTTTTCCTGGAAAAGAATTCTGAATTTTATATATTTTATAAGGGAATTTAATGGGAAACTTGACTTTGCTAAGATGTATTTATTCCATAAGATAGGACAGATGTATCATGATTCCACAACAAAGGTATCACTTCTGCCACTGGGAGTGAAACAAAACCAAGAGACCTTAAATTTCTGTGATATATATATATATATATATATATATATATACAACTACCCACATGTCTAGCCCAAAACTATACTGTTAATCAAACAAGTTGGTGTTCCAATAGTTTGGGTTGGTGCCTCCTGGTTGGGAAACTAATATCAGTGTTTTCCAACCTTTCTCCAGACTGAGAAAACTAATCAACTAGCCTGAGAGGTTACTAAATAACATACTTTAGGTTTGAAAAACCATTTGATTTATTGTTTGTATATTTTGATAATGTTCTTCATCAAAACTATGGAGCTCAAATGAAAATTACAATGATAGCAGTCATGTTTTAGTAAGAAGAATACCTATCTTGCCAGCAGAAATGATCCCGATAAAGCAAAAGAACACTTAGCTATGCAATTTGAACAAATGTCTGTTAAAAATCAATACACGATATGCCATTGAGAATGACAGAGCTGCGGCTGCAGCATAGCGCACACACTCAGATTACCTAGATACCGTGTGTGTCATAGTCACTGCAAATTGTCCCTAAATTATAGGATAATTATAGCCCGCTCCTTGGTCACTGAGGCTACATTTTCTACCTCTAAATATGAAATAGATATTATAAATATGTATTAATTTTTGCTCTAATGAAAACAATATGAATTTAAAATTGGGATATCATAAAAGTAAGCATCACTCTCCGTGAATAAAATATACAACAAATTATAGGCCCATTATTCTTTCTACACATGTAGCTGAGCTAATTCCATTAAAACAAAGAAAAATCTATTTCAGTTGTTATCATCCTAGCATAGTTCTTAAAAGAAAAGATTATTGATGCTAGAATATCCATATATAAAGTTCATCTTTTAAAGAGATGTTTACCAACAAGGCCTTTAAATCTCATGAACTGTACACAAGATTTTGGCTGAGGAGGCCCATTCTCCCCTCTGACTGAAGTCATTTTGAGTCAACAAGGAAGGCAAGGACACTGGTGCTTTCAGTAGATGGATCTATAAGACCCATGCAAGATCGACTTGGAAAAATTGAAAAACAATCTCGTGGGGTACAGCAGATAACAGCCAAAGTGATTTAAAATAGCAGAGGGAATACTGAGAGGGTGGAGTTAGTAAAGGAAATCCAGCAAGAGATGAGTAAGAAGTTTTCCAATAGTGTGGAATTTAGCTTAGTGGGAAATTAAGAGCACTTCATGATAACTTCCTCAGAGATCTAAATTTTTTGGCTTTTAAAAATATTTAAATAATTTTTAAATGTGTTCCAATTTTAGGAAATGCAACATGATCTCAATTAGCAAAGCTTCTTGTAAGAAAGTCACCCTGATAATAGAGCAATTGGAGGCAGGAAGGCCAGGCCCCTTTGACTCCACACGGGCCAGTGGGAGAGGGAGGGATGGCTCTGTCCCAGAGCTGGGCCTTCAGAGTTGAAGGCGGAGGGTACACAACGCCCCAGCACTTGCATAGATCCTGGCAATTTGCCTTGGGAGAGGTGGAAGTGAATTGCTCCAATGTAGCATAAAGGGTCAGAGATACATGAGGCAGAGTAGCCCACAGAGTGGTGCCCAAGCCTAGTTCAGGCTTATTGTCAGGAATGCTGTCTCTGCAGATAAGTGAGACACTGGATGCTCCTCTTCATTAATAGGGGCAGGTCTCTGCCCTATTCAAGGGCCCTCTTCTTTTTGACTATGATGCCACTAGAGAGTTTTTATACAAGACTGGTGAATAAGGAACCCAGAGGTAATGCAGGCTTCACCTCTCAGGCTCTTGAGGCAGGTGGGAAAGAAAGAGCAGTGCAAGTGCCTAAGCTGGGAAGGGAGTCAGAGGCCTGATCTAAAGGGCCTTGGACTCCCTGCCAAGGAGCCTCTGCATTCCCTTCAGGCAGTGGAGAACCATGGGGGCAGGGCCCTATCAGGCGTGCATTGAGGTCTCGCCAGAGGTAAAATCCTTCTGGAAGGGAGATGTGGCTTAACTACTAAAATAGGCCAACTGAAAAATGAAAGGGCACCCACTTCACGTGACCCTAATAAAATAAGCAGAGGTTCCTTCCTTCCTCCTTTGAGTGGGTATGTGGATTGGGGTGGGCAAAGACAAAGATCCAGGGCTAAGGGGAGATGTGCAGTTTGGAAAGGAGTGGGACCATCTTGTGGGTGGAGAGACAGCAATTGGAGCAAACAATGTCCCAAAGACTTCATCAGGCTGCACCACCTCAAAGGCAGCTGGGAAACTCTCCCTTATCTGTGCATTCCAGGTGCCGGCCTCGCCTGGGCTTCACTCTGCTCTGTGACTCCAGGAACCACTGGAGATAACAGGATTCATAACTGGCTTCTGACTGACAGACTGACTGAATGAATGAATGAATAAACAGAGGATGGCTTCTAGAAGAAAAGACCAGGACAAGGGCAGAGGGTATAAAGATCTTGCAAAGGCCAGCAATGTTAAGACCCTGAACCTGGGTGGTGGCTGAGGGCATGAACAAGAGACAGCAGCTTTAAGAACTATTCTGATGGACTCAGGACACTGATTGTCTGTGAGACTGAAGGGGAAAAATAGGTCAAAAAGGACTCTGAAGCTTCTGACCCAGGCAACTGGACTTTAAGAGGAAGAGCAGGCTTTTGAGAGAGGATAATGAACGTGGTTTAGCCCATGTGAAGCACTTTCGAGAAGAATTTTAACTCCCTTATAGCAAGATAATCCATATTTATTACAAAAGCAAATATATCAAAGAAAACTCTGAAATGCAATTAAATTTGTTTATTGAAATAAACTGTGAGTAATACAGATTGTTTTCAGTGTAATATGTGTCACACATTTCCCCTGGTAATAGATGATAGACAGCCAGATGCAACACAATAGTAGAAGAATCTAGAATAATAAATTTTATCACTGCAAGTCTCCCTAGAGATCAGCAAACTCAATCCCATTTAACACATGAGGAAGTAAGGACCAGAGAGGCTAGCATTCTCCACTCCACCAGTGTCTAGGGCACTGACCACGTGCCAGGCACTTACTTGGTGCTGGGCGTATAAAGGTAAACAGAATATGGACCCGTATTCAAGGAGCTCACCGCCAGGCTAGTGAGTACAGGCAGTTAACACACAGCCTGGTAAGTACAGTGAGAACAACGTGCTCGAGGTGCAAGGCACACCCAATCCAGGCGTGGGAGCAGCACTCTGAAGGCCATGCGTGAGCTGACCTGGGAAGGATGAGCAGAAGTCAGATAGAGAGAGAGGTTGTGACACGGGGCCCAGGAAGGTCGAGGCGAGGGAAAGCATAGTGCAGTTAGTTAATCAAAGGAGTTCGATTACAAGGGCATTCTAGTCCCGCATTTCAGAGATAGCAGTCTCCTGACTCCCAGTTCAGTGCTATTTTTAGAATACTCCCTGTCTCTCCAGGTCTATGACACGAGGATTCAGCACATAGATCAATACTCTTGCATAGTAAAAAAGAAGCATATATGGCTCATGCTTACCCAGGTATAGACATTAACACTTTCCAGACCCTCTTGTTTAAAATGTCTCTTTAGAGGAACAATTACTTTGCACTGTAGCCTTTCATTTCCTCCCAGTTGGGTCATGCCACACACCTCTTAAGTCAGGAAGGGATTTTAAGGGATCACTTTGTCAGTAGCCAAGGGAGCATGGGGCGGGGGCAGGAGCGTCAGTAATAAACCACTCCTCCCTGCCAAGGCGAACTGCTCCTCTGACCCCCCACCCCCATGTGTGCCACTGCGCACGCAGACGCATGCGCCCAAATAGGCTACACAAACGTCTGAAGCCCTACATTACCCATCTCCTCAGCTCACATTACCACCTATTCTCCATTCTATTCCCTTCTATAAACATAGCTTGAGTAGTCAAAATCATATATACAAAAAAACCCACATCAATGCTTATCTTCCTAAAATTATGATATTTATCTCCAGTGAAGATTCTCATCTCCTCAAGTCTCAAATCCCTTTTGAGCTGGGGCCGCTGTCATCTGGTGTCCGATGCTGTCACTTCAGTCTTCACAGGCTTACCAGGAGCAGTCCTCGCTCATCCTCTCCAGCTGGGCTGTCTGGCACGTGCTTGGCGGGGTAAACACGGAGGGGTCTTTAATGCCCAGCTGTACGTCGAAAAACCGTGTGGACAATATCACACTGTAATTTTTGGTGAAGGTTTCCTGAACAGGATAACAATCCTTGACTGTATAAATTCCAATCCAGGTTTCATCTATAAGAGTAAGGGAAGTTGACTTTTTAATATAGATGACTGGCAAAATGCCCTCATTTTTTCTAGTGTGGTAAAATATACATAAAATTTACCATTTTCATCATTTTTAAGTACAGTTCAGTGGCATTAAGAACATTCACATTGTTATGAAACCATCACCACCATCCCTCTCCAGAACTTTTCCATCTTCCCTAATTGAAACTCTGTGCCCATTAAACACTAACTCCCCATTCCTCCCTCCCCCCAGCCCCTGGCAACCACCCTTGTACTTTCTGTCTCTATGACCCTGATAACTCTAGCTACCTCATATAAGTGGAATTATACAGTGTATGTCCTTTAGTGACTGGCTTATTTCACTGAGCATAATGTACTCAAGGTTCATCCATGCTGTAGCATGGATCAGAATTTCTTTCCATTTAGGGCTGAATAATATTCCATTGTATGTGTATGCCACACTTTGTTGATCCATTTATCCGCTGATGGACACTTGGGTTGTTTCCACTTTCTATTATGAATAATGCTGCTATGAACATGGATGTACAAATATCTATTTGACTCCTTACTTTCAATTCTTTTGGTATATACCCAAATGTGGAATTGTTGGGTCATATAGTAATTCTAGGCTTAATCGGCAGGGGGCGGGGGGGGCAGAACCAGCTATACCATTTTCTACAGCACCAAGGCCGGTGTTTTTGAAACAGTCTTGGGGTGGGCATATTGGCAACAGAGCAGAGAAGAGTTTCACATCTATGTATAAAAGCAAACACGATAATGGGAGTAGATCTGGTCATTGAGACTTTGGGAAGCAATGCAGAGGAAGGAAAAGGAGGCACCTGACTCTAACATATGCCTTAGACAAACGCCTTCCATGTCACTGACCTCGGGGGATCATCAAACATTGGAGCCAAGGCTAAGCCCATAACAGCCAAAGTGGCAGAGAGGTACAAGTGGCACCAGGAGGCTGAGGTGTTGCAAATACGATGCTCAGATCCTGGCACTACACAACTAGAAAAGTACACATGGAGACTTCAATGGGGTTAAACATTTCAATTAAGCTTGTAAATTTCCCTAACAACTACCTTCCTCATTGGACTAGAAAATTTTTTTCCTATCACGCTTCCTGAGATCCATCACTCGAATACTTTCTTGAACCCTTACATGATCTAGCCGACTTTCTGTTGGACCACTCCTGGACGGTGATCTGCTCCTGGGGCCCCCCTATGGAGTACTGGTCCTCAAAGGTGGAGTTCTGAGGAATGTCCAGAGGATCCCAGGGGTCCGTCAGGATGATCTTGGAGCACTGCTTGGTGGCTTGTTCAATCTGAAACATCACTCCATCCTTATAGAGCAAAATATATTCAAATAATCTGAAAGGCAGATTCAGAAAGAATAATTCAGGACTTTAGATTATAGTCATCATGCCTTTTATCTGCATAAAGGCCAAAGGCCTTTGATATACTCTTAAAATAGAAAAAAAATGAGCAATCATTTACTTACTCATAAACGCTAGACACATGAACAACTTGAATATGAAATAATTAAAATTCAGAGGTCAAAACTGGATATGCACTGGACAGTTACTTATTGGGTACCCATTATATGCCTGACTCTGTGCTTCAGACACAGACCTGAGGAAGCCACAGCCCTGGGAAACAGCTGGGTGGTGACCTATCTGTTAGACACAGGAACCCAGAAGGATTTGGCTGTTGGCTTGGCTGAGTTCTCCCTGCAGCACTAAGTCAAGAAATTACAGGGATAGCCTACTGAATGTAGGATGACAACCCACCTGAGGATGGACTGGGCACCCGTGCCCTGTTGTCTCAACTGTTGGTCCTCAGGAAAGGGCTGTGGGGATGTGCAGCTGCACTGAGGACGGGCGCCCCTCACATACTGGGAGGAGGCTGAGACGAGCAAGGACAAAAGCTGAGGGGACCCCAGAATGAATGGCTTCCCATGCAGTTTGTCTGCACACTCTCGGCCTCCTCTCTCGTGCCCATATGCACTCCCGATGTGTAGAGTGAGCCAGAGGTATTCCCAATCTGTGCCTGGAGTCCACACACTGCCCCACAATCACCCTGCAAGCTGTGTTGTCACCAGCCCTGTGTCTTTCCTAAAGCTAGGCAATCTTGATGGGTGAAGCCCCCTGAGTTTCTATGCATTTGATTGTCAATCCAAAACTTAAGCCACTGCTGCTGGTTGAGCAGACTGAGGTTGCAGCCCTGACCTCAAAAAGTGACATTTGCAGCATCTGAGAGTGAATAGTCCAGAGAAATGGCTTTTCATGAGCAAATAAAGATAACTAACAAATTATCTGTGGTATGTGAGACACTCCATTCCACAGCCCCCATGGAGGATGCCTGTTCTCCATCCCAAGTCTGAGCTTAAAAATTATTTCCTTCAGGAAAAATTATTATAAATGATCACTGTCCATATGGTCAAAGTAGTACCACTATTAGTATTATGTTTCTGTTTTCTACAAACTGGTATAGAACTATATACATGGCCTCATTTTATATATTTAGATATATCTATCCTGCTTATTCCAGAAAATATTTGAAATGGCTTACAAGGGTAAAACCCTAGCACAGACCTTTAGAAGTGAGAGTGAATGTAGAAGGAAAAGGACGTTTTCATGTTATTGCTCAAAAATGGAGTCACCCTCTTACACTACACTTGCACAGCTCACATCAAACTAAAGCCCTGAGGAGGAGTCTGGGGTTGGCTTGTCGCTGTTTTCTCATGCCCAGTTCCATCTCTAGCACGTCGGTCTAAACAGTCATGGAAGGAAGACAGCAACATTAGCATCAACTTTAGAGCACTGTCCATCTGTAAATATGGGAATCTTTGTCCAGACACAAATCCTGTCCCACGATCCTTTTAATGACAGCAGGGCCCCCACAAAATACCTGTACTGTATACCCTCAAGGATGGTTGTCTCCATTATTCTTCTCCTCACCACAGCATCAGCCTCTTGTGCTTTCCCAAGTTCTAGGTGTCTAGCCTAGAGAGTCATTCCTAGCTTTTGCTGAAACTTCAGTTGTGTGCTTCTCAAAGTGTGATGACTGTCCCCAGGAAGAAATGCAGCCATGTGCAGGAGACTGGGATTTCCCTCTTGAGAACAGTCTTCAACCCCCGAATCCACAGGATCACAGAAGCGGGAGCCTAGCAGCCATGTTTGCGGACATGACCTGGCCACCCTCAGCAGAGCTTCCTGGACCAGAAGTGGGCATCTGACCCAGGGCGGGACGATCAGATTCCCTCCTTCAGACATGTGGAATTGCAACAGAAGGTCTGCTAATCAGTCTCTTCATGTGGCTG
This sequence comes from Tapirus indicus, assembly GCA_031878705.1. Taxonomy (NCBI): domain Eukaryota; kingdom Metazoa; phylum Chordata; class Mammalia; order Perissodactyla; family Tapiridae; genus Tapirus; species Tapirus indicus. The sequence goes on from CM062917.1 coordinate 79,420,457, forward strand.
GACATGTCATACGTAGACACAGAAGCCGCCGAGGGGAGGGGGTGCTATTTCCTAACGTGAACTGAGTCAGAGTAAAGAACGAAGCGGAGAGAAGCCCTAGCAAGCTGGCATTCCAACAGCTGTTCTGTTCATTTCCTGGATGCATTTCTTTTCTGAGGCCCAGTGCCTGGATATCCCCCTGCAGAGTTATGATAAGTTTCCTTTGTTCTAATAAACTTTCCTTTTTCTGCTTGGAACTTTTTGTGTGACTCATATTCAGGACTGGTTTCTAATATAGTTGACTACTCCACTGTTCTGCCTAGAGCCCTGCATAACAGCTGCCAGCACAGCTGTTCTGAGAGAGGCACAGCAGGGCCAGCTGCAGAACCAAGGGCCACCGACGCCTGGTTAGTCACCTGCCAGGGAAAAGGAGGGGACAGCAGGAAAGGAACACTGACAACTTCACTGTTTTCCTGAGGCTAGCTCTGCTCATACACAGAAGTAAAATTTAATTTTAAAATGAGAATTCTAGACTTGAAACAATCATTACAAAATGTTAACATTTGCTAATTCTGGGTGGTCTGAACACAGGTGTTTGTTATGGTGTTCTCTGTGCTTTTCTGTTTTCAAAATATTTAATTTGTTAAAAAGAGGGCATAATCTGATATTGAGGTTATGTTGACAGTGCCTTAAGTAAAACAGAAACTATTAATTTAATGGGAAACAAAACAGAACCATATAATTTGTTTTTTCAAAATCCCATGTGGATCTAAACTCAAATCCTGCTCCATATGCAGTTTTAGAAAAGAAGATTTTCACGATGCTGTCGTGGCTTGTATGTTTATTTGAACATATTCATAGTTAAGATGTAAGGTTCTCCATCGCAAAGAGGATACAGCGCCTGGAGCCTGATAGAGCCAGAAGGTCAAGACGCAGAGATCAGCCAGGGTTGAAATGAGTCATCCGCCTGGGATGCTGTGCGGGGAATAACCGGATACCCCAGGACCGACTGACTTCAACGGAAACTGGATCCTGGAGGCGAGATCAAAGCCTGGCTCTGATGTGGAGGAAGTCACAAACCACACCCCTGAGGTGCAGTCAAGCAAGGTGAGGTGCTAGAATGGGCATGCAGGACAAGGCAGGCAGGCCAGCCCTGGGTCAGTAACAGCGTGCAAACACCTCCCAGCTGGCCAGACACCAAGCAAAGCACGGTTCCCGGGAGGCCCCGAGGCCAGGCCTGCGCTGTGAGTGAGGTCAGGCTCTCCAGGCCCGGCCTAGGGGCCAGCAGGCCGAGCTCACCCCCGCAACCTCATGCAGAGGAGGTGCCCAGTGCCCCATTTTGCCTCTCACCTCGTGGGACAAAGGATTTTTGTTGCTTTTGACAAAATTCGGTCTACATTAACAATTTCTATTGTTTCCTGAAAAGCCATTTTCCTAAAAATTAGGCTCTGCCATCCTCATGTTTTCCAAAACATTGAAAACCTGTAGAAATTTTATTTCTTTTGAAAATAAGTTTCTGGTTTTTGTAAAACTGATTCATGTTCAATGTAAAAAATTCAAACAATACAGAAAAGGAAGTAAAAATTGCCCAGAGACTCTAACTTACAGAAATAACTCTGTGCATGTGTCAATTAATATATTGATTTTGTAATTTAAATTTTTATTTTTAATTATAGTAAAATACACGCAAAATTTACCAACTTAACCATATTTAAGTGTACAGTTCAATAGTGCTAAGTACACTCACATTGTTGTGCAACCAATCTCCAGAACTCTACTCATCTTGCAAAACTGAAACTCTATACCCATTAAACACTAATTCCCCATTCCCCCACCCCCTACCCCTGGCAATCACCATTCTATTTTCTGCCTCTATGAACTTGATGATTCTAGGCATCTCATATAAATGGAATCATACAGTAGTTGTCCTCTTGTGACTGGCTTATTTCACTTAGCATAATGTCCTCAAGGTTCATCCATGTTGTAGCATGAATCAGAATTCCCTTCCTTTTTAAGGCTGAATAATATTCTAATGAATGTATATATTACATTTTGTTTATCCATTCATCTGCAGATGGACACTGGGTTGTTTCCACCTATTGGCTATCGTGAATAATGCTGCTGTGAATAGGTGTGCAAATATCATATTGACTTTTCAATGTACTATACACATTTTATACAAATGAGCAAATATTATTTGTTTTCTACCCTGCATTTTAAATTCAACAATTTGTCCTTAATATCCTTCCAAGTCAAATACAGATCCATGGAATCACTTTTTCCTAATTCATTATGAAATATTTTAAATATGCAGAAGAGTTGAAGGATTAGTACAACGGTCACCTTTATATCTACCATCTAGATTCAACTAGATGTTACATTTTGTCATATTTGCCTTATCTATTTTCTAAATATTTCTTAAAAACAAGGACTTTCTGCCTTGTGGTCATGACTTTCACACTTAAGAAATTAAAATTCACTCCCTAATACCAGCTAATATCTGGTCCATATTCATCCATATTTTGTCCCCCAAAATATATTTTAAAGCTGGTTTCTTAAATCAGAATCCAATCAAAGTTCAATCATTATATTTGGATGTTATGTGTCTTCTCTTTTAAAAATCTGGAACACTACTATCTTTTTTATTTTTAACATGGCATTGACTCTGAGAAGATTCCAGCTTTGCAGATCTTCCACATTCTGGATTTCTTTGACAGTTTTCTCATGATGTCATTTAACTTGTTCCTCCAGCTTCTGTCACTCCTACAAACTAAACATGAGATCTGAAAGCTTGAGTAGATGTGAGTTAAAGATTTTTGGAAAGAACATGTCATTGGTAAGGCTGTGTACTTTATGTTGCATCATGTCAGAAGACGGGTGATGTCCCACCCACTATTAATGCTACTAACTTTGATCACCAAGTTATGTTGTTACTCCAGATGTCTCCGTCCTAAAGGTGTTTCCTTTTGCAATTACCAAGTATTGGTGGGTGATACTTTGTGATGCTGGGACTATCCTGTTGCCTAATAACTGTCACCTAATGGTTTTAGGTAAAAGCATTTCCTGAATCAATGATTCCACTGGAGATTGGCATAACAGTACCAATGGTCTAGCAAATGACATCTATCTATCTAGCTATCATTACTTTACACTCTCAGGTTTTTATTTATTCAATGTATGAGCAAAAATTAAAGTCATTATTCCTGGATACTCAAATTGTTTCAAGTTCCATCAGTGAGAGCTCCTTCCAACTGGTATTTGTGACTTCTGACATAACCCCACTAGTCTCTGAGTGCTTGCTGGCTTTCTGTGGTCCCCTTAGACTTCCCTTGTACCCAATCTGAAATCAGCCATTTCTCTAAGGAACCCTGGAACATAATGGGAAACCACTTAGAAACAGACATCAGAGCAGTAAATGTGCTCATTGTCATTGGGATGTCGTTGCTTTGAGGCCCTTTGAGGTCAGAGTTTCCTACATTAAAAAAAAAACAAACATGAATTCATATTGATATTTCTAATTTAAATTTAACATGACAGGTTTTCCCTATTGTTTTTGTTTTTGTATTTGTATCTTGCTTCTCTTAAAATAAAATCATGCTTCCTAAAAACATTAGCAAATTTACTTATTTGCTTTATGCTACAATAGTTTTGGAATAGCAATAATTTTCAAAATTATTATAAAAAAATAGAACTGCTGAGTCAAGTTTAAGATTTTGTTGCAGCTCTCTTGTACTTTTATTTTTTTTGCTGAGGAAGATTAGCCATGAGCTAACATCTGTGCCAATCTTCCCCTATTTTGTATGTGGGCCGCCACCACAGCATGGCCTGTCAAGTGGTGTATAGGTCAGCACCTGGATCCGAACCCACAAACCTCACGCCACCTAAGCAGAGCACGCAAACTTAACCACCGCACCACCTGGCTGGCCCCTTGTTGCAGCTCTTTTTGTCCTTAGAATAGAACGCGCTAGGATTTGGAGTCTGTACTATGTTAGAAATCCACTTAGAATTAGCCTCTTTTCTGTGTGGCCATGGTTCCAGATTGATATATCATTGGGTTCATTTGTTTTAGTTTGTTCTCAATTCCAGGACTTTACACTTTTCCTCTTTGATTTAATTTTATTATTTAAATAGGTAAAATTTGTCATGTTTCAAAACTCAAAACGATATAAAAAGGCATATTCTAGGGAGTCCCACTCCTATCCCAGTCCCCTCCCCCATCTCTTATGCTCCCTATGGACAGCAGTTTTCATTGGCTTCCATGTTATTTTCCTTCATGACTTTTGACAAAAAAATAAGCAAATACATGTATGCATTCTTACTGCCCTCTTTTCTTTACAGAAAAGGTAACATACTATATAACCTTTTCTGCTCCTTGCTTTTTCCACTCTCTATTAGAGATTGTCCTTATGCTTTCTCATGGCAGTATAATAGTTTATTTTGTGTAAGTACCATTGTTTATTTAGTCAGTCTCCTACTGATGAACATTGGGTTGTTTCCCTTCCTATGATATTGCCCAAAAAGCCACCATGAATAACCTCGTGCTGTTTTGGAAGTGTATATTTAGGGTAAATTACTAGATGTGAAACTACTAGGCCAAGAGGTATTTTGTTATACCAGATTTCTTCCCATAGGGTTGTACACTTTGCATGCCCATCAGCAATATGCAAGAGTGCCTGTTTGCTTTATAGTCTTGCCAACAGAGCATGTTGTCAAACTTGGATTTGAGCCAATCTAAGTAAGAAATATTATCTGTCAGGGTTTTTTTAAGAACTTTTTTTGAGGGGTAAGTATAACACACGTATAACACACATACAATAGACCGCATAAATCTAAAGTGTAGAGCTTGAGAAATTTTACCAAGTGAGCAATTGGGTAGCCCCCACCCAGATCAAGATAGCCTCCCTCGGCAGTGCAGTTTAAGTCGCCTTCACCATTTATAGTCAGTTGAACATCTTTTCACATGTTTAAGGACCATTGACTTTCTTTTTCTGTGAAATGACTGTTCATTTCTCTGCACATCAGGTTTTGGGGTTTTTCTTCTCAATTTTCTTTAGCTCATTAATTAGCTTTTTGTGTCTGATATAAATTGCAGATATGTTTTCTCTGTCATGTTTGTTGACTTTAAATTTTTTCCTACAGTGCAAAGGATTTTGCTTTCTTTTTAGTCAAATTCTTTTTATTGCTTCTGGATTTTGTCATATTTAGGAAAACTTTCCCTATTTCCAGATTATAAAAGAATTCACCCATGTTTTCTTTTATCCCTGTATGGTTTAATTTTGTTAGTATTTAGAACTTTAACCCTTCTGGAGCTTATTCTTGTGTCTGGTGTGAGATATGGAGGGAATTTTATCCTTTCCCAATTACTCTAACACCATTGATTAAAAAGTCCATCTTTTCCCCAGTGATTTAAGACGCCACCCTTATCATAGACCAATTCCAAATGCATGCGGGTCTACTTCAGGATTCTATTCCATCGGTCCTCCATCTGTTCATGCACCTGTGTCTCTAATTACAGAGACTTAATACTGTCTTTCATAATCTAGTAGAATTTACTAGTCCTCCCAGTGTGTCCTTCCTCTTTTCCAAGGTTTTCCTAGATATTTGGGCACTTTAATTTTTCCATATGAAATTTAGAATCAATTTATTTAGCTCCAAAAAAAAAAAACCCCAAACCTTTTAGCATTTTGGGGGGATTGAGTTGAATTTATATATTAATGTAGGAAAATGGATATTTTTATAATATTGAATCATTCTATCCCCCTAAAAAAATCTCTTTCCATTCTTTCAAATCTTATTTTGTGTCACTTTGAACATTCCAGGGGTGTTTGAAATTTTTCCTATACAGATTTTCCATATTTCTTTTAAATTTATTCCTAGGTAGTTTATCTTTTGTTGTTGCTGTTGCTGTTTTAAATGGAACCTTCTCCTCCATTGTTATTTCTAGCAGACTATTGTTTATATATATTAAGGCTATTGATTTTTCATGTTAATTTTATATACAGCTACCTTACTGAATTCCATTGTCATTTGAATTAGTTTTATTTTTTAGGTCTTCTGTGTTTTCCAGATATACTATATCCATATCATTGGCAGAGATATGTTTTATCTCTTCTTTTCTAATTCTTATGCCTCTAGTTACTTACCTCTCTGATTATATTGGCCAACAAATCCAGCACAATATTAAATAAAATAGAAATAATGAACATCCTTGCCTCCTTCCTGGGTTTAGTGGGAAGGAGGCTATGGTTTCAATATTAAGTAAATTAAGAACTATACAGATTTTATCATATTAAGGAAGCATCCACCAGTTCCTATTGAAAGCTTTGTATCAGAAATGTTTACTGAATTTTATCAACTGGCTTTCTGGAGACTAAGGAGATGATCACATGATTATTTTCATACATGTTTATAGATTCCCTAAAACTGAATCGTCCTTGCATTCCTGGAATAAGCCTCACTTGAACATAATGCATTCCTTTTTTTAGTGTACTGTGAGATTCAGTTTGCTATTTGGGAATTTTAAATGAATGATTGTATCAATTTTCATCAATGAGATTGCTTTACAACAATTTTAACAGGTGCATATGTCTCTTGTATACATGTACCATGTTTTGCTTCAGTAGTCCCCAACTCATGACCACAGAGATTATTTCCACATTTTGTTAATATTAACAATGCTGAATATAAATTGGAGATCAACCCTTTTGCCTCTCTGTGTTTACAGCCCATGAAAATTTATAGACTGGGATTGTTAGATTCCCATTTTATATTTCACAAGATACTACTGTTTTCCAAAAAGGAACACTGGAATTTTTAACTGCATGTAGAGCTCCACTAATTTCTTTCCACTAGAAAAGGAAAAAAAGAAAAAGTACTAAAAGTTTACCCAGCTGTGATAAGGCAGGACAAAATCTTTCTGTCTAGTTTTCCTATTTCAGGATAAGGTTTACAGATATCGTGAACAGCATTTTTAAAAAGCTTAGGTTAAGGAATCGAGGTTCCCAGTCTGCCACTTGTGAGCTGTATGCTCATGACTTTAATCTCTATTTCTCATACATAAAGAGGGACCAAAATTTTGAAGCTCACAGCCCTTATTATGAAGATGGTTTGATATAATGGATATAAAATTGTTATATACGTGCAAGGAATTATAGCTCTGTAGAAAGTCTGATCATCGTTGCATTTATTATCATCAGTTAATGTTTAACAAAGAAACTACTCTTTTAACTTGTACACCTAAGACTTGACCTACTATGTAATAAAAAAGGGTTAATCCATCCGCGTGAGATGGAGAGACTAAGGAGAGACATTCTTGAGTGCTACAGTGGGTCCCTTTGTGGAAGACCTGGCAGGCATTCTCACCCTTTCTCCCTTGCCTGTCTCTCACTATAGAGGCTGAGAAAGTGTTCTTATATACTTACTTTTTTAGTCTTCCTTGGAGCTAGGAGTATCATTGGTTCTGGCCTTGGACATCTAAAGAGAAGTCTGTGAGGAGAGGGAATTCTCTGAAAACTTCTCTCCTCTCAAGAAAGAAGAGGAGAGTCCCTATCCCACTCCACTTCCTTCATTTCCTTTCTTTGAACACAGCTGGATAGGACATAATGCTTGGAGTGGAGGCAGCCTTCTTGAAGCCACGAGGCAACAAGTCAGCATGCCATCTTGCAAGTATGAACCAACATTCTAAGAATGGCAGAGTAGATGAATGGAGAAGAACCTGGGCCTTGAGGATCTTTTTGAGTCGGACTTAGGAACATGTATCACAAAAATTCTAAGGTAAATGACAAGCATTCTTGTAGTTTAAACCTCCGTTAGTCAGATTTTTCTGACACCTGCAGCTGAAAGCACCCTAAATGAAATAAGTAAAAACCACTGCTTTACAGGTGTTATCTATCGGATTCTTTACAACAACTCTCTGAGAGCCTTCCCTTCCAGAATGAGCAGGGCCCAAGGATTTGGCTAATTCTAGAACCCAAAATATCAGAGCCTGGACTGGGCATCAATGAACCCAAATAGCTATGGACTTTATAGCTGAAAGGCAATTGTCTTTCTGTCCTGAATCAGGGGAAAAAAAACAGCCTAAGGCAGAGGTTACAGACTGGCAAATTCAGCTGGCTGACATGTTATTAGCTATTTTTTTCTTTTTTTAAACAGATGAGAAAATATGGGCCTCAGAGCATAACTTAGTAGTAAACAATGGTGCTAGGATTGGACTCGAGGTCTGATCTTCTACCAGAATCATTCTAATTCACTGCTGCCGTGCTCCCTCCCTCCCTCCACAGGGGAAGGAGTGACTCTTCCCTTCCACGTAGAACTGCTCGGCCATCCAAGATATATTAAGTTACAGAAAAGGGAGTGACAGATATTATATTGTGATTACAAAAGGACTCTGGCTTTTATGGAAGAAATTGGACAAACTTTGGATTTGTTTAATATGCAATATAATAGATTAGTAATGCATGCCGGCTCTCTGACTCTTAGCAGGAAGAACTGAGCTGCGGCCACTTGCCATTCTGGCGTACACCAAGATTGAGTTACACCCTACTGAAAATATGAGACATAAAAGAAAAACACTATTGCAGAATTGTTGTGTTAGACACAAACTCTGTGCAGGCCAACGCCAACCACATATAACAAAAGGAAAATTTAATTACTTGAGAATGCAGCCCTAGGAAAAGTAAAATCAAAAAAATAATTATGTGTGCAATTTAAGAAGCTGTAAGGTGATGGGCCTCCACTACTTGGACTCTAGTTCAAAAGAAGAAAAGGGTGGTCAAGAAATGGAAGAGATTTTTTTTTTCCAAAAATGTATCTGGATGAATATTGGCAATGTGTAGGCATAAATTCTTTCATCTGATGGAAGATAATAAAAAGTTTCTCATGAGATAATAGTTCAAGCTGAATTTTTTTTCATCACCACTAAAAGAAACAGCCTCATTAGTACTGAGATACCCATGTTGCCACGGTACACAGTGATTTTTAGAACTACATATCAGGGAGAAGGTGAGGAGTATAGAAGGATACTCAGGTTCATACAGTCAGCACTATGCTTTTCAGTAAAAATATATCAGTTCCCACCATGTTGAAATATAAACACACACACCCTTCCAGAAGACAGTTAATAAAACTAAAATAGAGGGCCTGCACCAGTGGCCTAGTGGTTAAGGTCCAAGCACTCCACTTTGGAGGCCTGGGTTCAGTTTCCAGGCATGGACCTACACCACTTGTCTGTCAGTGGCCATGCTGTGGTGGCAGTGCACAGACAAAAAGAGGAAGATTGGCAACAGATGTTAGTTCAGGGAAAATCTTCCTCAGCAAAAAAAAAAAAAAAAAAAAGAACTAAAATATAAAGCTTATTTTTCACTTTCACTGGAATTTGAGATGATACTACATTTAAGAAAAAAGGAACAATGTGTGACCACAAAGACAGTTTTCTAATGAAAAACATAATTATCAAAAAAGGAAATGCAGTGGAGGCCATGTAAAGCAGATTGGCTATGGGAAACAAATAAGCAAACAAAAAGCAGAAGTAGTGAATTAAAAGATATTATTCCAGGACTCAGGTATTATACCAGAACACTATAAAGTGCCGAAAAGGCTAATGAAAAGATAAGAAATTTGGGAGACAGATGTAAGAAAACCAATACATGTAAGCAGAGAGAGATTCTACAGGGAACAAAGAGAGAAGACAGAGTATCAAACCTCCAGAAATAGTAGATGAAATTTCTCTAGAGCTAGACATAACTGGAGATGTTAATTAAGTTCAAGGATAATGGAAACAACCTACAAAAACTTGGGCAGAAAAAAAATTATTAAAACTAAATCAAAGTTAGTTGGTATCAGATTTCTCTTCTAGAGCTCTAAATGCCATAAAATTTTTTAGGAAAATACTATTATTATCCAACGAGTTGCATACACCCCCAAATTATCATTATGTGAAACAGCAATAAGTAGATGTTCTCTGACATTCAAAATGTCTGAGATGAATGAATGCCTACCACTGCAGCAGCACCCTCTCTGAAGAAAATTAATTGAATACCTTCACTGGCTGAAGTATGAATAAAAATAAAGGATTCAGGCAAATAAGAATATTAGTATAAAAGAAATTGCAATGAATAATAAAAAAGTAAAGTAATTTGTTTCTTTTTAAATAGAAGATCTTGTGGCAAAGCTACTTAGAATTTGTACAAACACACACATTATAAAAATTCCTCTGTGTTTTAACAAGAGAAGAAGTTGACCTTTTAGAGGCTTGACTCAGCATGGTGAAGGAAGGAAAGACTAGAAGCCATCCAAACACTTTAAATTCTTTCAACATACTAAGTGGGACCTAAATAAATACTTGTCCTTTACAAAAGAAACTGTGTTCTGGCATCAAAAAGCTGGATCCCCAAATTTCATTCTCTAACTCCTTAAGGAGAACTGAGACATCACGAGGGTGCCTCCTCTAGGGTCCCAGCGGTAAGCCAGACAACACCCAAACCTGGACCAGGAGGAGAATCACTGTCCAAAATACAGAGTGTGCGAGAAAGGGGACAGGTAGAGGGCTTGATTTGGAGAGGAAGGACTCCCACATCCAGAGAAAACACATAAACCACACCAAAACACAGCACCTGACATGGCATTACAATGTATATTAAATCTGGGGTAGATTCTCTCCCCATGATCCTTTGCTCTTAAGGGTGTGGGATGGTAGAATTCTCCACTGGTCCACTGCCCTGTTTCCCCTGAAATGAGAACTTCCATCCTCTCACGTTCTCTCTACATTTGCTGCCTCTACCTCCCCACTTCTACGAGGGCCCCCTGCTAAGAGCTGTCCTGGGGATTCTGAAGAAGGTGCTGCTCCCACTTGACTTCATCCAGCTCAGATAGCTCCATGTTGGCCCAGGCATCTTCCTCAGAGGAATGTCTGCCTTTCCCAACCTGGGCATCCTGGATCATCAGCTTCCTGGTGAGACACTCTGGGCAGTAGGCCTTACGATTCCAGAGGATGTAAGAGGTATCTCAGTAAGGAACTAGGGAGAAATGTTTTAGAAACCTTGGAGCTGATGCAGAAGGTCTGGCTCACCACGGTCTTCTCTACAAGTATTTTCAAGAAACCTAAGAGGGTTTTACATTCATCATGACTGCTCCTGGATGCCACACTGACTAGTGTGGTAGTTTATAATGCCACATATAGTGCTCACAAGTTGTGTCACATCTGTAGCCAATAATGCTACATCAGACCAAGGAACTAAAGTGCCCTTTGGCCCTGTGCCACCATCTTCCCATCTGCCAGCATCTCCCCTGGCAACTTCTGAGAAGTTCTAGAGCAACAGATTCTCTGGGTTCTATGATCTGAATGTTTGTGTCTCCTCCAAAATTCGTATATTGTAAACCTAATGCCCAAGGTGATGGCACTAGGAGTTAGGCCTTTGGGAGGTTATTAGGTCATGAGGATGGAGGCTTCATGAATGGGATTAGTGCCCTTATAAAAGAGACTTCAGAGAGTTAGCTGGCCCCTTCCACCACATGAGGATACAACAAGAAGTTTATGACCTGGAAGAGGGCCCTCACTCAACCATTCCAGTGCCCTGATCTTGGAATTCCAGCCTCCAGAACTGTGAGAAATAAATGTCTGTGGTTTATAAGCCATCCAGTCTGTGGTATTTGTTATAGCAGCCTGAATGGACTAAGACACTGGAAGAGCTTGGGGACTTGCTTTCGTGCCTCTTCTAGGGCAGGCTGATGGCTCTCACTCATTGGCAGAGCTCATACTCTGGAACTTTCCCAGTAGATCTAACTTTAGCCACAATAAAAGTAGCATTTTTGTCCAGAGGCAGCTGCCTTCTTCTGTTCGGGGGCCATCTGTCCCAAGAGTTTCTGCTTTCTTTGGAGGAGCTGAGGCAACATAGTCACCTTGCTGGGGGTCTGATTCTTTGGACAGTCTCTCGATTATAAGAGGCACTGCTTCTGAAGGAAACCATTGGTTCTTGGGGAACTTCCAATGCCCATATTTGGGGAAATCCTCCAAAATTGAGATTGAGGAGCAAGAGAGACATTGAAGACAGTGTTTGAAGTGAGAACAGCTGGGGAGTGGCTCATGGACGAAAGGAACCTGGGAATTCATTTCTGGAGGTATGCCCTCCTGGGGGGGTCCACTACAACCCTGCTTAAAAACTTTTGAAAATATGGGTAAGCAGTGTAATTTGATGTCAAAAACTATTATTAATGAAGGAGATATATGAAGTGAAATATAAATGAATAATAAACCAAGAAACCATTACATAAATCTTTGAGTTTATTTTCAAAAATCTAATTATGAGGAAAAAGATAGAAAATACAAATATAGAATATTGGGAAGGAAAAAAGGGTATCAATAGATTAGGTAGAGTTGTTTAAGAGTTAAGAGAAAATCATGTACAAACCTATGATGATAAATGCAATCTCGATGAAATGGAAGATTTTCTAGGAAAATATAAATAATCAAAACTGACTCAGAATGAAGCAGATTAAAAACAAATCTATTAAAAGAATAATATATGATAAATTAGAATTTATGTCAGGAATGCAAAGATGATTTAATGTTAGGCAATCTATTAGTACAAATCACTAGGTTGGTGAAGTTTAATATCCATCCTAATTAGAATAAATTCTTCATAAAATAATACTTACTGAACATGATCAAGTATCTTTGTAAAACCAGCAGCCTAAAAGAGACTTAACTGTGAAATATTAGAGACATTCACATTGGAGTGAGAATCACAAGGCGGGGGGTGTGTGACATCAATGCAGGTATGTCATTTTGCCCTTGCGTTTCTTATTTATCGTATTAGAAATCACTAAAGATAATTAGGCTCCTCATAGGTGTGAGTGTGGGAAACATGGACATTCATATTCTGTCAGTCAAAATATCAGTCAGAACAACCTTCCTAAGGGCAAAGTTGTTAAAAACTTTAAAAGGTGCAAATCCCTTTTCTATCATTTTCTTATCTAGGAATTTATCCAAAATATATTAAAAAGTCATACACATATAATTGTATGCAAGTATAAAATTATACATGGAGTTGTTTATATTAGTGAAAAACAGAGGGCAAAGAAACATAACTGTTCCATAATAAGGGACTGCTTAAATAAACTATGTTCTATCCATTAGCTAGAATAACATACAGTGATTAAAAATGATTCTGTTTAAGATTACTTAGTGGTATAAGAAATATGCACAACAGTTTGTTAAAAAAAATTGCATAGCTTGTTTCCATTTTAATTTTAAAATTGTATATACAGGAATAGAAAAAAAATCCAGAAGCACATACATCAGAGTTGTTAATCTCGAATAGCAGGATTATGAGCGATCTTTACTCTCTTTATTTTGCTCTTCTGTGTTATCTAAATTTTCTACCTTGAACACGTATAATGCTAGTAATCCAAAAGCCATAAAAATGGTGTTTATTTGCTCAACACACATTTAATGAAACTTATATTGTACTAAGCACTTCTAGGTGCTGGGGATCTGGTGGTAAACTAGACTGACAACAATCTCCTCTCACTCCAGAGAATAAAGACAAACAATAAACACTGGACAAATGAACTGACAAGACAAGGTGACATAGTGATAGTGTCCGGGGGAAAACAGAGCAAGATGTGATGGAGAGTGGCTTGTGGGAAGGGGTTCGCTGGATGCTCACAGAAGGCCCCTCTGAGGAGGTGATGAGCTGAGACCTGTGTGTGTGTGTGTGTGTGTGTGTGTGTGTGTGTGTGTGTGTGTGTGTGAATGAGAAGAAGCCAGGAGTTCAAAGATGACAGAAATAGACTTGTCAGTATGGATAAGCTTGCACAATGTATTGTTAAGTGGAAAAAGCCCATTATGAGCCAGTAAATTCTACAGTACGTATATTGTGTATCTAAAAATCTCCCAGCATATTCAGAAGATGTTAACAGTAGTCATATTGGTCGGACAGTTTTGGTAATTTTTACTTCTTTCTCTTTGCATATCTGTATTTTAGATATCCTTCTACAATGAATATATGTTATCATTATTACTCATCTGCTCATTCAAAAAAATTCAGTCAGTCCCTGTTCTATGGTGCTGGAGATACAGCAACCACCAGACAAAAATCCCTGACCTCATAGAGGCTTACTTTGGGCAAGGAGAGGCAGGGAGATGAGGGAACAGACTTAACAAATATGAAATAGTATGTTAGATAGTGGTAAGTATCTTGAACATATAAAGCAGTGAGGCAGGATATATGCGAATGTGGAGAAGAGAGACAGTATAATTTCTAAGTGGGCCATACAGCTTTTTAGGGGAAAGGCCTTCTAGGCAGACGGAACACAAGTGCCAAAGGAGTGAGCACGCTGAGACCATGAGCTGGAGTGAGTGAGCCGGTGATGTGATAACGGATGGATGATGGAGTGGGGAGGTCAGAGACAAGGTGTGAAGAGGGTGGAGGAGCAGACTCCATAGCATGGCTGGGCCCTGGTAAGGACATTTACTCTGAAAAAGACAGAAAGGCAGTGGAGGGTTTTGAGCAGAGAAGTGACATAAACAACATTTTTCAGCAGAATCACTTGGGCTACTTTGTTGAGAATAGATCAAAGGGAGCAAGGGCAGAAGTAGGGGACCTGTTAAGAGGCTACTGCAAAAAATCCAGGCAAGAATGATGCAGGTTTGGACCAAGATGGCAAGGGGGTTCAGATTCTGGATCTTTATTGAAATTAGAGTCAATGGGGTTTGCTGATGAATTACTTGTGGCAAGTGGGAGAAAAAGAAATCAAGGATGATTCCAAGGGTTAATCCTGAGCAACTGGAGTTGCTATTAGCTAAGATAAAGAAAATTGCAGGAGGAAGAACTTTTATTTGTTTGCAGGGTTGGCATTAGATTTGGACACGCTGAGTTTGAGATGACTATTAGAGGTCCAAGTGAAGAACTCAACTAAGCATTGGGATATATGCGTGTAGAGGTCAGGAGAGAGCTCTAGGCTGGAGACCACATGCGGGAGTCCTCGTGTAGAGATGGCATTGAAAGCCATGACCTAGAAGAGATCACCAAGAGACGGGTGTAGACAAAAGAGTAAAGGGATGGAAAGCCTGAGCCCTGGAACATTCCACCATTAATGGTCCGAGAGAAGAGAAGGAAGAGCAAAGGAGACTGAGAAGGAGAGGAAATGAGATAGAAGGGGGGAAACCAGAAGAGTGTGGTATCCTGAAAGCGACATGAAGAAAGCATATTAAGATGGAGTAAACGACCAACAATAAAATGAGGCCTGATGAGAGATCACTTGATTAGCAACGTGGAGCATATTGCTCTTGACCACAGCAGTTTCAGTAGAGCTGTGCTGGTACAAGTTTGATTGGAGGGGGTTCCAGAGAGCACAGGAGGACAGAAATTGGAGTCAGTATGAGATTTGCTTTAAACAGAAGGGGAGAATGGGGTTTCAGCTAGGAAGATCAAGAGAAGAATTTTTTCTTCAAAGATGGGTAAAATAAAAGAAATTATGAAGGGGAAAAATAGAAGATTTTTTACTGGAATTGGAGAATAAAAGACTATCACATTTATTCCAGGGAAAACAAACCACTAATTGGTAGAATATTTTCAGATCTTTGGGCACTTTGCCCCTGACCACCCTCTTCGAGGTCAGAATCAGAGAGAAACAGCTCAAGATTATTGGAGAGAAGTGAAGATGTTCTCAGAGCAGTATGACGACCACCTCTGGCTTCTATTTATAAGTGAGTCTTACACCCCACCAGTCCCTCTACCCCCTTGGGCTCCTCTTCCTTGGCACTTAATTTTCCTCACTTCCCACTTCTCCCTCCACATCCCAGCATCAATCCTCTGAAATCCAGGGTCAATAGACCCACCGAGTTAAGACTCTTAAAGCAAACTTTTTGTACTTTCAAGAAACTCTCTTTCTTAAAGAAAACTCAGTACTGCAAGTCAGCGTGGCTCATCTTTCAAGGATCAAAAGGCCACAAGCAGTTAGACTTCCTAAGCTAATAAAAGAAAACGCTGGCTTCAGCCACCAGAGATCAACAGGAGGGAGTAAAGGCAAACGAGGCATTCTCCTGCAATTCTGAAAGTCATGATTTCTTGAAAGGAAAGCCTAATCCATGCAAAACAGGGTTCATGATCAAACAAATTTGTTGAACATTTACTTCCCCCAGCCGCACAGACGCATTTGGAGGATTTATCCTGAGAAATGATGTTACCCTGAGAAATCCAAAACAAATATCTGAAAAAATGTAACCTGACCTTCCCTTCCTCTCACTAAACAATTTGGTCTAAAGCCATCAGGTAGGGCCGAGCAAGACAGGCATGTGCATGGTCTGGCCCAGGGTGTGGAGCCGAAGTGAGGTGAGGAGGGCATCTATGTAGGGAGGGGGCGTCACAGCAATGCACGACTGGTTACCTGCTGCAACTGAACAATGGGGGCCAGTTTTCTTCCTGTCTAAAAAAGGAGTCACAAAAATGAACAGGAGAAAACTAGAATGAACCATGTGGTGGTGGATCAGAATTGGAGGTACTGGTATAAATAACTCTATGGATTAGAACCAGAAACTTAGAAATAAACATAGATGTAAATGTGTGCACACATGTGTGAGAGAATGAGTGATTCTGTGTGTGTGTGTGTGTGTGTGTGTTCAAACCTATATCCCCTTGTTCTGTCCACTGAGAGGGCCTGGGAGCAGCGCCACCCAACAGCCATGAGCCCAACTAGAGCAGAGATCTTGGCTTCCAAACATTATACTCGAGTAAAAGGAGCTTCCAGAGAAACGGCTTATTCCAAGACTCGGGCAGGGAAAGTGCAGATGATCTTGGAATATCCTGTGGTGCCAGAAAACAAGGAAGTGCTCAAAGAATAAGAGAGACATGTTGAAGAGGTTCCCACTGGCCAAATCTGAGACAATTTTAACATCAAAATAAACAATGAGAGTAAATGCAATACAATGAGAATCCTTGAGTCCATGCTGACATAAATAAATGAATAAATTGAAAGTTTAACGAAGAATGAGATATGTACATGCTTTTAAAATATCTCCCTACAAAATACTTCCTAATTACAAAGTAAAAAAGTGTCACTTCACACTGAAGAAACTTGCAGACATCAGTTAACCAAGTGATGAAAGTAAACACCAGGATGCAATAAGAACAGAGGATTACCTCTGTTATATTCCTACCATAGGTGAATAACTGGAATCTAATTATGAGGAACTGTCAGACAAACCCAAATCGAGGAACATTCCACCAAATAACTGGCCTGTAATCTTCAAAGGTGACGAAGTGCAAGAAAGACGGAGAAACTGTTCCAGACAGAGACACAACACCTAAACACAATGCATGAATACAAACTGGATCCTTTTGCTACAAAGCACATAAAAAGAACAACTAGCAAAACTTGAATGAGATCTGAATTTCAGATGGTAGAAGTGAATCCACGTTAATTTCCTGATTTTTACGGTCATGTTGCAGTAATGCAGGAGAATGTCCTTGTTTGTAGGAAACACACGCTGAAGTATTTGGAGGTGTGGGGATATCAGGTTGGCAACTCACTCGCAAATCGTTCAGGGAAAAAAAGCTCTTTGTACTGTAATTGCAACTTTTCTGTAAGTGTAAGTTTCAAAATAAAATTACATATTTGAAGGAAAAAACCATCTCTTATCCTGATTCTCAAACCCATACAATCGTTGAAGTTACCTACGGTGATAACACCCCAGACACCTGGAGGGGCACTTCTGGAAGCAGCCCTGTAGTGTACAGGCAGGCTCCACGGAGAGGAGAGCCTTCTGGGTTTGGGGCCAAAGCATTTACAGGTAACCTCTTCTTTTCTCTACCTATGAACACAAGCTTAGGTGAAAAGGAAAAGGAAGAAAAAGAACTTTGAATTTATCTACACAAGGGGAGAAGTCAAGAAAAATTTTAGAATCAATGTCAAGTTTGTTGCATCATGGTAGAAACAAGAATCAGCCTGCTATAATAAAAGCACAATTAGTGCTTTCATGGTATCATTTAATCTTATCTGTTCCCAGCTTTAAGAAGGAAGGCCTAAATATTATTTAGTACCAACATTGTAGATGTCATTAACATTAAAGTAAAAGATGAAAAACACTGACGTTCTGAGAAGTTAAAGACCTTGTGGTGGTGAAGCCAGGATCAGAAGTCATGTTGTGGCATCCCATGACTGTCTAAATGGATGCCCATGTTTTCTCCACTACACTAGGTGTTTTCTGTGAAAATAGAGAAGAGAAATGATATTCTGTTCTCCAAGAAATACAATACTCTGGGAAAACAGACAAACTTGAAATGATCCGAATTTGAATAAGAATCCACTTGCCACTTCACTTAAGACATTTTTTGTCTCATCTTTTACCACACAAAAATCCCCAAACAGGTAGGATTGGAAGTTGAACAGTCTTCTAAGATGTCATCCCTGATTACTGATGCATATTCTCTTAATGCCTCTCTACTCACTCTACATCAGTGGCGTCATTAACTGCAACACCCAAGCCACCATTTTGTAGGTGGGAGCGCTAAGTTATTGGTGGTCTAACAAAATTCATTCAGTAACTACATTGCTTCACCCTAAAGTTCAACATGTAGACTGAAAAATGAAAATAATCTTCTTGCTTTTCCTTCAGTCTTCCAATTGTAATACTTGTGAGTTTAATCAAGGAGTCAGGAAAGATAGTTGGAATCAGAAAACAAAATAGTATCAACTACTAATATTTCCCATTGTCTGCTAAGCCTTGTCTTATCTGAAGCTTGTAAAGTTGTTTAATCTTTTCCATCATCTCAGGGAAAAGAAAGCCTGGAAAATTCTAGTCATTCACAGTAACTATCAGTGAGATTTTCCATAACTATCTGGATGCAAAATAAAAATCTTAAGAAGTTGATCCAATTCTAAAATGTACTTCTCAACTTACTAATAAATGTGAAGAGACAACCCATCCATATTTTCTTCAAATAACATCTGGTTTCTTGGCCAGACTACTAATACCTGAAAAAATTTCTGAGTTTGTTCCAACAAATCTACATTTAAAGAGCTTAAAAATGCATTTATGCAGCAAACATTCTTTTCTATATCTGACATAAGGCCAGAGATGGAACTCTGAGAAAGAACCTTGCCAAGAAGTTGAAAAGAAAGGGAATAAAATTGCCTTCTAAAACTTAAACTGTGAAATCAACTTTTGATGGATCAGGACAGAGAAATGAGAAAGCACCACATAGGGACAAAAAAACTTCTAGGCCAGAAAGATTGGGCCATGACCTTACTAAAGATCTAAGACACACACCTAAAGACCATATTAATCGATCATGGACACATAGAAGAAGGGTTGCTAAGACAGACCTGAGCAGCACCTGCCAGGGCTCTGTGCAGAGTGGAGGGAGTCTGGACCAGCAGCATTGGGGCAGCACAGAACCAGCGACAGGGCATGTGCGTGGTGAAAATGAATGCATCGCTTTCTCTGGGCCTGATTACCATGGGCTGGCCTGTCTTTTTCGTGATAGAAAGCTCAGCATCGAGTGTACAGCCTAGCCTAGAGCAGGCAATCATTAGATTCAATGAATTTTCTCCAAGTCTTTGCTCACAGTCTCCTGATTATAATCTGGCTCCCCACATAGTTCTGCCTACGGGGAGAGAACGACCTCGTCTTGTGAATTTGAGGATTCTGGTCCCCATGCCAGCTACAGCACTCACTAAAATATACAGTTTAGCATCTGAGCTTGCTTACTCCAGAGTCAGCTTTGGCAGAGTCCTGCAGTTCTTGGCGTATACTCAGCCCTGCCTGATCCAGGATGTGCTGGAACACACCTGCGTCCCTCCAACCAGTCTTCCCTCTATACTGCCTCTGGTCAGCTCATGCAGGGGCTTTGAGGCTCACTCATGTTTCACCTCCTCCAGGAAGCCTGGGTTAGGTGTCCATCTGAGGTGCTCTCATCACACCCAGCTCAGCCCTCATCTCACTGTATAGGAATTTTTATTTATGTCACTCCATCCCCAGACTACGACCTCCCTGAAACCCAGGACCCCACTCTGTTTAGACACAATGCCAGACACACAAAAAAATGCATGTTGAATGAATGAACAGATGAGAGCCTGGTATGTCATAGGTGTCAGAATCCACCCGGCTTCCTCATGTCTCAGCTCTGTGATCTGGGAAAGTTGTTTAATCTCCCTAGACCTCAGATTCTCTGTTTGTAAAAGAGAGATCACAAAACCTACAATTTCAAGTTGTTGTGAGATTTAAACTAAATCATTTAATATGTGGACAGTCCTTAGTACCACGCCTGGTATATAATAAGTGCTCAAACATTGGTTGTTGTTATTATTATTACTATGTCCTTCGAGACCAAACCAAAAGCATTCATGTTCTTGAAAGACCTCACGACACTCCCAGTGCCCCGTGATGACTCAGCTGCTTCAGGCCTCCTCAGCACTCATGGTTTACTTTCCGTAATGCATCATCTTGTACTCTTGCTTATATTGCTTTGAAAGGTTCTGACACTTCCATACCTTCTTCAAGATGCCTAATACTTGAACAAATGCTTTTAGGTGAAATGATATCAAGATTTGCTGCACATCTTACTGCCAACTGGAGCTTTAACCTGTGAACATTCGCACAGCACCTGCTAAGGATGCAAATGCCATACACAGAGGCACCATAATACTGAGAGAAAGCACACAGAGAAACAGGAAGGCTCTGGAATTGACAGGTGGTGATCCCAAACAGAAATGACATCTTAAAGATGTCAGAAGCAAGATGAGGTCTCAGAAAGAGGGGGGGTCCTTTGTCACAACAGATGTGGAAAGATGAACTATCAAACCAGTGGTTAAAAAAATATTATAGCATAGCCCATCTACCGAATATTGCAGCTATTAAAAACAGATGGGGGCCAACTAATAAAATGGCAAATAAGAACATGTAAACTATTTTATATAAGAAAGATACAGATAATATATGTTTTTCAATCACAGTATGCAAAACTTTGCTTTAAAAAATTTTAAGGGAGGAGACCAAAATTTTAATAGTTGTAACACGGTGATCAGTTTGTGGGTGACATTTTCTTTGATCGATTCCCCACACCTTTTGCAGTGTTGTCATGTTCCTTTGAAATGCAAAAACTAATTGTTAAAAAAATATATATTCTGTATGCCGCCCTCGCAGATGGCTCCTGGAGGAGAGAAGATAGAGCACGAGACACGCCCTAGGCTGAAGGGGGCTCCACAAGACGCGGGCCTTACTCAGCAGCCTGCGGACCCAGGGCGAACCTGGGCATGGGGGCGCCCGGCAGTGCGATCCCTCCACTTCCCGGTTGTTTACCGGCCACCTAGCTGGCTATCACAGGGTGCCCACCGGCTGGCCGCCTCCGGTGGGCCCAGCCCTCCACCCAGCCCCCGACCGTGCTGTCTCCCAGCGACCCTCCTCGCGAAGTTTCTCTTTGGCAGGGAGCAGGCGCCGCGAAGGGCTGGAAATCAAGCGCCCTCGCGCAGCCCCCGAGACCTCGCCCTACCGGGGCCGCCCGGCCACCCACCCCGTGACCCGCATACCTCTTGCAGGGGATCAGCGCCTTCCTCTCGTCCAGCACCCGCACGCGCTGGTTGAGCCCGTCGTAGGAGAGCAGGGCGCGGCTGTTGCGCCCGCTGCTCTGCCGGTACAGCACCTGGCGCCCCTCCCACTGCTGCGGCGCCTGGCAGGGGCGCGGAGTCCCCGGAGAGACCCCGGCCCCGACCCCGATGCCGGCTCGTAGCGCCGCCGCCGCCCCTAGGTCGCAAAGCCCGCTCAGCGCCCAGACCCAGAGGCCGCCCAGCAGCCAGGCGCCCAGGGCCCCCCGGGGCACGCGAAGGGGAGCGCGCCCTGGCATCGCGGTCTGCCGCGCCCGCCGCCCCGCGAGGGCCTGCCGGAGCCCGAGGGGGCGCTGAACCGCCTGGGCGCAGGGAGGCCCAGGCGCGGGTGGCGGTGCGTGACTCCCCCGCACTGTGCGGGAGTGTGGTCTGCGAAATTGCTGCTTGTCCCCGCGGCG
Organism: Tapirus indicus; assembly: GCA_031878705.1. NCBI lineage: Eukaryota > Metazoa > Chordata > Mammalia > Perissodactyla > Tapiridae > Tapirus > Tapirus indicus. Next base: position 79,442,434 of record CM062917.1, read on the forward strand.
CCTCTACAGCTGTTGGGATCAGGACGCGCGAGGCCGGGGAGTGGGCCCAGGGGCCTGGGAAGGCTCCGGTGAATCGCGTGGGAGCTATTTCTGCAGGGGGCTGCTGCCCGCGGTGGCTTCTGTTTTCACTTGCTCTCTGCTGCCAACAGGAAATGCAGTGGCAGTGGTGCCACCAGCACCCTGAAGGGCATCAGCGTTTTAAAGGGAGAGAGGGCGGTGAGAAGGCATATGTTTCTCTATGAAGTGTTCAGCAGGTAACCACACACTGGGGGCCGAATTCAAGGTCGAGATGGGGAAAACAGTGCCACTGCCCTTGCTGTGCCCACAGACCTTGCCCCTCTGTCAAAATTGCCACCTTCTCCCTCCGAATTAAAAATGGAAAGAAGGGTCTCTTCCCGAAGAATTGACACTAGTCATACACCATGACCATTTCTCAGCCCCCACTCCCAGTATAGAGCCTAGGGGACAGGCCCTTGTTCTTGGGTGTAGGACTCAGAGACATTGCCTCAAGCCCACACTCAATGAAACTGCTCCTCTCACCCATCACCTAACAGAACCACAAGCCTAGGGGTTTGTGTCTGGGAGTTGAGCATCTTCAAGGGCAAAGCTAATTAGGTTTATGGTTTATGTTTTTGTAATGTTAGGTTCTATAATATGGAATCAAGAAAAAAGAAGGTGGTTTTTCTTAAAAAGACCCCTGCTTCCCAGGTTTATAGCTTCTTTTCATTTGATCTGCATTTCAAGGCTGAGAAAGAGTGAGCCAGGGGAAAGTGGGAGAGAACATTCCTGGATGAAGGACAAGAGGAAATGGTGTAGTGTGGGGTTCAAGTATGAGGCAGAGGGTAATCGGGAGCCAGATCACTCAGGCCCTTGAAAGCCAATTTAAAGATTTGTTATTAATACTGAGGGCGGTTGGAGCCATCGATAAATTTAAAGCTAGGGAGGGGCATCATGAGGTATCTGCCCTAGGAAGCTCACTCAGGTGTCAGTGTGGAGAATAGGTAGGGCAAGGCAGAAGGCAGGGAGAAGAAGGAGGAAGATGATGTCCTAATCCAGACAAAAGATACTAATTGAGCTAAGGTGGTGGTAGTAGGTATGGGGAGGGTGGAACAGAGTTAGTTGACAGGCTGGTTGACAGAATCTCCTGATGAATCCCTCAGTAGAAACACTAGGGACAGACAGCCAACGGACCTACTGGAGTTAAGTAAAAAGCTTTATGGAGAAGGACTCTTAGCTTCTCCTCCCGCTTTCTTAAAGGACATGCCATCTGAGAGCATCAAAGCACCTGAAATGTTGTGACTTCGTTCTTCACAGTTAAACGAATGCAGCAGGTTCAAACTGGCTGCAGAAGTATGAGCCCTCTCCAAGTTGGCTCTCTTGAGCCAACTCTCAGGAGAAGAGTAGGGAATTCAGCCGTTTCTCAAAACTGTATTTTTTTTGTTTTACCCTTGTAGGAATTCAGGCTGAAAATATTTTCCACCTAGCCAGGGGTTTAGATTCATTGGATTTTACAGCTGGAAATGGCTTGAGATGTCATCTGGGCTATACTGTTTGCTTGATATTTCACTAGCCTGGCTTGGCATTTTGGGAACTTGAGATCTGTTCTATGGAAAAATGGAATACCTCTCTAGATTGACCTGACTGCTTTTGGATGCCCTGGACTTGCCCTAAATAGAACTGGACTCCTTGGGTGAATCCCGAAATGTATTTGTCTCATTTATCCTTTTTAATTACCATGTTTAATTCACGTTCCCTAAAAAAATAAGATAAAGCATGCAAAGCACGTAGCGCCATGCCTAGCCCACTCTAAATGTTCAATAGATGTCAATTGTGCTTTTTTTTCCGTGGGCTGTTTTAATCCTCAGTCCTAATCAGGGTCAAAACTAAACTAACTTTGTGGGTCTAAGCTTTAGAGAGGAAAAAAAAAACCTGTCTACCTTAAGTTCAGATTTCCAGAAACTATGTTTTTAAAGATTAGCATTCAGAGAACACATTTTCATATTCTAACTCCCTAAGGAAATATCATATACCAGAAATCTTACTGCCTGAAGACTGGTGTACACTTGCAACAATAAAATCTCCCTTTTCTGTGGATAGCTGAGCCAGCAGCTGGTTTTACTATCTCTTCCTGATAAAAGTAAGATAAAAGAAAAAACAGAACATACATGGTTGCTTTCCATGGCACACAGTTTCTTACTCAGTTTAAATAACAGTTTCCAAGCACATCAAAAATCAAGATTTTAGGCTGCTGGGTTGGAAATCACTTGGCATGAAGGGGAAAAAAAAAATCTTTCAGATTGTGGTGTCCAAAGTTTTCTTTGTTTTCTCCTGGTTTCATTCATCTCGGAGAGAGGAATAGGGAGTAAGAAGAAGGAAGGGGGAATGTTGGTTGATGGAAGACGTTTCTCAAACTAGAAGATGCTATTGCCTGGAGCAGGTACAGACCAAATGCCTTTCTGGAAAAACTCGAGCCCACACTAATGTCTACTAGCCACAACGATAGCAAAAACAACCTCCATACAACTTGGGGCTGGGTGAGGGGCTGGTTTGTTTACATAACGTGTCCATACTGTTTCAACAACTACCGCGCCCTTTCCCCCAGCCTCACACAATAATCTCACCACTGAGCCCTTCTCATGCCCCCTACTGGAGAAAGCAAGTGTGTTTCAGAATTAAAGGACAGCAAAAGTTCTTACTTCCCTCCAACTCTCTACTGGGGTAACCTATAAGGCAGATGGCGCAAAGTTCAGCTTTGACTCAAAGGAACGTCTTTCTCTTGAAATTCTCCCTTGGATCCGGTGTCCAAAGCGACTGCCAGAGGCTCTTTTTCTTGATCCGAAGAAAAAGGACTGGCTAGACTAAAAAGGAGGGACTTTGGTGGAATGCAGGATTCCAGCCCTGGGCTGTGGCCCGGAGGAGATGATGTCACCACTTCTGCAAAGTGAGGGCTGGGGGTGGGGCAGCCGAGGGGGGAGCCCGCGCCGCGCCTGCAGTTGCCAAAGGAGCGTTTGGAGCCCACGTCAGGGGAGGTGTCGGGATAAATAGGGTCCCGCAATGGCCGTGGCTGGCTGCGCTCCGAGCTGCCGGGTCCAGGACTGGAACTGCCAGGGCGGGTTTGCGCCCCGGAGGCTGAGGGCTGGCGCTGCTGGAGCTCACTACGCCGGACGGCGGATATCCCCGGCCGGCCCCCGCGGCCCCTCACTGCTGCCGACGGGAGTTTGGGGAAAGAACCTCTCCTGTGCCCTAAAGGACTTTCTCCTCGGAGAAGAGAGAGCGACAGACTAGGGGGGCGGGAAGAGAAGGGCCCTTTCTGCCTGTCGGCGTCGCGGCGCAGAAGGGCAGTGCCATGCTCCTCTCCATCCTCGCCGCGCTGTGCCTGTGGCTGCGCCTGGCGCTGGGCGTGCGCGGCGCGCCCTGCGAGGCGGTGCGCATCCCCATGTGCCAGCACATGCCCTGGAACATCACGCGGATGCCCAACCACCTGCACCACAGCACTCAGGAGAACGCCATCCTGGCCATCGAGCAGTACGAGGAGCTGGTGGACGTGAACTGCAGCTCAGTGCTGCGCTTCTTCCTCTGCGCCATGTACGCGCCCATCTGCACCCTGGAGTTCCTGCACGACCCAATCAAGCCGTGCAAGTCGGTGTGCCAGCGCGCGCGCGACGACTGCGAGCCCCTCATGAAGATGTACAACCACAGCTGGCCCGAGAGCCTGGCCTGCGAGGAGCTGCCTGTCTATGACCGAGGCGTGTGCATCTCGCCTGAGGCCATTGTCACTGACCTCCCGGAGGGTAAGGCCCAAGGAAGGACCGAGGGGGGTGAGGAGGCACACTTGGCTGACGCTGCCATGTGAGAACCTGGCGGCCACACCTACAGCTGCCATCGGGTGGTCGGTCAGCCTCCTAGCCCACTTCGGAGGGTTGGAGGAGGTGGGAGGGGCTGGTGACTTGACTTCTGGAAGCCTCTGGTTTCTCTACAGGAATTTCCGGGAGCTGAAGAACACAATGTCCCATAAAGGCGGCGGGGTGGGGGTGCTTACAAAGGGAGCCATTGGGGACGTTTTCATTTACAGTAATAACAGAATAATAGCAGCAGCAGCAATAAATAAGTATATAGGGTTTTAGGGACGGGGGAGAGGTCTGAGCCAGCGTTAAACACTTTACATGTATCATTTAGTCCTTAAAACAATCCCACCAGGATTCTTCATTTAGTGTTAGCTCTGGAAAGCTCTTTCTGAAAAAGCAGTAGGAGTCATCACTCCCCACCACGAGTGCAATTTGTAAATTTAGTCACCCTGGAAAATTGGGATGTCTGTTTCACGGTCTTTGACCAGGAGCCAACATCTGTGGCATCTTATTTAACTGGATCTCAGCTTCCACTTCCTTCTTTACTCTTTGGTCATTTTGCTGCTTTTCTAGGAAGAAGGAGCAGGCTTAAATGCACTTCTTGAAGTGAAACCTAAGAATATTTTTGCATTCTCTTATCCCTGACCCAGGTTGCTGCACGTTTAAAGAGGTTATGGTGTTACTTTAGTGTAGTTTCTGAAGTTATACCTAAGACCATTGCCCAAAACATGAAGGAGGAGAAGTAAAGTGAAGGGGAAAATCGAAACTCCCCTCTAATTTGGAGTTTTAGAAAAAAGGTATTTATTGCCTAGATTATATAAATGATAGAGGGTTCTGCTTTTTTGGGGTTATGGAGCTGTGGACTGTTTCTGCACTGCAAAATGTGAGGTGGGGATTTGGAAATGTTCTGGTTATTTTGATTAGTGTAAACTGGCAACCTGGAAAATCAACATTTTAAAATGGATTTGGGAGGGAATGACATGATTTACCCAGGTTGACTGTCTGTATCAGCCAGGTTAGATGGATGTGCATTCACATCGGCTTGCTGGATGGGCAGTCTCACTCTGGGTCTTCTTTCCTAAGCCCAGGAGTGTCTATATGAAAGAAGCAGTCACATGCTATTTCTACTATTTAGTGTTACTTTTTGTGCTGCTGTGTTAGTTTACGTCTCCAGATGATTCCTTATTCCAGCTGGATGAACAGATCAAGTCACTGACCACACTCATGTGGCCCTATGTGTGTTTCAGACGTTAAGTGGATAGACATCACACCAGACATGATGGTACAGGAAAGGCCTCTTGACGTTGACTGTAAACGCCTAAGCCCCGGTGAGTTCTTTATCCTCAAGGCTCCCTCTCTTTCTTCTCCCTGGAGTGATTTCTGAACACTTTCCAACTTTTTGGCTCTCTTTTGTCTTCTTTAGACAAGTGCAAGTGCAAAAAGGTGAAGCCAACTCTGGCGAATTATCTGAGCAAAAACTACAGTTATGGTAAGTCATCTGATGACACCATTCACTTGGGGACTTGGCATACTACAAAGCCAGGTCTGCTGGTCACACAATAAAGAAAAGGGTTGGTGATTTTTCTAGTTGATTAGTGGGTCCTAGATAGCACAATAACAACTGTAAAACTTCTTACTTTTCTGGGTAAATCAAATAAAAACAAAGTAAATTACCCAGGTGAGAGCAGTAATGTGGATCAGATGACAAGTCTGACATCATCTCCTGTCTTGGTGGAGAGGTGCTGCTCAGCCAGGACAGCACACCTCACTTGTTCTCTTCCTGGGATTTCATTGCTGCAGGAAGGATGAGTGAGTGATCCATGGAGCTGATTATCTGAGGCCCAGAGGCCCAGGAATGAAGACCTGCCCATGTATCTCTTTACTTATAAATAGCTATGAATATTAAAGAAATTGTGGGACTATGTTAATCACAAGACCCTATTGCCACAAGTATTGACATAGCTTCAACGCCCTCTTCTTTCTTATTTGAAAGAACCAGTCAGCACTTTTTTCAAAGAATAAGTCAGTCATGTTATTTTGAATGTTTTAAGTAAATTTAATTCTACTGTCATTGTTTGCAAGGAAATTTAACTAAAGATATGTTCTTTTAAACTATCTCTTTGGGCTATTTTCTGTTTCTTTGCATTTCTTAAATTATTTCTGCTGAAATAACAGAAACCCTTTTGGGAAAAAAAATGTTCATTTTATTTGCTAACTTAGTTTTCCATATTTCAAACTGAAATTTTATATCATAAGAACCTTTATGTTATATATTACACATGAAAGTAGGAAGATCATGGTAATATAAAAGTCTGAAAAAATAACCTCTAATTTAGGTTGTCAGGTTTGAGAATCAAACACAGCCAATGTGAGTAATTCAACCAAAAAAAAATACACTCTCTTTTCTAGTAGCTTTTGGTTGTGGTTTTTCTAAACCTGTTCTATGTAGATATTGTCTTAATCTGATCTACTTAGTCTCTTATCTGACACTATCCAGTGTTAGTTACTAATCTGCGTTTCACTGTCATGCTGTCCTCTGGGATATCATTGCCTCCTAACTACTTTGATGATGAAACTATTTCCTATTTAAATCCTTTGGCTCCTTCATAAACCAGCTTCCTAGGACAAAATCCAAGGCAGATCCATACTAGACTGATTACAACTCCACAGCAGGCGGTAATAGCAAGGGACCAAAAAAGCCAGAATTTAAAGCATGACCAGATACACTGACATTAACAGCCATCTGTAATAACAGTTCCATCTCTCCTCACCACAGACCTCGCTTTGACAGTCTGGGAAATTAAAGGATTGAGAACAGTGATCTTCAGAGACTCCTTCCAGTTCGAAAATGTTATGACTCTATTAACTTCCTCTGGAACAGAGGAAGTTCAAGCACCAGATGGGTGATTGAACCATACAAACTGTAAAGTGGCTTATGAATCTGCGAATATATGATTCTCACTTCAGATCATCACAAAGCAGAATATAAACAAATATTTGTTTCTATGAAATTTCTATTGATGTTCTGGGTAACTGAATTTCCTGATATGTCTTTGGCAACAACAAAAAGCTAATTTTAGAATTTTAGAGCTGAGAACCCTATGGCCATGAAAACCCTATGAATAGCAGCATAGTGCTGTCTGATATAGCGCTGGAAGATGAGAGGATGGCTCAAAAGACCGAGCAGAGTTCCTTTCTGCCGTACCTAGGGTCGCTAGGAGTCGGAATCGGCTTGAAGGCACTAACAACAACAAAGGCTGAGAAGGATTCTCTGTTCAAACCCTATTTGTAGCCCAATGAGGAGCAGTCACCAACCCAAAGGCAGAACCCAGACTAAGCCTGCTTGTCCATTTGCTTTTCCATCCTGCAGCCTGATTCAGAACTTTTAAGACAATGTTGACAATATGGGAGGCTTACATTTAGCGTATGATTGTGTGGGCTTTTTCCTGCATTTGGGCAGCTTGGACATGACCATAATTATAGGAGTGATTCTTTAAGAGAGGCTCAGGAGTTGGCATGAATACACCATCCTTATTTTTCTCCAAAGGCTTCAACAACACTTATATCGATTTTTAAATTGCAGTCATTCATGCCAAAATAAAAGCCGTGCAGAGGAGTGGCTGCAACGAAGTAACCACAGTGGTGGATGTGAAAGAGATCTTCAAGTCCTCTTCTCCCATCCCTCGAACTCAAGTCCCGCTCATCACGAATTCTTCCTGCCAGTGTCCTCATATCCTGCCCCATCAGGACGTTCTCATCATGTGTTACGAGTGGCGCTCACGGTAGGCACAGAGGGGCAGAAGAAACTGCACACTGCTACGAAAACGTCCGCAGCCATGGTTAAATCAAAAAGACACTAACTTTTTAAAAAGTAGTTTTAATAGATGGCTTTGGTGGAATATCATGCATCCTAAATATCAATTAATTCTTTATAGAATTAAGGAAAAATAGAAGTATGAGCATTTGAATGGAATCTTTAAAAATCAATTTCAGAATTCATTAAATGATTTCAGAAACTTACAGTCAGATTACTTTGAGTGAAACCAATTCTTTTCAGATCATTCAAATCAATCTTAGTGTGGCAAATACTGAATTTTTTTAAGGTCTCTTTAATAACTTACAGATCAAGTAAAGATAGCCGTTTCAGACTACAGTTCCACATGTTTTCCTTATGCACACTTAGTTTACAATATTTGTTTGCTAGAGTATTACACACACATGCATGCACACGCATACACACACTCATACACATACATACTCGGATCTCTAGCTACGAGTGGGCATCTCCCACATCTCTTTCCTTGACATCTTTTTATATATCGGTACATTCCTTATAATATAAAAATCAAACACTTCAGCGCAGGTTCCAGGATGAGCCTCATAACTTGCTGCAACATACTTCTCCAGCAAAATGACTCATTTTTATGTAACAGGTCTTCCCTTTGATTCTCTGCCATTAATGCTCATCTGTTTCTCCTGGATATAGCTCAAGACTATTTCTCCAAAATACAAAAACAAAAACAAAAAAAGCCACCTTTTGAACTGTCGTCACTTGAATTCTTTCTTGTTCTGTACTCTTTCAGTACTTGGGTACCCTCCTCACACCACATCAACTGCCTTGTGTTCTTGACTTTACAGCTGTTCTTCTACTTATGTCTTGTCTCTCTAATGCAGCTGCATGAAAGAATGCTGAATGAATGTTTCTGGGCTCGTCTTTTGCATGGTGCTTGCATCTGCTACAGGACTAGATGCAGTTCTGGGGATGTCATTAAATTCTATTTGGACAGATAAATGGATTGTAAGTGAATTAAACAACAGCTGGCCTGGCAACTCAGCGCTTAAGTTCGTGAGCTCCGCTTTGGTGGCCCCAGGTTCGCCTGTTCTGATCCTGGGTGCAAACCTACTCACCATTCATCAAGCCATGCTGAGGGAGCATCCCACATAAAGCAACTAGAAAAATGCACAGCTATGACATACAACTATCTACTGAGGCTTTGGGGAAAAAAAAGGAGGAAGGTTGGCAACAGATGTTAGCTCAGGGCCAATCTTCCTCAAAAAAACAAAAAAACGAACAAACAGCTTTCCTGTCATCTTTCCCAAGTTAGCTTATAGATTTAATGTAATTCTCATCAAAATCCAGGAAAAAATTTTTGGATGATTAGGATTTATGTCTTCACAAATAATGCTAATGATCCTTTGGAAGAATAAACTGGTAAGGGCATGTAAAGGAGATTTTGAAAATAAGAGGGATGAGAGGAAAGCTGCCTAATGAGACATGCAAAACTGGTATAATAATGCTACACTTATTAAATCCATGTGGTGCAAGAGTAGACGTGTAGATAAATAAAACAAAGGAAAAGTCTTGAAACAGATTCTAATGCATAAAAGGACTTATATTATGAAGGACATATGGCAAATCAATAGGAAATGAAAATATTATATTATTAGGTAAACTTTGCAAATATTTTTATCTGGAAAAATAGAATGTATTTTCACTTCATACTGTACTATAAAATAAATTTCAAATGAATTAAAGAGATAAATATTTTAAAAACTTAAAGAGGATAAAATTAGGTAAATAAATATGTGATATCTGAATGGCAAAATACTTTGTAAACATAAAAGTAATGCAAGAAATTACAAGAGAAAAGGTCAGTACACATATTTGATGACATAATATATAGATTAAAATGACAAATAAAAAGAAAGAAACAAAATTACTTGCAATAGGTATGACAAAACAATAGTAATCCTACTCTATGAAGAGTTCATATAAATTAATATTTAAAACATTGAGACTATACCATAGAAATATGTGTACATAAACCTATACAGACAAGTTCCAGAAGAAATACAGATAGTAAACATTAAAATATTTACTTCCTTAATTCTCCAATCTAAATAAAAACAAGATTCTATTTTTACCTAGTCTTAAAGTTAGTGAATTGAATGACAGTTCAACCATTTTAAAAAAGATTTGGCACTATGCATTGAAAACCTTAAAAAATAGTACTAACTCTTTGACTCAGTGAGTCTACTTTCAGAAATCTGTCCTAAGGAAATAAGCCAGTGCACACCAGTCTATACACAAGGATATTCAATGCCACTCTGGTAATAATAGCTAAGCCAAAGAGGGAGGTTCAACAGTAGAGAAATTGTTAAACATATTACTGACTTCCATAGTTGTAATATTATATATTATTAAAGTTATATTTTTTGAATTATTCTAATTATATCAGAAAATGCATATAATACAATGATAAAAGGAAATGTATAGTATGGCCTAAATATGCAGTGTGATCTAAATATACAGAAATGGTTGATTGTGGGGTGATTGAAGGATTATTGGAGAATTTTGTTTTTTACAATTTTTTGGATTTTTTAACTTTTTGCTTTCATAATCAGAAGTTGCTTATTAAGATAAGTTACTTTTTTTCAGGATGATGCTTCTTGAAAATTGTTTAGTTGAAAAATGGAGAGATCAACTTAGTAAAAGATCCATAGTAAGTATAATTAGCAATACTATGAATGTGGATTTAAGTGCATGTAAAGAAATTTTATAGAATTTGGGAATTCTTCACATTCTTTCATCTCCAGGCTATCATAGGAGCCAGCAATAACAGCAGGATTTGTCTTTTGAATAGGTAGTTAAGGCTATAGCTATTCTCACTTGGAATTTTTAACTTCAAAGGCAATTTGGTTGTGTTCAATACTGATCTACTGGTTATTTCCAGATTAAATTAGTTTTTTGGTTTCTTCATTGTGTTACATTTAATTTTTTTAGCAAATAGTCAGGTACTTGAGCAGAATTAATATCAATATCCAGGTTATTAATATGCAGTGGGATTAAAACAGACACATACATGTTGGGGTGTGAATACCTAGTTCTAAAATTCACACTATCACTGTACAAAGCAGAATCTTTCCCTGTATTTAAAATAATTTTAAGGCTTTTGCCAAAATAAATCATATACATAAAGTAATTATTTTGTGGCCAAGTCCATGATTTTAGTGGTAACATCATAGAAATATTGGTAATTCAATTAGAGGAGGTAGAATACTCTTTTGCCCAGAGATGTGAAGTCATACCAGAACTGAAGAAATCAGGTCATTGGTTTGACATTTTTAAAGCATTCCCCTCTCCTGAAAATACGTTTAGATTTATTTAGGAGAATTTGTGTTTTCAGGTTTACAAAAGGCACTGCTGTTGCCTGTGTTCTCTTAGTTTGCATGAATAAAAATTCCTGAGCAAGGGGAGAGGGAATATTAATACTGACTTATGGAGAAGGTAGTTCCAACATAATCTCTCCTACTCAGTGCATTTCTGAATAACAGAACCAAACACTACTGTTATATCTGAGCTAAAAATTCATGAGCTGCCAGGAGCATGCTTAGTCTTACTGGACAGAAAATTCTAGCAGGATTGGTTATCTGGTTTCCAAGACTGCAGTAGATTAGAAGCATCAATGTAGAAGGCAAGTCCTGAGATTGTTGATAGGAAAGACAGCTTTCAAGAAACACAGCTGTTTGGGCCATTCATTTTTGCAGCAAATACTCCAACATAAGAATATGAAAGTATCACCATGTGTTTGCAACGTACAGTAATGAGTTATTTTAGAACAGACTAGAATTGTGCCCCAGGAGGGTGGGGACAGTGTTTTTCATTTCATTGTATTTCTGGTGCCTAGAACAATGCCTGACCTGTGGTCATCCTCAAACTTTTTCCGGATTGAAATATAGTCTAACAAAGCAGAGACATATGTTTATAATAAAAAGCAATGTCTATTCAAGCGCACTCACTTTTTCATTTTTTTCTTATATGCAGCTATTTAGAAAGTAAATCTTTTTCTATCAGGGAAACTTGACTATCCAGAATGACTCATTTCTCATCGGTCCTGGGTAACTAGCACTTGAGTAGATTACTAGATGTGGGTGGGGCTTCTATCTTCCTCTGCATGTAAGAGAATTAGGTGAATCCATGAATATGGTTAAGAGACCCCTGATTTCCTAGTGAGGCTGGATAAATTTCTGCTTTTGGCGACGTCAGAGCCTTTCTAGAAGGCTTTGCTGTGTGGGAATGTTGCATTATAGGGCCTGGGGGGAAAATTGCATGGTGACGGCTCTGGAGTCAGACTGGGGAATTTGAATCCCAGCTCTGACAGTTACCGGCTGTATGACCTTCTGCTAATAACCTCCGTGTGCTTGCTTCCTGGTCATGGCAATGGTGTCCACCTCGAAGGGCCATCGTGGGTTTCAATGAAATGAATGCATGTCAAGACTTCATCACACATTATCGAGCACTTCCCAAATCATCTGGTTCATGATAAGTGCTCGACAACATAGAGTGGCTGTTATAATTGTTGTTGTCATGATTAGCATATTACAGTGAAAAGTTGCATTAATTCAGATATTGGTTTAAAAGCATAAAGGGGTGAGATGTATTTGATAGTCATGTTTACAAATTGCCTCCCAGCAGTGGGAAGAGAGGCTGCAGGAACAGCAGAGAACAATCCAGGACAAGAAGCGAACAGCCGGGCGCACCAGTCGTAGTAATCCCCCGAAACCAAAGGGAAAGCCGCCTGCTCCCAAACCAGCCAGCCCCAAGAAGAACATTAAAGCTAGGAGTACCCAAAAGAGAACAAACCCGAAAAAAGTGTGAGCTGTCTGCTTTCCAAAATGGGGACTTGCTCTGAGGATGATTCCAGGTGTTGCCCAGACAGCCTGCGGAAGGCGACTCACCCCTTGCCTTAACAACTGCGGTACTCTTCATAGACACATCTCGCAGCATTTTTCTTAATGATATGCTTCAGTTTTTCTTTTTAAGCCACCACAAGCCATAGTGGTAGGTATGTCCTTCGGTAGGGAAGGTATATGAAAGCTAGTGGGAAAGCTTATTGCATTCAGAGTAGCCAGTGTGCACCCTCTATGAGATCTCCATGTGGGGAAAATGTGCTTTTGTTCTACAATTTGACTTAATATGTGCATTGTAAAATAAATGCCATATTACAAACAAAACACTTAACTTTTTATTTTTTTACAGTATATTTCACTTCAGTTTGACTTTTGTTGTTAGAATGTTAGTGATATTTTAAAATGTAATCGAAAACATAATGCTTCTAGGGAGGAAAGCAAGAGGAATAAATGTTTAAAAGATCTTTATGTGTTTACTGTTTACAGGAGAATTTTTGTGATGAAAGGGGATTTCCGAACAATCTAGAAAAGTAGGATATGGAAAATTTTAATGAGTTTTTTTTTTTTTTACAAAGAAGCCTTTCTGCTCTGTTTTTAGCTAGAAAACTCTAAACACTAAAATAATAACAATGATAAATAAATAAAAGGGAAAGGCCGACACACAGTGTCTGGACAGTTGTTTTCTGGTGACCCTGCTGTGGCAGAGATGCTCTGATTTTACATTCGGGATGCTTCTCCTCAGTACCCTTGAAGTGGCACTAGAAACAGAGATTGTTTCTCCTTTATGATTTGGGTACCAGTTAGTCAACCCCCAAGTATTTTACACCTTTGGGTCTGGTGCTTATCCTACTTCCCAGGACATTCTAGATATCTTGACACCAAACCTGAGAGAATTGTCTCTCTCCTAATTGCTAGTGCTTATAAGGGTGCTGTGGGCTGAGGCAGGAGGGCCAGGATCCAGAGCCCCTGGCCTCAGCCAGCTATGGTACCTCTGCCACACACCAGGTCTGTGCCTGGAAAAGGTGACTATGGTCACTTGTCCACCCATTATTCAAGGATGTAGAAGAACAATCTGAAAGCTTAAAAGTAACTTCTTCTCTAGATTTACCATTGTCCTTGCTCCTCAGAGAAAGGGTAAGTTACATGCTGCATTCACACAAGATAATTAAACAAATAATTTCATTTCATCTCTGCAGCCATTGGGACACAGAAGTGAGGTGTGTGGGTAAGCAAGAGGAGAGTGGAGAAATAGGGTTAATAAGAATTCTGGCACAGGCACCCATCTCCTTCTGAAAGTGTAACTTTGTCTGCATTGCTGCCCCAGGGCAGTGGAGTTAAAGGAATCCAATAGATGGATCCACACAAGGGTTCCTATAAAATACTCTGTGTGCGTTTCTGCTGTACAGAAGCCAAACCTCTAAGGAAAGACAGATAGGTGTTAAGCATAGTATCCAAACTAAGGAAACTTAGGAAAGGCCATTAAAAGGCATTGGTAGCCTAGCTTATCTCCTTAGCATAGTAGGAATTCTTTGTGGGAAGTGAGTTAGAATGGAACTCTCCAAGGAAATCGAGAAAAAACACTTAAGTAAACCGTTTTTTTGTGTGTGTGTGAGGAAGATGAGCCCTGAGCTAACATCCATTTCCAATCCTTCTCTTTTTTGCTGAGGAAGACTGGCCCTGGGCTAACATCCGTGCCCATCTTCCTCTACTTTATATGGGACGCTGCCACAGCATGGCTGACAAGCGGTGCGTCCCTCTGCACCCGGGATCCAAACCTGCGAACCCCGGGCTGCCGAAGTGAAGCGCATGAATGTAACTGCTACACCACTGGGCCAGCCCCTAAAATCTTTTTCTTTAAGTGCAAAACAATGTAAGAAGAGTCTGGAGATGACTTTACAAATTTAAACACTGTTTACTTTGAATATTTAACTGAAATCATATACTGAATATTACACAAAAACTTAATTAGGCACATTTATCAGTTTGATTAATTGACAAAAGATTAACTAGGCCATTCTTTGGTTATTTATTATGAAAAAGTTGAAAATGAACATCAGCCCACACTGAGTTCGATACTAACTATGGAAGTGTCCTTTGTGCGAGAGCCAAAAATTTATTTTTCTTACTTGAATATTTTCTCCACCTAAATACATGTGAGAGGAAGTAAATATAAACATGTAGAAAAGAAAGCTAGGGTACTATCTCTGAAATGGGAATTATTTGAAAGTTGGATTACTTTAATCAGAAAAAATAACATTTTGCAATATGTTTATCAATACATTTTATAATTGAAATAATTTTGTTGTTCTTTCAATAATACAGTAAACATGTATTTTCTATAAAGCATTCAAAAATGCATAAGATAGAAAATAATACAATTAAAATCCTACCTAATCCCACTCACCACGATGCAGAGGTAATCACTGCTTGTATTTTGCTATATAATTTTTCAGGTGTTTCCTATGCATTTATATAATGATTTGAAAAAATAAAACTAGGGGCCTATTACACATAGTTTCAGAACATTCCTTCTTCACTCACCCCTTCATTGAGATTAGTTCTTAGGTCAATAAAGCTGATGCAACCTTATTTGTGATGGCTATGTTGTATTCCATGGTATGCATTACTCAACAAACCCTTATGTTATTAGGGATTTAGGGTTTTTCTTAACAGAACATACTCAATAACTGAATAAACATCTTGATAGCTAATATCTGTGCACATCCGTAATTAGTTCTTTGGGATATACTTGTTAAGTAGCATTGCTGGGGCGGGTATGCTCAGCAAGGAAAGTTCTTGATCATATTGTCAATTATCCTCCAGAATGCTTGGACCATAGCCGTATCAAAGTGCTGACTTTCCAACTCTTCGTTAGGATTGTTTCCTCCTTCCCATAGTTTTTATAAATTTCAGCTGGGAAGTAGATGTCATCTTAGGCTAAGCTCCTCTCTTTGTCTGTGAGCCATCACTGACAACATTCTTTAACACTCCCAACATTCCAGGCAGCTGGGGAATGAATGATTGAGCACCTCAGAGAGTGTAGAGTCGATAGATAGATAGATGATAGATAGATATTTTGACTTCTGAGGGAAGCCTATGCAACCTCCTCAATTTTTTTTCAATAAGTCAAATTTAATAATATAACTGATCAGCTAGAATTTGGATGTGGCAGAAATGCCAATAGATTTTCTCTCCATCCAGCCTTCTTTTAAGATACATGAGAACTTAGAGAAATAGGCTTAGTTTCTTACTTTCCAGTTTGAAATCAATACAGTCTGACCACACTTTTGGTTTCTGGCCTCAGATGCTTATAAGATTGTCTATTGCAAACTTACAGTAAAACTCCTTTACTGGAGCTAGCTCAAGAGTGCTTCTGTTTGGTGGAACCAATCCCTGAAGAAAAAAGGGCACATTTTTACCACAGATCTCTACCTGCTATCACCAATTCAAAAAGCAAAAATGGCTATTTGGAATCATGGAATGAAAAAGTTGAATACGACCTCAGAAGTCATAATCTAGCATGCTGGAGAAAGGCCGTGTAAGGGCTTGTCTGATGTCTCACACGTAGTTAGAAAAAGAACTGGGCCCCCAGAGTTACTCAGTTTTGGTTTACCAGGCCAAAGTGCACTGATTTTTCAGGAACATAAAACCGGTCTGCTAGAAGTATTCATTTATCACCACAGAAAGAGCAACAGCACAACAAATTTCTGCTACTGGTTGTAGTTTGATAAAAGCTAGCACTGGCCTTATTTCCTAAAGGGAAAACACTTTTTGAAAAGCCTTTTACCCTGAGAGATATGTCATAGTGACAGGCATGCCAACCAAAAATTTTAGTCAATTGTCAACTTTGTGACTTAACTGATAAGCAAGCAATGTCATGTTCTCCAGATCAATAGCGCACCTGGGATAGGGTGTCTACATTAACATCAGTGCCCCAAAGGAGACGCTTTGCCCTAGGATGGCAGTGAAATATCCCCCCTTTTCGTTATTCAAACAACAGAGATAAATAAAAAGAAAAAATGAAAACAAAAGCACCCAAAATGTCAAAATTAGCATTTTGGCGTGAATCCTTCCAGACTTTCTGTCTGGGTGTATGAATTTAATAATGTAGCATGAACATCTTCCCATGTAAAGGAATATGACTGCATTTTCATTCTTCACAGCTGCACATCATGGATGTATCGGAGTTTATTTTGCCAATAACTTATGAGAATGAACTTTTAAACGTGGTTCCATATACCACATTCATTTTGTGACACAAATCATTTTCCACTATTATTAAATTCTCAGAACCAGGAAAAAAAGGGAGCACAAAAGAGTGCAGAGTGCAAGGCATCAATATTCTTCTGTATTTTGTCTAAGGAATATGTGTTACTTTTATAATTAGAAAATACCACAAAAATAATATCAGAGAGAGAGAGATGGAACATAGTATGGTTTTAAGTCACGTGCATATGAAAACTGTTTCATTGATCATGTGTGAGTTCATCTGGGTCCTCAGAGAAGCAGGTGCAAAGTGGAATTAAATTAAACATCAAAAGATTCTACTGGAGGAAACACCTGTCAGAGAGAACAGGCAGGGAGCTAAATAAGGCTGAGAGAGCTGTCAGAGAGAGGGGAGAGGGAAGGAAGGTTGGGTGGAAGCATTTCAGAATGCCTCGATGTCTAAGGAAAGTTTGGCAAGGCTATGGGGAAGCCTGAGCCAAGCCAGCCATCAAAGAGTCCCTCATCTCCCAGGGACGGGTCTGCCTTAGTATCGTGGCACACTCGGTCATTGACTGGGAGCAGCCCATGGGCAGCCTGGTCTTGGCACAAAGGTAGCAGTGGATTTCAGACCATAGTGTCTGGATACCTGGTCAATTATGGTCTCTGTAGTTAGTCTGTGACTCATATCCTCATGGCCATCACAGTATGACAATCATAAAAATATTGAAATTTTACCATTTTCAGCACAATCTATAAAGTGGTGGTGTCAAGCAATAAAATATCACTGTCAACTTCTGTAATTGTCATCAGTACGCTATTTGAATCCCTAAACCCCCAAAATGTCTGTCTTCATGCCTTTTTTATGTCTTTTCTGTTTTATTTCAAATGTATTTAAGAGAAAATGTGCTGATTGCAACTACAGATCTTACAATATTTACTCTTCTACCTAAGAGAAGTCTCTTTCTACTAAAATATAAGGAAACATTTTTAAGCAGTAATTAATGGCAGTAACAAAGTCCAAGATGTGTAATTTTGCCTTTACAGGGGCAGGCAGCAGAAGTCTAATATATTTAGCTGCAATATTTGTATGAGATTAGTTTTATAGTTAGATAATCCTAAAATATGTAGCTATAATATCTGGATGAGAACCCCTTTATAATGGCAAGTTTGGATCCCATTAGTGATATACTTTGAAAAGAGCATATTATATTAGCAATTAAATTTAGCTCACAAACAAGACTCATACCCAGAGGGCTGATCCCAAATCTCACAAATTGTAATAACATGAATAATAAAGTGAGGTGTAAAAAACTGAGGTAAATCAAAAAATGCTATTATGAATAAAATTCCATCACGGTATCGAGGGATATCTAAAACACTGTTGTTAAATCAAAGGGAGGGGTTTCTTAAATTCATTAACATTTTTAGTCCTCTAATAATTTCAAATATTCATTATGTTACTGAAATATTTCAGCAACTGAAAATCACATGGACAATTGCTTAGTCAAATTTCTCCCTTTATTAAAGGCATAAAAACGTGGCTTTGGAGGTCATCCAAAGTAGCTTCCAAGGGATGAGCAAGTGCAGACACAGTTCAGGCAAGCACCAGTATCAGAGGATCCACTTCAGTGAAAGGAAAGGGCACCAAAAGAGTCCAAAAATTGGTCTGTAAAATAGAGCACAGTGTATTTTGGATAATCAGTCCATTTTCTGCAGGGCATTTGCTTATAGGGAACAGGATTCAGGGAGGGGATGCTGGAAAGCAGTAGGATCCAACCAAGAATGCTTCAGGTCTCATCTTGGAAGAGGGATAGAGGGGTTAAGTAGGGCAATCAAAGAAACTCTGGCTTCAGGGCCAAGGTACGTGACTGAGCCAGTCCTACAGGATGGGAACCGTTCTGTGTGGTGGAATTCGTGAAGACACAGACCTCAGCCCCAGCTCTGGCTGGCTCTTGGGAAAGAGGCGCTTCCCTCACAGACTTACCATTGCTCCCCTCCTGAACCAGTCCCTGTATTCAGACCCATATCCCCCCATCATGTGCTTCTCATCATGCCTACCAATCTCAGCTCAGAGCTCCAAGCTATGCCCACCGATTTTGCAGTCCTTAATTGTCTCAGTCACAATGGCCCAGGACATGCATTTTCTGCCTAAAGTGCAGCTAAGATTGAAGATCAGTCCACTTAGCTGGAGCCTTGACAACTTTCTAGCCTTTTCCAACCTTTCTTCCCCAGGGGCAAGAAGATATTCCCAAGTACTGCCAATCCCAGCCCCTCTATGCCTGCCCACGCTGCTGTGTCCTCCCCACTAAAGTCAGTCCCCTCAAGATCAACACCAGCACAAACTAAGGTTTAAATGAATGTATCTCTTTGGACGATGATTATTAGATTTCTGTCTACTTACCTCAAAGCTAATTCTGTAATCCAAAGGAAACAGCCTTTCTCTATGTCTTGGTTATAAAATCTTTGTTCAGATGTACACATATATAGACAACTGAGTGAAGCATGCCATCTGCTGGTAAAATGCATTATTAATTTTAAGAAAGTTTGTCATTTTAATGCTTTTGAAGTTCTGGACCATTCCTGAGGTAATAACAGTGAGCCACTTAATACAATCATATTAGGAATACCCAAATACTATCAGGCATGTAAAGCAGCAGATAACAGTATTTGATCTGAAGGAGTGGGGAATGTGAAGGAAGGGAGGTAGTGAATATTTTTACTATACTTATTTCTCTGCACAATCCAAAGAAAGCTAATAATTGATTTATGCTAATTTTTTAGTGTAAATTTAAAATAATGCATTCTGAAGAAAAATTGAGAAATATCCTTACTGATAAGTCACAATGTAACTAGATTTTGTATGATTTAACAATTTAGATAAATGTCCACAGGTATGTTTCTCAAACAGTGTTAGAACACTTGAGTTTTGAGGTGAGTTATTAATGTTATTAATGCTAAATGATCAAGTGGTGACATCAGCAAGATGGCACCGACTCAGCAACAATTCATGGACAAATTCCCTTTGTGAGAAATCCAGAAACTAAGTGAAAAGCTCCTGTACTCTAGACAACTGTGAAACCAGACTCACCAAAGCTGGTGGGGAGATTCAGGACACCCTCTGGCTTGAGTCCCTGCCCCCAGCATAGCACTGTACAATCAGAAAGAGATCCCTTAACTCTCGGCTTCGCCTAGGGGAGGGAAGGAGCTGGTGTGCATGTCCAGTGCCCCAACTTTCCCAAAAGCAATCCCAGAGGACTAACCTCTGTCTTGCCAGTGCCGGATCTTGGACAGATCCACCACAGCCTAGCAGCCTGTGGAACAGAGATGGTAGTTTGGATTGGCAGACACCATACCTCCTCCTCTTGCCTGGTGCAGAGAGAGCAGATGAAAAAGCAGAGGTCTGGAGAGAGGCCCCACACCTCATACGGGCAGTAGGGCCATATGGGGTCTGACTCTAACAACCTATCCAGCCTCCATATCAGGGGCACAGTGTGGGCACCTGCTTGTCCCAGGGAGATGGTCAGGTGGGTGGGGGTGGGCCCTGGCCACACAGGCCTAGAGGGCATGGATTCCTGAGACCAGGTGCAGGGAAGCAAACTGCACACACATGTGCCATGCAACTCTCAGCATTCAGGGTGGCCAGGTTCCTGTCCCTGTGTCTAAGCTGTGTAGACAGAGGCTGGGTCATGGGTGCAAGTACCTGGGGGCCACACTGCTCTGCCAAGATCTAGAACATTCCAAAACAAAGGCACCTAATTCCCTGATGTCAGATGTTGTGGGATCTCAGAAGCCATGCCATGCCTGGCTGGGCCAAGAATCTGCAAATGAGAGACCAGGGAGTCCTGACTATCAGAGAAGTATAGATACATCTTGGACAGAGAGCAGGGCCATGACAAGAAAGAAAGAAAGAATGAGACAGAGAGAGGAAGGAAGGAAGGAAGAGAGAGAGTGAAAGAGAGAAAGAGAAGGGAGGAAGGAAGCAAGGAAGAAAGAAAAAGCAAGCCTGGGTTTCACCTTCTCCCTGGGGAAGAAAAGAGTAGAGCTGTGCTTATAGTGCCCCATCCTCTCCAAAGCGGCTCTCCAGAGAACTGACCTTGGTCCTGCCAGTCTTGGAGCTTGAATGGGTCCACCCCATCCTAGTAGCCTGGAGGAGAATGGAGATGGCAGCTTGGTCTGGAAGACACCATAGCTCCCCCTCCTGGCTCACCACAGAGCAACTTGACAAACAACACAGCTGCCTACTGCTCCCTGAGGAGATAAAAAGTTGGTAAAGGTCCCCAAATCTCAGGCAAAGCTGATTTGTGGGGGTCATGTCCTGTATGAGGCCAGTCTGTGAAGACCAGGAGAGGTGCTTGCCCTGTCTAATGCACAAACATCAACACAGACAGTTAAGGAAAATGAGGAATTAAACAAAGATGTTCCAAACAACAAAGCAAAATAAATCTCCAGAAAATGACCCTAATGAAATGGAGTTATATGATTTACCTAACAGAGAATTCAAAATAGCTGTCATAAAGATGCTCACTGAGGTCAAGAGAACAATAATGAACAAAGGGAGAATTTCAACAAAGAGATAGACAAGATTAAAAAATACCAAACAGAAATTAGGAAACAGAATAAGACAATAACTGAACTGAAAGTTTCACTAGAGGGATTCAATAACAGACCAGACTAGGCAGAAGAAAGAATCAACAAAAAGAAAGGTCATCAGAAAGATTCAGTCAGAGGAACAAAAAAGAATGAAAAAAAGTGAAGAAATACCGTCAAGCAGAGCAATAAACACATTATGAAAGTCCCATGGAGAAGAAAAAAAAGAGAAAGGGTCAGAATGTTTATTCAAAGAAATAATGGCTGAAAACTCCCCAACTATAGAGAAGGAAGTGGACATCCAGATCCAAGAAGCACAAAACTCATGAAATAAAATGAATCCAAAAATCCACACTGTGACCCATAATAATCAAGTTGTCAAAAGTCAAAGACAAAGAGAATTTTGAAGGCAGCAAGAAAAAAGTAACTGGCCACATATAAGGGAATTCCATAATACTATCAGCAGATTTTTCAGCAGAAACCTTATAGGCCAGAAGGGAGTGGGATGATACATTCCAAGTGCTGAAGACAAAAACAAAACAAAACAAAACAAAAACTTGCCAACCAAAAGTACTATACCCAGCAAAACTATCTTTCAAAACCAAAGCAGAAGTAAAGACTTTCTCAGACAAACAAAAGCTGAGGGAGTTCAGCATCATAGATCTGCCTTATAAGAAATGCAAAAGAGCATTTTTTAATTTGAAACAAGAGGCACTTGATAAACAAAGATAACATGAGACCATAACAAAATATGAAACTCATTGGTAAAGGTAAATATGTAGACAAATACAGAATGTTGCATTACTGTAGTAATGGTGGCTAAAATTTTTTAATTCAAATATAAAAATTAAAAAACAAAACTATTAAAAATAGCTGTAACTAAAAATATGTTTAAGGATACACAATATGAACAGATGTAAATTGTGACACCAATAACATAAAGTGGGGAGGGAGTTTAAGTGTAGATTTTTTTGCATGTGATTTAACCTAAGTTGTTGTCAACTTAAATTAGACTGTTATAACTATAAGGTATCTTATGTAAGCCCCTAGGTAACCACAAAATATGTATCTCTAGAACCTACACAAAAGGAAAACAGGAAAGCATCAAAGCATATCAACACAAAAAATTAACAAAACACAAGAGAAGAATGCAAGAGAAGAAAAAAACAGAAAAAAGACTAACAGAAAACAACTAACAAAATAGCGATAGTAAATTCTTCCCTATCAATAATTACTTTAAATGTAAAGAATTAAAGTCTCACATCAAAAGACACAGAGTGGCTGAGTGAATTTTTAAAAAATGACCCAACTGTATGCTGCTTACAAGAAACTGACTTTAGATTTAAGGACACACATAGGCTAAGTGTGAAGGGATGGGAAAAGATTATATGCAAATGTTAACCAAAAAAAGGCACAAGAGGCTATACTTTTATCAGACAAAATAGATTTTAAGTCAAAAACCATCACAAGAGACAAGAAGGATATTACATGATAATAAAAGGATTTATACACCAGGAAGATATAACAATTATAAATATATATACACCAACCAGAGCACTTAAATATACAAACCACACATTGACAGAATTGAAGAGAAAAATAGCAATACAATAATAGAGACTTCAATACTCCACTTCCAATACTAGATAGAACTTCCATATGAGAAGAGCAATAAGGAAACAGGATTTGAACAACAATATAGAACTAATGGACCTAACAGACATATACAGAACATTCCACCCAAGAACAGCAGAATACACGTTATTCTCAAGCACACATGGGTCTTTCTCCAGTATAGACCACGTTAGGTCACAAAATAAGTCTCAACAAATTTAAGAAAATTAAAACTATATCAACTATCTTTTTGACCACAATAAAATGAAACTAGTCAATAGCAGAAGAAAAACTGGAAACTTCACAAAAATGTGGAAATTAAACAACAGATTCTTGAATAAGCATTGTGTCAGAGAATAAATAAAAAAGGAAATTAGAAAAATACCTCAAGACAAACAAAAGTGAAAATACAATATGCCAAAACACATGGGATGCCATTCTAAGAGGGAAGTTCATATAGATAAATGCACACATAAAAAGAAGAAAGAATGGTAAATATGCGAGGTGACGAATGTGTTAACTAACCTTATTGTGGTAATCATTTCACTATATATATGTATATCAAGTCATCACGTTGTAACCTTAACACAGTAACCTTAACCTCACACAGTGTTATATGTCAATTATGTCTCAATAAAGCTGGGGGGAAAAGAAAGTTCTCAAATAAACAATCTAACATTACACCTCAAGGAGCTAGAAAAAAAAAAAAAGAACAAACCAAGTCTAAGTTAGCAAAACAAAAAAAAAGGAAATAACAAAGATTAGAGCAGAAATAAATGAAATAGAAAATAGAAAAAAATCAACAAAACTTAGAGCTGGTTTTTTGATTAACAAAATTGACAAACCCTTCCTTAGCTAGACTAAGAAAAAAAGAGAGAAGTCTCGAATAAAATCACAAAAACAAGAGATATTTCAACTGATGATACAGAACTAAATACTATGAAAATTATACACCAACAAACTGGTCAACCTAGAAGAAATAAATAAACTCTTGGAAACATACAACCTATAAAAACCAAATCATAAAGAAATAGACAGCCTAAACAGATCCATAACTAGTATGGAGATTTAGAGATTGAATTGGTAATCAAAAGCCTCTCAACAAACAAAAGCCCAGGATCAGATGGCTTCACTAGAGAATTCTACCAAACATTTAAAGAGAAATTAATGTCAATCCTTCTCAAACTCACCCCAAAAATTGAAGAGGAGGGAACATTTCCAAACTCATTTTATGAGGACAGCATTACCCTGATACCAAAACTAGACAAAGACACCACAAGAAAAGAAAACTACAGGCCAATATCCCCAGTGAATATATATGCAAAAATCCTCAACAAAGTACTAGCAAACCAAATCCAACAGCACATTAAAAGGATCGTGCACCACGACCAAGAGGGATTTATCCCTGGGATACAAGGATGTCTTAATATACTAAAATCAATTAAGGTGATACACTACATCAACAGAATAAAGGATAAAAATCACATGATTGTCTCAATAGATACAGAAAATGCCTAACAAAATTCAACACACTTTCTTGATAAAAACTCTCAAAAAAACTAGGAATAGAAGGAAAATGCAACATAATAAATAAAGGCCACACACAGAAAGCCCAGAGCTAATATCATACTCAATGGTGAAAAATTGAAAGCTTTTCCTCTAAAATCAGGAACAAGGCAAGGATGTCCACTCTCACCACTTCTATTTAATGTAGTATCAGAGGGCTGGCCCCGTGGCCTGGTGGTTAAGTTTGGCACACTCTGCCTGGTGGCCCAGGTTCAGTTTCCGGGTACAGACCTATACCACTTGGTGGTGGTTATGCTGTGGTGGCAACCCACATACAAAACAGGAAAATTGGCACAGATGTCATCTTAGGGCAAATCTTCCTCAAGCAAAAAGAGGAAGATTGGCAGCAGATGTTAGCTCAGAGCAAATCTTCTTCAGGAAAAAAACCAACAACATAGTATTGGAAGTCCCACCTAGAGGAATTAAACAAGAAAAAGAAATAAAAGCTAATCAAACTGGAAAAGAAGAAGAAAAATTATCCCCGTTTGCAGACAACATGATCTTATATATAGAAAATTCCAAAGACTCCATTAAAAAAACTGTTAGGGGGCTGCCCGGTGGCGCAGCGGTTTAGTCCGCGCTTGGCAGCCTGGGGTTCGCGAGTTCGGATCCTGGGCGCCCGCCGACGCACTGCCTGTCAGCCACGCTGTGGCGGCGTCCCATATAAAGTGGAGGAAGATGGGCACGGATGTTAGCCCAGGGCCAGTCTTCCTCAGCAAAAAGGGGAGGATTGGCGATGGATGTTAGCTCAGGGCTGGTCTTCCCCACAAAAAAAAAAAAAAAAAAACTGTTAGAATTAATAAATGAATTCAGTAAATTTTGCAGAATACAAAATCAACACACAAAAATCAGTTGCATTTCTATACACTAACAATGAACTATCTGAAAAGTAAATTAGGAAAACAATTCCATTTACAACAGCAGCAAAAAGAATGAAATACTTAGAAATAAAATTAACTAAGGAGGTGTAAGCTTTATATACTGAAAACTACAAAATATTGATGAAAGAAATTAAAGACATATACAAATGAAAAGACATCCTGTGTTCATGGATTGGAAGACTTAATACTGTTAACATGTCCGTATTATCAAGGTAATATATAAATTCAATGTGTTCCCTACCAAAATCTCAAAGACTTTTTTTTTTTTTTACAGAAATAGAAAAAAAAAAAACAATTCTACAATTCATATAGAATCACTAAAGACCACAAATAAATCAATCCTGAGAAAGAAAAACAAAGTTGGAGGCATCACACTTCCTGATTTCATACTATACTACAAAGCTTTTGTAATCAAAACAGTGTGGTACTGGCATAAAGACAGGCATATAGGCCACTGGAACAGAATGGAGAGCCAGAAAGAAATTCACACATATATGGTCAATTGATCTTCAACAAGGATGCCAAGAATACACAGTGGGGAAAGGATAGTCTCTTCAACAAATGGTGTTGAGAAAACTGGATAGCCACATGTAAAAGAATGAAATTGGACCCTTATCTTATACCATACCCCAAAATCAACTCAAAATGGATTAAATACGTAAACATAAGACATGAAACCATAAAACTCCTAGAAGAAAACATAGGAGAAAAGCTTCATTACATTCATCTTGGATATGACACCAAAGGTACAGGCAAAAAAACCCAAAAATAAACAAGTAGAACTAAATCAAACTAAAAAGCTTCTGCACAGTAAAGAAAATAGTCAACAGATTGTAAAGTCAAGCTATAAAATGGGAGAAAATATTTACAAACCATACATCTGATAATTGGCTAATCTCCAAAATATATAAGGAACTCATACAACTCAATAACAACAATGAAAAAACCTAATAATGCCTTTAAAAAAATGGGCTAAGGACTTGAATAGACTTTCCTCCAAAGAAGACATACAAATGGCCAACAGGTATACGAAAAAATGCTTATCATCAGAGAAATGCAAATCAAAACCACCATGAGGGGCCGGCCCGGTGGCGCAGCGGTTTAGTCCGCGCTTGGCAGCACGGGGTTCGCGAGTTCGGATCCCGAGCGCCCGCCGACGCACTGCCTGTCAACCATGCCGTGGCGGCGTCCCATATAAAGTGGAGGAAGATGGGCACGGATGTTAGCCCAGGGCCAGTCTTCCTCAGCAAAAAGGGGAGGATTGGCAACAGATGTTAGCTCAGGGCTGGTCTTCCCCACAAAAAAAAAAAAACCACCATGAGATTTCACCTCACACCTGTTAGGATGATTTCTATCAAAAAAACAAAAGACAACAAGTGTTACTTAGGACGTGGAGAAATTGGAGCCCTTGAACACTATTGGTGGGAATGCAAAATGGTGCAGTCACTATGGAAAACAGTATGAAGGCTCCTCAAAAAATTAAACATATTATCCAAGAATCCCACTTTTGGGTATATATCCAAAAGAATTAAAATCAGGATCTTGAAGAGATGGCACTATTCCCATGCTCGTTGCAGCACTAATCACAATAGACAAGATGTGGAAACACCTAAATGTCTATTGACAGATTAATGGCTATAGCAAATGTGGTATATACGTATAATGAAATATTATTCAGCCTTAAAAAAGAAGGAAATTCTGCAATATGTGACAACATGGATGGACCTTGAGGACATTAACTGAAGTAAGCCAGACCCAGAAAACAAGTACCATATGATTCCACTTATATGAAGTATCTAAAAGACTGGAATGGTGGTTACCAGGAGCTGGAGAGAGGGGGAAATGGGGATATTAATCAATAAGCATAAAGTTTCGGTTAAGTGAGATGAATAAGCTCTAGAGACCTCTATACAACATTGTACCTACAGTCAACAACAATAATAATAATAATGTATTGTACACTTAAAAATTGTTGAGGATAGATCTTATGTTCAATGTTCTTATCACAATAAAATTTAAAAATACTAGATGATCAAATTTGCCGGTATCTTTATTAACTAGAAATTAGGACAGAAAGTTAATCATATAAGAACATAATTCTCACTCACATTACAATATGTTCTCTTGGGTGGAATGAAAAGGAGGGCTGTCACAGCCAGCATGCTGGAAATCACATAGAACCCTGGCTATAAGTTGAAGAGAGTTTACACTTGTCATAAACCACTCACATTACATTCTGAGAAGGGAAAACGCCAAAAACAGTGAAAACTTTGGTTAATTACTGTCGCCTATCCCTGGAGAGATTTGCCTTATCTTACCATCAGGGAGCTAGGTACCTGACCTACATTGTCCTTTAGTTAGATAGTAAATTATTTAAATTGATATGTCACCTTTTCAGACTGTCCTGCTGGAATGCTTAGAGTCTAATTTTGGGCCAATTCTAAATATACATTAGGGCCTTGCAGTATGCATTTTGCATATAACTCCACTCCCGGCTTCATTAAATTTATTCTACTCTCTTCTTCATATTCCATGTTCTTCCCCAGTTGTTTTGTTGAATCCATGTGCATTTACATAAGCCACCTTAAATCCTCTGAAAAATAGTAGAAAAATAAACATTAAGATTTGTCGGGGGTTACATTGTTTTTATTGTTATTATGCACAGCCCTGTGTTTTTCACGTGGTTGAGGTGAGCTTTTAACTTGAGGTAACATTGAGTTTTCCTCCAAAGAATGTCTTTCTTATTCCTCCCAGGAAGCAGTGCCACACAGATATGTGTTGATGTGAACTTACATGCATTATCTTCTCAAAGTTCTAGGAAAAGAAAGACGACACTTGGTAAGATACACTACAATGCTATATGCTAATTTTAAAGCAGTTGTGAGTTTTCACCTTGCACACAAATCCCTGACAGGTGATATAATCACAGAGCTTGGGGGGTGGTCACTTTTCTTTACCTATATACTGTCTGATTCAGCAAGTAAGGAATCAACAAGGATGAACAAACCAATAAGTTAAGGAACAAATCCTTGGGACAGGGTTAAAAATATTAACTTGTGAACATTCCTGGAAGCAGCCTCAGTTCTGAAGGGGTGATCTGGGGGATGCAGCACCATAGCATCCACTACAGGCAGAACCGGATTCTCAATTGAAGGGGATCTTAGAGATCATCTCCCTCAAATCTTTAATTTAAAGCTGGCAGTCAGCAGAGGACCTTGCCTGAGTACCTGCCAACTCCACTAACACCACCCTCAATAGGTATTGGTTAGTTATGATCTCAGGATAAGACCAAAGTTCAAAAGCATTCCTGTTGATATAGTAGTCAATATTTTCAGTTTGGGATCCATTCAAGAGGCAACAATGGACTATAAAGTTAACATCTTCCTGAGACAAAAATTGAACGGTCCCAGGCTGAAGGTCCCTGGTGATTTTCGAGGCTTAGATGCACTGACAGTGGATCCCCCAATGTACAATCTATGGAAACCTAATTTATTTTTTGCAAATGAAAAAAGTGCCAATTTTTATGATGTAATGTAGGAAAACATCCTCTTTATCTTGGAAGATGGAGGTGTCCTTGTCAGCATGAGGTTATCTATTTTCTTTCATCCCCTTGGAACTTGACTTTGTTTCCCATGCATGCACAAAGTTGCAAGATGCAACTTACGAGCTTTGTTGACGCAACTGATGATTTACGATTTATCTGGCGGTCAGGGGATCTTTTCAGTTAGAAATATTGCCTTGTCTCAATTTGATATTAAAAAGGAGGTTATTGGATATGGTAACTGTAAAAAATACTAAGAAGGCACTTGCTACTACACATGCGTAGAAATTATCTTCACCCTAAGGAGACAGATGGGGTTTTACATGATGGGTGTCTATGCCCCAACCCTGCTGATTATGGTTCTCTCTTGGCTTTCCTTCTGGATCAATCCAGATACCAGTGCTGCCACAGTGCCCCTGGGTATCTTCTCAGTACTCAGCTTGGCCTCTGAGTGCACAATTCTTGCTGCCGAACTTCCCAAAGTATCCCAATTTAAGGCTCTTGATGTATGAGTGATTGCTTATCTTCTATTTGGGTTTGCTTCACTGGTGGATGCCGTTGTCCAGGTGATGTTGAATAACCCCAGAAGATTTGAAGCAGAAAACCCAGAATTGCTAAGGCTGAGCATGCAGCTGGGAAAGGTGGAAATGCAGCTAAAAAGAATACTGTGAATGGTCCAGGGACTCCCGTGCACATTAGCACTTTGCAGGTTGGAGAGATTAGATGCAAAAACGTTTGTACGTCTAAGTCTGATCTGAGATCTAATGACTTCAGCATTGTTGGAAGCTTACCAAGAGATACTGAATTACCCAATTATGACTGTCATGAAAAACCTACTGAAATCAACAATGGACTTGGGAAATCTCAGGCAAAAAGCAAAAAGCTGCCCCCTGCCAAACCAGTTATTCCAACAGTAGCAAAGCTAATTGATCTTTATGCAAGAGCTTGTTGTTCTTCAATGTTATATATCGGTCTATATATTTATGATAAATCTTTCCCATTTGTATAACATAAAATCACATTTCATTGTGACCAACCTCATTCATAAATGTCAATCTATGAAAATTTCTTCATTTTCATATTTATATACTGCATTTTGGATGCCATTTGATTGTAATAAAGATGTGGCACCTTAATTTTGAATGGCAGCATGACCTTGTAACATCTGTGCTCTAATAATGATGTATATGTGTATAGTAAACATATTGCTTTAGGAATAAATGAAGGATAATCACATTACATAATATAAATCTAAACAATTCTCTTCAGCTTCTGTAAATTGCAAATACTTCAGATAATTCTCATAAGATGATATGCACACTGAATACTGCTAGGGTCACCATTCTCGCATATGTAGTATTCAAATTTCCTTCCCTGTAACTTTCAGAGAAAGCCTTTTTATTCTTCTGTAATTTTAGATGGTATCACACATTTAGCAAAATTATACTACATATTGTTTAAATTTTGTAAGTAGAAATATATCAGTTTAATTATGTGGGCTTTGTGGAGAAATAAAGTTCCAAAAATTACTAATTTGTAAAATCTGCCAATTTTAAAGTGTGCTTTGGTCAAAATGCCAAGTAATAAAACACAGTAAGCATTTGTGAAACAAAACAAAACAAAATATCAACTTGTGAGTAAACACAGCTTTCTACCCAACCCTCTCAAGGCTTCAGAATTGCTGGTAAAGCCAAAGGTGAAGAAGACAACTGCAAGAAGCTGAGAGAGACAACAGGACTGACTGTGCAGCCGTTTGGTTAACATGGTGGAGAGGCGAGAGGGGGAAGCAGCTGCAGGGTCAGGGGACTCTGAGGACAGAGATGCCCAGTGAAGACTTTTAAGAATTTGTTGTTGTGATGTTTTGTTTGAAAAAAAAAATCCTTTATTTGGTATCTCTTCAAGAAACTTTATTAAAGCCTTACTTTTATTTAAGGATTTTGATGTCAGGATTGCATGCATTTTCTTTTAAATGTGTCACAAGACTAGCCTAATTTTGTATCATTTTAGGAGGAGCTTTGGAGAATTTCGTTTTCAGTGATTTTTGTGACTCCCTGGGGAACTGTTCTTCATTATATGATTTGTTTTTTTACTATTTTTTATGGTAAAATACACATAACAAAATTTACCATTTTGACCATTTTTAAGTGTACAAATCAGTGATATTAATTACATTCACATTGTTTGCAACCATCACCACAATCTATTTCCAAAATTTTTCATCACCCTAAACAGAAACTCTGAACCTATTAAGCAGTAACTCACAATTTCTCCCACCCTTCCACCCCTATGAACTTCTAATCCACTCTCTGTCCCTATGAATTTGCCTATTCTAGGTATCTCATAAGTGGAATCATACAATATTTGTCCTTTTGTTTCTAGCTTATTTCATTTAGCATAACGTTTTCAAAGTTCATCCATGTTGTAGTATGTATCAATACTTCATTCCTTTTTATGGCTGAATAATATTCTACTGTGTATATATATATATACAGTATATATATATATATATATAGCACATTTTGTTTAACCATTCTTCTGTTGATGGACACTTGGGATGTTTCCACTTTTTGGTTTTAGTGAATAATGTTTTAATGAACATTGGTGTACAGGCATATGTTTGCATCCCTGTTTTCAATTTTCTTGGGTATATACCTAGGAGTAGAATTGTTGGGTCAAGTGGTAATTCTATGTTTAACCTCTTGAGGAACTGCCACACTGTTTTCCACACAGCTGCCCCATTTTATATCTCTACCAACAGTGTACAAGGGTACCAACCTCTCCACATCCTTATCAACAATTATTTTCCCTTTTTTATTATAGCCATCCTAGTTAGGTGCGAAGTGGTATCTCATTGTGGTGTTGATTTGCATTTCTCTAATGACTAACAGTGTTGAGGATCTTTTCATGTGCTTGTTGGTCATTTGCTTATCTTCTTTCAAGAAACATCTATTCAAGTCCTTTGTGGATTTCTGATAGTAAACTCTTATCGGATATAGGATTTGCAAATATTTTCACCCATTCTATGGGTTGTCTTTTCACTTTCTTGATAGTTTCTTTTGGTGCACAAAGTTTTTAATTTTAATTAAGTCCAATTTATCTATTTTCTCTTTTGTTGCTTGTGCTTTTGGTGTCATTTTTAAGAAACCATTGCCTAATCTGAGGTCCTACAGATTTTCCCCTATGCTTTCTTCAAAGAGTTTTATAGTTTTAGCTCTTCAACTTAGGTCTTGATCCATTTTGAATTAATGATGTTGATCCATTTTGTGTATAGTGTAAGGTAATGGTACAACTTCATCATTTTAAATGTGGATATCTAGTTTTTCCAGTACTATTTATTGAAGAGACTATTCTCTTCTCATTGAATGATCTTGGCACCCATATCAAACATCAACTGATCATGAATGTGATCAGGCTGTCAATTCTATTCTATTGGTCTATATGTCTGTCCTTATGCCACTACCACACTGTTTTGACTATTGTCACTTTGTAATAAGTTTTGAAATCTGAAAGTGGGGGTACTCCAACTTTGTTCTTTTTCAAGATTGTCTTGGCTATTCTGAGTCCCTTGAAATTTCATATGAATTTTAGAATGAGTTTTTCCATTTCTGCAAAAAATATCATTGGGATTTTTGTAGGGGTTGCATTGAATCTATAGATCACTCTGGGTAGCATTTGTCATCTTGATGATATTAAGTTTTCCAATCCATTAACACAGAATGTCTTTCTATTTATCTGTGTCTTTTTTAGTTTCTTTCAACACTCTTTTATATTTTTCAGTTTTATATTTTACAGTCTTGCATTTGTACACTGATTAAATTTATTCCTAAGTATTTTGCTCTTTTAAGTGCTATGGTAAATTGAATTGTTTAATTTCCTTTTTAGATTTCTTATTGCTAGTATACAGAAATATAAATGATTTTTATGTGTTGATTTGGTATCCTGCATCTTTGCTGAATTAGCTCTAATAATTTGTGTGTGTGTCTGTAATTCTTTAGGGTTTAATAGATATAAAATCATGGTACCTACTAATAGAGATAGTTTTACTTTTTCCTTTCCTATCCTATTTGGATGTTTTATTTTTTTTTTTTTTCTTGCCTAATTCCTCTTGTTAGAACTTCCAATACCATGTTAAACAAGAGTGGAAAAAGTGGGGATCTTTGTCTTATTCCTGATCTTAGAAGAAAATCAGTCTTTCACCATTGAATATGGTGTTACATGTGGATTTTTCATAGATGGCCTCTACCATGTTGAGGAAGTTCTTTTCTTCCTAGTTTATTGAGTGTTTTTATCAAGAAAGGGTGTTGGATTTTTGTCTAATGCTTTATCTATATCAATTGAGATATCTTTTTTTTCCTTCATTGTATTAATGTGGTGTATTACATTCATTGATTTCCATATGTTGAACTACCCTTGTATTCCTGGGATAAATCTCATTTGATCATGGTGTATAATCCTGTTAATATGCTGTTGAATTCAGTTTGCTAGTATTTTGTTGAGGATTTTGGCACTGATATTCATAAGGCATATTGTTCTATAGTTTTCTTTTTCTTGTAGCCCCTTTGTCTGGCTCTTGTGTCAGGATAATGCTGGCCTCATAGAATGAGTCAAGAAGTGTTCCCTCCTTTTCAATTATTTTCAGGAGCTTGAGAATTGATGTTAATTCTTATTTAAATGTTTGATAGAATTCTCCAAAGAAGTCATCTGGGCCTGAGCTTTTCTTTGTTGGGAGGTTTTTAATCACTGATTTAATCTCCTTACTTATTATAGGTCTATTCAGATTTTCTTCCTGAGTCAGTTTTAGTAGTTTATGTCTTCCTAGTAATTTGTGCATTTCATCTAGTTTATCCAATTTATTGGCATATAGTTGTTCATAGTATTCTCTTACAATTCTTTTTATTTCTGTAAAGTGGGTGGTAATGTCCCCTTTTTCAATTCTGATTTTAGTAATTTGCATCTTCTCTCTCTCTCTCTTTTTAAGTCAATCTAGCTAAAGGTTTGTCAAGTTTTTTGATCTTTTCAAAGAATAATCTTTTGGTTTTGTTGATTTTCTCTATTATTTTATATTCTCTATTTCATTTGCCTCCACTATAACATTTATTATTTCTTTTCTTCTGCTAAGTTTTTCTTGCATTTGTTCTTCTTTTTCTAGTTCTTTGTGGTGTAAATTTAGTTGATTGATTTGAGATTGTTCTTCATTTTAAAGTAATCATTTACAGCTATAAATTTCCCTCTTGGCACTGCTTCTGCTATATCCCATAAGTTTTGGTATGTTGTGTTTTTGTTTTCATTCATCTCAAGGTATTTTCTAATTTCTATGGTGATTTCTTCTATGACCCCTTGGTTTTAAGAATGTGTGTAATTTCCACTTAGTTGTGAGATTTCCAGTTTTCCTTCTGTAATTGATTTCTAGTTTTATTCCATTGTAGTCACAAAACATACTTCATATGATTTCAATATTTTTAAATTTATTAAGACCTTTTGGTGGCCTAACATATGGTTTATCTTAGAAATATGCCATGTGCCGTTGAGAAGAATGTGTACTCTACTGCGGATTGGTGGTGTGTTCTGTATATATCTTTTGGATCTAATGGGACTAGAGTATTGTTCAAGTCCTCTATTTCCTTATTAATCTTCTGTCTTGTTCTATCCATTATTGAATGAGGGATATTGAAGTCTCTATTATTGTGGAACTGTCTATTTCTCCCTTCAGTTCTGTCAAAGTTTGCTTCATATATTTTGGGGTTCTGTTCTTATATGTATATATGTTTTTACAGTTATATCTTGATGAACTGAATTTTTTTCAACATATAATATCTTTTTTTGTCTCTCGTAAACCTTTTGATGTAAAACATTTTTCTGATAAAAATATAACCACTCTAGCTCTCTTTTAGTTACTATTTGCATGGAAAATATTTTTCTGTCCTCTTACTTTCAACCTCTTTGTGTCTTTGGATCTAAAATGAATCTTTTGTAGACAACATATAAATGGATCACACATTTTAATCTATTCTGCCAACCTCTGCCTTTAAATTGGAGAATTTACTCCACTTACACTTAAAGTAATCACTGATCAGAAGAATTTACTTCTGCCACTTACCTATTTGTTTTCTGTATGTCCCATGTGCTTTTGTTCCTCAATGTCTCCATTACTCTCTCTTTTTGTATTTGGTTAATTTCTTTGCAGTGTACATTTTGATTCCTTTTTTTTTCTGTAATTTTTAAAATTTTTTCTTAGAGTACCCACTAAGGAATTCCCACTCAAGAACTATAACTAACACTGTTAAACTTCTAACAACCTAGTTTGAATAATACCAACTTAGTTTCAATAGTATACAAATGCTCTGCTCCTATACATCTCTGTCTCTCTCTCTTTTATATAATTACTGTCACAGATTGCATATTTATACATTGTGTGCCCATTAACATATGTTTATAATCATTATATTATTTATATTTGTCCATTATGTACTATAGGAAAAAAAGGATACTAAGAAACCAAAAGTATAATAATGCTGGCTTTTATATTTACCTATGTAGTTACCTTTACCAGTGCTCCTTATTTCTTCATATGACTTTGAGTTACTATCTAGTGTCTTTTCATCTTGGTTTGAAGTACTCCCTTTACATTTTTGTTATGTGGGAATGTCTTAGTTTCACCTTCCTTTTTGAAGGATAGTTTTGCTGGATATAGAATTCTTGGTTGACAGTTTTTTCTTTCAGCACTTTAAATGTGTTATCCCACTGCCTTCTGGCCTCCATGGTTTCTGATGAGAAATCAGCTGTGATTGAGGATTCTATGCACATAACAAGTCACTTCTCTCTTACTGCTCTCAAGATTCTGTCCTTGTTTTTGGCTTTTGATAATTTGACTGTAATGTGTCTCAGTGTGGATCTCTTTGAGTTTATCTTGCTTGGACTTCACTGAGCATCTTGGATGTGTAGATTTAAGCATTTCACCATATTTGGGAAGTTTTCAGCCATTTGTTCTTCAAATATCCCTTCTGCTCCTTTCTCACTCTTTTCCTTCTGGGATTCCCATAATGAATATGTTGGCCTGCTTGGTAGTGTCCCACAGATCCCTTAGGCACTGTTCACTTTTCTTCTTTTTATTTTTTATTTCTGCTCCTCAGACTGGATAATTCTCACTTTCCTATCTTCTAGTTCACTGGTTCTTTCTTTTGCCTGCTCAAATTTGTTTTGAACCTCTCTAGCGAATTTTTCAATTCAGTGATTGATTTTTTCAGCTCCAGAATTCCTACTTGGTTTATTTTTACAATTTATCTTTATTGATATTCTCATTTTGTTCACACTTCATTTTCCTGACTTCCTCTAGTTTTTTTATCCAGAGTTTCCTTAAGCTCTTTGAGCATATTAAGATAGTTGATTTAAAGTCTTTATCCAGTAAGTCCAATATTTGCGCTTTCTCAGGGGTGGTTTCTGTCCATTTTTCCCTGTGAATGGGCCGTACTTTCCTATTTCCTTGTATACTTTGTGATTTTTTTTGTTGTTGAAAACTGAATATTCAACTATTATAATATGGTAACTCTGGAAATCAGATTTTCCCTCTTCCCCAGGGTTTGCTCTTCTGGATTAGTGAAGATAGTTTGTGTTCAGCCAGTGTTTTGACCGAGATTTCCTTGAAAGCCAGGAGTTTAAAAACAACAACAACAATGAGCCACCTCTCCAAGGCTTTGTGGACTGGCTCTGTGCTGCGGCACTTTAATGCTTAGCCAGGCCATTTACAAATCTGCCCCAGCCTTCACTTCCTGCTTGTACTGAGCCTGTAGGTCAGTTGGTGGTAAAACCTTAGGATCTCCCAGATCTTTTCTGAGCATGTATCTTGTCCTGGGCATGTGCATAACCTTCTAAATTCCCCAGTATACACTAGTCTTTTTGAATGTCTTCATTTCCCAAAGAAACTCTTTCCCCAGCTTTTCATCCTGAGCTTTAAGTGGTCTAGTATATGTCTCAACTACAACCTTTGGTCACAGGCAGCTGCAGGATTTTCAACAAGCACACAATGTTCCAAGCCATGCCTGCCACTCGCCCTCCCTGAGTGGTTCCTGGGCCAGGGGAAGCAGAGATGAGTTCCTTCTGTCATCCTTCAGGTAGCCTTCAGACAGGTTAGAACAGAAAAACAGTACAAATTGTGAATAATATCTGTTCTATTCTGTCTGGAACCAGAGACCAGAGTCCCACACTGGGAGCACAGGCTGCAATCTTCAAGACTGTCAACAGGCTAGGGAACTGCTAGGGCGAGAGCAAGTAAAAATGCCACAAAGCTTTCATATCACTTTTAAGCTGTCTTTTTGTTGATTCAGCATTCACTTCGTTGCCATAAGCCTTTGATTATTTCCCAGAGTTCTAACAAAGTTGGTTCTGACAGTTTCTGGTTGTTTTTTCAATGTTCCTGTGGAGGGAGGGGAGCTTGAAGCTGCCTACTCCACCATTTTGCTGACGTCACTCCAACAGAGCCTCCTTGACTCCCCTGCTCTGGAGGCCTGACTTACTCTCAACTCAGATGCCTTCTACCCAATATGACCAAAACAGAACTCATGTTATTTCCTTCTAACCTACTTCTCTCTCTGGGTTCTCCATCTGGGAATGGTTACATCATTTTCATAGTTACTCAATCTAGGTAGCTTTATCTTTTCCCGCTTATTTGGTAGAGTGAGAGTCAATCATCAAGTCCTGTGGATGCAATGCAGCCTTCTAAGAATTCTCCAATCATTCCACTTACCATTAACCCACCATTTTAGTTAGTTCAGGTTGCTGTCATCCTTCACCTTGATTTTTGCAATGTGTCCTGCCTGGAGAGCCTGCACATCATTTTCCCTCTCCATCTCCTATATGCATCTGCTCAAAGAACCCTGCTTACCCTTAAGAATCCTTGAACACATGCTAATTTTCTATATCCTACTTTTAGAGTCCTAAGCTCCTTTTAGGACAAGGACTCTATATACTCAGCCCTGCAACAGTGTCCAGCATATAGCAAAAGCTAAATAAATGATTCTTGAATGTCTGAAACAGACTCACAATACTAGCCCTTAGAATGATATGATATACTATAGTAGACATAGTAAGACAGGAATCAGCAAAATGTCTTTATATATAAATGTTGAGATTATATATATATATATATATATACACACACACACATCTATATACAAACACAGATATATATATATACACACACATATGTATGATGGCTTAGAAACTTTTAAAACTGAATTCCCTTTTTTGCTTCCTTACCTCTGATTTTGAAAAATCCTACCTATTTTTCAAGATCTATTTCATTCCTTATCTTCTCCAGCTACTACCCATCAAACATACACCTGTCAATTCAGCACTGAATTATACACTAATTCAAAATCCCCTACATTATTCATAAAGCTCGCCTCATCAAAAAAGGGAAGGATATGCAGATGTTAGGATAGATCTACACCATATTGCTAATAGACACTATAAACAGAATGTAGTTCCACTTACCTCCTCCCCAAGCATTCATCACTGACATGTTTAATAATGTACTGTCTTATGAAGGTTATAATTAGATATTGTTTCTGTGAGTTTTGTCTCCCCATTAGATTTGCATTTTCCTGAAGGTAACAATCTTCATTCAACCAGTTTTATATTAACCAAGAACCCACAGTTCAAGCAGACATACAATACATATTTTTCCGACGTAAGTGTTTATGAGTTGTGCAATCATGCCGTGGTCTATACTTGAGT
This sequence comes from Tapirus indicus, assembly GCA_031878705.1. NCBI lineage: Eukaryota > Metazoa > Chordata > Mammalia > Perissodactyla > Tapiridae > Tapirus > Tapirus indicus. The sequence goes on from CM062917.1 coordinate 79,481,097, forward strand.
CAGACTTATGGAATGAGCTGTATTATGCCAGAATTTACTTTTATTTTATGCATCTAATATTTTTATACAATGTTCTTATACCTGGAGAGATCATAATCTAAATGACAATATTAAGGGAACAATGTACTCCTCTCCCTTAGGAACCTGGTTGGGGTGTGGAGAGGTTTCTCACTTCACATTGCTTTCTCATTATGCTCTGGAGATTGATTCTCATTTTGGTTCATCCAGGAGGGGACAACACTCCACACGTGAAAAGGCTGTACAGCCAAATTCAGGTCAGCAGCCAGAGCCATACAGGTATACATTTGTGGGCCTGCTCTTTGAAAATAAAGAAGGAAAGTCAGTCTGATGGGAAAAGTCACCTGTCTTACACTCCATCTCCCACATTGCTCAGGAGAGAAAAGTTTTCAAGTTTTCTATCAACAACTAAGCAGACTCAATCCACATACACATTATGTAGCTACCTCTCCCCAATAAAGACCTCTTTGCCAAAGAATAGAAATGATTGCCTTTTACTCTATGATTTCTAAAATTCTATTGTATTACATTATCATATAGCACCTCCAGGTGGCTAGAAGGTTCCAAGTTTCTAAATACTTAGAGAATAGAGTTGAGACTGCTGAATGAGATTTTGGCCATTTAAAGTGGAGAAGTGGAGGAGAGTCGAGGAGAGGGACTGCCTGAGACTGTGTCATGGCAGATGGCACAAACAGCTTGAGACCAAGGCTTGCAAACCCAAGGGTGTCTCGCTTGCCCTACTGTCTCCCAGGTCCCTGGCATCTCAAGGCTTGGCTCTGAGGCTTCAAGGCTGCGATGGAACCGCATAGTATGTCTGGCAGGAAGTAAAGTTTGACTCAGAAAAGTGGGAAAAGTTCTGATCTTTCCACGACAGCCTTGTCCTAGGCCCAGTCACTGTAACAAGCAAAGGAAAGAAAAGAATAATTACAGAGGTACTTTAGTTTTCTTCAGGATTCTCAGGAACAAACTCTTCAAATAGTTTATTAATGGTCTCCATTGCCTCGTAGGTATTAGATGATCCATGGATAGCATTTTTCAAAACACTTCTTCCAAATTGGGCTCGAATAGACTCTGGGGACAGTAGTTTTGCTTCATCTGGGTCTGTGGGACCCATTAATCGTCTCCAGTCTGAAACAGCATTCCACTTGGTCAGAACCATCACCATAGATGGACCCCTGCAAATAATAATGCTTTTAGAAGACCTGGGCTACTTACAACTGTAGAGATTGCATATCTGGCTAAAGAGAGAATGCCACAGCTTCATCCAGAGAACTCCTCTTTATTCTTTGTCCTTAGCAGTGTGATTTGTGCTTTTTTAAAATTTCTCCCTCTTCCAAAAGGTTTTTGTGCTAGAAGAGTGCTGTAGTCTAATTCTTGGGATATATGCCAGGCACTGTTCCAGGTACTTTCAATGTATCGATTATTTAGCCCTCACAACAAACCTATGAGGTAGGTACTGTTACTGTTATTATCCCTATTTTATAGATAAGGAGACCGAGACACATATTAGGTATATTGGCAAAGTGGGGATTTAAACAAGAGAGACTCTATACCTAATGTGAAGACCTAAAGAAACAGAGGAAGAAAAGAAGGAAGGAAGGAGCTCGAGGAAGATAGGGAGGAAAGGAAGGAAATAGAAAAAGAATGAACCCTAAATATTAACAGGGTGTCTTTTCATGAATGAAATTAGACTAAATGTGTTAATTAATTTTTATATTTGTCAAAGTTTCTACAATGAACATTCACTACTTTTAGAACTCAAATAACGATATATCAGAAACTTACTCAGATAACATTTCCAATATATCTTTATAAAATTCTTTTCCTTTTATCTTTGAATAAATTATGTCTGTTTGCTCTTCAGTTAGCAGCATTTCCTTCACCTGTGTTATATCAAATCCAGCCTCTTTAATGAGCTTCAAGATCTCCCCTAGGGAAAACAGAATGTGGTAATCCTGCAGATCGCCTCCACTTTTGCTCCATATTCAATTAGATTGAAGTAACTATGAAAATTAATAGTTTTACTTACATGCTCTGGTTTAAAAAACCAAAACTATGCTAAACTAAATTGAACTTAAAAAGCACCATATTGACATTCAGAAAACTTTAATATGTTAATGTAGATGTTCAGTCTCTGAGATCTACCTTTCCAGGAACCACCTGAAACATCTGGTGGATTATAGAAGGGGGAGAGGGGATCTGGTCCCACGCTAAAAGTGAAGACACGTTTTCATCTCCATGCAACAAATGCCAAGGAACTTCTTGCTAGATATGGATGGAAGGGGAGAGCCAATCTGAGCTCTTCTCCCTGAAGGAGGAGAGTACCACTGAGGAAATGAAATAAAGTAAATCTCATCAAAATCTCACCAACAGCCTAAACTTTGAGGGCTACATTCTAGAGAGGAAGGTGTTCATTGCATTATCCTTTCAACTTCTCTTTAGTTTGAAATTTTCACAAAATTTGGAGAAAAAATATATACATTAGCTTTTATTTTTAAATATTTACCTCTTTGTTGATGTGTCACATGAGGTTTAATCAATGCGAATGTGTTTTGAGGAGGAAAGAAATACTGGATTTCCCTTTCAGCAGTTTCTAATGAATCACTTCCATACAACTGGTTGATAGGCAAACTTTCCATTGCAAACTGTGCACATAAACTTTGAAAAAGAAGTCAAGTTAAAAACGGTTATAGTATAAGATAATATAATATAATATAGCATAACACTGTTTATATAAATTGTTCATAAGTTATGAAGAATAGCAACTCATCCCTGATCTAGGCATTGTGGGAAAGGGAGCAATTACAGAGTGGCTTGGGGCATGCTACCTCCTTCCAAGGAGGTAATAGTCTTTAGGAAGAAAGGACGTGAACATTTAAATAATCATGATAATGGATATTGACAGATAGCTGTGAAAGAAGCAGCTGATGCCCTGGGGCAGTGAAAAAGCACAGACTGTGGAATCCTGGTCACACTACTTGCTAGCTACGTGATATTGGGCAATTACTTCTCTGGGGTTTAGTTGTCTCAAATATAAATATGATAATAAAACCTGTTTGGGAGGGTGATTTTGAGGGTGTAATCAGGTGATGTATTTGAAATATATGGTGCATATTTAAACTCCCAAGAAATATTCCTTCCCCTTCTTTTACCACTAAATATTATCAAGCACTTGAGATGGCATTTATCTCTATACTGAAGATATCAAGTTATAAACATTGAATCCAGGAGACAGTGCAATGGAACCCTCCAGGTGAGAAAGTGCAGCAATAAAAGAGGAGCATACAGGACGGCTTTGTGTAAAGAGGCAGGAGTGGTCTTGATGTTGGGTTGGGTAGTTTATTTTGGTTCTGCTTCGTTTATGACAGATGACTATATTTCTCCCAAATCAATTGTTGTTCCTTGATGTTTTCTCAGTTGGCTTTTTTTCTGTATCTTTACCTATCTATGTATATTTCAGTAGTGGAGAAGCTCACCGTTCATTTTATTTTCTGTCCTTTACACACAGTCCTGAGCAACCAACCCACAAAATCCAGCCATGGTGAATAATACCCCTTTCTGTTAATAGACTAACATCACTGGAAACTTAGCCTTATTGCGTCTCTGGTTTCAGTGAGCCATTCAGATTTCCATTATGCCTTATCCAATTTGACCTTCCTACTCGGCCCTGAACTGTTCTCATACCTCTGATTTGAAAATACTTGCAGCCCAAAACTGTTGTAGCCTGTGATTGCCAGGGATGGGGGATTTGCAAGATGAATGACGAAAACAGCCCAAGCCAACCAATCAGCACTTACTCCATTCAATGCAGAGAACCAGCCCTCTCTTATGCTGTTAGATATGTTTATCGGAAAAAGTGTGTGTGAGAGGAGAAGGATGGGATAAAGGGAATAAAGGGTGAGAGGGAGGGGTTGCTGTATTTCTTTTTTATGCAAGTGACCATATTTCCAATTAATCAATGCATATACCCAAGTGCAGGAAAGGGAAGACCTCTGCTTAATGAGTTATTTCTAAATCAACCTGAAAGAGCTGGGTGGAGCCAAGAAAATTGGAAAGGGGGGACCAATAAAAAATAATGGTCAAGATTAGTTGTGAGCTTGTGGCAACACAGGGATCGTGAGGGCTCTGGATGAGAATCCTCACTATAATAGTGGGGTGGAGAGGGGAGTCACTGAGCGCCTTCACAGCCTCTCTGTGCTGGTGCACTACCTCCACACTTGGAACCACGATTTCTAGAACGGTGTGCTTACAGGCATAGGCCTTGTGTTGATAGGAATTCTTCTCTCTGATGCCATTGCATTCTATGCTGCATTTCATTAAGAGCTTCTATGACACTCTGCTCACACCACTTACTCAGTGTCCAATCCATATATCTCATATAACCCATGGTAATTGTTTGGCACAGGAGCAAAGACATAAGTGAATAGGGCTAAAAAAGGGGTAAAATAAATCCACTCAGGACAAGCCAGATTCCAGATATTCTACCCAAAAGAAAATATTCAGCTTTCATATAAGTGATCTTTCATAAGTACTGTTATTTATTGTGTCAACATGTATGTCAGGTTTACTGTGCCTGATAAAGCATCTCTATTCTTGCTCACTTGAAGGGAGGGCCTTTCTTCCACTGAACTGAATCCTACCCTGAAATCAGCACAAAGAATTCAAGCAAATTGCAGTTCAGTTTGTTTCCATCAGCTACACGCCAAGAATGGAGATGCATGAGATACTATCCCCATCCTACCAAGCACGACAGCTAAGATCAAAAAAATGTTTAAATAGTGCGCCCTATGTGCCAGGTAACATGCCAGGTGTTGAGCTGATTACCAAGTTTAGCTGATTTCTAAGATTCATCAGTAAATTAGCTAAATGTTCCCATCGAATTGTAGACTACATATTAAGTTAGTCATCATTGTCTTGAAACTCTTATGATTAACTGAAGAATCTGCAGCTGCCACCATACCTTTCTCAAAGGAATTTTTTCCTACATAGCGGATGGGGTGGATATTTCTGCCAAGAGATGACTTTTTGGCTAGATTATCCACCACTATCCATTACTTCCCAGCCCCAAACCAAGCATCCCACAAACTTCTCTTGCAAAGCCTTGGCCATATTCAGCCTGGCATTGGGCTGGGCCCTCCAGTCATAAGCAGTTCATGCCTTAGCCAGGTAAAATAACTTTCCTCAGAGCCTTCCTTGGACTAATGCTGTGGTTCCTGTACTCCATACCCAAAAAGGGATTAAAATGGCTCCCATGAAGAAAGTTTGGGACTCACGGTATGAATCCTACCTCTCTGGAAGATATTTTTTGGCTTCTTCAACATTGCTTGGTCCAATTAACTCTTTCCAGTGTTGTAAACCATTGTCTCTTAATAAAACAAGGGCTAAAGATGGACCACTGTTAGAAAAGAAAAAATAAAGTTAATAAAAGTATGGCTCAGTACTAATTATATATAGAAAATACAAGTGTATTTGTTAAATTGACTAAAAAAGTCAAATAATCCTTTTATCAAGAGTCTGAAATTCCGGTGTACTCTCAAGAGCATATCTAAAAAAGGATGGAAGCAGAGAAAGGAAGGGAACAGAAGGGCCTTGGTTCTGATGACGTTGTTCCTATCTTGTTCTCATGCTCCTGGTGATTTATATACCTTTGCTGGATTTCTGTCCCAGCTGCTATTTCACTTATTCTTCTAGAAACCTAACAGATTTCTACCTTCTCATTTCTCTCCTAGGACTAGTGATCTTTAGGATTACCAAAGCCCTTGAGAGTCAGTAAGGGCTGGACTTGATGTTACATACCCTCAATTTCTGGCATTCAACTCAACTGGATTCCAGCAACTTCCCCTTTCCATTGCTCTAATAACATTCTTGGAGAACTCAAGAAGATGGGCAGCTGAGCAGAGAATCAAGTGAGAGTGAGACTGGCAAAGAAGTAGACTCAGCACATGTTTACAGAATTGAGAGGTATGGCAACTTGAACAGGGCAGGGTTAAGAGATTTAAATGATTCAAAAATAAGTCAGACTGCTTTCTAAACCTGAAATCTACTTTACCTGGTCATGTTTTCTATAAGATTTTCAAAATAATCTTCATTTTCATATTTCTTGCACAGTGTTCGCGCTTCTTCTTCTGATAGTACTATTTGTCTTTGCATCAGTATTTTAAAGCCTTCATCTTGAATAATATCCAAAACATCCTCTAAATTAAAAGTCACATAATAAGTTTTGGTTATATTGGTTAGATCGTATACTGGTTATATTCAGAATGTATTATCATGAGTATAATGCATTTCATTCTCACATGAAATTTAAAAGTTTGCAAAAATAGCTTATTAGATTTTAATTTAAGGTGAACAATACTCTTAATATATCAAATTATGACGTGATTCTAATTTTTCATCACATAAGAATAATACACGCAGACACGGAGGTATCTCATTAGTAAACATTTTCTTCAGATGTACATACACGTATGTGTGTGTGTACAGACAGTAACCAAAATAACAAACCAACACAATTATGCAAGTATTTATAAATAATTTTTATATTCAATAGCCTTTATTTTGTTTGTCCTACTTGTGGAGAATCAAGTTGATTGGATATCCAAAAGTATTTCTCAACCTCCCTCTTTCTTGCCTACTTCCCACTGTAGAAGCCTAATATATACAATACTCACTTCTCTACCATTCCTTTTGGACAGTATGGCAATGTGGCCCAGATATGGCTGATGAGATATAAAGGACGTATACTGGGGATGCTTCTGAGAGAGGCAGCCAGGGAGAAGCTCTCTGCCCTACACCATCTTCTGCTTCCTGGTTTGGACATTTGAGGGACATGATGCTTGGAGCTGTGAGGTCATCTTTCAACAAAGGGAAAAACCAAAAGCACGAATGCTGACTCAGCCCAGACAGCAGCAAGCCCCTGATCAAGGCCAACAACACATCCTGACTGATATATTACCTCTCCCTTTTGGGGCATGAAGTAAAGTTAATAAACTAGAACTAAACAATCAATTGTCAGGAAAGAGTAAAACAAACAAGGAATCATACACATTAATATAGTTTAAGCAATAATTTGCTTCAGAACTACCTTATAGACAAGAGAAAGAAAAAGCAGAATATTTACATAGTTCTTGAAATTAAAAAAGGTGGAATTCTTAGAGGAGACTGAAATGATTTTTTTAATTTTTGCATTACTAAATTAAAAAAATATATTTCTCATGTGAGAGTATCTAACGGCAACAGTTTAAAAAGTGACAACTAATCCTCAAAACATTTGCATAGGATGACTTCTTGTAATGACTCATGAGAAAAGTTAAGGAAAAATATTTGGAGAAGATAAATCTCCATAAAGCTCAAGAAACTAGCCTTAATGGCAGAGTGGGTGGATTGATGTCCTCGAGAATGCTCTCCTTAGTTTGCACTCTCTCAATTAGGTGATCACAAGAATTATAATCCAGGCACATAGAGGGTTCTCAGTATCCAACTACTAAAGTGAAAAAGCACCGGAAGTACCATTGTTCGCAAAATGGTAATGAGTTCCTTTGACCTCACCACTAGAGGAATAATTTACACTTCAAAGTCTGACATAGAGAGATATGATAGATATAATAATGAGTACTTTATTTTGTTGCAGTGTCCGTGAGGATTTTCAGACATCATCTCAAGTATTCCAGTGAAGCCATTTGATGCACATACGCAGTGATAGGTATGGAAATGCAGAGAATTCCTGGTCCTAAGTAAAGCACCTAGTAGTTGCATGGACATTTCATGGAATAACCTCATCCATAAAAATCATACTTCAAAGCCCAGAGCACCTTGGTATCTTACTTCTCGTCAATCACGACAAATTGCTAAGTAAGGTGGCTAGGAATCAAATCAATGTGTACAAATCAGTTAATTCTTATGTGTCTGTACAATCTCGAAAAAAACTGAGCAAAAAGAAAGGGAAAAAATTCTATAAGTATCTAAATGAAACAAACAACAAAAACTGAATTATCTACAAAGGAACAAAAACCAGGTCAGAGCAGATTTTTTCTCTGCAATACAAAAGGCCAAAAGTCAGTGGATCAAAGTCTATAGGTTTGGGGATGGGGGAGTTACAAAAAAAAATTTGTATAGTCATGTAAGTTTTCTTTCACATGTAAAGGTAATAGAAAGACATTCTCAGATATGGAAGGGCTCAGAAAACAAAATAACTAAGTACATATCTTTTTTAAAACTGTACTTAAATATATGCTTCAGATAACTGAGAAATAAAATAAATTAAGAGATTAAATAGTGAGAAATTAATGGAGCTAAAGAATGTGGAAAGCATGAAAACCAGTTTACATATGAAAAATTCTAAATAAATACGTCTGTTGTAAAGCTGATTATAAACAAAATGTAAATTGTGAAATATCATCAAAAGATAAGATGTAGAGTACAAGTAACTTAACAACCACCATCTGTAATAAAACTTCAAACAACATTAACAAAAAACAAAGGGCACAGAAATCAGAAGTGGGGTGGGGCTGAGACTGGGGAAAGGAATAAAACTCTGCTAAACCCAAAATTCCTTCCTGTGTGATGGAGACTTTGGGGGATAACTCCATTTTCAGGAGGTTTCTTTGTTTTGATTTTTTCTTTTTCCCTCTCCTGGCCCTGCCCCGAGGTAACCCCAGCCATGAAATTGTACTCCAGACGTATCAGAGGCCCTGCAGACACCTAAAACTCTGAGAAAAAAATCCTTCCCTTTGACCAGTAAAACTGGGAAGAGGAACCTCTGTGGCCTGAACAGTGTGGGAGAAACACTGTTAATTTTTTCTCTCCCACTTTTTTCTCACCACTCCACCCTGGAGGCATCTCTTTTAGAGCAGGTCTGCTGGCAACAAATTCTATTAGTTTTCTTTCATCTGAAGGTCTTCAGGTAGAAGGAAAATGAGATCAGAGTTTTATTATTATGTACCTGAGCATACTTTTCTTTGAGCTTATGGTTGAGTTTGGGGTTCATTGAAATCTTGAATCTGTAAATCAATGTCTTCCACCACAGTGAAGGAATGCCAAAATAGAGACCACAAAAGGAAGATTCAGTCTTAACATGAAACTAAAACAATAGAAATGATCCATTCAGAACTACACAAAGAAAGAAAAATTGAAAGTGAGAAGAGCCTCAGGAAACTGGGGGACAATATCAAAAGATCTAACATGCTTATCTTTGGAATCCCAGTGATGAAGATTTTAAAGAACTTAAGAGAAGGAAAATATTTTATTATATTCACCCAGATATTTACTATTACCCCTTTCTGAAGTTCCAAGTCGACTTTGTTTTCATTCCTGAAGGATATATTTACTGGTATAGAATTCTGGTTGATAGTTATTTTCCTTTAGCGCTTTACTTTCCTATATACCAGCAATGAACATTGGAATTTGACATTTAAAACAATACCAATTAGGGGCCTGCCCAGTGGCGCAGCTGGTTAGTTCGCGCTTTGGCAGCCTGGGTTTGGGGGCACCCGTCAAAGCACTGCTTGCCAGCCATGCCGTGGCGGCGTCCCATATAAAGTCGAGGAAGATGGGCATGGATGTTAGCCCAGGGCCAGGCTTTCTCAGCAAAAAGAGGAGGATTGGCAATGGATGTCAGCTCAGGGCTAGTCTTCCTCACAAAAAAAATAAAAAATAACACAATACCATTTACATTAGCACAAAAAATGAAATACATGGGTAAAAATCTAAAAAAATATGTACAGGATCTAAATGAGGAAAACTACAAAACTCTGGTGAAAGGAATCAAAGACCTAAATAAATGGAAATATATTCATTATTCATGGATAGGAAGACTCAATATTGTTAAGATGTCAACTCTTCCCAACTTGACGTCTAGATCTACACAATCCCAGTCAAAAGCCCAGCAAGTTTTTTGTGGAGATGGGTACTGAAAAACTGATTGTAAAGTTTACATGGGAAGCAAAAGACCCAGAATGGCCAACGCAGTATTGAAGGAGAATGTTGGAGGACTGACATTACCCACTTCAAGACTTAACTATAAAGCTACAGTAATCGAGAGAGCGTGGAATTGGTGAGCATAGACACATCAGATCAATGGAACAGAATAGAGAACCCAGAAAAAGATGCACACAAATACAGTCAACTGATCTGTGACAAATAAGTAAAGGCAGTACAGGGGAGCAATGATAGTCTTTTCAACAAATGATATAGGAATATCTGGACGTCCATATGCAAAAAAGTAATCTAGACACAGACCTTATACCTTTCACAAAAATTAACTCGAATGGATTACAGATTTAAATGTAAAATACAAAACTTTAAACTTCCTAGAAGATAACAAAGGAGGAAATCTAGGTGACTTTGGGTTTGGCAATGATTTTTTGGATACAATAGTAAAAGAACAATCCCAAAAGAAAAAAATTGATAAGTTGGAGTATATAAAAAAAAACTTTTTTGTGAAAGTTTAAAAACCACAGAGACAAAAACCTGGAAAAATATTTGCAAACCACACATATATAAAGGACTTGTATTCAAAATATACAAAAAATTCTTATAACTAAACAATAAGTAGACAAACAATTAAGAAATGGGCAAAAGATCTGAAGAAACACCCTACCAAAGAATATAGAGATGACAAGTTAGCATATGAAAAGATGCTTAGCATGATATGTTATTTTTTTTTAGTGCCGTGGAGTCCATTCCAACTCCTAATGACCCTGTGTACAGCAAAGCAGAACCCTGCCTAGTTTTTTTTGCACCAGCCTCTCACCTTCCAGAGCTATATCAGACAATGCTCTGCTGCTATTCACAGGGTTTTTGTGGCCACATCCCTTCAGAAGTGGGTGGCCAGGTCCTTCTTTCTAGTCTGTCTAATCTGGAAGCTCCACTAAAACTTGTCCACCATGATTGACGCTGATGGTATTTGAAATATCGGTGGCATAGCTTTTAGCATCACAGCAACATGCAGCTATCACAGGATGACAACCGAGAGACAGGTGGTGTGGTTCCCTGACTGGGAAATGAACCCTGGTCACAGAAGTGAGAGCGCTGAATCAACCACTAGACCCTCAGGGCTGCCTATGTCATTAGGGAATTGTCAACTAAGACAACAATGAGATAACATTATATACCTATTAGAATAGAAAAATATCTAAAATACCAAATGTTGGCGAGAATGTAGAGCAACAGGAACTCTCATTCATTGCTGTTAGGAATGGAAAATGGTACAGCCACTTTCGAAGGCATTTTGGCAGTGTCTTACAAAGCTAAACATTGTTTAACCATGTGATCCAGTAATCATAAGGTATTTACCCAACTGAGTTGAAAACTATGTCCACACACGCACAAATTGCATATGAATGCCTATAGCAGCCTTACTCATAATAGTCCAAACTGGAAGCAATCAAGATGTACTTTAATAAGTAACTGGATAAATTTTGGTACATCCATGCAATGGAATTAATAGTAATTAAAAAGAAATGATCTATCAAGCTACAAAAAAACCATGAATGAGTCTTAAATGTATATTGTTAAGTGAAAGAAATCAGTCTGAAAAAGCTACATAATTCCAACTGTATGACATTCTGGAAAATGCAAAACTGTAGACACCACAAAGATCAGTGATTGTCAGAGATTAGAAGGGAGGAAGGGAAAGATGAAAAAGTAAAGCACAAGGGATTTTTTTATGGCAGTGATTCTATTCTGTATGATATGTACAGGTGATATATGACATTATCCACTTGTCAAAACCCAGAGAATGTACAAAACAAAGAGTGAACCTTAATGTAAACTATAGATTTTAGTTAATAACAATGTATCAACATCAGTTCATTAATTGTAAAAATGTATCACAATAATATAAGATGTTAATAGGAGAAACTGTTGGGGGGCAAGCATATGAGAACTCTGTACTATCTTTCCTAATTTTTCTAAAACTGTTCTAAAATATAAAGTCTATTCATTTAAAAATATGTATATATTTTTTAAAAGGTAAACAAAACAAAACAGAACTTTCCAAAGAAGAAAACTCATAGGCCCAGATAGTTTCACTGGTAAATTCCAGTAAACATTTAAGAAAGATGTAATATCAATTCCACACTATGTCTTCCAGAAAATATGAGTGACTACTTTCGTCTCATTTTGTAAGGCCTGCATTACCCTGACACCAAAACCAGATACAGACATTACAAGAAAAGAAAACAAATATCCCTCATGAATATAAACACAAAAGTCCTTAACAAAATATTAAAAAATCAAATCCAGCAATATGTAAAAAGGACAATACACAACAACCAAGTGTGGTTTATCTGGAGAATGCAAGGCCAGTTCAACATTCAAAAACCCAAGTAATTGCCATATTATCAAACTCAAGAAGAAAAAAAAAGTAATCATATCAGTAGATACAGAAAAAATATTTGAGGCAATACAACATCCATTCACGATAAAAAACTTTCCCCAGACTGGGAATAGGTGAAAATTTCTTTAATCTGATATAGTGCATATACAGCTAACACTATACTTAAAGACTGAATGCTTTTGTTATAAGATCAGGAACAAGGCAAGTGTGTCTACTCTGACCTCTCCTATTCAACATCACACAGGAGCTTCTAGCTAGTCCAGTAAGGCAAGCAAAAGAAATAAAAAGCATACAGATTGGAAAGGAAGAAGTAATTTCAATTTGCAGGTGATATTATTGTCTACATCAACGGTTCTCAGCTGACAGATTTTGTCCCCCAAGGGTGAATTTGACAATGGGTGGAGACACTTTTGGTTGTCACAACTGGCAGTGAGGGGGGATGCTACTGGCCTCTGGTGAGTAGAGGCCACAGATGTTGATAAACATTTTACAACAAAGAATTATCTAGCCCCAAATGTAAGTAGGTCTGAGGTTGAGAAACCCCGATATACATAAAAGTTCCCAAGGAATCTACATCAAAGCTTCTAGAACTAGGTGAGTTCAGCAAGTTAGAGAATACAAGGTCAATATACAAATATCAATTGTATTTCCATACACTAGGTTTAAAAAAGAATTAATAGTGTGAATTTATGATTTGTGCTTACTCTGCCATATTCACTCCGCTATGTGAATATGGGATGAAGTTCAAAATAACTAGCACCTTTCCAGTGCCAGCTACTTTATTTATGTTTTCCCATTTTAACCTTCTGAATTTTACACATAAAGAAATAGACTTGGTAAAATATCTTGTTCAAATCACAATTATTAGTGAGGGGTTGAACCAAGCTTTGAATTAAGGCATTTCAGACATGAAAGCTTCTAATCTTTATTATGTAATAAATTCCTACCATGATAAAATCCACTCTTAACAAGTTCACAGATTAGAAAATGCTTTGTAAATTCTTTTTTTTTTTTTTTTTTTGATGAGGATGATTAGCCCTGAGTTAACATCTATTGCCAATCCTCCTCTTTTTGCTGAGGAAGATTGGCCCTGGGCCAACATCCTTGCCTATCTTCCTCCACTCATATGTGGGACGCCTGCCACAGCATGGCTTGATAAGTGGTGTGTAGGTCTGCACCTGGGATCCAAACCTGCGAACCCCAGGCTGCAGAAGCAGAGCGGACGAACCCAACCACTATGCCACCGGGCCGACCCCACTTTGTAAATTCTTTTAACTTCAAAAATTTTTATTCTTTATTATTGAGAATTTAGTAAATTAATATTAACTAAATTTCTTACTTCAGGTGCTTTTTCTTTGATGTTAAATTTTTTAATAATATCTTGTAATTATACTACAGCTTATTCAAATCACATGTAGATAATACTTAATTTGTGCTTTGCTTCTTACCTTTCCTTTGGTGAAAGAGATCTGGTCGAAGTAATGCCAGGATCTTTTCTAATTTTATGTTTTTCATATTTTTAAAATTAGGGAAGAAGATATCAATAAACTTATTAACATTTGTTATAGTCTCTTCAACATCACAAAACTGAGAAATATGTTGTCTTTCCATATATTCTTGTAAACTGTTGAAATCCAAAATATAACTTAAGATTATTATAAAGTGAAGTTTAATAACCATGCCAGAAAACTAAAAATGATAATATGTTCACAAATAACTTGGAGCTTAGTAAAACAAAAATTGAATTTCACATAAAGGTAAGTTGTATCTTTCTATCACATCAAAGAATATGTATTTAATTAAACTTTTTATCGAACCACTCCAAAAATTGATTACATGAAATCATCTACATTTGACTTCATGAGAGTGTAAAGAAAGACCAAGGTAAAATACTTCTAAAAATTTTTCCTTTCCTCCATGAAAAGCTTTCCAGATAGTTTCTATTTTTCCTTTTAATTTTATGTTTGAATCAAGGGTTATTTAGGAGCACATTTCATATTTTCAAATAGATAAGACATTTCAGTCATCTTTTTCTTGTTTATTTCCAATTTTATTAGATTATAATCAGCAAATGTGTGTGGAAACATCTTAATTTTTAAAAATTTGTTAAGGTTTTCTTTGTGAACAAAGAAAGTTTATTTGTAGGGTTTAAGGTTATATATATTAATATTGTAAAGATCATTTTATATTGATATACATATATTGTATATCATTTTACTGGTTTACTATACATCTACTACTATATCTATCTACTACTATCTACTATATATCTACTACAGCCCCCACACACGTGGGGGGATGAGAGACTGAGAGAGGGTGACAGAGAACAAATGTGACAAAAAGTTCACTGTTGGTGAATGTAGATAAAGGTATAAATGGGAGTTCATTATCTTTGTCTTGCAACTTTTCTATCAATTTAGTTTTTTTCAAAATAAAAAGTTTTTAAAACTTCACTCATTTATATTCTATTTAGAAGAAACACACAAAGGAAAAGGAAAATAAAGAGATGGCAAGAAAATTAAGCATTAGAATTGAACATTAAAAATGCTAAACTTGTTAAAGAAGGACATGATGTAAAAGGCAACATTTATGAAAAAGATATAGTAGTCAAAATATTTATGCCCGAAGCAACATAACAGTTAAATGCATAAAAATAAAAGTATTAGAAAAATAAAGAGAACTGGATAAAAATACCTTTGTGATGAGAGATCTCAATACACAGCTTGCAGACAAAAATAAGCAAGGATATAAAGGAATGGAAAATACATATTCAATAAACTGTATACAGTAAATGATCTATACAATATGCATGTATATTGTATATCAATATAAAATGATATATGGTTTTTTAGTAGATTTATCTGTAGGTATATCACTTGTGGTTTACTATAATGGTTTTGATTTAGTTTTTTTTTTTTTTACCTTACCCTGGTAATCTCTGTATTTAATGGGATAGTTAATCTTTTTATATTTAGTATAATAGCCATATACTTAACTATATTCCTTCCATCTTACTTTATATATACTACTTATTTTAAATTGTAGTTTCTTCTTTTTTTCTCTCCCTTATTTTGCTAGTCTGAGCAAGCTGCTATTCATTCCATGTTTTCCCCTTGATAATGTGGAAGTTCTACCATACTCATCCACTGCACTAAAGTTTACCATCTTTTCCCTGCTTCTGTAATCAAACAGATATGTTCCAGATATGTTTCTTGCATTCTGGCACACTATTTCCCAACTTTAACATTCAATTCATCTCCCCTTTCTCAAACTTAAGAAAGAGCCTTAAAATACTTTGTTACCTTCTTCATCGCATCTCTCCTTTCTCCTCTCAGACGTTTGCACTATTTTGCCACACATACTCAGCAACTCCTAGGTTTTGTTGAGACAGTTTAGAATCTATCAGCATTGTCTTCTATTTCAAGACTCCTTCATTAGCTATTATATTGTATAACCCAGAACTATGTAATGTGTGTATGTGTACCTATGTATGTGTGTGTGTGTGTACATGTGTGTATTGATAGATTCCAAGGTTCACTGATAAAAACTGTTTCCCTTCTCTTTCTTCCCCCTTGTTGAGATGTCTCTTTTCATTTTTCGTTTGGTCTAGTCTTTCCTCAAATATTTTCCATAGAAGGGGTATATAGGAGATATATTCCTGAGCATGCCCTTGAACATCTTCCTTTGCTCCACCAGTTTATGATATCCTGGCTTCATTAAGAATGCAGGGGTGGGAGTCTTTTTCTCTCAGTAGGCTGATGACAAGTCCATGTCAATCAGAGATATTTTCCTTTGTAAGTAACCTGTTCTCTGATGCTGCAGATGTGGAGTTGGCAGAAGGGGTCCCCCTAAAGTGTAAGTCACTAGGGGGTGCACTGTTGGTAGAGAAATTTTAAACGAATAATAAAACCAACTAAGTCGGGCAACTTTTTATCATCATCTTGCACCAGCAATTCTAAGCAATGTGATAAAATACTCCTCAAAAAAGTATTTTGTTCATCTGCATTCTAAACAATTCCTGTGGTTAGTGTTGAATTTTAATAATATATATGTAGGCTTCAAATTAGTACACTTTTATTACTTACCTTTAATAAACAGCATACTCTACATTGTACTCTACATGGAAGAATCAATCCTAAAATAACAAAGCTATTGGCAGTATTGCAATTCCTAGAATTTATTGTGAAGGAGGAGTTTTATGTATCTGTGTATTAAACGTGAATATACAGTGAAGATCAGTTTGAGAATGTCATTGACAGAGCCTCAAAAACTAAAGCTTACAAACAAAAACTGTACTTCACACAATAGATATAGGTATGCATGTTTTTTTCCTTTGTTAAAAAACACATTAATACAATTAAATATTATTAACCTATTACTTGTTTCATTTTCAGTCTTGTAATGTTTATTTTTATTTTTTGCTTGTATGCTCAGTTTTCACTATGTTTCTTTTCTAGCCATTATTATTTGTCTCATTCAGTAATTAATATTTAAAATAATATTGTCACATAGAGCAGAGGGGTGTTAAGAAAATTATCTGCTCTGGGTTTCAAATATATTAAGTACACCACAGCCTGTTCTTTCCGTCTGGAAATGGTGGACAATGTTTTTCACAGAATATTCCTGTATCTGTGTTTTTTCGCATCAATCAAGGCTGGACCACTGTTAGCACTTTCAGTTGGTAGATAAATGTGTTTCTTCATTCCAGGAAATTTTTTTCCCTATTATTTGTTGAGTTACAGGTTGTCTACCTGCTCTTTCTTCTCTGTATGGAATTTCTCTTATTAGCACATTGGTCTCCCCAGCATAGTCTCCAGATTGCTTATGTCTCTCATGATGTCAGTCTCATTTTTTTTCTGTACTTTGAGCTATTTCTTGCATCTGATTTTCCAAGTCATTAATTCAAGTCTCAAATGATTATCATGCCCTCTAATTCTCCACTGAATTTATAGTTCAAATTACAATTTTTATCATTCAAATTTAAAAGTCTTGTTTTTATGTGAATGTAGCACTTGGATCTCAAGTATTATTATTATTACTAATATTTCATTTAAAGATTTTTCTGTCTCTAGCAGTTATTTTTCACTGAGCTTGTGTTTTGATTTTTGAGATCTTCCCTCCTCTGGCTGCTAGGCTCTCTTAGGTGGGTAGTCATTTTTCTTTGTTGGCTCGTTGGGGTTTACGTCTGGTTTTTGGTGTGTTAAGTGCTGTAAACCCTGTAGCTGGAAGGCAAAGTGGCCTCTGGGTTAGAAGCCTGAGCTGTAGAAGCCAGTAGACAATCATTCCCCTGCAAGAACAATTGGAAAAAGCCCTCAGAAAACTGGACTTCAAGGCCAAGGAATTTAGTAATCCTGCCCAGCTCTGTCTTGGACTTTAGGAGTCAGGAAGGCCCAGTGAAGTCCAATATCACCCTTGCCCTTGGGAATCACCAGTCCATGTTGGTTCTTCCCAAGGTCAGTGGTTGTCTCCAAGTTCTTGCTGGCTGAGTCTGAGCTCAGGCGCTCCCCGAGCTCTCGGTGGAGAAAGCACCACACCATCCTCACCTTCTCTTTAGTTGGGGACCTACACACAGCTCCAAGCCTCACCTATGGCCAGCTGCTTATCAGTGCGGTTTCCCTTTGATTCAGAGGGGGCAAGAAAGATCTGGAGATGGGAGTACAGAGTAAAGATGTAGAATTCAGACTGCTCTGATCCCAGAAACACCTTTAAAGATTATTTTAGGAATTGCATCTATTATCTTTAATTAAAATGAGAATTTCATAAAAGAGAAAACTAGCTCTCTACAGCTATGACATGTATAGGGATAAATAGGTCACCAAGAATAGAATAGACACTTTCTATGGACAGAAATACAATATATTATAGGAGGTAGGAACTATCATCTTCACATGGTCATAAAGATTTGAAGCTGAAAGGGACCTTAGAGACCACCTAATTTTTCCCCATCTTTGTATCCCCAGTACTGGCACATAGTAGGACTTTAATAAATAGTATATAAATTAAAGGATGTGTAACAGAATGAATGAATGAGTGAAGACTCTGCCAGTAACTACTTATTTGACTCTGGGCTATGTAGCTAACTGATCCACACAATGACTTTTCTGCACAATGACTGGAAAGCAAAGATAAACGACATCATCCTTTGCATTCTGAATACACAAGCTGATTAAAGAGACAGACATGTCAACAGATAATATAAATAATGTGATAAAAGGCCATCATGAAGGAATCTGGAATCTGGATGAAAAACGTGGGTGCCTGTGTCTTGTTTTCCTGGTTCTCCCTCCCTCCTCCCAGCCACTGGATCAAGTTTGCCATCGCTGGCATGGAGAAATTTTTCCCACACCATGAGGGTTCACAAACTGTGAGTGTTTTTCTCGGCAGGGATAACCAAGCTGACAAAGACCTGGGGCTCTGCTGTCCTGGACGTGTCTCATGTTCACGGAAGGGGCCACCTATCACTCCCAGTCTAATTCCTCTGCTTTTAACTTCCCTTCTGCCTCACCCCTCATCCCCCACCACCCAGAGAGGAAGGTGAGCAGGTTTTCAGGTGGGGGCAGGGTGGCAAAAAAGAGTTAAAATGAATAAATGTCTAAATTACTCGTGAGAGTTTTTGTCCTTCATACTTTAGGCTCTGGATCTACTGAAAAGATGGCAGGTGGGAGTGCCCAGCTCCTGTCTGGCCTGCCTCCAGAACAAGAGGTGTAAAAACAATCCCCAGACAAAGACGCTCCCTCCTCCATGCTGCCTGCTTGTGGCCATTGCTTGGGATAAACATGGGCCAAAGCCAAAAGGAATCTCTAAGTTTGACAGAAAATACTGCAGACTTTGCCAAAGCAAGATTAACACATCTTACTCTGCCCCTACCCCGCCAACTGCCTCAGCTGCTCATCTTATGCTGTGGGTGTTGAACAGTTGGAGACAACAGCTTTTCAAAGTTGGATGTAATGGAGAAGCACCTGAACAACAGCACCAGTGGAACACTGGCTTCTCTTATGCCAGGTGCATTCATGAGTGTTCCACAGAACACCTTTTTTTAAATGGCTCAAAAATTCTGGCATCTTTTTGAGCCCAACAGTTCCCACTCAAACCTTCCCTCTGCCCACTGATTATCATTCCCCCTAAAACTCTGAAAGTAACAACTACTGTTTACAAAGCCCTTTGTCAGCAGTTGATTTACCTTATGAGTCCCCCTTTCCCACTCAAAACTTGGAATTAATGATATTAGGGTCCCCCTGCTACCTAAAAAGCATGGCATCACTAGGAACCAGCAGATGTAGCCACTCAAGAAAAGCCACTACAATTCATTAATAAGACAACAAGGAAAGTTCTGGAGATATCTAGACAGAAAATGCAATGGAGATGGGCTTCCCAGCAGGGGGAGCCACACATCATGAAGTCTCAAGACTCAGCTACTCTCAATATGTTCCTGCTCACCCACCTTTCTGTCAGGCACAGCTGTGATAACTACTGTGTTCAACTCTGGATTTTCTGAGTCTTCAGAGGAATAAAAGGCCCAAATGAAGTGCATAAAACCAACATTTTGCAAATTACTTATATTTATTTTCAAACATTTTAAAACCCATTGACAAAAATATGCAACTATTTAGTTCTCAGTTATAATCACTAACTGCCTTAAGCAACAGGGCAGAGTACACTTGATGTCTTTAGGACAGAGGGAAGGTGGAAGAGGAATGTGGGGAAAGAAGAGAGAAGATGGGGTTGCGAGGGATTATGCGTGGTCCCTATCTACCCCTGGAGCCCCAGGCCATGAGGCCAGACTGGTGTGCCCAGCTTTACAAAGTCAAACAGGTAAAATTCTTCCCTTTCTAATTCTCTTGACATAAACTTTCAGGGCAATCCCAGCTTTGCTGAATATACAGTATTTTAGATCGACTGGAAGAAATACATGTGGCTTCAACATAAAAAGGTTTGTCTACAGATTTTGAGATATTTGGACATTATTGTTATTATTGGATATTACACTTCATTACATAGTAATACATTGTAAATTTTCTGGTCTCAAGCTACCTGTCCCGTTTCGTCTTCACTGTGGCCATCTCATGTTGATCCTCAGATGATTCCCTAGATTCAGTCTCAGGATTAAGTTCAGTTTCTCCCCAGGGAGGCTGTTGCTCATTTCCTTGAGATATAACTAGAATATGACTTAGGCCACTTGTCATAAAAAGGACAAAATCTTCAAAGTCAGGCTAAAAAGTAAAATGATAAACCGTTTACTTTAGGCTTCTGAAAGGCATAGACCAAAATGGTGGCCACTACCCAAGTCAAGTGACATCTTCCCCTTCATGATCATGGGCAAGGGAATGTTATTCTTATAAACCTTTTGTTATAAACAAATCTTTGAAGGATAGAAGTTTACAGCTAGCAGGGATTGATGTTAAAGATAGTCTAATAACTATTCTCAAACTTTAGGATGCTTCCAAATCATCTGGTAGGCTTGTTAAAACAGATTTCTGGAGTCCAATTCCAGAGTTTATGATTCAGCAGATTTAGGGTGGGACCTAGAATTGGATTTTCTCAAAACTTCCCAGAAGACACTGATGCAGCTGGTCCAACCCTTTCCTTTTACAAATGTGGAAGCTGGGGACGAGAGAGATGGTTTGAGTGGTACAGCTGGCCTTAAAATGTACTGTCCAGTAGAACTTTCTGTGACAACAAACATGTTCTTCTGTGTTCTCCAAGACATGTAGCCACATGCAGCTACTGAGTACTTGAAATGTGGCTAGTGCAACTAAGACTCTAGATTTTTCATTTTATTTAATTTAATGAATTTAAATTCAAATGGCCACATGTATCTAATGGCTACCATATTGGACAGTGCATTTCTAGAAGCTACTTCTCCTGATCCACAAGCCAGTGTACTTTCCAATACACAGCACTGCCTTTAATATCTTTCCCCAGGCAAAGAAGAATTTAAAAAATAGCTCGAGAGAAAAGCCTTTAGGGAAAAAGGAGTAAAGCTTGCCTGTGAAGTTTAAGACAAGGAGGCTTAAGGTGGGATAAAAATCTATAGGAAAGGCCTGGATATTCACTTCCAGAGGGCTGATGCAGGGAGTCTTAGAAGACATAAAATAACGAGGTCTTCTCTCCAACAAAACACAGTCAGACTATCCACTTTTGCTCAGCTGCCATTATTTCTACCAGAGTTTTCTCCATAGTGGCCATCTTTGGCATTACCATGATATGGACATCAACAGGACATTTGGAGCTGATTTGATTGGTCAGCCTTATTCATTTGCTTTTCTATAATGAGAATCTAAAACTTATAGGAATCCACTATATTTGAAAATACAGTGTTTTTTTTTTTTCAACTTTCTTACCTGGTCTGCTATTCGACTATAGAAGTCCCTTACTTGTTCTTCAGTGAGCACTCTCTTATCCTCTGCTTCTACGACAAATCCTGCCTTGATAATCTTCAATTAGAGCGTAAGGTTAGATCCAGACATGTTATGGGACCACATGTAAAACAAGTCAAGGACATTCGTTTCCTGGGCTTAACAAACCACTCAGATTTGAATTCATTTCATGTAAAGACCTCAGCACGATCCATAGGGCACTAGGTTTGAAGAAGCTCAAAAATAGATAAACAAAGAAGGCCATTTTCATGCCCCTTGGTATTTAAGTTTTCAAGACTTGAACCAGAGACTCCACAATATTTCTATTATATAAGTAAACTGTCTCAAAAATGTGAAAAAACTAACCGAATTCCAAGGAAAGATATAACAGCTTTCTGAATCATTTGCAAAGGCATGAATTTACAAGCACTTCCTAACCATCTATTTTCAAAATTGTTTTAACTTTCTTTTTTTTTTAAGGCTTTACTTTGTTATAAGACTATCTCATAATCTAATCTACATTACTCTTATAGTAACAAAAATATCCAAATGATCGGGAAGAATAGGATTTAAGATTTAGCCATGCTTTACTTGTCTTAAAGAAAATTAAATTTAACAACAAATTTAGTTCACATTACACTAAAGTATAATAAAATGTAACAAACAGAAGTTCTGATGTGAATATGACAAGCCCAATGAGGTACTAAACAATTCAGTATAAGAGTAATCTGTGTTCAAAGCAACTCAGTAGTTACATTAAACAATACCAATCATTTGAGCTCACTTTGGTTTGGGAGGACCTAGGACCAGGTACGTTCTCCTAGTATGAAAGCAGACAATGCACTGGTTCCACTGGCTTTGTGGACATGGCAGAGCATTACTTATGTATTAGTGACCCTACTCCTGACTGACATTCCAATTTGAACACTTTCTAAATACTCAAATCAGGCCTTTGTTAAGTTACTTAGTGCCTGACAACAGAAAATAAAATCCAAGCAACATTTAAACTTAATAACTTCTCCTTTACTATAGTTGAAAAATGCAATGTGTTCATTTTCTTTTTATTCAAAACATTTTTTATTTTTTCTATCCTCTTTGTATTCCAGAGAGGTGAGTTATTTAGTAGATTGTCATAATTTACGTCTCTGAAATGTCATTTACTATGTCAAAACAAAAATATTAGGATGAACTGATGATTAATAGTATTGCCTCAACTAAAAACACTATACAATTTTGAAAATCTTCACCATCAAAGCTATTAAACCATACTCGAATAAGGAACAGTAAACCATTGGCATGTGATATTATTTTGGA
The DNA here is from genome assembly GCA_031878705.1 of Tapirus indicus. Lineage (NCBI taxonomy): Eukaryota > Metazoa > Chordata > Mammalia > Perissodactyla > Tapiridae > Tapirus > Tapirus indicus. The sequence goes on from CM062917.1 coordinate 79,504,122, forward strand.
GAAGTTTATAAAGGATGAGCAATATATAGGGGACTGGGGTACAGTTTGGTGTCCTCCTCCAACATACACACCAGAATCTGAAAAAAAAGAAGTCTGTTTTTATACAGTAATAGTAATTAAGTCAACTCGTAATTGGAAAAGAGAGCATGCGTACCATGACCCGTGGACGAGGAGAAGTTCATCAAGAGACATCAACCCCTCCTGACCTAGCTCCCCATGGGATCTCCACTAGTGCACATGCAACATTCTTTCAAATTTCAATATAATCTTGTTTCAACACAAAGTCATTGTTCAGGCTTCAGCAAACTACAGCGAGCAGGCAAAATCTGGCCTACCACCAGTTTTTGGAAATAAAGCTTATCCCACAAACCTGAAAATCATTACTATCTGGCCCTTTACAGAGAAAGTCTGCTGACCTTTGGATGAGAATGCAATTTTCCTCTAAAAGAATTTTTATCTCGGCTCTAAAGCAAAACGTTAAATGCTTCCTTAAACTATCATGTATCTGAAAAGGACCATACATTTGTGACAACATACAGGGAATAAGGCAAGCCAATAGGAGCTTATAACAAGTCTGCATTGCTAATAACTATAAACAAAGAACATCTGTCACAATTCAATATGAGAACTATAACTTTTATCATTTATATTGGATGCTGATAGAGCAGAGTTATTTAAATAACGATGCTTGAGTACTTGTAGCCTTTGTGAAGACAAAGACATTCAAAGCCTTTAGAGGTACCTAGCACCACAAGTTCATTATGTTCTATTTTGCTCTATATTATAAGCTTGTCTCTAAATTGACAATTAAGGGGTTGTTATTTTGCAATTAATTTAAACTATTGTTGGGAAATATTACTTACTTTTTCTTTAATTTCCATATCTTTTCTAGTAATCACAGCATCGGGTTTGATAATAGCAATACTGTATTGTTGTTCTAGGGGAAAAAATAGAAGAATTTCATTTTGGGGGAACAAAGTTTAGATAATGAGGGATTGGCAAGTAGAAATGTAAACTACTAATGTCCAGTGAATTTTTGTACATTGACAGCTTTGGTCTTATTATGGCATTTCAACTACCAGTTTCTACTTAGAATCACAGTGCAGTTCTTATACTTGCATACAGGAGAAACATTCACAAGAGTTTCTAGTCAACAGGCCCCCCCAAAAAATATGAGTGGGTGGGCTCTTGTTATTTTAATACAATTCACATGCATTAGAATCATACCCATGATCCATCCAGCTCAGCGTCACTGGTGAGTGGAGTTTCAATGCAAGCAAACATTACACACTGATGGATTTACCATCTACACATGTATCTCCATTTATCCACACATTCTTGTGATGAGCTTTTAGTGCAAGATAGCTCACTGAGCATGCTGTCTGCCTCTGCTGCCTCCGGAGTATGGACACACACTCACACACCCACACAGACAATCAAGCGAAGGCAGGAAACTGTTAACTGTAAAGTAAACCGGGAGTGTGAGAAATCAAGGAAAAAAATTATTTTCACAAGTTTTTGGAAGATGATGAAGGATGAAATAGAGAAAGCTGCTGTCCAGATTAGTCACAGGGGACAGGAGCCCCTCAGAGACCAAAGAGAAGGCACAGGGAGCAAAAGAGATTGCTTTTTAATAGCTGAGTCTGCTATTGCACAAATCACCATTTATCCTACCGGCCCCTTGTCAATTAGCATTGATGTCATTAACAGCATTTTGCTGCTGCAAGTGATGCTGTAATGAACATCCGTGTACACAAATCCCTTGCCATCACTTTAGTAAATTTACTTACCAACACTTTCATAGGGCTCTTCCCCAGCATCTTCTGTATCTGAGTCTACAAGTGCAATTTCATGATACTATGGAAGAGAAATGCAAATAAAATATTTTTTATGATAGTGAAAGAGTTTTTAGAAATTTTGTTTCTAGTAAATATTTAATCGAAGGGATAGAAGGTAAAGCAAAAATGTGCCTGCATTTATCTAACACTACTTTTCCTAAGCTTTCCGCTGAAATAAAATAAGGAATATTTAAAACAGTTGGGACGAGGAAACTATCAGAAATAATGCATATATGCTATATGGAAAAGAGTTAAAACAAAAAAATCTTAAAACTTAAGAAGAGTACATAAAATAAAATAAGAAAGAAGCGGAGATTAACAAGTAAGAAAGCAATAAACACATAATTATCGTGTTAAAGATCCAAAGGGCATTTGAAAAGTTTCAAGATCCATTCCTGACCATTACTCTCAGTAAATTAGGAACAGAAAGATACCTCCTTAACTCATGAAAAAAATGCCTTGCTCAAAACAATAGCCAATTTCCTACTACAGAGTAAAACACTAAAAAGAATGGGGCAGGGCGGTGGGGGCGTCGGGGGGTGGGGGGCGTGGGGGGTATCAATTTCTTGAGAAGCCCTGGAAGTGCCTTCTGTGATTCCATGAACTGCCTAAAAGGTTTATATATCTACATGTGTACGTTTTTTGGCAAGAGAATACATGACTTCAGATTCGCAATTGAATAAAGACCCAAAGATGTTTGGAAATAACTATATTGAAAGCACTCACTCTTATTATAATCAGGAATAAGATAATTATACTGGCTATAACCTCAAATTGACCTGATTTTGTATTTGCTGGACCTGTGCTGGCCAACAGTGCAGCACTAACCACATAAGGCCATCTGAGCACTTGAAATGAGGTCAGTCCAAATTAAGACATGCTACAAGTGAAAAATACACAGCACATTCCAAAGATTTTGTGTGAAAAAAGGAATGTTGAATACCTTGTTTTTTATATTGAGTACATCTTTAAATGGGAATCTTTTGAATATATTGGATTAAATAAATGATGTTTTTAAAGTTAATTTCACCTGTTTCTTTTTTTACTGTCTTTAATGTGACTAGCAGAATATTTTGAATTATGCATGTGGCTCACATTGTGGCTTGTACTGTGGGACAGGGCTATGCTAGATAAGGCAATTAGGTAAGAAAGCTAAATGACAGAAGTGTTCAACAAAATAGAATAATATAACATAAACATAAGTTATTAATGCATGTCATCTACCCACTGTTATTAATTAAAACAGGGTATCATTCTGCAAGAACAATGAGAAAAACAACAATAAAACTATGGAACAGAGTACACATAGAGAAAGCTGGATAGAACATAGCCATTAAAAGGATATGTTTAGGAGTCATTCTGCCTGACTTCAAATTCTGGTTTCACCACCTACTAGTTGCCTGTTTCTGGGGAAAAGACTTAATAAATGACTTTATCTTATCATTTGCCCTATAAGATTTCTTGAGGCTCCAGTTCAAGATGGCAACATAGGGGGCTCCTGAACTCACCTCCTCCCACGTACACACCAAATCTATAGCTACATACAGAACAATTCCTTCTGAAAGAGATCCAGAAAATAGCTGAGCGACCCCTACACATCAGGCAAATGAGGAAAAACCCATATTGAAATGGGTAGGAGAGGTTGAGACACAATCTTGTCGGAAACTCCACCCCTGGCACAGCAATATACAATCCAGATACACAATATCACAACTCCCAGCATCTTCGTGAGTGAAGGGTTTGGACCCAACATCTAGTACCCCAAATTTTAAGACTTCCAACCGACAGATGGGCCGCCAAAATGCCTAGCTCTAAAAGCCAACTGGGGCTTGGGAGACTATAGTAAACAAACAGTTCTTAACAGGCTTGTGAGGACTTGCTGTGGCGATCCTCCCCGGGCTCAGTGCACAGGTAGCAGACCAAAACACCCAGTTTTTCCCCAAAAGAGATCCATTTGGAAATCTTAAAGCTATAGACTGAGGGTCTGGCTCCTAATTTAACACAGATCTAGGGGCCAATGGCAGTCCTCTCCTAAGACAGGGAGAGCAGCAGGTGCCATCTTCATGCTGTCCCCCTGCCCTGCTCCAGGTGGCTAGTAGCTCCCCAGAGGGACCTGGTGCACATGTCTGGCACCCCAGCTTTTGCAACTGCTACCCAGCAGATGAACCTCTTGGTTGCCTGGCCCTGGCGGCCAGCAGATCTTGCATTCACAGATCCCACAGGACTGGAGCAAACGATGAAACAGTTTCTGACTGGCTACCCTCCTCGGGGCACAGCAGAGAGGCAGCAGTCAGAGGCACCCAACTCCTAATATTTCCCTGAGGGAATCCTATTTGCATGTCTTGGGGGCTGCAGCCTGAGCATCAGGCTTCTAGTTTGAGGCACATCCAGGGGCCAACTGCAGACCTTTCCAGAAACCAGAGAGGCTGTCAGGCACCATCTTTGCGCTCTCCCCCTGCCTGGCTCCAAGCCACTGGTGTCCATGAGAAGATAGACTGAGTGCATATATGGCACCCTGGCTCTTGTGGCTGCTGCCCAAAGGACACATCTCTTGATAGCTTGTCTCTGGCAGCCAGCAGGGATAGTGCTCGTGGGTTCAGCAGAACCAGCAATTGATAAACCACCCAGAAAATCAATAAGGAAACATTGGACTGAAACTACATGTTAGACCTGATGGACTTAACAGGCATTTACAGAATATTCCGTCCAAAAGCAGCAGAAGACACATTCTTCTTAAGCACACATGGAACAATCTCCAGGACAGATCATATGTTAGGCCACATCAAGCATCTTTTCTGACCACAGTGGTATGAAACTAGAAATCAACTACCAAGAAGAAAACTGGAAAATTCACAAATACATGGAAATTAAACAACATGCTACTGAACAACCAGTGGGTCAAACAAGAAATCAAAAGAGAAATAAAAAATTACCTCAAGACAAATAAAAACAGAAATACAACGTACCAAAACTTATGAGATGCAACAAAAGAATTCTAAGAGGGAAGTTCATAGCAATAAACGCCTACATTAAGAACAAAGAAAGACCTCAAATAAACAACCCAACTTTACACTTAAAGAAACCAGAACAAGAAGAACAGGGGCCGGCCAGGAGAGTAGTGGCTAAGTTCGTGTGTGCCTCTTCGGAGGCCAGGGATTCGCCGGTTCAGATACCGGGCGCGGACTGACGCACCGCTTCTCAAGCCATGCTGAGATGGCGTCCAACATAGAGCAACTAGAAGGATGCACAACTATGATGTATGCACAACTATGATGTACAACTACCTACTGGAGCTTTGGGGAGAAAAAAAGCAAAAAATAAGACGGAAAAAAAGAACAAATGAAGCCAAAGTCCGTAGATGAAGGAAATAAAAAAGATCAGAGCAGAAATCAATAAAATAGAGACGAAAAGACAAGAGAGAAAATCAATGAAACTAAGAGCTGGCTTTTTGAAAAAATAAGCAAAACAGACAAACTGTTAGCTGGACTCTGAAGAAAAACAGAGGGAGAACTCAAATGAATACAATTGGAAATGAAGGAGGAAAAATTACAACAGATACCACAGAAATACAAAAGATCTTAAGAGACTACTATGACCAACTATGAAATCACTATCTCGGAAAGTTGTCTGCACCCCCATGTTCACTGCAGCATTAATTACAACGGCCATGATATGGAAACAACCTAAATGTCCATCAATGCATGAATGGATAAAGAACATGTGGTATACACGTACAATGGAATATTGTTCACCCATAAAAAAGAAGGAAATCTGGCATGTGGAATCTAAAAAGACTGAACTCACAGATACAGAGAACAGAATGGTGGTTGCCAAAGGTGGAGGATGCAGAGTGGGGGAATTGGGTAAAGGTGTTAAAAAGGTACAAACTTCTAGTTATAAGATAAATAAGTTCTGGGCATATAATATACAGCATGAGGACTATATATAATAATACTCTATTGTATATTTGAAAGTTCCTAAGAGAGTAGATCTTAAAAGTTATCATCACTAGGAAAAAAACTTTAACTACGTGATGTGACGGATATTTACTAAACTTAGTGTGGTAATCATTTCACAATATACACATATGTCAAATCATTATGTTGAACACCTTAAACTAATGCAATGTTATTTATCGATTATATCTCAATAAAACTCAAGGGGGGAGGATTTCTGTAAGGATTAAATGAGGAGACCTGTTTGAAAATCTTAGCAAACAGTAGGTTTTCAATAATTCCCAGCTATTATAATTTTCAAAAACAAGTAGGGGAAGTGGAAAGAGGGAGGGACAGAGAGAGAGACAGATAGAAAGGAAGGGAGAAGTTTCCCTGAAAAACAAGACAACCTGAAAATGTAAAGAAAAATATCCTTGGATGAGAAAAATCACTATTATAAATGTAAATTCCCCACATTTGTCATTTGTCAATTTTCTGTCAAAATGTTCATTTTTTTTCCTTAATGCTCATTAAGCGCTTTGTACACACCATGGGTATCAGCACAGTGACATAGGGTACAAGCATTTCTCCAAGTTTTCTGCTTTCTTTTTACATATTAGGGGCACTTCAAAGTTTTAAATAACCAAATCTATCAATTTTTCCTTTTTTGATATCTCTGTTTTGTGTTATGCTTACAAGGCCTTCCCCAACCTATGACAACATAAACGTTTGCCGATGTTTTCTTCCAAAACTTTTATGGTCTGTTTCTTCACATTCCGCTCTTTAATTCATCTGTAATTTATTTATGTATATGATATGAGGACATGATACAACTTTCTTATACAAATAGTTAACCCAATGTTCCTGAGCCTGTTTATTGAAGTTTTTTATCCTTTCCTGATTTAAATTGACTCTTTTTATGGCAAATACTTGTACAAGCTTGAGCCCATACTTTCTCACTATTTCTCTTTTTTCAATATTCCTTGGCTAGTCTCTACTTTTTGTTTCTTAATGTTATAGTTTCCCTTTTTGTGTTGTTATTGTTTATTTTGTATGTGTGCATGCACATGTGTGTGTTTCAATAACACCAGTTGCTCCTGTTTATCTGCCTATATTTCTGATTACTTTATTATGTGGCTTACTTTCTTATGCTGTTATGTTCATACCTCCAAATGCTTTATGGTTCATTTCTTAATTTTAAAATATTTTCTTTCTTATTACTTAGGTAATAATATTACACAAATAATACACCACACACACACATACAGGATCTTATTCTAAGTGTTCTATTAAAGTCTACTCTTTTTTTCATTTGTCAATTTATCTTGGCTCTCTTTCCATGTCAATAAATACAGAGCTAGAACACACTAAATAATATTCCACTATATGGATTTGTTTAATTTATGACATAAATTACAGACATTTTATGTAATCTAGTCACTGTTGCTAGGAATTTAGGTTGATTCCAAATTTTTAATAACATAGACAACACTGCAATAAGCGTCTTTTTCGGTATTTGTCTCATTATCTTTTTAGGGAAAATTACCAGTGTGTAACTGCTCAAAGGATACGTGTGTTTTTAAGGCCTGTGATTCATATTGTCAAAATACTTCCCAGAAAGGTTGCACCACTTAGACACTTAGACAGTTATAAAATTAGGAAAATACCTTTAGGAAAACAACAGAAAAGACACAATGCATTTTTTTTTAATAAAATAGTCAGTAATACAAAGTATTACCTGAGGGCGAACCATTTCAGCCGCTGCAATTTTCCTCTCCTCATTGATCAAGTTGATAATTTTTTGATTAACAAGTGGTGCATTTGCACCCTTAATCTTTGCAATAATTTTGCCATTCTATAAGGGAAAAGAAAACATGAAGGAAACTTTCATTTTCAGGATAATTCAAGAATTAACACCTCAACTGGACTAAGTCATCCCACACTGACCCACACCCCCACCAATCCTTTCTTAGCTATTGTAATTAGCCGTTTTAAAATAAGGTATTAGTGATGTGAAAGTATGTCTTGATTTGGTCAACACAGCTCTCTGAATTCCACCTCCAATTTGTCTGTCCTCCTATGACCAAAGGCAAAGCATCTCTGCATGACATTTCAGTGGCTCTGTATAGGCCTCCCAACTTTACCTTCCCTAAGTATTTTTGATACTATGCTCCTTTTGTTAGTCTTTCAACACACATTTACTAAAACCTGTTTACTGCCACAGTGCTAGGCATGATGGTATGGAACAATAGGTCTGGTGCCTAACCTAATTCCAAAAAAACCCCATAAACAAATACATGTGAAATAACAACCATGACAGATATCACCAAGGCAGGTAGATAGCATTGGGAGCATCTACAAGAGTTTGTCCTGGTCAAGGATCAGCAAAGGTACTTAACACCAGGAAGGGATTCTTGGTTTAAAATGTGAAGGCTAAGGGGCTGGCCCCGTGGCCAAGTGGTTAAAGTTCCACACACTCTGCTTCAGCGGCCTGGGTTCCCAGGTTCAGATCCTGGGCGTAGACCCACTCCACTCATCAGCCATGCTGTGGAGGCGTCCCACATGCAAGAGAGAGGAAGATTAACACGAATGTTAGCTCAGGGCAAATCTTCCTCAAGCAAAAAAAAAAAAAAATGAGGGATGAGTAAAGAGATCACTAGGCAAAATGGAGAAGAAAGAGCATTCTAGGCAAAAGGAATAGAGATGCAAGAGTCCTAAGGCTGGAAGGGAATATGGCAAATGAGAAGGCCAGCCAAGACAATGAAGGCTCACCTGGTATGAGATGAAACCCAACAGCTAGGGGGAGCCGGACCGTGCAGAGTCTTGTAAGCCATGGAACAACGAAGACTTTATCCTAAGTGCAGTGGGAAGCCTTTGGAATGTTTAAACAGAGCAGTGACCATAATTAGAACTGTTGTTTGTAAAGATCAATTCACCTACCATGTAGAGAAAGGGTTTGAGGGAAGAAGGAGAAGATGTTTCTATACAAATAGGGAGCTATTCTAGAGGTGAAGATGATCTCAGTCTATGGCAGTGGTGATGGAGATGGAAAGAAGTAGATGCATGTGAGAAAGACTTGGGTGGTGAAATTGACAGGTCCAAGGTCTGGTGTGGATAGGGTGTGACGGAAATAGAAGTCACTAAGACAACTTCTGTTTCTGTTGAGAAACTGGAAAAATTAAGATGCATTCACAAAATGAGGTGGATGGTCCATTTAAGGAGGATGGGCACGAGTCTACTGATCAGACTTGACTAACTTGGCAAGGTGATGGCTGTCCCAGAACTCCAGAATTTGCATGGTGGTCCACCTGCCCGGTCTTTCTTCCTTAGTCCCATGCTCCTAACTGCCACTACTGCTAGAGTCTCTTCATTGTTCCATTAGCCCACCAAGCCCATTCCTGCCTCTGTGCAGTTACTCATTCTGGTTCCCTAAACTACGTCTAGGCCAGGAGTCAGCAAACTACGACCCAATACAGAGACTGTATTTTCACAAAGCTGAAAATACTTACTATCTGGCCCTTTACAGAAAAAGCTGGCTGACCACTCATCCAAACCATCAAATCCTACATATCCAACTTAGAGCAAGATCTGCGATGCAGTTTTTTAATTCAATGAACCCAGGAAGTCAATCCTTTGAAATAGCTGCAAGAGTATTGTTTAACAGAAGCAAAAATGTATATCCAAGAAGTGTTCTTTAATTATTGTTTCTCATATCAAAAAATTATAAACAAGGTATCCAACAACAGAGGAACAGCCCAAGCCCTCTCCGTGAAGCCTTTCCTTCCCATCCCAAATCTCTAGCTCTGTAGGAGCTGGACCCTGTGTCACACAAGTTAGCACTGAACTGTATACTCTCCTTTTAGAAAATATACTTATTATGTTTTTCTGATTATTAAAGTTGTACACTCTTCACAGAATATTTAGAAAATATAGAAAAGTATAAAGAAGAAAGGTTAAATTATGCATCCTTCCCCTATACATAGAAAACTGCTATTAACAATGTGGTGAATAGCCTTCATGTCTTCTTTCTACACATTTGTAAATACAGAGATAAAAGCAATATATATTGCAAAATAGTGATCATACAGATATTTCCTTGTATTGGTATGCATGAATATTTATAACCAATTCTCTCCTACTGGGTATCTAAGAAATTTCCAATTTTTCAGTCCTGTAAATAATAATTCATTATAAAATCTCTGATTATTTCCTCAGGAAACGTAAGTACCATCTCATTTTTCTTTCCCCTGATCAACTCAGTGTGTGGTAGTTTACTCTCCTCAACCCAGCATGAGCTCCTAGATGTCAAGTTATAAAGTATATTAACAGACAAGCAAAGATAAAGCAAAAAAATCTACAATTACTATCCTCAGAAAAGTTCCATGGTAATTTTACAATGCTACTTGCTCTTCAACTATAAACAGGAATCTGATAATACGTTTGAGACAATAAATATTATACTTACAACACTAAAGAGAAAAACAGGTTCACATTTATCTCTAAATGGCTGCAAAGTCACAATGCTGTCAGCTTCTGCCTGAAAAAATATATAAATGTTTCACATAATAATAAAGGAAACTATACCAAGTCATCTGATACACTATGTTCAAAAAACACAGAGATACGTAATTTTTATTTTTATGTTGACTACATTTTCTGAGCGTGTATAGTATTAAGGAACAAATTGCATATACTGGCAATTCAGGCCCTGCGTCATTTGGCCTCAACCTTACTTCTCACAGTTCTCCTTCATGGTACCCAACCTGCAGCTAAATTCATCTCCTTGTAGTTTGCTACCACAACCTACTCTTTCCTTCCTTGTTACTTGTTCCTGTCCTTCCTTTTCCAACTCAGCTCAAGAGTCCTCCCTCCAAGAAGTCTGTCTTGCTCCCTCCTGCTGCAAATGATCTCGCACTCCATAGAGCACTTACTGCATCTCTCCCAGGGCACCTACTGTCCCTCTCAACGTTGTACTGCTGTTACACGACCCTATCTCATCTCCTCCATTAGAAGGAGAGCTCTGTGCACAGAGAGAGGATGCTGCATATTCGCCTCTGCATGTCACCCCTCCTTGTGCATCAACCACAGGGCCATACGTAAGAAGGAGCTGACTAAATGCTTCTTGAATGAACTGCTTGTCAAAAGTCAAAGTCTTTGATTTTTATCTTTGTAATTTTCTTAGTTTTCTCTCAAATTTCAAGTTGTCCTAAATTGGTTGTAAACAACTATATATTAAATAGTAGTGTGTTCCTCCATATTAACACAGCATCCCTTAGGCCAGCTGTCAGAGTGAGATCGTTGGTAGGGCCCTCTATAAGAGTTGGTTTTTGCAACCTAAAGCAATTGTCTAAAGTGGGATTTCTGGAGGTTCCTCAAGTGCTGTGAGGAAGCCAAGCAAGGGTCCCTCAGCCTGTGTCAGCCAGAGGGGCTGTGTTATCATCTTTTTTCAGCATATTGGATTCTACATCATTTTCTTTTTTTTTAAGTTTCTACTGCTTCCAAAAAAAAAAGGAAGGTGATAACAAGAACTAATCTATAATAGTAAAGGGAAGAAGTCAAAGATTATATTTAAAAGTAGGCTAGGTATCATAATTACAATGTTTATATTATAATAAAGAATTAAAGCATTTAACAATATTATAAAAGAACTCCCATCAATATTTACTGAATTTTTATATGTACAGATACAATGTTAGTACAAGTCTTCATGTATTTTAAAAAGGCACATAACAGAAGAAATTTGATACTGACCATTCAGCTTAGGAGGATTTCAATAGGTAATCAACTCCTTAGGTTTTAATTTTGGACTTAAAGTTCAGAAAGGATCCCTTTCATTGGTTAACTGCAGATATAAAAATATCCAACAGAGGGCGCCCCTCCATCGCTCCCAATGAGGTTTGGAGACAATTTTTTTCACCCTTTCTGAGCAGGTCACAGCAGAAAAACAGCATCAATCCATGTGAATGTACTACTGGTGAGTGCACTCAAAACTAACAGAAAAGAAACCATTCAGGGACAATGCACAAATTTTTTGTTGTTAAATTCAACAGATGCTAGTGTTATGAATAGGATATATTTTGGAAAGACTTTACCAGCACTTTCCAGTGAGATAAATATAGTAACAGAATGGAGTAGGTTGTGGAGTAGGTGGAGGAGTTCTGTCCGGCTGGGTTGCTGCTGGGAGGACACAGTCGGAAGTCTCTGGGGTTGGGAGGAAGCGCTGTTAAGACCTGTATCTTCACACAGCTCTGAGCTGTGCTGCAATGGGAGCCCAACAAACTATGGGGTCTAATTCTCCTCCTACACCTCAGCCTCCACCACTGTGCCCAACCCACACACACACCCAGGTTTGTTCCTACTAAGACTATATAAAAACAAGGAGGGATTCAATGACTCTAAGCCACCTAGGAACACAGCATCAAGTTACACTTTCTCAGTGTCTAAGGACTTCTTGCCTTGCTTTCTTATGCCCAAGTCCCCTTCCAGATAGCAGGGGGCAGGGATGATGGACAAGCAGGGAGCCTGCCTTGCTGTCAGTCTCTCCCCGTTGAATTCAATTTCCTTTTAGACACTGGGGTTTTCCCATGATCCCCAGCCCATGAACTTGCATGCTACCATTTCCAGACAAACTTCCCCAAGGCCAATTGCCAGGACTCAAAGAATTTTCTTACTCTTGATTCTCTGTGATCCATTCACCAGCTGTTAGATCTTTCTGATATTGTCTTTTTATTTCTTTTACCAACCCCTTGTCCATTGCATGTGGCAATCCCTTTTAGGCCCTGTTCTCTGACCCCTGAACTTAGTTTTTCCTCCCTGCCAAGAATCAAATCTTGAATCATATTCCAGCTCCATGCAGGTGGTTCTGACTCTTCAGAGTGAAGCGGGCTGTGATGGAATGCTGCCCTTTAAGAAACTACAAGACCCTTAGTTCGGAAAACAATGTCAACCTCTGGATAAAAAGATTTAATGACTGTATATAGGCACTTACTCTCTTGAAGAGAAAAAAATAATGAGAGGTGAGTTTTAAGTTTTAGAATGCTTATTTGTAATCTTGAACTAAGAAAAAGAAATCCTGTAAAGAATGTATCTGCAGAAGAGGATGGGCAGCCAAACCCAAGTTAAGGTCAGTAAGCAATCTCATCCCAAGGTCTGGGCTGGGAAGGCCTGGACACATGAGAACATGCAGTGGGTGGAGCTTTCATTTTTGTATCAGGGACTATGCATTTTAGGTATAAGGAGGAAAGATATGTAATCAGTTATTTGCTTCTGCATCTTAGTTCTAGCTGGTTTGGATGTATTTCTGTCCAACAGAAGTAGAATGTGAGCCACATATATATTTTTAAATTCTCTAGTAACCACATTTAAAAACTGAAAATAATAATAATATATTTTACTTAATTTAATATATCCAAAATATGATCATTTCAACATGTTATCAGTGTGAAATTATTAATGAGACATTTCACCTTTTTTGTGTGTGTGTGAGGAAGATTAGCCCTGAGCTAACATCCATTGCCAATCCTCCTCTTTTTGCTGAGGAAGATTGGCCCTGGACTAATATCCATGCCCATCTTCCTCTACTTTATATGGGATGCCGTCACAGCATGGCTTGACAAGCAGTGTGTGGCTCTGCACTCGGAATCCAAACCTGCAAACCCCGAGCCACCAGAAGCGGAGCACACGAACTTAACCACTACACCACCGGGCCAGCCCCCCTTACCTTCTTTTTTTCCATACTAAATCTTCAAAATCTAGTGTGTATTTTACACTTAAAATCCATCTCAATTTGTAGGCCACATTTTCATCAGAAATAATTGATCTTTTAGATTTTGTAAAATTTATGGTCAAAAAAGTAGATTCGGTGGCGCAGCGGTTTAGTCCGCGCTTGGCAGCCCGGGGTTCGCTGGTTTGGATCCTGGGCTCCCGCCGACGCACTGCCTGTCAGCCCTGCCGTGGCGGCGTCCCATATAAAGTAGAGGAAGATGGGCACAATGTTACCCAGGGCCAGTCTTCCTCAGCAAAAAGAGGAGGATTAGCAACGGATGCTAGCTCAGGGCTGGTCTTCCTCACCGAAAAAAAAAAAAAAAAAAGTAGATTCACTAGGGCCAGCCCAGTGGTGTAGTGGTTAAGTTCACGTGCTCTGCTTTGGCGGCCCGGGGTCTGCAGGTTTGGATCCCGGGTGTGGACTGACACACCACTCATCAAGCCATGCTGTGGCAGCATCCCAAATAAAAAACAGAGGAAGATTGGCACAGATGTTAGCTCAGCAACAATCTTCCTCAAGCAAAAAGAGGAAGACTAGCAACAGATGTTAGCTCAGGGCCAATCTTCCTCACCAAAAAAAAATGGATTCACATACCCAAGTTGTCTCAAACAACTTTAAAAGTTTTACAATTTCTGAATTGGGTATCAGTTTTTAAATTTAAATTAACTAAAATTAAAAATTCAGTTCCTCAATCACACTAGTCACATTTCATGTGTTCAAAGGCCACTTGTGCCTAGTGGCCACCATATTAGACAAGAAAGCTCTAAGCAGTTGATAACTTGATGTGGATAAACTGAATAATCAATGCAATGAAGTCCAATGAGTTTGGCTACAATATTTTAATCCCTTGTCACATTTGAGTGGCAAGTAAGTGAGGGGAAAATCACCACCATTGGAGGATTGGTAACTGGGTAAATACCCAGAGTCCCTCCCACTGCTGTCCAGCAAATAGCATTTGCTACCTTATTCTAAGAGACACACACTGAATATACAATCAGGTGAAAAGAAACAAGTCAATAGATAGATATCCATTTGTATACTTTTCTAATATTCACAACCATGGTAAATAACCTCAACATTATAGGAATGGGATGAAAATGACGTTCATTCTCAGATCCCATAGAACTAAATATACAGTAAAATTGCCAAGTAAACATTGTCTACTTTGAAGAGTTGACAGGTTGTTTAAATTAAGACAATCCTTAAAGAGAATACTTAAATAAGTAACAAGAAAATAATAGTTCAATGGAAACGAAATCCTTACTACAACAAAATGCAGAATTTCATCCTCGTTTAGCTCATTTTTCAATTTTCTGAATAAAGTTTGCATTGCTTTACAAGGTCCACACCAGGCTTGGTAAACATCAATCACTAGAAGGTGATAATATTTATGAAAGAACAGAGTCAAAGAATCTGGAATAGCAGCTTATCCCAATGCTGGGGCAGGGGCACAGGCAAGGACGTAGCAGGGTTCTGTCCGGGAAGCGTGGAGCCACGCCCTGTGTTGGGATGTCATGAGGTGCCCTGGCCCCAACTCCAGATGGCTGGACAACAGGGGAGCCCCAGTACCTGTTAGGCCTTTGTTCTGCAACATCTCATCCCACAGGCCTTGACTATTGATGACTGCCTGCAAAAAGGAAGGGGCTATAAAAGATCTTCAAGTGCCAATGCATCGAGTAAAGAATTGTTGATATGTCATGCCCACCTGTAACTGGATTTCTCGCTTTTTGCTTGCCATTTATCCACTATCACATGAAAAAAGAAGAAAAATTTTTAAAAATTAATAGGAAATTTAAATAATGTTCTACTCTTTATTTATTTATTTATTTAGGTGAGGAAGACCAGCCCTGAGCTAACATCCGTTGCTAATCTTCCTCTTTTTGCTGAGGAAGACTGGCCCTGGGCTAACATCCGTGCCCATCTTCCTCTACTTTATATGGGACGGCGCCACGGCATGGCTGACGAGCGGTGCATCGGCGGGCGCCCGGGACCCGGGCCTGCGAACCCCGCGCTGCTAAGCGCGGACCAAGCCGCTGCGCCACCGGGCGGCCCCTACTCTTTATGCTTTGAAACAGCATCTTAACGTATCATAGAAATTTTCCTTCAGCAATATTGGGTTATGCACTCTCCCCTTTTCTGGAGAGAGAAGAGCCAATGGTACTGAAGGCTCTATGCTAAATGCTTAGGGCAACCATACTCTCTTACTCTCCCGATAATCCTGAAGCTAGGTAAGAATGTTAGGAGGTACAGTTTCTCAGAATAGTTGTGTTTGTTTTCCTGAACTATTATGCAGTGTTCTGTTTTCATTTGCACACGTGTTAATTGTCTATGAACACGCTCATGGATCTCTCTTGGGTCCCTCTCCGAGGAGATTTAATTTTTAGACCAAGGCCACTAGTATATTCTGGGGCACAACATAAACTTTCCACAGCTGTTAAATCAGGGAGGCCCAACGCCCTATTTCAATGGTGACAGGAACGTTTAGAGTGTGGGTCTGGCTGCTGTGTGACAGCAGACACTAGTACGAAACGAAGGAGTGACCGCGAACGACAAAACTGCACCCCAGCAAAGGGTGTTGGATTCTCCAACAAGCCTTACACAAAACAGATCCTCCTCTAGGCTAGATGGGACTTTTGAAGAACAGGAACGAACAACGCCCGAGGATCGAAGTCAGCCCCCTTGCCAAGGGAGGCCCGTGGCCTCTGTGGGATGAGCTCCGAGTACCTGGGGCGCCGGGCAGGCCGGGCCGAGAGTGGCCGGGCTCTCGCTGCGCTTTCTGCCCGCGCTGGTCCCGCTGAAGGACCAGGAAGAGGACGCAGGGACGGCCCGGGAAGGGCGAGGGCGCCAACGTCTCCCGCCGCCCCTCCCGCCCCCCGCGCGCTCTGGTCCTCCCGACCCGAGGGCCGCCCGGAGCCAGGCTCCCCGCCCCCCGCCGCGCAGACCTGGGCAGCGGTTACAAGAGCAGTTGGCCGTGAAAATTGTCCACCGTTCGTGCCCCTACAGTGAAGGGACAACGAAGCCTGTTTCCTCCTCTGTAAAACTCCTGCCTTCAGCTTACTCCTCCCGTCTCAGTCCCCGTGGCAGCTCCCCTCCGCCTCCAGGGGGCGCTTGCCAAGTGCAGATTCCATCATCTGTCTCCTGGGCTGGACTCTAGGCACCGCCGGTCATGAGTTGCAGGATGAAATGTGTAGTGCTGAGATTGGACTAGAAGACTCTCTGAAGTCCAGCTTCAGCCTGTCTCTCCAATTTCTCCTGCACCTACCCTGATTCTCCTTCTTTTTTCAATTACTTAGAAATAATTTTAGACTTAGAAAAGAGTTGAAAAAATAGTACACAGAGCTCCCATACACCCTTCCCTTAGCTTCCCCTAAGGTTTGCATCTTCCATAACTATAGTGCAATTATCACTGAAACCAGGAAGCTAACAATGAAATAACAGTTATAGGAAATACACAACATTCCTTTTAAAACATCAGATGGTGACATGCGGGATAATACATGCTCTTGATATATATCCCTGATAGGTTAAGGCCGTATTCAGAAATCGTTCTGTAGGTAATTCTGCTCATCTATTCGGTCTCCTCTGGGGGCAAGGATACTGTCCACAAAAGTCCGTTGTTTCCCTCAACCCTATGTTTTAAAAAAAGTTAACTTTAAAAATATTCGTGATATAAATTCTACAAATGACATGATGAAATACCCCCCCCCCTCCAGGTTATAAAAGACAAAGAAAGACTGTCCAGGGGAACTGTCCCAGATTGGAGAAGACCAAGGAGACATGACAACTAAATACAATGTGGGACTCTGGATTGAATCCTGGACCAGAAAAAGGACATTTGTGGGAAAACTCAAAAGACTTGCATGAAGTCTATGGAATAGTTCCGTACTGTATCATTGTTAGCTACAGCTGCTTCCTGTATCCCAACCCATGTGCAGTAGCTAAAAGATCTTTTTTTAATGAAATTTTTCTTGTTAACCCAAAAAGATGTTATTGTGCAGGCACCTAGAGGAAAAGTTTGGCAGGTGCCACAAATGTTCATGTACATATTTCAGACAAATTCTTCACATAATGCTTCTGCTATTTAAAGGAAAACATCACTGACACAAAAAGAAGTTTCAATCTATTCTCAGATAAGCACAAATATTTGCTAATGATCAAGACGTGCAAGGCAATAGGTGAAATTAGGTTTTTAAACACCATTCCTACTATTTGCAAAAAGCTTGAAAGTTGAACTTTGAAACATAAACTTGATGAGCTTTGATTTAGGTCTTCCCAGAATTGAAGGTCAAATGCACTCTGAAAATGTTACTTATAAAAAATGTATTTATATTTTACTATAGGAGTAGCCTATGAGAGAAGTTACTCCTGAAGGGATCTAATAGTGTGTTTTGCTCCTTGTATATTTTTGACATTATCTTTCAATATTTGTTTAAAATGCTCCCTCTTACACTGACCTGCCCTTCCCCCGCACCGCAAAGCACTATCTTTGATGTTTAACTTTTTTTTTTTTGGTGAGGAAGATTAGCCCTGAGCTAACACCTGTTGCCAATCTTCCTCTTTTTGCTTGAGGAAGACTGGCCCTGAGCTAACATCTGTGCCCATCTTCCTCTATTTTGTGTGTGGGTTGCTGCCACAGCATGGCTTGATGAGTGGTGTGGGTCCATGCCTGGGATCAAAACCCACAAATCTGGGCCACCAAAGCAGAGCACACTGAACTTAACCACTACACCACTGGACAGGCCTCCCTATCAAGTTTAACTTTTTTTCTTGGGTCATAGGTTTATTAGCACCTATTGTTTCATTTCTATGTTCTCCAGATCTCTAAATAGATATGAAGACCCAGAGAAGAGGAACTGGGTTGCAGAATTATTTTTACCTTACCCTCTTCCTCTTGAGGTTCTCTCTGGCAACTAGCATCACCACTTGTACACAAACACTCAAATATTAGTTGGCAAATTAGCGCATTTGGAAATAGCAGATATTCTTGATACATTTATGAACTCGTTAATGAGGGTACACAAAACTCCTATTTTTAAATTCAAGCAGTCTATTCCAGGTAATTAAGTAGACTAAAAATAAAATAAATAAATAGTTTAGGGATTTATTTTAAGTTCATCACTTTAGCTAGAGACAGAAACAAACTAGTCTATCTAGGAGAACTTTATGCAACTTTTTATTAATTTCCCCATCTCCTTTAGATAAAAAATTTTAGATTCTGAATTCAAATTTTAAAAGTCATCTGAATAATAATACTCTTTTCCCACTGAATACAAAATTAAGGGTCTGAGAATAATGAAAATTCATAATATTAAAAATTCAGACTGAAAGAACATATTACCACAACTGCAAGGTTGGTGGGTCTGGACTGGGAAAATAATTCTGTGCAGTCTCTAAATCAGAGCAAATCTGCTTGCCTAAAATTAATCAGGAAGAGGCTTTGAATATTTCCTGTTTGCCCCCTGACTCAGAGACTCAAGAGAGTTGCAATAAATCCAAACAGTAATCATCCCTCTGTAGCAGGCACAGGGTTTTTAGGGCAATTGGAGTATTACTTTCTATCCATCACAATATTTCTTGTATATTCATTGAAGGCTAAAACTCTTAATAAGTAAGAAAACAGGAAAGAAAGGCAGGTGCGGGAGAGTAGAACTAGCTCGTGATATCTGAGAGTCATAATCAGTGGTGTGCTGGCAAATGTTAACAATCAGCTTTCTTGGAAAATTATATAAAAAATTATTACAAATTTTATTGACATAAATGGTGTGCAGCATACAAGTGACAAATGATTATAAAATATAGAATACTCTTTATTGCAAGTTCCATATAGCTGATTAATTTTTACAGAATGTTTTCACTGATTTTTGCCAAACTCTTGTATCCCTAGCCAATTTATGGTTAAAATTTATTCATAACTTGCCAGATTCACAATATGAATAAATGCTTTTTTACTATCTGATTCAGCAAAGAAGTTGCTCATGTCATCAATGAACGTACATATTTCCAATAGGAATGTTGGTTGATATTTTCATTTACATTAATGAGTTTGACAAAAGTGAAACAATGAAGATGTATGTCAGAACTTCATCCATTTATCAATGACAAGAACAACATCTCGCTGAATCAGATAATAGTTTTCAAGTACTAGAAGAATATTTTCTCAATTTTTTGATGCTACTTACAATGTAACAGCTACAAACATAACACACTCTTAATTTTAATCTGCATTAACAATAAACGAAACAATAAATCAAGCCCTGGTTTGCAGCCTTTGCAAATTTCCATGCTGTGAATACTTCTACCATAGTCGATTTCAGGTTACCAAGATACATACCAAGTCTATTTCAAGTGACGTCACTGAACAAAAAAGAGAAGCACTGGCACACCATTATACAGTCATGCACCGCGTAACATTTCGGTCAGCAAGGGACTGCATATACAACGGTGGTCCCATAAGATTAGTACCATATAGCCAGGTGTGTAGCAGGCTATACCATCTAGGTTTGTGTAAGTACACTCTATGATGTTCACAAAAGACAAAATTGCCCAATGACACATTTCTCAGAAGGTGCTTGTTAAGTGAAACATAACTGTAAAGTATTTTCACCTACAGATAAAATATATGTAAATAATCTCAAGAGCATAGAAAATAGTAAAATGTAACAAATCTATGGGGAAGTGATGAGTTTTGAGTATTTAGTACCTTTGTTTTAAATATAAATAATTTAATTATCAGTTTATATAATTTTTAATAATGGCTGTAAAACCAGCTGGCATAATTCTTGAAAATTTAACAGTTGGTTCTTATGAGCTGGCACAAGCTGGTTCCAAGACACCACTGCATACTACTCTCAAATGAAGTCCTACATGGGGACAGAGATAGGAGGAGCATTAGTACAACTGTAGGATGAGTGCAGCATATAGATTCAGAATATTAAAGAAGCAGTGGGAGAAGGAGAAGATCTGATCCCTGCCAGGAAGAGCAGCACCAGATGTCTGCCATTTTACCAGATCTAGTTTTGAAAGTACATTCCATCAGCAACCATGTGTAAGTCAGTAAAACCAAGAAAACCTAGCATCTAGTCATTTGGTAAACAGCAGACACTCATATGAATAAAGATATAGTTTCTTCAGCAATATAATCTTTAGAATCAAAGGGTTCTTCTTTACTAATATAAAAATTTTATGCTGTAAAGTTCCAAGAACTGCTTTAGCTGCATCCCACAAATTTGATATATTGTATTTTTATCACCAATTATAAA
Source organism: Tapirus indicus (assembly GCA_031878705.1). Taxonomy (NCBI): domain Eukaryota; kingdom Metazoa; phylum Chordata; class Mammalia; order Perissodactyla; family Tapiridae; genus Tapirus; species Tapirus indicus. Next base: position 79,524,919 of record CM062917.1, read on the forward strand.
TATTTTCTAATTTTCTTTATGATTTTTTTTCTTTTACCCATGGGTTATTTAGAAATAAGTTGTCTAATTTCCAGATATTTAGAACTTTTTTAGGTATTTTATCATTGCTGATTTGCAATTTAATTATGTTGTGGTCAGAGAATAGATTCTGTAAGATTTCAGTCTTTTGAAAACTACTAAGACTTGTTTGATGTCCCGGCTTGTAGGGTAAACTTGGTAAACTTTCCATATTCACTTGTAAAGAACATGTATTATAGAGTTGTTGGATACAGTGTTCTACAAATATTATTTAAGCTAAAATTACTGATATTGTTGTTCAGATCCTTAGGAATTTTTTTGGTGTAGCTGTTCTAATAATTACTTAGAAAGTTGTGATAGACTCTCTAACTGTGATTTGTATGTTACTCCCTATAGTTGTCAGTTTTGTTTACATATATTGAAGATCTATTAGGCACACATACCTTTCTAATTGTTATATCTTTTTGTTGAATTGACCCTTTTATCATTATAAAGTATCCCTGTGTCTTCAGTAATACTCTTTATCTTAAAGTCTATGTTAGCTGATATTAATATAATCACTCCACTTTATTATGTTTACTGTTTTTCATATTTTTACTTTCATTAATTTGTGACTTTAAAGTGCATATCTTGTGGACAGCATCAGTTGGTTTTTATTTTTTTAAACATCGTGAAAAATCTCAATTTCTGCCTTTTTATTGGAGTATCTACTTCATTTACATTTATTGTAATTATTGATATGGTTTTTTTAGGTCTGCCATTTTTCTATTTCTCTCATCTGTTTTTGTCCTCTCTTCCTTAGAAGCTTTATTTTGTTTAATCAAATATCTTGTAGTATTCCATTTTAATTCCTCTTTTGATTTCCTAGCTATATGTTTTTACATTGTTTTTTACTCATTGCTCTAAGATATAAAATATGCACCTATAACTTATCCCTACCTACTAAGAATTAATATTAAATTCATTTAGCTAAAATATAGGAACCTTGCAACAGTATATTTCCATATATTCCTCCCTCATCCTTAGTACTATTGTTGTCATATGCATTATATTTAAATATGTTATAAACTCATCAATATGTTGCTCTAATTTTTGCTTTAAAACGTCATGTTTTTTAGAGAATACAAATACACACACACACGAAAGTTAGACAGAAGAGTGTTTTTATACTAACCCACATATTTACCATTTCTGGTCCTCTTCACTTCTTTCTGTCTATCAGTGTTACCGTATGGTATCATCTCCCTTCAGCCTACAGAACATTCTATAGCATTACTTCCAATGCTAAATTTTCTAGTGACAAATTCTCACAGTTTTGTTTATCTGAAAATGTCTTTATTTTGCCTTCATTTTTAAAGATAGTTTTACAGATATAGAATTCTTGCTTGACATATTTTTCTCCCTTCAGCACTTTGAATAATGTCTTTTCTTTCTCCCTTCAGCACTTTGAGTATGTCTTTCCAAAGTATGGTGGCTTCCATAGTTTCTGATAAGATGTTGGCCATTAACATTACCATCGTTCCCCTGTATGCAATGTTATTTTTCTCTGGCTGCTTTGAAGATTTTCTCCATATCTTTGACTTGCAATAAAATGACTGTGATATGCTTAGGAGAATTTTTCTTTGTGTTTATCCTACATAGGGTTTGTTGGACTTCCTGGATATGTAAGCTAAATTTTTGCATTCAATACCAGAAGCTTTAGGTCATTATTCTTTCTAATATTTTCTTGGCCACTTTTTCACTCTCTTCTCCTTCTCAGATTCCAATTATACATATGTAAGCCTGTTAATGTTTTCCCACAGGTCTCTATAGCTCTGTTTATTTTTCTTCTTTTGTTCTGTTTTTTGGAGTGGATAACATGTATTGATCTCTTTTCAAGTTTACTGAATCTTTCTTTTGCCATTTTGCATATATTGAGCCCATCTAGTGAACATTCTATATCAGTTACTGTACTTTTCATCTTTCGAATTTCTATTTTTAATAGTTGGTGTTTCTCTGTTGAGATTTCCTATTTGATCCATTCATTAACATCATATTTTCAGTAATTTTTAAGCATTTTTCCCTTTAATTATTTGAATGTATTTTTTAATAACTGCTTTGAAATATTTGCTAAATATAACATTTAGGTGCCCTCAGAGTCAATTTCTATTGATTTCCAATTTTTTTTCCTGAGCATAGGTCATACTTTTCTGTTTCTTTACATATCTAGTAAATTTTAGTCAAAAATTGAGCATTGTAGATAATAATATCAGCCTTGTAACAACTCTGAGTTTTGTTGTATTTGTTGAGTTTCATTGTTCTAGTAGGCAAGTAACTTACTTCTCTGGACTCAAAATACAAAATTAGAATACCTCATGATATGCAGCATCTTATAAAAAGGAAAGGTTTTTAATATAAAGACACAGATGAGTTGAAAGTCAAGGATGGAAAAGATATAATGTAAACAGTAAGCACGAGAAAGTTGATATGGTCATACTACTATCAGACAAAGCAGACTTCAATACAAGGAGTATTTTTACAGATAGACATTTCCTGATGATAAAAGTTTCGTCAAAGAGACATAAATATTTTAAATGTGTACATATTTAACACAGCTTCAAAATACATGGCGCAGAAATTGCCTGAATTAAATGAAAGAATAGACAAATCCATAACCATAACTGGAGATTCCAACACCTGTTTCTCAATCATTGATATAATAAGTATACAAAAATCAGTAAGATTACTGAAGATCTGAACAACTCTATGAATCATCTTGACCTAATTGACATTTACTGACAATTGCAGAATATAGCTTCTCTTCAAGTGCACATAGAATATTTACCACAATGAACCGTATACTAGGCAGTTTTTAAAAATCACAGTAAATATCAAAACTTGGAATCTTTTAGCATTTTTTTCTGATCACAATAGAAATCGATAACAATACAATATTTGGTAAAATCTTAAATACCTGAAAGTCAAGCAACATACTACTAAATAACTCATGAGTCAAATAAGAAGTCAAAAGGGAAATGAGAAAATATTTCCAGTTGAATGATAATTAAAACACAACATATCAAAATTTGTTGGATCTTGCTAATTCAGTGCTTAGAAATTATAACTTTAAATACTTATATTAGAGGATAAGACAAGGTTTTAAAATAATGATTTAAATTATAACTTAAGAGCTGAAAAAAATAACTTACTTAAAGTAAAATGAAGGAAGAAAATAAAAGTTAGAATAAAAATCAATTAAATAGAGAACAGAAAATAAGGAAAACTGACAAAATCAAAAGTTGGTTTTTTATAAAGATCAATAAAATTGATAAACCCATAGCTAAACTGATCAAGAAAAATAGAGTAGACACAAATTACCAGTGTCACAAATGAAAGGGGAGATATCACTCCTAAACCCATTAAAATGACAATAATGGAATATTATAACAACTTTATGCCATTAATGTTAAAAACTTCAATGAAATAAAAACTCCTTGAAAAACACAACATGCTTTCCATGTGCCAGGCATTTTTAAAATACACTTACTATAAAAATGTAAGTGTTATGTGCATTTAAATATGTATAAAGGCCTCAAAATACAGACTTATCAGACAACAGCAGTTTTTATCCGGAGTAGTGACGAGGAGTAGATACAATAAGCCATTAGTTGTATCTGCAATATTTGGATACCAACAGGGAAAACAGTTAAGTATTACTTGTATAATTAAAATGTATTAATTCTAAAGAAATAATTATTGATGCTTGAGCAACATTAATAGAATAAAAATTATAAGAACATAAATGACCCAAATAGAAGAGATGATTATACTAAAGATTATTAATCTTAAATGATATGATGTATACATTAAAAAAATTTTACTGTTTATCCTTGGCTGATAAAATTATTTGTGATCTTTATTTTATTTTTATACTTTTTCTATATTTTCCATATTTTATGCATTATATTTATTTTGGAATCAGAAAAAGCAGTAAATATTTTTAAATCCATTTTCCTCAATATTTTTACCATAGATTTTCTTTGATTGTCCTTGGGTTCTTTTTCAAATACTCTTCAACTATTTTAACAATGAAGATTAATTTTCACTTAATCAGGTTTTCCTTGCTACTTTAACTTGATATCGCACTTATATTTAAACTGCTGTCTTTTTCCTAAGCTAATAGGTATTTTTCACAAACATCTTGATATTACCCTGTCTTAACTTTACTAGATAATTCAGTGCACTTTGAAAGATACTTTCTCCTCCCTCTTTGATGTGAAAATGCATAGACTTTGGAGTCTAAAACTTTGGGTTTAAATCTTGGCTTTGCCTTTACTCTTAGTGTGACCTAAAGTTATGTAATCTTTTCAACATTAATTTTTCTATCTCCAGATGGGAATCATAGAAGCATGTGCATGAGATTAATAATATAAATAACAGAACGTACCTGACGGAGAGTCTATTCTGTAGTTGGCACGTGTGTGCTTACTTCTCTCCTCCTGCTTTCTTTGGTTGTTTCCTTGTGCAACAGAATCTAATGATAGCTACAGAATTTTAAAAGATATAACTTGTCCCAACTAGTACAATAACTGAAATAGAATTTTCTAACAAGAATTTGGCAGAAGTTCTTGGATCCTATTTTTAAAAGACCCCTAATTCCTAAATGCTAAAATTTTTAAGAGCTCTGAGAATTTTCTCTCTTGCCACTGTTATTTAATTTCTTCAGTGAAATCTGAATCAAAACTCTTCTTATTAATATATTCTGCCTGAAACCTTTATGTGAATTGTTCATCTTACACCCCAGTTCTAAAATGATACCATTGTTTGTAAGATGCATGAAGCTCTGGGACTCACGGCTTTCCAAGTGGTGTTGCAGCTCAGTCTTTCCCAGCTTTAAGAGGTCTCTTTTCAGGAGTAGAAGGACTTCCTAGCAGCTTGACAATACAGTCAGACAGCATGTAATAGGGCAAAGCTGATAGATGCATGGCACATGAGCCACCCCTCACCCTCCGACTTTGGTAGCAGACGTTACTAATCAGTCATGATAGTTTTTCCTGCTCAGTCTCAGATACATTCTCAGAAGAGCTGCAAAGGCTCCAATTCAGAAGTTTCTGTGGCTTCAGAGTTGAAGGCCTGTTCCTAGAAGCTCCTGGGAATCCAACACGAGTCTTTGGGTGTTGTTGCACATCAGCTATGTGGGGCAGGAATAGTCCCTTCAAGATTAGTCTTGGAACAGAGCAGGGTCCTGTCTCCTCTTCTCTGACTCTAATCCCACCACTCCCTCTACCGTGGCCCCCAAGGATTCCAGCTTGATGTTATTTTCATTAGTATCTGTTACAGTTCCCTTATACCATAACCAACTTTTCTGCTCCACTGAATTATTTTTCAATAGCTTTCTTATCTGTGATAGCAGAGTAACCAAAAAAATTTTTCTCCTGTGTAGTCAAAATTTAATATTCCCCAGAGGTGAATTTAGGATCTGATATGATGGAACCCTGCAAAGAATCAGATTACTGTTCCAGTTTGAAAGATATTTCTAGGAGCAGGATATGCCATCCAGAGTGGATAAATGAGGCCTAGCAGAATAGCCCTAAAAGCAGTAGGGAGAAGGGAGGACAGAAGACAATTTGATGGTTTGTAGCCATCAATTCTGCTTCCTTCAAATAATGGCCTTTGGTAGTATGTTCCTGAGCCCAGAACAGCATCTAGGTCTGGGAGAAACATCCCCAACCAAGGAATGCAGCCCTGTCCTGGGCAGAGGGGCAGGCTGTTGCATGATGATGGCTGAGGCAGCAAACATTCCCCTGAGAGGTGATGGCAGCAGCTACCGGGAGAAGTGGTGGGGCAGAAGTGGCACCCAGCTCTACGGTGAGAGGGAAAGAGAAGCCAAACTTGGAAAGGAGCTTAACTCCTAGAGGGACTCAGCTGTGATGGGCACTGCAGCGAGGAGAACTGCTGAGGCCACCAGACATTCAGCCAAGACAGTGAAGCACCTGGCAGAAGTAGGCAGGATTCAAGAGCTGGACTGAGGACAGTCTCTGGCTGTAGGAAGCTCTGTAAGATCCTATCAGTTTTGTCCCCATTGTGACCCAGAAATAAATTACTCCATTTGTTGTGAATTTAATATTATGCAGAAGAATATCTATAATATGCTCCTATGGATATGATAGAAAAGATTCTATTCTTCACAATGAATAATGTGGCAACTCCAAGTGAAAAAAAATGATAATAACTAGCAAGGCAGTGTCTCAAACACAGAAATTATCTCTCAATTCCTCTTTAAGATGACATACTACCGAGCTGGGTTTTTTTTAAATCATCACATGTAGTAACATTTGTTTCCTCTAGTACCTTTGCAAAATCCCCTGAATCCTGGCAACCCTTCTCAACTGGGGTTCTGTGAGAGAATTAAGCCCACGTATTCCTGTTAACTCATGTTAGTTCACTAGAAGAACTTCATAATTCTGGTATTAAAAACATGTCAAAATCCATTAACCTGGCCCCTGTTATTTTCAGTTCCTATGCATTAAGGACAGACATACTTTGACCTGGGTACATAAACATCTTTGAATTAATGAGCCTTACTATTAGAGTGATTCTATTTTGTTTTTGATTTTCATATTAGCATAGTCTTTTTGTACCCTTTCTCTTCTAATTCTCAAATTATCTAATTGCACAGCACAATTTAGCACTTAATTATATTGGTATTTGACACTGATCTGTTTACTATTGCTTTTCTTCTAATTGTTTCAACTACACATGTCTTGTCTGCCTTAAGTGGATTGTAAGTCTTATAGGCAGGAATTGCTAAGTATGTATTCAGTTTGTTGCCCACAATTTCTAAAAATTCACATTGAATTAAATAGCCAAAGGTGACCTCTACTGAGCATAACTTACAGGCAATTAGATTCAATTGCTCCTTGAACTTAGTGAATTCATTCTTGTTAGCCATCAAACGATAGTTCTTTATCTAAGTATTGGGTACCCACACTCCTGGTAGATGTGAATTAATAAATTAAAATAATCACAGGAGGCTTAGAAGTACTTGATAATACATTACATCAATAAAATTAAGTTTACACCCCCAATTAGGTAAATGTATTTATAGGTTGTATAGATATATCTCCTATTACTAATAATTTCTGTACATTATAGAGCTTACACAAAAACAAAAATGTTAAATCAGGTTATGATCTCATTAAATAAACAATATACTTTAAATAATTTTTTTCTTATTTATTAATTACTAGTTTAGAAGTTTATGGCTTCCCCATAATATTAAAATTATTAATTTTTTGTGAGAAATGTGATTGAATATATTTTGGTTATTTTTGAAATCTTGGTTTAATATTGTATGATAGAGTGATTCAAATGTCTAGTTCTAAGTTTTACATTTATTTCAATGCTGGAAATACTTCCTCACAGGAAAATGTCATTTAAAATGAAAGAAGTTCCTCACTTGGCTGCACTTACTCTATCATAACACTAATCTTTCAATATCATCTAGAAATTATGCAAAGACTTTTATTCCAATTACTCTGTAATTTTCATCATCTTAGAAAATTTCAATTGCTTTTCTAGAAAACTAATCAAAAGTGTTTGATTTAACAAGTGACTTAAAAAATAGAAAATTTTTAAGCAGAATAGAAAATTTGCTATTCTAAGTTTTTTTGTGTGTGCAAGTTTGAGGGGGTTTATGTAGGTAATGGCCAATTTCATCACTAAAATCATGTCTATAATGGAAATGTTTCTAAGTATCAGTTTTCATACAGTTCTATCTCCTTTCCATGAGTTGTTGCAAAAAGTACTAATTTTCTCACTGTTTTAAGATATGTCTCTAATCTTGGAGGGACAGATAATGATGATTATTTTTTCAAATATCTCTGTTAGATAGCAAAATACTGACAACCACATGAGCTCAAATTTAAGGACATGCTTTCTTTTTGCAAAATAAAAATGAACATTCCAATGAGATAACCAGTAAAAGTCTATATGGAACAAAATATTTGCATAGTTACTCTCCATCCCACAAAAAGCATTGTCAAGATTCTATCATTTTAAGATCATGGGGCTTTTTTTTTTTTTTAATTTTAATGAAAGTAACAGCTTGGATGTAATGTGACATATGCATAGAATGGGTTAATCTCAGCTGGTCTGGATTGATGACATGCTTATTCCCCAAGCTACTTGGAGCACCATAGTGCCTCTTGGCCAACACTATGGAATATATTAAGTAAATACAAATGATATTCTGTAAACACGGGTTTATGAGTCGTTTTGGAATGGACATATGAGCTTGTCAGCATTGTTTAATTGGATTTAGGATTTTACCACCTGATTTTGCTAGAGCTCAGGGATGAAGGGTAAGAGGGAGATCAATGGCCACTCACAGCTGGGATATGCCTATGCGTATTTATCTCCCTACAAGAAACACCCAGCAGACTTTGAGCTTCCTCGCACCTTTGCAAGTATGTGATAGTTGAAGACCTAGAGACAAAGCATGTCCTATGCAACACAGACATGAGAGGACAAAGAAGCCATTGAAGATGCTGCTGATGAATATATAACATTAAGAATTCATATCTTTCTCATTTTTCAGATAAGATAAACAAAATTAGAAATATCTAACTTTTTCTTTCTGTAACCTCACAGATTATTTTGCACACTTCAGGGAAGGTGTGCATAACACATTGAAGACTACTGCATATAAAATCTAAATATCTAAGAAATATCTGGGCAGGATATAAAGACTTGCAGATAATCAGCATGTTAAGGACACAGGATAGAGGAGATGACCAAGGAAAGTGTGTCTTTTGAGAAGGTGAGGGCCCAAGAGGGTGCACTAGGAACATCAATATTTAGGAAGAGATAGAGAAAGTGAAGCTCATGAAGGAAATTGAGAAGGAATAGCCAAAAAAGTAGAAGAAGCAAGAGAGGGTGATGCCATTGAAGTCGAAGGCTGAGACAATGTTAAGGCAGCAATAGTCAGTATTGCCAAATGCTACAAAGTGGTGAAATAAAACAAAAATTGGTCAAATAAAATGTTGCTCATGTGGACTGAACAACAAAGAAGTCAATATTGACATCATGAGAGTGCTTTCAGTGGAGTGGTCTGGAGAAAGTCACTTGAGGAGAGAATGTCAAGTCAGGAAGTGGAGGCAAAGAGAATCAACAGCTCTTTCCAGAAATTTAAGGGTGAAGGAATGTAATAGAAAGAGAGGAGACAGTTGCCAATGGAATGTGGGTGATGGAGGGCTGGTCTTACTCTCTTTTTTCAATAAGCTTGGAGAGGTTTGATTGCACTGTATTTAAATGCTGATTCTTAAAAGTACGGAGAGCATAGGTTGAAGAAATAGTAGCCATTGAAGAGATGGCGGGCACAGGTGGAGGGAATAGCCTCAGAGGAGAGGAGGGGGACTGCTTCCGGCATGGCTGAAAGAAAAATTACAGTAAGTCTTTCTATCCTATTTTCTTCATTTTATTTATTTAAATATCTTATGATTTCAGTGACTTTTCTGACATCTGTATGCAAATTATTTCTATTGCAAGTATCTTGGAGGTTCCCTGTGGAGGTTCCCTGTGTTACCATTTAAAAATCTATGTCCATAAGCTATGTTTTTATCCAATCAATTCATAATCCCAGCTATTTAAAGGTTTATATAGAATGCAAGAAAAAACAAAAAAAAAAAAGATTAAAGCATCCAGTTTATGCTTGTATAAATGGCCCCAGAGAAAAGTAACACATCTCATTTGCAGTTATCGTTCAGGCAAAATCATTTCAGACTTCAATGGAAAGAAATCTACACATTTCTGTCCTATTTAGGACATTGCCCAAGTTCCTGTCTTTTTCATTCTATAGTGTTTTTATATATATAATATATATTAGTTTATCAGAGATGCTATCATTAAACTTTCATTTTATATTTGTGCTGTTTACTGGAAACACAAATGTCACTAGTAGAAAATGGTCAGCTGGGCTTGGTTCCAGTAGGAGTTCAGATTTCTACCTTTTTTCTTTTGTCTAAAAGAGAAAATGTTAGGAAATTTGTCAACTTATTTTTTCATTTACTCACTGGCAAATATTTATCTAATAGCAGGGTGTTATTCTGGAGCCTGAAGCACAGAAAGAAATATTTAGTTTCTTCCACCATCTTCCTGTCTGGTACTGTCTTAGTATGCCAAAGGTGAGGCGCTGTGATAGAGGTATAGGTAGGATAACAGGGGAGTTGGTTAAAGAGAAGGTTCATAACTCAGTCTGGAGATAAGGAAGGGGCATGATGAAATTCTGACACATGAGCCTTTCCAAAAGACAGAGAGGAGTAATTAACTACTCCTTCCACTCTCCATAAAGGATTGGAAGCAAGAGCAGAAGATAAGGTAGAGTTGAGCATGGAGCACAGAGAAAGGCAGTTGGGGATGAAGGAGGGACAAGAGGTGACTCCAAGGTGGACAAAATGGTATGTGCAAAGTCATTGAGGGATGAAAGAGCCTGATGCACAAAGAGAACTGTGAATGTGATGCTCAGCCTGAAATGAAGGTTCCACGTGGGGTCACGATGAGTCTGCAAAGGCAAGCTGGGGCTGGAGCACAGAAGGTCCTATAAGTATGATAATAGATTTTGGCTTTAAATGAAAACAGTGTGAAGCTTCTCAAAGTTTAAAATGGGAAGATTTACAACAAATGGATGACATCAGATTTTAGAAAAACCACTGTAACATCCGCATGGCAACTGAAGTAAACGAGACTGGGGAAGTGAAACAGGAGATAATGAGATATTGCAACAACCCAGGCGAGCTGGGCTAAGGGCCTAAATGAAGGCAGAGACCACAGGTCAGGAGCAAAAGAGACAGACTTGTGAGCTATTTGGAGGTGAGTGTCAATAGGACTTGGGGAGTGACTCTTTGTAGGAGTGAGCAAGGAGAATCATAGAAATGATTCAGGTTTGGGTGAGTGAATGATGCTTTTCATGTGAATGAGGGATGTAAAAGGAGGACCAGATCTGGAGGGAAGACCATAAGTTCAGGGATTTTAGGATGACGATGTGGAAGGAGAAGACTCATTGCCACTACTGACAGGTAAGTCAGGATTATTATGGTCCATAGAATTGGTGAATCCCCAGGGAACAAGTAATAGGGCAAAAGTCTTTCTGCACAATAGCATTAGGTTTGAGCAATAACATGTTCAGGATCAACTCTGCTCTGTGTAATCAGAAATTTGTGAGTAAATAAAGCTTATTACATTAAGGCTTTTTCTAGTTAATCTGCCACACACACACACACACACACACACACACTTTCTGTGAAATCTCCATGAGGCAATATTGGGTAGTGGTGGTCTCTGTGACCTTGGGCAAGCTTCTTAACCTCTCTGTACTCTAATATCTTTACTGGAGATAATAATAGAACCTATTTAATCATTTCTGTGAGGAGTCAATGATTTAAAATATATAAAAGACTTAGAATAGTCTTTAGCTTATGGGGAACATTCAGTAATTATTGTCATGCAGAGATATAACTTAAAAATATTCTGATTAGTAATCTGTGTGGAAATCCAGTCTATCTAAAACTCACAAAAGTATCTTTTCATAAAAATTCCTACCACTGCTAAGTAAGAATTGAATGGAGATGGAGGAGAAAGAAAGCTGGAGAGACAGGAGTGGGCATGGGAAAGAGAGAAGACTTACATGACTGAAATGTTTTCAGATGATAGATGTTGATATCTTTTTACACTGATGATGCAACTCATGTGGAAAAACTGAAGGGGCATTAATGAAAATGCTCTTTCCAGAGGTGTGAGCAGAAATGAGGAAGCCAGCAAGGGACACTGATAGAAGTAGAGACTAGCAACAGCACATCCAGGCCTAAAGGGACGAAGAGAAGAGAGAGAGATTATGAGGAATTATGGAGGCTGAGAAGTCCCATCACCTGCTCTCTGCAAGCTGGAGACCCAGGAAAACCAGTGGTTGAATTAACTGAATTAGTCTACATCCAAAGCCTGAGAACTAGAGGAGTAATGCATAAATTTCAGTCTAAGAGCAGGAGAAGATGAGATGAGATGTCCCAGAAAAAGCAGTGAGGTAGGAAAAAAGGAGGTGGATTCCTCTCACCTTTTGTTCTATTCAGGCTCTCAATAGATTGGATGATGCCCACCTCCACTGAGGAGGGCAATCTACTTTACTGAGTCCACTGATTCAAATGCTATTCTCATCTGGAAATACCCTCACAGACACACCCAAGAAATAATGTTCAATCTGGGCACCCATGGCCAGTGGAGTTGACACACAAAATTAACCTTCACACATGTTTGAGTAATTTGTATGGATACCTGGAAACCAACCACACATTTAGGTGAGAGAGAACACCTGGTGTAGAAGTAACACAGATTGAGTCAAATGACATTAAAGGAAGGAGTCCTCTGGGAGATGGGATCTGAGTACTTTCCCCAAGGAAAGACCACAGTTTAAGTCAAATGCTTATTTGTAACACAGAGGCCACTGCCAGCTGAGATCAGGGATGGTTGTGGGATGGAGAGACAAGCAGGGAGTGTCAGCAGGAGGGGAGAATGAGACTCTGTTGAGAATATCCAAGCTAAACATTGCAGGGAATCTGATTACACAGTTGCCTGTCATTGTCCTTCTCTTCCCAATATATACAACAAGGACAGTAAAAATAATAACACTCCATTTATTGAACATTTGCCACATGCTGGGGACTGTTATTTGCACCTTATACAATACCAAGTATTTTCATATCAACCCTCTGAAGTAGGTTCTATTATTCTTATTCTACATAGGGGAAAACTGAATGTCAGAGAGATACAGGGCCAGTCTCCTGTAAGGAAAGGGTCCTCAGGTACATCTCTAGAGGATCTCTGGATAATCTGGACCTGTGCTGTCCAATATATTAACCATGAGCTATGTGTGGCTACTGAAATGTGGCTACTCAGAATTAGGATGTGCTACAAGCATTAACTACACACTAGATTTTGAAGAACTTAGTATGAATAAAAGAATGTAAAATATCTCAATAATTTTTATATTGATTACTTTTTAAATGATAATATTGTGGATAGAATGGGTCAAATAAAGTCTATTACTAAATTTAATTTCACCATTTTCTTTTTAATTCTTTAATATGGCAACTAAAAAATTTTAAATTACATATGCGACTCACATTTGGGACTTGCATTATATTTCTATTGGGCAGTGCTGATCTAGAATTTCATCTGCAGTGAGCCATTAATTGTTCTAATTGTCTATTGCTGCATAACAAATTTCCCCAAATCTAGTGTTTTAAAGCAATCATTTCTTTATACCTCACGATCGTATGGATCAGGAATTCAGGCAGGATTAGGTGGGCAATTTCTCTGCACCAGGTGATGTGGACTGGGGTCACTTGGTGGTATCTGTGAGGCAGCTGGGCTGGTCTGGAGGCCCCAAGCAGCTTCACTCGCACACGTGGTGCCTTGGCTGGAAGGCTGGGCTTATCTGGGCTCATCTCCTCCTCCTCTCCATGTAGTCTCCAGCATCTCCAAGTGTTCTTTCAAGCAGGGAAGTAGGACTTCTGCCATGGCAGTTCAAGCTCTGAGAGCAAGTGTTCCAAGGGACAGGGAATGGAGCTTGCCAGCCTCTTAAGGCCTGTGCCTAGACAATGGCAGTGTCACTTCTCCTGTGTTCTATTGGTTGGAGCAATCACAAATTCCTCCCATAGTCAAGGGTAGGAGATATAAATTCCACCTCTCAATGAAAGTGGTGCCAAAAGATTTGTGTTCATTTTCAGTCTAACAACTTACTCTAGAGTAGTGGTTCTTAGATTTTAGCTGCATTAGAATCACCTGGAGGGCTTGTTAAAACACATGATCATTGGGTCCCATAATTTCTGAATCAGTAGGTCTCAAGTGGAGCTCGGGAATTTGCATTTCTAATAAAGTCCCAGGTGCTGCTGCTGCTGCTGCTGGTCAAGGGACCACACTTGGAGAACCAGTGATCCACACTGGTGGATCAATATGACTTACAAAGAGCGATTCCTCCCTACACCCCACCTGTCCCCTGTGTGACCTTTGCCCTAAACCACCCCAATGTATTTCCATGTACTATCATATATTCACACCACTACTCCTCAGGGATAGAAGTAAAGCTACTACAATACCAGACACATTTCTTATTGACTCAGAACAGGCAAGGATGTGTTTATTATCAGTAGCTGGAGCAGGCAGGACCTAACAAGTGAATTGTAAATGTCAGACACAAGTGCCTTATGTGGCAGCATTCCACAGGTGTAAATAACTTGCTTACTGTATTCTTTATCTCTTGCTGCATAACACATTATTCCGAAGTTTACTGGCTTAAAACAACAAACATTTATTATCTTAGTTTCAGGTCAGGAATCTAGGAGCAGCTTAGCCGAGTGGTTCTGGCTCAGGGTCTCTCATGAGGCTGCAGGCAATGTCAGTCAGCATTGCTGACTCAAATGGATCCACTTCCAAGCTTATTCCATGGCTACTGGCAGGTCTCAGAAGATCCACTTCTAAGCTCACTCACATGGCTGTTAGATGGTCTCAATTCTTTTTCACGTGTGCTGCCTCATGACATGGCTGCTGGTTTCCTCCAGAGTGAAGCAATCCAAAAGAGAACGAGAAAGAGAGAGTACCCAAGATGGATAGCACAGTTTTTTGTAATCTAACAATGGGAGTGATATCCCATTGTTCTGCCCTATTCTATTCATAAGTCAATAGTCAATACAGGAGAGATTACACAGGGACATGGATAGTAGGAGGCAGGGATCACTGGACCCCTTCTTAGAGGCTTCCTACCGTATTGAAAACCAACTCATGGAACCCAATGCATTAGTAAGTTGAGTACGGACTATATCCTGACTATAACTAATCACAATCAGTCTTGAGGTGACTATTACTTAAGACATACTGTGGACCCTAAAAAAGTGCTTACATATCATCTTGTTCTGTGACAGCAGGATTATAAAATGGTACTACTACAGTATTTGGGGGTATAATTAATAATTATAATAATAATAATAATGGCAAGTTCTTCTAGGCAAAAATAGGAAAAAGAATCCATTCAGTTATTGATTTAATAATGACATAAAGCATGAGAACAACATTGATCAATAGCATTCGAGCCTCTAAAATATATTTCTATATGGATTGACATTTTGGTCATGCATTAAAATTTTCTTGCAAAAAGATGTCACTGAATTAGGAAAAGAAGTAATATTATTCTGAATACCACATGTCAGGCATTAACACCTGTTGTCATCTTGTTTCAGCTTTAAAACCCTGTAACATAGGAAACCGGGGCTCAGAGACTGTAAATACCTCACCCATGATTCCACAGTTACTAAAGAGTTTTGAATCCAGATCTCAAGATGACTCCAAAACTCCTTTGCATAAACTATGCTGCCTTATTAACCAGTAAGAGCGTTGTTTGATTATTTGATTTATTAAATTTAGTCTTGAAGGTAGCATTATTATAGCAAAGCTTAAGTGCGTGTCAATTTCTATAACAGATTGGTTGGTTGTCATGGTTGTTTTATTGAGTTTAGTTGATCCCCATTAGCTAATAGTGTTGATTTTAATTATGTGACACTAGTTGGTCATATAGGGTGTCTTGAAAGAACTTAAGAACAGCCCCAAGTCTCAAAGGTTTGGGCTCTAATACAGCCTGCCACCATGCTTAGCCAAATCCAGCTGCCTTCCACCGTTTCCAATTTCTTTTCCTGCTTAATGGATCCAAGTCTGGGAGGGTAGATCTGAGACGTAATCTCAGCTTCCTGAGTACCTACTAATGCCTTAATCAAAATCAAACCACATCAATGCCCCATCAATCCTGAAAGGGTTTCCTCTAAGTTTCTTGACAATCTGAATTAATCCTTTCCTCCAAATACCACAGCCAGCAGCTACAGCATTACTGGCTATCAATCATTTTCAAGAGGCAGCTACCTCAAGTTGATTATAAGTTGAATAAGTTAGGGCTTCTATACAGTCCCTATCTTCAGGTTCTCTGAACCTTGAAGAATAAATAATTTAGAGATGGAGGGAAAAAACATTCTAGGATCAAAGCTCAGTGAGAACAAATGCAAAGATTAGAATAGCCTGGAGAGTGTAAAATAGGGAAAGCCAATAGGTGTGCTTAGCAGAAGTAAATATTGCAGAAAAAAGAGGTAGGAGTTGAGTCTAGAAGGGATGGTTGAGGTCAACTTGTGTAGAGCCAAGGAGATTGAACATATTCTGTGGTTAATGGCAAACAGATAACAGCTCTCTAAGGAGAAGGAAACAATCAACGCTCATTACTTTCTCATGGAAAAACAATTTTGTTGATGATTAAGAGCAGAGAATTTGAAAAATTTTGAAATCAAGGTAGCGCCCATTCAATTAAAACTATTTTGTCACCGTGATGAGAAACAGATTACAAAGCAAATGACATAGGAGAATTTAATGGATAACTCCACCTATGAAACACAGCATATCCAGGCAACAGACAGTAGTTAAAGCAACAAAAATTTCATTATAAAGAACTAACTGAGAATTTTCTGTCTCTGAATAATTCTGAAGAAAATGTACCCGGAATGCATGGTGGGGTATGAAACAGACAACTATTACTAGAAGGAAGAAGAAGCTCTTGATTTGAGCTTTATACTCTTGATGGGCCCACATGTCAGGCCAAAGAGCCTTCATCAGCTGAAGGATGACACCCACCTGTATCAGAAAGAGGGTCACAACCACTGTCATCATAATGACAATTACAGAGTAGTTCAAGATAATGAATTCCCTGTGGTTGAGGTCTTTGTAAAACTCAAAGCATCGCTGTTGTTCTGAGTGACTTGAACTTGTGCCATATTGTAAAAAAAATATTGGCAAAAAAATAAAGCCACCCACCATCCAAATAATAATGCTTAAAACTATCGCATGGTATTTTTTTAACTGTTGCAGTTGGAGTTTCTTAAAATAGACGAGCAATCGGAGTATGACAATGGCCACATAGAAAACAAAGATGAGGTACATATGACAGTATATTATGCTACTAACCAATCGGCAGGTAAAGTATTCAAACTCCCAGGTGTCTAAGACATAATAGCTGAGGCGGAACGGAAGGCTGACCAGGAGGATCGCATGTAGCACTATGATATTGAGAACGATCGTGGCAATCATCGACTGGCTATTCCTTTTGAACATCATGCGTGACATCATGACTGCTCCAGTCGTGCCTCCAAGCAAAACCGCGCTGTAGAGTGTTGTCAGAATCATCCTGCAGTGTGCGTTGCAGTGGCCTAGGTCTATGTTTGAAGCGTTTGGTAGGGTGGTTGTATTGATCGGCTCCATGCTTCACCACAAAATGTTTAGAAGACCATAAATCCCTAAATCAAAAGTTTTACAAAATTATAATGGACATATTGAAACTATACAGCAACTGCAGATTGATAGTATTGAGTTTTGCAATCCCAGCCAATTCTTTATAAGCCTAAAACTGTGTACCCAATAAATATTGTTAGAGACTTCACTTAATTACTCAAACCTATTGAAAAGACAGACATGAGTGAAAGAAAAATCACAAAAATAAGTTTGTTTGAAGATAAAATTTGTAACTGTGTCCCCAGGTATTCTATAAACAGATATGTTCAAGCTCGCAAACCAGGGGTGGGATTAGCACGAGACATGTTACCCTCTGGCATAAACTTTAAGGAAGGACCAAAAATTCAGTAATCAAAATAAATAATATTTTAATGCAATAGTTTTAAACATCAAAATTAATGCCAAAATTCATGATGAACAAAATAACATAATTTCAAACAAAGGCAGAGTTGGTATACACCTAGCGCACACTCAGATCGCTAAAGGTCATCCCTCATGTTGTCAGGAAATTCAATTTGGAACACTGTAGAGAAGACCATATAAATCATGTGCAATTATTGTAAGAAGGTGTATTAGACAACAGTTTAAAATATTTTCTGTGAACAACTTTTCAGCAAGGAGCAGCATATAATATCATATTACCTGCCCTCTTTTCTTCTTCCTAACCCTGAATCTTTTCCTGGAGAGGTATGTTACACTTTGGTGAAAAGCTGGTGTTTGAGGGTGGGTTCTGTTTATTTTTTATTTAATTTTTTCAGATTTGGATGCGTAAGGGGCATTGATTGTGTAGCAGAAAGACAGAGCGGCCGTTCTGCAATAAGTGCCAACTCCAGCATTGAGTTGCTGTGGGAGTGTTATGGAGTTCTAGCTGTGAAAGGGGAGAGGTTGTACTGCCTACAATCAAGGCTTACTGGAAAATTAAATGAGTTAGTGTGCTTGAGACAGCCTTGGAACCGAAAAAAAAAGCCATATGAAAGTTATGATTCTTAAGGTGGAACAAAAAACAAATTATTTACCTCTTCCTTGTCATGCTACACAGGGGGAGATACACAGTTAAGTTACATCAAATTGTTGTTGCATCAGTAAGTATTTATTAAATATCTGACAATTAAAAAAAAAACTCTTTCAGACCTTTGATTCGACAGTATGAGACCCAGGTGTCAACAGGTCAGACTTTCCTCTCTGGAAGGGTCTGTGTACATTTTCCCCAGGTATTTCCTGCCCAGCTGGCCAGAGCAGAGTTTGAGATTTGTATCCGAGAGAGAAGTTATTCCACAGTAAACATCTAAATATCTCAGAGTTTTTCTTCTGCCACTATGGACTCTTCTTAGAGAGCAATAACTAAACTTTTTGTTTGTGCAAAATGATATTGGACCTGGCATATTTACTATCCTCAAATAAGATTTTTTGTAACTTAAAAACATTATAATTTGCATAATAATCTAAATTTATATGCTGAAATATGCATTTTAGCAAAGTACATGTTTTGCAAGAATGTTTGTTGTGAGAAGTTAGATTGCGTCTATAAAGAATTTGACAGATTCCCTGACATAGAATAGGCCATCAAAGTGTCAGTGCTACTTCTCCCTCTTTAATGTGCACAAAGATATTTCATCAACACAAGATTCCATTCTTTTTTAGTGACTTCTCAGAATCATCCTGCATTTAAATTCATAGAGAAGGAATGTGTTTGATCACTTTTCCTTTCCCTTAGGACCTTACTCTTATGACGCACACACCCTGCCCCCGGCAACAGTATCCTTAACAGCCTACAATTTCTAGATATTTCTTTGCTCATTAAAACCAAGTACTGAAATTTCTAGATCTGCATTCTACCCAGAAACAAACAGCTACCCAAACTACTTACTTATTCTTTTCCTCTTATGATTGCTTCTGGTGGAAGACTCAAGGCACCTGGTCATTTGTTGATTATCTACATCAGGTCAGGCAATAAGAGCAGTTTGCTAGAATCAAGACTTCACTGACAACAGTGAAGAGAAATTATGGGATGAATGACGGATGAACCATGGAATAACTAAAGTTTTAGACTGAAGGCTTCAGAAGTTAAACCGTCAAGATAGAGGACCCAGATAAACCATCTGGGCCACAAACGGATGTTTATCTCTAGAGCTGGTGGTAAAACAGATTCAAAATTATTCCTATAAGTAAAGACTTTTATTTTCACTATCAATGACTTATTTGAAGGAATTTTTCTTATTAACATGAAAAACAGACTATTTTTCCAACGCTGTTTTTTACAATACTTGTACGTTTTACTCAAAATGTTTCACATTCAGAATAAGAATGACTTAAAGGACAACTTTCTGTGAGACTTTCATATTCTCAGCAGTAAGCTCCAAATATTTATATCTCTGGCTCTCAATTTCCAGACTCCTTTCCCTCATTAACTGCCATTTTGAGATGTGGTTCCTTTTGAAGCTAGACCCTCTGGTGATGTAACTTCAACAAGAGGGCTCATTCCCTTTTTCTCAACAGTCTTACATTTTCTTACATCAACCTTCTCACTTCCTGTCTTAACTTCACAGTCATCTTAACTGTCCTAAGACCTCAAAGCATAATTTTAAGTATTGGGTTTAGTACACCTAAAGACGCAAGAGACCAACATGCCTTCAACAGTTGCAGGCAAACCCAGCCCCAAATCATGTTACTGTTCAGCCACAGGAATTCAAAAGGACCTAAACTCTGTTACCTGTAAAGCAACTTCATTATGGCCTACATTCAGGTAACAACTGATAAGATTCTCATCTGCTTTGAAAAAGAATGAGTATTGTCCCCACCTGTGCCATCTGCTACACAATCATCCAACAGTGCCTGTGGCCACAGAGATACAAAAACAACAGAATCTAAACATAATGGAGCCATATGCTTAATTACTTCAAGAAAAACTCTCAATAGAAAGATGAGATTTCCAACTCATTGTGAAAAGCAAATTTGTACCAACTCAACTCAGCTGAAAAATTTCACATGGAACCAATTTTTCAACCAATTTTAAACATCTCCTTAAATTAATTCAAAATTACAAAATCTGGCTTATAGGCCTGGATTTCAACATATTATCTGGCAGGCCTCATTTTTCAGATAAAATGTGTTCCTGGAATCTTCAGGATAAAGTAAGTTCCCATAGAAACCATGCTATATTTACAAGTTGCTTGTCTAATAAGGGACTAACTGGGAACTAAGTTAGATGTGACTAACAGTGGAGCATAAAAATAAAACTCAACTATAACTCAGAACTTTGGCCAGCACACAAATTAACTGTTCACGTTGACAACCTAAGGACTTCAAAGTACTAAAATGTGTGTATACTGTATTTAAAATATGGCTGGAAAAATGCATGTATTCCATGTTTTTTCCCACCATACTCAGAATTCAGCTCTCTTTCCTCCAGGAGTGCCAAGATTTTCAAGAAAAATAACAAAACCTTAATATGAGAGCTTAGAAATCACCTAGTCCTGAATAGTTCAGACTTATTTAACAGATGAAGCCACCATAATTCGGAGAGTTTAGAAAATTACCACAAAGCTGCAGGGCTAGTTAGGGAGCAGATTAGGATGAAAAACACGTCCCTCATTCCAAGCCTTCCTGTCCACCACACCACGATGCACATGTGGTGAACTTGAGATAGTCTCCTGTAGACACGTTAATAATCAGCGACTTAATTTTCCATCTTCTTCTCTGTGATATCTGAAATCTTATTTTTGGAATGGCCGTTAATCTTTAAATAAAAGTATATTTTAAAATCCTAGAGAACTAAAATTCTTCTTTAAATATAGTCCTTTCCCCCCTCAAACCATTAGAGGTATGAACCATTAGAGGTAAGGTATGAACATTGGTGATTAGCCTAAGTTAGTTTTCAGAAATATTGTGAAATCTCGTGTGAACAGATTTCAATCTGTCCTCTGCAGGAACAGGTCCAAAGCAGATGCTGCTGGAGATGTCACCATCTTGCCCACTTTTCCCATCCATGAAAGGTACCATTTGAGATGGCTGTTGGTGGGCAATCTCTGCTCTCTAAAGAATGGGGTGGGGGAGGGGGGGTTGGCTTGTCCTTCTAGAGTTGTTAAATTGCTACTGTGAAATATCCTTAGGAAAGTGGTAACACAATCTGTGACTGCTTATTCTCAAACCCATTTACACTCATAAGACATTAACCAAGACATTGAAATGCCAGGCTTAGTGCCCCATTTGACCCAAAACACTCAGAAGCTAAGCCAACCTCGTTGCTAGTGGCAGCACCTGGAACTTTGATTTCTCCCCCCTCTAGGCACCCACATTCTAAGTCCCTCTCCTCATATCTCTATGTGTTTATG
Source organism: Tapirus indicus (assembly GCA_031878705.1). Lineage (NCBI taxonomy): Eukaryota > Metazoa > Chordata > Mammalia > Perissodactyla > Tapiridae > Tapirus > Tapirus indicus. Next base: position 79,546,614 of record CM062917.1, read on the forward strand.
TGCCTGTCTCACTCTCTCTTGGGCACAACACAACTTTCTTCTATAGATGTGAGATTTCACACTAGAAGAGTCCAACAGATCATCCCATCCCTCCCCTGTCCCTCTCACTTCTCCTCTGTCTCTCTCACTTCTCCCCCTGAGGAAGGTGACCCAGGGCAGCATTTCTGAGCATCTTCAGGTGCCAAGCAAACTGAAAAGCACCAAACAAACGTGTTGCAAGAAACCTGTTTTTTTAAGTTAAATATTCTCTGGCATCTATTTTCTAGTAGAGATAAGAGAGTCAAATAATGAAACCAAAGTTGGCACACATAAGTCTTGGACAGTTGAAAGTCATGGATATTAGTCTTCAAACATGTATAAATGTATACTTTGTTCTGGCAGAGTGTTCTCTACATGTGATAAAAAGATAAATGGTTTTAAGTAGAGCAAGAGAGACTGAGATTAGACATTAACAAAAAAACTCATCTGGCTCACAAAGTCCTCCATTAACATGTTCGACCTTGATCGGTACCACACCAAGCTCCAATCCTTGGATTTCATTTTGCTCCTCAAGCCCACCCAGCTCTTTGTGCTTTGAGTACTTTGCATGTGGGGGTCTCTCTGCCTGGAGTGCTTTTCTCACCTCCTTCCTCATGTCAGGTGTCCTCTCATCATTCAGTTCTCAGCATTGATGTCACCTCCTTGAGGAAGCCCTCTCTGACTGCCATAGTGTTAGGCAATTGCCCAGGGACTATCACATTGCCCTATCTGAATTCTTTGCATACGATTTTTCACCAAATGTTTTTATTGCTTAATTGTTCATCATGGGTTTATTGCCTGCCTTCTGGTCTGCTGAAATATGCTGCCTCTAGTATCTCAATATCCTTAGCTTTTGGACTTTTAGATCAAACAGGGCACTCTGCCTGGCATTTCAAAGTCTTAGTCAATGACTTGGGAGAGTAAACAAGGTTTGAGAATTAGCAGTTGCTGATTTATTTACCACTTTCCTAAAGATGTATTTCACTGGACCCTAACTGTATTGTTTATAGTGATACCCCAGTGCCCAGAACAGTGCCTAGCACATACTTATTGAATGAATTCAATATTAGTTGAATGAATGTATAAATGTATGTGATTTTCTAAGCGTGGCTGTAAAATAATCTTTCTTTTGGAGATAATTATTTAATCATTTTTACTTCATTCTTACAACTTTTCAGGGACCAGGGTTGAATGTGAGAGCTGGAATTGACCTAGAAAAGGCTCTATTGAATCCAAATACATCATTTTACAGGAGAAGGAATGGAACACAGAGAGGCAGCCTGAGTAGAGGCCACACAGATTCCCTGCCTCTGAGACTCCCAGTCCTCCTTTCTTGACCTGTTCTGCTGCCTGAAGTGACCATCTCCTAGGCCACCACAACTGGAGGCTTCACCATATTCCAAGAAGTCTTGACTCTTTTTTAGGTGACTGTGTCTCAGCACTTTGGAAGCATCGCAGAGAATGGAAATATTCAATCAAGAACGATAAAACATTTTGTTCAACATGAACTTTTCCTATATGCTTTGTAGCTTCAGACCTTTCAATGCTTTGTGTGACTCATCTCTCGTGCCTCAGATCAACCGATCTGATTTCAGTATAGAAAAAGCTGATTACCTCTTTGGAAGCTATTGTACATGTGGTTTATTATTTTTTCTCTTCTTTATTCTACTCCCTTATGAAAGGAAGATAATATTTCCTCAGAGCACAGGAAAGGAACTGGTGGTTTTGCTAACACATGATACACACTAGCCTGAAGAATGAGATGTAGCTCAGACCAAGAGATTAAACTCAACTTCTTTCTGAAATGATAATTATCTTAGAATTTTGACATCCAGGGAGACTTGAATCAAAACATGATTAACAATGTAGCTGATTAATGTGTCAAGGAGGACTTGGTAAAAATTCATAGAAAGAACCTTCTTCAGGGTATAATAATAGCAGAAGCTGTGCTAGGATATAACAGGTATCTATCGCTGTAGTGCTGTAAAAATTAACCTTCCAGGGGCCGCCTGGTGGCGCAGCGGTTTAGTCCGCACTTGGCAGCCCAGGGTTTGCGAGTTCGGATCCCGGGAGCCCGCCGACACACTGCCTGTCAGCCATACGGTGGCGGCGTCCCATATAAAGTGGAGGAAGATGGGCACGGATGTTAGCCCAGGGCCAGTCTTCCTCAGCAAAAAGGGGAGGATTGGCAACGGATGTTAGCTCAGGGCTAGTCTTCCCCACAAAAAAAAAAAAAAAAAAAAAATTAACCTTCCAGAGCAATGTTTCTCAAATGTTATTGTGCTTATGAATCACTGGGTGATCTTGTTAAGATGTAGATTCTGATTCAGTAGGTCTGGAGTGGAGCCTGAGATTCTGCATGTCTAACTGACACCCAGGTGACACACGAGCTGCTAGTCCGTAGGCCATCCTTGGTGTAGCAAGACTCTACACTACACTGTCCAATATGGTAGCCACTTGCCACATGTGGCTATTTTGATTAATTTAAATTAAATAGAAACAATTCATTTCCTCAGTCATATTAGCCACATGTCAAGTGCTCAATTACAGAGAGTTCTATTGAATAGATTTACTAAAAAAGATTCACAACTTATTAAATATTTTCTAGTTCCCATGATGTCTCCTCCTCTCTTTCCTAGCTATAGGCTGCCAGCTTTTATTTAGAAAATAGCAAGCATTGGTTGGATAAGCAGCTGTGTTTGGAACTGGGGGAGATAAGGCAGAAGAGGACCAGGGAGAAGAATTGTTGAGGAGTCCAAAGAAAAAAGGGATTTCAAGAAGGGCTAGGTCAACAGGGTCAAATGTTGCCAAGAGGACAAATAAGCTAAGATTTGAAAACTGTCCATTGACTATGAAGGCATGGGCAGAGTAAGAGGGCAGTAGTTGGTGGAATATAGGATTATACAAGGGTTGTTAAAGATAGAAGCTTTTTGCTTACTTATATGATAAAATTTGAAAATGTCAGTCTTGCACCACAAAGGAGACTTGGCCATGGGGATATACTGGTTTTGAATTGTCAAGTCAGAATGGGTCCTGTGATGACCTAGTTCATACTTTGACTGTTCAAAGAACTACAATAAATACCATTAGCCATCAAAGAGTTCAGAGTCTCCCATTCTGAGAAGCACATCTCAAGCTTCCAAAGAAACCTCACATTTCCTTCTGGCTAAGTGGAAAGATAATTACTTTGTCTTTATTACACCAATGACTACAGAACTCTTCACTCTTTTGCAGGCTCTTGTTTGGACAAAGAACAATTTCACTAATCACTTTTTATTCAAAATCTCACGAGGCCCTTAAAAATAAACTCTCTTTTCAAGAAAAGGCCAAGTCCCAAGGGATTTTGCCAACCGAAATCTGATACCTTGTTCAGAATGTGAAAAGCAGTTTTAATAAGGTGTACAGGCTAGCCTCCTTTTTAAGGAAATAAAACTTCTTGAAATTATGTTAATTGCCCTATTATTAGTAAATTTAAAAAGGATACAAAAGCTTATAGAAGTCTGTAGTGGGCAAAGCTGATTACCTTTTCCCATGGCTGCAGTAGAAAAGCCCATTCAAGGCAAATGGCACACATCGCACATGAGGGCATACGAGGTTTTATTTCCCTGGGGCAGTAGGGCGCCTCTGACACTCTCAGAATATTGCCTTCTGGATTGCTCCAAATTGCTAACAGACCAGTTCGTCACTCCATCATGTGGTGGCAAAGGAGAGTTGACACAATATTTGAACTGGACTCCTGGACCAATAAGACAACTGGAGTTTGGACCCAGATTGGCACCCTGTGACTTTGGGCAAGCCACAGAATCTTTGAATCCATTTATTTTTAAAATAGGCAGCATATAATTTTTCCCCTGTCCTAAGAGGTTTTCTCAGAGGAACAAAATGCAAAACTGACAGATACATCAAAAGTATCTTGATTTCTTAAGATAGTTGTGTAATGCTGACCCAGCTCATGCTTCAAACATTCTCTAAGTTTATGGCTAGGATTTTTCTTTTCAGGAATTAAGAAATGTCTGAGTTTCTTATGATTGACTAATGGATTTCAATCATGTGGACATTGGTTCAATGGGGACTTAGAGATGTCACAATTAAGTAACTTTGGCTTAATGACAGGCACTGAGGAGGAAGATTGAGCCAGGAAAGATGGAACTGAGGGAATGGACTCCACCTAAGGGGCTTGCCCCATTGGGGTAGCTGGGCAGTCCAATGGCATGCTCAGAGGAAGTAACAGACTCTGGCTGGTTCAACCTGGTGTGAAGAGCAAAGAGGCAGGAGGAAATCCAGGTGGTGGTTGGAACCCAAAACCAGGCAGGTAGAGGCAAAGAGCCTGGTACTGTGCTCATTCATGCAGAGGCCCAGTGAGAAGGCTGTCAGAGGTAAGGCAGAGCTTTCAGCTTTCACTCACATTAGAGTTACCTGGGCAGCTTGTTAACATGGCACTTTGTGATAGCCTGTGGGTGGGACCAAGCATCCACACTTTTGACAAGCCTCCAGGTTACCCTGATACAATTGTTCAGAGGACCACTTCTAAGTAGGGGGAGAGCAGGCTTCATCCTTCCAGGCGTCAGGGTAGCACACAAAAGGGCTGGAGTTTACTTCAGGGCAATAACCCTAGAAAGGAAGCTGATGTTCTAGGGAAGAAACTGAAGCAGAGTCACAGTCTTATGGAGCAAGCAATAGACCGGTAGGTAGAAAATGGCTAACTCAGTAGCCAGGTTTACTGCACACACATTGGCTAAACACCCTGCCTAACTTCCTGCCCTGATTATGGTCTGATAGTCTGAGAGATATGACCCTAGAGGACGGGCTTAAAGATAGATCAAAGTCTGAGATGTGGGGATAAACCACATGTGTTTATGACTTCACTATGTGGTTATGACTAAGTGATTTTGCCTTCAAGTAATAATACCAATATGAGCATCTTCAATAAGATGAGAAATTTATTATCTCACAAAAGATCCAGGGTGGATGGCTCCAAGGTATGTCATTCTTGAGCACTCAGTGATGGCAGAACTCTGGGATGGTTCCCCTCTGAGTCTCATGGCTTTCCTCTCATGACTACAAAATGGTGGCTGCTGCTTCAATATTCAGGTCCTTACACAACCTTATGGAGAGGTAGAAAAAGGAACTGTGTTCCCTTAGTGCCTCTTTTTATCAGAGAGGAAAATATTTCCTGAAGCCCTCCAGGAGAACTGTCTTTACACTTCATTGGCCAGAATGGGTTATTTGTTGGCTCCTCAACCCATCTTAGAACCATCATGGTTTACATCCTGTGGCGGGAGAAGGTTTTCCCTTCCCTGAGCCTACTGGTCCCCAGTACTGAAAAGTATTTTGGTGCAGAGAGCAAGGAAGGAGTAGGGAGATCTCTTTAGGAAGCAACCAATGGTGCCCTCATGTATCCTTTCAGGAAAACAGTTAAAGGATTCTAAATGCTGGAAACAGATCCCAATAGATTTTATGCATGAATTCATTATGGTCTGTCCATTATCAAACGACAGCAGTTGAGAGATCCCCACCAGAGAGCAATGACGGACTGTTTTCAGGGTGTGGCAAATGCCCCAAGAGAGCCAGAAAGGAAACCCCTGGGTCGAGCAGAAGAAAGAGAGAACCCCTCCCCCCACACATCGTGTGCTTCAGCACAATCCCTCTGGGGACTGCAGCGGGCTCAGAGCACACTGCTCGTGACCTCCACCCAGTGGCAACAAGTGGAAACTGCAGGACCATCTTCAAGATGAAGAAAGGCAAAGGTAAATCAGTGAGATCTATGCAACAATACCTTATCTCTACAGACCAAGAGGAAAATGACAAACACCCAGAAACCAATCCTGAAGGCACAGAAATCTATAAACTGAAAGACAGAGAATTCAAAATAGCTATCATAAACAAACTCAATGAAATACAAGAGAACACAGAGAAACAAATCAATGAATTCAGGGATTTCTTCACAAAAGAGATTGAAACCATAAAGAAAAACCAATCAGAATTATTGGAGGTGAAAAACAAAATCAACGAGATAGTGGAAAAACTGAAGTCTTTAAAGAGCAGAACTGACAATATGGAGGAATGAAGTAGCATTATTGGGGATAGCCACACAGAAACGCTCCAGATAGAGGAGGAGAGAGAGCTAAGACTAAAAAGAAATGAAGAAATTCTTCGAGAAATATCAGACTCAATGAGGAAAAGCAACATAAGGATAATAGGTATTCCAGAAGGAGAAGAAAGAGAAAACGGAGAAGAGAGTTTGTTCAAAGAAATAATAGCTGAGAACGTCCCAAACCTAGGGAATGAGGTGGAAATAACAGCAAATGAAATCAACAGATCACCTAAATATATAAATAGTAATAGACAAACGTTACGCCGCATAATAGCTAAGTTAACAAGACTCAGTGACAAGGAAACAATATTAAGGGCAGCTAAACAAAAAAACAAAATAACATACAAAGGAAAGCCCATCAGGCTCTCAGTTGATTTCTCAACAGAAACTCTACAGGCTAGGAGAGACTGGAATGATATATTCAAAATCATGAAAGACAAAAACCTTCAGCCAAGAATACTTTATCCAGAAAAAATATCCTTCAAATATGAAGGAGAAATAATAACTCTCCCTGATAAACAAAAGCTAAGACAGTTCATCACCACAAGACCCCCACTACAAGAAATACTCAAGAAGGCCCTTAGGCCTGAAAAAAAAAACAAAAGAGAAAGGGGATACAAAGGTTTCAGCAAGGAGAAAAGCAAGGAGACTAAACCAGAACAAACTACAGTTGGAAAACATCAAAAATTAATTCAAACTCATCACTGTAAACACACACTCACAACACAAGATGGAATAAGTAGTGACAACAACAAATAAGGAGGGGAAGAGGAAAGGGATCAAATTGACTCAGTCTAAGGAAACAGGAGGCATCTGAAAATGTACTATCTTATCCAAGAGATCTTTTGTATAAATCTCATGGTAACCACTAAACAAAAAACCAGAAGAGAACCACACATTACAAATAAAGAGAAAACTAAGAGAATCATCTTGCAGAAATACCAAACGGAATTGGCAGTCCGAAACACATGTGACAAGAAATGGAGGAAATGCAAAAGAACCAGAAAATGAACAATAAAATAGCAACATTAAACCCTCATACATCAATATCACTTTAAATGGAAATGGATTGAATTCTCCAATCAAAAGACACAGAGCGGTGGGATGGATTAAAACCCAAGAGCCAACAATTTGCTGCCTCCAGGAAACACATATCAGCTCTAAAGACAAACACAGACTCAAAATAAAAGGATGGAAAATGATACTCCAAGCTAATGGCAAACAAAAGAAAGCAGGAGTTGCCATACTTATATCAGACAAAGTAGACTTCATGATAAAAAAGGTAATAAGAGACAAAGAAGGGCAATATATAATGATAAAAGGGACACTTCACCAAGAAGACATAACAATTATAAATATCTATGCACCCAACACAGGAGCACCAAAGTACATAAAACAACCGCTAAAAAACCTAAAAGGAGATATTAACAATAACACGATAATAGAAGGGGATCTTAACACCCCCCTTACATCAATGGATAGATCATCCAGACAAAAAGTCAATAAGGAAATAATGGACTTAAATGAAAAACTAGACACGACGGACTTAATAGATATATACAGAGCACTCCACCCCAAAACAGCAGAGTACACGTTCTTCTCAAGTGAGCATGGAACATTCTCAAGGATAGATCGTATATTAAGAAACAAGGCAAACCTCTATAAATTTGAGAAGATTGAAATCATTACAAGCATCTTTTCTGATAATAATGCTGTGAAACTAGAAATCAACTGCAAGGAAAAAACTGGGAAAGGGACAAAGATGTGGAGACTAAACAACATGCTACTGAACAACCAATGAATCACTGATGAAATTAAAGGAGAAATCAAAAGCTATCTGGAGACAAATGAAAAGGAAAATACACCATACCAACTCATATGGGATGCAGCAAAAGTGGTCCTGAGAGGGAAATTCATAGCAATACAAGCCCACCTTAACAAACAAGAAAAATCCCAAATAAATAACCTTAAACTGCACCTAACAGAATTAGAAAAAGAAGAACAGACAAATCCCCAAATCAGCAGAAGGAGGAAATAATAAAAATCAGAGCAGAAATATATGAAATTGAAACCAAAAAAAACAGTAGAAAGGATCAATGAAACAAAGAGCTGGTTCTTTGAGAAGATAAATAAAATTCACAAACCCTTAGCCAGACTCACTAAGAAAAAAAAAAGAGAAGACTCGAATAAATAAAATTAGAAATGAAAGAGGAGAAATTACAACAGATACCACAGAAATACAAGGGATTATTAGGGAATTCTATGAAAAACTTTATGCCAACAAATTGGACAACCTAAAGGAAATGGACAAATTCTTGGACGCATACAACCTCCCAAAACTGAATCAAGAAGAAATAGAGAATCTGAACAGACCAATCACAAGTAAAGAGATTGAAACAGTAATCAAAAACCTCCCAAAAAATAAAAGCCCAGGACCAGATGGCTTCCCTGGAGAATTTTATCAAACGTTCAAAGATTTAGCACCTATCCTTCTCAAACTATTCCAAAAAATAGAGGAAGATGAAATATTTCCCAACACATTCTATGAGGCCAACATCATCCTGATACCAAAACCAGACAAGGACAATACAAAGAAGGAAAACTACAGGCCAATGTCGCTGATGAACATAGATGCAAAAATCCTCAACAAAATATTGGCAAACTGAATCCAGCAATGCATCAAAAAGATCATACACCATGATCAAGTGGGATTTATACCAGGGACACAGGGATGGTTCAACATCCTCAAATCAATCAATGTGATATACCACATTAACATAATGAAGAATAAAAACCACGTGATCATCTCAATCGATGCAGAGAAGGCATTCGACAAGATCCAACATCCATTTATGATAAAAACTCTCAACAAAATGGATATAGAAGGAAAGTACCTCAACATAATAAGGGCCATATATGACAAACCTACAACTAACATCCTACTCAATGGGTAAAAACTGAAAGCCATTCCCTTGAGGACAGGAACAAGACAAGGGTGCCCACTCTCACCGCTCTTATTCAACATAGTACTGGAAGTTTTGGCCAGAGCAATTAGGCAAGAAAAAGGAATAAAAGGACTCCAAATAGGCAATGAAGAAGTGAAATTCTCACTATTTGCAGACAACATGATCTGATACACAGAAAACCAAAAAAATCCATTGGAAAACTACTAGAAATAATCAACAGCTACAGTAAAGTGGCAGGGTATAAAATCAACTTACAAAAATCAATTGCATTTCTATACACTAATGATGAACTAACAGAAAGAGAACTCAAAAAGACAATCCCATCTACAGTTACAACAAAAAGAATAAAATATCTGGGAATAAATTTAACCAAGGAGGTGAAAGACCTATACAATGAAAACTATAAGACACTATTGAAAGAAATCGAGGAAGACATAAAGAAATGGAAAAATATTCCATGCACATGGATTGGAAGAATAAATATAGTTAAAATGTCCATTCTACCTAAAGCAATCTACAAATTCAATGCAATCCCAATCAGAATCCCAATGTCATTCTTCACGGAAATAGAACAAAAAATACTGAAATTTGTATGGGGCAACAAAAGACTCCAAATAGCTAAAGCAATCCTGAAAAAAAAGAACAAAGCTGGAGGCATCACAATCCCTGATTTCAAAATATACTATAGAGCTATATTAATCAAAACAGCATGGTACTAGTACAAAAATAGACACACAGATCAATGGAACGGAATTGAAAGCCCAGAAATAAAACCACACCTATGGACAGCTAATCTTTGACAAAAGAGCAAAGAACACACAATGGAGAAAGGGAAGTCTCTTCAATAAATGGCGCTGGGAAAATTGGACAGCTACATGCAAAAGAATGAAAGTAGACCATCTCCTATCGCCATACACAAAAATCAATTCAAAATGGATTAAGGACCTGAAAGTGAGATCTGAAACTATAAAACTCCTGGAAGAAAATATAGGCAATACACTAATTGACATTGGTCATAAAGGGATCCTTTCAGATTCCATGTCTACTTGGACAAGGGAAACAAAAGAAAAAATAAACGAGTGGGACTTCATCAGACTACAGAGCTTCTACAAGGCAAATGAAACCAGGATCAAAATGAATAGACAACCCACCTGCTGGGAGAAAATATTCACAAATCATTTATCCGACAAGGGATTAATCTCCATAATATACAAAGAACTCATACAACTGAGCAACAAAAAAACAAACAACCCGATCAAAAAATGGGCAGAGGATATGAACAGACATTTTTCCAAGGAAGAGATACAGATGGCCAATAGACACATGAAAAGATGGTCAACATCACTAATCATCAGTGAAATGCAAATCAAAACTATGCTAAGATATCACATGACACCCGTTAGAATGGCTGTAATCACCAAGACAAAAAACAACAAATGCTGGAGAGGTCGTGGGGAAACGAGAACACTCATTCACTGCTGGTGGGAATGCAAACTGGTGCAGCCTCTATGGAAAACAGTATGGAGAGTCCTCAAAAAATTAAAAATAGAAATACCTTATGATCCAGCAATCCCACTCTTGGGCATCTACCCAATGGACATGAAATCAACCATCACAAGAGGCTTGTGCACCCCTATGTTCATTGCAGCATTATTCACTATAGCCAAGAAGTGGAAGCAACCCAAGTGTCCCTCGACTGATGATTGGTTAAAGAAGATGTGGTATATATATGTATCTACATACAAAATGGAATACTATTCAGCCATAAGAAAAGACAGAATTGTCTCATTTGCAACAACATGGATGGACCTAGAGGGTATTATGTTAAGTGAAATAAGCCAGATAGAGGACAGACACTACATGATTTCACTGATATGTGGAATATAAATGAACACACGGACAGAGAGAACTGGTTGGTGGTTACCAAGGGGAAAGGGGATGGGGGGTGGGCACAAGGGGTGAAGGGATGCATCCACATGGTGATGGACAAAAAATAGTGTAGAGCTAAAACCCCACAATGTAATAAACTATTAAGACATCAATAAAAATGAAAAAAAAAATGACAGCAGTAAAGTTATGGTCAAAGAACTAAGTTCTAAATATAGCTCAGAACACTGACAGTCCTTCCTCCATTCATCCTCCTCTAAAACACAGTGTAAATTCCCAGCACACACCTTCCTATGCAGGCCCTACATGTCTTCTCTTCATGTAATCTCAACCTTTGAGCTGAGATCCATTTAGCTGTATTTCTTATCTTGGGTGTTTTCTCACTTTTCATTTTTGAAACCAAAGATTCCTTCTTCCAACCTTATTTTCATTTCATTTTGATTAAGTCTCATCTCAAATATTGCACCTCCAAAGTATTTCCTTCTTCAGGGAAAGTAAAGAAACATTTCTGTAGAGAAAAGCTGTAGAAAAGTAGTCTGCTTTGGAAATTATATGAAGTCATGTTTTTCTACATGCCCATGAAAGCATTTATGCCTAATGATTTCTGTGAGTCATGTAACTTAGAAACCTATAGACTGCCTGCTTGATTTCAGTAATGTTGCATTGCCTAGTTTGTACTTTAAAGCTATTTCAAGAGAACAAATACTTGCAGTAAGAATGTCTGTTGACTTTTGTATTCCTTCTTTCCCTTTCCTTTCCCAAAATTAAAATAGAGAAATTAAACATGATCTCAATATCACAACAATCTCAATGTGATCTCAGTATCAAAACAATCTTAAGTTAGAATATTCAACATAGTCAGGCTATTTTCTTTTAGGAACAAGAAAGTGATATTGCCAAACAAGCCATTGTATCTAGAATTTATGAAGAAGTCCTGAAGGCTGGATAATTTTCAAAAATCCAGAAGACTGATTATTGGGAAAAAACATAGAATCATAAAACCATCATTGTTCAAAGAAAACTTATTGACAATCTAGTGCAGACACTAATCTTACCATAAGGAATCAGAGCTAGAGAGGTGATGAGCCTTGCTCAAATCTCACCTGAATTGGGATGCAGAGACAACACTTGACTTGCTCAGGCTTATAGCTTGTTCCTGCACTGCTCAATATGACAGTTCCATATGGCTACTGAACACTTGAACTGTGGTGCATCCTAGCTGAGATGTGCTGTAAGTGTATAGTACACACTGGATTTCAAAGAATTACTGTGAAAAAAAGAATGTAAAATAGGTTACTATTGTTTTTACATTGATTACAGGTTGAAACAATAATATTTTGGATACACTGGGTTAAACAAAATATTATTTTGATTTCACCATTTATTTTTACTTTTTAAAAAAATGTGGCTACTAGAGAATTTAAATTCACAAATGTGGCTTGCCTTATATTCCTACTGGACCATGGCTTTAAATGTGATGTGGGAATTATATAGGAGTCAAAATTCAAGTCTTCATAATCTGTATATTCATAGCTTAGATGGTCAGCTCTTTTGGTCCATAATACCAAATCTATTAGATAATATGGGTAGAGTCAATTCTTAATTTCTTTTATTCATTGTTTAATCCTTTGCATCTATATGAAATGATTTTATGACTCAATCAAAAGCCATGCAATTTAAGATGGAATACTCTTCCACTTGTGTTATTTATGGTATGGATGATGTTCTGTAGTTCTACTTAATCTCTGCACCCCATGCCTGGGAATGGGGGACAAACTAACACTATTGACAGAGGTATGTGGTTTTACTTGAATTCCTGACTGGAAAAGACAATCTGATTTAACTAATTAGTAGTCATCAGTGCTGGTTTAAATATTAAATCAATCCTTTCTCTAAGTCCAAGAGTACCTTAGAAAGAAGCACTTTTCCCTGGAGTCTTTTGCCCATGCAGAACAAAGAAGAATGAACACCCAAGCCTATCATTGCTGAGAAATGGAATAATTGTAAGGCAAGCTAAGGGAAGCAGGTGTCAGTTCAGGGCCATTACCTGCAAGCAACATAAACCAGACTTGGCTGGCTTTAAACAGAAAAGGAAATATTGAATGGCTACTGGTTTGTTCACAAAACAACTGGGAAGGTTCAGAACTAGTTTCTGAAAATAGGCATGAGCAAGGGGCAGCCAGAGCCACAGCCAAAATCAGGACTCAGAACCTGATCTTGAGGTTGCTGATGCCAGTGAACACTGATGCTATAGCCTGCCCTGCCACCGTTGCTGACCCTGGACACTAGAGGCTGAAACTGCCACCCCTACACCCCAGAAGAGGGTGACCAACTCATCCTGGTGGGCTCAGGACTCTCCCACCTCCTGGGAACCCCTTCAGTCCCAAGCAAATTAGGACAGCTGGTCACCCTACCTCAAAATGAATTTTCCACCACCTCTGGCCCCCATGTCCAAGTGCTGGGCATGTATGTCTGATTAGACACTGCTGGGTCACCTTCCCAAGCCCTGGCTGCCAGAAGGATGGAGGAAGAAGGTCTGGCCCTTTATCTTCCTTAGAGGGAGGCTGACCTAGCTTTACATCAAAGGTCTATTAACAGAACACACGTATATTACTTCTGAGTAATTTAAGGTAAAAACAGGACATGGAACACAAAGATAAGCAGCCACAATCAACAGGAACCAATTGTTTCTCCTTTAAAGGCAGCAGTGTTGTAGAAAGAGCATGAACTCAGCTGTCAGATGTCACACACACATAAAGTTGGGAAACAAAAGTTTCTCTGCTGCAACTAGTCCTCTGTGACCAGATGAAACCTGAAAGGTCTGTTAGAGGCAGAGAAGAGAAATCTAAAAATCAATTAAATTCAAGATCTGAAATAAAGTAGAAGTCACAGTGTTTCTGTAGATGCTGAAATGATTTTTTCCTTGCTTCTCTCTAAGTGAATTTAGCTGGTCCCTAAAATCTTTCCTGGTCAGGAAATAATTAGCCATTTAAGTTCCCATTCTTATCCCCAATTTCTACCCCAAACTAGAAGTGTTCCGAGCTTGAAGGTTTTAGACACATCTGTTTTTGCCACAAAATCAGGTCCCCATGTTTTTCTGGTTACCATTTCCGCCCTTCCGAGGCCCAGACACAGCAGTTAAGAATTGAGACTCAGCTCTGACACTGAGGCAAGGCAATCAGTGCCCTTAGTGTCCCCTCATTTATGAACTACAGAGGTCACGCTAAATCTACGTTGCCTAGCTTAAATCATACTGCAGACTAGCAAGTATTGAAATTCTCTGTAGCCCTTATTATACTCTCAGCCTCAGAACAATGGGATACTAACGATCAACTCTTGGGGGATGGGTAGTAGTGGGGGGGACCCTACTTCTAGCTGATCAGCACATATATAGCCTGTTCAGGAAGGGACGTAAACAAGCCTCTGTTCAGGCAGAGTGATCTATTTTAATCCTTAGAGAGACTGAGGAGTGGCTATTATCCCCTCTTTAAGTCTTCCAAAGTGGGCCCTTGTTCCCAACTCTTGGGCTGGCGCCATGGCCACCCCTCTCCACTGTGGACTCCACACCATTCTCTTGCCCATTTATCACCCACTCCCTCATCTAGAGCCTTTCCCTCCAGGACTCCTCCACCTAATCCCTTGATCATTGACCTCTGCTCTCAGACATTTGCGTTCTATCTGGTTTCCCCTGGATGCCACTGTGTGGTGGGAGGACAGACTGGAGGAAAGCTGCCCTTACTTCCCACTTCAGGGTGGGGCATCTCCAAGGCAACCAGAGCATTTCAAATCTAAGAGTAATCACCTCTTAGTGCAGCTTCTGTCTTCACTCTGCACCTAGACTTCCATCACTCCATCTGTCGTCCTGGCTCAGGGTCTTCCAAGTCCCGTCTGTCCTGCCACATCCCCACTGTGCACCCAAAGCACAAGGGAGAGAAAAACCTGGAAAGGCACAAGCAAGAGAAACTGAGCAGGGAGTCAGCCCAACTCAATAAAAATACGCCTTGCCATGTTCCCTGGTACCTGGGGAAAACAGACTAGAGAAGCAGGTTGGCATCCATGGTGTGGGATCCACTGGGGTAAGAAGGGCTTGAAACTACATAAAAAGTGATTTATTAATTATGATAGGTAAACTATTCTAGTTTGCAAAGACTTGCTGTTTTTCTTAACCAGTATGTCCCACTTCATGATCTGGGATTAGAAAACATTGTCATATTGCTTTCAGTGTTCAAACTATGATAACAAAGCCCCCAAATACTCACATTGTTGGAAATTGAGATTTTATTCTGGAGTCCCACCCCAGGTCATTCAAAGAATCTCCAGAGTAGCTTATACTCCTGTATTAAATCAGTCCTCTTTGGTGCTTGCCTGCTGCAGCCACCTGAACAGACAGCACAGAACCAGCTGTCCCCATCACCTCTGATATCTATAACTGCTAACTTCTGGACGCATGGTGCAGGGCCCATGCTCTGCAGGTACTGCTGCGCTAGCTGCGATTCAGTGTGCGGATAAGCCAGCTGCCAGGATCCCACAGCCCCAGGGCAGGGCTCTGCTTGTCCAAGGAATCACCACGGTAATGAAGGCCCAGCTGTCCTTGGAAGCCCAGGGGCCCCAGCAGTCCTATGTAATGTGCTGTTCGCTGCTGCTGTTCCTGCAATGTTTCTCTGTCGAGAGATGAGGGTGTTTCACTCTCTAATATCATACTCCTTCGGGGTATCCCACAGCAACAACCACAGCAGACAAACCTAGCTGCTTCAGGCCTTTAGAAACCAGCTCTCTGAGTTGGACACATGCATCATCTTCCCATAAAAAGACAGAAAAATACAGTAAAATAAGTGAGATCTGCATCAGGACGAGGTAGAGTACCGGCCATAAATCGTGCCTTGGTCCAGCCCTCCTCAGAGAATACCTCAGCTCTGGTGTTACAGCCAGATCACCCATTTAGATCCCTCCTTGACCGTGAGTTTCCTCTTTGGGGCCCTTGTTGGCCTTTCTGGATAGCTGGTTTCATCTTCAACCACTCCAATCCATCAAACATGTTTTATTTAAAGACTTTAAACCTCAAAGAGATATTTGTGTTCCATTTCGCTTCCTCCTTGAAAGGTCCTTGGTTCCTAGAAAAAAAAAATTGCAGATTTAAATTGGTATTGAGGGAAGTATTTTGACTATTTTTACAGATCAGAATTTCTAAGTCTTAGGCCATTGTCGAGCCATAAAGTTATGACACGCTCTTCTTTCAGAACAGTGAGTGGGTACTTGACTTACTGTGATATTAATAAGGGGCCATTGAGAACAAAAGGGTCTCTATTGGAAGGCACAGTAAACCACAGTCCTCCAACTTACAGAAATATAAAATCTGGTTCTCCCAAGCCCTAGAGAGAAAACTGCTTTGGAAATCTGAGGTTTTCAGCATGTGTTTAGGTTCTATCTAGTGTGAGATGTTCTCTGTGTGTTCCCACATGTTCCCTTGAACAGGAGAGGAAGGTGGAGAGTTACGGCTATACCATGGGGAATGTCCCCCAGCCTCTCTGAGCTTCACCAAGGCATTTCATGTGTGTGTGATCATGCATGTGAATATGTGTGTGAACGTCATCCATCCCATGATTAGCAACGGGGAGAACAGTTGAGAATGACTGTGCTAGAACTACAAGTACCTTCTCACTCATTTGCATGCCTGATGTTAGATGTGCCTCCTTTGCTATATATAAAGACGTAGAAAATAATTCTCACAGGTGGCTTGCCAAATCTTTTGTGGAGTCCTGAAATTTAGTCAAATCCAGATGATGTAATTGGGCTCCTGGCTGGGAGGGCTGTCCTAATGGTCTTGGACATAGCTGGCCTGCAGCTGAACTTGGAAGTAGGCCCATTTCAACCTTTGCCCACCTGACCTCCCACTCTTGCCTCTCACACGCTGTTTCCTCCCCAGCATCTAGTCCTCTCAGACCCCATGGTCCAGGCACCTGCACGGATTTCCCATCAAAGTTGGCCTCCGGAGGAGATTCCGTGCTCTTCTTCCCAGCAGCCCGAGAATACAAAAGGAAAAGAATGTGAATCTGAGGGCTTCTCACCCTCCAGGTGAAACTTGCACACACACAATTAGAGCCCCGTTATCTTGAAGTAAGAGCAAATTACCAAGGCTCTTTAAGAGTTAGGAAAATCGTATTTCTTCCAAAACACTGTCGTTTTCATTGAGGCATGCTGACACTAGATGGTATCTGTTTCACGGTGCCATTAAATTAAATAAAATTTTTAATAGTTTCAACCATGTGGCAGACCCTATGCTAAGTGTTCTTGAAATAAGGACCATTTCAGAAACAGCCTCTGCCTTCGAGGAGCTCACGATCCAGTAGGACAAGGAGACTTAGAAGCATATACATAACAGCAGGGTGTACCAAGTACCATCAAAGAAGTGCACATAAGGGCCTGATGACTAAAACCAGAAACCTAAGGAGGATGAGGCCAGCCTTGTGCCCTAGAAACACCCTGTGGAAGTACTACAGTCCCAACCACTGTCATCTGGCTATGACAGTGTTGATGGCATCCCTGGGGTGAGAACTAATCAGCTCCCTCTGGAAGCAGTGATTGGAAATCAAGTCAAATGCCGCACTGGTGCATGACCAAGAAGATGGGGCTCCGGCTGTGGGGCTCCTCTAGGAGTGGCCTCCCATGTAGCAAATGCCATAGGACTCTCTTGTCACCAGTGAGCTGGATGATATTCTTTTATCTTGCATTTATCTGAGTATCTTAATTTAAGAACTTTGGTTGTTTATCCTTTGAGAATGCTCAGTTAAGTACTTGGGAAATAATTTATTTAAGGAAATAAAAAATGAAAAAGCTGTCTTGAATCTATTCCCACTTCAAAACTCAACCTTCTCTGTGAGGCTTAATCTTTCTCTTCACTTCAACTGACAGCAGCCATGTGACTCCACCTGCCCCAATAGAAAACCACCCCCTTTCTTTATCTATGGCTAGGGTTTACTGTCATTAAATCCCTAGCCCTCACCACAAAAATTCCTCTTCTAAAATAGAATGAAATTATCTGAGGATTGACGTTATTTCAACTTTGCTTTTAATTGTTCCCCAGAAGTGGCAATTTCACCTTTAAATTCACCTTTTCCAAGACTGAATGGATTGCATTCTTTTTCTTACAAAATTTTTTATGTGTGTGATGAGAACTTTTAAGATCTACTCTCTCAGAAACTTTCAGATATGCAATACAGTACTATTAACTATAGTCACCATGCCGTACATTACATCTCAGGACTTATTTTATAACTGGAAGTTTGTACTTTTTGACCCCCTTCACCCACGTCACCCACACCCTGCCCCCTTCCTCTGGCAACCCCGAATCTGTTGTCTGTATCTATGAGATCATATATTTGTTTTCCTCTATCTGGCTTATTTCACTTAGCATGCCCTCAAGTCCATCCATGTTATCGCAAATGGCAAGATCTCATTCTTTTTTTGGCTGAATAATATTCCATCATACACACACACACACACACACACACACACACACACACACCACACCTTGTTTATCCATTCATCCATCAATGGACACTTAGGTTGCTTCCATATCTTGGCTATTGTAAATAATGCTGCAATGAACATGGGAGTGCATATATCTTTTCAAATAGTGTTTTCATTTTCTTTGTATAAATATCCAGAAGTGGAATTCCTGGATCATATGGTAATTCTATTTTTAATTTTTTGAGGAACCTCCATACAGTTTTCCACAGTGTCTTCACCAATATACATTCCCACCGAGAGTCCACAAGGGTTCCCTTTTCTCCAAGTCTTCACCAACACTTGCTGTTTCTTGTCTTTTTGATAATAGCCATTCTAACAGGTGTGAAGTGATAGCACATTGTGGTTTTGATTTGCATTTCCCTGATGATTAGTGATGTCGAGCACCTTTTCATGTACCTGTTGGCCATTTGTATGTCTTCTTTGGAAAAATGTCTATTCAGATCTTCTGTCCATTTTTCAGTCAGATTGTTTTTTGCAATGGAATTGTATGAGTTCTTTATATATTTTGGAAACTGATCCTTTATCAGACATATGATTTGCAAATATTTTCTCCCATTTGGTAGGTTGCCTTTTCATTTTGTTTATGATCCTTTGCTGTGCAGAAGCTTTTTAGTTTGTTGTAGTCCCACTTGTTTATTTTTGCTTTTGTTGCCTTTGCTTTTGGTGTCAAATCCAAAATATCATCTCCAAGATCTACATCAAAGAGCTTACCACCTATGTTTTCCTCTAAAAGTTTAACAATTTTTTGTCTTACATTCAAGTCTTTAATCCATTTGGGGTTAATTTTTGTGTGTGATGTAAGATAGTGGTCCAGTTTTATTCTTTTGCATGTGGCTGTAACAGTTTTCCCAACACCATTTATTGAAGAGATTATCCTTTCCCCATTGTATATTTTTGGCTCCTTTGTCATAAATTAATTGACCATATTTGCATGGGTTTATTTCTGGGCTTTCTATTCTGTTTCATTGATCTGTCTCTTTTTATGGCAATACCATACTGTTTTGATTACTACAGCTTTGTAATATAGTTTGAAATCAAAAAGAATGATGCCTCCAGCTTTGTTCTTTTTCAAGATTTCTTTGGCTATTTGAGGTCCTTTGCAGTTCTATACAAATTTTAGGACTGTTTTTTCTATTTCTGTGAAAAATGGCATTGGAATTTTCATAGGGATTGCATTGAATCTGTAGATTGCTCTTGGTAGTATAGACATTTTAACAATATTAATTCTTCTAATCTATAAGCACATAATATCTTTCCATTTATTTATATCTTCTTCAGTTTCTTTCATCATTGTCTTATAGTTTTCAGTGTACAAGTCTTTCACCTCCTTGGTTAAATTTACTTCTAAATATTTTATTCTTTTGATGCAATTGCAAATGCGGTTGTTTTCTTAATTTCTCTTTCTGAATCTTTCATTATTAGTATATAGAAATGCAACAGATTTTTGTATATTGATTTCATATCCTGCAACTTTACTGAATTCATTTATTAGTTCTGATCATACCTGGTAAACCATAAAAGTGGTTTCTGAATATATATATATTTAAAGACTCAATGTAGCAAGCACAGGAAGCCCACTCTGATACAACTTGCCAATCTTATACCTCACAATACTATCAGTTAGAAGAGAAATGTGGAGACACCCAGGCTTTACATCTAGTTGTACAAAAGGTTGTTTTGGAATTAGTGAGAATTAGTTGAGTTTATACAGAATCTCAATCTCCCCAAAACTTTTTTTTAATCAAACATTAGAACTATACCAAGGAATTCTAAAGTCTAATTTGTTGGCTTTTGAGAAATGATTCAGTCTGTATCATATTTTCTTATCAGTACTAAATACTATTTATTATGCTTAAAAAGAGATATTATGATATCTATATATGTATCATAAAGCTAAATAAATCACTCTTTTCAAAGTATTTTGAGTTCCTTAGATTAATTTTTTGTGTGCGTGAGGAAGACAGGACTGGAAGACCAGCCCTGAGCTAACATCCATTGCCAATCCTCCTCTTTTTTTGCTGAGGAAGACTGGCCCTGGGCTAACATCCGTGCCCATCTTCCTCTACTTTATATGGGACGCCGCCATGGCATGGCTGACAAGCAGTGCATCGGCGGGCGCCTGGGATCGGGGCCCACAAACCCCGGGCTGCCAAAGCGCGAAATAAACCACTGCCCCACCAGGCCAGCCTTGATTTCCTTAGATTTAAAATCCATTATGCAGAATATATACATCTTGATTTTCTACTGGGCATAAAGCAAAGCCAAGAAATTTTGGTGCAGGTAAAAAAAAAATTTATAAATATAATGACCTATATAGACTATATAGTCACACCTATGTAGTGCTATTAGTCTTTTTTGTTGTTGTTATTAAGAGAAGCAGTTTTTTTAAATACAGAAAATAGTATAAAATGTGCCTTTTTCAACTTTTAAAATTATTAAGAAGTTTGAAAATATTTGCAATAGTATTTTTCAAGGAGGTTGGAGTCAGGTTTTACTTTTCTTTATTTCTCTATTTATATACCTAATATATCATGAAATTAAAATTATAATGTCAAAGGAAGAGGAGGAAGAAGGCAACACCAATATCCTTATATGGCTTCCACCCAGTAATTAGTGTTATGGAAACTTATCAGGGTAGCATGCCCTTCACCTCGTCCTATCCCACATCACATTTTTGGGACTATTTTACTAGTTTATGATTTTTTTTTCTACAGGCTCACTAACTCAAAACCATTAATTTGAGTTATAGTGGCTGGCATATTAGCCAGCAAAGCACCTCCTTCCCTCATGCTGCCCAATTCCTGGCATTGTACATGACTGGCTGAAAAAATAAGGAAGCGTTTCCACTTGTGCTTCCTTGATGAGATCAGATGCCCTCTTGACTCACACATTGTGGTTCCCTTGAGCTGTTTCACTTCCTGCTCTTTGGGGATTTATAAGGTGATCATAGTTTCTGAATAGTTCAATTGCGTATGGGCTTGCTTTGCCTACTCTAGAGTCTGTGACTCACATATCTAAAGCATTAACTAATTTTCCTAGAAAGAATTATTTCCCATTCCTTTTAGACAGTCTTTCCCTCTTCTCAAGATGTTCAAGGTGTTTTTGATTGCTGGTTTGTGTATTGAATCTGAATTAATTAAAAATTTGTTTGTTTGTTTAATTAATCTGAAGTCACTTCCAGCTTCCTTCAAGGTCCTATTCTTCTCCAGTAATCACTTAGGGCCTCTTTCTAGAGCAGTCCTCCTACCTGGCCCTCTCTATGGTATTTTCTGCTATTACAGCCACGTTACGTCTGTAACTTGAATATTCAAAACTGAAACAAAAAGGTTTAATTTCTATTTCACCAGAATTATACCCCACTATAAATCATCATCAAAAGGAGTTAAATCCTAGGTCGGCCACACAAGGCCGTTTGTGATTTAGGTCTTTATTTCATCCCCAACTTTATCTCCCATCCCATTATCTAAACCTTTGGCTTTTGCCCCATTCTCAGGAAAAGCTGTGTACAGCCCTTACTTTCACGCATCTGTTCTGTTGTTCTTCTTATACTAAATGTCTTTCCTCACCTATTCTACATCCTATACATCCTTCCATTTGGAAATAATTAAGTTCTATGGGTTGTCAAAAGCTCTCCCTAATTAGGGTGGTCCAACAAAATACAAGATGCCCAGTTAAATTTGAGTTTCAGATAAGCAACAAATAATTTTTTAGTAAAAGTATGTCTCATGCAATATTTATTTTGCTAAAGCTGGCTATCTTATCCCTAACTCTTTTTTGGAATCAATCACTACCTCCTCTGAATTCTCACAACACTGTGTTGGTTCTTTTGTTATATAACATATTTCATTCATCCTTGTTTTATAGTAAATTTAGAGATCCGCCTTGTCTATAAGTCTCCAAACCCTCTGAAGGCAGGAACTGCACCTAGCTCACTGTTTTGCATATAGTTGGTGCTCATAAATGTCATTTCTATTGAATGGAATTTTGCATCCTACTGCATTGGTTCCAGTTAGCCTCTCCAAATATCTCTAGAACCCTATGAACTTCTTTTCAGACATGTTAATTTGGTATTGATATGCTGATAATGTTAACAAAATTCACTGAGTATATTGTCTGTGTTGCATTCTGCTAAATTCTACAGTTCACTAGGGCTGGGACCACATCCCTTCTATTGACTAATGTATATTCAACGACTACCACGATGATCAGGTCATAAAAAGTGTACAGTAAATATTTTTTAAACACACTAGGCATTTCTCCTATATTATCTCATTTACACCTCTGTAAAACCAGGTAAGATGGATATCATTGTACCCATTTTGGGGGGATGAGAAAAGTCAGACAAAGAGATTATGAGACTTGCCCATCATCATTTTGAGAGAGATAAAATAATAAGTCTGGTTCATATGGCTTTGAAGTCCATACTTTTAAGGATTTTATGATATGATACAAGCAAGTATTGCTGTCTTTTAAAAAATGACATTCGGGGCCAGCCCCGTGGCCGAGTGGTTAAAGTTCCGTGCACTCCTCTCTGGCAGCCCAGGTTCGCAGGTTCAGATCCCGGGCACTGACCTACTCCACTCATCAGCCATGCTGTGGAGGCATCCCACATACAAAATAGAGGAAGACTGGCACAGATATTAGCTCAGGGCTAATCTTCCTCAAGCAGAAAAAAAGAGGAAGATTGCCAACGGATGTTAGCTTGGGGCGAATTTTCCTCACCAAAAAAAATAAAATAAAAATTAATTAATTAATTTAAAAGGACATTCTATCTCAAACTGGATCCAAATGTCCTTGGTCCTTGTAAATAGAAGAACATATTTTTCAACTATTGGAACCAAGACTTAAAAGTTAGGTAATTTGCTCAAGTAAGTGGCAAAGCTAGAACTGGAATCTAAGTCTGCCTGATTTCAAAGCTCATGATTTTCACATGCACTGTACTTCCCAGTGTTAATTCCTGACAAACCTCAAGCTCTCAGGGATTATAAAAAGCATTAAAGAAAAAATGACTACCTTGCTCTTTTGCACCTGGCTACTGATTCATTCATACTTCCAGCCAGTGGTCACCTGCTTGCTATGTTGCCTAGCCTTTTTGTTTTTCTGCCCTGCATTCCTCTCCTTCTTCCGGGAAAAATGTTTCTCCCAAGACAAATTCTGTGGTTCTGTGGAAGTTGCTGTTTTCTTGAAAGACCCAACATCCTAGGGCACTGTTGAGGAGTTGGAGGTGGCCTGACCATGCTATCCAAGCACAGTACCTCATCCTCTGACCAAAGATCATAATGCCGTTAGGTGACTAAATTGGGATTCTGAGAACTTTTACTGATGAGAAAAGAGGCTTGCAGAAGTTATTTGCCCAAGATATCACAGCCAGTAAATGGTAAGGCTAGGACTCCAATCCTATCTTAACTCTGAAGTTAAGCAACACAAATATTGATACTTGCCTATAAGAAACTGACAATAAAATTCAATACGAGGGCATTTTTAGATTTCTGCTGAATTTTGAACTGGATAAGATGTCCTACAAATAAGTATTAAGACAAGGAATAAACTACAAAAGTATTAGGTAAAAAGTAAAATGTAACTCAGATTCAAAAACAAGTTTAAGAAAATATAATTACGTGTATCCTTAAGATTTTAATTGTGTGTGCTACTCTTATGCTAAAATCTGGGATATAACTTGTCTATTAATAAAACTATTCTTTCTTCACCCAGAAAATTACCTTATACAACTGGTTTAGCTCCTCTGGGAATGTTCCAGCAGGAAGTTGGGTAACTGACTCAAGCTTGATAGAGAGGTCTAGGCTGCAGATATAGACAGGCAAACTCTTGAAAGCAATTTGGGGGGTGAAGAAAGATTTTACTAATAGATTAAATAAGCAAACAACACAAGATAACAACAGGGTTCCTCATCACCTTCAAATCTTGCCCTCTCATGATGCCAAAAGGAATCTACTTAAAACTTAAATTTGACCATATTATTCTTTGGCCTTAAAATCTGACAATGACTATGATTACCTAGAAGATCAAGTCCAAGCTCAGCCTCAGCTCTCACCCGACTCTTATATCACATTTCCAGGACCAGTAAAGTGGAAAAGACCATAATTCCTTTCATGCATCATGGTGAGCACTCAATAACTGTGTTGTTTCTTATCTCATCACCTTTGATCACAATGTCTAGTCTCTGTAAAGCCCTCTCCCTTCTCTTCACACCCTTACCTCCTCCACTACTGCCATCTGCCTTGCTAACAACTTCATCTTTTAAGACCCAGCTCAGAAGTCCCCTCCCTAAGTAAGCCTTTCCTGACTCCACAGGCTGAGCCAGATATTCCTGCTCCGAGCTCTTGTAATGTCGGGTCCATATCTCTATTAGTGCTCTTTCCACTTTAGTAGTACAATCACCTAAATTCATACCATGAGTTCTGTAAAGGCTTTTCAATTTTTTTACTAAATAGCTTGGTGTCAGACACATGATAGGCACTCAGTAAATAACTGTTGGATCAGTGAATCATCAAATATTTACTGAGTACCTACAAAATGCCAGGCCTAGATGCTAAGGATTGGAACAGATAAAGTCTTTGCCTTCAAACTACATAAAGGTAATTGTATTAACTATCTATTGCTTCTGAAACAAAATATCATATATTTAGTGACTTAAAACAACTCAAATTTATTATGGCACACTTCTGTAGGTCAGAAGTCCAGGTAGGGTGGATTGGTTCCTCTGCTCCTGGTCTCACAGGGCCAAAATCAAGATGTCAGCTGGCCTAGGCTTTTATCTGGAGGTTCTGGGGAAGAAAATGCTTTTAAAGGTCATTTAGGTTGTTGGCATAATTCAGTTCCTTGCAGCTATAGGGCTGAGGGCTCCATTTCCTCGCTGGCTGTCAGACACATGCATCTCTTTGCTCTTTAAAGCCACATGTACTCCTTGTCAAATTTTCCCCCTTTCTCTCTGCCACCCCTACCACCTGTGAATCTCTCCAACTTCCCTTCTGCCACATCTCTACTGCCACCAGCCCAAGAAAGTTCTCTGCTTTTAAGAGCTCAAGTGATTAACTTGGGCCCACCTGGATAATTCAGGCACTTACTCTTTCTTAAAATCTGTACTCTTAATTACATCTGCAAAGTCCCTTTTGCCATGTAACATAACATATTCACAGGTTCAAGGGATCAGCGCATGGACATTTTTTAGGCCATTATTCTGCCTACCATAGTAACTATTCTTCTAGAATCATTTTCTGGCATATCCCTCACTTGGGTGATTTGGAGAAATATCTTACAGCTATATGGCTAAATTTATTTTGGCTATAGTATTAAGTTTTGTTTGAACAATAAAGAGACTAGAAGTTCTTTGAAGAGGTATTATCAGCCAGACCTCAATAGTTAACAGGGTTGATTATGGATTTAGAGAAGGGAAAGGTCTAAAACAGATAATCGGTAAACCTTGTATATGGAATGAGAACAGCAAGTAAGTGATACAGGAGCAGTGTGGCTGTCTATTTTATCTAGCAGCAGCAGAATGTAGGGTTGAACAATTACTCTATTTAACATTATTCCAATCATGATGTTCTCCTGAAGGCTATTAAATATTATTAGTCTGCTATTAAAAACAAGATAATCTCCTATTTTGCACACTACTATATTTATTTTGTGTGAAATTATCTTTTCTCTTAAAACTTTTTCTAACATCAAAAGAATTGTGAATGGGTTTTATTTTCCTTTTTTAACTTATTAACTAGCAATCTGAATAAAATTCAAAATCAATTCCATAATATAGAATTTTAGAGAGTCTATTTGCTGGGTATTTATACTATATCCAGAAGATACAAATATAGTTTTTGTACTCCCTGCCTACAGGAAATTCATAGGCACATAAACGAAAAAATTATAATACTGTGCAGCCAAGGCACTAGGAAAAGCAAACAGAAATGGAAGGAATGATTTGCTCTATGAAGTAGTAAGATAAGGCTTTCCTTTTTTTTTAATTTTCTTTTTAAGGAATTAATTTTTTTTAGAGAGGTCTTAAGTTCACAGCATTATCAACATCCCCTACCAGAGTGGTACACTTGTTACAATTGATGAACCTACATTGACACACCATTATCACCCAATGTCCACAGTTTACCTTAGGGTTCACTCTAGGTGTTGTCTATCCTGTGGATTTGGACAGATGTATAATGACATGTATCCATGACTATAGTATAATACAGAGTGTTTTCAATGCTCTAAAAATCTCTGTGCTCAGCCTATACATCCCTCCCCAACACCCCATCCCAACTTCTAGCAACCACTGACCTTTTTACTGTCTGCATAGTTTTGTCTCTTACAAAATGTCATATAGTTGGAATCATACAGTATGTGGACTTTTCAGATTGGCTTCTTTCACTTAGTAATAAGCATTTAAGGTTCCTCCATGTCTTTTCATGGCTTGGGGCTCATTTCTTTTAAGTGCTGAATAATCCATGTCTGGATGTATCACAGTTTACTTACCCATTCACCTACTGAAGGACATCTTGGTTGCTTCCAAGTTTTGGCAATTATGAATAAAGCTGCTAGAAACATCTGTGTGGAGGTTTTTGTGTGGACATGTTTCCAACTCCTTTAGGTAAATACCAAGAAGCATGATTGCTGGATTGTATAGTAAGAGAATATTTAGTTTTGCAGGCTTCCCGGTTTTGAGGAACACATGAGCAAAGGCACTGAAGAATAAGAAGGCACAGGTATTTGGGGAACTTTAAGAATGGCTGGAGGGTAAAGAGCAAGGAGCAAGTGGTGAAATTAAGGCTGGCGGGTTGGCAGGGCCAGAACCTAACACGCCATGCATTTATTCTATGGAGATGAAACACCAGCAAAAACTTTTAACCAGGGAAAACACATGATTGGACTTGCACTTTAGAAAGATGACCTTGGCTGCACAGAAGAGAATGGCTCTGAGTCGGAGCTCAATGATAGGCCGGAAAACCAGTTTAGATAAGATTGAGTTGCAAGGATGAAAACCTAAACTAAAGCAATGGAAATGACAATGTAGACCAGCGGAAACATTCAAGAGATATTGCAGTAAGAGTCATCAGACTTCATGACTATTAATGGTATGGGGGTGGACAAGGAAAGGAAGGGAAGGGCAAAAAAGAAGGAGTACTTGAGAGTTATTTGAAAACTTCTGACTTGAGAGGTAAATCTAGATAATTGATAAAGTCTGACTAAATTAGGGAATAAAGGAAAACAAGGCAGGAATGGATGTTGACAAAGACTTTCTCCTTGACCAAACTTTAATTAGGTTTCTCTGAGCCCTCTTCTTGTCTAGGCTTCCTGCCCGGGGCCCTGTCTCTGGCCAACCAAGTCCAGTTTTAGCAAGAATCTTGCTAAATCAATTTAGACAGAATCTCCCACCCTTGATATCTGATCACTCTCGATAATTGATCAAAGTCCTCATCACTCACCCTTGATATCTGATCACACTGGTCTGTCTTCAGCAAGAATCCTAAGTCAGTTTAACAAGAACAACTCCTACCCTTGATGTCCCCACATAGTAATTTTCCATCCACTGACCCCTCTCACTCTGCTCATTGGCTATACTTCTCCCGCCGTCTTTGTTGTATTCATACTTGAGCCTAATCTCTCTCCCTTATTGCAATAGTCTTGACACCTACAGCAACAGTCCTCAATAAAGTCTTCCTTATCATTTTAACAAGTGTAAAAATAATTTTTCTTTAACAATAGGAAGAAACATTTCTCCAGAACTAAAGTCATTCCCATACACCTCTTAATTTGTGCATACATCTCTTACCTATCATATAGCTAAATAACATATCTGGATTATGCACTGCAGGGGTTTACCACGCATTATGATGTACACAATCCAGCCATTTGTGCCCCAAGAGCCTAGCAAGCTGGCTTTCTTGCCTGAATTTAAAACAAGAAAATAGTATCAGTCTAACACCCACTATGTCTGGCAGCTCATATAATTCCTTCCTTAACCACTTTACAATAATCTGACAAGAGGCTATAGCATTAACATCCATGAGAGAGATGGGAGCCTAAAAGGAAAAGAGTCTGACAGTCTCAGTATTTTTTGAGGTTGAGGTCTAGTAAAGACTACTTTTCTACCTTTCCTAACCTCAATTTAATTAAAGGAAGCTGTTGTAGCATAAAAGCTGCTTGACGTATAAAGGAACAGGCAAGGGTGTGTTCTAGCAAGATTTTTTTTTATGGACACTGAAATTTGAATTTCACGTCATTGTCATGTGTCCCAAAACATTCTTTTTACATTTTTAACCGTTGAGAATATAAAAACCATTCTAAGCTCACAGATGTACAGAAACAGGCGGTGGGCCAGACTCGCCCTAAGTCTGTAGTTTGCTCACCTGGTATGCATAAAATGTCGGAATTCCAAAAATATGTTAAGTGTGGGACTTTTTGTGGGGCAGTATATGCTAACTTCACAGGCTAACTTCCAATACGACAGTAGATGTGACGGCGCTTTTCGGGGATATTTAGTCCAGTGGCCATGCCCGAGAAAGGTGACAGCAGAGGGGTAGGAGCCCCCGCGCATGCTGCTCACCACCCTCCCGGAGGCTGGTAACCCAGCCCTCAGCTCCGACGACCGGACCCAGCGCGGACAGAGCCTTCAGGGACGCGGATATGGTGGATCAGCTCAGGTGACGGGATACAGGGGCGAAAACAAGCACACAGAGCAAAACAAAAGTCCGCCCGCCGGCCACCACTCCGCGCCTCTCCGGGCGCACGCAGGCCCGTGCACGCACGCCAGCACGCACGCACGTCCCGCCTCGCGCTCAGTCATGCTCTATTGCGCAGGTCTGGGGGAGAGAAAGGTGCCGCAGCTGACTGGGAGGCAGAGGCCTGAGCGAACGGAGATCTTCCGGGGTAAGCGGGTAGACGGGCCGCGTGCGTCACTTCCGCTGGGGCGGGGGGCGCCCCGGCGGCTGCTCTTGTTTGTATTGGAAGCTCAGCTGATGCTGGCCGGCGCAGGTGGATGTCAATGCGAGGAAGAGGCGCGTCGCCACTGCCGCCGAAGTAATTGCGGCCTGCATCCCGGTAAGTGGCTGCTGGGGGACAGAAGCGGGACGGTAGGATAGGGAAGAGGGCGGCCTAGTAGCCCCGGGCACTTGTCCGGCCCTCCGGGTCTTCTTATCTCCCCTCGGAGGACACTTGCAGAGGAAGAGGGCGGGGAGGCGCCCGGCCTCGAGGAGGTCCCAGGACCAAGGCTCCGACAGGCGACGGGGCACCGGAAGGCGCCCGCGGGCCCGGGGCTGATTGGTGCGCGGTGCCCTCGCCTCCCCGCCCCGGTGGGTTTCAATGGCCCAGAAGCGCACACTGTTTTGGTTTCTCTGGTCCCGCCCCGCGCTTCCTGTCCCTCCCCCGCCACTCCCAGCCTAGTTACCCCGAGTCTGGCTGCCCCTGGGCTGTGGGTTCTCCAACAGTTCTCTGGTGACTGTCTCAACAGTTTCCCTATACTACACCATTCTCGACTGTCATTGTGCACCGGATAATTCTGCTGCTTGGTATTTTTATCAGCGATTTCTTTTTAACCCCACCCACATTTAACTCTGTCCCCGACAGCTATTGCTTAAGCGGATTCAGGTGTGCGCTCTTGAGAAGGTGAAGTTGTATGAATCATTGTATTGCGGTGCCTCCCGTCGTTGTCATTTTGTCATCATGCTGGGAGGAACCTGGTTTCTATGCCTAATACAGTGATGACTAAAGAAAAGTGGTGACTCTTGGGAAAACCTCCGAAGCCATGTGGCATAAGGGACTATCATGTAATCCTATTTAAAATAGTGTTTTTACTTCCAGTAACAGTTGCATCCTGGTTCTACAGTCCTCATTGTTGAGATTTCAAGAGCGACAAATTGTTTCAGTGTATAGAGGAGATGCTGTTGTTAAAACAGTGAAATATTAAGAATTTAAAAATCCGAGAATTTATAAAAAGTGTATTAAACTGCGAACTGAGAGTTTATGCCTTTTATGTAGTTTCAAACCCATTGTAGTTATTTTAACTTGCTTGTTCAAATTAGTTGTGCTTTCAATATAAGAACGTGTTCTTATTTCATAATTTTTATTAATCAAACTTTTCTAATGTTGATCTTGTTTTTCTATTTATCAGATATAAATTAAAATCTTGAAAATAATGTCCTTTTAAGGAGTGATGTTGAATGAAAGAATCAGTTTCACTGGTTTATATATTTACTTCCTTCACATGCAAAGTGGATAAATTACAGCTTGTACTTTGAGTTGTTTTTTGGCTCAGTCATGTCAGAGAAATTGTGCTGAAGGGTACGTGTTGCCTCACTTGTGGAACATATATTTGTGAAAAGGTCAATGTTAGAACTCTTTGCCCTAGACATCTTCTTGTCCTGTCATGTCTTAGTCCTAATCTTTCACTCCAGTGTCTTATATTTTACTTTGTTCATTATCCATTACTTTCTAGAACTTCCATTGCCCTGATTTTTTCAGGGTAGCTTTTCTTCTGTGCTTTTTTGTTTCCTTGGAAGACTTCCTCTTTCTAACTCTGGATGGCAGTCAAGGCTCTACTCTTGTTCTTCTCCCTAAACCAGAGTTTTAAAATTTGAAACCCAAGGAATACTTTCGTAGGCCCATGAATGTCCCTAAATGTCATGGAAAATATAGTGTATATGTGCAAATAAGCATTTTTCAAGGAAAATGCTTATCAGGTTCTATGAGCTCAAAATGCTCAAAAATGATTACTGTCAACCTTTCTTTGGTAAATCCAGTCTTATGGTTTCAGCTGACACTGTGCTGATAACTCCAAACAGAAATCCACAGCCTATGTTTCTATAGTATATATCTCCATTTGAATGTCCCACTATTACTTCATCCTGTAAATCCAAGAGATTTTTCTTTCATATTAAATTGGCCCCCTTCCGAGTTATCTCATATTCTCATACAGCATGCTCTCTGTATCTCTGATTAAAAACCCTCAAGTTGTCTTGACACCTCCCTCTGCTTACCCCATTCTTCCCTGTCACCAAGTCTTGTGTTTTGTTGTTTCTCCCTTTTCAAAGTGTGGTTCAGAGTAACCCTTTTCTCCATTATAGTACTGTTACCTTAATTCAAACTCTTGTCACCTTATGCCTGCATTGTTGCAATAACTAAGTGAAGTCCTCTATACATTTGTTCTTTCCATCCTCAGCTGAGCCACCACCTAGCAATTCCCTTATTTCCTCTAATTAAAACTCAATTCCATTCCCTAGCGGTTGGTCTAAGCCTCTCTATTGTATTTGTATCTCCATTGTGTTTATACTACCCTATAAATAGGTAGTCAGTCTTCCCTGCTCTTTTCTCAGCTATTGATGCCATCTCCCACTTTACAATCCTCTCTTCGTCTTATTCCAATTTAACTTTTGTTCCAGCTGAATTTACTCTCAAAACTCTTATCTACATTTACTAGTGTTGTGATTTGGGAGCAGTGAAATTAAGCTTGTTGATTTTGTTGACAGCTCTCTCTGTTTAGTAATATTCACTTGACAATTTTAGTTTCTAGAGAAGTATATTAAAGTATTGTCATGAAATTGTCTCGTCTTCCTGTAATTTTTCCCACTTTTTTTTTGCCTAATATACTGTATTTCAATGCCAAGTGATAGGTGTATTCATGATTGGTCATGAAGGTTATATCTTATTGCAAAGAAACAATGCAAACCCCTTACCGTACTCTAGGCTTATGTAGCTGTCTTCTGTTTGACTCTTGGGCACGTCTCTTCAGTTGTTCCCGTTTCTTTCTTCTCTCAACCACCTTATTGTTCTTGCTATTCCTGAATAAAGCTCATTCCTGTCTCCAAAGTCTTGGTTGCTTTTTCCTCTACCTTGAATGATTTTTTCCCAGATACTTTTAATAATTTAGTTCCTCACTTCATTCAAGTGTTCAGTAAAATGTCAACTCAGTTCTTCTCCTGACCACGTCAACTAAAATAGCACTCTCTGTGCCCTTCCTCCCCAACCCCTGCTTTATTTTTCTTCATGGCACTTCTTGACCTCATATTATACATTATATTAGTTATTTGTTTAATATATTGTCTTGTTCTCCAAAGCCTAGACTACCTGAGGTTTACTAAGTAAATAAATTATTCCTTTTACTATTATATAGTGTCCCTTTTTAATGCTTTTGCCTTAAAGTGTTTTTTGCTTTCCTTTGATTAGTATAGGCCTGGTATATCATTTTCCCCATTCCTTTATTTTCAACCATTCTTTGTCATTATATTATCGGTGTGTCTAGTAACTAGCATGTAGCTGGAGTTATTTCTGAAATTTTGCTCTTCCTGTTCACTGTAAAGTTTTTATTTTTGCCTCTTTATTTTTGTTCCTTCTGTTATATCATTGAACATTTTAAACCTACTAAATTTTTTCCTATTATTTCTAAATCTTGGTTACACATTTTCCTGTTGGCTATATTTGCTGATATTATCTTGAGGTGACAGTTCATTTCCTTTGTGTTTTGTCATCTTTGTGAGTTAATCTTCAGTGGTGGTTGCTTAGTGTGGGAATCCCATTGCCCTGAACTTTGGAAGAGTTCTTACATGGTAGTTCAGTAGACTCTGCTGAGTGACCGTCTCTAACTAGTTTTCATTTGCTTTGTGTCTGCACCATCAAGGTAATGTGATGCAGATCCAGGCCTTGATTCCTCTTCAACTGTGGATTTCCCACTGTTTTTTTAAAATTCTTTTTATTGTGGTAAAAAGCATAAAATTTACCATCTTAACCATTTTTAAGATCAATAGCATTAAGTACAATTTACATTGTTGTAAAACAGATCTATACTTTTTCTTCTTGCAGAACTGGAAGTCTGTAACCATTCAACAACTCTTGTTTGCACCATTCCCCCAGCCTCTTGTAACCACCGTTCTACTTTCTATATCTATGAATTTAACTACACTAGGTACCTCATATAAGTGGAATCATACAGTATTCGTCCTTTTGTGACTGGCTTATTTCACTTAATGTCCTCAAGTTTCGTCCATGTTGTAGGATATCCTTAAACAGGATTTCCTTCCTTTTTAAGGCAGTATAATATTCCATTGTGTGTATATACCACATTTTGTTTATCTATTTATCTGTCATGGACATTTGGGTTGTTTCCACCTCTGCTCTTGTGAATAGTGCTGCTATGAACATAAGTGTACAAATAGCTCTCTGGGACCCTGCTTTCAACTCCTTTGGATATATACCCAGAAGTAGGATTACTAGATCATATGGTAGTTCTATTTTTAGTATTTTGAGGTACCACCATACTGTTTTCCATAGTGGCTGCACCATTTTACAGTCCCACCAACAGTGCTCAAGGGTTGCAACTTCTCCACATTTCTGTCACTTATTTTCTAGTTTTTTTTATAATAGCCATACTGATGAGTGTGAGGTGATACCTCATTTGATTTTGATTTGCAATTCTCTGATGATCAGTGATGTTGAGCATCTTTTCATATGCTTGTTAGCCATTTATGTATCATCTTTGGAGAAATGTCTATTCAAGTCCTTTGCCCTTTGGTGAGGAAGACTAGCCCTGAGCTAACATCTGTTGCCAATCCTCCTCTTTTTGCTGAGGAAGATTGGCCCTGAGCTAATGTCGGAGCCCATCTTCCTCTACTTTATACATGGGATGCCTGCCACAGCATGGCCTGATAAGCGGTGCATAGGTCTGTGCCAGGGATCCAAACCTGTGAATCCTGGGCCACCGAAGTGGAGTGTGTGAACTTAACCACTTTGCCGCCGGGCCAGCCCCTCCTTTGCCCATTTTTTAATTGGGTTATTTGAATTTTTTGTTGAGTTGTAGGAGTCCATTATTGGTTTTGAGCATGGCTTTTTATTCACAAGTACTTTGTGTTTTAGCAAATATTTCTACATTGGGGATTGTGGGGCTTTTATGTTAATTCAGCTTATTACGTTGACTGCAAGTCCTGAGGAGTTCAGAAGAGCCAGGAAGACATATACATTTGCTTCTTTTCTCTCCTCCTCTCTGTACAATTGGATATTTTAGAGTAATACGTGCACATGCAATTTAGAAAGATTTTAGTTCAGACTATCATCTTCTGAACAGTCACAATAGGTTCTTGGTTTCTATCTTTCTCAGTCTTGTCCTGTTGCTCCATTCTGTCAGAGATCTGCTGGGATCATCTTTCTAATGTCATTCCTTTGCTTAAAATATTTCATTGCCAGTTTGAGCTTTAATCTACTTGGCAAGATTTATAAGACCGTTCATAATATGGCCCAAACTATCTTTACAATATCATCTTCTACCTCTCTCTTACTATTCTTTCCAGGTCCTGAAGGGAAACTAGACTCCTTAGAAATTTTGCTCTTAGTGTGTATGCTTTCTTAAATGCTTTTTTGTGTTTATTTTTTTCCATTATCTAGAATTCTCTCCTTCCCCTCTCATCTTTACTATGTGATGAATTCCTTTTTAACTTTGCCCAGTTGTGTGTGTGTGTGAGGAAGATTGGCCATGAGCTAACATCTGTGCCAATATTCCTCTGCTTTGTATGTGGGATGCTGCCACAGCATGGCTTGATGAGCTGTGTGCATGTCTGTGCCCAGGATCCAAACCTGCAAACTGCCGAAGCGGAGCATGTGAACTTAACCACTGCACCACCAGGCCGGCCCCATAACTTTGGCCAGTTTTTAGCAGCTCTTTTTGGATTTACCTGGATATCTACTCTCACCTTGTATCTTCCGTTCACATGACACCATCTGTTTAAACTGTTAGCTTTTTCTAATTACAAAAGTAATACCTGTTCATTGTAAATAATTCACAACCCCAAAGTAAAAGCTTTTTTCCTCATTCTCCTTTGATCCTACTCCTCAGTTCACAATAATAAATAAACCGGTTCTTATCCTTTCATAATCTCTCTCTTTCTCTGTATGTGTGCAGCCACAGATTAAAACTGCATATGTAGTTTTGTTTTATTATATAATATCTACATATCAACATCTGTGTGTCTTCATGGGTGTATAGTACATAATAATATTGCAGCCTGCCTTTTTCACTGTGCTGTGTATGAAGGATATGTCAATATATGCAGATCATCCAGTTCTGCTAGATTAACTGCTATGTAATATTGTATGGTAACTTATTCCATTGTATGTATGTTCCATAATTTATTTAACCATCCCTTGCTAGAAGACACAGAGTTGTTTTTCAGTGTTTTGCTATTTCAAGCAATGAGGCAGGGAATGTGTGTATATACCTTTGCACTCTTATGCAAGTATTTCTGTAGGATAAATTCTTAATAGTGGAATTGCTGATCAAAGAATATGTGCCTTTAAAATTTTGATAGATAGCATTTAAAATTTCATTAGATACTGTCAAATAGCCATCTGTGTCCCATTTCCACAGCCCATTATCAATACTGGATATTATCGATCGTGTACGCTTTTACCAATTGAAAGAACAAAATACCTGTTTTAATCAGCATTTTTGTTTGATGTGGTGAAGGATATTTTCATAATTTTACTGTATTTATTCTTCTATGACTGGCCTCTTTATGTCCTTCACCTGTTTTTCTGTTGGGTTAATCTTTCCTTTGATATTTGTATGTGTTCTTTTTATATTGTGGTTATGAGCCCCTTGTCTGTTAGATGTTGCACATGGCTTCTTCTAGTCTGACTTCTCTGATTTAATAAGCACTTGTTACTAGTAGATAGTGAAATCTTCTTTACATGGCTCTCCCTAGCTCTAAGACTAGAAGTTCCTTAGTATCCTGTTTGTCTGTGTGGTCTCTGCATCTAGCACCACATTTGGTGTAGATTAAATATTCTATAAATGTTTGCATTTATATTCTATAAATGAAGTGTAAGACCTGACTCTTGTCTTCAAAGAACTTAAAGTCTGGTGTCGCATAAACTAATCAAGACTTTAACAATAAGGAAGAAAAACAGCATACTATCTAAAATGCATATTTGGTTATGTGTTGTAGGAAAACTTATCTCTTGGGTAGCTTCCCTAAATTAGTTCTGATGGAGCATCCTACTACTCATTTTCTTTTTTCAGTGAGTTCTGTACCAAAAGATGAATTATTTTCTATTAACTTAAAAGTGAAATCTGTCTCAGCCATAATGGAAATGTATTAGTCTATCTTTTGAGAGAAGTGGCTGAGTTTAGTTCAGGTAGTAATGTATTTTTATCTAATACTGAATTTCAATTTTACCTTGAATTCTAATTTTTTTTTCTTACCATTTCAGGTAAGACCATGAATTATGGCATTTCTTAAATGAAGCGTTGAGGAATGAAGTGAGAGTCATAACGTATAGAAAATAAATGATTTTTAAGTTATGTCTATTAATTTGACTATAGATATATATATTTACCTCCTCAGTAATGCAAGAAATCTTTGTGGGAAGCACAGAAGCAAACAACTGCATTTCTTGTGCTCACCTAAACATTACTGGAGGATAAGCCACATCAGTCTACAAAGAGGTTTTCATACAAGCAAAATAAGGTGTAAGTGGACCGAAAGTGAAGCACGTTCTTGCAGTAAGCACAGTTACTTTCCAAGCAACCATGGTTTGCATATTGGAATTTTGAAACTTAGTACTTCTGCTCCCAAGGGACTTACAAAAGTGAACATTCGTATGTCCCGTATTAAAAGTACTTTGAACTCTGTTTCAAAGGCTGTTTTTGGTAATCAGAATGAAATGATCTCACGTTTAGCTCAATTTAAGCCAAGTTCTCGGATATTCAGAAAAGTGTCAGATAGTGTCTGGTTAAAACAGAAAAACGTTAAACAAACCATCAAATCTTTGAAAAAATATAGTGACAAATCAGCAGAAAAGAGTTCTTTTCCAGAAAAGAAAAGTCACGTTATAGATAAAGATGAAGATATAGATAAACAAAGCCTTTTTCATTACACAAATAATATAACCACAAAATTTGGAGAGTCGTTCTACTTTTTATCAAATCATATTAATTCATACTTCAAACGTGAGGAAAACATGTCTCAAAAAAAAGAAAATAAGCATTTCCAGGAAAACTCAGAACTTGAAAACAAAAAGGTTGAAGAAGAGAAATCCAGTTCTCCAGATCCTGGCGTCCTGACTGATGAGAAGCTAGACTCAGAATCTTCTTTATATACTGTGGACAAGCCAAGTCCCAGTGGGACACCTGAGGTTCTTCCGGTTTCTACTAAACAAAGTATTGCTAACTTTCTTTCTCGTCCCACTGAAGGTGTACAAGCTTTAGTAGGTGGTTATATTGGTGGACTTGTCCCCAAATTGAAATATGATTCAAAGAGTCAGTCAGAAGAACAGGAAGAGGCTGTTAAAGCTGAGCAGGTTGTCAGCAAAGACAGAAATGCAGAGGAGAAAAAGCGTTTATCTCTTCAGCGAGAAAAGGCAAGTTGTTATTTAGTGTGGTTTTAAGTTTTAATTTTTGTCAAATTTATGAGTTTCATTTCCTAATGGGACCTAAGAAACTTTAATCATTTGTTGGGCTCACTAGAGGAATTTCATATTCTAATCATATATGTTTTAATATGTCTTTGTAGATTATTGCTAGAGTGAGTATTGATAACAGAACCCGGGCATTAGTTCAGGCACTGAGAAGAACAACCGACCCGAAGCTCTGCATTACTAGGGTTGAAGAACTGACTTTTCATCTTCTAGAATTTCCTGAAGGAAAAGGAGTGGCTGTCAAGGTAATTCTGATTTATTTAATCTGGTTTTGTCTTGGAATAAAAAAAATAATAAACCTTCTAAAATGGAGAAGGCAGTGCCTTTCATTGTTTTATTTAAATATTTTTGTGATTTTTATCATACATGTAATGTGTTATAT
The DNA here is from genome assembly GCA_031878705.1 of Tapirus indicus. Taxonomy (NCBI): domain Eukaryota; kingdom Metazoa; phylum Chordata; class Mammalia; order Perissodactyla; family Tapiridae; genus Tapirus; species Tapirus indicus. The sequence goes on from CM062917.1 coordinate 79,584,898, forward strand.
ATTCAGTAATTGCCCCATTTATTTTATGATATACGTTATGCTAAATACTCCCTTTTATTCTGTGATATAAATTATGCTGTTAGTACTAATGAGATTAAACATTTTAGAATAGAAGATAAATCTCAGTATATTAGTTGAATTGCCTGATAGCTGCCAAGTTTTTCTTAAATGCAATTAGATGTTTATACTATGGAACTACTCTTGTAAGACAGGAGATGTAATTCATAAGTAAAATATTGCCAGTTTTTATTTCATGATCTTTTTGTATTTGAAAGTCTAAAAATTTTAATGACTTTATTGATAATTGAATTGGTGATCATATTAATAAAACAATTAGCTTTTTTTGGCTCAGTTTTTTCATATTTAAAATAGTGAAGATATTTTACACCCATTTTAAATAGACTGTTTTCAGAGAAATGCTATAAAATATGAATGATGTGGTTGAGTCTCTTTACCTCTGTACTAAAATTATTTGTAATATTTAATGAATAATTTGAAAATATCATATAATGAATGTAAACAATGTTAACATTTCATTAGAGATCTGTTAGTGCTTATTTTTAACTTGCCATTCAGAAAACTATGTTAACTTAGTTCACATTTATTTAACTTTTGACAGCCATCTTGCTGAAAAATATCTAAGTCTTTAAATAATGCACCCTTCTGTAGTTTTATATTGTATAATGGATACATTATAATAGCCAAACTTTAGAATTTCATGTTCATAAAATTTTGGATTATCTTTCATATATATGTATTCTCTTACCTAAAAGATAAATTTCCCAAATATAGATATGCCTTTAAGTCCATTTAACATTTCAGTGATATACTGAAATTAGAGATCTAAAATAGAATTGCGTACTTTAAAGAACTTTTAAAAAATTTTATTGAAGTATAATACATATGCAATTGTAAGTATAAAGTTCAGTGAATTTTCACAAACTGAAACACATCCATGTAACCGACACCCAGATGAAGAACAAAATTTACCAGCACTTCAGAAGCTTCCTTTATGCCACCTTTCAGTCACAGTCTTCCGAAAAAGGAATCACAGATTATTTCTGCCTGTTTTTATATATTATATATTATATATATATATTGTGATTGGCTTCTTTCACTCAGCATGTTGGTAGGAATCATTCACATTGTTGTGGGTGGTTGTAGATCATTTGTTCTTGTTCCTTTTGTATTCCGTGGTGTGAATGTATCACTATTTATTCATTGTAGTATTGATGGATTTCTGGGTAGTTTTCAGTTTTAGTCTGTTATAAATAGTCTTGCTAATAGAAACTTTGAGGACTTTTTAATTTTGCATAACTGATCCCAAATTTAAGGATCCTGTAGTACCCAGGAGAAATGTGATATAGGAATGTATATTTAGATCAATTATGAGTGAAAATCTACAGTCTGGAGAAAGTTCTCAGCCTTCCACTAAATAATAAGCATCTCAAAAACAATGAACTTGATGAATTGCTTATGATATGTTAGCATGTACACTCTCATGTGAACTTTCCCAACTAAATTTTTTATTATCAAGAATTGAGCTTTTTAAAAATGCTAAAATAGTTTGTTGTAAAACGTATATATGAGTATTACTTTTTTTCTGTGCATACCATAGTTATGGTGGCCAAATCTAGGGAATTGTCTTTCATACCTAGTGCCCTAAAAGAAGCTAGTTCCCTCTTTTGTGTATGTATATTTTGTGTGCTGCGTTTGTGGCAGCCACATCTAGGAAATTGTCTTTGATGATTTTTTCCATTGCTGGTCGTGAAGGTGGTCTCCTTTCACTATTTTTTTATTATTAAAAAGAGCAGCACATGGACATTGTAGAAATTTAGAAAAATAAAAAATAAAAATGGCATATTTCTACTACCCTGAGATTACCATTGTGATGTATTAGTGTCTATTTGTATTAGTCAGATTAAGCTGAGTTAAGCTCTATTAACAAACAGTACCAAAATCTGAGTAGCTTAACACAGAAGTCTATTTGTCACTCGTGCAAAGTCGGCTATGGGTTTAGGTGATTCTCCAGGACAGTGAACCTCCATGTGGCGGCTGCTTTGATCTTGTTCCCTATATCTCAGTATAAGGCTTTCTCCGTGATTGCTATAGCAGGGTACAAGAGTATTTCAGCAGAAAGTGTCACAGGTTTCTTTGCCTCACAACTTATTTATCCTGTCCGATTACATTGGCCTGAGAAGTACTGCCTTTGTGTGCTTGGAAGGGGAAGCAAACTGGATGTTGGTGAACATTAGTAATGTCTGCCAAAATATTCCTCCAGAAATTGTTCTATACATATATATATATGTGTGTATATATATATATACACACACATATATAAAGTTATTCTATATGTACCGTTTTATAACCTGTTTTTTGTAAATTTTCATCTCAACCTACACCCATTTTGAAAATGTTCTCTATATAACTGATTGGATCCAAATGAGAGTCCAGTCTAGACCATACATTTCATCTGGTTATTCTCCCTAAGTCATTTATAATATGGCACAGTCCTTTCTTACCCACATCTTCAAAACTGACTAATTGAAGAGACTAGACTGGTTATCTTGTAGAATGGCTTACTTTCTGGATTTGCTTGGCTTCCTCCTCATTGGTGTTATTTGATGTATTCCTCTTTCCTTTTTATTTCCTGAATACTGGAATTTAAATATAAAGTCTTGATTGAGTTAAACATTTTCTTGTTAGAGCATTGTAGATGATGTCATGTGCCTCATATTGCATCATATCAGAATCCACATAATCGGTGAAACAACCATTAGTATTGCTAAGGTTGACCACTAGATTAGTGGTCTGATCTTGCCGTTGTTATTGGAAAAAGACTGTTCTATCCTAACCAGAAATGAAAATTTACATTTCCATGCTCCACCATTGTTCAGGTTCCTTTAGTGGGGCCTTGAAGCTTAATACTAGCCGGGGTGGGGGGGGACTGAAAAAGAATTTAGAACAACAGTATTTCAGATTTGATTTATCATGAAAAAGAAACAAAGTGAATAATACATTGGGAAGTTATTTGATTCACTGAAGGTTACACAGCACAAGTATAGCTGCCACTCAACTATTCCCTTAAACCTGGAGTACTGACCAGATAAGATGTTTCTGTGTTCAGAACCTAGAGAATCTTCAGTAAACTCAACATAGAACCCTAGGATTTAAGCTCTTGCCTCTGATAAACAACGTGAAGTCGAATGCTTAGAATCTTGAAGTCCTAGGTTTGTTTAAACTAATTATTTAATTGTAATAGTCAGCTTTTGCCTTCTATGTTAGTTTTACTTATTAATTAACATTTGTTCATATTTCACTATGAGCTACCCTTGTATCCCATCTGCAGTGTACACAAAGATGGTTTATTTCAGTAACAAGTTTAATTTCCAGTAATTACTATGAAGCAGTTTCGTCTTCTTTAGGATTTGGACAAACTATTTTATAAAATTTATAATGTTAACCTTTTGTTGTAACAATTAGTACTTTGTAAATTTGTGCAAAGCAAATTATGTTTTCTCTAATTGTAAGCATTGCACCTTCTAAAGAAAATATTTGGATAGAGGTTAATTTTTGACCTAGATGTTAGGACAAATATATTCTAAATATTGACATTAATATGTCAAAAGCTAATCTATTATTTAAGATTACTGAGAAAGTAATAAATACTGACACCTTGATTATGTGTGATGATCCACATGTGTTGGTTAAAAATAATCATACATTTTCACTCTTGACAAAAGCAACAAAATATCTTTTCTCTCACTTAGGAAAAAATTATTCCATATTTATTACGATTGCGACAAATTAAGGATGAAACTCTTCAGGCTGCAGTTAGGGAAATTTTGGCTTTAATTGGCTATGTGGATCCTGTGAAAGGAAGAGGAATCCGAATTCTCACAATTGATGGTGGAGGAACAAGGTAAGGCTAGAGAAATGATTTTTTAAAACTATAGATCCAGTTCAGTCTTAGGAATTTTTTAAACTGATTTGGTGTAATTATATCATTATAAAATCAAATTTAAAGAAAAAAAACATGAAATAGTTTTTCTTAATTTACTACTTTATCAATGTAAAACCTTCTTTAACATATACTTAAATTTCCTTTTAATTTATCCTAATATTTATATTTTAGTTCGATCTTTTAAGACATTTTTGGTAGTTTAGGACAGTTTATCATGATCTTAAAATCTTGGCAATGTTTTATAATGTTAGCTTTTTTAAATTATATTTATCTTACCCATATGTATCAGTCGACTAGTCACTTAATAAAGTGACGATTATAAAAGGAGTCCATATCAGTAACTTCCAGACTCCCTTCATCTTCACTTGCAGTTGCCAATTCTGGTGCTACACAAGAAATATTTTGTGCGTTCTTAGTTCAGAAGGTGATAATTTCACCATCAAGCTCCACTCTTACTAATGGCGATCCATCTATGCTTCTTATCCTGTGTTAGTTTGTCTAGTCCCTTACTACTTGTTGGTTAGATTCTTTGGCTTGGTCTTATGAACCTTTCTCCCCATGTTTTCTAGCTTGGGTTCCAGTTCCCTGCTGTCTGTTCTTACCACTTAGATTCGTAGCACATGCCCTGCCTATGTTCTTAGCTTTAATTTACCTCTCTGATTTCACTCCTTGGTACACCTGCCTTGTCAATCACTCTTCTGTATGTTCAAGTACTACCCCTATTTTTTTGTTAAATTCTACAGTCCTGTATGTCAGGCAAATCTTTTAAATTTTGACACCACTGTGAAGAAAGGAGTGAGTGATGAGAGAAGGAGGCTATTTCATAGTCTAGGCAGAGGACAGTAAAATACTAACCTCAGGTGGTAGAATTGGGAAGCAGGAGGAAGGAAAAACATGCAAGAAAATTTTGAAAAAAAAAGGAGGACTGGATATGGTAGAAATAGGTCAAGATCACTCTTTAAGTGTAAACTGTATGGATGACTGGGGCAGAATTGCAGGGACGGGGAGGAGGTGATTGGTATTGAGGAAAGACAGTTCTGTTTTGGACATGTTGAGTGTAAGGTTTCAACATCCATATAGAAGTGCTCAGTTGACAAATGAAGGTAGAATTGATTGAGGAAAGAAAAGCATTAGAAGATCTTTTGGATATTTCTTAGGGAAGTGAAATAATCCAAGAAGGTGAACATCATTCATGTGATAGATAAAGTGGTAATGAATTGGAGAGAATCATTCTAATTCATAGAATTGGTTCCAAGTGATAAGAAGCAGGTAAAGTGGCAGTTAAATGAGTAAGGAATTTCACTGAGGAGCGGGAAGAATGCAGTCCTCTCTGCCATTAAGTTCAGGGGAGTTGGGAGGGATGGTGTTATTCATTGAGTCAACTAACAAGTATTGATTGAATGCCTACTATGTTCTCAACACTGATTTAGATCTTGGGGTCACTCAGTAAACAGACAAAATCCAAGTCTTCATGGTGCTTGCATTCTAGAGGAGGAGAGAGACAACAAATAGAAAAACAAAAATATATTAATGAGTAATAATGGGTGCTATGAAGAAAAATGAAACAAAGTAAAGGGATGGAGAGGAACAGTGCTGTTTTAAGGAGTGATAATGACTCTGACTTCTTTTTGATGAAGTAACATTTGAGTAGAGGTCTGAAAGAACAACATTAAAGGACATTCAAATATCTATTTAGAGTGAAGGAGGTATGATGAAAAGAGATTTGTGACCATAAGTATTTGATTTTATAGAACAGTTTTGTTAGTCACACAGGGAGGAAAGCAGAGTGAAGATATCTGGGGGAATCTAGAGGTGGGTTAGGATGCAGGTAGGTTTAGATCCGTGATTCTCCCCTGGAGGCAGTTTTGCCCCCAGAGGACATTTGTCAATGTTTGGAGACATTTTTGGTTGTCACACTGGGGGACTGCAGCTTGCATCCAGTGAGAATAGGACAGTTGCTGCTCAGTATCCTACAAGGCATGGGATAGCCCCCTACAACAAAGTATTATCTGGCCCAAAATGTCAGTGGTGCAGCTATTGAGAAATGTTGGGGCAATATGAGAAAGCAGCCAGAACGGGAAATTTGTGTTGAAAGGAGTAAGATATGAGGGCTTGAAAGAAAAAGAACCCTTAGCTTTTGTTTCTTTTGTAGGAGAGAGCCTAGTACAGTGTTAGGCATATAGAATCAACCTGGCAAGTATATTTATTTTTAAATTTATCCTGAATTAATTTATAAATATAGCATTTTTAAATAGTTTTCTTCCTGACTACACAGTAAAACTTGGGAGGAAGAAACAAAGAAAAATATAAAGAAAGACAAAACAAAACAAAAATTATAGCTCACAATTTCAAGATTATTTTTAATATTTTGATTGCTTTCTTCAAATCTTTTTCTGTGTGAATACATGTACATGTTTTATTTCCCTTTTTTAAGATAATAGAGGTTACATTGTTAAATATATTTTATCCAGCGTTATCTTTAATTCTTCATGTCTCCCCTTGAATTCATAATGTATCTCTGTTCTTACCTTTCTTCACATCCATGTTACTTCTTGCAATTAAAAAAATCAGCAGCTTTGGTTTTCTACTTTAATCTTAACGGTATTTCCTAGTGACTTCCTGTTAGCAGTATCAAAGCACAATTTGACAGTCTAAATTTTGTTTTGTGGTGCTTGACTACCATTGCGTTCCAGGACTTCTCTGCCCCACACCTTGTATTGGGATTAGAACAGTCTGTTGTTTCTGTATATTCTCCCACTGTTAAGAATTGTCCATGTGTTACATGTACACTAAATTGGCTTACACCTCCTAGACTATTTCATCTTTCATATTCATTATGAAGCTGTTTGCTGCCTTGGCAAGGAGCCAGAAATGAATAAAGTCAGCAGTATAAATTAATACACCCTTAATGCTGAGCATTGTACTAAGGTTGTTGAGTTTTAAAAGATGAATAAATAAAAGAAAGCTTAAAAATATGACTAGTGAAATATGTAAAACAAAATATATAGAAGCTTATGTGACCAGCTACATTGGTAAGAGAAGAAACCAATATATGGCATCCCAAAACTGGTGAGTGGAGGTTTTAAGTATTTTCCACAGCTGAGGTGTTTAAAAAATATATCTTATACTGGCATATCTTTGTAGTCTTATTTAAAGAGATACTAGTATGAATTCAAAAAATGTGCTGCCATAACACAGGTTTATACCATTATTTAGATACTGGACTTTTGAAAGTGATCCTAAAAACTTAGGCAGTTTTTACTGATGCTAATTTATATTATTAGTTTTCATGTTAGCATATAAGCTAGAAGAGCAATTTGTAAGATTGTTTTATTCAATAACTTTCCTTGAAACAGGAATTCTCATTTTGCCTTCTATCTTTTCTACAGGGGTGTGGTTGCTCTTCAGACACTACGAAAACTAGTTGAACTTACTCAGAAGCCAGTCCATCAGCTCTTTGATTACATTTGTGGTGTAAGCACAGGTAATTATTATTACATATAAGTGGTGCGTCTCAGCAGTGCATTAAGAAAAAGAACATTAAGCACTTAACGTTTAAGACCATGGTCATTCTCTGAAATGATGGATATTTGTTTCATGTTTTGATAATGAATAATCCTTTGGTTTACTTAATGAATTTTAAAAATGTTTATTGAAAATAAGTTAACCTTCAGAAATAGTTTTTAGTGTGATTTTCTAATATGTTTTAAATAAGCCACAGTGACAAGTACAAATTATAAATTGTTGCTTTGTGGTCTAGTCACCTTAAGGAAAGTGATGAAATAAAGCTAGGTACTCAAATTGTACTTGAACCAACGGAATATTAAAGATGGATAAGGTTTTACTTTTTTGTGAGAGGTGTCCCTCTGTGAGGAAATTGCTTCTTACGTCATTTTTTATCCAGTTGTTTGAAGCCAGGATTTAAATTGATAAATGTGAGAATCTGTGTTTTTAAAGGCTACTTTTTAGTATTGCTAGTTGATGTACATTTAAAATTGTAGTTTCATCTTTATGTAGAAGTTAGCAACTTAGAATACAATCATTACTGAATAATTTCTTAGTTTTCGTTGACTCACCATCAGATGAATTTTTGTTTTGCTTTTCTGTTTCCTCACATCATCTCTCCAACCCGTTTATCCACCCACCCCCACGCCCAGCCTCCACAGTGTATACATTAAGCCTTTCAGAATACCCATAGCTATTGCTTACCTCCCAGGTAACACTCAAGGACCATTAACATTGCACATTCTTGCTGTATGTTTTACTGTTTGACCTGATAATTTCTCACTTTATGTTAATCTTCATAGACTTATATTTTTATTTCTTTTTCTCATTCTTTTGAATTATAATAGTAGTTCTGAAGACCACTAGCAACACAATCAAATGATTTCTCTACATTATCTGTGTCAAGTGTGACAGATACTCCTATAGGGCATGTTAATCGATGCTCAATTAGGAAAACTAAATGAGATCAGTTGCAGGGATGATTCAAAAGCATAAGGAATCCATGATTCCTGTGATGTTCTACTGAACACTAATTCCTCAAAATGTTAGCAAATTTGGAAAATGTTGGATTAAAGAAAGTTAAACAGGTTTCTTTACAGAGGGACTTCTGAGATCTTTTAGTATGTTAAAATGAATTGTGACTCTCAGGATAGGAAAATAACACATATATGCCCAATTGATTTTCTATGGAAACTTTTCTTGAAGAGACACGTCCCAGGGCTAGTGGTCTTTGGTACTTTTTTTGGAGCTATTACTGTGACCATTTCAGTTAAATTTTGGAATGGTCCTAGCAATTAAACATTTAAACATATCTACAAGCTAACTTCTTGCTTTGCCATCGTTGTTAGTAGGTGGGTGCCCAATAAAGAGAATTTTAAATCACAGACATTCATCCATGAAGTAAAATATCAGTTTATGTGCTATGTACATTTCTGTATTTATCACGATATATCTTTTCCATTGTGTCTTCTAGCTTATGTTAACCTTAACTTATAATACAGTGCTTATAATTTTCCTTTTTTCTTTCCATTTGGTGTTTTATAATGTAGAAATTTTGTTTGTAGTTAGAGTTTTTATGAAATTAATAAATGTACGTTTAGTTTAGGGGTAATGTCTTTACCAGTTCAATCAAATTCAGTTTTTTAACAAATGCTCATCTTTATAGTCGCTTACTTGAAAGGAAAGGAACTTAATTTTTTGGCAAGTTACTTCTTGTGTTAATTAGAAATTTTCTGCAAATTGGAAAATAATTTCTATTATATAGTTATGCCATACAATGTATTTTAAAACATGAATAGTCTTATCTTTTACTAGAATAAGACCAAGTATAATAAAATACATAAAATATTTAGAATACATTACGATAGTGATTTCCTGTTTTTCCTTTGTTCTCAATCTCAAAGTAAACAGTGATGCTATACAGGTCTTTGCCGGGACCCAGCCTCTTCCCGTACCTCAAAGGTTTCTATTCCCCTTTTTCTCCTTAGTTCAGGGTTAGGTCAATTAGGTACACTAGGTGGCAGTGTGTCCTACCCTGCAGCTAGGGTATGCACTAAGCTATTTAAAAAGACATCCCAGAGACCTAATTTCTTTAAATTACCTTGGTTCCCAGGGCTGACCTGAAGGAGTAATTATTGTAATGAATTGGTAAGATGTCAAATATACTATATTGTGACTAAAACTATTAAGGACATTATCTACCACAATGTCTTAATTATGTATTATTTAATTTAATGTGAAACAACCCATTTTTATATATTTTTTAGTTATCATCATTATAATTGGTTAGCATTTCTTTAATCCTAATTGAGGCCTGGTAAAACCCTTTACATGTGTTATCCCAATATGAGAACCTTATAAATCTTAGTTGTTGTTGTTATCCTTATATTGTACATGAAGAAATTGGGGCTCTGAGAGAGGTTAAGTAACATAGATAGAAAGTATCAAAGCTAGAATTCTAAGCAGGTCTATGACTCAGGAGATCTTATAAGTACTATAATGTCAATGTTGATAAAAACTAAGGATTCTTTTTTTCAGGTGCTATATTAGCATTCATGTTGGGATTGTTTCATATGCCCCTGGATGAATGTGAGGAACTTTATCGAAAATTAGGATCAGATGTGTTTTCACAAAATGTCATTGTTGGAACAGTCAAAATGAGTTGGAGCCATGCATTTTATGACAGTCAAACATGGGAAAATATTCTTAAGTAAGTTATAATTACTCTTTTTAAAAATGTTTTGGTTATATAGGCAATATGTGTGATAATTTGAAAAATGCAGAAAAATATAAAGAAGAATATTAAATTATTGATCCCACTAATTAGAGATAACCACTGTTAATATTTTGGTGAATCATATTCTAGTCACTATTTTCTTGGATTTATGTGTGCAGGATTTGCATGTGAAAGTTGCAATTGCCTTTCTAAAAATTGAGACCATAATGTCTATAGACCATGTTTGCATCCTGTTGTTTTTACTTAACATATTAGTCTTTCGCAAGTCATTAACAGATATTCTTCTAAAACATTTAATAACTTTTGTTCCTTTTTTTTTTTTTTTTGTGACTAAGACCAGCCCTGAGCTAACATCCATCACCAATCCTCCTCTTTTTGCTGAGGAAGACTGGCCCTGGGCTAACATCCGTGCCCATCTTCCTCTACTTTATATGGGATGCCACCACAGCGTGGCTGACAGGCAGTGCGTTGGCGGGCGCCTGGGATCCAAACCCGCGAACCCCGGGCTGCCAAGCGCGGACTAAACCGCTGCGCCACCGGGCGGCCCCTAAAACATTTAATAACTTTTGAACATGTCTTTTCCAAAATACTACAAAGCCATTATACTCACCTTCCAAAAATATAAGCAATAAAGTAGTAAAATCACCCACAATCTTATTATTCAGAGCTATAGATCTTGCAATATATTTCCTTCTAGTTTTTTTTCTAGACTATATACATTTTATATGGTAGAAATTGTATTGTAGTTGTAATTTTGTATCTTTGCCCTTCTTTTCAACTTTATTAAAATCTCTTGATACATTTTTAAAGACTACACTACATTCCACAGTGTGATGGTACCATATTTTCTTAACCATTTACGTTTACAGCATTTATGTTGGTCTTAAGTTTTTGTAATTATGAACAATGCTGTAGTAGGAAAATTTACATTTCTGCCCACATTTTAGAATATATCAGTAGGTCACTTTATACGAAGCATAATTTCTGGGTCGTTGTTGATGTCTTTTAAAAATACTCTTTATATGGGCAATAGAGAATATATAAAGAAAGCAATGAAAATAACATAATCGCACTAAGAACAAAAACACTATTAACATGGTGATGTACTTTTTTCTGGAATTTCTTACAGATAAATAAGCACGTGCTTGGGGCAGGGTGGGTTGTGAGTGTGAGTGTGTATTCCCTTTACAAAATTGAGATGATAAGACACATGTAATTTTGTATCCTGCATTTTCACTTATCATTTTATCATGAGTGATTGCCTCTGTCATTAAATATTTTTTGAGACATATTTTAATGGTTGTTCACTATCTCATTTTATGGATGTACTATTTTTTTGTGTGTGTGAGGAAGATTGGCCCTGAGCTAAACTCTGTCTTCCTCTTTTTGCTGAGGAAGGTTAGCCGTGAGCTAACATCTGTGCCCATCTTCCTCTGTTTTGTATATGGGATGCCACCATAGCAGAGCTTGACGAGTGGTGCGTCGGTACGCGCCCAGGATCCGAACCTGTGAACCCCGGGCCGCCGAAGTGGTGTGCATGAACTTAACCACTACGTCACCAGGCTGGCCTCCCGGATGTATTATTCTTTTATTTAAAAAATTCCTTATTGGGAAAGGAGGATACTTCAGATATTTTTACAGTTCAAAATAAAGTTTAGATGGATGTCTTATATCTCTGCTTAAATCTCTGATTATATGTTTAGGGTAAATTTCTAGAGTGGAATTTTGGGTCAGAGAGTATACATGTTTTAAGAATCATGAGAGAGGTATATATGTGTATATATCTGAATTGTTCTTCAAAATAGTTATCCCAACTTACCCACCAGCGTCAAATTGTATTTCCAGTTCATGAAATGTATATGAACAACAAACATTTTAATTTTTACAACTATGTCAGTTTGAGAGATTTTTTAAAATGTTGTTTCCTGTTTGCAGCACTTTGATTATTGATGAGTTTGAACATTTTTTATATTTTTTTATTATAATTCTTTTTTGTGTGAAATTCAAGGGCATAATGTTTGCTTATTTTCCTATCAGGGTATTCCTTACTATATTATAAATATATTTATAATAATACATTTATTATATGTTGAAAATGTGCTTTTTAATTAACAATATTTTTTTAGTGTAAAGGAGTTTAAAATCTTCACTGAGTCAGATCTTTTCCTTTAATTTTTAACTTTGCTTTTATGTTTAGAAAGTCTTTTCTGCCTTGAAATCAGGTAAATCTTTATATTACTTTCTAGTCCTAAGGTTTAATTAAGCTTATTTTTAATTCTTAAGTCATCTGAAATTTATTTTGATGTATATTTTAAGGGGATCAAACTTTAATTTTTTTCTCAAATTTTAATTCAAATATCCCTGTACCTTTTACCAATTACTTTTTTCTTATTTTTTAGTGATTTGAAACACCACCTTTATCTTATTTTAAATTATCTACATTAGAATCTGTGTCTAAGCTTTTGTTTTTCTCTGTTGATTTTTTAAATTTTTGTCCAAGTTCTTTGGTTAGTTTTTGAACCTCTCATAATGTTTTTATATTAATGTAGCCAGTCTTTTCTTCTTATTCACAATTCTGTTTGCCATTTGCTCTTTAATCTCCAAAGTGAATCTTAGGTTACTTTTATCACATAAAAAAAGAAAATCCCACTGATGTTTTGATTGAAATTACATGAAAGGTAGCAGTTATTTTGTGGAATATTGACATTTTTCCAGTTGAGTAATCTTCCCATCCGTTACTGTGGTATGTTGCTTATCTTTGGGTCTTCTTTTGAATCTATTAGAAAAAAAGAATTCATATCCATTCTCATGAAGTCATAAAATCATAATACTGGTAAGATTTTTTAATGAAGATTTGAAAATTTACAGTAAAACTGGTCTCTCTGAAATGTTTTTTTCCTTTTGTACTCATTGGAGTATCTTCATGTATTGGCATATTGCTGTTTTACTGATGCTCCTTCAAAGGCTTCTTTATTTTTAATCAGAGCATTGATAAACTTTCTAAGTGTGTTTTTTTTTTTCTCTTTCCCGCTCAGCTTTTGCTTTAAAACAAACCACTCCAAGCTTAGTGGTTTAAAACAATGATGGTTTAGTCTCATGATTCTGTGGTTTGACTGAGTGTTTTTTCTGTTCTTGTCTAAACTCACTCACATGGCTGCTGACAGCTGGCAGCTCAGCTGAGATGGCTGGGACAGCTGGTCTCTCTATCCACATGGTCACTCTCATCCTAGACTGCATCCCATCATGGTGGTCTCAGAGTTCTAAGAGGCAAGCCCCATAAGTACTTATCAGGCCTGAGTTTAATGGCTTGTTTGCTGATGTTGCATTGACTGAAGCCACTCAAACCCAGGGTCTGTGTGGGAAGGAACTATATGCAAGGACATGGATATTAGGAAGGGTGATTCATTATGGAGCATCATTGTTATAATCTACCCCACAACTCTCTGGCCTTTTTTGTTGTTTTTTTTTTTATTGTTTGTTTTATTGCTCTCATTGTTTATTGAGAGCATTTTTATGTTTTTTCCTGGGATAATGATTTTGTGTTATTGTAGAGACACTTTTTAATTATAGCATCAGTAGAATCTAGGAATCTTGAGAATTTTTTCATATTTTGATATCTCTTTGCAGTAAGCAATTAATGTTCCTGACTTTCTCTTTGAATTTACGTTTATAACTTTAATTCGGTAAAGCATTTTATTTAGCTCAGTTTATAACATCAAAGTTTAAACAAAAAATAAATGTGAACTTTGCTTAAAATGTGAAAGCAGCATGCTCCCAGGATTTCTGTCCCAATTTTACGGCAAGATTTCTGTGAAAAGATAAAGTGAAAGACCCTTAGAAGAATAAAATTGAATTGATCTTCATGCAAAAGAAACATATAGATCAGGTTGAGAAAGAAAGATCCTGTCCATTTTGGAAAGTATTGTACATTGATATTTATAAAAGATTATAAAGGGTAGATCACTGCTTAATTTGTAAATACTACCCTTATGTGAAATTCACTGACATTATGATTGAGAAATGTGAGTATTGTTTGGAAAATGTCGTTAGGGAAATGTTTTTTCTTTTTGAGGCAGGTCGGTAAAAAACCATAGTCTTTATATTCAATACAGGGGAAAAAATACATAATTTTTAAGTATGGAAAAATCTGCACTGAAATAAAGTTCCCGTATAATGGAATTGTGAAAATTGCTGCCCAGGGACAATTTCTGTAATGTTGCAGTAATTCAAATGCCAACTCAGATGATTTAAAAAGCATTTTTGGAGGATGATATTGACTCTGTATTGCTAAAACAAGTTTAAAGAGTAAATGTTCTGATCTGGTTTTTAGATGACTCTATCACTAGCCTACCCATACTTTTGCAGTCTTATCTCAGCACATCTCCTTTATCCTGTCAGGAGGACCCTGAAAACAACAGATTTATTCTGCCTCTGTGCTTGTATCCTGTAAATGTCCTGGCTTTGAGTGTGATGTCTTGCCATCCACTGGTGTCCTTCTCAAGCTACACCTCTGTGCATCTTTCCCCGATACTGCAGCCTGTGTTGATTGCCCCCTCTCAAAACTGTAGATGCTTGGAGTTTGAATCAGAAATTAGTAGATAACTACATGTTGTTTCATATGCATTAATTGGATTATAGTCATGCACCACCTAATGATGTTTCGATTGAGGACGGACCGTATACGTACAACAGTGGTCCTATAAGATTAGTACCATATAGCCTAGGTGTGTGCTAGGCTATACTGTCTAGGTTTGTGTAAGTACACTCTGTGATGTTTACACAACGACGAAATCGCCTAATGACGCATTTCTCAGAACATATCCCCGTCATTAAGCGATGCGTAACTCTATAAGCCTCCTAGAGGAGATTCTTATACTTCTTTTTTGTCCTTCATAGCACTTGGACATAGCCATGGGCAAACAGTAATTGCATAGTGGGTGTTCTCTGATGTTAGGAGATAAAATCATTTTGGTGTAATTTAATTCTTCTCCTTTAATAAAGGGATAGAATGGGATCTTCACTAATGATTGAAACAGCAAGAAACCCCACATGTCCTAAGGTAAGTTTAGCGTCTCTTCAATATAAAACACCTAGTTGGAATTGAAGGTCAGGTGAAAGCGCTTATTCTGAAGGCCCTTTATTAAGCGAAAAATATCTTAGGAACCTCCTTTAATAGATCATGTTGATTCCTTATATATTGGGTCACTCTATGAATATATAGGATGTGGTCATTAGACCTTTTCTGTATTCCATAAAAGCATAACAAAAGTTTAAGAACATGAAAGACTAGGACTAAAGATAAGGAAGAATTATTTCACCATAAGGGTTAATCAAATCTAGTCATTTAAGGAAAATTGTGGCATTTCCTCCCCTAGACTTTTTTAAAGAAATTTTTTTTCTTTTAGAATTTTAGATATATATTAGATTAATGTACAAATGAAATCCCAATTTTAAAAATGTTCATATCACTAGGATATGTCTCCATGTGGCTTCTCTTTTCATTTATTTTGTTTGAAACCCAGTGATCTGAGTATTGCTTGAGTTCTATGTTCTTTAATATAACTTGTTATTTGATTAAGGAATAGGATTTATGTACTTAGGAGTCCCATGCAGCTTATATTTATTCTTGGATAACGAAGTATAACCATGAAGAATCAAATACAGCTCCTTCTATTGCTCTTGCATTCTTGCTTATTCATATTTTCATGTATTCTTTAGATATTAATTATGCACCCAATGTACTGTGCTAGGCACTTTGGGTACCTTAGTGGATAAATGCAGACAAGGAGCTTATAGTCCAGTAGGACAAAGTAGGCATTAATCAAATAACCACACAAATGAGATGTAGTTTCCCTGAAATAAGTGCTATAGAGCACGAAAACAGTTCTCTGAAAGTGTATATTACTGGGAGACGAGGGAATGCTACTCTACGGAAAGGAGATTTGAGATCTCAGAGTGAAGGCCAGTGTGTAGGAGCATTCCTGGCAAAAAGGGAATGATCTGTGCAGGAGGAATCATGGTGAAATGTAGGAACTGAAAGAATTCCTAAAGCCTAGCCTAAGGATCCAAGGGCAGTGCATGAAATGAGGCTGGAGTGGTAGGTGGATCAGACACTGCGGGGCTTTAGAGGCCATGATAATGAGATGCACATGGCTCTTTGGAGAAGACTCTAGGATGCACTCTACACCTCTTGTTTGTTCCCCTGTATCTTCAGGGCTTTTTATTTGTTTGTTTATTTTTAAATTGTGGGAGTTGCCAACTTTAAATAAAAGAATAGGATGGGTATGGGGAACTTAAGACGCCTCAAAAAGTAACTCACTCGTGATAAGTAGGAGAAACCACCTATACATTTCTTAATTCAGCCTGTCTGTATGCCAGTTAACAGACCCTCTGGATTTTAGTGTATGGCTAACACTTGTCCGCAGTGGCATAGAGACACACTTTGATCTCTCACAGGAACTTGAGATATGACCTTTGGTTTATAAAAGAGCAAAGCAAACAGGCCCCTGGAGGGCTTTGGCCTCATCAGTACCTTTCAGCTTCTTAAGTTTATATTGCAGATCATTAAAAAATACAGCACATTTTACATAACTTCAACTGACATCAATATCTGAGACCCAGGGTGATCAACATTAGTTTTTTAATAAAAAATGTTACCCAGCTGCTAGTTATTAAGTATGATCAGAAAGCCTTGAGGGTTTGTGTAGTGTTAGAATTTCAGTGGCTAAAGTCATAATGCTTTCAAAGAGCACAGAAAAAAGACTAATTTGTGAATATTATGAAGATAGTGTATTTATTCATTTTAAGTAGTTTTTATTCATTGCTACTACTGCTGTATCAATTATTAAGTGAAGGTTTGCAAATTTATGCCTTCTTGAATGTCCTTTTAAGTGGCTTATCAAATCATGTAGTCAAAAATATCTTTTAAAAATTGCTGTCTTATAATACATTTCCCAAAATTGTCTCAGTCCTTGTATCTATTTTCCCATAAAGAAATACCTATTTTAAGAGATCTGGTTCCCTTTGCTTAACATTATAGTTATGTTATACATTTACTTGATGGGTAGAGTCGTAGATTGTTCCTTCATACTACTGTATATTTAATGTTTACAAATCCCCAGTATTGCTGCTTACAGTGGGTATTGTTCACTTTTTAATTCACTAGGTAGCTGCTGTAAGTACCATAGTAAACAGAGGGATAACGCCAAAAGCTTTTGTGTTCAGAAACTATGGTCATTTTCCTGGAATCAACTCTCACTATTTGGGAGGCTGTCAGTATAAAATGTGGCAAGCCATTAGAGCCTCATCTGCTGCTCCAGGCTACTTTGCAGAGTATGCATTGGGAAGTGATCTTCATCAAGTAAGTTGACTGTATGGCTTTAAATTTAATGTGATTAAAAAGAATCAGCACTTATTAAATGTCACTGAACTTACGGAGGGACCAACCAAGGAGACTTGCTTCTTCATGTCTCCATGTGGCAAAAGATATACAGTACAAGATATTTTTGTTTGTTTATTTTTAATTAACAAGTCTTCTGGCTTGAGAGGATATTTTAGGAAAGATTCTTTTTGTATTTTATATAATGTGATTCATAGCCAATTATGATAATTTTATTTATGGAAAAATGAAGTGGTGTGTATGATTGGCTTTCCAATGTGATAAAAATTAAAAATGGGGGCCAGCCCTGTGGTGTAGTGGTTAAGTCCATGCGCTCTGCTTCAGCAGCCTAGGGTTTGCAAGTTCAGATCCTGGGCACAGACCTACACACTGCTCGTCAAGCCATGCAGTGGCAGGCATCCCACATATAAATAGGGGAAGATGGGCACGGATGTTAGCTCGGGGCCAATCTTCCTCAGCAAAAAGAGGAGGATTGGCAACAGATGTTAGCTCAGGGCTAATCTTCCTCACAAAAAAAAAAAAGGAAAGCCTGAGCTCCTTCCCCTGACTCCCTGCACAGAGGTAATGTGAAGCCGCCATGCATGTGGGGCTTATCCTTAAAAAAAAAAAAAAAAAAATTAAAAAGCACAGTTGCTGAAAATGCAGAACTGAATCTGTTTGACAGTTTTGGTGGGCATATTTTGAAAGAGAGGATATAATAAAATAATAATAGTAAGCACTCCTTAAGTTAGCTGTGTGCCAGACACTTATATAATCCTTTGCATCCATTCTCTCATTTAATCATTGCTGCTTATGAGGTAGAGTTATTTCCATTTTACAAATGAGAAATTAGAATCTTAAGAAAGGTTAAGTAACTGGACTAGGGTCACAGCTGTTAAGTGACAGACTTAGGATGCTATCTATAATTATACTATTTTTAAATTAATGGCTAAATGATCTATAAAGTTGAATATTGTTTCTGGTAATTTATTCTTTTTCTGTTATATAGACTCATTTATCTATTGTAAATTTTTTCCCTGTTAAGTTTTTCCCACTGTTCATGGAAATCTTAACTCATAACTTATATTAAATGATGAAAAAAGTCAATAAAGCTTTTGAGCTGATTCTTCCTGTATATATTTTATATATGCATAATTTTTTATATGATATTTCACTTAAAATCCATCTCATTTGATGGAGTCAATAACCTCCACTTTCCTTTCTAGTCACTGAAGTATGTATGCTCTCTTTATTTATTTGGTATTCACATATATGTTGAGGAAAAAGCGATCTTGACAAGGATTTTCAGATGTCATTCAAAAGCTCGTACACAGCTCTTCTATATAAACTACATAGCAGCTATATAATTTTAATGTATAATTTAATTTTAATGATGTGTCAATGTTATAACTAAAGCATTTTTATCAATTTTATTTTCTCCTGTATTTTTGTATAGTAGCTTAGATACCTTTTTAAATGTTATGGTCAGCTATCCCATTTTCTTTGTCTTTCTAGAAGTAGTGTCATAATCTTTGTAGTTAAGAGATTAAAATAGGATTTCTTTCGTTTTTGGAGTCAATTCAGACTGTTTCTTACTTTGTCAAGTCAGTCATTGTTGAATTATGTAAGGCACTTCCCCTTCTCGCCTTTCCCTTCTTTCTTCCACCCCCTCAGGACAGAAAGTGCTAGCTGTGGAGTGTCTTTCTAACATTAATTTCAGGACTTACTGGTCAAAATAAAATTTTTATTTTAAGATGTAGCTTGCTGTTTTTAACAACTGTTTCTCCATCTTCTTATAGTATTCTCACCATGTAATAAATGGAGAAATAACTTCGTGTATTCAAAATATAGTAGTTAAGGTTTATAACTTACAACTTTAAGACGATTGTCATGCTTCAAAATTTCAGTTATGCCAAATATTAGTCAAAGTCTTAAATGATAAATTACTGCATTTCAGGACCATATGTTCCCAGACTTCAAAAGAAGTTATCTCATTTGCTCTTTATTTTTTTATCTAAGAGGAAGTAGTTCTAAAATTTAATTCAGTCCTGTAGAATACATATAACAACCAAAGTAATTCACTGGTTCTTTTTCCATTTCAGATAGACTAGTGTTATTTCTTTTCATGCTTAGCCATTTTTATATTGATGATGATAATCTTGGAACTTTGGTTGAGCTACAGATTAAAATAACTTCATATATAAATTTTATGTAAATCATATAACCATATGTGCAGAGAATATACTTTCATGTAAATCAATGACTTGACTCCAGAAAGATTGGCACATCAAATTTAATAAGAATATTCAAATGAATCTGGAGTCTAAGCAAACCCTATTTAAGTAAATGTTTTCCTTATTGCATATACTCTTCTAAAATGGAAGAAATGGGATATTTTTCTCCTGAAAAGACACTGTGAAAGATTGGTAAGAATATTCTAAGGTGTGAATGCTCTTGATTGATAAGAATATTCTAAGGTGTGAATGATCTTGATTGCTTAAACAAAGAAAACATTCAAGCAAAATTCTTTTCCAACCCTTCAGAAGTTGCCAAGAGTTTAAGACTAAAATATGGTACTTACTTATTACAATCCTCTTTTCCTAAGTTCTTTGAATAATTATATTCAGTTATTTCCAGTCTCATTTTTAAAATCCCTTTTAACTGTCATGTCTGACATATGTTTTAATGTAAGTTACTATGTATCATTTTTGGAAACAGGTAGAGGATAAATTATAGATTAATATTTTATTTGAGCAGTTATTGAAAGTAGTGCTATAATGAAGAGGAATGAATAGGTAGGTGGGTAGATTTCATTTGCCTTTGACTATAAAGAGAAGAATATTATCACAGCATTTACAAGGTTTATTACATGTCCTAGAAAATTATAAAGTAGGAAGAATTCTTTTTGAGTAGCTTCCAAGATATTACTTCTCTCCCCTGGCCCAAGTAGCATCATATTTATTTTGAAATACTACTTTTTACACAAAATTATCCCTCCTCTCTCTCTCGTTAACAGCTTCATTGAGGTATAATTGATATACCAAAAAATGCACATATTTGATGTACACAGTTTGATGAGTTTTTGACATATGCATATCCCTTCTCTCTTACCTTTTTCCATCTTCACCTCCAAAATTAAATCATTCATTCCCTGTCTTTGGAGAAAGAGCCTGATAAATTAGTTTGCACTAAAGGTTTTGATGACAGATTCTAATATATTATTTCTCTTAGGCCTTAGTTACATTTTAAAAGGTTATATTCAGAACTCAGAATACATTAACCTAAAAGGAATTATGATATTTGATATAAATATTCCAGATAAAGTGTTTTTAGCAGAAAGAGCCTGCCTAGCACCTGCCAGATTATGCCTGTGCCAAGCCACAACTAGTAATTTTCATTATAACTGAACAAAAATGTAGTATTTACTCAGTGCCAGGCACTGTGTTAGCTGTGAAGTATGTAAAGGTTTTTAATAATTACTAGCATATTGTTTCTGTTTCCTGGATTCTATCCGCAAGTAGCTCAAACTAGAAGAATTTAACACAATTATAGAATGAAATGATAAATTCAATAATAAAAATATATACAGGGTGAAGAAGTAGTATAGAAGATGTCATTTATTCTGTCAGGATTGGCTTTACAAAGAAGTTTCCATCTGAGTTGATGTATAAAGAATGAATAGTTGATTAGGATGGAAACGGGATGGGGAGGGGAGCAGGGGGAATGATTGCTTAATGGTTACAGAGTTTCTGTTTGGGGTGATAAGAACGTTTTGGAAATAGATAGTGGTGCTGGTTGTAAAACATTCTGAATGTAATTAATACCACTGAATTGTAACCTTAAAAATGGTTAAAAGGACCAATTTTGTATATTTATATATTTATATATATGTGTGTGTGTGTGTATATATATATATATATTTGTGTGTGTGTGTGTGTGTGTGTGAGGAAGAGTAGCCCTGAGCTAACATGCATTGCCAATCCTCCTCTTTTTTTGCTGCGGAAGACTGGCCCTGGACTAACATCCATGCCCATCTTCCTCTACTTTATATGGGACGCTGCCACAGCATGGCTTGAGAAGCAGGGTGTCTGTCCAGGCCCAGGATCCGAAACTGCAAACCCCAGGCTGCCAAAGCAGAGCACACAAACTTAACCACTATGCCACTGGGCCAGACCCTATGTCATATTTTTTTTACCTTAATAAACACTAATTTTTTTTTCTGGGAAAGATTCGCCCTGAGCTAACATCTGTTGCCAATCTTTCTGACTTGTTTTTTTTCCCCTCACCAAAGTTGCAGTACATAGTTGCATATTTTAGTTGTAAGTCCTTCTAGGTCTTCTATGTGAGGCACCACCACAGCATGGCTACTGACAGATGAGTAGGGTGGTTCCGCACCCGGGACCCAAACCCTGGGCTGCAGAAGCAGAGCACACCAAACTTTAACCACTAGGCCATCAGGGTTGAGCTCAAAACAATTTTTTTTTTAAAACTCTAAAAAAATAAGAAGCTGAGATGAGATGACTGGGAGACATCCATTTCGTTCAGTGGTTATTTTCTGATTTATGAGTTGAAATGATTAAGTATACATTAAAAGCAATAAAAAGCCTCTAAATTTTAGGCTATTAAGAACATGCATGATGTACTGCACTTAAAACACAATCCTGTGTGTACCTCTAAGAGATAAGTAGCACATTATTCAATCAATTCATTTTTCAAGTCTGTTTACCTCAGCGCCTAGCGGTGTGCCTGTCAAATACCAAGTACACAATAAATAAATAACTGTGAATATGAATACTTAAATGAATGGAAAGGCTGCAGGAAAGACCATAGACATCATATTAGCCTAACAACTTACAGACGAAAGAGGCGTCTGACAAGAGTAGGCTGACTGGAAACAGAGCTTACGGGATCGTATGCCTCACCCCTGGGTAGAGTGAGTACCAAAGATCTTAACTCCTGCACTTTTTTTGTTGGAAAGCAGGTAAAGTTTAAGGAACAGGAATTTACTTTGAAGCATAGCTATTGAAACCATTGGATACCTGGCAACTTTTTGATTTGGGATTGATTTTACTATTATCAGTTCTTGCTAAACCTTGTTTGCCCCTTGTTTTCTCCTCTTTTTTGTCTTTTCTGATCCTTCTTTATAGGCTTTTATAATAATGAAGAAGTGGTACATCTGAAATACCCAGATGATTAGAAGTTACACAGACTATAACTATAGAATTTAAGATAAAAAGTTTAATAAAAGTGTTAACTTTTTTGCTGAATTAGAAATGAAACCTCTGTTATAGGTTGGGTATTATTCTAACGTCCTGTTAATTGAAAACAAAGGAAAAAGTTGAAAGGATTAAATTAATATTTGTACTTGTTAAAGCCTTTAGGGAATAACTTAATTATTAGTACCTATGTTTAAGGAATCCAAGTAGATTTTTACAAAGTTAAACAATACAAATACCTAGCCAATTTATGACTTTTAACAGATGTATAAAGATAGCTAAATTTAAAAATAGTTCCTTCCACCTGGTGAATGGATAAACAAACTGTTACATCTGAATAATGAAATACTACTCATCAATAAAAAGGAATGAATTACTGACACGTGCAATGACATGGATGGATCTCAGAAGCATTATTCTGGGTGAAAGAAACCAGACTCAAAAGACTATGTACTAAATGATTCCATTTATTTTGATAACAAGATCTAATGTGTGACCTTGGAGAAGTAGATAGAAGAACAGTTTTTGAAGATATGAGGATTGAAGAACTGAGAATCCAAGATGTTGTAAAGATCTGAAGCCACGTGGAGTAATATAAAGAATTTTTCCCTGTTTCTCCATGGGATGGCAAGAAGTCCCTGAGCCAGGTGCTAATTTGTTGAATGAGGAGGAGTGGCTGGAGGTTGATAGGTGACAACAGTGATGAGGAAATAGTGGCAGAACTGAATAGCAGAGCCTTTAAAGAATGCATTTCCTAAGTGGATTGGGACTAATATGGGTCTAGAAGGAACACTAAAGAACAAATAAGATGTCCTCCCTCCTCCTAACCACTAAGGTGTATGAGATATGAAAGCATCAACAACTACCTGAGTAATATCAGGGAGGAGCCACATTTCTGCTAAGTCAAAGAAGAAGAGAGCACCTTTAGAAGAAGGTGAGGTTACGCTGGAAGTTTTAAGTGTGGAACAATTCCATAGAGCACAGTGCAAGGGTTTAGGATGTGGGGGAGGAGTGGAGGACTGTGTTAGTGGCAGGGGGCTCGGAGAATTGAATGCCATTATAGGAAGGAAGGCACAGTAGAGTTTAGAATGACGTGTGAGTTTAGCCCCTACTGGTTATTTGAGGAAGATGGGCCTAGTGGCTCTAAAAACTTGTCCTACCTTCCATGGTGATCAGTTCTAGCAGATATAGTCTCAGTTCACCTGCCTCAAACTCAGTACACACAAGGATAGCAGTCCCCCAAACTGTGGTCACTACATGCTTTTTGGCCTGGTGAAGAGTAGATGGACACTTAAGTTTTTAATGAATAAACTGAAGCATTCTTCTTGTTATCAGAGAAGGCTTACTTCTCACAATCTTAACTTGCACTTTGATGTGTTTGTTAGGATTCTGATCTTGTGTGTGTATTCTCTGCCATGCTACTTTGAGTTTAGGAATGGTTTAACTACATTGCTGTAGCATTTAACTCTGTTTCTCAGATGTATACTGAAAATTAAGTCTGTTGAGTCCATAATAAAGATAAGTATAATGCTGCATGTGTGCTGCTGTTTCCTCATTCTGCTTCTAGTAAATATTCCCTCTTCCTGAGCCTAGACTAGGGAGAGAAGCTTCCCTGTTCTTAGGACACCTCCTGCCAGTCAGGTGCCAAATGAGGTGAACTCAACTCTCCCTCCCCCACCTTTTTTTTTTTTTCTATCTCCGACCTGGGGCCTTTCACAGACCAGCTTTCTGCAATCTTTAGGCATCAGAGACAATCCCAACTTAAGTACATCTCAGCCACAAAGTGAGGTTTGTGAAAAGAGCCAAAAGACCTGAAATATGATGGGTCTATGAATAAATGTGCCCCTGTTGACAAGGGATGTCTTTTAAAAAGACAGCCTTTTCTCGTGAAAGTCACAAATGTGGAAACATAAGACACATTCTTTTGAAGAAATAGAGAGTGGTAGAGATTGGCCACTTGGGAAGGTAGAGATGGAATTGGAAGTGGCAGCGAACAACCCACCCTAAAAAGGAGAACAGACCAAGCAATGAAAACATGTGACAAAATAGCTTTTCTAAGAGTCCACACAGCCCTGTGTATCCCCGTTATCCCAAAAGTATCATAAAACTATACATTAGGGATGAATGACATATGCCATGATAAAGGACCCTTAGCCTCAGATTGGCTATTCCATAATTAAAGAGCCAGTTAGCTTTCTCTGGGAAGTGTGATTAGCATTTTGTAACATTCTATATTTCTGCCTTCTAGTGTAATCTCATTGATCCAACCAGAGCATTATTTGAGATACATATTTTTGAGGAATTTGTTTTGGTAGTGCTTAAAATAAAGAGTTATCATTATCTATGACTTGTGAAATAAATGCTACCCCTCCTCCTAAAATGACTGAACATAAATTCATAAGAAGATGAGGGGTGTTTCTCCTTCACATTCCACGAGAAATTTTAGTAACAATAGTATACTTCATTAGTAGGGCAAAATCCTGCATGTTGCTCATGGGGCCTTCAAGCCAGGGAACACTATTGTTGACAATGATGGAGATGTAGGGTAGATGATTTTCCACAAGGAAAGGAAACCACTTGGGAGAAGTCTCTTTGATCCTTTAATTCATGAATTAATTTTGTAAAAAGTCATGTTATTACCTCACTAGAGGTTGAGTGGCTGCATGTGCTTCTTTCTACCTTTATCACAAGTTATTGCGAGACTGGTTATGTACTTTATTCTACTACATTTTTACAGTACTCAGCGTATTTTCCCCTTCTTTTTGAATTCTTCAAAATAATATTAATTATTGATAAATGCTTAGAAATATAAAGTTTTCCTACTTTGTTTAGGTTATATCTGCATTATAATGAATGTGATACTTGGAAATTATATTGTTAATGAAGTTTCAACTTAAATTAGTTTAATTAATTTGGTTATAAATTTTATTTGTGAAAGAAGAACTAGTTTCATTTGTTTGGTAGAACCACAATTCTTTTGTTAGGTTTCATATAAAATCTATGTTAACCACTAAATAAGGATAATATATCTTTAAAAAGTAGTTTAGTTCATTTCAGTCATTTTGAGCAAAATATGCAAAACAATCCAAGAAGTTCAAAGAACTTTCATAATAGGAAAGGAAAGCTTAATAAGGCCAGCGAGGCCAGTGAGTTTCCGCATGACTTTTTTTGCAACTGTAGTATATAAACTAAATTCACTTTAAAGAACCTCGTTTTTAAATAATTTGTTCCATAGTTCAGCTTTCCCTCTGAGTAAATTTCAAATTGTTTAAAATATAATTTTTGTTGTCAAATTTATAAAATGGAATTTCGCTTTTAAGAGTTCTGTGCTATATTTTCTTGACTTATATTTTGCAGGATGGAGGTTTGCTTCTGAATAATCCTTCAGCGTTAGCAATGCACGAGTGTAAATGTCTTTGGCCAGACGTCCCATTAGAGTGCATTGTATCCCTGGGCACTGGGCGTTACGAGAGTGATGTGAGAAACACCATGACTTACACAAGCTTGAAAACCAAACTGTCGAATGTTATCAATAGTGCTACAGATACAGAAGGTTAGTCTGTTTGTTTGCTACTTTAACTTCTAGAATTCAGTTTTTGGTAGAAAATGCTGTTGCTAAATGCAAAAGAGTACGTTACATCTGTGTTGGAAGCTTAGGAAGCACATAGGAGCCAGCCTTTTGTTGTTTTCATTTTTCCTCACCCATTTCTTCTGAGTGACCCTGGAATAGAGATTCTCCATCTGGGAGCTGGTGCTACCTTTGCCTACTTAACAGTTGGAGAAGTATCTACAGCAGGGTTAGCACCAAGACTTGGTTGCAGACTCTTAAGCCAGTTAAGAAACAGGAACAAGAAAAGGAGTCAGGTTGTTTCAAATATACACATGATAATAGTGAGAGAATGAGAGTACTTATGGTATTAGATTATTTAGGAATGTGGAGGCAAACTGGCATTAGAATAAATCCTCACTTTCACTCTTGCTGCTCCTATAATCTAGTCTTGAAGTGATCCTTTTAAAATGTAAATTAAAATCTTTACCCTGCTCAAAACCTCACTAGGCTTCCCATCACACTTAGAACAAAATCCAAAAGCCTTGTTTACTGAAATTTCCCAGACCCTCTGAGACCTAGCCTTTGAATACATCTCTTCCCTGCCTTTTTAAAATGTGCCCCTTCTGTAACGTGTGTCCCACTACACTTTAATTCTTGCTGTTCCTCAAACTTGCTAAGAAGTCTCCTGCCTCAGGCCTCTGCAGTTGCTGTATTCTCTCTCTGTAAGGCCATCCCCCAGATATATGCTTGATTCACTCCCTTATTTCATTCATGTCTCTGCTCAGATGTCATTTCCTCAGAGAGACCTTTCCTGACCACTTTCCAACCATCTCACTGTCCAACCCCCTTATCCTGCTTCTTTCTTTTTTTCTCGTAAAGCATTTATCTCATTATGGATATATACTACATACTTGATTGTTCAATTGCTTATTATCTATCTCTCTATCCGACAAGAGCGTAAGGCAGGAACTTACCCAGTTGACTATGTTGACTTCAATGCCTGGCACATAGTAGTCAGTCAGTGAGTATTTGTTGAATGTCTAGTTTTGGCCTTGAGGTTTAGATCTCCTTATTTTACTATTTTATTTTTAAGTCCTATATGAAATCTTTTATTAAATTTTTAAAAAGAATTTTTACCACTTAGCCCCTTGCTTCTGAATCTCATTCTTTCCATATCATCATGTTATTGAGTCATTAGATACATGACGATCTTAAACTCTCTACTAAGGACTTTTATCTGTTAAATGATAACCCAAGAAAAGCTGATATACTAGATTTTTCACTCTCTGAAATTTTGTTGTCAAATCAATAAAATATTCTTACCATAAGTAATCTGCTGAGGAAAAGATAGCTTTAATCAACCAGTCTCATAATGCTTATGTGTATACTTTGTGCAAACCATGTGATGGGTTTATTTGAAATTTTCAAGAAACATGAAATGTTGTCTCCATGTACTTACACTCTAGTTAGTGAAGAGTTAGAGTGAAACATATGTAATTGCTGATACTAGATGGTTATTGATCTATAAAAACAGCAGTTTCACTTGGTTCAATCTAATATATTATCAATTGCTAAATAGTGAGTAGTTATACGTAGTTAAGACTATGAATTAAGAGGAA
The DNA here is from genome assembly GCA_031878705.1 of Tapirus indicus. NCBI lineage: Eukaryota > Metazoa > Chordata > Mammalia > Perissodactyla > Tapiridae > Tapirus > Tapirus indicus. Next base: position 79,612,866 of record CM062917.1, read on the forward strand.
GAATGACAAAATTAAACTAGATTGTTGTAGACAGTTTACAAGAAGTAAATTAGACTTGATACAAGTCTTAAAGCATATCTAGGGTTTGGACATTTTAAAAGAGGGTTAAGACTTCCACTTCTGGCCATGACAGAATAATAGAAGCCATATGTTTCCTTTCACCTTAAACCATTAGAAAACTGGACAAAACAATGGTTTTCAGACATTAGGTATAACAGGTGGTGTAGGTCAGTGATCTCTAAGAGAAGGAAAATAAATGATGAAGTAATCACTGTGATTACCCAGCCTCCTACCTGAGAAGAGTTTCTAGGTCATAGCACAGGGAGGGGGAACCCAAAAAAGCAGAACAGTCCCTTAGAGTTCAGGAAATAGAGTTTGGAGTTCAAGGAGGCCAAGGAAGCTAGAATTTGTGGGCAAAATATGACAGAGAAGGCAGCTTCACAGAGACAGTGCTCCAGAGATATGCAGAGGAGTCTCCTTGAGTACTGATCTGAGCATGCATGTGAGGAAACTACCCAAAGCAGGGGAAAGAACCACCAGAAAGGACTAGAGCAATCCTTGGAGCTCACATAGGACCTATAGTAATTCGGATTTCCATCAACTAGATTAGAAAGACCTTGTAATACACGGCATATGTGGTAGAGTCCTCAGAATGGTTTTGTGTCAGTAGTGGCATCTGATTAGCTCCAGACTAAAGGCTGCTCTGAATCTACCCTAACAAAGCTTAAAAGCAATTCTCAAAAAAATCAAATTGAGTCCAGTTAGCAGCATCCATTGTTAGAATAAAATTGAATACTATTTAAAGGAATACAACAAATACCAGCACACAAAAATGTAAAATTCACAATGTTTGGCATCCCATAAAAAATTACCAGGCATACAAAGAAGCAAGAAACCCTTAACCAGGAGAAAACCCAATCAATGAGAACAGACCTCATTGATTCAAAAAATCAATGCAATTCACCTTATTAACAGACTGAAAAAGGAAAAATTTATGATAATCTCAATAGATGCAGAAAAGACATCTGACATAATTCAGTATCCATTCATGATAAACACTTAGCAAATTAGGAATAGAAGGGAACTTCCTCAACCTAATAAAGGGCATCTACAAAGAAAAAAAACTAGAGCTAGTGTCACATTTAATGGCAAAAGACTGAATGCTTTCTACCTAAGATCAGGAACAGAGTAAGATGTCTCCCATCACTTCCAATCAACATTGTACTGGAGATCCTATCCAGTGTAATAAGGAAATAAAAGGCATATAGATTAGAAATGAAGAGGAAAATGTTTATAGACAACATGATTGTTTATGTTGACAACCCTGAGGAATCTATAAAAAAGCTACTGGAACTAGTGAGAGAACAGACCTAGATATGAAACAGATGATAGTATTAGTAGACAAGGACATTACAATAGCTATCATAAATATACTCCATATGTTAAGTGCATTAGAGGAAGAAGCTAGTGAGTTTAGCAAAGTTGAAGAATACAAGGTCAATAAGAATCTATTATAATTCTGCATCCTAGCAATGAACAATTGAAAATTGAAATTAAATATATACAAGGCCTAAATAAATCGATAGATATACCAGGCTTACAAATTGGAATTCTCAGTATTGTTACAGTGGCAGACAAATTGATCTATAGATTCCATGCAATTGCTATAAAAATCTAAACTGACTTTTTCTGGTGTAGAAATTAACAAGATGACTATAAAATTTGTGTGGATATGCAAAGGACCTAAAATAGCGAAAACAATTTTGAAAAAGTTGGAGGACTTACACCCTCTGATTTCAAGTCTGTAAAACTACAGCAAGCAGGGGACTGTGATATTTGCATAAAGCTAGACACACAGATCAGTGGCATGTAATAGAGAGTACAGAAATTGATCCATACATGTAAGTTCAAAAGATTTTTGACAGAGCTAACTCAATGAGGAAAGGATAATCATTTCAACAAATAGTACTGGGGCAGTTAGATAACTATATTTAAAAAATTGAATCTTGACCCTTCATACCTTATACAAAAATTAACTTGATCACAGACCTAAATACAAGAGCTAAAACTATAAAACTTTTAGAATGTTTTGGAGAAAATCTTGACAACCTGGGGTTAGGTAAAGATTTTTTGGATAGGACATAAAAGTATGAACCAAAAAAGAAAAAATAGGTGAATTAGACTTCATCAAATTACAAATTTTGCTCTTCAAAAGATACTTTTAATAAAATGAAAAGACAAGCTATAGACTGAAATAAAATATTTGTAAAACATGTATCTGATGTATTATCAGAAGCAAATGCATAATCAGATCTAAAATATAGAGAGAATTCTTAATTAATATATATAAAGAATATGTAAAAAAGAAATTCAGTGGAAAAACTGGGCAAAAAATTTGAACAGACACTTCATTGAACATCTACAGATGACTGATAAGCACACGAAAGACTTCTCAACATCATTAGTCATTAGGAAAATGAAAATGAAAAGTACAAGGTACCACTGCACACCCTCTAGAATGACTAACATTAAGATGGACAGTATCCTGTTTTGGCAAAGATGTGGAGCAGTGGGAACTCTGATATATTAATAGTTGGGATGCAAAATGGTGCAGCCACTTGAAAAACAGTGTCGCAGGTCTTAAGAAGATAAACATGCTTTTACTATATGACCCACAGTTTCACCCCCAGGCATTTACCCAAGAGGAATGGAATCACATATCCACAAAAAGACTTACGTGTAAATGTTTATAGCAGGATTATTCCTAACAGCTAGAAACTAAAGAGAACCAGAACTAGAACTGGAGAGAACAAATTGTGGTATGTCTGTACAATGGAATACTACTCAGCAATAAAAAAGGAAGGAACTATTGGTACAACTACAACATAGGTGAATTTCAAAAGCACTTTGCTAAGTAAAAGAAGGTAGATAAAGAAGAGCCATATACCTATGATTCTGTTTATATGAAATTCTAGAAAAGGCAAAGGGTAAGGGGGACCAACTCTAAAGAGGCATGAAGGAACTTTTTATTTTTAGGGCGATGGAAATATTCTGTCATGATTGTTGTTACACAAGTGTATACATTTGTCAAATTACACACTTAAAACTGGTGAATTTTATTGTATGGAAACTATACCTCAATAAAGATGATCCCAAAAAATTAAAAACAAAGGAAGTTTGGAAAGGCATTTCAGCAATGGCTAATAGTGTGACCAAAAACAGAAAAGAAGAGAGGACAGAGCAAATATCATAATTTACCAGAATTATATGAAGTATTTTGGGAGACGAATTTCATTTTGTAGTTATATTCATTATCATGGATTCTTTGCTCCCATTGTTAATTAGCTAGAGTGATGAAATAAGATAGGCTTTGTAATTTGCCCTAAAGAAGACAATTTACTTATTTCTGTAAAAGGCAAAGATTTATACGATCTGAAGAGAAACCAGAGTATATAAAAAGAAGATAATTTTACGTAAAGATAAAATTAGATCATTGCAGAATAACTCAGTTTTCTTATTCACCCTATCCTCTCTTTATTTGTTTTAACAGAAGTCCATGTAATGCTTGATGGTCTGTTACCTCCTGACACCTATTTTAGGTTCAATCCTGTGATGTGTGAAAACATACCTCTAGATGAAAGTCGAAATGAAAAGCTGGATCAGCTGCAATTGGAAGGGTTGAAGTACATAGAAAGAAATGAAGAAAAAATGAAAAAACTTGCAAAAATATTAAGTCAAGAAAAAACAACTCTGCAGAAAATTAATGATTGGATAAAACTAAAAATTGACATGTATGAAGGCCTTCCATTCTTTTCAAAATTGTGACAAGTGTATGCATATATTCTCCTAATTGAAGGCCTGTCAGAAGATCCACTGAATTCAGTAAGGAATTGTGGGGTCCCGCATGAGTCAGCTTTGGAATACTTACTGAATTCTGCGGAATCTTGGAAAAGACAGTGCTTGGACCAGCCTGCACAGCACAGAGAGTATGGTTGGTTACAGAATTCATATGGAAATTAGGTTTTTATGTTTATAATTAAGCTTTAGGAATCTTGTGCTAGTTGGTTTTAGTAGATATTGGTGTTATATTGTTAGATGTTTGAAAATTTAATATATGTGCCAAACACGAACTGAAAACTATCATATTATACTTGATATTTTTGCTTTAGTCACCATAATCATGTTAAATTTATTTGACCATTGATTTTCTTTCATGTGGAAAAGCTAATTTCTTCTTAAATTTGCATTACTTTTGTTTTCACTAGCTACATTCTACAATCCAAATGTTGCCTTTTACTGTAATACCATTAAACAGATGCAGAAAAATGGAATTTTCTCTATCAGAGGACTTTTTCATTTGAAATATGAAAGAACCAGATACAGTTTTCTATTCGAAATCTGTTTATTTCAACATTGTTTGGTTCAAAGACATAGGTGAAGTCCCAATCAACCACTCTTTCCCCCTGAAATTTCAAGATAATGCTGTATTTTAACTTTTCTAATTCTAGCTTATCATTCACTGTTATATAATTAATTATTTGAATTTACTGAGAAAATATCTCTATCATTAGCAAAAATAAACTATTGAAACAATCTATTCTTAAAAGGTTAATGTCATTTTTAAATTATTTATTGTTCATAATGTAGCTCCCCATCTCTTGGTAGCATTTGAATATACCTGTGAACAGTATGCTTAAAAAAAATATTAGGCTTGTTTTACCTTATTAACTCCTTTAACTGTCTGGATTTCACAGAGGTTAATAACGTATACACCAACCCAAATCATTGTATATGCCAACCAAATTCACCTTTGTTGTGTTATCTGCTATGTAAATCCTTATATCATGTTTAGATTTGTCAAGAAAAGTGAAAAAAGGTAAGTGCCCTTTGCTTTGTACATCTAAACTGAAGCTAAACCCTGTTGCCCAGATTGTCTTATTGATTCGTTGCGACATTGATTCATAGAGGCAGTGAGGTATGGTCCAAAGAGTGCTGGGGGATGCTGAGAGTCTGGATGCTAATCCAGGATCTGATGATGCAGAGTCCTTCTGTTTGTGACCTGGAGGAGGGTGGACAACCTTTCTGGGCTTCACATGTTTCATTTGTAAAATGAGGAAAGCTAGCCCTAAAATTTTATTTGTGCTCTTTTATGGCAACCTAAAAAGTAAATTCTGCAAATGTACAAACAAAAGATAGGAACAGATGTGAGAATGAATTTTCAGTCCTGTACAGGAAAATACCAGCTTTTCAGAGAATAGTCTATTTTAGAAATAAAATGTAATAAATTCTCTAACTCATCTATTATATTAAAAATATAGAAAATAAGTTGTTTTGATGCTCTGGCCTTCTTACGTGTCTCAAAATTCTTATTCTGTAATTAATGGTATGCTGGCAATATTTCAGTTCTGTTCTTGATACAGATGTTATTCTTTATTAAAAACAGTACCTCAGATAGAGTTGTCTCCAGAGGTATATGGGCGGGATGGGATTTCCCCCAGGGGGTGGAGAGAGCCCAGCCCGGGTTATAATTATACTGTGCACTTCTCCTCCCACACCACATTTTATCCAGGAGAAAGTAGATATCAAAGGAATCTTCCAAGAGGGAGGGAAGTCACAGAAAGTCAACAAGCGGCCTGAGGGGATAGCAGGGAACTTGACAACTTTGTTTTGGTGATAGGGTGGAGGGGCTCCCTTTGAGCCCCACTCTGAGCAGCTACTGACGGCCCGCCTCCCCTCTTCACTTGTTAAAGAGGTGCTAATTACTGAAGTAGCCAGGACCTCTAAAGTGCGAAGCTCAAAATTTTACCTAACCTGCTATGCCCTGGAAATAATTCTAGTCACATTTTTTAATATTTCACAAGTATCAGTGCTAGTAATGTGACTAAAAACGTAGATTTGTAACATCCAAATGACAGTTTTTAGATACAGTGTAAGTAAATATCAAGCTACCAGTGATTTTTTTATTGATTTGTTTTTATAGAGGGAACATTGGTTTATATACCAATGATTTCTAAAGATACTGTAAAATAGTTCTTTCAGATCACAAATATTACATATTCATATGCGACTACTAAAAGAAGTTGTAAGAAAAATACAAATACTTGGAAATGAATTTTTCTGGGTATTCTTTGTAAAAGCAAATTTCAAGCACAATAAAGTAATATTTAATGCAATTTGCATATTTGCAACTTATCATAAGTTTGCTCTTTCCTAACGTTATGCAGTTGATGTTTTTTAGCTGAAGTTAACTCTCTGTTCCTTGTTTTTGCTTGGCTGATTCTTTCCCTCTTGAACAGTACGGTATACAAGTGTACTCTGGCTGTAGCTTCTTTCTTAAACTACATTAGCATGGCACCTAAGTATATTCCCACGTCCCCGTCCCTGTTTCTTTAGCTCTGTTCACTCTCCAACAAAAGGTACACCCAGTTGTGTGGTGCACCAGTTTTCGGTCATTTTTGTCCCCATTTGTCCTTGAAACTGGTTATCTGAAGAACTGCGTAGTTCACCTGAGATAACCCTTATTTTATAATGAAACCAGTGCTTTTCTTTGTCCAAAAGCAGAGTGAATTTTTTTTCAGGAAAGAACAGAAGTAAAGAACACTCTTCTGAAAGATGAGCACTCGCTACCAAGTAGGTTATGGATTCTCCACTGAACTGTTTTTAAAGTAGGGTAAGTTCTTTATGAGAAAAAACTTGTAACGGTAGGTAAATGGCCCAGTTAGGTTCCTTCCAACCCTATAATTCTGTGATAGTTCATAAAAATAAACAAACAATGATCAGATAAGTTAAAAGAAACATTTTTCAGTTTAAGAAGAAATTAGGATATTCTTTCTTGTTCATTCACATCACTTATTCTATAAGGTAAGACTTAACTAATGTCTTTAGCAAACAGTTTATACTTACTGATAAGCTTATGTATTTAGATCAACTAGTTTTCATTCATACCAAAGGGTATTTCTCATTTTGTTAATCATTTTGATTTTTCTAAATATGGCAATGTGTGCCTTGAAAACGGCTATATTTTGAAAAATCTGATTGAAAAACCAAAATTTATTCACTTTCAGTAGTTTTATTACAACTAACTTTGAGAGTCAAGTTGATTAAATTGTGGTTCCATTTTTACATGAAGGGCAATTTCATAGCTATGGAAGTAGAGAAACAAATGTATTAAGTATTTTCACGTCTATAGAGGAAAACTGAATATTTTTACGATTGTTAATAGCTAATCCCTAGCACTTATATGCCAAGCACTATAGTGAATGCTCTATATCCATTATCTCATTAGGTCTCATTATATCCCTTTGAAGGAGGTACTGTTATTATTCCTCTTTTCCGGCTAAGGAAACCAAAGCTATAGAAAGTTAAATAATTGTGAAATAAAGCAGAAAATTGTAAACATTTTTAACTTTTCCTTTTATTTCTCCCAATTAGCCAGGTTCACAAGTTCATTATTCATTGTACAAACATTCATCGACTGCTATCTTTATTCCAGGACTGACTCCATCCTTTACATCACCCATATTTGACCATCAGTTCCTACTTTCTTGTGGAGTCCTTTTTCCTTTCTTTTTTACAGCTTTATTGAAGTATAATTTCCATAACAAAATGTCATCCATTGTAACTGTACAATTCAGTAATTTTTGGTAGTTATAGAATTATGCAGTCATCACCATAATCCAGCTCTAGGGCATTTCCGTCATCCCCAAAAGTTCCCACATGCTTGTTTGTAGTCATTCCCTGTTCCTGTCCCCAACCCCAGACAAACACTGATCTGCTTTCTGTCCATATAGATTTACCATTTCTGGGTATTTCACATAAATGGAATGATACAATATTTAATCTTTTGCAACTGGCTTTTTTCACTTAGCATGTTTTTGAGATTCATCCAGGTTGTGGCATGTATCAATTATTGGCTCCTTTTTATTGCTGAGTGGTATTCCATTTTATGGATAAACCACATCTTCTTTATCCATTCACAAGTTGATGATCAGTTGAATAGTTTTCAGTATTTACCTATGATGAATAATGCGGCTATGAAATTCATGTACAAGCCTTTGTGAGGACATACATTTCTCACGAATAGATTTCTGGAAGTGGAATTGCTGCAGTGGTGTGGAAAGTGTTTAACTTTTCAAGAAACAGCCAAATAGTTTTCCAAATTATCTGTACCGTTTTACGTTCGTGTCAGCAGTGTATGAGAGTTCCAGTTTCTCCAGACCTTCACTAGCCCTGGAATTGTCTTTCTTTTTGATTATAGCCATCCTAGGATATATGTAATGGTATTTCATTGTGGTTTTAATTTGCAGTCCCCTAATGACTATTGATGTCGAGCACCTTTTTAGGTGCTTATTAGCTATTTGTCTACTTTGGTGAAATGTCCATTCATAGCTTTTGCCCACTTTTGAATTGGCTTGTCTTCTAATTTTTGAGTTATAAGAGTTCTTTGTATATTCTGGATACAAGTCTTTTGCCAGATATATGATTTGTAACTGTATTCTCCCAGTCTGTGGCTTGTCTTTTCATTTTCTCAATGGTGTCTTTTAAAGTGAGCATACGAGTTTCTAATTTTGATGAAGGTCCTTTTATCAGTTTGTTCTTTTGAGTTAATTTTGTGTATGGTGTGTATAAGGGTCAAAATTCTTTGTTTTTTTGGGTTTTTTTTTGCATAGGGATATCCAGTTGTCTCAGCATCATTTATTGAAAAAAAAAATCCTTTCACCACTGAACTGCCTTTGTGCTTTTATCAAAAATCTGTTGTCTTTATGTTTGTGAGTCTATTTCTGGACTCTCTGTTCTGTTCCATGGATCTATATGTTAATCCCATGCCAGTACCACACTGGCCTGGTTACTATTCCTATATAATAAGTTTTGAAATTAATTCTTCCAATTTGTTCTTTTCAAAATTATTTTGGCTCTTCTGGTTTCTTTGCATTTCCATATACATTTTAGAGTCAGTTTGTCAGTTTCCACATACAAAAAAAGCTTGTTGGAATTCTGATAGAGATTGCATTGAATGTATAGATAAAGTTGAGAAAGCTGACATATTTACACCGTGAAGTCTTCCAGTGGTGTCTGTCCTTTGAAGCATACAGTGAACATGGACTTTCCATTTATTTATTTAAAAATTTTTTTTCTCAGCACTGTTTTGTAGTTTTCAATGTACAAATCTTGCACTCCTTTTGTACAATTTAAGTATTTTATTCATTTTGATGCAATTGTGAATGGAATTGTTAATTTCATTTTCTGATTGATTGTTACTAGTATGTAGAAATGCATACATATAATGATTGCAGCTCTGATGATAGCGTGATTTTCCAGCTTGTGAATTATCAAGCTAGTAATGTCACAGTGACCTAATCCATGAAGTATGGATAGGGTGCTACAGATTGTGAAAAGTAATTGCAGCGTTAATCATAATAGTCTTACTGGTAACGCATGACTGTGATAGTTCTGGGTTATTTTTATCTTTAGGCAGTGGGCAGCTGTTTTAAAGCATTCAATTCTAATTGTGCAATAATATGTACATATATTAAATGTCACATTTACATTACTGTGATATTTTGGCATAAAGATATTTAAATCTCTAGAAATATTATTCATTTAGAAGAAGTCAGATCCTGGGTTTTGGATTAGATGGTATTTTATTGTTACAGGTACCCAGTAACTGGGGAGTTACTGAGTTACGTTTTAGCATTTTATCTTAGGTTATTCTTACCTAAAATGTTTTGAATTTATTTTTGATTAAATATGTTAAGTTGGATTAGAGTTCAGACTCAATTAGTAAAAACATGAATTAGATTATTTTAGAAAAAATAGCATATTAAGTGTTCAGTACATTTGTTAGATTAAGAATTCAGGAATTAGAGAGCATGCTTTGTTTCATATTTCTCCATTGTGGATTCCTGTGCTGAATACATACTTAATAAAACAAAACATTTTGACTTAGGCTGAGCAATTGTGAACTCTCAAGGATAGAAGTTCCTGTACTGTATATATTTAAAACAAGAGTCAGTGATGAATTTAAAATGTGGCACAAAATAATAAACATGAAAGTTCATCTCAGGCTTTGTGAATTTATGAAAATGTAGACTTTCTTATTTTTCCCTTCCCAGTTAACAGGACAACAAGTAAGATATTTCTAGTAGTAGAAATTGCCATTTCCCTTGTTTTTTAGTTATTTGTGAGACTGCCCTAACTTACCTTTGTTTCTTCCAGTGTACATTAGCCTGACAAATTCTTGATCCCTGTGAATGACAGATATTAAATGCATAAACTCTCACTTGGCTACCTTTATTCCTAACAGCCAGAACATCTGAGTGCTTGCTGAGTACCGGGAACTGAGCTAAGCAGGTTAGCACATTTAATCGTCACGGTGAGCCTATAAGTGGAATATCATCATTATCCCTTTCTTAGAAAGAAAAATGTTGCCCAGGATATCACAGCTAGGAAGTGGTAGAGCTAAGATGAATCCACTTTCTTAACCATGACTCCTTCCATCTCTCTTTCCTAGAATGTTCTTTCATGAATGTTGCAAAGTGACTTCAGATCCGGTTTACTAAACTAAATGCAAACTCTTGGGTGTAATCAGTGAAGAAGTATAATTCCAACATCAAACTGTGTGACTACTCCTAATGTCCTTGTCTACCATAGTGGTTCTCTACTGGGGGTGGTGTTATCCATCTCCCCAGAAGGATCTGAAAACCTTGGGGAGTGAAGGGAGACTGTCCAGGGGAACTACTGGCATTTGGTGCTCCAGGGGTCAGAGACAGTAAATGTTATGCAATACACAGGGCACAAAACAGCCCCTCATAATGAAGAACTCTACCACCCAAAATACTAGCATTGCTCACTTTCAGGAACTATAAGCTGCTTATCTACAGAACCCAAATAATGAATTTCTTCCACAAGAAATCAAGAATATACTTTGACCAGATTTAGGGTCCATAAACCATTTGTAAAATTCCATTTTGATTCCATCCCAACAGGAATTCTTTTTGCATTCATTGCTCCTTGTTCTTCCTTTTTTTGCCAAGTTTAAATACAACTGAACTGTTCACTTAATCTCACTTTTTTGGACCAAATCTGTGGCAGTTACTCTTTCATGACTAGGAAATAGGAAGGAGGGAGATCACATTAAAAAACAGTTCGCTCTGTTCCTGGCAGGAGCTACCCACCATCCAAAATAGATTCATACAGTACAGATGTCCCTGGACTAGACTGTTTGCGTGTGCCGGTCCAAGGGTTTGATAAATGTGTCTCTCTCAGAAGTCACACTGATTGCTTTGTTCATTATAACCTTTATTCAACTGATGCAAGTGGATTGAAATTCATCACCCTCCACAGATATGTATTATTAGTTTGGGTAATTAGTCTGTTAAAGTATTAACTGTAGTGTTTGTTTACCTTCATGGTAAAAATCTTTAACATGGACTCATTCCTTGCCTCTAGACGATATATATTGTGAGATGTATTTTAAAGATTTCAGTCTGAGCGAATACAAACAGGTTACATGGTCCAAAATGATTGAGAGTTCTGGTAATAGTTGTAGCTAACATTTATTGCCATTTACTCTTCACAGCTTATGAGGTAGGTACTATCATTATCCCTGTTTTTTACTAGCACTGAGATGGTGATGATGGTGAGAAGAGTCTTGTATTTCTTGACTGCTGTTAAATTCAGGCTCTGTCCTTCCCTCAAAGAGAACCAAATAGCCTTCTCATTATCAAGGGGAAATTATACATCATAGTATGAGCATGGATGTATAGCAGCCTTTCTTAAATTATATATCTGCAATAACAGTCTGATATCCTTTCACATATTTTATTCTAAACTAGTCTACATCACATTTAAATGCCTGATTTGTATTAGTTAGGCAATTTGCAAGGATTGAACCAAGATAAATGTACCCATCATATAGAAGAATAAAATAGTAAGTTAATAATTACTACTTGGTAGCACTCTTTCTTATAGAATGTACTACTACTAACAATGTTTGTAGTAGAGTGATTAACAGCTGTCCAAAAGTCCATCCATTTATCTGAGAAGAAAGGAAAGCTATGTCATCTTAATTATATTACCTTGTATTCCCAACACACCTAGCTCCAAAATAGTATTTAATGTGGCATTTTAATTAAATTACCTATCAAAATAATTTTAAAAGAACTGTGAATGAATGAAATTAAAAATAACCCATACCTTGACCAAGCAGAACAGAATATTAAAAATGAAAACAAAAGTCACCAAATGTTCTATGCCAAGACACACAGTCCTGGAGATTCACTATAGGGATCTTGTAAGAGAAAGCGTCGTATCTTTCATTATGTTTTGTAGAATTTGACCACATTTTTAAAAACAAATGTTCTAGGGTAACAACCATAGTCATTGTGCTTTTGTGTTTGTGGTCGTGAACAATCTAAGGAATTCTTAATCAAAAGTTTGTCAAATTGAAAAAGTTAAATAAAACTAGTGTAACTTATACCTCTCTCTGCCTTTCAGATTTGGTCTTAAAAACAAAAGTTTTTTGTAATAGTAGTGGAATTAAGAGCCATTTTAAATCCATTTTTTTTCTGTCTCAATTGTTAAAGCCACATTCCTGTAAATCACAGGTGCTGTTATTTTGCTAATTTTGCATGAACATGTTTGGTATCAGGATACAATTAATCCATACATATCTAAACATGCCCTTAGGCATCCATTTCCTATGTTGAATTATGTGAAAAGTGCCCAATGCTGACACTCAAAAACTAGAAGCGATGGGACTGGAGACCATGTCTGATTAGTATATAATGCAAATGTTTGTTTATATATGCACATAGAGTATAACAAGGAAATACATGCGTCAAAGGTTTTGATGAAGTTTAGATAGGACAGAAATTTGTGAGATAGGCTTATTCCGTTCTCATTTTTTGAGCATGGGTTAGTAGTGGCTGTGTCCTGGTCTTCAGACAGAGTCCTGCGTGTCTGCAATAGCGTGCAAAAATACCACTCCGTCCAGTCATCACAAGCAAATCATTAGCCCAGAGAATGAGAGCTCAACACCACCTCCCTTTAGAGTAATTTTCACAACCCAGCAAGTTACTTTTTTTTTTTTTAAGAGAAAAAAGAAGGAAAATTCTCATTGGGCAACAAATAATTGATATAATGTAGCTCTCTTTATTTTTATCTAATTATGCATTCCCAACTCAGCTTGTCATGTGCTTCTTAGGAATATCTCACAGCTTCTAGCACCCTGCTAGATACATTCTAGGTCATTAATAAATATGTTTCTTAAGTTGAGCTTAATTGATCTAGATGCCTTACACCATTATGGGGAGATGAGAAAAATGAAAATGCTTTAAAAGTACTTTCTGAAACAGTTTACTTAATCTGGACATGGGCTTGTTTCCTGCACTGGTAGGAGCATCACGGCTGGGGTCGGTTTCGGCAGCATGAGCGGGACCCCTTCCAGAAAATAACAATTGCACAGGTTACAAAGCCTGGCATTTTCTCCCACGTAGCACCCGAGGTAAACATTGTTCATACCGTTTGCATGTCTCATATCTTGACAGGGACTCAAACACAGCCCTTCCGGCACAGAAGAAAGGCTTCTTTTGTTTGAAATGTGAGCTTTTTTCCTGCCTCTTTCTGACCAGTATCTGCTCATTGTAAAACTGTATTCCTGTTCCTCATCACTGCCCCTATCTTGGAGTCTTCCTCATTTTTTCAGATTGAGTCTTTGTACTGGGCTATCTTGTTGCCTAGATCCTTCAAGATACATCTTATTTTAGTAAATTGAGGAGGGGGGCTCTGTACCTTTAATGAACAATAACTGTAATAATACTTTTATGTACAACACATTTATAGTTGCAAAAAGCATTTATATACTTTCCAAAACACCTTCAAGTGTACTTCATTTTGTTCTAACAACTGTCCTGTAGGTTTCGTAAGGCCAGCATTGCTTTCCCACGAGGAACATATGAAAAGTACAGCACTGAAAAATCCAAAGATATTTATGACCTCACCCTGCTAAATATGATGGCTTGAGCCAGTGGATTCCCAGCCTAGGACTCTTTCCACTGCTTTCCCAAATAAAAGGTGGGGGCAGGTGGATTGGATGCAATAAATAGATTTTGATCATGGTGGCGATTTGTATTCTTTCCCAGTATCGCACAGAGTTGTATTTCTGCAAGATTTGCTTTTATTTGGGGGGAATACTTTATCATCTAAATGGCATTTGTTAATTGCCCATTTTTATCATTAACCTTACTCTGAATGAGATTTCAGTATATTAAGTAATTTGTCCTTAAGATTCTATGAAGATCTGGATGTCAGAAAAATAAAATACAGCGATATCCTATACACTTTGGAAGTACACAAATGGAACAAGGTCAGTGCAATGTCCAGTTTTGTATCTAGTTTCTCTAAAGTCCCTGGTCATAGCCCACAGGAGGTAATCGGTTTTATGTTAAGATGAAGGTCTTTGTTGAAACTTGAACAGGTTCAAAGTGAAGCCTTAAACAAGTTACTTAACCTCCCTGACCGTTTCCTCACTTGAAAAAATGCAGAGTTGTGAGCACCAAGACTAATGTAGGTCAAAGTGCCTGGGATATAGTAGGTGCTCAAGAAGTAATAGCTATTATTTTTGTGTTCAGAGAAATTACGGTACTGAAGGAAGTACATTAATTTTTGCTGAAATATATAGTTCTAAAATCAAAGTATGTGTTTCTCAAATAATGTCCAAGATCTAAGTTGTGCAACACTTTTCCCCTCTAATACTTGAAAGGGTCATGGAACCATTTGATGTAAATTGAGGATATAAATAATGCCCACTCTTGCTTATGTGAAAATAATGTTCTAGATCTTGGAGATAAATGCTCCCGTTGCACATGAATTATTGCATTCCATGTTATTTGCTTCGAAATAATTTTAAGCAATTTTTAATGGCCTTGTTTCTGAAATTGATTTTAAAATTAAACAACAAGCATAAACTTAGAAACTGTAGACCTTACGTGTTTTATTTATGCCTAGAAAGATATCTGAAGCTATTCAGCATATTATATTTCCCTTAGGGTACAGAAGTTACTAACTGTGCAGGTCATGCTATTTGAAATGAAACCAGTTAGCTGTGAAGAAATGTATCATGGTGTTGACTGTCATCACCACCTCCAGTCTTGACTGCAGAGTCGGCTCCCTCCACGCAGAGACTGCTCCATCCGGAAACATAGACGAGGGAGGCACTGCAGGTTTACTCCAGGCTACGTGGCAGGGATTATGGGCAGGCAGGGAAGAAACAGTTTCCAGAGAATACACTGATTTTTGTTGTCCTGGATCTGGAGATTTAATCTTCGTCTGTAGCTGAAGTAAGATGTTCTTTCTTTGTGCTTCGTGTGTTTTTAAACCTACTGTTATTTAACGGAGTATCCTCATTGTGCCTCACACTATAAACTCCCCCTCTCCTTGACATACACACACCATGGTTCCTGAGCCCTAGGAGTCCTCTGTGCCGACATTTCATTCGTTCATGGAGCAAATCTTTATTAAACGCCTAATATGTGCCAGAGACGTTCAAGAAATTATAATAAAACAACAAGGCAGAGTGGTGAAACACCAAAGTACCAGACCGTGTGCATCCAAAAGAGAGTTTCTTGGCCTTTGAAGCGGTGATTCTGGGAAGCTTTGCAGTTTTATCAGTGATTTTCCCATTGGGACCTCCCTTTTGTACTGTATTCCTGAGCCAATGCATGTATATGTCTGTGTATATTCTGTGTATATAGTAACTTCAGTTTTATATGTATCTAATACATAACTTCTGTTATGTATATAAAACATGTAATTTCTTTATATATAAAATATATCTAATATATGTATATGTCTAATTTTATATAATTAATTTCTTTACGAATACTGTGGTGGAAATAACTGAAACTTTAAAACAAAACAAATGAGTTCAAATACATGACCTTGCAGGAAGTTATTTAGCCCTCCCAAGACTCAGTTCTTCACCTGTAAGATTGGATTAACAGTGGAAAATCATATGGTTATGAGGATTTATTATTATTTAATCCAAAATGGTATCAGTGACATTGAACACCCATCTTGCTTGACAAAAATCTATCTGGACATTTTTAAAAAGCCTCAATCATATTGCTTTTTAATCAGAAATACCTTCTACATCAGATAGACCTTTTATGTATTTACTTAGAAACATGCAGTGATGAACAAAAGTATATCAAAGTGTTCAGCATTTTTGGTTTTTATTTCTACCTTTAGGTTTTTCTATTTGGAAATACCATACATTTCCAAAGAGAAAAGGGCCCAAGTCCAGGAGTTCTTGAAGCAAGCACATGGTCTTTGCCTCACTGATGTCTGCCTCCCTTACTGTAAGGTCAAATGACTGTGGTATATGCTATTTCTGGACCATCTTTTGAAGATCACCAGAATGCAGAGGCCTCACTACGCCAGGGTGCAAATCCATGGGACACGCTGTCCCTGGGCTTTGGAGTAAGAACATTAGTTGCCTTAGCTCCCAGTTTAGTGCCAAAGCCAAGCGATGCCAGGAGCCCACCAGGTACCACTGTCTGGTAGGGCATGACAGTAGAGGAGGGAAGGAAAAGAAAAACAATGAGAAATAGACCAAAGTTTTAAATAAAAAATATTTATTGGAAAGATAAGTCTAGTCAAACTTTAGGCAAATGATTTAAAAATCCCCCATAATTCTGTCATCTTAATAGAACTATTCATTTGCATATTATCTTTTTTTTGTATGCATTTTAGAGTTGCAGTAATAGTGCACATACCATTTTGTGTTCCACTGTTTTCACTTAAAGTATAGCTTATAAATATTTCTCCGTCTTCTTAATTATCATTTTAAACTATAAAATATCATTTAAACATATTTTCATGTTTTGTTACACTGTAAGTTGTTAAACTATTACTATATAATCCTTTAATTTTAGTGAGTGGAATCAGGCAGGGAATGAAGTGATTTGATTTTGGTCTCCTCTTGCTGTCTCAGAGCAACTAATGACAACAGCCCAAATAAAACAACAAAAAAACAACAGTCCTGGACAATCAACCAACTTAATAATCAAAACACTGAGGGGTAGAAACATTCATCCTTAAATGTAGGTTTTGGGTGAAAGTCCAGTAAGTTTTTCAAGCTAAGGAAGAATAGTATGGAGGCATTTTCTGGACCTACATCAACATGAGTCAATTTCAAGAATATTTTATTTTATCGATAATCCTGCCTCTCTTCTCTTCCCCACCTCCCTCCCAAAAGAATTAAGATCAGGTCCATTTAAGTATGAACTATTACTAAACCACCCTATTTCTCTAACAATATATTTTAATACATCCGTATATCCATTACATTAAGAATAGGCTCATTTAGGAAGTTCCCTAACAAATGGGGGGCTTGGGGAAAGAATACAATTGGAGATCCACATAAATATTTAAAAGTGACATGTTCTGTCTTCCTACCTTGACAAAGATGCCTTCATAAAGATCTTGACATCCACATCTGAATTTAGCATTCCTGGAGTTCTGTCCAGAACGCGGTGGTGTAGAGAGAACAGGCCCAGCCCTTGAGCCCATGGCCCACCCCTGGCTTAGTCATGATCCTTCAGGCCTCAAGCATACTTAGATGAACACCCTAAAGCACATGTCCAAGTTCAGTCCACACCCCTGCATCAGCCACTTATAAGACCTCCAGGTTTTTTGTTTATTTTTGTTGTTTTCCAGCTTTAAGATATATTTGGCATAAACATTATGTACATGTAAGGCATACAATGAGATGATCTGATATATGTATATATTGCAAAATGATTACCACAATAAAGTTAGTTAACGCATCCCTTACTTCACATAGCTACTTTTCTTCCATTGAGATATAATTTATATGTAAGATTATATTAGTTTCAGGTGTACAACATAATGATTCAATATTTGTATATGTCGTGAAATGATCACACATAGTTAAAATTTTTTCTTCTTGTGACGAGAACTTTTAGGATCTATACTCTTCAGGCCTCCAGTTTTTGCACCAGCAGAGCAGGCCTCTGTAAGGAGCGTGAGGAGGAGGCCTTTGCAGGTCCTGATTGGATTCTGGGATGCTGCATACCCAGATGTGGTCTCAAAGGAGAAGTGGGTGGCATGGGCTCCTGGTGGGCCAGAGCAGGGCTTTCTAAAGCACAAGGCTCAGGGCAGGGTGGTACTGGACTTGCTCGTGTCCTATGGCATTTAAAAATATTGGAAGACCTTAAGGTAAAATTTAAATCAAGGCTTAAAAGAAAATATACAGGGAAGGACAATGTCAGTATCTATTAACCTAACACCTTTTTTCTTCTTAAAAAAAATAATTCAACAAAACACCAAATAAGAAAGCCTTTGAGTCAACCATCCATTTAGACCCCAGAGTATTGTATCTGAAGTCATTTCCTTTCTTTCCTCCACAGTGAATTAATCTTCATTGTACCTGTCATCTGTTCCCTCTTATGCCAGAAATGAAGGGCACATATCAAGAATGTTTCTCAGCATCTCTGTTTTCCAGAGGGACAGTTCACTGTCCCTGATGACCCCATCTGCAGTGGCTGATTGCACATTGACCTTGGCTAGTCTTCAGATTTCAAATCCATTCAGCAGAACCTGTATACATTCTTGTAGATAGAACTATAGGAACAGATGGAGGAGTTGGCTACAAGGAACATGCTTATTATCACTGAAAATGTTCCTCCTCTTTCCAACTTGGTTCCCCAAGCAAGGGGGAGGGTTGAGCCAAGCAGAAGATCCTAGTGACTCACAAGCTTCCAGAGAAGAAATCCACATATGGCAACCACTAAGGTCACATTTTCCTCCAATTGCTTGAGCATCACGTTCTTTATATAGGTGTAGGGATACTATGTTGCTAAGCACCAGGCAAAGAATGGGTTGCAAATTTCCAGTTTCTGTTTGACACATGCCCAAGTAGCACGACGGGCATACAGAATTCTGTGGTTATGTGGCAGATGGCGAGCAGAGGCATGAAAGAGCCATCAGTGTTTTGCATCTGGGCAAACTTTCCACTGCTCATTGGTCAAGTGACGTATGAAACTCCACATCCTATTATTTATATATTATCTATAACTGCACATCCTATTATTATCCATGGTGGGTGATAATAACCCACTATGAGGCTTCAATAGGTGTGGCCCTACTGAGACTGTGACTGGCATCCAAGAGGAGCAAGGAGCAGCCCTAGGTGGGCACAGTGGATGGCCAACCCCAGGCTTGTCTGCGGGAGCTAAGTGTGACTCTGGGGTGTGGAACTAGGAGCTGCTGAGGTTAACCTTGGACAAGTCATACTGAGGTCTCATCTGTTTTCCGCAATCACTTCTTTACCCAGCACCATATCTGCATCTTATGACAACTACCATTTGGTCCATTTGCCCCTTTCCTATCCAGAAAATAGATATGATTTGTGTAGTCAGATGCAAATTCAGAGTTCTGAAATGCACCTAAACAACTGTATCAGTGATGAATTTAGCAGCTTAAAACTAGAAACATTCATCAACTCCCAGTTTCTGTGGGTTGGGAAACTAGGCGGAGATGAGCTGGGTCCTCTGGCTTAGGGTCTTTCACAAGCCTGCAATCAGGGAGTCAGCCTGGGCTGGAGTCATCTCAAGGCTCGACTGAGGGGCCGTCTGCTTCCAAGAGCCCTCAGATTCAGCGCCTCACAGGCTGTTAGACTGAGGGCCTCAGTTCCTCACAGGCTGTTGGCCAGAGGCCTCCCTCAGTCCCCTGCCATGTGGGCCTCTCCATAGGGCCGCTCACTACGTGGCAGCTGGCTTCCCGCTGGGCAAGCAGATGAAAGCGTGAGATGGCAAGAAAGCAGAAGCCAGAGTATTTTGTAACCTAATATCAGATGTGACATTCTGCTGCTCTTTCCATATTATATTCATTAGAAGTGAGTCACTAGCTTCCGTCCACACTCAGAGGAGGGGATTACACAAGGGCATGAATTTCAGGAGGGGATCACTGGGAGCCATCTTAGAAGCTTTTTGACAATATTGGGTTACACTCCTCTTTCAAATAGAAGGGTTTTAAAAATTACTAAATTCACCCCATCCCCGTCAGAAACCTAATGCATGTTGCCCAGCCAGTGAATATTATCTTAAGACAATGATGACACTGGGATAAGCCACTCTTGTAGCAGAAACCTTGTTAAGCGACTATAGAGCATTTTTTTAGTGCTCCACTCTTTCTTACCTAGAGTTCAGCCAGCTTGCATCTGAGTTTTACTACAGGAGTCAAAGAAATGGTCTTGGTTACCACCAGAATCATAAAATGACAAGCTAAAAAAGAATTTTCACTGTCACCTAGCCCAATTCCTTCATTCCAGTGTGGAGACAGATGAGAGGAAATCACTTGCTCATGGACTCACAGCTCGGTACTAGTGTAGCCAGGTCCGTGTTAGGTTTTGGTGAACTTAACGTTGGTTTTAGGGCAGGATCAATTGCTCTGCCTCCTCTAGGAGGCCTGAAGCATGGATGGCGGTTAAGAAAAGTAGGATGGAAAATAAGGTGAGGGAAGAAAAAGAGAAACAGGACTGCAAGAGGAGGAAAGGACAAAGACTAACATGTTCACTGCAGGCACCACTGGGGGGCTCCCTGACTTTCCAATGTAGCCGCTTGAATGCAGTGACGTTCTGAGGTATCCATCCAAACAAACAAACTTGTAGTGCACTGTCATTGAAAGGCAGCACACTGCAGTGGTGAAGACTGGACTCTGGAGCCAGAATGCCCAGGCTTGAATCCCAGCTCTGCCACTAGCTGTGTGACCTCTGCAAGTTACTTAACCTCTCTTTCCCAAATGGGGATGATGATACTGAGACTGTGTGGGACTGCCACAGGAGTAAATGAGTTAATAGATGTAAAGTGCTTACCGTAGTGCCGGGCACATGGGAAATTCTATTATTATCAAATGATGGAGAAAACAGACATGTTATTCTCAGCCCTCACCTGCGTTTGAGGATGAAGTGAAGTTTGGGATAGAGGATAAGATTTAGGGATGGAACAGGGGTGGCAGTTAAGGTAAGGAGGTGTGTTGTGCCTACCACTGGCAATATGCAGCCAGATCAGAATGCCTCGTGCCTCACCAAGCAAATCAAATGGATGGTCCTTTTGCCCTCTCAGACATCCTTCTAATCCTTTTTCAGATTATTGCTCTTTCCCCTCTTGCTCCCTTCATCTCAGCTCCTCAGGCAGCAGCTCTTTGGTTCTCCCTGTCACTCATCCTCTCAGAAGATGAATCCCCAGCAATGTAGAGCTGCAGTGCAGTTGAAGTAATGAGGTAGAAATTAAAACGATTTAATAATTTTATAATATTACAAGTATTATGTAGTATCAAAATTATTTCATTTTAATTTTTGGTGCTGTCACTGTGGTTCCCATTTTCTCCAGAGCTTTTTCCCTCTTTTCTGTCTAGGTTCTTTTTATTCAAGCAAGTATTCATTTGATAAATATCTGATCACACAATTGCTTTTCAAACCAGAATTTGCTGAGTACCTATTGTGTCCTGGACACTGAACAGTGCTTTATTTATTTATTTTTTGCTGAGGAAGATTCACCCTGAGCTGACATCTGTTGTGAATCTTCTTCTTTTTTGCTTGAGGAAGATTTGTCCTGAGCTAACATCTATGCCAATCTTCATCTGTTTTGTATGTGGGTTGCTGCCACAGCATGGCTGCCGACGAGTGGTGTAGGTCTGTGCCTGGGATCTGAACACGGGTCTGAACATGCCAAACTAGGCCATGGGGCTGGCCCCCTGAGCAGTGCTTTAAATTCACCCTTACAATACCTCTGCGTATTAAGGATTGCTATTCCACCTGTAGAGATTAGGAAAACTATACCTAGAGAAGTTATCACTTGCCCGAGATTCTTTCACGTGTGCATTCCTTCAACACCCCTGAGCACCATTGTGTTCTGGGCAGGCTCCAAGCGTCAGGACTGACCTGGACCTCTCCAGGACTGCAGAGCATCTGCCTCCCCCGGCTTCATGCACCAGGGCTGGGGCCTGAAGAGAAAGAACAATTCCAAGCAGAAGTTGGAGTGGTTTAAGGATGGTCTTTATGAAGTTGTAACACTGGGGGACACAGGCAGCGCTGCTTCAGTGCCCAGGGGATAAACTGCTACACAGAACTAGGGCAAGAACTGAAGAGAGCAGAGCGTCATTCTCCCACCTCACAGGTTTGCCGTGTGGGAAAGGAATGTGGGCAAGAAATCAGTCTCACAGTGGCTGGGGTGAAGGCGCACCGTTGGCCCACCAAGGCACGGGGCAGACGGACACACAGCACAACCCCAGGACTCTCAGTAATTACTAGGGTGAGGAGGGAATTGAAGGGGATCTGAAGTCCTTTACACAGGTGGGAATGACGAGGCAGTGAGAGCTGAGTTATGATGATTATCAGTGGCTCCATCTGCGTTGGTAGGAAATGGAGTCACACAAATACAAATAAGACAAATTGTCCTCAAAGAAGTGAAATTTTGTGGAATCAGGCACGCAAACAGATAATTAAGATGTGACAAGTACTATTACAATAAAACACACAGGGACGCAGGAAAGACTTCACAGAGGAGGTAACAACTGAGCCAGGCTCTGAGGATGAACTAGAGTTTGCCAGATGAGAAAGAGATGGAGGAATATTCTAGCTAGGAGGACTCTCACATGCAGAGGCTTAGAGTTATGAAAATTCTTTTCACAAGAGGATGGACAGGTAAGTTAGGGGCACATTGTGAAGGAGCATGCCAGGAGATCTGGAATTTATTTTATAGGCAACAGAGAACCAGCCCAGACTTTTAAGTAAGGGTATCATGGAATCACATTCTTTTTTTTTTTTTTTTTTTGGAAAGGTAATTCAGAGGGAAATTTGGACAATTAATCGAGAGGTGAGAGGTACCCAGGTGGTGGGTAAGGACCAGGGTCAGAAGCGTGATGGGACTGAGGAAATAACTTGTGCAAAGACCCAGTGGCCAGAGATCATACTATGTCAGGAACTGTGGCTTCAGGAACAGGAGGTTCCGTGTGGCTAGAGCACATTTGGCAGAGGGAGGTGGAGAGGATGGCAGCAGAAGGAGAAAGAAAAAAAGGCTGCTCACCTGCAAGCATGGTGTTCTGAGTTGAAGTGGCAAGTCCAAACAGAAGTTAGAGCAGGGCACAGGAGTTGTCAGGGCCTGGAAGGATAACCCTGTGCACGTTTTATTCCTGAATCCCCACCCTAGCATGGGGCCTGGAGCCTGGGGGTGGGAGGAGGGGACGAGGGGCTCCAGAAATGTTTATTTGAATTAAACTAGAGAACTGAAGGAAACAAGGCTCCAGCAGAACCGAGTGCGACTTGGAGCCTGGAGTAAATGGCCAGATGGTCAAGTAGGGTGATACCTGGCAGTGGGGAGGAAGCTCTCGGAGACAAGGCTGCAGACTAGAATAGTTGACTGAGGACCTTGAGTGCCAGGCTAGGGAGCTTGGACACCCTCTGGGATACCGTGGAGAGGGGGCTTCGGAGCCTGACCTATGCAGCCCGAGGTATGTTTGCTAAAATACTACACATTTCGAAGATCTTAATTCTCTTTTCACATTGCAAATGATTCTCCAGAAGGACCAATTCCTACCGCGAATAAACAGCACCTACCCCAGGATGAAGGCTCCCTTTATGAGGGCTGTCTGGAAAGAACGGTTGCAAAAAAAAATTTTAAACAAAACAAAAACCCACCAGTCTCAGCCATCCTAACTTGTGAGTTTCAAAGCAATTAAATGCTTTAAAAGAAAAAGAGAGAACACAGACCCTCCCACAGAAACCTAAACCCATGAGAGTGGTATTTAAAAACCACCCATTTTCTGGAACATCTTTTGTAGCCAAATCCCAGCCACCCTCGTCCTCGGAACGCTCCCGCCCTCCGTGCCCCCACCCGACAACCACCACTGCACGCGCTCGCAGGATGAGGTTGGTTGGTGGTGGCGCGGCAGCTCAGGTGAGGGGCCACCCAGTCCCCCGAGGCGCCGGCGGCCGGAGCCCATTCGCTGCTGCCGCCGCCGCAGGGCCGGGCGGGGAAGGGGCGGGGGACGCGGGGAGGAGTGCGGGGTTGGGGGTTAGGACGAGAAAGCGAGACGCGACGAGAAAAAGCAGGACGCGGGGAGGGGCGGCGGGGGCGCGCCGGCGGGGCCAGCCCTGCCTGCCTGGGTCGCAGGCGGGCGCGCGCCGCAGTCGGAGCCTCGGCCGCGAGGGCGCAGGGACGGCGGGGCGGCCACAGGCTGCGCATCGGTCGGGAGCGGCGCCATCTGCGCTCCGGGCTCCCGGGCGGCCGCTCCGGGGCTGAGCGGCGGGCGCGGCGACCGAACGTGAGTAGCGCCGAGCGCGTCTGATGCGGTGACACTCGGTCCTGCTCGGGGGCGACGGCAGTGAGCGGAGGAAGGCGCGGGGGCTGCTGTGTTGTCCCTGGCACGCCGGCCCGGGGTTCAGCAGAGAGCTCTCCCGGCGGCAGGGCGAACCTTGTCGCCAACCTCCTTCTTCCCCTCAGGCCCCCGACAGCACCGCGAGCGCCGAGCGGGAGGAGGGGGACGGCGCCCGGGGGAGGGCACAGCTGAGATGCAGCAGCTCCGGCTGGCGCGGGCGGGCGCCCATCCCCTCCTCCGCTCCGTGGCCAACTTCTGCATCCGCGCCCGCGCCCCACGCTTTCCGGCCAGCCCTGCCTGGAGGTGTCTTTGGGCAGTCGGGCCTAGAGAGGCTGCTGGGCCCGGCACTGCGTCTTCCCAGGCGGGGACACCGAGGGCGCCGGGGGTCACGCCACAGTGCCTGCGGGGCGAGGAGCGCAGGTGCCGGCCGGCGCGCGCGGGCGTGTGCGCGTTCGGGTCCCCGCGGACACATCTGGGCGTGGGCTTTGTTCGGCTGTGCTCCCACCTGCGCGGATCGCCGGACTTCAGGAGCGGGCCGACCTCCGCTCTCACCGCCCTGGAGAGAACTCGGGGAACCAAGGGGGAACGGGAGAGACCGCGAGGGCTGCATACTGGAGGGCTTTCCGGGGGACTCCCCGGGAGTCTGGGTGCCCCGCCCAACCTCCGGGAGCTAGGACTTGTTGGGGCTGGCACGCCGAGTCTTGGGGCTGATTCAGAAGAGCCTCTTCCCTGCCCCGGCTCCCCACGGTGGGATCTGGCAACAGCTTCGCCCGGGGATGCTGTGTTGAGCCGGGAGTGCTTGCCGGCTCCGGAGCATCCATCTCGCCTCGAACGCCATCTGCGCCGTGCGACGCCCCCGGCCCTCTCCGCGCCGCGCGGGTGGGCGCCGCAGCGTGCTGGTTCCCTGCGGTTCGCCGGCTTAGCCATTCCCCGCCCGTATCTGCCAGTGCGCAGAGTCGGAACCAGGGTGCCGGGTTCGAGTGAGCCGGGGAGTCGTCATTTTTCCCAGAGCGGTGTACTCGGGGCCCCCAGCGCCGCCGGAGGGTCCCCTGGGCCCAGGGGGCTGGTGAGCAGGTCGCTTCGCTTCCCTCCGGATCGCCTCCCTTCCCGCCCGGCTGTCGGCCCGCAGCCGCATCTTCTATCCCCCACACGCTCGGGGCCGCCCTGGCGCAGCGGCCGGCGCGGAGAGAGGGCGCGGAGCGGTGGCGTCTCTTTCCCACCCCGCCTCTCTCCTCCCTTTTCACATCAGTAGCTCCAGCCGGAGGCTACGTCCGGCGTGGAGCTGTCTCTCCTAGGAGGGAAGCGTTCTTTCCCTTCCCCATCCCGCCTGGTTAACGCGCAGAAGTGCGCATCTTAGGGGCTGGGCTTTTCTTCGCTCGAGGCTCTTGCAAGAAGACGGGGAGGCGAGCGTAATGGGGCAGGAGGCCCTCGTTCTGCATCAGGAGCTCCCCCTGGGGTTGTCCTGGAGGGAACACGGTAGCCAATGAATACAGACCTACAGAGGCTAGGCTGCTTGGGTGGGACTGCTTTATGCTAACCATGCCCTGTTATTAAATATTGTAATAATAGTTCACGAGTAAATGAGACCTTCCAGAAGTACTGAAATAGATTTAGACAGCTGAATACTTTCTACTCAACGTTTTTTGAGAGCTTCAGATGTGCCGGGCGCTGTGCATGTTACATGTATCATCTCATTTAATGTACACAACAACCCTACTTTAAAAATTAGGAGACAGAGACTTAGAGAGGTCATGTAACTTTCCCATGGTTACACAGCTAGGAAGTGGGGAAGCAAGGATTAGCTTTTTGCCCCTACACCTTCCCATCCAAGATTGACATTGTGGCCTTTTGGAGGCTTATCATTAGTTTGGGGGAAGCCTAAAACCACCCAGTTGTTCAAACTCAGGGACATAGTATAAGCCCATGTGATTCTGACCCCTGCAGACCTCACAGGAGCAGGCAATATTGTAATTCAGCCAACTGTATTGTGAAATAGCCTTTTATTGCCCTGTATTGCCCTTGAATTCCTTTACGTGTTCCTTTATTCCTGTTAGCCTTTAAGTACGCGTCTGTTAACCCACAGTCCAACCAGTTAGTCACTGGAGTGTTCTTAGTAACCAGAACCCCTGCAATTAGAGAGGCTGAGAGGTTCTTGGAACCTCACAATTTTTGAGAAAACTTTCTTTTTTTTGAGAAAAGGCAAACGTTTCTATTTCAGGCTTCCAGCCTCTATAGACTTTTTTGACTGCAGAAGATTTACTCCTCAAATTTGATTTTTAATTTGAGTAGGACCCTAGTACAAAATCTTAGGAAAGCATTTGGTATCCGAAACATATAAGACTGTGTGGTGCATTTACAAAGATGCTCCATGTTAACTAGTAGAAACAAGAATCAGCTATTCCTGGAATAGCTTTTAGAATGATTGTAATTGACTGACCAACTAGAAAAATGAATTCATTTTGCTTTCTTAATCCTACTGACTCATGGTCTTCTTTCAGCCTGCTTTCTATTTTATTACAGGAAAGTTGCTAAACATTTCACATAATCCAAGAATGTTAGAGCTGTAAGAGAACACTGTATTCCTCTGGGTTTCGGAATGAGTACAATGGGGCTCAGAGAGGTCCCCCAGCCCTCGAATGCAGAGTTGTGATGAGGTCTTTGGACTGCAGGCGAGTGCCCTGACACCAAATCATTTTGTTATTGCCACAGTGACAGTAAGCAAGTCATCTTTGGAAATGGTACTTCCTGTGAGGGCAGTGCGACAATGACAATAATAGTTGGATGTGAGGGCTTCAGAAGCGTGAGTGAGAGGGTACTGAGAATATGCACACCTGGGCTGTAGAAAATTTCCCTAAGAATCATTTCAAGTAATGCTTTCATGTAGGTGTAGTTTTCCCTGTGTAATCAGTTGAATATGAATAGAATCTGCAGATATTATTTTGTGTATGTACAAAGGAACTATTTAATGGAACCCCACGGGAAGCTTTTCTGGTAAAGAGATAACTTCATTCATTCATTGACTTATAAGTATTTCCTGAGTGCGTGGTCTACTGTTCTAGGCACTGGGGATACAGTGGTGAGGAAAATGAAGTTCCTGCCCTCGGGGGGATTAATTCTAATTTTGTCATCTATGGCTACATACTTACACACAGATTCTTTTTTCGCATATAAATGTACAGCTTGATGAACTTGCCCAAACTGAACACACGCATGTAACTAGTCCTCAAATCAAGGAACAGAATATTATGAACATCTGAGAAAGCCCTCTGGTGGCTCCTACCGTCATTACTCGCCCCTAAGGTCACTACTGAGACATCCATGTTTTTCTCCTGATAGTCTCACCATGAAATCGGAAGGTCTTAGTCAGCTCGGGCTGCCATAACAAAGTACAGTGGACTGGGTGGCTTAAAGGACAGACATTTATTTTCTTACAGTTCTGGAGTCTGGAAGTCCAGGCTCAGGTAGCTGCATGGTCGGGTTCTGGTGAGAGCTCTCTTCCTGGCTTGCAGACGGCTGTCTTCTCTCAGTGTGCCCATATATCCTCTCCTCGGTGCATGCCTGTGGATAGATCTCTCTCTCTCTTCCTCTTCTTACAAGGACACTGATCTTATAGGGTTGGGATCCCACCCTTACTACCTCATTTAACCTTAATTACCTCCTAAAAGCCCTAGCTCCAAAAACAGTCATAGTGGGGGTTAAGGCTTCAACATGTGAATTTCTGGGGGCCACAGTTCAGTCCACAGTAGTCCTGATTTGCTGCCTCCGTCAGCAGCCTTTGGAGTCTCATCCCCATTTCTAAAGGACAGTTTCCATCTAAGAAGCATGGTAACGGAAAACAAATTTAACTAGAATATAGAGCTTCTAAAGTGTTCTTCTTCTCTAGAAACTTCTGTGTGTTTGCATCCAAAGATTGCTTTAGGTCAATCTTCAACTGCTGAGATGAGTGGTGAAGAGGAAGTGATTTGAAAATGATTGAAGATTACTAAATACATTGAGATGTACTTTCCCTTTTCTGTTTGGTGCTTCGCCACCAGCAGGAGCCCTGAACCTTCCTGCCAGCTGAGCACAGAGGAGACACTAGGGATCTCCTAGCATCAGGGATGCTAGGGACAAGGATTCAGTGGCTTATTTTATTTAACCCTTTGTCCCCAGGCAAATGAAAAGACTCTTTAGTTTTAAAGAGCTTTATTGACATCAGAGGCTGAGAATTCTAAGAATAGGAAAATGTGCCAAAATGAACTGATGAATGTTTATTTTCCCTCTCAAAATGTGAAGGAGAGGGCTACATAGGATAATATGGGAATGGCTCTGCCTCCAGTTTTAGCAACAATACATTTTTCAGTATTAGATTGTCTTTAAATAGGGGAGCTAATGCAGTATATTTCTAGAAAATGTGATGTTTTTGCTGTTATTTTTTATTGTGGTAAAATGTATATAATATAAAATTTACCATTTTAACCGAATAGTTTAGTGGCATTAAATGCTTCACGTGGTTGTGCAGCCATCAGCACTGTTCATCGCCAGAACTTTTCTCATCTTCTCAAACTGAAACTCTATACCCATTAGACAGTAACTCCCCATTCCCCTCCTCAGCCTGTGGCAAGGATCATTCTATTTTCTGTCTTTATGAATTTGACTACCCCAAGTACATAATATGAATGGAATCATATAGTATCCATCCTTTTGTGACTGACTTATTTCACTTAACATCAAGTCTTCAGAGTTTATCCATGTGTCAGAATTTCCCTCCTTTTTAATGCTGAATAATATTCCATTATATGTGCTTACCACATTTTTTAAAATTCATTCATCAATGGACATTTGGGCTGCTTCCACTTTTTGGCTATTGTGAATAATGTTGCTATGAACGTGAGTGTACAAATATCTTTCTGAGTCACTACTTTCACCTCTTTTGGATATATACCCAGGAATGGGATTGCTGGATCATATGGTAAATCTGTTTTAATTTTTTGAGGAACCACTATACTGTTTTCCATAGCAGCTGCACCATATTACAGTCCCACCAAGAGTGCACAAGGGGTCCAGTTTCTCCACATCTTCACCAGCACTTATTTTCTGTCTTCTTGGTAATAGCCATCCTGGTGGGGGTAAAAAGCTATAGCTGTTACTTTTTAAAGTTATAAATTAATATACTATGTATTATGAACAAGCCATTCACAGTATTTTCTAACTTATTGGTTTAACTTCTATTAATAAGAAGATCTATGGTTTCTAACAAGTATTAATTGACCCCAAACTTTGTGCAAAGCATGAAATAGATGCTGTGGAGCATGTGTGTCATAGTCCAGGATAAGCCAGCATTGATGACATACATTCGTGTTATTTTTTTAGTGTTGAATTAGAGCGTATATGTCTGTAGTACACTTGTGCTAAGTGATTTTGCTCTAAGGATACATTAAATATTAGTATGCTTTTATTTTACTAAAAAAATGACATTGTTACTTTAACCCAGATCAAGAGCAGATTTGCCTCGTGTCTGGAAATAGATAGGACTAGCCTATGCTGAATGTTTAAGGATATGCTGGAGTTGTAAATTAAAGGTCTGCGTTGGGCATTTCTCCCCACCGTTGAATCTTCGAAGATGACAGCATAAACCCTCACTACCCAATTATATTTGCTTAGCTGAGCTAATAAAAAAGATGTGGTGTCAACTTAGTTGACCTATTTTACTGGCCTACAAGATGGGAATTTCAAATTAGAAAAAGGTAATTTTTAAAAGTCTAATGGAGGGTTTCCCTCAAGTGACTAAAGAACTAGTGAATATAAGAAATGCCAGTGGTAAAGGGAACGAATCTACGGATACTGGTGCTTTTCTACTGCATGTACTATCCAAATGGCTTATTCAGTTTAAAGACCAGAATGACAAATCTTGTCTTACGTGTTCTCTGATTTTCTTCCATGTTGCCCTGAACTTCAGCATTGTTTAATTCACGTGAGAATGAAAATTGCAGTTACTAACAGACAAAAATGGTCCTTTTGAAAATTCTTATTAAATAGTGATAGGAAGGGATATTTTGAGCATACATGCAGGCATATGTATATTTAAATTTTATGATTTGTGTGGTCTATTGGCTCAAAACTCACTGTAACCAGAAAAATATATTCCCAAGGCAATCTGAGGGAATCCTGTAGGAGGTCTTTTACTGTATAATATGCAATGAATTTGATTTATCTTTCTCAAGTGGGCTGAGAGCATTCAAAAAATTCAGTATATGTATTCAGTATGTAGTGATCTTTCCTCCAAATTTCAACTTCAAAGCCAATTTCATGCCACTTTTAGATGCCCTTGGCATTGGAATCCTATGATTTACAGCATACATTTTTGACAAACGTTTCAAATTCATGTTAAACATCATTAATAGATTCTCTCTCAAGGGAAAGGGAAAGAAAAAGTACTAATCTTCCATTAATTACGCCTTAAGGTAAAAATGGACTGTCACAAGGGTTTCATCCTGGAGTCTTTTGGTCTTTGAGGAAGGGTGGCTTGCAAGCTAGTCCGCTGCTGCCTTCCAAAGCCTCGCGCAGCTTTTCAGTCCCTCACCTCAATAGGGAGCTGAAAGGACAGACGGAACAAAGGAGCCCTGTTTGCCTGCCCCACTTGCTGGGCTGTTGTCTTGGCCCTTTTCAGTGAAGGAGTGGGGGGGAGCTGGGTCAAAGTTGAAGAACACTGAAAAGGAATTCAAGCTTCATGTCGAAATTTGAATTATAGCTTCGGTGTGAGCGCCGAGTAGATTAGTTTGGATTGAAATTTTTGAATCTTTGGAAGCTTAAGTGACAGATGGTGTTGGAACAACGTACGTGGAGCTGGATGGCGTACCCGAAATGTTGAGTGCCCAGGCGAGGCCCTTGGTAAACATCTAGTTAACTGACAAAAGTTTTCAAACTGTAGGAAGTGCAGTTGGATGCTGTTCACTGCGTTAAGACATTGGACTGTGTGAATTAAGGGGAGGCCCCTGTGTCTGGCATATACTCAGATGCACTTGTTCCCCCTAATTGCATTGCAAATATTCTTCTGACTGTCCTGCTGCTTTCCCCTCTGGTATCTCTTTGAATAAACACACAAATGCTCAATCAACTCCCCCTTGTAAAATCTTCTTACAGTGTTTTGGTATTGCCCACAGATTGTTTTGATATATGATGAGATAAATTTGTCCTCAATATTGATTTGCCAGTGTTTTTTCCTATAGGAGTGTATTTATGAAGAGTGATTGCAGCTTTCTGCTTCTAGTGGGAGTCCATCATTGTTATATTTGCTATTGAAGTTTTTAATATGGCACATGGTTTCCCCATTCAAACATTTCAGAAGGAGAAGCTGGCTGTGTGTATAACTCGAATAATAAAACAGCTCCTGGGAAGTTGAGGTTGCTGAAATGTCAAAGTGAAATAAAAAATAATTTGGGGTAATTTGAGATGGTTTCTGATGTTCCATAAAACTACAATTGGAAAAATTTTGCTTTGGCATCTTTGACCATTTAAATGACTTGATGACATAGTCTTTTGTTCTGATGTTACTGGCATGATGGCTGAAAGCCATTTTTTATATACATTTAATGCAGTCAAATGAATATTTCTACTTTTAGGGAAATAACATTGACATGGCAATAATATGAACAAAATAGTAATGTAGAAATTCAGAGATGATGAATACTGTAATGTAAACAACAGCAAATTCACTTCAGAATTGATTATATTAATTTATATCACATGTATTTTACATAAATCATTAAAAATATTTTGTCTCACAAATTTTAAGGTACCTTGCATTTTAATAGTTGGAATAGGGTTTTAAAAACCCCAGGGATGTGTGTATGTTCCTAGTAATAGTTACCTTGGTGCAAAATTATAGTGGAAGGTAAAATATGTCAAGGGTTTATTGCTGTCATAGAACTATGAGGGGACTCATTGAACAGCAGAGAGTGAGTTCATGGTCAGGTTCATTTGCTAGGACTGGGATTGGAAGAGCAGAGATCAGGGAGTCTGAAGGATGCAGATGGAGGGAAGGCTCAGGTGGGTAATGAGAATTGTGACATCCTGGAGAAGTGTGCTATGGCAGAAGGAGCAAGAAAAATTTAAATAATGAGGACAGAGTAAAGAACGGACCACTATAAAGGTAATAACTTAAAATCTGAGAGAAGGAGAAAAGGAGGAGAATAAAAATATTTGTGGTGATTGCTTGGCTAATGGAGAATAGTCTCCATTTTGTAGTATCCAATACTCAATATTTTAAACAGATTTCATTGTGGTAATTTAGGTCATTGAAGTAAATTGACATCATAAAATAGAAATAACTCATAAATCACTCTGCAAAAATGAAATATAATACATTTACATTGAAAAGAAACTCACTGAGAAGAATTTACTGAGTCAAAGCTAAAGTTATTTCAGCTGAACACAGTTAAATTCTTAGTGCATCTCTTCTCTCCAGCTATTTTGTTCCTTTATAGACAGATGGCCCCAGCTTAAGAAAGTTAGATATATGAAAATGTGAACTTTCCAAACACATTTGAGGTGATTATGCACAGTAAACGGGATTCTTCGCTTTCCACAAGGATTATAGGATGAGTGAACTTGTATCAAAGTTCAATTCAGAAACAACTTTTCAGGATATCCAGGTGGATAGATTATTCTGTCTGCCGAAAGAGCATCGGATAATAGACAACAAGTGAAACCCAAGCAAGTAGGGCTAAATGAAAATCAGTAAAGAGGTGGACAGGTGGTAAATGAAGAGAAGTACCTCAATTGTATGAAAATATTTGATATTTGCTCTAGATAACATTGAGAGGCCAAGTCTCTCATGATAAAAAAGCAGATAATGAAATAGTCATCCAGGTAATCCAGGCATTTTTGGCCTTGCCCATAACAGAATTCTGTCAGCTTTCCCTAGGCTTCTACTGTGGAAAGCCAGTCCTTGCTCTGTTCCAGTAGGAGCCTGAGCTGCATTTCTCGTTATGCGTGGTGGTACGTATGCAAGAATCCCCACATTTGATGAATGAGTGAATGCAAGAATGAGTGACTACATGAATGTTGCAAAATGTCAAGTGGATCTTTTGTTGGAGAAAATTGGGAAATTTTGTCCTCAGCCCTGGTTTGAAGACATAGATGAAGTCTAGACCATGGGAAATCAAACATTCATAATTTCATGCATGGATTCTGTGTGATTGTAATTTGCTTCCTGGTTCTAAATTAGGCTCTTGAGCAGGCATTCAATCCAGAAGGGCACCATTTTTTAAATTGCTGCTGTGAGCCCTAAAGGACGTCTTTGTGACCCAAAAGAGTTCCTCTGTAATATTCTACCTTTGCTTGTGGCAGGTGATTCAGGATTTGCACAAGGCTCTCCTTCCCCTTCACTGTCTGACACTGGTGTTTGTCTCTCCCCTCCCGAGGGCTCTGGGTGGCTGCACACTGACTGCGTTGAGTGCTCTCTGAGGTTGCTTTCCACCGCCGGAATCTGAAGGAATCAGAAGTGAGGGACACAGGACCAAAATGAAAAGTGAAAAGGCTGGTGTGTGGAACAGCCCAGAAACACTCAGGCTGCAGCTTTAAAAACTGAACTTTCTCCCCTTTTTGGGTGGTCATTAAGTACTGCTATTTGTCATTTTCTTTATATTGCAAGACATGAGTGGAGTTACAGCATGGCCTTTCCCAGCGAGTTAGTGGGTTATAGTGACTGGGTTCAAAGCAGTGGTGCCATGTATGGGAGACACTTAAAGTAAAAATTTATGTGAAATTTGTAATTAATTAAACTTTGAAAGTACTGGACTACTCTACATAGACTAAGAAACGTCAGTATACTGGAAAAGTTGCTTGAGTACTTCTCTTCCTTTAGCTAGAAAATGAATATGAAACACATAAATTTTCTCATCATTCAACCCTGCCTCACAACCATACTCACAAGAGTATGTCACTATGGCAAATGATGATAAAAATGAAGGTGCTGGGAGAAAGATGACATCAATCTATGTTCTTATTAGGTAGAATGCACCCGCCATTTTTTCACCATAATATTTTGCCAAATTTGCTTCAGAGATGTGTATGTATCACACATCCTTAGCAATAACTGCTTGATTCTGAATATACGACGTGGTCTCACACTGCAATCTGAGAGATTGATACCCTTTTTGATGCTGCATGGTGGGACTGTTTTCAAAACACAAACTAAATTCTTAACCTCCAACAAATGGTAATATATATGTGAAAGTCAGATTGAGTCAATATGATAAAAAAGGGTGTAAATTCAGCAGACACTTTTTTTTCCAGTTGTATTCAATGTAAGTTATAGTCTTTTGAAATTTAATTGTGTTTTATTTCAAGCCATATCCTATTCATATTTTTCAAGAGGACAATCAGTAATTTTTTGTTTCAGCTATGACTAACTAGCAAACCCACAAGTCAACACAGCGTGAAACCATTTTAACATATTAAATTCATCCAGCTCACAAACTGCATATGCTTAGAGGTTTGATATAAAGAGAAACACAGGCTTGTGAGGAGGTTTGTGTATAAATCTTTGTTTGTAATTATTGTGTTCGTTTGCACCTCAGAGAAGACATCAGTACTTAAAAATAGTAGCCACACAGCCACTATGGAAAACGGTAAGGAGGTTCCTCAGAAAATTCGAGCCAGCCCTGATAGCCTAGTGGTTAAAGTTCAGCACTCACCGCTTCAGCGGCCCGCGTTCGCTTCCTGGTTGTGGAACCACACCACCCGTCTGTCAGTTGCCATGCTGTGGTGGTGGCTCACATAGAAGAACTAGAATGACTTACAACTAGTTTATACAGCTATGTACTGGAGCTTTGGAGAGGGAAAAAAAAAAAAAGAGGAAGATTGGCAACAGATGTTAGCTCAGGGCGAATCTTTCCTCGCAACAACAAAAAAAAGCAAATTAAAAGTAGAGCTACTATATGATCCAGCAATCCAACTTCGGGATATATATCCAAAGAAAATGAAAATAGGATCTTGAAGAGATATCTGCACTCCCATGTGCACTGCAGCATTATTCACAACAGCCAAGATTTAGAAACAAC
This sequence comes from Tapirus indicus, assembly GCA_031878705.1. Taxonomy (NCBI): domain Eukaryota; kingdom Metazoa; phylum Chordata; class Mammalia; order Perissodactyla; family Tapiridae; genus Tapirus; species Tapirus indicus. The sequence goes on from CM062917.1 coordinate 79,648,310, forward strand.
CTAAGTGTCTCTTGATGGATGAATGGATAAAGAAAATATGGTATGTATATATATATATTCCACATATATAAATGGAATATTATTCAGCCACGAGAAAGAAGGAAATCCGGCCATTTGTGATAACATGGATGAACCTGGAGGGCATTATGCTAAGTGAAATAAGCCAGACAGAGAAAAACAAATATTGCATGTTATCAACTATATGTGAAATCTAAAAAAAAAAATTAAACTCATAGAAACAGAGTAGAAAAGTGGTTGACAGGGTCTGGGGGGTGGGGAAAATAGGGAGAGGTTGGTAAAAGGGTACAAACATTCGGCTATAAGATGAATAAGGCCTGAGGATCTAATGTACAGCATGGTGACTATAGTTGATAACACTCTACTGTATAATTAAAATTTGCTAAGAGAGTAGAACTTAAATGTTCTTATCAGAAAGAAAAAGATAAATGTGTGAGGTGATGGATGTGTTAATTAACTAGCTGGGAGGAATCCTTTCACAATGTATACATATATCAAATCACCACGATGTACACTTAAATATCTTACAATTTTATTTGTCAATTGTACCTAGATAAAGTTGAAAAATAGTAGCCATCATTGACTGGCTGTAGACACAGAGCTTTAGAAATGGGAATGTGTTATGGGTCGAATGGTGTCCCCCCCAAATTCATAGGTTAAAGTCCCAACCCCTAGTACCTCAGAATATGACCCTATTTGGAGATAGAGTCTTTACAGTCATTAGAGTGGGCCCTAATTCAATATGACTAGTGTCTTTACAAAAAGAGAAAATTTGGAGACAGGCACCATGGGAGAAAGCCATGTGGAGATGAAGGCAGAGATCTACAAGCCAAGGAAGTCCAAAGATTGCCAGCAAACCACCAGAAGCTAGGGGAGAGGCATGGATCAGATGCTCTCTCGGAGCCCTCAGAAGGAGCTAACCCTGCTGACACCTTCATCGCCGGCCTCCAGCTTCCAGCACCGTGAGAGGATAAATATCTGTTGTTTAACCCACGCAGTCTATGGTACTTTGTTATGGCAGCCCTTGGAAACCAATGCAGCATGCAATAATAAGGTTACCTGTTTCTAAGCCTATCCCTTATGAAAGAAAGAAAGGGTGAAAATATAGCTCCCCCCATACCTCTTTATGTTCGTATGTCTGTATCTATATCTTTCAATGTCTACTTTGTGTACCAAAGGAGTGTGTGTATATAAGTCAGTTATTTAGAAAGTCTCTATACCTTGAATTGAAGCACAGAAATACTGGGAGTATTTTTATTTTATTAACTGGACAAATATATGAAGTTGGTAGTTTAATCAGTTGGTTACTCTTTTTGGTTGTAATCAAGTCAACTCCAACTTGGCTGCCTTTCTCAAGTGTAAATTGTCATCACTTGGGAACTTAAGGGGGCGTATTTTGTTGAAGTCTCTCTGCAGATGTCCCTGCTGCTCCTTGCCGATCAGAAGGTGTCTTTTGACTTGAAAAATAGTGTGCTTGCTGATGCTTCCTCATGCTGAGGAAACTGAAGGCTTGGATGAGCTGCCAGACGTACTTCAGTGTGAATGCTGCTTCAGTGAGACAGGGTGAAGGATGACATTGTGGAGAATTTTGTAGCTACCTATAATCAGGCAGCACCTCTGTTTCAAGAAGCAGGGTTGCCAAGTGCTTTCAACCAACTTGAGTATTAGTTTGAATGAACTGGAAGCTCTAAAACCATTTTAGCTGATCCTTAATGATGTCTGCCCACTTGGTGTGACTGGCTGTTCATTTCCACCAGCGACAGCCTTGTCTGTCTTAGTTGGTAAGTTCCTTCAGGGCAGTGACCCTAACTATTAATGTCGCGTGTACGGCGTTTAATGAGCTGCCACATCCAAAGGAGGGCCCAATTGTTTCAAATGATAATGAGATGATTTGGTAGGAAGATTCTTGGGATGAACACTGAGGACTTTACAACTCTGAGTTTGTGTGATTCATTAATTCCACTTTAATATGTACACCATTTGCCAATTTGAGGTTTCCTCCTGGTGATAATGTTCTTCACTTGCTACAGACTCAAGTTTATTTATGATTCTGTCAGGAAGGATTAATGAAAACCCACCAGCATGCAGCAAGAAATCATTTAGAATCATGGCTGTTTTAATTGTGCGGGTTCTTAAGGCTTCCCTTTACCATACAAGGCAGCGAGGCACAAATTGATGGAGTGAAGTGTCCAAGGCCCTGGACAGGAGCACAGGACAGGCAGTGATTTGTTTCTGAAAATCACTATCTCAGTGTAAACTCTTTCGATCTTTAAAATATTTGCCTTGAAAGAATTTTGCGAAGCTTGTTTGAAAGATTTATGGGAACCATTGTAATGTTTGGTGTTGACCAAAGTTTATTTGCAAATGTACTAATATGGGGCTAGCAGTGCCAGTTCTAGGATAAATTACCAGCTTTAGATCCATTTTATTATTTTGAATTATTAGTCTAGATTTTGTTATAGTAAATTACATCTTAAAATTTTAGGTACAAGACCACACTCTCCTTATTTCATATTCTTGACAAGCAGAATACATCTTGGGAAAGCAGTTACTGCCAAGGAAAATGGAAATGGGCTCTGCTCTGGTCATGGTCTAAGTATAATTTCAGCCCTTGCCACTCCTTCTCTAATCTCCTCTACACAGTTAGGAGTGGGGCCAGTGATGAATATGCATGTGTCACACACCTGTGACCGAGAGATCCTCCATCAAGGAATGGCAGAGTATCAGTTACTTGAAATGGATGACTCGTGGCAGCTGCTGCCTGTGGCCCGCCAGGCTCCCTGCCCTGCACCGACAGCTGCACATCGCATTCTGCCATCATACCACCTCGGCCACCTCCATCAAAGAGGGAGCTGCTGACCCCGAGGCATTACCTCATGAGCAGTCTGCTCCTCATCCATATAAAGATGTCTCATGAATTTTAGGAAGTGAGATCACGATGATTTTACAACTTTTTACTATTAATAAATAACAATAATCCATGACATTTATTGGTTGCTTAACTATATGAAGCACCTTACATGAAGTTTCTCATTGAACCTTCATAGCAATCCTTTATGTTAGAGGCCAGCAAATTTTTTCTGTAAAGGGCCAGATGGTAAATATTTTAGGCTTCGTAGGTCATGTAGTCTCTCCCCAAACTGTCATAGACAATATGTAAATAAATGGGCATTTCATGTTCCCACAAAACTTTCTTTACAAAAATAGGCAGTGGGCCAGATTTGGCCCATGGGTCATAGTTTGCCAGTCCTGGTTTTATGTTATTATACCCATTTTATAGATGAGGAAACTGAGGCTTAGGGAGTTGAGCTAATGGGTCAAAATAACACAGCTGTTAAGATGCAGAACTGGGATTCTAACCCAAGGAGTCTGACCCCTGTCCCATAGTCTTAACTCCTATGAACTACTATGTTATCCTGCCATGAGAAATGACAAGGATTGGAATTTTAGTTTCCAGATGTTGTGAGTTACAGATTGTCACCCACATTTGTAAGAGAAACTTTCATTTCCCTTAGAAATGTTGTGTAGGGAAGGGTATCAGTCCATGTCCTGAAGATGCTATTTGGGTAATACAGATAGTCTAATCTACAGCACATTCAAGTGATGGCACTACATCTTTGAATAATTGAATAAAGCTTTTCAGATTCTTCAGATGACCTGATATTGTGGCCATTTTCATCAATAGGATTGCAGAAGGCAAATTACCCTAATTTAAAAAAATATGTGAATTATTAGTTTTTAAAAGGTGCTTATACGTTGGTGGTCTGTGTGTTATATAGTAGGATGACTTTGGCATATTCCCAAGAAAGATTTTTATTTTCATAAAAAATAAATTACGCAGAAGAGTTTCTTCTACGTTTAATATAAAACCCTTGCATGAGAATTCCAAGCAGTTTTTATTTTCCAGGATGGACAGTTCCTTTCTGTTTTATTTCCATGGTAACAGTTCAATTGACTTGAGAACAACAAACCTACAAGATAACCATCCAGTTGACGTTGCTGGGCATCCCCTTAGGGAATTTGTAATGCTTCGTGGTGTGGAGACAGCACCTGAAGTAGAATTACACAGGCTTGCTCTGTTTTTTGTACAGCAAGCTCTTATTTAGAGGCTGAAGGTTCTTAGAACAGATCGAAGTTAGGAAACATCTAGCTTTAGGCAGCAGTTCAGCACACACACGCTCATAGCTGCCAAACTTCGAAGACATTCCTGTGACACCATAAAAAGCTTCAGAACTCACAGTTCCTGACCTCCCGGTGAATTAAATTTTAGGAAGTATGCAGCTGGCAAAATGGAGGCTTCATGTGACTAAACATTGTTGCTGTACTTTGTTTGGGGGAAGCTCAAAACGGAGCCACTCCCTGGTGGAGAAATCAGAGGGTGGAAACTCTTTGGGGGAGATAACCCTACTCTCTTTGGAAATTTGAAGTCTTTGAATTTAAGTGAGCCTCCATTCATTACTAAGAAAGCTGACAGAGAAATAAAACCCAACTAGTGGAAAAGTTTACTGCTGTGTTCGTGTGAAGTGGTTTCTGTGAATTAATTGGTGTAGCAAATTATAAAGGGCATGCTCGATAAATGTAGAAAAAGTTTTTTGTGTTGAATCATTTCCTACAAAAGATAGTCCTAGGCTTAGTTCATTTAATGAAAAAAGAAAATGTAGCCCAAATGAAAAATGGAATTATGATACTGTGGACAACTTTTTGTTTTTTGTGACAGTTTTTTTTTACAGATGTATTGAGGTATAATTTACATATCATAAAATCTACCCATGGTAAGTATACAATTCAGTGATTATTAAAGTAAATTTATAAATTGTGCAACTGTGGTAAGCAGATTTCTAAGATGGCCTCTAAGATTCTCTCCCCTGGTATCCATACCCTGTATAAATACCCTCCCTTAAATTGTGGGTGGGACCTGTGAATATGATGGGGCGGCACTCCCATAATTAGATTACATTATATGGCAAAGGTAAAGAAATTTTGCAGATGTAATTAAGGTCCCACGTCAGTTGATTTTGACTTATTGGAAGGGGAGAGTATCTAAGAATTCATTTTCTAACCCAAGGTCACAAAGATTTATTCCTGTATTTTCTTCTAAGAGTTTTATTGTTTTAGCTCTTATATTTAGCTTTATGATCCACTGTGAGTTAATTTTTGTGAATAGTGTAAGGTAAGGGTCTCAGTTCTTTATTTTATTTTGCATATGAGCATCATTTGTTGAAAAGACTATCCTTTTCATATTGAAGTGTCTTGGCAATTTTGTTAAAAATGAATTGATCATAAATATAATGATTTATTCCTGGACTCTCAATCATGTTCCACTGATCTGTTGATCGATCCTTATGCCAATGCCATCCTGCTTTAATGTTTGTAGCTTATAGTAACTTTTGAAATTAAGTAGTATAAATCCTCCAAATTTTTTCTGCTGTAGTTGCATCCCCTAAATTTCGATATTATTGATTTGGTTGGGTTTATGTATGACAATTTGCTATTTGTTTCATTTCTTGTTTGTTTCACTGATTTTTCCTTTTCTGATTTTTTTGTAATTTTTAGAGTACCATTTTAATTCCTCCATTGAAGTTTTTACTCTTTTTTCTTGAATTATTTCCTTAGTGCATAAGATACATGCATCTTATCGTGCCCTACTTCAGAATAATACTAATTTACTTCTAGTAAAATATACAAACCTTTCTTCAATATATCTCCTTTTCCTTCCCTCTCCTTTGTGCTATTATTGTCATTTAGATGACATTTATATATGTTATAAGCCCTCCATTTAGTGCTATAATTATTGCTTCATAAAACCTTTGTTTACATGGAAATACCTTTTTTTTTGGCTTTGTTTTTGAAGGATAATTTTGTGGAAGATATTTTTGATTGACAGATTTTTTTTCAGCACTTTATGTCATTCTGCTGCCTTCAGGTCTCCATTATTTCTGATGAGGAGTCATAAATTATTTGAATTGTTGTTTCACTGTAGCTGATGAGCTATTTTTTTCTCTTGTTTTCAAGATCTTTTCTTTGCCTTTGATTTTCAACTGTTTGGCCATGATGCGCCTGGATATAGATCTCTTTGTGTTTATTCCTACTTATGGTTCATTGAACTTCTTGGATGTATACATTAATATGTTTCATCAAAGTTGGGACATTTTCAACTATTATTTCTTCAAATATTTTTTTCTGCCTCTTTATTTCCCCTCTCCTCTCCTTTTGGGGCTACCATTGTACTTATGTTGGTGTGGTTGACATTGTCCCACAGGTCTCTCAGATTCTACTTATTTTTCTTTATCCTTCTTTCTGTTCTTCAGATTGAATAATTTCTATTGATCTGTTTTAAAGTTCACTGATTCTCTCTTCTGCCTTCTCAAATTTTCTATGAGTGCCTTTAGTGAAATTTTCATTTCAGATATTTAATTTCTCAACTCCCAAATTTCCCACTTGATCTTTTTTTTTATAATTTTTATCATTTTATTGAGTTCTCCATTAGCTGATTAATTGTCATTATGTTTTCCTTTATTTTTTTAAACATGGTTTTCTTTAGATTTGGGGCATTTTTATAATAGCTGCTCTGAAGTCTTTGTCTGTTAAGTCAAACTTTTAGGACCACTCAGGAACATTTTTTATTGATAGCTTTTCCCCCCTGGGTAGGGATCATATTTTCTTTTTCTTTGCTTGTCTCATAAGTTTTTTGTTTAACATTGACATTTTAGATATGTTGTAGCAACTATGGACTCTGCCTTTTCCCCCTGAGGGATTTGTAGTGGCTGTTGTTTATTTATTCACTTATTTGTACTAAATCTGTGGAATGTCTCCCCTGCAATGTGTGACTGCTGATGTCTCCACTAAGTTTCTTTTTATTTTAAAAAAATATTTTAGCCTGGCTTCCTAGGGTTTGTCCTTGTGTCTGTATAGCTTAGTAGTCAGCCAATGATTGATCAGAAGTTGTGTTCAAACACCTCCCACCAATAAGGCTTCAACTCTCTGCTGATAGATTTATTTGTGGCAGGGAATGCATTCAAACTTCACGCCATTTTCAAGTCTTCTGCCAGCTTTTACATTTTGCTGGACTCACTTGTGTCTACTGTGTGGGCTGCAAGCTCCCTTACCCATGAGTGTGTGGATATTTAGGACCCCTCTGGTCTCTCTGGTCTCTCCTATGCATTTGTACAGTTCTCATCAACCCAGTATATGTGAAGAGCTTTTTCTAGCCCCGCTGTGTCTGGATCACCTACTGAACTCCCACGTTAAATCCCCTGTTAGTCCACCAGTTCTTTGTTTGCCTTAAACAGAACTTCAACCTCAGGACTGTTTGTTTTCCAGTAACAACTTCCACTTTAACTGTGAGTCCTCCGAGCAAGTGAGCCCCTTCCGGCAGGTGCAGTAAAGCTGCTGATTTTCAGTCTTTCCTGCCCAGGTTTAATGAATTACCACAATGACAGAGCCAGGGTGGGGAGTGAGGGGCAGGCAGATCCAGGGAACAACACTATCGCAGATTCACTATTTTGACCCTGAGTCAGTAAGTTGTCAGGAATAAATGCTCAGATTGTTGTTTTCAGTCGTTTTGGTCGATTTCCAGAGCACTGAAACGGTTGTTTTGACATTTTTGTCCTGTTTTACAGTTGCTTTTTGGGGAGAGAATTTGTGAACCTCCTCACCATCCTCATCATAACTGTTTGTTTTTTGAAGTCTCATTCATCAGAATGAATGAACCCAGGAGTAAATTTGAGACACTTATATGGTCCCGTTATTTAGAGGGTAGATTTGTTTCTAAAATGCACATAAGCATGGTAGCTATGGAATAGTGATAAAAAGACTTTAAACATAGATAGACCTGGGTTCAAGGCCATCTCTCCTGCTTGCTACTACTTGTATAACCTCAGACTAGTTGTTTAACTCTAGCAGCCTCAATTTCTCCATTAGTAAAATAGGGATTATGATATCTACCTTATAATGTGGTTGTGAGGATTAATTGAGATAATTAAAAGTACTTAGGACAGGGCTTAGTACACAAGTAAAAGCCCAATAAATACCGGTCTCCCTTGTATAGTGTTGGCAAGTAATTAACATTGACTTTTACAGAATAGATTTTTTTTCTTTTCAAGACTGAGACTCTGGGACCTATTTTCTAACAGTTGGAAAATTAGATTGTTAGAAGAAAGGAATTGCAAGGAGTCACCAGAAGAGCAGAAAGCAGGGAGAGACTTAAACTTAACATTAAAGGTTATTGAAATGTATAGAAGATATATACAAATGTATAGAAATGCTGATGAGATGGGCATTGGATTGTAAAGGAAAACAGAGGATCTACACAGAGAAGAGAGACCAGTAACAAATCTCTACCAACAGGTCTTTAGCTCTACCTAGTGTGGAGGAGGCTGGGAACAAAGACTGTCTTACACCTTTGTCTCCTTGGAACTGCCTCGCCCAGTGCTGTGCTCATGGCAGGTGCTCTGCTGTGACCGCCCTGGGAGGTGGCTCCTGCTCTGCACCTTCCTTAGGCACTTTTTTCAGTCCGGAATGGCTCTCTGGGTATAAGCTCTCAATAAAGTTCTCACCCATGTTGACCCCCACGTGAGCCCCAAGTGTGAAGAGTGACACTATATTCAGAGGCCAGTCTTGTCGCATTCCTAGCTACTTTCTTCACAGAGAAAGAAGGATTCATTGATCAATTTTAGTGTTACCCTGGAAGTACTGAGACTTATATACGGGAAAGATGTCCAGTGAACCACTTCACTTTAGTGATAAGAATTAAGGCCCAGAGAGGGTACGTGACTTGGCCAAGATCATAGAGCAATTATGTGGCAGAGCCAGTGTTCAGGTAGGTCATTTGCCTTAGGATCCGCCTAACTGCTTGGACCTTCACAATATTGATCAGCAGGTCTAAATACTGATGACAGGGATGCAGAATGAGGGCTTTGAGGCTCTGTAAGATCTCTGCTCTCCAACAAAGAGCACATTCGGAGGAGGATGCTTGTTTGTTCAGGAAAGTGGACTAATGAATTATAGAAGGATTTTCAACAAAGATTGGAACAAAAAGTGTTTCAGATAATTAAAACTAAATAGACTGTCTGGTTCCCTGGATAGCCTAATTTAGAAGAGAATTGTGGTGTCTCCGACACACTGACTAGACAGTAAATAAAGGCGACTGACTGAGGTTGCTCGGATGCCAATGCAATGAAACCTCCCAGCAACTGAATATGGATTAGAACAGCAGGTCAAGTGCCAACATATAACTACCCATCTAACCCACCCGCAAATAATAAATAACAGTCAACTTACCTGTTATCCCATTTCCTGAGCAGTCTATTTTATTTCTAAAGCCCGGGAAATGGCATGTATAGACTACTAGTGTATATCCCAAAAAAATCCTCCATGAGCACTATGGCTCTTAGGCTCAGGCAGCCAGCACTCCTGCCCTGGTCCCAGGGTTAGTGAGCTCTGCTCTGCCTCTCCTTGAGTCTGGGTGTTCCGCAAGGGATGAGGGATGCAAAGGCCAACTGATGTCTGCTTTGCTTCTCAAACTTTGCTATGTACCTGAATCACCTGGGAATCTTATGAAAATCCTTCAGATTCAGTAGATCTAGGGTGGGACCTGAGATTCTGAATTTCTAATAAGCTCCAGATGATGATAATGTTGCTGGTCCCCAGGCTACATTTTGGGTAGCAAGGTTCTAGACCTTGCTCCAGGTTAACACAGACCCGAGGATTTCCTGTCCAATGAGCTAGAGCCTATATCCAAGACCTATATGGGTCTCTGAGGACTGACTGCTACAGGTGTGCACACCCATGGCCTGAGGGGTAGCTAGGAGGTAGCTGTGTGGGTGTATGCGCTAGGAGGTAGTTGTGTGTATGTGTGTGCACACTCATGTGCGTGTATGGTGAGGTGGTGGGTGGGGGTGGGTTTGGAAGACAAAGCTTGGACCGTCAGGCTGGGAAACTACACAGGAGTATAAGGCCCCTCGTGGTGCAGGACTGAGATGGGGAGGAAAGAAAAGGGAGCCTCCATTTGTACTCTTGCTCCAAGTTAGGAGTGGGCCTGCTTATGGGTACCTCAGGAAAGATTTGGTTAAATTATTTTATTATTATTTTATCTCTGGACCTAAGCACAAAATGGACAGATTCCAGTTTTTCTTTTCCGTGTCACTATTGCAGTCTGAGAGAACACTTTTATTTCCCTTTCATTGTGCACACTAAATACTTGAAGCATGCCAACAGATTTTCAACAGGTTTTTTCATTGTGTTTTTGATCATTTTGATAATCCCTCCATTTTTCTAGCTGGCTAGTTAGTGCTGGTGCTAAAACGTGTCTTATGCTTACTGTTTGATGGAAATTGATAGTTTTGTTGTATCAATTCTTTGAACAAGAAGAAGCGTGTCGTTTGACATGACTTAAAGGATTCTGATGTTATCTCTGAAGATTTGATGGAAATGGCCAGTAATTGCCATTAGTTGCATTTTAAGTAATCCATTTTAAAGGATCAATATCATTAACCTTTTCTTCTTTCCTTTTTTTTAAAGACTTTATTTTTTAGAGCAGTTTCAGGTTTAAAACAAAATTGAGAGGGAGGTACAGAGATTTCCCATAACCCCATGACACCACACATGCACAGCCTCCCCATTATCCACGTCACTCACCAGAATGGCACATTTTTTACCAAGGATGAACCTACACTGACACATCATAATCACCTAAAGTCCATAGTTTACTTTAGGGTTCACTCTTGGTGTTGTACCGTCTATAGGTTTGGACAAATGTATAATGATATATATCCATCATTGTAATATCATACAGAATATTTTCACTGCCCTAAAAATCCCCTGTGCTCTGCCTGTGTATCTCCACGCCTGCAACCGCTGATCTTTATATTGTCTCCATAGTTCTGTCTTTTCCAGAACGTCATATAGTTGGAATCATACGGTATGTAGCCTTTTCAGATTGGTTTCTTTCACTTAGTAATATGCATTTAAGGTTCCTCCATGTCTTTTCATGGCTTGATAGCTTATTTCTTTTTTAGTGCTGAATAACATTCCATTGTCTGGATGTATCACAGTTTATTTGTCCACTCACCTACTGAAGGACACCTTGGTTGCTCTCCAAGTTTTGGCAATTATGAATAAAGCTGCTCTAAACATCTGTGTGTAGGTTTTTGTGTGGACATAAGTTTTCAGCTCCTTTGGGTAATTATCAAAGAGCACGATTGCTGGATTATACGATAAAAGTAAGTTTCTTATTCTCTTTTAAAGCTTGTAGAAAAGCTGACTTAGTAGATACGAGACAAGGATTAGTGGTTGAGACTGTAAACATTCTGTAAAGACAACATATGCAAAAGAGTGTTCCAAGCAAATCTAGCACCTGAGACCAGTGGCTATCCACTAGAATTTTGAATACCTTTCTTAGCAACACCTCTTGCCTGTCTCCTACTCTTCCTTGCTTGTGGTCTGCCAAAACGTGCAGCCAGCAGCTAACTCCAAAATTGCCAGTTTAATCAAAGAAGTGCCAGGTACGTGAAGCAACTCAATTCAGTAAAGCTAAGTTACCTTTATCTCCACCTCTTGATTTGGCCAGTGTGGCCCCGAATAGGTCTTTTAAAACTGTTTGGCAATATTACCTTGCCCAGATTTGAGTTATGCATTTTTTTTTTTATTCCTGTGAATTTAATGCTACTCATGTACACTGTTCTTTCGATAGGAATTATGAGTCACGATCAAAACTAAAGGCAGTAGTGGATTGTGGAGGAGTTGCTGCAGCCTTTGGCCACAGTGCATGCAAGGTCCGAATTTCCTCAACGCGATATGTGTATAACAAAGCGGGTGCTTGTGTTGGCAGCCCAGTCAGACCCTGTGGCAGTGGAAGTAGCACAAGCTGGTGGAAAGAGCACTGAGTGAAGCGTCAGGAGGCTTTGGCTGGAGTTCGGTCTGCCGTGAATAACACGACCTTGGGCAAGTCAAGCATTTTCCCCATTGACAGAAACAAAACTTCCCTCTCTTCTCAGGATTATTATTGAGATAAAATGAATAATAAGTCAGAGTGCCTTGGAAAAGTGAAAAACGGTGGAAAATATTAGTACTGTTCCCTTATCCATTCATTCAGCAAACATTCTACATGCCAGGCATGCCTCATCCCCGTTAGTACACCTAGATGACCCACGAGCTGGATCTATGTATTCTCAGTGAAGTGGAGAGATGAACCAACAAGCACTTCCTTACAGGGCAGCATGGCTGAGTGTTAGAGCTTCAGCAGCTGTGAAAGGCTGTTAGAGGAGAGAAACGGCCCTGGCTAACTCTGCCGAAGGGAGTTGTTGAATTCATCACAGAGATTGTGGGTTTTAATCTGGCTCTTGGAAAATGAGAAGTTTGCCAGACTGAGAGAGGGTGAAAGGGCATTCTAGGCAGAAGGAACAGCATGTTCAAAGGCATAGAGGTCTGAGTGTGCATAACATTATCGTCAAATTAAAATTAATCCAGTGGATATTCACTGAGTACCTGCTCTCCTCTAGGCACTGCTAAGAGCTGGGGAAACGGTGGATACAATGGCCTTAGTCCTTACCTACTGCTTTTGGATTTATTTGTTCATTGTATTAGTTTCCTATGGCTGCTGTAACAAATTACCACAAACTTGGTGGGTTAAAACAACACAAGTATATTATGGGGCTAGAGGTCAGAAGTCCTACAATCAAGGTGTCATCAGGGCTGCGTTCCTCTGCAGGCTCTAGGGGAGAATCTTCTTCCTTGCCTTTTCCATCGTCTAGAGGCTGCCCACATTCCTTGGCTCATGGCCCTTCCTTCATCTTCAAAGCCAGCAGTATAGCATCTTCAAATCTCTCTCTCTCTCTGACGCTGACCCTCCTGCCTTCTTCTAAGGACCCTTGTGATTACATTGGGTCCACTCAGATAATCCAGAATAATCTCCCTATCTCAAGATCCTTAACTTAATCACATCTGAAAAATCGCTTTTGCCACATAGTCACAGGTTCCAGGGATCAGGGGACATCTTTCCAGGGGCTATTATTCAGCCTACCACCTTCATTCAGCAAATATTTTGTAGTTTCCAACTGTTTGGCTTTAGACTAAGGTCGATGAGCTTCTTGCCTTCACAGACTTACATACACATATGAGTGTATTGGATCATTGAGCAATTGTATTCATTTGCATCCTAGGCACTAGACAGATTAAAAAAAGAAGTGTTTCACACTCAATTACACCCCAAACTGATATCCTGCTCTTCTTCCCTCCCCAGATTTGTTTCATCTCAGTTGATCCTTCTAGTTGCTTAAACCAAATGCTTGAAGTTATGCATGAGTCCCTTCTTTCTTCCATACTCCACATCAATCTGTCAGGAAATCCTGGTTGTTCTACCTTCTAAATATATCCAGAATCCAACCACTTCTCACCACCAACACCAGTTCTACCCAGGATCAAACCACTGTCTGGATTACTGCAAGAGCCTTCTTTTGCTCTATTTACATCCTGCCTGCTACATTTTATTCTCAACATAGCAAACATAAGGATCCTCTGAAAATGAAAGTCAGATCATGTCATTTTAAATAGAAACCATTTCTTTCAGAGTAAAAGCAGGATTCTCCAGGCATTGCTCCTGCTTACGCATTGCACTGGCTATGTCCTAGGCCTGGAACCTTCTTTCCCTGGGTTTGCATGTCATTCCCTCACCTCTATCATGTCTTTGTTCAAATGTCCCCTTTTAATCAGGCTAACCTGGTCAACCTTATATTAAAATTGCAACTGTCCACCCATTACTTCTGATTCCCCTTAACTTGCTACAGTTTTTCATTTTCTATAGTACTTATCACCTTTTAAATACTACGTAATTTGCTTATTTAATGTTTCCCTGTGAAAGAAATTTAAGCTTCACAAGACCAAGAGATTTTGCATCCCAAGCACATAGTACCCAGTGCACATTAGGTTCCTAGTAAATATTTGTTTGAATGGATAAAAGAAAAAAGTCACTGTGTATGCCATCGAGGAACTTATCTGTGTGAGGAAACATGATGGGTACCTCTGAAACAATTATGCACCATCTTGGATTGTTTGCAATTTAGATATTGTACCATCTCCAGTTGGAAGAGTCATAAGGTCTGCAATGAGGGGAAGTAAAATGAACTCAGGTCTTTCTTCTGTGTGGGAAATGTGTGTTTGAAAAATAAACATCGGGCTTAAAAGGAGCCTCCTTCACCTCGACTCCCTAGTCTTGTTTTGCAATTCAAAATTAAGAAAAATTAAATGTCGTTAATTGAGCACCTATAACATAATGCATATTTCACTAGGCCCTCTGAACAAAACAAAGCTTGCATGGAGCCACCAAGTTTCCTCTTTATAGTTTGGAGAACTGGGCCACTTGATAATCCTTGGAACCCCTTTTCAAAAAAAGAAGAAAATAAAATTTTAGGTCAAAATGGCATGTCAAAATTCCAATTTCTCTTCTTACCTTTGGTCTTTGCCAAGAATTACTGTAAAAGGGAATAAGAAGGATAGCATGTATTCTGCCAGCCTGTCAAGAAATGTCTAGTCTTCTCTTCTGCCAATCAAAAAAGAACTGAAAAATGGGTGTCAATGAAGTGAGATGGATGAGAAAGAGTACGAAAAATTTCAACATCTGAAAGGAAAGGAGTTCTATACTATTTTAAACATGCTTATTGAAGACCATATAAAACTATTTACATTGATAATCAAGGAAAGTTTCTGTAAAAGCTATTATTTTGGGTGTATTGCAGATCTACCTACAGAGGGGTGACCCTGTCTCTTGAGCCTGTCATGGTGCGTGATGATCAGACTGCTTGGTTCTGTTTCCCTTTTCATTTCTTTTGCTCTCTCCCCTCCTCTGTCTTCCTTCTATCCAAGGATCTCAACATCTTTTGATCTGCAGCCTTTGTGAGTTTGTTGGCAAGAATAGCCTTTTCACAAGCCAAAAGGTCACATGTGCCAAGCCCTGGTTCTCTACCCTTAGGACAGCAGGTTGGGCCACATGCTTTTCCTCTTCATTAGGACATTAAAATATGTGTCATGGAGAAGCAAAGAGGTCAGAAGTGCAAGCATTTATATACTTTTATTAATATATTTAAGCAGAACTGATGCAGGCTATTTAATCAATTAATTTTTATTATTCTAGCTATATTAGCCAGAAATATATTTAAAGGCCACTTTTCCTTTTTTCAACTGTGCATAGAAAAACTGTGAATGGCTTTTTATATGTATAATAGCATGGAGCTATTACTGATGTCAGCAAGATACGTATAGATTTTATATCTTTTCTTTCTATTTCAGTGAAGCTTTAGAATGTTTTTCTTTTTGCTTTATCTTGTCCTTCCTCTGGTTGTAGCCATCCATCACAAAGCCCATTTGTCATTAATGACCTATGACCCCTTTTTATTAGACATACTTATGAAGGTCATGGATCTTAGCTCAGTGGTAAAGGAGACATATCATTTTCTTAATTTGCAGGTTGTGAAACCACAGGGAAATCTTAAAATTTGATTGATGATTAATCACTCAAATAAAATGAGATATAGCAGTAAAATAGTTACGAACAATAGGTCTAGAGCAAGATCAGATTAACTGTGTTTTCTAGGATTTCTCAGGCTTGTTTATTTTAAAAATAATTACTTTCATTGCCAGCTAATAATTTCTTTCTAGGCAAAGAATTGGCAAGCTCTAGTGTTAGTGGCCATCTCTTGCTGTTGAGAAAGGATTTCAAGGTTCTCTCTTTTTTGGAAATGCTTATATAGCTGCAGAGAATATGGTAGAGTTCAGATAGTTTGAGTAAAGTGAGCATGGTAATTGTAAATAAAGTTTTCTCTTTCTCTCAAAGGTAAAATTGGTGGTAGTTATAATGAGTAATTCTCATTAAAATCTCTTTCCAACCAGTGAAATTGCCCTGAAGAACAAAATCAGTTCATACCTCAAGAACTTGATTTAGAATTGAAATCTTCGGCCAAACAATAATTAACTTTCACAAATATTTACTGAACGCTTGTTATGTGCTAGGCACATTTGTAAAGTAAGTTACTTTACAATTTGCTTTCATGTGTATTTGCTCCTTATTATTCTCAATTGATCACATTTGATCCTCGTAACAGTCTCAAGCAATGGGGTAAACAATATTATCCCAACTTGACAGATGAGAGAGTAAATTAAAACCATGAGCTTGCCAAGGCCAGATAGTGGCTAGGTACAGAACAAGACAAGAAGCCAGTTCTTCTGGCTTCCTGTCCTGTGCCTCTCCCAGTTTTTTTTGCTGCATTCCTTTTCCCACCAGTTAGCATCTGCTGCTCAAGTGAGTGAACCAAACCAGTAGTTCTCAAAGAGTGGTTGTGGGACCAGCACCATCAGCGTCATCTGGTGACTTGTTAGACATGCAAATTCTCCAGCCCCACCTCAGACCTTCTGACTTAGAAACTCTGGGAGTGGGGTCCAGCCATATGTGCTAAACAAACTCTCTAGGTGTTTCTGCTGCACACTCAAATTTGAGAACTACTGAACTCAAGAACACATTTGTCAGTAAAACCGTGCATGAAGCAGTTTATCTATTATTTATTTATTAAAGCTGCCTTGCAGGAGGCACAAGAAGCGTTTGCCTTCTAGGAACTCATCTAGTTGAGGAGGACTGGCTCACCTGAAACAAGTGAATGCACCTGCATTGTTAATTAAGTGCTAGGTCATGGGGTAGAGCTGAAGATGCTGTAGGTCTTCAGGGAAGGGAGCAATCCCTGGAGGTGGTAATGATTGGAGAATGCTTCCTGGAAGAAAAAGAAATATAGATGGGCCTGGAGGTGCCCTAGGATTGGAGTGAGGAGGCTAGAGAGTGGGAATTCCAGAAGAAGGGCAAGTTTGTGAAACAGTAAGGAATATTGGCTTGAGTAGAGTGGAGCTTTTGTTCTAGGACTGTAAAGAAGTAGATTCAATGAGTAAAGTGGACCAAATTGTGATCAACTTCTTTAGTCAACAGTTGGTATAGTACTAGACAACGGGGAGCAGTAGATAACTGAGACCATGAAAGCATTGTTTACAACTTATACAACTGCCGTGTATAAGCAGGATCCACATAGAATTTGAACATCCCACAATGCTTTGCAGATGTGTGCCCTCTCCCGCTATAAATATTTGTGGGTTTTGAAATAAAGTCTGATTTTACAGATATTTTTAAAACAACAAATAATACATAAGTATTTATTTTGAGTAAGGGCAATAATTACATATTTTGATTGCTTAATGAAATAAGCTTGTGCGCCTTTTGTTCAGACAAAATGACAGGCGGTCTTAATCTGCTGATGGGAAAAGAAGTCAGAGCCTCCACTGATCAACATAGCTGGTATTGCACCCCTCCATGGGCCTTCTTGTTTTATAGGTAGAGGGGCTTCAGCCCTACTCTGAATGACACTTCTGCTCAGAGAAAGAAAAATGGTGCAGACTTCATCTGCTCAGAATAGAATGGCCTTCCCATATGAGCACCATCCAGTTGAGAGCTTTATCAACTCTGAAGGCATTTGGTTAAATATTTATTTTATATAATTAAAATAAAGGGGGAAAAAGTGTCAAGTGCTCACTCTGTTTAAGCCTTGTGCCTAAGGCATAGCAATGACAAAAGTATGTTCCCATGTCCACCAGTAGTGTCTAGAGTCTTGGGGGAGACAGGTGCACAGATATTCATAAGAAAATATAAAATGGGAAATATTTATGTAGCTTCAGCTTATAAGTGAACATAAAATTGGGAATGTAACCACTTTCTGCTTAATGTCTAGCTCTGGTGACAGAGAGGTACCTGTGTTTTTAGCTAGACAGACATAATCAGCTGTGCTTCAGAGCCACCTGGAGTCATCTGCCATACCCCCTTGAAGATTTGAATTCACTCTTTAAAATAATTAACACATTAGTGCCATCTTTGTGTGGTAGACCACTTAACATTTTCATCATAAAGAAGACAGTTGAGGCCACCTGGTCTAGATCCTAAAGAAAACTCGGCGCAGTAGTCACTCAGAGAACTCAGAGCTTTGCTTCCTCACTCCTGCGGGGCTGTGGAGGCTTCCCTTCGTGACTGCATTCCTCCCTGAGGTCTGGTCTGCGCTCCACCCATTTCCGTTCAGGATGTGCCTAGACAGTGTACCGTGTCAGAGGTTTATTTACCTGTTGTGGCGGTGAGGACGACACATGATTGGCCAGCACGGTCAGTGGAACCAGACAGGCTGATGTGACAGTTCTGTGTATTTGGGTGGCTACCATTTTGTATTTTATTTTATATCCTCGAATTTTGATCTGATTATTAGGGGAAAGGTGTAGTTTTTAAATCTATCTGAGACCTATGAAATCTGGGGCAATTGCCTGAGGCAGCCAAGTTGCTGTGATATATTTCCATATCTTGACAGACTCACTTAATAGATTGTAAGGATAATAAACACACAATAAGTTTATAACCCAAAAACCTCCCGAACCACCACAAATAAAACCCAGTGATTTAAAACACTGCACATGTGTCACCTCTTCCAGAGTTAGAGTCCCACTTTGCAGAGTCCTAGGAGAGGAATTTCAGGGTTTAGAGTTATGCAGGGGTCTCAATCCTCGTATGCATAGAGAAAAACTAATCAGAGATGGATTTGGAAAGATATGTGAAATAAACATTGGGAAAATAAAACTTTATCTTTTAATGTTTCACTTCTCTGAGTTATTCTCTATCATATACATCATATTTTCTTATAATCTTACTAATATCTAGTAGAGTGGTTCTTAACGTTTTAGGTCATGATCATTTTTAGAATCTAGTGAAAGCTATGAACCTTCACCCCAGAAAATTGTTCATGTAAACATCTTTACAAAAAATTTCCATGAAACTTGGGGAATTCATAGACTTTGTCAAACTCTAATATTTTTAAAGCATTCATTGAATGTAATGAATTAACTTATCATCTATGCACTAGCTATGGACCATCCTTGAGAGAACTGAGAAAATAATCATGCAAATCATTTTCTGTAGAGCTTAATTCTCTCAGAATTAAGTGGAACCCTGATTGAGAAGGGCTGTGGGTGAAACAACAAAAACCCTAATGTAGTATATATGCTAAATTTATAGTCATCCTACTGCTCAAAATAATATACAAGTTTGAGGTTTAATATTTATACACATTTCAAAGAAGGATCAATTTCCAGAATGTTCTTTTCCCTGATATTTTCATGTTAGAATAAATCATGTTCAATTTCACTGAAATGACTATTTACTTTGGCACCTTTGAGAACCATTGCACACTAGCTATAGATAATACTACCCTACATTCAATTTTTAAAATCCTGAATAATAGTGTAAACCCTACTGACAAAAGCTAAGAAGTTTGAAAATGATGTGTTTCAACGTGCTATATAAAGGGCCCCTTTTTGCTTCCACACATCTTTGTTTTCTTGCCTGACAGGCTGCACATCCCTTTATTCAAGTGATTACGAGTGACACGCTGTAATTGTCAGTTTGAGATGCCAACTGTGTGTCTGACTGACTTCATTCTCTCCAGGGCTTCTAGGAAGCCACAGCACAGGCAGTTTTTCCAGTACTTCATCTTTCCCAGTGGACAGAATGGCTGCCATCTCGGTTATTTTGCAGGAAAGGCCATGTGGGGCTCAAGTGGCAATTTCTAGCTCATTCTCTTCTCACTGACTCTCTTTGATGCTCCATTCCTGGTAGGAAATGTAATATGCCCTTACCTGGGTCAGTCAACACTGGGCTAAACTGGGGCCCTAAGATCTGTGACTGTGAAGGGGTGATGATTCTATTGTTTCATATGAGTGCATGAATCCAAGGCTGATGGGCTTACAGAAGTGGAGACTGATAATCAGAACAACTGCCCTGGGGCATGTTTTGGGTATGTGTGGTGGCTGCTGTCCTCTTGGAAAGGAGGGAGATGCATGTGAAGAAGAGGTGGTGACAGCAATAGATTAGATGTGAGACTTGTCACTCTGTTTAGTAGGGGAAAACTTGAAGATCAACTTCCAGGAAGGGGATTTCTTCAATGTCAACGTGTATCAATTATTTGGCTTCCCTGGAGCTAAGTGTATTCATTCCATGGTATTTCCCACCCTTGCCTGGTTAGAGAAGGGAGCTCCAGCCCTCCCACAACCCCTGTTCTTTATCACTGACATCCTGGTGATGACCCTGGGTGACAGAGAAAAGGTTAAATTCTGTTTTAGAAGACCACGAAGCATGACGTGTTTTAGCAAGATTTCCACCAAAAATAAGTTTCAGAGCTTAAAGTGAAAATCTGTTATCTGGAATATTGACTTATGTAATGGTTAAGGTGCCGTTAGATTTTGTTTTGGAGCCTCATTTATCTAAACGTTCATGTTCTCACTTCTGAAGTTCCCTTTTAAAGCAAGCTCCAAGCCTGTAGTCACGTTTGAAATTACCTTTTATCTTTACCACATCATTCGCTCATAATTTCTTCATTTCTATGTCTTTATATTCTTCTTTCCTGTCTGACTCTGGTGATTTTTCCCCACTTTTGTCAAGAGCTCCCTGCTGAGGGCTCTCGCCTCAGCCTTCCACCCTCCCTATTCCACCTCGATTTTTTTTCTCCCTTTCTCTTCCTTCTTACCTTTCATCTTATGCTTTCATTCTCTTCCCTCTCTGACTCACTATAAATTCCTTTCTCCCCTCAGCTACCTCTGCCCTTCGTATTACTTATGTATGTAATTATTTCATACATATAAAAAGATAAGAAATGATAGAATGAGCATCACCATCCTCTCTGCCCAGCTTAAGAAGCAGAACATCACCAATTTGGTTGAATTCCTATCCCGGACCACATCCCCCGCACCTCTGCCCAGAGGTAACCACAGTCTTATATTTTATTTCACATCCTATTCCAATTGCCTGGGGCAGGAGGAAGCCTGCCAGTCCCCAGCCTCAGCCTTTCCAAGGGCATCTTCTCTTGGCTGCTGGAGGCCGAGCCTGGGGGTGGGGAAAAGGGGGCTGAAATTAGAGGACCAGCCCACTTCAGCCAGTGTCGGGGGAGGGCTGGGGCAGGTGGGAGAGGGTAGCTCTTTGACGACAGAATGTGGCTGAATTGCTCCCCCTTTGAGAGTCATGTTTTTATTTAGATGATCTTTCCTGACCTCTTTGACATGTTTGAATAAGATAATGTTACCTGTTCAATGAACTTTTAGTAAGTACCTTCTTGATGATCGGCACTGTGTGTGAAAGGATCTTATTTATGGGGCTGTAATTTCACTTCTGTCCTCGTTTCCCTATTGCCCTTGTCTCTTGGATAGAGAAGCTCTGTTATATTTTAAAATGCATTTTTATGTCAAGAATTCTATATCTTTCAGCTTAAGTATGTTTGTGTCAAAGCTGAGTAATGTGCATCATATGCTCTGCTTTGCAGTATGTTTGAAATATTTCACATACGAAAAAGAGCCTGGGCCAGAGGGAGGCATACAGACCTGGGCCAGACCCCAGTCAGCTGCTTACTGGTCAGGTGGCCTTAAGCAAAATTACTAGGTTCTCTCAGCTCTGGTTTTTTTTAATATGTAAAAATGGAGGCAATGGTAGTACCACCTCTCAAAGCTGTGTATGAAATGGAATAATGCATGTCAAGTGCTTACTGCAGTGCCTGGCATACAGCACTAAATGAACGGTAGCTATAGGAACACAGGATTTTGAGTTTATAATATGAAGTTGAGATATTTATTTGAAGCACTTATCTTAGGATGGAACATAAGGTTTGAAGGCTGTGTGGTTGGTATTGCAGCTCAGGAAATGGAGGTGTCGGAGAAGGGAGAAACATTCTCTGAACCTACAGGCATAGAAAAAACATTCTTCCGACCTAAGAACTTGTGAAGGGGCCCCTGGAGGAGGCTTTATCAATGAAATGTCATGTTGCAAAGGAGGTTACAAGCCCCACTTCCCAGAAGCCTGTTCTTACTGCTAGTCCACTCTGTATGGAATAAACATACCTCCAGTTTTCTATGGAGGGGCTGCTGCCATTCTGTCTGTCAGATCTTTTTCTTCCTGTTAGATGGAATGTGGTTAAATGTCATTAATCTCCACAGGGCAGGTCAGAAGGCTCTGTAAACTCTTAAGATCTTAACAGTAGCTAAAACCACAGAGTTCTCAAAATAAGCTGTGCAGATTGATCAGAAAGCAAGATGGTGGAAGAGTGAAATGATTTACTCTGTCAGTGGTTAGTAGCCCATTGATTTTCCTTGAGTTGTGGATTGAATCGCTTCAGTTCCCAATCTGGTACAGTGGGAACGCTACCCAACTCTTTATTAAAAAAAAAAAAAAAAGAATTGGGATTATATTATATATTAATTTGGTGTTCTGCTTTTTTTCTTCACATAATTTTATAAAATGTCATTTATATAAAATGACAGTAGTAATGATAATTCTAACTTCTACTTCATGATGATGATTTCCATTTACAAAACTCTCACATTTTTTTCTCAGTTCATCTTCAGAAAACCTGGTATTTATAGGTTTTAATTACATTTCTCATTAAGAGAGACTTGTTTTTTCTAATAAATTCCATAAATGTGTTCTTTATATACTAATTATGCAGTATCTGTGAAGGATTTAAAATTCACCAGGCAAATAATGGTAAAATTGTTTTTTACATATTTTCTTGCTTCTCAATGCTGTTACAGAGATGGAAACATTCTCACTGGAAAGAATTGACGTGTTTTGTTGTCGGTTGATAAATACTTGCTCACAACTTTGGAAATTCTATCACAAAGTTTAATAATATTTATTTTTGAACCCTTTAAAAATTAACATTTGTGTATTATGAATAAAATCGCAATGGACTATGTTATGGAATACTTACAAATATTTGAATATATGACTGAAACACATTAACATTAATAAATGGCATATGATATTGTAGGCAATACCTTTGTATGACATGTCAAAGATGACTTTCTGAAAATTAAACCAGAGCGTGCGAATATCTAGCTCACACTAATTTCTCTCATAATGTTTTGGCTTATTCCACTCCAACATAAGATTATGATTATTTTATGTTGTTGAACACACACACACACACACACACACATACGATCTTGTTTTCCCAGCACCCACCATAATATTGGACTCATGGTAATGGCCTAATGAATCCTTCTTCACTGTCTGTGTAGTGTTGCTCTTCTGTATGTGCTATTTTGGGGGGGGGGGTGGAGTTAGGTCTTTGCTTCAGACAGTTGTGGTTTTCATTAACCCTTGGCTAACAGGCACTTTTCTTTTACCACCATGCTCTTATTTTATCAAGGAGATATTTACCATGAGTAGTTTCTTCCCATTCTGTCCCCCCAACACACTCCCCTTTCCCTCTCTTTCTCTTTCTCTCTCTCTCTCTCACACACACACACACACGCGCACACACACACACACACACACACACACAGTTCTGAAGGATGCTTTCTCGGAGAGCTGAGACAGTATCATGTAGAGGACAGAATATGAGACTGTGGATGTGGCAATGTCTAGGTTATCCGGGTATTTATTGGGTTTCTTCTCTGGGCTGTGGGAGATTCAGTGAGACCAAAGAAAGGAGACTAATGAAGTAGTTGGGGAGAGGAAAAATGGATACCTTAAAAAGTCAAGTCACAATATAAATTCACACAGAAGAAGTGTAAAATGAGTAGTCAGGCCGTAGGTACTACTGGAGGTGGGAAATGTTTTGTGACCTGGGGAATTGTTCTCATTTCCTTCTATATAGCTGAGAAACTCCTCCTCCTTTATAGGACTCCAGGATTCCCTTAAAATATGTGGCCACAAGAAAGGTGGCTAAGAATTTATTTGTATACTTATATACTTTAAAAATCAGCAATTCATATATTGCTAAGAGCTTTGCATTCATTCAAACTACATGGATTGTTTCTTCTTTTAGCAAAGTATTGCTCACTATTTGGGAATGGGGATCTTCTCCGAAGTTGAAATGCACAAGGGAGATGCTCACAAGTCATTATCTGCAAAGATTATTTTGTGTGTGTTCAAAAAGCAGAATCTCTGTAGTAATATCTACTGAAGTAGGTATTTTTAATGATTGATGGAGGAAGTAAATATTGACTAAGGCCAAAGAAAGATAAGATCAATACATTTTAAGCCACTTCTATTATTTTCCCCAGGTTCCTCAATCTTGCACAGACGTTATAAAAGTATATACCTTTTGTAGATGCAAGTGCCTGCAAATTAAAATTATATATACGTATGAAATTAAAGTATTGTATAAATACTTAAATATCAGACTTCCTGATTTGTTACTGAGTAAGTGGAAGATGGTTCTGTCATACATAAAAATGGAAAAGGAAGTGAAGTTCATTCACTGGTCCCAACTTCTCTTTCTTGACTCTTTTCTCTGTGTTACTCCTGGAGGGACTTAATGCCCACTGGACACTCCCATCCCAATACCAAAACCTGTTCTCAAGAAAGGATCCAACTTTAATCCATTAGCACAAAGTTAAATCATTATTTTCCTGCCCTGTTTTAAGCTATGTCTGTAGGTTTGGCATGAAAAGTTTTTGTCTCGTCCAGAGGAATCTTCATGTTGACGTGAGAGTGGAGACATGTAAGTTTCCTGGGGGGAAACCGGTGTGTTTGAGATGAGATCAGAGCACCTTGGTGAGTTCTCACTTCATGTCTCAGGCGTGTCTTATTTGTCACAATCACATTTAATATATATCTCAGGAATACCCTTCCAAACTCACAGAAAGAGAGGTTGACTGCTGAGTGAGCTTAGATGGGAAGAGCAACATTTGATAGACATGCAGTTTGGTTTTATTTTATTTTGTTTGGATTTTGAGCATGAAAATCTAAAATCTCTTGCAAGTAGGTGAACAAGCAAATAGTAGGTAGAATTATAAATAATGTAAATCATATATCTTTCTTGAAATATGCTAAGAGGAGGAGGATGTATAAGAGAAAATTGTGAATGTGAGCTGTGCAAGATTACGAAGAGAAGAAGCTAATTGGAGATTATCTGAAAATAAAGTGACTGCAGTCCTCCCTGGGGAAATCAGCTGCCAGATGAGAAGCATGTTGTGAGAACACAATGACTAACGTTATCTTTTAAGAACAGTTATGGGGACGACAGCTGTTCTTTTACTTAAATAAAAAAAAAAATGAACTGATGAATTGGAGAGAGATGAAAGGAAAATCCATATGATAAGCACTAACCAGGGTAGACACACTGCAGTTTTTTCGGTGAAACTAATTAAACATCCCTATATCCTATTAGAGCCTCTCATTATCAAAAGGACTGAGAGAGATTTTTAGAGGTTATGGGTAGGAAAGAATCACTCCTGAAAAACTCTCAAAGTAACTTTTAAAATTCAAAGCAGAATTTTAAAACTGATTTTTGTTTGCCACTGAGTTGGTGGAAAGTATTTGTGTCACAATCAAGCCACTGTACTGATGGTCAAATAAATTTTCATATTGGAAAATAAGCTAGAAAAATCCTACATGATTCTATAAAAATGTCCATATAAAAATATGAAATCATATTAATGTTTTTAATCAATCAAATTAAGTATTGGCTTTGATCATAACTTGAAAATGAGGATGGTAGTATACTTTCTAAGTGCTTAGGAGTTTAGTAAGTGTTTGCACAAGGGTGAATGTATATACCAGATATGCACTAGATAAAAATCTCCCCTCCCAGCCAGTGTGGTCAGGCCAACGCAGCTTTCATGGCTCAAGCTGTGGTGCTGACCACTTCAAGATGGAGCACCACCACGTGTGCCATATGTTATCACACTCTTTACTAAAACTCTCGTCCTAGAAGCACACCAGCCATTGGTGTCTCCAGAGAAACTCATCTGCATGTGTTTGGCGAGTGGGCTCATCTTTCTTCTTAAAATATGCTTTGGTAGTACTTCATGGAAGCACAGAAATCTTTTGTGTGGTGAGAAAAATCTCTGTTTCAGAAATATAAGTCAGCAAGTCCTCTTGCCCTGGCCTTGAATTTTGGGGAAGACCAAGGAAGTGCAGATGGGTGGTACCACAGCTCTCAAGGAAGTGGGTGACCGCACCTCTCCCAGTCACCTGAAAGTTGTTTCCTGTTCACAGGAGTAGCATCTATGGATTTGGCTTCCAGCGGGCCAGGCTTTTATTTCTCTGCTCAAGTCGGTTTGGAGCCCATTGGCCCACTGTTAGTGACAGCAGCTTTTGGTGCTAAAAGGCTGTGGTTGCAGTTTGGCGTGAGACATTGAGAATTGCTGCCCACTCTGTGTACCCGTTGTTGGAAAGTCACTTTGCCTGAAGGGCTGCTGTAATATCAGAAAGGTGAGCAAGGAGTGGCTGTCAGCTAGTGGTGTTTAAGCAGGTTCATACAGAAGTGTCACCTCTGTAACTTGTAAAAGAAGAGGAAAAAAAAGAAAAGAGTCATCTGCCTGGTGCCCAGAGGTTTGGGGTTTGAGGTCTGGATGTCTGAGTAAAAAGAAAAAAAATTCTATAGGTAATTGTGTCGTGAACTCCCAATTGAATTGCTAGAATATTTACCTCAGTTACCAGAGAATTTTTTCTTTTCTCCATAGCAATTATAATAGGCTACTGTTGACTGTTATCTTAAAGTCTCCTTAGACGCGCCAGCATCATTGGATCAAATTGTGGGAAGCATGTTGTGTGGCAAAAGCAGAGAATCACGAGGCATTCAGTCAATTACTCTTTAAGGGGAGATAGGAAACATTGAAATAAAGGGCCAATGACAACAATAGCAACACTTGAAAAGTGAAGTCCGCAAACTAGGGATCTTCTCTGGAGGATGTGTGTTGGTAATGTTGTCAGTTAGAAGAGGAGAGAAGTTAAGAGCATGGAGCTGAAATGGGAGGGGGCTGTCATAAAGCACAGCCTCTTTCAAGAGTTCATAAAAGTAGGTGCTGTTTGATAGCAGGGCTAGTAAGACTTGTGAGGAACCTCCCTTAATTATGAATGGCGAGCGTAATTAATAGGATGTGTGAACTGCTCTGCGGTGGCTGAAATTTCATTCAAGTTTCCTTTCCCTTTACTGGTTTCATTCTGTTTAGTTGGAGGAGGTCCCAGGCCTTCAACTACAGGGACATGAAATTCAAATCTTGAAAAGCATATAAAAACCCAAGATTTTCCTTGGGGTATTAATCTGTCTGGTTAAGAAAGACTTTTTTTATAGTTAATTGTTTCTTTCCCAAAGAGGTAGGCCAATTAGATATAAAATGAAAGAAAAAAAATCCCTACATGATTGCCTTCTGGCCAGAACGTGTGACCTGCTGCCATAGAAACATCTCTCTGATCAGAGAGATGATGACAAAGCATAGTTCTGATAAAGCAGGTTTCTTTGCCACACACCTAACGTTTCTTTTTTTTCCCCCTGAGGCAATTCCATCCAGCATTGTCAACCATGTCAGTTTAACTGGAATGTCTCAAAACATCTGTAAAATACTGATTAAAATAGACACTATGGTACTATAAAAGAAATGAGCTGTCTTTTCCGTGTCTCTATCTTATTCCTAGAATTGCATTTGCAGTTTTATTTAAAGCAGAAACGTTATTTAAATCTCCTGTAGCGATCCTTGCTAGATGCAGATGAATATCTTGGTCATGCTGGTGTAGAGGGATGGGTTCATGTGAGATGCTGGCCCCATTCTGTGATGGAAGAGTCATTCTTCTGGGGTGTGAACATAAATGAACTGTTTCTGAAATGTCTGTCGTATCTCTCAGAGGAAAAAGAAACTCCATGGCAGAGAAGGCGACTATGAAAAACACTCAAGGGTAAGAAGAACCACAGAAGAGAAACCGCCTGGAAACCGCAGAGCCCTCTCATCTCCTTTTTACAGGCAGAAATTGGGATGTGGGACAACCACTTAGTTAAGAAGCGTTTATTATCTCTTGTATCATGTTTCTCACTGCATCATGCTTCTTAGGTCCAAGTCTCTTTTTCAGGGTTAGGGAGTCATTAAATAATATTCCTGCCCTCCAGCCACCCCCCAAGTGAGCACCAATTGAGAAAGATGACACAAAAACCAGAAAGACGGAGAAAGAGAAATGCCAGCTTTATTACAGTTAAAGCTGATTGGAGACTTGGTTAGGTGTGCGACCATAAAGGGCTTCCTGGTTCTTCTCCCTCCTTCAGATACCCTCACCCTCCCGGTCCCACTGCAGGCAGAGCCTGTCCAGGAAAGCCACCCTCTTTGTCTGCTGGGAGATCCAGAAAGGGGCCAGAAGACTCCGGGCCAAGAAGATCAGTTTCTTCTCCCAAACTCTCCATGCTGATGACTCAGACAGGGAGAGAAGCTGGAGAGGTTATAAAGATAAAGGGAAAGAGTATTTCATCTCTTCTATGGGAATATGCAGAGTGGGGAATGTCCTTCACCCCCAAAACCCCTTGCTGTGCTGCCACAGCCCTCTGCTATGAGCCCTGGACTTGTCCAGCTGCTCCCCACCAAGCCCCTCTGCTTGGGCGAGACAGTTCTCCTTAGGGTTCTCCTCCCTTTCTCCACAGCACACCCTTTCTCTACAGCATCACCCGTGATACAGCCGCGCTGTCTTCACTAGGGTGACTCTTCTCCAGGGAACACCCTCCCAACATGCCCTTCTCCCTCCTCCCTGGCAATCAGCTGTGGGTGACAGCTGATGGTTTTCCTTTTCTCTGTGAATACCTTTTGTATTTATTGTACGCCCTATACAAAGAGTACTATGAGATAGTTCCCATTTTCTAAACCTCTGAGAATTTATCCCTTTATTGCGTTCATTCTGGTTTCTCCCATCCTTCATTTTGTCTTTTTCACTTGTTGTTACATGTGCAGAAGTCTTGCCTCCCCAATTAGATTGTAAGGTTGCTGTGGACAGGACTGGTTTCTTCTGTCTGTCCTTCGTACCCCTCCCCAGGGCTAGTCTAATGTATAGCGCAGTGTTTATGTAGAGAGTAGGTGTGTCTTAGCTTGGGTTCTCTAGAAAACAGAGTCTGAGGCAAAACTTACATAGGAAGGCTTTATGAGGAGGTGCAATTCCAGAACAGCAATAGTGAGGGGATAGGGGGAGCAAGACAAATACAAGATAACACGTTGTCAGGCTGCCCACAGCAGTGTCAAGGAAACACAGTTAGTTGCTCTGTGACATACACTGTCTTGCAGACAGGGACGTACTGTACCTCACCACGGTCTGTCACGGGGAGGAAAGGCAAGGAGTTGATCTTCCAGCTGCTTCTTGTCTCCTGTCTCTCATTGGCCAAGGTCACCCCATTGGGTGTTAAGTCCCTGTTTCCAGGCTGTGTTACCCAGCCCCTCTTGTCAGCCTGTGGGGAAGCCAGATCCTACACCCCACAGCCTGGAGCCTCAAGAGAATCCTGAAGTGGTGGGAGGAGCCAGAGCCTCCACGATCCCAGTTACGGAGGACCAGGGTGCCAGAGCTGCTGTAGCTCCTGCACAGAGCTCACGACAGAGGCTGAGCCAGAGCTATTACCCCTGGGAGACGGAGACCCTGGTGGTGTTGGGAGACAAGGTGGCAGTGGAGGCAGGGACATTACATTTACATGGAGCAAGCAGCCAGAGGAACAGTGTGGGGAGGGGCAGAAAAATCTGGAAAAGCACATAAATTGTGTCCAATACAGTACCCAATACATACATATTCACTGAATAACTAAATATAATAAATGTTTAATACATCTTTATTCACTTTTGTTGGTTAATTGCTTCCTGTGTTTCTACCTTACTGGTGATTATTGGGAGATACAAAGGGAGATTTAAGAGTCAACACAAGCTAAATACATAAGTGATGAAGAGTAGAGAAAGAATTAAAATATGTGAGATTAAGGGAATTAATCCAGGAAGTCTTCCTGGAGGAGGTGTTTTGAGTTGTCTTTTGAAGGCCATAATGGTAAGGATTTATAAAGAGGAAGGAGTTGTCTGCAAAGGTCTCTTGGAATCTTAGAATCTGAGCAAAGTGCCAGGTTTGGGAGCAGATTTTAGACATCTGCTATGATAGTGTAGCTTCATCATTTTTTAAAAAATGTGACAACAGTCTAGAAAATTGCTGTTTATACTTTGACTTATAATCCAAACTTTGGCAAAACCCAAAGATGTTTTTTGCCCTTGAAACTGGAAAAATTAAAATTGATGGTAACCAGTGTTGATAAAGAGATGGAGAAACAGTTTTCTTGTACATTCTTATAAGTGTGTAAATAATCACAGCCTTTTTGGAGGTCAGTTTGATATTTTTTAATCAAAATTTGGAGTACAAATAAATTATTGACCCAGAAATTCCATTTTTTGAAATTTATATATACATCAATATATTTACAAGATTATTCATTGCAGTTTTATTTTTAACAGTGAAAATGGGTTCAAATGAAATATCTATCAAGAGTGGACTGGATAGCGAACTAGGGCACATCAAGTTATGTGTCTGTTATAAGATGTAGTGCCATTTGCACTGGTGTGGAAGGATCTTGAGATACGTTGCTACACTGAAAATGCAAATTGTAAGAGCATACATAGTATCAGACCAGTGATATAAGAAACAACAAAGAGCAAAACTGAAAAAAAAAAAGAAAATCTCAGCCTAAAGGTTGGGACATGAAAGGACTTAACTCTTTTTATTCTGTTTGCTTCTGTGTGTGTTCCATTGTCTAAATGTAAGAGGGGAAACCCTCAAAGGTATCATCTTTTAAATAAGAGCCAAAGTTCATCTCCCAGAAAGGGTCAGAGGAAATTGCCATGTTAATGCTTAAAAATTAAAAAGAAAAAAAGGAAAGATAATTGGGAAGGAAGCCATAGGCAGTTCTGTACCAATGACATTTCACAGAACACTTAGGATGAGGAATTCTTTTTTATGAATTGAAGAAAAACAAATGCCAACTGATTCAAAAAGGCCTTTTATAGGCCAAAGTAGTAAAAAGGTGGAAAAGAGTATCAAAAATTAGAAAATAAAATCTTTCCTTCCACAATGAATTGAATTATTTTTAAAATAGAGCAATACTGAAAACAGAATAAAATCTTGATTTTATTGTGCAGATTAACAAGTTTTATATGGACAATATGAAAGATTTTATATAAACTATTTCGTTCTAAGGATGACATCGCAAATGAGGCATTTTTCTTTTCTTACACTAACTTAAATACTGACCCTAGATGGAACTAGTGTAGAAGAAAAAATCAGTTTCAAAGA
The DNA here is from genome assembly GCA_031878705.1 of Tapirus indicus. Classification (NCBI taxonomy): domain Eukaryota; kingdom Metazoa; phylum Chordata; class Mammalia; order Perissodactyla; family Tapiridae; genus Tapirus; species Tapirus indicus. The sequence continues at coordinate 79,679,448 of CM062917.1, forward strand.
TCATAGGACCCATTTCTCTACCATCCAGACAGGGGTGCAGATATGTAGCCCCCTCCTTCCATACCTGCTGTGACAGGGGCCTCACCTCCCGTGAGGTAACCTGTTCCTTCCTGGGACAACTCTGCTTGTTAGAAAGTTCTTAGTGCTCTATTTCAGTAAAATCTACCCCGGGGAAAGGTTTACCTCTGATACACATTAGAATGAGCTTTAAAATTGATCAAGGCCCAGTCCCCACCCTAGACCAGTTAAGACCCTGGCAATGGGGCCCAAGCCTCAGCATGTTTCTGCAGGCACGTGGGGATTTTCCTGTGCAGTGAGGGCTGGCAGCCACTACCGTCCTGGAAACCCATCCGATTTTTAAAGAGTGCGCTCAGGTTTCACCTTCATCTCTTCTCCAGGAAAATTATCCCCCAGTCTTCATGTGAAATGGCTTGTAATGTTTTAAAGGACTGTACAATGAGTATCGGTTTATACTGAAATCACTATAACAATTTGGTGAAATACAGTTGTAGTGACAAGAATCATGTTACAAGGAAACAGACCAAAATTGAATCATGGGATATTTAGTATATACTCATGGGTTTATATTTTTGTATCTATGCTTTAATGAAGTTTGTTAACTTGAAATTCAGTCTACTCAGTTGCAGCAGTTGGACTAAAATGCAACATCAGAATATGGATTTGAGTGTTTCGTGAGTCAGAAATCTATGTGCTGAGCAGGTTCTTGTGAGTCGGCCTTTGTTTTTTAACGTCTCAGCATTCTGCTTTTTGTAATGATTTAGAAACCAACCCGGGGCAGTGGTAGAAATAAGCCAAAGGTGGCACACCTACTTGGCTTGATTTAGTGGGAAATCAATCAACCAAATACAGCTTTTTAAAAAGAAAGAAATAACAGGCAGAATAGAAATTTTTGGGTTTCGAATTTAGTAGTGAGAACTAGAAATTATGACATGGATAGTGTTGGAATCTAGGTTTCCTCCAAAAGCCTATGCACATTATTTTATCTAACAAGTTAAGGCAAACATAGCCTTGTGTTCACAGTTTCTATGGGATGCGAGAATTGGTTTTGCCTGGGAAAATTTCGTTAGAATTGAATTTCCGACCACTGAAATGAGGGTCCACCACAGAATAAGGTGATGTTCGAACACCTAGGACAATGTGGGAGGGGGGCTAAGGCGTTGTGCCCCCCTCCCCCCAAAAAAGCTAGGTTCCTGGACCCCTGAGTTAGGCATTGGGATGAAGATGGGGTGACCTGGTCCTCAGACATGGTGCCTGGAGACTGGGGTGACCTGAGAGAGGGTGTCGGGGTGAAAATGGAATTGAAGAGTGACCAGGCATGGATCTGAAGAGGCTCTCCAGAGAGGCCAATAGTGGGCGTCAGGCAGGTGGAGACTTTTGGGGAGGAAGTGTTAAGAGGAGCCCCAGTTTTTAATATGAATGCAGCTGCCACAGGCTGTTAGTAGGAGGGAGCTGTGAAAGGCATTGGGCTGGTTATTGAGAGTAAGTTGCACATTGATCTTACATTTTTCTGTAAGGGATATAAAATATTTCATCCATTTCTATTGAGGAAAAAACAAGTTCAATATTGCTTCATTTTAGGTGAAGTGGTGATAGTGGTCAGCAGTCTGGAAGTCATACCTTTTCCCAGTTTACCCTTCTCTTAATAGTCTGCACCCATCGACCCTGACCTTACTCTCGAATTCCTGTGTGGCATCCATTCATTCATTCGTTCTCTGACTGCAGGGGTCACGTTGCGCCGGGGCAGTCTGCTGCTCCTCGCCCACCTTTTGCGTCTGGCCAGGTGTTCCCCATCTTGCCTCACCACAAGCAACGCCCTGGACGTACCACACCTCTCATTCCCCAAATCCATGGTGCTTCATTTATCTGATTTCACCTTGTGGTGCCGGAAGGAGGCCGAGGTGACCAGGAACTGACAAGAGCCATTCCTGTGACAGCCGCAGTTCTGTCTGTGCCACCACACACAGTCATCCCAGTAACTCAGGGAGACCATTTCCTTCTGAAGGAGGGTCGGTTCCATTTCTTTTTCTTCTAATCCCTTTCAGAGAGTGCTCAGCCTTGGTGAGTAATGAAACTCTATGCCCCATGGCCCCTTTCCAGCTGGGTGCAGTTCCAAGCTGCACTCAAAGCCAACACTAATTATGTTCAAAGTTTCTTATTAATAACAGAGTAAAGACATATGTGAGCGAATATTGAATATTAATTTTCTTTAATAAGAGGGCTTGGCTAGTTTATTATGGGTGTGAAGCTGTCTTGGTATCTACTGATGGAGCACTGGCATGGAGCCTCAAATGTCAGGAGGGATGATGGTGCCCTCTGGCAGGAAGCTGCCTGTTTTCTGGGACAGCTTTTCCCACATTCTTGCTAAAAAGCCTGTGCCCAGCTCAGTGGTTTGGCAGGTAGAGCCACACCTCCTGGATTTGAACCACTCCCCTAGAGAATCTGTGATCTCTCTATGGGGCCATAACAGGTTCATTTTTATGTTTCCTTTGTTTAGTTCTTCCTAGATAAATCAGTGTCTAAACAAGTTTGTGAATTTAATCTAGTTTAAATCCACTTAAGAGAATGTTGGGCTCTTAAAAAGTATCAGTTCCACCCATACACATGATCTATGAACCACCTAGAATTGTGCCTAGTACACAATAGTATACAAAGGCTCTTTGATTACTGAATTTGATTAATGAATTACTACAGATTATTAAGGCAAGACTCTAAATTTCTTTGTGGGTAGCACTTTTTTAAAAAGCAGATTGGTTATTCTTTCTACTTGAAACTGATAAAATCACTTCTTTAAAAATATTCTCTTACCAATTTCATGTCAATCATATCAATTTATCAATTAATTTAAAGTTGGGAAGATTCATTATATGTTAGGTCAGTGGTTCTTGGCTTCACATTAGGAGCCCCACTCAAGACCAGTTAAATCAGAATCTCAGGTATGGATTTTGGGCACCTGGGGTCTTAATTTTTTAACAACTTTTTTGAGGTATAATTAACATACAACAAACTGCACATATTTAAAATGAAAAATCTGGTAAGTTTTGACATATGTATACACCCGTGAAACCATCACCACAATTCAGGTAGTGAACACATCGTCTAGGGATTCCTAAGTGCCACCAGGGTTGGGAACTCCTACAGTACAGACTCAAAATCGTGAGCTGCTTAAGGCGGATAACTTGTAGTTGTTCTTCTCATCTAGTACTTAATAACAATACCACCGCCAATAAAAATAATTTATAATTTCACAATCTAGCCCTTTGTTTCTTTTGAGACATAATCTGTCTCTTTTTGAGATATACTCTGACCATGTTAAGAGAGGAAGAGGGGCCACCCGGTGGTGCAGCAGTTTAGTTTGCGCTTGGCAGCCCGGGGTTCGCGAGTTCGGATCCCGGGTGCCTGCGGACGCACTGCTTGTCAGCCATGCTGTGGCGGCGTCCCATATAAAGTGGAGGAAGATGGGCACGGATGTTAGCCCAGGGCCAGTCTTCCTCAGCAAAAAGGGGAGGATTGGCAACAGATGTTAGCTCAGGGCTGGTCTTCCCCACAAAAAAAAAAAAGAAAGAGGAAGAAATATCATCATTTTTTATGTCGGGCTATCAGTGTTTCCCCTAAACTCTCTTCTGTCCCAGGAAGGACTTGTCTCCACACATAGGCTGGGGTTGGGGACCAATTTGTCTCTCTGTCCTGCTCTAATATGTGCATTGGAAAATTCAAGCTTTTAACAATAATCTGGGTTGAGAGTCAGCCAGTGCCTCTGATCATGTGTAGTTGAGCAGACTAGTCATTGCCAAACTACAGATGTAGGGCAAATGGCGAGGGCAGGGCTGTGCGAAAAGGTGGGAACCGGATGAGAGCCGGTGCTGGCGCTGTTCGGAGCAGGCACCGGCCTGAAATCCTTGCATTGCAGTTCAACTGATCACAAACCCCAATGAGGGAAATGGATCCTTATAATTGAATAATTCTCCATGTATCAATTGTGTAAGCATTTTACTGATTGTTTTTCAACCAGCACTAGTAAAATAGGATATCTTTAGAAAATGATATTAAAAAATCAGCCAAATGGAATAGCATTAATGGCCAATATTAGGGAATCGGTTCAATGAATATAATGAAATAAAATACTCGGAAGGCATGCACCAAAACATTGACGATTTTTATTTCTGGTAGTGAAAGAAAACATTTGGTTTTAATTTTTTCTTCTAATTTTTCTGTACTTTTCCTATTTTGAAAAATGAAAACACTTTTTCAGAAAAAATAAATGTTGTTAAAAATCAGCTGCAAGAGTTTTCCCCAAATAAAAATAAAACCCTGTCTAAAAGAATCCAGTCAAAATGAGGAACAAAAATTAAAATCATTAGCATTCCAGCTTTGAACTCGTGTGCATTACCCAGTAGGCACTCCCTAAATGTTTCATGAGCGATTTGAATAAATGACTGGAGCTAAGCAAAATAAACAAACCCCTGCTCAAGTTGGAACTAGTTCAACTGCTTTTCAGAGTCATCAAAGCAAATTTGATTTGTTTATTCTATTAAACTCAAGTTCGAGGTTGCAAGGCATTTGTATTACTGTTGAAATGTGTTGGCATTTCATTTCGTTTTGACTGACTCCAACTGTTTTTTAGTAAGAGGAGTGGGCAATATGCAAGTAAGCATGTTTCTGCACATGAGCTGTTGCATTAGTTCTTGAAAATTAGTTTAGCAAAAGGGCTTCAGTCTGAGGAGTGTTCTCTCCAGCGTGGGAGAAGACATGACATGAGTCCACGCACCCATCATGTTGAAGTAGTTAAAGTGGTTGAAGTACAGCAGGGATTCTCTAGATCCTTGTGTTTGTCCCTATACCGAGCCCTCTGCACTTGGCTGTGGCTGTGTCCACCACTTTGCCACATGCAGCTTTGTTGTCTCTCTGCCTCTCCTTATTGCATCTGTCTTCTCAGCCTACAAATGTGCTCAAATCTCCTCTGGCCTAGAATCACTTCTCCTCTCTGCCGCTCCCTAGAGTTACCATTCTGCTTCTCCCCTTTCTTTCACTGCCAACAAATGTCTCAATGAGGTTGTCAGTATTTACTGCCTGTTCCCGGCCAGAAGTACTTTCTCCCGCCTCTGGACTCCCCAAGCACTTTATCGGCACTTCACGGTGTCTGTGTCAGTCACACACTTCCCTAGGTGCTAGGTCAGGCATCTTCCTGTCTGACACATTTCTCCCTCTACTTCTGAATTCCTAGGAACACAGTATGCCCTATGGGGACTGATTTCTGAGACTTCAGGGCATCTCTCAGTGCAAGAATATGGAAAGGTTTGTAGAGGCTCCTGGCTTTTCTCCTGGAACATATTTCCACTAAGTGCCCTGTGTTTTTTGGCTTGTACCTCACATCTAACGTGAACTGCCTTTCCAATGTTAACTGAAGTTTTATCGCTCACCTAGTGTTTCCCCTCCTCACAAAGTTTTTGTATGTTTGTTTATTTAATAACTTCAGCAGAGCTAGAAGAGGCATGCCATAGCACAGAGTCAGACACACTGGGTTCAAACCCCATCTCTGACAGGGACAAGCTCTCTGACTTTGGGTGCATTACTGGACTTCTCTGTGCCTCAATATGCCTATGCAGAAAATCGGTATAACAATGGCCACTTTGTGGAATTATTGTAGGATTAAAGGAAGTACCGTCTGGGGAACCCTTAGCCCACGTCTGGGCCATGAAAACCACTCACTGATTCTGACACACTTCCTTTTTTCCTGGCTCCCTCCTTTCGTACCTGAAAACTGGTTCAGAATAAGGAAGCTGCACTGAGGTGTGAGTGCAGAGCCAGTGAGCTTGTGCGATTCAAACTGGTGTCCCAGCAAACTGCCAGATCACACTTCATGAGCCTCCCGGGCAGTCACTGTGAAATCACCAACCACAAATATAAGGCCATGAACGCCAAGGGTCTCTTCTCTCTGTTTTGCTCAACCAGTGTGATCTGTCCAAATAATTTGAAATAACAGAAGTATGCATAGCAAGTATTCAAGCAGCAGGTGGTATTCATATGCTAGCAGCTCTCTGTGCTGCCAAGTCACTCACACATCCACAGCCATGGTGGAGGGAATGGGGAAGCATCACATTTCCTTCTTTGCTTGGAATTGCCATCTTTTTCTCATTTCTGATGCCAGTGTCTTCTCACACGATTTACAAGAGAAGAAAAGTCTCACTGTTCTGGAAACGCTAGAAAACGTTCCAAAACTTTCTTAGAGCTCTTCCTAGCAACAGATCTACTGACTTCTTCCACATTTCTTCTGGGTGGCACTGCTCTCATGGTGTTTATCGCTTTCTGCCATCTGCTAGCCATACCACCTTGGACCATTAGTCCACTTTCTGTGGCTCTGTTTTCTCCTTTGTTAAATGGGAATAATAAAATCACCCACCTCATAAAGTTCTTACGAGGATCAAATATATGCCAGCCAGTTACAACAGTACCCAGTATGGAGTAAGCACTCAATATATGTTGCTGTGTAGTCATGTTATCTGCATAAACAATGGGTGCACCTGCAGGTTGGTGGAATTAATGTGGACGAAGAATCACAAAGCTTGCCTCTGGAGTCCTGACTTTGCCACTTACTAGCTGTGATGAATCATTGAGAAGTCACCCACCCTTACTGAAACTTTATTTTTATCTGTAAGATGGCAAGAAAAATACTTATTTTTCAGTATTAAGTGAGACTAGTTCTGTGAAAAATAAACCACAAAATGCCATGCAGTACAAGATGGTATTATTATCTCTCATCTCTGTCTTCAAGCAGAAGCTGCTGAGTCTTAGTTGTGTTTGTATTTCTTGTGGCTCCCAGAGCAGTACCTTGCACCTAGTGGACCTAAACAGTAATTGTTGAATGAACAGCTTAACAATTCAACACAGCTGAGAAAAAAGAAGCAAGCCAAGAAGGCCTCTGTGTGGTCAGCAGAGATGGCGTGAAATCTACACATACACTCGTGGGTTTTCTTTACAGACCGGCCCATCAGGTCCTCCCTCTGAACTTTTCCAGTCTTACTTTACATAAAGTCGACCCTGGGAGGACCAAAAGTATCCACTTAGAGCAGTGAAGATGCGTTGGGTTGCTCCAGCCAGGCACACTGACCACCATGAGAAATTGCAGCTTGACAGCCCAACAGTAATGGTGGAGACAGAAAAACTAAGAAAAGCAGACATGAGAACTTAAAAAGCCCTTCAGTGTGGGGCTTTTACAATAAAGAGAGATCTCATGAGGCTTACTGGAAGCTAAATTAGACAAAGCAGTTGAGAAGTCTGGAGAACACTTTCGTTTTGGCAGGGGTATACCAGATGACCTAAAATGACAGATTCTGCTGATTTTCATGATTGCCTCAGGGAAGGATGAAGCTAACTTGGCTCTGTTTTTGCAATATGTTTCTCAAACATAACTTCTTGGTCTGCTGCACAGGTAATTACTCTAACTACCAAGTTCATGTTGCCAATTATCTCAACTATGGCCTAATTTTCTCTAATGATGCTGAAACCTAATTCTTCTGGGTTTTGCAATCTCTATCAAGTAAATGTTAAAACCTTTATCCAGCAAATGAATTGCTTGGTTATGTCAGTTTATATACCCATTGATATCTTCAGGATGATTTGCAATCAATATGGAGAATTGGTAATTATTAATTTTAAGTATGATCTTGACACTAAAATAAAGTCATTTTTATTTATTAGCAATTTGGTTTTCACTATTTTTATAGCACTATTTGCTTTGTGAAATAGTGTCCAATTCAGTGTTTTTATCGTAGCGTGAACATCATTCTAGATGTCATGCTTGTCTAATTTGTAGATGACAAGAAGGTGTAAGGCATAACAAATATTTTGGAAGGGCAGAATTGAGAAGTCAAAAGTTTTTGGCAAGTTGGAATAATGAACTCCGTTCTAAAAAGGTGAAATATTAATGAGGTGAAAATAAAGCCTTCAGTTGTTTCTAACAAAAATAGCTACAAAAAGATAAGGGAGATATTAATCATCAATCTGATATTCAGCTATAAGAACAGCTGGTAAATGAGGTGCTATAACTTTAGTCAATATGTGTTGAGCCTTTGGGGCTGTAGAGAACAGAGACTCACTCAGAGTACCCTAAAGAGGAGGGATTTACCACACAGCTACTCTGTCTGGATCTGGAAAGTGGTAAGTTATCAGGATCTGAGGCAACTTCAGGGAATGACTCTTCTCTCTTAAGGTCTCTCTTCTGGACTTTCTGCTCACCTCTGCATATTCAGTAGGTTCTCCTCTGACTCCCAATATCCAATCCAAATTCTAGAGAAGGCTGGTTTGATTAACTTGGCTGATTATCATCTCTTTTCTAGGGCAGAGACCTTTGCACAAAGCTACCTCATGGGTCAGCCACCAGCCTCTGTGGCCCTTGAGTCAGATGCTCACCCCTGTTCCAGTCAGTGGCCTCCTCTGCTAAAACAACAGCTTATTCCTGCTTTTCTGAATAGTGGGCTATGGTTGGGGAAGTTTACACTAGAATGCAAATCTGGATATGTCTCCAAAGACCAGAATTGGGACCAAGGAGTGAAAGCTACAGGAAGAGCGATTCAACTCCATACAGAGTTCCCTAAAAATGGAATAGGCCATAGGCAGATAGATGATTGGATACGATGACCTTCCAGGCCCCTTCCAGTTCCCAAAATTGTGTTTTTATTTTTATTATCGCTCTTTTATCTCTTCCCAGAAGTGTTTAATGAAAACCATTGTTTTTCATTATTATTAAAATGAGCCATGAAGATAATTCTGGCACAGTATAATTAGGATATGCCTAAGGTGTCAGAAACAGTAATGCTTTTGCATTAGCCTCTTAAATAAAATATATTTCATGTGTAGAATATTTGTAAATTAGATTTTATTATCATCAATAACAATGCTATTTAAAGAAAGGAAATAATTTACATAATATAAATGTCATGGAGCAGCAAATTGCAACGAGGATACTTCTCTAAGATGATTTAAGATAAGTGTAAGAATGCTTGGTAAATTTTTTCTGACTGAATTGTAAATGATGTTCCAGAGACTTCAGTTGGGCTTTTAAACTCATGTCATGATGGACTAAGTCATTTAGGGCAGATTTTAGTGATGACTCTTCTGATTGTGGCCTGAGCTGACGTCTCCAAAATAGTGTAATTAAATCTCACCATTCAAACTCTTCTAATTTGGAAGTGTGTGTGTGCGTGTGTGTGTGTGTGTGTGTGTGTGTGTGTGTGTTGTGAAGGGAGAATGAAAATCATTCCATAGAATGTTAATCCTCTCACAAACAACAGAAACTAATTATTTAATTTGAGACAGTCTGAAAGCATCAGGAAGACTCCAAGATGCTTCTGTTTCCACTTCCCAGTGTGAGAATACATTGCGACAAGAAAGACAAAGCAGGTAAGGGCGGAGTAGCCTTGCCTCCAGCTGCCTCTTAACTGCATCCCCTCGAGGCAATACGTAGTTAGGAAAGAGACTAGCTTTGTTAAAATTCTAGTTCCACCATTTTGGAGACAAGACTAAGCTCTCTTGGCTTCTGTGTCCTCATTTATAAATTGGCAATAATAATAGTACTCAGCACAGTGTCTTCTTAGCACAGTGTCTAGCTCAAACAAAGTACTCAATAATTTAGCTACTAGGATTATTTTTTATTTTTGTTGTTCCTTAAGGGACGGGAACACTGAGGTTACGCTCTTCTCTGCCCAGAGAGTCAATGGCATCAGTCCCTAGTCAATGATGTGGCTCCATGTTTTCTGATCATATCCAGCCTGGCCTGAAATAGGCTGTGTCCAGCCCCAGCTCAAGATCTAACTTTGTTCTCCCCAGAAGACTTGATTCTGTCCTGGTGTTGGTGCTTTGCTTGGACCTTGCATAAATCACTGTACCTCTCTGAACCTCAGTTCCCTCCCCTAAAAAACTGGGGATCTATTTCATTATATAGGGTTTTTAGATTTTGCATACTATTACTTTAAATTGTATTTGTTTTAAAACAAACGAGTTATCAGGTGCAAAATATGTAGAGAAGACAGAATGTTAGAGCTAGATGAGTCATCGAAGAACGTCTCTGACTTTCTCTCTTTTGAAAAAATGCCTATGCATGGGCTCCATCTGAGATTCTGATTTAATTGTTCAGGGGTTTATTTGGCATGGATGGGGCAAGCCATTGGTATTTGTGTGTGTGTGTGTGAGGAAGATTGGCCCTGAGCAAATATCTGTGCCAGTCTTCCTCTGTTTTGCATGTGAGATGCTGCCACAGCATGGCTTGATGAACAGTGTGTAGGTCCACGCCTGGGTTCTGAACTGGCAAAACCCGGGCCGCCAAAGCAGAGCATGCGAACTTAAACCACTGCGCCACCAGGGTGGCCCCAATCCATGGATACTTTTTAAAAGCTCTCCCAGGGGTGCTCATGTGCCCACAAGGTTGAGAAGCTGGCAAGCCCAAGGTCAGACTGTTAGTCGGGGAGGTAGGTCTAGAACGCCCAGCTCCTGCTCTTCTCACTACGGACTGACCCCAAGTTCTGGTTTGAAACAGGTTTTACCCTTTCTCATAAAAGTGAAATATTAAATAAACACACTATTCAAGCACTCCTGTTAGTCGGTTTCCATTTAGTTAGGATTTCGTTCTCTGTGGTTCTACCTTAACCTTGTTTTCTTACAATGGTGTGTTCAGCAAACTTTATCCCCAGATGCCTTCTCATCTCACCGCCTTCAAAGCTCCCTCTAAAATGTAATTGCATTGCTGAGTTCCTCTCCGACATCGTCAGCCTTGATCAAATACTTAGTTCTTCATTGTTTGTTCTTTGCAGTCTGTATTAGCTTCTTCCCAGCCGCGGCCTGTGTTGATGTGATTCTAAAACACGGTGTATTCCCATGAAGTATTAAGGGAGAATAAGATCAAGTGCCTTTTCTTCCTCTTTGATTTGTGTACACAGTGATTTCCTGCTATTTAGGGGTCATTCAGACTTCTATCCTATACCGAAGTGTAATTGGAATTATGTTACCTCTTCTCATTACCTATTGCCATTGAATTGCTTCAAGTTTCTTAGACATTGATGTCTTTAATTAAGTACAGTAATGCTTGGTTAAAATTAATCATGGAATTTAATGTGTGTTAAGTTCCCTTTGTCAATTTTAGTTGGATGGTAGAGTGAAATCTCAGTTTAATAGAATTAACTCACCCAAAACAATTGACAGTGTTCTGTGTTTTCTTTCCTTTTCAGGAATCTTTGTGATCTTCCTCAGCTCTCCCCAACCCGTGTCTGCTGAAGACTTTGCCCAAAGCTGCTCTCAGCTGTTGGCATCGTCCTGAGAAAAGGACAACTTCAGAAATCAGGGAAGGTTTTGGGAGACTCCTGGCCTAGTGGATGTTCTGAAGGTGAGAGCAAATCCATTCTCTTTTTGTCTTTAGAAATCTGCATTAGCTGTTCTGTCTTCCGAAATCTGCTTCTTGGAAAAGAGTGAATAGGGGAATAGGTTATTGAAAATTCTCTATAAAGAGTTGAGTTTTTCTTTTTCAAGAGAATTTTTTAATAGTTACAAAGGAAATCAATTGGCTGTTTTGAGCAAACAGGAATTTGTTTGAAGTTGTAGCTCTGATCTATGAAGACTTATTTGAGCACACACACACCCCCCCTAAAAAAATCAGTAACATTTGTCTTCTCAGAGAAATTTCTTATGTATTTAGGGTCTCTGTCAGCCTTCACATCTGCCTTACCATGCTTTCTAGGATTGTTTTAAGGACCGAACAACATAATTTCTGTGAAAGCCCTTTGTAAACTATGAGGTATTTGCATAAGAAAAACGATTACTATTTCCAAACATTTATAATCCTCCAACACACTCTATAGTCTCCAATCTGTTTTCCTCCATAGTTTGATTCTTTTTTAATTGGATTCAATAAAATTGCTAGACTCTCAAGAGGCAAATGTTATTGATAAGTTCTTACCGTCAAGGAATATCTGTCAGATGCAAGAGACAGACCCATAAATAGATATGACCAACTCCAATATGATAAAAGTATAGTAAGAGTGCATTAAGGAATGGAAAAGGCATCGAATGCAGTGTGGGACCAGAGGATTGTCTGTGTAAAAGCAGCCTTCCTGAAGGAGGTGACCCCTGAAATGGTCCTTGAAAGGTGAATAGGAGTTGCCTAGTAAAGAGCAGGGTAAGGTGGAGGAGGGCATTGCAGGAAGGAGCAGTGGGATAGGGGCGTGAACCCCACATGTGGAAGTAATAAGTTGTTCAGGACTCTTGAACCATAGGTACGGGCTGTATGTGTGTGTGTGTAAGCACTGAGAGGTTTTAGGCTGGCTGTCATTGGCATTTTAGGTGTGTTATCCTGGAGAGAGTATAGAGAAATAGCTGGAGGTGAGCAAGATTGAAGGCAGGCAGATTCGTTTTGTAATGATCTGGGGGAGAGATGAGAGAGCTAGAATTAGGGTAGAAACAGTGAGGAAGACAGAAAGAGAGAGAAATTTGAAAGAGCTAGAATATGCTGGATTTGGTGATAGTTTAGGCATTGGAAGTGAGAAAACGTTAGGACTTGGGATTCTCAGGTTTCTGACTGGGGTGACTGAGAACCTGATGATGCCATAGAGAGAATTTAGTGGGGAAGCCAGCCTATCCTTGGGGAGGAGAGGACTTTGAGGAATATGTGGGATGTGTAGGTGGAAATGTCCACCAGCTGGAAGTGTAAGTGTGGAGGTGAGGGGAGAGTTCAGGTCTAGAAACATTGATTTGGGAGTTATAGGCAATAGTTAAAAATCTGTTTTAAAATATAAACTTGATTTTGTACTGAAGCCTTCAATATTATTCATTCATAAACTCACCACAACTCACCACATTCTCAATTTCCATTTTATTTTGACATTATCTACTGCTTCATTTGTATCTGTACTTGATCTTATTTTCTTGGCATAATAAATTAGGATTTTTCCTAGGGAAAAATGTGGTGACTTTTTTAGTTTGATGGAAGGAAATTTAAACCAGTATTTTAAATGTAAACCCTAAAATTTAGGAGAGTTACGAACCAGTGCTTAATTCACAGTAGTTACAGAAATTATTTAAGAAAAGTGTTTTGCTTTCGAAAGTATAGTTTTTTTTTCCTGTATAAATCATGGTTTCCTGTCGATTTCTTTCATTGGCCTGCCCAGGATTTGAGCATGGCTTAGGCGAGCTGAGCAGGATCTGTCTTGCATTCTTCAGTGGGGTGGTGTCAGGGTCCCTCCCTTTGGGTCTTCCCAGCATCAGCCCAGGACATCATTAAGGGGGCTGGTTCTAACAGAGGCCGCACTGTCTGAGATCAGTCCACCCGAGCTAGACTTTTGAAATACATTACTCAGAGCCTTCTTTGAGGGAATGTCATGGGTAAAAATTTTACATTCAAATAGTACTTACAATAGTACTATTTTGAGTGAATTTTATTTGATTACTATGGCCTTAATTAGCTTACTGACTTTTTCCCTTAAGACCCGTTGGAAATTTTCAAAATGCCCCCTTTTTACTCTTTCTAGTCCACTTCACTACCATCTTTCCAGAAACTTTAAAGATCAGCTGATCTATCACTTTCATTTTTATACACAAGAAAATTAATTTGAAGCAAAATTAAGTAACTTACTTAATGCTAACAGCTGGAGCCAGAACCCTGGTCTGTTGAAACTCATTCTGCCCTTTCCACTTCATCATTTTTTTCTTGTATTCCAAATCTTTTTTGAACTGTGAAGTTTTCTCTGTGTCATAAAACAGGAAATCAAATTAAGTAAATCAGTTCACACTGATGGCATTTTCTTTGGTTAATCTCTCTACATTCAACGAACAGATTTTGCCTTAATACTTTAGATTCTGATTAAGATTGTATCATTTTAAATTTTTATAATTTTAACTTTTTTAACATGGATTTGGTTTTGGTGTCCTTTATTTCTCTATACCTGTTATACTACTAAAGTAAAGGGTTGGAAGAGAATCAAAATCACCTGTGTTTAAATTCCAGTTAAAAAGGACAGTCATCTCAACCTGCATTATCAAGCCAATTTTCCCCTTCGTGGTACTTTCAATGACAATGTATTAGGCACTAAACAATACAAGTACTGACAGTTCAACCCACGTTCCTGAAACATCCTATTTTTTTTGTTTTATTTCCCCTTTTTAAATAAAAGACAACTTTCATACATGAAAAAAAGATACTCATCAATTATTTTAAAACCAACACTTTTAAGCACAAGATATTTTTGATTTGGTCAAATACATTGGAATACCCATTGAACTTTATGTATGGAAAATGAATTTGTGGAAATGCTGAGTTGGTGTAACTTAGAATGACGGCACATGCATGCAAGTTGTAGGTGGTCTCAAGGACAATGAATTGTTCTCTGAAATTCACAGAGTGGTCAGTCATTGCTGTGAAACCAGTGGGCTGTAAATCGTCAGGGTGCGTGTACAAAGCATGATTCAGTCATCCCGAAAGCTGCCAGTTACAAAAGGAGTTTCCACTCATTTATGTGCAAGACACAGAAAATATGTCTCCCTGTTTTAGTCTCTCTCTTTTTCTGCCTCTTTCTGTCTCCATCCGTCTCTGTGTCTGTTTTTCTGTCTCACTCATATTCTCTGTGTGATAGACATTCTAAAATGATGTCTACAAAACGTGAGACCCTTGACAGTGTGCGTTTACGGAACTGGCAGTGGAAACAGTGTATCCTGGATATGGGAAGCAGGTGAACCACCCTTCGTTTGGTAAGGGGTGAGGGCTGTGGGGAGACATTGTCTGACATGTTTGCCCTCTGCATGACTTGGCTGCACTGGGCAGAAGGATGACATGAACAGGGATGGACAGATGTGGAAGCTGTTGCAGACAGTGAGCACAAGGCGGTACGATGGCTGGGAAAAGGAAAATCAGCTTTCACCACTGTTGTTTGGCTTGGTGGTAGGGTCTTCTTCCGAACTCTCTTACTGTGGCAGGGTACAGAATGCAACAGTTTTGGGTGGCTGCCTTCTGCTCAAATTCCAGAGTGAGTGTTGCAAGTGCCATCAGGCAAACAAAGCCATGGGTAGAGTTTATGTTAGCTTTGGAGTTGCCACTTAAAAGTATTTAGAGTTTGAAAGAGTGTTCAAGACTCCCCTCCTTCTACCCTGCTGTCAGAACCCGGATTCTGCTGGAGGAGGGTTGTTCGGGGAAAACTCCTGTTAGAAAGTAGAAGCCAGAGGTGAGTTGCCAGGGTGACACTTTTGAATGGGCAGTCTTCCAACAGGCTCAAATCATATTTGACAGTAAAATGTGTTACCCTATGCCCTTCTGTGGTGTGGGATTTTAAAAAGAAGGGAGAGAGGAAATGCTGAGCCACCAACTTTTGATACGGATTCAATCCCACTGTAGAGGTCATAGACTGCATCAGCAGTTTGTGGGCCATTTTGGTGGAGGACAATGACAGTGGCTTTCTAATCAGATAATGTCCTGCTACATTTGAATTTCGCTCCCCACTGCCTTTTGTTATTTGAGTACTTTTGAAATTATTCTTGATTCAGGTTTATTATTAACTTTTTGTTCTCCTGCTTCTGCACTAATATCTTGCTGCTTGTGTTAAAATGAGAATGGTGACTAGAGAATTTATTTTTGCGTTCGTTAGTAGAATAGCAAGGCAGCATAATATGAGTTAATGACTCTTCACATTTCCCCATAATATGAGCTGATTCGTTATCCCCTGGGGATCTATTTCAAATTCATGCCCTAATAAACCATTCTTGCTAGTTGTTGGCTTTCTAGCTTTCTAAAAGCTTCTACATAATGGATAAATAGATAACAATAAATAATACATAATTTTAATTTCAAACTTTAAAAACATTTTTTAGTTTGTTCTCATTATAAAGTGGAAAATGAAACAGAACTTCCTCTTCATGATCAATAGTATAAGTATTTGTCCTGTTTTTTTAGGCAAGAACCATCCTGAGGCAATTATATCTTTTTAATATGATTTAGAAAATAAAATCTGCTATGAAAGATTGAGGATAAAAAATTATTGAGAATGCAGAACTACTAATAGGGCTCATCCATCCTTTGTAACATCTTTCATTTAGAGGACATGTATATTGTCATTGACAGAACGATTAAAAAAGACACTATCTGCTTGGGTAATAATTATCTATTACTACTTCAAATTATTCTCTGTCCTCTTCTGTTTCCCCTCTTTACTAGCAAAGTTTTCATGTTTTGTTTACAGTCATCATATTAGTGTGTGTATCACACAGAGAATATGACACAGCAAAGGGACAGAGTCAGAGAGAAAAAGACAGAAGGAGGTGAAGAGAGAGAGACTGAAAGGCAAGTGGTAGCTATTCCTCATTTCCTACACAGAAACCAAAGCAGTATTTGTAGTTCTTTTCCCCCTCAATCTTATTTCTTTGATTTCTTTGTTGTTAAAGCTACATGATTTCTGTAACTTACAAATGCATAAACAGGCACACAGAGCCATATCCCAAGTTGGGGATCAGAAAATGGAGTCAATGTAGTTGAGCAGTGACATGCCACCTAGATCCCTTGCTCCCTTCAGGACTGAGACACGCTTTCCCCAGCTTCTGGGATTGTTAACAGCTGAGAGCCCACAGCTGGGTCCCTCCATGGCGATTGCCCTCAGCCTTCAGCTAAAGGGAGTTGCCTCACTCAAGGTTATACCACCTGCCCAGGGCAGCAGTGTACGTTCAATGACTGATTGAACTGGGGACACAAAGGCCCTTGCCCAATTCAGGACAACTCTGCAGGACCTGTAGGGTAGGTTGGGGCTTTTGTTGTGGCTGCACCCCAGCCCAGCTTCTCCACTGCCTTGTCCTGCTGTGTTCACTCTCTCATACATGTTGAGCCCAAGAGTCCTCACCAAAAAAATTCCTGCATGCAAATCCTCATCTCAGTGTCTGGTTCTAGGGAAACCTGACCTGCAGGAGCCACCACACATGGATTGTGCTGTGAGTGCGTGTATGAGTCTGTGATCATGTATCTTTATACGCCGTGATAAGGTACTGGCTCTGGAATCAGAATCAAGATCTCTGACAATCTAGCCCAGGCCCTTCCTGTGAAAAATGGGGATGACAATACCTACCTTTCAAAGTTGTTGCCAGGTTTTGATAGCAAAGGATTCAGTACCTGGCACACAGGAAACTCATTAAAGTATAGCTTTTATTGTAATTTCTGTAATTACCTACAAATAATCCGTAAATAGTGCACTAGTTCTGACCAATTGGTTACAATATGGAATGCATTTTAATGTCATTTTTATCACAACGTTTATTTTAGTAGAGTATGTAGATTAATAAAAGATGCATCACCTGCAAATGTCAATAATTCTTCCACATTGTTAGTCCTCTTTTATAAGGTATGTGGACAAATTGGGCAGGGTTCCAAAGGGAACCTAAAGTGGTTAAAGAGAGGAAAAGAAAGTCCTATGAGTAGAAGTTCAAGGATCTGGAATTGTCTAAGATTGGAAGACTGAGGCATAACTTGCTTTCTATCTTCAAGTAAATGGAGATCTTTTGTGAGGGGGATATTGCATGTGTTTTGTCCATGTTCACAGAGGACAGAATAAGAGAAAATGGACATAAATTAAAGGAGGAAGATGGTTGGGTTGGTATCAAGGGAATTCCTCTGCTCTTGGACAACAAAGCATGGGAAGGAGCTTGTAGAATATACACTTAAAATCTTCAAAAAAAGAAAAGACAACATTCAGTCCTGAATCACTGAGATGCTTCCCAGGGAATTTAGAAGTCTGAACTCTGTGATTCTGTGATTTCAGATTTCAGAAATGATACTTCCTAGAAACTCAAACACGTATGTTCTGTTTTGCACATGGAAGAAAATAAATATTTATCCACATTCATTTTCTTTATAACTGAATTTCTTATAGTATCTTTGAAAATGTCCATATGCACCTTGTATGTCATTTTCTGATAATGTAACAACTCTTTTGCATTGAATAAGTGTCTTTCTGTACATTTCAAAATCTGATGGATATTATCATAATTTTCAGTCTTATTGTATGTCATCTCTATATTCTAAAAAATAAATTAAAGCCTACCCCTCTGAGCCATTTATTTGTACCCAATGTAAGTTCTTTTGAGACTCAGATCTTGGGATGACATTGTTAAAATACTCATGAGTGTTAAATCACTTTGAAAGGCCTTAGAACAATAGCAGGATTCTGGAATTTTGGAGAAGATCCGTCTTTTTCAATCAATTAATTCCTTAGAGATAAGATTAAAGAATGGATATGGGGCTAGGTTTTTAAACTAGATGCTCTTTTAAGACCCACAGTGTCAGAAGATAAGAGGAAGCCACTAAGACGTTTCTAAGTTACTAATAAGTATATTGAATTTTGCATTTTCTCTTTGGCCTATCTTGTCAAATGGTAACAGGCAGAGAGAGAATGATGCAGATGAAAGAGCCCTGGACTGGAAGCCAAAAGGCCTGACTCCGATCTGTCACAGCCACGAAATGATCTGTTCTTCCCTCATAAAACTGTGTCTGCATAGACTTCCTCTGCATTTCTGGTTCCATCATCCTATCTTAGATGCACGTCACACTACAGTACCTTCTTTCAAAAGAAGCCCAGCAGACCCGAGGGCTCAGCCCCCGAGAGTGAGACCTGGGCCCATCATGCCTTGACCCGAAGCAGATCTGCTTTAATTCTTTTTTTTAAAAATTTTTTAGCATACATAGGTAGATAGAGGTTTTGTTTAAGATTTCACTTGATTAAATGGATCCACTGAAATGGAGAAAAATGAGTGTGAAAGGTATTCTTACTGATTCCCGTGTCTTCAGTATTCTCCCCAATCCATCCCATCAAAATACACAATTTCATTACTTCTGTTACTACCAAGTTAAAACTCTTCAAATGGCTGTCTATCTCGTGAGGGAAAACATACACAATCCTTACCCTGGTATTCCAGGCCTCCCTCCCCACCACATCAGTTGAGGTGAGCTCAGTGTACTAACACAGGAGATTATCTCGATCAGGTTATCGAATACGGTGCCTGACACCGTGCGTTGTCACAAAAGACTCATTCAATTAGTTCCCTCTCTGATTTTGCTCAGCATTGTCCTTGCCATTCTTCTAAGCTACCTAAGCCTTTCTCTTCCTTTTGAGCACACCTCAACAAAGCTCCTCCTCCAGAACGCCTTCCTTAATTGTTCTAGCCCATACTGATCTGTCCCGTCTCTGAAATTCTCTCGTGCATTCGGGCATTTATGCTAGTCCACATTACATTTACCCAGTTGATAATGGTGTTACGTAGACTGTGTGCACAGAGTGTTATGATCGCCTCCTGGGGTCATCAGGGAGTACTGCAGCAGTCACAGTGACCACCACCCACCTAGGGAAATACTCGTGCTTGAGTCATCCCAAAATATAAATTTTCAATGTAATATATACATTGAGACAGGAAGGTAAATATATTTTGGAAATAAATTTCAGCAATGTGGATGGAAATAAAAATGATCTGGTTCTCATATTACCTTAAGTGGCAACACATTGAAGCTTAAAGCACTTACTTAAGATCAGATGATATAGGTCTTAAGCCTAATTCTGCCTCTCACTTTGGGTCCTTCAGCAAGTCACTTATCCTTTATGATCTTCTTTTTAATGACTGTGATAATACTGCTATTCTTTGTTCTTTGCACTTCACAAAACACTTTTCCATGCTGTTTGATTTTAGCTTCACAATGACCCATAAGGTGACTAGGGCAAGCTGGTGTCTGCCAAACAAGAAAACTGGGCTTGGGGACATGCCCCCGAATCCTAATGTGATAAACTGACAGCAGGCACTAAAACTTGAATCTTCTGGCTTCTAGTTTAGTGTTCTACACACCTGTTACTAAAAGTGTGGTCTACAGACCAACAGCATGGGCATCACCTGGGAGCTTGTTAAAAATGCAGAAGCTCAGGCCCCACCTCTGCTCAATCAGATCTGCATTTTAACAAGATACCCAGGAGTTCATATGTACTTTAAAGTCGGAGAAGTACTGTAATTCAAGGACAGTTTAAGCCTCTAAGGTACAAACCTAGAAAGGTTTTATTTTTATTCCTATTGCTGCCATCAAATCTCCCTTGTCAACTCTGTCTTCCCTTTGAAGAGGTCTCTAGCAGATCTGATAGAATTTTACTTTCAGGTTTTTGAAAGTTTGATATACTCTAAAACTTCAAACTCGTAGGGAAATGAAGACATCCCTTTCTCCCAGCCTTGTTACCTTCAACAAAATTTTTTGCCTGTGTTTTTCAACCTGCTCTTACACCAAATGTTTTACTGTCAAGCTCTGACTCTTAGTGATGTATCACGATGATGCTCATTTTTCAGAATAAGAAATTCAGTTGCCTCATTCAGTCTTCAGTGAAACTCAGAAGTGAAAACCAAACATACATACTCAATATAAAGTAACTAAGAAATTTCAGTCTTTATTCATTATATTTCACCAGCTTATTGGCCCAAGGATGATGTATGGTTGTCTTTGGCAAAAACTGAAGTTGATGAAGTATGAGACTGTACTTCATTAAAAATAAACATTTTTCAACCTCTTGTTCTTAATTTTTATTTAAGTTTTTCAGTCTTCTTTGGCTAGGAAGCCAAGAGTTAGATCTATTCACCATGAGCCAAATGACTGCCCTTGGATGTTCAAGATGGAACTCCATTAAAGTCCCTGGGGTTTGTGTTCATTAGAATTCTTAGGGGTTGTGTGTCACCCAGTCCCAGCTATATATTATATCAGACTTCTAACTTCACATCTTCATCCCGAAATGAAAGTTTCATTTTGGCTCCCCTGCTGCCTTCTCCATTTCTTGTTTGTTTTCACTTTAATGTGACAAGAAAAGGCAGCTTTTGTCTTTATTTCTGGTTAGTAGACTTCATAAATATTCATTAGCAGGGTCCCTTTCCAGCTACTATTTTGTAATTCGTTATTTTTAAATGAAATCCGAAGTGAAAAATAACTCCCAGTTCTCACTTTAATACATATGAGTTGTTAATCTTGATTTTGGAGGTCGTGAGCCAGACAGGAATGACTTTTTTTGTGTGTGTGTGAGGAAGACCAGCCCTGAGCTAACATCCGTTGCCAATCCTCCTCTTTTTGCTGAAGAAGATTGGCCCTGGGCTAACATCCATGCCCATCTTCCTCTACTTTATATGGGACGCTGCCACAGCAGTGCGTTAATCCACACCTGGGATCCAAATCTGCGAACCCTGGGCCACCGAAACAGCGCGTGTAAACTAAACCGCTACGCCACCGGGCCAGTCCCAGACAGGAATGGCTTTTGAAGGCTGTTTTCCTAGGCTACCTCATTCTGAGAAGGCACAGGCTGTGTGTGTGTGGCTCTGTGTGTGTGTGTCTGTGTGTGGTGTGGCTTGCAGCTCAGTGGGTGAGCAAATGGGACAGGAGTGGAAGGAATATTTCCAGAGCATCTGCAGGGGCATTGTGCAAGGCAATATATCCACTGTCTCATCTTATCTTCACAAAGGCACTGTGAGGCAGGTGTTACTAATCCATCTTACAAGATGAGAACCAAAGCTTAGGAAAAGTTAGTGATTTGCTCCAATTCACAAAACTAGTAAGCAAACGAGCCGTGATGACAGATGTCGTTGAAAACTGGGTGTTCCCCAGTGCTCTTCTGGTTGTTCTATAGAAATTGATAGCAGGTAATTTTGGAAAATTACCTTCAGAGAGTCAATATGTTTTTTATTTTGGTATTGATAAATAAATGAAAAGCAATAGGATATATTGGAGTATATGAGGAAGCCATTTGGTTTAAAACTAATTCAGCCTGACCTTGTTTTTCCAAAACGGCCTGATGTGGCCTGTTGAGCATGCCTTGTACATCTGCTTTAAACATTTACTATGTCCCAAAGACAAGAATGATGCCCTTAAAGATAGGGATGTAACTTTCCCCATATTGACATTTCTTTAAGGATAAGCATCTCTTCCTGGGAACTAAGGATAAATCACCAATCTACTGTGTTCACCTTGTGATCACTGCCCTCTGACCACCGACCTGCTGTGCCACCTAAGCATCTCATGACAGTAGTAAAAGAGATAATTCCTGTCACATGTGCTGTATGCTCTTTGTTCCAAGATGATATGTAACCACTCTGTACACCCCACTTCTTTGGTGCACTTTCTTCCCAGGGGGAAGGAAGCCCCCCAGGCTATAGTCCTCAAACCTGGCTCATAATAAACTCACCCCAATTTTGATTTATAGGTTGATTATGGATTGTTTGTATCAACAGTATACTGTACTAAGCTGTTAAGAAAAGTTATGAACCTGGGATCCTCGAAGTGGAGCCTGCCATTCCCACCCTCACTTAAACCTGAGGCTTGGTGCTCACACTTAGATGCCAGGGGACCGACCCAGGATTTCTATGGATTGCCCTTTTAGTTACTGTTTTCTTTACTGGCTAATACTACCAAACTCTACTATTAGCTGTCTGTAAAGAGTTTTTTCCCATCTTCAAGAAAGCTCTGCTTTGCAGAAATGCCCTCCTTCCCACCTCCTCTGGAAAACAAAACAGATGCAACTCTTAACTGACCCTGTGGGCTCAGCACCACACAATGAGCAGTTTCCGCGTACCCCTTTGCAGCCTCCTGTGCTTTCCTGAATGTCAGCAGGAAACTCGCACTCCATTTAAGGACTGTTTTTCTAAATTTGCTAGTCAGGCGGCTAATCTCTTTGTGTTGTGGGTCTGTTTCTTGATTGTTGCATAAAATTCCCACTGTGTCTCTCCTTATTCAGCTTGGTGGCTGTGGACAGAGGACCTGTCTGGGTAGCTTTCTGCCTTATGTCCGGATGGGATTGCCCAGAAGCCACATAAATCGGCTGAGACACGTGTTAAGACCAGCCCAAAGCACCTATTTACCCGCCTCCTAACAATTTTGCTGAAATTTAAAACACTATTTGCCTTTGGATACAAAATGAAGGCTCTTTTTTGGAAGCTAGTAACGTTCGTAGTTGCCTGTTATCTGCCAGGCAAGATGTAATTAAACTTCCTGTGCAATTTACCATGTGATTTAGGATATGTGATTTTTAAAAAAGCCAAGGGCAGGAGTATTTTTAAATAATGTTACCTAAACATTCCCTGAGTATAAAAGTAATACATATTCATTGTAGATAATTTAGAAAATGAAGAAAAATGTGAAGGGAATAAAATAACACAGGTAAAATGATTATTAATTTTTTGATGCTTATTTCTTGTTACACTCGCATATATAGATACACACACATTGTATTGAGCTTTTTGCAAAACATTTTTAATGGCATTAGTCCTTGGGGCATTAATGCCAAGCATTTTTCTCCTTTTCAAATTTTTCTTTTTCTTTTTAGAATGGAATATTACACATATACAAAGAGAGGGAGAATAACTCAGTGTTTGGGAGCATTTACCATGGAAACACGTTGCTTAGATTCTGGTCTTGGCTCTGCCATTTGCTCACCTGGAATCTCAGGAAAGTTACTTAATCTTTCTGTGTCTCAGTTTTCCCATATATGAAATGGGGATAAAATAAGATAATACTTACATCATTCATAGGGTTTTGTTAGAATTCAATAATTATTAGCTATTACTATTTTAAAAAATGAATGTAACATATATGTAAGGTGAAAAGAATAAAAACAAACACAACCAACATAAGTATTTTGCTTATATTTTGTTTCTTGATCACACCCCCTTCCCTTCCTCCTCTAGGTAAGCATTACCCTAAATCATTGTTTAGCTTCACATATTTTGAACCTTACATAATTAATGTCATACTAATTTTTACTTAAGATTGTGTTTGTGAGATTTCTTCAAGATGATTTTTTCATTGCCAATACTATATATCACAATTTTTTATCCCTTTGGATTGTTTTTAAATTTTGTGTGATTACAAGCACTGCTGCTATGAACATTCTTATACATGTCTCTTGGTGCACACGTGCAAAGTTCATTGCTGTTCTTTTGCTTTCTGCTTTTGTAAGAAGTCTTAATTGCTGGATAGTAGTGTATGTGCATCTTAGACTTTACTAGATAATGGAGAATTGTTTTCCAAAATGATTGTACTGGTGTATATATTTCCTTAAACTGGATGGATAAGAGATGAAGAGTCTGTAGGCAGTTAATTTTTGCTCTGTGTAGATGATACGTCTGTTCTCTTTGATTTTAAGATATTCTCTTATCGTTGGAGATCTGTAGTTCTGTTATAATATGTCTAGTATTATATTTCTTATTATTCATCCTTCTTGGTATATATTGTGGTTTCCATGTCAGTGAATTCATGTCTTGGACCAAATCTGGAAAAATCACAGCCATTACTTCTTTGAATATCGCCTTGCCTCCATTCTTCCCCTTTGAAACTTTAACTAGACTTACTTAGATCTTCTTGTTTTATTTTCTATGACTTAACTTCTTTCATATTTTCCTTCTGCTTGTGCTATAATATGGATCATTTATTTAGTTCTAGTTTCTTTTTAATAATACTGTGTCTAGCATGATGTTTATCACATATTGAGTTTTTAAAAATATTTTTAAGTTAAATGATTTTAATTGTCATTTTCAGAAGTTTCATTGGTTACTTTGTCAGTTTGCCTGGTCATTTTTATACTATTTTAGCCTTTGTGATTTAAAAAAAATTTTAGTTGTGGTAAAATACACATAACAAAAAATTTACCATCTTAACGATTTTTAGTTGTACAGTTCAGTTAAGGACCTTCACATTGCAGTACAGCTAACATCTAGAACTCTTCATCTTGCAAAACTCTATACCCATTAAACAGCTCCATAACCCCTCTCCCCACAGCGTTTGGCAACCACCATTCTGCTTTCTGTCTATGAATTTGACTACTGTAGGTGCTTCAGATAAGTGAAATCACGCAATATTTGTCCTTTTGTGACTGGCTTATTTCACTTAGCGTAATGTCCTCAAGATGCATCCACGTTGTAGCGTGTGTCAGGATTTCCTTCCTTTTTTAAGGCTGAATAATATTCCAGTGTGTGTTCCTTTGTGATTTTTATTACCATATTTTTTTTAACCATTTCAGATATAGTGATTTTCATTAGTATCTGATAATTACAGCAGTTGGAGTTCTTGGGCATCTAGGTCTGTTGTTCTACCTATTTTCCTTCAGGGTAGCTTGTTCCCCTGAGTGTTTGGTACCATTTATGAGGTTATCATAAGGTGAACTTAGTGCCTGGGAATCCTGAGACCTAGCTCAAGGAGGATTTTAATGTGCTTCTATCAGGAGTCCCGGCAGTACCAATCTGGAACCACGTGAGCCTTTCACGCTTAATGTTGGAATTTCAGGTGCAGACCCCTCCTCACGAGCAGCCTCAGGCTTTCGTCAGCATTCCCTCCTGAGGAAAGTTTGCCTTTCGTGCTTGTTAATCAGCACCATTCTGCTTTCAGCTGTTTTTTCCCCTTTTCCTCCTTTCTCCATTCTTTTCCATAATACTCCATCCTTCGATTTTTCTATTCCTTTTTCCTCCTTCATTTTTCATTTTTCCATCTCTTTATTCACCACACTGACCTCTCTGGCTACTCTTGAGATTTTTCTCTTTGCCCTTGGAATTCTGAAGTTTCACTGTATTCTATGTCTAGGAGTCTATTTTTGTGTTTTCTTGCTTTTTTTAAAATCCTACTTGTTATTCTGCTTCCTGAATCCAGTAGTTCTTATATTATACATCCATTCTGGAAAACTCTTAGACATTATTTCTTCATATATTGTTTCTCCCTCATCCTCACTGTTCTCTCTTTCTGGAATTCCTATTATATATGTTATTCCTTTATTTTTATCTTTCATGCCTCTTAACCTTTTTTAGATATTTTCTCTTTTTTATTAATCTTTTGTCTCTGTTGCAGTCTGGTTATTTCCCCAGCTTTTGGTTCTAGTTCTCTAATTCCCTATTTTTACCTGCATCTTACTAGCTAGTTGAGTCATCCAATATATTTTTCACTTAAATCATTATATTTTTTTATTTCAGGAAGTTGTATTTGGTTCTTTTTCAAATCATAGTCTCACATTATTTGCTTATGTATTCAGTTTCCTCTTTAATCTTTTTTTTTTTTTGGTGAGGAAGATTGGCCCTGAGCTAACATCCCTTGCCAATCTTCCTGTTTTTGCTGAGGAAGATTAGCCCTGAGCTAATGTCTGTGCCCATCTTTCTCTATTTTGTATATGGGACACTGCCACAGCATGGCTTGATGAATGGTGGTAGGTCCATGCCCAGGATCCGAACTGGTGAACCCCGGGCCACTGAAGCAGAGCGTGCAAACTTAACCACTACACCACCAGGCTGGCCCCCCTCTCTTTAATCTTTTTTAATAGCAACAATTTGTATTTTGATTCTAATAATTCCAACATATGAAGTCTTATGCAGTGTATTTTTTGGCTGACTCTCACTCATGGTGTCTTGCTTTCTCATGTAAAATGATTTTTTTTATTGTGAAATCTTTTTTGTTGGGACTTTATATCTGGGAATTCTGTAAGGTGTTTGAGGGTGCATTCTTCCGTAGAAGATTTAGGTTTGTTTCTAAGGAAAACAGGACTGGTTTAAATTAATTTTTTGGCTTTAGATTTTGGAGGATCATGTAGAGAGTGTAAATCAGGACCTAAAATCAAAAAGAGGGATGGGGGTGGCTTCTGATTACAGATTGTCAAGGAGATTTTTTTTGTCCTTCACTGAATATCCAAGTCAAGAGGGACAGTTTCTTGGCCATCTCCCTTTGTAGAGTGAACTTTTTTTCTCCTTCAACAAGGGCATAATCCAGGCTTCAGGCAATTGCTTCTGTACTGATTTCTCTCCTGATAGAGGCCCAAGACCTGTACTTTTGACACCTTCCCCCTCCCCTTCCTTTCCCAGAAATTGGCAATGGAAAAATATCCTTGAAGTAACTACTGATTTCAGGTCTGGCCTAACTTTTTTTTTTTCCCGCTGGGGAAGATTTGCCCTGAGCTAACATCTGTTGCCAATCGTCCTCTTTTTTTGCGTGCGAGCCGCTGCCACAGCATGACCACTAACCGAGGAGTGGTGTGGTTCCGTGCCTGGGATCCAAACTCGGGCCGCTGAAGCAGAACATGCCAAACTTTAACCACTAGGCCATTGGGGCGGTTCCTGGCTTAACCTTTTTTGGTTAGTGTTTTCACTTTACTGTTATCCTCTGATATTTCCCCTTTAATTACTTATAGCTCAGCTCTTCTTTTACAAGCACATCTTCTATACTTTACCCAGAATATTTTGGTGTTTACTTGGGTTTCAGAATATGTAGTCTGCTATATTGCTGGGAGTGGAAGTTCTGAGCATTTCGAATGCTACCATTTCTCAACAGTATTGGAAAAAACATTGCTCTGATTTTTACTAAGTAATGATAGAGGATGGCACTCTTGCTCTGGGGTGGACTGAAGGGCAGCATTACTCTCATCCACCCAAAAGCCTTTCCGAGTTACTGAGCCTCTAGGAATAGTGGTAAGGCCATAATAGCATTGTGAGAATCCTGAAATTGCTTTAGTTTCTGAAATAGTATCTCCATTTTCTTAGTTTTGATTTTTCTCATTCTTAACTGATACTATCCACTCTCAATTTAATAACTTCCTAAAGGAAATTCAACATTCTCATTGAGGATATTTATAGCCAGTTTGTTGACACTCATCTCTGACGTCTTTTAATTACTCTTTTCACATTGTCTATCTATTCCCAAGACTGTAAACCAGCTCCCCAAGTGTGAAGGTGCTACAGCTGCTCTGGGATTTTTCTGTTTGCTAAGTAGCTTTTTTTTGGTCCTGGCTAGGAGCTTCCTGATGCTCAAATTTTCTGTTTTGAGAATATGATATGCAGATATGTTACAGTCTGTATGGTCTATTCACTTTCCATGAATGTTGTTCTATTGACTGTTTTCAGTGCCACTGATAGCGCTGGTAAGATAAGTCCACAAACTATCACTTGTGAGATTCCCTAGTCACATTATTTTGGGAAGAATTGCTCAACTGTAGCTTTTACTTAACTATTGATTTTTGCTAGGATTTAAGACAGATTGTAGAAAGAAATTGGGATGGTCCTCTCACCAGCTTCCCAATATGAACCTTGGGACCTTAAGTGGGAGAGAGGTAGAGGTAGAAAGTAGGAAAGGAGAATGATGCAGGAGTCCCCAGCTTGATTTACATATACTCATTGGTAGATTCAGGCTGCCAGAAGGGTTTAAAGTAATGAGAGAAATGGTGTCCCACCTCCCCAGCAGTAGTGCCTTACACTCACCATTTCTCAGAAGAATAGTAAAGACCAGGCCACATAATAAAACCCAGCCTTGACTAACTTAAGGGAAAGGCAATTTATTGGAAGGCCATGAGGAGAGCACAGAATTCACATGACGGCTCAGTGACCAGACCTGCATATGGGCAGGAACCAGTCATCTCCAGAGAGCAGGAAGCAGAAACAGTAGGTATTATCTTATGCAGGGACAATCAGGTCAGGATGGCAGTGATCAAATGGAGTGACCTCAGTCATTTCAGTCTCATAGACACTATACTCAGGATTTGGATCCCAAGTGGGTATTTGATTGATCAAGCTGGTGTTACATAGCTGTCCCACGGCTGGGGGTGTTCAGGGAACTGGATTCAGAGCCCCTCCAGATTATATCCAAAGTTGAAGTAACCCCCCAAGAGGAATTTGTGGTGTGCTTAGAAACAAGGCATGGGTGTGAGGCAACCAAACAAGAGATGGCCATCTCATGTTGACTGTGAACTGCTGGAGTGTTTGATGCAGTGGCCGTTTAAGATCAAAATCAGACTAGCCATCTGCAATCCATCAGGTTAATACAGTCAGTTCTAAATGTTCCTGGGGTTTATTAGTAATTTCTCAGATGTTTTCTCCTCTTCTTATTTCTTTTGCCTTTTAGCCATTTCAGTTCATATTATTTCCTCTGTAAGGGATTGGACAGATGACATTTTTTAAACTTCGCATGTTTATGCATTCCAAATGAAATAGAAACATTTGTTTGGAGGAGAGTGGAATGAAGAATCTATTAAGCATAATGATATCTATGGGGTTAACTAATTTTGACATTCTTGTTTTAATTGTATATCAGATTAACGTGGGACTCAAGATGGGCTATAGGTTGAGTAGCAAGTTTGAAATGTCTCCAGAGAGACAGTGTCCCTTTATGTCTTGTGCCTTTTTTTCTGTAGGAATTGCTTATCTTAGCATAGAGAATAGTAGTGATGTAATGAGTGTCTTCAGGACTATGATTCTTTTATCTCCAGCTTATTCTGAGTAGGTTTAAACCTTCAGAGGTCGTACAACAAGGAAATGTTCTAACTATAGCCTTTCACTTAGATGCAGCACATGGAAGAACATCTTGATTCTTAAAAGTTGTGATAAAGCCTCCCTTGAAGGACTTGAAAGATTGGAATTAATTATTTTCTTTGGGGGGAACAGTGCTTTAGGTAAAGTCATTCATCCATTCATTCAACACTCGGATATTGAGCACCTTCTGTATGTCATGTACTGTGTCACTCTCCTCAAGTAGCTCGTGGTCTACCAGGAGGAGGCAGGCACATAAGCAGCCATGTGCACCACTAGCAAGGGGCTCCTCAGTCAAGAAAAAGAGGCCTTGTTTTATCAGTGCTGAAAATGAGCTAAACCGACCGAGATAGGCAGTCTGGGCTGTGTGGCCAGGTTCCCTGCCTTCCAGCTTTCTGATAGTTTGTTATAGATAATGTATTTAATTCCTGTCAACTACACCTGTCCCTGTGCTGACTCAATAAATATTTGATATCTGAAGCTTCAGAGTTGTCATTGTTGCTAATCACTAAGGAACAAAACAATAAGAAGACATCTCCTACCCAAGAGTACCGCTGACAGGAAACTGATCATGCGTGCCCTGTCTGGAGCTCACAGACCACTTCTTTGACCTCTCCCTAATCACTGACCATGAGCTTATACATGCCCACACTATGTCTTGAGTTTTGCTTCTACTGTGGCACCTCCTTCATCTCATGGCATCTTTTTGCTTATGTGCTTACCTTGTATTTGGAGCAAGGAATTTGCTTGTTTCATATGTGTAATCCCAGTGTGTGGCAGAGCATCCTACACATAGCTCAATAAAGGCTTGTTGAACTGAACTCACATCTGATAGTGTGGATGTCTCATTTTTCTCTATATGCTTAATGTCTGCTCTGATTTGAGCAAACTCGGTAGAAATGAGCCTCACTAAGAGAGCACTCCATCATAAATTTGGGTGTCCTGTCGTTGCTCACTTTGGGAACAGAGCATTGATTACAATGTTCAGGTTGTGCTGTCCTCTTGCTCCAGGTATCACCACGTTAAACCCTGAGATTCTTCACTTGGGATGTTATGAGATGACAGTTTAGTAATTGGAGTAATACACTATACCTAACTACTTGCGACGAACTCTGAGTATATGTGCTAGATTTTGATCAGTTATCAGTTCCTCCTCATCATGGTCTAGTGATAACCTTTAGTGGTTGTGGCTGAAGTCTGGTTCAGGCTAGAGTCTCCTCCAGGTCATGTATGGTCCAATTTGGCTTGTTCTACTGGGATGCTTACTTCTTGATTCAGAGCCCTAATTACTAGTCATTGAGTAACTCATGAGTCATAGGTTACTCTTAACCTATGCACTTCTCAAGAACAGCGTTTAAGTACTAAGTATTGGATTACATCAATGGGAGGCTTTCCTTTTCCCTAGTATGTATGGCAAGACACTGGCTCCTTGCTTTCGAAAATGGCTATATGAAGCAATTCTCTATCTCTGTGGTCTGAATGTGTTGTTTCTTAATTCTGTTTGGTGGCTGTGTTCCTCTCTGCTGGCATCACTGTTCTTTTGCACTCTTTATTGATGGGAAGGACATTTTTAAAACATACTTGGCAAAAAGAATTACTATCTTAAATCTGAGCTTAAATGTGTTCCCCATTTAGAATAAATGTGGTTTCCATGACACTTCCCATGTAGCATCATTAGTCTCCCACCCCTGCAGTAACTTAGGAAGTTATCATTCAATCACCTCGAGTCCAAATGCATGTGGCCTACCCACTTACATCCCAGTAGTAACCATTAGCTTTGTAGTTCACAAGTCTTGCCCTCATGTTCTTATCTGGGGGATCTGTGATGCCTATGGGTAAGGCAGTTGCATGCTCAATGGCTGCTTTGCCAGCCTAGTGCAGGATTTGCTGGTACAACACCAGCATGCTGGCACCCATAACTGATTTTTGTTTGTCACTTTCCACCTTACTGGCCCCCATGCTTTAGCATCAACCCATTGTGGGAGGAGCAGCTACTTCTCGTGGTAGATTTGGGTCTGCAATTGAAAGTAAGAGGCAGGGGCCGCTCCCATGTCCTCTGAACAGGTCTGTAGCTCAGCGCAAAGGTTCTGTTCACTCTAACATCCTCATGTCTCTTTTTGAAGAGGCTTTTTGCCTTTTACGAGAAAGTTCACTAACAAGTTCCTTTAAAGAGTAAGACTGCTTGATGCATTTAAACTGTGATTTTAATTGGCTGTATGTGGTTGTTTCCTTGGCCCTAAAAACCTTTGCTTTTTCTGAATTCAGGATTAACCATTCTTTCGCCAGCATTTCCAAAGTGACATGGCTTCTATCACAGCACTTTCTCCATGCTGTCTATGTAACTTGTATTACTGGAGCTTCAGCACTGGCTGGAAAAGCTTCTGGAACAAGGGGCATATCTTACTCATCTGTATATCCCCAGTGACTGTTCTAGTGCCTTATACCTAGGGATATTCAGTAAGTAGTTATTAATAATTTACAGAATGTTTACTTACCCCAGACTTTTGAGAGTGCTTTTATAGGATCAAATTCCCTCGAACCTACAAAGGAAACATATCATTTCCCCCAGGGCAGCCCTAAAGACACTGTGCATTAGCATGCCTCTGTGTTCTGGCACCTGCACTGCCCAGTGGCCGGCCATGTGGCCTTTGTGCCTGTTGGTCACACATATTGCTTTATGGAAGAGCAAAATTATTGTTTTCCTTGGTCATAGTAGGGACTGGAGTGCCATTCGATGGTTTATGCCTGGCATGCAGGAATGCTTGAATATAGCCTTGGCATCCTGTGAGATTTCCAAGGGCTGTCTCAGCACAAGGAACAAAGGCATGTGAATAAAGTTCTACTCCATTGTGAAAAGCTGGGCTTGTGCTGATAAACTAATACAGAAGTCTAGTAAATTGGCCAGAGCACGTGGCTCAGGCCTAAGACCTACATGGGCCTCTTGCTTCAGATTTTACCACCAGAGAATTCTGAGGGTGTTACTCTTGCAGGTCACGTGGAGAAGTGTAGAGAGGGCCAGAGACCTTTTAATCCCTCCCTGTTTCCTCCCTCCCGCCATAGTAGATGTAGTGGGAGAATGGGGGGAGGTGGATATTGCTGATCAAGAACTAGAACCAAAAAGTTCCTCTTCCCACTTTCTCAAGAAATATCCAAGGAAATAAATTTTAGCCCAGTTTTTCCCTTTCTTTATTGCCTTCTTACCTTAACTATTCCACCACAGCATTTTTATGACCAATAGAGGTCTAGTGTCTAACATCTACTAGGTAAAATTAATTCTCATCTTATAACTTGTATTTGCTTAAGGCCTCGGAGTCTCTGCAAAAAGAAGTAAATCTGAATTATCCTTGGTTTTACTTTTGTTTTTGATCTGAAAAGACAAATTTTGACCTTAAAGGAGGTAGTAGGCATTTCTATAATTCTCTCATGAAAGTCTATCGTCTGTGACAGATTTCTCAGTTTTTTAAGGAGGAAATCCAATTCTGGTGGATAACATCAGTGCATAAAAATCAAGCGAATCTTTAGACACTGATATAAACAGAAGCTGGTTGGAGAAATATCATTAGTATGATTGCAAGCATATATGAATTCTGCAAGGTGTGAAGAAGTAGTTATGAAAGATGTAATATTTTAAGCCTAGAAACGTGGGTGGGCTGCCATCTTGACTAGATTTAAAATTAACCATAGTCTTGAACCTTTTACTTGTATCTATAATGTGGGAAATCTGTTACAGAAATAGGTACAGCAAATGTTGGACTTTTATCCATTCTACTTTTGCTGCAACTTTGGAGCACATAGGAAAAGTTATTTATTATAATATCAAGGAAAGGGGGGGCTAATGAATGAAATTTTTGGCTATCTGAAAAATATTATGATTTTATGAATGTTTGTAGAAGTGACATGATGATTGCTAATGTATTATCTTAGAAAGTTTGACAAAATATCCTTCTTATATTTACTTAATCACTCTCATCAGAATAATTTTTCTTTGCCATCCATGCCTATAATCTTTGGAAATTATACTTTTACAGTGGGACTGGAAAACAATAGGAGTCTTTAAACCATCCATGAAATCATTTTCTGCTACCTGACTCTGATTTTATTTCTGAGGGGTCTGAGACACTTGACACAGCCAGTGAGATGAAAAGAAAGCCCTCCAAGTATACAATAATGTACTTCAAGCCGAGATTGTCTAGAATAACTTTAACTTGGAACTTTGGAAAACATTGGCTCAAGGTTGGATCTTTTCCAAAATTATATAGTACTATGTTGAATTCCTTTCCAGTAATTATTTGCATCAATTGCCTCATATCTTTGGGGCACGTTCAGATAATTTTATGTTAGAAAAATAATGGTAAGGTATAAATATGATTGAATTTCTCACCATGTCTAGAAAATAAGTCAGCAGTCCCATTAGATGGATAATTCCATTTCTAAATATTTTCAGACAGCTGGAATGAATTGTTAAATCTTAACAGTCTGTTAAGAAATCTAAAAAAAAGCAACTTAGTTTTCATTCCTAAAAAATTATCAAGTAAGATGGATTATCTTGTTTATCAGATGGCATTTTCTCCAAAGATGCTAAAGGTCAAGTTCAACACTTGGAAAACTTATATACCTTCTTTTAATATTTTTGCTTCCTAAATACCAGAAGCATTATGGCTTCAAAGGGAAAATTTAGTATGTCTGCCTATGTTAAAGTTAATCAGCAAACAGACATGTTATTATAAGAAAATAGGTTAATTGACATGGGAGAGTCCAAAGGTGGATAATTCATTTTAATAAACATTTTAGGCAAGGCACAATAATGTTTTGCTCTCAAGCCTTCTTAGTCTACTATGAGAAGGAAAACTTGTCCGTAAGTAAAATTACCTGCAGTTCAGGAAAGAAAACAAATCTTACAAGCATACTAGGAACATATAAGTGAGAAATAATTTAGGAACAAAAAATATTTGAAGAGGAGAAAAATTATGAGCTAATAGCATATGTTGATTTCTCTTTAGGAACAGAATTTAATTAAATCAATTAAAAATTTTGTTAACCTTTTAAAGGAAAATGCTTTCAAAGACTTTTTAGTGAACTATACTTCATAAAATACTTTTAAAAATTTCAAGATAATATCAGTAATTCATTTTATATAATATCTTGATAAATTTACAAATTTACTAATGAAAATAATCAAGAATTACAAATCGGTGTCATAAAATTTATGTTTGTGGGCAGATAAGTTTATAAATTAGTAATTATAATCCTATGAATATGAAATTATTCAGATAATTAGAATTAATTGGAATAGGCTTATAGCCTTTGAAAATTCAGAGACTTGTTAACGTGAATTACATTATAAATATGTGATAAGTTAAACAATTAAAATAAAGCTAAAATTATACTAATGTCCATATCACAATCTTCTGTTTTAGTGAAGAATCTTTAAATTGGCTTCACAAAGGGGGGGGCAATATATTTTTTATTTTTAATATGGTTTATCTTTTTGTTACTTTTAAAACACAGCCCAAATCAGGACCAAATTGTCTGTTGAATGCCTTTTTTTTCAGTTGATCACAGTACAATTCAATATTTGGATTTAGAGCATTTCCTAAACAGGTGCTATTCATTACACTGTTGAGAAGTTTCTATCATAGGATCCTGTGTGAGAGTGTGTCCCTTAATAAAGTTCCAGCAGTTTTATGAACACTAGTGTGCCTTTTGAAGAATGAACCTTTCAGAATTACACGGTTTCTCATGGTATTTGCTCTTCTTTGCGCTTGTTTTTCTTTTTTTTCTGGTTTGAGGAATCTGTTCAGCGGCATATTTGTTAGATCAGCTGGCCCCCGGTGCTGCCCTGAATACAAGTCATGCAAACAGTTGGAGAAATTTAATTTTCAGTTAGGAAAAGTTTCCATAGCAACATCGGAGTGAAATATATGTCTGGTCACATTTACTGGGCTACTGTTGTTACAAACCAAACATACACATAAGTGTCATCTGGAGAGGGCCATTTAAAATACCTGGTGCTCATCTGTTTCCTTAAAACTTTGTCTCTTTTCCAATGGAGAATATTTTTTAATTTATTCCAGAAATATTGTGTGTTGTCTGTATGTGTGTTTGCTTAGCAAGTCAGATGGCTTTTGATGAGCTTTAATAAACTTCATTTGGTAAGTCAAGTCGCATTAAAAAATATTTCCCCCCTGTTTCTGTGAGTAGAAATTAATCTTTCAGAAGCCATGTTTCAGGGTTTAGATGATGTATTCAGCAGTAGGGAGGGTGTGACGGCATGATGCTGTGTGGCCCAGGCTGCTGCAGGAAGAGCTGGTGCTAAGTGTCCCACAGTGGGATCCAGGCAGAACATCAGAAACCTGGGGAGGATCTTCCTCCTGGTAAGCCCCCTCTGTCTGGAAGAGAATCAATCTCAAAACTCAAATAATGAGTGCGTTCTCATCAAACTGGGCATAGTGATAATGAAAAGCCATAGTGGTGATACCGGGGCATGATAAGATCCTGAACTACTTCCCAAAGCGTGAACAAAAGATATTAAACTGTACAGTATCTTAGTGCTTGGATCTTTTTTATGTAATTCCTTGACATTGATAGATAAGCAGTGTGTGGTTTGTATGGTAACTTATAGAGATGAAAATATTTGGTTTAACCGGATTTCCTCATTTCCCAACTGTTTTGGAGAAATGGATATTTATATGACACCTTGCATTTGCATGAGCACGTTTTTCACTCATCAAAATATTTTCACTTACAAAATATGATCTTTCTATCACATGGTTCTTTGGTGAGAATCTCCTTTAGATATATAAGAAAAAAATTGAATTTAGAGATAAGATCATGTTTTGTAAAAACATTAAATTTGAAAAATTTCAGCAAATTCTCAAAATTTGGCTTAACTCTGCTTATGAAATATCTGCCCAAAACTCCCATAGCGTTCCAGTATAGATAATTCTATTACTGAGCAAACAATGGATTCGTTTTTTTAAAAAAATATTAGTGGGGGGGGGGCTGGCCCTGTGGCGTAGTGGTTAAGTTTGCACTTTCTGCTTCAGAGGCCCAGGGTTCACTGGTTCAGATCCCTGGTGTGGACCTACACACCACTCATCAAGTCATGCTGCAGCAGGTATCCACATATAAAGTAGAGGAAGATGGGCACAAATGTTAGCCCAGGGCCAATCTTCTTCAGCAAAAAGAGGAGGATTGGCAACAGATGTTAGCTCAGGGCTAATCTTCCTCACCAAAAAAAAAACAAATTGTTAGTGGGTGCAGTTAGAGTCCATAGATAGAACCTCAGTTATTAATTTTGGAATTAATCAGTCTTAAAAATTTAGATGTTTTGTAAGATGCCACATAATAAATCAAATACCTTCTTCAAACTTAAATCAGGTATAAATTCAAAATGAAAATATAATGTATATAATTTCTATCTAATATGATTATTCAATTTTATGTGTTAAAATATGAATCTAGAGTTTTAGCAGGATAGTGTTTCAAGGCAATTGCTTTTTGGGCATAGTAGTTAAAATATGTGATTGGTGTCAAGCAGGCACCTTTCTTTATGGGCATCTCCCATGTTATTATCTGTGTGACTTCTGTTCCCATCATTGGTTGAGAAAGCCCCTTTCACTTCCTATTTCCCACTGTAATGTAGCTTACTGCTACAGAATTGAGTAAATATTATTTTAATGTTTGGGGTTAGGTATATGACATCTCTCCCCAAAATCATTTCAACAGTTCCTTCTCGTTTATCCTTGGACACAGTTGCTCCAGGGCACAAAAATAATATGGAAGATAATGCATTTTGATCTAGGATGGTAAAATCTTTAGCCTTTTGTCCCGGGTTTACCTAATGATCTCCCAGGCTTCATTCTAAGAAGATAAAGGATCATTATGGTATAGTATGGTATAATCCAATGAGTTGGAGTCAGTTCTGGGTTTAAATTCCAGCTGTTTAGTGAAATTCACCTGTTTGGTTTTAGGAAACTAAAACTTGGAGTGGTTAAGTAACTCGACAAAAGAGGCAGAGCTAAGATTTAAATTCAGGTATTCTGACTATGGAGCTGGTCCTTCATCTCTGTATTACACTGGCCAACTCTGTTTAAGAAATACATATATTCATATATATCTTTTAAAAATAAGCAGATATTCAGGCTATGTAATTTTACAAGCCTTTTACATTAGTGACTCAGTCACAGGGGTTATAAAATTTATATGTAATTATCTTTAAATACACCTCTATCTATTCTTTTGGTACCCAGAGAATGAGAAAAAAATCATGAATCTGATAGATGTATTATGCCTAACACCTTTATATGTTATTTAAATATCCAACAATGAAAAGCACAATTTTAGACCAAGAAAACCCCCACAAATAACTAAAGGAAGTGTGTTTTCACAAAAGAAAATTGAATCACCTCTGAACTGGGAAAATAAGATATTTAAATTTGAAGCAATTACAAATTTTTGTAGCACTCTTTTATTCACAGTATTCAGGTTTTTCTGTATCTGTAAAAGAGAAGGGTATGCTGTTTGCATGATTTAGCTGTATGATTTTCATTCTGATTTGTCTGAATACAAAAAGGAAGAATAAATTAATGATTCATAATCTACAAACCATTTTTATATTATCTCATTTGATCCTAAAGACAATGCTGAGGTAAAAGGACACTGATGAGAAATCCAACATTTGAGAGATTGAGATACAGTGAAATAGAATGGTTTAGAGCTGGCCTTGGAATGAGTCAGCCTGGTTTTAAATCCAACTCTGCCTCAGTTTCTGTAAAATGCAGATAATTTTTAAATCTTTAAAATGCAGATAATAACACCCACCTCTTGACTTGACTATGAGGATTAAATAAAATAATATATATTGAATGCTAAGTTATCAGGCAGCCACCAGGGCAGTGTGCGTTGGTCTCTTAGATTACACTCTCCAGCACCACAAGCATCTGCGTGCATAATTACTACTTTTAGCTCAGGGTGAGCTAGGAACTGGCTGGCCTTAGCAATATATATATTTTTAACAACAACTTTACTGAGATGTAATTCACATATGATACATTTCACCCTTAAAAGTGCACAGTTCAGTTGTGCAACCATCATCGTCATCTAATTTTAAAATGTTTTCGTCATCCCCAAAAGAAACTATACCCATTAGCAGTCACTCCTCATTTGCACCTTCCCCCAGCCCCTGGCAACCACTAATCTACCTTCTGTTTTTATGGGCTTGCCTATTTTTGGACATTTCATATGAATGGAATGGCCTTTTTGACTGGCTTCTTCCTCTTAGCATGTTTTCAAGGTTCGTTCATGTTGTGACATGTATCAGCTACATGACTAAATACTATGCCATTGTGTGGATTACCACATTTTGTTTATTCATTCATCAGTTGATGGATATTTGGATTGCTTTCCCATTTTAGCTATGATGAATAGTGCTGTTATGAACATTTGTAGACAGGTTTTTGTGTGGACATACGTTTTCAATTATATCTTGGATCTCTTGGAATTGCTGGATCATATGGTTATTCTATGTTTAACATTTTGAGGAACTGTCAAACTGTTTTTCCAAGTGGCCTCATAATTTTACAGTCCCACCAGCAATATATGAATCTTCTAATTTCTCCACATCCTCATCACCGCTTGTTACTGTCTGTCTTTTTGATTATAGCCATCCTAAGTAGATGGGAAGTGGTATCTCATTGTGGTTTTGATTTGCATTTCCCTAGTATAAGTTGATATTGAGCATCTTTTCATGTGCTTATTTCCATTTGTGTAACTTCATTGGAAAAAAATGTCTGTTCAAATCATTTATCCATTTTTAAAAAATTTTATTTTTTTGAACACTTAGATTTACAGAAAAATTGCTAAGATATTATAGAGAATTCCGTTAAACACCACACCCACTTTCTCCTATTATTAACATTTCACATTAGTAAGGTACACTTGTTACAATTAATGAACCAATACTGATACACTATTATTAACTTCATACTTATTTAGATTTCCCTGGATTTTTATCTAATGCTGCTTTTCTGTTCCAGGATCCCATTTGGATACCACACTATATTTAGTCTCCTTAGGCTCCTCTTGACTGTGTGACTTTTCTTGTTTTTGATGACCTGGACAGTTTTGAGGAGTACTGGTCAGATATTTTAAAAAACCTTTTTCTATTAGATGTTTTTCTCATGATTAGACTGGGGTTATGGGTTTTTGGGAGGAAGACCACAGTGATAGAGTACCATGTTCATCACATCATATCAAGGGTACATACTATCAACACAACTTATCACTGTTGATGTTGACCTTGATCACCTGGCCGAGGTAGTGTTTGTCGGGTGTCTCCACTGTAAAGTGACTCTCCCCCGCTTTCCACACTGTACCCTTTGGAAGGAAGTCACTATGAGCAGCTCATATTTAAGAAGTAGGGAGTCAGGGTCCACCTCGTTGAGGGTGGAGTATCTACATAAATTATTTGTAATTCTTCTGCACAAGATATTTGTCACCCTCTATTCATTTTTTAATTTATTCAATTACTTATGTTGGTATGAACTCATAGATATTTATTTTGCATTTTGGATTATAATCCAATGCTACTTTATCTTAGTTCTCAAATTGTTCCAGTTTTGGTTACTGGGAGGTCTTTCAGTTGGTTCCTATGTCCCTTTGACATGTATATCTCTATCATGGTGGGGTTTTTTTAAGCACTTCCTTACTTTCTGGCACCACTAGGTCCTGCAGGTTCATCTTATATATTTCCTGCCTCAGTCCTAGAATCAGCCTTTTTCCAAGGTGCTCTGGTTCCTTTTATTAGAAAATGGTGTTAGAAACCAACATCTATCACTAGGTGTGCTGGTTGCCACTAGGGTGTCATTGTTTCTAGGCCTTTTCAGCTTACAGAGCAAGGAAACATATAGGCACATAATCACTTGTGTTATACACATCTATAAATATTCCTATGTATTATCCTCTGTATCTATATTAAACTAAACATAAGTTCATACTAGTGTCTCCCTTCTAATCCATTACTGTATGGATCATTCTAGTCTTTTCCCCTTGCTTATCTGTAAACTCACTCCACCAGTAAGAAAACTGGCTCCTATCATCCACTATCCATTTACTTAATTGTCCAATTCCAGTATATATGTATAGAAGTATAGTTGTTAATCCATATTTCTATGGGATACAACTTTATCAACAGTAAAGTATCTTTTGACTTTAGTTTTAGACTCCACTCATTTCCAAAGTTACTTTAGGTCAGCACCTTTTTTCTCCCCCCACTTCAGTGAGGTTGTTTCACACATTTGTAATACAGTTAGATTGTTTTATCATATTCTGCTTTTCATCCTAGGATTCCCCAGACCTCCCAAATGATTTTTTAAATTTGCATACATTAATGTTCACTCTTTGTAAAGTTCAATGGGTTTTGACAAATGCATAATGTCATGTATCCTATCCACAATTACAGTGTCATACAGAACAGTTTCACTACCCTAAAAAATTTCCTGTGCTTTGCTTATTTAACCTTTTCTCCCTTCTTCCCAAACTCCTGGCATCCACTGATCTTTTTATTGTCTCTCTAGTTTTGCCTTTAGAAAATGTCATATAATTGGAATATATGTAACCTCTTCAGACTGGCTTCTTTCACTTAGCAATATGCATTTAAGATTCATTCATCTCTTTTTTGTGGCTTGATAGTTCATTCTTTTTATCATTGAATAATATTCCGTTGTATAGAATTTGCTTATCCATTCATACTGAAGGACATCTTGGTTGCTTCCAGTTTTTGATGACTATAAGTAAAACCGCTATAAATATTTGTATGCAGGTTTTTATGTTGACATAAGTTTTCAGCTCAGTTGAATAAATACCTAGGAGTGATACTGCTCATGGTAAGACTGTTTAGCTTTGTAAAAACCTGCTAAACTGTCTTCCAAAGTGGCTGTACCATTTTGTGTCCCCACTAACAATGAATGTGAGTCTCTGTTGCTCTGCATCCTCATCAGCATTTGATATTTTCAACTTTTTGGATTTTAGCCACTTTAATAGGTGTATATGGCATCTCGTTATAGTTTTAATTTGCAATTCTCTAATAATAAATAATGTAGAGCATCTTTTCATGTGCCTGCTTTCCCTCTGTGTATTTTCTTTGGTGAGGTGTCTGGTCAGATCTTTTGCCTATGTTGAAATTGAGTAATTTGTCTTTTTAATGTTGAGTTGTAAGAGTTATTTATATATTCCGGATATTAGACCCTTATGAGATATATGATTTATAAATATTTTTTTCCATTCTGTGAGTTATCTTTTCACTTTGTGTCTTTTGATTGTGTCCTTTGAAATGCAAACATTTTTACTTTCGAGGAACTCAAATTTTTCTGTTTTTTCTTTTGTCACTTGTGTTTTTGGTGTCATGTCTAAGAAACTATTTTTGAATCCATATTTTCTTCTAAAAGTTTTATAGTTTTAGCTCTTACATTTAGGTCTATTAGCCATTTTGAGTTAATATTTGTATATGGTTTGAGGTAGAGGCCAACTTCATTCTTTTCAGTGCATGTATCCACTTACTCCAGTACTATTTGTTAAAAAAGACTATTCTTTCCCCATTGAATTGTTCTGGAAACCTTGTCAAAATTCAATTGACCATAAATGTAAGGGTTTGTTTCTGGACTCTCAATTCTATTTCATTGATCTCTATGTCTATCTTCATGCCAGTGTCACACTGATTATTGCAACTTAGTAGTAAGTTTTGAAATCAGGAAATGTGAGTCCTTCAACTTTGTTCTGCTTTTTCAAGATTGTTTTGGCTATTCTGGGTCCCTTGCATTTCCACGTGAATTTTACCTTTAAAAATATTTTAGTCTTTGAAGTTTATCTTTTGTTTCTTTTCTTCCTTTCTCCCTTCTATGTAGTGGTAATTTGTATTTGCTCCTGCCCCTTCTTCCCCAACACTTACATGGGCCTCTTTCTCAGGACCAATCAACTAGCTGTTAATTAATCCTATTGGAAGTATCAGCTGATCAAACTTGGACTTTGCAGAGATTTTAACTAGGGAGGATATGTTTATAGTGATCTTCAGCGTTTTCCCTCCTCACCTCTCCTTCTCCAGTTAAATGACAAATTCTCTAGCCCTCCACCTACCCCAATATCATTCGAATCCAATCCTTTGTACCTGTCTACAGATCCCATTCCCCTGAAATATGCTGCTGAAATTATTTTCCCATTTTCAGCAACTTCCATACATTAGGGACAGGTTAATTATCCAAACTATAGTTATGATTATATTATATTTCCTGCTTAAAAATATTTTGGCACATGGATAAATCTCAAAAATGTTATGTTGAGTGTAAGAAGCCAGACACAAAAGAGTACCTGTTGTGTGACTGCATTTTTTGAAGTCCAAGAACAGACAAAACTAATCTATGGGAATCAAATTCAGAACATTGTTTGACACTGGAGGATGGGGAGGGGAATAGACCAAAATGAGACAAAAGGGAATTTTCTCTGGTGAGGAAAATGTTCTATATCTTGATTAGGTTATTTGTTACATGGCTGCACACTTTTCCACAAGGGGACAATGAAGATCTGTGGATTTTCTGTATAGAATTACAGTTTTTAAAATTTTTTTAAAAAATAAAAATACGGTTTTTTTAAAAATAAAAACTTTGGGTGGCTTCCCATTGCCTTCAGCTCAAACTCCTTAACTTGTCATTTAGGGACTTTGAAAATCTGATGTCTGTGTAACTTTCCACGTTTCTCTTGTTATTTTCTTTCCAGGCCCTGTGATGCAGCAAAATAGATTTCTCTCTCTTCTTCACATGCACCACATTTTCCCACTTCTATGTCTTTTTTGCTCTCACTTCTCCTTCCATCAGGAATGTCTTCCAATCTCCCATTGCCAGTCACCATGTGTCAAAATGATCTTTGCTCAAATTCCATATCAAAAGCCATCCCCCTTCTCTAAACACCTATCCTCGCAGCATTTTGTATTTCTCTTATGGTACTTTTGACTTTCCCCTGATTTTATCGTAGTAATGTAAACTGCTGTGTTTGTAGAGTGTTCACAGTGCGCCTGGCACTGTTTGTGAACGTCCTATTCCCACTTTAACCTGCAAGTTCCATTAAAGACAAGACTTAACATCTGCTTCATTTCTGTTTCCCACAGGACCTAGATGAGCATTTATTAAATGGATAGATGTTAGATGGAGATGGATGGATGGAGGGTGTGGGGCAGTGGAGAATATTACAGAGGGGTAGCCATCTCAGTATTTTTCAAAACCTCTAATATACCCTACATCCTGCCTGTAAGGTCTAATGAATAAGACAAACTATGACAGGAGATAAATAAAATTTTGGTGGCTGTCAGCCAAGTCCTGAGCTTATAAACATATCTGTGCAAATATGAAAAACATGACAGCTCCTGGAATGATTTTTAAACAGTTTTGTGCAGTCTGTTAAGTCATTTCCCCCATTATAATCCACCAACTCCTGGGGGCTTTATGATGTCCTCATCCTGGCAGTGCCTTCAGACTTTGTCCTCAGGCAGTAATTCCCAGCCAAGGCATCTGGCACTTTGATGCGCCCAGAGGCGGTACTCAGTTGGTTCTGCTAATAGGGTAAACAGACTCCCCTTGACAGGAGGGAGTGACTTACGATGCTCAGGAAGTAGGCTGAAGCTGAAGCAAGTGGAGATCTGGCAGTTATGCAGTCACTGGACGTGAAAACCCGGCTCAAGCTTGAGAGATGCACCTTTCAGGAGGGGCTGGTGCATCATGGGTCATGGGAATCTGTATGTGAATGCGAATTCCACGTCACCTGACATTGGCAAAGCTTCCACATGAAAACTGAAGCTAACGTCTCCTTCCTCTTCCTTTTAAAAAAAATTTTTATAGAGGAATGCTGGGAAGGTAGCAAGAAGCTTTCAACCCTTTAAAAAGAAAATGTAGCCAAAGACCATCTGGTGGGGGAAAGGGAATATTTGTGATTTTCGTCATTGGCTTATTAAGATTTCATTTATAAGATTCTTCCCTGAGATTTTACACACCGTCTGTCAGGACAAGCCAGTTCCATGGATGATAGGGCTTCCCCACCCTTTCCCGCCGTACATGCTTTTCAAGGGATGGGGGAACCTTGATAGCCAAAGTAATAATATTTAATTTCATTCCTTCCCTTCTCAAATAGGCCACCTTAGCAGGGGAAAACATGACTAGAGAAGTTTGAATGTTTGTTCAAAATCTCAGAGAACTGTTTAGGTCAGAATACTTAAGTCTGATTTAATCAACAGGGGAGGTGCACTTACCGAAGGTGGGAGAGAGAAGAGAAGAATGAGCTCCTCCCACTCCCACAATATGGCAAATTACCTATATAAATATATATGAATTTCTAAGCCCAAAGAAAATATAAAAGAGTTTCCATTTTGCTAAAATGTTGGCCACACTTAATGAAAGAAAACTTTCTAATACTATCCTGTTGTTGAAGGATTTAAGAATAATGACTATCTCGGAAGAGCTTAAAAAAATGGCAAAAAGAACCAAAGCCCAGAGAGTATACACGTTATACTTACAATGTTGTTTGCAAGGTAAGGCTCCCAACTG
This sequence comes from Tapirus indicus, assembly GCA_031878705.1. NCBI lineage: Eukaryota > Metazoa > Chordata > Mammalia > Perissodactyla > Tapiridae > Tapirus > Tapirus indicus. The sequence goes on from CM062917.1 coordinate 79,724,333, forward strand.
AGACTTTTTACCCCTCTTTTTTTTCTGCCATGATTACCTGGCTAGAGTGATGACTCTCAAAATAGAGATGCCTGCACTACAGCTGAGAGTTCTATAGGAGCTCCATCCCGACTCAGATGCTGTCCTGACCTGGGACATTCAGCCCCCATGGGGCTCTAAGTCATTGTGTTGTGTGTGTGATTTATAAATTCATCTAAGTCAAGCCCTCTGGCTCCTCTTTGGTCTATATAGTTATATTTTGGCAGGCTGTAATACTCACTTTTTTAAAACAATCTTTTTATAGCTCCTGGTTACACAGATTTTCAGACCACAGCCATGTAACATTTTGCTGTTGGGCTATTCACAAAACGGAGTATATGTCATTTTTCCTCTTCACATTTGGGCTTCTAGCTGATTACTTTATCAATCACACAGCATTTTCCATCACCTTTTATTTTGTGTATTACTTAGGTAATCTGTAAATGTGTTCTCATTATTTAAAAAATGTAATCCATAATTATACAGATGAGAATAAAATTCATCCCCTCACCCTCTTCAAACATATCCTCCTTCCCAGACATAACAACTATTATCAAATTTGTATCTGTTCTTCTGGATCTTTTCTGCTTCTTCTTCTTTTTTTTTTTTTTTGAGGAAGATTGTCCCTGAGCTAACATCTGTTGCCAATCTTCCTCTTTTATTCTTTTTTCTCCCCAAAGCCCCAGTACATAGTTGTATATCCTAGTTGTAGGTCCTTCTAGTTCTTCTGTGTGGGAAGCCACCTCAGCAAGGCTTGTTGAGCGGTGAGTAGGTCCGTGCCCAGGATCCAAACTGGCGAACCCAAGGCCACAGAAGCAGGACCTAACTGCTGCACCACCAGGCTGGTCCCTGGATCTTTTCTTTACCTTTACACCATGTTTATACATTTAGAAGTGCATTGTCTCTTTGCTCTTTAATATGCATTTTAGAATCAGCTTGTCAAATTTCATGGGAAAATTACATGGGATTTTGTTTGGAATTATACTGAATTTATAGATTAATTTGGAGATAATTGATATCTTGATGATAATAAGGCTTTCTGTTAATCAACAGAGCACTTTAAAATTCTTAAATGAAATTTATAATTTTCTACCCAATAGCTTTGCACATCTTTTGTTATATTTAATCCTAGGTATCTTGTATGTTGTATTATATTATTTTAATTTATACTTTTTATTTTGCTGAGGAAGATTCACCCTAAGCTAATATCCATTGTCAATCTTTATCTTTTTGCTTGAGGAAGATTCGCCCTGATCTAATATCTGTGCCAATCTTCCTCTACGTTACATGTGGGTCACCATCACAGTGTGGGTGATAAGTGATGTAGGTCTGTGCCCGGGAACCAAACCTGGGCCACCAAAGCAGAGGTGCACCAAACTTAACCACTAAGCCACAGGGCCAGCCCCTAATTTACACTTTTAAACTATTTGTTGCTGGCATAGAGAAATGAAATTGCTTTTTAAAATGTTGTTCTTATAGCCAACAAAATTACTGAAATCTCTATGAATTCTGTCATGTTTGTAGATTCTCATGACTTTTCTTTGTAGAAAATCATACTGTCTGTGCACATTGCTAGTTTTGTGTCTTATTCCATTATTTCTATCTTTTATTCCTTTTTCTTAACTGGCTGATCTAACCAGGATCTCTAGTACACTGTTGAGTAGAAGTAGTAATAATGGCCATCCTCATCCTGTTCTTGATTTTTTTTTTTTTTTTTTTGGTGGGGAAGACCAGCCCTGAGCTAACATCCGTTGCCAATCCTCCCCTTTTTGCTGAGGAAGACTGGCCCTGGGCTAACATCCGTGCTCATCTTCCTCCACTTTATATGGGACGCCGCCACGGCATGGCTGACAGGCTGTTCGTCGGCGGGCGCCCGGGATCCGAACTCGCGAACCCCGGGCTGCCAAGCGCGAACTAAACCGCTGCGCCACTGGGCGGCCCCCCTGTTCTTGATTTTTAAAGGCAGTTCTTCTAACGTGTCTAACATGTCACTGTAAACTATGTTTACTGTAAGTTTTTGATAAATTTCTCTTATCAGGCTAAAGAAGTTTCCTTCTATTTCTAGTTTCCTAAAAGTTTTATCTTGAATGAATATTAAATTTTATTGAATATTTTTCTGCAGGTAATGAAATGAGCATATAGTTTTTCTCCTTCAATATTTTAATATAGTGAATTTATTTAATATATTTTCTGATATTGAACCATTTATATATTCCTTGGAAAACCTATTTCATATTTGTACATTTTTATGCATTGTTGAATGTTTCATTCAGCAATATCTAGTTGAATTGGGAGCTAGACTTTGAAGGCTGACTAAAGTAACTTGTGGCTCCATGATTCTGTGATTTATTTTCAAGGACTCTCTGATTTACATAAAATTTTGGGAGGACACGTACATAATACTTTTTCCTCATGGGAGGAAACTGAAACCTAAAAACATTAAATGACCAATCTAACATCACACATTGGAAACAGAGTTATGTGAAGTGGTTGTGCTTACTGGGTTTTTACAATTCTGCCACTTTCTAGTTTATGAACCCAGGCCTCCTCTGTGCAATGGAGATCATAATAGTCCCTATCTCATGTCGTTGTTGGAGATTAAAAGCAACAATGCATGTGAAGTGCTTTGCACAGTGCCTAGCACATGGTAAAGAACTCATTCATTCATTCACTCATTCTTTCAACAAATAACCATTGCATACCCGCCATGTATTCTGGGAGCTGAGGATCTACTAGAAAGTAGGACAGAAGAGGTGCTTGTTTTCAAGAAGGTTATATTCTAGTAGTGAGGGACAGATAATAAATTCATACAAAAGAAAATGGAAAATCAGTGAAGGATTTTTCGAATGGGAGTGGCATGATGTGGTTTATATTGTAAGGAGCTCACTCTGGTGCTCTGTGGAGAACAGACTGGAGGAGGCCAAAGTGAAGGTCTTGAAGGCAAGTGACCACAGTGGTTGGACTAAGGTGGTACCAGCAGACTTGGTGAGAGATAGATAGATTTGGGATATATTTTGGAAGGATAATCAATGGGATTTGCTGATGGATTAGCTGTATGGGTGAATGTTAGGACCTTTATTTAGCTTACATTTTATAGCTGTTTGTGGCTACTATAGATAAATGGGTATGGCCAAAGAGAACAACTCAGGATGACTCCTAGTTTTTTTGTTTGAACAACTGGGTGATGAAATCAGAATGTTTAAGGGAGGAACAGATTTTTTCCCCAAGGGGAATAAGAGTTGATCATCAATAAAAACTCGCCATCATTATTCTCAATCTTCAGATTATATTCTGAGCCTCATTGCTTTTTTCTCTTTTGATGAGCCAAAATATTTATAAATTGGCATAAAGGGAATAAAAATACAATTTATTTTAGTTAAAAATAAATATAAAATGTAAGCAGAGCTATATTTTTGACAAATCAATTTTCTCTTTCTATTTTCAATTCCATTTCCCTATTATAGAAATGTGGAATATTTTTATAATATGAGGTCCATTGCAAAGTGTGTAAAGTACACTTTTTATTAAAAGAAAACATGTATATAAACATGTGCATTCTGTTAATTACCATTTCCCTATCTCAGCATTGCTTTCAAATGTGACTCATATTTACTGTTGGCATCTGTCAAGTAAAACATTATCAGTAAAAATTTTGCAATACGTATTTATAAAATGATTTCTGCATGTGGTTTTTTTTGTAGCAACTCCCAAAAAACGTCCCATAAAAAATCTATTTCCTCCATAGACCTGTAAATATGAAAACATATATCATAGGCAGAGCAGCCTTTCTGATCTCCAGGCAAACCTGATACTCCGTATTTGCTTTCTCTAGTAGTCCTTCTGATGCTGGCTGACCAAGTGTCACCTTTGAAGGAAAATTCTCTTTGACTTTAACACAGAGCACTGTTCAGTACCTCTCTGATTGGATTATGCATAAAATTTATATGTATGCTGCTCACTAGAGATTAAGTAGTTAAGATGTTCTTAATATTGCAGGAAAATATTACAATTCTCATTATTTTAATAGATTGGTGGACTCCAGGGATTTGATAGTAAGATGCAATATCTTGCATTCCAAGTTAGCAAAATTCACAACTTTGACTGCTTGGCAACCTAAATTTGCAAGCTTTTGATGACTTGTGTAGAAAAAAGTAGTCTCAGACCAGTTCTTAGCAGTCAGACCATTCTTACAAATAATAACAATCTGTGTAATGCTGGCTTTATTGTTAGTGCCACTCAAGCACTAATGACTCCACAGCCAGAGAGTGAGTGGCCTTTTAATCTCTGCTTTGAGAGGGGTCCCTGAGGCCCTGAGGTGATGGCACAGCTGTCTCTGCTTTATGTGACATTGTCTGCTAGAGGCCTCACTGTGGATGACTAATGGGTCTGTACAGTTCACAGAATTGCACTGCAAATACAAAAGGGCAAATATCTTCTTTTGTTAAACTTATATTCCATCTTGTTCCAAAAGTGACTGTAACTAGCTTATTAAAAAACAAAAAAGTATGACCTGCTTTACAACCTTAAGATACAATTTCTGTTTCATCTCTATACATCTTTAATTGATTTTTTAAGCCCGTCATATTAGCAGTAAGTCCAGTGTCTCCCTCCATGGGTTTACCCCTCCTTCTGAGTTGTCAAAAACTAAAGTGAATCAAATATGAAGTCTTAGGCACTCCTAAACTAAAGTCAATCTGAAATTCTGTGCTCAGTGGAGAGAGCCCTTGTTCGGTCAGTCCAAGAGTGCTGTTGCTCCTTGCAGCTACCAGTGTTGCCCCTTGGAGCTACCAGTGTTGCCCCTTGGTCCTCCAGAGTCCAATGATGAAGCCAGTCGACTCTGTAAGGGACCTCGACGTCCCATCTCTCTGGGGAGTGAGTTGTGGCTCTTGAAGGGAGGCGGTACTATCCCCTCAGTGCCACACTTGATCGAGTGTTTTAATAAAGCATCAATTCTGTGCTAGACACAGTTCACTACACCAGGAATATAGTGGAGACTAAGAAACAAAACAGACAAGCTTCTGCAGGGAGCCTATACTCTACAGCAGTTCCCAATCAGCAAGTAAATGACCAGTGGTCTATTTTCTGTAACACCAGAAAAAGAAAGATGCTACCAACTAAACTAAAACAAACCATCTACTGGAAGGTGATTCTAATTTCAAAGATGTTAAATTGTAAAAAGGAAAAAGAGAGAGAGAAAAGAAAAAGAAAAAAAAAAAAAGAAGGTAAACTGAGTTATCCCAAATCCTGAGATGAGAATTTGAATGCAAGTCATTTGTTTGGGAGCCGGTTCCAGGAAGCACCAGCAAGGGAGTGGTTCCCTGAAATAGGAAAGAGAGAAAGCCAGTCAGGGTGTAATAATGAGCAGGTAACCACTGTGGGCAACTGGAACTCAAGCCCATCATGAGCTTTGGGAGATGGTTTAGAATATGGCTCAGTGTTATCCCACCCAAGTGGTAAGGAGGCTGAGACAGTTATCTACCAAATCCTATTGGTCATTGGCTGAGGTGTCAAATGAGCCAATGTGTCAACTCCCAGTTCTTCAGGCCTGCCCTGCACAGAGGCCGAGCACTCCAGGGAAACTCTTCAGGTGAAGAGTGGCAGATACTTAAAGCAGGAAGCCACCAGTGTGCCTGGAAGGATGAGTGCCAAGGGGACACTGGAGGAACACCAACAGTGTCCTTTACAACGAGCATCTCAGGATTGTTGAACAGTAACTTTAGATTATAGTAAATACCATCAAGGAAGTAAAGTGGAGGAAAGGTGTGGAGGTGGAGGAGGAATGACATTTTAGAGAATATGGTGGGAGGTGGGAGGGGTGGGCATTTGAGAAAGTGACATTTGAGCAGAAACATGAATACTGAGGGTTGAAGCAAAGGTAGACCTGAGGGAAGGGTCTCCAGTGGAGGGATCAGCTGGTGTAAAGGCCCTGAGATGGCAGAGAGCTTGGTGTTCAGGAAACTAAAGGAGCCATTATAGGTTAAGCATAGTCAATAGGGGGGAACGTGGTAGGAAATGCCTTTGGTTAGGTAGACAAAGTCCCAATCACATAGAGCCTCATAGCCCTGGCAAGGAATTTGAATTTCATTTCAAATATGATGAGAAGCTACTAGAGGGTTTTGAGCAGTAGGCGTGATCTGTTTTTGTTTTAAATGATCACCGTGACCTCTGAACGGTAATAAGAGTAGAAAGAGGAGATGGGTTAGGAGGCTATTGTAACAATCCAGGGGAAAGACTGTTGTGGCTTAGAGCAGGGACATAGAAATATTGTAAGAAGAAGCATTCATATGATAAAGGGGAGGGCTTTCTGTTCATGCAAAAGTGGTATCCACGCATTTATAATAAAAGGATGAAATATATGTCCAACAAGATCTGAAAATAGATCAGAGCATTGACTAAGAACAAGGTTTAAGAGTCAATAACTAAGTGAACACTTAAAGAGCAGTAACAAGGATAGTGACTTAAATATGCAGAAAGTCAAAAGAGCCAAGAGACTCAGAGCAATAATAAAAGTAAAATACAACCAACCTAAAACCTGATGGGCCAGTGCTCTCCTCAGCCAGTCTCTAGGCCATAGAGTAACATTCAATCCTCATTAGCTCAGTTGTGAGATTCCTGAAAAATAGTGTAGATTGTACTTAGGTTTTTGTGCATAGGGATTTTTGCCCATCACATAGCAAAACTTTCCCAAATGCTCTTTTACCAATATATCTCTCCCATCAGATAGCTCATGCCCTCCTTGGTTGCCCCTGAAGACTTTTCTTCCTAATTCTAAACTTCTGTAAACTCTGCCCGTAAAATCAAGCCCAAGACACCTTTCCACTCATTCATTACCCCAAAAGCTTTTTAATTGCTGTTTTTGTCTTTGATCATCTCCCGCATAGCACACTGTTCCCTAAAATACTCCTTTTATCCCATCAGTCCCCTAAATGAAATCTTTCTGAGGCTCTTATTCGTTGCCTAAGGATAACAATCTCCTTGGTTGCAAGATAAGGCTTATCTCCCACTCCTCCCTCACCCTCAACCTTAGCTTGACAGAGTTTGCTATGCTCTGAACATACCTTGTTGCTACTCCTGTGGGTCTTTGCTCTTTCTCTTCGCCTCCTCTGGAATTTTCCACTGTATCTCCTACACACACACACACACACACACACACACACACACACACCATCTTTGCCTGCAAAAAAATTACATCTCAAGTCTTTTCTTAAAGCCTTCCCTATACTTGGTGCAACCCAGCAAAAGAGATATAGCAGATCATTAATTAGCACAGCTACAAGTGTTAGCTAGGCATTTATATATAGGCATTTATTGAGTGCTTACTTTATACCAACTTCTATACTTAGTGTAAAAAGATGAATATAGAATGCTGTGGCTAGCCTGAAGGAGCTCAGTCCAGTGGGAGAGATGAATGCATAAATATACCCTCGTAGAACATGGTAAGTGTGATGGTTGAGATATGGACAGGGTATGGAGTTGGAGGTGTTCAAGCAGAGCAAATAAGGCAGGGCCAAGGCAGAGGGGTTCAGCCTGCAGGCACAGAGAGCCGAGACTGGGCAACGAAAGGCAGAGGTCTCAGTACCAAGGAGAGCGCCTCGTGCACCCAGCCTTGAGGCATTCCTCACGTTTTTGGAAGCAGCTCAAAACTTCATTTTCTGGCTTAAGGGAACCCTCATTAGACATACCCTGGATCCCTTTGAATTAGGAAAATACTACTTCAACTTATGAACTTGCAGGGTTTGAGGATTGAAGATTAGTTGGGGAATTTATATCCTTAGAAGGTCCTCTTGAATCAAATCCTCAAGGGATGGTTCTCGTTCTAGAATTTTAGATGGAAGCCAGAACTTTATTTTATTGGAATTTTCTTTCTCAGGCTTTGGAGGATTGGAGCCTGATTCTTGACACATCTAGACAGGATTTATCTCCCCAGCCTCTTATACCATAAGCTGGTATAAGTAGCTATGATGTAGCTATGATGTTATTGATGAACGCCTTGCTTCCTCAAAATATGTTGTACATTTCTAAAGTAGCACAGTCCAATAGAAATATAATATGAGCCACATATGTAATTTTAAATTTTCTAGTAGCCACATTAAAAAAGTAAAAAGAAAGAGGTGAAATTCATTCAATATGTTTATTTAACCCAGTAAATCTAAAATGCTATTTCAGCATGCAATGAATATTAAATGAGATATCTCTCATTCTATTTTTCCAACTAAACCTTCAGAATCCAGCATATATATTCTCATACAGCACATTTCAATGCAGACTAGCCACATTTCAAGTGCTCAGTTGCCATGTGTGGTTAGTGGCTGCTGGATTGACAGGACAGCTCTGGATGTCAGAGAGCCTGTCTATACTCCTGCTCCAGCCTTTCTGCCATGTAATTTTTCCACATGTCATATATATTGGCCAGAAAAACACCACCACTAAGAAGTGATGTCAGACCAAGTACTTTGTGTACTTGACAAAATGCTCAGTCTATACAGATATGTTTCATAATGAAGAAAACTGATGTTGAGGAAAATATGACTCTTTCCCCTGAAAAACATTTAAAAGTGTTAAAAAGTATACTATGCTGGGGAGGAGAAAGGAGCACCGGAGCTCAGGAGACTTAAATTTTAGTTTTAATTTTGCCCCTATAGTAGTCCCCCTTATCCGTGGTTTCACTTTCCACAGTTTTAGCTATCCGTGGTCAAGCGTGGTCTGAAAATATTAAGTGGAAAATTCCAGAAATAAACAATTCATAAATTTTAAATTTCATGACGTTCTGAGTAGCATGATGAAATCTTGTGCCATCTGCTCCGTCCCACCCAGTATGTGAATCATCCCTTTGTCCAGCTGTATAAGCTACCCGCCCATTAGTCACTTAGTAGCCATCTGGTTATCAGATCAACTGTGGTGGTATCTGCAGTGCTTGTGTTCAGTAACCCTTATTTTATTTAATAATGGCCCCAAAGTGCAAGAGTAGTGATGCTGGCAATTCGGATATGCCAAAGAGAAGTTATTGTTGTTCATCTCTTACTGTGCCTAATCTATAAATTAAACTCTATCATAGGTATATATGTATAGCAAAAAACATAGCATATGTAAGGTTCAATACTCTCTGCAGTTTTAGGCATCCACTTGGGGGTCTTGGAATGTATCCCCTGTGAATAAGGGGAGACTATTATAGTTAAATTTAGATTCTCAAACAAGTAAATTAATCTATGTAGCCCGTAGTTTCCTTATCCGTAAAATAAAGGGATTGGGTCGGATATCTCTAAATTCCTTCCACTCCTCCTAAGTCATGTTGACTCTGCCTCTTAAATAAATTCCACAGCTGTTGTCTCCTCTCCACCCCCCACTGCATAATTTCTCACCCGAACTACCACAGCTAGTCTCCCTAGCTGTTTCTCCCATCTATCCTGTTCTCCACATTGCCATCAAAGAAATCTTTCTAAATAAAAATTTCATCATCTCATGCTTAATGTCCCTCAGTAGCTCTTACAGTCCATAGCAGTTGGCATGGCCTGCTTTTATCTGCTCTGCAGCTTCGTCTCCTGGGTTCCCCCAGGCACATCCCCTGTTGTAGGTCTACTGGCTGGTGCAGCTGCCAGGGTATGACATAGCTTTTGGGACTGTCTTTGTCAGCTCAGGCTGCTATAACAAAATACCATAGACTAGTTGACTTAAACAACAAAAATTTATTTCTCACGGTTCTGGAGGCTGGGAAGTCCAAGATCAAGGTGTTGACCGATTCGGTTCCTGGTGAGAGTCTCTCCCTAGTTTGCAGACTGCTGCTTTCTTGCTGTATCCTCATGTGGCCAGGAGAGAGATCATCTCTCTCTGTGTTTCTTCTTATAGGGGCACTAATCCCATTTATAGGTCATTGAAGGCTCCACCCTCATGACCTATTTACCTCCCTAAAGCCCCACATCCTAATACTATCACATTGGGGATTAGGCTTCAACATGTGAATTTTGGAGGGTTCACAGCATTCGGTCCATAGCAGGGAGCCAATGGATCAGCATTCGAGAAGATCAGTTGCTATTATAAAAACAAACATATAACTCACTCTTTTATAATGATGTGCATGTCGTTTTTGAACAGCTTCAATGCTTAGGCAGGTTTTCCTTATTTTTGAAACAAAACTCTTTCGTTGGAATTTTGTGCTTGATTTAATCTTTGTAATTACCTAGCCAAAACCTCACTGAATAACTGAGGAAACGGCGACCTGGAAAGGTGGAGTAACCTGCCAGCAGCATACAGCTCACCAAGGTTCATAGCTGAACCTGGAACCCAGACTTTTCATACTCTCACTCCAGTTCTTTTTTATGTCCATACGTAGTAAAAACAGTAAAGGAGCAGTTTGCTCATTTGAATTTGCCTCGTCGTTCCATTTTCTTCTTCTTTATAAAATATAAAATTGATCAGGGGGTCTGCATTTCTCATCCTCGGTTCATCAGGTACTGCTAATTTGTCTCATTAAAACTCCCATAGATTGAGTCTAATCCTATTCTCTGGATAGAGTCAAAATCAAACCTTCCTTCTTGGCTTTTCCCTCTCCTTTACCCTTGACTTCATGTAATTAAAGACGGCAAGAATGATGCCGATTTCTAATATGTATTTTTGTTTAGAAGTAAGGTCAAGACCTATTATTCATATGCAGCTTCTGATTATCTGTCTACTTTGATTTTTAAAATTATTTTATTTTTTTATATACGTACAAATATGGGGTGTACATCATTATATTTTGACTTCTGTATAGACTACATCATGTTTACCACCAAAGTCTAGTATAACATGAGAAATTTAAGCTAAATAATTTCTATGGCTCCTCTCACTATAAAATTTCTGTCTATACCCAACAAACCCTAAAATGGTACATTTCACACAAGAGTCATTCCATAAATCTTTAGGGATTTGGTATTTAATGGAACAAAATGTCAGTAATACTAAAGAATATGAACAGTTCCTTGAATTTTACTGTTAATTGGCTTGAACCTCTGCTGCAATATGTGCTATGACTTTCACAGCAGCAAAAAATAACTTATGAAAACATCAAATGCATTGACCAGTTTTCCACTCTAATACAAAATGTTTATTTTATTTATTTATTTATTTTTTGCTGAGGAAGATTCACCCTGAGCTACCTCTGTTGCCAATCTTCTTTTTTTTTTGCTTAAGGAAGATTGTCCCTGAGCTAACATCTATGCCAGTCTTCCTCCATTTTGCATATGGGTTGCTGCCACAGCATGGCTTGATGAGTGGTGTAGGTCCACACCTGGGATCCAAACCTGTGAACCCCGGGCTGCTGAAGCGGAGCGTGCCGAGCTTAACTACTATGCCATAGGGCTGGCCCCGGAGTATTTATTTTTTATTATTATTTATTTTTATTACTAATAACTTACCTGAAAAGTGCCTTTTAAGAATTTTATATATCTAGTTAAACTAAAATTGTCTCTTAATTTAGAATTGATTTAACTATTTGTAGTTATTTATTTGTAATTATTTAAGAGACAAAAGTTATCATTTTTAGGTAAAAAATGATTCTATGTTCAATTCTTTACTTGAATTTTCAATGTGTCTGGAAAATTTTTAAGATGTATCAGGATGATGAGAGAGCTTAAGTTTAGTGGATCTACATAGAATTAGGTTGTGTTTTTTTATATACAATCCTTTAGAACATTTCTAAGCTTCTAGTGAAACTTAGAAGGATCTGGAAAACTGTGTGATTGGCTAGAACAATGCTGAGGGTGGGTGAGGCAAATCAGGAAAACCTTGTAACTTTTAATATATTTGCATTCAACACCCAGGATTTAAAAAAAAATTCAACGTATGATATTGTTTGAAAGGCAAATAGTTTTAACTGTTAATTCCTACAGATAATTTTAAGTCAGCTAATCTCTCTAGTTTGCATCCTTTTAAAAGCCTTTTATGCTTTTCATTATTATTTTTTTGTAAACACTGCATCCATTCTTTTGGGTGCATACAAATGGACACAAACATACCAAATGGCAGACACTTCACTGCAAAAAGCTTCAAATTGGATTAGACAGCCGGGAAGGGGCACTTGAAGGGTGAAAGAAGCTTAAGGTCCCGTTGTGGATTGCTTGCCTCAGTTATGTAAATGAGTTGGGTGGTATTAGACAACCTTTTAAATATGAGTAATTAACTATAGAAAATAAGCTCAGCAAAACCTTGAACTAGAGAGAGATCATTTGAATGAAGCAGGGGTCATAGACTGCAAGCTATTCATACAGACGAGAACAAAACGGGTCTATGGGGTTGCATTTGTGTGTGAGGTCATTTCAAACTAAAGAGATGGGAAAGAGACATTTTCAGAACTCGTGTTTTGATTTAAAGAGAGGTAACTGAAAATATGCTTTTGTTCTTGATATTAATCCTCACCAATGGTAGCCCCTTCTGCTGCTTGTGGAGAATTGAAAGAGGAAAAAGAGGTAAGCAACAACGGGGGAGAGTGGACCATTAATAGAGAGATGTTGAGTCATGCATCGTCTTATGTGTGAGCTGCGATCTTTCCCAGGAATGTAATGTGAGGTTTGGGAGGACACCGTGCAGTTAGTTTCTGGAAAACTTAGATTTCTGTGCTTCAGCAGGAGGGAAAAATAAATCTGAAAACCGCCAAAGAGGATTTTTCACTCTACCACTCTGGAATTAGCTCTAAAGGGACAAAAATCTGCCCATATCTTTGGAGACTTCTGTGTGAGATAAGCAGCTAAGCACTTTCTGCATCTAAAGGATGGAAGAGAGATCAAAATAGTTAAAGCTGAGGTCTCTGGAGCATTCTCAAAATTACTTTCCCTTATTTTGGCAGCCAGCCAGCCAGCCCCTTGTCTTTGCAGTGAAAACTCAAAAAATAAAGAAAGAAGCTGGTGGAACAGATTCAAGGGATATGAACCAGCCAGGTGAGCAATTGAAAGGGGAAGTTTCCATTCTCTTGTCTTCTGTTTTCTTTATGTTAAGAGGGAAAAAAATAGAGACTCTCCTATCTGTCCTGTGAAGGAAAATGCATCAATGGCAGAAGCATTGATTGCTTTATAAAGCCAGTTGTGCGTTAGGATTTGAACGGCACGGTCAGTTTGAGAATGAATACAAATTCTGATGCGATGATGCCTGTGGTCTGAAGGAATGAACACTAATGCTAAGGTTTGTATGCTAACTAATTCCAGCGCCACAATTTTCTTGCTGTGTGAGCTTAGGCAAATTACTTAACCTCTTTGACTCTCTGTGTCTTCTTCTGTAAAATGGCAGTAGTAATTGGAAATACCTTGTCATGTTATTGTGAGGATTAAATTAGTTAATAGATGTACATATGCCTAAAACAGTAATAGGAGGATTCAATAAATGCCACCTTTTATTGCACAATCATGTCCTAATATATAGATAGCAAAATGGTCAAATTTCCCCCATTGTCTAATTGGTCTCTTCATTTCTCATTCCTCATCTTATATAAAATATTAAATATATCAGGGCATCTCATTTTATCATTCCTTGACTACTAGATACTGTCTTGTTTTTGTTTCAAAATAATCGAAAGAAATCCAGTGGGGAGGGTGAGGTTTGGTAGCAAGCCCCCCTTTCAGGTGTGTGTGAGTCACTCACGAGCACAAGCTGTCCAGTGGGTCATGCTTCTGTGTCAGGTTTCTCATCTCTGGCAGGACGGTGATCTGGTCACGCCTGTCACCTTCCAAGCAGATTACAGATGACAAAGCCCAGTATCGATCAGTTTTCTTTCCTGGTCAGGCCAGATTCTGTCCCTCTGTCCCTCCCTCACTTTTGCTCATCCTGTTCTTTTCATCTGGAAGAACCTCCCCTATTCTTTCCCAGAGAGGGGCAAACATCACATCATTTTCCTCTTTCCTCTATGGATATTTTATTACTTTAAAAAGGATGGCTTTGTACAGTAGTGGGCTTTAGAAATGTCAGCTAGAACATACATTATATTTGGGGTATGGTTATGAATAAAAGTAGTCAAGGAACTGTGTAAGCTTTGCAGGCATGAATATATATATGAACTAGAAGATATGCAATGAACTTGAAGAGAAAAAAGCTAATGGAGAGTCCTGAATAAAGGAGATACAGGTAAACAAAATTGCTTCCAGTTTTGTTTTTCTGTTTTGTTAATCATTTCATTGCACTGTTTTTCTTTACTAATAACTACACTTGTTTTCTGTTTCAATTAATAATGAAGAAAGGAAAGATAAGGTAGAGAGGCTTTGTATGATAAATAGTAGGAAAATAAGAGTGATTGGGAGAAGTGACAAAAATCTTAAAATAAAGAATTTATAGGGGCCGGCCCGCTGCTGCAGCGCTTTAGTTCACGCTTTGGCAGCCCGGGGTTCGCGGGTTCGGATCCCGGGTGTGGACAGACGCACTGCTTGTCAAGCCATGCTGTGGCGGCGTCCCATATAAAGTAGAGGAAGATGGGCACAGACGTTAGCTCAGGGCCAGTCTTCCTCAGCAAAAAGAGGAGGATTAGCAACGGATGTTAGCTCAGGGCTGGTCTTCCTCACAAAAAAAAAAAAAGAAAAAAGAATTTATAAAATAGATTGAGATGTAAAGTGATTGTTAAATGTTAACATTATCAAGCACTTACTAGTAAATAAGATAATGCTTTACATATATTGTCATATTTTTTCTTAAGACTCTTTGAGGGAGGTTACTACTATTAGGGCCATTTACAAATGGAGAAAATGAACTTGGAAGAGGCAAGAAGGCCTAAGGTTACAAACTTGTAAGGGAGACAGAGTCAGAGTTTGAACCCAGAACTGTCTGACCCCAGAGTTCTTGACTATTATGGCCCTTTATGAATATATATAATAAATGAGCTGAAAGGAAATGGAAACATGACAGAATAACTGAGGAAGAGGAAAGTTCTAGAATAAAAGAAAAATAGTGACACATGAATTGGTAGAAACGATGGAATCATTGGAAGACTATTAAAGGAAAGACAGGAGGTGTAGAAGAACAAGGAGCGACAACATGGAAAGAAGGGCATAGAGCCAAGGACTAATTATGCATGCTACTCAATATGTGAGGAGGTGAAGATGGCTCTATTTGAATTTGATGAATTTTTTTCTCAAATTGTATATGAGTTCATATACAGAATCATATGCAGGAAAGCATAGCCATACTCAGACATTCACCGATTGGGTCTAACAGTTCATATACCTACTATGTGCAAAGCACAGTACTTGGTGTTAGAGTTAACAGAAATAGTTTATAATTTAAGATGGGAAGATGAGACAGTTGTATTTTTTAAAAGCTAAATTGCATTAAAAAGGTAGTAAATATAAGATAAGTGCTAGATGATAAGGTCTAAGTGCAGAGTGGGCAGTTCTCTGGTGACTGTCGCTCAGTTAAATCGTCATGGGGGCAAATGGACTTGATCTTGGTGCTGATGGAAGGGAGAGATTCAAACAAAGGGAGAGGAGTGAGGAGCACATTCCAAGAGTGGTGTCTGGAAACAGAGTCAACAGAGGTGCAAAGCTGGAATGGGCCTGGCATGTTTGGGGCCAGGATCATAGGCCCGTTTAGATGGAAGAGCCTGTGTGTGTTTAAGGCTCATGGAATATTAGTTTGGAGTCAAGGTAGTGCCCGGACCGTAAAGGATTTTGAATAACAGACTGAAGATTTTACTCCATAGGCAATGGAAATCTCGAAGCATTTGAGTAATACATGCTGATTGGTGTTTGGGAAGATTAACATTCCTTACATCTATTGAACTGGCCAAATTATTTTAAGATAATTTCCAATACTGCAAAATGTAAAGGTGATCACATACACTTCAGGTTACCCTGGAAATAACAATGCAACTGTTTAAAAAATAATATGGGTTAGCACACCCATAAAGATGTTTCCACTTCTTTTTTTTTTTTTTACTGATATCTTACTAGTTTATGACATTGTGAAATTTTAGTTGTACATCATTGTTTGTCAATCACCATATAAATGCTTGCCTTCACCCCTTGTGCCCACCCCCCACTCCCTTGCCCCTGGTAACCACCAAACAGTTCTCTCTGTCCTTGTGTTAGTTTATATTCCACATATGAGTGAAATCATGCAGTGTTTGTCTTTCTCTCTCTGGCTTATTTTGCTTAAGCATGTTTCCGCTTCTGTTTATTTTCAGAAAAAGTTTTCAAAAATCCTTGGCATTTGGTGATAAAAATTATGGCACAGCATTTCAGTGGAATAGTGTGTGTTCACTTGAAATTACAATTCTGAACACTATTAGCAACATGAAAAATATTTATGACACATGTTAACTTCAAAAATTTCAAGGTTGCAACTTTGTTGAAATACATTCAAACAGGATTTGTAAGGAAATCCTGATACATTGGAGATCGGGGATTGTGAAGAATTTTATTGTTTCCTGTAATGTTGTCTGAGAAAAAAGAAAGATGAGTGATGAATAAGATTAATTGGGGCAGAAGAGGTAAAATCAGTTAAAAGAGTTGCATTGATCTTTTAGGGACTCAACTTGGGTTCTTGAACCTCCTATTGGATGAACAATAGGTGTTTAGGGGTTTCTGAATTTTCTTGGGTTTGGGTTTCATAACTTTCAACAGATTATTAAAATCGTGACTTATCTACTGCTTGGACTACTAAAATAATCCCAAGAGAACCTGGCTTTTAATGTGTCCCACAAACATCATTGTAACAACAGTAATGAAAGAGAGAGAGTCCATTAAGGATTTTTCTAAGAAGAGGTTGTAGATTTAACAGTTCAGAAAAGATTTGAAAATATTATATGATTAAAAAGACCTCTTCCAGCTGGGGTGATTTTGGTGAATTTTGTTAGAGTAGAATTATCAAATTTCTTTGCTTTTTATTTTTATGAATGAATTGCCTCTGCATTATTCAAATAAGCTTTTAGATGTCAGAAATAAAGTAATTTTGAAAAATGAATTTACATGTAGCATATTCTTATACAGAGATATATGCAGGGGAGACTGAGTCTAGAAAAGGGGTGTGTGTGTGTTTAAATATGTAATTAAGAGGTAGGAAAAATTACTTTGACACTCAAACACACTTCAGCAATGTGTGGCTGTTTGGAGGTCATTGTTTATAGCAACTGAAACTTCCAGAAAATGGTAATGAGTCTTGTTTTACAACGAGTGATGGAAATGAAAATTATTTGCTCTGGGAACACTGGCTGTATTTCTGTTAAATAATTTGGATGTTACTAGAGCTGAGAAGTCCCAGGAAAGTAGTTAGGTTGAATCATATGAAATTACTGATATTTTACCTTTTTTGACCTACAGAATAGCAATTTCATATGGTTTGATCCCTAATATGTTTCCTATTCCTTACAACCTCCTTTTTTT
Source organism: Tapirus indicus (assembly GCA_031878705.1). NCBI lineage: Eukaryota > Metazoa > Chordata > Mammalia > Perissodactyla > Tapiridae > Tapirus > Tapirus indicus. The sequence continues at coordinate 79,741,681 of CM062917.1, forward strand.
CTCTTCTCATTTCTATCCCTTGTTGTTATATCCTTCCAAATTTCAGTTATGCTTACATCGTTGCTATTCTATTCTTTGAATTGTCTGCTAAATTTTCATGTATATGAAGACAGTTCTAACTAAGAAGACTTTAAATGCAATGCAATTAGATATACATTTTAAACAATATGCATGTTGTGTAATATTTTGACACGTATATACACGTATCCATAAAGGAACTCTATATAAAAGTGCTGCAACAATATAGCATACAAGAGATTCTGGTTCATTTTAGTACTCTTGTTAAAGGTGTCCAGAGTTTTGACCACTTGCATTTGCAAAAACTCTTTTCTTATGGAATCATTCTTTATTGTAAGAATACCAGAGTTCTTTTTTAAAAGCAGTGGTTTGTAAAATCTAATAATATACACAAGGTGGGGCCGGAGTGGGAGGGAGATGGGGATTGAGAGAAAGAGAAAGAAAGCTGAAAATTAATTAATGTTTTGTTGTTTTGATGGGGCACAGATTCAGAAAGAAAACCAACCTCTGCTCTTCTCCTGAAATATTTAAAAGTGTACCAATTTGCCTCAAAAACATTTTCTCTCAATCTCACTCCTTAACTCAGCATCATAATGCCTTTCTAGAATCTTGGTGTCTTGCCTATCAGTAAATTATAAAAAAGCAATAGGATGCCAGTCTGCTGTGCCATCAAATTATCTTTGGGGTTCCTGGGTCTCTGTACTGTATTTACAGAAACAGATGGCTCTTGTGACACTTTCACCAAATGACATGGTACTTAACTTGTCTCCACCATGCAGATCTGCAGCTTTGAGAAACATGCCTGCCAATGCCTGTGAGCTTGTGGGTAGAGCATAGCATTTCAGGGTGGGGAAAGAAACACCTAGTTAATTCATTTTTCCCACTCAGTTTATAGGCTACTTTAGCAAAATTCTTTATCTCACATTCAACCAGCTAATTGACATCCTTTTTTTCTTCCTCTGAAGGAATTCAAAAGAAAATCATCCATTATATCTGCACTGGGAGAACTTAGAAAAGGTTGCAGAAAACTGGCAGTGATTGTGAACTTGGGCAAATATAAAAGCCTGCTAAGTGATGTCAAAAATAAAGATCACGAAGGTAAATTAATAGTTCAGGGTAGAACTCATCCATTCTGGAACAATGCCTGAAAGAATCATTTGCTCATTTTCTCACTTATAAATGGTACCTGATTTATTTTTATTTATTTAATACAAACACTCATGTAGCATCTACTACTACAACCAGGCATTGTTCTAAGTGATTTACAAATATTAACTCATTTAATCCACATAGCAACTTTATGAAGAAGGTGCTATTTTATCCTCATTTTACAGATGAGAAAACTGAGGCACAGAGGTTGACTAGTCTCCGTGTGCATTATGATATTTAGACCCATAAAATTTGGATGGAAAGTAATTTTTTTAAAGTGAAAATTTTGATTTTTATCTATTTTAATCAGAATAGATACATAATTTTAGGTTTAAATGAAGAAACATATCTGCAGATAAGCACATCTAACATTTTCATGTACTTAAATTAAAATGGGTACCAAGTCACAGCATGTAGAAAATCAGTTACTCTCCAGAAATGGATAAGTCTGGGCAATCCGAGGGGTTGAATATGGGAAATAGAAAGCAGAATGTACATTTTGGTGCCGTAAGTTGCCTCACCTGGCCCCAAGATGAAACTACCTGTTTGAGAATGATTGTCAAGCAAGATGGTAAGAGTTAATAACCTGATAAGTTTAAAATGAGATCTCCAAAATTACCTTTTCCAAGACAGAGCTGCTTTTGTGGAAGGAGTAATGGCTGTCGACGTCAACTTTTCTTAATAAAAATATACTGCAAGGAGAAAGAATTACTTCAAAGGATCCTCTTCTGCATGACAGTCCCAATGGTGCTGTTTTAAAGTGGGACAATACCCATTCTTGTCATAAAATGACAGATTTGATGGTGGATTTTGAGGAGCCTGTTAGACCCAGTACCTCCATTTACCAAAAAATGTTTTGAGTAGCCCACTGAGTAGCCACTGTTGAAAAGTAACAGGTCACAGTGGGAGACAGAGCGAGAAATGGGCCTGCAGAGCATTTAGTGGCTAATGGATCTGTGGCTGTGGTGAAGCAGTGTGCCAAAATAATCCTGATTAGGCTCGGTCAGGCAGGCTGCATAATCAGACTCGGCTCTCCTCCGTGCAGCCCTTCCTGTGCTGAACACAACCTCAGTTTAAAGCACTGTTTTAAGTAGCCCTTACACTGTTCTTTAAGATACAACCTTTCAAATTGGTGCATGAGCCTTTTTTATACCTCTGGGTATAGCTAACTAGGAAAAGATAAGGTTATGTTAACATATTAATGGAAAAACGTAGGCACATTCTACTTTCCAATGGGAATGTTTAAATTTTTAAAATTCACTCCAAAGAAATGATTGGAAAACACCCACAGAGGTAACAAGTATAGATCACACGTCTAGCCTGGTTCTGTTACTAGCAGTGTGTGCCATATTGGTGACCTGGGCAGCTCGTTGTTTTCCATTTCCTGTCAGCTGGTCCCACTAATAACATACACAGAGCAGCAGATATGTAATCAGGAGGAAGTAACTTGAAAGGCTTTTCTCCCTCTACTTGTTTTATCTTTTAAAAGGTTAAAAAATAAATCAGAAAATTATTTTATATTTTTCCAAGTTCTCATCAAAGCTAATTAGGACCTTATTCGGCAGAGAAAGAGTGGTGCAGAGATGGGACCCAGTCAGGATTCTCTGATGTCTCTACTTGGTTGGATTTTGGAGGTCACGTGGCTGTGGTTATTGTGGATCTCCCTGACAATATGCTTTGAAGGAGACTGTGTTACATGTGAGTTGTGCTTTTGTGCAGAAAAGCATTATTCTAAGCAGGTCTTAAGATGTGCTGAAAAGAGCTTCAAAAGCAATATACGCACCCTTTGTTCGTGGCGGTCACTGCAGTAAATGGGGAACAGATTTTTAGGTTTGTTCTTAGGAAGTGAATAACTGTAGTTGAAAATATAGTAAATGGACGCTTTCTAAACTTGAATCGTAGTCGGTGATGACCTATAAACATGCTTCTCTTGAAGTTTTTCCAGAGAACCTTAAAGCTTGAAAAATAACCATTAGAAATTCAGGCAAAAACAGGTGGTTTAAGGACTCTTGGCAACGCCACAATGAGGCCATCCTATACAAACTGTATTTTAGAGCACTTACCATGACTTTCTTTAGTTCTTCTTAACATGAAATATAACCTCGATGTATATAGCACTCTAATGAAGATACCTGTTCACTATTTATTATTTTTATTTGTGTACTTATGTATCAATAATATCTGGCTTACAAGAGTAATAATAACTAACATTTAAAAGTTTTTACAACTTGGATAGGTAAATGCTAATGACAATGGGTACTAGAGAAGCCTCAGAGGGGAATGAAATTGGGAAATAAATAGGTAGGGGAAAAGAAACAGAGAAAGTAGTTTTAATATTTATTTTCACTAAGATCTCACATTAAATTAATTGAAGCAAATAGCGTTTCTAGGCTACCATGAAAGGAAGAAGGCAGAAATGATTGTTAATGAGTCAGATGGATGGCAGGTTACGTATCTGTGTAAAGTGGGTTCTGATGCTGAAATAAACGAGCCAGTCTCAAGCAGTTATTGTGTCCTATAAAGAAAGAGCTGTTTAAATAATGACCAGATAGGAATTCTAAAATGTTGTTTTGAGTTAATACTGGGTTAAAAGAAGAAGAAATTATATAACACCTTACATTTTCCCCCCATAGGTGAAAATATGGCAGTTACTTTCTTAAAACAATGGTATTACAAAACCATAACCTATTGTGTATTTTGCTAAATAATTTTGAGCAACTAAACAGATTTTTCTTGCTTCTAAATGGATACGAGGAAATGGTTAACCCCCATTGTACTGCCACAAAGCCAGGCTGATCACCCTGGGAGGCCCCAGAGGTCTGAGCAGCTGTGGATTGGCTGTCGAGAGGACTTGAACATTTTACTGCACATGGTCCAGCCACAGCAGGGGTCATTTGCCAATGTTTTATCCACAGAAATGTGCTGGGATGGGCACTTTGTTTAAGATTTTCCTTTTGCTACTGGAAGGAAATGAGAAGCAGTAAGACAGCTTCATCTGTAAGTAATATCTGTGCTTGTTTCTGTGCAGAGGGAGGTGGTGTTTGACTGCTTACTGGGACTGATTGATTTTTGTTCCTTTCTCAGGTATCATTTTAATGATTTGTTTAAAACTGAAGCCAAAATTAGAATTGCATTCCGAACATAAAGGCTTGTGTGAAGCCTTATGTTCTCTGTTTATTGATTTGGTTTTATTTCCTGTGCTGATCTGGTTAGTGGAGTTTGTATCACAAGTCAGCATCTTTCACACAGCTTGTTAGACACTTAAAAGAGAGACTTGAGTGGGGCAATGACAGTCAGATTTAGTTCAAGTGTTTTTACTAATCAAATGTGAACAGAGTTTAAGGATAATTAAATGCTAGCAGGTTTATGTTTGCTATAAGGGTACACCAACAGGGTGTGTTACCATGTAATTTCAATGTATTTTGTCATTCTGCTTATAGATATTTGTCCTTAGTGGGCCATTTTTATATCACCTGAAAATAATTTTCCAGCCAGGCCTTATTCTCCCTTACCTGCTGCATTCCTATTGTTTTTTAATATTGTAATGCACTACTTTCCATGCACAAAGTATGGTATAAGCTGTACCCATTTGCCTTTTTGATTAAAAGGAGGATTCTATTGTCATTCTTTCTGCACTAGCTTGAGAGTTTCCCCCAAGGTTTCTGTATTAATTCTGTATTCCAGAGAGTTCAGTGGTCAGGAAGATGAGAAAAGCTGGATTAGGGGCACATTTTTTTTTAAATGCTGTAATTGGATTTGTTAGCTTTAGCTCGTAAAATATCTTCAAAGACCACCTGTAAGATTATATTCAAGGTCTCTCTGTTCTTTGAACCTCATGAAATGAAACATAGTGTGGTTATGCAACAAAGTTTTGCATCCTTGAAAACACCCCTGAAAAAACCTATTATCTGACTTTTATTACAGCTGGACATAGAGCAAGTGTATTGAAAGACATTCTGCTATTTTCCTAGGGCAGTTTTCTCTTTTTTGTTCATATTTTCCATTGACAATAGTAAAATAGCGTCAATTCACCATACAAATGATTTATGTTTGTATATAGTGCTTTTCAGTGTGCATTTTCTAGTTCAATCCTCTTAATCATCCTGTGTAGAAAGGACAGGTCTCATTACCCCCGTTTTAAGGATGACAAAAGCGAGATTCAGCGGCACCCCCCAAGCTGTCCAGCTAGAAACATGCAGAGCTGAATTCTGCTCGGGCATTCCGACCAGTGCTCTTTCCAAAACACCATGTCGGCTCCATGTGCTCAGTGTTTGCTTTAATGATCAGGCTGTTTGAATTAAGCCCTTTAGTAGGAGGGCTCTGGCAACAGCTGGCATTAGGTAGATTAAAAATAAAATCAAAGCCCTTGGTTGGAAAGTGAAGTAATCGAGAGAGTGAGAGAAAAGAGAGAGGAGATACAAAAATAACTGAGTGATGTTAAAGAATTGTGGGATAAGGGCAACGTGATTCATGAGATTCACGCTTCCTTCCTTTTCTCTCCGTCAGAACGAGTCTCCATCCCTTCAGTGCTTCTTTCCCTTGTCCCTGGTTTCTTTTGAGAAATTTGCCATGCTTCGTCACCACAGGCCATTGTTAATTACAAATAGGACCCTAGGGAACCTTTCCCAAACTTGATATTTACATTTCATTTCCGGAAAATAAACTATCGAATCTATAAATCTTCCCTTTATATTACACATGGCCTAGGTCTCCTGTTTACCTGAATTATATTGAAAATAATGTTTATTTCTGCTATTAACAAGTTGCCATATTCACTTACCATGTCTGCCTTTTTTTCGTTCTGAATTTTCTTACTCTTTAAATAACTATCCTCTTAGAGTTTAATTCTACTCCTTTGTCAACTCACTTCTCTCTGACGTTCCTGACTGTACTCTGGTTTTCGTGGTTTCTTTCATTTTTCTCAGGAAATTTCAATATGGATACTATATTGTATAATAGCCTTGCCCTGAAATTTAAATGAGAACAAATGCTTTTCAAGCCTTGGCCTCAATTGAAATATTTGCTACCATGTCATTAGTGTAAATCAAGTTCTAACGATACGCTCTTATCTGCCACCTTCTTCAGTGTTCGGAGTGTCCTGATTGTTGGGAAGTCCTTGTTAGCTACAGGGGTCCTTGGTACCAACAGACCAGTCAAGCAGATCTGTTAATCCTGTTGTATGAGATCTTTGAACACTCAAAAAGAAGAACAGTTATTACATGTATCTTTTTGTATTAACTTTGTAATCTCATCAAACACATTGTATATGTTTATGTGTAGGTTTTTATACTTATAGGTGATTATTTTTAAATGAACATTTATTAGTTTTTACTGTTGAAGATTATAAAAAGATTTAAAATGGCCCATAATTCACAACACTCAGACATCTCTGAGTGATGATAAAAAAATTCTAATGATCTAAAGATGTGAATAGTATACAGCTATAAAAGTATATGTAAATTTCTCCCTCTCAAGTCCTCCTCCAAGGTAAATGCTGTTATCAATGTCTTGTGTATCCTTCCAGTAATACTTTCTATGCACGTGCTAGTCAAAATTGATCTTTTAAATATAGCATTTCAAGTTAACATTATCATCTGATCACCCTGGGGAATTCATTCATTCATTCAATAGATATTTATTGATGTTCTCTATGTGTTAGGCATTGTTCTAGGCACTGGGAATAAAGCATGAACGAAGCAGACAAAATCCCTGTCCTCCTGAAGCCTATGTTCTAGTGCATGACACAATAAACAAGAGACAGTCATGCACCGCATAATGACGTTTCGGTCAACGATGGACCACAAGTAAGATGATGGTCCTATAAGATTAGTACCATATAGCCTAGGTGTGTAGTAGGCTACCATCTAGGATTGTGTAAGCACACTCTGTGATGTTTGCACAATGAGGAAATCGTCTAACGATGCATTTCTCAGAATGTGTCTCTGTTTTTAAGTGACGCATGGCTGTGAATCAATAAAATTTGTGATATGTTAGATGGTGATTAGTGCTAAGGAGAAAAGTGAAGCAAGGAAAGGAGATAGGGAGTTGGGTGTAGGTTGCCATTTTGGACAGGGCAGCCACGGAAGGTCTCATTGAGAGGATGACGTTGAGTAAAGCCCTGAAGAAGATGAGGGAGCAGACAGTGCAAATATTTGGAGGAACTGGAACCCCAGAGTAGGACCCAAGCTCAGGAAAAAACATTTTTTTCTCAATGTCAAGAGGTTTTTTTTTTTTTTTCTGGTAAGTCACCCAAAATGAAGAAAAGGGAGATAATTTATTTAAAGTAATAATCCATTCATAAAGGTCATATATCACTTCATTTATAGAATGGAAGTTTTCATTTTTATTTATTCTGCAAAAGATGAGATCAAGATAAAAAGTAAGAGTACTCCCCCCTACCTGGAGAAGACACCATGGTGATCCAAGAATTCTCTGGTTACACATTCCTCCTTCACCGTGGGTCCTGAAGTTGCCAAGGACTTTTCTTCTAGCTTGGTTGAAAAGGCTAATGTATTTTCCTTCTTTTCCCACAAGCTCCTTTCCAGAATCTTCTCTTTGGATAGTAGCCATTGCCACCAGCTTCCTAAAGTATGTGGAATTGTGCTTGAATGCAGCCACCTCCTTTCTGTTTGGTGAAGGGAATGTCCATCCTTGCTGTTTCTTGGCAGTCAGAGCTCAGGGCACAGGCTTGCCTGATACGTGGTGTCTGATTATAGTGGCCCCAGCTAAAGATTTTTTTTTAAAAAGTATTAAATTTTACACACACAGGAGTTAAAAGGCAGTGAGCATTTCTTTGGTTTATATGGACATAAGAGCATGTAAAAACAAGATAGCAATTTGCTTCAAAAATGTTTTTGTGCACTCCTAGTGGAACTTAACTCAAAATGCAAGCAGATTTGTAGAGGCTACTGAAAACCAAAGCTGTTGGCCTCATCCCGGACTTCTGTACCCAATCCAATCCTTCCTCTTCCCCTGCCCACTTCAGGGGAGGCTTTCCCTCTGTAGTCGTCTATACTGTATCTCGGAGCCTGTTGAAGACTGGCAGGTGTCTTAACTGAGAACTTCAGTAGAACCCTATCAAGTCATTTGTCCTTTTGGAGAGTAGTGTTAAAAACAAGGCAACAGGCCCAAAAATGGAGTCACTTTGCTATGTCCCACATTGCCAAACTGAGACTTAATTACAGTTTTGGCTCTCCCAGAAATGGAATCTTAAACCAGTCAAGCAGGAATTGCCTGATTGGGCCTAATTAGGTAGTCTGCCTGGTAGACCCCTGCCATCCCCTATAGGAAAGTAACCTTATAATAACCAACCCACTTTTTTGCCTAGTATAACTTTCTTGTTTCCACTCTCTTCTACCTACCTTCATTTTGTACAGCTCCTCGGAGCTCCTTTCTATCTGCTAGATTGGATGCTGCTCGATTCAAATCAATTTTTCCTCAAATAAACTCTTAAAATTTTTAAAACATGCCTCAGTTTGTCTTTTAACAGTAGTTTACTTGCTTACTTGACTATATCCAAATATGGCATGTGTTGACCCTCTCTAAGATGGCCTGATGGGAGGGCAAGTATTATTATTGACCAGAAGGGGATGGAAGGGAAGGAAGACTTTAAAGAAAAAATACTTTCTAAGAGAGTGAATTAATTCAAATAAGAGACCACAGCTCGATGAAGAATAAGGATGTGATTAATAATTGAAAGCTGTGAAACTCTCCCATGTGCCACTCCCAGGGGATCAAGCCACTAATATCTGCTCTGAACCATTACAAAAGCCTTTTACATGGTCTTCCTGTCTCAACTTTGCTCCCCTTCAGCCTATTCTCAACACAGCCTGTTCCAGCCTTAAAAATGGAATTCCGATCACATCACTGCTCTGCTCAGAACCTTTCAAGGGCTTCCCATTTCACTCAGAGCGAAAGCCAGAGGCCTTGCAGTGATGTACCAGCCCTAGATCATCTGGCCCTCATTCCATTTCTGCCTTCATCTCCTACTATTCTACCCCTTGCACCTTCCCTTCAGCCACCCTGACCTCCCTGCTGTTCTCAAACACGCAAACTCTCGCCTCAGAGGTTTCCATTGGCCTAGCACCCTCGCCTGACCCGCGAAGCCCTTGGCTCTCTCACTCACCTCCCTCAAATCTTTACTCAAATCACACCTTCTTAAAGAGGTTTTTCTCTGACCATCGTATTTAAAATTGCAGCCCCTCCCCATCTTTGCACTTCCACCCCCTCACCATATTTTATGTTTTCATTCTAACATATTATATTTATTTGCTTATTTATTTTGCTTACTGTTTGCTTTCACGCAGAGAATTCTGCCTGTTTTATTCACTGTTATGTCCAGGACCCAGGACAGTGCCCGGGACATAACTAGGTACTCAGTAACTATTTGTCAGATAAATGAATGAATCGTGGAAATTTAACTGGAGAAAGAGAATGCACTTTCTCTAAAAGTAAAGAAAGTCTGGGTATCACACAATTTAAAAAACCTTGAAATGAAAGAAGTTTTGTATCTACACATGTCTACTGACAGGCATGTTTCCTGAGTGTGCCAGAGAGTTGATTCGGAAAGAAAGACCTTGGAAGCCTCCGATGTCATGCTGTAATGTAAATGCTGCTGAGGATAGCAATGAGAATTAAAAAAAAAAAAAAAGAAGAAGAAGAAAAAAAGGTGGAAATTGAAAATGGTTGTTTGCTTCCAAAGTAACAATTTTTAAAGCAAAGGAATTGAATAGGAAATAAATTAACAAAAACTCTGTGTCTCTGAAAATGCAGACTTCATTTACATTCTGATCTGTGTGATTTTTCAAGCTCAGTGATCCAGGGTCAGAGGGCACTTGTATTAGCATAGACCTTGCTTTGTTAGTTCACCTCTGAATTCCTTTTTATGATGGTGGCATTCTGGTGACAATAAAACCAAGCTCTCATAACACCAGTAACATTTATACAGCACTTAGACAATTCCTAAATGAATTGTCCCCAGAGACCTTAAGAGATAGGTCAGGATTATTAACCCCATTTTGTACACAGAGAGGAAGTAATTTGCCTAATGTCACCTGGTAAGCCATTGAATTCATAATTTGGTTGCTTTATTTAGAAATAATGGTTCATTTAATATGGGTCATGTTGCATTAAAGGTGACCTCTTTTTAAATGGACAACTTCATATTTGGACTTAACTTAGTTAAGTGACCTGGAACTAATGGTATTCCAGATTTCTATACAATCAGGGTTTCAAATTCTCAAATTGGGAGACTGATTTAGAGAACACAGATCTGAGACTCCCAAAGCCATTTCAGTATTGACCAGGATTAGGCACTCTGCTCAGACACGGCTATGAAGACATCTATAATGGCAGGCTGGGGTGTGATTGGTGATCCTCCCAAGCCATAATTTAAATCCCGTTTGAATTCTTTTGCGTTTTGTTTTGTTGTCTTTTGATGCTCAGAAAGTTCCCTTTGGTTCAAAAAATCAGTATAACTAAAACTGAAAATCAGTGCTTGCATAGGCAGCTAAGCAATGGAGTTCAGATCCTCAATAGGAGGTCTCGGTGCCCATCAATATTATGGGAAACACAGGGTAAGCATCACTGAGGCTACAATGAAAGTGGGGTTTGGAACCCATTTTATTTGTTTCTGTTGCAGTTCGTTCCTTTTTCCTTCCAGAGCAGCATTATGAAAAGACCTTAAATTCAGTTCAGTGAGCATGGCAACTTCTCAGGAAGTTGTGAGGAAAAATAAAAGTGAGGGGACGGCTCATGCGTTCATGTCTGTATCAAGAAGAGACTAGAAAACTAGAGCATCTAAAGAGAATTTTGAAACAAAAATGACTTGACAACTTGGAAAACTGAAAGAAAAAAAATGTCTAGTCTTTATCCAAATGTCTGAAAGTTTTTCAAACCTCTTCTCATTTCATCTTTATAGTGAGATTTGTTTAGTGCCAACAACAAAAAATGCACAGCCAAATGATACTTTAAATTTTTTAAAAAAGCTCTTCTCCCCTTCCTTTTATGGGAAATGCGTTCATTCTCCTTTACTGTTCCTAAATCTGATTTACTGCATTTTTATCTCTTTACAATTTGACTTATTATTTGCAACATCTGCTAGGAAGTTTTGATACTAATGGGCAGTTTAACTGGGCAATTAAAACTTTGCTTTAAAAATCAGAAGAATTTTGCACATGAAATTTAAAAACTTTTTTGTCCCCAAGTATATTAAAATTGGTTAGATCAAAGTATCAATTGATAGAACAATAAAATTACTAGGTTTTAAATCAAGTCAGATGAAACTTTAAAATTAAGATCTTTGTAAGGCTAAGTCTCACAAAGTGATTTTAGTAGATGCCTCTGCAAATAAGCTGTAGCTCCCGGGACCTATCAAATCAAGGGGGCTTTGGTACTTTATAATGAAATGTAGATAAAGCATCCTTGGGAGCATTCTTCTGGTTATATACATTGCATTCTTAAGATAATTGAAGCAGAACAACGAAGTGTCAGATCTGAATTGTATAAATGACAACTTGGTGAAAAGATGAATTGTGCAAATTATATGGGTCAAGTCTATACAACTTTTCTGAACTTCGAGAGATAGTCTGGAATGTAGTATGTTGTTCAGAGGTCAGATTTAGCTCACTACACAATTAAAAGTTTGATGTTTCCCCTTCCTATTTTTATCCAGAATTTGAAATGCAGAAATGTCTGTCACTTACTTATTGAGTGTTTAAGTCTGCATAAATTAAAATAGTGAGCATGTGGCTAACCTGATTATACACCAAAGGTACGCTGCTCTTAGCGCACAGCATTATGCCGGTCTGAATTTATTTCCCATTCAACGGTATATATTAGCATTGATAACCATATTTTAAAGGAAGAAATGCTTTCTGTGTTTGATTCTTTGTTCAAATTCTTAAATATTAATCAAATTAGTGCAACATTTAGTTAAATGTCCCATTGTCACCTTATATGTTAATCAAAGATGTCTAAGTAATCATTTTGTGAAGTTTAATACATTTCATTTCTTTGATCCAGTAGGTGGTTCACTTTTAATCACATTCAGCATCATTAGTAGATTGTATATTAAAACCTTAAGAGACTCTATGTTTTGATCAACACTAAAGAATTAAAAATTGGAGTGCTGTTTATAATTTTTTGTCTGATCATGCTAATTCTTTGATATGTTAAACACCACCTTTTATCTGAAAGCTTCAAAGAGATTCACCTATTTTTATAACTGTATAGGAATTCACTCGTGGTCTTTGCCCTCATTTTCGGTTGGTTGTTTTAAAGTTGTTAGAACAGCAAAATAAGTATTATTTCTGATCAAATCGTCCTTCTCCCATCCCCAGCCTCCTTAAAGTTCATCAATGGTTTCCCAATGCCCTTACGATAAAGACTGAAAGATGTACAGGGCTCTGAGTGGCCCGGCCTCTGCCTGCTTCTCCAGCCTCATTGAGGCTGCTCCCTCTTTCCCTCTGCTCTGCTCAGGCCCTGCTGTCCCTTCCCAACCCTGCTCATCAGATCTCACTCAGTCATTGTTTCCCTCAGAAAGACCGACCTCCTTGACTGAGCCAGTTCCCATCACCATGCGCTCTAGGAGCTCCACACATCTCTGCTTTGACCACTTTTCAAAGTCGATATTTTAGATTAGTTTCTGTGATTATTTGCTCAATATTTCTCTCCTGAGGTCAACTATAAGCTTCATGAGGGCAAGGAAGGGTCTGGTTTGCTGATGTTTTCGTTGTTTTTTGCCATTGCATTTCTGGTGCCTAGCTTAGAGCTTGGCAAGTGATAGACGTTTAATAAATATTTGCTGAGTGTATGAGGGGATGAATAGATAAATGCCCTATGAGGGCAGGACTTTGTTCCTTTCTGTTCACTACTGTATCTTCAGTGCCTGGAACAGTGCCTGGACCATAGGAGTTGCTCATTAAATATTTGTTGAATAAGTTCATATTTTCCTGACTTTTCAAGGACACAAGGTATTGATGGGAGAGTGTAGGGTATAAGTTGACTTTTCTCCCTGCAAATATCCTATTATATGTATTAACTTACAGATTTAGAAGGAAGTCTATAGCTGTGTTTTTTTCTTTTATTGTGGTAAAATATATATAACATAAAATTTACCACTTTAACCATTTTTAAGTGTATAGTTCAGTGGTATTAAGTACATTCACATTGTTGTGTGACCATCACCTTCATCCATCTCCAGAACTTTTTCATCATCCTGGACTGAAACTACTCATTAAACAATAACTCCACATATGCCATGTGGTTTTGTAAAACTTATTTTCTTGTTTGCCTTAGAATCTTTTCTTCCCAGCCCTTTACATGGAATTTTGACATGTAAAATATGTAGATGTGAACTGCTTTTGATTCTTGGGTAGGGTTGGGTGCCTCCCGTTCCTCTGTTTCATCCCATATCTTGGTTGGTGGTAACATTATCTGGAGGCTGTGTTCCAGGACAAGGATGCCCAGGGGAGATTGGGGTACCTGGGGCCACACTGGGGAACATCTGCCCACTCATGAATGAGGTCTCATCTCCCCCAGTTCAAACCCGGAGGTCATCTTTGTTTCCTCCTTCTCCTCATCACTGCCTTCTCAACACACACACACACACACACACACACACACACACACACACACACACACACACGTACATTCACAGTCACCCTCCTAAGACCGTGAGCTGCTTAAGTATTGGGATCATGTCTTAGTTGTCTAGATTCCCAGAGCTGTGTAATGTTTGTTGACAGAGTGTGTTTTCCATCCCGTGGATGAGAAACTTTCCCAGTTTTATTTTTTTCTAGGAGTGAAATTTGACAACCTCACAAAGTGGTATATTTCACTGTTTAGCCATCATTATCCTAGAGACATTCTTCACCATGTTGCTTGTGGTGTGGCCCATGACCACCTGCATCAGAACCCGCTGGGGCTGCTTGTTAGGAAAGGAGATTTCCAGGCCCCACCTCCACCTACTAATCAGATTCTCTCAGAAACTCTGTTTTTAATCTTCCCCGTGCTCTGGGTACAGTGTTATTTTATATACCAGCACGTAAATCTTCTATATTTGTTTGGTTTATATTTAGTGAAATTGAAAAATAGTTTCTCACTATTTGCCATGTAAAATTTTTAGGACATTCATATATTCATTCACAGTTTAACTAGCCTCCTCTAAACTTTTTCTTCCCTAGGCGAAGTAAACACTGTTACTTTGACTGTCTCTGATAGGACTTATTTAATATCCTTTGATCACTTTTGCTCTACTGCTCTGAATACACTCATATTTTAAAATTAAACCTGTTCCTCTTAGATTATAGACACAGAAAAAGGACCAGTGAGGAATAGATTTAATTTAAGGTTTCTATTATGTTCATGACATGCTGACTCTATTAGATAGGGCAGAGCTAGCTGTTGTAACAAACCCACAAACTGTAGAAACTTCACTGAATTATAATTCCTTTCCAACTCCTGTAACAGACCAGTGCTGGTGATGTAGACCATTTGCGTGGAGTGAAGGATCTCAGCTTGTCACTCTTCAGGGACCTACACTGACAGAGGCCGTGTCATGTGACTTCCATAGTCACACTGGGCATCAACATCCAGCCAGCAGTGGAGAGACAATAGGGGTGGGAAAGACACACTTGCTTCTTAAACATCTGGGCAAAGAAATGATACAGATTAGCTCCCTTACATCTCATAGTCTCACCCAGATACTCTGACAGAAGGGGGCATGGCTCTTTGGTAGGCAGCTAGGTGTTACTGCACACTGGATCTCCAGGTTTCTATTTATAGTTATAGTAATTCCTCCTATAAAACCATGAAATGTGCTATGTACTATATATCAGGAAATGTTACAATAATGTGTCTGACAGTATGATTGCCAGTGTATTGACAGATGCATATATCCAATATGCCATGGATCAATGTAATTTGCTCACTAGTGGATGTTTGCACTAGTCTACAAGGTAGCAAATGAGGATGTCACTTGAAACAGTCAAAAGCTTCTGGGGGTGGTCAGTCTTCAATTGGTTCAATTTGATTTATCAAGGGACCGGTGATTTCACTTGTCTGAAAGGTAAAGCATGATGCACATTGGTTCACCTCCAAGTTTGCTATCAGAATAGGGTCTCTGCCTGGCTCCCACCCTGACATTTAAGAGGTCTTGGAGTTGGTCCCAAGTCTCAGCAAGTTTATTAGTCTTGCAAGAGTAGGCTGAACTTGATGCTAAACTTGGGGCTAGAAGTCAGGACCCATATCCCTGGAATCCCAGCCAGCCAGGTTGTGGTAGAGGTGGGCCCCTCTGGGTGCCGTCTGGTTAAGGTACTAGTTGGAGAACCTGCTTTATTTCAGGCCATACTCTCTGCTTTTTGAAATGTATTTTGTTTCATTGGCTGGTGAAATGGGGAGAACTGGGTTTCAAGATGATTTTGGCTTGTTGCCATGCCAAGCTGAATTAGGCTGCTGGATGACAGACATACCCCAGAGAAACCAAAGATAAATGCCAATTTTAATAGGGTTGTTTGTTTATCCTATTCTCTCCAGTTAATAAGTATGAATGGACCCCAATTTCAGTCCAAGGATCATGTCAAAGGCAGGAAGTTAAGAAAAAAGCAGTTTGGGGGTTAGTCCATGATTTTGATACTACTGAAGTTTTGTTAGAACCAGAGATTTAAAAATGTTTATAAATTAATACCGTTTATAGTGATAAAAGCACAAAACAATTTTGCATGCTACATAAATACATAATAGTGCAGGTGTATAAATATATTGTTACATGGAAGGTTTTCAAAATTGATGTTCTAAAAAGTATTTCTCAGTTATATTTATTTTTTAAGAGTGTTAACAGGAAATAATTTTCACAGTTGAAAACAGAATTGGCTTGAGGGATCAAATGCTTGACATTTTAATGTAATCTACCCTTTGCTATATCATCAATAAGGCCAGTTTTTAGAAATCAACCTCACAGTAACCAAAGAGTAAGCCTTTTTAATGTCCTCACAGTTGTGCCAGAGAGTATAAACTAAGTGATATTTTGAGCATTTTTGCTTGCTGATACTATTTGCTTAATAGTGTTTGCAATAACAGATTTTCAGTTGTATTGAATGTTATAGATTCTCATTTTAAAACAAACCAAACTAAAAAAAAAAATATCCTGCAAGAAATTCATGCAAATCAATAGTTTGATTTACTTTGGAGCAGTTGGGGCATTCATTATTTTATTTTTACACGGTAGCTAAGGCAAGTATTCACTTTCTTGAATTACTGGATTTTTTAATGTAATACTTATGCACCATCGAATTATTTTTATTGTAATTGGTTTATTGTGTGTACTGTCGCCTTTGGGCTTCTTACATTTTTCACCTAGATGTTATTCATCTTTTCTGAAGGCTACTTTTAAATTACATTAGATCTCATCTTGACCTTTTGACTTAGGACTGGTTTTATTTAATAGAATAAATTGATCATATTTGGGGGAAAAAATTTTAAATTGTTACTGTGTTATTGGAAAAATAATCCTTAGCAATGATTTATTACTCTATTTTTTTGACCTAAATGTGTTTCAGAGTGATGAAAGCCCATTGACACAGTTGTCAAAGCAAGAGTAATGAATGGAACAAAAATTCATTTGCTAGAAACGTTTGGCATAATTGCTGACATGGTGATACAGTTAATACATAGTCTTTTGGTGGTCTTTGCAAAGGCCTAAGGGTTTAAATCCTCACAGCGAGGTTACAAATAGGCAGTGCCCTGTCAATAATACACGTAAGCAAGGATGAAAGAATTTTTCCACATGATGCCTATGCAAAATTACATATGTGCTCTTTTGAGAGCATTTTGCTCTGAATTGAATTATACAAAAACTATTCAAACTTATCAAAAGAACCACATTCCTTTGGCTCCTATATAATTTGTGTTCAAAAACATCTTCCACACCATCCCCAGTAGTATTTCTGTACCTGCCCTCTTTGCAAAACATTATTAATAAAAAGTATACTTGGCAGAGGGGAATAGAAATGATAGTGCAGTAGGTGTCACTGAGAGCTGGAAACCGTGTACCACGGGGAGGTGGAGGTAGTACCAGCTCAGGGCTGCGGGGACTTCCCACTGACAGCTGCTGAGTTCTCCCCATTTGCATCTTTCCTGCTAGTTTCGACCCTGTGGATCACCCTCCACCCTTCCTAACTCTTATTTCTTGTCTTCCTTGATGCCTCCCTCTCAGTCTGACCACTCTTTCTGACAGCTACCTCTTCTGCTGCCCTCCCCTTAAATCTCAGGAGCACCTCCACTCCAAGTTTATCCTGTTCTCTCTCAAAAGCCATGGGGCGAAGTAGAGAAACCACAAGTTTCAGATTTAAACAGAAGCGGTATTGTATTCCAGATGTGTTGCTTGCTAGCTGTGACTAGAGTTATTACTTAACCTGTCTCTGCTTCAGTTTCTGCCTCTGTGTCAAAGTGATAATGATACTAATAGAATTGTGCATCACGTGCAATATGTACACAGAGTCAGGGACATAGTAGTAGCCCGTTAAATGTTAGTTCTCTTACCTCTTCCAGGTAAAAATTACAGTAAAATCGACTTTATTGACGTGTGTCTTTACTTAATTCACCTCCCCATGTTTAGCCGTAGGCTGCGGTCATCTGTGATGTAGATTTTCAGCAATAGCTGTAGGTGCTTCAGACACAGCGAAGGATGCCAAAGAGTCGGGGTGAAGATTTCCCTAAAGGGCTTGGTTCAGCAAACTAAAGCACTCTCTAAGCTTCTGTTGATTTTACCGTACACAGAACTTTGTTTTAGAAGAGGCTTTAAGAAGGAAGGAACAGGCTGCCCGTCTAAGCTGCATTTCTGTCTTACTGTGACTATTTGAAGATGAAGGATTGTGGTATGTTTTGGCCAGGGGACCCAAGAATGCTGACATTCTGCTCTGCCTATGAGGTCCCCAAAGGAGGTACTTGCAGTGGGGACATTGACAAAGCAAGACAAAGCAAAAATGTGTTATTAGCTGAGACTTTGGTCTCAAGTCCCAAAGCAGAGCCCTATTACATTCCGCTGGAAGAGGTGACAGGCTCTTTTCCCCTAAGCAAGGTTGGCCTGAAGGACCTGAAAGCAAAGTACTCCATTAGGCAGAGTCTGATTCACTTAAGCCCAAACTAGTGTCAGATGTTAACACTGCAATGTGAAGAGAAAGACTGATCCAAGGCCCACATCCAATAACAGAAAAAAAGGATGCAGATGGAGGGTTTTGCTTGTGTCAAGTACAGCACTGGGCCACCCACCTGCCTCAGGTCCTGCACAGGCCCAGAAACAGAGCCGAGATGCCCTGGTGGAAAGATGGAGAGATGGCTAGGTGGAGGGGCGAGAAATGAGACATATCCACATGCTGACCTAATCAAGGTCCACCTATAAAGGTGCACTCACATATTAGGACAACGAAAAATCGCAAAATTATTCCATTGATAAAATTAAAAGATGGGCAGTGATATCAAACATCATAGCCAAATCAGTGGTCTTACCTCTAAATCAGTGTTCCATCTGTGTATCCTGATTCATCTTGGGGAGGAGTCAAATGTGTGCTTATTGAGGGTGGGCTTGGGAGGAGGCAGGGGTTACCTCTAGAAGCCAAGAATCTTGTACGCTGGTTATTGAAACACCACCTAAACAGTCACCCTTTCCAATATCTACCTTCTGTCAATCAGTTACCACTACTGATGACTGTTCTTTCCTCTTGCCTAAAACCTTCAGTAGGTCCACATGTTCTCAAGTTCAGGTCCAGACTCATAAATTGGTTGTTGCTCAAGGCCCTTTGCTCTCAGGTTCCATGTGACCTCTGTAGTCTCCCCTCTTTGCCATACTCCCTGCCCCCCATCATCACTGTGCCTGTAGCTTCATTGCTCAACCAGGGGGGACACACCACCCACTTTGTCATTGCCATTCCTTTGCTCCTGCCCTTCCCTCTACTTAGAATGCCCTTCTTACTGCATTTAAGGTCCAACTCAAGTGTTGTCTCCTGTGGAAAGCCTTCCTTCATGCCCCCTTGCAGGATCAATTGTTCCTTCTTCTGTGGTCTCATAATACTTCATAAATACTGCATTTTATGGTGGTTGGTGGTAGTTTTGTTTTTCCCATCAGGGTGTGGACTGGGATCCATTATGGTAGGAAACATGTCTTATTTACATTTTGTTCTTTTTTCCTTATTTATATTTATCCAGTGTATTGACAGATGCATATTAAATGTTCAATATGTTTGTGGAATTTAATCGTATTATAGATATGGTTCAAATTCTTTTAGACTGTTTCCTACACACTTCTAGAGAGTTTTAAAAGAGGGAACTAAGGGACAAGGAAAGAAAACCTTGATTACTCTAAAAGTGGTTTTAATTCCAAAGAAGAATCACCAACCTCTGTAGCATTAACATTTTGTCCTGATAAAATATCGTTGCATCAGATCCAATGAAAATCTATTGAGTGGTTTTACATGTAAGTAAAATAAAGCTTTTTGCAATTTAATACAGAAAATATTTTGTAATACATGCATAAATTAAAACATCTGAGATGATTATGCATCTTTATATTTTGTTGATGAAATCATCTTGCGATTCATGGTTGTCCTAATATTTGAGTGCAGCCAGGAGTTCCTGAATTGATGCTTGTTTCTCTTCTCTGAAGGGTTTTTCAGAGGTTGATAGTATGACTTCTGTTTCGAAAAGTCCAAAGTCCAAAAAGCCACAAATCCTCCCTTAGAAAACTGTGGGTGTCACTGAATTGGTTGTCTAAAAAAATGAAACCTAATATGCTCAGCTGTGATTGTTCTCCTCCCCATCCATGCTATCCTTTTCTGGCTAATTCTCAGCTGGAATATTTGCAAAGAAAACATTCAGGCTGAGGAGAGGAGAGTTGGGGATGATCAAGCCCTGGTGCTGTCCATAGCCGAGCCTTTGTCATAGCCCAGGTGGGTCTGCCAGCTCTTGGCTGCTCCCATCATCTCTTTAAGACCCTTGTTAAAAACTTGGGGCTTTTCAAACATAGTCAAAAGAACTCCTGCTCTACTAAATAAAAATTTAAGTAATAATAATAATAATAAGCCCACAACAAGGAAGTATTTTAGCTACACTGTATGCATGCATTACAAAAAACCCTCTATTCCCCTAAATTGAAAAGAGGGAACAGATGTGACTCTTTCGCTGGGATTCTTTAAGGAGATGGCCACCAGAGTTTTAGTCACCTCTCTGCTGTCACTTTTGATTGAAACTAGCAGAAATGTGTTTTGGCAAATGTATTCATAATTTGTCTTTCCTCGCAGGGCTCCTTCTGTAATTGTATTTCCCATCAGGGAGTCAGTTGGAGTTAATGTATTGATAATCTGCTGTGATTGACGACAAATGTCTTGTTAACATTTTCCCCCACTCTTCAACCCACAGAGCAATGCTAAGAAGACTTTTGGTTTAAAGAATTAAAAGGAAGAACAACTTCTTCAGATAAGAAGACCTTCTTCAAAGGTAGGAGTTTGCCTTCATAAAAGTTTTAAATTAGTTAGTAGTTAAAGAAGGGAATATACCATAAAATGATGTGATTAGGTAATATTATTGCCATATTTAATACTTTTCAATCCCGAGATTATGATAAAACACAGGGAGTAGGAATGTAGATGCAAAAACATTAATCATACTGCTTGTCAAAGAAGATGGATCAAATACATAGGGAAGAAAACCAGCCCTCCATGCCCTTTCATAGTAATACGATTTTTGTTTAACTAAATCATGAATCATAAAGTTCAGAAAAGAGCAGATAAAAGCATTGCTAGTACACAGTATGTTTCTGAAGGAATTAAAGATTTATAAGAATGGAGTTTTCTTTTTGATCTAATCATATATCCAAAATCTTCCAAGAACTTACCATCCATACATGATTTTTCTTGTCTCACAATGAAATCCAAATAGTACAAAAGTCTGTTTGGAAAGTTTAAATATTCCTTTGATACGTGCTTTCTGCTTTGAAAATCCACCCCCGACACACACATTCACCACCCCCAGTGCCCACCCTGTTCCCATTTGTGTCATTTAGAATTATCAGCTCTAGAACAGACTCTGCCAGGCCTATGATGCCTTCTGAAAGGCCCTTATTATAGTACTGAACTTGATGAAAAATATCTTACTTGGAGATCTGGAACACAGTTCAGAGAACTGTATCTCAACCAATAATGGCTTTCTTAAGGAATTTATGAGAGCGTGATTGTTCAGACATTTAGTCCTCTACCTCATGGGTTTCATTTAACAAATAAACTCTCGTGGACTTTAATTAAGAAAAGAAGATTGTATGCAAGATTTTGAGGTACAAAAATCCAAGCATGTTGTCCCCTGTCCTTGAGAATTCTTAAATTGATTCATTCAGATGCCGTTTTATATTTAAGAGGAAATGATTCATGCCTCAGTTGAATTTGCTTCCATTGTGTTGTATTGAAACTGATTTCATATGACTAACTAGTTCTTATGGTGTTTCAAAATGCCACCAGAAATCCCCAAATCAGTAACCTGGAAACTAAGAACGTTGCTTTGTAAATCAAATAGCACACATTTTGTTCTGCTTGAAGTGTTCTTGAAAAGTGAAAATTAGTAAAGACTAGCAAAAATGCTGAGTTAGGTAATTATGACCAATAACAAAACAGCCTTCATGTTGTATAGATGCTCTTGTAATAGAAAGCTCCCTTGGTTAATGTAAAATGACTTATTTTATAAAGTTTTGATTATACCCATACACACCCCCTCCAACAAGTGTCCATATTTTATAAAATAGAGAACACCTGCAAAGTAAAGCGGTGTAAGAATAAGATCCAGCCATTCTGACAGGGACATGGAAGTCTACACATACCAAATCTCAGTTGTTAGGAATTAGTAGTAATGGTGTTAAGTGGCCTACCAATAAAACACTAGTATCTGTGGTAAGTTATGACAAGTACTTCTGTAGGTAATCTACTGTATGATACCTGGGAGAGGTAGGAATACAGCAAGATCAAGAGCTTACTTGTAAATGGTGGTTTCTAGTGAAAGGGGAAAATATAGGAAGACAAGGCAAGCGAAGGGACCACCAGGTCAGATGGCAACGATGGGGCTCAATAACGGATGCTTTCCCACTTTTGAGGATGCTCTCAGGTGGTTTCAAAGGGAGTTTTCTGGCTGGTTGCATTATTTTCTCTTTCATTCATTGCCTGAGAGTTATTTGACTTACAATCTCTATCTTCTAGAGCAACAAGTGAAAAGGTTCAAGTCTATCTTTTTCAGTACATTCTTCTCATTGAGATTTTTGGCTAGTCTTCTGTTAAATGACCAGAGTGAACTTTTAGTTGTCAGACACTCTCAGAGCCACTAAAATATCTCATTTTGTCTTTGTGAATGATTTAATCTGGTTGAAACTAAGTACTGAGTGTCTTCCCCATTTCTTTCCCCTGCTTCACAAAGACTCCCTGAAACTTCCTGAAATTCTAAAGCACACTTGTATTCAGAACGTCCCCAGGCTATTCAAGAATTCAGCCTCTGACATTAGAATAAGTTTTTCTGAGCTACTTAGAGTTTTCAGTAGTTTTTCCCACGTTCACTAGTGCGCTGTGGTATCCAAAAGACGTGAGCAGCCAGAATTGGTTTGCAAACCCCCACTCCCACGCCCACATCCTTCTCTCCGGAACGTGCTACATCTACCAATGTCCAGTCGCACATAAACACTGTGTTCACATTTATCATTAACACTAATGTGTAAATTCTCTGCAAGGAAAATCTGCCTTCTACCTTGCTTGCAAAGCTTGAGCTAATGCAGGATTTTCAATAAGCCACCAGAGTGAGGAGGGGGGACACCCCTGAAATCACTCTGTTTAACTGGTTTTCTGCTCTGGCTACATTTGTGTATGTTTGGTCCTGGCTGTAGCCATGAGTCTGAAGAATCATACCTATTCTACACCTTAAGGCATGTTCCCATTTGGAAAGCTACATGAAAAGGAAAATCTGACAGGGTATTGGAGTTATTTAATGATTGTTTTTGGTTGATGATTTCAAAGGTGTTCTTTCCTTTGGACCACAGTACTTACTTATAAAAATGATGCATACATCTTAGGAGAATGGTAATTATATTCTGAGTAGATAATAGTAACACTGACAACAGTAAAAAGACTTTATCTTATAATTAAGTTGATTTATAAATGTGAATCAATATTTTATTATAAAGCCCAAATAGAACTACTATTTTAATACTATTTAATAGTAAAGAGATCTCTCAAAATTTTGTCCTACAGGATCATTTTAAAGCTGAGAAGTTTTATCTCATGTTATTTGACATCAGACAAATCCAGGGGACACATATCATCCTCAAAAGGAATACTCTCCTCACGAAACTAGAGATGAAAGGCTCATAAATAAAAACAGTTACCCTGGGAAGCCTAGAACATACAGAAACCAAGACAGGGATCTAAATCTAAGCAAAAGATATTCATCTCTTTATTGTTTTATACTAGTTAAAATTGATTAGGGATTTAGTCAGCTAGAAAACTAGAATGATCTCTTCTTATACTTATTAACTTACTCCCTCTTCACCCTGACATATGATGAGGGCAAGTTCCAGATTTCAACTCCATAACATCTCTTGAAACATTAGCACACTTGGACAGTCCCTCCACTGTGATCATGGCCAACTTCTTCATGGAATGACTGCTCACCACCAAAGTGCAGCATTCCTGAAAGCCAAATGAGAGAGAGGAATATTCTGTTCTTCCATCCTGGTGTTCTGCCTAGCTTTCCATTTCCATGTGGAGTCTGAGTAACACCCTGTGACCTAGGGTCAGATGGAAGCATATTAAATCTCATGTACGGCATTTCTGAGGGAGGTTGGATTATAATACACTTCCTGATACTTATCTCTGAGTTGTGATGGCATCCATGATTGAGATGCCTTTATTGATTAAGTCCTTTCTGCCCTTTGCATCCTGTCCTCGTAATTTTTATGGAACGCAACCATTTTTCTTTGGAAACCCACCCAATTCCCTCCCACTACTCTGGGCTGCTCAGTTTGGTAGCTGTCTCTAAAGGCTCAGAAAGAGCAGTTGAAAGGTATCTGAAGAAAGACATCAGCATTCTCTCTTGTGAGATAGTGGGAAGTGAGTTATTGTGTAAGGGTGAGAGAGTGATGAGAAAGGTGGCATTGTGTTTTCGTGGCAATAGCAATTAGTGCTACTAGTCAGTAGAAGGAATCCTGTAACTTGCCTGCGTTCCTCCCCTCTCCTCCTACTGTGGTCTAGTGGGGAGAAATCTCTGCTTTGGAATTGAAGGGAGAAAATTGCCTGAATCACTGCAGTACAGGAAATGTGTAGCGATTTATAATTTACATGCCAGAGGGCTGATGCAGTGACCTTTGCAAATAGCTCTTTCTAGACACTTACTGGATCAGATTTGTTTTCCCTGCTGCACTTTTGGCTTGTAGTTTTTAAATGTTTTCTACGGTCACCAGAATCAGAACTGGTGATAAGACTACTTCAGTGGGCCATGGACTTTAATTTGGGAACTCACTGAAATGACTAGAATCATGCCACCCGAGAGGGAAGCCACTGCCCTGTGACCCTTGTTCCCAGCAAGTACAATCTCTACTGAAATAACTGTGCCCCTGAGAGGAAGCTTATTCAAAATGATCATTATAAATGGCATCCCTTATTCATTCAGAATTATGATATTTATGTTCAGCATTCTCATGACCAAAATCAATATTTATCGAACCTTGTGTCCCATAACTTACTGAGTGAGATACTCTGAGTGTTGATAATACTGGAAAGCCTTAAATGTTCAGGTTCACATAACTCTGTATACACAAAGGTAGACATGTATGCCTTGGTTCTATGCGTGCTTTATCAGACCCTTCCTTCCAGCATCTGGACATTTCATCCCTGGCTGCTTTTGGAGGGAGTCAAATCTTGACAGGAGGGTTATCTAGGGAACTACCCAGGAGGAAAATGAAGCCCAGTGTGGAGCAGGAGGCTGGGCCCAGGCCCCTGCTGATAATGCAGTATGTTGCTGTCACATCTGACTGCATACACAAATAGATACTTGGATTTTTTTTTTTGCTTTGCTTTGTTTTGTTTTATTTTGCCTTTCACAGTGGCATTCATTTTGTAAGGCAAAGAAAAAATCCCTTGGAAGGATTCAAGTTTTCATATCTGCAGAAGGCATTTCTACAGCTTTTGTCAAACTTAGCTGGCCTGTAAAGTGTCTTTGTTTCTGGTTGACTGTGGCAGAAAGCAAGTCCATAAACTAGCACGAATACAGGAGAGAATGATTTCTATTGAAAGAGTCAAGTAGGATATGGTGCATGGGGCCAGTCCTAAAAAGGGTTTTGTTTCTTGCAGCATGGTGGAAATTCACATTCATATTGCTGCTTTGTGTTCGTTAGCATGCATGGTTAAACAATGGGGCATGCCGGCTGACGTGGCAGTGTTGATTAATGCATTCCTTGAACGTGTTGATTAATGTGTTCCTGCGATGCCTCCTTAAGCCATGACTGCACCTGAGGTGTGCGGGGTGAGCATTCTCACTGGCTGCTGCGTCTCTCACATGGGCCCATTTGCACATGGGTATTCCGTGTGTATATTTCACACCAGTGCCTTTATAAATAAAACTGTAGATCTAGCAGATTTTTTACAGAAATATTCTCCTCTCACAAAAGTGTTCTACACTGTAATATAGCAGGACTCTATAAACTATGAAGTTCATAGAAGGAATGTTCTTTTAGCTGAATGTAAATGCTTGGTGCCATCTGTCTGTCCTGTGGATGATCCTATCCTGACTTTCATTTTCGTTCTTCTCAAACTTTTTGTAAAGAGAAAAAACTGAAAGTACTTGTGGAGTGCAATTTTCACTTGAATAACACTGGAAGAGATATGCAGATGGACTGTCCATTAGACGCTTGGTGAACTTGGCATCTCCGTTGGAAACCACTCTTCCCAGAGGCAGGGATTCCCATCAGCCCAGACAGGGTAATCTATTTCCAGTCCACTTCATTCAGGGTTGTGACTTTTCTTGCTGTATTACGAATTCCCATTAAACCACGTATTTTTTTTTCATAGCTTATTTCTAAAAAGGCCCATCTTGATGAGGTTCTGCCTGGCTAATGTTTTGAAAAAAGATTAATGTTTGAGAGTTTTTATTTGTTTAGTATCTTTTACTTGTTTTTTGAGACATGAGAATTCTACTGCTACTTTTAAAATTTTCTGACCCTAGAATTCTCAACAAGATGACAAAAATGATGAGAAAGCCATGTTCTGACGTGGTAAGAGAATGTCCAAGCACGGAGGCAAGGATTCAGTGGTGCTGGGGTGGTGGTGTTGCCCACTGCACCTTGAGGCTCTGACTATAGCGTTCTAACAGAAGAAACCATCAGTGCTGTTCAGAAAAACTGCTTTTAACATTGGGAAAAGCAAAGCGAACGAATTCATCCTGAAGAAGCGGGAACTTTTATATATTAGAGAATTACTGTATGAAAAGAAGTGAAGTCACCAATATTTATCCCATTTAATCATTGGCATGAAATTAATGGTGAGGGATGGCATTCTGATATTTTGAAGAATAAGACTTGAGTAAAGATTCTTCATTCCATTTAGACTTAGCAGCGGCAAGATGATTCAATAGAATACAAGACTTCTGTTATTTGAATAATGCTATGTAACCCTAAATTTACTGTTACTTTAAAATGCTTACTTACGTCTGTCTCACAAGGAATATTTGTGGAAAATTAAAAAGTAAAATATTGAATTACTTCCTTGGCATTTACATACATAAGCTTCTCTTTTGGAGCTCAAGGTACACATAGGATATGTGTTTAAATCATTATAATATGTATTTGATGTGGAAGACATATTTGGAAAACTAATCTTGTTTGATTTTTAGAGACCCTTTAATTATGTGTTATGTTTAGAAGAGAAATGCACCAAAATAGCTGTCTAAGAGGGAGTTCACATTTGTGATTAGACATGCATTTTCTCGGTTTGCTTGAATTCTGCAGGAATTGAAGGGGTAAACAAAGAGAAGCAGCGAACATGATTAATCCGTTTTTCTACAAAGCTTTTGATACTGTACCGAATAAAAGCCTCGCTGACAGAAGCTGTTAGCCTGGTAAAGGAAAGGCCAGAGGAACAGGTTGTGAAAGGAGAGAATGGAAGGCAGAGAACAATCCACATGGAGAAGGAGCACAAGGGAAATGGTTTCTGCAAGTTTCTATTTATTTCTTTGTCAGTAAGCACAGAGAACACATAGTGTAGTTTCCTAAATGGCGTTGTTCCCTGGGGCAAAAAAAAAAATGAGAAAGAATTTGACAAATATAACTAGACAAAACTACAATATTCAAATTATTCAAATGACCTGGAAAATATATCTAAGTTCCAAGTGCCCTGTAAAATATTTCTTCATTATGTAACATTTCTCTCTTATAGAGAATCAAACTACAGATATGCTTTAATACCAAAAAAAAAGTCTTCGAATTGATTTGTTGTGCACAATAATAAATTATTTGGCAGGTATATGTTTTTGAAGGTCCTTAAAAAGCTTTCTTGCCATAGGGAGTAGGAAAAACTAAATACGTCTTAGATGGCCTCTTGCACCATCCTGGGTACTTAGTTCATGCTCTGTAAATATTTGTTGAATTGAAATGAATATTTGTTATTCACCAAAATCAGAAGTCATTTCTAGGGAAAACTTCCCCCTAATTTTCTCTCTGGGTCTTCCCATGTGTTGCTGATGGTTGTTGGTTACCCAGAGCAGCTTTATGGTAAATTGATGGACATTTTCATTTTTCTGAAAACAAATCTTGGAACACTAGGACTTTTCTTCTGTAGAGCAACCCCCGAGGTTAGTGAGGAAGTAGATTTTAAATATCTACATTACAAGGGACTGGATGATTCTGTCCAGATTATTTTTATTACTGAGCTATAGCTGCCTTGATCCAGTAAGTGATTCAATGGACACAGAAAGGGCATGGAAAGACCTTTGTTATAAAGTGTAAACAATTGAAAGACTTTCTTTTATAAAACAGATTTTCCTCAGGTGAGAGTCAAATACAGTTCTTCACAAGTAGAGTGTTCAATAACCACTTATGGGACCATTGCCCATACTCAAACCTAGAATTGCATCACTTTATTGACAATAGATCAAAGTTTATTCTGGAGTTATTTGGGTTTATTAATACAAAAAAAATACTAACTTGGGGGACCTACGTCAGTGCCTATATGGTCACCATCTGCACTCATAAACATTATTGACTGCTTCTTATATATAGGGAACTGTGAGAGGTTCTAACAATGCAGTCTGCATTATAAGATATGGCTCTTGCCCTTCAGTGACTCACACTCTTTAGTTATATACATATAAATTGATTGTTCACATACACATGTATGTACTAGGTATACACATAAAAAGAAAGCATAGAGCAGCATTATTGACTATTAAATGTGTGGTATAGGCTAATAGTGTTCCAGGAATTCAAAGGAATGGTGACCAGTATGTAGATACTGGGAGACTAACAAAGGTTTATGACTGCTTTGAACTTGAACTGATCATTGAAGGAAGAATCATTCTAAAACTAGTTCAAGAAAATTAAATTAAAAAGAGTAGAAATTATAGTGGGGGAAATGGCAAAGTCTTGAGCAGGGAGGGAGATAAACATGTTATTGGTGTGGCAAAAGGGAAAAATAAATAAACCAATTTAAAGCAGAAAGTAGAACCAAGAAGTGGTTGAAAGTGACTTTGGAGAGGTGTTTGTTCCTCCTTCCTTTTTTCATGGATGAATAAACATTTATTCATTCATTTATGAATGAATGAGCTACCATGTTTCAGACCTCCTTAAAGAGAGCGAGCAAGCTATACATGAAACGTATATAGTACAATAATTGCAATATAGTGTAGTTAGTCCAAAAAAGGTAAAAACAATATATGCATATATTTATATATGTGTATATATGCATATAAAGGTATAATGGTGATGTAAAGGCAAACTTGACAACTCAGCATGGTGGCATCAGGAAAATCCTTAAGAACATCAAAGATAAGCAGGCATCTTCCAGGTAGACATGGAG
This sequence comes from Tapirus indicus, assembly GCA_031878705.1. NCBI lineage: Eukaryota > Metazoa > Chordata > Mammalia > Perissodactyla > Tapiridae > Tapirus > Tapirus indicus. The sequence continues at coordinate 79,770,930 of CM062917.1, forward strand.
AAGGACATTCCAGCTGTGGAAGAGTGGAGGCACAGTAGATACCACTTGAAGCCTGGCAGTCAACATACTTTTAGTGCATTGGTATGACTAACGGTGGAGAAGTTAGAGGTGCTGTGAAGGCAGGTTGGGGAGTGTTGTCTGGGCAGGAATTTGGGATAAGTTGTGGGATTCTACTTAAGGATTTTGAGTAAGAGATCTGAGTTTACAACAAATACCCTGGCAACTGGATGTAGAATAGAAGGGTGAAAATGGAAGCTGGAAACCAGTAGAAGGCAAGAGATAAGAAGATAAGAAGCAAGAGACCCTGACCCAGGGCCCTAGCAGAGGGGCTACAGAAAAGGAGACAGTTTACAGTATATTTGGGTGGACCTATATGCCAACTGGGAATGAAGAATGAGGAAAAGCAAAGCGTGACCTCTGGCTGTAGAGACTGACCAGAATAGAAAATGCAGGACTGCTTTTGAGAGGAAGATAAAGAGTTCTGTCATGAATTTGCTGAGTCTGAAATATGTCTGATTGTGAATATACTGTACTAGGTTGAGTTTTGTTCAGTTATGAACCCATTAAGTTCTGAGTGAGAAGGGATGTGTGCCCACCATTGTTTTGAGAAGGTTAATTTGGCATCAGTATTTTAGAAAAATTCAATGAAAGCACATTGAAGATGAGGAAAGCAGGTAGGAAATCTCTGCGGTAGATGCATGAGTCATGAGATCCCAAAACTGGGAGAGAGGCTGTGAAGAGAGGTAAAAGAGATGCCAGAGGTCAAGCAAGCTGCAGCTGGAGAACGGTGCCCCTTGCCTTTCACTGTTTTGTTTAAATTTAGCTGAGCTTTTGTCCCATTATTCCCTGAATATAATCTTAGTTAAGACATCTCTGCCTTAGTTGAGTTCCATTTCTGGAACTCAGAGAACTGGGTTGGCAGAGTGATAACTGGTTATCCCAGTTTGTCCTCAGAATTAGTACACTTGTTTGAAGAAGAGGGGTGGTTTCCCCTGGAGCATATGCAAGGAGAATTAATGCCATCAATTATCTCCAAGAGAAGAACTGGCCATAGAAACCAAAAGGTCAAAAACTCCTGTTAACAAAAGGACCTAGAATGTACACAATTCAGACTGAAATGACTTTCTCAAAGAGTGATCTGAACAAAGAAAATTTTGCCAAGGGCGAAAATAAAGCAAAACAGTACATAACATTCCCAAGGGTCACTGGAAACATTTTTTGAAGCAATAACAGGGGACAATATGTCATTACTACTAAGCAGACAAAGTGCATCCAATGTAAGGGGAAGGAACTGCATTGTTTCTGTTTCTGTTGTTGTTATGTTCATGGTTGTTGTTTTTTTGTCCTATGGTCACCCTTTGGAAAGGGTGATCAGTCAGACACATGCCAAATGATTGAGGTGGTATTTCCATGAAACATTTCCATTTTAATAATTCTTTCAGATTTCTAGATGAAAGACGGCTTAACCCTAGGGCATGTTCTAAGATGAATCACAAGTCTCTGAAATATTGTCCTAAAGTGATGCATTGGCTGCAGAGGGAATTCATGTGTACTTATGGACAAATTCTGGCATAATTAATGCCCAAATCATAATTTTAAATGCCCAAATCATAATTTATATTCATAAATTTTTCATTTTGAGCTCCTAGGTATTTCTTAATCAAAATTCATACTGCTGTCCATTCATCTTCTATTCAATCAATCAAATGGAAAAGAACTATAGATTTTTAAAAATAGAAAAATTATCTAATTTCCCTTCTACTTCTCATGTGCATAAGATAAACAGAAAAAAAAAAACCCCAAATCTGCCTTGGCACTCCTTTCATTTATCCCAGAAACATGGATGGGATGGTAAGCGGTCATGTGGTTCATGCCAGGGAGGCACCCTGCTTGTTTCTTTCAGCAGCTCTGCCAGCCAAGTCTCGTTGTCGCTAATGACCTCCCAGGTGCCTGGTACCAATTCTTCACTAGCTCCTGTTGTCCTAGAAGTTATATTGATGATCCGTGTGGGCCAGGGAACATATTTTCTGGAAAACTGTCTAATTTTTTTTAAATTTCTATAAATTTTGTCTGTGGAAAAAATTCTAGTTTGTTTTCCACATTTTGCTTGCATTGTTTTGAATCTGACTGGCGTATAACACACTTTGGCATCTGTAATGAAATTATGTTTATCATCTGTCAGTAATCTGCTTCCTGATAAAAGGAATGGGAAATGTTTGTTAGGATATACAATAGCACTATTTTTAAATTGTTCAAATTATATAGAATTCTTTGCAAATGATGGTAGAGAGTTCATTACAATTTAAATTCATTTTCTTATCAAAATTATCCTTCCTCTTCTTGGTATTATGTAGCTGTGCCTTGTATACTCCTTCATTATAATTAAATAGTTTGCCTCAATTTATAGAATATAGAGAATATTGTACAGGTTTCTTTTTTATTTTTATAAGGAATTATTTTTAATGAGAATTTGAGTCATTGAAATTTAGTTCTATAAAAATATGCATTCAATATAAGTAAAATTTGTTTCCTGAATAAAATGTAAAGTAAAACAGAATTTACATTTTGAACAATATTTTCTGTTTCTGAGTTGATAGTATTATATTTTGATCAAAAGTATTTGAATTTTTCATGATTGAGCTTCTGTTGATTCATAAAACATTTTAGTGCCACAAAATCAGCACCATAGTTTCAATCTTACAAGAAATTAGAAAAGAAAATGAAGAAATTCTAGGTTGTAAAGCCAGATCGGATATAAACTTTGCCTGGTTCCTTGATTGTTAACTTTTATTTCCCCTGGCCTGTGTGCCTCACCCAGGTGGACATTTACTGTTCTTTGGAACGGCTCATTTGACTTGTTCCTGTTGCACTGTTGCCCCTCGTTTAGCACACCATGGAGACAAGTTATTTTCTCGAAGGGTCTCAACTTACCCAGGATGCATTTGTCTTATGCTTCTCTCTTTTGTTGGATATATATATATATATATATGATATGATGGCCTTTTTAGAAAATAGATGTTTATTGTAAAAATAGCATCTGGGATCCTCGAAGGCTGTATTGCATAAAGACAAATTAGTTTAATTTCATATAATATATTTTAATGTCTTCCCAATGGTGATGGCCCTTCTTCAATATTTAATAAGGTAAAATTAACACAGTGTTATAATAACAATTGAGAATAATCAAATATGCCAGATTTTATTTTCTTTCTTCTTTTTTTTAGCCCATGCCTATGAAAAATGTCAACAGAAGTCTGGGGAAGGATTAAGTTTGTATGTAGACAGTAATATCTTAATAGTGGAATTGAATATTCCCAGTGATACCTATTTTGAAAACCATTATGTTCTATAATAAGTCACCTTTTATGAGGCTTACTATGTGCTACACATGTTCTAAGCACTTTTCATGTTTTAGCTGCTGTTATCCTCACAGTAACCTGTTATCGTCTTGATTTGATACATGAAGAAACTGAGGCACAGAGTGACATACATTGCCCATGGACACACAGCTAGTAAATGGTAGAGCAGGGATTCAGACTTAGATAGTCTAATTTCAGAGCACATGTGCTTCACCAGCACACCTCTGCCTGGGCAAGAGATAGGCCCACTAAAATACTTAATTAGTTAATAAGGGAAGCCCTTGGCCTTGGGAGTTCTGGTCAATGTGCTGTGTGTACATGACAAATAAGGTCTCACATAGAAGTCAAAGCTATTACCCTCCTTCCAATTCACATCAAATAATAAATCTAAAGGCTGTCAAGGTTGTTACACTGCACCTGTGGTTCTAAATATCCATTCCATGTTCATGCACACTGTGCAGAATAAACGGGTGCTACAGAAAGAGAAAAAAATTCTAGGCCAAACAATGTGATAGGGTTAGGAATGCTTGCCTGCTGCAAGGTGGTACAGTATTACAGTAGCATTGGGCATTCTTATCTTTTGTGTGGCTGATTATATCTGGAAAAGAAAGTTCTTGGAATTCTAGTGTTAGTGTGGTTTGCTCACAGGTCTGACATTTGTCCACCTTAATAGAAATAGCCATAATTAAATCTTGCTTTTTGTAGCTTGTCACTCTGCCATCCCACCTCTTCCCTCCTAGAGCTCTTCCACAGGAACCCAAGCCATGTTTTATTCACACAGGATTTCAAAGGCGGCTAGCTGTCTACTGCTTCTGAGAAGAAATTGCGTGATAAGTGCTTTAGGTGTGACCTCCTAGTCTTTTCCTTGCCTCCTTCCCATCCTAACCCAGTGTTTGTGTTTTAATAGAAGAATCTGGAAAATAAGTGGCCTTGAAGATCTAAAGGAAGGAAAAATTAAATCCTATCATTAGATTCAAATAGTAGAATTCCATGCGTGGGCTTATCTTTTTTGGACAGAGGAGCCTGTCCCACAAATTCCTTAAATCGCCACACAATAAAACTATCTATTCATAAATCTCCCACCTACTTAGACTATAATCATTTCAGTGATGCCTTTTAGATAATCGTGATAAATATCTACTTTTTTCTTTAAATATGATCATTAGTAATCAAGTATGGCTTTGCAACATGCATTTTATTTAAACTTGCATTTAGTTTTATCTCCTCATTATCAAGGGTTTCATTCTAGATTTTACTTACTTCTCCTTTCTCCTAGTTAAGTTTCTGCAAAGCCAAAGCCCTTATCCTGACCTTGCTCTTATTCCTCTCCCTTGACCCTACTCTCGGTGCATTGGCCCCTTGATGTCCCTTGAACAAACCAGGCACACTCCCACCTCAGGGTCTTTGCACTGTGGTTCCCTATGTCTGGAATACTCTTCCTGCATTTGTCCCCAAAGCTTGCTGCCTCTTCTTTAGGTCTTTGCTCAAATATCACTTTCTGGTGAGCTATTTCCTGATCCTATGGTGAGCAAGTGTACCTGTGTGTGTGTGCACACACAAACGTGCATGCACACTCACACATGCCTTGGAACCCCTATCTCTCTCTCTAGTTTTGTCTTTTTCTCCATAGAACTTACCACCTAACAAACTATATAATTTACTGTTAATTTGTTATTATCTGTCTCCTCCACTAAAATATAAGGTCCCTGAGGGCAGGAACTTTTATCTCTTGTGTTCATTAATGTGTCTCAGCACCAAGAAAACTGCCTGACATGTAGTAGGAGTGTAGTTTGCATAATGAATGAGCCAATGAATGAATGTAGACTTGGGAAAATTTAAAGTTTCAGCCCTTTGTCATTAGCTGAATAAATTCTGCCTCACTTTGGTATAATGCTCTGACTTCCCAAGGTTCAGAAATGTCACAGTTTAGAACTCAGCTTACTCACAAATTCTGCTAGCAGGAGGAAAGGGCACTGTGGCTTTCCATTGTTGAATGCAGAGGTGGGGTTGGAAAACAATCAAAAGAAATGTTCCTCTCATTTTTTGGAGCAAATGAACAAATCTAGCATTTGTTTTTGAGAGAACAAATGCTCTTCACAAAGAACAGAAACTGTTCCCAAAATCTTTGATGTATGTAAAGGATCTTTGATACTTTAACCAGTGGCTAGAGAAGCAAGTATCCTAGTGACAAACATGGGCTTTGTTGGGATGAAAGCTAATCATAAGTTTACAAAGACTGATTGGGCATTTGGCTGGTGACTAATTCCTGGCAGTGACACAGAGGATGCTCTTAACTGGCCCAGACACATATATTTTAAGTAAAGACTCTTGTCCTCAAAGAAATTCGATTTTTTTGCCTAGTCCTCTCTTTTGGATTAAAATAATGTGTTGCTCAAGATATAAATAACATTAAGAATTCTGTCAAAGTCACAGCAGTTTCTATAATAGTAGAGGGAAACATTACTTGTGGAGAAGGAGTGTCATTATTTGTTTCTTAAATGGTTTTTTTTTTTCAATAATTCATTTAATTTGCTGGTTGTAAAACCATTAAGAGACCATATGAATCAGAACAATGTTCCTAATGGTCTCCCAATTCCTGGGTCTGGTTTTGTGAAATGAACATTGAAGCCACCTGTTTCCTATCAATACAGTAAACATCTTGATCCCCCCCTAGGCCTGCCCTTGATGTTGCATTCATGTATGATTTCAGGATGCTGGGAGCCCCCATAATCTTCTTCTCTCTTGAAAACATATCCTGGCCAATGGCTAATATCTAAACTTTTCCTACTGGAGCTTGGTTTCCTTAATTCACTTCTACATTTATTGAGCTTCTACTGCTTCAATCACATATCAGACATGGGATCAGCACCCTGAGTCGCCTGTATACTCTCCCAGATGCCAGGGACTTGAAGATTTGATTCCTGCTGAAATGAAACCCCTGAGGTCTCATCCATATGTAATGCTTTACTGGCTCCATCCTTCAGCTCTTTCCAGGGATATCAGGATACTGAATACCTGAGGGAGAGAGAAAGGGTAGCATCTGTGTCAGAAAAGGTGCACAACTAGAAAGTGCAATAGAGAAACTTCCCCAACTTTAAAAGTTTACAGAGTCCCAGCCTTGTCCACTAGTTACAGGGATAAAAGGATGCCAATTCCTTGAAAACCTGTGGTTGTCTGAGTGGTTGCCCTGTTTTTTTCCATTCTTCTCAAGACCCTGAAGTGTGTGAAGGGGCACCAGGCAGAAGTGCAGATGTCCACCTATAACCATGTGAAACAAACAGTTCACCTTTGCTTCTCACCGACGCCCTCTGGGAAGCCTGTACTGGCTCTGGTGTGCTCCTTCAGCAGGTTCAGTGGAGCCCCGATCAAATAAGTCACGTGCAGAATCCCAGGCTATGAAACAGACAGGAGCAAAGTTGCTCCAGAACCCCTCCTGTTAAGCCTCTGCTCAGTGCCCTGAAGAGGCTCTGCCCCGTGATCCTATCCATCCCCTGGCGAAGGACGCTGACCACAGAGGGACTTCGGTGGTTGTCACAAATGCTGTGACAATCCATGGAAACAGACAGTTTAGCATTGTTTGCAGCTGCACAGACTCGGGAGTCGGACAGCCTAAACAGGCAATGTCAGTCCTGGCTGTGCCAATAACAAGTAGGGAACATGGAGAAGTAACTGAACCACTGTTGGCCTCACCTTCCTCGTCTGTAAAACGGGAGAACGTTCGGTTTTGGAGAGGTGTAAAGAGTTAACGTATGCAAAGGGCCTGGTACAGAATAAGCCCTCAGTAAAGAGTGGTTTTTTTAAAAAAAATAAATTGATCCCAGGGGCCGGCTGGTGGCGTAGCAGTTAAGTTCGCGCGCTCTGCTTTGGCGGCCTGGGGTTCGCAGGTTCGGATCCTGGGGCCAGACCGACACACCGCTTGTCAAGCCATGCTGTGGCGCCATCTCATATAAAGTAGAGGAACGTGGGTACAGATGTTAGCCCAGGGCCAATCTTCCTCAGCAAAATGAAGAGGATTGGCAACGGATGTTAGCTCAGGGCTAGTCTTCCTCACAAAGAAATAAATAAATAAAAATTAATTAATTAATCCCAAATGATATAGAATTCTTCAATTTTAGGGGAGAAAAAAGTAAAAATCAGTAGATTTAATAAGGGCTGAAAAAAATCCGACAGTCTAGCAATCATTTAATCACTTTTTCTCCCACTCTTAACCCCTGTTGTAATTAATAGTTCTGTCCCAAATTATATATGTGTAGTAATTGTGCCCCTTTTTGCGATAGACAAAAAGTTTCTTATGTATGGTGATGCAAATGTGGATTTAAGAGATGCTAATGTTTTAATGAGCCAGAAGTTAATGAACAGGAAACTGAACAAGAATGGGGCAGACAACTTGGCACCAGAGATGGCTTTGGGGCAGGAAGTATAAACCAAGCATGTCCAGAAAAGGGGAAGTGATTCGGAAGACCAGAGGGGTGGGCTGGGTGAGGGGCTGCTTCTGGACTGGCTGAGAACGGACCTGAGTGCGTGCCAAAGGAAAACATAAGTGCAAGGCTACTCCTTGCACCAACCAAATAGAGTTTGTGACGAAGGACCCATGTACCCATGTACTTTCCCATCGCACGAGTCCACGTGCCATTTACCTCAGCCCTTGAATCGATCTATTTTGTCTTGTTGACTCTTGGTTCAAATGTGTTAGTTCTATTACCCAGATAGTTCACAGATTTCTTCAGGGCAGGCACAATGTCTTCTGCTTGATATCTCTCTCCCAGAAGATTGCCACATAGCAGGTATATTTGTATAAGGCAAAGTACAGAGGAAAATGGAAGCAACTTTAGGTATTATAAATAAGAAGTGTATTGGAAAGGAGTTGCAGAAAAGAGAGGGAGGGGTGTTGGAGGAGCAAAAAGGAAGAAGAAATGATACCTAGATCAGAAGCTGCTAACATCCCTGGGCTAGAGCCCATAAACTTGCTCTCGCTGTTGCAAGTGGATCGGAGACACTTGCATTTGGTTCTGGATCTACTCGAGAGGTGCTATCTCAGCCAGGGTTGGAACCAAAAAAAAAGTGCTCGTCCTTCCTGGGCTCCTGGAGTCCAGAATCACACCAGCCCACTGCTGTTATAGGAGTTGCCATCAACTGCCTCATTTTGAGTCAGAACCAAGAATCTTCTATCTTTATCATGCTTTTGTATTGCCCACCAGTTAGCAGATTAGCAATTAGCAGAACCGAATGGAAAGACAGTTTGTAAGGGAGCACGGAAATTTAGTTTGCAAACTCCTAGCCCCAGTAGTACAAAGTATAGTGGGACAGGTGTGAGGCTGAAAGGCAACAGATGAATGATTGGCACATGTGTTACAATGGAAAGAACACTTCTGATTTAAAATCAGAAGACCTGAAATCAAGCCCGTATCTAACACTCGGTAGTCATGTGATCTTGTACAAATTACTTAATCTCTCTGAGTCTCAGCTTTCTCGCTTGTAAAATGAGAATAATAATAATACTATGTCAGAGAGTTGTTGGGAGGACTAAATGAGATAATGCATATGGAACCCATTTAGAAACAATAAAGATCTGTGTGAATGTTAGTTACTTTACACCGACTTGTTAGTTCACTGCTTATGAGACAATCATAAGGGCTTTTTTTATAAACTAGAAAAGATTTCTGCCAGTTTTGCAATTTACTGCATGCACTTAGACTTCCTTTATAATACAGGAAAACATTACTGAATTGAGGGAGATGTGAGATCAGTGGCACTTGTCAATTTAGCAGATTAAAAAAATTTTTTTAACAATTCTCTTTTGATGGGTTACATCCAAAGATAAGCAGCTGAGCCCTCTTAGCAGCAGGAAGGAAGGGCAGCTAGCCTTGGGTTACACAAATGAACTTATTAAGGGGATTTATAAAGCCATCTAGTTAATCAGAAGGGAGGGGAGTGAAAAGAGCCTTTCTTAGCCAAGCCGTGATCGCCCGCTGGACAATTAGAAGCACAGTTTTCATTATACTGTTGTAGTCCTCAGTTGGGGTCAGGCATATGAGCTAGGATACAGCTGGTGGGTGGATGCAGTAGAGCTGTTAATTAATCACAAGGGGGTGGAAACCAAGGATGTGGCGTTCACACCCGTTGATTTCAAACGGCCCCCGTTCCACCGCACTGACTCGCGTTTCCTAAGTTGACTTCTGTTGGATTTCTATGAATTGTGGCATGTTAGGTCCTCATTCACAAGTTGCCAGTGGAGTTGTTTAGGCAAACCATTGATTTTGGCCTTGATTGGATGAAGATTTGGTTTAATTTCTTTTAGATATTTTAGAGTAAAATGCTAGTTCAACCAGTGTAGGAGATTTGGTGGATTTAGCTATTAACGTGTTTTACAGCAGTAATAATAACAATAGCTAATTCTTTCCTGAGGCTCTCTCTGTGTTAGACACTATTCTCAGCACTAACTTGCTTGACCTTCATAATAACCCTGTAAGGTAGGAACTGTGATCCCCATTTTTACACAGGAGGAAATGGAGGCACACGACCTGAAGTAACTCACGTTAAGTCAGTTAGGAAGTAGGAAGCTGGGCTTTGAGCCAGGCCAGGCAAGTTCCAGGGTGTGTTCTTGACCACTAGGAAGCACTGCCTCTCAAAAATCAAGACTTCTTTCATGGTTCTTCTTGTTTGGTGATTGTTCACCTAACTATATATGCAACTTTAACAGCACAGCCTTCTGTGGATAAATCATACTCCTCAGTTAGCAGTCAAGTCTCTAAGACTCAGATTGCATCAGCATTTTGTCATTGTCCTTTCTGACTTGGATATTATTTCCGTATCTAACTTACGGAGAATTAAAGTTTCTAAACAGTTTCTTCACAAGTAAAGAAATTTATTACATAAAAGAACCAGAATAGGCATCTGGTGCCAAGAGAAACTTGGACACGTGTTTTCCAGATAAGGAACCAGTCCCAAAGAGAGCCAGAGCTGCTAAGCAGCAGCACAAGGTCTACACAGTGTCTGGCCCTGGATGCAGTTCTTTAGCCCCAGAGTCCTGGAACCACACAGCACTTTTAAATTCGCTGCTACCACTTTAAAAAGTTGATTTTATATAAAAATTTGAATTTCTGGCTTTGAAAAAAAGATCAGGTGGTCTGGTAACTCTGGGTATGTATTCCTCTGGCCACAGTCAGCTGGAGCTGAGTCACAGCAGGCCCTCGGCTGCCCAACAAGCAGGGCCTGAGTCTCCATTCCTCCGCTGGGCAGATTCATGCTTTAACTGCTTGGCCTGCTTAAACATTTTGGTTTAAGACCTCTAGTTCAGAACAAAGATTTCCTGATTCCAATCAAGTCTTCTTTTTACACCACCACATTCTTCTTTCAGAAAATTAAGGCCATTTATAATTCAGATACTTGTAAAAAATGTTTTCGTTTAAGATTATAGTCAGGTTTCAATTCCCCTTATGGGGTGCTTAAGTTGTGTCTCCTCATCCCCTCTCCTCCCCCTTCCTCTCCCCTGCCATTCCCTCTCCAAGAATTTGTGGTGATGTGTTAGTTTCAGGCAAGGTCAAAAGAAACATTGATCACTCTCCTCATTTACATGCAATAAATATATTCATATATAACAAATATATTTAAAACTGATGATACACCATAGAAGATATACATTTGGTAAAAAGCATATGAAAAGATGCTCCACGTCATATGTCATCAGGGAAATGCAAATTAAAACAACAATGATTGTATGGAACCACAAAAGACCCCATATAGCCAAAGCAATCTTGAGAAAGAACAAAGCTGCAGGCATCATGCTCCCTGATTTCAAACTATACTATAAAGCTATAGTAATCAAAACAGTATGGTACTGGCATAAAAACAGATACATAGATCAAGGGAATAGAATAGAAAGCCCAGAAATAAACCCATGCATATATGGTCAATTAATTTATGACAAAGAAGCCAAGAATATACAATGGGGAAAGGACAGTCTCTTTGATAAATGGTATTGGGAAAACTGGACAGCCACATGCAAAAGAATGAAACTGGACCACTGTCTTACACTGTGCAAAAAATTAACTTAAAATGGATTAAAGACTTGAATGTAAGACTTGAAACCATAAAACTCCTAGAAGAAAATGCAAGCAGTAAGCTCCCTGACGTCTGTCTTGGCTATTACTTTTTGGATTTGACACCAAAAGTAAAGGCAACAAAAGCAAAAATAAACAAGTGGGACTACATCAAACTAAAAAGCTTTCGCACAGCTAAGGAAACCATCAACAAAATGAAAAGGCAACCTACGGAATGGGAGAAAATATTTGCAAATCGTATATCTGATAAGGGGTTAATATCCAAAATATATAAAGAACTCATAACAACTCAATAGCAAAAAACAAACAATCTGATTAAAAAATGGGCAGAGGATCAGAATAGACATTTTTCTGTACAGATGGCAAACAGATACATGAAAAGATGCTCAGCGTCATTAATGATCAGGGAAATGCAAATCAAAACCACAATGTGATGTCACCTCAGACCTGTAAGAATGGCTATCATCAAAAAGACAAGAAATAACAAGCGTTGGTGTGGATGTGGAGAAAAGGGAACCCTTGTGCACTGTTGGTGGGAATGTAAATTGGCACAGCCACTATGGAAAACAGTATGGAATTTCCTCAAAAATTAAAAATAGAACTACCATAGGCTCCAGCAATTCCACTTTTCTGTATTTATCTGAAAAAAATGAAAATGCTAACTTGAAAAGATATATGCACCCCCATGTTCATTGCGGTATTATTTGTACTAGCCAAGCTATGGAAACAACCTAAGTGTCCATTGACAGATGAATGGATAAAGATGTGGAATTTATATACAATGGAATATAACTTAGCCATGAGAAAGAAGTAAATCTTGCCATTTGTGACAACGTAGATGAACCTTGAGGGTATTATACTAAGTGAAATAAGTCAGACAGAGGAAAACAAATACCGTATGATCTCACTTATATGTGGAATCTAAAAAACCAAAAAAAAAAACCAAAAAATCTATGCTCATAGATACAGAGAACAAATTGGTGGTTGCCAGAGGTAGGGGGTGGGCAAAATGAGTGAAGGGAGTTAAAAGGTACAAACTTCTAGTTATAAAATAAATAAGTCATGGGGGGGTAATGTATAGCATGGCAACTGTAGTTAATAATACTGTATTGCATATTTGAAAGTTGCTAAGAGAGTAGATCTTAAAAGTTCTCATTACAAGAAAAAAAATTCTGTAACTCTGTATGGTCACGGATGTTAACTGGACTTACTGTGGTGATCATTTTGTATTATATACAAATATCGAATCATTATGTTGTACGCCTGAAACTAATGTAGTGTTGTATGTCCATTATCTCTCAACAACAACAACAACAAAAGAAACCAAAAAAACCCCAACAACAGTGAGATACCACTACGTACCTATCAGAATGGCCAAACTCTGGAACACTGACCACATCAAATGCAGATGAGGATATGGAGCAACAGGAACTCTCGTACATTGCTGGTGGGAATGCAAAATGGTACAGCTGTTTGGAAGACAGTTTAGAGGTTTCTCACAAAACCAAATACACTCTTACCATATGATCCAGCAGTCATGCTCCTTGGTATTTACTCAAATGAGTTGAAAATTTATGTCCACACAAAAACCTGCACATGGATGTTCATAGCAGCTTTATTCATAATTGCTAAAACATAGAAGCAACCAAGATGTCCTTCAGTAGGTGAGTGGATAAATAAACTGTGGTACATCCAGACAATGGAATGTTATTCAGGGCTAAAAAGAAACGAGCTATCAATTTATGAAAAGACATGAATAAACCTTAAATGCGTATTACTGAGTGAAAGAAGGCAATCTGAAAAGGCAATTTACTATATGATTCCAAGTATTCTGGAAAAGGCAAAACTATGGAGAGAGTAAAAAGATCTGTGGTTGCCAAGTGTTGGGATGGCAGGGGGGATGAATAGACAGAGGACAGAGGATTTTTAGGGCAGTGAAAATACTCTGTCTTTTAAAATAATGGACACATATCATTATACATTTGTCCAAACCTTTAGAATGTACAACACAAGAGTGAACACCAAGAGGGAACATAAAAAAACTATGGACTTTGAGTGATTATGATGTGTTGATGTAGGTTCATCAATGGTAACAAATGTACCAGTCTGATGGGGGATGTTGACAATGGGGGAGGCTATGCATGTGTGGTGGCAGTGAGTATGTGGGAAATCTCTGTACCTTCTCAATTTTGTTTTGAACCTAAAACTGCTCTAAAAAAAGTAAAATCTTTAAAAAATTTTTTTTAAAAACAAACACTGGGGGCCAGCCTGGTAGCTTAGTGGTTAAGTTTGCATGCTCCCCTTCTGGCAGCCCGGGGTTTGAAGGTTCAGATCCCAGGCGTGGACCTACTCACCACTCATCAAGCCATGCTGTGGTAGGCATCCCGCATAAAGTAGAGGAAGATGGGCACAGTTGTTAGCTCAAGGCTAGTACTCCTCAGCAAAATGAGGGGGATTAGCAGTGGATGTTAGCTCAGGGTTAATCTTCCTCACACAAAAATAAAAAATAAAAAAAATAATAATATTAAAAAACAATCACTGGTGATACTGTCATTAGCCAGTCCTTATGACCCACGTTTAACTGCCAAGAAAGACACATTTGAGAAAGAACAAACTGTGTGGAATCAACTTATCTTTCTCTATGTTGTTATGCCAATCAGTAAATTGAATTAATTTCTGGTTTTCTAATTATGTATCATTGGGTTTATGACCTCTAAGCATTGTCTTGCTATCTGGCTTTTTTTAATTCAAAAATAAATTACATAATGAAACTAATTCTATTTCCATTGAGATAATGCATTTTTAATTACTCAGAAGGGAGTCAAATTAAGTACTATTTACCCAAAGTAAATGCAGGAGATAAAAAAATATTTCCATGGCGTGCTTTATTTAAAACACTTATGTATACAAATTAATTTGGTGTTGGATTAGAGGTATATGGAAGACGGGGTTTTCTTTGGATTTTGTATATTTCATCTGCCAACAGCTAACCGACTAGATTCTTGATTTGCCGGTTTTCTCTGTGGAACCGTTGGAAATGTGACTAATCCCAGGTGGTTTTGTTCATGTCCGGGCACAGATTGCTCTCTGAAAGTGCCCAGATGTGAGACGGTAACTCCAGCCTTGTAATGCTGTTTATCTGGCAACAGAAGCCCGTTTGCAGTAGTTAACTATCGTTTTTACATTTGCCGTGGTCCAGCGGTGTTGCAGAGCGTTGTGGCTTCAGTAGCTAGCTGATGACAATCAGCAGATTCTAAAGCCTTTTCAGAGCCCTGAAAGAACAGATAATGATAGTGCACAATGCTGAAATGACAAGAGGAATAATGGATATTCAAATGTTGATGCAATTTAGCTTCCAAAAAACGATTACAGTTCATTTTCTTTGATTAGCTTTTTCAAGTTTTGACTTTAATTCTTTATTGTTTAACTTCTGTAAGATGACATTCAGAAAAACATTACCACATGAAATCTGTCAGAAATGTTTAGACAGTTGTAATCACAAAGAGTAGAAATGCCTGCTTTGTTCTGTGCTGTTGGCCGTGTTCTGTCCTACGCAGAGTTGCTGATTCAACTTTTTAAGGATGTAAATGATTCCTTTTTAAATGTTTGAGGGAAATGGGTTTTAGCTGTTGTATCAGATAGGAATGGTGTCCAGCTGACAGAAACTTGGAAAAGAGAGTTAAATGAAGTAATATTATTTTCACTCCTGGCAGTTCACGGCTTGGGCAAATATCCTGCTCCCCAGATTATGACCAGGACACAAGATTCTTCTTGCTTTCTGCTCTTCCCTCCTTATGTTGTGCCCCTAAGCCTCATTCCTTCAGTGTGACTGCTGGTAATGCCCACATGTTATGCAGCACGATGGGGAAGGGCAAAAAGGATGCCTGCCTCATGACAGTATTATTTTTCCATCTGATAAATTTACTGGATTTAGCACTGAATATTGACCTTTGAGACTTTGAGATGAAATGGAGCCTTCAAAATTTGACGAGATTAATGTATAAGCCTACCTATTATCTAAAACCTTCCAAGTTTATGTTTAGTAACACCATAGTTTTGCCTCAAATGTGGGAAATGTATCTCTTCCTCTTTATGGGCTTCCTTTCAGGAAAGGAGGAACCCCGTAATACCATTTTTAGTTAGATTACAGTAGTTCTCAAACTTTAGTGTGTATCAGAATCACCTGAAGGGTTTATTGCGCTACAGATTCTAATCCCACCTCCAGAGTTTCTGAGTCAGTGGGGCTGGAGTGGGGCCCAAGAATTGGCCTTTCTAACAAGTTCACAGGTGATGCTGATGCTGACAGTCTGGAGACCCCACTTTGAGAACCACTGTTAGAAGAATTTTATCTACAACAGGTCAAAATTCCTGCTAGTGAGGAATTCCCAGGTAAGGCTCTGAAGCCTTAACTTCTATGACTTAGCTGTTGATTCGATTTAATTCAACAGTCATTTCTTGAGTGCCTGCTGTGTGCCTGGCCCTGAGAGATACTGCTAGTCATGAGATGAGAAACAAAAATAGGTCAGACAAAGACTTAAAAAGCTTACAAACATATGTCAAGTTCCTAAATAACTACACTGAGAGACAGAGAATCTGTAATTTTTCTGTTTATACTGTTGGCAGTATATATAGGATTTTTAATGGAATGCCAAATTTCTTTGATCATGTTATTCCAATTATTTCAATGGTTATTCCGCATTTTTATTTGAAACAGGGCATTATGTCCTGTAACTACCCTGAGTCCTAGATAACTTTTGTTTCGGGGAAGTCTGAGCCCAATTCACCGCATGTGGTATTCCAAACAGTCTGATTTTCACCACCTACTATCACGCCCCCAAAAAATAGAAATGGAGAAAAGCCATTGCAAGCAATAACAGAGACCCGAAGTCTAAATCATAACCTTTGGCTGAAGAAATAACTCATATGTCCTCCCGCAGAAGGCAAATTACACCTGCATCAAAGATGAAAATAAATTCATTAGTGATGGCGTATATCGTTAGTGATGTGGCATCTTTTTGATGAGGGAAAACACTTTCCCAGCTGTTACTGGTAGACTAATGGAGAACTCCCCTGGCTCCTGTGGATTCTTAGTTTACCCTGAGAAGCATTTAGTGGGCGGGGGTTGTAGTGGGGACAGGTTCTAATGTTATTTAAACTGCCTACCAACGTGAGAAAGGATTCATGTCTCCAACAAAATATACTGTTGAGCAAAGATAGGGGGATACAATAAATGGGTGAATCCATGTAAAATGAGCTGAAAACGAAGGTTTCTTATTGAATCTAAACTAACTGGCATATAGAGACATTTACATTAGCTTACTTATGGTTCTCAAAATACTATACTGACGTATATTTTCCATGTGCCATTGAATAACCGTTGCTAATACATGCATTTTAATGTGAGAAAATATACTTGTAAAGAGTTTGAATGAACAAACCTCTTTTAGAGAATCAAACCTCTTATGCCACAAAAATTCCCTGTTTGTTAAGATTTAAAAACTCAATATACTGAAACCTCACTATATAAAAATGACACATCTGATTCTGTAGACACCAAAGTGGAGTGGAAAGGGTGTGGGCCATGGAGTAACACAGACCTGGCTTGGAATCATGGTCCTGCCATTTCATAGCTAAGTGTTTGTAAAGTGGAAGGAGTAATGCCTGCTTCACAGGATTTGGGAGGAGTAACTATAATAAGGTACATAAAGTACTTAGAAAAATGTTTGATACATATTAATCACTCAATAAATACTTTCTCCTCCACCACCAATCTTTCTTTTTTCTCCTCCCCTTTTCCTCCTCTTCTTCTTCCTCCTCCTGCACCTCTTCCTCTTCTTTCTTCTCTCTTCTTTTTCCTTCTCCTCCCCCTCCCCCTCCCCCTCCTACCCGCCCCCCTCCCCCTCCCTCTCTTCCTTCTTCTCCTCTTCCTTCGGCTTCTTCATGTTTTATCACCATTGCTTTATTTGTTTCAATGAATATTGTCTTGCTCAAAGGAATCATATCATTGATTCTCTATCATCATTTTCACCTGTTGAGGTTGAACTGGATTTCTGAAATGGCCAAATGTCATTCAGAACCAACACTACACCCGTGGATGAGGCTGGTGAGCATTGCTCTAAAGCAATGGTCTGCAAACTACTGCTGCTGCAAATCCAGCCCTCTGCCTGTTTTATATGCCCTGAGAGTTAAAAATGGTTTTTACATTTTTAAATGGTTGAAAAAAATCAAAGAAAGATAATATTTCACAACATGTGAAAATTACATGAAATTCAAATTTCAGTGTCCATAAATAAAGTTTTATTGAAACCCAGCCACACCTATTTGTTTAGTATTTTCTATGGCTGCTTTTACACAATAATACCAGAGTTGAGTTGTTGTAACAGAGAGTGTATGGCTGCAAAGCCTAAAATATTTATTATCTGACTCTTTTCAGAAAAAGTTTGCTGACACTTGTTCTAAAGGAGCTAAACATGTGTGAATTTTAATTTGGTTCTGAAGCCAGTTCTGAAAGGGGAGTTTCATGGTCAGAGCTGCTATAGCAGAATTAGAACGAGTATTGAGCTTCCCAAGGTGGCTGTGTAGAGGAGAGCATCAAAGGAGATAGGTGATGGAGTTCCTGATAGAATTGCCTACACACACACACACAAAAATCCATCTCTCTGCTCTTCTCATCATGCCATTAACTCCCGACAAAATTTAGTGAATGAGAACTATATACAAAGGAGTTTTGTTACATGCTCCGCAATTCCTTTAGACAATTTTATCTATGAAGCAGTCGGGGCACTGGTCTGGAAGAGACCACTACAGTAAAGTTTCACTGAAACAATCCCGTGAACAATTTGGACCTGCCTTTCAGAAGATATCTGATAACGATGTAAATCCCTCCCCTTCTCCCAGTTAGTCTATTATCCTTAGGAAATCCATTGTCTTCTCTGAGCAAGCTGGGAATTCTATTGTATCTTTTTAGGAGAAGGACTGACCAGATCAAATATCCACCTTGAAACCTATTGTGAAGCTTTTCTTAGAAACTGATCACATATTCCTTGATAGTACCCCTTGATGGAGCCAGTGCTGGCATTTGTGAACAAATGCATATTGTTTTTTCAATTTAATGTAAATAGCTATTCCTGGGAGGATTACTGGCATGGTGTTTTGCTCTAAAGGAATGGAACTCCGTGAATAGGAAAGGGTGGGAGGTCGATTTTTTTCTGCAGCCATGTGGAAGACAAGATGTGATCTAGTGTCCAATGACTGCGAATGAGGGAGAAGACACAGAGGAATAAAGCCATTAGGTGGACTTAAAGCTCAGATGGTGGAGCTAGACAAGCCGATGAATTTAATAAGTTAATGAACACCATCTGTCAATGCATCGGTGCTCCGGACTCTTCACAGTAGTGTCTATTCCTCTTTTCTCTCAAAGTCTCGCCCCAGCCTATTGTTCACATTGCTGCCTCAGTCATTCGGTGAGTAGATGAATGAGCCCTTCTATCACACAACTCTGATTAGGCAGTCACTCATTCAGTTGAGTGCTAATTATGTGCCAGGTGCCGCGTTAAGTGCATGAGACACAAAGCAGAACAAGAAGTGTTTCCAGCGAGGCACTTATAGGCTCCTGGTGGAAACAGACTTGTAAACAAGCATAGTGAAGTATGTTGGGCTCCTAATAGATGTCTGTGCAAGTAAAAATCTCATCCTGGGGACAGACAAGTAAACTAACAGTTGCAGTTCAGTATAAACCATGAGTTGGGTGCAGAGGAAGAACATCTGACTAGAGCAGGAAGTCTCCAAAGGCTTCCAGGAGGATTGAGACTTGATGAATGAGAGGGCAGGAGTGTGAACCAGGCAGGAGAAACAATATTTAGTAAGGCATCAAGACCTGACACGATGGCAGTTGGGTTGGAATAGGCTAGAACCGCAAGTGTATGTGGAAGGACATCACATTAGAAGAAGTGAGCAAGTGTTGTCAAATCGTAAGGGACCATATGAGCTAGGTAGAGAATCTGAACATTAACCTGGAAACTCTGTGGACCTGAGCAGCGGAGTCATGTGATCAGGCTTCTGTAATGATGCTCTGGAAGTTATGTGGAGAATGGACTGGAGGGTACTGATGCTGGAGGCAGGAAGCCTAGTTAGAGCTATTAGGGTATGCAGGTGGGTAGTACCACCTAGAGAAGGTGAAAATTAGAGAGAGATTGAGAAGAGAGACTCAAGTGAACTTGAAGACTTCTTAACATCAGGGAGATAGAGAAAGATGAGTGGATGGCATATAGGTTGCAGCTTGGAGGCTAACCACATGAAGCTTGTTCAAACACTGTACTTTTGTAGTATGAGAAGTGAAGACAGGGTAGAGTAGAATTCTGAGACAAGAGATTTTTAAGTAATGTGATAGGAATTGGGGATTGGGGAATGAGAGATATATAAGATGGATGGAGGAAGAAAAATCTAAAGGGGGCTGGAAAAGGACATCAGAGAGCTAGAAGGTGAAGGACATTGTGGATCCTGAGGGAAGAGAGGGCAGAAAGGAGGGCAGCGAGTGGACATCAGTGCCACACACTGCAGAAGGGTCAAGTAAGACCATGATAGAAACTGTCATTCTACATCCCATGAACCTCAAACTTAGATGTGCAGGATCCTCCCGGAAGTGGCTGACTCCAACCTCCTTTTCCAAATGTATCTCCTTTTGCTTCTATTTGCTTCTACCAAATTGAACTATTCTGTCTCCTGCTCCTTTTCCTTTACTGAAATGAATGCTTCAAAGTCTACATCAAATGCCATCACCTTCAATTTTGACTGAACTGGCATTAATCTCTCCCTTCTTTCAGCAATCATGGCACTTTATCTGTTCTTCTCTGTGTCACTAGTCACCTTTTACCTAATATTCTAATTACTCATCTAGTTGTCCTCTTTCTGTTCATTTACAGAGCACACAAATCATATTCGCAGAATACCTTGGGATTCAACTATTAGGTCATACTAAAGATATATCTTTCACTGGTGATTTAAAGAACCCTAATCCCCCCCAAATTTAGCTCTTATTGGAAATGTAATGATTTGTGATATGAAATTAGTAGAGGTGAATTTCATACAATAGTCTTACATTGTTCATTTTCATAGACAATTTTAAATTTGATTACAAAAGGCCAGTATACTTAGAGTAGGAAATAAAGAAGCATTTTAAAACACTGGTTCTCAAACTTGGCTGCACATTGGAATCGCCTGGGGGAATTTTTAAAACACTGACACTGATGCCTAGGGTCCACCCCAGAGCTTCTGACTTAACTGGTAAGGATTGTGGCTTGGGCATTGGGAATCTTCGTATCATCTCAGGTGGCTCTAATGAGCAGTACAGTTTGAGAACCACTGTTTTTCAAATTGATTTGCACTTGAAGATCACATCTATTACTGGTGATGACTTCTTGTTTCTACATTGAAATCTGTGTGTAGTTATAAAGCAGAAATTTGTTTTTAACTGTAATAAATTCTCTCCCTCTCTTTCTCGAGAGAACAATCCTCAAAGCATGATGGACAGAGCTCTTATCTCTGCTGGGAGAAAAATACCAATCTCTTCTAGAAATGTGTTGCTTTGGCCGGTTGCCAATAACAAACAAAACCTTGAATATATTCAGATTTCTGTGTCTAACTGGATAGAAAGTACATTTGATTTTATACTGAAATTTTGAGGTGTATTAAAGGTATTAAGGCCCCATATTCACTTTATTCCTTTTTTTTTTTTTTTTTTGAGGAATATTGGCCCTGCACTAACATCTGTTGCCAATCTTCCTCTTTTTCTTTTTTCTTCCCAAAGCCCCAGTACATAGCTGTGTATCACAGTTGTGGAGTTGTAACTTTTCTATGTGGGATGCCACCTCAGCATGGCTTGATGAGCAGTGAGTAGGTCCGTGCCCAGGATCCGAACGGGCAAACCCCAGGCCATGAAGCAGAACGTGTGAACTTAACTGCTACACCACCAGGCCAGCCCCTTGCTTTGTTCTTAATAAGCACCAGCTAAACAGAAATTCCTAATAAAAATAGGTTGTTGAATGCTACTGCCCAAGTGTTATATATTTCTACTAATTTTGTCTTCAGAAAAAGATGTATAAAAAGATTTCTTTCTTTAAAGAGAAGTGAAAGAGAGAAGCACTCAGGTATCGATCAGTTCCTCCCAGACGCTAGTAAGGCACTCCAGCTTGTGTTCCATGGGAGAAATGATTTCCTGCTGACCTTCTCTGTTAAAACTCTTAATTTTGGTCATTTCATTACAGTGTAGTAATATCTTTTGTTCTATACCTTCTTATACTACTAAATTTGTGTATATACCCACTCTTTATAAAGAGCTAGGTATATTTAAAAGTACTAAGTGAATTATACGTGGCTGCTTGTTATTTAAGATATTTCCATATTTATATCACAGTTATGTCAAAGAAGCAGAACTGCAGAGACATAGCAACTTTAATTTTTCCCCCGGTCGCCCCTGCACTCCTGCTCTGAGGGGCCAGTTCTCCTGCTCCTAGAAGAAATTTCCGGATTTATCCACTCACCTGTGTTTAATCAAAAGTCTTCTGGACACCTGAATCCCTGAAACAGCCTCAGTTCTGTCATTATTATGTCCAGTTTAGTTTATTCATCGAAACTGCCAACTTTATTCAAAGCCAAGCTTTGCCCCTTCCCCAGTGCCTGCCCGCTGGTGTGGGCAGAGCAGCCCCCAGGCTGGGCAGCCATTTCCTAGAGATCTCTCCTGAGTTCTCTAGAGACACCCTCCCTCCCACCCCCCACCTGCCACTGGGGCTCTTTTACCTGCATTTGCTGGTGGGCAGATTAGAACCCCTGGGCAGCCAGCTGGACACCTCCACCATCCTTTCAAATCTTTGCCAAGATCCAGTTCAAATGCTTCCTACCACACGAAACCTTTTTGATTTGTAATCCCATGATCACTTGCCCTTCTCTGAACTTGCATGGCACGTCGTGCAGTTCCTGGACCCTCCGTCCCTTTATTCCTGCATTACAGTTATGTGTGTTACAGCCTGCTGCCTGTCTCCCCTACTGTGCTCACAGCTCCTTGAAAACTCTCATCATTCATTTTTTTATTGCCCACAAGGTACAGGATAAAAAAATAAAATATTAAAATAAAAATAGAGGAATTTATAAAATGTGTAGTTAGGTTGTCATGTATAAAGTTAATATTATGTATGTAAACAAGTGCAATTGAAGATATGAGGAAATTGCCCAAGTGTTTGTTTAATTTTGTTCATTTCATAGGTTAAGGGCAAAAAGTAGATTTATCTTTTTATAGTTTTTCATATATTTTAAAATGGGAACATATGCAAGCGTTTAAAGCAATTTATCTAAAATAATTTGTTGTTCCATGAAGTAATTATCATATTTATTGTGTTATACCAAAGACCAGGCAGCAAATTACTTTTTTGCCTTAGCAAGGAACCCATTTCTAAAGACTACTGGGATTTTTAGAAGGACGGGTTTTTCATCGTTTAATTTTTTTTTTTTTTTTTTTTGTGGGGAAGACCAGCCCTGAGCTAACATCCGTTGCCAATCCTCCCCTTTTTGCTGAGGAAGACTGGCCCTGGGCTAACATCCGTGCCCATCTTCCTCCACTTTATATGGGACGCCGCCTCGGCATGGCCGACAGGCAGTGCGTCTGCGGGCGCCCGGGATCCGAACTCGCGAACCCCGGGCTGCCAAGCGCGGACTAAACCGCTGCGCCACCGGGCGGCCCCTCATCGTTTAATTTTTAAGTATATTTAATGCCTCCATTTTAAGAGCTTTTAGCATAATAGGCCTGTTGCTTCCCTGTCTACCTTCTCTGTCTTCATGAGGAAAATAATTGGTTACTTTATCTTTTTCTGACCTAGTATTAGTGAACTACAGACCAGACTAAAACGCAGCTTATTAAATATTTAAGAAATCATATTAAGGTGGCATTTGTGTCTTCCTTATAACAGCTGCTAGCTGTATCGCAAGATCCTTTATTTCATTGTGTAAAATACAATGACATTATTATTCCCATCAATCCAGCTAAAAATGGACAAGGGTCAAACTGTTTCCAGTAACACCAAAAGGACTAAATGTAGTTCTAGATTAATCTCATAGTGATTTTTGAGACAGTTCAATGAAAAATTTTAAGTTGAGATATGCAGTTGCATGCGTTCGTTATTGCTCAGTTGGAGTGGAGGGCTCCATTCCAACGCTTCCACTTTTTGTGATTTCAGGAGTTCTTTTTGAAAGGTGGTCATAGGACAACTGAATAGGACGGGCTGACAGCACGCTGGATATGCTAGGGCCGTAGCTCTTGGGCGCCCCACTAATTCTCCTTGGAAGAAAAGAGAGGCTTTTACACCACATACTAAACGTCTCATTTTTTCCTCACGTATGAAGCCTCTCACTGCCTTTTGCAGATGGCCCTTCATTCTGCTAAAAGGAGACAGAAGTGCTGGAGCTTCAAGGCTTATTAGCCCAATAGGAAGAATAATTTCATTGTGAGCCGTCAAAGGAAAAATAATGCTGAATTTACTAAAGTTGAGAGGAGGCCAGCCTCTAGCCCACTGGGTTCCATTGGTACGTTTTTATTCTGGTCTTTCTTTTATTATATTTATTATTAAGCTGTTTGGGTATAAAAATTACCTGGAGAGACCTAAGACTTCTGTTTTTGAGGGTAAATGTTGGGATTGTTGCTACAGAAGTTACCTGAGTGTGCAGCTGAAAATGTGAGATGCTGGCGTTCCATTCTGCATCACTGCTCAGATTATCACACTTTAAAATATTCTGTATCCATAGTTATCCTGCTGCTAAGTTACAGATAAAACTCTTATTTTGGTAGCATAAAAATGGTGCTGCATAAGTCTCCTGTGGGGGAGGGCACAGATCTCCACCACCCCCAAATTCCCAGGCAGAAAAAATAGAATATTCTTGTGTATTTACATATGTATACATATGTATTTTATAGTTTAAGAATATATACATGTTTAAAAGCATATGAAACAAACTGCAGCAATTGTGAAACATAAGCCAGGATTGTATTTGATTTGTGAGTGTGGAAAATTTTCATATTTTTTCATGAGGATAGAAAATAAAAAAATAAATAAAATTGATAAAAAACAGTGATTGATCTCAAGGAAAATCCTACCGCTATCACACTCAAGTAATCAGCATCAGTCTAACTTTTTTAGTCATGCTACACTTGGGCCAGGAAGCCCACCCAGATTAACACCAAATATCTAATCTCTGGCCTTACATTCTTGATTCAAATGGTTATTTCTCTATCGTCTGGTATAATGGGAAGCTCACAGGCATTATAAGCAGGCAGCCCTCTGTCAATACCTCTGCCTCTTTCTTGCTATGTGGCCTTGGCAAGATACCACCACTCTCTGAGCCTCAGTTTCTTCATCTGTAAAATGGGAATGCAAGTTCGTGACTCCTTTTCCAGAGTCTTGAGGCCAGATAAGTTTTAGAATTCAGGATTTTTTTTAGAATTTTTATTTTAGAAAGATAACACAGTGCATATACAAGTGTTACAGAACAGCCC
The DNA here is from genome assembly GCA_031878705.1 of Tapirus indicus. NCBI lineage: Eukaryota > Metazoa > Chordata > Mammalia > Perissodactyla > Tapiridae > Tapirus > Tapirus indicus. The sequence continues at coordinate 79,795,886 of CM062917.1, forward strand.
CAGCTGGGTCTGGAGCAGCATTCAATAATCAAACACCTTAGTAATTCTGCAGTAACACATGCAGATAGTCACACTTAGTGGGGTAAAGTATATAAATAAGTCAGATTTGTCACCAAAATTTGCATTTTTCAGATCTTTTGGGTAAATGAAACTGTACTATCTCCTATCTCCTTTGGGGATGTATGTATTCGGGAAGTAGCAGTTGCCCCACCAGTGGTAGCTGTTGTTTTTATTTGAATTAATGGCAGATAATGTGGATCTCATCTCTTACACAAATTGGAATGTGAATGAAGGAATTCTACTCAACGTATACCTTTGATTCCCATTGGATTCTATAAAAGGCCATTACAGTCCTTTAAAAAATGGTGGTGAACTTTACTCTTCAAGAAATATTCACAAGAATGTCTTCTTGATTAATTTTAGATCCAGATATGTTACCCCACTCTGAAATGATTGATAAGATCAGAATTATAGATTTAGAACAGGAAATGAGATTTCCATTACATACAGTTAAAATTAGTACCAAGACATTTTTAGCTTTTCCTTTCTTTGCCGTAACTCCTACTTGAGGCTATGAAATCAGTCACTTCACTAGTTTGGCTAGTGTCTGAACACTCCAAGTGATTTATGATGATCTATGCTAAATTTTGCTTGCTAACTTATGCTTGATATGACCGTGGCCCGGCAGTTTTCAGCTCACTGGTGTGCCAGGGTCGGTGTGAAGTGTTGCACAAGAAGTTTTACCAATAATAAAGTACCAGAGTTTGTAAATTATTTAATTAAAAACTAAATAAGTGATAATTTCAGGTTACCCTATGATCATATCCCTCTCACTTTCTTAGGTTCTAATATACTTTCTTAAATGGAAGAGAAAGGGAGGGCACTGTGCACAAGTGTGTCTTGAAGGAATGTTATCTATCATGTCCTGGCAGGAGAATCTTTTTCCTTTTGAAAACCTCTTCTCTGGCATATCTGCCTATTAATCAAAGTCTGTATATTTTAATCTTTTTTAAGTATGTGTTTTATGTTACATTTAGAAAGAGTAATTTTTAAATATTCTTACTGGCAACTGCTTGATCTCTTTTTTTTTTATTGTGGTAAAATATACATAACATAAAACTTACCATTTTAACCATTTTTAAGTGTAGTTTTGTAGCATTAGGTACATTCACGGTGTCGTGCAACCATCATCGCCATCCATCACCAGAACTTTTTCTTCTTCCCCAGATGAAACTCTGTACCCATTGAACACTTAACTCCCTATTCCACCCTCCCCCCATCTCCTAGCAACCACCATTCTACTTTCTGTCTCTAAGAATTTGACTACTCTAGGTACCTCATATAAGTGGAATTATACAGCATTTGTCCTCTTGTGACTGGCTTACTTCATTAGCATAATGTCTTCAAGATGAGTCCATGTTGAGTGATGTCAGCATCATGGCGGAGTGAGATTCCCTCTTTGACTCTCTGCCCCCTAAGACACAACGAAAACATCATTTGCATTCCAATAGATGGGGAAAACTATCACCCTCCAGGTGCTCTCACAGACTGTCGAGAGATCCCCACCATGAAGCAATGACGGACTGTTTCGGGGGTGTAGCAAATGCCCTAAGAGAGCCAGAAAGGAAACCCCCGGGTGGAGCAGGAGAAAGAGAGAACCCCTCCCCCCACACACCCCACATTTCAGCATAATCCCTCCAGGGACTGCAGCAGGCCGAGAGCATACCGCTCGCGATCTCCATCCAGTGGCAGTGGGTGGAAACTGCAGGACCAACTTCAAGATGAGAGGAAAAAGTAAAGCGGTCGGATCCATGCAACAGCTTGTTATGTCTGCAGACCAAAAGGAAAATGACAAACACCCAGAAACCAACCCTGAAGGCACAGAATTCAAGAACCTGAATGACAGAGAATTCACAACAGCTATCATAAACAAACTCAACGAAATACAAGAGAACACACAGAAACAAATCAATGAATTCAGGGATTTCGTCACAAAAGAGATTGAAACCATAAAGAAAAACCTATCAGAATTATTGGGGATGAAAAACAAAATGAATGAGATAGTCGAAAAAACAGAGTCTTTAAAGAGCAGAACTGACAATATGGAGGAACGAATTAGCATTATCGAGGATAGCCATGCAGAAACGCTCCAGATAGAGGAGGAGAGAGAGCTAAGACTAAAAAGAAATGAAGAAATTCTTCGAGAAATATCAGACTCAATGAGGAAAAGCAACGTAAGGATAATAGGTATTCCAGAAGGAGAAGAAAGAGAAAAAGGAGCAGAGAGTTTGTTCAAAGAAATAATAGCTGAGAACTTCCCCAACCTAGGGAATGAGAGGGAAATAACAGTGAATGAAATCAATAGATCACCTAAATATATAAACAGGAATAAAAAGTCATCTCGCCACATAGTAGCAAACTTGAAAAGTATCCATGACAAGAAAATAATATTAAGGGCAGCTAAACAAAAAAACAAAATAACATACAAAGGAAACCCCATCAGGCTCTCAGCTGATTTCTCGACAGAAACTCTACAGGCTAGGAGAGACTGGAATGATATATTCAAAATCATGAAAGACAAAAACCTTCAGCCAAGAATACTTTATCCAGCAAAAATATCCTTCAAATATGATGGAGAAATAATAACTCTCCCTGATAAACAAAAGCTAAGAGAGTTCGTCACCACAAGACCACCACTACAAGAAATGCTCAAGAAGGCCCTTAGGCCTGAAAAAAAAAACAAATGAGCAAGGGGATACAAAGATTTCAGCAAGGAGAAAAGCAAGGAGACTAAACCAGAACTACAGTTGGATAACATCAAAAATTAATTCAAGCTCATCACTGGAAACACACACTCACGACACAAGATGGAATAAGTAGTGACAACAACGAATAAGGAGGGGAAGAGGAAAGGGATCAAATTGACCCAGCCTCAGGAAAAAGGAGGCATCTGAAAATGTACTTTCTTATCCAGGAGATCGCTTATATAAACCTCATGGTAACCACTAAACAAATAACCAGAAGAGAACCACACATGACGAATAAAGAGAAAACCAAGACAATAAGCATGGAGAAATACCAAATTGAATTTGCAGTCCAAAACACAAGTGACAAGAAATGAAGGAAATGCAAAAGAACCAGAAAATGAACAATAAAATAGCAACATTAAACCCTCATATATCAATAATCACTCTAAATGTAAATGGATTGAATTCTCCAATCAAAAGACACAGAGTGGTGGGATGGATTAAAAACCAAGATCCAACAATCTGCTGCCTCCAGGAAACACATCTCAGCTCTAAAGACAAACACAGACTCAAAATAAAAGGATGGAAAACAATACTCCAAGCTAATGGCAAACAAAAGAAAGCAGGAGTAGCCATACTTATATCAGACAAAGTAGACTTCAAGATAAAAAAGGTAATGAAAGACAAAGAAGGGCAATATATAATGATAAAAGGGACACTTAACAAGAAGACATAACACTTATAAATATCTATGCACCCAACACAGGAGCACCAAAGTACATAAAACAACTGCTAAAAAACCTAAAAGGAAATATTAACAATAACACAATAATAGTAGGGGATCTTAACACCCCCCTTACATCAATGGATAGATCATCCAGACAAAAAGTCAATAAGGAAATAATGGACTTAAATGAAAAACTAGATGCAATGGACTTAATAGATATATACAGAGCACTCCACCCAAAAAAAGCAGAGTACACATTCTTCTCAAGTGCACATGGAACATTCTCAAGGATAGACCATATATTAGGAAACAAGGCAAACCTCTATAAATTTAAGAAGATTGAAATCACTACAAGCATCTTTTCTGATCATAATGCTGTGAAACTAGAAATCAACTGCAAGGGAAAAACTAGGAAAGGGACAAAGATGTGGAGACTAAACAACATGCTACTGAACAACCAATGGGTCGTTGATGAAATTAAAGGAGAAATCAAAAGCTATCTGGAGACAAATGAAAAGGAAAATACACCATACCAACTCATATGGGATGCAGCAAAAGCAGTCCTGAGAGGGAAATTCATAGCAATACAAGCACACATTAACAAACAAGAAAAATCCCAAATACATAACCTTAAACTGCACCTAACAGAATTAGAAAAAGAGGAACAGACAAAGCCCCGAATCAGCAGAAGGAGGGAAATAATAAAAATCAGAGCAGAAATAAATGAAATTGAAACCAAAAAAACAGTAGAAAGGATCAATGAAACAAAGAGCTGGTTCCTTGAGAAGATAAGTAAAATTGACAAACCCTTAGTCAGACTCACTAAGAAAAAAAGGAAGAAGACTCAAATAAATAAAATTAGAAATGAAAGAGGAGAAATTACAACAGATAACACAGAAATGCAAAGGATTATTAGGGAATACTATGAAAAACTTTACGCCAACAAATTGGACAACCTAAAGGAAATGGACAAATTCTTGGACGCGTACAACCTCCCAAAACTGAATCAAGAAGAAATAGAGAATCTGAACAGACCAATCACAAGTAAAGAGATTGAAAGAGTAAGCAAAAACCTCCCAAAAAATAAAAGTCCAGGACCAGATGGCTTCCCTGGAGAATTTTACCTAACATTCAAAGAAGATTTAGCACCTATCCTTCTCAAACTATTCCAAAAAATAGAGGAAGATGGAATACTTCCCAACACATTCTATGAGGCCAACATCATCCTAATACCAAAGCCAGGCAAGGGCAATACAAAGAAGGAAAACTACAGGCCAATATCACTGATGAACATAGACGCAAAAATCCTCAACAAAATATTGGCAAACCAAATACAGCAATACATCAAAAAGATCATACACCACGATCAAGTGGGATTTATACCAGGGACACAGGGATGGTTCAACATCTACAAATCAATCAATGTAATACACCACATTAACAAATGAAGAATAAAAACCACATGATCATCTCAATCGATGCAGAGAAGGCATTCGACAAGATCCAACATCCATTTATGATAAAAACTCTCAACAAAATGGGTATAGAGGGAACGTACCTCAACATAATAAGGGCCATATATGACAAACCTACAGCAAACATCTTACTCAACAGGGAAAAACTGAAAGCCATTCCTTTGAGGACAGGAACAAGACAAGGGTGCCCACTCTCACCGCTCTTATTCAACATAGTACTGGAAGTTCTGGCCAGAGCAATTAGGCAAGAAAAAGGAATAAAAGTACTCCAAATAGGCAATGAAGAAGTGAAATTCTCACTATTTGCAGATGACGTGATCTTATACATAGAAAACCCCAAACAATTCCATTGGAAAACTACTAGAAATAATCAACAACTACAGTAAAGTGGCAGGGTATAAAATCAACTTACAAAAATCAATTGCATTTCTATACACTAATGATGAACTAACAGAAAGAGAACTCAAAAAGACAATCCCATTTACAATTGCAACAAAAAGAATAAAATATCTGGGAATAAATTTAACCAAGGAGGTAAAAGACCTATACAATGAAAACTATAAGACACGATTGAAAGAAATTGAGGAAGACATAAAGAAATGGAAAAATATTCCATGCACATGGATTGGAAGAATAAATATAGTTAAAATGTCCATTCTACCTAAAGCAATCTACAAATTCGGTGCAATCCCAATCAGAATCCCAATGTCATTCTTCATGGAAATAGAACAAAAACTACTGAAATTCGTATGGAGCAACAAAAGAGCCCGAATAGCTAAAGCAATTCTGAAAAAAAAAGAACAAAGCTGGAGGCATCACAATCCCTGATTTCAAAATATACTATAAAGCTATAGTAATCAAAACAGCATGGTACTGGTACAAAAAGACACACAGATCAATGGAATAGAATTGAAAGCCCAGAAATAAAACCACACACCTATGGACAGCTAATCTTCGACAAAGGAGCAAAGAACATACAATGGAGCGAGGGAAGTCTCTTCAATAAATGGTGCTGGGAAAATTGGACAGCAATATGCAAAAGAATGAAAGTAAACCATCTCCTATTGCCATATACAAAAATCAACTCAAAATGGATCAAGGATCTGAAAGTGAGACCTGAAACTATAAAACTCCTGGAAGAAAATATAGGCAGTACACTAATTGAGATTGGACATAAAGGGATCCTTTCAGATTCCATGTCTACTCGGACACGGGAAACAAAAGAAAAAATAAACAAGTGGGGTCTCATCAGACTAAAGAGCTTCTACAAGGCAAATGAAACCAGGATCAAAATGAATAGGCAACCCACCAGCTGGGAGAAAATATTCACAAATCGTTTGTCCGACAGGGGATTAATCTCAGTAATATATAAAGATCTCATACAACTGAGCAACAAAAAAACAAACAAGCCAATCAAAAAATGGGCAGAGGATATGAACAGACATTTCTCCAAGGAAGAGATACAGATGGCCAATAGACACGTGAAAAGATGTTCAACATCACTAATCATCAGGGAAATGCAAATCAAAACTACACTAAGATATCACCTTACACCCGTTAGAATGGCTATAATCACAAAGACAAATAACAACAAATGCTGGAGAGGTTGTGGAGAAACGGGGACCCTCATTCCCTGCTGATGGGAATGCAAACTGGTGCAGCCTCTATGGAAAACAGTATGGAGAGTCCTCAAAACATTAAAAATTAGAAATACCGTATGATCCAGCAATCCCACTCTTGGGCATCTACCCAATGGACATGAAATCAACCATCACAAGAGGCTTATGCACCTCTATGTTCATTGCAGCATTATTCACTATAGCCAAGAAGTGGAAGCAACCCAAGTGTCCCTCGACTGATGATTGGTTAAAGAAGATGTGGTATATACATACAATGGTATACTACTCAGCCATAAGAAAAGACACAATTGTCCCATTTGCAACAACATGGATGGACCTAGAGGGTATTATGTTAAGTGAAATAAGCCAGAGAGAGAAGGACAGACACTGCATGATTTCACTCATATGTGGAATATAAATGGACACACAGACAGAGAGAACTGATTGGTGGTTACCAAGGGGTAGGGGGATGGGGGTGGGCACAAGGGGTGAAGGGTTACATCCACATGGTGACGGACAAACAAAAATGTACAACTAAAACCCCACAGTGTTATAAACTATTAAGACATCAATTAAAAAAATAAGATGCATCCACGTTGTAGCATCTGTCAGGATTTCGTTCCTTTTTAAGACTCAATAATTTCCCATTGCATGTATATATACCCAATTTTGTGTATCCATTCTTCCATCGCTAGACACTTGCATTGCTTCCACATTTTGGCTGTTGTAAATAGTGCTGCTATGAACATGGGTGTAGACAACTGCCTGATCTTGAATTAGTATAGTTATTACCTGTGTGTTCAGAGATGCTCATATTATCTTAAAACTAAGTCTGTTAATATGCTAACTTGGCTATTTAAAAATCTCAATAGCAGAAATTCAGCATAAATAGCAGTTTTAAATTTAAGATTTAACTGTGAAACCCTGATATTTAACCCGTTACCTACCTATGAATTATTAAGGTGCCAGCCTCTATATGAAGAGAGCCTTGAAAAGGGGGTGCTTCGTCTTTTCTGACTAAGGGACCACACAAGAGAACCACCAGATAGTTTTCTTATGTCAGGCCCCGAAGGCCATTTCTAATCTCAGAATCCAGGGCGTACTGGAAAGGGAAGTGGTTGGTATTCCTAGTGAATTATTTTTGAGTCTCAAACTATTGCTGTTCTTATCTTGCTACCTTTTCTCATATGACAGTCCCTCAAGTAACCACCCAAATAGTCTCCATACAAAATAAGAATAAAGAAGATTAACAAAATACAGAACACTCTTATTTTCCAAGCTCATGATAGGTTGTGAAGATACGGCAAGCTATATCTGCTGAAACATTTTGAACGCTAACAAAGAGCAAAGAACCAGTGTCTCTTGCAGCTGTAAAATCAGATAACACAGTAAGTAGAGTACAGTTGCTATGTCAGGAAACCTTGCTAAGACTTCCAGCACATTCAAAACCTTTTATATGGCTGGAAAATTTTATTTATTCCTTTCTACTCCTGCAAGTGCTATGGTATCCTGTAGCTAAAGGATGAAATAGCATCTGGGTCATATTTTCAATTTTAATAAAAATTCTAATTTGCTTTCAGCCTAATTTATTTTATTTTTCAGCTCAATTTCTTTTATGGTTTGGGTATATAAACTTTGATTATTTAGCTGACTGATTAGCAGAGTGTATTATTACTCGTTACACTTTTGTCTCTCTGTGTTCATTATCTTTTCAATGGGTTCCTCCTGTCGGATGCATAGCTCTATGTTTGAGTGTGTAACCTGTATGAGGCGCATCCCTCCCTTCTTATGACATCCAGACAACCTCCCCATCACACATCCTACCCTCCAGTCAGATCCTTCCTGCAGCCCATCTGGGATAAAATAGTGACCCAAGACAGACAGGCCCTTGCTCCCAGAGTCACCATCTTCTAAATGGCAGAGGGACGTTAGCAAATAAGCACATTACATCTGTACAATTGCAACCTGAAATCAGAGCTATGGAGAATAGAGAGATGTTTAAAAAGGAGGTTATGTAGTTATAAACACAGATTCTAAAGCAAAGCCATGCCGAGCCATATTGGAAGCTGAGGCAAAAGGAGAAAATCTTGTCTTTATTTAAATTTCTGACAGTTGTTCAAATGGGTGTTTTGCATTAATTTGTTTCCTCAAATAATGCATTAAGATATTATTTATCTTGGTTACTGAGGTTTTTGGCACCCTCTTAAATTTTGCCCCTAAGGCTCATGCCTCACTCACCTGCCCCAGTCCCAGCCCTGCTCTGAAGCAAACTACCTGAGTCCTGGTTTTGCCACTTACTAGTGGTGTGACATTGGGCAAGTTGCTTGTACTGTGTGCCTCAGTTTCCTCATCTGTAAAGTGGGGATGATAATAGTACTTCATAAGATGAAGATTAAAATAAATTAATATTTGTAAAGCAGTAGAGAGTGCCTGGCACAAAGTGCTATATGTATTTAAGAAGCGTGATAAAGGAAGATGCCTCTGGACTGTTTCAACTACTGAGTGAGTCATTATGAGCTGGATCCCATATGTCTGAATTCACTAGGCTGCCATCAGCCGGTTTTCCCTCCCACCATTTTTCCTAAATTTACACATAGACGCAGGACAGTCTGATAGCTAATGCAGTTATATATTTTAAAAACGAAGGACTTGTTCACTGCGTTTCCTCTTTCCCCCCTCTCATTTTTTTTTTTACTCTGAAATAATCAGGGGGATGGTAGGGAATTGTGCTCCACCGTCACCCCTGGGCAACTGCATCTTTTAGGCACTTGAAGGAACATGGGATGCTTCACGGGTTTGTGTTGTCCTGTGCCAGCCGCCTCTGCACGATTGCAGTATGGGTGTATGTGCTGCTGAGACAAGCACAGCCTGTAGATTCTCACCCTCACTTACTAACAAGTTTCTTACATCGCCCTTTCAGAGGACCGCACTCGCAGGCCAGTTGGCTGTCAGGACCCCTACTTGTGAAATCCACCACTTCTTTTCCTGTCTGTGGGGAAACTCATAGCTTTGTGATAGCATTTATTTCCAGTGCCGTTTTAAATTCCACTCATGGTGATTCTACAAAGTCTAATATGCTTCTTTTTTATTCATGTAGAAGCCCTTTTTTTGAAGACAATATTGTTCCCTATCTCTTATGGCAAGGGTGTTGTGCTTACACTTTGATAGGACAAAGCGTAAACACAAAAAATCCCTAGTTTGAAAAGTGAAGAAATGCAGTGTAAATTAATTTTACTTATTCAAGTTATTAATGTGAACTTGGCTAAATATAAGTTTCAATTACAAAAACCTCTGATGTGCCCTAATTTATTCCATAAGACTGGGGGCGACTGTGTGAGATAAGCTGGAATTTAATTATCTATACAGATTTCTGGTGAAACAGGCAATATTTTTGCTAACGTAGAGTCTATGTATGAATATAATAACTGCCCTACGGAAAATAATGTTATACCATGGAAGAAATGAGCTTTATCTCAGAGTGAATAAAAGGGTTATTTTCTATTTTACCCTCAAGCTTTGAATTAACAATTTGTAGAAAGAGAACCACTGGATTGGAATTAGTATTCTCTTTCGATGAGCTCTTTGCAGATTCCCTCTGAGATTACATGCAAATGTAAGTATCTTTCTGTCTTTTACAAAGAACCGAAATAAGCTAAACTTTAAATGCAGTGTTCCAATTGAAATAATAAAGCATTAAGAACTGAAAATGTTTTCCTTTAAGGATGTATGTTTTGTGGTCACACTTTTAAAATTTGGTTGAATTTAGAGCATTTGTAGTGAAACCCTAAATAACTTTTTAAAGTAGAATACCTTTATATGGACAAATGTAACCAAAAGTCATTACTTACATTGACATTCTCTTTGGAAGCCATGGATTCTCAGGGCCCAAAGCCAAGAGCCTTGACTGAAAGCCTGTGGTTTCCCGTTGAAAGAGTATTGCTATTTCACATGGCCACAGAGTGTGCCCTTCTGCCACAGCAAGCAGCAGCAAAATCGAAGGATTGATGGGAGAAAATTCTGCCTGGGTCCTTTGCACATCTTACAGGCAGAGGCACTGGTTACCCTTTGTTCCTGACTCTCTGTTTGATGATGTTTGTACAGTGAACAGCTTCAGAAGGTCGAGAAAGTGTTCCCCTCTAGAGCAAAGAGCAGGCATTCTTACTGCCCGTTGTAAACGATGTGAGTTCCCTCAACTCAGAGCTCCTCTCGTGTAATGCAGTCTGCCGTGTGCACAAGTGTGGCTTGGCCCTCCTAACATCATTCTGTAGGAACTGGAACCTTGGGAACCAGGGCGAGAAAATGCTGATACTCTGGATACTCTGGCTATTGCTATTGCTGTACGTAATAAAGTCTTTGTCTTTGACCCAGGAGTCTCGTGTCCTCTACTGGCATCTATAAAACTGTAGCAGGCTAACTTGTTAGCTTCTGGGGGAGGTAAAATCTCAGACCCTTTGCACTTACTGACAGGAATTTCTGTTAAATGACAGATAAAGATGATAGCCTTTTCTTTTCTCTGTGGGTGACCCCAAATGGATGGTGGTGGGTTTAGGGATAACATGGCATGAAGTGTGGTGTATGGATAGAGTATTGCATGGAGTGGCAGAACATCCAATTCTAAATATATAAGGTGGTGTGAGTTGCAGAGAATAACTGGTATTTCTCAAAAAGTATAGGAGATTGTTTTTTCGTGAAGACTTTATGCAGCCAGGGACAAGAGGACACTGGATCTGATTTGCATTTTGTCTCTTTTGGCTCAGATTCTCAAGAAAAATATTATCTAAATTTACCTAGACAACATGTCATGTGCAAAGACTGCTTACTCTTGAAGACGGCGGATAACCATAGGTCCATCCTGTAATAACAGCTCATTTTAGCCATCATGCCCAGGCCTTACCACGCCAGGATGCCAAAGTCTACATCATTAGGAGTGATATGAAGCAGCATTTCTTCATATCTGCCTTCCTAGTATGGACATGCCTTTAAGAAATGTTCCTACTGGACTAGGCAGAAATGCCTTGTACTTCACCCAAAATGTATTAACCAAAATGGTTAAGTTGAGGCCACGCTATCCTGAACAGGGGAGCCAGCACATAGCATTTCTGTTACCTGTTATCGCACCAGAAAGAATGCTAAAGGATTTTTACATGCCATTCAGGTGAAGACCCAGACAGTCAATTTCTGTGTGTTTTGACATAACAAATGATGAAACAGGTAAAAGGGCTTCACCTAAGAGAGATAGTAATTTAAAAAAATACAGTTTTCATGATTTTGTTCTTCACAAGCAGCCAGAGAGGTTTTTTTCTTTGTTATTGATTGAGGTTGGCCAGCATGTGGCACTTGTGCTGCATTCCCCCCATCCATGCCCATCGTGGCCATGGCTGACCCATGCTGGCTTTCTCTCTAATGACACCAGACTGTGGTCTCTGGCTTCTCCACTCAGCCCTCCATGGAGACACTGGCAATTGATTCTTGATAGCCTCAGAGTCTAAACCTATTTGCTCCCTCTCTGTAAATGTTTATGATGATTCATTAAGTTTGAGAATCATAACGCCCCATTGACAACAATGATGTGTGGAAACCTTACAAAGAACACTGTGAAATGGCACCTCTCATGCAGAAGAGAAAATATTTGAAAGCACACACACAATGTTAAGAATTGAAAAATGGAAAATTTCAAGAAAAGCAATGAAAACCAAATTAGATGTATGAGCAAGGAATATTTCAAGTGATTTAAACAATTCAGAGCTATCCAAAATGTTGAATATTATTCTAGCACTTTCTCGACCACTGTTTTTCTCATTCACCAATTTTCTTCTTTAACAGTTATGCTATCAATGGTGTATTTAACTGTAAAAGGTACTGCAAATAAGAAAGGCATGATTTAAAGAGAACTGCTCTGATCAGGGTACAAATGTGCCAGTTAATTCTTAAAGAATCTTGTAGTTTTTTGTAAACTGCTAAGCGTCTGTGAAACTTTGTATTAACAAGCCTTTATCTGTTAATAATAATACCTGAGAGACCTGCAGTGAAGATCAGATAAGGTAATGTATGCGGATTTCTTCACATAGACAGAGTCTGGTACATAGTAAGTGTTGGTTATTGTTATAGGGAAGGAAGAGTTTAAAACATGAGCATTTTGGACATGCGGAGTTTCCAGAAGGAAGCCAAATTCTGCTGTGTGATTTGGAAAGCATGAAATAGAGGTCAGGTGTGAACCTGTTTCTTAGGAGGTGATGGGGAGAGATGAGGGGGACTCTACCCACTTACTAAACCGGGTCAAATTGGAATAGGTCTCAAGAAAGCTGTGCTGAGGAATCATCTATGTCTCACAGAGGGACATTGGGATCCATCTACAAGGTCACGTGCCCTCACACTGAACCAAAGGTGAGGGCACTGGTGAGACCTTCCATCAGGGACAGGGACATTCCATTAGCCTGTATCCCAAAGCTCCAGGGTTTACTGCAGGATCCAGGATAATTGTGCCAAGGAACAGGGTTCTACAGAAGATAAAGGAAAGGACAGTTGGGAGTGTGCCATGGGTATTGTCACACAGGTCTACTTTTTAAATGCAGCTATGTCCCCTGAAGCCCTTTGTGAGCCTTGGCTGCTACACATTCAGCTCTGAATATCTTTCAGAAGGTGGGGCTGAGATGAACCATCAGTTGTTGGAGGTTACAGGTGCCACCATTGCCCTTGGGAGCACCTGATGGAGCTTCAGGCCCAGATGTCTCAGCTCCCCTTCATCAAATGTGAGGTCAGTGCTCATTACCTGTTTGGTAGGAGATCCATGTTGTTCATCTGCTGTTGGAGGGAAGAGGAGGTGTTGAGATCATTGCTTTTTCATCATACCTCATCCGGAGAGAGAGAATACCTTTTTCTTCCCCTAAAAACCCATAGAATTAGAAACCTAAAAACTGAATAAGTGCTTGATCCAATTAATCAGACTGGAAACAGCCTCTGATTTCTGATTAGGAGAGGACAAGCAAGGGAAAGAGAGTTATACATGCTTGTTATGAGAACAAAGAAGTGGTCTTTGTTTTTAGTCTTAACTCTGGGGAAGACCATAAGAAGAAGGGGTTGCCATTAGCAGGCTAATGAAGACAGCTACTGTGTAAACAACTGGTCCCAGTTACAGGTAAATGCTGTATCATTCAGTATGGAGCATGAATATGTCTCTGAAATATCAGTTTGTTTTAGTGGTTGGACCATTTTGGGAGTGATCATTTCAAGTAAAGGTAGAATAGTAATCCTGGTTTTGGTGAGACCGAATGACCTTCAGGTCCTTGTGATTTCCCCAAGAGTCCCAGTTGTGCATTATCTTTTTAAATTAAACCAAAAAACACACAACTCAGTTTGTAGAGAATGTAAGCATAATTAGAAATGAAATAGTGCAGCATTAAATTTATCTTCCTAGATAAAGGAAAAGCAAGCTTTACACGGGAAGTAGAAAAAAAGATGCTAAGCTGTATTATATTTTCACATACGTAGCATTAAATGTAGTAGTAATATTATGGTATATTTTAGAAACAGCGGGCAATGCAGTATGGAAAGATTGCTGTAGGGAAAGCATGCGTGTGTTATAAGGTAAATAAAGTTCTGGAACTCTACAGGCGCTGGGCTGGTATGAGGCCTGGCCCAGGTCACTTTCAGCTGTCTAACATGTGTTCCTCACTGATGGCACCCACCCAACATGAAAATGAGCTTTCCTGATTAAGTCATCCCATAAGCCTGTGAGCTGAGCTCTGTGGAGTGGGTCATTCGTGGAGATGAATGACTTCTAGTTTCCTAAGTGGTTTCCGTGTGACAGTTGTGCTCATGGCAGGGGTAAGGGCTTCAGAGAAACACCCCATGATTTGAGGCAATTACACAGTCTGGTTCATGGGAAACGCTAGCACCTGCCAGATGGTGCTGGCAGGAAGCAGGTACCAGGCAGGCCCCATTTCAGCACTGCCTGATGAGGAAGCTAGGGTTAGGGCAATGAACTGCAATTGGCTCCTCTGCCATTTTGCACCTGTTAGTGAAGAGTCCAGCCCATTGTGTCATTCATGCACAGAGGATTTCTTTCTTTCTAACCTTTGGAGTTAGTGTTATTCTTATCCCCACACTTGGGGAGAAAGGACATCAATTCTATTTCTAAGAATAACAACAAAAAGGCAAGGAAAGTAATGAAATTCTCTTCTGTGAAGATGTTGAATGAACAGAGTGAAATGAAGCAAACAGATAAAATAATAAGATTTGGTTATTTCTCCTGGAGTCTAGAGTCTAAGAGGAAATTTGGGGTTTGCTGCTACAGGACATCAAGGTGGTTTCTGAGGAGGCCATAGAGGGGCTTGCTCTAAGTGCCTTGGAAGATGGAGTCATTTCGATGGTCTCCATGGGCTCTGTTATGTTCACCTTCCTTCCAGTGTGTGCCCCCCAAATCAAGCTGGTGGCCAGGCTTGAGGAGAAGTTGAAGATGTCTGAGAAATGCCTCTGCAAGCTGTGGCTTATGCAGTCCTGCATAGGACAAAGGAATTTGCACCAAGGGAGTCTGTAGTTTTATTTCCAATGAAGCAAAGGAGAATAAAAAGCTAAGCCAAGGGGCTTCACGGTGGAAGAATGTGACCCAAAGAAAGAAGAAAAGGGGAAAAAATTCTAGGCAATGAAGCAGAAAGACTTTTCACACTGTGAGGGTCAGTATGAGCCTTTGGGACATCTTGTGGAGGAGAACGAAGTGCAGAGTCCCGAGAAGAGATGACCCAGCAGAAGAGTGAACTGCACATCTAGAGATATTTGTCTTGTATAAAGCTTGTCCTATAGGTCTTCAGAAAATAAATGTGGAAGAAAAAGGATGCTCAAGACTTGTAGTAATAAGGACTTATCTACTCTTAGCATGTTCTAGAAATATTATCGGCTTTGAACCCACAGGACTGGGTTTAAATACTAGTTTGAATTCTCACTGTGAGACCTTGGATGAGTTATGCAGTCTCTCTGAACCTGTTTCCTTTATTCAGGAAGGAAAGAGACAAATCTCTGCAGTTCTTGTGGAGGAGCGGTGGGTCCACCAAAGGCCAGTCATGGGTGTTGTAATCCTGGAGCACAATCCAGGGTGTGAGACTCTGCAAATCCAATCTATGACTGCCACCCCCTTGTCTTAGCCTGGAGTCCCCCAAAAGCTGGACCAGAGACCAAAACTTGTGATAGATAGTTTGTTTGGAAATGTCATCTCAGGGAGCTGAAATGTAGGCCAGGAGGAGTGAAACAGAGAAAGGGGAAAAGCCAGCACAAGGACGCATGATTACCTTGGCTGTTTGATCCCCCCAGGACCTGTGAGGGGGTTTATGAAATACATCTCAGAACTGTCTGCCAGGGAATGAAACGGGGATGCATTTATTCACTGGCTCCAGATTCCCATTTGTCAAGAGTAGCCCCACAGCACTAACTTCCTGGCCCTTCTGGGTTTTGCATGCCTGAGTGCAGAGTGGATTCCTGGGACTATTGAGCCACAGATTAGAGATGCCCAGGGCAGGAAGCAAGGGATCTCTTATGAGGGACAAGGTGAGGCTGCCATCTAGGTGCACTTGGGCAAAGCTGCTCAAAGCCTGCAGAGGAACAGAACCCCAACAGCTGTGGCTGAAATACAAGAAGTAACTAGAGGGTTTTGGGGTGGTGCAGAAGAGGAATGAATACACCAACTCTCATAGGAATGCCTTTTTTGTCCTTCTGCCTAGAAAGAAGGTGCTGGAATAAACAATTTCTTGGAGTGTCTTTGGCCTTACAAGTCTATAATTCATGAAGATGAAACAAAAACTTGCTGAAAGTGTTTTGATTAATAAAATGTGAATGGACACAGCAAAAGCATTTGTTCTCCAAAAGACATTTGCCAGCTGTGGACAAGGTATGGAGCGAAATAGAGCTATGCCCAATGTCTACTTAGAGACGGAACTTAATCATTTGTGATATACACTGGAAACAAAGAAATCAGCTCTTGGGCTTTGAGAACAATTTGATGAAAAGTCAAGTTTAATGATCCTTAGTACCATGACCTTTCTTTTTTTTTAGTTGATTCCGACTCCTAGCAACCCTGTGTAAAGCAGGCAGGATTCTACCCAGTCTTTTTGCGCCATCCTCTCACCTTCCAGCGCTGTATCAGCACCACATGAGATAATGCTCTGCTGCTGTTCATAGGGTTTTTGTGGCCAATTTTTAGGGAAGTGGGTGTGCAGGTCCTTGTTCCTAGTGTGTCTTAGTCTGAAAGCTCCACTAAACCTGTCCACCATGGGTGACCCTGCTGGTATTTGAAGTACCAGTGGCATAGCTTTCAGCAGCACAGCAACACACAGCCACCACAGCATGACAACCAACAGATGGGTCGTGTGGTTCCCTGACTGGGAAATGAACCTGGGCTGTGGTGGTGAGAGCTGAATTTTAAACACTAGACCACCAGGGCTGCCTCCATGACCATTACCTGGGCCTTAAGTGGTTTTTATAATGGCTTAGGAAATCTTACTAAAAGTGAAGCTTTGGAAGGGGTGCCAGGGTGGTTTTATTAACCTGAGATTTAGAACAAAGGAGAAGACATGGGGAATCTTTCAAAGTAGACGTGGTTCCAGGCAAAATTGTAAAGTGGATCAAGTTTTTTTTCATCCCATACTCACTTCCCTTGCATCACATTCACCCTTTGGGAGCCTAGAACCCTACTGTACTGCTCAGATGCTTCTATGCTGTCAACCAGTCAATTTTTTATGCTTACCATGTACCTAGAGCCTTGCCAGGAATCGAGTGTGAGAACACCACAGGTTGGAAATCTTCCCTTAACATCATCCTCTGGTATCCAAGTCCCACCTGTGATGGTGACATCTTAGCTGAGTCTCCAGGAGTGAGTAGGCATTATCCAGGCCATGAGGAGAATGGGAATCAAGTAGAGAGTGGGAAAAGTGTTCCAGCCAGAGGGAACAGCAGTAAAAGGCATGGAGATCAGTGTGTCCGCTCACTAGGCTTGTGATAGAGCAAGTGACAAGAAAGCGGGTAGAAAGGTACGCAGAAGCTGTGTGTGATAGGCCTTGTCACATTTACTAAGTCACCATTTACTAAGGGTGCACTAAGTTCCTGGCATGTTTCCATGTGCATTACATATTTATCTCACTTATCCTCTCTACAGCCCTGGGGCTGGGTAATGTAGCCCCATTTTACAAGTGAGGAGACTAAGGCACAGAGAGTTGACTTAACATAACCAATGCAACACAGCTTCTAAGTGGCAAAGTCAGGATTTGAACTAGGGTCTGAGTCCACAGCCCATCTTCTTTCCACTTTATCACGTTCCCTACTGTGTGTGCCACATGGGGATTCAGGGCTTTTGTCATTACAGGCAAGACTGTTCTCAATTGGGGGTTTTGCCTAGGCAGACATGATGTAAAAACAAGGGGAAAAAGGAGTGGAGAGGACCCGCCAGAAAAATGAAGGGTGGCCCATGGGTCTTAGGCTGGAAAGAGAAGGAAGTAAAGATAAGAGATTTCTTAAGAGTGGGAGAAATATGAGGCCAAAGAACATGGATAGTGGGAATAATTAAGAGAAAGAACCGCAGGTGAGGACATTATGGTCAGAGGGGATTGTTGCCATTTTAGCCGGCTTTCAGCCAAAGGTCTACCGTGAGTATATTCAGCTCTGGAGCTGAGGGTGTTAATTGGTGGAGAAAGCCTTTGGCAAAGTTCCCATCCAGCCCACAGACAACCTCTTCCTTCTCCAGCAGGCAGAGGCCCAGGCTTCTCCTCTGTGTGAGAAAATGGATTTCTCAGAAACTGAGTCTGAGTTTGAGAAGTTTGCTTTTTTAATCTCTACTTTTGGTGCCTTATTTTTGTTTGGTGAGATCGCAATAAATAGCCTTGACTTTTAAAAGTGGTTGTAATCCTCAGCATGCTAAGGGGACGTGGAGACAAGGGGGAGGCGTTGCGGCGTGTAAAGAAGGGGGTATATGCCCTCGTCTGACACTCTGGACGAAGCAGATCCTCTCCGCCTCACTTAAGTTTCATCTCATATGCCTTGGATGAGATGGAAGTGAATGCGAGATTAAGAGTAATTTTGATTTGAAACCAAGGTTATGTAGAAGTGAGTCTTAACATATCATAAAAGTCATTTTGAGAAATACTGAAAATGGTCCTGAACTCTTATTAAGGAAACTGATTTGCAGATCGTGATAGAAATATTTTTTCATGAAAGTGACAAAAATAGCTTATTTTCATTGGCATTACTTATTTCAGTTAGAATAGGCTCCTATCTCTACATTTCTCCTCTTAAAATCACTCCTTCATGGGGCCAGCCTGGTGGCATAGTGGTTAAGTTCGTGCGCTCCGCTTTGGCTGTGTGGAGTTCACAGGTTCGGATCCTGGGTGCGGTCGGACACACCACTTGTCAAGCCATGCTGTGGCGCCTTCCCATATAAAAAAGTAGGAGATGGGCACAGATGTTAGCCCAGGACCAGTCTTCCTCAGCAAAAAAGAGGAGGATTTGCAATGGATGTTAGCTCAGGGGTAGTCTTCCTCACAAAAAAAAAAAAAATCACTCCTTCAAAAATTTAGTTAGACATAAACTAATATATTATTTGCCATTTCTCTCAGTATTGCTTAGTTTTCTTTATTCAGCAATAGATATATTTAACTTCTACTGGGGCTAGAGTAATATGTGTGAGAGCACATACCAGCAGAAATAAGGCCATGAGTGTAGCCTCTAAAGTGTGTCTTGATTTGGAAAACACAGAGTGTTCAAGTTATTTTTGTTTTTTACAGCTTTATTGAGATATAGGTTACATATGACATAATTTACTCATTTTAGTGGAGTTTGATGAGTTTTAGTAAATTTATACAGTTGTGCAGACTTCACCCCTCTCTAGCTTTACAACACTACCATCACCTGAAAAAATTCCCTTCTAACCTGTTTTTAGTCAACCTCATCTCCCACCCTCAGCCCCAGGCAGCCACTGGTCTATTTTCTGATTCTATAGTTTTACCTTTCCAGAAAGTTCATATAAATGGAATCATATGTAGTCTTTTGTTGGCTGGCTTCTTTCACTTAGCGTAATTTTGAGGTTTTACTCATGTTGTTGCATGTATCAGTAGTTCATTCTTTGTTATTGCTGAGTAATTTTCCATTATGTGAATATACCTCATTTTGTTTATCTTTCCACCAGTTGATGGACATTTGCATTGTTTCCAGTTTTTGGTTATTATAAAAATTGCTGCTTTGTACATTTACATACAAGTCTGTTTGTGGACATATGTCTTCATTACTCTTGGGTAAATACCTAGGAGTGGAATTGCTGGGTTGTATAGTATAAGTGTATGTTTAATTTTTAAGAAATTGCCAAATCATTTTCCAAAATGGCTATATCTTTTTACATTCTCATTTTGCATGTAGGAGAATTCCAGTTTCTCTACATCCTCACAAACTCTTGATATGATCAGTCTTTTTGAATACAGCTATTCAAATGGGCATATAGTAGTATCTCATTGTGTTTTTAATTTGCATTTCTGTAATGATAAATTATGTTAAACATCTTTTCATGTGCTTATTAGCCATTTGTATCTCTTCTTTGGGAAAGTGTCTATCCAAATCTTTTGCCCATTTTTTAATTGAGTTGTTTTTCTTCTTATTTTTAAGTTGTAAGAGTTTTTTTTTATATTTTGTGGTTACAAGTCCTTTATTAGCTATTTGATTTGTAAATATTTTTCTCCTAGTCTGTGGCTGTCTCTGCATTTTCTTGTTGGTATCTTTTGAAGAACAAATGTTTTTAATTTCAATAATACTCAATTTGCCATTTTTTTCTTTTATGGGTCATACTTTTAGTATCATAACTAGGAAATTTACCTAATCCAAGGTCACAAAGCTCTTCTCTTACATTAAAACTATTGACTCTTATTCCTTTAAAAATGACCAAGAGTCATCTGGATGCCACAACAATGGCTTGGCAGTCTCTGTTAGTTTCATAGTTTACTGACTGTGGTAATAATAGGGGTCAGGAGGCCAGGTGTACTGTTGTCATTTTAAATAATTATACTTTGGCCCCAGAAGCCTTATGCCGTCCATTCTGCTGAGCACTATACTCAAAAAAGCTCCCTCCTTCCTGTTTACCAGCCATCTCCTCTCTGACTACTCCCAGCCTCAGGCAGCCATTGATCTGTACATAATTGATTCTCAGATCATTGAGTTAAATTTAATTGAATCCTCTAAAATTCCCTGCACATTTTACTCTTTGCATGAGAAGATGGCATTCTTGATGAGCCTTTGGAAAGAAAAGTTCTTTAACTCACTGTACCCAGCTTAGTACTTTGAAACTCATCTAATATCAGGATAAAGTCAAAACTCAAAAACAGCATTTACGTTCACTCACATCTTGGCACCAACTTTCCATTTCTGTCCCCTTCCTCCCTCCCACCATGTGTCCTGCTGCCCCGTCTGAACACTTGCCAGAAACACCCTGTATCCCTGGTGCCTCTGTGACTTGACTCACGGCTTCCATCTTCTCTGCCTGATTCTTGTTACTCTTCCAAGGCAGAGTTCAGATCTCATGTCCCAAAGCCCCTTCCTCTTCCTTCTTGAGCAGAATTGGTTGCATTCTACTTCCTGCTCCCATGGCTCGGATGCTGCTGCTGGTGGAGCACTTTCCACGTTGTTTTTACATTTAGTTACCTTCTCATAGAGCTCACTTCGCTCTCCCAAGCCCAGATTTGAGCACTTTAGGGGCATGCATTATGTTGAATTCGCTTTTGAATCCACACCCCCCCACCTCGAGTATCCAAAACTTAATAGGTATGCAGAGAATGTTTTTTAAAAAACTTTGAAACCAGTCCTACGAAGAAGTCTGAGTGCACTTAGACACAGCTCTAATGCTGCAGTCTAAGCTTCTAGGTAAAAATGAGTACTCTCCCCTTTAAGCTCTGTCCTTTTAGAAGTGCCCAGGCCTGGCAGCCCTCTCAGGCATCACTGCCTCTGTGCCACCAGTGTGAGCTTTCTTCTCAATTTTGTAGCCTTGCCTTCCAGTTAGAATTTTCAGCATCCAATGTAGAGATTATTTTCACTTCCTTCCTTCTCTCAAGCAAAATACGCTCAGAAATGTGTACAGGATAGCTTGTCTCCATTCAAACCCTTGCTCCCAGTTCAAACCAAAAGTGCATCTTTCAAACATGACTATTGTTTTCTGATTCTTGCTTGTCACCTGATAGCTTAGCACAATTTGCAAAATCTGTACATAAGAACTAGGCCTCTTGAACTAAAATGTACGGAGAAAAAAGTGAGAATTTACATATCCTGTTCTTATAACCAACTTTGATAAAAAAACAGAAGTTAATGCTGAGCTGCTATTGAGTGTTGACAGACCTGCTAGAGCTATTTCTAGAAGGGTAGGTAGGCCTTCCAAAAATAAAACAAAAACTTTTTTCTGTACAAGGTTTGTGGAAAGAGTTAGAGACCAACAATTAATGTTTTATACTCTAGGAAGGGCCTAGAATACTCTTATTTAAAATTCTTGAAAGAGATAAAAGCCTAAACTTTGAAAACCTTTCTCAGACAGACTGACTGGACTTATTTAAGATGCTGCCCTTGGCCTAGTGAAATGTGGCAAGAGGGCTCCTAGTGTTTACCTCTTGAATCCTGAGCCAGCTGACCAGGCAGGAAGAGGACCTTTAAGGGTGTCTTCCTGCCCATGCCTGAGAACCCCTACACTCACACCCAGTGCCCTATAGAAGCCACATGCAGTTGTTCTTTTCAGCTCTAGGAATGTCTCTGGATTCTGTCTCCCACATCCCTTGGTCTCAAACCTTGTTCTGGGTGGTCTCCCTTGGCATCCCTTCTGCTGCCTCTTACCTGGATTGCGTTCTTTATTCAGCCCTTTCACTTCTAGACTCTGTGAGCTGCTTTGCCAGGCTATTGAATCGCCTTTTCCACAAGATGTTCCCTCATATATTGCCCATCTTGGCTCTACTGGACCCAGAGACCCAGCAAGTGGTGCCCAGACCCAGAAACCACTGCACAGCCTCAGTCGAGAGCTCCCAACCCACTCCTCGCTGAGAAGGGACTGGGCACTTGTCTTACCTGCTCAATCATTCTGCCCTTTGTTGAGATAGTAACATTTGGCTGATACTCACTTCTCCATTCTTGCCTTGCCTAGCTTCATCAGATTCAGTAACCAGCAGCCTTGCAGAATATGATGCTCAAGCTCTCTCTTTTCCAATTTCTGGTCTTGGTTTTTTCCCTTCTGCTGTGGCATCTCAATGGCTGTACTAATGGTGGCTGCTTTATTTGGCTCCACTTATGTTACAGCAGGTACGGCTCTCATAATCCAAAGAGTAAGGCTGGGAGAGACCTCAGAGGTGTTGTAAGCACGAGCCCTGACAGAGGTCCTCCTACGTAAACGTTTCCCTGGAAATCTTTATGACTCCTTTCACATTCTTAACAGTCATTTTTCATTGATATTTTTCTGCCCAGTTTCCTTATGAATTACCACAATTCCCAAACAAAAAAGTGATAAAAATAATAATAGTAATGTAACTTGGAAGATTCTTACATCTACAACATTTCTTTTCGTTGCTTTCTCTTTGTCCTCCTTTCTCACTTTTCCTTCTTACTGCCCCTCTTTCCAGAAAGACACAAATATTTGTCTTTAGGAAATAAATTCTCAGTTTACCCACTAAAATTTTTCTATGAAAACTTAACTGAAGAGACACAAGAAGGCGGTCATCTAGGTTAAAGTTCTTATCAACCAACTCTGATAAGATCAGAGGTTTTCTGTCCC
Organism: Tapirus indicus; assembly: GCA_031878705.1. Classification (NCBI taxonomy): domain Eukaryota; kingdom Metazoa; phylum Chordata; class Mammalia; order Perissodactyla; family Tapiridae; genus Tapirus; species Tapirus indicus. The sequence goes on from CM062917.1 coordinate 79,819,216, forward strand.
GATTCTTCAGGGAGCTGGACACTTGGACCAAGAATACTTTCTTCCTGATGGCGTTCCTAACCTGCTCTTTGAGTTGCCATTTCTTTCACACCATAGCAAGGGAATATATTCTTTCTATGGAGTCCATTTAAGTAGTAATAGAAATAGAATATGATCTTCTCATAGAAAAAAGTGGTTCCTGAGAAGTCAGTGTCTTTTAGCACACACAGAAGAATATTCTAAAGCTTTGACTGGTGGGTTGATTAAATCTCACATTGTAGAGAACGTTGTTTCCAACATTCATGCTTTCGTGTACTCAGCTTTTATAGAGAATATGGACTCCCGAGGAGCTAATATTTAACTTCCTGGAAACTGAATTGTATTCTAAATGCTCAGGAGGAGAATGCTCTTTGGAGTAAATCTGACAAATTCTCTTGGAAGCAAATGATCACTTACTGATTTATTTTTTTGATAAATGCAGATCTGCACATGGCCTGTTTAAAGAAAATTAAATGCACCAGGATTTAAATATTTCATGCATTACTCTCCTGTTTTGCTAGTAAATCCTTTGTAGTACAAAATGCCTACCAGCAAGTGACTGTGATTTGTTCTTTGTATGAAACAGCCTCTAGCTGGAATGAAGGATTTCCAGCTATTTAGTTTATGATAATATACCTTTCCCAGCACTGAAAACAAGTGGAAAACACAATTCTTCATGTCATGTCAGTCTCCATTTCTCATTTTCATGGTCCTGTTGTGATTATACAGAGCCTGGATGCCTTAGCAAAGTACATTTTGAAATGTTACTGTGAAGATTATACTAATCTGTGACATGGCAGGAGTGATGTCCCTTGGATTTGATAGATCTGGGCCTTCTGCCTCCTCACCCCCACACTCAGGCCCATGTTTGGGGGAAGCCCAAGTTATCGGAAAGAGTGATTCAGAATTGCAGCTGGGAGAAGACAGAGGAGAGGCTACAGCCAACCAGCGCCCACAAAGCCCTTGCTCACCATCATCATCCTGCTCCCTGACTGATCACTGGGATGAAACATAACACAGCCTTCCTGTAGAATGTCACTTCTGAAACTCTTTCCAGAAAAGGCACCTTCAGATTTACTATGAATTGAGCACATTCTCTGTGGCAGAGGCAGAAGGGCTCACTAAATATTCCACAGGCACCTGACATTTCCCTTGTGGCTGGAGTCATTAACTACTGGTCAGTAAATTGTGAGCAAGAGAAGTGTGTGACCTCTGGGTGGAGGCAGTTAAGAGAAAGAGAACATGGGGACTCTGGAAGCCACACATTGAGATGGCAGCATCGCAAAATGGTGCCTCTGTCAGCCTGAAGGAGAGCCCCCTGCCCACTCACATTGGACATTAGCATGAACAAGGTATCACCTGTATTGTGCTGAGCCCTGAGACCCCTGAGTTAATTTCTTACCGCAGTGTAGGCTCATTCTCCCTCATGCTCTTTATTCCCCTCAAACCTCTCCATGCTCATTAGGAGAAGAGCAAACTTTAGAGATTTTGACCCGTGCCCTGCATCTGCACCATGAATGACTCATACTATTCAGCAAGAATAGCAGTTTGTAAATCCTGGCTTCTTCTCTTTGAAATGTGACATAATTTTTTTTAAGTGACCAGCCTGTCAGGTGTTCCAAAATGCTATCATCTATTATTAAATGGCTACCATTTTGCTGTGTGTTGTTTGCTTCACAAATGGATCAAGTATAGCCCATTTAGAATGCCAATATCCTGCGTGGCCTTTTTTGCTGAAGGTTTTAATAAACTGTTTCTGATCCTAATGTCTTTTCAGTGATATTTGTAGAACTCTGTTTACAGGAAGATAAATAGAGCCAGAGCTTGTTTCAATGACTCCACAAATGTTTCCAAATATGTTACTATCAAGACCCATATTCAGAATTAAATTTCTGTTTCACAGACTTCACCTTTAGAGCACTTCCTTTTTTTCCACTTTTAAAAATTGGAGCTTTGTTTCTGTCTTATAAGTGGAAGGAAATCAACTGGGAAATGGACCTTATGATCAAGGGATAGACCTGTCTCTAAGGCTTGGCCTGGCTTCTCTCTTTCTCTTCCTCCCTTTCTTCAGATTCCCTGTTTGGTAGGAGAGTGAGTGGATCCAAGTAGAAGCAGACTGAGCCCAGTCAGAATTGTAGTTGGATTCATGGAGATGGAAAGGTGGGAGGGGTAGACTAACAACACTAGACTCTCTCACCCTTTTCTCTAGCTTAATTTTTGCTTTTCTGCATTAGAAATAGATATAATGTCTAAGACTCTAAATGAAGCATAAGTCACAATTATTTTAGTGTAAACAAATTGTTTTTTACATCAGTGGTAACCATCATTTTTATTCTGAGTATAAGTTTGTGTGAGAAATGTAACTTAAGCATCTGCCCGTTGGCTCTACCAACATATATATACAAGGAAGTATATCTTGAAAAAAACAAAATGATAGATCATTTTAGAAGGAAAACTTACATCATCAGCTTATTCATTTAGAATTTCTGTGGTTCCAGCCGTGATCTTATAAAGAGATATGTGCATTTGAATCATCAGTCCTCTTAAATGTGTGTATTAGGGTCTTTCCGATTGCAAGACACATCCAGTCTCTGTTTATCTTAATTGTTTCAGATATCTTTGCTATGTAACAAACCACCCCAAAATTTTGTGGCTTAAAACAACAATTTGCTGTTTTTCATAATTCTGAGGGGTTATTAACCCTCAGATGGTTAACATCTGGTTCTTCTGCTGAATGTGGTTTCACAAGTCCCTTACCCAAGCTGCTTTCAGCTGGGAGCTCAGTTGGGGCCGGAAAGTCCAAGAGTCTTTCATCTCCCAGAGTCACTTCCCACAAGCCTCTCTTCATTCAGTAATCTAGCTCAAACTTCCCAGAGGGAACATTACAAGAGGATAAGCCCCAGTGTACACCTCTGCTTGCATAATTTTTGCTAAAATCCCATTGGCGAAAGTATGTCATGTGGTCAACCCCAGAGTCATTGTGAGAGGATTACACAGGGGTATGGATGCTGGGAGGAGTGCTTCCTGTGGGCCACTGAGGTCAGTCTACCTACCATGTTGATGAAGGCTTGTTTTAGAATTCACAAGATGGAAGAAAGACAGGAAGATGTTTCAACCACAACCACTATTCTGGCAAAGCTCATAGAGAATGGGAGCATTGTTTGGGATACCAAGAGTTTTAGAGGCCTGGTTATTGTTGTGCAAGAGGAGCAGGTACTTGTTATCACCTGTCAGGTCAGGTGTTCCACCAATGCCACAGTCACTTGGTGACTGTCTACCTATTTCTACTGATCCTATTGCTGCCCACTGGCTTCAATCTGCTCTTAACACTTTATATCCTCTGCTTACTCATGGTTTCTCCTGCTGCCTTGCCTCTGTGTGATCTTTGGCCTTTGTTCCTGCTCCAAACTGTTGACTCACTCTCTTTCTGCCTCATATTCACCCTCCTCAAGAGAAAGGAATTTGTTACCACTTCGTTGGTCACTCTTCAGCCCCCTCAAACAGCTGAGTCATCTCACAGGCTCTACATGCCTGCTGCCTTTGGTCAGACACTCAGCCCTGATTTTTCTAGCCTTGGTCAGGATGGTGTGGTCAATGCAGAAAGACAGACTGTGAGTATGGCAGGCATTCAGGGTGGAATAGTCTCCTCTCCATTCTATTTAGCTAATTGTGATTGGATTTGAAGGTGGGAACGTTGAAGGATATCCCCTTTCCTTTGAGAAGCCCTATTCCCTTTCTCTCTTACTCTACCCATTCTTCCTTTTCCAATCAGCTCTCTCACCCCTGAAGCTGATCCTGACAACTGTCATCAGATAACTGGCTGGACAAGTGTGGAACAGGTGCCATCCTTGGTCAAGGTTACAATTAGTCTCACACATATGGACTTTCATTAAGCATGCTTTATCCTTTGTCTTAGATCTCTCAATTATATTATTGTCTACTATTTCCTTTCTTGTAATTGCTGTGCTAAATAAAGGAGATGTGAAAAAGCCAGTATCCAAATAATTTCATATGTTACAAATAATTAGATTTTATTGAAAGTTGTTGGTATTTTTGATGATCTAACTTCATTGTCAAAAAGGCTTTTAAAAAATTGTCTAAATCCAAGAGATCTTTAAAATATTGTTTTATATATTTCTATACTTCTTTATGCATGAAATATCTCTAGAAGGATTCACAAAACTTGGTAATAGTAACCCTCCCAAGGGAGAAACTGGGTTGTTGAGTTGCTTACTTTGAATTATATGGATTTTTGTACCTTATGAATGTTGTACCATGTGCATACATTGCCTACTTTTAAAATTAACTTTTTAAAGTGTGTCTTGTCTATGTTGTCCTAACCTGTGGTTCCTTTACAAGGCTAGGGCCAGATGTGGTCCAATTCCAGCTGCACTATTTACCTGGAATCCAGTGTGAAGACGCCCCTGAAGTTGTGCTATGGGCAATACTGTGAAGATCGAGTGTAGATGTTAAGAAACAATTAGTGCATTTTTTTTTTAATATCAGTGACTAAACTTGGTAATTCTGTTTGCTTATTGACTAAATGCAAAATAAGAAGATATGAGAGGGAGGGAAATGCTAGGGGCCTCTGAGGATGTGGTAATGTGAGATGGCTGAAAGCTCTAGGTCTGGCATTTTACATACCACGTGTATATCCTTAAGCAGGTGACTTTGCCATCACACATCTTGGATTCCTTATAAGCAAGTTGGGAAATGTAATAGAATTTATCTTTGGGGGTTATTGGAAAGATGAGACAAGTTAGACTCAGCAGACTCAGTGCGATTCCTGGCACGTGGAAGGGGCTCAATGAACAAGAGCTGTCAGGATTTTTTTTTTCTCATCTATTAAATGGGTATGATACCTGCTTTCCTATTTTCTGGGGGTTTTATGAATATCAAATAAGATAATCAGTTATAGTGCTCTGAGGAATGGAGATTTGAGCTATTATCAAGATGTGTTCTGTCATCTATTATTTGGGTAAAACCATCTGTCAATTGTCCACCTTTCTTTGGTACCATTCCACATTCTAGCTACCAGATTCCTTATGGAAAACTCTACTATGGGACATCCTTTTGGACTAGGAGGAAATTAGAAACATGTTCCTTGGTGCTTCACAAAGTTTGCCTCGTTATTTGAAGAGATCGTTACAATCTCTGTAGTCACAGAATCCCAGACTACTTTTTTCTGAGGCACATTCATGTGAGTGTAGTTGTGTAGATATAACTGAGACTTTGTTGATGTGTTAATTATGTGAAGTCATTGTCCATTTCTCTCTAACCTACCTTCCATAGTCTCCAACTCCAAATCTGTGATTGAAAAGCACAAGCATGGGCTAGGGATGGGCATTAATGTGCTCATTCCTTATGGTAAATATTTAACAAAATAGAAAAAATTACCTTCTCGAGCTGACTGCTGAAAAACCCTTTCATAGTCAAGGCGATATCACACCCAGTTAGTTATCCAGTCAGTGAAGCCAGCCATTGATGGGTCACCAAGCAATAATTAGTGTGCCAAAGGGCGTCCAGTCACATAAACATATTTGTTTATTGGCTTAGAGAGTAGATCGTGTTACATTGTGCAGTCAGCATTGAGCAGCCCGTATTGGGATGCTGGAGAGCACAAACAGAGTAGGATGAAATGGTAAGTAATGCATGTTCTGGTAGAGAGCTGATATGTTTTTTAATTAAAATAATTTCTTCTTTCACTTGAGAGAAAAACAAAGATTTTATTTTCTTTCTAATGACAAGACTTCTTAAATAAGCAACAGGAGAGCTATGTTTCTTGCGCTTCATATGAAAGCTTTGTCAAAACTTTAGGTTTACCTTTTAAAATATGTGGTAAATAATGCAGGGGAACATTTGCTCTGTGATTTAACTTGAATTTTAGGCAAAAAGAAGTGAGGGAACTTCGAATTGCATTTCTTTTCTAATTATGAAAAGTTTACTGAAGAAAGGAGTTGTTTTTTCCTTCTGTTTCCGAGATTCTGAAGGTAGTAGGTGAAAAGTTGCTTTGGGAGTTAAATGAAGTGAAATATTAAAAGGCTTTACTGTTTGTCGTTACTTTGGGTCATTTTAACAACATATGTGGTTTTAAATATCAGAGTAATTTATATTTCAAAGATGAATCTACCCTTTGTCTCATTCGAGTGTGCTTTAAAATGTCTGTGGCAAAAATTTTTTGCAAATTACAAGCTATATTGTACTAGCATACTCTTTAGCCTTGACTAAACCTGACGCTGCTATTTCAAATTGGGGTTTCATTCATTTTAATATAATTGCACAAACAATTTAGTTTTAGCTCATGGTTCTCATGTGAGAGAGAATGACCATCATTTTCCAAGGTAAACTATAAGACAGATGGGCTCCTAGCAGGGCAGGACGTTGACATCAGTATTGAGAGTGCAGAAGCAGTGGTTTTCTTTTGTGAGACATGCAGAGCACATTACTCTTACAGAATGAAAGCTGAATCTGTAGCTGCATTTGATTTTCACTTTGACTGAGTGCTGGAGACCCAAGGCTGTCCTTGGGCATTGGGTTTTTCACTTATGATGGCATACGTAAGAGAAGTGAGTGATTTTCCATGGGCAGCATCCAGAGGATGGGCTGGGTCATTGCTTTGTCTTTCCCGAAAAGAACCTACACTGGAGATGATTTTGTGGCTACTGGTGCAGTTAACTCACAGCTTCTGAAGAGAGAGCACATCTTCAGTTACCATAGCTCATGACCTCCTCTCATTGTGAGGATTTACTCATGTCTCTTTAAGTAAGTGCTTTCTCAATTTTTCTTAAATTTTTTATTTTTTCTTTATACAACACTGTGATTTAATGTGTAATATTTTATTCCATATATACTCTGAAAAGGTAAAGCAGGTTGAATGATACTTTCTTTTCTATGAAGTTGTCTAATGGTTTTCTGTTTTGAAGGATGAGTAGTTAAGGCATCCAGACAAAATAAATAATAAATGAAGAACTTATAACAGAAATTGTATGTAGTTGCCTAAGGTCTTACAGGCACTACAATTTATTAGTCCATCTTTTAGAAAGTGTTTTAGTTGTCCAGCCCCTCTTCAGAGAGCTAGGCACTTAAATTGAATAAACTCGATTAGCTCGACACACAGATCAGGCAGGTATGCCATTTGTCTTCTCAGTGTCTGAAGCTGTAGTTTTCTCTCCATATGAGTAGTGTGTAACATCAACTTGTTTTAGTACCATTTGTGACATTTATTTTTATTTTCTCTGAAGCTTGTGTGTAAATTCGGAATTAGCATTTCAACAGGAAAATCATGAGACCTAAGTAAATTTGATTAAATGATATAGATGTGCTTTGCACACACAGAAAGACAGTCTGCTTTATATTTTGGTTAGAAGTGGTTGGGCGAACTTCTGTAACTGCCTGTCAATGTTTAATGGACATGATTGTTTATATGTTATGATCTGGAAAGACAGATTTTCTACATCTTAAATGAAACCACATAGTTATGGATGTTTCATCCACAACATAGTATTTATATATGTAGAGTGTCTACGTTTAGCATATTATGTTCTTTCTTTGTATTTGTTTAGCAAGAAGTGTCCAACTGCAATTGTAATCAGGTTCAAATTAGAATTCAATTGCTAGCAAAACACACGTTATCCGCATTGTTTCATTTTCTTTTTATACATTTTAAGCTCTATTCCACACACAGACATGACATGACAACTAATTTGACCATATTGACAAGAGTTTGGTTTTTAAGCCAAGTAGTGTAAATATAAATATAGCCTTAGGTAGACTGTGGTCAGACTGTCTATCTGAATACAACCTCATCTTCAAAGATCTGAAGCCTGTTTCTTTCCCCATTCCTCTCTTAATTTTTTGTCTACAAATATCTATTTACTTCCTGTCATGTGCCAGGCACTGTGATGGGCTCTGGGGGTGCAGTGGGGAACAGGAAAGATAAAGGAGATTTTCAGTTTAGTGGAAAAGATGGACATTATAAAAATACACAATTATACAAATAATAAATATCACACAAATAATTCAGTAATTAAGCTGTGGGAGCTACCCTAGTTTGTAATAATAACATCTCTACTACCTTCTCAAGAGAGTCATTGGTCACCCCCACCTCCTTCATTTATTGAGAAGATATGATCAAACCTATCATTCCAGGTAGGAGTCTGCTGTGGGAGAGAGGTCTAAATTCTGTGTTTGTACTCATGCTGTCCTGTGTACAGTGAACACTTTCTTGTATGAGGCACACTATATTAGGTGATGGGAGAGGGATACAAAGATGGGAGAGGGACAACCTTTGCCCAGAGGAGTAGAGGAGAGGGCATGCATACAAAAAAATGTCTACTTATCTCTGTATCTATCTCTATAATATACGTGATGATTAAAACAAGGAATTTCAGGAATTTTTAGGAGGTGAAATGACTTCTAGTTTGGGTGATCAGCTAATATTTCAATTTTAACTGATCTATAAAGAAATAAATTGGACTTTGATAAGGAAGTATGGTGGAGAGGGTGTTCCGGGAAAAAGGAATAGAATAAACAAAGGCAAGAAGGTAGGAAAATTCAAGGCGTATTGAAGGATTGACTCAAGGAAGAAAAGCAGAAACAGACCATCAAACAAAATAATAGTTATAAGGAAATAGGAGGAGATAAGGTTGGTAGGATAAATTGAGGCCAGATCATTGAGAATTGTGTGTGTGTGTGTGTGAGAGGAAGACTAGCCCTGAGCTGACATCCCTTGCCAATCCTCCTCCTTTTGCTGAGGAAGATTGGCCCTGGGCTAACATCCATGCCCATCTTCCTCTACTTTATATGTGGGTTGCCACCACAGCATGGCTTGACAAGTGGTGCCTCGGTCCAGGCCCAGGATCCGAACCTGTGAACCCTGGGCCATCAAAACAAAGCACGCGAACTTAACTGCTATGCCACTGGGCTGGCCCAAGGATTATTTTTTTATTACCGCTTTAAGCATATATTGAGAAAGACCCTTTAGGAAAAATTAATCGGCACCATTCAGGATGCCCTCCTGAATGGTGCCGATTCAACTGCGCCCAACTGCGGTGAGGAACGCCTGGAACTCAGAACCCAGGCTTATCTGTTACTGTAGTCTAGGTGAGAGATGGGGAAGGCTGGAATTGTCAGTGGTTCAGCTGTTATATCAGTGTTTGGGATTTGAAGTGAATTTGCAACAGTGCCCTGAACTTTCCCAGAGATGATCTCTAGAATTAAAAAGCCATTAGGCCTCCCTTCTAAAGTCACACTTTCTAACTGATTTATAAGCCAAGTTTTCCTGATCTATTAGGAATGACATGGTAGATTCTGATATAAATGCAGATATTTCAAAGGGAAAAACCGTAAGGATGGCAAAGTAGACAGATTTTGCTCGACATCACTACAAATATTTCTGACCTGATTTTAGTCGGTCTATGAATAAATGATTATTCCAGTCTTGAGAGTTAAATATTTAAAAGTTCGCTCCCTTTTAGAGTTCATGTATAATACAGGACTGATTTTCTGTGCTGCAGACTTCCGCTCTTCATTTCCTTCTTTTTAATACACTATAATTCTTATTCTATCCTTTTTCAGTTCCCTGCATGAAAATTATTTAAACGTTGCACACAAATCTCTTGTGAAAGAAGAAAAGGAAATTCAGTTTGTGGGTCTCAGCGGGAGTTAAGCTAACGCAGCTTAAAATAATGCCGAAAAAGAAGTGCTTATCTGCAGGCAGAGCGCCCCTGATTCTCTTCCTGTGCCAGATGATTAGTGCACTGGAAGTACCTCTTGATCGTAAGTATCAATGTTTTAAAGCTGTTAGGCCCCGGAGTCAAAACCTTCCCGGCATTTACCTTCACTCTGAGCTGTATGAGTGGAGAAGATGTCTGTGTGATACTTTAAAGCTAATCAAAATTAATTTGGCTGTTACCTTGAGCACCTGGTGTTTATAAAGAATCACACCATAGAAATGGTCATGAAACGGTCAGACTCACTGTCCTCTCTTTATCATTATCCTTCGTCCCCCTCAGGTGCCTTTTGTGTACCATGGTGGGGCTGCCCTGAGGAGGAGTGCATTGTGGGCTGCTCTGATCCTCCCAACAGGCGACTCTTTGGAGAAGCAGTGCTGCAAGAAAACTGTATGAATCACTTTAAAGTGATCATGGAGACCTCCCCACTTCTCCATCCTCTCCCTTCAGATGCTGAGTGCTCTGGAAGAGATTAGGGGTGGTCTCTTGGCCAACCCCATGCCCCTCTGTATCCCCAAACTACCATTTCTCTTGATTCAGACAAGCCAAAATTCACTTTCAAATTTTGAATCTTAGCTATGAGACTAGATCTAGGAAATGTATCATATCTAAAGCCTAGTGAAAGGTCTTTTTTGGTTTAGAAAACATGATCAAAGATCAAGATGTAAATTTAGAGAATAAAACAAGTCATCAGCAAACACTATTTAAAATGGAGCAAGTAATAGCTACTGTATTAACCCACCCTTTTCCTAGTAGCGAAGTATGTGCTGCACTCTCCCTGGTCTGGGTGGTCTGTTTGTGAAAAATAAAGATGCTACGTTCCAAGTGGTTACTTTTCCTGCAATGGAAAGCAGAATTTCAAATTTGGACAATTACTGTACTTCAGAATTGATTTTCCTTTATCCCTAATCTACATGACCTCTTTAAATCCATTAGCTTCCTGAGTAGAACATCTGTTTGGCAAACTTTCCAAGGTGTAAGGAAGATAGTACTGTCCTGGGGCTATTCAATTGTTGGGTTGTCATTTTTTGCCAGAGAGGTTACAACTGCTGGTGGGAAGACATTAGAAGAGATGTGGTTTACCCCACACTTTGTTGACTTCCTTTGCTGTGCGTCTATAGTCTAAAGTATCATAAAATGCAATGTTTTACTTATTTTCAAAAAATATTAATTCGATGATCTTAATTTCAGTTTTCAAAATATATATATATATATTTGGATGGTTCAGGCCGTTGGAGTTGGAATGCCTAAATAAGCATGTACCCTAACAGATATATAGGAAAGAAAGAAAAGCACTTAAGAGAAATGCTTTTGTTCTCTCTTGTGTTAAATATATTCCCCCTTAATCTGACTGCTCAATCTGACAATCAGAGGGAAGCAGTCACCTACGGCTAATTCAGTTATCGCTGCTAATGGAGAAGATGCAGAACCATGATGAAAAGAAAGTCATGGACAACCCAGGTGCTCCTGCATCAACCTTTGCAAGTAGTAATGACAGACAGCACTGCAGAATCACTTGAATTATATGCTAATGTCATTTCTCCCCCGCCTCTATTCCTTCCACCCCTTCTACATGAGCTGCTTCTTGGTGTGGTACTAGCAACCCCCCCAGGTGATTGAGAAATTCTAAAGCAGAAATATACTAACAGTCTGAAAAGTTCAATTACTGACTTGGGGATTAGCCATAGAAATATAAAAACCTAAAATCAGTGTTAGATTTGACTTGGATGGAGCACTGTCATAATAGTAACGTCCCATTGTTAGGTATTATTACCATGTGCATAGTGATGTCTGGGATAATAGGATCAGACACTACACAGTATGTGACAACTCAGATTAATTGTAGATTTCAGCTGTTTTTCAAATTGAGCATAATTACTTGTCCAGCACAACATGTATGGAATGGAATTAGCCATTCCTGTTCCTGGAAGAATCATTTTTTGCCTACAGCATTCCCTTTGTTCTTCCATATGTTTCTGTGAGATAGATGCTGCAGGAATAAACAAAGCCATTAATGGGAGTTTCTTTCTCTCACTACTTCAGCCTTTGCTGTACTGGTTTTTTTAGGTCAAATCAAATAGACAAGATGCCCCTTGTATCTTCAGGGTTCTAACGTTCTTATTACTAACATCTGGTTTTCTTTAATCCTGTTTGCCCACTCACCTGCTGAAATTGATGGGGAAAAAGCAAAACTTCTTGAAGATTGTAAGTGTCTTTCTGTAATTACCAGGCAGTGTGAAAATTTGACCATGTCTTTGTTTTTGAATTAATACCGTGAATTAAATGCACAATTTTGTGTTTTGTGCCTAACGTCTTTTTACGCATGTATCTTTGCCATGGCTAAGCATTGCATTTAAATACCAAGAAGCGAGTTTAATATATTCCCTGCATGAATTCTGAAGACTCAGGTATTAATACTCTTTTTCATTTATGAATATTCTGCTCTACTAACTTCTGAGCTTCATTCACATCTGATGTAACTCAATGAGAAAATTCACAAAATTTGAAGAGAATGACAGTCTGGTTCTAAATGCTTGCCAGAATAAAGACATGTCTTTTGGTATCTTTTAGAAGGTGGGTGCATGCAGATGCTTCACCCGAGTCAGCAGCTGTGTGCCCTCTTATACTTCTTCAGACTGCAGGACTATGTAGACTAGTGTTTCTAGGCGTCATCAGTATAATGACCCTGCGAATTTGAATGTTGTTTTGAAGTGTGCTAAAGACAAATAAGAAGCCCCCACTCACATCATGTCAGAGTGGCTTGCTCTAAGTAAAAATTCTGCTGCCTCTGAGAGTTGGGCAGCATCTATCATCTACCTAAAAATGTTTTTAGGCATCTGAAAAATCCTTTGATATTGGATTAACCAAGAAAATTACATAAAATCACCTTTTTCCCTTATTACTTCAAAGCATTTGTTTGTTGCCAGGTGTCCTAAGCACTGTTCAAAGATGTACAGCTAGACACTAAACTCCTGGCAGTTAGGAGTGGCGTCTCAGCCAGCTCTGTTGCAGGCACATGAATAGAAGTTCTGGGTCTGAAACAACCAGACTTGCACCTCTGTCACTCGCAGAAAAGCACAAGGAAGGAGGAGGTCGATACTACTTTTAAAACCCATTTTCCCTCTAGGGCTTATAGAAGTTAAGAAACTTGCTTGAAGTCTCACAGCAGATAAGACACAAACAAACTAGCTCTTATCTACCAGACCAAACTGCTCACCAGGACTGGGAACTGATGGGGCTGGAAGAATGAGGGTTCCATGTATAGTGGTAGAGGCTGGGAAGAGCAGCTGGCTTAGCAAGAGGATAAGGAGGGGGATGAATCTTGCCAAGGGAGGGGAAATTGATACTGTCCAGTGTCCTGTATTTAATAGATGCACAATAAATGATGACAATGATGAGTTTAGCTTTTGATCTATATTTTAGGTGTTATTTGGATATTTAGTAAAAGATGTCTGGTGGACAGCAACAAGACTGGAGACAAAGCAAGAGAACAGAACCATGTAGGCAGGTTTATAAGACATTGGACATGGAAGTGACAAATCTAACCCTGGCAACAATTAACTGCAGTAAAGAAAGACAAGAGCAGAGGGCAATTATTAAGTTTTGGGAAATGCTTGGTTGGCAGGTGGAAGAGTTTTCACAAAGGAAGCACAGAGCATGGGAGGGAGGAAAGGGCAGATCCAGAATATGAAAAACTTAAATGATCCAGATAAGTCTTTGTTCTGAGGACTGTCCTATACATCGTAAGATGTTTAGCAGCATCCCTGGCCTCTACCCACCAGCTGCCAGTACCACCCCCTGCCCCAGTGGTGACAACAAGAATTATCTCCAGATGTGGCAAATGTCCCCCGAGAGATGAGGGCAGATTGCCCCGGTTGAGAACCATGGTCTGTGTAAACAGCTCTCCCTGGAGCTGTGCAAGGCAGTGGCTTCTACCAGGAGAATTTGATTCTCTTCTCTGCTTTGTGCCTTCCTAGTCAAGCCGTTTTGCTGCCTGAGCAACAGAAGAAGTTGAAATAGATTGTGTCTCCAGTCCCTTCCTGTTCTAACATTCTGTGATTCTGATTTCACCAGAAGAAAGACAGGGTCATCTTAGATTAGAGCATTGGACGCTAGATTTTGGACATTAGATTAGATGCCAGCTTTCTTCAGATTAGATTATTCTGGGTCAGAACGGTCTCCCCCTATGATTTGGTAATAAATGATCAGATAACAGTTTGCAGAGTGAAATGGAAATATTGTCTTCTATCACAGAGAACTTCACAATTCCACTTATCTTCTAAATAACACTGTTTTATCTTTTTTCCTAGTAGCCACCTACCTCCTGGCTCTAATAAGACATGTCAAGTTTCTATTTTAACGATCTTTTTAACATTAACATCTCAAATTTATTTGTTCCCAAGATATGTTAATTTACATTAGCACACTAATGAACTTTAAGTCAGTTACTCTTTCCTAAGAAATGCAGATTTACTTCATAACTTAAATTTCATTGAAAGGCATTGTTTGAACCATAGGAATAAGAGGAGTTTCTCATTGTTACATCAGAAAAGAAATGGTCTTAATTTTAAACTTGCATTGGTAATTATTTTCCCAAACTTATAGTGAGGGAAAATGGGCTTTGTGAGTGCATATAAAATTACCAAAAGGAAGTTATGCCTTGTCTTCAAAGTTTTAGGAGACTTAGTTAAAAATCTACTGAGGTGTGTGCTGCCACAGTAGAAATTACTGAAAAATTTTGGAGCATATTTAGTCTAGGGTAAATGATTTTAATATAGAAAAAAATGATTGCTATTAGGATATTAAATGATTTATTTCTTTACGTTGTTCTTCTTTCTACAATTAAGTGGTACAACCTCCAACCATTACTCAACAGTCTCCAAAAGATTACATTATTGACCCTCGGGAGAATATTGTAATCCAGTGTGAGGCCAAAGGGAAACCTCCTCCCAGGTGGGTGTGCTTTCTGCTTTATTGTAGGACTGAAAATAAGCATTGATACTAATACTGACGTTAATTTCAGATCCTGCATATCTCTAAAGTATCATTTGTGGGTTCATTGTTTTGTCTTTCTGCTTAATTGAAGTCAGTTTGTTCTTAAAAACCCAGATGATTAAATTTCCATACTCACACCCTTCTGCGAAATGCTCAAAAATTGTGGGGAGATGTGGAAAGAATCCTCTAATGGCTCTAATGGCCTTATGACATGGGCAAATCCCTTTTCTCTGGGCCTCAGTTTCTTTACCTGTAAAATAAAGAAGTTGAATTTGATGACTTCTAAGATCTCTCCTAGCTCTATAGAGGTCTATAAAATTGTCCTAGGTGGTTTTCCAAGCTGGGCAGGGCTCAGTACTCATGATTGTCCTCCTGGATCTTGGCGTGAGCACTGCATAGCATTTTAGAGTTGGGAGAGACATCAGAGACTATCCGGTCCAACCAATATATTTTATAGATGGGAATCTGATGCCCAATAATGCTAGGTAACATATCCAAGTTTCCACAGCTAATTAGCGGATGATCTGTAACGTGTCCAATAATATATGGGAGTTGTGGAGAGTGGGATTATTATTATTAGAGTATAATGTGGATTTTTCAGTAATAAAGAAGTGAAAGTTTCTAAATATTTTACTTCTGAGTTTACCTATTACCAGTCTTAACACACTGTCACAGACTGGCACCTGAGAAAAAATTAACTGGTGCTAAATACTTAAATATATCAAAAACTTCCATCAAAGGTTTGCTTCAAAACAATATATTCTACCGGACAATTAGAAACCCTCTAGCACTCAAGCCTTAATGTGATATCATTTGATGGGGTTCCCCTTCAGTTTCACATCTACTTACTACCTCCTGTAACTCTCTATAAGGCAGCATTTCTCCCCCTCAGCACTATTGATATTTTGGGCCAGATAATTTTTTGTTGTGGGGATGGGGGATGTCCTGTGCATTGTAGGATATTTAGCAGCATCCCTAGCCTCTACCTACTATATGCCAGTAGCACCCACTACCACCACCTCCTGCCCTAGCAGCTGTGACACCACTGCTATAAATAGGATAAGCAGTGGGAAGGGAAATCCAGGTGAGCCTGGAAATCAGAGTGAAGCTTAGAGATTCGTGCCTTTATATAGAGCATGGCCATTATTGATTTGTGACTAAAGCATTTAATTACATAAGCACTGTGACTTTTATATAAAGCTATCTTTTATATAAATATAACTAAGAAAGAAGAATTTCGGTTGACAGTTTTTTTTTTTTTTTTTTGTGAGGAAGACCAGCCCTGAGCTAACATCCACTGCCAATCCTCCTTTTTTTTGCTGAGGAAGACTGGCCCTGGGCTAACATCGTGCCCATCTTCCTCTCCTTTATATGGGACGCCGCCACGGCATGGCTGCCGAGCAGTGCGTCGGCGGGCGCCCGGGATCCGAACCCGCGAACCCCGGGCTGCCAAGCACGAACTTAACCGCTGCGCCACCGGGAGACCCCTCGGTTGACAGTTTGAAATACTCCCTAAGGAATTTAAAAAATCATCTCTAGAATTAAAAATTCTCAAAATATATTTTATATAGAATTACCACTTTTAATAACCAACATTTAAAACACCCACTGAATTTATATTTTTTCCCTTCCTCCCAATGTACACTTTGCATTTTGGTAACTTGAAACTGATCTGATCACTTTTCAACACACACAATATATTAGTACTCGTGAAGGCCTTTCTTGTCACATTTCAGCCCAGAGCAAATTTTTATAGACAGGTTATCAATTCTATGAACAATGGAGTTTACAGTAAAAATGCTAATAAAGCTCTAAGAGACTGTGCCTCGGAGACCTGCTTCCTGTATTTTCTTTGAAAAATGACAGGCAATTTGTGTGCATGATTTCTTTATTGAGTCAGATTTTGGCTAGTTCTAATGAAGACATGTACCTTAAAATGTATGGCCAGCACTTTTTTCTAAGTCATGATTCAATGAAACAGTTTAGGTCTGGAGCCTATTGCTTCTTTACGGAATACTAAAATCTAATAATTATTTCTAGAAGCCCATAAAACTGCAAGGAACTTGTTAAAGAGTAAGTAATCCTGTTTTTCTGAACCGTTAACAAGCTCAATCCTGTATGTGTTCGGCAGCTTCTCCTGGACCCGAAATGGGACTCATTTTGACATAGATAAAGACCCTCTTGTCACCATGAAGCCTGGCTCAGGAACCCTCATCATCAACATCATGAGTGAAGGAAAAGCAGAGACCTATGAGGGAGTCTATCAGTGTACAGCCAGGAATGAACGCGGAGCTGCGATTTCTAACAACATCGTCGTTCGTCCATCCAGTAAGTGGGACCTGTCCATCAAACAGGACCCATTTTAAAATACAGCTCCAAGACTGAACATCTGTTACATCATCCAGATACTATTACAAGGAAGCAATGGCATTGATTCCAATACTCTGACTTTGTTTTGCATAAAAATTATTGCTCCTTCCACTTTACCCTAAGTTCCTCAGCCTAATGTTTCGCCAACCCAATCCATCTTTTATACAAGGCCAGAATAAAACACTAGGAGTAAGAAAAGTGTTTCCTCCCTTAATTGATCTAATTAGTAATTTCTCATGTTATCTTATGTAAGAGCAAACTTCCTACAGCCAGATGGAAATAAATTCAGCATGAAATGGGTAATTGAGGTCTAAGTGTTATTTCTTGAAACATTTTTGTTTCAAAAATTCACTGGAAATAGAATGGCCTCACTACCCTGATGTTATTGTGGCTCTTTTTGCAGTGGTCAGTACCCAAGAGCAGGTGTTGAAAGAACAGTGACCATTTGCAGTTCTGGTCATTTTAAAAACTTTTTTTATTATATGTGTAACATATGTTCAGTATAGAAGAAAACTAATTACAAATAAAACAAAAAAGAAGTTACAAATTCTTCATGAATCTTTCCTCTCAAGGAAATAATTACTGCTCTTTCCATTTTTTCTAGGCAGATATGTATGTATGTGTTTAAAACGAGCCCATTCTGAAGTACTATTTGTAACCTTTTCTGACTTAGGTACTTGTCATGTATATTCTCATATCAATCTTAAAATAAGTATACTTATAATGCTGTATGATATTCAAAGGTGTGGCTGTACATTACTTATTTAACAAATCTTTTGATACTTAAGTGTTTTCCATTCTTTTGAGAACATGCTTTTAGCAAACTTATGTATCTTAACAATTTATTTAATATAAATTCTTAGACATGGAATCACTGACTCAGAATTTATACTATTAATGGCAATGAATAAAAACTGTCATTTTTTTTTTTTTTTTACTTTTGACGCTGTGTTTAAAAGTTCTTCTTGTTATCTTAATGCACGTAAATTCTGAGTCACTATTTCCCCAAAGGTTTCATTTGTCTTTCTTTCTAGTGCTTTTTAAAATTTTTCAATGCAGAAATATCTTAGAAGTTAATATTTTATTTCATAGGGTCTCCATTGTGGACCAAAGAAAAACTTGAACCAATAACACTTCGAAATGGCCAGTCTTTGGTACTTCCCTGCAGACCTCCAATTGGATTACCACCACCTATAATATTCTGGATGGATAATTGTAAGTTTTAAAAATATGAACTTTCTTTCCTCAAGGGTCTTATGATTATTTGCTGTCACAATATATTATTACCTCTTGTGATTCATAAAATGTTTATAGAATGATTTAGAGATGCTCAGGAAAATAAATGCTCATTGGAATAAACAGCATGTCATTGCATTCACTCACTTGATTTTATTAAGCACCTACTATGTACCAGACACCTCTCTGAATAAACTGAATAAATGTCCTGATTTCCCTGGGCTTATATTCAATCCAGTAGAAATAGTTGGGGATGGAGAAGGAAGCAGACAATAAATGCATTTAAAACATATGTGTCAGTTGGCAAAAGGGCTATGAAGAAAAATAAGCAGACTTTTGAGCAGAGACTTAAAGGAATGAGAGAGCAAAGCAGGCCCCTAAGTATCTGAGTGGAAAGGGAAGACTGGTGTTGGCATCTAAGGCAGGAGCATCCTTGGTGTCTGTCAAAAGCAGCGGGGAGGCTGGTGTGGCCACACTGAGTGAACCAGGGGGAGAGTGATGGAGAAGGTCAGAAAGGTCCAGGGGCTCAATGCAAAGGGCTTTGGCTTTTGCTCTGAATGAAGTAGGGAGACACTGAAGGAGTGACTCTACCTGAAACAAAACAAATAGCAGTAGCATCCCTTCAGTTCATGTGTGGAGAACAGAGAGGACCAGAGGGAGAGTGGGGAGAGCCCTCGGGAGGGCACTGCTGTCATCCAGGTGAGAGTTGATGGGGGACTTGGACTCAGGTGGTGTCAGTGAGTGGGTGAGAAATGGTCAGATTCTACATATATTTTGAAGGTGGATCCTCCAGGATTTATTGGGGTTGAGTTGGGAGCATGAGAGAGAGCAATCAAAGATAACTACAAAGTTAAGACTAAACAACTGGTAAAACAGAATTGCCATTTCCTGAAACGGAAGCCCATCGAGGGGAGGAAATCAAGCTGTTTTGGATGTGCTATATTTTTTCATTCAGTTTTTGGCTTTCTATCCCCAACAACAGCCAATATTTATTGGGCATTTGCTAAGCACCAGTCCCTTTGCTAAGGACTTTACATGGGTTATCTTATCACTTTTTTTTACAACAACCTTATGAGGCATGTCTGATTATTCTTTCCACTTCTTAGATGAGGAAACTGAGGCACAGAGAAATGAAGTCACCCATTAGGCAATTTAACATTTGTCCAACCTGTCCTATCCTTGAGGGAATTGTTTGTTGCTCTGCCTCTCCCACCTTCCAAAATCTCTGTGCTGATAGGTTAGCATGTTACCGTAGAGGTAGCACATGTTCTGCTTAGAAAGTAAGGAACCAGGGTTTTGGATGGGAGATGTGTAAGACATCCATGTGGAGATGCCCAGCAGGAGGAGTCAGAGCTACACGGGACAGAAAATAATTCAGGGCTGTAGTCAGCAACGTAAGACTCTTAGTGCACAGGCGTTCCTTAGAGCCAGGGGCTGAATGAGAGAACTGAAGGGGGAAGTGCAGGTGGTAAAAAACCAAGCCTGGGTGACTGAGACAAGGAACCCTCCAGGAGCCAAGAACTTAGGGAGAAACTAGCAAAGCAGATGAGAAGGAGTAATCACTGAGGTAAGAAGGGAACAAAGAGAGTTGTGTCCCTGGGACAAAGTGAAGAAAGAGTTTCAAGAAGACAGAACAATCAACTGTTTCAGATGCTTCTGATAGATTAGGTAACTTCTGATCTAACTGAGAAATGACTATTGAATTTGGCAACATGGAGGTCACTGCTGACGTTGACAAGAGTCATTTAGGTGGAATGGGGGAAATGAATACAAAATATTTGCAGGGAATATATTCTATTCTCAGTGACATGATTTCCTCTGAAATCACGAGCTGTACACATTGCTAAAGATAACATTTAACTCTAACATTTAATTTCCTTTTTTGACTCTTCTTGTGTGAAAGTACTTAAGAGAAAATATCACAAAGAAATGGAAAATAAATATATAAATGAATAAACGAGCAAACATTTTTCATATTATTTCATAACAGCTTTTACAGATTTTGAAAGAATAAGTAACAAATCAAATGTAAATAAGTGTGTATGGCATCGAGAATAACAGTATCCAAATGTCACTGCCAACATGAGGCCCAGTATTTGGTCCTTGGTTCTTATTCAGAAATGATGACCTTTCCACCTAATAAAGAGACGTACACATGTAAAGTCTCAGAATCATCTGAATATCTAACTGATTTTTTTTCCATATTGCATTGCTGGCTATGTCATTTACATACATTTTAGGCTATTGGCAAAGCATCTGGACCTTTCAAATGAAATTGCATCAGGAATATGAGAAAAAAATTCAGATCCGTATAGCATTCTTCTTGCAAGATGACATTATCAACTTATTCCTATATGCATACAATTTTTTTTCAAATGTAATGCAGAGGAACTCAATGGGCAAAGCTCTACCATCTTCATAAAGTCCCATTCCCTTTAATTTGATCTACCAACATCCATCAGTAATAAAATACAGCATGAGAAATGGAAGAGAATAAATGTATGCTTATCTTTAACTCTTTGTATTCATGAAATAAATGTATATTTTTTTCTGAGTTACTTTTAAAACAACCGTTTAGCTAGGGATTAATGGATTAAAACCACAAATTTATAACTGCCACCCAAACATCTCTCTTGACCAAGAACTTGGTTAACGTGGCTAACTAGCATTCCTTCAAGCTCTGGCTCACATTTCCCTGCCTTTTCCTGCCCAAGGGAGCTGCAGGCTTTTAACGATTATCTGACATTTCGTGAAATGTTAGATAGGGCACCCACTGCATGAGGAGCAACGGCTTGACTCAGACTAGAGAAATCCTCTGGGAGACAACAGCCAGCCCCAGGCAACTGGGATGTGCGATTTTTCCTAGTTCTCCCCCTTCGGAGCTGAAGAACTCTCACAGCAGAGGCTCCGTGGACTGAGTCCGAAGCTTCCTGATGCATGTGAGCCAGCCAAGTATAAATCCACGCATACATCAGTGGTGCAACTCCCCCAGTCCTTCATCTGCTTAGAAAATCCTCCCCTCCCTGCCTGAGGCTAGACAGTTACTTAACTAGACTAAAGGGGAAGTAAATAGTCAAACTGAAGTCAGAGTGCTGGCAGTTCTTCATTTAATTCCGGAGCCCCTGTTAAGGGCCAGGTGTGGTTTCAGTGCTACAACAGTAGACAAAGCAGATGATGGTGTTTGTCTTATATTCTAGTGCGGGGAGATGGGCAATAAGCCATACATATGACGAGGGAAATATGTTCTATGTTAGAAGATGGTAAGTAATTCAGAAAAGAAAAAGTAGAGATGAGGGAGCTTGGGTGTGGGGGCCTCTGAGGGGCATGCCTGCTGTGTTAAATAGTGTCATCATTGCACCCTATTGTTAATTGCCTGTTTGCTGCCTGATTCTTCGGTTAGATCACGGTTTCAGACAGGACAGGGACACTGGCATGCCCGAAACCTTGCACAGGGCCTCACTCACAGTTAGATGCTCTCACAGTATTTCGTGTCTGACACGTGTATGTAGATGCAACCCAAGTTAACATCCTTATGAGCTTCCTGAATGCATTTTCTAGGATATCTTAGAAAATACACACATATGTGTGTATATGTGTTTAACAAGTAGAGACTGATTTAAATACTAGAAAAAGTCACGCAAACTCTTTCTGTAAAACATTTTTTAATTTACACTTGCTTAATAAAACACTTCACTGTACAACTCTGATCTCATCTCTGCCCCCACTTCAGAGAAATCAGGGTCAAGCAGGTACAATTGGAGTTTTATGTGCCATTTTTTTTTTTACAGTTATTTGCTTTTACTCAAAGAGATTTATAGAGAAAAAAATATTCAAGTGAAATTCACAGAACTATTTGTAGATACTTTTGTCTTGCTAATTTGGCAAGTGGCTACTTTATGATGGAAAGATCTGGTTATCTCTCTGCCTTTCTCCAGCCTTTCAAAGACTTCCACAAAGTGAGAGGGTTTCCCAGGGTCTGAATGGAGACCTTTATTTTTCCAATGTTCTCCCAGAGGATACCCGTGAAGACTATATCTGTTATGCCAGATTTAATCACACTCAAACCATACAGCAGAAGCAACCTATCTCTGTGAAGGTGATTTCAGGTAAGAGTTCAGCTTCCTGAATCTTTCTTTCAATGATGTTTACAAATGTGCACAAAATACATTAACTGTTAAATACTACTGACTTAGAAGTAAACAGGTTCATTGATCAGGAAACTACCTGTGAGTAGTCACTAAAGTGTTAGCATATGTATTTATAAAAAGCATGCATACCCTAAATATTGTATTTTACATTTTTTGCTGTTATTACCATTACTGTTTCCATGATAACCTCCTGAATCTACTAGGTGTTCTGAGCATGTGTGTATTCTTTATGCTCCACAATGCCTTTAACTGGCAGTCCTGCGGCTTCAGTTATATATTCACGTATTACTGGTTGGGGGTGGCTGAGTGAATTAATGGGCTAGTTGTGAACACTGTAAAGGACTGTTTTTACTTGGTAGGGATGGCATTTGGTCAGCATACCTGCATTCGTTTGCTTTCGTTGCCCAATACTTTTTTTGTTGTTGTTTTTACAATACCTTCTCCCCTCCTTTTATGCATTCTTCATAATATTCTGTTTATTTCAGTGGATGAATTGAATGACACTATAGCTGCTAATTTGAGTGACACTGAGTTTTATGGTGGTGAGTTACGGTGATTGTAACTGATATTCTCTCCTTCATTGTAGAATTTAGTTCACTAACTTCACCTCCATGGCTATTTAACCTTATTTCTTTCTGAAATTCCTGGTTACATGTTTAGTATCACTAGAATAAATGTATGTTTCTTATGAAATTTAGCAATAAGCTTTCAAACATGTCACTAAAACATCTTCCATGTTGTATGTATAATAATGAAAATTATTATAACTGTTTTCATGTAAAGAACCATTTCTCGTGATTTGGAAAAAATCTTTCTTGTCTGTTCAGAATTATATTTTTCATATTTTGTCTTGTTTGTAAACTTTTTTCATGAACTAACCAAGAGTTGGCAGGATGCATTAACCTCTAGAATCCTAACTCATCAAAGTCTTAGTGACCTTTAGCAACTAACATTAGTGGATTTTGATAGTGAATCATCACATTTCCTATCTGTTTTCACGTGATGTTATCAATGTCATATAATTAGCAATAGTATTTCTCTTAGTTTTCTTTAAAACCAAGTCACTATCTTCAGTGGAAGTAATCTTTATAAAAATAGAGCATTTAACTTCATTCTTTTAAGAAGAAATTGATTTCCTTAAGGGAAATGTGGCTCTTGTGTATAGTCTATCAATGAAAATGATGGGTTCTGGATATGAGTTCCTCTTAATTATCTATAAGGCAGAATTTCTGCTGTATTAATTTTTTACCCTTGAGATATGAAGTAAAAAACATTAATATACTATCAATGACCAGAGTAGACATACCACAACTCCTGCCTTACTTTATTTTATTTTATTATACTCCTGAAAAATATGGGCCTCAAAACCATTCTCAAAGTGACTTCAGAGGGGTAAGGTTTCTTCTGCAATCTCTAAGTTCTTTAAAAAAAAAACCTCTAATTTCTCTCAAGTAATACCTTCTCTGGTATTCTTTTTTTTTTTTTTTTTTTGAGAAATGAGAATAATTCATCTATTACCTTTTCATTCAGTTGTTGTGAGCATCAAATAAATAATGCATTAAAGTGTTGAAAACTCTGAAGGGCTGTTCAACCTTAAGATGGTGAGATTTCTACTTTAAGTTTTTCTGAGAGGCCATCAGAAGATAAGGCCACATTTAGGCAGTCTCCATATAAGAAGGTGGCCTGTGTAAATCTGCCTGAGATCTCTGACTTGAGGCCTCTTTGTTTTTCCATTGAGGAAACCAATTTCAATTTATTTAGCTCCACCATTTCTTAATTTATGGCACACAATTTGCAGACCTCTGTCAGTAACTCTCTAGTTTTCTTCTGTTTTCCATAAACCTTGCAGTTTGGGTGTCTTGATATGTTAGACATCCACCACAGATTTATCTCCATGATTAGTCAATGGAATTGACTGTAATGTTGTCCCTAGTGTAAACCAAAATGCCCCTTCCACAGTCATTCCTTTCAGAAAAACCTAACATCTTCCAGAAGATAGACAGTTCATTTTTGCTTTGGCCCAAGCACTAATCTTAAGCGGTAGATGGTTTAATAACATGATTTTCCTGTCTATGTCTGCATTTTGAAAATTTGCCTACCCACTGAAAATTCATAAAAACCTAGCTCAAATTAAGAAATGTACAAAAGGAAAATAGTCCTTACTATTTGTGCTTATGCAATCAAAATTATTTTTATTTCTGGCTAGCTGAGTGAGTGATGGCCATTTGTAAGGCAGAGAGTGTGTATGTGTAGTTTAACAAATTTCACAATCAATGTTAAATGGTTTTGAAAAGGGGTTAGATTTTTAGACAGTGAACTGTGTTTCTAGAAATATATATTGATAACTTTTAATGCATATTGACTTTCTTGTTTGCAGCTAAATCAAGTAGAGAGAGGCCACCAACATTTTTAACTCCAGAAGGCAATGCAAGTAACAAAGAAGAATTAAGAGGAAACGTCCTCTCCCTAGAGTGCATTGCAGAAGGACTGTGAGTCAACACTTTCTCTCTTGATGTACATTTCTTATAAAAACATAGAAGATTGGTAGAGAGGCATTAATATCGTAGAAAGGGTCATTGTCTTATACCAATTCCATCAAGCATCAAGAAAAATTTGATCACTTTTTCCAAAATAGTCCATATGAATCTCATATTGTTAAAATATTTTGTTAATGTAATAGTGTTCCTCTTGAAATAAGTATCAGTAATCACCTTATGCTTGCCATGAGTATAATTAGGGTGTATTATTTTGCTACTGATTTGGAACAAACCAACTCAAAACTTAGTGGCTTAGGGGCCACCTGGTGGCCTAGCAGTTTAGTTCGCGCTTGGCAGCCCGGGGTTCGTGGGTTCAAATCCCGGGTGCCTGCCGACGCACTGCTTGTCAGCCATGCCGTGACAGCGTCCCATATAAAGTAGAGGAAGATGGGCACGGATGTTAGCCCAGGGCCAGTCTTCCTTCGCAAAAAGAAGAGGATTGGCAACAGATGTTAGCTCAGGGCTGGTCTTCCTCACAAAAAAAAAAGAAAAAAAACAACTTAGTGGCTTAAAAACTATAGCTATTTATCATTGACCATTTGTCTACAGGTCTGCAGAGCAGTTGTGCTGTAGCAGACTAGATCCAACTAATTTCAATTGAGCCTGCTTTTGCGTGTGCTAGGTGGCTCAGCTATGGGTTCACAATTCTGAGGATCTGCTGGCTATCAGGGCACCTGAGCTCTTGGCCATGAGTTTCTCACATCCCTCCAGCAGTCTAGCCCTGGCTTATTCTCCTAACAACAGAAGCACACACGGCCTCTTAGGGCCTAGCCTCGGAACTGGCAGTGTCCCTCCACTACTTCCTACTGGCAAGTCACAAGCCCAGCTTCTTTGCAAATATCTCATCCGAAGCCTCAAAACTGATGCCACCCCCAGAACCCATGTGCCCTTGAAAGGAGTCACAGGAAGGCCTTGGCTCAGAGGGACACAGTTGAGGCAAGCTTCTGCGTAGCCCGTCTTGTGCCTGGCACAGAACAAGTGCTATTGAAATGGGCACATTTGCTGAAAACATTGAATGGAATCTCGGAAACATGTTGTGATCACATGTTGTGATCTGTGTTGTCCTTGACCTGGTAACTCAATGGTCTCACATTTCTTCCCAGAGTTTGCCTCCAGGAATAACTTGACTGCAGGAGACACATGGAGGCCTCTGCTGGTCATATCAGGAAATCACACTACACACTACTCAGTTCCTCAAGTAACTGAAAACTAGGAAAACCCCCTTTTAAAGATATGTGAAATATATATTTAAATGAATTAAAAATTAAGTTAAAAAGTTCAATTAAAAAACAAAAACAAAAACCCTTTCAATTTTCATTGTCATTATGTTAAAATGTGGTTTGATCTACCAACTTCCAACCTTTTGGGAGTAGAGGTACCCATTCTCACAATTTAGTGATTTCCCTTCCCACAAATGAAACATTACATAAAAAACTAAAATATGATCGGTGTTTGGAAATTGCATAAAACTTCCGAAAGAATTTTTAAAACCTTAAAATGTTGTAAAACTAAGATTGAAGCTCTGTGACTTACAAACCAATAAGCATAAGACTCATAGAGTCAAAATATTTCTCATTCTTAACAACTTCTCAGTGGGGTAGTAGGCCTCTACAACAATTCATGGCTTAGTTGAACTGTGATCTCGTCCTTCTATCCCCATCACCCTTTCACCTTCAGATCATGTGAGGTGCAGATTAATCTGACTATAAGGAAACATCATAATGTGCTATCAGATTCCACATGTGTGTGGTATCTTCAACTTCTCAAAATGATTTCACATTCTTTACCTTTTTATATTTATAGTATGTTTTATTTTAGAAGTTATTTCATCAAGTATCTATGTTCAATTATTTTTATTCAACCGAACAACCCAAAAGCAATTCTACAAACGTTCAATTAATTCCATTTGCATTTCTAATAACAAATATTGTATCTTCCTAAGGGCATGGACCATTCTTTTTTCTTTTTTATCTTCTCAACACACAACTCAGCACTTGGTCTACAGTTCAGTGCTTAGCAAATCTGTTGAATAGATTTTTATTTTACCCTCATGAAAACCTTCTAAAGTCACTAGATCAAGTCAACATTATTGTCCCCATTAAGGCAACTGAGGTCCAAAGAGGTCAGGGATCCAAGGTCGGAATAATTTAGGGGCAGGGCTGGGACTTTGAAGCAGATCTTTTAACTCTAAGCATGTATTCTGGCTTTCATCTGGCTCTATATTTCATGATTTAATAGGAAACACAGGTGAGAAATGGTGTGAGTAATACATGAGTTTAATCTATTCTCATCCATTGTTTAACTATCACTAATAATGAAATTAAGGAAAGAGTGCTATTCCTCTAATCACTTCATTCACATCGTCAGCTTGTTATAAAGTAGAAATTTTCTTCCATTTGATATGGAATTGTGTATACAAGTTAAAGGGCACAAATATTGTATTATCGCTGTGCATTTTTAAATTTAGCTGATAAAAAATTATAACTTGATATCATTAATTTCATGATAATTCTTTTGATCGACATAGTACCTTCATGTAGAATTTTCCCAGGGTACCTCACTGATCAAACTTTGAAGAAAATAATTAGGTCCCTTCAGTAAAGGAACTCATGCTGGCATGCTCACTGTGTCATTGAAGACAAAGGTTATGGTGTGCCATAATTAGTATAGTTCTGCTTATGTGAAAATGGTAACTTAACAGACTTAAATATAAGGTTTTGAGCATTATTTATAAAAGTGCAATGTTAGTTAAAATATCTGTGTATTTCTCTTGATCTTTATATAATGAATTTGTTACAAACTTGCAAGAAAATTCATCCTCAAAAGTGGTTAAGTGAACTTTTTTTGTAACATCATTATTTATTTATCTTATCAGGCCTACCCCAATTATTTACTGGATAAAAGAAGATGGCACATTACCCGTCAATCGGACATTTTATAGGAACTTTAAGAAAACTCTGCAGATCATTCAGGTTTCAGAAGCAGACTCTGGAAATTACCAATGTATAGCAAAAAATGCATTAGGAGCCATCCATCATACCATTTCTGTCACAGTTAAAGGTATATCATTGTTTAAAATGCATTGTTCTTGCCTTCATGAGAGGCTGTAAATCTTCAATTAAATACACCTTTGATTACATTCTTCAATAATAATAAATGTAAATTTATATCAACATTCGTGGTACCTTGAATCTCTTCTCATTGCTATTTATAGTGCATCTAAATCAGGTTAAAAATTCGGTCCCTCAAATCTTTCTTCCAGAAGAATTCCAATTAATAAATGTAGACAGAATGAGGGTAATAGAAGATCACCATTAGAATCCCACAGTTATAACTGCTGCAGGCAAGAGCCAGTTATGAATACTAAAATTAGTGGATGAAACTAAGGAGAACCAGGATACTTGCACAGCTTCAAAGTATTTCTTCTCCCCCCACTCAAAAAAAGAATCACCGAGGCAGTGTTAACATTTGTCTACAAATGGAGCTTAATTTCCCTTCCCTTGAGTGTGGGCTGGTCTTAGTGACCCTTCTAGTGAGTGGAGTATGGGAAGCAGGAAAATAGTAACTTGACAGTGGAGAAACTGGCAGACATCACCTTAACCTAGTGATCAAGGTTAACGTAGCCAGAATAATTCATGTCAGTATCCTGTCCTCTCTGATATGATGCTATCAGAAGGGTCCATCACTCAAAACCTCAGTCTAATCATGAGAAAACATCAGACAAACCCAAGCTGAAAGACGTTCCACAAAATAACTGATCAGTATTCTTTAAAAGTCTCAAGGTCATGAAACACAAGGAAAGACCAAGAAACTGTCAGGTTGGGGAAAACTAAGTCAGGAGATGTGACAAATAAACACAATTAGTATCTAGGACAGGGTCCTGGGACAGAAATAAGACATTAGTGGAAAAACTGGGGAAATCCTAATAAAGCGTTTAGTTTAGTAAATGGTATTGTACCAATGTTAACATCTTATTTGATAACTGTACCATGGTTATGTAAGATGTTAACATCTCAGAGAAAGTTGGGTGAAGGGCTAATGGGACACTCCATACTAACTTTGCAACTTGTTAAAAATGCAAAATTTTTTTGAATTACTTCCTAATTTTATAATTACATGTATTCTACAGGGCTCAGAATTTAAATTCATGTTTCTTAGCCCTTTCTGTACCAGTAAATTGCTCTATAACTTTAGATAAATCTGTCACCTCTCTGGTGTCTGATGAAGTTAATGTAAAACGAGACAATGATATTTGTATCAAAAGAGTCTAGAAATAATACATAGATGTCACTGAGTCTCTTTAAACATTCTTTTGAAAATCTGAAGTGTTCTTTGAAGCATCACTTATAGATCTATTCACTAAAAAAATGAAGCTAACAAATGCTTTTCAAAACACTTATTTTTATCATTAAAATAGTTCAATATACTAAATTTTCTAGAATACTTATTCAATTCAAATTTTTGTGTTTTTTTTCTTTCCTCAATAAAGCGGCTCCATACTGGATCATGGCACCTCAAAATCTTGTGCTGTCCCCAGGAGAGGATGGAAACCTGATCTGCAGAGCTAATGGCAACCCCAAACCCAGAATTAGCTGGTTATCAAATGGAGTCCCAATCGAAAGTAAGTTTCCTTGATTGGCTCCAGTTGCAGTATATTTTCAGAGCATAGCTACATCTCAACAGGGAATAAATGGTGATAAAATAATGGATTAAGGAAGGAAGCCATATGTAAGTTAAACAGAGGCACCAAATTATTTTCAGATTTTTATTCTATTGTCTTTTGATATTTATTATGACTGAATAGTTTATGCTATTAACATAATGGTATGTATTGATTGGGACTTGGCAATATTTCCTCTGTATTTTATATGGATCATAGGAAGAATGACAGGGTCAGAAATAAACATCACTGAAAAGTTCAGATTATCTTCTTTGTTCAAAATGTCAAGTGGTTTGTGGAAACCTCGTAGGAGTCAGAGGAGATGGGTGAGGAGGCTAGGAATAGAGCCAGTGGATATGACAAGAATAAGAAACATAGCTGTGGTAATTTAAAGAGTTGCCATTCCCAAGTATAGCCCAGATGTTCCCAAGTTCTCCAGTCTTCAGAGGTCACCGTCCCATTTAATACCCAAAGAAGAACCATCCTCTGACCTCGGTCTTATGCAAGGACATGCAATCTTTGACCAGTTTTCCCTCACTGAGAATTGCTGAGATCATCCTTGAGCAATACTTGCACAGTCCTGGCTGCTGCGTGTCACCTCTTCAGCCACCTTCCCTGGAGCACTCTCATCTTTTTCTCTCATGGAGCTTCTCCATGCTGCCAGTGTGCTGCCCAGAACAGTCCCCTGACATGTGGTCATAGGCCCTTCCATTGATCTTCTAAATCACAGCTAAGACCAGTTTTACAAAGCTTGGTTAAAGGCTTGAGGATAATGGAAGGGAATTATAGTTTTAAAAAAAAAGGAAACGGATTTTGCTCCTGCCGGCTCCCGATTCTTAAGCCGTGGCTACCTACAGAGAGCCCACTAGCTCTCCTTTTTCTTGACCCACCACCAGCTGCTGCCCACAGGAGAATCTTTAAACATTTTCCCCTTCTTGGGGTTCAGACCTTCTCTTAGACCCAGAGAGAGAAAGAATCAGTTTCTGTTTAAAACCCAGCCTCAGGTTTACCCTCCCAGTCAATAGCATAATAATTGGCAAAGATATTCTTTACTCACAATAAAGACAACCTTCAGGCTTAGTATGTAGAGCATCTTGGCTCCTCATTGCCTCCATGCCAGAATCAAAAATTGGTTCTACTTTTATATAGCCAAAAGGTCCATTAAATTGGCTCTCTTGAAACAGTCTTCGCCCTAAGATGGATCTGAAAACTACTGGCAGATTTTAAATGGCACAACTCCCTGTTTCTCGCCATCAGGGTCTCACAACCATGGGTCTAGACTAACAGCACCCTGTTCCATGGGTATTTATTAGGAGTTTGTGTCACACAACACAGTAGTTATCAGACACTCTGAAAGAGACAGCCTGTGTTTACTGTAAAAGGAAATATGTTCCTGAGAGAAAACAGAGTCTGAAGAGGCCAGCAAATGGGATCTGGATATTTCCAGTCCCAATTTTAACATGATCAGGGTCAGGAGGAACTGCAGAGAGTACTTTGTAGTCGTGTATTGGGAAGCTGTTACCTGTCTCAGATGCATATGAATGAAAATCGAGAGAAAAAGTGGAAGAAAAGGGGCCGCCCGGTGGCGCAGCGGTTTAGTCCACGCTTGGCAGCCCGGGGTTCGCGGGTTCGGATCCCGGGCGCCCACCGATGCACTGCCTGTCAGCCACGCCATGGTGGCGTCCCATATAAAGTAGAGGAAGATGGGCACGGATGTTAGCCCAGGGCCAGTCTTCCTCAGCAAAAAGAGGAGGATTGGACGGATGTTAGCTAAGGGCTGGTCTTCCTCACAAAAAAAAAAAAAAAAAAAAAAAAAAGTGGAAGAAAGGCCAGAACTGAAAAAGAAGTTTTATGGTACAATATCTGATTTTCTTAGGAATGCAGTGAACAGAATGGCAGTGAAGGATGGAGCATGCTCAGCACTTTGGCCCCACGTTTTGCAGCTCAGAGGTTCTGTGCCCATTTGTGGAAGGTTAAATATGCACCTGGGATCTGACCTCAGTGACACTGACAAGTGGGAGGGGCCCTCCAACTAGCCACTTAGTGGGAGAACCAGGGAGCCAGGGAATGTTGAAAAGATAAATCCTCAAGCTCGGCAGCCAGAATGCAATTATTAGCAAGGAAAATTGAGACGTAGGTGGGTGAGTGACACAGGAACAGGGGGAGATTAAATAATGAAGCTGGTCTTTCCTCCTGATTCGCCCAGCTTGTAGTCCTTGCAAACCCAGCATAGGCAGTGCCTCCCAGGGAACCTGGCCCCTCCAGTTGTATTAAGAGCTTTGAAAATATGCTTGTAAACACTCCCCATAAATGAAATGTTTGGGGGGAGGATCAAGTGCAAAAGGCTTGCGTGGAGGGAAGGGGCATGCAGGGCAGTGGTTCTGGGATAAAAGTTGGGTCCTTCTACTGTAACCCCAAATCATCTGATTAGGTCCAGAGCAGAAAGAGTTAGAACAAAAATCTCTCAAATTGGCTTCCAAGTCAGTTCATTTCTTCCATCCTCAAAGTATTCGTATCCTTCCCCACTGGAAGGAAAACAGGATGCTGAGCAAAGATAGGGTCAGAACTCTACAGTGCCTACAGATCCAGGGTCCCTCGACCTCTGTTGTGCCTCAGAGCAATTGCTCTGGTGGACAAGCAAGGAGAGAAACAACGTGCAGCATGTCAGCAAAGCTGCCCCATGGTGCTGGGAGCAGATGCTGTGTATGTATATCAAGGTGAGGTGAAGCGTCCCGGAAAGGTATCTTTCCCCGTATCTCGTGGCCAAACTAAAAGTGCATGGATTACTCTTTGTAATCTCATAACGAAAAGGTGATGAGCATGAGGCACCTGGCGGGGACCCTCTTAGCTCTCTGCATGATGATATTACAGGGAAACTGCTGGTCCCCATCCCCACCCTCAGCAGCTTGTCCGTCTACAGCTTCTGCTGAGTGGCCTCTTAACTAGACACTAAGTTATAAACAGCGAAGTTCAAAGTGAACCCTACATGCCCCCACCTTGTGTTGACCTCCCCTGATCCAGCATAAGGAGTAAATGAGGACGAAAACTGTCAAAAAGTTGGTAGAAGTTGGAGGAGGCTCGTGCCTCTCCCCTTTCTACCCTGCTCGATAGTTGCCGCATGAACGTGGAGGCCCCTACACAG
Source organism: Tapirus indicus (assembly GCA_031878705.1). Taxonomy (NCBI): domain Eukaryota; kingdom Metazoa; phylum Chordata; class Mammalia; order Perissodactyla; family Tapiridae; genus Tapirus; species Tapirus indicus. Next base: position 79,852,053 of record CM062917.1, read on the forward strand.
AATTGCCTTTGAGGTTTGGGGACCATTCTGGAAACGGGGGACGGGCTTGTTTCTCATCTGCAGTTTGCTGAGTTGTGCACCCCACAGCTGCATCCAGCAATGATGGGGCATGAGAGAAGGATGGCAGAAAGGCAAGGGTAGGCCAGAGAGAACGGAACCTGCTGCAGCACACAGTAGCACGCAATTGGCATCCTAAGGATTCCTAACCTTCGGGGGTCCCAGGGTAGGCCTCAGAAGTAGGCTGGGAGCACAAGCTGACTTGCTGACAACACCTCCCACCTAAGAGCCTGCAGAAACCTCGGGTGGAACAGCTTCTGAGGGTGAGAGGCAGGGAACAGCTGCGTCTCTGCAGCATCATTGTGCAGTGAGCTGTGCAGCGTCCCTGCCAGCTGCTGCACAACAGAGACAGTCTCAGGGTACCAGACTACCAGATACACAGCCTCCCCACTCCCGACTTGTGGGCGATCACCTAAGGACATTGACACTCTCTCCTCCCACCTCTGCAGGCTCTGGCTGCCAAGAGCACATAAATACTGTAAAAGGAGAAGCAGGATCAGGGAGAGGGAGGGGTAAGACTTGGGTTTGGTTAGCAAAATTCAGTGTTATTGATTTGTGACTGTGCATTTTAGACCTGGAACCCACTGTTATACAAAAGTGGAAGAATTGATTCAAAAAGCGTCTGGGCTCTGATCTCCATATCTTCAAAGCTCTGTACCCCCAGGACTGGCCAGGTTACTTTAAACTTTCCTTGAAGCAAAAAACAGGTTGTATTAAATATGGAATTTACCCAAAACCACCTAAAATATTTTTAAAACAATCTACAGAAGTCAGGAAAAAGAACACAGCTGCAGAGAGCTGGTGCCGAAAAAGAACTTTGATTTTATTGTGTGAACTGCAGTGTCTGTGAGGGTGTGGAAGTAGAACCCAGGGCCAGAAAGAAAATGGCCAAGGCCAAGGCCATGGACACTGTGATCCCTGTCCCTGTCCCAGGAGGCAGCAGGTGAGCCTAACACTTGTAGATCTTTAATTATCTCCCAGGTGAGTTGTGGTAGATCTCTCAGATTCTTTCACAATAAACATATATAAGATCACACCAATATTATGCTAAAAGGTCCCTTTTCTCTAAGAGCTGAGGAGAGGAAGGAATGAAGGGAATGAGAATGGACAGAAGACCTCATCCTGCCACAACTACATATTCTGCTGCCATTGGAGGGAGAGACTGAAAGCCAGTGACACATGATAAAGCAGCCAAGACGGTGGAGGCATGGTCCAGGATATTCCCAAGATTCCACTGGGGCATCCTCCTTCTTCCTCTTCTCAAAAGTAAAAGGCTCGGTTGGCATCCCCTTAAAGGGGATGGAATAAGTAGATTAAGAGACAAACTCGTCTCTTACACCCAGAGATTTGTTCTACATTATTCCCAGATGTTCAGATTTCAGAAGATATTTATAAAGTAGACAAACTCAGAAAATCTGAGCATTAATCTCATGTTAAACACACCATTAAGTGCTCCAGTCTCTAGTTTCTCATCTCCAAAATGCATATCCTATCTAGTTAATCTAGTTCCCAAAGTTCCTTTCAAAATAATACTATGCAATAGATATAAAAATATTTTAAAAATTCAGTCCTCTATACATGTATCATGGCACTAATTATTATTATTCTTATTATCTATATGTTGGAAGCATTTATGGTTTTGGCCAGCCATGGCAGCAGAGTTAGAATAAAAGAAAGTATTGTTGGAAGGCTAGCACCCCAATTCTGAACCTTACCTTTAACTTGTATTTGGTGATTCTATGACCTTAAATTTCTTTCTCCAGAGTTCATTTATAGGAAATGATGTTGGTTATTCCCAGAATTAATGATTCTTCCTTTGGATAACTTGGGTTCTGATGCTGGAGAGTTACTCCCACCCAGTAGCCAGCACACAGATTCCAAAGGCTTGAAATATCTCCCCTCTAGCGATTTCCTTCTTTGTCCAACTACCAGCTGAGCCCCCATATGTCACCGTGACAGTTCTGGCTTTGTTTGTATTTCTTTAGTAAGTGCTTAAGGAAAATGTAGCCCAAACCCCCACGGAGAGATATTTGCTTCTTCACTACTCTTACCTAAAGGGTCTATTTTATTCCTAAATACCTTACCAAAAATAAATATTTGAAGACTGCTCCATTTAGCAAAAATAAGGCAGATACCGTTAGATGCCTTTCAGGTAAAGAACAACATCGAAAAGAGTCGATAGCAAGGAAAAGTGCAACGTGGGCTACATAAAAGCTCTTTTAAATGGTTTATGTTGTAAATGATGAGTCCCCACTGGGGGAAGATTGTCCTACTGGCTTTTTTAGTTGAGCTGGTCTGCCGTGTTCATGGTGATGTGATTTTTTTTATTGTGGTTAAAAAATACATAGCATAAAATTTACCATCTGAACTGTTTTTAAGTGTGCAGTTCAGTAGTGTTAAGTATATTCACGTTATTGTGAAACAGATCTCCAGAGCTTTTTCATCTTGCAAAACTGCAACTCTGTGCCCATTAAACAACACGTGGTGGTGTAACTTTTAAGAGCTCAGTATACTCAAGGAACCTGAGGAGCTCGTCTCACACAGTCTGCCAGCCATCCAGAGAGATTCGGCCCAGAGCTGTCCCCGGGCCTCCTCACTATCTAAATGCCCAGGCACTGCACTCCCAGCCCTCCGCTGCCTGGTGTGTACACAGAGGTGCAGTCAGAATGGACATGGGGTGAGCACTGAGAGGCCCTGAGGAGTCCCAGCACTCAGCACTCAGCCCAAGTGCTGGGTCTAAAAGTACTGAGAATAATTGACAGAGACGGAGACTCCAGAAATGCTGCTCTATCCCAGCGCACCTTGCTGAGGCAGTGGATGGACATTACTGAGAGCAGGTGGGTCAGAAAGGCCCCAGGATACCAGACTTGGGATCTGGGACAAGGAACCTGGGCTGCCCTGACGCAGACTGCCTTCTCAGAGTACCTGTCTGCCTGCCACAGCTGTAGTTCACTTCCTTAGCCACTGTGACATTTCTGTCCTCTGTTGTCATCTATTAATGAAATTTCTACCCTCTTAAAGGAATTAGAACTTGTATTTGTCTTCTGGTTGGAAGAACATGTTCCTTAAGGCAATTTTGAAATTATTAGAGTCATAAACAGCAGATATGAGCTAAGAAGCCAATCAAAGTTATGTTGGCACACCCCTATCACTGGTTGAACGAGCTGGAGTATCTAAGACAATTTATACATTAGCTATCGGTTGTTTTCAGAGTGTCGAACAACCATACACAGAACTGCATGACAGTAAATTTGTGTGATTTTAAGCCACTGAGTGTGTAGTAACTTGTTACAGCAGCAGTTGAAAACTAATATAGAATGAGTGAGTATAATACTTTTAATATGTGTAATAAAACAAGGATGAATAACATAGTTTGATTTGTTCTTATTAACGTGAGTTAATAAACCACAGATGAACCAAGTATTTTAAATTTTAAAATGATAAAGGAATCTAAATGCAGTGATAAATATGTCTTAAATGTACATGCTTTTCCTGTCATCAAGAGAAAAAATGGTGTTTAGTTGAAACTAGAGCCTACTTAAGTGGTTCAAGTTGCAAGAGCAGTTTAAGAAGAAGGGTGCTGTTGCGTAGTTTTGATTTTGCTCAGCATGCTGAGACAGATACTACTACCCCTTTCAGTGCACTTTTAGAGCAATGTAAGGTCACAGCCTGAGGTGTAGCATTCATAAAAGGAAATTTATCTGCAACAGCACAGCACATGCAAACCGTTGGGCATGCCCTGGACTAAATTCTCACCTATTACATTACCCAGCCAGTTCCATCCCATTTCAGTAGGGATCAGTCCTGGTCTTAACATTTTTTTAAGTACTTGAATGATTTAGCTGAAAATACTACCTGAAAGAGAAATTTCATACAATTTATTTCTACATCAGCCTCAGAATTTCCAAAGCAGGAAAATAAATATTTTCACATTTGATTATTAGCCCTGTATTTATTTACGTACTTATTTATTTATCTCTTTATTTCAGTAAGAGGCTCTTAAAAGACACAAGTTTGAACGAGCTGGAGAGTTTCTATGTTTTTTAACTAGCTTTTGCTGTCAAATTATCCTCTGGATGATTAACTTTCCTCCTCATAAATAACCACAGTTTCTTTGTGAATAAGGCAATGTTTTCCTGAGTGTGTATAGCAATTTTCACTTAACTTGTGCTTTTTTTCCCCTGCATCTCTCAAAACAATATTCAGTCTTATAGAATCAATCCACTTAAGACTGAATAAATATCGAGCATATACTCCTGCTGATAAGTGATAACTAGATTCTGAGGAAGAAAAATTGTGGTTTCTGCCTGGGTTCTTAGTCTTTTCCTTCTTACTACCTGTACCTAGATTAGTCTGTATTTCTGTTCTGCTTATTATATAATGTGGACCTCAAGCTTCATAAGTTTAATATACATCTTTTAAGCAAAGAGGAATAAATATATGCTTTTTATTTTTACACCCAAACAGTTGCCCCTGATGACCCCAGCAGAAAAATAGATGGCGATACCATTATTTTCTCAAATGTGCAAGAAAGATCAAGTGCGGTGTATCAGTGCAATGCTTCTAACGAATATGGGTATTTACTGGCAAATGCATTTGTAAATGTGCTGGGTAAGCTCTCTCTTTGTTAAAGACATGGCAAATTAAATTAATGGTGGCTGTTGTTTTCCATTCATTCAGCAAAAATATATTGAGCATCTACTGTGTGCAATGGGCAGTACTTGGAGCTGTCAGGGATATACAGGATGGATAAGATACAAACCTTGCCCTAAAGGGTATTACAGTCTGGTCTTAATGTTCTTTCATAACACCATTTTTATAATGTCCAATTCTTCATTGCAGAAATAATCAAATAGTCAGGCTGCTCCATTCACAGACAGTTAGACTAAGTGTCAAACCCCTGGAAAGAAAAATAGCGTTGGTCTGCTATTAGGGGCTAAATGTTACTGCTGTTCCATCCTTAGAAATTGACAAGCTGAATAACAATTTCATGATCCTGATTTTTTTAAAAGAAATCATTAATCAGAATGTTTGGCCTTTATCCAAGTCACAGATGTACATTTATTTATTAATTCATAATAATATGTTTAGAAAACTATGACATACTCAAACATATTCTGAAATGGTTGGTTTATGTGAACTTTATATTTCTCATATTGGACAAAACTGCCAAAATGCCAAATTGGTTAAAAATTTATGTGAGAATTGTATTCATGGTGCCAGGGAATTATATTTCAACTCTCTAAGCACAGTAGACTCCCTTTCAAACAAAATTAAAGTCAAGGACCAACCAATGCTTGGTAATTTTCCTTCATGTTTGAAACAAAGGTCAGTAAGACAGCTGAGCAGTTTAGATCCTGGTGGATGTTTAGGAAGCCGTTTGGGGTTCTGTCTTCAGTCATCAGCACTCTGCTTTTTTCTGCACTTGTGTGCTCCCAGCCACTCCCACCTGCCCACCCCCCATTATAACCGTGGGGTGACCGTGGGCCAGTCATTCAACAAAAATGTACTTGGCTGTTAATTTTCTGCCAGCTACTGTGCTAGTTTCTGGAGAAAAAAACACTGAATAGTCCCATTCCCTGCCCGCAAGGGCCTCACAGTGTAGTAGGAGATATAGATAAATAAATCAATGATTAAAATACCATGCCTGAGTAAGATGTGGGACGTGAGGCATAGGGAGAAAACTTGTATTTTTCCACCTTGAGTGATAGGTAGTGTCAAATCCGATAGAGAACATAAGGGGAGAGACATATGGGTTGTGCTTTTCCATAACCTCTAATGGCCTTAAAATAAAATGCAATAAAATACACAGTGGGCCGAAATGTTTATTTTGTTTTAATATTTCCTTTACCTTTTTAAAATGTTTTTAGCTGAGCCACCACGAATCCTCACGTCTGCAAACACACTCTATCAGGTCATTGCAAACAGGCCCGCTTTACTAGATTGTGCCTTCTTCGGGTCTCCTCTACCTACTATTGAGTGGTAAGTAACGGCCTTATTTGTTTTTAATGTTTACACTGGCTAAAGCCTTCAAATGTCCCAGTGTATGGGGTTTTAGTCAGAGAACAGACAAGAAAAAAGGCAGTGCAGAATCCATGATATTATTAATTATTAAATTCTTTTACAAATATTTATTGGCTACTTCATCTGTGCTGAAAACTTTCACATGTCTAATCTATTTAGCATCACACTTTGTCAACCACAGAGGTGTATGTAAATGTTTTTGAGAACAATTAAGGTTGCTGTATTTTACAGTGCCCTGGACATCACCTGGAATTTCATGAATGGTGGCTGGAGGGACTGGTTGGGGGACATTCCTTGATAATGAAGTGTCATTTGGGTGGGGGAGGGGTTCTATACCCCACAACAGAATTTGTTGTTACCAGTGTTCCTCATTAGTACCTCTCCCACCTGAGCCTCCTGACTTGGATCCAGCCAAGCTCCCCTGTGTCCTTTCACTCAGACCATCCCCTTTCCTATACTACTCCTGGTATGAGTCCTTTTCATCCTCCTAGCATGCTTACTGTAGTATGAGCTGGGAGAGACAGGGCTAGGGTAGGCAGCAGCTCAGAAAGAAAGAGTTAAAGAAAATTGGAACATTCATTTATTGATCATCTATCAGGTGCCAGACACTGTGCTCGGCTCTACCTGCTGATATGAGATTAAAGTCAGGTAGAGGATTAAAGAACAATCTTCCCAGGGCTCCACCTTTCCCTCAGAGAAGAGAAGCAGGGATGCTTGTGCAGATGATTTCCTAGTGAAGGTGCCGGGGTAACGCTTAGCCCGTGTGGACTTTGCCTCACCGCTTTTCGTCCATCCCTCTTCTCCTGTCTGACACTAGTGAGGAAGCTGGATGCACATATGCTTTACATCCATGCTTTATTTTTTTTCTTCCCTGAATATTTTCTATTCAATCTTTCAAAAGTACAACCCCTGTAACCTTGAAATCAAAATGTCTTTGGAAATGTAGCCTGCAGATGGAGTTACAAGTATATCACAGTAGGGGGAACGTGTCAAAAAGAGCAGCCTTCATTTTGCCTATTTTATCACTTATTTAGAGATAGATTAGGTAATAATGTGTTTATTAAATTATGAATCTTAATGATGAAATATTGAAATTTAAATTGATAATATTGAAATTAATAATGAAAATTACAATTTAAGTATTTTTGTATTGTCACCCTAATTCTTCAAGCAACATTTGTCATTGAATTCTCCAGTTTTATGTCCTGTCTTTACATTGACCCCACTGACTTATAAGCATGCAACATGCTTGTACAGATTCCAGATGCCTCTGAACTTGATACTATAATGCAGATCATGGTGTGTTGACCTTGAACATGGCATTTTATATCTGACTGCAAATTATGATGTGTTTTTTTTTTCACATTGTGATCACTTCTGTAATGAAGGTTTAAAGGAGCTAAAGGCAGTGCTCTTCGTGAAGATATTTATATTTTACATGAAAATGGAACTTTGGAAATTCCTGTGGCGCAAAAGGACAGTACAGGAACTTACACATGTGTTGCACGGAATAAGTTAGGAATGGCAAAGAATGAAGTTCACTTAGAAATCAAAGGTAAGGCGGAGGTGATGAAATTTCTTCAAGGATTATGTGACTTTGAGCAAATTCTCTAGCTTTGGCAATGGGTAACAATAACTTTAAATTTCAGATCCAACAAGGATCATTAAACAGCCTGAATATGCAGTTGTGCAAAGAGGGAGCACAGTGTCCTTTGAATGCAAAGTGAAACACGATCACACCTTAATCCCCACTGTCACGTGGCTGAAGGACAACGGTGAGCTGCCCAATGACGGAAGGTATTTGAAGACAATTTCTTTGCTTTCTCTTCCTTCTCGCTTCAAGCTTTTACTGAACTGAAGGTTGAATAGTTACCTGACAGGGATGTTTTTAAAGTTTCCAAAGTCTGCTCTCTCCAACATAGATGTGCATTTTCTCCCTGCTGTAAAATGTTCAGACCGAAAAAGTTATCGAGTTATTGAAATAAGACCCTGAGAATGTTTGTCTATCTTTGTGCACTGGTCTCCTGTGTAGTTCAGAATGGGAAAAACCCTTCAGGCCTTGGACAGCATCCATTGTTTTCTACCTTGTATAGTGAAGCCTCAACAGATGTTTTCGTTGCCATTCTACAAATAAGCAGAAATACAATCTCTTTAATCACCAGAGTGCGCCTGAATCCTTGTCAGTATTTTAAAGGACACTAGTTTTTATTTGGATAGGGAGTTTTCTCTTGATTTTTACCTAAAGCCAGTAGAAGGAGAGAAAGAACAAAAAATCAGGTAAAGATTTAAAAGAGGCTGAGCATATTGTGCTCCTTTAGCTTGGAATGGAAGAAAGGTCATACCCGTTTCCCAGGTGAGGCCCTCAATTTGCCAGAGTAAGTACACAGAGTTGAACGTGTGAATTTAAACTGTCACCGAGTGGCTGCAAGCATCGCCCCCTATTGGAAGGAAGGCTGTATGGTGGTGGAAGTGGTTTCTGTGGTTGGCTTGCAACTGTGCCTAAATGGTAACCTGTTGCTTGTTAATGCCCCCTAAAATAACTATGGGGCCTTCTCCTCTATATGCCCAGAGTTTCCCTCCAGGTCTATGCTTCAACTGGTCAGTTTTACTTGTGGAATCCGAGTTGATAAAGATGAGAAGAAAATATGAAGAAATGACCTTCGAGTTAAGTTGGCTAAAGCTTTAACTTGAAAATTCTCTGAGGATGACAGTTAATGATTTATGACCTACCTACTAAGTAATTTTTCATGCCCGCAGGTAACCTTTAGAAAACTCTTTGTGGTGATTGCTGATCTAAATCTTCCTGTTTCTAGTGATAAAGCTGATTACTATTCTTTGTATTTACTTTCTCCTCTGAGAGTTTATGCATGTGGCAAAAATGACACAAAATTTCTAACGTAAATAATAAGTTATTTTAAAATACACACTTGGTTAGAAATTGAGCTGGACAAGTGGTGTTCAAATGTTTCTTAGCTGCAGAAGCCCTAGGAAAGCCCTCCTGTTAAGGATGACTGGAGCTGCCCTCACCTCACCTCTGGATGCCCCAGGTCTTTCAGGAAGCACCTAAAACTCCAAAGGCGTGATTGAAAGCCACCAGACCAGATGCCTTGACATCCCTTCTAACCCAAGATTCTAATTCATTCTACTTTTTTTTCCAACTTTAATCATGATCAAAGTAATAGGTTTTGTATAGGATTTTAGTTCTAATGCACTACAAATCTTTGTCAGCTCTCTCTTTCATCAAATTCACAGTTTCTTTCATGCCAGTAAAGCAAGCGTCTGGTGTGGTTGGATGTCCATTTCAGCTGCTCTGAATGGGTTGTAATTACAGGTTCACTGTTGACGAGGACCATTTGGTGGTAACTGATGTAAGTGACGATGATGGTGGGACCTACACGTGTGTGGCCAACACAACTCTGGACACCGTTTCTGCCAGTGCTGTGCTTAGGGTTGTCGGTAAGAACTGGAACATGGACAGCACAACTGGCTGCCCTGTTTTAGGCTGAAAGGAAAAATTGTCAGTAGTAAATGTTTGCTTGTTTTAGTTTTACAGTTTTATAGGTGAGTTAAATACTCACGTTTTTCTTCTTCAAAAGATGCCTTTGAGGCGATAATGTCAGTATAAATATACTCTACAGCAGCACTGGAATAAAATGGTGGTTATGCATATTAGCAATTTTTTATGGGAAAATAGTCTACTTTTATTTAAAATTGAAGGGATTTTCCCCCATAAGTTGTTACTGCATGTTTATCAATGCCATGTCTTACAACTAAGCCCAAGTCTTGGTTTTATAGTCTTAATCATGTTGAGTCTTTGTCTTCTTATGCTACCTTGTATCTTTCCATTACTAATTTTGATTAAAATCCTCTATATTAATGTCCTTTCTAGCTCCTACTCCAACTCCAGCTCCCATTTACGGTAAACTCATATGAGTCTTCTTTCTCTATTTTCTGTCAAACAAGTTCACATTTGCAGAAAAAAATATTACTTTCTTTTCTCTGTCACATCATTGTGTTTCTTTGAGGAAAAGGGCTCTGTCAAATGTTCTGTTGTGGTGCCCATTTACTGCTATAAATCATTTCTTCACTGTTACTCTGGAACTTTTCACTGAATATATTGCTACTCGTGTCTAAATATTTTGTGTGTTATTATAAAGTCATTTCATTTGATAAAAGTCCCTCTTTGATTTAATTTCCTTGTAAAGTAGCATAGTGCTCGTCAAAAGCTATCATCCACATTTTACAGAACAAAAAACTTATTTCAATTATCATTTCACAAATTAGGTTTTTATTTCAATCTATTAAAAGTTGATTCAGAAAAATAAATGTTGTTTTGGGATTCCATTTTCAAAAAATTTACATAGGAAAGCCATGGATGTTTAGAACAACATTTGACCTTTATACCAGAGAAAACCAACTCACTGTGTGTTAAAAGATAAATCATTGAAGAAGGACCAAAAAGAGGGCACTTCCAGGTTGTGTGAGTTTTCTGAGTCTGGAAAACAAATCAGAAATTATTTCCAGAAATCTTTTGAATAAAGAACCCTCATCTTTATTCAGTATATAAATACAAAAATTAATTTTATGGCATACACTCAGCTGGATTTTACATAGCATCATTAATTATGCTATAGAAGACCTGTCCCTTGCAGACATTTATTGCTTCTGTACTAATAGGAAAGAAGTGCCCATATTTTTATATGGCCTCTGGTCCCCCAAGAGCCACAGTTACTCCCAGGAGCAAGGTCAGGAAAAGGCCCAGGGGGAATGTTAACTCTCTGGATCTCAGAAGCACCATCAGAAGAGGCAGACATGCTTCTGGGACACCTTCATCCCAACAGGGGTCTGTACCCTGGTGTTCTCTGAGAGTAACACACCTCCCCACGTGCCTGACTGACTGTTGAACTGAGTATCTGTGTAAGATGTGCATGCTGAGGGCTACCGACATGGCATAAATTTTAGAATTCCTTTAAAAATATAAGTATTCTTCAGGAGCCCCCAAATCTGTAATTTAACATGTTTCAGAAAGAACATTGAGTCTTCTTTAAACAGTATGTGTATTTGCCTGCATTTGTTTTTTCAGCGTTTGCTATTCTCTGTTTCTCATTTGTTAGAAATTAAGCTTCAATATTATTTTTTCCGTTTGTGCTCCTTTATGTTTATGAGCAGACGCACAATGAGAGTGCTGGTGAACCACACATGCCCACTTCACTGGTTTTGGTTACAAGTAGTTAAGTTTCATTTGAAAAAGAAGCAAGCAGAACTCATTGATGGGTTATCCTGGGTGTGCTGTGTGTTCCCAGCAACCTCAGTTGTTTCCATTTCGTTTCAGTTGCATGCTCATTGACCATTAAGTGTGCTGTGTCTTTAAGATGTTCCCTCTGTGAATAAGATCCCAAGTCAAGGAGAACCTCATAAGGATGGATGGTTAACTATGATGTGTGTGTTTGGTCTGCAGATGTCCCAAATCCTCCTTTTGACTTAGAGTTGACAGATCAACTCGACAAAAGTGTTCAGCTGTCATGGACCCCAGGAGATGACAACAATAGCCCTATTACAAGTATGTAGTGTCATTTGATAAACAATGACCATTTCTGAAGCACTTTATCATATGCAGTTGAAATCCCTCGCAGAAAGATTTGCTGGCATTCTCTGCTTCATTACTAATAGAACAAAAACATTTATTTATGGCTCTCTTCTCTTCAGAGCTGGAGTTATTGCTGGTTACAGCTTCTGGTGTGGGACACTAATTAATTGCTGAAGATGTTAATTAAGCAAATCCACTACCATTTTGTGTTTAAGATCCATAAGAATCACCTTAAATTTCTACCACAGGAGGAAGATGTATTGTAAGTTACTCATTTTGCCCATTAATATGGGAGAAAAAGATAGGAGGCCCAGATGCTGTAACGCCCAGTCTATATGTTAGGAATTTGAGAGTTGTTGAGTCAAGTGACTTTTCAAACCCACAGTTGGTAACAGAACTGGACATAGACATCAAGTCTGTTAACTTCCAGTCCAGGTCTCTTCCTTCTCGTTAGCCCCTGCTACAAAGTGGCACATTCAACAATGTCAGCTCCTCACCTTGATGACATAAGCCTAGGGAATAAAATCAGGTGAGGGACCGTACCCTATATACTGGAAGAGCTTAATAAAATTAGACTACAGATAAGCTTAGAAGCTGTAAAACCAAAAAGATCCCTAAGAGAGTAGACACAAGCCTATAATGTATTATTACCTTCAGGTATATACTGCTGGAAGACTAAATTCCTTTCCGATGACTACCCAAGATTATTCTGAAATGATGTGTGTGTTGATTTCTTGCACCTACTGGTAAAGCTGAATATTTTCAATGAAGTTAAACAAAAGCCTCGTCTCTATCTTGTGTTGTTTAGTGCTGTTCCTTATTCAACTGAGTTTTCAATCCTTGATCAGAACACTCATTCATTCATGCTGAGTCTTCCAGTTAATTCAATATTAATTCAATACATTATCCAGATTCAACTGGTTAGGATGCTTGGAAACTCTTTTTACCTATGTTAACATGATACCATTAGATTTCAAGTCATTTCTACTCTTTCATTCATTCACTCATTCATTCAACATATATTTATTGAGTGCCTATTATGTACCAGGCATTGTTCTAAAATGAAACAGTCGAAAATCTCTGCCCATAAGGAGCTTATATTTTAGTTGAGGACACAAGAGAAGATTAATACTATGTATTATGTTATTGTGTATAATGCCATTATATATGTGTGCCACTATATATGCACACATATATAGGTATATGCATTCACGCACACACATACATGCTACTCAGATCTCCCTTCAAGAGAGGACTTGCTGCAAGGAGTGTTAACAGCGGGCTCCATCTGCTGCACCTTCCCTGAGGATCTGGTGCAGTGTTCACATGAGGCCACTCTCTTCTTGAGCTATTCCAGTAACTGAGCACAGGGAGGGTCCTAGAGCTCAGCCATCCTTCTTGCAGAACTTCACTCTGGGCTCCTTGTTGACCTGGCTGAGACTATCTATACTGCAGTCTGAGGCTTTTCCTACACACTCCTCCTTTGTTCCTCCTCTCCTTTTACAGATGTTCAGACCTGCATCGTGGTCTGAAGATCTTTCCTACCTACTCCTGCTTTCTCTCCCTTTTATCTTCCATGGACATTTCCTCAAATAAAACTCCTGCACTTCTAATTCTGTCTTAGCATCTGCTCCCTAAAGGGCTCAAACACATATATATCTACACATATGGTTGTGTGTGTGTGTGTGTGTATGTGGGGTGTGTGCGTGTGTTTAGACCATGCGAAAAAACAAAGCAAGAGAAGGAGATTAAAGAATATGGGTGTCAGGGATATAATTATGAATAGAGTGGTTGGGAAAAGCCATATTAAGAAGGCATCATTTCAGTATGTCAATAAAGACATGAGGAGGGAGGTAGTGAACACACTATGCAGTTTTCTGGGGGAAGAATTTTCCAGAAAGAGCAAAGGCCCTAAGACGGGGCATGTCTGCTAGGAGGTCAGTGTGGGTGGAGTCTTAAATGAACAAAAGGAAGTGAAGTAGGAGGAAAGGTCAAAGAGGTAAAGAGTTGGTGGGTTGGGGGAGTGTGAATTCCACAGGGCCATGTGGGCTATTGTCAGGGTTGGGATGTAATTGGAGGGATTTGAGTAGAGGGGGGATTCATGGATCCCTCTGACTGTTCTAGTGAAAGTGGTCTATAGAGGAACAAGAGGGAAGCAGGGAGACCAGGCAGGACCAGAGTTCCAAAACTGTCCATTGAAGGGTCCTGTAGAACCTCAGCAAACTCACAGGAGTGCCTCGGGATGTTTTTTAAGTTTTTGATTTTAAAATTTTGATATATAAAAAACACAGTGGCATCTGTCAGACACCATGTGAAATAGTAGCTTGAGGCAGTTTGCAGTTTCAATACTATATTCCCATGTCCTATCTCTACAAAGCTTTTGCTGTGATAAAAAGCAAAAGTACTATGTGAAAATCAGTGTGAAACAGGAAATGAGGAGGGTGGTGTCCAATCTGTTTACAAGGTTTGAGAAGTTATGCAGTGCCCAGGAGGTTTTAAGTTGTTAAGGCATGAATGCTTATTAAGTTGTACGGACCTAACTACTTCATACACGGAAATAGGTATTTCTTTTGGCCTAAGGGAGCCATGAGAAAAATTACTGAGACCCTAAGTGCACCATGAACTGAGGTTTGGGAACTTCTGAGCTAGGAGGTTATGCAATAATTCACATAGAGATCATGGTGGCTTGGAATAGGCTGAGAGGGATGATGGTGCTGAGAAATGGTCAGATTCTGCATATGTTTTAAAGGTACAGCCAACAGGACTGTTAGCAGTATGAAAGTAGGAGAGCAGCCAAGAAGGACTTCAAGGTTTTGGCCTGAGTTGTCACTGCCAGTTGGGGAGGAAGATCAGGATCGGTCTTGGTCATATCCAGTTTGAGATGCTGAAGTAGACAAACAAGTGGAGTTCTTGAGTAGGCAATTGACTGTCTAAGTCTGCAGTTTAGGGGAGAGGTCTGGGGTGCAGAAATGAATGTGAAAGTCATCCGTTTATGAGACTGGAGATCACCAGCAAATTAATGTAGCTTCAGAGCACTGCAACACATATAATATTTCTAGCTCATCTTTGTATCTAGAATTGATATGACGGTACATGGCACGTAGTAGGCAATTATTGAATATCTAAATAGCTATTATTTCACAAGGGTGAAATATGTACATACCACATAATTTTAGTTTTTTGTGTGTATGCACTGAAAAGCTAGTCTTCCTCCCACCCCTGACTCCCAGTTCCTCTGGCAACACCAATGTTATCAGGATGTATCCTCTGAGAAGTAATACATATACATTCAATATGTGTCATAGTAAATTATTTTACTTTTATACAAGTGTAGTATCCAGCACACACTCTTCTATACCCTACTTGGTTTCACTTAACAATGTATACTCTGTTTCAGTACATATGGAGCCCCATTCATTTTTTACTGCTGCAGAATATTCCATTGCGTGGAGGCACCATAATTTATTTAATCAGCATCCTATTTATGAATATTTAGGATGTTTGCAATTAGGTTGTTTCAGTTGCAAACAGTGCTGTGATGTGGATTCTTTTTCATGTGTCTTTGAGTGTATGCGTAAGCACATTTATTCAAAATAAATCTCAATCAAAAGGTATCTGAGTTAAATATTATTAGGTATTTTAAATTGTTCTCCGTAGAAGTTGTACCAATTTATGCTTCCCACAAACAAAATATGAGAATGCTTGTTTCCCTGCATCACAGTCAACAAAGTATGTTAAACCTTTGTTGCCAATCTGTTTAGTGGAAAATGGGATCTCATTGTATTTAATTTAACTTCTCCTATTATAAAAATATAGGACCATCTTTTCATTTATTTAAACTTTCCTAGGAATATGTGGATCACTTGTCAACAATTTTAAGTAGCTAAACTTGGCACGCTAGAGAAAGAATACCAAATATTATTAGATGTGCTTAAGTATTGAGGATGATGCTAGACCTCTGAAATAAAAATATTGTAATGGAATTTTTCTTGAAAGTGAAGTAATTCATGTTCAGCTACTCTTGTTAGATTGTCCTGTTAGTTATCCTAGCAACCTGTCTGTTGGGTGACTGAATCCACTGTCTTGGGTTTGTTGTGTACGTGTGTTGTGCCTAGAATTCATCATTGAATATGAAGATGCAATGCATGAGGCAGGGCTGTGGCATCACCAAACTGAAGTTTCCGGAACGCAGACCACAGCCCAGCTGAAGCTATCACCTTATGTGAACTACTCCTTCCGAGTGATGGCAGTGAACAGCCTCGGGAGGAGCTTGCCCAGCGAGGCATCTGAACAGTATTTTACTAAAGCCGCAGGTAAAGCAGGACTTCTGTGATATGAAATAAAATAGAAAAGTTTTCCACTATTTGAAAAAGACCAAAACTTACACGTATGTGGCTGCTTACATTCTAGAACCAGATAAAAATCCCACGGCAGTGGAAGGACTAGGATCAGAGCCCGATAATTTGGTGATTACGTGGAAGGTGAGCTATGTATGAAGCCTTCAGCTTTCCTCGGTATATTTTAGAGTGAAAAAAAATTGTTTTAAAATAATGTTTGTATTAAAATTCCATTTCATCCATTTTGGAGGGAAAATATGTATTATATGTCTTTATTTAAGAGACAATATTATGTACTAGTCAAAGCTGGATCCTTGGAGCCAAAATGAATGGGTGCAAATCCCAGCTTTGCCACTTACTAACCGTGTGACTTTAAGCCAGTGGTTTAATGTCTCCATTATGTATCTGTATGATGGGAATAATAACCTCATAAGATTAGAGGAGTTAATAGATATAAGGCACTAGAACAGTGCCTAGCACATATATGTGCTCAATAAATGCTAGCTAATATTATCATCATCACAGAGAACCATTTAGAAGACATTAATCCCAGCAGTCAACTTCTTCTTTATTTTCTGGACTTGGAAAACTAACATATATTTACTTGTGTAATTTTAAAACTTATTTTAGATAGATCCTTACATGCATGCTCATATGCATACATATTTGTACATGCTTATATACAGACATACATGTAGAAACAGGATAGAATGACAAGCCAGCCTTTTTTTTAACCAGAGAAAGCAGCAGTTCACAAGTTTCAGTCTCCAAGTAAAACAGACAATGCTGTGCTGTCACACAAACAGGAATATATAAAGGAAACTATAAAACTGGAATGTTTGAAGTCACCTCCCCCTGACTGTGGAGCCATAGTTTGAGAGGCTTTGTGGTTGTTTACGACTTCAGGATAGAAATTAACAACCTTTGAAATGTCGATCCCAAACAAGCTTCAAATCTCATCACAAATGAAAAAAAGATAAAAGGTCTCTGGAGAGAACTGTTAATGCTTGTATTTTAGTGTTTCAGTGCTCACTTTCTTTAAGTCTGGGAATTGAATTTGCTCTTCCAGTAAAACGTTGTGCAGTCGATCTGTTTTTTAAGCTCTGATTATTTGACTTTTCTTGTAGCCCTTGAATGGTTTTGAATCAAATGGGCCAGGCCTTCAGTACAAAGTTAGCTGGCGCCAGAAAGACGGTGATGATGAATGGACGTCTGTGGTTGTGGCCAATGTATCCAAGTATATTGTCTCAGGCACGCCAACCTTTGTTCCATACCTGATAAAAGTCCAAGCCCTGAATGATGTGGGGTTTGCCCCAGAGCCAGCTGTGGTCATGGGACATTCTGGAGAAGACCGTAAGTGTCTGAAGCTGTTTTGTTTATACTTTTCCCCAGCAGAACAGACTTACCAAGGGGCAAGCCAAGGCCATTTCCAGTGGTGCTTAGATTGAGAGGGAGGGAGGCAGCCATTATTTTGCTCAACATTTCTGAATTTAAACAGCTTGCTGTATAGAAAATAGGTTCAGAATGTTAAAGGTCACTACCTTTTAAAAAGATATTTATTCTCACAAAGTCAAATAAACAGAGATCAAAAAATCTACTCTCATTCCTGGTAATTCACAGAATGGGGCTGGGGCATGCTTCAAGCCAAAATTATTAGACAATGACATTTTTGCTTGAAATTCAAAATAACATTCATACTTCTGCTCCCCTTCTCTGTCTTTCCCTAGTCCCAATGGTGGCTCCTGGGAATGTGCGTGTGAACGTGGTGAACAGTACCTTAGCTGAGGTGCACTGGGACCCAGTACCTCTGAAAAGTATCCGAGGACACCTGCAAGGCTATCGGGCAAGTGAAGGGAGCCCTTCCGTGTTCTTTCCTTTAAAATAGGCCACCAGCGAATGCCAGATGCACTTCTCTTGGTTGGAGGAGGCCTTGAGAGTTCCTCTGGTTTGTTGCCTCAGGCAGGCCATGTTGGAAGAACCCCAGCTAGAGCTGAATCAAAATCTCACTGCATCCAAAGTGAGAAAAAAAATTTCTCTCTCCATTTTTCCCACAGAGAATTTAATATCCTGCCAACTAAACAATTAACAGATGCACAAAATGGGGGAAATTAATGTTTAAAAAACTAGAATATAACAAAATGCACCTAGCTTTGAAGCAATACTGCCCACATGTGTTGGACACTCAAAATTTTCCTGAAAATAACGTAGACTTTTTTTTTTAATAATTCAGATTATAATTCAAGATCATACAGTCCCAACTGGGTCAGTCTTATGAACAGCAATTATCTTTGTTCTTAGGAAGCACAGAAAGATTGATTCATAGAGATTTTTGGATTGAGAAGCTGTCAAAGAACTGTGGGTTTTTACACCCACAAAGAAAGTCACTGCTTTGATTTGTTAACCCTGACTCCTAGAAGTCATTTTTTGCACTGCATCATGTTCAATTTTGGTTTTTTCTGTAACATTGCCAGATTCTGTATATATGTTGACTTCTCTTGAAAATGCCTTTAAACTCCTAAGAAGCATTTACGAGGACTTAATAAACAACAATTCTGGATTTTTAACTCAAGTTAGTCAACACTTTGCTTATCCATCTCTCCAAAATCTGTGCCTACAATTTAATACAAAAAAATAAGTACTTTTAATTAGATGATGCAGTTTGGCTTAGTGAGAAAGCCCTAGACTTAGAGGGTCCACTGTGGCCTTGATAGCCCTGTGGCTTTGGGCAAGTCACTCGGTAACCTGGGGGCTCATCTGTACTATAGGAAAAGTAATAATAAAAGCTTCGCTGTGGTTTTCAGGCTTACACTAAATGATATATTATACATGAAGTTGTATTAACTCTGGAAAAGTATATAAATATTGGGCAGTAATTTTTATTTTTAGGGTATTTTGTATAAGTAAGACACTTAAATCGTTCTATTGTCTTCCATATCCTGTGTTCTAGACAGAACTATGTGGGTGTCATGCCATTTATTTCACTTATATTCCTCCCACAAAATAGTATAGCCCAGCTTCATTGCATATTCTTAACATAGTATCCCTCATTATCTGTGGACTTCTACTCTCTTGCCTCAGAATCAATATGTATCAGTTTTGCCAGTAATCTTCTAAAACGCACCAAGGCAATTTTCTGGAAAAAAATAATAAAACTTTAATTTTATGAGCATGCAGAATCTTGTTTGCTCCTTTGTATGTCCCTGACGTTTGTTCTTGCTCTTTCAGATTTACTACTGGAAGGCACAGACTTCATCTAAAAGAAACAGGCGCCACATTGAAAAAAAGATCCTCACTTTTCAGGGCAGCAAGACTCACGGCATGTTGCCCGGGCTGGAACCCTTTAGCCACTACACACTGAACGTCCGCGTGGTCAATGGGAAAGGGGAGGGCCCGGCCAGCCCCGACAGAGTCTTTAATACTCCGGAAGGAGGTATGGGATGGATGTGTCTCTGAGATCCTGGGAACATATGGCATATCCTGAGAGGTTTGCATGACAAAAGAGCCCCCAAATAAAGTATATTCTGGAGGGGCTGGCCCCCGTGGCGTGGCGATTAAGTTCGTGCGCTTAGCTTCAGTGGCCCAGGGTTCACAGGTTCGAATCCCAGGTGCTGACTGACGCACTGCTTGTCGAGCAATGCTGTGGCAGAGTCCCATATAAAATAGAGGAAGATGGGCACAGATGTTAGCCCAGGGCCAGTCTTCCTCAGCAAAAAGAGGAGGACTGGCAATGGATGTTAGCTCAGGGCTGATCTTCCTCCCCCCCACACACACACAAAAAATGTATATTCCAGAAGGCAAATGTGATTTTTCCCATGGATGAACTCCACACACACAAAGCTGGCAAAGTATCAGCTCATTTATGGCCTGAGGGTGTGTGGAAGGCTCCAGAACAAAAAATGCTGCCCTAAAACCCCCTGTCTCTTAAAATTTTTCTCCATACTTAGTCACACTGTCAGTAGTCTTGCCAGTTTGATGTTTATTTGGATCATTAACTTTCTGACCTGAAGCAAGTATATAACTTCTCTAAGTCTCAGTTACCTCATCTGAAAAGCGTGAAAACTCATGTGATAACCTAAGAAAAACATCTGGAAAGGAAAATAGTTCTATACATTGTCGTTTTCTTCTTTCTCAGTGCACCTACATAGCTTATGCTGAAGTTGAGCTGAGTTAGATGGTTGGAAGTCTTGACAAAATGGATTGGGAAGAGAAAGGAAAGGTCATTGCAAGTCTGGGTTACTGCAAGGGGAGGAGGAAGGGAGGACCAAACATATGTTGATGTATTGATGTAGGAGCGGGAGCAGAAGGGGTTGGGGCACAGGGACATGGGAGCCTAGTAGATGAGGGAGAGAGGAGCCATGGAGTAAGAAAGATGGGATTTGAAAAGGCTCTAAATGGGCTTTACCTGTTTTGAATTTTGCCTCAAGCCAGTATTGAAAATGAGCCAGATAACATCTATGGATTCCTTAGGGAAGTTCACAGGCAAACCCTGTCCTGGCTCCTGGTTGAAGGGCTCAGGATGTTGGCAGCTGCCCTACAGCCCCTGAGAGTCATCCTGTGTCCCAACTTCTATCTCATTACAATGGCTTGTCCTCGGTCCCATTGCTCCTTAGAGGTTAGGGCCTCCTTCCACTTGAGGATTTCACTAGTGAGACCCCACACGGATCCTTTAGATGGTTCAGGGGAAGATATCGTAGAAGAGATGACCAGGGGCTTAAAGGATAAAGAAGAGAGGAAGAAGAATGTCCAAAGACACAAAGGTATGAAACAGCATGGCTCCCTCTGGGAACTGTAAGTTGTGTAGCCGGGAACGATGAGAAAAGAGAGGAGGGTCAGCTCAACTAAGGAGGACTCATAGCATGGATGGTCTTAGGTGCTGTGGATATTAACCTATAAGCCAGAGACTCTTAACCTGGGGACTGTAGTCTCTCAGGGGGTCAGTGAATGGGTTTAAGGAGCTCCATGAACCCCCTAATATTGTATACAAAATGTGTCTATTTTTCTGGGAAGAGTTTATGGCTGTCATCAGATTCTCAAAGGGGTCTGTGATCTCCAAAAATTAGGAATCACTTATTGGTTTGGGGAAGCTTAGAATTATGTGTCAGGACTGATTCTAGGCCCAGGTAAAGGCCACTGAGGGCCTGAAGTGGGACAGTGGCAGAGAGGAGAGGAGAGAATGGGTATGGTTGAGATGAACAAGGTGGAATTGACAGGATTTAGTGTCCCAAGAGATGGCAGAAATGAGGCAGAGGGAGAAATTCAGGTTGACTACCTGGTTTCTGGCCAGCCCTGGTGGTCTAGTGGTTAAGATTCAATGCTATGACCACGTGGCTGGGTTTGTTTCCCAATCAGGAAACCACAGCACCCGTCAGTCTGTTGTCATAATGTGGCAGATGTGTTTTGCTGCGATGCTGTCAGACTAGGACCTGGCCACCCACTTATGAAAAATAATTGGCTATGAAGAACCCTATGAATAGCAGCGAAGCATTGTCTGATATAGCACCAGAAGGTGAGAGGGTGGCGCAAAAAGACCAGGCAGCATTCAGCTCTGCTCTACACTGGGTTGCTAGGAGTCAGAATTCACTGAATGGCACTTACAACAACTCTGGTTTCTGGCTGGAGTGACAGGAGAGCCAGTGGTGCCATTAACGGGTCTAGGGAATATGGTAGATTGGGTAGAGGAGGTAACGATCGTGAGGGAGAGAGCTGCACCATCCATCATCCTCAAGAGGAAGTGAATGAAAGAATACTGGGCATGTTTCCCCTGGTAGTTTGCCACCTCTGCCATAGAGAACCTGACACCCTGCAGGCCTTCCCCACAGCAGGGGTTTGCCAGTAATCGGGGCTTTGGGGCTTCTGTGCATCACCACAAGATTCTGGGCGTCTGTCAGCTCTCTGGATAAGAACTCGTCTGCACTTGGGCAGGCTGGCTCATGCCCAGAGCCCAGCAGACAGGGGGCTCTGACTGTTTGGAGACACCTGGTTTGTTGGAGAAAATAGTCCTTAATAGCCCAGAACACAGCTGCTTCTACTCAGAGGTGTGGTTAGAATAGTTTCATTTAGTCATTAATTTGCTTTTATTAAGACGCCATTCATGAAACAAGTACTGTCTCTTTTAAAAATATTTATTTGGGTCCATATAAAGGCAAAGTCTTTATGTATTTTGTGAGGATGGTTTTAATGAATCTAAATGGAAATGATGAGGAAAAGAGGAAGAGATTAGCTAAACCGGTACCCGTCACAGATTTCTATTAATGTATTTTCAGCTGAATCAGGAGCAAGAATGAGTTACAGAAATCAAAAACCTTAATGAATTGTGTGGATGTGGTGAAATATGTGATTTTAATACATTTTAAAACATTCAGAAACCTTTGTGTTGACTGTATGTTCTCATTGTAAGTCCCAAGTGCTCCGTCGTCTCTGAAGATTGTGAATCCGACACTAGACTCTCTCACTCTGGAATGGGATCCCCCGAGCCACCCGAATGGCGTTTTGACCGAGTATACCCTGAAATATCAGCCCAGTAAGTTACCGGGAGAAGGGGAAGGGGAAACATGGTTTGAAAAAGGGAAAAATCTTAACTGATATCTTAAAATACAAACTGGTTATTTCTTTATAGCTGTAGAATATATACATATACCTTCAAGTGTTATTCCAGAAGGAATTTCAAGTCATACTTTTTAAAGAAAAATGACATTTATGCTGTTGAAAAATAAGTAGTCTGTAGAATAATACAGACTTTTGAGTGTGAGGTGTAGGTGGGTGCTATCGTTAGGTTAGGTAGGCATTATCTATAACTAGAAAATAGTAAGCAGCGGGATTCCTTTGGCACAAGGCCTCTGAACACGAGGTTTGGGGTTGTTTATCGATGCATGACTCCGCCTGCAAAAACACAGAGATAAGAAATGCTACTGTGATTCAACTATAAAATTTCCCTAGCTGGAAGCCAGTGAAGAATATATTTCCCCTTGTTATGCTGTATTATAGGAGCTATAAAAGGTTATCAGTTATGTCAGGCAAAGAGTGATTAGAATTACAGAAGCTGGTGTAATCTAGGTTTAACATTTTTGGTTGACACTTTTATTTTTAATAGTATTCCTATAGCCATTAATGTGGAATGCACTTGTTTATTATTTCTTATTGACAGTTAACAGCACACATGAATTAGGCCCTCTGGTAGATTTGAAAATTCCTGCCAACAAGACACGCTGGACTTTAAAAAATTTAAATTTCAGCACTCGGTATAAGTTTTATTTCTATGCACAAACATCGGCAGGATCAGGAAGTCAAATTACAGAGGAAGCGGTAACAACTGTGGATGAAGGTAAGATGGGTATGTATAAAATCCGTATAACTATAAGTATTCTGAGACAAAAATCTTTAACCTAAGTTTATGCTTTCTCTTTCCTTTTTACCATGGAGTGTCCATCTTACCCAATTAATACAAATACTTATTTGTAATTTCTCATTCTGGTATATATGTAATCAATTATTTAATTCATATTAGAATAACAATTTGATATTTGTTTTCCAACTCTATATGAAATTTTTAAACTTATATTAAAATATTGAGGTGAGAGTGGGAAATTACAATATTTTGCCACACTTGAATCTGAAGTTCAAGGCAATGTTTTTTCCTATCTACAAGTAAATATGTATATACATACACACATATACATACACATGTAATACACATATATGTGCACACACAGACATATATACCTATACACAAATAAATTTATGTAATTCTAGTTCTGGTCTTGATTCACTGGAAAATAATTTTCTGGTCCACATACTGATTTAGGTTTTCTAGCACAGAAGTTGAAACAGTTATTAAATAATGCATTTATTTTGTATTTGAGCATGGAACTTTGTATTTTGGTATGCCATCTGGTACAGAGAAAGCGAAATAGTCCCATGAAAGTATCTAGAAAAGGAATTCATACTTCCTTTCATGTTTTTAAAAATAATTTTGAAAAACTTTAGATTCAATGAAAATAATCAGAAAATATTGTAGAAGATTTTCTATTTTTGCATGTCTCTAATTGTAGAATTGCTTAAAGACTATTTATTTGATTATCTTCCATAGCATAAGAAATTGACATTTCTACCCAAAAATTGGTTTGAAATATCCTAAGCCTTCTTACATCATAGGCAAGTATGAATAATGCACCTTAAGTAATGTGTGGATTTGATTACTGGGTAAGTTTGGGGACACCAACCTATCTTTGACCCCTGTACCTGATGGAGTACACTTCATTTTTCTTGCATGCTTTAGCATTTTAGTAAGTATTTTTATATAGCTTGACATGCTCCTCAGTGTGTTACATCTAACTATATAGTGTCCTATTTCTGTTTCCCTTCATTAAAGCTGGTATTCTCCCGCCTGATGTAGGTGCAGGCAAAGGTAAAATAATTCATCTGCATGACTTTATACATGTGTGCAATTTGCAATGTTAAACATGGGGAAGTGCAGCATGGGTTAAAAGTGAAAATAAAATAAGCTTTGAAACACCAAAAGAAAGAGAAGATCTTGGCTTTAAAATTAATGTCTAGTCTTTTTTACAAATAGAAAGCCACACCTTGAATTCTAAAACTTTTTCTCAAGACTTATCTCTGGTACAAATCCTAATCTTAGCTTGTAATAATATGATTGTGGCTGGGTCAGACAGGACCAAAACTGTGGATTTGTCACAGATCCTCTATATGGCCATGCTGTATATTAGGGTCCAGAAATATTAGTCCCGTGATGAAAACAGGCTGTGAGAAATCCGATCAACCGAGCTTCCTGTTCTAGTCTGATGTGGCCACACTCCTCGTAGACACAGTGTACACTTTGCTGGCATTATACTACACTGTCCATTTGGGATTGTGGCTTAGCAATACCCTCCAACTGGCCTGGGACTAAACGTCCCCCCACTGGGATCTGCTATGAGCAAGTCTTCCAGTCAGACTGCATGCTCTACTCAGTTGTGTTCTTCCATCCTGTCTTCAGCAGCCTGCTCAAGTCTCCTCCTGGGTAGTAGCCAACAATCACAGTGGATTACTTTTGTTCTCCTTTATTTCTCACAGCTCTCTGGGTGAGAAAGGTTTGTGGGGAGAGTGGTGCTTGAATGAGTTGTAATTTGTCTTCCACCTGAGACAACCCCAAAGACCCCCCCCCAAAGACCCTCGGCTATTGGTTGATCTGTTAGCTTTTTCGAGAGCAGCGGAGTCCCTGCCACAAGGCAGTGTTGTCATGTGGAGTACCCCTGGCCAGGGGTTTTCACGGACTTTGACAAACAAAATGAGTCCAAATAGGAATGAAGATAAAGAAGACCAAGAGAAATAAGTGCTTTGCCCTAAATTAATAAATCTTGTGAGCTTAGGCCTGATACATATCTTCTGTTTTCTTAGAAGTCTGCTTATAGTCAGTCTTGGTAAGTTATTCAGTAACTCCCAAATCTATCTGATCTACATCAGATAGACTGGGGGTGATTGAATAAGAACTGTAGCCATTTTCAGTGATCTTAATAATGTTATATATGTGTTTTTAGACTTGAAAGAACAAAGTTGTAAAAATTCAAAATCTCCACAATATTGTAGAAAGACGTAAACCTCTCTTTTATGTGGACACTTCTTTCCTGGGATAATTAGATATCAATTTAAATCCTTAGTTGTTCTACAGTAATTTACTGCTGTGTCCCGCTGGTAACCTTTCACTGAGGCATTCCAGAGAAAGCCTGGCCTCTTCCTATGCAGTGGACACGTCGCTGCGGCTCTGCCTGGAGTCAGGAGCAAAGCAGTTGTGCTGCAACAGGGCTGCCTGTGAAGTGAGCCTGAGTTTCCATTGACTTGTCATGTGTCAGAGGACATGCATTCCACTGAAAAAACATGATTTAAACTAACTAAAAGAAATCTTTATTAAAATAGTTTAGGTTCTACTTTTTTTTTTCTTTTTTTTGTGAGGAAGACTAGCCCTGGGCTAACATCTGTTGCCAATCCTCCTCTTTTTGCTGAGGAAGACTGGCCCTGGGCTAACATCCGTGCTCATCTTCCTCTGCTTTATATGGGATGCCACCACAGCATGGCTTCACAAGCAGTGCATCTGTCCGCGTCTGGGATCCGAACCTGCGAAACCCCGGGCCGCCAGAGCAGAGCACGCAAACTTAACCGCTACGCCACCAGGCTGGCCCCCTAGGTTTTAGTATTTAATGTGACTAATTTGAATTGTGAACTACTTATGATTATAGAGACAAGCAAAAATGGAGAGTTGGAAGGTTCAGGAAGCCCCCAATGTTGAAATCTGATGGATCTCAGATTAGAAGAGAAATAGTGTTTAAATAAAAAAAACTAAATCTAAGCTTATTTTCTATATTGTTTCTTTTAATATTGCACCAGTAATTAAACATTACTTGCCTAAAATGATGACATTTTGCCATGATGAGACTTTAAGCTGCTCAAGAATAATTTATTATCATGGGTTTTCCTTCCTTAAAAAGTCTAAGAATATATTCTATCCTCTTCTCTATTTTCCTTCTCCATGCGGAGTTTAGATACTCTCTGAGAAAGGAGAAAAATTAAAATGCTCCACAATCCTTCCAAACTTTAATATGTTTTTGTGTATCTTTTATATTTTAATTTAAAACAGCATGAAAGAGAATAAATAAGAAATGGGTTCTTGAGAGAAGACATGTGTGGTATCCTTAGCTATAAAAACATCAGCTTCTAATGATTTTAATTGACTTCTGATCAGAGGGGAAAAGAGATCCATCTGAGTTTACATTTTTAAAATTTCTTACAGATTTTAAGAGATATTAATGAAATCAAGCTTTCAAATATATAATTACAAAAGAATTATTTAAACCACAAAATAGAAGCCAGGATAATTCAAGTAGTTACATTATGCCATACTGACCCTTTTCCTTAATATTCTCCTCAACTTGAGCATGGAAATACTCAAGATCTTCAGGAGTCACTTATTTTGATCCATGTCCTTGTTTGGTTGAAGCTCTCAATATCTGTGTAAGATTTATAGTTGGTTGGCTGTATTTGTTCAATTTCTGTGTCCCTTTAAATAGCTTCTGAGTCTGGGACTCTAGGAAATAGACCTGTGAAGGCATGTATGGAAATGAACCAGAAACATGCAGATAATGGATTTGAGTTATGGTCCCAGTAGTGCTGATGGATGGACACTGCTCTATCCATAGCGTTTTACTTTCTTCCCCTTGGGACCAGTCATCAGAACACTTTTGTGAGGTGACTAGTTGGAGTACAGGAATAGGGAGAAAATAACTGGCAAATCAAGAACTAAACCTGGTTCCTGACCTAATTAGCAGCTGACTGTGGTCAACCAGTTAGGACTGAGCAGAGGAGAGCCAATGAGAAATGACACCAGCACGTCCCAGAAAACACTGTCTGGCATGTCATAGATGCTCAGTGAGTATTTGTTCTGTAAGAAAGTGGTTGAGTGGGGAGTAAGAGTAAGGAGAGTTAGGATTCCCTGTGATAAAAGTGACCAAGCAGCATAACCTTAGGAAATTGAGATATATTCTCTGTATGTCTTCAAGAATAAGCTAGATGCTCTTCTGTTGGAAGTATTTCACTATGGTTCTGCCCTAAACATCTTTCATAATTACATCAAGACTAAATTCCTCAGTTCCATGCTTCCAAAGCTTTGTAAAGAAAATTAATGTTTTGCCTGGATTCTTTGCCACTGATGTTTTACACACATGTTCATATTTACTGTCTCTATTGATTGATCGTATTCCTACCATTATCTATTCCTTTAAGAGGAAAATCTCAGACAACTAAAATCAATTAGGTCCACAGAAGCACTCTATATAGTTCAATAATTGCTTTTGCTCTTTACTGTTTCCCACCCTTAGCTCAGAGGGGTACACGATATACATGTGATAGTGAATTATAACTCAGAGGTCAAGTGCATTATTTAATTTCTTTAATATACTTCTCTTTTAGATCCTAAGAAGTGCTATTTCATTAAATTTGTTTCAGTAAAGGCCTTTAACTTCTAAATTATATAACAGAATTTGGAACTTAATTTTAGAATCTGAGTAGACCCATTGACACTTTCTGATTTACTATCCAGGACATTTTCTCTGGAATAATAAATTGATCTTATCATTTCTCAACTACCCAAATTAATGTATCTGTAAACATGCCATTTTTAGTTTACGCTATGGCAGCAGCAAGGCTGATAGAATTGTCAGCCTCAGATAACCGAATAACACCTTCTCATGACTGTAGATGCCGTCTGTACTCAGTAGCAAGCATATAGTGTCATATAGTCTCCATAATTGGGTGTTTTAAGAAGCTAGTTAGGTTGCACCATGATTTTTCAGAATACAATATGTAACGAACATTTAGCAGGTAAAACTGTCTTGCTGTCTGGGATGTGTCAAGTGAAACAGTTCTTATCCCTTTTATTTCTTCTTTCTTAACTTCTGAGAAAAGTGTATCTGGTGATTCCTTTTGCAGCTTTTCTTCCAGAGTACCCTAACCATCCAACCTTTCCTAAAGCAGGTGTTCCTCACCTGTGGTTCCTAAACTCCCCAGAGGCAGATTCTTAAAGACGTTTGTGACTCAAAACAGGTCAAAAGCCTCTATTCTAAGGAGCATCCTTTCTCACCCCAATACAGATTCTTTAAAGACCCACAATGAGATGATAAAGAGAATTGAAAAGCAGCCACCTAGTGTTGGTTTTTACCTTGCAGTCTCTGATATTCGGTGACCTCTGCCCCCAGCATTGTTCAGCAGTACACCCCCCCGGCCCCCACATCAGTAAATGAAGATTCTGATGTTTCCTGGGATTGTATCTAATGGACAACAGTCCACATGGTTCAGGACCCATACAATAGAACTCATAAATTTTAATATTGTGCATCAATTTTTCTGATTTTTTTTCATAATGCTATAGTTTAATAAATGAAAAACCTTCCTGTAATGAAAGTGAAATATGAGCAAACCCTAAATTTCAGCAATAAATTCTAATTTGATTTTATTTGCACAATTTCAGAGTACTTAAACTTACTTTGTATTTGTGTGTATGGTGCTGCAATTTGTTTGTGTGTTTTATTTTTCTATTGTGTACTTATGTCAAGCAGTAAATCCCAGGATCAGCGAACTTACTGCCGCAGCTGCTAAGACCCATGCCAGTTGTCAGTTGGGAATATGAGGGACCAGAGCACACGAACTTTTATGTTGAATATGGTGTAGCTGGCAGTAAGAAACAATTTCATTACCCGGTTTTTAATTTGGGGGCTATATTTTAAGAGCTTAAGAACATTTTTTAAGGATTTACTATGTATCATCTTGAAAAATAACTTGATCCAATTAAATGAATTACATTTATCTAAAAAAATTATATGAACCATCAACCTATATGTTGTTTTCATGAAATCTTTTTTTCATGTTATTAAAAACAAGGGACGTTAATAAGTTCCATTGTATCCGTTTGTTCAAATTGGATGTTGAAGTAGCAGAAACCAAACTGACTTAAAAGCATTTTGTCCATACTACCCAACAGAATTTTATTAGAAATTGCAGAAAATTAAGTCTTATATTTCAATGTTTAATGTATTCCCAGGTCAGGCACTCTACTGACATCCTGGCCACATCTACCAGGAGATGGGGCAGCTTTAACTTTCAGCAGTTTATGAAAACCCACTGCCCCTCCTTAATGCAGTGCGCTCTGTGTGTAATAAGCTGGGTGGCCAATGAATGTTTGTAACAAAATGTTGAATGTAGTCCAACTTTCTGTTTAGGCATTTATCATGCAAACAAATATTTTTTTTTTTTCTTGTTCAAGCAAGTGTATTTTAAACAGCTTTACTGAGATATTTACATATCACAAAGTTCACCTGTTTGAAGTGTACAATTCAATGGTTCTTAGTACAGTTACAGATTTGTACAACCAATACCACAATTTAATTTGAGAACATTTTCATCACCCCCAAAAGAAACCCGCATCTATTGGCAGTTACTTCCTAATCCCCAAGTCTTCGGCGGCACCCCTCTAGTCTTAGACAACCACCAACCTACTTTCTGTCTGTATAGATTTGCCTATTCTGGACATTTATATAAATATTGCAAACAAATATTTTTAAAAATAACTATTCCTTTAGGAAAATCATTACTCTGGAAAGCTTGAATCTATAACTTGGTTAAATTTAAAGGCATTTAAGTTTACCAAAAGATTCATCTTGTGAATCTTAAAAAGCAATTCTTCCCATAGTTCACTTAAACTAATGTATAACAGTTCTTTTTATAAACATCATTAGAGAAACTCAATAGTTTTGGAAGGCAAGGTGCAGATAAAGAAGCTTCCTTTGTATTAAAAAGAAGATTTCATACAATAGGAATATACACAACTAGTATGCAATCTGGATATCCAGTAAATTTTTTCTGAGGACATTTTCATACAGTTCTTCATTTTAATTGATTTTTTTGACATGACTAGATTTATAATAATCTAAAATGATAAACCTAAGCATCCTAGATTTTGTCTTCAGCTTATTAAGAATTTTCCTTTCATGAAGCATTAAGTGACTTCTAGTCCCTTAAAATATTCAAATTTGTTGTTTTTGCAAAATTTCCATAGGCAAAGAAGAATGGAGAAAAGAAATTATAAATAGTTCTTGGAGCTTCTTGGGGTTAAAGGATCTAATGCCACGAACAGCATACAAAGTTCAAGTTGGTGCTGAGGGGGACTCTGGTTTTGTGAGTTCAGAGGATGTGTTTGAGACAGGCCCAGGTGAGGCACACACA
Source organism: Tapirus indicus (assembly GCA_031878705.1). NCBI lineage: Eukaryota > Metazoa > Chordata > Mammalia > Perissodactyla > Tapiridae > Tapirus > Tapirus indicus. The sequence goes on from CM062917.1 coordinate 79,882,821, forward strand.
ATGCTGGTTCTGGCTCATGCCCAGAGGTGAACCCACCCAGCACTCCAGTTGGAGACGGGGGATAGTGGAGCTGTGTAATGGGTAGGGCCATGAATGTCTTTCTCTGGGGCCCAGTTGGGTTGGGTGTTTGGGTTTTTAATTGTCTTTGGCTCTTTATATCAAATGAATGGCAGAATTGAGCAAATCATCTTTTAATCACATTATTGCCAAAAACCATTACAAAAACAGAGGTAAATATGATTCTTAACTTATGTTAGTTAGGTAATTCAATTTTTCACATCTTTTACACATATAAACTTTCCCTCAGAGTTAGAATGGAATTTTTGAAAGGCTTTTGAAGCTGAAATAACTCATTGATAAGGTCACAATTTTTTATGTCAAAATGGGCTATAACCCAGCAGAACCCTGCAGTTTGGTTAGACAACTGATGTAAATATTATTAAATTTGTATAGAACAAGAAATTGTTCAATTCATGTTTTTCATTGCTGTCACCGCAAATTTGACTGCCCATATATATTTTAGTTATTTGAACATTATCGAAATACAGAAGTAATAGTTAAAGCTTCTAAAATAAAGAAAAATGTTCATGTAAGATACAAGAATATTCATATTGACTCACAAGATGGAGAGCAATCCCCGCTTACTTAAATTTAAAGAAGGGTTGTGTGGTGCGTTTTTCATTTTGTGACGCATACATCTGTGTTATGTTCAGTCACTTCATGCATTCTTGAGGAAATGTTGCATTTCCTGTGGAACCCATAGGCAAAATGCATTTTTTGTGTGTCTTTCATTACCCAAGCATTGTGATTTTTAAAGTCATTTCTTATAATATAGAAAATACACAATCATGAATGGTTTTAGAATAAGAAAGAAACCAAAGGTAAAATTCAATGACTTATTAAACTACATTTTTAGGGTATTCATGTGCTAAAATTATAATGCTTAAAGAAAAAAAATTTTTTTTCTGTTATTCTGTTCTTTGTATTTTTATATCCACTTGTGTACAGGGTTCTAGGAAAATATGTATTAAATCAATACACAGTTAATCTTACGAGGTGTTCGTTTTTATTGATAGCATTTAATTTCAAAATACTAAAAGTTTAAGTAGATATTCTGTCCATTTACAGCTAGAATGCTAATAATAGTAACAGCACTAGCATTTAATCAGCTCTAATCTGTACCAGGTGAATGCTTTTCATGGCTTTTCTCATTGAGTCCTTACAACAATCCTGTGAAGTAGGCGGTGTTATTACTCCCCGACATGTCACGTCAGTGACGTGTAGTGAGAGGTGGAGTCCCTGCCCTGTTCCCAGCTAGAACGTGGGAGAGCTGGGTTAGACGCTCAGCCTTCCGACGCTGGAGGCGAGGCTCTCACTACACCCCCCATGCAGGGTCACAGAGGGGAACAGGTTGTCTCAGAAATGATCTCTTCGTTTAGCACTTCATATGTCTATCCAGCTATTCTGGACCCCTAACGGCCCCAGGGTACTCCCGGCTTGCACATCTAGCTAGGATTAAATTCCACCCACAAAATGAAGTTGTGGCATTTTTTGCCCTTTCACAGGACAGAAGGTAAACCCTTTAGAAAAAATTTTTTCTTCAGTGTTGCTGTCCCTACAATTCCAGCTGCACCTGGCAGGTGGTTCAAGGTGAGCAGTCCTAATGGGTGCGCTATTCTCGTGTGCCAGCGATGGAGAAATAGGACAAGGCCACACCAGTCACTGTCACCTTTTACATATAAATGTAACTATTAAAAAGAATAAATATTGATTAAACCCTAGTGACCTCAGTTAACATATTACCTGTAGGAGCAAATACTGTTAATCCAACTCCCTGTTCTCCCAGTTTCAATGCCCTGTCCTTTAGGGCTACAGCATCAACTCCAGGGGGAAAGCATTATCTACTACTGCTCTTGCTTCCCCCCTCCTCCACACTAGGTTGTGAGATGTGAGTGTCAGTACTTGGCACGGAAGCATACCTTCCCAGCTAATTTTTTATCTCTGCCTTAATGACCTGCTTCTCTGTCTGAGTTCTGCTAATTTCAGGAAACTGGACTCAACTTTCATCTCTGCTTGTTTCATGAATCTTCTTAATGTGACACCATCTCTACCTTTCATGGTCTGGATTTTTAACTTATAGTTCTTAATTTTTCCTGTGGCACAAACTGAAAAACAAACAAAACTATAAGTGGTGTCCTTATGCTGTGCTTCTTACACTCCTGTTAGGACCCGCCTCCCCTTTTCTTCTCTCACCTCTTTCCCTCAGTTACCCAGTCTCTTCTCTCACATCACAAAGGATTTAAAGCAGATTTGCTTTTACTGGGCCCAACAGGTTTGGGTTTGGTTGTTTTTTGTTTTTGTTTTTGTTTTTTGTCAACTGCCTCGAAACTATGGCCAAGGTAATTTGTTTCCATTTCTAACTATTTTAACTGAAGAGGATGTTTTTATACGTAATGGATTCTTCCTAAATAGCCATTTGTCTCACTCTGTCTCTTCCACGTTTATTCTAAGTCCTCAAGAGCATTCTCCTCCGAGACCTGCTGCCACAGCACACAGGTTCTCCACGAGACAACGGCAGTGTGAGGGTGAAGACCGTGGTTAAAACTAACTTCTAGGAAACAAAGCACATTTCATTCCTCTGGCTTACTGTCTTTGTTCATATTCTTTATATTTGTCTATTTATTGCTTTATGGATTACTCAGTAATGCACAAATATAATTTTATTGTAGAAATTTTAAAGTGAAAATCCTCTTTCACTCTCCTACCCAGTCCTACTAATACCTACCCATTGAAGCTCAGATTCATGCCGTGTGTGTGTATGTGTGTGTGTGTGTGATGCACAGTGGTGGCCATCACTCGGGTTTGTATGTGCATCTCTAGTTAAGATGATTTTAGAGTGTCCTGGGAAGACTTGAAGCCTCTTAGAGTCATTCTGGGTTTTAGATCCCTTTTTATATGGATAGGAAGTCAAAAAGTTACTTTCACTTACAGAGTGTTTGCTTTAAATCAACTTCTAGTGCACTCGTGTGTGTGTATTGTGTGTGTGGGCATGCACACACATGCACCTGTTAACATACTGTGTCTGCCTAGTCTGCAATTATGGGGCAGTGAAATACTTGATACTTTTTTCTTTAGACATAGAGGCAAAAATTCAAAGTCAATTTGGATGTTTCTATATCAACTGTCAAAGAAACATTTCCACTTTTTGAATAGTTGCATAGTAACAAGCTGCCAGCTGGCAGTTTAATTTTGACAGTCACCATCTTTATAAGACAATGTCTGTGCTAGTATTTGAGTATCTTATTGCATTTTGCCCTTACCAGTTGCATTTAAGTAGATGAAAAATGTAAATGCAGATACTATTTATGACAAGGCTGTAATTCATTAGGCATACTAAAAACAAGGACTCTTTAACTTCAGTTGAATGCTCAATAGACTTACACCAATTGATTTTTCATTCGGTTTTGAAGAAAAAGCACACAAAGACCATGTGCGAACTGACAGAATTATATTGCCAAAGAGTATGTAATGATGGACTTTTAAAATATTTTTCCCTGTCTCAGAATGGAAAGTCCCTATAACATTCTATTCTTTGTAAAGACTTCTGCAGATTTGATGTCTGGACTTGTCTTCAGGAATGCATGATAGCAGTAGAGCATAATGGCCAGTACCACGTTCTTTGGGGTCAGACAGACATGGATCAAACTCCAACTCCTGGGCAGGTTCTTTACCCTCTCTGGACGTGGGTTTATTCCTCATGCCTACCTCCAAGGACCGTTGTGAAGATTAAATGAGATTTTGCCCTCAGCACAGTGCCTAGCATATAATAAGAGTTTCGAAATGTTAACTCTCATTGTATCAGTCTTCATCTTCATCATCCTCATGATGATTATGGTCTGTGTATGGAGGGGAGCACTGCCTGTACTCCTGCTTCAGTTGTATTGAGTTACGATACAACTCGAACCCCTCTAACCAATGAGGCACAGGGGCTACTGGGGAAAGGCTGCTGGCATTTGATTTGTATTCCAGAAAATGTATTTCCACTTCTCATTTTATTTCTTAAATAACACGTCCACATATTTTTCACATTCATCTTCATACTTGATTTTAAGCATTTCATTTTTCTCCCTATATTTTGTGTGGAGAAAAAAGGCAATGAGGTGCTGTTTTTGCAACATATAGCAGGACCTGGGATACGTGTAGCCATGCTTTATCTGCGTCCAGAGATCACATACACCTAACGCAACCATGTTAAATGTATTCAGAAGAAATTCAATCAAATTAAAAGCATGAAATAGGCATGCTTATGAATCAAAAGAAGATAACCTTTTACCTTGATTATGGCCAAAAGAGAAAAAATAAAGGCCTTCTTAAAAAAAGATGCATACCAATTTATTAAATCAAATCCTCATGGGCATGTCTGAATAGCCATTGATGCTGCACTTTGTCCCATTTGATTGACACTTTTGAATAATACCACAAATGCTAAGTATTCTTTGTTTTTCTTAGGAGATTTGCATACTGTTAACTGGTTGAATAAGGGGCTTCATATTTGTTGACTCAAACAGAATAGATGAGGACTTAAAGAATGCATATACATGTGAATGAGTATTTTCTCTTTAAACTCGTCACTTGTTCCAGTAATGATTCCACTGATCAAGATCTATTTCAAAGTCTTTTGAATGGATCTTAAGCAGTATTAAATTTTAAATATTGATCCTTTGAGGGTAAATTGGATTTTTCAGAGATTTTCAAAAGTCGTTCAGAACCAACTCTTGTAAATGAGATAAATAATAAATGAGTTGAATAAAAAATCTAAGTAATATTTTGGACGCAAATTGAGATGTTATATAAAATAATGAGGTTGGTTATCTTATGTGGACAGGTTTCTTGTGTGGAAAGTTTTCTTTTTTAACAGAAGATTTCTAAAACACTTTGAAAAATGGCAGCATCATTGCAATGATATTTTAGCCTCCAAAAATGGTTCCTTTGAAGGAAAAATACTCCATTAGATGTATATGTTCTGTTCTGTTTAAAATTCAGTCTTATATTCTTATTGTTATACTTAATGCACAATTTACCCTATAAACAATAAATTTTTAATTAGTTTGGGACTGTGTTTCTCTTGAGACTGTATAGCTAAAATAACTGTGAACACAATGTTCAGCAGGGTTTGTTAGCATTTAGTAGTATTAGCATTCAGATTTCTCTATTTGGATTTTTTTAATTAGTGAAGATTTTTCAAAGTTAAGTGTATATATGACTCCTAATTGATAACTGACAGATTCCAATTTGGGGCCATGTGTAAAATATATGAAAGCTCATATTCTATGGCAATTATTTACTGCAAGAAACTACAACAGTTTTGATCTCCCCCTTAACCCATTCCCACTGACACCATTGATTTGTTTTCCAGCAATGGCAAGCCGACAGGTGGATATTGCAACTCAGGGCTGGTTCATTGGTCTAATGTGTGCTGTCGCTCTCCTTATCTTAATTTTGCTGATTGTTTGCTTCATCAGAAGGAACAAGGGTGGTAAATATCCAGGTAAGAAAGAAAGATTAAAATTACCCTATAATGCTACATAATTACCCATTAAACTAAAAAGAAATCATAAGGATAATCGTGTAGTTGCAAAAAAGTGTATCTTCCCAGAACCATAAATTCAGACTTTCCATTTAAACAATTTTTGATCCCTTTTTATATAATGGGAGCCTAAACATTGTCAAGCCAGCCTTGGTGGTCCAGTGGTTAAGATTCAGAGCTCTCAACACTGTGTCGTGGTTCCTTTCCCAGTCAGAGAACCACGCCACCCGTCTGTCAGTTGTCATGTGGCAGCTGCATGTTACTGTGATTCTGAAAGCTGTGCCACCAGTATTTCGAATACCAGCGGAGTCACCCGTGGTGGACAGGATTCAGCAGAGCTTCTAGACTAACACAGATAGGAAGAAGGACCTGGCCACCCACTGAAATAATTGGCCATGAAAACCCTGTGAATAGCAGCAGAGCATTGTCTGATATAGCACCAAAAGGTGAGAGGATGGTGCAAAAAGACCGGGCAGGGTTCGGCTTTGCTGCACACAGCGTTGCTAGGAGTTGGAATTCACTCCACGGCACTAACAACAATGAACATTGTCAGGGATCAGAAAGCATTTAGGGGAGTAAATTAATCTGTTCTCTGAAGATATTAGTGACTCTGCTTCCTTAGACCCCACAATAGCTCCTAACACCAACAGGCAGACCGGGGAGGTATGTGAAATCTTCCGGGGAAAGTAATGCGTGAACTGAGTCTGGATATCCTGATGTGTAATATTGCTTTCCCTATATGGTTAATGTTTTGTTCAGTTTAGTGGATCCGATGAATTTATATTTTCTTTACCTGGCTATTTCCCCTTCATTGAACAAAAATTCTGCAAAAGAATAGACTTATGATAACAATTTATAACCATGAATATAGTTAATAAATAGATTGATAAAATAGGAGAAAAATCTTAGAAACTTAAAACTTATTCCTTTATCAGCTGAGTAAGAGACTTCTGCCAAAATGCTTACTTGAAGTCAACTTTGTGTGTTAACAAAAGTTCATTCTATTAGGTTGCCTCCAAGAGACTAAAACATCAGAATATATGCATGGCCACATGATACATCTGGTTGTATAACATCTACTGTTTATAGAATTATTTTTCACTGCTGTATATCTCAGACAGTGCACTCTTAAAAACTGAACAAACACAAGATCAATAGATAATGTCGTTCTGAAAATTTTAGTTAAAGAAAAGGAAGATGCCCATGCAGATCCTGAAATCCAGCCTATGAAGGAAGACGACGGCACTTTTGGAGAATACAGGTGAGCCTCTGCTTCTCCTCCGCCCTCCCCTTCCCTGCCCTGCACGGGCACCACCCGTACTCAGTCTCCCTGCAATATGACTCGGCCAGGAACGTGGTCTGCCTGGCATGTCATGTTTTCCTCAGATTAGTTTCGAGACACTTCCGTGTCTAAATGTTTACACATCCCTCACAGTTAAAATATTCTCACTTTTCATTAAAAAATAAATTTCCGTTCTAGTCATAGGTTTAAACCGGAGCGTCTTCCACTCTGTCATATTTTACAGAGGACCTTGCAGTATTGATCAACCTAGCAAAGCTGGTGTGTTACAATGAGAGTTAAAACAGCAATAAAGACCCTACGAACCCGCATTGTAAAGGAAGTTCTCCCTGTCATTTTCTAAGCAGTGCTTTTGTTAAGATCGGCGTTATTCTTTTTACTTATATTTTTGGTGAGGAAGACCAGCCCTGAGCTGACATCCGTTGCCAATCCTCCTCTTTTTGCTGGGGAAGACTGGCCCTGGGCTAACATCCGTGCCCATCTTCCTCTACTTTACATGGGACGCTGCCACAGCACAGCTGACAAGCAGTGCGTCAGCCGGCACCCGGGATCCGAACCCGTGAACCCCGGGCTGCCAAAGCGGGACCTAAACCACTGCGCCACTGGGCCAACCCCTGGTGTTACTCTTTTTAATCTTGGATCTGAAGCTTGTTTTTCCAAAACAAATACCTACACCCCTGCCCATTAATCATGAAACGATGACTAGGTTGTTTTCGAAGCTGTTCACTATTAAGAAATATCACAGCCCTAGAGGCAGTGTGTTAACTCACAGAACTTTGCTAATACGCTCTTGGCTTGGCTCCATCATTAAGGAAAAATTTTAACATAACATGTGCTAAATGGTTTAAAAAAAAAGAAAGGAAGGAACTCTTAAAACAAAGATATTCTTGCCTAGGCGTTATAGGTCTTTTTAAAGAGGGATAAATGATTATTTTATATATATTTAAAAAACAGAAACAAAATATGTATTTATTCACTTAAAAGACTGGGATTTTGACGTTTCAAAAGAATAGTTCTATTTGTAAAATACTTTTACACCTTGTTTTTTCTTTCCACAAGCCTCTTGATTATATAAAATATAATCTTTTAATGCCCCAAGCCCACATTGAGGCTTTTTTTGCCAGAAGAAAAGGCTTTTTAGGTGAAATAAAATATTTCACTATTATGATTACCAGATAACATTTGTAGATAAGGTGTTTGTGTTAATTTTTGCCAGTCTCTGGTGCTCATTTTTGGTATTTCCATGTCAATATCTTGAGGGGCAAAATAATGCCAAGTGTAAGAAGTGAGAGCTCATTGAGAAAAAACTGGTTGCTGTATATTTTTGACAAAATTGGTTTCATACCAGTTTCTATGCAGATATGAGTGATTTGCCTTTGTGTCTCAGCACCTAAGCTTTCATGTTCTGATCTTCTCTTCAACACAGATGAATATGATTTCTAAAACGTCTCAGAATTCTATATCTCAGGATGTAGAAAAATGTCTAGTGAGGGTTGTCTGGGTGTCAGATGTTGGCTCTGGGACTGACAGTGTATGAAAACCTCATGCAGCACCCCAACCCAGTCCACCCAGGTTTTCATAACACGTTAGAGCAGCTGCAGATGGCCACAGCCTGGGGCAGCCACGCCTTACACTGGATGAGGCGAAATCTTTGCTGACTTAATTCTCTCTTCTAGACATTTCTCCTGTAAAGTAGGTAAGCTGATAATTACTAAATAAGTTGTTAGTTTTAGAGTTCTTGTGGCTAGACTTCTACACAGGATATGTGCACCACTCCCTTGCTTATTGTGATGAAGCTAAATCTTTAATATAGTTTGAAAAAATTATGTATTTCATGAGTTGACAATAAACCATTGCACTTCATACATTCTTCACATGTGAAGGATTCCTGTTGTACATTATCACACTTAAATGAACCTGGCAATGTACTGCTCACCTCAGGGGTCTCAAATGTCAATTTGCTGTTACAGGGATGTGAAACCATGATCTGATGTCATGTGACTTTCTCAGGGTAACTATGCTGCCTACTCCATGAAAATTTGATTGAAATCGTTGGAATGAAACTAGCATGGAATCAAGAGACTGTTAGTTTTTCAACTCAGCCATTACCCTTGATTCCTTTACACATGACACTTAATTTGTCTAGGTCTCAATTTTTATCATCTGTAAAATGATACAATTGTTCAAGTATTAAATGATCTCTGAAGGTTTCTAGTTCTATGTTTCCTATGCTCGTCTATGAGCTATCTACTAACAATAGGATTTTGGCATCCAGGGCAGTACATAGCAAGTTTTTGGTTCCTGGCCTCGTTATCTCTGTGTTTACATTTATTTGGTCATATTTCTTTGTCTCAGTGTTAATTCATATGTGGTACATTTGTGAAGCATTTTCAAATGGCTGTCTTTAGCTTATGCCTTGAGTTTCTCAGAAGAGAAACACTTTTCCTTGGGCCTATTGAGTACAAACCCATTGGTTCAAGTGTAAAGACAAAAACGCTTGTCACACATGTAATTACATTGATCTGGGAGATGCCAAGGGAAATAAGGTTCTGACGGGTGTCTGAAACTTGAAACACAACTCAGTGATTTTGTTTTTACTGAAGCTGAAAGTTCATAAGGATGATCCCATAAGCCAAATCGCTTCCCCAAATACCCAACCATCCTTTGCTACAGATGTGGCTTCATCCTGTGACTTCCTGACACTGTCTCGGAATTTTTCCCTATGGTTTCTTTTCTGCTTAAAAAAACAAAAGACCTTGAGTTTCTTAGATGTCACAATTAATGAAAATGGTTCCAACTGTTTATTATGGAATCTTTTTTTTAGTAATATGTCTAAGTGTCATTCTCCTCCTTAAATCACCAGGTCCCTTCTCTGCTTTGCGCCTTCTGGAAGTTTTGAGCTCTGTATTATTTATAGATTCTTATTCTTTTTCATTCTGAAGATAAATTAATATGCTGATCACACACAGACACACACAAAATTAGGGCTATTGCCTAAATGTAAATTAATTCTGTTTATGATTTGTTCATTCTCCAGCTTGAGGATGAAACAGTTTCTACATGGTGGGCTCTGAGCCAGAGGATATTTCATAGTGCAAAGAGGGATGGAACTTCAATGGCCAAATTTGGTTTTTTTTTTCATATGCTGTAACCTTGTGCCCTCCAACACACACCCCCAAGCAGTTACACCCTGGTGGAAGCCTGCAGCTTTCTTTGTTTCTTTAATTATACAGACAGTAGGATCTGCATTCTTGCTAGCATATAAAAAAATCAGAGAAACAATACAACCAACCGTGTAAGTGTTTTTTTATTCTTTCGATCCATTCTTTTAAAACCCAGAATGAACCTAGGTCATCAACCATATGACCATGGTGCCTGAACTCATTGCAGAAGTGGAAGCTCTTGGCACGGGCATCTTCTCATCCGTGTGAACACGGTCTTGTTGCAGTTGTGCTAACCCATGCTCACAGACTTGAATGATGTGAAGATGTGTCCCGTGCTGTATACTTTAGATTTATTCGGCTCACAAACATAAACTGGTGTGTGAGCAGTATAAATAATGGCGGACTTTTAGAAGGAGTGTTTGGGTCATGAGTGTCAATAAAACTGTAGCATGGTTTGGCCATGGTCGGGTGGTGACCACAGGAAAATCAGACTAACTGATCACAGATTTACCCATTGTTGCTGAATTGTACTCAGTAGGCATTTAATGGATACCTTCTGTGTGCACAACCCTGAAGGAAGTGCTGTCAGAGAAAAAAAAGTGAACTCCCTAAAATTCATTCTTAGGGTAAGAGAAAGGAAAGTATATATTCCAGTGCTTCATCTGCCATCATAAAATTGATTAAGAAGGAATAAAAATGTTTTAATGTTAGAATTCTGAAGAATTTCTAAAATGCCCACTCTCTCTTCTATTGTTATTTTACAATGAATTCATTCAACCAGTACTTATTGAGCGCCTACTGTATGCCAAGCTGTGGGGATATTAAAACTAATGGAATGTTATCTCACTAGTTTATAGTCTAGTAAGGGATGCAGGGAGGTAACGAACAGTCTGAGCATAAAGTGAAGGGTGCTGTGAAAGGGATACAACCACGGTGCCAAGGGAGCAGGGGCAGGAAGCCAAAGCCAAGTGAGTGCCATGGAAGGAGGGCGGGACGAGAAGTCTTCCCAGAGGAAGTAATGTGGGAACTGAGTTTTGATATTGTGATGTGAACATTTCTTTCCATCTTTATTCACAGATATAATTATAAAAAAATGTATATTGTAGCTATATATGCTACTTTATGACTTATTTTGAAATTTGTTTAATCTTTGACATTCTAGGCTAAGAATTAACATCTGATACCTCCTGTCCTTAAAAGTTCTCATAAAAATGTGGATGCATTTTTTTTAAGCTTTGAATACTATGTAGCTAAATAAGTATATGACTTCTAAATCATCTTCTGTAACTTCTAAATTCCTCTCATTTGGGAAACTGCCCTTTCACACTTAAACTTGACAAAGCCACTTCCCTTTGGAGTGGAGAGAAGTGCAGTGGAGAGAAGAGGCGTGATGGCAGGTGGTTGGGCACTTATACTGTTGGGCACAAATCATGTGCCAGGCACTACACTGGTGCCTCATATAACTGTTTGTCATTTAGCCACATTCTAGTGATTGCAGTGTGACATTACATCAAACCACTTTTTAAAAACTAGTCTTGAAAAGATCTTTAGCTGCCTTTGAACAGCTTTTCTTGGAGAGCCTTTGTGGACAGAGCATCCCTCTTCCTTCCTCCTCTTCTTTCAAGCACAGCCGATGTTGCTGCACATTCTCTCTCATCTACTATGGCCATTAAGCTGGAATGGGGTGCTTCCAGGGCACCCCTTCTTGGCTGTTCATTATTCCTAACTGATGTAATTGTGTGTGTAAAAATCCGAATGAATCTGCAAGAAAACATCAGGATTAATAAGAGAAGTTAGTAATGTTGCTTGACACAAAATTGATGTAAAAGTCAGTTATATTTCCGCGTGCCAGCAAACAGTTGGAAAATAGATTTTTTAAAATGATTCCCAGTTATGATAGCATAAAAATATGGTGTAGGAATAAAGCCAACAAAAAGATCTCCCAGCTATTTCAGGGCTCTTATTTTATTCTGCTGATCGATTTGTCTATCTTTACACCAAAACTGCACTGTTTTAATGTGTAGCTTTGAACAAGTCTCTATATCTGCTAGGTCAGGTCCTCCAACTTTGTTATTATTCTTCTTCAAGAGTTTTTGGATATTCTTGGCTCTTTTCATTTACATATACATCTTAGAACTAGCTTGCCAAGATCCACGTAAAAACCTGCTGGGTCTTTACAGGAAATAAATTGAATCTAAAGAGCAATACAGAGAAGATTAACATATTTACCGTATTTGAGCCTTCCTGTCCATAGTTATGGTATGTTCCTCCATTTTTTAGCTCTTTTTTAATAACTCTGAATAAAAGTTTCATTTCTTCATAGAGATCTTACACATATTTTTCTTGGATTTGTTCTTAGATACTTCATATTTTTATGATATCATAAATTGAAGCATTTTTCAAATTTCACTTTCCAGTTGTTTGCAAGTACATAAATAAAATTGACTTTTATGCTAATACAGTATTACTGTACTATATTATTTAGTATATAAAAATATACTATACTAAACTCCCTTTTTATTCTAATGTTTGCCTGTAGATTCTTTCGGATTTTTTTACATACATAATCATATCATTTATGAATAACAACAGTTTCCTTTCTTCTTAATACATGTGCCTTCTATTTATTTTTCTCATCACATTGCTTTGAACTTCCAATGCAGTTTTGATTAGAACTGACAATAGCAGGGATCCCTACTGTTATTTCTGCTATCAACAGAAAGCTTTCAACGTTCACCATCAAGGATGACGTCTACTTGGGGTTGCTTGTAGATACCCTTAATCAGCTTAATGAAGATACTTCTGTTCCTAATGTAGTCAAGTTTTTATTGTGAATGGGTATTGAATTTTACCATATACTTTTTTCTAAATCTACTGAGATGATCATAAGATATTTTTCTTTTCTTCTGCTAAGATGGTGAATTATATAAATTGATGTTTTAATGCTGAAACAAACTTGCATTCCTGGAATAATCCCAACCTGGTCATGATATATTATCTTTTTAGTAGATTGCTAACTTCAATTTGCTCATGATTTCTTTGGGATAGTCTCATCTATGTTCATGAATGAGATTAGCCTGTAATTTTACTTTCTCAAAGTGTTCCTGTTGGTTTTAGATATCAGTGTTATACTAGACTCATAAAACGCTTAAAGGAGTGGTTCCCCTGACATGTCAAACTAATATGTCCCAAACTGAACTACTGATCTTCTACCCCAAACATGCTGCACTCTACAGTAAGGGTAATTCCATCCTTCCTCTTGCTCAGACCTAAAATCTTGGTATCATCTTTTTCTCTACTGTTCCCTATCCAATCCATCAGACAATCCTGTTGGTGCTACCTTCAAAATATGTCCATGATTTGACCACTTGTACCACACAGAGTGTCCCACTCTAGCCCAAGTCACAGTCGTCTCTCTCCTGGATTATTGCAATAGTCCCCCTGACCCCCTAGAGCAGGGGTTGGCAAACTTTTTCTGTAAAGGACCTAATAGTAAATATTTTAGACTTTACAGGCCACATAGTCTCTGCTGCTACTCTACAATTCTGCTGTTGTAGTGCAGAAGCAGCCACAGACGTTTGTAATAAATGGGCACAGCCCAATTTTGCTATAGTTTACCAACCCCTGTCCTCTAGGGTAGGCTATTCTCAGCACTGATGACAGTAATCCTTTTAAAATGTAAGTCAGATCATGTCGCTCATCCATTGAAAACCCTCCAATGGCTTTAACTCACTCAGAGTAAAAGAGAGAACCCTTCCAATGTCCTACAAGGCCCTGATCTAACCCTGTCACCTCTCAAATTTACTTTAACTCTTCCTAGAACATGCCAGGCTTGCCCCCACCTCAGGGCATTTGCACTGCTTGCTCTCCTGCTGGAGTCACTCTCCCTCCAGCTCTTCACCTGGCTAACTCAGCTCTCTTAAGGCTTTGACCAGATGTCACTTCTTAATGAGGCCTTCCCTGAACATCCCATCTAAATGTCAACCTTCCGTCCCTCCCTGACACCCTCCATCCTCTTTACTCAGCTCTGTATTTTCCACAGCACTAATCACCTTCTGACGCACTATATAACTAAGTTTTAAAATATGCTACTTGTTTATTGTCTATATTTTCCTTACTAGAAGGAACTCAGTGAAGTCAGGGTTTTAATCTATTTTGTTTGTTGCTATATGACTAGAAAATTATCTGTCTCAAAGGAGGCACTCAATAAATATTTATTAGATGGATGGATGGATGGATGGATGGATAGGTAGATGGCTGGATCAAAGAAATACCTTAGACTAGAATTTCCTGTAGTGTATTCCTTGGAACACTAGTTTTACAAAGCAGAATAAGACTAATAGTTGGAATCCAGGTCATAATTCCACTAAAGAGTTCAATAATGAGCAGAATTTTAATGCCTTGCCAAGTCACGAGCAATATTTCGTAGGAAGCATTCAAGCAAAGCCTAGAAGTTAATGATTAAATCCAAAAGATGTGCAAGTTTTTCTTGAAACAGGTTGGAGACTGGATGCTATGTCCCCTGAAGTGCCCCAAACACAGTCCACCCCAAGGTCCTGTGATACCTCCCCAGTTGTTTATTAGCAGTGGTGACAATATCGTTTAATATCAATCTGTGACAAGAACTTGTATATCGTTGAAACGGGTAATTTTCAATAGTATATGCCAGTGTCATATTAAACTAGTGTTATTTTCCAGTCTTGAGATTTTCTTCTTGGAGAAAAATTGAAGATTCTAGTAGAAATTATTGGGAAAAAAACCCAGAATATTTGGGCATCTTGAAATATTCATATCTTGGCTAGAAAAAAGTCACTCTCGGAAAGAGAGGGAGCAATCAAGTTTTAGCACAGATAGGTGAAATACTGCTGCTGATGCAACCTCTTTTTTACATTAAGCCTTTTTATGTTTTACTAATCTTGTTTGTGTGTCCTATTTTGCTTGCATTTTTGTTCTTTGAAAGAAAACAAGATATTGTCATTGCCCTTTTTTCTATATATTATTTTTATTTTTTTTTTTTTGGTGAGGAAGACCAGCCCTGAGCTAACATCCGTTGCTAATCCTCCTCTTTTTGCTGAGGAAGACTGGCCCTGGGCTAACATCGTGCCCATCTTCCTCTACTTCATATGGGACGCCGCCACGGCATGGCTGACAGGCAGTGCGTTGGCGGGCGCCCGGGATCCAAACCCGCGAACCCCGGGCTGCCAAGCTCGGACGAAACCGCTGCGCCACCGGGCCGGCCCCTATATTTTTCTTTTTTAAAACCAAATGTTGCCAATTAAGGAATAGGTCAACATGCATACCTAGTTTCATGACCATAACAGTGGATGTTCTAAAAGAGAATGATTGCTCTTCTACTTCCAGATATTGTGCTTAGGGATTCAACAGAGAAATAAGCCAAAAAAATTGAGTCCTATAAAATTTAATAAATTACACTCCTCAGATTCCCATCCACATGAATAGGCTGCATGACACACTTGGGAGGAGGGAGTAGTGAGGCAGAGATGAGGGCAGGAAATGTGAGCTTTTACATTTTTGAAATCACTCACACTCTTTAGAATATTTTGACATGCCATTAATACTACAAATGCAGTGCTTTGAAGTTAAATTGTGTCTCTTTCCAAATTAGTAAGCTTTACCCATTAACTAAAATTCTTACAGAAAATAATACTGTGTACTATCAGTATAAGGATTTTGCTTTTCTTCTTAGGCTATTTTCATTTGTTTCTTCTGCATCCTTTTAATGGAATTTGTAGGTCTCTTGAAAGGTAAGGTTAAAGTTTACAAGTCTGGCCTGCACTCAATAACAAAATTATTTGAAATGCAGGATTTTGCTTCTCCTTCTTGCTCAGGAAAAACAAATCCATATTTCACACTTAACCAAAATCGTTCTCCATTCATATCCAAGGAATCATAGATATTATGCAGTTTAACATACTAACCTCTCTACTTGCCATAGTTTTTACCCCCTTTTGAATTCAAAATAGTGATGATTTTTAACTTCTCAATTCCTTCCTTTTTTAATGCTTGTGATTATTTCTGAATTGCTTCTAAGTCAGGAGCCCGAATCTGTCATTGATACTGACATGCACAATAAGGAGCCATCCACCTACCGGAGACTTCATGATTAAACCATTTCTGTACCTGATTTCCATTCCAGCCACATCCCAGTCATTGGAGTCAACCTGATGATTAGATTTGGCTAGAGAAGCTCGGCACTCCTTATGCTTTATCATAATTTGCATGCATGGTCTTTAAGAACAAAACATTTTACCTAATTACCAGTCTTGACAAAAATGTTTTCTCTCTTTTCCAGCGATGCGGAAGACCACAAGCCTTTGAAAAAAGGCAGTCGAACACCTTCAGACAGGACTGTGAAAAAAGAAGATAGCGATGATAGCCTAGTTGACTACGGAGAAGGGGTGAATGGCCAGTTCAACGAGGACGGCTCCTTTATTGGACAGTACAGTGGTAAGAAAGAGAAAGAGCCGGCTGAAGGAAACGAAAGCTCAGAGGCACCTTCTCCTGTCAATGCCATGAATTCCTTTGTTTAATTTGTAAGCTCTTTGCCAATCTCCCGTTTCTCTAGAACGTTTATCTCAAGCACTTGTTTGTCTGCCTTCTCATACTATGAACATGGAGGCAGAAAGTGTACGTTCTGCTGTATGTTAATATTATGAGAACAGTTAGAGCAAGAACATAACTCAGTCAAATGACACGTTAATGTGAACTGCAGTGCAAAGTGCATACTTTTTCATTCAAAATAGGTGTTTTTGATTTCCTCAGAACTGACGGACGTAATACATCATCAACAGATCATGTTAGTTCCTCTTCAGGATACAGTTCAATATGATGCATGAAAAAATGCTACACATTTAAAGGACATACCTGTGTATCTTATTAAAACATGGTTTGATGCTTTGTTTATACTCTCCTCAGCTGAACCCCTAAATATGAATTCCGTTTTCATTGTCAAGATTGTTACTGTAGTATTCTCTAGAACTTCAATGTCTTTGTGGACATTGTTGTGAAATTGGTGACTCTATGTCTAGCTGTCGTTAGTCTTTTTGGGAGACTGTTAGAAAAGTATGTACAGTATATACTTGCTAAATGAGTTAATTATGACAGTTGCATTTGCTGATGCTTACTGAGACTCTGTTACCTGCTCTTTGCTCCTGTTACTTCATAGCCTTCTTAATCTGCCAGGTGTTACAGCAGTACAGTGTTCTACTTTTTACATCATCTCTGTGTCCAGTTGTGTTTTAGGCATAAACAATGTGGACTGCAATGCATTTTGGCATTTGTGCCATACTGAAAGAATCAAAAACAGATCACTCCAATTAAATTTCCAAAATTATTCCAGAAAGCACAGGGCAAGACACATGCAGTGCCTTCAGACAATAAGCATTCCATGACATCCTGCCTTCTGCAGCAGTCGATATAGTCGCCTCAGAGTCCTAGCTTACTGTCATTGTCTAAAAGTAACTTTTAAAAAGCAGAGATAATGAAAATTGCAATGCTGATAAAAGGAAATGTGAAAATAAAATGAAGACGACCGTTCATTTTAAGGAGCGTTTTCCTCATATGTATCAAAGATAAGCTTTATCATCAACTGGAGCACATGATGATTTCATGGTCTTTTATGGTTTCTATTAAAACAAGTCACATTCAATAAGAAAGATGTCAACTTGGTAGAAAATTTTTTTTAAAAACAAGTTATTCCAAAACTAAAAGCATACAACAGCGTGCCAACAAGAATATATTATTCTCTAAGTCTTTACCTATGTGGCAGCTTTTGAAACTCTGCAGCGTTAAACAATGTGTTTGCAAATTGCTGTGGACACATTTCAGAATCTAAGAAATCTGACAAGTGCTAACAAGGCCAACAGTCAAAGGGATTACATCTACAGTTTCAAAAATAAACATATATGTTCTACCATATTCATAAACAATGTCTATCAAATGGTTTACCTCCAAATATGAAATTCTATAACAACCTATGGTTGAAGGAATGCTCAGTTTCATTTGCCAATAAATTGGTTTCTCATAACTTGCATCAAGTTTAATTTTAAGTAAAGCTTTTTATATGTAGATATTTTGTTGAATTTGTAAATACACTTAAAGTGTAGATGCTATATGCTAATAGGTGTTACAGACAAACATGCAAACAATGTTTATGTTGTACTGTATGAGAAGTTAGCTAATTAATACAGTGCATGCATGGGATTGGAAAGCATTTACTTAAATACCTTTTGGGTTTTTATTTTCCCTGTTTGCTGTGAAACTGAAAGAGTGAACTCTTCTACATATGGACAGCAGGTTTCTAGATGAAATCTTTGGAGCTTTGCCTGGGGGGCTCAGGAGGCCTAGTCACCTGGCACCTCTGAGAGATGTAGGTAAAGCACAGGTTGAAGTAATCCCAGGTAAAGATGGCCCTGAATACTTTCATGTCTCCATATTCGCTTTTCACAGATCAGCCTTTCTAATGGAAATACAAAGAGACAAAACAAGCTTGCCTTGGCATCAGAGAGCACAAAGATAAAAGTTACTTTAAATTCGCCAATGTTTGGGAAGAACAATAAAAGTACAGTTGTTTCTCTTCCGTGACAGCAGATGCTAAATTTATCTGTGCGTGAAGGGATCACTTCTGTAATAGTGCAACAGATTTTATATTAAAAAATTAAATGTGGTTTTAAAAGTCCCTTTCTCTTTTGTAATATATCATGTTCCTAGTGGAGTGTGAATGTAATGGTAAGTGTAACAGTACAGGCAGATGTGACTGGATTTCCATCAAAAAGCAATTATTAAACAGTCTTGATCTCTTTGTCATTTTTAACTTTTTCGAACATGTATTTCCTAATGTTTTTAAATAACACAAATTTTGATTTTTGCTTTTAATAGGCTATTATATGCGGAGAAAATTAAACACAAAACCATTCACAATGTAAAGCAGAGCTAATAAAATGGGGGCATATAAAAAAATTGTAATGAAAAGCAGGAGTAGATATTACCAGCTTTTTGAGAAACAGTCTGAGACATCGGGTGCCACTTCTTTTCCTGAAGCCTAACCCCGCAGGCCTGCTTCCCAGGTGCCTGCCGTCAGCTTCTCCTCTGCCTGCCTGGACCTCCACCCTCCCCAGCAAGGGGCAGCTCGGATTCCTTCACCTCCCTGCTTGATGAGACAGTTCGGGCATTTACGAATGTTACGGGGATGTCATCCACTCCCTTCTCTCCAGCCCTGTTCTTCTCAGTGTCTCAAACCTGTCTAGCTCTGCACACAGCCAAGGCCTGGCTTGTTCCTCTGCTCCATCACCTGGCCTTATTCACCTGTACCCTGTTCCCACCTTTCCACCCAAGCAACCTTCTGCACAGAGTTTCCTCTCCCTACACAGTTATTTGAATAACAACATGTGATATAAGTCAATTGTAAAATGCTATATAGACCTTAGTGTCTCTGCCCTGGAGAGCATTCCCTTCAGAACAGCACATCAGGACCTCCACCCCACACTGTGGGCCAGAGTCACAGTCTATTTCCTCAGGCCACAGTGTCAGTCACAGCTCGGTGTAGCAACGGGGGCTGGCAAATTGTAAGCCTGACCACAGAAAGCATTGATCCATTGATGGCTTCTTTATTCAGATGGTTTGTAATGGCTCTGGCTTATTTTTAATGGCTGATTTGGGAAATGGCTTTTGGAGACAAGAGAAAGAAATACGAAGAACTGAGAATTCTTGTCACCCAAACGAAGCAAATCTCTCCCTCTCATGAGATTTTTCTACAAATGACCACCAGAGGGCTCCCGTTCTTTATTCAACGCAAAAGAAACATTGCGGGAAAACGAAGCCTCTGGAGAAACGGTGCAAAACACTTGATAATCAGAGTGCGGTGCAATAGTGCAGACAATGGTTGCCTGCTGCAAAATGGGATTTGCAACTTTCTCTGGCGAGTTCATAACTTCCAAGGAGTAAGTTTGTGTCACCATGAGCCTTGTTAATCTTCTTCCTCTTACTGGTTGTGGCCGGCGGCTGGGTGGCTGATCAGTGGAGAAGGAAGAGGAGTGTGTTTCCTGGCTCCCCCTCAGCACTCATCACTGGTGGGGAGAAGGGTGGGGCATTCCTTATGATGGTTTTCCCCGCTTCCTCCAGAGCATGCCCTCTTGTCTGCCACCAATGGTTTGATGTTTTGTGATTGGATAGCAAAAAAGCACAGTTTAAGCACATATAGCTTTTACTTTTCACAGAAAAAAAAAAAGCAGGAGATGGAGAGAATACTACCAGAGTATTTATATTAAACAAACAAATTAGTTCCCAGGTTGAGGTAGAAGAGACCAGGATTTACATTCCAGCTCTGCCACCAACTAGCTACGTGACGGTAAGTGAACCCCCGCAATCTCCCACCTCTCCGGGCCTTCATTTCTTCAACTTTAAAATGACAGAAACCAGATGATTTCTAATATCCCTTTTGCTTAAATCCTATGATTCCCAATAAACCCCCCCCCCAAATATTTTTTTGAGCATCTACGACAGCCAGGTATTTTGCTAAGTGGGGAGGGTGCAGGATGAGCAAAGCCAGATGTGGTTCCTGCTCAGGCGGCGCCTAAAGTCTGGGGTGAGAAGACAGACATTCATCAAATAACCACTGAAACGACTGTATAATTCCAAACCGAGATAAGCGCTGAGAGGGGATGGCACGCTGTTCCACGAGAACAAATAGTGAGGCTGAGCGGTGCAGTGTCAGAAAGGCTTCCCCGAGGAAGTGTGAGCTGAGAGCTAGGGGACCAGTAGGATCGAGGAGGAGAAGGCAGGACAAAGCTGCTGCACCGCAAAGGCCAGTGTGCCTGGAGCAGACACAGGGGCAGATCGTGTGGTCCTGAGGACCACAGGGCGGGTTTTTGTATTTATTCAAGCAGCAGTGGAAAGTGGGGAGTAATTGAAGAGGTTGAAGTAAAGGGTTATATAACCCGATTTGTGTTAGGGGAGGAGGCAGACCTTATGGGATTTAGTGTGGAGAATGCACTGGAGGGGAGCCAGAGAGATTGCTAAGAAGCCACTGGAAAGCTTCACGGTAGTTTAGACAAGAGATGATAGAGGTTGGATCCAGATCATACCACTGGAGGTGGAGAGAAGTGGGTGGATTCTAAAGATATTTAGGAAGCAAACTGATGAAAGTAATAAAGATACGGGAGGTTGAGGAAAAGGCAGGTATCAACATCTCTTAGATTTCTGACTTGTCTAACCAGACATCAGGATCACTTAGGTGGGAACATCAGGAAAGAACCAGATTTGGGGGTAAGTTACAAGTTCAAGTTAATAAATGAGGAGTTTGAAAAGCCTCTGAGACATCCAAGTGGAAATGACTAGTAGGAATTGGATATATGGGGTTAATGCTCAAAAGAAAATTCTAAGATGAGTAGTAGTAATTGAAGCCACAAGGCATGGATGAGATTGCCTAGGGAGAAAATATAGACAAGAGGGCTGAGGATTACACCCTATTAGGAAACTCCTGTCTATAATGGACAGGAAGAGGCAGATGACCTCTACAGGAGACCAATAAACAGGAGCCAGAGAAGTTGGGAAGCAATAAGGAGAGTGTGTTGTCTTGGAAGACAGTAAAAGAGACCATTTCAAGAACAGGGAATGGTTTACAGTGTAACATAATGCTGAAAAATCAAGAAAAATGAGGATTGGAAAATATTTTTTTGTTTTGAAGACATGGAGGTCATCTGAGACCTCCATAAAGGCTGTTGGGTAGAGTGTGGTAGCAGATTGAGTGAGTTGAGGAGTGAGTAGAAGGTGAGGAAATGGAGAGAAGGAGATTTGCCATTACCCACATGGACAACCCATCTGTCCCTGGGCTCAGTTCCTTGACATCTCTACCTCCATAATAATATAATCTAAGCATCCTGCTCTCTGCCCACAACCTCTCCTCCAACACACTGCTCTCCTTTCTCTCAATCCTTACCTTCTTCTTTTTCTCCATCCCTTTTGCAGCATGGATTTTATTGTCCATTATTTTTGAAACACTCCTGCTTGACCCCAAAGTCCTTTGCCCTTCTGTCATTGCTAAATACCTGTGGAGGTATCGTGTTACTCAGGATCTAGTCTACTGTCTGCTTTCTCCTGCCTGCCCTTAGGAGCTGAGAGATAGAATAGTGGTTGGTATCATTATAAAATCATAAATACCTTCAAGTGGGTCGACTCTCCACGCTGCCCAGTAGACCTGCTTTTTCTTCTCAGGTGAATTTACATTCTCACACTCAGCAATGACTATTTCAAATCTTTTCTGCTCTCCTCATTCAACCCTCCCCCCGCCCAGCCTCACGAATCACTCTCTACAAAATGACCTTACATCACAACTCACTAAAAAAAGAAAAAGAAAAAACAGAGATGGGAATTCCCTCATCTTCCTGCTAGCAAACCAAAATGCCTGCCTCAGTGTGCTCCCATCCTCTGCCTCTACCTCCTGTTAAAATAGAGGAGCCATCCTTCCTCCTTTCTAGACCAGTCCTTCCACCTGGGTCTGGGAACCTCTCTCCTCCATGGTAGAGCCTTACTCATTGGTCATCACTTCTTTTTCTTCCTCCTTCTTCTTCTCCCTTCTTCTTTCTTCTTCTCCTCCTCCTTCTCCGCCTCCTCCTCCTCCTCCTCCTCCTTCACACTCGAAGTCTCTCCCTTCGAGAACAGACAGACCTTTGAAACCTTTGATTCCCCATCCATACACCTTCTTCAATTATCATTTTCTCTCTTCCACTTCATGGGCAAAATGTTGAAAAAATTGAAATAATACCAGGAAAAGTAAATTAGGATGATCAGAGAAGCTACTATTTGGCAGAGAGTGCATTCCTTATTCCTTCTATAGACATAAAACCTCTCCAGTCTCACTCGATTTGTCGTATAGGCACTGTTTGTTCAGCTGTGACTATTTGGCTATTATCTCAGCGAATGACTCAACAAACTTGTTTTTAATCAAAGGGTCTCAGGCTGCACATTGGAATCACCTGGGGAGCTTTAAAGTCCTAATGCCTGTTCACCCACCCCACATGTCCCTGTTGTAATTGTCTGAGACATAGCCTGGCATTAGGATTGTCCAAAGCTTCCCAGATGATTCCAATGTGCAGCCAAGACAGAAACCAGTGTAAAGGAGCAAGGGGCTGCCACACTCTTGGGTGTGCACTGAAAGTATTTAATGAACAGTATTTTGAATACACTTCTTCGTACTGGTTGATCTCAAATTCTCTTGTATTCCTTTCATTTGGGGAAAAAAATCATATCTAGGGAAAATGAACTCCACATTGCTGGTAGGAATATAAAATGGTACAGCCACTTTGGAAAACATTTTGGCAGTTTCTTAGAATGCTAAATATAAATTTACCATATGACCCAGAAATTCCACTCCTAGATATATACCCAAAGTCAATTTAAAAATATGTCCACACAAAGAATTGTACACGAATGTTCATAGATGCATTCATCATAAGAGCCAAGAAATAACCCAAATGTCCATGACCTGATGAATGGATAAACAAAATTTGGTCTATCCATACAATTAAACAGTATATCCATACAATTAAATGGAATACTATTTAGTAATTTTTTTTTAAAGTACTAATACATGCTACAACATAGAGGACCCTCGATAACATTATGCTAAATTTAAGAAGCCAGACACAAAAGGCCACATACTGCATGATTTCCATTTACTTGTCCAGAAAGGCAAACCTATAACAACAGAAAGTAGATTAATGGTTGTCTGGGGCTGGGTATGGGAACAAGGATTAACTGTAAATTGGCAGAAGGGATCTTACTGGAATGATGGAAATGTTCTAAAACTGAATTGTGTTGATAATTGCACAAATTGGTACATTTACTAAAAATCATTGAATTATATATTTAAAACAAGTGAGTTTGTGGTATGTAAGTTATACCTCAATAAAACTGTTAAGATAAACCATCCCTAAGCTTATATGTGTCTGAGAAGGGATCAGGGCTGTGTATAACTGAGACTTATGATGAGTCCAACACCACATTATAGGCCACTTCACCTCCCTGCCCTCCTGTTTTCTCAAGGAGACATCACAAGACCAATGGTTCTCAAAGTGTGGTCCCTGGAACAGCAGCATCAACACTACTTGTTAAAAATGCAACTTCCTGGCCCACCTCAGATCTACTGAATCAGAAATTCTGGGGAAGGAGACCAGCATCTGCACTTTAGCAAGTGCTCTGGGTGATTCTGGTGTAAACTAATGAGTGAGAAACCCTGCACTCATCTACACGCCAGCCTCTCCCCTCTCACACCTGTAGGAATAGGAGTGATTGATCTGTTGAGATTAAAAGAAGAAACTAGGCTCCAATAGAAAAAAAACTTGAAATAACTCAAACGTCCATCAACAAGTAAATGGATAAATTTTGGTATTCATACCCATGAAATGCTAATTCACAATAAAAAGGAGTATACTACTGACACAGATAACTTATTCTGCTGAGTGAAAGAAGCCAAACAAAAATGTTCCATTTAGTATGTGAAACACTGGAACAGGCAAAGCTAATCTATAATGACAGAGGGTGTATCAGTGGTTGCCTGGGGCTGGGGACCGGAAGGGATTTACTACGAAGGGGTTAAGGGAACTTTTAGGGATGATGGAAGTGGTGGATATTTTTATTATGGTGGTGTTTACAGGGGTGTGATCATTTGTCAGGACTCAAAGCTATATACTTAAAATGGGTCTGTTTTGTTGTATGTAGTTATATCTCAATAAAGTTGGTTTTAAAAGGAAAAAAAGGAACTGGCCTAAGTTACTCCTCTCTTCTTTGTTCTCTCTTTCTCTCTTGTCTGCCTGCCCAAAGAGGGGCCAGGGGTGCAATGGGCATTTGGCTCTGCTCCTGTCTCCGTGCGGTAAATGCAAGGGGTCAGGACCCAGGCCTGCAGTCTAGAGAAAGGCCTGCCAGGAGCCGTCACTCTCCCACCCCGCCTGATCGTGGGGTTGATGGCTGTTTGTCAGGCATCTGAGTGCACACATCTGCTCTAGTACACACCCAGACTTCCCTGGGTGGATTCCCCAAGGTCTGGGAGACAGTGCCTTCCTAACTTACTTCTCTGTGTGGCAAGGCTATCTGTTCTGAAACCCTAGTTAGCTGGTGTCTCCAGCTTGGCACTTCATGCCGCTGCTCTTCTCTCTCTCTTATTTTCTCTCTCAGGCTTTTCACTGCCTTGCTTACTTCTTCCTGGTATCTCTCTCATTTTGCTCTCCTGGACCTAAACAGCATCCTATCTCCTAGCTTTCAATTCTACATCCAAATGAGGTCTAATTGACATCTCAGAATTAACCTGCTCAAAATTTCAGTGTTTAGTTGTTTTATGCTCTGTAACTCTTCCCTTCCCCAGTGCACCCAGTCTCAGTAAATGGTACCACGTTGGCTCAAGGCAAAACCCCCCAGGAGTCATTGTTTTCTCTCCCCAACCCCAACAAACTCAACAGCCAATTCTCTAGGTTTTTTCCAAAATAAATGTTGAGAACATCCACATCTCTTTATCTCCAGTCTCCCAATGATATTACCTGCCCCTCTTGCCCTCCTGCAAGCCAAACTCCACATAATAGAGCAGGTCTTCTTTAAAGGACCAGATAGCAAATAATTGAGGCTTCGTGGGCCAAACGGTCTCTGTTGCAACTACTCAGCTCTGCTGCTGTGCAGCAAAAGTAGCCACAGACTTAAGATTTAAGACGTGTAAGATATGTAAGCAAATGGGTGTGGCTGTGCTCCAATAAAACTTTATTTACAATAATAGGTGTGTTTTGTGCCAGTCTCAGCCTATCGATAGTGATGCTATTGGCTAGAAATGCCTGGGGTGAGAGTTCAATCCATTTCAGGGACCACAAGTAATTTAAGGAGTGTCTCCTTAAGAAGGTCATGATGACGCTCAGTGGGGCCAGCCCCCTGGAGGCGTAACCCAGATGGAAGTTCCAAAGAATATTATGTTGGAGAGCCCACTGGTGAGTCTCCTGAGAGGTAAATGAGTACCCTGGTCAGGGTCAGTACCCTGGTTCATCAGTACCCCGGTCTGTCAATCCAAAGGGAACAAGAATAATTTTGGTAAGGAAAGAGAGTACCTGTTTTGAAGAGGAATTCCAGGTGGGGTCGCCAAGAGGAGTCCCAGGGAAGTATCAATGATTGTGACGGCGTTATCTGGAAGCCCCAGTAGAAGGGGGCAGTGGGCTGACGAAAGCAATCTGCCAGCAGGAGTGTGGTCAGTCTCCCTGGGAAATCTGTCCCCGTCTGGACAGCCTCCGTTGTTGGGTTTGGGAGCAGAGAATGCACTTGTCTATCCCAACCTTGGCTGCCACAGAGGAATCTCCTCCCTTAAGCCCAGGTTGTTAAGGAGTGAATTCCCCGATGACCTGAGGTTGTGCTGGCCAGTTTTGTGACAGACCCTGAGGCATCTGTCCCGGGCAGAGTGTGGAGGGCTTAGTGAGGGAGTCTGCGTTATTGTTGAAAAAGGCTGCTGGTGTAGAGCGATGAGTGTGAGCGGAAACGGGAACAGCAATGACAGGAACTGGGGACTCTGCTAATTCCTTCCATATCTGGGTGCCCAGATGGGCTTGCCTTGTATGAGAAAATCTTCCCTTAGCCATTGGCCAGACCAAACTACAAGGCCATTAGCAACGGCCCAGGAGTCTGTGAAAATGTGGAGCTGTGAAAGGCTCCTTTTTATGGCCTCCCTGAGAGCTAGGGGAACAGCTACAAGTTTGCCAGTTGGGGTGAGCCGGGAGTGCCCTCCTTAACTAGCAAGGTCCCTGGGATGGAGTGGAATGCCACGGCCCTCCAGCGAGCTGCATTGCCTACAATGATGGCGCTGCCATCAGTGAAGAACACAGACTCAGACAGGTCGTCCCAAGGGGCTCCCCAAATAGTCAGGGGAGGAGGAAGCAGGGGGCACAGCTATCATTTCCTCAAGACATGCGGACAAGGGGCTGAGCCTGGGGGAAGCCACATCCTCCTGTAATTTGGAAAGGCCTTTGACATCAGATCTGGCCCTCTCCTGAAGGTACCACTTCCATTTTACCAAGGAGGCATCAGTGGCCGTGCTGAGCTTCTGCTGCGAGGCATCTCTAACCCAGGGCATTATAGGAACTTGGGTACAGACTGGTACCGATTAGGGGCTGGTTAGGGCCTCGGTTTCAGTAAGAGCCCAATAGGATGCCAAAAGCTGGTGCTCAAGGGAAGTAGTTCAGGCTGCTGCTGGGGGTAGGCACTTAGTCCAAAACTCCATAGAAAGCCAGGTAGACTCATGTTTGATCCAGAGACTCCAGGAGGCATAGTCAGGTGTGACCAAGGACTCAACTCAGAATGTGGAGCAGGGGGCACTACAGGTAAGGCTTATGGGACTGCCTGCTGAGCAGTTTCCAAAGCCCACTGCTGGGCTCCGTCCCAGTGGAAGGTGGCAGGCTTGCGTGTGATTGCGTATATAGGCTGAAGAGTTCATGAGAGATGAGGGACATGTTGCCTCCAGAACATGAAGAGTCCTAGCATGTTTTGTGCCTGTCTGAGTGTAGTGGGCGGTGTAATGGTGAGTAACTGACTGTTTGGGGAATTTCACTGTTGGGGGAATTTCTCGGCCCTAAAAGAACCAGATGATGCCCAGAAACTTGACAGGTGGGGCTGGGCCTTGGACCTTGTGATGAGTGATTGCCTAGCCATGTTGGTCTAAGTGGTCTGTAACAGTGGGCAAACTACCCATACTGCTACCTCGGAGGGACCCCTCAGCATAATGTCGTCAATATGATGCCAATGGCAGTTTCCAATTGTAAGATATTTAAATCCTGGCGACAGAGGTTATGTGCAATTGCAGGGCTAAATATTCCATTGGGAGCCTCATAAGTATGTTGAGCCCCTACCAAAGTGAAAGTAAATTGAGTCTGGAATTTCTTTGTGACAAGAACAGAATATATAGAACATATTAGTGAGATCAATGACCTCGAAGGACCCTCCTTGGGCATCTTGTGTGTCCTCAATCAATTCTATGATATTAGGATTTGGAGTCTTGATCGAGGGAACCTGAGCATTGAGGTTTCAATAGTCAATGGTAGGGCGCCATTTATTAGTGGCTGGCTTAAGTATGGGCCAAATGGGGTACTGAAAGGGGAGATGGTGGGTTTAATGACCCCTGTCTCAAGCATGTCATTAATGATAGGGCGTAAGCCTTCAATGCCCTAAGTCACTACTGGGGAGTGTTTACAGTACTGACCAGAGGAGGAAGAGTCACTGGCGTCCATTTGGCAAATCCCACCAGGAAGGCCAAGTACTTGGGTTTGTTCCATTTGGCATGGCGTTGTGTCAGTGCATCCATGCCTATAATAGGGAAAGAAAGAGCTGGGGGCTACCACCAGATGGAGCCTTTTGAGGTGAATGGTCCCAGTAGTTGGATCTGAGTGGGTTTGTATACCTTTGATAGTTTTATTGGCAATGCCCTGTAGGTAGAAGGGCTTCCCTTTTGGGAATTTAGAGGGATTGCCTGGAATGACAGTGACTTGGGCCCTGGTATTTAATAGGACCAAAAAGGACATTTCTATTGTGCATTTCTATTGTCCCAATGGACTGCCAGAGTGGTATAGGGGTGATTGCCCCCAGGAGGTGGGGCAAGCCCTGAGGAGCTTCCAATTTCCTAGGATAGGGGCTTAGGTGGCTGCCAGTCCTGGAGGTTAGGGAAGGGGGCAATGGGAGTAGCGGGGACTGACTCGGGCCAGACGGATGGAGGGTGGCTGTGTGGCATGAAGATGGATGGCAGAAGGGAGCTATTGCTGGGAGAGTTCCAGGGCCTGAAGTTTAGAGGCTGGCTGTCCAGAGGTTAAGTGGCCAGCAACCCTGAGTTTTCGTAACTCCCAGTAGAGGTTTTCCTGTGCATTCCATAAGGGGCAAAATTAGCCTGGGAGTTTATTGGGGAGGGAGTGGGAAACCCTTTCCATTGAGGGAAATTTGTTCAAGGGAGACCCTTCTGGGGCAGCAGGAGTGGAGAGGCACGAGTCTGAAGTACCTGGGCATCTGGGTGGGAATCTCCTCCATGTGTAGTGACCATGTCAATGCCCTCAGTGCCTTTTGGATGGTTTCGGCAGTCCCAATAAAATGTAGTAGCGCTGCCCTGTAATTGGGGGAGTGCCCTGTGAAAAGAATTCTCTGGACTCAGGGTCAAATGGGGCCTCTCCAGGGTTGGAAATGAAGAGGGGTCATTTGGGTCCCTGTGGTCATGGAAATGATAAACCCACTGGACCAGGCCAATTTTGCACAGGGACCCAAATGACCCCTCTGGAGCATAGTACCAGAGCCTTGGCTTGTTGGTATGCCACAGCACCAGGCAGGGTCCAGGAAGCTCCATGAGGTTTTGCATTTATCAAGGAGCAGGTGTACCTCCTCGGGGTTTTTAGGAGGAGCTGGCACCAGATGTTCAGGACATTTCTGTTTGTCCACTAAATTTTAGCAACATCGCACCAGGGATCAGACCCACAATATCCTATCAGGTCAGGGGATGAAGAGTGACAGCAGCGAGCAAAGCTATGGCCTCTGCTGCATTTCCCCGTCAGTGGTGCCACTGGCTTCCTGTTGCAAGGCTATTTCACCCATCCAGGTTAGGACACACAGTCCAGGCACGACCCACTGACAGCAATCACAGGCAGAGGTCTTCCATCCTCCTCACTTATGGGATATCCTTCCCTCATGCCTTTAGCCCAGAGCCTCTCCTTGTGCAGTGACAATAACCTTGCCATCCAATCCACCCTCCTTAGCTCTCTTTGGCCTCGAGGCATGGAAGATCCTCATGTACATTAATAGTCATTAATTGTGTCATTATAATTGTGCTCTAATCATCTTGTTTGTTAGACCATCAAGTGCTCTAATTATCTTGTTAGACCATATGGCCTTGATCATGCTGCTCTGGGGAGAACATTGAATTATTATGGCAGCAGTGACATTTTGGGGACGGATATTGCAGGCAACATGGCACAGAGGCAATACACAAAAGCACATGGCAGCATGACAGACCTCCAGCAAGTGGTGTGCCCTTCCCCAGTGGTGTCACCCACGTGCGTTAGCCAGTTGCAGCTGAAGTTCATTCACGTCAGTTGCAAGGGTAATCATGCAATCCTGCCAGTTGCCTTGGGTCACTCTCAGCCTATCGATAGTGACGCTGTGGGCTAGGAATGCCTGGGGCACTCGCCTGGGCCCCACACTACTTGTGTGAGTCCCCACAGCCAGAACCAATGTTGTGGCTGGAGCGGCCCTTGTGGTTCTTGTGATGATTGCAAGATGCACCTCAGCAACAACCACGAGGGAACTTTGGAAAAACAAGGTTCATTACTCACAGGTCCTGGGGGTACATGGCACACCTGGGGCCACACAGCGAGGTTGGGGGGGGCGGAGAGAGAGAGAGAGAGCGTGTGGGGCTCTGCTTTTATTGGGGTCGAGGGTGGGGTGCCTAGGGTTTCAAGGGTTCACTCTTTATTGGTGAATTTAAAACATAAGAGCAGGAATCAAAGCACGGGAGGGGAAAAGCAAGTGGTCAAACAGTCAGCTGTCTAGGTCACCCAGAGCTTTCTAAAGCTTCATGGATGGGACTTCACGGACCGGGCAGCCTGGCTCTTTATCTAGGTGTGCAGCTGGCATTGTGTTTATTCTAGACACGTATTCGAAGTGGATGCCTCGGCAATCAAAAGCTTGATGTCAGGCACTTACATGACAATCAAAAATGATAATTGTCGGGTGCTTACACAACCCGGTGGCTGGCCAGATTTGGCCCTCAGGTCAGTTTGCTGACCTCTGGGACAGAGATTATGTAACTGCCTAAAATACTTCAAGACTTCCCACTTCACTTAAAAGATGATCCCAATTTCTTGCATGGCCCCTCCCTCTTGCCCTCCCAGTGTGCTCCAGCCACAGCGGCCCTTGGCTTTTCCTCCACACACCTTCTCTCTGGGCCTTTCCTGCCCCAGGGCCTTTGCATTTGCTTCCCTTTGCCTGGAAGTTCTTCCTTCTTGGAAGGTCTCTGCGTGGTTCACTCCTCATTCTCCAGGCTGCAGCAAAACTAATGCCTTCCCTCTGTGCTACAAGGAGCCCCTTCCCTGTTACTCTCTCACACACAAATCACCCTGTTTGTTTTCTTTATAGGACTTATCACAGTCTAAAATTCACCTGTGTGTTTACTTACTGACTTGCTGAGTGTCCACATTCCCTACCTGGAGTTCTAGGAAAGCAGGGGCTCAGCTCTTCCATTCACCACCGTGTCCCTCTGCCTGGAATAAATGCCCGTGACTCATGTATTCTCTTATTCATTCACAGATACTTCTTCAGTGCCTAGGAGGTGCCAGATGCTGTTCTAGGCTCATAGTTGATACTGAATAAGTGAAAGAATGAGTGCATGCTACCATTCCCAGATTCTTTCAATAGCCTCACTGGGGTAAGCATGCAACCATTCTTCCACATACTTTAGCATTTTTAAAGAAATTCCTTTACTTTTGCATCACCCTGTTAATGTGCATATGACCTGTGTATTGACAGTTGAACATACCCCTCCATCTCACTGCTGGAGCCCCTTTATGAAGATGCAGAACCACGTTTGCAGAGGGAGATTTTGACATTCCTTCCTTGGCTCAGGAAGCTCTCGGAAGCCATGTGAACAAGTTTAACTCTGGCCACACAAGGGTTGGAAGTCTCTGGGTGTGTGACAACTGGCCCTCAGCTAACCTGGGAACCTTCCTTTCAGATGGTTAATATTCTCCTCTCTGCCTTCCTCCAGACCACAGAGCTCAGAGCCTCCAGTACTGCTTTGCTTTCAGGGGGTGGTAGTAATGAAAGGGACAGACAAACTTGCCCAGACCGCAAGGCAAACCTAGATGTCTTTCCTAAGTTTAGCAGCATCCCTCATTTTTATCACTCCTGTCTCTGGCTTTCCCTTCGGCCCTATTCTTTTCTGTCTTCTCTGGCTAAAATAAAAAATAATTTTAAAGGTTACAATCCCCTAAAAAGAAAAGATACAATTTTATATACTACTGCTGGATACTGTGTACAAGAAAACAGGCATGGAGCAGCTTTTTCACAACAACATGGTGACCAAACGTATTTTCAGAATAAGGCGTTGCTGCATTGAGTATTGAAGATACAGAGATATCAAAATAATCAATGAAAATAAAAGTAGTAGCAACTGGCATCATGATGCTTTCCACTGACAACTGACTGGAAAGGAGGAATGGGGAGGGTGTGATTGATATGTGGAGAGACCACGCAGTCTTTGGAGGGGAGGGGATATGGGATTCAAGACCTGTTGTCTCTCTCACTTTTTCCTTCTCCTCTGCATCTCTCTGGTTGAATCATGATACGAGGTCACAGACGTAACCCTAGAAGCCCCATCACATTTGCAATGAACCGTGGGAACTCAGGGAGCAGGTGCATCCAGGGACTTGCAGGAAGCCCCCACTCCTCTCCAGTGCTGTGAGGAAATGCCAAAGCACAAGTGATGCTGCCACAGCCTTCTGGTCTCCTTCCCTGGCCAAGTCCAGAAACGGAGAAGTAGGGAAGGAAGCAATTTTATAGGTCTTAACAAAATTTAAATCCCAGGGTAAAATCTGAAATGAAAGGAAATGCCAAGTATAAACATGACCGTGTAATCTCTTATGGACTGAATGTGTCTCCTCAAAATTCATATGTTGAAGCCCCAACCCCCAATGTGACTGTATTTGGAGCTAGGGCCTTTATGGAGGTAATTAAGGGTGAATGAGGTTATAAGGGTGGAACCCTGATCCGATAGGATTAGTGTCCTTATAAGAAAAGGCACCAGAGAGCTTGCTCACTCCCCTGTGCTCCCCCGCCCTGCTCCCCACCCCCCATGTGAGGATGCAGAGAGAAGGCGGCCATCTACAAGCCAGGAAGCAGGATCTCACCAGGAACCACAGTGGCTAGCATCTTGATCTGGGACTTCCAGCCTCCAGAAATGTGAGAAAATATATTTCTGTCGTTTAAGCCACCCATTCTACGGTATTTTGCTGCGGCAGCCCAAACTGACTAAAACATAATCCTTTGCAGATTACTTATCTTCTTTCACGTTCTGTCCCGCAAATGCAAACAGTCGTTGTGGTGTTTTCAGCATTTAATCCTCTTTAAAACTTGTGTTAACTTGTTGTGTTAAAATGAGGGTGGAGAAGAAAAAAACGAACCTGCCTTTAGCGCGTATTAAACACCAAGTACTATGCAAGACAATGTCTCTACATCATTCCGTGTAATATTCTCACCAATCCTGTGAGGTGGCACTGCTTTTCTTTCCAAAGATCACACCGCCTTAGAAGAGACCTAGTGTGTGAACTCAAGTGTGTCTGACTCCAAAATACAGGCTCCTTCCCCCTTTAAATTATTTCTCCTTAAACCTAGACTACATAAAATAAAACGCCGATGTTCAAAACGGGAGGAGAGTCGGCCTGTAGATGGAGGTCTGTCCAGTTGTGAAAGACTTGTATTTAAAAATGAAAAGAGGGGCCGCCTGGTGGCGCAGCGGTTTCGTCCGCGCTTGGCAGCGCAGGGTTCGCAGGTTCGGATCCCGGGCGCCCGCCGACGAACTGCCTGTCAGCCATGCCGTGGCGGCGTCCCATATAAAGTAGAGGAAGATGGGCACGGATGTTAGCCCAGGGCCAGTCTTCCTCAGCAAAAAGAGGAGGATTAGCAATGGATGTTAGCTCAGGGCTGGTCTTCCTCACAAAAAAAAAAGAAAAGAAAGCCAGAGGTTTGTAAAAGTCAGGAAGCCCTCAGTCCAAAGGCCATGGAAGGGAAAGACATGGCCATCTGGATGCCCAGGTGTGGGGCTGTCTACCCAGTTTGGGACCCAAATTTATGTAAGAACAGAGACTCACGCCCTACTCTTTTCAGATTTTAGCATATAGAGCCCGACTTCAGGACAGTCAGGGTTCAGGAACCAGCCAGCTCTGCTTGTTGGGAGGCTGCCAGATGCTCTGGAGGCAGAACCAAAGCTGTCTGACTCCCCGACACTTGCAAGAGCTTTGTCAAATCCCTGAAACATCATTGGGACTTGTTCAAGGTTGTCAGGGATGTGTCATGATTATTATTTTCCATAGAGATGGGAAGGACACAATGAGAATATGAAAGTCATGCCTAACTGCTTACCAGCTCTATTCTGGGGAGCAAGTTCATGGGCAGACAATGACTTTTGGATATCAGCTGTCTACTCTGCTCAGCCAAGTTCAGTCTTACTTCTATCTTAAGTGAGCAAAGAAAGGAAGAGAAGGACAAATTTGGAGGTCTGGATTCTAGATGCTCTGCATCTAGTTATTCCATCTTAAGAATGTATCCATCCATCAAGCAATTTTTACATCTTGGGTGCATGGCCAATGTCCAGTGTTTCAGGAGAGCCAGAGGAGAGTAAACAATAGTCTCTGTACTCAAAGCACCTTCAGGGCAATTAGAGAAACTACAGGACCTCATGTCAACAATTATGGATCTCAGAACAGGCGCTGCAGTATAGACTATAATTACAAAGATACATGTCACTGTGGGCTGAGGTAGAGGAGTCCCAGGAGAGGACCTTGAAAGATGAATGGAATTTGGAAGGATGAGGATGAAAAGAGGTATGGTAGTCAGAATAATGGCCCCCAAAGAAGCCCACGTCCTAATCCCTGGAACCTGTGATTATGTTGTGACATGTGACAATGACTTTGCAAATGTAATTAAGTTGAGAATCTTGAGATGGGGAGATAATCCTGGATTATCCAGGTGAGCCCAATATAATCACAAGATCCTTATTAAAAAGGAGGCAGGAGGGTCAGAGTGAGGAGTAGAAGGTGGGACAACAGAAGCAGGAGATTTGAATGAAGCAAGGAAGGGCCCATGGAACGCAGGCAGCCTCTAGAAGCTGAAAAGGGCAAAGAAATGGATTCTCCCCTCAGAGCCTCAAGAAGGAACCAGACCTGCTGACACCTTGACTTTAGCCTAATAAGACTGATCCTGAAATTCCAACATCTATAATTGTAAGACAGTAAGTTTGTGTTGTTTTAAGCCACTAAGCTTATGGTAATTTGTTGCAGTAGCAATAGGAAACTAATATAGGGCAGCATTCCATCTGGAAAAGAAGCAAGATCAACAAACCCAAAAGGCAGTGACTTCGGAGTGATAGTAAACCCCTAATCCCAATGTTAGGGTTAGGGAGAAGAAGGGTGAAAAGTGTGATGCCAAGATCTTTTAGTTGGCTAGGGCTACTGTAACAAAGTACTACAAACTGAGTGGCTTAAACAACAGAAATGCATTGTCTCACAGTTCTGGGAGCTAGAAGTTCAAGGTCAAGATGTTGGCAGGGCCATGCTTCCTCCAAAGGTGCTAGAGAAGCCTATGTTCCAGGCCTCTTTCCTAGCTTCTGGTAGTTCCTTGGCTTATGGCAGCGTAATTCCAGTTTTCACATGGTGTTCTCCCTTGTGCATGCCTCTTTTTCAAATTTCTCCTCTTTTTTTTTTTTCCTTTTTTTTTTTTTTTTTTTTTTGTGAGGAAGACCAGCCCTGAGCCAATATCTGTTGCCAATCCTCCTCTTTTTGCTGAGGAAGACTGGCCCTGGGCTAACATCCGTGCTCATCTTCCTCCACTTTATATGGGACGCCACCACGGCATGACTGACAGGCAGTGCGTCGGCGGGCGCCCGGGATCCGAACCTGCGAACCCCCAGCTGCCAAGCGCGGACTAAACTGCTGCGCCACCGGGCGGCCCCTCAAATTTCTCCTCTTTATGAGGACACCAGTCAGATTGAATTAGGGGCCCACCCTAGTCCAGTATGACCTCATCTGACCTAATTACATCTGCAATGACTCCATTTCCACATAAGGTCACATTCTGAAGTACAGGGGGCTAGGACTTCAACAAATGAATTTGGGGGAGAGGGGAGGATACAATTCAACCCATAACACATGGGTAAATGGGAATTCAGTCCTGCCAATGCCAACACCTCCTGTAGTTTCCATAATATACTAGATGTATGAGAGTTGCAAAGGAACAGAAAGTCACTGCCTTCAAGGAATTGACATTTGTGCGTTGGCTTATAGTAAGGCTGAGGTGCCATCAAACTCCACATGGTCTCAGAATTCCTATGTTATCCAAGTGATGGCAAATCCTGTAACAGGACAAGATGAGAAATCCATGCTGGAAGACTGAGGAAGAGAAGCAACAGATTCAGGAAAGAGTCTATGCCAGTGTTGGGGGCACTTGCAACAGTGCAATGCTTAGCTCCTTAAAAGTGCTTATTAATTATTGAACATGACCCCTTGGCTCTTATCACCAATAGTGCCTTCTGAAAGTGAAGATTCAGAGTGGTAGAAAGAACTGCCAGAAAAAAACCAGAATTGGACTCTGGGGAAGATTTAGCTCAAATACATTGAGTGATACAGGATGCCACAGGAGTGAGGGAAAACTTCCTTGACATGGCAGGGATAAAGCAGAAAAAACAAAGAATTAATGGAGATGGAAAGACAAGTAGGAGAGGCTTTGAAACCCATGGATAAGTAGATAAATGGAAAACAATGAGAAAGGTGCTCCCAGAAGTTGTGCGACTTGCCTAGCCCTGCCCAAACTGGGATGTCAGTTAAAGCTGGCCAGTTCTCCAAAGACTTTTTAAACCTATGCTCTCATCTGGGCACATTTCACATTCACAGAGCTCAGTCAGTGTTAGGCTACAACAAGCTGGCCTTTACTACTTCTAGCTTCACTGCTTCCTTGCTACATCATTTCATTTCATGGGAATTAAAAGAAATACTTCACTAAAATTACTGTCATTAAAATAAATACTGTCATTAAAAGCAATACTGATTTCTGTCACTTTATTTTAAAAGTATGTTGGTTCTTGTTGTTGCTTTAACCCCAAAAATAAAAAATAAAAATAGATTGATAGCCAAACGTTAAATACTTATTCAGAATTCTGTGATATTCAAATGCATTTGTTATCAAGTCCAGGATAAGAGAAGCATTCATTGAACAAATACTCAGTGCCCATTTTGTGCCAGGCACTGGGAATACAAGAGTGAAAAAGACACAGTCCATGTCCTCAAGGGATTTACAACTAGGTGTGAAGGCATAAAGAGAGTCAACAGTCATGATGCAGATGGCAACAGCTATGGTAGACACATACACAGGGTGTTATATGCACCCAGTGGGGGAACACAGCCCAGACTGGAGATTTAGGAAGTCTCCTGGAGGAGATACTGAGGTGTTAGCGGCATTTAGGAGACCATGGGTGTGTTTGTCCATTCGTGCTGCTAGAACAATGTACCATAGACTGGGTGGCTAATAAACAACAGAAATTTATTCTTCACGGTTCTGGAGGCTGGAAGTCCAAGATCAGATTGTCAGCATGATCAGGTTCCGGTGAACACCCTCTTTCCAGTTGCAAACTGCCAACTTCTTACTGTGTCCTCATGTCGTGGAAGGGGCAAGGGATCTCTGTGGGGTCTCTTTTATAAGGGCACTAATCCCATTCAAGAAGGTTCCAGCCTCATGTCCTAAGCACCTCCCAAAGGCCCCACCTCCTAATACCATCATCTTTGGGGTTAGGATTTCAACACACAAATTTTGAGGGAACCCAAACATTCAGACCATAGCAATGGGTTAACAAATCTTTTCTGGAAAGGGCAAGATAGTAAATAATTTTGGCTTTGCAGGTGGTACATCTGTTAAAAGGAAAAAACTGGCCCAAAATCGAGTCACTTTTGTTACGCCCACGTCACCAAACCGAGACTTAATACCTAACCTAATTGCAGTTTCAACCTTCCCCAGGAGTGTAATCTTAACTGGTCAGTCTGAAATTTCCTGGTCAGACTAGTGAGATAATCTACCTAATAGACCCCTTTTGTCCTCTAAAGGAAGGTGACCTTGCTGGAGATAATTCTTTTTTTTTTTTAATTGATGTCTTAATAGTTTATAACACTATGGGGTTTTAGTTGTACATTGTTGTTTGTCCGTCACCATGTGGATGTATCCCTTCACCCCTTGTGCCCACCCCCCACCCCCCTTCCCTTTGGTAACCACCAATCAGTTGTCTCCATCCGTGTGTTCATTTATATTCCATATATGAGTGAATTCATGCAGTGTCTGTCCTTCTCTCTCCAGCTTATTTCACTTAATATAATACTCTCTAGGTCCATCCATGTTGTTGCAAATGGGACAGTTCTGTCTTTTCTTATGGCTGAGTAGTATTCCATTGTATGTATATACCACATCTTCTTTAACCAATCATCAGTCAAGGGGCACTTGGGTTGCTTCCACTTCTTGGCTATAGTGAATAATGCTGCAATGAACATAGGGGTGCATAAGCCTCTTGTGATGGTTGATTTCATGTCCATTGGGTAGATGCCCAAGAGTGGGATTGCTGGATCATAAGGTATTTCTATTTTTAATTTTTTGAGGACTCTCCATACTGTTTTCCATAGAGGCTGCACCAGTTTGCATTCCCACCAGCAGTGAATGAGGGTTCCCGTTTCTCCACAACCTCTCCAGCATTTGTTGTTCTTTGTCTTGGTGATTGTAGCCATTCTAACGGGTGTAAGGTGATATCTTAGTGTAGTTTTGATTTGCATTTCCCTGATGATTAGTGATGTTGAACATCTTTTCATGTGTCTTTTTTGTTTGTTTATGACTTCCTTTTCCCACCCCCTCTCTGCCTTTAAAAGCTTTTCGTTTTCTGTACTCTTTGGAGCTGCTTTCTACTTGCTAGAGGGATGCTGTTCAATTCATGAATTGTTGAATAAATCCAATTTGATCTTCAAATTTACTGAGCTGAATTTTGTTTTTTTAACAGATTTGGTGGCAGTGACAGGATCTGAAGGGAACTTTGATGGCATTCAGGGACAATGAGAAACATGGGTGTGCTACCTTACAAACCCTTTGCATTCTCTGTCTTTCTCGCTGTTTGTGAGTGCCGTGGATAAGTTCCCCTCAGTTCTGAGCTCCACTCTCTTTGTGTTGAGCTCCTCATCTAATAGGATTTTCAGTCCACAATTGGCAGGTTTCTGAGTGGAGAACTCCATCTCTTGGTTCTACCCCCAGATTCCACATTGGGAACTGCTGGTGCTTTCGTCTGCACTTCCCCATTTGTTTTGAATCCTTGCCCAGATTCCACTTTAGGAACTGCTGGTGGCAGCTGCAGTTCTCCATTTGTTTGGAATCAGCCTGCAGTCCCTGTTTGTCGAGGTCTGCTGGTTCAATCTTTTCCCCAGTCCCTAGTGTGTTGGTCACTGCTAGTATGTTAATGTGCAAATGAGGTAAAGGTTATTGCTAATGGGATCTTGGAAGCCAAAAAGATGCAAAAGTTGGTGGGCATTGGGTGAGCATTTAAAAGCTGTTAGGGTATTCAAAGACTACTGTGTTAGGATAAATTGGTCATAGAACGGGTTAGATTAACACTAGGTTACCCGCCAACCTCAAGAAAATTTCCATGCAGTGAAGTACCCTGTAAAACACCACACAATCTCCAACCCAGTGGCACATCCCTTTTAGGTATCAGCTCAGCTCTGAGAGACCCAAAAGCTTAGCTAAAAAAATAAAATAAAATACATAATAAAGATGGGATCCTTAAAATTCAAAGAGTTAAGCACACCACCTTCCAGCACAGCTGCTTATATTATGTCTAAGAACTGTGATCCTGGAAGCTGTAGATATCTACAAAAATGGCAAAATCTTACTAAAGAAAACCTAGAATTATAATGGCCATTATGGGGAATGTTCCAATTAGACAAGATCATTCATTTAAGAACTGCACTTGAGGGGCCAGCCCAGTGGCTTAGCGGTTAAGTTTACGCTCCGCTTCTGGCAGCCCGGGGTTTGCAGGTTCGGATCCCGGGCATGGACCAACGCACCACTTGTCAAGCCATGCTGTGGTGGCGTCCCATATAAAGTAGAGGAAGATGGGCACAGATGTTAGCCTAGGGCCAGTCTTCCTCAGCAAAAGGAGGAGGATTGGCAATGGATGTTAGCTCAGGGCTAATCTTCCTCACACAAAAAAAGAAGTGCACTTAAGTTAGGGTGCCCATATTGAATAAACAGAATGGAATACCTATTTTAATTGGCATGTAGAAGTTTCCAAAAGACTTCAAGATTCTAAAGTAGCTTCATTAAAAAATCATTACAAAAGGCTAGTGAAAATTTAGAGACACAAGATTGTAAACAAAAGTCCACCAAGCCATTAGCTTTACAGCTACAACAGCTCCAAGATAACACACCTAAAGTAACACCTGGGCTCCCCCACATCACACTCTGCTAGGAGTCCATCACTAAAATGCTGGCCCAGGGATCAGTGTCTCAGTTGTAATCAACTGGGACACTTGAAAAGAGATTGTCCTCAAAGGGCCTATGCAAATTTTTCGACATTAACTTGAATGCTTTCATATCTACCCCCAAAGAAGGACTCCTGTATGGTCCCCTCCCAAAGTTGACAGGACTCTGAGGGATTTTATGGCAAACTTCTATGTTGTTCCCTGAAATAGCCAAGGGAAAACTAAAATTAATAAAAACCTTGCCAAATTCTGGTAGATACCAGAGCTACAGATGGGATCCTGGGAAGACTGGCAGAAGGTGACTGAAGGTCACAATTATTACCAGAGTCAGCTCTCCCAGATGTCTGCCTGAAGCACCTGGTAGAAAGAGGAAAATAACATATCTTTTCTACTCTCCTTGGGGACACCTCTTGGGTCCAAGGGGTTGTTCAGTACTGCCAGAGACATTTACTGTTTGTCCTGGCTAAAGACTATGTAGTAGCTTTCTGGTCAGAAATTGGCCAAATTGCAGAGTCTGGTAGAAAAAACAATTTTTAGGCCTTTTCCCGTAAGTGAAAATAAAGCTACGTACCCAAAGAAAAGAAAAACCTCCTAAAGCTCTTGTAAAAGAATTTATGGGTAGATCAACCTATGATGTCTTTTAAGTTGCAACCCAATTCCTTGAGGAATTGAAAGCAACTGTCCTTATGTTACATATCTTTGCAAAACTAGAAATGCAGCTCTAGAGCCATTCAATGTACCCCTATTCCTTTTTACCAATTCCAAAACCTCCTCTGTTTATCTTAAAAGGCTTGTGATTTGCATTCTTTCCCTGTGCCTTTGAGATGGGCCTAATTCATAGCAGTAATTTTAAAATGAAAGTTGTAAAGTCTGTTTACATCTGTCTGTATGTTTATGTGTGTCTATATATATGTGTCATATTTCTACCTCCAGATAGCATTATCAAAATTAATTTGTAAAAGAGCTCTGTTTAATTGGCTTAAAGAAATTAAGTGCTTATATAAATTAAATCCTCAGAAATAGAAACTAACCCAACTGAATTTCAGCTTCCACATGATCTGGGAAAATATTCAATATTAAAGCTAATTTAAGTTTGTTGGTTTAATTAAAACAGCATGTCTTTAGAGTTCTCAGCATTAAATATAATACTTTCATTCTACTTAGGCTTACTAAAGGTCAAATGAGTTCATGTTATCTCTTACAAAATTTGTCAGCAAGAAAAATAGCTTGAGGTGATAGCTGATTTTGTCTAATGTCTCATGAAGTTTTGGTGGGTAGTCTAAACATAAAGTTTTGCTAAGTTAAGTTAAATTCATTGAATATCCAGATCATTTCCAAATAAGGTAAAATGCTAAAACATTAATTACTGATCATGGGTTTATCCACTTTTTGTTCTCTTTTACAGAGGAATTAAAGACATTTGGTCTATTAGTAAACATGTTTTGTGCCACACTGAAAAATTTACTATGAGAAAGCATATGTTTCTGGAAATTATAAAAAATATTTGCAAATCTGCCAAGCCACAGACAGCTAATGTAAAAGACAGTTCACAATTGTTTGCTTCTTTATTTTCACTAAAATTTAAACTTTTTTTATGGTTAAAAATTGTGACATATGTAATTAAAGCCACTAAAGCTTGTGTACAAGGAATCTTTGGAAGAGAATTTATGAGTGGTCAGGACTGGCTAAGGTTGAAATGCATTTAATTAAGTGAATGACTTTTAATATCAAAAGTAGCTGGTGTAAAATTAGAATTTGGTTTTCTCTATGTTAAAAGGAGAAAGTTTTCTTGAACTATTGGTCTGCTCTTGATAAGAGATTATAAAAGGTTTTTCTTTACCTTTTAAAATAATCTGCCAGAAAACAAAGATTCTGTGTTTTGTCAAAATAATTTCTTGTATTGTCTTTATCAGGTCTTTGATTACTTAAGAAAGCTGAATCTTCTCTATTAAAAAAGCTAAGACTTTTAATGACTATATAACTTTCTGTATTTGCCTGCAGTCTTTGTCATTATAGTTAAATGGATAACTAAGTATTGTTTCACAGTGACCTAAGATCCTATTTGACCAAGTGTTTTAAAACCTTTTGATATTTTTGACAAAATTCCCAAAATCAAATTCTAAATGAAGTCTTTTTGACCCAAACTAACTTTGAGATTTTCCGGAGGGCCCCTGGAACATCTCAAAAGATTTGTTCTCTCTCCTTATAAAAAGGGAGATGTTAAAATAGACTCATTTGATATGTTAAATCATATGGGAAGCATTGTCAAATAAAAAGTAATCCTAAACCTTTGTTATGGTGTATTTGCATAGACATATTTTAAAAGTGTTCCAGAAAGTATATGAAATTCCTGAAGTCTGATATGTCCTGGCATAATGTTATCAGTCATAATTCCAGTTATTATCTTAAAATGTTGCACATTACAGAAATAACTGAAGTTTCTTGTCAATTCTATTATAATGAACTCTCATTAGGTCTTTAACAGTGAGCATCTTTAAGTCTTCTCATAGACAGTTATTGTTTTACTCTGATACTTTGCAAAAGTACTTCATCTTCAAGGAGATTTATGGAAAGGACTTTTGACAGGTATAGGTTTTTGATAACTTTAAGGTCATAAAACTAAACTGGGTAAGAATTTCCAGAACTAATCGAAAACTGGATTCAAACAATAAAAATTAATAACATGGGATTGTACAAACTGAGGATGATTATAATTTTTTATGACTTCTTGTTTGCAACATTGCTGGATCTTTAATGTTTTGTTCTTCCAGATTTGAGGAAACTTTTTCTCTTAAACTATCTATGA
Source organism: Tapirus indicus (assembly GCA_031878705.1). NCBI lineage: Eukaryota > Metazoa > Chordata > Mammalia > Perissodactyla > Tapiridae > Tapirus > Tapirus indicus. Next base: position 79,925,959 of record CM062917.1, read on the forward strand.
CCTACAGCAATTTAGTAAAGTATAGCTTTGTAAACAAAGATGAAACATTTTCTTTTTTCCCCCACCTGATCCCTCCAGGATTCGGAAACTCTTGAGTATTCTTTTCATGGAAAAATATTTATTTATGTAAGTTCAATAAGAATCTGTTCTCCTTGTAATAGGATACAGTTGGAAACATTGGTTATATTACCAAAGCTTTGACTAGAATGTCATATTTGAGAAAGATGCACATAGACTCAGATATGACCAGACAGTAACTAATGTTGCCTTTATGGAGCCAATAAATCCCCTTGGAAAAATTGGCCTGGTATCTTGCTTACAAGGTTCCAGCAAAACAGTCTTAAAAAGAGCTTTCGTGGTCAATCACTGTTCTTGCTGCACTTATATAAATAATCAGGCCAAGTTTAATGCAAATAAATTAGTTTTACTGAGATTATCTTTGATTAAAAAAGTTTAAAATTGTAAAGAGAAAAATTATGTTTGCACCTTTGTGGATATTAGATTCTAATCCTGTTAATTGACTTTGAGGTTTTGTTATGTACCTGTAAACTGGACTGGATCCTGAGTTCTTCTAGTTTCCTCAAATATCTGGATTCTCCAAACTAATGTTTCCAATTTTCTCCCACCCTTCTGATTCTGAATTACTAAGAACAAAGACTGCCCTTGGATCTCCTTGGAAGGGACTATGCCAGGTCCTCCTCACTACCCAGTCAAACTTCAGGGAGTTGAGCCCTGAGAATACATTTCACAGCTGAAAAAGACTCCATCTGTACAAATGCTGAAGACGTCTTATCAAATTGATTAGGATGAGATGTAGCCAAGACTCCATACTTTAACTAAACATGAAAACTTTTCCTCTTCTCTTTCTTTCCTTTACTCTGACATTGGCCTGGAAAGATAACACCATCATCTGTTTCCCAGGCCATTGCTAATGGGGGGCGGGGGGGGGGTAACTTTTCAGACTGCTGGATTTGTCATCAAAAACTCTGATCTGTATGTTAGAGACCTCATGGTCTGTTTCCATCTCTGGTTAATAACCTCAAACTTGGGGAACTTTGCATCCAGGGTCTATGTGAAGAAAGGGACATAAGGCAAGGGTAACCAGAATAAAACTGCCTGTGTGGTCTACAGACCCTTAAATTTTACTGGCCTCTTGGCTGTCACTTTCCCAGTCCTAAGCCACGGATTCAAACAGGAATTACCAGGAGGTATTAATGATTCAGGATTCACTTCCTTTGAGAGAACCCTACTTCCCTAGTTAGAAGTAAATGTAAATGAGGCTATGATAAGGAACCTCTCCTTAACTCTTGAAAGTATTGCAGAATCTGCTGCTAAAGCAATAAGCTGCCCAACAAAAATTCTTAGACTCTCTGGCCAAAGTTGTTCTTGATAATAGGATAGCACTTGATTATCTTTTAGCTGAGCAAGGAGGTGTCTATGCTGTGGCCAGCACCACCTGCTGCACCTAGATTAACACTTCTGGGGAAGTTGAAACTCAGTTATATAAAATCACTTAAGCCACTGGCTTAAAAAGGTGACTCCTTCAAAGAAGTCTTTCTGTAACTTATTTGATTTTGATTGGCTTGGGTCTTGGGGACCTAGCTCCAAAATGCACTGCAAATATTGGGAATTATCCTGCTTGTAATAATCATAATAATCTCCCTGGTGCATTGTGTTCTCTCAAAAGCTTTAAATGCATGTTTGTAGCCACTTACCCTCAAGCAAATGATCTCCCTAAGACTGGAACGTCAGAAAGGAACAAATAGAATGACCAACTTAAAGAATATGAACCTGAAGTCGTGACCTGTGAATACTAAAGAGATTCACCAGAAAAACGTTATGACCTGTGAGTACCACACAGAGGATCAGCAAAAACTGAGAGAATTTCAGAGCAGTAGCTGAGAGGGGTGCTAATGCCTTATATTTTGATCACATCTCTCAGTTAAGCTGAGAGTCTGACCCAAAGGGACGGAACTGTTAAAAAGAAAAAACGGGCACCAAATGGAGTCACTTGTGCTAAGCCCATGTCACCAAATCAAGACTTAATACCTAACCTAATTGCAGTTTCAACCTTCCCCAGAAATGTAATCTTAATTAGTCAGTCTGGAATTTCCTGGTCAGCACTAGTGAGGTAGTCTGCCTAATAGATGCCTTTTGTCTCCCAAAGGAAGGTGACCTTGCCCGAAATAATCCTTTTTTTGTTTATGACTTCCTCTTCCTCCCCCCCCAACCCCGCCATTGAAAACCTTTCCTTTTTTGTACTCTTTGGAGCTCCTTTCTACTTGCTAGATGGGATGCTGCTCAATTCATGAATCACTGATTAAAGCCAATTTGATCTTCCAATTCATTCAGTTGAATTTTGGTTTTTTAACAGTTCTCTTTCACGACCGCTCAACTCTGTCATTTTAGTGTAGACATTGTGGCTATAGACAATATGTAAACAAATCAATATGGTCGTTTCAATTAAACTTTATGAACAGTAAAATGTGTATTTCACATCATTGTTATGTGTCACAAAATATTATAATTATTTTGATTTTTTTAACCTTAAAAATGTAAAAGCTAGTCTTAACTTGTAGGCATTACAAAAGCAGGCGATGGAACAGACAAGGCCTGTGGCTTGGAGATTGCTTACTCCTGAATTAGATGAAGAAGTGAGCAAAGCATCACATGAAGATGAAAGAGCTCATGAGAAGTCACGCAGGTACATTCGGGAACTACAAACAGCTGGTAAAGATTAATTTCTTAAAAAGATAAATGATGACTGTCATACAAATATAAAACAAACATGCACCAAAGATTTTCCTTAACTCATTAATTAATGAGGGAACCGGTAGAATGTTACAACAGTTCAAAGGAAAAATTTTTTAAAAACACACATATATAAGCCATTTCAGAAATGCTGAAATCAACTGGTCAATATCTATAAGGCAGTAATCAATTGCATCTCCACAGGACACAGTTTGCCTCTGCAGAAGAGAATCATTTGCATTACTATCAGTAGTCTAAGACTTACAGAGTTGTAAAATAGGTCAAAGACTATGAAAGACAGAGATAACCAAGAAGGCACTACACCAGACACCAGTAATTTTTTTCCTCATTTCAAAGACTTTCCCAATTTTTCCTGGCACAGTTCAGGGTAATTGGAGGGAAGGGCTCTGGGAGGATTGGTTCTGTCACTCATGACCCATGATAGCCCCGCCCCCCAACCACTTAGTCTTTATTACTTCTACTTCCTCTGCTTCCTTGTTATAGCAGTTCATTTCAGGGGAATTAAAGGAAATGTTGACACCTGAGTAACCATGGGCAAATTACTTAACTCACTGAACTTAAAGTGTACTAGTGTGACACTGTGCCACAAAGCCACCACACCAAACAATGAAATAAAAGAAACATGGCCATCCACCAGGGGTTGTTAGAGTGGGAGAGATGGAGGATGGCTGTGGACCAGTGTGTGGCTGTAGCTGAGTCATTTAACTTTCTAGACTTGAGCTTCCTCATCTTGAGGGCAAAGAGTGAGAACTATAATTATCCACGACTCCGTGTTAACAATTTTTACACAGAAATGACACAGCTTTTACACATTTATCAGCAACTTAAAATTTGGTACGTAAGTATTTAAATGCATTTTGAAATTTTGGTAGGAATTATAAAAACTCATTGATGAACTTGAGGCCTCTGAGTAAATCCATCTACTCAGTTTGGTAACTAGGGCACCCCAAGGCAGATTCTGAGATGGGAGATGCCAGGATCACCTCACGCCCGGGTCACTGTAGGCTGTATGATCTTCCCATCTTCCTCTGTAAGGAAGAGAACTGGGAAAGTTGGTTATAAAAGAAAACAGAGGGTAAATCTACCAGGGTTCTCTCCAGGTGCCAATGGGCTCTCTGCCTGGGGTCACTCTAATGTAATACAGGGTGGTTGACATCACTCCCGTCAGGGAGGGTTTTGGGGTTTTCTCACTGCCTGAGGATTTTGTAGGCAGGACCACACCCATCAACATGTGTCAGCTCCATTATGCAGTGTGATCTTAGCTTCAATCAGGTTCACCGAATCTATTAAAGGCTGATTAGCTGTCTCAATGTCTCCTGAGACTTAGTAATCCTCCAAACATCGCATCAGGACTTGCAAGCCTCCTAGTGCCCAATGAAGACTCCTTAGCCCTGGTGAAATCTCCTTGAGTCTGGGCAAGTCTCTGTGGGTGCTGCCCAGGGAGGGCACCAGGGAGGAAGGCAGGCGAGGCCACAGCCAGACAAGGCTCATCAAGCAATTCTGGTTGAGATAAGTTTGCACCAAGGAATTTCTTCCAAGGCTGCCGTCCAAGGAAATATCTTGTCTTAGGGGTATGAGAGGTTCACTTCTCCCACATTTAACTTGAGTTCAGCTGAATGCATTGAAATATATACTTAAGTGAATCTTATGGTATGTAAGTTATACCTAATGGAATTTGCCAGCTTTGAAGATTCTGTAACTAAAGAAATAGAGCCTGGACTCCACCCTGTTGAGTTTTGAGTACTTGCTCCCACCCTTCAGCCTGCACTACCTCTATTTCTGAGAGATAAAGGAGCAAGCAAGAACAAGAGCATGAGAGAGGGGAGAGATCTGGAAGGATCTTCACCCAAAGACTGTAGGCTTTCAGGTGATTTTTGCTTCCTTCTTCATACTTCTTCATATTGTCAGATTTGCGGAAAATGAACATATATTATTTTTCAGGAAAAACTATTTTCTTTTCGGAAAGGAAAAAGAGAAGCCAAGACCTTTGTTTAAGAAGAGCTATACAGAGAGACTGCTTCTGACTGACTGACTTTTTGTTTAATGGGCAAATTGTTTTTCTTGAAAATACCTCCTGTCTGACAACACTCTAACCCTAGCCTTAATCCTAAGAGGTGAATAGTTAAGCCATTCTGAGATGAAGGCAGATATCTCAAGAACACGGCATCAATTTACAAGAAAATAGCCCACGGTCACCTATACATGGTTATTGGAAGGAAAATTTCTGAAATTTGAACTATGTTGTCACTTCAATTCTCACTGTAAAACTAGAGAAACATATATGAGGGGAAAACCCCTCAAGGTATAATAAAATCCACCCAAGAATGCAACAAGCCCTTTAAATTTATATATTACAAAGGGAAAATAACCACTTTTATGGAATTCCAAAGTTTGAAATAAATTTAAAATATACATAAATATTTAGACTCTAGGGTTTTATGTTTTGCACAATAATTTAAAAGACTACAGGGAAAAATAGTATTAGATTAATTACTAGATAAAACAGATCACAAACTGATCAAATGAACAAAGGGGAAAGTCCCTCCATTTCATTTAAACCCCTGCGGAAGTTTCCATCGGAAAACCCAAGGCTATTCTTTGGTCTCCTAACACCTGGTGCTTTGTGGGCGTTGTTGGTTTGAATGAAGAGATGAAACAAGTGAGTTCAGCAAATACTGACTGCAGGCTTCTCTGTGCTTAGTCCTGAAATGGAATGGACATGATTCCAGTCTTCTAGGAGTTTGCTTTCCAGGACGTCAGAAGTGAAAAGATTAATCTGTCCTGTAGGGAATAAAATTAAAAACAACAGTGGTATCAATTTATTTATTTATTTATTTTTATATGGTTCTCTCTCTCTTTTTTTTGTGTGTGTGTGAGGAAGACCAGCCCTGAGCTAACATCCGTTGCCAATCCTCCTCTTTTTGCTGAGGAAGACTGGCCCTGGGCTAACATCCGTGCCCATCTTCCTCTACTTTATATGGGACATCGCCAGAGCATGGCTGACAGGCAGTGTGTCAGCAGGCGCCCAGGACCCGAACCGGCGAACCCCGGGCTGCCAAGCATGAACTAAACTGCTGCGCCACTGGGCCAGCCCCAGTGGTATCAATTCAAAATATAGCAATAAATAAAAACATACAAATAACAAGTGAGAACCTTTGAAAAACACTTTTCTGAAAGGGCTCAAAGGTCTATAAAATTAGTGTTGGGGGAATGTTTGTTGAATCTACTCCCTAATTTGTCAATGTTGTGTAAAAATGAGTGTCTCATTTTGGCTTAGTTCACAACCATTATTCTTCCATGAGGGTTTTCTCCATGAACCTGTAGGAATCCCAAATATGTCTTTTTAAGCAACCAACCAACTTACACACTGAAACTGCATAGAAGATTTGAAATGGACAATTTAATATGCTGACAGGTGAGTGAAATTTAAGACTCTGCCTGGTTTCTATTCCTTTGTAGGAGAATGGAATTCCAAACCATGTGGATTCCTGAACCACTTAAATCTGCAACTCCTGCAATGGTTATGCCTGCTGAATCACAAGGCCAACAGAAGATGTGTGAGACTTTTAAGATGACCCTGAGTCAGTTGGGACTTGACAGAGCACTAAGAACCAAAACGAAAGTATTCTACCCGGGCCCCCTGGAAGTAGACTGGGATGGCGTTGGGGTCTCTTGTTTCTAAGAAATAAGCCCCTCTAGTTCGGCACATTTCAAGCTGCCTGAAAATGACTACGGAAGCTTGAACCAGAAAAATGAATAAATAAAACAGGGAACAAAATATCCCTGCTTTATTCCTGGCAATTAAAATTGGCTTTAGAGAAAACAAGACGAGAAAATGAGAAGGTCTAAGAAATGAGGAAAACAATGAAACAAAGGAAAATTACATTTTGTGAAGAAAAGCAGACAGTGATTGATAAGAGAAATAACAGTTGACTTAAATTACCGCAGGGCCTTATTAGGGCATGAAAGAAAACTTTCTAGCTGTTCTAAGTTATTAGACACTAAAGAAAATTGTCACTCCCTTGTCTTGAACATTTTACTCCCTGGAAATTCCTTAGGATTACTGTCCTGTGCCATCCACTCTGTTTGGTAACTTATCATGCCCAATGAAAGCTGACCTAAAGCAGTCCAAGTCACATGCCCCCAAATTTTAGAACATAAGTTCTAAATCTAAATTTAAGGATTTAGATTTTTTCTGATATAAAGATTTCTCCATGTAATTTTACTAGCAGCTTCTGCAATTTAATGTCAATTCATTCAAAAAGAAAGTGCCTACTGTGTGCACTGCACTAAGCTTGGTATTTGGGAATACAGTGTGATATATTTTAAATTCTTGGCCAAAAACCTAGTGGGGTAGAAGGTCATGCCCAAGTGAATTCATCACACTAGGGTAGATGACAAGCTGTCTTAGCTACAAAAACTGGCCAGGAGAGCAGCTTCTTAAGATCAGTCCATACTCCAAGTCTAGAGTAGGAAGCAGAGAAATAGGACAGATTCATGTAAATTCTGGTAATGGGCAGCTCTGTGGAGATTAGGCAAGACCCGGCAGTGGGGAATCCATGAGACTTCCAATATGGAGGATCTGTCCACTGTGGCAGAGCCACAGGAAGAGGCTGACATAAAGGAGGACCCACCCCAAAGGAGAAGACAAAGTGCCAGGTTCCCAGTCAAAGGAGAGAGCTCAAGGTGGATACAGTAAAGGCTACTGGGCCTCAAGATGGATACTGGGCCAGGCTTCCTCCTAGAAAGAAAGGGGCCCTAGACAGAAACCCAGTCCTGCAGAATGGGTCAACAGAGGTGAGAAACTTGGCATGATGGGTGAGAAGTGCTGCCCCCTGGTGGGCACTAGGACACCCAGAGGTAGGCCCTTGAGCTTTGGCTCTTGAGCTTTTGGCCCTTATTCTGGTGATAATGAATATCGGTACATAGGAGTTTACCTACCAGAGCTGATCGGCTGGCTTCTGGGCACAGGAAACATGAGCAGCCCAGTTACTGGAGTCAGAGGAAGAGCAATAAGGACGGGTCTTCTCCCTGGTCCTTGCCATCATGTTGCTCACAGTAATTAGGGGGAGGCTGACACCAACACTTCACTGCAATAGAAAGCCTGTCACTCTATTGTAGTGCTTCTAAAGGAGAACTACCTGACTCTGCCTGGAGGAGATAAGAAAAGCTTTACAAAAGGTGAAAGCTAAAGGAAAAATGGAGAAGGGAGAATGGTGTCCCACAGAGGGAATGGCCTGTGTAAAGGTCTAAGTCATAAAAAGTACACAATGTATCCAGAGACAGAATGGGCATAGCCTTCATGCAGGGAATGTGGAAGAGATATCAGGGCCAGATTGTAAACATGTTTTGTTATGCAACACCGAGAAACTCGGATCCTGTACGTGAAAGGGAGCCAATGAAGGTTTTAAGCAAAGAAGTGACCAATGTAAACCTGTGTTATCTGGTGACAGGAAGATGGCTCAAAAGAAGCAAGAAGAGGTAAGTAGAGTCTCTGTTAAAGATGATGACAGCCCCAATTTGTACGTAAGGCTATAGCAGAAAGAATAAATAGAGTAAAAAAACTGACTTAACGGCATTTGGAAACTGGGGGATTTCCTTCATAATATTATTTGATGATCTCATTTTGGGAAGCGCTAAGTTGAGTCATCCTGAAAATATAATGTTTTGAAATGTTCTGCTTTGAGTAATTGGGATAGACATAACTTTGTTTTGGTCATCAAGACCTGGACACAAAATACTAAACTTAGTCTTTCTAGGCAAAATAAAACAGTTCAATGAATAATATTTAGCCTTCTCCTCCCAAACCACCCCTCCCCCCACACTGTTCTTGAGAGGATCTTAGGAGTCAACAAGCCAGTGGAAGGTAAGATGTTCTGACTATGAATCTTGGAGGAGTAGAAATAGTGAGAATCAGGTGCTTTTTCAAACAGTCAGGAATAAGGAAGGCAGCACTATGAGGCCTGAGCCTTTGAGCCCCATTGGGCGATGCTCTGAGACCCAGTCTGAGCCCTGCAACTTCCCTATTAAAGAACACAAGCAGTGTCCCAGTGCCAGCAAGCCAAAGCCCAAGGGAAGCCCCTAATACTGCACCCATCACCAGCCACGTCTGTGCTGAGGAGAAAAACACAGGAACCTTGGGGGAAGCAGCAGAAGGCATAGCTGAGGCCTCTTGGTCACTGGACCCCATCAATCATTTAGGGAAGCCAGGCTCAGAGACTTTGATTGTATGTCTCAGGAGAATGGAAGGGAGAGGAAGAAATTACGCATAACTGACTTTCCCGGCTTGAACAGATGAGTGGACAAAGATGCCATTAACTGAGATGGTATGGAAATGAGGAAGATGGACGGGTTCGAACAAAAGAAGGGGTCAACTGTGAACGGCGGATGTTGGAGGTGCTGGTGAGTCATCTAGATAGAGATGTCAATAGGCCCTTGGAAACATGGAACTGAAGCTCAGGAAGTAGGTGGGGTTAGAGATGGAGAAGGATGAAGTGGTTTAAGCCATCAAACTATCCAAATGAGTTTGCCTGAAGGATATGCATAGGAAAAGAAAAGAAGGGGCCGCCTGGTGGCGCAGCGGTTTAGTTTGCACTTGGCAGCCTGGGGTTCGCAGGTTCAGATCCCCGGTGCCCGCCAATGCACTGCTCGTCAGCCATGCTGTGGCGGCGTCCCATATAAAGTAGAGGAAGATGAGCACAGATGTTAGCCCAGGGCCAGTCTTCCTCAGCAAAAAGAGGAGGATTGGCAACGGATGTTAGCTCAGGGCTGGTCTTCCTCAAAAAGGGGGAAAAAAAAGAAAGGAGATGCTCAGGTGACAAAGCCCAGGGGAAACACCAACACTTAAGGGGAAGGTAGAAGAAGAGAATATTTTCTGTTTCACCTCTTTGGTATATAAAGATATAAACAACATTGCTTGGTGACCTATTCAAATCCAGTTAAATAATGGAGCAATAACACCTATCACCCCAATCTAGGTAGTACTTAATAGTATCATTTCCAGAATTGCTATATTAGAGCATGCACTACCAAAGTATCTGGGTAAGGGTAAAAACAGAGAGAAGTTTTTCAAGGCTGAGCAAATCCTAAAGGACTGACCTTTTCCACTCGGAGGATGAACACATGTGGCGTTGTGGGCAGCAGTTACGGGCAAGGACTGCAGACTTCATGGCCCAGCCATGATCTAGCCTCCTGAACTTTTACTTTTTAAATTTTTTTTGTTCAGAATGAGCCATGTCTTCTCTTTGACAGATGCCAATATGAATCAGTGAAATGGGTTAGTTCATTTTGTCTTAATGTTGTGTTTGTAGAGGTTAAGTTTACTACTCAAATTCTAGGAGCCAAAATATTCCACGGACTGTCCCACTCTTTCTCTGTAACTTTCATCAGACACAGATTCTTTCCTCCGTACCGCCAGAATCTTGGTTTCTGAGGGCGAAGTTGGATAGTCAAGCAAGATTATACAGGTTAGCGAATAATGAAAACGTCTATGTTTATCAACCACTCTTCTGCAAGTTGAGAGTTACTTTGTAAAGCATTATTATTGCAAGTGGTAAGTAAAATTTATTTGAATGTGCCCATTCCTTTCATCCATGTGAACCTAGAGCATCTCTCCCAAACAATTTGTTCCTCGACAGGCTGGTGAGCCTCAGTTGCTTTTGTGAGCACAATGTAAGCCTTTGATACTTTGCAAATCTTCCTCCTTCATTCCACACTGTTGGAGCAGCCACGAGTAAGCTAGCACTTAGTTACAGATTTGCTAGGAATGTTGCAGTTTGTTGCGGTAGCGCTGATCTCAACGCCTCATAGTCACCGCTTTCAGAAGTTTGGCACAGAAATGAAGAACATTTGCTGTAAACTGGAGCTCTCTTTCCCTCTGTATACAGGGTGTGTGTGTGTAAGTCAAAATCTAAGGCAAGTAGCTTCACAAGTCACCTTTTCTGGCAGGTTTTGAAATACCTCTCATTTTTATTTCCTGCCCTCAGGCGCCTCGGGGAAAATGTCTTCTACTTAAATTGACTCTCACTTTCGGGTGCGTCTTTACACGCCTTGTTTGCTGACTGCGCTTCTCACCACAGACTCTTGAATCCCGGTAAGTCTCACTCACATGTTGGCATTTTTTGGGTTAAGTGAAAGTATCAGCAAGTTCAGAATTTTGGGGGTTCGTGGGGAACCAACATACAGTGTGATATATTAGAACACAGAATATAATCATTACTTTTACAGAATAATCAGATAACATTTGTACACAAGACATGTATACATAACGCAGTATCCAATGGGGAAAATGGATGCCTAGTGTAGAGTGGGGTGGAACCAAGGATGTGAGCTTTTCTGTTCCTTGAAGGAAGCGCCAGATGATGTAGTGTTGAATGGCACAATTATAAATTGTGTATTGGTGAATATTTATCATGGTGATATAACTTGTGACAATTTAGAAAAAGTTCAGATTCTGTAGAACTACCCATATCTTCAAAATATTTTTGTTAATATCCAAAGTACGTGTGTAAATATCAATTTTTAAGGAAAACATGATGTCTGCTGTAATTGAAAGGAAAGTAAACTTTATAGCTTTGCGTTCTGCATTCCTCACTGTGGTGCAATTTAGGGCAACAGAGTTGAAATATCTAGTGATTCCTGATGTAACATGAAAAGAATGTGTTACATAAATAAGAGAAAGTTAAACATAAGATTTCTACAAGAACTGTCATTTTTAGATGTATGAAATAACCCATTTGAAGTGTGCCAGAAAAATAATTGAGGACTAATATGTATTATTATAATTCTCTCCTGTGTTAAAAACTGTACAATTTGCAGAAGAAAGGAACAGTAATAGAAACAGGCGTGGAAGGCACAGCTTTCCTGGGGAGAGGCTGTTTAGCAAATGCTATTTGCACCCGTGGGTCTAGTTGCCAAGCAGTTTGACATAATATGCCCCTCACATCTTCATCTGTTTCATCCAAATTGTTTTGACAAAAAAAGAGGAAATTTTTTGACAAGATGTAGGCCTGAGCACAGCCTTCAAGTGAGGGCAGATGAGGCAATGTTAGTGAATGATCAGTAAGTTAAAATCAATTAGCAATGCCAGAAAGCTAGTTATTATTAGTTTCACACATTTTACTCTTAATGGCAACACTTCATACATTTAAGACCAGCATCATCTAGCAGCATTCATTAAACGATTGACAAAATGCATCCAGTTCCTTTGCAAAGACATTTACAGGCTTTTCATGCAAAGAAGGGGTGATATTAGGTTTATTTGTCCCAATTACATTGACATATATCACTTCAACTCACCAATGAATTTCTCAAGACAAACATTTCGTGCAGCCACTGTGAGGCTTCCCTCATGTCAGCTCTGGTAAACCAACCAGAAAATTGGCATCAATTAACTGGATAGCTTGATGAAGGAGGGTGTGGATGAGACTACCACAAGGCCTGACATTGTGCTGCATGTGCAGCTGTGGGGCTGACAGCCTGGGCAGGCGATTCCAGACAACAGAACTGCTCGAAGTTGCCAGACTCACTATAACACTCATCTAGTGTGGGGCTTAGATCACTTGAAATGGGAAACAGGAAACTGAGAGTAAGACTGGAGCTGAGAAACTTATGGAAACGAAGGGTGGGTGACACAGTCCTGGCTCAGGGCACTGAAGCCCCCTGCAGGGTTTCTCAAGCTCAGCACTATTGATATTTGGGGGTGGATAATTCTTTGTTAGGGGGATGGGGGCTGTCTCGTGCATTGAACGATATTCATTTAGCAGCATCCTCAGCCTCCACCCACTAGATGTCAGCAGCATCCCCCACCCCTGTGGTGACTGCCAGAAATGTCTGCAGACATTGCCACATGTTGTGGAGCAAACCCAGCCTGTTGAGAACCACCGCACGAGTGAGAATCAGGGAAGCTGATATGGCCTGAGCATTTCCAGCGTAATTACAGGATCAGCCATAAGCCATCTTCACAAAGAAGGAAAAAGATTATATTTCAGGAGGAAGAATTGGGTGAGGGCAGATATATGGAATTAATTGGTAACAGGAAGTCAAGAGTCCACTTGCAAAGTGACGTAGAGAAGTAAGAAATCAGGGGGTGATTTGAGTCCCTTTTCCACATTCTACTGGATCATTTCAGGAAGAATATTTTTAGTATCCCGAATTAACCAGAATTTACTCACCTCTTCGTTCCGTGTGCCTCAGGGATTGCACAGATAGTTGGGTTAAAGGATTTTAAACCTCAGTGTTGGCATTCCTTTGGGGCCAGTCCCATTACTTGGGTGGCAGAAAGGAAACCAGGGTCCCCAGCCCATTTTCCACCCATCATTCCACTGGGTCCTGTAGAAGCCACAGAATGAGGCTGTAGGGAAGAGGCAGGAAAAAGGTCAGCAATTGATTGGCAATTGATACAGGGATTATAAAACCGAAGCCAAAGCAGTGCCAGCAGGGAGGGGCACCTCCAGGGTCCAGCTGAGGCCCTCAGATGAGGGCAGATGAGATGAAGTTGGTGGAGTCGCCAGTAAGTAAAAGTCTAGAATGCTGTGCACGCACTTAGTGCCAAGCTTAGACACAGTCGTATTTTAACACAAGAAACGCAAACTACAATACATTCAAGTCTACAAATGTTTTTAATATTTTTCTAAGTACTTCCAGGAACAAAAAGATGAATCTTGCCTTCAAATGTTTACACTCTATAGGAAGGTTTAGATGAGGTCATAATTTATTTTAAAAAAAGCAGAATGTTTCCACTCCTAGTTATCTACCCAAGAGAAATGAAAATATACATCCATACAAAAACTGTACATAAATGTTCAGAGCAGCATTATTCATAACAGCCAAAAAGTGGAAACAACCCAAATCTCCACGAACTGATGAATGGAGTGTGGTGTATCCATATAATGGAATATTATTTAGCAATAAAAAGGAATGCAGTACTGATACCCGCTACAACATGGATGAACCTTGAAAATATGATGTGATTTGAATGAAGCTAATCACAAAGGACTATGTGCTGTATGATTTTGTTTATATGAAGTATCCAGAATAGGCAAATCCACAGAGAGAGGAAGTAGATTAGTAGTTCCCAGGGGCTTTGGGAAGAGATAGATGGGGGGTGTCCTCCAAAGGGCATGGGATTTCTCACGGGGGTAATGAAATGTTAAGAAAGTTAGATAGTGGTCATGGTTGCACAATGCTGTGAATACATTAAAAGCCACTTTAAGGGTGAATTTTATGGTATGTGAATTATCTCAGTAAAGTTGTTACCCAAAAAATGTAAAGCAGAGTATCTTTTATGCCTTAAAAGAGGCGATTAGAGCTGTGGGGATAAGAACACTCCCCTGCAGAGAGATGAGTCGTTTCATAGGAGAGACCTCAGAGATGAAAGAAAACTCTCTTTTTTCTGTTTTCTCCCTAGAAGCTTATTAACAACATAAAAAGCCTCTATTATAATGGAAAAATCATTTTTGAACATTGAGGGGCTAGAAAATGCAGCCCTTCCCTGAGCAATCTCTAAGGCGAATGTGCACATTCAGACAGGAATGGATCTAGTTAAGACAGAGCTCAGCGAAGGGCTCCCCCACCTACCTGCTCTGCTCACCCCAACACCACAGCCTAGACCTGCAGTGTCCACCCACCCTGCTCACCCCAACACCATAGCCAGGACCTGCAGTGTCCAGCTGCGGAACCACGCCGACAGCTCAGAATGCGCTCACCGCAGAGCAGGTTCTCATTACGTGTTGGCTGCTGTCCCTAGGAGCAGCAGCAGCTCTGATCTTCACGGTGTGGACTACGGAGTTACTGAGGACAGTGGTTCTCCAACTTGAGCATACGCCAGACTCACCTGGAGGGCTTGAAAAGGGCAGAGTGCTGGGCCCCCTCCCTAGAGTTTCTGAATCAGTAGGCCCTGGGCTGGGACCTGATAATTTGCATTTCTAACAAGTTCCCAGGTGAACCTGATGCTGCTGATCCAGGAGGGTGACCAACATCTGGGTTTGTGCAGGACTCAGGGAGATTCCCAGGACCTGGGGACTTTCAGCTAAAACCAGAAAATTCCCAGGCAAACCGAGATGAATTGGTCACCTTATTAAGTTCATGGGCCACACTTTAAGAACCACTGTTTAAGGGGATAAGATCCAATTTAGATTTGAAGGGTGAGAGGAGGCATCAAGGATGACCTTCAAGTTTCTAGCCTAAGCAACTTGGTCCACAGTAATGTCAGTGGGTCCCAAACTTTGCTGCACGTTGGAATCACCTGGAATCTTTAAAAAATACTGATGCTGGGACCCCACCCCCAGATATTCTGACTTAATTGGTGTGGAATGTTACCTGGGCAGCAGGATTGTAAAGCTCCCCAGGTGATTCTAATGTGCAGCAAAGTTTGGGAGCCATTGGGTGATGCCCTTCTCTTAGAATGGAATCCAGGAGGAAAACAGGCATATGGGGCAAATTAATGAGTTTTAAGTGGTCATGAGCCATCAGTGGTTCTCAACCCCAGCTATATATTAGAATCCTCGGGAGCTTCGTAAAACACCTGGGTCCCACCTGCAGCGATTCTGATTGAATTGGTCTGAGTTGGGCCTGAGACTTGGTAATTTAAAAATCCCCCCAGGTACATACAATAAAATATTATTCAGCCTTAAAAAGGAAGGAAATTCTGATATGCTGCAACATGGATGAACCTAGAAAGCGTGCTAAGTGAAATAAGCCAGTCACAAAAACACAAATAGCGTATGATTCTACTTATGTGAAGTACCTGGAGTCATCAAGTTCATAGAGACAGAAAGTAGAATGAGGGTTGCCAGGGGCTAGGGGGAGGGGGAATGGCGAGTTAGTGTTTAATGGATACAGAGTTTCAGGTTTATAAGATGAAAAGAGTTCTGGAGATTGGTTGCACATCACTGTGAATGTACTTAACACTACTGAACTGTCTACTTTAAAATGGCTAAGATGGTAAATTTTGTTATGTGAATTTTATCATAAAATAAATAAATAAATATTTTTAAGAGAAGTCATGAAAAATAATCTTCCTGGGTGTTTCTAAGGTGCAGCCAGGGCTGTGACCAGCTGATGTAAGTGCTCTGTGAGCAGTGGAATTATTGAGAAGCCATGTGATTCTGTCATTCATTTCCTCACTGAGAAACTGGTGATAATCTTTTAGTAATTATTAATAAGAGAATGGTTCTATGCTAGTCCAGTTTGGGATCTTCTCCTTCTCCTTCTCCTCTCCTTCGGGCAGGGCATTCTTGAACCTGGCTGATTGATGCTGGGAAGTTCACTTCTTTGTATCATGACCTTTATTATTGCTTGAAGATAATACACAGATGGACTGAGAAAATTCCCAGAAGTTCATTTTCCTCACAGAAATGTGATGAACTGTGACACTAAGGGAGATTTGTTGCCCCCAAATGCTCTGCAAAAGGCATTCCACATGATCTCTTACTTCCACAATCAGCATTGCAGTTCTGTCTCCTTTCTCTCTAAATCTGAGTCCTTAGGATTCTGCAGGCTGCACCCCTCCCACCTTTCCAAAGGAGGGAGATTTTCGCCCATGGCTGTAGTTGCAGTCTTTTGGTTTGGAATCTGCTCTGTGAATGAATTCCCCTTTGGGGAGAAACAGATATTTCCTATGTATCTCTTTAATTACCTTCATCAACCCAGAGCCTAGAGCATTTTAAGCCCTGAATTCACTCAGATCATAGGCTATTCACATAGATCATAATTTCACTGAATTCAGTTTCTTTAGTTATAGAGAATAATATTTTCAAACTTTGCTTAAATTGCTCATCCTTATTTAAAGGATAACCACCAGTTATTAAAAGGATAACCAGTTAATCTTTCTACATTTCTGGACAGAATAAAGCATGCAGGCAAGAGTTCTGAGTCCAGGACCTCAGGATTGGGGATTTCATCAAAAGTGTAGCTGGGTAATGGACCGAAACTACATGCCCTGTCTGAGGAAAAGGCAACAAGAAACACTATGTAGAAAAAGTGCTCAGGCTCAGGTGCCCACACAGAATTGACCTTCCTGAGGCTCCATTCTGGATTCTTCTATGGGCCTTCACAAGGTTTTGTATAAGGTCATTAGTCCAAAATTGCAGGTTTTTATAACAGAGCTCATTTTCAGATGGAGATGCTACGAGGGGCCTGCTTCTCAAGGAGTCATTTTCTTGTGACATTGGATGTCCGAAATGAACCCCAGGCTGTATAAAGAGCTTGGATCACAGAATGGGAAATTTGCCTAAAATCAGGCATTTCAAAACACTCGAAAAGTACTTCAAAAGGAAGCTGGAATTTGAGTTTAGGAGGTAGCATTCAAGGCAAAGCAAACAATGTGAGAAGAGGATTCAGAAGCAGGAACTGGTGCACTAAGGCTAGAGTACAGGCATGTAAGAGTTGAGGGATTAAGAATGTGGGCTCAGTAGAATAAACAAAGAATTCATTAGGAAAAGCCCTGTAGGATAGAATGTCAGAAATAATTCTCACCTGTAAATACATCAAAAATATTTTTACATTCACTACTGTTCAAATAAAAATATTAAAATAATGATGAGGTATAAATTTTTGCTTTTTAAATTGACAAAACTTTAAAAATTCCTAATATTCAATGTTGGCAAGGGCTCACATCAACAGGTGTTCCCATAGGCTGTTGGTGAGAGTGTAAATTGGGGCAAACTTTCTGCATGGCAGTTTGACAGTAACATCAAAAACTTTAAGGCCAGCCCTGTGGCCTAGTGGTTAAGTTCAGCATGCTCCACTTTGGCTGCCTGGGTTCGGTTCCTGGGCGCAGACCTACACCACTTGTCAGCAGCCATGCTGTGGCAGCAACCCACATACAAAATAGAGGACGATTGGCACAGATGTTAGCTCAGGGAGAATCTTCCTCAGCAAAAGAATGAAAAAAACCATTATACACACGCACACACATGCATATATATGTACTCTTTACAGGCACGCCTGCATACACACATACATGCAGTATGTATACATACCCATGTGCTCCGTATACACACACATGTGGCGTGTACACACATGTGCTCTTTGCATACACATATGTGTCATGTATACACAGGTGCACATGTAGTATTATACATGTGCTTTTTGTATACACATATGTCTATGCACACATACACATGTATATGTTAACATATATGCATATTCTTTATATACAGATCTATGTGTGCACATGTATATATACATATATGTGCACGTGTGCTCTTTATATATGTCTGTATATATATACACATAGTGTGTATACATATATGTGCATGTATATGTACTCTTTATATACACATATATGTCTGTATATACACACACATGCATATGCTCTTTGATCCATTATTTTCACTCTGTTTAATATATCCTGGGAAATAATTAAGGATACGAACAAAGATTTAGCAAAAATATTTATAACAGGAAAATATTAGAAATGAAGTACATATCAAGCAATCAGGGATTCATTAAATAAGTTCTGGTTCCTGCATTCAAAGGAATACTACCCAGTAATTGAAATACTGCTGCTGCAGAGCATTTCCTCTTCCCCTCCCAGCCCACCGAGGTCCAGGTCCACTCCCGTGTCTTTCCAGCTTCTTCACAGCATGACGTGGGCCCTTCATGTAGAGGGGCACAGCCGAGTCTACACAGGGGGACATGGGCTTGGCTTGTGAGAAGTCCCAGGTGATCCTGATGTCCCTCACTAGGTTACAAATCACTGACGTACGCACGTATTTGCCTGCACAGAAAGGTGTCTGGGATCTATTGAACAAGCATACAGTATGATATCATTTTCAGAAAATATTTGTATGCAAGGAAAAAAGTATGGAAGAACATATAGAAATGTTCCCTGCTTTTCCCTGTGGTCTTCATTTAGCCTGTCTGATTTTTCTATTTTTTAAATAATGAATACATATTAATTCTATAATTTAAAATTTTTTTCTAAATAATAAGAATGGGCAAAATAGGTTAAAATAAAAGTATGCAAAGGAAATTGTATTTGTTTCATATTATTTCCCACAAATGATCGCATTCTGTGATTTCAAAAAACAGAAAACAAATATTTGTAAAAATTGAATACACTCATTTTTTAAGGAATTGGGCACTGTAGGTATTTTGTGTCCCTAAAGGGAAGAGTCATCTGACAAATTTTCAAATCATTGATAATTGATGGCAAGTATTGAGTCTATCAGTGACTGATTTTAACCTCCTTTTCTTTTTAACCTAGCAGACTTGAATATAATCATTTCCTGACAAAAGAATGCAATTTCAACTGACTTTTTTTTTGCACCTTGGTGAGTATTAGTTGTCAAAATCCATTTTCTACTTAAATGGAATTTTCTAAAGTATTTAGTAGAAATAGCTTTTAAAAATATCCACCTCTTTTTTTCTATACTACGATATATTTGTAAGGCTCATCTGTTGTAAAATTGTGTCAAGCAACTGGAAAATTCCACTCAAACGTGTTCAACATCCACACATAGCTATTTCTAGCACTCTTTAATGGAATATTATCATCAGCAGATAAGTAAGTAAAGTAATATACTGAAGAAAGTAAAATACTTTCAGATTCTTAATTTACAAATATGATGCATTTTAATTTTTAAAAATAGCTCTGCTTTGAATGTAGCACTTGTCCCAGCGATGAGGGCTCATGAAGAATTATAGGCAAAATTCCCTGTTCATAGTTAGCAGCAGCTCTGAGCTAAAAGGCCGAATTCTCCATGCTTCTGCTGTCTTTAATAAGCTGAGAATAATTTACATTAGTCATAGAGAGGATGTTTCCAATGATTACTCTCTTTGATCCTGACTTTGCTGTATCTATAACCGCCCTGCTTTTGGTTATCGAGTACTAACTAAGTTGCATAGAATTTCCTCTTCAGAGATTCACGCTGAATTTCTTCATGGCAGCAAACTTTAAGAATCTCATCTTTTAGTTTTGCCATTCCCAAACCCTGAGGCAGTTTTGCAGTTGCATTTGCTGGTGATGGAGGAAAGAACAACTCGAGGTAGTAAATGCTCATTTGTTCTCTCTTGAAAATTCTCTGCATCAGAGAGGTGAGCCACAAGCCAGTGGGCGTGGAGTCTTGTAATGCTGCCGCTCGGGACTGGGAAGCTTAGATCTGGCCTCAGATAGTCAGAGAAGAGTTATTTCAATCTACATCTGCCTTGGACATTCTCTTTGGGACTAAACCAGTATTCAAAATCAGAAGCAGCCCCTGCGAATCACTGAGCCTTCTCCCCAGCCTCTCTGTGGGATCCCTACTCACACCTTGCTGAAGTTCTAACCCACTCCACAGTCGGCAGACAGTCCTCAGTCAGGAGACCCCTCTCTCAGGATGGAAGATCTTCAAAACTAAATTAACTTGGGCAGAAAAGATCTCACTGCAAGAGATCCGGGATTTCTAAACCGAAGTTTACCCTTCTCTACCTAAATCTCTAGGGTTGCTTAGGCTGAACTACCAACCAGTTTAATCCCACGTCATCAGCTTGGGCATTTCTTGGCTTGTAGTTCATCCGTAGGCATTTACATAAATGCTGGAGCCTATTCAAACACTTTGCCTTGCATTCTGACTAAGGACGATAAGGAGAAAAAAATGATAAAACTTGCATTGGCCCCAGATTTTGGGAACTGGATGCAAAGCACAAACCTTCTCCAACATGCATTCTCTGTGCATTTTCTTACCCATAATAAATAATGTGTGTGAGTACATAAATGTATCGTGTTTACAGCCTCTAAAACTCTGAAGTGAACTCTAAAATATACGAAAACATCTCACCTGTTTAAGAAACTTATAACAATATACAAAATTACTAAGTAGAGAGATTATATAATACTTATTTCTACAAAATGATCCTTGAGTTTATAGAAAATTTGCTGTCCTTTTCTTTAAATGAGCAGATCTCCTAAATTCATTTTTAGTAAGGTTCTATTTCAAGTTTTATGTCATTTCTGAGAATACACTGATTTTCTAAAGACATAAACATCTTTATTTTCTGAATCAATTCCAACCTCTTGCTATGTGATGATCTGGCAGTTGAAGGCTTCAGTCCAGGAAAGATGCTGCTGAGTCTATGTTCAGATGTGAAGCCTCAATTACTTGTGTTTCTAGCCACTTTTTGCCAAGTATTTTCGACCAGAAGTTCCTATTTACAATTATAATATTACACGAATACTAGTTCAATTTCCCTAGGTCCTGGATTACTTTTATTTCTGAAAATTACAATCCAATCAAAACAAGTTTGGCCCAAGTCAGGTTATAAAAACATGTTTAATCTCTAGGCAACAATTCCAATAAAAGAATTCAGGATGGAACTTGCCTAAAGGAATAAATCCCTAGAAGGGAGGACTTAGTTAACTGACACGTAGTATTAGCAGAGATCTTACACCTGACCTTGTTTTAAAAAGCCTCTGTCTATTGGAGTCCAAACTTCTGACTAGTTGTTTGTCCTAGATGCCGATTCTGGGAAATGAACGGAAACCTGGGTTTGTTGGGTAAATAAAAGGAAAAATCCATGTTAACTAATCTAGGATCATTTATTATATAATGAAACAAAAAGGGGATGATGGAGCTAACTTTCTTCACCTATCTACCTCAAATAAAGAGAAAAAAATGTTGTGCCTTTGCTTTAGAATAATAATCTTTGCAATGAGATTGAGGATAGACCATTTCCTGTTCAAACTGCCGCTTGGTAACCTGTGGGGAAGGAGACATTAGTTTCATATTCTTGGCTGCAGAACTATGATCTATGTGTGTTTAACGCTGGACAATAATCACAGAATGACCACATTAATAGGATAGTTCATGTGAGGAATGTGTACATAAGGGGAGGAACATTATTTTTCAATAGCGTATATTTTTGGAGGGCAAGTTGAAGGAAAGAAATCCATTAAATGCGAAACAAGTCCATAAAAATATTCTTTCTTTATGTTTTGACAATTGAGAAAACTGAGGAGAAACCAAGCTTATTTCACAGTATGGTAATTATTTTTCATTTTAGGCCGGTCCCTCACACTCCTGTCTGCTGAAATCAGGCTTGGCATAAATTTTCATGTCTCAGGAGAAAAGTATATAAGAGTAGCTGGAACATATCATATGTGTATTATTTTAGAGTGTGGGATTTACTTGCTTCACCATTTAGAGGCTGACAGGCTGATTTTGAGGGCAGAGAGGATTGGGTTATTTCCACTTTTTATTTTGTGATAATTGCAAGTTCTTGTGCAGTTGTAAGAAGTAATACAGAGAGAATCCCATATACTTTCACCCAATTTCCCCCGATGGTAACAATATCACAAACCAGGAAATTGACATTGAAATGGTCTACTGACCTTGTTCAAATTTAACCAGTTTTACATGAACTCATATGTGTGTATGTATGTGTGTGTGTATTTAATTCTATGTAATTTTATCACATGTATAGATTCATGTGGCCATCACCACAGCTAAGAGACATAATAGTTCCATGACCTCAAGGATTCCTAGTACTACCCTTTCATATCTGCACACACCCACCCCCACCGTCCCTCCCTGCCTCCTAACCCCTGACAGCCACAAATGTGTTCTCCATGTTTATAGTTTTGTCATTCAAGAAATGGAATTATGCAGTATATAACCTTTTGGGATAGGCTTTTTTCGCTCAGCGTAATTCCTTTGAGATTTATCCAGGTAGTTGCATGTATCAGTGATTCCCTCCTTTTTATTGCTAAGTATTATTCCATGGTATGGATGTACCACACTTTGCTTAACCACCATTCACCCATTGAAGGACAACTGAGTTGTTTCTAGTTTTGGGCTATTATAAATAAAGACGCTATGGACATTTGTATACAGGTTTTTGTGTGAACATAAATTGTCATTTCTCTGGGACAAATACCTAAGAGTGCAATTGCTGGATTGAATGATAAGCACATGCTTAGTTTTATAAGAAACCACTATCCTTCTCCCCAGAGTGGCTGTACCATTTTATATTCCCACCAGCAGTGTATGAGTGATCCAGTTTTTCCCCATCCCTTCCAGTATCTGGTGTTATCACTATTTTTCATTTTAGCCATTCTGACATGTATGTAGTGATATCTCATTGTTTTTATTTGCATTTCCCTGAGGGCTAATGTTGAACGTCTTCTCAGGTGCTTATTTGCCATCTGTATATCTTCTTCAGTGAAATGTCTTTCATTAGAAAATTGCCATTTTCCAATTGGATTGGTTTTTTAATGTTGAGTTTTGACAGCTTTTTATATATTCTAGATCAACAGCTTTGTCAGATATGTGATTTGCAATTATATTCCCCCAGTCTGTAGCTTGCCTTTTCACCTCTTCACAAGATTTTCTCAAAACAAGTTTTTGTTGTTGTTGTTGAGGAAGATTAGCCCTGAACTAACATCTGTTGCCAATCTTCCTCATTTTTTGCTTGAGGAAGGTCAGCCCTAAGAGAACATCCATACCAGTCCTCCTCCACTTTACAGGTGGGTCACCACCACATCGTGGCTGACGAGCAGCGTAAGTCCCTGCCCGGGATCAGAACCTGCAAACCAAGGCCACTGAAGCAGAACGCACCAAACTTAACCACTATACCACAGGACCAGCCCCTCAAAACAAGTTTTAAATTTTGATGAGGTCCAATCTACCAGTTTTTTCTTTTATGGATCATGCTCTTGTTGCCGATTCTAAAAATTCCTCACCCAGCCCTAAGTCCCAAATATTTTCTCCTATGTGTTATAGTTTTATAACTGCATATTTTACATTTAAGTCTATCATCCATCTTGTGTTAATATTTGTATAAGAGGTGAGGTTTTGGTTACAGTTTATTTTTTGCCTATAGACATCCCATTGCTCCAGCACCATTTGTTGAAAAGACTATTCTTGCTCCACTGAATTGCCTTTGCAGCTCAAAAATCAGTTGGGCATATTTGTGTGGGTCTACTTGTGGATTCTCTATTCTGTTCCATTGATCTATGGGTCTATCCCTCCATTAATATTACACTCTCTTGTTTACTATAACTATATAGTAAGCCTTAATATCAGGTAGAGTGATTTTCAAAATTTTTTTAGCTATTCTAGGTCCTGTGCCTTTCTATCCAGAGGCTATTTTATTTCTGCAGAACTGTCATGTCTGTAATATGTATTGCAATCAAGAGAAAACTACTGCGTAGATTTTGGCCTTGAGAATCAAACAGAATTCTAACCCTTTAATTGAAATTTAAAAGATACTATACTGTCCTGTTCAAGCATACTTTTTAAAAGAAGAAATATAACTATATCTGTAAGTAGCTATCAATAAAATATTACAGTGGGCACACACTATATGTGCATTTAACTTTATATGTGTGTTAACTTTAAATTAAGATTCAGTAAGATTCTACTTTGTTTTATTCAATCTTCCCAACAGCAAACAAATCTATTAATACAAATCTAACAATTACAAAAATATAACTTTAACATAATGGAGCAAACCCTGTAGGAAAATCATGCAGGCAAGAAATAGTTCAGATTACCCTACCCACCCCACATTCCCATATAGAGATTTAACAGTTATCTTAACTCAGAATTTAACATTTTAAAATAAACAGAATTTTAAAAATAGTTTTTAAACCGAGAGTTAAGGATAGTATCTCAGAAAAGTAAAGTGGAGAAATGAGGTGACCACTGAGATAGAGTTGTCCTTGCAATGGTCCCACTTGTGTCTGAATCCCTTCATGACAGATATGTCAGATGGCAGGTCTCACGGGCTAAGTGTGCTGTATAGACTGGAGCTCAATCTCTCCCTTTATCCCAAAGGGACATGATTTGTTCCATGGCATATCTGAACCCAACAATCCAGGTTATAAAAGGGGTCAATTGAATTTACATATTTTAAGAGAAAGTTATTTCTCAAAGATTTCTTAAATTCTCCAATTGATCTTGTACAGGTTGGAACTACAGGTATAAGAGGCAGGATTCAGATTCTCCTTCCTCACGTCTATACATTAGTTTTCATTATTTGCCCTAAAATGACCCATAGAGAATTCCCAGTAAATAGAGGCTGTTTCAGATCAGGTTTCCTAGAAGCAGAGCCTGAGATGGGGATTCATGCAAATGATTTATTGAAGGAGTGCTCTGAGGAGTAGAGAGTGAGGGAAGTGGAGCCACAATGTGGTCCCAGCCGCAGTCAGCCTTCAGCCTCCTCCTCCAGAGGTTCTGAGCATCACTTGCACCACAGAGTTGATCCCAGCCTGAGGCAATGGTGCCAGCCTTGTGAACTGTGTATCCATCAGTCACTGGCTATAGGCTGGCCCAGGTGGGGACATGAACACAGATGGTATAACAGCCCAAGCTAAGAGATTTCCATCAGGTTGAGGGTGCCAACAGCATTCATGGCCAGTGTCTTAATGATCAATAATAGAACTGGTATTAAAAATAAACAGACTGTTAACTTTCCAACTTAACTAGTTGCTTCTTTAAGCCTTCTGCTACCTTAGACTGCCTTCTATGTAGCCGTCTCTGTTGTGTTCAAGGGCTGCTCAGTTACGCGAAGGCTCAAGATGAATGCCACAGGGGTGCCTGTCATCCCACCACCGGCAATCTCCTGGTGGGCCGCAGTGCGCAGCTCACAGCTTCTTCTACCTGCGGGCTGGACGGAGCCCAGAAGTACTGCATCCTCAGCTACCTCGAGGTGGGTTGGTTCTTTGTTTACTTGTTGGGACATTATTCAATCAACGCGATAAATTTTTCCAAGGACCTCTGGGGCCATCCAGACAACTCTAAAGAAGGAGACAACACTCCATCCCGAACATCGGAGACACAGGTGATACAATTCAAAGTCCAGGAAACTTTGACTGATCAGAAAATAGGGAAGGTCTGCTTCATCTATTTCCTGTTACCTTTTGAATTAGACAGAAAGCCTTTTGGGTTCAATCATTGAAGGGAATTACTACAAAATGTACTGTTCTACTCGGCATCCATACTGACACCTATAGAGTGGACTTAATTGACTGGTTCAGTGACGATCAAAGATCCCTCAGAGCCTCAAGGCCATTATGTGAACACAAGTGCTCATTGTCTGGCCTTCCATGGAGCTAGAGGGGGTGGAGGTCTTTGAATTGATGAATGCCAGCCTCACAATGCCTCTTAGACATTGTCTTGTTTAAAAACCGTAAAATACCAGTGTGGACATATTTTTGTGCCTTTTTTTCCTCAAAGACCACTTTTAGAAAAGGACCAGTTGCTTTACAGTTTTTTTCTTCCCTGTGGTCTGGTTGCAGAACGAGCATCCGAGGTCATCTGAGTATCATACCTGCTGAAAAGTCTGAGGCAATCACGTCAACCTCTTAAGTGAGAGGATGTGCAGGAAGGAAGTTGGACATTAGCCTAATGTTAGTGGCCCAGGCTTTTCCATGTATTGTTCATTTAAGGCAACTCCCAGAGGTCTCTGGGAAATGCTTTGTATTCTAATTGGTTTCTAGTACAAGAGGATGATTATAAATAAGTGAAGACAATACCTGAGTGCTTAGCACTGTTCTAAGTTTGGGAAGTACTTGTATAAGAAAGCAAATTCTCTGCATGTGCAAGGAAATGACACCGTAAGAATTTTGCTCAACTCTAGGTCAGGTGGGATAGATGGCCCTTCAAGTGACTTGACCAAGGCCAAGTCCTCCAGACAAAGAAGTGGTTCTCAACTCTAATATTAGAAACTTTCCAACACAGGCATCACCCATCTTGTTCTTCAAGCACTGGCATTTGCTTACTGTTTTCAGGAGCCAACACACTCTGACAATAATTAGAAATTGGTGTTCCTGTATCTCAAAGTCACACCAACAAAAATAGAAGTAAATCAAACTTCAGAGGATTCTTTTGTCTAGAGAATTCAGAAATCTTAAAGATCTTAGAGCTGGAAAAAAAATCTAAAAATATTCTCAGGCTTACAAAGTATTACAGATGGAGCTACAAGTACTTGTCCACATAAACATCCTTGCAGCACAGAGGATGATTTTTTTCCCGTCCATTATCTAACAAATTGCTAGCAAGCAAAACATTGTCTTCAGAAGATTCAAATCAACATTGGCCCATAGTGTTAACTAAGCTGGGACTCCCACATCTAGTCACCACAACTAAACATCTTAGGTAGCCAGTCCCATCAAAGACTTTGCTTCTAAAATGCTTACAGGAAAAATGGCCCACAAGCCTTGAAATTAAACATTTTCCCCAATAATTTCCATGGTATTACTGGAAATACTTTGAAGTTTCGACATCTTTTGGTGGAATTATAGGGCTTCTTCTGCTAATTTTAGGACATGTCTGGGGCAAGTCTCCCAATATGCAGAATTGATCTAGCTTCCATTGTTCCTTAATTTCCAGAGGGCATTTTGTTTTCTTCAAGTATAAGGCTGATGGTGGCTAGTGATTCTAAAAAGATTACATGGATCTCTTGAAAGGCTAGTTTACTTTACAAACTCTAGCTGAAATTGTCTTTAAGATCATCATGTGTTCATTCAACAAATTTTACTGAGCATCTAGCATGTGCCAGACACTATTGTAGGTAAGGAGAATACAGCATTAATCAAAATAAAGTTTTTGCCCTTATTCAGCTTAAAGTCTAATGATGGAGACAGAAAATAATCCAACAACTATATAATTTAGTCTCAACTCAACTTAGAAAATGTCATAAAGCAGGGTAAGGATAGAGCATGGCAGGAGGCCGTAAGGGTGGGGAGGTGGTGGTATTTTAGATAGGAGTCAAGGAAAGTCTTTCTGAGATGATGGCATTTAAACAGAGACCTGAAAGAAGGGAAGGAGCAAGAGATAAGAGTATTTGGTGAGGTGTGGGGCTGGAGCAGAGAACAGCTTATGTCAAGACTCTAAGGCAGGAGAGTTCTTGGTGAGCTCGAGGAAGAGCAAGAAGTGAGTGTTAACTGGAAATGAGTGAATCAAGCGAAGACAGATAGAGGAAAAGGCAAAGAGGTGGCCCTGGTAGGATCGTGTAGGCCCTTGTAAGCCATGGTCAGGATGTAAAATCAAACAGCGTTCGCTGAATACCTACCAGCACATATGCTGTTGTAGGCAATTTCTGGCATGGAGGATTGTAATAAACAGCCCCTGCTTCCCGGAAAGTTTGCAAAAAAAGCTTCTCAAGAGTCCTGCAAGTATTAGTCAGGAACAACAGTGCAGGCCATTGGCAGTCCTTTGGAAATCTTTGGAGATTTCCTTAGGAGTTTTAAGTAAGTACCGCTACAAACGGATGCATTAAATTAAGCAGAGGCCAATCTTGGCTGTTGGAACCTTTGAAATCCATCTCAAGCAAAACTAGTTCCAATTCACTAACAAGACTTTCTAGTGTGCAAAACAAGAGGGTGGGCCTCTCGGTTGTGAATTTAAGAAAAATCTTTTACAAAATGCACATGTGTGATGTAAAGGTTTTGGTCATGGAAACTTTTCTGCCAAAAATATGTCAGAGAGAGAAAAGATGATGGTTGCAGATAACCAAGTGGCCAATTCTTTCATTAATTTCTTGCCAAGCATTCTTTTTTGTGTGTGCGTGAGGAAGGTTAGCCCTGGGCTGACATCCATGCCCATCTTCCTCTACTTTAAATGTGGGACGCCTGCCACAGCATGGCTTGATAAGCGGTGCGTAGGTCCATGCCCGAAATCCAAATCCGCAAACCCTGGGCCGCCGAAGTGGAGCACACAAACTTAACTGCTAAGCCACTGGGCCGGCCCCCAGATATTCTTTTTTTAACTTAAGGAAGTAGTTACAACTCAAAGAGTATATCTATGGTTTAAAATAATCTCTAAATCAACTGCTTCTTGTATGAGAAAAAAAAGTTCCACATAAATTTGCATTTTTGCCCCAAAATGTATGCATTTATAAGATTTCTGGGTCATATTTTAATTTCATTTGTTATTGTATTTAAGCACCTATTGATGGAAAAATTGATGTCTTGTTATTTCCTCTGCTTTTTATTTTTAGTCAGATTGAAAGACAAGTATAGTAAGTACAGCTTGTTTTTAAATTCAGATCAACAATAAGTAATTACAATTCTTTATTTTTAATTTTAATGATGGTGTTTTCCAGGGGGAACAAAAATGCTTCATCTGTGACTCCAGATTTCCATATGATCCGTATACCCAACCCAACAGCCACACCATTGAGAATGTAATTACAAGTTTTGAACCAGATAGAGAAAAGAAATGGTGGCAATCTGAAAACGGTATGATTAAGTTCCTTTCCAATTTTTCATTTCTTTATATTTTTAATAAGACATCTTTCTCTCTGTATGACTTTAACAATGGCACAGCAAGAAATTATATTGGAATGGAACTGTATCCACCAAGAATATAGAGCTCTTTCTAGGAACAAAATTTATTTTCATTTTAAGAAAGATTATTTTCCTCTAGAGAAATCAACGTGTATTTTAAGCACATAACTCAGAATGTTTCACACTTTCCATGCGGAGAAAGAAAATATCTCTGCATCCTTTTGTGCTTTGTAAAAAAAATAAGGAAGTATATGAGTTGTTGGTGTATTAAACCTGATGTAAAACATGCTGATGTAAACAGAATCAATAACGCCAGGGAGTCTGAGAGTTAACACCGTGTGCATTTTCCTTCTTCAACACGTGAAGGGAGAGAGAAAAAGGACTTTTCATTTCTTTCTGGAAGCCAAAGATTTTAACATAAAAATTGAATTGAAAGAATAGTTGGCTACTGAGGTTCTTTCCTTCCTGGATTTATGCCCTTCTCTGTTTATGAACAATTGTGATATTGAAACTCATAGTGGCCCTGACCATCCACATTTCCTAGATGCCCACTGTGAGTTTGGACCTGATCAGTGATTCTTCATGTCCCATCCCAGCCTTGGGCATTACGTGCTTAAATCAATGTAGGCTGGCTCACTCACGATGGCCCCTCTTCAACACTGGACTGGGATCCTTAACCCCCACAAAATGATTCCACTTGCCACATCTCTATATGTTGCACTTTGGGTTACAATACCTCTATTCTCTTCAGATGTCTAAACATATTTCCCTTAGGGGACCCTAGACCATTAGAAGGGAGTGGAGGCATAATCATAATATATAAGATCATTTAGGGCAAGCATAACATGAGGCTGTTTTTCTATGACATCCATTGGGCAAGTATATGATTGGTGTCTACTAAAAGCCCATTCATTTTGGATCCTAATTATTGATCTCTAGTTGGACTCTCCCCAATGAATGTGACGTGGTTTTTACCGCAATCACCGGTCTTCATTGATGAGTGGTGCCATTTTTGCTTAATAGCTGTTTTGACCCACATGTCTAGCATTTGTTCCACATCTCCTCACAGGAGGAATGCCCCTCTGTCAAAGTTGGTAGAACAAGGGTTCTCAACCAAGAACTTTAGAGGGGGAAAGGAGACCTCCTTTCTAGAAAAGGCTTGGAGCCTTTGACATAGAGCCTGGAATGTGGCTGTCCTCTCAGCAGCAAACCCTTCCCCAAGCCATTCACCCTAGAACTCTAAACTGAATCCCAATTGACTGCAATCCAGCCACTGTTCTTAGAGCTGTGCTGTCCAATATTGTAGCCCCCAGGCACATGTGGCTACTGAGAACTTAAAACAGCTAATCCAGGGGCCGGCCCAGTGGCATAGGGTTAAGTTCATGGGCTCCGCTTTGGTGGCCCAGGGTTTGCAGCTTCGGATTCTTGGCACAGACCAACACACCACTCATCAAGCCAAGCTGTGGCAGCATCCCACATACAAAATAGAGGAAGGTTGGCACAGAAGTTAGCTCAGGGACAATCTTCCTCACCAAAAACCCCCCAAAACAAAATTACAAAAAAAAAATCTAATCCAAATTGAGATATATTCTAAGTGTATAAACATCCCGGATTTCTAAGGCTTAGTTTGGGAAAAAAGTGTATAATGAAGCATTGCTAATTTTTAAAATATTAATTACAAGGCGAAATAATATTTTTGATATATTGGGTTAAACATATTAAAAATAATTCTACCTGTTTCTTTTTGTTTTTTAAAATGTGGCTGCTAGAAAAATTTAAACTACACGTGACTCACAGTAGTCCCCCCCCTTATCTGCAGTTTCGCTTTCCACGGCTTCAGTTACCCGTGCTCGGATGTGGTCCAAAAATATTAAATGGAAATTTCCAGTAAAAACAATTCCTAAGTTTTAAATTACACACCTTTCTGAGTAGCGTGATGAAATCCCACACTGTCCCTCTCCCACCTGGGTCGTGAATCATCCCTTTGTCCGATGTATCCACACGGTATCCACTACCTGCCACTAGTCACTTAGTCGTCATCTTTGTTATCAGATCACTGTCATGGTATCGCAGTGCTTGTGTTCAAGTAACCCTTATTTTACTTAATATTGGCCCCAAAGTGCAACTGGCAATTCAGATTTGCCAGAGAGAAGCCATAAATTGGTTCCTTTACGTGAAAAGGTGAAATTTCTCAACTTAATAAGGAAAGGAAAAAAAATCATATGCTGAGGTTGCTAAGATCTACAGTAACTTTTATTACAGTATATTGTTATAATTGTTCTATTTTATTATTAGTTATTGTTGTTTATCTCCTACTGTGCCTAATTTATAAATTGAACTTTATCATAGGTATGTATGTACAGGGTTCGGTACTAACCACTGTCTCGGGCATCCACTGGGGTCTAGGAACGTGTCCGCTGTGGATAAGGGGGGACTACTGTGTATTTCTATTGGACAGTGCCACTCTAGAGAGATCAGGGCTTCTATCATGTCCAGATTGGGGCTGATCCTCCACGTCCATGCTAGAGATGGATGGCAGCTAACTATCTCGGTGCAAAGTCCTGGCCAGGATACTTTCTGTCTTCTCTTCAACCCTCGAGGAGCCCACAGACCCTCACTCCAACGAGAATATTTCAAGCTGTGTTTTATGCTAAGTGACAATAAAACTGATTAATGATTGTTAGCAGCTGTGTGAAGAAAACAGCGTATGGATCTTTACCATAGTCTGGCTTGTTAGCTTACATTTATGTGTAGTCAGGATTTAAGTTCAAGGAAATGAGCCTTCTCTTGCCACCTGTGGGAAATGTCCCAGAACTCCCTCGGTAGTATGTAATACTGCCACACAGTGGCCGTGAGCATTGGATGTGGGCACTGTCAGGGTAAAACTTTTATTGCTTTCACATAGACCTTCTCCCGGGCATAGAATGGCATGGGAAACCACTCCAACAGACTAGGAAAGAGTGTTGATCACCATCCATGTGATTTCAAAGAGCTTTATTAGAGACAAGTCACAGTGAGGGATTAAATGATAAACAGGGGTCTCTCAAAATCACTGATTTTCTTCTTTCTGGATTTTTCTTTAGGTCTGGATCACGTCAGCATCAGATTGGACCTAGAGGCATTATTTCAGTTCAACCACCTTATTCTGACCTTTAAGGTACAGATGTGTAGGCTTGCTGCCTGCTTTATCTACTTACCAAATGTTGGTCTTACCTGGAATTTCGCTTCCTTTCAGAGAACAAAGAGCTGTGTACATCCACACTCAATCTTTGTCATCTGGATTTTTGTTCTTGAATGAAAAAAAAAGAATACCACTGCTCATTAATTAATAACTTATATGGCTAACCAAAAGAAAAAAAAATCCTGTAAGATACAGCAGAAAGGAAAACTCCAAGTACCGGGTGATAGGGACCACAAGAACTAGAAAGATATCTTTCAGGAGAAAAGAGCAGGAACTGGAAATTATTTTGAAAAATATGGAAAGTTGTGAGCAAATGAGGAAGGAAAATTAAAAAGTCTTTACTAAGGTTAGTTAGATGCCAGAGAAAATCCTATAGTCATTCTTTAATCATTCATCAGAATTCTGGTTTTGATGTTAGGCCTGGTACTAAGTTTGGGTAATAAAAAATGAATATAAAATAAAAAGTTATAAAAATGAAAAAAAAAAGACCCACCAGTCTTTGCCCTCAAAGAGCTCAGTCTAGTCATGAATACAAACATACATATGAATTTAAAATATAATACAAAGAGATAAGTAGAAATAGACATATGATTAGAATGCTGGGGAGTTAGTTGGCTAGACTAAATCTGCTCTGGAGAATCAGGGCAAACTTCGTGGTGGATTTTGAAGGATGTATAAGAGTTTGCCAGAGGAAAAGCATTCTAGGCAAAGAAAACCACATGCAAATTGCTATAAATTATCAATTACATTCGCTTTTTAAAAATTTATATGCCATCTTTCTTCAATTAATAATTCACACAACCATAAACATTTTTCAAAGGGAATTAGATCCTAGGGCAAAGTATGTGGTCATAAATACTTACCCACTTATTGGAAAGAGATTTCAGTATATTCATTGTATAATAGATTTTAAAAGCTACAAATAAAGTTAAAAAAATGCAATTAGAAAATATAAATATTCAATCTGAAGTGCATAATAAAATCCACCTTTATGAAGCATCACAAGTTTAACTCCTTTTTTCATAGACTTTTCGGCCTGCTGCAATGTTAGTTGAACGCTCCACAGACTATGGACACACCTGGAAAGTGTTCAAATATTTTGCAAAGGACTGTGCTACTTCCTTCCCCAACATCACATCTGGCCAGGCCCAGGGAGTAGGAGACCTTGTTTGTGACTCCAAATATTCAGATATTGAACCCTCAACTGGTGGTGAGGTAGCATTTCCTTTCTTGGATTTCATTGCTAAATTAAACCTTTTTAGTTAATGTGGTTTATTTAGGTGAAAACAACTTAGGTAGTGTTTACTGAACTATAACTTGAGCTGTTGGTTTTTTAAGAATGAAAGTATCTAAATTGAAATGAGTCCTGAATTCATCTCAAATTCAGGTAAATAATAACTACCTTATAAGAAATAATCCTGCACAAGAGTGCCCAGCTGAAGGTGAGCTGGGGCTAAAATCCATAGGGGCACAGGCACCAGAGGAAGGAACATCTGTTTCTAACCCTTGCAAAGGAGCCGTCTAGGCTAGCGGCAGCCCTGGATTAGTTGTCTCATCTGCATGCTCTGTAAACCACCATCCAGGTGGAATCTGCCAGGAACATCCCTCTGAGCAGAGCTGGTGACTGGCAGAGTCACTGTAGGAGTGAGGTTGGGAGGTATTATCTTATCAGGTAGAATACAAAGAATTGGTGGCAGAAGGCAGCTCCAGAATTCCCTGCCAGATCCAAATTCGTGATGACTTGTTTAATTGTGACCCCATCACTCCACCCAAACCAGAGCAGGAGCCCTTTTCACCAATGGTATCGCCAGTGCCGCCCACATGGACCCCTTGGGCAGAAAGAACCAGAATGACTGGTTAATAACTTTCATTCATTTTCATTCTTGGTACTTTTATTCATGAGAACCCAAATGATAATCTGTATCCTACACCAGCTGGGAGGCAACGGCTCAGCCTTCTTGTAAGGTCAGGATCTCCTCTTTAAGAATATATTTAACAATGATGTTTTTCGGTAAAATACTATAAATTTACCTACATTTGTTTTACAGGTTGTTTTAAAAGTTTTGGATCCCAGCTTTGAAATAGAAGACCCTTACAGCCCCTACATCCAGGGTATGAATTGCTTTATATTTTTTACACCAACTCCTTTTGTAAAATTTCATGCTGGAGTAATCCTTGTCATTGCATTTCTACAGTACATTAAGGGGATGTCAGTCAAGGAGGGCGCCTTGCACCCATGCAACCTAAATGCACTTTGATTTGTTATTTTCATTATTTTCCTTTCGCTAGAACTCGTGACATTAACAAACCTGAGGATAAACTTTACCAAACTGCACACTCTTGGAGATACCTTGCTTGGAAGGAGGCAAAATGATTCCCTTGATAAGTACTACTATGCTCTGTATGAGATGGTGGTTCGGGGAAGCTGTTTTTGCAACGGCCACGCTAGTGAATGTGGCCTGATGCAGATGGTGCGGGGAGATGCTTTCAGCCCTCCGGGAATGGTGAGTTACTAATCCAGAACGGCAGTTGGCTCTCCTACCTTTCCTTCACTGTCCTGGTGCTGAATGTAGACCTGATTCTCTATGTGGGATCAACAATCGAAGTGCCAGCTTTGTGGTGGGGCAGGTGTCGTTCAACCTGGCCTGACAGGCCACCTGGGGGGCCTTTGGTTCCCTGGCCGGAGGTTCTTATGGATTCTGCCACATAAGGGCATCATTGACCTAATGACCAGAATTTATAATTTATGATTTCAAGATAGCCCATCTTGCTCTCTTTTTGTTTACTTTCCGGGGAATGGAGGCGTAGTGGGGAAGAACCACAATTTCACATGTGTTCTCTCACAAAAATTTATTGAAGGACTATTGTGTGAGAGAGCCTGTACTCAGTGCCGAGAGGCTTGGGTCATATCTGATATTGGAAAAATGGTCATTCCAAGGAACATTGTTACACTGTGAATAACTATGTCTTCATGGTGCAGACCTCTTCCATTCTTGGGACTAGTCTTAAAAGAGTAATGTACTAGAAGAATTTTTTTTTATGCAGAGTCCCAGGGATACATCAACTAAACAATTTTAAACCATTAGTCGTAATCAGACAAGGCTTCATTTTGAGGCTCTTGTACCTTCCCACTCAGCCACCTCTATGTTTCACTGGAAATAGAGCTTCTCCCTTTGAACTTGGGCATTTAAGGCATTTTGTGAAAAACCAAGAGAATCACACACCTTTTTCCAGTTTCTCTCTGTTTTCTAATTACCTCTTTTCCCTTAAGATCCTAAGCTACCCCATACACACACACACACACACCCCCCTCCTCTCCCTCATTTTGCTGAGGGCTGCAATGTGTTGCCCTGAAACCAGAATTCAGAGATGCCAAAAAATTTATTACAAATGTTTACTGAACATCTTAAATTTAAAAAAATTTAAAAGCTAGTTAAGCAAATAATAAAAGAGAGTCAAGGTTGGTATTGTAACTAAAATGGGAAACTAAGAGCCAGAGAGGCCCCATGCCCTGTATTTCATTTTCCATTTAAAGAACCCCAACGTCCTCGAAGATAAGCCCTCTTATAGCACTGTTCATTCATCATACAATGCAGGTTCACAGCCAGTGTGTCTGTCAGCACAATACAGATGGCCCCAACTGCGAGAGGTGCAAGGACTTCTTCCAGGACGCTCCGTGGAGGCCAGCTGCAGGCCGCCAGGACAGCACTTGCAGGGGTGGGTGCACACACGTCCTCAGCATAGACTGAGAGTGCTCTGTGTTTCCTTATTTTGAAGAACGGTTAGCTCACTTCTGTGGGGCTGCAGGCAATAAGGGTGGTGAACCTGTGGCTTCCAGCTCCAGCTGTGTGATATCCTAATGTCCCCGTTATCACGCATAGAATCACCAACTTCCCTTACACCAGAAATTAACATTAATTTAAAAATGAAACAATATGCATGTTGTGTGGCCCCTTTCCAGAGGAGGGGGAGGGCCACATGATGGTAATATCGCTCCAGGAATTTGGGGAACGCTCGATTTGGTGCACAGATCCCTACTATCTCCCTGAATAATCATACATTCCATGAACATGACCTTAAACCCACACGTCAAATAATAGAGGAAATGAGGTTTAGGATGGAGTCTGACAGGCTATTGTATTTTTTATAAAATAGGCTAATAAGGTGGAGGGGGCAGTTGTAATGTGTTCGCTGCCTCCGAATTTTGATGAACTTCCAAACAAATTGTTATTCCGTTTTTTTTCCCAGACTTGGGAAAACTAGGGTCCCAGGGAGTGAGTGGTCACTAGAAGAGCTCTTAGGACGAAACCCCATCCGTGCGAGTCCGAGTATACAAGACCCAGCAAAATGCAGCCTGAGCTTATCATGTTTACAGGGAAAAACCCACAGGACGAACAGCAGAGACATTACCAGCAAGACAAACAAATTCCTCCAGACAGACTGCTCTTCCCTCTCTTGCTCTGGCTGAGCCCCAGCTGGGAGGAAGGCGCCCTGCAGCCTCCCTGTCAGTTCTTCTGCCCGTAGAGAAGGGAGGCTGGTGGGGCCCGGCTGGCACATCTCTGAGAATCCCAGTGCCTACGGAACATGCGACGTAAAAAATTCAAATTTACAAAGCATAAGTCACTGAAAGTATTCTTCACTGAACAACAACAAAAATATTGTATTCTAGGGTTTCTAGATCACCCAAATGATTTATTTTTGTTTACTTGATTTAAAGAAAAATCTAAATGTTAAACGTTAAACCTAAATATAAAATGCACATTTTATAGTCCGTATATGAGCAGAATCAGAGTACTAGAAAGATCCTTTGAAAGCCCCTGTTTTTAACCGTTTGTATACTTGGCGTATCTATAAAAAGGCGGGGTGGCAGAAGAAAGTGCGGGATGGGGAACGCAGTGATTAGCCGTGGAACACCGGCGGTCGCTCCGGAGACCCTGGCGAATCTCTCGGTAAGTCCTCTCCTTTCTCAGCTTGCAGCTGCAACAGCCACTCTGACCGCTGTCACTTCGACAGGACCGTGTACCTGGCGAGCGGCGGCCTCAGCGGGGGCGTGTGTGAAGACTGCCAGCACAACACCGAGGGGCAACACTGCCATCGCTGCAGACCCCTTTTCTACAGGGACCCCCTCAAGGCCATCTCGGATCCTTCCGCGTGCATTCGTGAGTCCCCAGCCTCTGACCCGATGCTTTCCACTTGTTTGAGCAAATGCTGATGGAGCCCGTCTCGCCTGGGCTGCAAGCCCCGCTTGACTTAGCAGCATCTCCAGACTGCCCTATTTCGGGGAGTGGGCAATTGCAAAAGCACTTCAGCTCTAAGAGCTTTTCTTTCTCCAAACAAGTTGCGCCAGATAATCCAGGTCCCTCCTGGTAGTCTGGTGGCAGTGGCTGATACTGGCGAGTCTGGAAACTGCTCTGGATTCAAACACGAGTGGGGGAGGGTTTCAGAAGACGCCGCAGGCACCTTGAGCATCCTGGAGGTCAGCTCAGGGAAGTGGCTAACGGTGAAACTGGCTAACATTGGATTGGCTATAGATGATTCAGTTTTGCTGTGAAGACCATAAGCTATTACCTTGCTTCTTTTTCTTTTTTTTTTTAACCTTTAAAAATCTTTCATTCTATCTTTAATCCCAACTTTTTTAAATGGAATGTTTCACACATTTACAAAATAATGGAGAACAATATGATAAACACCCTTATACCCACCACCAGCTTTGTCAAAACATAACATCTTACTCCATCCCCTTCAGGACTTTAATAAAACATAACAGGCGGTATTGATGGCCCAGGTGCACCTCTGCCCCATTTGTCCACCCACTTTCCTAGGGATAAACTCTCATCTATTTGGCAATTACCATTACAGGCTTGTTTTTACACTTTCACACATTTTTATCTACAAATATATGTCGGCATGGTTTCCAACTTTAGATAAATGATATTATGCTGTACATATCCTTGAGTATTTCATTCAAAGTTATATTTTTGAGATTTGTCCAAATCAGGTAGCCCTAGTTCTCCAATTTTAATTTCTGTGTAGAATTCTTCCTTCC
Source organism: Tapirus indicus (assembly GCA_031878705.1). Taxonomy (NCBI): domain Eukaryota; kingdom Metazoa; phylum Chordata; class Mammalia; order Perissodactyla; family Tapiridae; genus Tapirus; species Tapirus indicus. Next base: position 79,964,170 of record CM062917.1, read on the forward strand.
TATAAGTATGACAAAATCTATTTGTCCATTTTTCTTTTTTTTTTTTTTTTTTTGTGAGGAAGACCAGCCCTGAGCTAACATCTGTTGCTAATCCTCCTCTTTTTGCTGAGGAAGACTGGCCCTGGGCTAACATCTGTGCCCATCTTCCTCCACTTTATATGGGACGCCGCCACGGCATGGCTGACAGGCAGTGCGTCGGTGGGCGCCCGGGATCCGAACCCGCGAACCCCGGGCTGCCAAGCGCGGACTAAACCGCTGCACCACCGGGCAGCCCCTGTCCATTTTTCTTTTGATGCTTCAGTAAACATTCTTGTATCTGTGGCCTTGTGCATATGCACAAAGACTGTCACTGAGTCCTACGTAGCAGTGGAATTACTGGGCCATAGAGTATGAACTTCTTCAAAGTGACTAAATAATGCTGAATTGTACCCTAAGTGGGTGGACCAATTAACACTCACACCAACAGTGTATAAGAATTCCTATTGCTCCATATTCTGGCCAACATTTGGTTTTGTCACATTTTAACATTTGCTGATGAAATAGTACCTCATCGTTATTTTAATCTGCATTTCCCTGCAGGAATGAGACCAGAGTGAGGCAAGCAAAGCACTGAGGTCCCAGAATTTAAAGAAGCATTCACTCCTGGAGTCATGGAAGTGCAGGGTTGACACTTGCCATGCACTAACCTGACAGGGAGCGCCTCCTTAAATTTTGCGCCCTAGGCACTTTGCCCTAGTCCCAGCACTGCTGTAGATTATTGCATAAACACCCTACCCTGATTTCCAATATCCAGGGCCAGTTACTGGGTCTGAGATCTTACTCTACTTGCAAACTAACAAGCTAGTTTGTTATTGTTCCATGGATGCTAGTGGAAGACATGAAACCCCTGGGTCAAAGACAAAGGACTCTATTACTCATGGCACAGCAAGCAACAGGATGTTTATATTGCTATGAGTTTCCATGTCCCCAAACCCCAAGTCCCATGGGACAACTCAAAGGATACCAGGTGGATCCTGCACACCTACTGAGTTTATGTCAAAGCCAAGGGACACTGGGCTTGGAGGAGTCATTGCTTTTATAGCAAGTGGAAGTGAGCCCGTTCTTTGTCCAGGGGAAGATGTTACCTCATCCCTTAAGGTAGCTTGCTACAAACACAACCTTGAGAAATGGCCTGGGTAAGGAGCAGTCAGGGCCTTGCATTGTTGGCACAGTCAGCAAAAACGTTCAGATGCCCGGGACCCATGGAAGATTGCCTCTCCCAACACCCAGAAGTCTTGCTTCTTAGGCTATATCATTGATATAATGTTACATTAAATGGAGGGAGGGAGAGGGACTTGCTATGAAACTACAACCTCAAACTTTATATAATCCTAATATATAAAATGAAGTCTCATGCAAAAGTAATTCAGCAACCACCTGAATACAATGTCCTAGATTTCATCACAATGTAGAAAAAGCATAAACAAGAAGTTTTTTGCTCAGAAGACCCAGTAGGTACCTGATACATAAAATTTTACCTTACATGACTTATTTAAAATTGATACAAAGAACTGGATTCTCAGAAAATATATTTCTTAACTCAATTTCCTGTGTCCTACATTTTCTTTACTAGAATCTGTAATCACACACATACCCACACACAACTTTTATTAATGTTTTAAAAACTATATATTTATAAAAGAAGATGAAATTGCTCTCTCAGGTGGAATCAGGAAAATAACAATGTTTGGAAGCAGATAATCTAGGAATCTGGAAAGAGATTGGAAATAACGAAACCAAATGTTTCAAATACATCAACTGGAGTCCTCTTTAAGAAACACTTAGTATTAACTTGATGGTGCTTTTGAAGGAAACCAAGGGAAAAAATAGAACCCCAATATAAAATTAAGAAGCCATTCTTTGTACACAAGGAGGTTTTTGAGGAAAGGCAGATGAGGAGCTTGTAAAAACATCCATCCTGAAACTCCCCGTTTCACCTAAACCCGTGTTTATGTGTGTGTAAGCGTGTATATACAAATGAGTGTATCAAGAATGACTAGCAGTCTCATATAAATTTTCTCCAAGTTGTCTTTGTTTGAGCCTAAATATTTACATAATCAGATTCCAAGTATAAGAGTTGACTAATTTTAAGTCTTCTATCATTAAAACACAGTCAAATGTGACACAGAAAAAACAAAGATTTGGTAGACTCAATGAAATAATAAAAGTTGGCTGGAACTGTGTGACACCAACAGATTTTTATTGGACTTCAATCCTAAAGGCCATAACATAGGGTTATTTCAAAATAAAGTTACCACCCACTCATCCACATGTTTTTCCTAAAAGATACTTCTGTGTGTAATTAAATTATACTCTGGAACTCAGTGCTGACCTTTTGGAGTATCTTCCAAATAACGCTGAGTTTTTTCCTTCTGGCTACTTCTAAAATGAATCCAGTTTGTTCCTTCCTTTCCAGAAGCAACTGGCTTTAATTAGAAGAAAATTCTGGTTTTTCCAAACTAAACCGAACCCAATGCTATTTTATCACCAGTCACAATCCAATAACAAACAATTGAAAATCGAAAGATTCTGTCAGACAACCAAGTATTTGCTGCAGTGACACCAAACAACTGGTTTGACTGGATTTTTTCCTCTAAACTCACTAACCTAAATGGTCGTCATATAGACATAGCTTTAAACTTTAGGATTTTGTTTTTATTGATCCAAAGCAAACATGTATAAATACGAACATAATTATTCCTTAGAATCAGGATATTCATCTTTTATCTTTATTACATTCCTTAAAAGTGGAATCCCTTGGAAACAGCACCACAAATATGCACGATACCTTGGTGGTCATGTAACGTCTACCAACGCACTTGTCATCTCTACCAGAGCCACAACGAGTGCTGTTCCAACCTCTGCCCCGACACCTCCAATGACGACAGGGTCACTGCTCTACTGGGCAGCCCTAACTGTTAGAGAGTCTTCCTTAGACTCAATCAAGCTCTATCCTGTGTAACTCCTACCCTCTGGAATTATTCATACTATCAGCATCCTTCTTCATATGACATGCCCACCTTCAGTTTTTTAAGTTTCTACTGAAAAAAAAAAAAAAAAAAGAAGGGGTGGTACTGGTGACTGTTCATCTCATTTTCCAGAATCTTTTCACCCAAGCTTTTGTCCCACCAGCAGATGTCCAAAAAGAAACAACGATATGAACATTTCTTGCTGTTCCCTCTCTTTCTTTCTTGTAAGTGCTCCTTCCAGGGAGAATCAAAAAGAATGATAGCAATTATCCATGCACATATTTTCCTGTGATGGGGAAGGACAGACTTACTTTCTTAACCCTGTTTCAGAGATTTGGTAAACATTTCATGTGATTTTTTTTTTTCTCTTTCTTTGTCGTGCCCCTTGATGCCTTTTATATATATATATATATATTTGTATTTACATATATATTTCATTACAGCATTCCACTCTCACTTGTCTCGACCTTATTTTTTCACCTTCAGAGTCTTTTTTTCTTTTTGTAAACTTTTTTTATTGAAGTGAAATTCACATAACATAAAATTGACCATTTTGAAATGAACAACTCACTGGCACAGTGTTGTGCAACCACCACCTCTCCCTAGCTCCAAAACATTTTCATCACCCCAAAATAATCAATCTATTCTTAACATTCCAGGTTTCCTAACATCAGTCTTCTTCTGGTCCCCTTACTTTAGAATCACTTGAAAGTCTTTTTAAAAAATATGTATGAAATTATTCAACATTTTCCAAGGCCAGACAATGGGGGACATTTCTGAGCAGCCCTTGCCCACTGGTTTAATTATTTAAACATATTCAATGATTTAAACAAAGCACACTAGTTAACAGTGTGGGTAAAGTGCTATACTTTTATTTCGGGTTTCCCACAATTTGCAATTAACAAAGATAATGCATGTCTGTGTCCCCAGCTTGTGAATGTGACCCTGACGGGACCATAGCGGGTGGCATTTGTGTGAGCCACTCTGATCCTGCCGTGGGGTCTGCGGCCGGCCAGTGCCTGTGTAAGGAGAACGTGGAAGGAGCCAAGTGCGACCAGTGCAAGCCCGAGCACTACGGCCTGAGCGCCGCCGATCCCATGGGCTGTCAGCGTAAGTCAACGGCGGCTCGGCCGCCAAGCCGGACGCGTGTTAAAGCTTGAGGTTGTCTCTGTCAGCCCTAAAATTCAGTCATTGTAAACACCTGAGTCCTGCCAGCTTCTGGGTTTTTAAAAAGGATACAAACCTCCGGCAAATTTTATTTAGTGAACTTTTCTCCGTGGTTTGCCGGATTTATCATAAAGTACCAGCAGGGGGCGCTCACATTTTTGCCGCAGGAGAAAACGGAAACGTGCTAAAAAATTAATAACGACTTGCGAAACCTTTAGAAAAATGGCCTCCGCTAGGACTCTCCTGTACAAATTCGTTAAATTACATTGTTTTTTTGCATAGATTGATGACTTCTTAAGCAATTTCCAAGTAGTGGTTTCTTTTCTTTTTAATTTTTTAATTACTTTTCCCTCTTTCTTCTCACACCCCTCCTTGTACTGGTCCTATGTTCTCTGACAAAGAGAAGAAAAACATTAAAGAACTAAGGGAGGAGTTGTGGGGAAACAGAAAGAACCTTGGAGTTTTCTAGGGCCAAATGAGGAGACCCTGGGCTCTAGGATCATCGAAGTTTGGAGCTGCCTGGGATCTCATAGAGTCGCAAATACCTCGGGGAATCTGGGTAAATAATTTCCCTTTGGTCACAGCATCATGCTGCATATTTTTGCCCATGTGAGGAACTGTGGATTATTTGATGTTTAGGGAGCAGCATGCTGACTCCTTCTGAAATAAAATGCTCCTGTTGAGTTTGATGGCTAAATTAAATTTCAGGATAATGAATGGTATAGTCAAGCCAATTTCCCATCACACCTTTCAGCCCTTCACGCATTTCTACCCATTCACTGACTAACCTGATGACCTCTGAGAATAGGCCAAATATTGGTTTTTGTTTTGTTTTGTTTTTCTTTTGTAACAGCTTTAGTAAGATATGATTCACATACCATACAGTTCACCCTTTAAAGTGTACAATTAAATTATTTTTAGTATAGTCAGAGCTGTATAACCATCGCTATAATCAATTTTAGAACCATTTTCATCACCCCCAAAAGAAACCTCATACCCTACTTCTGGCTATATACCCAAAAGATTGAAAGTAGGGTCTTGAAGAGATATTTGTACACCCATGTTCATTGCAGCGTTATTCACAACAGTCAAAAGGTAGAAGCAACTCAAGTGTCCATCCATGGATGAATGGATAAACAAAATGTGGTATGTACATACAATGGAATATTATCCAACCTTAAAAAAGAAGGAAATTCTGACACATGCTACAACATGAGTGAACTTTGAAAACATTATGCTAAGTGAAATAAGCCAGACACAAAACAACAAATATTGTCTGATTCCACTTATATGAAGCACCTAGAGTAGTCAAATCCAGAGAAACGGGAAGAAGAATGGTGGTTGCCAAGGGCTGGGGGAGGGAAGAATGGGAAGAGAAGTTGTTTAATGAGTATACAGTTTCAGTTTTGCAAGATGAAAAGAGTTCTGGAGATTGGTTGTACAACAATGTGAGTGTACCTACCACTGTTGAACTGTATACTTAAAAATGGTTAAGATGGTAAATTTTATGTTATATGTATTTTAGCGTAAAAAAGAAAAAAAGAGGGGCTGGCCCGGTGGCATAGTGGTTAAGTTCACATACTCTGCTTTGGTGGCCCGGGGTTCGCAGGTTTGGATCCCAGGTGTGGACCTACGCACCACGTATCAAGCCATGCTATGGCAGGCATCCCACATATAAAGTCGAGGAAGATGTTAGCCCAGGACCAATCTTCCTCAGCAAAAAGAAGAGGATTGGCGGGCCGCCCAGTGGCGCAGTGGTTTAGTCCACGCTTGGCAGCCCGGGGTTCGCGGGTTCGGATCCCAGATGCCTGCGACACACTGCTTGTCAGCCACGCTGTGGCGGCATCCCATATAAAGTGGAGGGAGATGGGCACGGATGTTAGCCCAGAGCCAGTCTTCCTCAGCAAAAAGAGGAGGATCAGCAGTGGATGTTAGCTCAGGGCTGGTCTTCCTCACCAAAAAAAAAAAAGAAAAGAGGATTGGCAACAGATATTAGCTCAGGGCTAATCTTCCTTATCAAAAAAAAAAGAAAGGAAAAGAAGCCCCATACCCTTTAGCTACCACCTCCCTATCCTCGCATTCCCCCAGCCCTAGGCAAGCACTAATCTACTTTCTCTTTCTATAGATCTGCCTATTGTGTTTGTTTTATGCAAATAGAATCATATAGTATGTGGTCTTTTGTGATGGCTTCTTTCACTTAGCATGATGTTTTCAAGGTTCATGTATATTGTAGCAGGTATTAGTACTTCATTTCTTTTTATGGCTGAATAATATTCCATTGTATAGATATACCACATTTTATTTATCCACTCATCAGTTGATGGACATTTGGGTTGTTTCCATGAACACTGGTTTTTCCTGCAGTGAAACGTATATCTTGCTCTGGATGCATAATTTATTAGCCTTCACAACAGAAGCAGAACTCAGATATGCCTACAGGCAGAAGAGAAAGAGAAGGGAGAGAATGAAAAGAAAAAGTAACAAGGCAGTAAGAAAGAGAGAGAGGAGAGGGAGAAATGATAGATGCATCTGCCAGAGAAGGAGCGTCAATAATCGCCTTGCCCCTCATCACCCGACCTGGCCAGCATCACTCAGGATCACTTCCCTGGGCACTCCAGCTTTCATGACTTCCTCCACTTCCTTGTCTCCTCCTAATTGCCATCTGGTAGAATGACATGAGGGCTCTGGAAGTATCTGGTGTTGGATTTCCTGCGCAGGGTTGCATGCAGTATAATAATCGTGCAGCCAGGAAGACCATAAATTTGGCAGGGCAGCTGCTGTGTGTTCTTGTGGCCACGTGTTTTGCTCACTGTGAGCTCTTAAGGACATTTACAAGAGTGGAGAAATAAAGATGAGCGTGGTTGCTTATGCTGTGTTTCAGCCTGCAACTGTCACCCGCATGGGAGTCTGCCACTCTTGACCTGCGATGTGGATACAGGACAATGCTTGTGCCAGCCATTTGCCACTGGACCACACTGTGAAGAATGTACTGTACGTATTTGCCTGTGATTTCCCTTTTATGTAGTGGTGCAGATTTCTACTGCCATTGCCGAGGAGACTTGCTCTTGTTAATTGCTTTCTTTGTCCTATTGTATTTGAATACTCCTGTGGTAAAAGTGTTTACACTACAGAAATCAGCAAACCCTGTAAATCAGCTCCCACTCTCCTGCAGAGAGCCTGTTGTTATACATTTACCAGCATACCATTGGACTGGCCTGAATTGACCCAGGCACCAATGTCAATAGTTTTATCTGTTCTCCTGGAAGTGCCACGCAGTAGAATATGAGAGCATTTATCTGCCCCCTTTTTTCACGCACCAGAACATGGGGCCTTTTTTTCTGTCTCTTGCACACAGTCCTGTTACCATCCTACTACTCTTGCCTCAAAATATATAAATGAGCTCATTAAAAAAAACAACTTAGGTTTAAATGGATTGTAGATTCCTGTGGGAAATAAACTCTCAGATTTTTCACAGACTCCACTAAACACATGAGCATGTATGTCTAATATTAGTAAAATAAAACATTTTTACTCCATAAGAAATGTGTTGTGCAGTTAGGGAATTCAAACCCAACTCTTTTCTTTGTTCTCCAATCTTGGCAGCCCACCATGACATTTTAGAAAGAAAAAACAAAAGCTTAACCTAATAAAAGAACAGTGACCTTGATGTGTCTGAAGAAATGTCGCCGATAAATAAGAAACATATGTCTATTAGGACATAGTTTTGTGCTAATATTTTAAGTCATTTTACTGAAAACATATGAGGATGGGGCAGAGGAGGTGGGGAAAGAAAGCAAGGGAGTAAATATGAGGGAGGAAATCTGTGTGACCCAGGGCAGGTAATCTAGAAGTTTTACATAGGAAGATGAGCCACGCCAAGCTTCATGACCATGTGTGGGCAACACGTAGTGGTTAAGTTCACGCTCTCCGCTTCCGAGGCCTGGGGTTCGCAGGTTTCGGATCCTGGGCATGGACCGACACACGGCTTGTCAAGCCATGCTGTGGCAGCGTCCCATATAAAGTAGAGGAAGACGGCGTGGATGTTAGCCCAGGGCCAGTCTTCCTCAGCAACAAGAGGAGGATTGGCAACGGATGTTAGCTCAGGGCTGGTCTTCCTTACAAAAATAAATAAAGAGTGCAGAGCTGGTTAAGAAGAAGAACGAAGACACCACTTCAGATAATTCCACACAAACCTCAGACTCAGGCTGACTTTCTTCATTGGCAGATTAACTGCCACTGTGCAGTTCACTCCATTGTGTTTGCAGGAGGAAAATAACTGGGCAGGGGCCGTCCCATGGGGCACTTGTCCATCGTGGCTGAGCCCATGCATCCGCCAGGTGCCCCACATCCACGTCTATCCGATGGGGCCCTGGACCTGGGCTGAGGTGGCCAGTATGACAGCATACCCTGCCTAGAGGAAGTTCTCACAACCACATCCTGAGTGAAGCAGTTCATTTCACATTGTTTTTGCCTAAACTGAAGTTTGGTTTTGGGAAAAATATCAGAAGTCCTTTGCTGCATTTTATAATGAACTATGTCAACTTTTAATGTTTATAATAAATCTTTTTGAGTAAAGTCAGGCGTAAAATTTTACAAGATAACAACAACAAAATATCTATGCCTATTAAACCTGTTTTCAAATAAGAGTTCCATGCCTATTGAGACCTTAATTTTATCTGAGCAGGTTAAATTGAGATTTGAGAGGGAGGTATTTTTCTAAGCATTTTATAGTAAATGTTATCAAATTTAAGAAATAGTTGTGTCTCACCAGCTGTTTATATTGAATAAAGATCAAGATGTTGCAATGATGAAAAAAGTCTTGAAGAACAGAGTTAACTCTACACAGAGAGAGTGTGTTATGCCAAAACAACTTATTTATAAACGATTCTATTAAATTGTGATATTCAGATGGGATTGAAAAATCAGCTTGATTCATTTTTTTTTACCCCAAAACATTTCAGTGTTGTAAATAAAAGTCCCTAGGGATTTTGTGGTAAGGGAATCTATTGGTTTTACAAAAGCAGTTGCAAATAGGCTAGCTGAAGACCTTCTGCTCAGACTGGCCTTAAGCAACCCAGCTTGAATGTTGTAAATTGGTGCTGTCAGAGGAACTGTGTGGTTTCCACTGCATTTCCACTCGAAGCAATACACAGACAACTCTCCTGTCCCCTTCATTTCAAGTCCTGGGAGTGGGAGATGTGTGTCCTCGAAGATCATTACCAAGTGCACAGGCAAGAAAGGCTACTGTGCAATTGTTCAGGCTGTGTGGCTACTTGATATGCATCAATTAATTGTAGTGATTTTAATATTATACTTCAGAGCAGCAAAATATCTTCATAACTGGAATCAATTATTCCAGAGAGCATTTTCTCTTTATAGGTTGGATACTGGGGACTGGAAAATCATCTCCATGGATGTTCTCCCTGTGACTGTGATATCGGAGGTGCTTATTCTAACGTGTAAGTCAGTAAAATGAACGACTAAGTTCTGTGGCGATATTCTTCACTCACGTTTCCACACAAAAGCACATTTTATTCTGATATGCTCATGGTCACAGATGAAGGATTTTATTGTGTGACAAGCAAAGGGTGTTGAAAAGTGACAATCTCAAGACGTTCAATGCAGCCCCATTGATTTATTTTACTTCAAATATTTCCAAGGGTGAGATGATTGACTCTACACCTGGGTATCCCACCAGGTGGTGGGGTAGATGCCTGGAAACCTGTGACCTGACCGGCCTACAACACCAACTTTTTGCCGCCCTGGAAAGAGAGGTCCTACACTTTCCTTTTCCCAGTTTTTAGAGCAGAATCAGAGAGTCTCTGAGGAAAGAAGTGGCTCCCCAAGTTTCTTGGATCTGGATTTGCTTTTCAGACATGTAGAGCCCATGGACTCTCAACGTCCTCCCCAGGACTATGGATTGATCAATTCAAAGAATGGGTCCCAACTCAGGACATTTAGCCAGGCACCCCGACGCCTTCATTTTACACTCACCTCCTCCACAATTTTTCATGATGGATATGTTTTTCCTCAGGTGCTCACCCACAGATGGGCAGTGTGAATGCCTCCCACACATCACTGGCCGCAGCTGCACTGAACCAGCCCCTGGCTACTTCTTTGCTCCTTTGAACTTCTATCTCTATGAGGCAGAGGAAGCCATGCCACTCCAAGGACTTGTGCCTTTGGTTCGTACTTTATTTGCTCTCCTTGCAGACTTAGTTTGATGGAGTGTCAGTAAATACATACAGCACACCCTTGAGATCGTGCGTAAAGTACCTGGGAAAGAATGGTTTTGCCCACAAATGCAGATGAGAGTAGAGTTTATTATAACATGGAACTGCAGATTATATAAATTCTTCAGGGAAGAGTCTGCATTTTATGTGTCCCTGTATCCCAGTTCTAGCATAGAGCCTGGCACCTAAGTGGGAAATTGGATTAAGTTATGATGAAACAGACTTTACTTTTACTCTTTCAGTGCGCCATCGGATAGATTGTGCTTATTGAGCACCTACTTGTCTGTCTCCCCCACGATACTGTAAACCATGAGACAAAGAGAGGATGTGCATCCCATTCACCATTGTTGCTCTAGTGCCTGGCCCAGTGCCTGACACATAGGAACTTCATAGATCTCTGCTAACGAATGAATAAGGCACATAAAAGAAGTGCAAGATGTGCTCTCTGTCCTGAAGCTGATCTCGGATTAGCAGTTCTCATGGAACCTAGTGATGTTCAGAGGAGTGTGTGATTGCAAATGGCACTTGGCTCTCTACTTCATTTCCTACAAGTCACAGTCCTGCGGGATATTTTCCCTAAAAATATTTTTCTAAAAGTATTGTTAGAGGAGCAGGCACACACATGTGAAACGATTAGAGAAAATGCAAGTTAGACTCCCATAACATTCTCAGGCGTGTGACTCCTGCCAAAGACAGGGATATACAAAGGAAAAGGTAATGTGAGGTGAAAGTCTTCAAGGAGAGAGCATGTGAAAGCTGATCCTCAAGACAGGATTTGGATAGAAAGCAGGGAACTCATTCCAGGTTCCAGTGACTAAGTCATTTCCTGAGGTCTCTTCCTTATCTGGACACTGTTGGTGGGAAGGGATGAAAATGCCCCTAAGGAGGCTTGGAATTTGCCCCTTTGCTGACTGGAACTGGGATGGGGCAGGAGGCTTTCACTGTTCCTGCTGTGGTTCCCACTGTGGTGGGTGGAATCAAAACGAAACAATCCTGTGCCTGGATTCTCCTTCATGGTTTTTTATATTGCATCTTTATGATGGTGACTGAAAAAACTTTTGAAAAGGAGTATTTGTATTTATATTTAGGCTGCAACTATTGTGAAATAATAGAAAATATATATATATATATATTGGTCTCTGTCCCCGGTTCCTGACACAGAGCTTCTAAATCCTTTGGAATTTCCTGGGTGATAGGAGTGTCATTTGTTCTAATGAGGTGACCCTGGGTGGGCTCCTGAATAGCTTCAGGATGGGGGCAGGTCACCAGAAAGACCAAGCCATGACTAGAACCTTGGAACTTTCAGCCCCACCCCACCATCCTCCAGGAAGGGGAGAGGGCTGGAGACTGAGATAATGATCGATCATGCCTATGTGATGAAGCCTCCATAAAAATCCCAGAAGTGCTAGATCTAGAGAGCTTCCAAGTTGGTAAACATCCATGTGCTGGGAGGGTGTTGCACCCCCAACTCCACGGGGCCAGAAGCTCCTGTGTCTGGGATCCTTCCAGTCCTCACTCTATGTATCTCTTCATCTGACTGTTTATCTTTTCTTATATCATTTATTATATAATAAACCAGTAAACATAAATAAATATATCCCTGAGTTCTGTGAGCCATTATACCAAATTATCAAATCCAAGGAGGGGGTCATGGGAGCCCCAGTTTATAGCCGGTTGGTCAGAAGTACAGGTAATAACCTGGATTTGCTATTAGCATCTGAAGGGCAGGGGCAGGGCGCAGTCTTGTGGGACTGATCCCTTAACCTATGGGATCTGATAGTGTCAGAACTGAATTAAATTGTAGGGCACCCAACTGGTGTCAGAGACTTGGTCGGTGTGGAAATAAACCCATACATTGGGTGTCAGAAGTGTTGTAAGTGTGATAATAGTGTCAGAGTAGAGGAGAAACATGAGAGTGTTTTCCTATACAACTATAAATACAATAGCTCCCACTTTTCAGATAAGAAGACACAAAACAAACTTGATTATCTAAAGTAGATGGACTGTTACTTACCATTTATTCAGTATGCACTGTGTGGTGGGTGCTGACAGCGATTAAATAGGATAATATCACATATACTGATCCGTCTCCAAACCAGGGGTTGTGAGTAGAGTGTCTAACATGAATGCTTATTCCTCTCTCCATGGCTTAAAGGAAAAAAATGAGGATATAGAGGGTTTAAAAGGCAAGGGAAATTGCTTAAAGGATCAGAAAGTAATACCTATGATGAAGGAAAGGAAAATTCAAGGTGGGGTTGATGTTAAGTGTTTAAAGGGTAATAACATGAATAATTTTCCTCTCTACTAAGAACATGACCTTTAATTATAGTAGAAAGGATTTAAGTTAGACACCATTTAATTATTTGTGCATTCATTCAACAAATATTTATTTTGTGCTTACTATACTGTTGCTGCTGCTGCTATTAGTAAAACTTCCATTTATTTAATGTTCTGTGCTTTGCACTTTCTATATTTTATCTCATTTAACTTTCCAAACAACCTAAGTGTTATCATCTTTCATTTCCAGATGAGGGAAAACATTTGAGAGGTTAAGTAACTTGCCCAAAGTCACACAGCTGGGGGGAAGTGGGCCCTGGATTGAAACCCAGGTCCATCTGTTTTCAAACTTTTGCTCTTAACCATCCATATGTCGCCTACCCACATGCATAATGCTGAGCTCCAGGCTAAGGGTGCCATAGAAAGGGATTCGTTAGGGTCCTTGCCCTCGAGGAGTTTTAAACTATAGCTAATACATTTATATAGATAGCTCAGGATGGGGGCCGTGCCATAGAACCTTACGATGGGTGTGTTAGGATTTTGGAGCCATGAGTGATCCTTTATGAACAGGCTTAACACAGAGGTAGAATAATCTGGCCTGAGACTTGAAAACACTAAGTTTCTATTGGTGGACTAGATGAGAAGACAGTCCAGCCAGAAAAAGTTATAAGTAATGGCTCAGAGGAGAAACAAGACAGGTGTATTCACAGGTAGAACAGGGAGTTTATGTAGGGAAGAGTATTGAAAAAGAATATTAGATCCTCCTATTAAAGAGGCTAAATTTTATTCTCTGGGCAATGAAAACTCGTTAAAGCTTTCTGAGCAGGGGAATGACGTGATGAAGACGGTCCTCAGTGTTATTGTAAATGCAGTCTAGCAGAAGCGAAGCCTGGGACGGAGGGAGAGCAGTCTGCAATAGTCCAGACAGAAATAAAGAAGAGTCTAAGTCCAGAGGTAGCAGAGAGAAGAGAAAGGATGGAGATAGAGATATGAAAGGATGTGAATCCAAGACCGCATCTTATGAGTGTTTTAATTCTCAAATTGGAGAACTAAGAAAAATGACGATTAACTTTCTTGGTGGGACCGTCTTAGTCTGCTCGGGCTGCTATAACAAAAATACCATAGATTGGGTGGCTTATAAACAACTTAAACTTAACTTCTCACAGTTCTGGAAGCTGGGAATTCCAAGATCAAGCTGGCAGATTCAGTGTCTGATGAGAGCCCGTTTCCTGGTTCGTAGACAGCTGTCTTTTTGCGGAGTCCTCCCATGGGAGAAGGGGCAGAGGAGCTCTCTGGGGTCTCTTTTATAGGGCACTAATCCCACTCATGAGGGCTCTGCCCACATGACCTAACCACCTTCCCAAAACCCCACCTCCAAATACCGTCACACTGGGGATTAGGTTTCAACATATGAATTTTGAGGGGACACAAGCATTCAGTCTATGGCAACATCCTCGCTGCTCAAAATGTGATCTACAGCCCAACAATATTGGCATCACCTGTGAGTTCATTAGACTTGGAGAATCTCAGGCCCCACCCCGGACCTACTGAATCACGTCTGCATGTTAACAAGATCCCCAGGCGATTTGTATGCAGTTTGGGAAGCACTGGTTTGTTTTCTTATAGAAACTACCCGTGGTCACAAAAGTTAACATTAATTAAATTTAACATAGAACAGAATTTAACATAGTATAGTTAATAATATGACATATAGAGTTACAACAGAATATGTTATATATAACATAATATTATATATGATATATAACATAGTGTAGTTAATAATATAACATAGTATAGTATTCTATAAAGTTAATTCCATAATATGTTTTCTGTATAAAATTAGTGAAATAGCTTGTAATTTTGTGTTACAAGATGAACACAATTGGTGAGGAAAAAATAAAAAGAAGAGGACAAAAAAACAGTCCAGTGTGGCCTGTCCAAAGGGTCAACATCACAGAGAGGTCAAGGAGGTGGTCAAGAGCGTGGCTGAGAAGCTGAATAGTAAACGCTAGAATAAAGGGGTTCCCGGAGTGGACCACGACTGACCTCGGGGTGGCATGCTCATGGTGAACAACCAGGGCACCAGTGAAATTTAAAATCTTCTTGGTAAAACCAACAATGAAACAACAACCAAGCCAACACCAGTGTCCAGGATATAGTGAAAATTTGGAAACAAACAGTTGGCGATTCTAACTGGGTCAGCTGCTGAATGACTAAGGAGATGATACAAAAGAGAAGCCCACAAAAACCAGGCTTTTAAGGAAACTGGAGTTGCATGAATGCAGTTCCTCTGCTTTCACTTGGCTGGTGGAATTTGGCTATCCTGGTATAACCTCTCCCGGGAATTTATAAGGCCAAATCCTGTAAACTGTGAGGACAAAGAGGAATTGGTCTGGAAAGCGTCAAAAGTTGCAATATAAGAAATCTTTGCATCTCTATACCATGCCTATTGTTGATTTTCTACGACTTTCTTCTTGAGATTTCATGTTAAAACATAGCATTTGTACTTTTTAAAATCACCATAAAACCAGCAGATAAGAATAAATGTTTTCCCAGTTTAGAATTTCACTAGTACAGCATCCTTTAAAAAGAAAACCCAACATGTGATCTTAGGACCACCCAAAATTTCCCATTTTCACAGAGAAACAAAAAAATTATAAACTGCCTCCCTGATGTCTTCCTGAGGCTACTAAATGAGATTAACTTTTTTTTTTTTTTTTTGTGGGGAAGACCAGCCCTGAGCTAACATCTGTTGCCAATCCTCCCCTTTTTGCTGAGGAAGACTGGCCCTGGGCTAACATCCGTGCCCATCTTCCTCCACTTTATATGGGACGCCGCCACGGCGTGGCTGACAGGCAGTGCGTCGGCGGGCGACCGGGATCCGAACCTGCGAACCCTGGGCTGCCAAGCGCGGACTAAACTGCTGCGCCACCGGGCGGCCCCGCAATGAGATTAACTTTTAAATTACAGTATAATCTGAAACCCTTGAACTATGGTATGATTGGAACTTTTGCTGCTTACTTACATTGTCATTTCTTTTCTTTTTAAGATATTAGCAACAGCTTTGCCTACATGTGATGTGTGTTTCCAGCAACAAAGAAATGACTTCATAATTGACAAAGGAAATATAATACTGAAGAGAAATCAGAAGCAAAGCACACATGCTGACAAGCCGAGTGAGGTAAACCTCTTCTCCACGGCCTTTGTCTGTCGTCCATAAACGAATAACCTGGGTAATGCACTTGGAACCATGCCTGGCCAGGTAAGTGCTCAGTCAGTGTAGTCTCTTATTATCCTCAGGAATAGAATGGAGGAAAGGAAGAAGCAAGCTCAAAGTAATTAGAGTCTCTGGGGAAAACTTCAATAGCTTTATTTCTTTTCAAAACGAAAATTTCTAGAAAGCTGAATTCTGGAGAGTTGGAGAGTCAGGTACTGTGAATTCATAATTTCTTGTCATTAGGAAAGGTACAGTGCTGAGGAATGACTTCCCTTCTATTGGAGAAAAAAGGACACGCTGATATCCCTGGGGATGGTACACAGCTCGTCTCTGGGGACAGTGCATAACGTTGCCCTAGATTCCAAGGTGGATGTAGTTGGTCAGCGCGGGTGTGAGTGCCAGGACGATGCTGCCTCTCAGGGCTCTGCCTCCAATGGCTGCAGAAGGCAGAGCTGTAGCCGTCCAACTATTATTCACCTGAACTCAGGGCCACTTTAGGTCTGTTTGCTCCTTCGTTCATTCATTATGCCGAGGTCTTTACTGAGTGTTCCTGTATGCGTATGCATGCATGGGCATGTTGGAAAAGCAAAGGAAGCAGACTTCGGCTGTCTTGTTCACAAAGATAGCTCCTAAAACAGTTCCTTACACATAAGAGACCTTCTTGAGTGAATGAAATGGTTGAATAAATGACAACAGAAATACTTAGACACAGACCCTGCCCTTAAGATTGTTGTTGGGGAAATGAGCCGTGTACACAAACAATGAATGCATGGCAGGATGGGGTAAGTATCATAAAAGAGGTGCACATGACATAATACGGACTTCAGATTGGGGAGAACTGCCTCCAGCCGAGAGGGTCGGAGAAGGCACGAGGGTGTTCTTCCTCCTCCTGGGTCCCTGCGCACTGGTCATGGCGGCTTCATTCTCTCCTACTTGTTTCTGTTCCCACGTCACAAGTTCACGAAGTCTCTGACTGTCCAGGCTTCTCAATCTGCAGTCCACCTGAAAGAGAAGAGTGGGGAACGAGTCACCACTCCCTCCCCTTGATCCCTGATCAGTGTCATAGATCAGTGAGCCTCAAATTTTCTGGGCGTAAGTATTGCCCAGGGAGTGCGTTTAGAATGCAGATTCCAGGGCCTTGCCCTCGAGATGCTGAATCAGGGAATCTGAGACTGGCCAGAAAATCTGCACATTTGCCAAGCACCCCAAGGTGATTCTGACACGGGTGCTCCATGACAGCACTTTGAGAAACACTGATCTAAGCATCCACAATGTACTCTCCTGACTCTTGCCTGAAATGACCACCTCTGTATTATTGATTTGCAAACTTGTATTCATCCATTAAGACTCAATTTATCTTTCTCTGACATTCCCTACCCTGACATCTGGACATAATTAATTGTTTCCATCTTGAGTTCCTATAGATCAGTGATTTTCAAACTGTAGGTCATGCCTGTTAGTAAGTAGGTCATGAAATCAATTGACTGGGTCAGCTTAATGCAACAAAAGAATATAAAACAAAGGCACATTTTTTTGTGTGAAACTTGTTTCAGTTTTATATAAACTGTGTGCACGCACACGTGCGTGTGCTCAGCCACTATCTTAGGTTGGATTCCTTAGAAGCAGAGATAACAACAAAGATTCCGGTGCATCTATTTATTGAGGGAGGGCTCATCAGGAGAAACCTGTAAGGAAGCGAGGGCGGTAGACTGAGGAGGGGGAAATGGGAGGCAAGGATGGGGTCTGGGGTAGAGTCTTGCCTTGGCCCGATCCCCTGGGGAAGAAATGAAGCATAAATCGCACCACAGAGTTGTCGTCTGTCGAGGCCCAAGGGCCAGCCTGTTGTAATCCCATGTCAGTCATGGGCTGCCAGGGCAGATGCAGGTACCCTCCCAGGTGAGGCGGCCCCCGTCAGCCAAGGGCAATTCTCAAGAGAAGGGAGCAGTGGAGAGCAATTGCAGCCAACAATCATAGAGCTGGTGCTGGATAGAGTGGCCCAGTGAAGGGGACCTGGCAGTACACTAACAGCATCGACTAAAGCCCACCCCCTGCATGCTCGGATGCATGCACAGGGCCCGGGGCAAAATAAAAATGCAGGGCCCCTTGTTCAAAAGTTAGGGAAAAGGGCCACTGAAGGTAATAAAATATAAAGCTTCTTACTTTCTTCCATAGTCTCTCTCTTGACTTGTCAGTGTTTTTTATCTGTTATTTGATGTCATTCTAAGTGAAGAAATATTAAAAATCTAAATTATCAACGAATTATATTGTGCAATGCCAATTTTAACTGCAATCATAAGAACATTTAACTGATATGCAGAATCACTGAAATTAGTTTGTATTTTGTAGTCATACGTGAGCATGTATTTTGATCTTCCCAGAACAGTGAGAATGCCGCACAAACCTAACTCAGCTGTTGTTACTTCACTTCTTGATACGTGTTCTACCAACACTCTCTACCTTCAGCTTACTAGTGAGCAAGGAAGGACTGAAAGGGAGAGAAACTATCAGTTGCCCTATCTTTCGCTTTCCTTCTAGTCATCATTTTCAGCGTAAGTATTGGCCAATACAGGGAAGTAACGTGAATAGTGTGTTTCTTAGAATGTCTTTGCCTTCTTTCTGCTTTCAAAGGAAGTTCTGGTTGGAACTGAAAGCTTGGCTTCTTGGAGCTGTTGGCACCTCTGCTTACTTAGTCATAGATGGAACACGCTAACTCTGTACTCACTTTGAGTCTCACTGAATGCCCATGCATAGTAGGTCCACTTGAATCCTATGCTCATGGGAGCACGTGCACTGTATGCGAGTGGGGCAGCAAAGGAGCAGACACATCTGCTCATGCACATGCTCCATTGTCCCAGGAGACTTCCCTTAGAAAACAACTTCAAAGATAAAATTATTGATTATTTCAAGATGGTGACAGGAGAGCATTAAACCAAGCATGAGGCCCTTCTGAGTATGGGGCCCTAGGCAACTACACAGGTTGCATGCCCATGAAGCTGATGCTGCCCATTTGCTTCTTACATTAAGTTCACTCCATGCAGACACAACTTCTCCAGGATTCTCATTGGCCACAATTCCTGGGGAAATTTACAAAAGGAGATTAGTCAGACAAGCTGCAGCCTCCAGCTGCTGCAGTTGGTCCCAAGGTTGCAACTGATACTCACTATCTTCCTCCCTCCTCGCCACCCATTCTAGATTCCCCTTATCCTCAACTGGCACTTCTGCTGGGTGGGATGACCTAGACCCTCATCCCTCAGGGGTCTGAGCCCTTGGTTACCATGCGCTTATCAGGCCATGTGTATGGAAGCACCAAAGGTGCCTCAGTGGGTCACCTCAGTGCTGTACATACTCTTTTGTGTCCGCATTATACAGCAACAGTCCTACCAGTTAGGGTAATTCCTTCCCATGCCTGCTGGTCTACTGGCCTGAGGCACCCAAGTGACCATGCAGCAGCCATAGCTTTAAGGTTAGTGGAATTCTTTGTCCCTGCCCAAGAATCAAGACATCTTGACCCATGGAGCCTAAAGTTTCAAGGACAAGAAGCCCAAATTCCTATGGTCGCTGAGAGTGACGATAAGCTTAGCTACTCCTACTTGGCTCCCAAACCCATGTTTTCTCCCTCTTGGGGATGCAGCAATCACATAAAGACCATTGGTTTAAGGAGTAAATAACATCCTGAAAAATACTGCCCCATCTCACAGGGTGTCATTTCCAAGCTAGTGAGGCTGACATGTCTTAGAGGGGCCCCATTCTACTGCCATCTCAGGTGAGCATCTTCTAGATGGCATGGTTTGTGTAGGAGCAGTGGATCCCAAAGTCACATGACCACTGCTATACTTGTTTTGCTGTGAAGTGAGTCCCTTGGGCTGAGGAGATGTTATGTTTTCCCACACTGGTGAATCAGATACTCTGTGAACCCTCAGAGAGTGGTGTTGACCGAGGCCTCAGAGTGTCTGACTCTCACTGTGGGAGACCACATAACATCGCCTTGGACCAAGGGACCCACTTCGCTATCCTTCAATATAGGGAATCAGTGTGATATTTTGTGGAATATCTGCATGGTCCAGATCCTTTTGGGCTATACTGTTACAGAGAGCAGGAGAATTAACAGCCTTGGGGCAAGACTGAATATACACTACTGCCCATCCCAAGTGAACACAGATTGCTTCTGTTCCTTCTTTCTGGGCATGGAAAAGAACACATTTTGCGTTTCAATAGCTGCATATCATGTACCATGTTGTGTTTTAATCTGCTCTGGTAAAGATACTCCATCCAGCACAACAGCTGCAAGTGAGGCTACAATTTGGTTAAGTTTGTATTAAGTTTATAATGGGAATATGATGGGAACCACCACCAAGTCTTGAAAGTAGCATTTTGAGGATGCCACTGATTTCAATATTTATTTCCTATCTTGGCTTGGTCGGGGGGAGTGCAGCAGAGAGTGGACATTTCACAAGCTTTTACTTGGCATTTCCTACCATAAGAGCTCTTACCCTACAGGTCAAAGAATCCATGCACACTGCTAAGCAAGTCCATTCCAATTGCATATTCAAGAACTGGAGGAAATGATCAATGGGTGGCTCAGTAAAACCAGGGAACCCACTGTGAAAAGGACCTGGGCCAGGACTCCAGTTATTACCTGACACTCATATGCCCCTATTCTAACAGGGAGACCATGATGGCACTTTGCATGCCTGGTTATCTGCATCAACTGATCCTGTGTCCACTGGCCCTTGGAAGATCTAGGTATTTCCCCTTCCTCAATAGACTCAAGTAAATAGCCATAGATCTGTTTGGGAAATAAGTGAGAGAATCACACTTGCCATGGTATTGAAGAGTCTTTCCTCATGGGAATCTGGCCTCTCATTCAGTCACTGGGTTCTGGATCTGAGAAGTGGCTCAGATCTAGAAACTTGGCAAAGGATCGTGTCTTTCCTTTGGGACAGCTCACCTCAGCCTTCTGCTAATTTATACTTGATCACTTTTAATTATATAGATTAAGCAATACTTTTGTTGACTGCTTATCTATCTGGCTCCTAGGAATGCCGTATTCTATTAACCATCTCCATAGGAGATTTCTCTGGGTCAGGCCCCCTTGGCTCCTGTTCCAACCTTGCTGCTCATTATAATAATTACACCCACCTTGCTTTTAAGAGTTAAGTGCTACGCAGCCTTTGATAGTCTGGGATCTCATCTTCCACACTGATACTGAGGAGTTCAGTTTTGTAGTGGTATGTCCTACCAGCCTACAGAGGATACCCAATGCTCAGCTTCTCAGTGATGCTGGTACTCCCCCACCACCAGTTCATTCTTTACTGTCTTGATAAATGGAGTGTCCTCCAGGCCCCCTAAGGAAAACTCAGTTGGTGGGTTTTCTGGTCTTGTATCTTAGATCTATTCTAGCATGCATGCTTCTTTGAGCCTTTTATCTCTTCCACACAGCCTGCTACAGCAGTTCTGGCAGCTCTGTTTCATTTACTCTGGCCACAACTTTTGCTAAGCTTCCAAGAGCTACTCCAGCAACATATTAGATCCGTCTCCCAAGGCTCCAGGGCCCTTGCCAGTCTATTACATCCTATATCACTGGTGACCCCAAATCAACAAACTCTCCTTATTCACTTTCATATTCTGCTCCCTCGGTCTAGCACCCTCGGGATCCATACCCAGCTATTCTCTCCCAGTTGCTACTGGTACTAGTTAGCCGGGTCCCTCTCAGGTATATAATACTTTCCCAGTCAGATCATGCTGAAGCTTGACCCTAATTATTAGGCAAGTGGTCAGGAGGGGTAGTACAGGTAGATCCTAAGGAAGGTACATATCTTCTTTTAAGGCACCTGCATCATTTGAGGTTTCTGCATTGTCTTCAGATGCAGCAGGGATGGAGTGGAGGGGCTCTATTTTCCAGTAAAGGTGAGTGGATTACTTCTTTAGTCCAGGAGTGCTCAGGAGTACCTTGGAGTTCAAGACACATGACTCAAGATTCCACCGCTTCCCTGTGAAGGGCCTGATGTTGGTAGAGGTGACTTACCAGGTTGAGAATTCAGCCTTCTCTGAAGTTCTACAGCTCTCACGTTTAAGTCTTGTGCCTGGTCTTCAGCTCTTCCTGCCCTCTAGCTAAGGAAAATGAGAATCTCTTTAAATGCCTCCAAGGAGGCCCTCTGATTCTCACACTTTGCTTTAAATTGGTGATTGATTACCCTGTGCTTGTCATCTTCTCTCATCAAAGCATCAATGTCATTCAACAACAGCTACCTATTTCCACAGTTCCTATAATTTCTATTTCCCCCATATCTCTCAACATCAGAAATATTGCTCAAGTCAGTGCCTCCCCTTCCCCATTTATCCTGTCCCAGTTCTCCACAGGTTACAGTTTTAGCAATTGCTCTGCCACTGCATGCCAGGGATCATCAATACCTTTCACACTGGGGTCCTCATTGTCAGCTGAACAGAAAATGATCCACTTCCAGAACTGCATCTCAGAGTCCACTTCTAGGTAAACTGTCTAGTACCCACTGTCTCAGGTCAGGTGCCCTAGAAACAGAGCCTAAGACTGGATTCAGGTGCATGTGATTTATTAAGGAAGTGTTCTTCCGGAAAACTCTTTAAGAGAGTGAAGGAAACAAGATGGAGAAGAGGAAAGAGTAAGATGTGGTCCCAGGGAAAAAAAACCTTGGATTGATCCACAGAAGCATAAACTGCAGACAAAGCTGTCCTGCCCCTTGAGACGACAGGCCAGCCTTGTGTACCCTTGTATCAGGCAGTCCTTGGCTGCACGCTACCCGGGGGGTGGGGTAGGGTGGGATGTGGGAGGGAAATTCTGCTGAGAAGGCGGGCAACTGTGAGCTATTATATGCCACACACACTGCAGCTGGGGGATGAGTGCACCAACCAGGTAAAGGGGATCTGGGGGGACACCTACAGTGTCTGCTGCCATTGTGAGAGTATTTTTTAAATGTTTGAAAAACGTTGCATATAGACGAGTTTATATATACCTCTGTCTATTGAAACCTAACCTGGAGGTATAGTTCCTTATTACATTTCTGTCTCCAATGCAAGATTCTAAACTCCTCTGTGGCAGGGACCCTGTCCTATTCATCTCTGAGTTCCCAATTCAGAGGCTGGCATTGAATTGTTACTAAGTAAACATTTTGCAAATGAAGAGTAGTTTGGGGTAGATCACAGAGCAACTTGAACTCCAGGCTAAGTAATTTGGGCGTGATTCTGTTGGCGGTTAGAAAGCGTTTGAAATGCTTGTTGGCAGCGGTGTGTAATATGTATTGGACTAGGGAGAGGATGGAGAGAGCAGCCAAGAGACTGTTGCAACAATACAGGCAGAAAGGAGCAAGAGGTGGAATTCCAGTGGAGGCTGTGAGTGTGGAGAGGCAGATGCAAAAGTCATTAAAGAAGTACTATCTACAGGGTCCGGATGACCCAGGCTGACATCCAGAATAGAGACTAGCAAGGATGCTAATCAATCAAGTGTGTTAGGAGTTTTCTACTTATATGCCCCCAAGCAGACAGAAGAAGAGCATTTCTCATATTTGCATGGAAAAAATATCTAATAAATCCACGTGGGTTTTCTCATTTTCATGCACAATTAGGCAAAATCTGGGAGTAGGCATGGGAATATTTTCTTTCTCTTCATATTTTGGCCAGAACTCCGCAGTCGTATCTGAGAAAACCCAAGGTCATCCATGTGGAATTTGCTCAGTTCATTAGCACGTGGGCTACTTAAAATTATAGTGCTTTCAAATCAATCATTCTGTACAATAATATATGTTCCAGAGCTGCAGATTCAGCGCATTATTCTTGGCTGTATTCTGGTTGGAATAATTTATCCATGACTCAGATGGATCGTATACACATCAGGAAATACATGTTTTTCTTCTTTTCTGAACTCTTCTAGGCCTTGACTGTAGGCAAAGCTATTTACATTCTTCTCTGATTTTAGGGCTCGCTGACTTTTGGCCAGCTGCCTGCTGATCACGGTGTTTTCCGAGAGCCGGTTCCTGGGACCCCTGTTACGTGGACTGGACCTGGATTTGCCAGGGTTCTCCCTGGGGCCGGCTTGAGATTTACCGTCAACAACATTCCCTTTCCCATGGACTTCGCAGTGGCCATTCGCTATGAAACTCAGGTATCCTTCAACTCCAACTTCGGTGGTTTTACTGAATGAAATACATTCTCGAACTAAGGGTTTCCGTTCCTGTCTTGCTAGATAGGTTTGTCATAAAATGATTTGCCAAAAGTAGAACATCTGGAGAGCATTATAAACCAAAGGTTTCCTAACGATATTAAAGCAACACAGTGAGCCGTATGCACACGTGCTTTATTCCACGGAGAGAAGCTAAAGTTGGAGTTATATATTTAAGTCTGAGGAAGTGCTGATGAAATGTTTGTGTAAGAACAATAACAAAAATAACACAAATCTTGCCCTCCTGGGAATTTTTTTCTGAAAATGTAATGAACTAACATATGTGCAGAGATTCAGACTCATAGGGATGCAGAAGAGCATTTATTTGCACTTGGATTTTATCCTAAAACAAGAGAAAAACTAAAAGCAGGCTGCTCCTCCTGCCTCCCACTGCCTCACTACCCCTTCTGCCTGACTTTTTAGAAATATCTGAGACAGAACAGAAACCAAATTAGAAAAACACTTGATCTCGAGCAGGAACTTTTGTTCCTTTGTAGGAACTTTTCTTTGATAATCTGAAACCCCACAGACCATCTCCCCTGAAAAATATTTCATATGGTTGGGGGGTAGTCTCAGAGCCCCCAGAGTTCCTCTAGGGACCACATTCTGGAAGCACTCACTGTGTGTTGTATGGCCAGAGCTGCTGATCTGCTTTGAAACTCTTGATGTGACATAATTCTCTATTTCCTACTTACAGATGAAAGCCAAGGGACTTTAATGAACTTTGACCTAGTGAGAATGACAAGAAAGTCATTAAAAATATATATGTATGTATATTAATTTTTCCATGGATAGGACACATCTGTAACAACTTTAAAAAGCTTTTCTAAATTGTAAGGCTTCCAGAGTATAGCTACTTAGCATATGCTATAAATATATATATATATTTATACACATATAAATATATCTAGTAATATAATTATTAAATGTAATTTATAAGTAATGTACTTATATAATAATATGAAAAAAGTACATATCCTTTTGTGAAGAATTTCATATTTTTATTTTTGTTCTGTGATCCAAGGACATGATGAATTAATTGACTCTTTGGGAGGCAGAGGTTAAAACTTAAACGTGTCAGGAGTGCTGGGGTTTTCTGAGGCCCATGAACTATAGCCATGGCCAGAAACAGTATTCTTTCTACCCGATCACAACTCAGGCACCAGAGAGTTGGGGCTGACAGGGAACCTCCAAGACTTCTTTCAACTCCAAAATTCTATTTTCCGAGTGGGCTCATGGGTTGCAAATTCGATTCCATGCACTACCCATTAGGCATGTTTGTGCATGCATCCTCACAGGGACATGCTTTTATGTCATGTCTGTCTAGTCTGCAGCTGACTGGGCTGTCCAGATTGTGGTTAACCCTCCTGGAGGGAGAGAGCACTGTACATACAAGACCCCACAGCCAAAGCCTCAATCTTCTGCCTTACCAGCGGCTTCCAGGTATGTTTGGGACCCGTCCTCAAACATTGGGGGTTTCTTGGAATCTCCATCTATCAATAATTTGTATCCAGGAACTAAGTGGGAGAAGAGGTGTATTAAAGGAGACTATAACATTTCTTAAGTGCTTACTGTGTGCTACACTGTGCTTTACATTTAATATCACATTTAATCTTCATAACAACCCAGTGAGGAAGATTTTGTCTTCATCAGATAAGGAGGAAATTCAGAATGAAAATACTTAGATGACTTGTCCAAGTCTCACCATTAATGTGTAGCAGAACCAGGATTCCAGCCCAGATCTCCTGACTCTAAATCTTAAATGTTCCTTTCCCATTCCCCAAATGGCCTTGAGGTGTGAGAAAGTGAAATTCTACAAGAAAAAGAGTAAAATATTCAGCTTGAGTTATCTCAACAGCTGAGAATCTGTGAGGTAAAAAGCTACTACTTTTGAGGCCACTAATTTTAGCATCATAGATAAGAGGAAGGACATTTGTTCCATCCTTTTCCCAGAGCAGTCATGACAACCCATGGCCAATAGTTTCAAAGGCTTTGCTGTTTGACACAATCCTGTGGAAGAGCCACAGAGAATCTGAGTGTGAATTTACCATCCACCCAACCCACCTGAGCTGCTTTAAACCTAGACCTGGCCTCTGCCTCACAGTGGAACCCACTTCACAGCACAGGCGGAACACTACCAAATACCATGGCCACTGAGGTTATGAAACTGTAGTTTTTTCACTGAATTATTGCTTTATTTCTTTTAATACAGAATCATGCTGCTTCCCACACCCATCTGTTTAGAACCAGATGTACAATATTCCATAGATGTTTATTTTTCCCAGCCTTTGGAAGGAGGGTCCCACGCTCATTCACACATCCTGGTTGATTCTGTAAGTATCACAGAGCTTTGTGGGAGCCTTCTTCTAAACTGGGCTGCATTATAATTCTGTTTTTAGACCCTCTGGTGAAGTGTTTCTTGAGAAGTATAACTGTATTTATTTCATCACAAAAATTACCTATTCTCTATAAAAGTCACCGAATAAAAATTGTAAATCTTACAAAACAGTATGTGCCAGTACTGATTTGAAGTGTTTTACATATTCTATTATTTAGTCTTCACGACAACTCTATGAGGTATCTATGTCATTATCTCCATTTTACACACAACGGGACCGAGGTTCAAAGCCACAGAGCTAGTGAGTGAGGACTCAGGAATCAGAGCCAGACTGCCTGATTCCAGAGTCCCTGCTCTGAGCCATTACTGCATACTGGCATTACAGAAGGTTTGGGGAGAAATTCCGCCACTGTAATTATTATCATCTTGTAGGTTCCCATTTTGTACCTACTATGCTCTTATATTGTTATAATCAGAGTGCTCATACAAGTATGTATATGGATTTTTTTCATTTCACATTATATTATAAGCATTTTCTTATGGTGCTTAAGTAGTTTTATCCTTTTTAGGAACCATATAATATTTCCTTGAGTGACTTCTTCCAGTGTCATTCTCCCATAGAGTTGGGCCATAGACGTTCTTTCCAAATGTCTCATTCTGTGCACACTTCCAGCCCAGGCTTGTCAGTGGGCAGAGTTGGGGCATCAAATAAAATTCAGACTTATTTTACTTATTTATTCTCTACTTGTGGTCATTTAAAGTTGCTTCTATTTTTCACTGCTATGTATAATAGGTACATATTTTTTAAATGTTTTAAAATATAGTCCTACTTTATGCAAGGTTTTGTGGCTCTTGAAATAACTTGCTAAATTATTTTCTGGGAGGTGTTCACCAGTTGATTTTCAGGATCATCGGTAATGTATGAAAGTACCAGTTTCATCCCACTTTCAACAGAATTGTATTGGATTGTTTCAAATAATTTTGTAGATAAAAATCGAAATGTTTTGTTAAAATTGCGCTTTTAACTATTTGTGAGAATCTTCTAATATCGTGACTTTATTGGCAAACTACAGCCTACCAAGTTTTATTGGGACACACCCGTGCCATTTGTTTACGTACCGTCCACGGCTGCTTTCAAGCTACAAAGGCAGAGTTGAGTAGTTACAACAGAGACCTTGTGGGTGCAAAGCCAAAAATATTTACTATCTGGCCTTTTACAGCAAGTTTGTCGACCTCTGTGTCTTCAAAGTTCAATTTTTAACCATCAAACATTTTAAATTTATACCCTGGAACTTTGTTATTTCATCTATTATAGAATTCAATGTGAGGCTGGTATATCTTAGATTTTATTCAACAAGTCCAGCTATTATAACATCAAAAAAAGCCATTGTTTTAAGATTATTTTACCAAAGGAAGGAGTGCAAGATTTAGCAAAAATGAAAGAAAGAAGGAAGGGAGGGAGGGAGAGAGGGACAGAGGGAGGGAGAGAAGAAAGAAACAGGGCACCCAGTTATATTTGAATATCGTATAAATATGTCCCAAATATTGCCCTCAAATATTACATGAGACATACTAAAAAGTTATTTATTGTTTCTCTGAGATTCAGTTTCTAATTGGGTGATTTGTATTTTATCTGGTGACCTTAACCAAAGATGGTCTAAATCCTGCACTCGGAGGGCCGCGTAATATTGTGGTGAGGTTCTACCATATTATGGTAGAAATGAAGTGGAAAGTATAAAGAGACTCTTGAATGGGAAATTTAAACTATCGTGACTTTTCTATCCACATAATTCATATTCTCTGCTAAGGAGCTTTCAATAGAACTGCACTCATGGACCAACATATGAGTTACAAAGAAAGAAAATCAAATCCAACAGGTTTAATTCAGGGAAAAAGCTAAAGCTTATTCTTCACCAGGCAGAGTAAAGAAATGGAAAAGAAGAAAATAAGGAAGTCTTAAATGACTAAGGGATGTTATTATAATAATAATAATAACAGTCATGACACTCAAATGTATAAGAGCCAAGGTACTCCTCATTTTAAATCCATATCCTAAATATTTCAAAACCGTGTAAATTCCAAAGATTATCACTTGATGCTGTATTAAACGCATCCATCTGAATTATCCACTCGTCACCCACTCGCTGAGTATATATGGACCAGGCGCTGTGTTGGGGCCTGGGGTGTAAAATGCGCTTCTTGCCCACAAAGAATTCGCACGCTGATAGAGAAGACAGGCATGTAAACAAAGTCATTGCAATGATGTTTTATAGATGCATAATATAAATGGATAATTTGAAATTAACTGAAAAATATATCCATTTGATCAGTTTTCACACATTCTCTTATGTATAGCTATGAAAACCCTGCAACCTGAATAAAAATTAAAAGAGCAACCTGGTCTTGGCAAACGGTCAGAAACCTCAGAGGAGGCCCTAGCTCCCTGTTTTGGATCAGATTCCCTAGAAGCAGAAGCTGATACAGGGGCTCAGGTGCCCCTGATTTATGGAGGTTGTGTTTGTGGGGGAAGAGGAGGGAGGGGACTAGATGAGGACAGGAGAAGGAACCAAACAAGGGCGTGGTGTCCGTTGAGGTGTAGCTGCAGCCTAACCCCACAGGGAGCTCTGGAGCATGAATTGCACCACAGAGTTGGTTCCACCCGGAGGCAAGGTGGTGGCCTATTTGTGCCCGAGTCATTAGCTACAGTTGCACTTCACCACCTGCGTCCCCAGTGAGTGCATTCACTCCTGGACAAGGTGGCTGAGTCCAATCTTCTGGAGAACGGGACAGCGGTGAGCCTTTAGTAGCCAATGCCATAGCAGCTGGCAGATAGGAAGAGCCAAGCTGGGCACCTGTATTGTCCCCTGTAGTCCCTAACCCAGGGTGCCAAGAAAGGAGAAAGAAACACATTTTATAGTTACAGATTAATGCAATAATT
This sequence comes from Tapirus indicus, assembly GCA_031878705.1. Classification (NCBI taxonomy): domain Eukaryota; kingdom Metazoa; phylum Chordata; class Mammalia; order Perissodactyla; family Tapiridae; genus Tapirus; species Tapirus indicus. The sequence goes on from CM062917.1 coordinate 79,993,539, forward strand.
TTCACACCACCAATTGTGCTGCTCTGGGAAGATACTTGACTGCTTGGGACTTGGCCCTTTCAAAGTTCATTCTTCTCTGCAGCCAGGTTAATATTTGCATCTAAGACTAGGGTGCATTACAGAGAAGCCTAGATGAAAGCTTTGCTCAACCCTGGATGCTCCTTCTGCACAAATACCTTTTGTTTGTTTGGCAAGTTTAGTAAAAATAAATTTCAGCTGCCCTGATTACATATGTGCTTCCATAAAATGTGTTTAGAGTCAAAAGTATATTAGGCAATCTAGAATATAAAACTGCCATTCTTCTTTTAAAGAGTGGACTACACTTGGTAAACATAAAGTCCTAAGAAGTTTCTAGGAGAAGTGGGTCGTGGCATTAGAAAATCCTGTAGTTGACAGGGATCTTGTCATCTGTTCTATCTGCTTGGTGCAAGAATGACCAACTCAAAACCGGCTTAGACCAATAACTATAAGTAATTAATCCCTGGTTGGCTGCCCGCACCCCAACCCTAGCCCATCTGGCTTCCTTCTGCATGTCTCCCCACTTGGTTTGTGCTTGGAGAATGCAAAGTCACTTTAGTATCAACTTAAAGATACAAGACTAGAATGTATATATACTTCTTTATTGACCAAATTTTTATGAAGCACTTGTTATAAATTAGATGCTGTGGTAGGCACAGGTGTAAACCAGATAAGCACCTTCCCTGACAGGCGGGGCTTACTCTCTAAGGGGAGAGGCAGACAATTACACAGGAAACAACAACACGGTGTGAGAGGTACTGGGAGCTGTGACAGGTCACTGAACTGAAAACAATGGTGTGGCTCGAGGAGTGGTTCCCAACCTCAGCTGACCCAACCTCCCCTTTTTATTACAAATATTTTGTAACACTCTTTACTCTCCTGAAATGAAATTCATAGGCTTCATAGCCTACTTGCACACATAACTTTCAAATGATACCAATGGAATGTGCAAATACAAAGGAGAAATGAAAGTAATTTATAAAGAAATAAGATGTACTTTGGTATGTATATGCACAGGCATGAACACACCAGAAGACATAATGAAGTAGGGAGATGCTTATACGTGTAAAATCACTATATGTGAGACAGCCATGAAAGCAAGTGTGTTGTAAACATGTCTAACATGTTTTAAAAATGTAGAGTAAGACTTTCAACTCTTAATTAGAAACAGGAATTTCTCCTTCATGGATGTTCAATGGAACATTCAAAAACTGTAGGAGACATGGGATGGTTTTCCTTTTTGTGAGAATGTCTAGCATTTCCCATCTCCACCCACAAAATGCCAGTAACACACCTCCCCCAAGTGCCAGGACAACCAAAACCACCCCTTGGAATTTCCAAAACACCCCGTAGGGGGCAGTACCTCTCATACTGAGAACCACTGGGCTGAGAGGTTGAGGGGGTAGCAGAATGAAAAGAGATTGAGCTTAGATTTTATCCTAAGGCAATGGGAAGCCACTGAAAGGTTTTAAGGAGGAGATTATCTGAACAAACTGCCTTTTAAAGAATCACTATTTTTATAGGGTAGAAAATTGATGGGGGAGGGTGATGGCTTCAAGAGTGGAAAATGGGACATCTGTTGCGCTGCCACTACAGTAATCTAGGTGGCCTAAATTAGGGAAGTGACAGGGGAATAAAGAGCAATAAACGCATTCTAGATACATTTAAGAGGTCAGATTGACCAGGCTTGTGATTGACCTGATGTGTGGGATGTGGGGTTGGGGGGAGTGTTGATGATGAAGAGGCAGGTATCGGGGATGACCTTCAGGTTCTACACTGAGCAGCTTGGCGGATGGTGGTGGTATTTACTGACCATAGGCACAGAGAGGAAAGCAGGTTTCGGGTGTGTTTGGTTTGCGATGCCTGTGGGACAACCAGTAGGCTTGTCTGTGAAGATCTGTGCAGCCCACAATTGAGGTGTGGGCAGGGGACATAAATTCAGATGTCACAAATCTACTGATGGTAACCAAAGACACGGCACTGTCAAGGTCACCTAAGAAGTGGGTGTGGAGTAAGAAGGGGGCTGATGAGAGAACCCTGAGGAACCCCAACACTTGGGGATGGGTGGGGGGAGAGGTGCTGCATTGGCATGAAGAGTTAATGGGAGAGGAGGCGATTAGGATGGCAAGGGAACAATTTTTCAAGAAATTTGGCTGTCAAGGAGTCAAGGGGCAGAGACAGGGCAGTGGCAGGAGGAATATATGAGATCAAGGAGGTGATTTTACAGATGGGAGAGATTTAAGAACATTTAAATGCCAGTTGAAAAGAAGAGATTAAAGAAAGAAAGCACAATCCACAGAAGAGTGTCCTGTTGGGAAAGGGGAGAGCAGGGACACCTCTTCCACTGCCTGCCTCTACTTCCCGAGTGCAGGGAGTCACAGACAGGGGCAGTGTCTGTGAGGCAGGAAGCGGGAGGCTCCAGTCCCTTTGCTGGGGTCTGTGTTCTCTGTGAAGGGAGAGGAGTAGGAGGCAGTGACACTCCGACGGTGCAGGGAGAATGAGGTGAGGGGTTTGAGGAGCGGAGACTTTGAAGTAGTCATCCAGAGTTGAGATTCCCCCCACTGGTGGGTCACAGGACAAACAAAAGAACTGGAGATGGCTGAAGTAAAGGACCATGGAAACTAGTTTCAGGATGGACAAGGCAAAAAAACCAGGGGAGATTTATCTATGCCATCGGTTCACTCTCCTAACCTGACCTGCTGAATTAAAACTTGTTTTCAATGCTGTTTTTTCCACCGCTTGTTCAAAATGACCAACTTGGTGTGATCGATCTGCTGTCCCAACATGTCCTCTACAGTCATCCAAGCAATTAATAAACATTTTAAATAGTATTAGATTATCACTTAGATAAAATCTTCTCAAGAAACACAATTGTGTAGTTTTTCTTCATATAGACTTAAACTATAGATGATTCCTCTTTGAGAATAAACATAATGATGCATTTGTCCCCATAAAACTGTATGGTCTATGCCAGCAATTCCCAAAATGCATCTGTGAAATATTGATTTTGTGGGATGTTAGTAAGTATTATTTGAATATAGAAACAAATGGTTAAATAAATCTGGAAACACTGAGTTTAAAATGTATCTTTCTTGCAGGACTTCTCAGAGCCTTTGATATGTTAATCTATTCTTTGAGTCTCCAGGAGGCAGATATAGTTTGATATAGAACACCACTGTTCATATGTAATTGAAAAAGACAAAACTTTTTAAAGGAGATTTTTGTGGAATTAGAGTTCCATAGTAACAGTATGGAATGCACTAAACCATAATTTCTTTCTTTTTTTTTGCTAAGGAAGATTTGCCCTGACCTAACATCTATTGACAATCCTCCTCTTTTTTGCTTGAAAAAGATTCACCCTGAGCTAACATCCATGTCAATCTTTCTCTATTTTGTATGTGGGTCGTGGCCACGGCATGGTTGCCGACTAGTGGCATAGGTCCTCGCCCAGGACCTGAACCGGGCCGCCAAAGCGGAATGTCCCAAACTTAACCATTAGGCCCGCTTCCATAATTTGTTAACTAGGCTACTAATTTATCACAAGTAGCCTACTTAATAGTCTTTCAAATCTCAGACACATGTTTATCAAGTTAAAAATATGATACAGACAGTAAAAAGACAAAAGCTTATTTTATTTTCTTTGCCATAAGTCAATAAGTGTAAATATTTAGTTAAAGTTTTCTTAAATAAATTGAAAATCTTAAAATCTTGAGTCATGAGCAATTTAAAGGATTGAATTGAGTCTCTTTTGCAGCCATTATTCTCATAGATCTATTGATTGTTATAACTAGAGTCTCAAACGGGAGACAGTTATGAACATGTCTTCTTTTCTCATTATTTCAAAAGCTTGGTCTTATTCCCCAAATCAATTCACTGGAGAATTTCTGCAGCAAGCAGGATTTAGATGAATATCAGCTGCACAACTGTGTTGAAATCGCCTCAGAAGCAAGACCTCAGGTGCTCCCTGGTGCCTGTGAAAGGCTTACAGTCAGCATGTCTGCCAGGCTGCACAACGGGGCGGTGGGTGAGTATCTATTTAATGGGCTCTCCTGAAGCACTGCTACATGTACAAATGCTTTTTGGAACGTGAGTGAGTCCATCTAATTTATTTTAGCATCTACTCCAAATAAGCAATGTAAATACCAATTGCCCAATGATTAGATACACAGAGTAGTCTGTTGATGTTTTGGAATCATAATGCAGTAGAATAAGTGTATAAAAGGAGCTTTGCAGTAGCATTGGGATGCTAGATTGTTGGGAACAATGGTCCTAAAATATTTATTTGGAATCCTGGAATTTTAGGGCTGGAATGAACTCTGAACAACTTCTTTCATCTCCAAACTTTCATTTAATAAATGAGACTATTAGGGTCCAAAAACATTAAGTAACTTCCCCATTTCACTCAGCTATAGAGCAGGGTTTCTCACCTCAGCATTTTTGAATTTTGAGCTTGGTCTAATACTTTGTTGGGGGAGGGGGGATGCTGTCCTGTGCGTCATAGGATAGTCAGCAGCATCCCTATCCTCTACCCACCCAATACCAGTAGCACCCTCCCCCAAGTTGTCACATCCAAAAATGTCTCCAAACTTTGTCATATATCCCCTGGGGGAAAAATCTCCTCCCAGTTGGGAACTGCTACTATAGAATGACAGCGACACTGAGAGCCTGGACTTCCTGAGTTCCAGGCAAGTGATTTCTCCATTGTGCTGCAGGGCTATGGCTGCAAGATGCTCACAATCTCCTGAAAGATATGGAATACGATAAATCAAAGGAATATTCCAGCACCAACATAGATCATCAGGAATGAAGTAATAATAATGTCAATAATAGTAATTACACTGGCACAATTAATTATTAAAACGATTTTTAATCCTTTCACTAACTTGTTAAGTAATGTTTATTGTTAAGTTAGGTTTATTAAGTAATGTTTACTGAGTACTTACTAGGTGCCAAACACTGTTCTAAGTACTTCACAGGCATTATTGTCTCTAATCCTTATAAACCCATGAGGTAGACCCTATATTATGCCCCTGTAACAGAAGCGGGAGTTAAGGATTAGAGAGGTACCAAATGAAGAAGGGGAACAAAAGCTACTAACAGGACGAGGTGCTCCTCTGTCTCTTCCTTCACGTCTAACTTCCTTCTTTTGTTCCCTGCAGCCTGCAAGTGTCACCCCCAGGGCTCAGTGGGTTCCAGCTGCAGCCGACTTGGAGGCCAGTGCCAGTGTAAGCCTCGTGTGGCCGGGCGCTGCTTTGACAGGTGCTCAGCAGGAAGCTACGGTTTGGGGCATCATGGCTGTCACTGTACGTAACAAAAAGCAGATGGAGAAACACACTTGGTCAGAACCTTGGAGTTTTGACAGCAGGAAAATCACTGTGGGGCGTTTAAATGGGGAAGAGTTTGGGAATTTGACTACATTATTCAGACTGTCTGTCTGTGTAGATATAATGTACTGAAAATCTTCTACCTGACTTCCTTCATCCATTCAAAGGGCACTGACAGTGTCCAGAGCTCTATTAGGAACCATCAGTGATGATGAAAACGTGGTCCATGCTTCTGGGAGTTTGCAATCTGTATCAAATAGATGGTAGTCCAGGTGGAATATGGGAACAACATGAAGGGAGCTGGCTGTGCAAACCCAGCTTTATGATCTGGCACAGACGCCCAGTGGCTGGAAAGGCTAAAACAATGATGAGATTGGGAAGTCAAGAAAGGAGATGACACTGTCACCAAGATTTTACCCTTTCTGATGCTGCGGTCACAAATGGCCCTGGAACTCATTTTATAAGCCACCTATTAATAAGGGCTTAGGTGGGGCTTCATCCATAGTTGGCAATTCAGTTCTCAGGGCTGTCATCTTCAGCGTGTAGTTCTCTATTCACGATGTAAACCATTTGTGAAAGTGCTGTTCCCTTAGGAACCATGAAAACCTCTAGGTAGATTAATTCTCCTTCTAGGTAAGGGAACACATCTTTTCAGTCATGATTCAGAGTGATGGCACACCTTTCTGGTCATTGCCTACCCAGCAAACAATGCTTAGGTCCATTATTGCTCTTTTTTCCTTTTCTTTAAAAAAATTATGAAGTGCTTGAGATACACGAAGGAGCAAGCATTTCTTCCACGTACCATCCTGTGAACAGGCATCACACTTCGTATAGGCAAGACTGGCTCAAAGGATTCAGCAATTTACCAGAGAAGGATTGAGCCTCTCCTGATATCTCATCTAGGAAAAAGAAAAATCCGACTATCTTGAAAAGGTTCTCATATTTTTCATAACCTTAAAGTTTGACTCCCAAAATATATAGAAGTTCAAGTCATTAAAAACATGTTTCTTGTTCAGTTCCTTCTGTGTAAACAAGGTTCATAAGACCCAGTTGATCACAAAGTGCTGTTTATGGTACGAATCAGTGAATTGTTATCTACCAGACACTTACCTGGCACTCAGTACACGCCAGGCTCTGTTCTAAGCACTTTACAGACTCGCTTTGTTCACCCTGATCAGGACGATACGGAAAGTTAGGGACTGCAAATCAGAGCTGTACCTCTTTCACCAGCACATCACTGGCCCCCACCCCAACATGTTCTCTTTGCTTTATCTAGCATGTCACTGCCACCCTCAAGGCTCAAAGAGCACCATATGTGACCAAATAACAGGACAGTGCCCCTGCCATGGAGAGGTGGCTGGCCACCGTTGTGACCAGTGCCTGGCGGGCTATTTTGGATTTCCCAACTGCCATCCTTGCCTTTGTAATGGGTTCGCTGAACTTTGTGATCCAGAGACAGGCTCGTGCTTTGACTGTGGGGGTTTCACAACTGGAAGAAACTGTGAAAGGTATGGAATTCATATGCACTTTAATTTTTAATTTTTTTCTTTTATTCTGATTTCACAACACTCTCTGAAGGACCATTGAGTAGAGACTCAACAGTATATGAGTACAGAATGATTGCTATGGGTGGGGAAGATAGAGTGTCATTCCATTGTCCTTCAAAATCTTGTTGTGAGCCAGACAATGTCTGATTAAATCAATAACTGGGATTTGCCGGGCACCTTGCTTTTTACGTTCCTGAAATATGACAGGTAAATTAAGTGCTATTATGTTGAGTTTAATGACTATACCTTGAGACTTTCAATGTAAAGCAAAAAATCCTTTTTCAGAACAAATGAGCATCTTTTAAAGTACTGAGTTTTGAGAGTTGTTCTCTCCAAAATCATTGCAAATCCACATTGGCTAACATGAGCTTTTCCTGGGAACAGTTCGGTAAAAAGAAATTGCCTTGACAGATGCATCGATGGTTACTATGGAAATCCTTCTTCAGGACAGCCCTGCCGTCCTTGCCCATGTCCGGATGTTCCCTCGAGCAGTCAGTATTTTGCCCATTCCTGTTATCAGAATCCTTGGGGCTCAGAGGTAATCTGCAATTGTCTTCAAGGTTATGCAGGTATGCAGTATAGTTCATGGTGGGTTTTTTCTTCTATCCCACAATGCTTTCTGAAAAATGATCACATGTTCATAAGTTATCTGCCTTGGACTAAAGAGTGGTGCAGAATACAAGTTAATAGTAAGAAGACACAATTTAGTAAATTGCTGCTTTACCAAACAAATTTGAATGATTCAAAAACCAAGGACAATTAAAAACTCATTCCACTGAGCTATAATTGTTTTTAAATAATGTTCTGTAAAAGTAACTGACCAAATAGGTTCAAATCAAATTAATTTATTTAAAATAAAATCAATACATGTTAAGTAAGATATATGTGTGATTAACATGTATATGTTATTATACATTACATATAACTTAAGCAATTAAAAAGTAAAAAATTTTAATCAGTCAGTGAAGTGCTTTCTTTGTATAGCTCCAAGCAATCAATTTGACTGATATTTCACAGATATAACTGACACACTGATTTGGGCATTGTACAGACACTGCAAGAGTCAATTCAATGTTTGTGTCTGGTGTTCAATCAAAAGATTTATTTTGAAGAGTTTAAGCATGAGTGTAAATAATAATACAAACAAGGAAAAACCTTATGAAGTCTACTTTAATTATACTTAGAAAATATGGTGCTATTATTTTCTTCAATGATAATTACCATCGTGATAATAAATTACATAGCTAATTTTTTTCTTGTTACCTATAAGGTTACACGTGTCTCTAGTTAATTCTTACCTCTTCCCTTACGATCTCTTCTCCATGTACACTTTGGCTTGGCTGGTCAGTTTTTAAGAATTGAGACCATGATTGGGTAGGAGAGCATTTCAAAATGGGATGACCCAAAATGTAGAGAGTGGACCCACAGTTTGGGCCCCTGAAAGACTGCAGTTGCCTTGTGGTTGGAAGGGTAGAGAGTGTAGGAGAGAAGGGATGGTTTCTCCATACAGTGCTTAATAAAAACACCCTCAAGGGCTCCTACATCAAGAAAACTACTTTCATCAACCTTCACTTCTAGACACGCATCTCAAGCTGCTGCTGTTTCACCTATAGGACGGGTGAGGGTTGGGGTGCCCCAGGGAGAAAGGGGCTGAGATTAGCTTTGGGTCCTGAGGGATATAAGGGTGACCCTGGTTTTACAAGGATCCAGGAGTCCTGTGCCCACAACTCCATAGTTTTTTAAGAAAAGCTAGAATCCATTCTTCACCAAGGACTTTTTAGCTCTGAATAATCATTTTATTCTCTGAATGGATAATAAATTAAAATGAATGTTCTGTTTTAATTTAGAACACCTTTCCTTGCTCACCCCAATGTGTGACCTCTCATTATTCCTAGAGGAGCCCAATTATGCTCCATTTATATCAATCTCCACCCTCCTCCCCCAACACACACACACACACACACACACACACACACACACACACACACACGCACACACACATCACTCATCTCATTCCCTTTTCCTCTCCTCTTCTCTCAGGTAAGCAGTGTGGAGAATGCTCTGCTGGTTTCTACGGAAATCCGAGAATTTCCGGAGCCCCTTGCCGGCCCTGTGCCTGCAACAACAACATCGACGTAACTGATCCAGAGTCCTGCAGCCGGGTGACAGGGGAGTGCCTCAGGTGTCTGCACAACACTCACGGACCCGACTGCCAGCTCTGCAAACCAGGTTACTTTGGATCGGCCATCAATCAGACCTGCAGAAGTAAGTCTGCAAGGCTCCCGGGGAGAAATGTGGCAGCGGAGTGGCAGCTCATAAATGTGGTGGCAGCCCTCCCATGCTCATCTCAGTTAGGCTAGAAGTGCCAGCACCCCCTGGGTGATGGGCTGTTGGACTGAGTTCATCAGCAGAAATGGGTGCAGTGCCACCATCGGTTTTTCAGGTGCAGCTACAGTGTGCTCACTGGTGTTGTTAGTTTGCCTTTTGTGACGGTCACCTTCAACACCTGCCCTGGTAGATTTGGAGCATTGTTTCTGAGTGTGGCCCACAGTGCTCTGTGCCAGAATCACTTGGGGACGGGGTGTGGTCTTAACAGGCAGATTCCTGGACTGTACCTCAGGCCCACTGAAGTGAACCTCTGGGAGTGAGGCCCAGGAATCTGCATTGTAAGCAGCTCCTCAGTGATATGGAATCACTGATGTAGAAGAAGACAAGGGTTTGATTCCATGATAAAGAAAAAGGAGCATTAAACTGCTGGGTTTTAGGAGATATGTAACTATTTCAGTTTACCCAAGTCAATTTAGTAAACCATTTTTTTTTTCAGATCATTTAAATAAATGGAACTTTGGTGACTGGTATGAGGAAAAAGTGAGATTTTTTCAGTCACCCTAATTGTGAGCTCTTGGAACATAATAGGCAGAGGCATGTAAAACTGCTGTTTGGGGAGATCAAAAACAGTTGAATGAGTTCAACTTACTTAGATTCTTTGATAAATTCTGTACTGTTGTAAGATGTTTCTTCCTTGAGCCCTTTGGAGAAGTGGTACATCCAGATCTTAAAAGCTGTTTGTAAGGTTTGTTGAAGGCCACTGTTAGCACTGAATTTACCTCCAACGTTGGCTCTGTTATCCCAGGATGCTCCTGCCATCCTTCCGGCGTGAATCCCACTGAGTGTCCCCCTGACCAGGGAGCTTGCCTCTGTGACCCTGACACTGGCTCATGCCCTTGTCTGCCCAACGTCACAGGCGAGGCCTGTGACCGTTGTGCTGATGGATACTGGAATCTGGTCCCCGGCAGAGGATGTCAGCCATGCGATTGTGACCCCCGGACCTCTCACAGCAGCCACTGTGACCAGGCAAGACACTTTAAACTTACTAGTGCGCTCAGAGTGAGAAGTGACCGGGAGACATGGTTTCCAAATATGTAAAGAATGTTTTCTTCATGTACTGTGGTTAACTGGTGTGTTTAGATGGGATTGGCTTTATATGGGAATAGAGTCTGCGTTTATCAAGGAATGAAAAGCACCACAAAAAGAGAATAGGGGTCTCAGAGTTAAGCTTTGCCTACCTCAGTTTCCTCCAGGCCTCTCTGTGACTGGGGACATCAGAATTCACACAGCAAAACACAGACAACCTTCTCTTTTGCTATTTCATACATACGATCATAGAGAAGACCCAAGAAATTGATCATTAATCAGAATTGACTATTAATCAGAATAAAAATTAATGGGTGCCTTCAGAACCCCCAATTCCATTTTTAGAAATCGAGCTCTCATTCCTTATGGCTCACCAATTGCTTTCCATATGAGTAAAATAAGATGTATTCTTTACTACCAGACCAGTGTCAATAGTTCGTAAAGAACGCAGGCTAGTGTACTAGGAGCAAATCTTCACTGTTTAATATGCGATTGGTGCTACTTAACTGCACATGTGATTTTCAGTCAATAAAACAGGGAGCACAGAATTTTTAAAAGAATATAACATTATTTATAGAAAAATTATTAATGTCACGATTAGATTTTTTGGCTTAATAAATATATTCTTTGAAATACTTTTCACATTAATAGAGATAAAGGGAAAAGGGTAAAATAATGACAAGAAACTTTAGGGTCAAATCCACACTATAGGGATCAGGGTTTAATTGGAATCAAAATGCTAACTCAAGAAGCTGGAGTCTTTCCAATGAATAAGCATGGCTCACCTCCAATTTCAGCTCCACTGTTCAACTTTTTTAAAGGTCAAATCTTATGCAAGTAAACTTTTGAAGGTAGTTTTTATATACAGACTGTGTTTTCCCTTCTCTTTTTCTTTCTCTCTATTAGTCTCCCCTCCAACTCACACTCACACAAACACACCATGACCTTCCTTTCCTTAGCAAATTTTTATTTTAGAATAGACTTAGATTTACAGAAAAGTTGTGAAGAATGTATGGAGAAGATGTACTCTGCAGCCAGTTTCCTCTGTTATTAACATCTTACATTAGTATGGACATTTGTCACAATTAATGAACCAATATTGACACATTATCATTAACTAATGTCTATAATTTATTCAGATTTCCTTAGTTATGTACCTAATGTCCTTTTCTATTCCAAGATCCCATCCAGAACATCACATTACATTTAGTCATCATGTCTCCCTAGGCTCCTCTTGGTGGTGACAGTTTCTCAGACTTACCTTATTTTTGATGACCTTTAACAGTTTTGAGGAGTATTTTGTAAAACGTCCCTCAATTCAAATTTATCTGATGTTTTTCTTGTGATTACACTTGGATAATGGGTTTTGAGAAGACCACAGAGGTAAAGTGCTGTTCTCATCACATCATATCAAGGGTATATACTATTTACAGGACTTATCACTGTTGATGTGAATCTTATCACCTGGCTGAAGTAGTGTTTGTCAGGTTTCTTTATGTAAAGTTACTCTTTTTCCTCCTTTACATACTGTACTGTTTAGAAGGAAGTCACTATACACAATCCACACTTAGGGAGTGGGGAATTACGCTCTCCCTCCTTGAGGGCAGAGGATCTCCATAAATTTGGAATTCTTCAGTACCGGAGATTTGTCTGTTGTCCCCCATTTCTTCATTTATTCAATCATTTTTTAAATATCAGTATGAGGGCAGAGGATCTCCATAAATTTGGAATTCTTCAGTACCGGAGATTTGTCTGTTGTCCCCCATTTCTTCATTTATTCAATCATTTTTTAAATATCAGTATGGACTTATGGATATTTATATTATACTTTGAGTTATAATCCAACACTACTTTCTTTTGTTGTTCAAATTATTCCAGCTTTGGTCATTGGGATCTCTTACAGCAGGATTCTGTATCCCTTTGACATACCCCAATATTGCTGGGTTTGGTTTTTTTCTGAAGTACTTCCTTGCTTTCTGCACTACAAGATACTCTAAGCTCATCTTGGATATTTCCTGTCCCTGTCCTAGAATCAGCCATTTCTTCAAGGAGTGCTGGTTCCTTTTATTAGAGAATGGTGTTAGAAATCAAGATCTGGGCACTACATGATCATGCCTGTTTCATATTCTCCCCTCCACTCCTCACACCTGCAGCCACCAACCATGGAACAAATTGGTAGATCTCCACATGGCTGTTTGGCATCCTAATTCATGAGGAACTCCTAATGTTCATGACATCACTATCCAACATTCTTATGGGACCTTTTGGGAAATGTATTTGTAGCAGCACTCAACAAAGACCACAGTTCTGTCATGGAAGTTAAGGGAAGCCTATGAAACTGAAAATCAGATGGCACTGGTTTAACCAAAAAGCCCCTTATGACAAGGGTATTTGAGGGTGTCTGGTAATTCCTTGGAGATTAGGGAATTCCTTGGGGAAGGTTGCTCTTTACCATTAGCAAACACTTTCATTGGAGTATAGAGGAGACGTGGACATTTAGATTCCCAGCTGTTTAAACAACTACTGATAAAGGTCTCTATGTCAGCCAGTAGGTGGTCCCTGGTGCATTCTTACAGAGAGATCCAAACGTGCCACCCAATATCTTCATCAACAGTTTAGATGCAGTTGGAGAAACATGCTTATCAAATTTGCAGATATTCAAAGTTGTAAACTAATATGATAAAGACAGAACAAGAGACAAGATATCCTAACAGGCTATCTTGTTGGCTGGAAATAAGAAGATGAAATGTTAACAGGATAAAAGTAAAGTTTTGCAGTTGGGTTTTAAAAGTCCATTGCATAAATACATGGTGGGAGTAATAACTTGGCACCAGCTCGTGTGAAAAACATCTGAGGATTTTCATCACATGCTTCAAGTGAGCCAGCAGTGTGGCTGGGCTGCCAAAGAGATGATGGCCATTCAGGCTGCACTAGTGGGAGTGCCACACCCAGGTTCAGGGCAGTCATTGTCCCATTGAACTCTGTACTAGCCACATGGCTGCTGGAGCATTGTTGTCATTTCTGAGTACCACATTTTAAATATTATATTGAAAACTAGTATGTGTCCAAAGGAAGTCAACCAGGTTAGGTAGTAGAACCATGCTATTCTGTGATGAAGGCTTAAAGGAATTAGGGGTGGTCAGCCTGAAGAAGAGAAGCAAAGGCAAGATGAGAATGGCCATCTCTAGTTGGGAGAAGGATTGTAAGAGAGAAGAAGGAGGCTACCTGTTTTGTGCAATTCCAGAAGACAGGACTCAGAACAATGGGCACAAGTTATTAGGAGCAGATTCTACATCAGTGTAAGAAAGCATTACCCAACAATCAAGGACTGCCAGCAATATGACAGGGCTCAGGGCGACAAGCTCCTCATAACTCCCTATATTTGAGCAGAAGCTAGTGGGAACTCCAAAGATGGGTAGAAGTTGGATAGATCCAGACACTTTATGAATCCAGCTACTTATGGAGTTGTTATTGTTTAAGCAGATTTGGTCAACTATAACCTAGGACCATGACAGCAGTGATTTGCTTCTGTATTTTTCTTCCATTAATTTTCCAACCTTCCCAGTTTTCAGAAAATCTGGTCAAGAATCCTGTTGGGAGGGTGCGGAAAATTCAGCCCTCTCCCCAAAACACAGTTAAATAACTGTCATTAAGTGATTAAGCCTCAAGAACAAAAATGTTGTTTGTTGAGCAAAACACTAGCCCAATTGGGAGAAACTCCATTGTACATTCCATAATGGAAACATTATTTGCCAAATTAATTGATGAATGTTAGTCCAGGTCTTTGGCCTCTCTCTGTTATGGGAGAAATCTCATAACCGTAGAGGAAAAGAATGTGGCCCATTTCCCATTGTGTGTTTTGTTTTCATTTACATCTGTGTATGTTTCCCAGTTTGGGGCCACCTGTCCCTGAACAGCTGGAAGCAGGCGGTATATTCAAGAGCCCTAAGCCAAACACATTAACTCCTAATCCTTGGTAGTGTCGGGGGTGGTTGCTGGCCATGGGAATCATCCTTCCCCTGCCTTTGCACAGCTGTATGCTCTAAATCACTGAAGGGAAAACTGTTTCATATTAAAATGCATTTTTTAAATCATAAAACTTGTCAATTCCTCACCCATGACTGTTCTCACAGGTTACAGGCCAGTGTCCGTGTAAATTAGGCTATGATGGGAAACACTGCAGTGAGTGCAAGGAGAATTATTATGGTGACCCACTGGGGCGATGCATCTGTAAGTACTGGTAATTCTAAAAACACGAGTACAGTCAACCTGATCCTACCACAGGCATGCTATGAACCAAATGAATTTTAAATTCTTTATTTGGCAGAAAATTCACCAAATTTAATCATCATTTTGAAAACAATGTTTTTTGTCACCCTATAAGAAAGGGTTTTTTCCTCCTGTATTAAAAATTTAGGCTATATTAAATGTTACCCTATGTTAAAATGTGTAGCCTATATTAAAATTCCTCAAAGTTGTTAAAATGGAACAGACCTCTGAGGTCATGACTTGAAGCCAATTTTCTGCTATTTGGGAGCATGTTAACAAAAACAGCTACTCTGGATTGAGATACAGGCTGGGAGACGGATCATAGGATACAGCAGAGGGAAGGTTTCCTCAACATGGCTATCATCACTCTGGGTCTATCATATATTCACTTATGCATTTATGTAAAACTATTCATTGAGTGTCTACTGGGTACTCTAGGTAGTGAACAAATGAGGCCAGTCTCCTAAACTCACGGAGTTTGTGTTCTAGAGTCTTTCATCCTACGTCTTAGCACTAGTTGTAGGATTTAGAGCAGACTATCCAATAGAACTTTCTGCAGAGATGGAAATGTTCTATATCTGCACTGTCCAGTGCAGGAGCCACTAGCCGCATGTAGCTGTTGAGCAATTGCAATGTGCCTAGTGCAAATGAAGAAAAGAATTATGTTATTTAATTCATTTAAATTTGAATAGCCACATGTGGTTAGTGGCTACCATATTGAACAGCGCAGATTTAGAATCTGAGGTTGGTTCTAGGAGGAGGGATTGTGAATCTCTAAAGTCAGCTTCCAAAAGAAGTCAATCCAAAGAAATATGAGATGTGATGGGCTTATCATCATGGTCACCTCTATATAGCCCATATACCTTCTACCCCTACATGTGCATAGCCCACCCCATTATCAACATCCCCACCAGAGTGGTACAATGTTACAACTGATGAACCTACAGTGGCATATCATAATCACCAAAGTCCGTGGTTTACCTTAGGGTTAACTCTTTTTATTGTCCATTGCATGGGTTTGGACAAATGTATAATGACATGTATCCATCATTATAGTATCATACACAGTATTTCCACTGACCTAAAAATCCTCTGTGCCTCACCTATTCATCCCTCTGTCCCCCAACCCCTGGCAACCACTGATCTTTTTACCAATTCCATAGTTTTCCTTTTCCAGAATGTCCTACAGTTGGAATCATATAGTATGTAGCCTTTTCAAATTGACTTCTTTCACTTAGTAATAAGCATTTAAGGTTCCTCCACATCTTTTCATGGTTTAAAGCTCATTTCCTTTTAGTGCTGAATAATATTCCATTGTCTAATTGTACCATGATTTATTTATCCATTCACCTACTGAAGGACATCTTGGTTGCTTCCCAAGTTTTGGCAATTATGAATTGCTATAAATATCCATGTGCAGGTTTTTGTGTGGACATAAGTTTCAACTACTTTGGGTAAATACCAAGGAGTGATTACCCCCCTTTTTTTGAGACTGGAATAGTTCTCTTTATATGATGGAAGACAGGATGGGTCAGCACACCAAGGCTGAGTTTTACTAAGAAAAAGTGTGGTCAAAGGAACTCTTAGAGAGTCTGTGGCATGCTCAGATCACTCTTGGGGGCAATAGCAGCAGTCACTAAAGTTGTCCACCATTAGATCCATGTTCCTCACTTAAACAGGTAAAGAACCCACATGAACATTCACACTCACACAGGAAAAACCACACCTAATGTTTTCCATATAGAAACCATGAACTGATTTGTTGGTGGAATGAAAAGAGGAATGGTGTATTTTAATGGCCATTGCACAGATCTCTGAAGTTACACTGGTTTTAAATGTTCACCTTAGACATGGGAGTTGGGGAGATTCTCAGGAGAGAGGAGAGGACTTTATTCTTGAGCTAGTCATAAACAAAAGACCAGGTGGCTGACATTCTCTGCTCTTTCTCTCTGCCTTTTTAGCATGTGACTGCAATGGGGAAGGTACCCAGAAGCCTATCTGTGACCAGGACACGGGCATGTGCCACTGCCGGGAGGGCGTTAGTGGCCAGCGATGTGATCGCTGTGCCCGGGGTCACAGCCGGGAATTCCCTGCTTGTCTTCGGTGTCACTCATGCTTTGATCAATGGGACCACACCATTTCTTCCCTCTCCAAAGCGGTGCAAGGGTTAATTAGGCTGGCTGCTACCATGGAAGATAAAAGAGAGACCCTGCCTGTCTGTGAGGCCGACTTCAAAGACCTCAGAGAGAACATGTCTGAAATAGAAAGGATTTTGAAACATCCTGTTTTCTCATCTGGGGAATTCTTAAAAGTCAAGGATTATCATGACTCTGTTCGGTAAGATCTGTGCTCAAGCAATAGATAGCCAAGTTCCTGATTTACCTTAACTCCTACTGAGCTTGACCAGCCTTCATAGAAATGTACTTATGTCGATGTTAGGGAAAGGGTAATTGTTCAGTTAATAACCAGGCTGGTGATCATGTTTGTCTGTCTCTTTCTTACTAGTTAGGATTACATGTGACTTTTCCAAATGCCATTGATTATAACAAAAGGACAATCATTAACAGGTTAATTGGGAAGCCTAAACCCAGCAGAGCGGAAAACTACGAAGTTGGAAGTAGGGTAGTTTCTAACACAAATATTTTTCTTTCAACCAGGCACTCAGGGAAATTTGCTAAATCTTCCCAAATTCTTCAGTTGTTTAGGAGCCCATACTTTAATGTGATGTCTTATAACAAGTATGGTAATTCCTTCAAAATGCAATATCATTCTTATTATATATTATTGAATTCTTTTTACATTCGTCAAACATTTCTAGAGATTATGTTGGTTCTTCTGGGCCAGGGGTCAGCAAATCACAACCCACAGGTGAAATCCGACACACCACCTGTTTTTGTAAATAAGGTTTCATTGGGACACAACCATACTCGTTTATTTACACATCCTCTGTGGCTGCTTTCCCTCTACAATGGCAGAGTTGAGTCATTGTGGCAGAGAGACTATGGCCCTCGAGGCCTAAAATATTTACTCATGGCCCTTTACAGATAGTAATATCACTCCCCCATAAAAAGTCTTGGATTAAGGAATAGTGGAAACTGCAGAGTTTTATATCACACAAAACACAGGTGTAAATAGAAGGCCATTCATTATCAGTAGGCAAAAATCCCAGAAGTATATGGTAATTGCTTAAAAGTCAGACAAGGAAGAAGATACAACCAACCTGATCAGTTCAGGGGACGGGCCAGCTGCACCATGAATGCAGCTACAGGGCCCAGGGAGGTCATGTGGCCAAGTCAAGCTGGCAGGTGAGAATAGGCACAGCTATACACTTGTAAAGATTGTTGCCCTGCAGGATTTGGGCTGCATGTTCCCAGATCTCCCCACTTTTCAAGAAATGCCAGACATCCAGATTTTTATGGAAATGTCCTCACTCTAAAATACAGGCAGCTAATCCCATAGTGCTTTTAAGAAGCACTATATAGGCCAAACAAACATGTCTGAGGATGAGCTTGGCCCATGGACCACTGGTTTGTGGTTATAGAAAATGGCAGACAAAGTGGAACTGAGAAAGCAGAATGAGCCAATGTACAGTGGACATCTAGACAAAGAGACAGCAGGAGCCCAAGAAGAACCAGAGAGAAGAGAGCAAGAGAGCAGGAGTCCCAGGGCTAGGCCTGAAGTGTGAGGAAAGCAGTGCTGACTGGGCCTCTTCAGCCAGAGCCAAATGCCTCCCCCCACCCCCGCCCTCTGGTCCACCTGCTGAACTCGTAGTCCTCCTTAACAGCCACCCAAACACCACCTCCTCTCTGAAGGCTTCCCTGACCTCCTCAGAGAAAGGTGTGTGTTTCCTTCTCTGTCTTCCCAGCACTTTGTGGCTCACCTGTCATTGCCTCACTGAGGGACTCCGGCGGGCAGAGGCTGCCTTCTCCGTGCTCGTATTCTCCAGGCCTCGTTTAGTTATATCATAAACATTTGCTGGTAAATTACAAATCAAAGGGGAGGGGAAGGACAGGGAACCCAGGCCATCATAAGCATAGATTCAGAAGTCAAACTACTGTGGTTCAGATCCACTTACTGCTGTGTGGCCCTAGGCAAGTTATTTAACTTCTCCAAGCTTCAGTTTCTTCATAAAAAAGGGGGACAAAGTCTCTATTTCATAAGATTCTTGTGAGAATTACTCAAGACAAGGCACTTAGCATGGTGTCTGGCACATAGTAAGTGCTTAAAGAGTACATTATAATAATAGTAATTACTGTTATTGTTATTATTATTATTATTATTATGAATAGCCTAAAGAATTGTAGTCCTGACAGTTGGAGCTTAAAGGAAAAGTCTGTAGATTAGAAAGGAGAATTAGAACAGAAAATTCTAGGAAGCATTAATTAATGCTTTGCACTTGTGCCAAGGTAAATTAGTCCCATAAATTTGTATTGTAATTTCCCTCAACTGTACTCTTCAAGATTTGCACCCAATTTCCTCATCACGAGGGATATACTAATCATTCACTTGAACCAACTGTGTGTGCTGAACCCAGCAAATTGAATTGGGACAAAGGTATGCACCATCAGAGAAGAGGTGATGGAGGATGAATGCACCCAGGGATACACTCGCCAACAGGAAACCTCCTTGACACTTGTGTGATTTAAAAGTTAAGACCCTGTATAGAAGTAGCACTAGAAGTAGCACTAAAAACCTTGCTGGAAGCAGATTTGTTCTAAATGAAGACCTGCTTTTACCCTGGGCTGGCTGAGGGGTTCTGTGTTGAAATCAAATGTGGATTGGCTCTCTTAGGCTGATTTAAACAAATCATATCTGAATACACGTTTTTGAAAACCCAAACCAAAGGGAGACAGAGAGAGTATAAACAATTGAAACTGAAAGATTCAAAAACTTTATTCTACTAGACCTTTTATGCTGACCGTATTTGAGGTGAATCCTGAAATATTCCAGGAAGCTGAATTAACAAAAATGAGATAAGCCACAAGCAGAATTATGAACTGTCAAATGAAAAATTGGGGGGAAAAGTCCATTCTAATTATGAGGATACCTAGTAATGAGGGCAATTTTTTACATGTGTTTTTTTTCCACCAATCTATCAAATGTAATACCAACTTCACTACATTTACTCTCATTTTCCCCTATAGGAAACAAATCCTGCAGCTAAGTGAGCAGCTGAAAACAGTGTATGAATTTCAAGATCTGAAAGAAACAACAGTAAGAATGAAGAATGAAGCAGACCTCTTACTTGAAGATCTTCAGGATAAAATTGATTTGTGCTCCAGTGCCTATAATGCAAGCATTGTGGGTAAGAGAGAAAATGCACTTCAATTGTCTGTTTCTGGACAAAGGTCTATGAAATCCATAGTGCATTCCATTAGTGAATCACTCTGTGCTGCTGCCATAGTGCCAGAGCACTTTAGAGCATGAAAATACACCCATTAAAGATATTATTTGTACATGAATATTTCACTTTTTAAACATTGCAGAGTCTGGATAACATTTGCTCAAAATAATGAATAAAGCTAACCATGTCTGATACTAAACAAATACTAAAACTCAAAGTAATCATCTAATGCCAAACCTTGCAAGGTCTTGTGTAATCAGCAACTTAGAAGTTCCAATATCACCATAAGGAAATGAAAGATATGTTTCTGTCCCTTCCTGAATATAAGCCACTCCATTTCCAGCAACCATAAATGCAAAGGAATATGAGGCAAAAAGGATTTAAACAAACATTTCTCATAAGAACTTTGTAAGGATTTGGAGTAACATACTAGAAGCCCTTAATTCATGTTGCATAGTTCTTAAAAATGAATGGGAATTCAAGTTCTGGAAGATGGTGGCATTGGGGGATCCTGAGCTTGCTTCTTCCACAGACACAACAAACCTACAACTACCTGTGGAACAATTTCCTGAGAAAGATCTAGAAACTGGATGAAAAGAACTTCCACAACAGGGGAAAACACAAGGAAGGGTGGAAGAAGCAGAGATACAGCTCCGCTGAGGAAAAGTACCACATCCTAGCTGGGGCGCTTCATGGTCAGGAATGATCTCACAGGTACAGAGCTTTTCCCAGAGGAGTGGGGGATTCGATCTCAACATTAGGCACCTCGGCCCTTAGATCTAGCACAAGAGAAATGAGACCCCCAAACCCCTGGCTTTGAAAACCAAAGGTGAATACAGCCAGGAAAACCTTAGAACTTCAGGGAAAGGAAAACCTATTTTTAAAGGGCCCATGCACAGACTCACTCAACTCAGAAAACAGCACAAAAAACACCAGACAGAAAAGTTCATAGTCCATTGGTAAAAGAGACTAACTTACTAAGCTTGGAGCACATCCCAGAGAAGTAGGAAATGGCTTGGGACCCCCTTAGGGACAGAGACATTGGTGGCAGCCATTTTTGTGATCTAGTTCAGCTGTGCTGACACAGATGCTGGCAGGCGCCTCCCTATAGCCTGTTAGTGCAGGGGCAGGCTAGAGGGAGGATTCCAAAAGGCACCTGCCAGTATTTATGTCAGCATGGCTGAACTAGGTCACAAAAATGGCCACCATGTGAGGGGCCTGACCCGCTCACCAGCAAACCTGTGGTAGTTGTGTATTATCAGGCCTCATAGCCAGCAGTGCCAGGGGCTTATCCCACCCAATAACACACCTGCAGCAGCTGCACATGGCTGGGCCTCACAACCAGCCAGCATGGGGGCCAGCCCAGCCTACCCACATGCCTACAACAATAGCAGCCCTGCTACAACAGAAGAGCACATGCAGCCCACGTAGGGGACACCCCTGGAGCATTTGGCATGGGTGATGAATAGGAAGCATGCTGCTGGACCCCATAAGACATCTCTCACATAAGACCACATTTCCAAAGGAGACATAGCAGATATACCTAATACATAGAAATAAGCACAGGGAAGTAGGCAAAGTGAGGAGGCAGAGGAATATGTCCCAAATAAAACAACAGGACAAATCCCCAGAAGAAGAACTAAATGAAACAAAGATAAACAATCTACCTGATAAGGAGTACAAACTAAAAGTCATAAGAATGCTCACTTGGGAGAAGAACAGATGAACACAATGAGAACTTCAACCAAAAATTGGAAAATATAAAAAAGAACAAATTGGAACTGAAGAATTCAATAATGGAAATGAAAAATTCACTACAGGGAATCAACAGCAGCATAGATGACACAAAGGACAGATCGGTGAGCTGGATGAAAGAGTAGAGGAAATCACCCAAGCTGAACAGAAAAAAAGAAAAAAGAATTAAAAAGAATGAGGACAGTCTATGCCACCTCTAGGACAACATCAAGCCTACTAACAACTGTATTATCAGTGTCCCAGAAGGAGAAGAGAGAGACAAAGGGGAAGAAAATCTATTTGAAGAAATAATAGCTGAAAACTTTCCTAACCTAGGGAAGGAAACAGACATCCAGGTACAGGAAGCACAGAGAGCACCAAACAAGATGAACCAAAAGAGGCCCACAAGACATATTATAATTAAAATGTCAAGAATTAAAGAAAAAGAGAATCCTAAAAGCTATAAGAGAAAGGCAACATGTTACATACAAAGGAAACCCCATAAGGCTATAGGCTGACTTCGCAGCAGGAACCTGACAGGCTAGAAGGGAGTGGCATGATATATTTAAAGTGCTGAAAGGAAAAAAATCTACAGCCAAGAATACTCTACCTGACAAGGTTATCATTCAGAATGGAAAGAGAGAGAAAGAGTTTTCCAGACAAACAAAAACTACAGGAATTTATCACCATTAAACTGGCCTTACAAGAAGAATTAAAGGGACGTAAGTGGAAAAAAAAAGACCACAAAGGAATGAGAAAATTATCCAAGGAAAAAAAATCACTGGTAAAGGCAAATATACAGTAAAAGTAGCAGATCAACCACCTATAAAGCTAATAGGAAGGTCAAAAGACAAAAGTGCTAAAAACATCTTTCTCCATGATAAGAGGTTAAGGGATACATACACATAAAAAGAGGTTAAATATGATATCAAAAACATAAAACATGGGGGAGAGGAGTAAAAATGTAGGGCTTTTAGTATGATGTTGAACTTAAGAGACCATCAACTTAATATAGATTGCTACTTACATAGGTTATTATATATGAACCTCATGGTAACCACAAAACCAAAACCTATAATAAATACACAAAAAATAAAGAGAAAGGAGCCCAAACATAACACTAAAGAAAGTCATCAAATCACAAGAGAAGAGAGCAAGAAAAGAAGAAAGGAACAGAGAAGAATATCCAGGAAAAAAGCAACAAAATGACAATAAGTATATACTCGATAATTACTTTAAATGTAAATGGACTAAATGCTCCAATCAAAAGATGTAGGGTGGCTGAATGGATAAAAAAACAAGACCCATATATATGCTGCATATAGGAGACTCACTTCAGATCTAAAGACACACACAGACTGAGAGTGAAGGAATGGAAAAAAATATTCCATGCAAATGGAAATGAAAAGAAAGCTACGGTAGCAATACTTATATCAGGCAAAATAGACTCTAAAACAAAACCTGTAACAAGAGACAAAGAAGGGCACTACATAATTATAAAGCGAATAATCCAACAAGAGGATATAACACTTGTAAATATCTATGTGCCCAACATAGGAGCACTGAAATACATAAAGCAAATATTAACAGACACAAAAGGAGAAATCGACAGTAACACAATAATAGTAGGGGACTTGAACACCCCATTTACATCAGTGGATAGATCATCCAGATAGAAGATCAATAAGGAAATATTGGTCTTATATGACACATTAGACCAGATGGACTTAATAGATATACACAGAACATTCCATCCAAAAACCATAGAATACACATTCTTTTCAAATGCACATGGAACATTCTCCAGGATAGATCACATATTAGGCCATAAAAAAAGTCTCAATAAATTTAAGAAGAATGAAACAATATCAAGCATCCTTTCCAACCACAATGGTATGAAACTAGAAATCAACTACAAGAAGAAAACTGGAAAAATCACAAATATATGGAAATTAAACAAACTGAACAACTACTGGGTCAATGAAGAAAACAAAGGAGAAATCAAAAAGTACCTAGAGACAAATGAAAATGAAAATACAATATACCAAAATCTATGGGATACAGTAAAAGCGATACTAAAAGGGAATTTTGTAGCAATACAGGCCTACTTCCAGAAACAATAAAAATCTCAAATAAACAATCTAACATCACACCTAAAGGAACTAGAGAAAGAAGAACAATTGAAGCCCAAATCAGTAGAAGGAAGGAAATAATAAAAATCAGAGTGGAAATAAGTAAAATAGAGGCTAAAAAGACAATAGCAAAGATTAATGAAACTAAGAGCTGATTCTTTGAAAAGACAGATTGACAAACCTTTAGCTAGACTCACTAAAAAAAGAGAGAAGGCTCAAATAAATAAAACCAGAAATGAAAAGAGGAGAAATTACAACAGATAACACAGAAATACAAAGGATTATAGGAGAATACTATGAAAAGCTGTACACCAACAAATTGGATAACCTAGAAGAAATGGATAAATTCTTAGAATTATGCAACCTTCCAAAACCAAATTAAGAAGAAACAGAGACTCCAAATAGACCAATCACTAGTCAGGAGATTGAAGTAGTAATCAAAAACCTCCCCCAAAACAAAATTCCAGGACCAGATGGCTTCCCTGGTGAATTCTACTAAACATTCAAAGAAAATTTAATACCTATCCTTCTCAAACTCTTCCAAAAAATTGAAGAGGAGGGGAAGCTTCCTAACTCATTTTACGAGGCCAACATATTACTCTGATACCTAAACTGGACAAGGACAACACAATAAAAGAAAATTACAGGCCAATATTACTGATGAACATTGATACAAAAATCCTCAACAAAATATTAGCAAGTCAAATACAACAATACATTAACAGGATTATATACTGTGATCAAGTAGGATTTATTCCAGGGATGCAAGGATGATTTAACATCTGCAAATCAACCAATGTAATACACCACGTTAACAAAATGAAGAATATAAATCACATGGTCATCTCAATAGATGCAGAAAAAAACATTTAAGATTCAGCATCCATTTATGATAAAATTTCTGAATAAAATGGATATAGAAGGAAAGTACCTCAACATAATAAAGGCCATATATGGCAAACCCACAGCTGACATCATTCTCAATGGTGAAGAACTGAAAGCTATCCCTCTAAGAACAGGATCAAGACAAGGATGCCCACTTTTACCACTGTTATTCAACATAGTTTTGGAAGTCCTAATCAGAGCATTCAGCAAGAAAAAGAAATAAAAGTCATCCAAAGTGGAAAGGAAGAAGTAAAATTGTCACTATTTGCAGGTGACATGATGTTATATATAGTAAACCCTAAAGAATCCACCAAAAACACTATTAGAAATAAAAAATAAAGTTGCAGCGTACAAAATCAACATACAAAAATCAGTTGCATTTCTTTACACTAACAATGAGGTAGCAGAAAGAAAAATCAAGAATGCAATCTCATTTACAATTGCAACAAAAAGAATAAAATGCCTAGGAATAAATTTAACCAAGGAGGTGAAAGACCTGTACACTGAAAACTATACAACATTGTTGAAAGAAATCAAAGAAGACACAAGGAAATGGAAAGATAATCCATGATCATGAATTGGAAGAATTAGCATAATAAAAATGTCCATATTACCTAAAGGAATCTACAGATTCAGTGCAATCCCTATCAAAGTCCCAGTGACATTTTTCATGGAAATAGAACAAAGAATCCTAAAATTTATATGGAGCAACAAAAGACCCTGAATAGCTAAAGCAATCCTGAGAAAAAAAGAACAAAGCTGGAGGCATCGAACTCCCTGATTTCAAAGTATACTACAAAGCTATAGTAACAAAAACAGCATGGTACTAGCAGAAAAACAGAAACACAGATCAATGGAACAGAATTGAATGCCCAGAAATAAACCCACACATCTATGGACAGTTAATTTTTGACAAAGGAGACAAGAATACACAATGCAGAGAGGAAAGTCTCTTCAAGAAATGGTGTTGGGAAAACTGGACAGCCACATGCAAAAGAATGAAAGTAGACCGCTATATTACACCATACACAAAAACTAACTCAGAATGGTTTAAAAACTTGAATGTAAGATCTGAAATCATAAAACTCCTAGAAGAAAACATAGGCAGTATGCTTTTTGACATTGGTCTTAGCAGTATCTTTTTGAATATGTATCCTCAGGCAAGGCAAACAAAAGAAAAAAATAAACAAATGGGACCACATCAAACTAAAAGCTTCTACACAGCAAAGAAAACCATCAACAAAATGAAAATACAACCTAATAATTGGGAGAAGATATTTGCAAATCATATATCCAAATATGGGTTAATATCCAAAATATATAAAGAACTCATACAACTCAACAACAAAAAACCAAACAACCCAACTAAAAAAGGGGCAGAGGATCTGAACAGACATTTTCCAAGGAAGATATACAGATGGCCAACAGGCACACGAAAATATGTTCAACATCACTAATTATTAGGGAAATGCAAATCAAAACCACAATGAGATATCACCTCATGTCGATCAGAATGGCTCTTATCAAGACAAGAAATAACAAGTGTTGGAGAGGATGTGGAGGAAAGGGAGCCCTCATACACTGCTGGTGGGAATGCACACTGGTACAGCCACTATGGAAAACTGTATGGAGATTTCTCAAAAAATTAAAAATAGAACTACCATATGATCCAGCTATTCTACTGCTGGGTATTTATCCAAAGAACATGAAAACACTAATTTATAAAGGTATAGGCACCTAAAAGATCTTGACCTAAGAGAGAAAAAAATAGATGACAATTATGACCCTGAAAGGAAAGCCCAAATTTAGTGAAATAACTATTGATGATGCTCAATAAATGCAATGAAAAGAGTAAGGAATTTGCTCTGATCTCTAGTCTGGAAGAAGGTGCCCACGGAAAGAACTAAAAACCCATCAGAGGTCACCCAAGCCAGGTAGAAGAAAGAGAAACTTCCCATGCTAATCCTCTCAAACTTGCAGTCCAACAGCTGCTATTGAACTTCTTCTCGATGCCTGACACTGTGCTGGGCAGTCGAGATGGGGAAATGAACACAGCAAGTCCTTGCCCTTAAGTCATTGCAGTCTAATGGGGAAGACAGTACTATAAACAACCCCAAACAATGAAAGGATTATGTCAGAGCATCTTCAAGCTCCTTTGGGAACAGAGTAGCGAGAATGGAATCCTTCCTGAGTTTATTAGGAGAGGCTTTGGGGAGAAGGCAACAATTGAATTGGGCTTCACAGAATGAAGATAGATTTGTCAGACAAATAAAGGCAGAAAATCGTTCCAAGCAATAGGAACATGGTTGTCTGTTGTTGTTTCACGATAAATGAAAGCCATGATGTATTAAGAGTATGTTGGTCGGGGCCGCCCGGTGGCGCAGCGGTTTAGTTCGCGCTTGGCAGCCCGGGGTTCGCGAGTTCGGATCCCGGGCGCCCGCGGACGCACTGCCTGTCAGCCATGCTGTGGCGGCGTCCCATATAAAGTAGAGGAAGATGGGCACGGATGTTAGCCCAGGGCCAGTCTTCCTCAGCAAAAATGGGAGGATTGGCAACAGATGTTAGCTCAGGGCTGGTCTTCCCCACAAAAAAAAAAAAAAAAAGAGTATGTTGGTCTAAGAACCAGGAAGGTTTAAAAGATAAGGTGTGGTTGTGTCAGGCCTGGATTGGGACCCTGGGCCTCTGCTTCCTAAAATGTGAAGTTATCATTTAAAGCCCTAATATACTATCATTTACGTTAAAACATACCATGTTACTTTCATGAACTTATATTTTAATAAAAATATGGAAAATATCGAGAAATGCTTAAGAACACACGCTCTAGAGTCAAACTATCTGGCTTCATATCCTGGCTTCATCTCTTACTGTCAGTGAGACCTCAGGCAAATAACTTACCCCACCAGATCCTCGTCTCCTTACTTGTAAAATGAGGGTTTACAGCTCACAGTGTTTTACGAAGATTAAGGAAGAAAATTGATGAGAAGTACAGGCATACAGAAAGCACTCAACAAATGTGAGCTATTGTCACCAGCCTCAATATTGGAGGTCAGCAAACTACAGTCCACCAGCAAATCCTACCCACAGCCTGTTTTGTAAATAAAGTTTCATTAGAAGACAACCTCACCTAGTTATTTATCTATTGTCTGTGGCTGCTTTCACTCCACAACGGCAGAGTTGAGTAGCTGTGACAGAAATACGATGGCCGGCAAAATAAAACATTTATTCTCTGGCCTTTTGCAGAGTAAGTTTGTCAACTCCTGCTCTATGTAGTTAGGTAAACTTAGTTGGTGTAGCATATTAGGGTTCATATAGGTAGTCAGAATTAATACCTTAAATTTGTGGAACACTTTTCAGAGTAGTTTTATATTATCACACTCAATCCTCATGAATTATTATCACCAATTTACAGATAAGGAAATACAATCTAAGAGATTAATTGATTTGCTCAAGGACATTCCCAGACAGTAAAGGGGGAAGCCAGCAGTCAAACCCAGGTCTGCAGACTTCAATCTTGGTGCTCTTTATCTCTTATATATATATGTATCTATGACACGACGTCTAATCCTCCCCTGTTAAGTGCAAATTCAAGGAAGAGGATGTTGAATTTTTACATTGATCATTGAGACCAAGACAGTAGTCAAATTGTGAAATGATGATCTTGATAGCCAATGTATAATTTCATTTGTTTTCACAAAATTTCTCTTACCTCAATTTGTGTTGATGTAGATCTCTCAGAGAACATCAAGAAGTATTATCAGAGCTCATCATCTGCTGAAAAGGAAATTAATGAAACTACTTCTATCATAAATAGCTCTGAAAAAACCAGGAATGACTTACTTGCCATCTTAGATACACTAACCTTAAAAGAAAACTTGTCGCTGGAAAAATTAAAGCAGATTAAGATACCAGATATCCAAATATTGAATGAAAAGGTAAATATTCATGATGGTATAGTGCAAGTGTCTGTGTTTTCTGCTTGGTGTACAGACCTCTTCAATTGAATTTCCCTGTCTTACATTTTACTTCTTTTTTTTAATATTTTATGAATATATAAAGGTATATAATATATAAATACTCTCTGTTGTATAGTCTAAAGATATGTATTTATATTTTATTTTTTATTTCTTAAGTCAAATTTGAGAAAAATCAAAGAGCAAAGATTGTGGCTTGATTTTAGTATTTTATATTATTTACTATTTCCAAAATGGTACAGATTATAGACACTCTTTCTGCCTCATTACAATTAAAAGGTAATTTTTCTTTTTAAAAAAATGAAATTAGGGCCAGGCCCAGTGGCCTAGTTGTTAAGTTTGGCGTGTTCTGCTTCAGTGGCCCAGGTTCGTTTCCTGGGCGTGGACCTACACCACTTGTCTATCAGTGGCCGTGCTGTGGTGGCAGCTCACATACAAAAAGAGGAAGATTGTCAGTGGATGGTAGCTCAGGGCAAATCTTCCTCAACAAAAAAAAAAAGAAAGAAAGAAGGAAATGCTAGACATTTGACTATTTTCCCCAAAAACTGTAAGTGTAAAAATGACATTGATCATCACAAATGTTGATAACAAATAATTTTGATATTTATTCCATTATCTAGGAAACATTTATTGGGCCACATCCATGTACTAAGCATGAACAGCTATTGAAAAAAATGCAAATAAATAGAGCGATATCTTGCCTCAGTGAGGCTGAATGGCATTAGAAATTATTCTACCAACAAGTTGCTTTTTCACATAAATCATTTCTCCTGTAAGGTGTGTGGAGAACAGGGAGACATGCCCTACATGGTCTCATCCTGTGGTGACCCCAGCAGTTGTCACTCTGCAACCCTCTCAAGGAACACCCTCCAGAAAGCTCAGGAAGCAGAGTCCATGATTCATAATTTGAGCAATCAGATTCAAGGGCTGAAGAATCAGGTAAATAGTGTTTTCTCTTGCTTTATTTTAAAGCCATAGCAGTAAAACAGAAAGCAAACTGTTTGAAATTTTAAAACTACCATTTAGCTTCTAGAAGAAAGGATAGATTCTAGATATTAGGTGTTCTTATGCCTGGAAATAGGATAAATATAGATATGGATATAAATGTAGATTTAGAAGTAGATATGAATATTGACACATTTTCTTTCTCTTATTTATTTTTAATTTTTTTATTGATGTAACATTGGTTTATAACGTTATATAAATTTCAGGTGTGTGTCATTATATTTCAATTTCTGTATAGATTACATCACGTTCACCACCAAAGACTAATTACAATCCATCACCACACACACACGTGCCTAATCATCCCTGTTGCCCTCCTCCCTCCCATCTCCCCTCTGGTAACCACCAATCCAGTCTCTCTCTCTATGTGTTTGTTTGTTGTTGTTTTTATCTCTACTTATGAGTGAGGTCATACAGTATTTTACTTTCTCCCTCTGACTTATTTTGCTCAGCGTAATACCCTCAAAGTCCATTCATGTTGTCACAAATAGCTGGATTTCATAGTTTCTTATGGCTGAGTAGTATTCCATTGTGTATATATACCACATCTTCTTTACCCATTCATCCTGTGATGGACACCTAGGTTGCTTCCAAGTCTTCGCTATTGTGAATAATGCTGCAATGAACATAGGGGTGCATATGTCTTTACACATTTATGTTTTTGTGTTCTTTGGATAAATACCCAGCAGTGGAATAGCTGGATCATATGGTAGTTCTATTCTTAATTTGAGGACTCTCCATACTGTTTTCCATAGTGGCTGCACCAGTTTGCAATCCCACCAGCAGTGTATGAGAGTTCCCTTCTCTCCAGATCCTCTCCAACACTTGTTGTTTTCTGTCTTGTTAATTATAGCCATTCTGACAGGAGTGATGTGGTATCTCATTGTAGTTTTGATTTGCATTTCCTTGATATTGGGATGTTGAACGATGTTGAACGTCTTTTCATGCACCTGTTGGACATCTGTATATCTTCTTTGGAGAAATGTCTGTTCAGGTCTTTTGCCCATTTTTTAATTGGGTTGTTAGAGGTTTTTTTGTTGTTGTTGAGATGTATGAGTTCTTTATATATTTTGGATATCGACCCCTTATCAGATATATGGTTTGCAAATATCTTCTCCCAATTGTTATGTTGTCTTTTCATTTTATGGTTTCCTTTGGTGTGCAGAAGCTTTTTAGTTTGGTATAGTCCCATTTGTTTATTTTTTCTATTGTTTTCCTTGCCTGGTCAAACGAGGTACTTGAAGGTATGTTGCTAAGACCAATGTTGAAGAGGGTACTGCCTATGTTTTCTTTTAGAAGTTTCATGATTTCAGGTCTTATATTCAAGTCTTTAATCCATTTTGAGTGTAAGGTAAAGGTCTACTTTCATTCCTTTGCATGTGGCTGTCCAGTTTTCCTAACACCATTTATTGAAGAGACTTTCTTTTCTCCACTGTATGTTCTTGGCTCCCGTGTCGAAAATTAGCTACCATAGATGTGTGGGTTTTATTACTGGGCTCTCAATTCTGTCCCATCAATCTACATATCTGTTTTTGTGCCAGTACCATGCTGTTTGGTTACTATACCTTTGTAGTCTATTTTGAAATCAGGGAGTGTGATACCTCCAGCTTTGTTCTTTTTTCTCAGGATTCCTTTGGCTATTCGGGGTCTTTTGTTGTTCCATATAAATTTTAGGATTCTTTGTTCTATTTCTGTGAAAAAAGTTGTAGGGATTTGGTAGGGATTGCACTGAACCTGTAGATTGCTTTAGGACATATGGATATTTTAACTATGTTAATTCTTCCAATTCAAGAGCACAGAATATCTTTCCATTTCTTTCTGTCTTCTTCAATTTCTTTCAACAATGTTTTATAGTTTTCAGTGTACAGATCTTTCTCCTCTTTGGTTAAGTTTATTCCTAGGTATTTTATCCTTTTTGTTGCAATTGTAAATGGGATTATATTCTTAAATTTCTCTTTCTGCTACTTTGTTGTTAGTGTATAGAAATGCAACTGATTTTTGTATGTTGATTTTGTATCCTGCAACTCTGCCATATTCATTTATTATTTCTAAAAGGTTTTTGGTGGATTCTTTAGGGTTTTTGATATATAAAATCATGTCATCTGCAAATAGTGACAGTTTCACTTCTTCTTTTCCAATTTGGATCCCTTTTATTTCTTTTTCTTGCCTGATTGCTCCGATTAGGACTTCCAAAACTATGTTGAATAACAGTGGTAAAAGTGGGCATCCTTGTCTGGTTCCTGTTCCTAGAGGGATAGCTTTCAGTTTTTCACCATTGAGAATATTAGCTGTGGGTTTGTCATATATGGCCTTTATTATGTTGAGGTACTTTCCTTCTATACCCATCTATACCCATTTTTTTCAGAGTTTTTATCATAAATGGATGCTGAATCTTGTCAAGTGCTTTTTCTGCATCTATTGAGATGAGCATGTGATTTATATTCTTCATTTTGTTAATGTGGTCTATCACATTGATTGATTTGCAGATGTTGAACCATCCATGCATCTCTGGAATAAATCCCACTTGATCATGGTGTATGATCTTTTTAATGTATTGTATTCGATTTGCTAGTATTTTGTTGAGAATTTTTGCATCGATATTCATCAGTGATATTGGCCTGTAATTTTCTTTTTTTTGTGTTGTCCTTGTTTGGTTTAGGTATCAAGGTAATGTTGGCTTTGTAGAATGAGTTACAAAGCTTCCCCTCCTCTTCAATTTTTGGGAAGAGTTTGAGAAGCATAGGTATTAAGTCTTCTTTGAATGTTTGGTAGAATTCACCCGGGAAGCCATCTGGTCCTGGACTTTTATTTTTGGGGAGGTTTTTGATTACTGTTTCAATATCCTTACTGGTGATTGGTCTATGCAAATTCTCTATTTCTTCTAGATTCAGTTTTGGAAGGTTGTGTGATTCTAAGAATTTATCCATTTCTTCTGGATTATCCAACCTGTTGGCATATAGCTTTCTGTAGTATTCTCTTATAATCTTTTGTACTTCTGATGTGTCCATTGTAATTTCTCCTCTTTCATTTCTGATGTTATTTATTTGAGCCTTCTCTCTTTTTTTCTTGGTGAGTCTAGCTAAATGTTTGTCAATTTTGTTTTATCTTTTCAAAGAACCAGCTCTTGGTTTCAGTGATTTTTTTCTATTTATTATTTTTTTTAGTCTCTATTTTATTTATTTATGCTCAGATTTTTATTATTTCCCTCCTTCTACTGATTTGGGGCTTTGTTTTTTCTTCTTTTTCCAGTTCCTTTAGGTGCACTGTTAGATTGTTTATTTGAGATTTTTCTTGTTTGTTGAGGTCGGCCTATATTGCTATAAACTTTCCTCTTAGAACTGCTTTTGCTCTATCCCATAAATTCTGGCATGTCATATTTTCATTTTCATTTGTCTCCAGGTGTTTTTTGATTTCTTCATTGACCCAATTGTTGTTCAGTAGCATTTTGTTTAGTCACCACATATTTGTGGCTTTTCTGATTTTCTTCCTGTAGTTGATTTCTAGTTTTGTAGCATTGTGGTCAGAAAAGATTCTTGGTATTATTTCAATCTTCTTAAATTTATGAGACTTGTTTTGTGGCCTAATATGTGATCAATCCTGGAGAATGTTCCATGTGCATTTGAAAAGAATGTGTATTCTTCAGTTTGCGGGTGGAATGTTCTGTATATATCTACTAAGTCCATCTGGTCTAATGTGTCATTTAAGGCCAATGTTTCCTTGATCTTCTGTTGGATGATCCATCCATTGGTGTAAGTGGCATGTTAAAGTCCTCTACTATTATTGTGTTACTGTCTATTTCTCCTTTTATGTCTGTTAATAATTGCTCTATATATTTAAGTGCTCCTATGTTGGGTGCATAGATATTTACAAGGGTTATTTCCTCTTGTTGGATTGTTCCCTTGATCATTAGGTGGTGCCTTTCTTTGTCTCTTGTTACAGTTTTAGTTTTAAAGTCTATTTTGTCTTATATAAGTATTGCTACCCCACCTTTCTTTTCATTGTCATTGGAAGGAGTATCTTTTTCCACCCCTTCCCTTTCCGTCTGTGACTGTCTTTAGATCTGAAGTGTCTCTTGTATGCAGCATATATATGGGTCTTGGTTTTTTATCCAATCAGCCACCCTATGCCTTTTGATTGGAGCATTTAGTCCATTGACATTTAAAGTAGCTGTTGATAAGTATGTACTTACTGCCATTTTGTTACTTTTTTCTGCGTATTTTAGTAGTTCTCCTCTGTTCCTTTCTTCTTCTCTTGCTCTCTTCCCTTGTGGTTTGATGGCTTTCTTTAGTATTATGTTTGGGTTCCTTTCTCTTAGTTTTTTTATGTATTTATTATAGGTTTCTGGTTTGTGATTATCATTAGGTTCATATATAATAACCTACATATATAGCAATCAAAATTAAGTTGATGGTCTCTTTCTAAAAGCTCTACTCTTTTACTCCCCCCACACACACATTTTATGTTTTTGATATCATATCTAACCTCTTTTTTGTGTGTGTGTATCTGTTACCCTCTTATCATGGAAATAGATAATTTTTCCTATTTGTGGTCTTCTCTTTCCACCTTAAATCAGTCCCTTTAGCATTTCTTGTAGGACTGGTTTCTTGGTGATAAACTCCTTTAATTTTTGCTTCTCTGGGAAACTCTTTATCTCTCCTTCCATTCTGAATGATAACCTTGCTGGATAGAACCTTGTCCTGTTCCCTTACTTGGAACATATTCCTTTGCCTCCTCATTTTGCCTCTTTCTCTGTGCTTATATCTGTGTATTAGGTAGGTCAGCTATGTCTCTTGGTCTTGGAGAGGTGGCCTTATGTAAGAGATGTCTTATGAGGCCCAGCAGTGTGCTTCCCTCTCATCACCAGTTCCAAATGTCCACAAGTGACCCGTGTGGGCTGTATGTGTCCTTATGTTGTGTCAGGGTTGCTTTTGCTGTAGATGCCCAGGGTGCCTAGGCTGTCCCCCTGGCCAGATGGTTGTAATGCTTAGCTGTGTGTGGCTGTTATGGATTCTTCAGTCACTTTATTGGCTGTGGGAAGCCCCAGCACAGTTGGCTACAAAGTCTAATAGCACATTCCTGTTGAGGTTTTTCTGTTAAGTGACTAGGCCCCCAGCATGGCTGGTTGTTAGGCTTAGGGGCTTATAATTGCTGTAGGCCTCCATCCTACAAGGCTGTTGTCAGCTCTCTCAGGATTGCAGCTGAGTGGGGCTGGCCTGAGACATGGGAGCACCCAATTTCTTCAGGCTTTGAAGGTGGGACCAACCACCTATATGGCTGTTTGAGAAGCACAAGTCTTCTGCAGCTGACAAAGCCCATCACCCACAGGGCTACACACACCTTCAACACAGTCCTGCCCTGTGTGCCTGCCCCACCCCCCTGAAGCAGACCCAGTCACCCCACTGCAGAGGCCCCACACACTCCACCTGCTCCTCGTGCACACCCTGCCCCACAGAGGTGGACCCACTCACGCAGCTGCAGAAGATCCGGGAACCCAGCCTATGCAGGCCCACAAGTTGCCCGAGGGCTTGCTATTAGGTGGGGCCAGCCCCTAGGGCGGGCTGCCTGCCTTTTCTGAGCTGGATTAAATTGGTGCTCTAGTGGGTGGGGTAGACCCTGCACTAACAGGCCAGGGAAGAACTCCAATGGCATCTGCCAGTGTCTGTGTCAGCATGCCCATACTAGGTCATAATAATGGCTGCTGCCAATGTCTCAGTCCCTGGAGAGGCTCACCTCTCACCAAGATGTACCCAGAGCCTATTAGGTGAGTCTCTTTTCACCAAAGGACTGTCCACCTTTCTTCCTAGTGATTATATATTGCTTTCCGAAATGGGTAAATTCATGTGTGGGCCCTTTAAGAGCTGGATTTTCTTTCCTTATGTCCAATAGCTTTTCTGGGGGTATTCTCCGTTGTTGTTAGTAGCCAGCAAAGCCAGACACTATGACACTCATGTCAGTTGTGCTGGGACCAAAAGATGCTTATAGAGGTAACGCTCCCCTGCTCAGGTCCCCACTCCTCCAGGGAAGGCTGTGTACCTTTGGATTGCTCCCAGGCAGCACTGAAGAGCTGCGGCTTGCCAAGGTGGCTTTTTTTTCTCTCCAGAAAGGAATGCCTCTTCAACCTCAGTCAGGACTGTCTCCTGTTCTGGGGGTTCTTTTTGTCCAGTCTTCAGTTCTCTCAGGAGTAATTGTTCCAAGAGTAGCTGCAAATTTGTTGTGTCCATGGGAGGAGGTGAGTTCAGAGTCTGCCTATGTCACCATCTTGACACCAACTCCCCATATTTTCTATTTTATATATTACATATAATATGTCTATGTGTGTGTGTGTGTATATATATATATATATATATATATACACACACATATATATACTGTGTGTGTGTGTGTGTACATGGAGAGAAAGAGAAAAGAGAAAGGACTCACATGTATGTTTGTAGGACACAGACTTGTGTGGACAAGTTTCTTTCATAGTGAACACTACATAGAAATGTGAAGACTCCTAGCCTTGAAGCTTTGAAAACTATAGATCTCTCAAAGTAAAGAATAATTTTTCACAAATGCAAAGGAACTCAATGAATATTTGTTAAAGCAATGAAGAATAACGTAGAAGTGAAAAACTATGTAGCAGTACAGAATTATGACTATGTAAGGAAAAATTTTCAAGATTTATTTTGTGTAGGGATATTTTCCTGCTTGGCTAATCAGAGGCTTGCTCCAGAACTAAAATTTCACAAACTGAAATTCTACTAAATATACAAACTTTAATGTTATAATTTAATGTTAGAAAATATTTTAACAGGAATATACCCTTATGACTTGAACTGCTCTCCTACTTTGATAGACATGATAAAGTTGTTTTAATATTTAATTACCTGAAAATCGAATCTCTAACAATTTTAACTGATTTCATTTACTTTTCTAGTCATATTGATAAATGAATGTAATTTTTTTTAATATAATGGCTGATTCTTTTTGAGGAAGATTGGCCCTGAGCTAACATCTGTTGCCAATCTTCCTCCTTTTTTTTTCTCCCCAAAACTCCAGTACATAGTTGTGTATCATAGTTGTAGAGTTGTAGCTCTTCTATGTGGGACATCGCCTCAGCATGGCTTGATGTGCGGTGAGTAAGTCTGTGCCCAGGATCCGAACCGGTGAACCCCGGGCCGCCGAAACGGAACACGTGAACTTAACCACTACGCCCCCGGGTCAGCCCCCGAATGTAATTTTTAATTACCTAGTTTTCTTTAGGTTTTTTTTGTGGATACATTATATTCATCTTGAAAGGATGAATACAATTTTAGGTGTTCTGCGAATATACTGTATTCATCTTGAAAGGGTGAACACAATTTTAGGTGTTCTGTGAATGCACTGTATTCACCTTGAAAATGAGATGATGATGTGCTCCCTGGTTTGCTCCTTTTTTGACAATATACATAAAGCCTTTAATGAAGAAGGAAAAGTTCTTAAAGAGCTGAATTTTTTACCAATATAAGTTAAATATTATATCTGTCAGCATTCTTGTTTGCAAGCAACAGAAACCAACTCCTGAACAAAAAAGAAATGTAGTGAAGACATCTGGGTCTCAGTATCAAGAGCAAAATAGAGGGCCAAGCTTGGCAATGGGGTGAGAACCATAGCTAAGATACATGCACGTGCACACACACACACGCACACACACATACACAAATGTGCAACCATGCATGTGCGCACACACGCACACATACGCATACAGTGCAACAGTTTGCTCCGTGAGCCTCACCTCCGTGGGCCTGAACCCCAGCTGGTCTTATGTCCTTGCTCGACATACTCCAGAATCCAAGTTCTGGAGCAAGCCTCTGATTAGCCAAGCAGGAAAATATCCCTACACATAAGAAATGTTGAAAATTTTTCCTTCCATAGTATTCTGTATTGCTACACAGTTCTTCACTTCTATGTTATTCTTCATTGCTTTAACAAATATTCATTGAGTTCCTACTCTGTGCCAGGCATTTATCTAGATGTTGGGAATACGGCAGTGAGCATAGCAAATCTCACACCATTTAAATAAACCCTGTGTGAAGCTATTACTTTTAAAAGATAACCCCGAAGTACATATTAGCAGAATCTGGCTTCATCAGCATAACTGGAGAACTGGAAAAAGACAGGGGCAGGGGTTGGCATGTTGATGAAATGGTGTGCTATTTTCCTCTTGATAGAGGAGAAAGGGCGCCAGAAGAGGGAATTTTCAGGAGTCAGTTGTGACAGAGGACGGATTGCAGAGGGATGTTTTCAGAGTGACATCATTTAGCAATCTTTTTCTTTCTGAACATGGCATCCACTAATCTACACTGAGATTTCATCTGTATAATTTGGTGCTTTCCTG
Source organism: Tapirus indicus (assembly GCA_031878705.1). Taxonomy (NCBI): domain Eukaryota; kingdom Metazoa; phylum Chordata; class Mammalia; order Perissodactyla; family Tapiridae; genus Tapirus; species Tapirus indicus. The sequence goes on from CM062917.1 coordinate 80,031,541, forward strand.
TCCAGAGTATTTATTTCTGGAATCCTCATTTTACTGCTATGCACTCTTACTCACTGCTATCCATTTTATATTTTTTATTGAGATATAATTGACATATAACGTTGTATTAGTTTTAGGTGTACAACATAATGATTTGATATATGTATATATTGCAAATGATTAGTTTAGTTAACATCCATCACCAAACATAGATACATTGTTTTTCTTGTGATGAGAACTTTTAAGACCTACTCTCTTAGCAACTGCTATCCATTTTAAAGTTTAAAACGTTCTAGAGAATTAAGGAACAACTCCAAAAATTTGTGGTACATATTTTTAATCACATAAATGTTTCTTTTTTGTTTCATCATTTGCCAATGTCTGCAATTAAATCCTTTCCCACAAAATCTGTATAACTCAAATTAAGCAGGCTCCTTTTGTGCAGAAATAAAGGGAAATTTTTTCCCTAATGATGTTTGATCCTAATTAGCCCTACTTCTGTCACAATTAGTTTATTCAACACAGTTCAACTTGTTGGTGATATTGTCCTATTGCTTTCTGTTTTTTCTCTTTGTCTAATATGTCAGAATTCCAAGGAAATGTCCATGACCTTTCTCAAGTCACACAATTAAGAATTTGCACTTCTAGGTTGTAAGCCTTTTAGTCTGATCATTCCCCCACCACTGGACAGTGTGTTTGGAATCTATCTTTGTAGCCTGCTCTGAGTTCAAGCTTATTTATGAAAAGGAGGAATGCTTTCTTTTCAACTTTCAAAGAAAGTACATTATTTGAATTTGAGGAATGTTTAGAAGAGTAACTCTTTTAACTAATATAAAAGAAAATGCTCTCAACTTATTAAACATAATGACCACAGTGAGTAAGTAGTCCTAAGTAATTTCCATGAAATTTGTTGATATTATAGAATGCTACAGTCTCATTAAAACAAAATTTGTGTTTTAGATTTGTGTGGGGACAAGTCATTAGTACTAGAGCAATATTGTTTTCAAATAATAATTTTGATCCCTAATAATGTTTTAAGAGAGAAATTCACGTTATTATCAAAACAAATAATATCACCTTTAAAATGAATCTAGTGTTCAATTATCTAGACTTCTATTTCACTTTTAGTGACAGTTTTCTTTGGTCCAGCTAAGTAATTAAACATCACAGAACATGCCTAAACGTATGTGTTTTCCTTGTCATTTTTTCTTATTCCAGATCAAAAATATAAGTAAACTGGCAGAAGTCTCCAAAAACAATGCCTTACAGCTAAGTGAGAAACTGAGGAATGTGGAAAACCAAAGTGAATCTGAAGAAGAAAACGTGAATCTTTTAATCAAAAAACTGAAAATGTTTTTGTTAGGTAATTTTTTTAAATATTAGGACTAGTTTTTGTTTCTTCTTCTTTTTTTAACAAATAGATACTCAAACATCACAACCAATTCCAGATTACATTAATTGGAGATGATATGCCTAAATCAGAAACATGATTACCCCTTGATTTAAAATTTCTTAATGAAAATTATCCTGAAATATTAACTCTGTACCAAAAAAAAAATCTCTGTATAAGATTAATTTAGTAATATATTTTAGAATTTAGTTAAAATTCCAAACAAATAAACCTGGTGTTTATAGTTATTCTATTTTTTTAAAAAAAGTTCCGGCTTGATGACTGTATCAGATTCCCTATTGTTAGGATTCCGTAATTTTCTCTGCTGACAGAGCATATGAGATCAAGGTGTGCCAATTCTCGGTTAGTATATCAAAAACTGTAGTGAGGGAGCATCTAAAATATTGGCTACTAACTATTATGGACTATTTTCTGTCTCACGTTGGCTCTCTGTGACCGACCAAAAGGAACTATTTGATTCATTATTATTATGAAATATTATTGTAGTTATGAACTTATTATCTCTCATTGTGCCTTATGTTGGGAAAGGTTTGTTTTAAACTCCAGATAATTATTAAAGATAAAAATCAAATAGTACAGCTGGAAATTGACCTGAAATCTCACTTTCTGCACATACTGCAATTTGGGTACATCACTATATGGAATTCATCTTAAAAGTCTTTCTTTTTCATAACCATCTTCCAAATTCAATAATTTAACACCCTCCACATGAATTAATTGACAATTGGGGTATCTATTGCAATCTTTGCAATAACTTCATTAATCTGTTTAATATTTATACGAGACCCCTGTGGTCAAGTATTTTTTCCATCTTAATGTTTCTAGGAATTGTATTAGCAGCTTCTATAAGAAAAAAATTAGGCAGTAAAAATGACCAAAATAGTCAAATGAATGAGGGTAGAATCAATCTACTGGACATTTTGTTTGTTTTTTCAAAAGCAAATTTTCAGTGAGTTAGCTAGAAGGATTGGTACTCACTAGACACGGATCCAGGAACTGGCTGGATTGAGGAACACGTTAGCTATTTCTGCAGATACAAGAAAATTCAGGCACCAAAACAAAAGCAAAATCAAAGGTGCCAGACGCGTTGTGTAAAAATGGTAGAATACGGTCCTTGAGCCCCAGCCATGGTTCAGAAAGCAGGTTCTACCTGCTTTCCACCTAGTTCACTGGGTCGTAGAGTCTGTTCCTTATTAGTCCCGTTTCTCATTGCTGTTGAATAGATTTCTAGTAAAAATTTCACTTTAACCTAAGGAATTGAAAAAAAAAAAAACTGTGTCCAGATTATTACAACAAAGATTAGACTCAGCATAGAGAACAATCCTATTCCATAAGAGAAACTTCTCTGGTCAGGGTCCCCAGACCCTTGGTCAGCAGGAAGCAGTACCCTTCGCCCACCCATTTCATCTCCTCTTTTCTTTCCTATAAAGTCCAGATAAAATTATCATCACACTGTATGGTGGCCACACTATTCAGCTCTTCTTTGACCATCTTGATATTTTCCTTGTGCTCTGAATTCTTTATTAATAAAGTTATGCTTTGTTAATAGCAAAGCTTTGTTTTAACAAATTGTTTGCAACAATGCTTTGTTAATAATTAACAAAGTTATCACTTCCCCTGAAAGTCCCATATAAAAAAGCTGCAGTTATAATCTCATAATAAATGCCAATGAGTGTTTGATGACTGAATAAGCAGTTAAATTAAATTCACTTTTTATTAGAACTTTTTTTATATGTAAAAAGAGTTCCTATTTCTTTAAAGAGCCTACTCCCTGATTGTTTAAAATATGGTTTCAATTTATTCACAAAAAAAATTCTTGTCACTTTTTTCAAAAACATTACAGGAAGTAAAATATTCCTTTTGTATTAAACAAAATAGCTAAAGCAAAAATGATTGCAAAAAGGATATATATTCATGTCACGTCACTTAAATGTTAAAAACCGCCCATGGCTCCCACTGCCTCCGAAACAAAGTCCAGTTTCCTCAGCCTCACGTTTAGCGGCCTGTGTGATCTGCTCCCAGCCTTTCCGAACTTCCGCTCTTCCCATTTAGACACCCCACTCTCCCGCCAACAGTGCCCTGGGCAGTTCCTTGTTCCACCCTGAGCTTTTGATTTGGCGGTTCCCTTAGCTTAGAATACCTTTACTCCTCCCTTCACCCAACATCTCCACAAGTTTAGTCTCTGCCCTCCTCCAAAGCCCAGTTTAAATGCCTTTTTGAAGTTCTTCCTGAAGTATTTTCTCCTCCCCCCGAGACCCCACATCATTTTGTCTTATATTTATCAATTCTGTTCTTATGTGATCAGCATTCATATAGAATGACTTATATCTCCCCACTTGAAGAGTAAACCCCTTGAGCATAAGATCTGTGTCTAATTCATCTCTAATTTCCCCCATGGGACTTAGCATTTGTGCCTCAAGAAGGAGCCAGAGACTGACAAAGAGTTATTACCCCAAATACTAACAATCCATCTTCCACTTTAGCTCTCAAAAGGGGCCAATTTTATTTTTCTGAAAAGCAGGACATAGAGGTATTTAAAAGTTTCCTTATGATATGTTAGTCATGTGGCACTTTACTCTGTATTGTCACATTTCTTTCTCAAAATAGGCCTCCAAGAAGTAGCACCGGGTATAGCTACCCAATTACACAGATGAGCGAACATTGTGAGCCTTTTTAATGTCATGGAGGATTAGAATCGAGTTTTGCAGAGTCCAAACCCGGTGCTTCCTATTGTCTCATTCATTGTGTTTAAAATCTTAATGACAGGCATCTAAACATTTTAATTGCTTTTGAATCTGTACTTAAATAAACAATTCTTGTAAGGACATTTTGTAGAACATAGACAATATCCCAAGGCTGTGGTTTTTATTTTTCCAACATGCATTTGTTCCGCGTGTATTCAGCATTACGTGAACAATGTTTCTTTCAGAGAAGAGGGAAAATGGAGGAGGAAGAAGAGTCTATGGGACATGTACAATCTAATCCCTGTATTCTAGAGACACATAATCCAATGCAAGTTCATTTGGCTTAGAAATCATTGTGGTTCTATTTATAAGATACAGTGTTTGCTAAGGAGATGCAATTACCTAAGACCCACCTTCTTATTTAAGAGGAAAACGTGCCTCCAGAGGACATAGAGAAGGTTGCAAATCGTGTACTTGACATCCACCTACCAATAACATCACAACGTCTAACCCACGAACTTGATGAAATACGGAAACTTACCCAACTTTGTGAGGATTACAGGACAGACAAGAAGAGGCTAAATAAAGCAGCAGACGGAGCCCAGAAGGTTCTGGCGAAGGCAAAAGTAACTGAGTAAGTACAGTATTAATGTTCTCATCTTGCTCTAATAGGCCGTCTACTAAAAGGACATCCAAAAAATATTTGCCTGAGGAGCTCTAACGTTCAAATGAAATTACCCTCCAATAGTTTGTTACCCAAACTGAGGGCTAAACTGTCTGTGGAGGTGCCCCAGGAAGCTGGGAAATTGGGAGGCAGTGAGCAAGGATGCTTGTTTCCTGTTTTCCATAGACTCTGAATGCCTTCCTAGTGATCTGTTACCTCTTTATACCAGTATACACCAATAAATGCCATGTACTAATTAGATGTCAGTATCTTAACAGGTGGTGGGAATATCTGTGTATTCTTCCCTTCTTGTTTACCTATTTTGGGTACCTTCTAAATTTACTATAGTAAGCAGTATTTTGGAAATCTAAATTTAAAAAAAAAGATTATACTAAAAAGATATGATGGTGAGGAATAGAAGAAATGAACACTAGTGCTGCAGGAATAATACAGGAGTAAATGATATATATGGTACAGAGTTAACTAGCTCTTGCTTCCTTTTGCTATTGTTGATTTAGCCAACCAAAAAGGAAAAGCCATCTTGATTTTTTATGAGCACAGGGTGCTGTAGGGCAGGGTCATAGAGTCAGTTGGATGATGGTAACATCATCAACATCCATCACCATTTCTGTATACCCTGCAGAGTTGAGACTTGAATTGCCTTCACTGTCTCATCATCCACTTATATAAATGAAGTGTACCAGATTCAACCTAAAGTCCAACCCCTTCCAGTTTTAATATTTAAAGCTAGGAAGATTAAGTAACTGCAGTACAATCACACAGCTATTAGAAATAATGTTGATGAAGGTTTCTCTCTCTCTCTCTCTCTCTTTTTTTTTTTTTTTTTGCTGAGGAAGATTCGCCCTGAGCTGACATCTGCTGCCAATCTTCCTCTTTTTGTATGTGAGCCTCCACCATAGCTTGGCCCCTGACAGACGAGTGGTATAGGTCCACATCTGGGAACTGAACGCAGGCTGCCAAAGCAGAGAGCGCCAAACTTAACCACTAGGCCACCAGGGCAGGCTCGATGAAGGATTTTTAATAACATGCAGAAATTCTTACAGTGTAATGTTAATGCTTTTAAAAACAAGGTAATGGGGGGCTGGTCCGGTGGTGTAGTGGTTAAATTCACACACTTCACTTCAGCGGCCCCGGGTTCACAGGTTCAGATCCCGGGCACAGACTTATGCACTGCTTGTCAAGCCATGCTGTGGCAGGCATCCCATATAAAGTAGAGGAAGATGGCCACGGATGTTAGCCCAGGCCCAATCTTCCTCAGCAAAAAGAGGAGGATTGGCAACAGAGGTTAGCTCAGGGCTAATCTTCCTCACCAAAAAAAAGAAGGTTCGGACCCTGGGGGCTGACCTACTCACGGCTCATCAAGCCATCCTGAGGCAGCATCCCACATAGAAGAACTAGAAGGACCTACAACTAGGATATACAACTATGTACTGGGGCTTTGGGGAGAAAAAAGAAAAAGAGGAAGATTGGCAACAGATGTTAGCTCAGGGCCAATCTTGCTCAAAAAAAAAAAAAAAAAGAAGGTAACATTGTTATACATGGAAAGGATCTCAATCATGAAAAGAAAAATTTTGTAGGACAAAAATGCTAGAATATGACAGTATCTCAAAGGGTGGTAGGATTACTGATAAATTTTTCCCTTCCTGATTCTTTTTTTTTCTTTTGGTACTTTCTAAATTTACTATAATACACATTGAAAATCTAAAGTAAAAACAAAGAATACAGTAAAAAGATATTGGGAGGGTGTTATGAGAAGAGAAGGCTCCTGAACCCCCACTGTAACTGGAGGGAAAGAAGTACAGAAAGGGATGACCACATACTGTACAATTCCAACTATAGGACATTCTGGAAAAGGCAAAACTATGGAATCAGTAAAAAGATCAGTGGTTGCCAGGGGTTGGGGGAGGGGTGTATAGGCGAGGCACAGAGAAGTTTTAGGACATGTCATTATACATTTGTCTGAACCCACAGAATGGACAATACCAAGAGTGAGCCCTAATGTAAACTATGGACTTTGGGTGATACTGATCTGTCAAAGTAGGTTCATCAGTTGTAACAAATGTACCCTCTGGTGAGGGGTATTGATAATGGGGGAGGATATGCATGTATGGGGGCAGAAGGAGTACGGAAATCTCTGGAAGTTACCTTCCTCTCAATTTTGCTGTGAACCCAAAGCTGCTCTAAAAAGAAAAAATTGTCTTTTTGAAAAAAGAGAGAGAGAGAGTACCACTGGGAGGAGAGGATGGGTTGGATGGGGAAGGGGATGTTTTGCAATTTAGCTGTTTTTGCTCTGGGCACAAGCATTTGTAATTATGCCTCTGCAAAGGTCTGTCTGACATTTCACTGACTTGGTACATTCTTCTGAAGATGGTTTTGAGTCCATAGATCTAAGTATCTAGTGAAGGTTGACTTGAAGTGAGCTCATTTCTGTAAAATAGACTATCACTTGGAATGCTTGTGATTTTAACCTCTTACTGGGCCCCTGGGCGGCTGGAATGTCAGTGAAGCTTAAATAAACCTGAATAAACACAGCCTGAACACGCAGGGCCTTTTAGTTCTCTTTGCCCTCTGTGGAGCCTCTTGATTCCCCTACCCCCACTCTGATAAGGATTTAGAGAGTGTTGCTTAACTTTGAGAAATTAGGGAACTGGAATTGGCTAAGGATATTTTCTCGTTCAAAGCTTGGCAGTTATATCCCCCAAACCTCTCTGCTTATGATAAATTAAGAAGAAACAAGACCTATATCCTTGATTTCCATATCTGGCAAAATCTGTATCTACTGGATATGCATTTATCTGTGTTTTTATTGGCAATTTAAATATACCTATTTCTCAAAATGAAGACTTCAGCACTTTGCCTTGCTTAAGAGTAATCTAAATTTACTTTATAAATAATTCAGTAAAGTTTTTGGTTGCATCAAATGAACTCTCAAGGTGAAATAAATGAATAATTGTATATTTATCTAATCTGATATGTTAATATCTTACTGTAGAAAAGCAGCAAATGTTCTATTAAATCTTGACAAAATGTTGAATAAGTTGCATCAAGTTCAAATCGCTCAAGGACGGGCAAATTCTACCATCACACAGCTGACTGCCGAGATAACAAAAATAAAAAAGAATGTACTGCAGGTATTTCTCTATCTTCTTTGAAACTAACCTGAAATAGATTTTGAGTGTGGAAGCATCACAATTTTTATGTATGCCAATGTCACACTTTTCTTACCTGTGTGATGAGATTGTTACGAGGATAAAATAAGATTATGGTAATATTATGCATTTAATTAATGTTCTACAGAGCTCTCCCAGCATCATTTCATTTCACTGTTGACCAAGCCTGGGGGACGAAGCAGGTGCTGCTGCCAGCTTGTAAATGAGGAAACTAAGACTCAGGGAGTTTAGGTGACTTGCCTAAGGTCATACAGCTAATTAATGGTAGATTTGAGCCCAGAGTTTATCCCTTCTGATACCAGGGAAAGTAATAGACTTTTTTAAAGCTCACAAACCAAAGAAATAAAGTTAATTGTTGCCAGGTTATTGTAACTAAATTTGCATAAGATCTCATCAGAGTATTCTAAGACTGAAAGAATATCTTACCCAAAAGAAAGGGTTCCATCCAGAGTTCAGCGGGAACAAGGCCATGATTAAACCCACATGATGGATCAGGGAGAGGAAGCCTGGCAGTTGGAGGACAGGACAGGACCTAGTCCCAGAGTGTGTGCGTCTCTTCCTCCAAGGCTCCATCCTCTAGCACATCCCCTTCCCAGCAGACTGCGAGCTACTCAGTCTCTGTTCTTCAGCTGTGTTTTGTATATCTAAATACACACATCTTGAGAAGAGAAGCAGAAAGCAACAGAACAGGAAGTAGTGCACCAGGAAATAAAAAGCTTAGATATGAAGAGGTTGCATATGTAGGGTAGCAGGAAAATAAAGAAGGCCTCCAGGTGTTCCCCTCCTAGGCATGTACCCTAGAACAGGGATCGGCAAAATACAGCCCATGGGCCAAATGGGCCCACCAACTCTTTTTGTATCCAAAGTCGCGAAGTTTTGTTGGAATACAGCCACATATTATCTATGGCTGATTTTGTGCTACAATGGCACAGAGTTGAATAGTTGCAATAGAGACTGTATGGGCCACAAAGTGTGAAATATTTACTCTCTGACCCTTTACAGAAAAAGTTTGCGGATTCCTGCTCTAGAAAAACTCCTACGCCCAAGATCACAGGAAAGGACTTCCATTTCTCAAAATATGATGGACCAGTACCCTAAGAAACCCTCCTAGCAGGAAAAAACTAAAAATGTTAGATAAAATATTTAAAAAGATTTTTAATGCATAGGTGAATTAGTAAGAAGTGGAGGAAATCCTCAGAGGCTGAAAATGACAGGAAAGCATAAACTAGAGAGGTAATCAAGCATGAACCTGACAAGAGGCAGTGGGCATCTGCCAATCCCCGATGTATTAGAGCTGTTGGTTTCAATGGCAACTGTGCATTATAGACGGAATACAAAGCCCACTCAAAAAGGGAATAAGACCCCTGCGTAGAGCTGGGATCCCAAAAGGCAAAACCCCCAGTGAAATGTTAAACTATTACACGCACACATACAGAGACAGAGAGAGAGCCAGAGCCAGTAAAGACACTTGCTTCTGGGTGGAGAAGGAAAGGCTTCACTAAGAATTGCTAACACAAGCTGGCTCGCACATGAGTGTGGGGCTAGAATTCACACTACCTGGGTATCACCAACCCAAGCTAAAAATGTCATTTAAAGTGGTCCTGACTTAGTAATGCCTCCACATGCCTGACAGAGGCAAACAGAAATCCCCTCTGAAAGGAATGCATCTTAAAACCAAGCCTCAAAGAATTCCCCCAAAACACGGAAAGAAACAAATCTCCTTAAGCAAGAGTCGTCAGAGACAATAAACAACAGAATCAGAATGCGGGAGACTGCGGCTATTACCGTTATTGGATATAGAGTACAAAATAAGAATATTTATTATGTTTAAGGAAATAAAAGAAGATACGAAAGTTTGACCAAAGAACAGGAGACAAGAGGTAACAAATGACCAGTCAGATGTGAAAAATATTTGAGTAGGACTTCTAGACATGACAAGTGTACTCATTGAAACAAGAAACAAATATAAGATGTTCATTATTGTTTGTAAGGGAAAAATATTAGAAGCCATCTGTATGAGCTGGAGAATAGAAAAATAAATTGTTGTATATTCCGACAATGGAATGCTTTAATTGGTACAAATGAATAAACAAGAGCTATGCAAATTAACCTAGATGACCTGTACAAGCATAATTTTTAATTTAAAAAATTCAAGTTTCAGAAATATACAGTATGGTATATTTGTATAAAGTTAAAAAATAGAAAATATTGTATATTGTTAGAAATACTGCATAAGATATCCTAAAAAGCATGTTGTACATGGAATGATGAATGTTAGAGTCAGGAGAATGGGTACCTTTAGGGGGAGAGAGAGGAGATATGAGGGGGAGCGGAACACTGAGGACCCTGGCTTGCTGGCAATGCTTTCTTCTTACACTGGCTGATGGGAACATGGATACATGTCATATTTCTTTTAGATCTTTTCATATGTCTGAAATAGTTTATTATAACATTTTTTAATGGAACACAAAAGGGGAAGGAATGATTTTCTTTCCCTTTACATCTAGCTTATTTTCTGAGAGGTAATTACATTATTTATTTTTCTTGTTTGTTTCTTGTTACACAAAGAGACTTTCTCCTTTCTGACCTTTAAATCAACAGGCTGAAAATCAAGCCAGGGAGACTAAGAATAAACTGGATTTAGCGAAGCAACAGTCAGCCCTGGAGGATGGACTTTCCCCACTGTGGACCCAGTTACAAAGGAATCGGGACCAAGCCACCCGTGTGAACGCTCAGGCCGAGTCGGCCCGACACCAGGCTGGGGGTCTTGAGGAGGTCGTTAGTCCGACCACTGCCACCAAGAGCAGACAAACAGTGCTTCTTTGAAGGATAATTCTTCAAATCTGCAAAAATCTGGATAATCCCCAGATTTTTGTACCATTTATCAACATTTCCTTTAGTGTTGCTCAGTGGTGTATGTAGGGATCCCCATGGGCATGAAGGCTCTTCTGGAGAGGAGAGCCGTCTCCGGAAAAGACAGAAATCCTTTGGCCAAATCATGTTGGAGGGTCTCCTCCCCCATCTCCTCACCCTAGGATTCTTAGTGCTGTCCTGGTCAAGTTTTTCCTGAACTTCCAAACTTTCACAATTTATGTCACTAGTCTATATTGTATGTATTTGCCCTTTACTCTAATGAAGTCACATAACATGTAAAGAAAACAAGAAGTGAAAGTCACCTGCCAAAGAGATTAGGTCAAGTTACAAAAGTCAGAGTGAGTTAATTTCAAACAGTTGTGGAAAACGGCCCATTAATTTAGGGTGCGGAAAGAACCTATCAACTCATTTTCTTAGCGGGATATCTTTGGTTGGTCACATTAATATAGTAGCTTAAACAAAAGAAAAATGCTCAAATGTTTTTTACAATTGGTCCATTCTCTTGCTTTTTACTCCTAATGTGCTGGGTAAATTTCCTACTGACTTGGGAGTTGAGAACATTTTCTATGGAACAGAGGTTGAACAGGTGCTTCCTGCCCACCCTCTGCCCACTTCCATATTCCATTGCTGGGTCTGCCTTTATTCGTCTATTTAACATTCTAGGTTGTCAATCACACATGCTTACCCCAAGATTTCCATTCTAATTCTGAGGGAGATCATACTACCACTTCTACTTCCCTTCCCCCCTCCCTTCCTACCTCATTTCTCTCTTACCTTTGTGCCAACCAAATAACATAGCCTTGCTGCTTCTAAATCTTCACCACTCACTCCATCCTTCCTCTTGCACATGCAACTGTCTGACTCAGCTAAACCAAAGATTTGTCAAGGATAGGATTGGGTCAGCTCTGTCCTCTGTATCTCTCACCTTAACATAGTTCAGGACAATTAGTACCTCATAAACAGTTGCCTTAACATGGAATAATGATTGATATCTTATAACACAGGAGTTTTATTTTTAATTAACTAAAGCTGAGATTTTTTTCAACCTGAAAAAAAATGAACCATGCAAATAAAAGCCTTGTTGGAAATATCAGAGTGACTCAAGCATATGGACTGGATTATGGTCTCCTCTTATTCCTTTTAGGAACAGTATCAGGCAAATATTATGCATGTGTACATGCTTTATAAATACTTTCTGATGAGGGAAGTGTTGCTCTGTTACAGGAGTTTGTTGAGCTAAAAAATCAATATGCTATTCTTCAACATAAGACAAGCACTACAGGACTGACAAAGGAAACATTAGTAAAAGTGAAACAGCTAAAAGATGCAGCAGAAAAATTGGTTGGAGATACAGAGGACAAGATAAGAAGAATAACAGGTATCTATTCTTTTTTTTCCAGCTTTATTGAGGTATAATTGACACATAGAATTGTATAAAGTATGCAAAGTAATGATTCTATAGATGTATACATTGTGAAATGATTACCACGATTAGGTTAATTAACACATCCATCACTTCACATAGTTACCTTTTTTCTTTTTGTGGTGAATATGCTTAAGATCTACTCACATATACAATACAGTATTATTAACTATAGTCAGTACCATGCTGTACATTAGATCACCAAAACTCGTTTATCTTACAACTGAAAGTTTGTACCCTTTGACCAAGATGTCCCCATTTCCCCCACCCCCAGCCCCTGGAGATAGATAGATGATAGATAGATAGATAGATAGATAGATAGATAGATAGATAGATAGATAGATAGATAGATAAACAGTATCGGACAAACATCATGTATCTGTACATGCTTTACAAATATTTTCTGATAATGAGGGATAGAGAGATCACATTTTTTTATCCATTCATCTGTGACAGACACTCAGTTTGTTTCCATGTCTTGTCTATTGTGAATAATGCTGCAGTGAACATGGGAGTGCAGATATCTCTTCGAGACACGGATTTCGTTTCCTTCGGATATATACCCAGAAGTGGGATTGCTGGATCATATGGTAGTTCTATCTATTCTTTTACCCACTACACCAATTTGACAATAACAACATAATTCTCCACCTTCCTGGTAGAATTTATACCGATTTCAATTTATCATTGACACAGTTTAACCACATATGAGACCACTGAGGAGAAAGAAGTAGGAATTGGGTTTATGCTTTGGAGACTGCCACGTAACAAGTCTCTTGCCTGGTTTTACTTCTGAGGGCATTAATGAGCATCCACTCTGCATTAATCAGAGCAAACCGAGACTGCCTTTGGTCACCCTGAAATGCCCTTTTCCTAACCCAGTGGTTCTCAACCAGGGGTGATTTTATCCCCTCCTCTAGGGACACAAATGTCTGAAGACATTTCTGCTTGTCACAACTAGGGGGTACAACTAGCATCTAGTGGATGGAGGCCAGGGGTGTTGCTAAACATCCTATAATGCACAGGACACGCCCCCCAAAACAAACAGTTATTCCAGCCAAAGTATCAATAGCACTGCAGTTACAAAACCCTGTCCGAACCTTTGCTGCTTCTTCTGTCCTCTCATGCAAATAACTCTTTGGGCATCAGGATGATCTAGACTCCAGGGCACTAGGTCACCTAGCATAGATCTATAGGTAGCAATCTGGAAGGAATCATATTCTGGACAAACATTTTGACCAAAATGGAAATTTTGATGTACACAAAGTATAGTAAACATAGAATATGTACAGTCAGAAAGTTAATCAGAATCTTACCTTCTCAACAGATATTCATGATTTTTCTGGGCAATCCTCATGTCCTTAACTATCCCCAAATCATCAAGAAATATCAGACGATGAGCGGTCTAGTTTTACTTTTGGTTGTATTTATTGTCTCCCAAAACTTTAAAATTAGTCATATTCATTGGGAGTATCAGTAACTCTTAAAATATTAAAATAACCAAAACTCCTCACTTAGAAATGCTGCTTTGCTATAAAAATGAATCTTGCAACCACTTATATCATCACTGTGACATGAAAATGCAACATTAGTGTGGGCCAAAGTCAGGAAAAATACATACCAAACTGTTAACATTAGTTACCTCTGGGGAGAGGGAGAGTGAAGAGGAAAACACTTTTTACATTTATAAATTGTTTTAAGAGTAGTGAGCTCGTGGGTAATATTTCCTTCATTTTCAGTATTTTCCTAATAATTTTAAAAGAGAAATACTAGAAAAGATTTTAAAAGACAGACAGAATTTTTTTTACCTTACACTCCACGGGCACTATCATGAAAATAAGTTTCTGTTATTTCCAGACCTCAGTCCTTACTGTAGGAGCAAAAACATGGGGAGAATATTTTCTTCCTTATATTTTATGTCAGGGTCCAAATTCTTTCTGCTTATCCCCATAGACTAAAACTTCCACAGTTCTTGAAATTAGCTTGGACGAGAAAGTCCTCAGAGAAGTCTAAAATAATGCTGTTTTCATGACTCAACAAGATAGGAAAATAAGACAGTAGTTTGGTCGTCTTCCCAAGTCTGCCACTCAAGAAGGGGCTGAACCACAAGGGCTGTGCTCTATTCCATCTGTTAGGAAGAGATGCCCTTGGGATCCCAGAAAGGAGCCCTTACTTACTTTAGCTGGGTCAAAATGGAGAGAGTGGAGAATGAGCCCCAGTCTGCAGCCAGGGTCCCTCCCTAGAACTTTGTGTCAGTCAAGGTCCCAGTAGGAAACAGAAAGCATACTTAGATGTAATTCTGGATCCTGTATTTGTAAGTGGAGTTGTCTCCGTTATCTATTCAAGCAGCTACATTTGGGTGATGAGTCAGCTGGCAGGTCTGCCAGGGGCCAGGCTTGGCTAAGTTGCTGGACTTTACAGGGTCTTTCATCACAGTCGTTTCAGGGTTCCATGAGAATGAGCACAGAAGCTGCAAGGCTCTGGAGGTCCAGCAACTTGATTTCTTATACTTTCTGTTGGTCAAAACAACTTGCAAACTCGGACCTGGTTTGGAGGAGAGGGTCAATAGATGCGACTTCTTGATGAGAGGAACTACGAAAAATGCACAGAAATTAATGAAATCAACTAAGAGTGTGGAGGTACTGGGTAATTAGCAGCAGTGAGAAGCCATTAGCATCCTAGGCCTGAAGGAGCAGGGGAAGCAGGAGTGTGAAAGCTGCGAAGTAGCTCTGTGAACACTGGAGCAGAAGGGAAGAGGCCACCTTGCAGGAGCTGGAGTTGAGAGATGTAAGAACTGCCAGAACCCTGCTGCTCAACAGGGACGGGATCTGCTCGCTCTTCCCACCCTCTGATCACTTCTCAGAACTGTCCAGTGGCCAAGTGTGAATGAAAGCCAGAGGTCAGGGAAGCCAGGTGATGTCATCCACAAAGGCTAGCTTTCCAGGACACAGAGCAAGAAAGAGAATGGGTCTGCTGGGGCAGTTGAAAAGTAACCAGCACAATCCTGTTAACTTACGTGGTAAAAACACAGGGGTCTTTTTTCTTTTAGTACAAATACACTTCCAATACTGAATCTCCTTTTCAATCCCAAATGGGCTAAAATTGAAAGTTTCTAGTGACAGAATTCTCACCCCCTTCCATAGCAGCTTTTTAGTCTTTGAACGGCTGTGACTTCCAGAAAGTTCTTTATATTCAGACATAATCTTCCTTCATGGAGCTTTCACCTGCTGGTTTCGTTCTATTTCCTGAGGATGACAAAAAACACATTTACTCTGCTTTCTGGCCCTCAAATACTTGAAAATAGCTATAGCACATGTCCTGAATCTTTTTTCTCTGTATGAAACATCACCAGTGAATTCAACTTTTGTTCACAGAACAGTTTTAAATTCCTCAGCAATCTGGTTCCTTCTTCTAAACACATGCTACGTGCTAGTTTGACAATTACCTCAAACCAACTGAGTATCCAGTTGGGACTGAAGTGGAACATTTACCTTCTTTCTTTTAAAAGTTCCACTTCTACCGAAGGTCAGTTTCTTTTCTAAAGGCCACCTCACACTGTTAACTGTAGCTGTCTATACCTCTTCCATCCACTAACCTGTGGGCTCCTTGTTAGGGTTTAATATAATTCTCAGGTATTTGTTGAATGAAGATTGGATAAATGGATGGATGGATGGATGGATGGATGGGTGGATGGATGGATAAGAGTGAAAGGCATCACTTTGCTTTTACTGTTCAAGGACTTCAATATCAGCAAAGGAGAATGAAGGAATGAAAATGTCAGTCCTTTCTAGCACTTCACCAAATCCAACTAAGGCTTGTCATCTGTCTTTTCATTTTTAATCATTCTGACTAGCTTTAGAGTCACATTGATAAATGAATTTATATATAAAATATATTTTAGACAAAAATATCAGTTTGTCTACTCTGATTTATGTGAAAACCTTGAGAAGTCTGGTGAAAATAAATGTTTTATCCATTGAATCAAAACACAAAACTAAATATATCTTTAAGAGACACATAAATCCCTGTGTTTAGTATAAAGTGGATATCCAGGAGGAATCTATCAAATGGAAATATATCATTTACTTCAATTTCGTCTTTCAGATTTAGAAAAGAAGATCCAAGATTTGAATCTAAGTAGACAAGAAAAAGCTGATCAACTAAAACAGCTGGAAGATCAAGTCATTGCCATTAAAAATGAAATTGTTGAGCAAGAAAATAAATATGCTACCTGCTATAGTTAGGCAGAGTTCAAGTGAAAAAATCACCTGTGCCTTCTTTTCTGACTTCTGATGAGCAAACCTGAGGAGCTGTGCAGAACTTGGGAAATACGAACGGTCAGCCTCTTCCGCCTCCTTCTTTGAGGTCTCTCCTTGCTGCAGATGTGCCCGGTGTGGCTGGGGAGTGGAACCAGGCCAAGGAAATGCCACTTCATATGGAATAGAAGGGGGAGTAAAGAGATTGTCTCTAGTTTCAGAAAGCTTTCCTCTTGCCTTCTTTTCCTTTCATAACTTGAAAATAATTAGTTACATATGACAAGTACGAATCTAAGTATTCTATTTACTAATACTCATTTCAGTCAAATGAAACTAAATGTTAAATAAATTGCCACCAGCTGAGGTTGGGGAAATGGGGAGTTACTAATCAACGGGCATAAAGTTTCAGTTAAGCAAGATGAATAAGTTCTAGAGACCTGTCCAACATTGTCCCCACAGCCAACAATGCTGTACTGTGTACTGAAAAATGTGTTAAGAGGGTACATCTCATATTAAATGTTCTTGGCACTGTAAAATAAAAAACTAAGTAAATAAATTTAAACAAATTAAAATCAGTCAATATCTCTAATACTAGAATGAAATAAGTATGGATGGAATGTACTACATTGTCTTATATTTTATTTTTATTTGGATTTACTTTATCTGTAAAACTATTCTATTCAGATGAAATGCACACAGTTCAAAATGTAACTTGTTCTTACACCCACTTCCCTGCATATTCATTCTCTTAACCAAAGGATTCTGTTTTCCTCAAATGGCACTGGAACAATATTCAAAAAGATAAACACTGAACTGCTTTTCATAATTTGTCTGCAAGCATTTTTGCTGAAAAATCTGCTACTTATTTTTTAAAGACTAGCAATTTTGCTGTTATTGTTTAGTATGAAAGTTGTCTTATTTCAAAATGGTCTATGATTTCACACTAATGTTGCATGTATGATATGTAATAGAGCACATTGTTTCTGTTTGTGAAAGCTATTCATCAGAGGGATTTTAAGGGAATTTGGCCCCACATTTTTGAATAAGAAATAATACACATCAACACTGATATATGAAAGAGGAAAAGCAGCTGGAGCCATTTCTCTTAAGGACTGACTCATAAAAAATGGATTTAGGGGCCAGCCTGGTGGTGTAGTGGTTGTTTGTGTGCTCTGCTTTGGTGGCCCAGGGTTTGCAGGTTCGAATCCAGGGTGCGGACCAACACACCACTCATCAAGCCATGCCATGGCAGCGTCCCACATACAAAATGGAGGAAGATGGGCACAGATGTTCACTCAGGACAAATCTTCCTCACCAAAAAAAAAGGATTTAAAAATTCAACAAAGAGGTTTAGGATTACACATAAATATGAAGTTTCTTAAAATGTAGGTTATTAAGGAAAATTGCAATTTCCCTGGAGATCCTGAAGAATGGAATGAAACTTTTCTATGGGAAGGACCACCCAGAAGTCTCTCTTGAAATGTGATTGTAATACTCCACATATCCAGCACTTAAGACTTGGAAACCTCCACCAATGAATGGCACACAGAATGAACTAGAGAGTCGAAAAATGATGTTGTCACAAAAGTCTAAGTTGTTTACTCCAACGTAGAGGGTGGAACACACTCCAGCTCTCCCACCAGGACACTGACTTTCAACTCTCTACAAATGGTAGACTTAATTTTACAAGCATGGTTATCATTTGCAATAGCAACATTCAGTTGTTCCACCTTTTCGGTGCTCAGAGACTATATAAGTAACAGGCCAGAGAGCGAGGAAAGGGTTAAAGAGGAAAGAGTTTCTATCCTCTGACTAGGAGTCTGTCGAGTTCTGGAGAGACAGAAAATTCCCCAGCCATGAGGAAAGCACAGTATTCTGGGGAATCAAGTGCAAGGGCAAGATAAACCCATCCTCTCTGTGGGCCTCCAGGGGTTGCAGTTGGAAGAAGTTAGCAAGTATGTGATGTACTTTGGAAAGATTGCAATTAAAACTGGTTATGCTTTCTAAACTTTGTTGTCGAAAATAATAAGCTTTGGTTATCTTTAAAAAAATGACGTGAAAAATCTCATTCCTCAGCAATGTTGGATAAATCATCCTAACTTCTATTACTTGCGCCATTAGTTGTTCAAGATGTAAAGGCAAAGACTCAGTGAAACAGTATCTCTTATACATTACAAAGTAATTTAACGATGTGTAGCAAGAGCTATCTTACGACCAGTTGAAACTGTATATTAAGAAAATCTTAAATTCAGGGGGAAAAGCTTTGTGGATAATTCATTGCAGCACTACTTATGTTAAAATTGCAAAGAATGCAAATAACTAACAATAAAAAGCCAATTAAATATTAGGATCTTATTATGGGGCTGGCCCAGTGGTGTAGTGGTTAAGTTCACGCCTTCCACTTCGGCGGCCCAGAGTTCGCAGGTTCGAATCCCAGGTGCGGATCGACACATGACTCATCAAGCCATGCTGTGGCAGTGTCCCACGTACAAAATGGAGGAAGATGGGCACAGGTGTTAGCTCAGGGTCAATCTTTGTCACCAAAAGAAAAAAAATTAGGATCTTACCATTCTGAGTTCTTGGTTGCAAACACTGAAAACCAATGATAGTGTATTAAGCAGGAAAGGAATTTACTGAAAGAATATTTGATAGCACATAAAATTAAAGAATTAGGTGGAGAAAATGTAATAACCAAGGACAATTATGCATCTGGGAATATATCCAAGATCACACTTCAGTAAACTCAGGTTAGGGTGCTGACCCTGCTGGACACTGTCCATTATCCCGTTAACTTCTGACTGTCCCTGCCTCTTATGTCACTCTCTCGTGACTCGACATCCCCAGTAGAAATATCCAATTGGCCAAGCCTCTTCATGTGTCCTGGCTGCCAGGGAGTGAGAAGAGAGAATGTCTGCCCCCTCTGGTTTTGGTAGTGGGAGGGGAGTTTTGCCTCCATTTATCTTTTGAATCATCCAAGGTAGGAAGGATTTTGATGCCAAGAATCAAAAAATTACACATTTCCACTATAGTCCATCTTTTTGACTTCCTAATACCAAAATACATTTTTATCCCATTTTTTCTTATTAAAACAAATGTTTCCACCAAGATAAAGGAGCATTCACTCAGCCATCTGAAAGTACATCTGCCCTGTCTTCAAGGGAACCAGCCCAAAGTCCCATCACTTCCTGAGAGCATCCAGCTCTGAGGCTCTGGTCTCCACCTGCACTGTGTTCCTTTCCCACATCTGTTACAGTTCTGACCTGATGTACTGCAACTTATAATCAAAATGATAAAGCCCTCCACCAACATACACCAAGTACAGAATAGTGGAGGAAAGCAGGGAGATAAAAAGGAAATTAAATATATTTTATATTTTATAATAAAAAATATAAGTACATACAAAACATTGCATATTGAGAAACAGATTGAGGTTGCAGGCTTCATTTCTGTAACTACTCAAGAGGCTACAGTTGGGATTTATGATCTTCTTTCTTTCCTCCTTATCCCTTGTTCCCTCTCTCTTCAGCAAGCATCTCTTTCGCAGGTGGAATGATCCAAACCTTTTTTCCTGAGGGTTCTGAGCCTTTGGAGGTCCTGCATGTGCAGGGGTAGAGTGCCCCACATTACATCTTTCCCTGCAGCATGGTGGGACTGGATTGTCCAGATTCCAGTCTTACCCCACCCTGCTGCCACTGTATACCATCAGCTCTATTGCCCTTTGAGGATCAAGATCAATTACCTCAGTCAAAATTATAATCCCTCCCTCCCCCACGTTTTTGGCCTGTTTATCCTTTAGCAGAGGAGCCTGAAATACCTGGGTATTGGTATGTATTCCAATTCAGTGGAACAATTCATATCATCTAGTAAAAACATACTTCCTTAGAGACCAGAGCCCAAAGTCATAGGTACAGGAAGCAAAGTTTTGCCTGTGAATCATTTGGATATAATTGTGAGCAGGGCCACGTGTATTTCCACTCTTGGTTTTAGATCCATGTATTCTGCCCATGGGATGCTCTGTCAGCTTTCACAGTAGAAGGCATGGCTCTGCTTCCCATCTAAGAAAGATAATTTGATGTGAGTAGCCTAAATAAATAAATAAAAACAAATAAATTAAAGTATGTAAAGCACCTATACATGATAGTCAACTGATAGTATGATTAGAAGATACATTTTAATTCTTCATATAAAAACTTATATGCATCCACATGCATACATTTCTTTTGCCTCTGTTATAATTATTCTAATAGTCTCCTAAATTTGAATTGAGTGAATACTACATCTACCTAGCACTTGGAGATCTGTTGAGGTGTGTGAGGGACCAACACAGAGAAGTCTGGACTGAATTCTGAGCGTCTCAGAGCAGGGGTTGAATGAAGGGCAGGAGTTGGAGAGCTAAGGTTTGGAATGAGAGTATGTACCAGGCCAGTGGAGACCGAGACTGGCAAGATTCAATAACGGGAGTAGGCAGATAGGATCTAAGATACTGAATGTGGAAGAGCGAGCAAGACAATGGACGGTGAGCTGAGTAGGTCACACACGATGTGTGTCGGCCAGCAAGTGTGAGGAAACTCTGTTACCAGAGGCCAGTTAGAAACATTTGCAACCCAGCTAGTCACATCAGAAAATCATTATGAAGATCAGGAAACAAGTGGCTATAAGGGTAGCTAGTATGGTCCATTAAGGAAACAATTCTGTATCTTCTCCTAAATTAGAACCCAGTCCCATGTGAAGGGCAGCTGAAGG
This sequence comes from Tapirus indicus, assembly GCA_031878705.1. NCBI lineage: Eukaryota > Metazoa > Chordata > Mammalia > Perissodactyla > Tapiridae > Tapirus > Tapirus indicus. The sequence goes on from CM062917.1 coordinate 80,052,766, forward strand.
CCAGTAGGTGAGTACAACTAGCCAAAAGCACCAAGGGGACAAAATGAAGTGAAGGGAAACCGAAAGTGGACCCTGGCAAGAACAGATGAGATGCGGCGCAGGCTACAAATCGCTGTCCAGTATCCATTGCCCCACTTTTTTCTCTCGATCATAGAACTCCTCCATATTTTAACCAGGCACATGGCTGCCTACTAGAGACACTGTATTTCTCAACCTTCCTTGCAGTTCAGTGTGACCATGTGACTAAATTCTGGTCAACGGAATCTTAGTGAGCATGTTGTGTGCAACTTTAAGGGCACAACCTTAAAAGGAGGCTGTTCGCCCTCTGTGGTAGGCAGAATAATGGCGCCCAAAAGATGTCCACATCCTGATCTCTGTAACCTGTGAATATGTTATATGGCAAAGGGAAATTAAGGTTACAGATGGAAGTAAGTTACTAATCAGCTGACCTGGAGCTGGGGCAATTAGCTTGGATTACCCAGGTGGGCCCAATGTAATCGTAATGGTCCTTAAAAGTGGAAGAAGGAGGCAGAAGACAGAGTCAGAGAGATATCAGCATGAGAAGGACTTGGTCTGCTGTTGCTGGCTTTGAAGATGGAGGAAGAGGAGCACGAAGCAAAGAATGTAAGTGATCCTAGAAGTGGGAAAAACAAGGAAAGGGATTCTCCACTGCTTCCAGAAAAGAGCATAACTGTGCAACACCTTCATTTTGGCCCAGTGAGACCTGTGTTGGACTTCCGACCAACAGAACTGTAAGATAAAGTTGTGTTGTTTTAAGCCAGTACTTTTGTGGTAATTGGTTACAGCAGTAATAAGAAACTAACACACCCTCCATTTATTTTTCCCCCTTCAATTAGGATGGAATATTGTGAGCCAACTATGACCATGTAGATGTGGTTAATACTGGTGAAACAAGATAGAAAAACCTAGATCCTTTGTTGACTGTACCAATCAGGGCCCAGGAGATGAGGGTATGAGCTTGGACAGTTTAATAAGGGACCTATTTTCAAAGATGTGGACGTGGCGGGGGAATGCCAGAAAGGATAGTGCAGTATCCCAGAGCCAGCACCAGACAGTCTTTACCACCCTTGGCCAGGGGTGAGGAGAGAGGGTGACAACTGCAAATTGAAGACAGACTGTGTAGGAGGACCACTTAACAGGCGCTCTGATCTTTCGTCAAGGGATGCAGCCAGCAGTGACAACCGTGCAGAGGATCTTGGGGCATCAGCACCGTGATGTCACTCTCCTCCTGTTCAGTCTCTTGTTAGTGCTTCCCATTAGCTAAACTGAGGGACCAGGTTGATGTTCCCATGTAGATCAGCCTCCTGGGGCATAGAGGAGGAGCAAGTGGATCAGGGGAGGCACAACGACCTTGTGGATTAAAGCTATCTGTGCCTGACTACCCTGGACTCCCCGCCAGCTTGAACTTGTACACGATAGAAAAGCAAACCTCTCCCACTTACGTCACTATGATTTTGGTCTCTGTTAAAGCAGCTGAACCAACATCCTCATTAGTATCTCTGGAGCGCTAAAGGGACTCCAAACCCTCTCCAGACTGCTACAGCAGTCCCCCGTCTGCCCCACAAAAATGGGGACAGTGGACCAAGGGTCAGGTGATAAGCGCAAAGCCCGGCTTGTCCCCTACATGACCTTAGGCAATTCACAACCTCTGAATCTCATGTCCTCATTTCCTTCAGCTGTAAAATGCTGATAAATACACCAAGTCTACCTCCCGGGGTTACTGAGCCAATTCATGAGAAAGGGCTTCGAGAAGAGGGAGGTACTGCTGAAATCCTTCAAGACATGCTTGATATCACATCGTGTGTTATGTCTGCATTTCCGCTCTGCACCACCGCTCCCGTGGTGCTGGCCTCCTCGAATCCCGATTGCTCTAGCCTAGCTCCAAGACATTTCTCTGAAGTTCACTTACGTTGCCAGTTGGCTGTTATCCCTCATCTGTCTAACCAGCTAGTAAGCTCTATGAGGACATAGAACATGTATGTGTTCACCCACTTTTATGTCATTTATAGAACTTAGCACAGAGAAGAACACTCTAAATATTTGTTCACTTACATATTAGTTCCATAAATTGACTCCAAATTGTTGCAAGTCAGGCAGTCCTCGGGCCATCGCTGAATTAAAATTTTTCAACTGTAATATGAAACCAGCTCACCATATGGTTCAGCCCCTCTAACAATGTAATTGGGAACAGTTCAAATCTTTACCTCAATATTTAAAGGAAAAAATGTCAAGTGGGAATAGAATACATTCATAAGACAAAAGAAATCCTTTCTCCATCTCTCCCACTCTCACTAACACCCTCTATAGCAGCTATTGAAAATCCTCTCCTCTCTCTGGAAACTCCTCCCCCGCTAAAAACTCCTCCAAACCAAGCTCACATAACTCTTCATTCTCTCGTGCTCCCTCCTCTTTCCTCTCAGATCTAGTTTCTTCCCTCTGCTCTTAGTCACTCTCGCTTTTCTTCTGCCATGTATGTTTGTTTACAAGACTGTTTATTTTCCTGGCCACACGGCCATAAATCAGGGTGAGCCACTCCTGAGTGAAGGTCATGGCCTCGCAGACAGGCAACAGCTACACTTTCCAGGCAGAGCTCACTGAGCCAAAATGGGGGCAACTTTCCATTGCATTCAATTAGGCTTTGTCTAGAAAAAGCGATTGCATTAAGTAGTTAAGCATAAAACATTAAAGGACACATTTGAAAACATTTTTATATATAAATACAAAGATTTATGTATTCATATATACTTAAGATTTATGCAAAGTCTATATAAATGCAACTATAATTTGTCGGTTTCTCTGTAATACTTAGCTATTGAACAAACTATTTTAATCAAACCCTGCTGTGTGCAAACCACAGGGCATACATTCTTCCTCTCTTGCTCCACCCCACCCCACCCCACCAGAAGCTTGACTAGAACTTTTTTTCATTCACTTATGCGTCTAACTAAAAGTTCTTTCCCAGTCCTGATTCTGGTGCCTCAGAAGAGTGAAGAAGTTTGGTGACCCAAGTTCTCACGGGCTTTTTCCATTATGAGCGTTGAGGCTTTTAGCACCAGAGCCGCCTGCTCACGATTCACCAGAAGACAGTCCCTCATTTCTTTCATGTGTCCTGCCCTCAGCCCTCTGTTACTTCTCTCCTCTTGAGAGAGCAAAAGAAGGAACATTTTTTTCCCTCCCTCCAACATAAAGCAGCCGAAGCAGAACTTCTCTTAACTCCTGCTCATCCGTCAGCACCTAGCCTTTGAACCTACATATAATCTTTAGCTTTCCTCATTAAATGCTATGAGTGGCCATTCTAGAAGGCTTCTACTACCCCGCCAACCTGCCTCTGATTCAAGCTGCCAACCGAACAAACTTTGTCACACAAAGCAAGCTTATCACAATCTATATTAAACATATTAATCAGAATGCACAGGGTTTTTGAACAGACATAAAGAGTTTTCTTCACGTTCATATAAATTATGATTTTTAACAGTCAAATGTTTGACTCATAGCGATATCCAATGTAGTTCCACACACAACTGTAGTGCTCTTTGATGATGAACACCCAAAGGCTGGGGAACAGTGGCTGGCTGCATTTTCTCTTATATTCACTAGGGGGTAATAGATTAAGTATCCTGCATTTCAGAGTTCTCTCTAGTAATCCCAACACGGCACCAAGAATTAAAATTTAATCTTTAGTACTGGTACTTCCTCGCGGTGAAGACTTTGAAACATTTAGCCCACAAAACATACACGGTGAAAATCATTTAAATCTACCAGTTGGAGACATTACCTCTGATGGGGAAAGATATAAAACGACTGTGTCGGGAAAGTACTAGATACAGCTGGGCAACCCTTAGAGACACTAGCTGCAGGCGTGTCAGGAGCTCTCACGCGATATGCTCCCTGGTACTGCCTCTCTTTCAGATAAGAGGTTTAAGAAACCCGAAATGCAAGAGATTTAAAGAATACCCTAGTCTCATCCCCTCCTTTTCTGAAAAGGACTAAGATTAATTCAGCCAGGGTCACACAGCTGGTTGGCAGAAATGCCAAGAAATATATCCTGTGACAACACTCGTTGCACCTCTCTTCAAGACAACTTGCTCTTTTAACTAGTCTTAGGCTCTATTAAATGGACCATCAAATACGGCAGGACATTTTCTTTACATAAATGGCCCGTCTTAGGAGTTAAATATTTTTAACATGTTAATAAATATTTCACAGAAAGTAATGCTGCTTAAAAGAAAACAAAGTTCAAAGCAGCTAATCAAATAGAAATACTTGATCCTTAATGTTAGTGAACAAAAGTGTATAATTTGGGGGCACTAGTACGTCTTTTGAGACTAGCCAACTAAGTGAGCATTTAGGTGTAGTTATTAAACACGTTGAAGAGAATTATTTTCAGTCCTCAAAACTTTCCATGTAGCTTGTAAAAATAGGACTAACAATGTAATTTATAAATAAGGTAGGCCAAATTTTAGATACTAAGCTTTATCTCAAATTTATTACAATATATATTCAACAAAATTCATTTGATTATGTAGGAAAACAAAATAAACCTAACTACTAAGGGAACTACTTCGTTTGGAGCATTAGTTCTATGTGACATGAGATATAGCCAATTTCTAGGACTCTGTAATAACCAAACAGCTATCCAGATTATTACCTCTGTTAAAATGAATATCTAAATTAATCCAAGTTTTTTTGTTGGTTTTCTGTTAATTGGGTCTATTAAAGGTATCACCATACAGTGAACTTCCTAGAAAGGAGTAGAAACAGGAATTAAATGGAGCCTGAAAAATCTTTCAACCAAATGAGTGTTTGAGGATTCCAGAGATTCATACCATGGGAAGAAGCTCAAAGCTTGGAAAAGCTGTATAAACATCCCATATCTAAAGATAAACACTTGGGGATCTTTATGGCATTCAGGTTTAGCTTTGTGTTGGCCATACTGCCTTATGACTCATCTAGAAAAGGCAAAATATGAATGGAAAAGATTAAATATTCAGGATTAAAAGAACAATTGCTTTCATTTGGAAAGAGGCAGTCTAATATTTCTTACAATGTAAAAATGTCAATCTATTTAGATATGATTGATCATGTTTTTTTAAGTTATGATTTTTCCTTTTTAAAATCCCGATTGTTCTTCAACTCTTCAGACCACCATCATACATTCTGTACAGCAGATGTATATAAATGTATATACTAAATTTTCTCCTTAAACTCAATTTTATTTCAACCCATTTCGGGGGGGCAACTCTAATATACAGACAATTTGAAAGACTTAAACATTTACATAAACACATTTCTCTGTAAGAAAAAAACATCAACTTTCAACTGTGAACACAGTTTACCGTATTTTGATGAGAACATAGGAGCAAAGGAAGCAGTTAACAAAAATTAATCACAGCTTCTATAACATTGCGTTCAAACCAAAATAGACCATAACACTTCTACTCAACTCAAAGTCAAGTTTCTATCAAGTGCCTGCATATTTTAAGGGATAGTAGCAAGCTTGATTTGTTTTTCCCCAGTTTTGGCTGCCCAGAAGACAGACTTTTTTCTTAGGGTTGTGAATATTGCCCAATATCTCCACTTAGGTTGCAGAAAATATTAAAGTGAACTTCACTTCTAAATATAGAAGGTCACTTTTGAGAATGCAACCATAGGAAACTATCTTAATTTTGAAATAATTTTTAGAACAAGGGCTATACATGTCATTATGGAAAAAAGAAATCATAAAATAGAGGGAAAAAGCTATCATTTAATATTTTGGGCTGTATAAACAGACAATTCCTGGGCAGCCCCCCTTTTTAATCCCTCAAGAAATGTAATATACACATAATGTACATGTTTTTCATAATTGATGCCTACTATTCCCCCAGTTATATCATAGAAATAGGCCCCATCTTTTTAAGTAACTATTTAGTATTCCATTACAGGGGTCTAGTATAATAACTAAATCCCCTACTGATGATTTAGGTTATAAATAATCCTGTTATAAACAATAGTGTAAACATCTTTATATGCATAATTTGGCATGTTTTCCCAGAGTCAAAGTTATGTGTACTTTTAAAATATATTTTGGATTGCCCTCCAGAAAGGCACAATTTTACCTTCCCAGTCATCACTTATGCTAGTGCCATCATGAATTGCACTACAGACGAGGTGATAAGACCTGGGGAGTTGACTTACCATTATATCATCACCACCTTGCAGCGTCTCACAGGTTTGTGAAAGTGCGGTCACCTCTTGGTAATCCTCATGTAGATTACACTCCTCGTTACAGTACAGAGTGGTCCCTGAGCAAGTTTATGGTAATGCTGTATGTATTCATTAATACTTCGTGTATCTAAATCACAGCAAACTGCTCACATTTTAATTTTTCCCACGGAATAAAAGGAAACATGCTATATGCCTTTTTTAAAAGTACTAATATGTATTGGGTATGACTCATTCTGGCTGAAGAATTACCTGTGAATGATTTCTCCCCAGAAAGCACAATGGGCATAGTTCCAGGCATCGATTGAATGAATGCATTCGACAATTACCTGATGAGCTCTGTGCTCAGTGCTGGGGAAATTAGGATGCTCTCAAGGCACTTGCAATTTAGCACACACACAAAAATATATTCATACGCTAACCATCTATTTGGTGAATACTTACTGCATAACTACAATGTGCTCTGCACCATGCTGGTGTTGGGGATACAGCAGTGAGTGCAAGAGGCGGGGTGCCTGGCTTCATGCGTCTCACATCTGTTCTAGAATAATCTAGAAGACCTTCCATAGGTGTATGTCCAAATATTGTACCTGGGCAGTAGAATTAAGAAGGGTACACTAGTGGGGCCAGCCCGTTGGCAGAGTGGTTAAGTTCACCAGGTCCGCTTTGGCTGCCCAGGGTTTGCAGGTTCGGATCCCGGGCGCAGACAGACGTACCACTTGTCAAGCTGTGCTGAGATGGTGTCCCATATAAAGTAGAGGAAGATGGGGACGGATGTTAGCCCAGGGCCAGTCTTCCTCAGCAAAAAGAGGAGGATTGGCAACGGACATTAGCTCAGGGCTAATCTTCCTCACACACACAAAACAGGTTACACTCATGAAGTATCATCAGAGGTGGACTTTGAACATAAATAAAAGCTGGCTTGGCAGAGAAGAGAAGGAAGGCATTCCGGGCAGAAGGAACTGGAAGCCAAAAATCAGGGTTTGAGCTCTGACAATGGTGAGGATATAGAGCTAGAGCTTGGTGGGGTGGAGGCTGATAGACTGAGAATGAAGAGATGAGAGAGATTATACAGGGGCCAGATTTCAAAGAGCCTGAACTTTGTACTTGTTTCACAGGTAAGGAAACTGAGGCACACAGAAATGTGACTGACATGGTCCCAGTGTAAGAGCCTTGTCGTGTCATTCAGCAAATCCATTAGTGACCAGAAATAATGAACTTTAATTCCATAGGTCTTTAAATCTGTATTTCAAGGCAAGAACTCAGACTTAGTCAACATTTATAGCACACTTTATTCAAAGCATAACAAACATTTATACTTCAAAAAAGACTTTTGTTAGAATTTTTTTAAATTACACCAGTTGTAGACAAATACATTCTCTTTATTAAAAGAAAGTTAAAACATTACAGATAAGGCAAGAGTCGCCTTTAACCCCATTCCAAACATAATCCCTGTACCTTCCCTCAAATTACCCACCACTATCTGTTTGCTATGCCTCCTTCTACAATTTTATCATTGTCTATTCATGGGTGTCTGTGTGTGGATGTATACATATATACATATATCTATATCTATATAGATATATACAGAATACAGAATATATAGAGATATATCTATATAGAATATATACATATTCTATATCTTTATAGAAATAGATAATTGTAATATTCTTCCTTCATCTTAGACTTTAACCCTTGTTGATCTTTACCAATAGTGTATACATTTAAGATAACCCGGGCTTCTCTAAATGTAGACTATATACCGTTGGTACACAGCAGAGGTGGTACACAGTAAATGCTTAAGAAATGTTAAAGAATAAGGTGTATGTTGCTGTGAAGGCTTAAGGTACTAATTGAAGGAGTTGCCAAAGGTCAGCCAAATAGTGATTATCATCACCACTTGGATTAGAAAGTCTTCTGAGCAGATGACTGAATTGTCAGCTCCATATTCCACAACTTCCATAGAAGCCATTTAGTCTTAGAGGTTAATAAGAGCATTTCATTAGCCATCTTGAAAAGAGCAAACACAATTTCTTTGTCTGGCAAACAGCCCAATAGGTGAAACGGCACCTAATCCTGGAGTGAGACCTAGTGCTGACTTGTTTCCAGGTTAGCGACCAGATGCTAAATCCATAAACGCCGCCACTCAGCTCTGGGTGGGCTGGCCTTCGCCAATCTGATTAGCAGCCCCAGCAGCAGCCAGCGCAGCAGCCATGATGAAATAAATGCTCTTTCCAGAAGAGCAAGCGTATTCTTTTAGAGGAATTGCAGTTGTAGAGTTAATTCCTCTAGAAGGCCAAGGGCATCATGGTTGGAGGAGATGAGGCAAGACAGCTGCTCTTTGAGAGAGGGGACGGCTTTTACTAGTATTTCTATTGCTTCTGAAATGTGCTAATATCAAAGATCTCACCTTCCCAGGGTCAAAATACTGGATTGAGAATTAGGATCCACTCCCAGTGCAAGCCATGAATTGTAGTGGAGCATTTAACTTGCTAATTAAATCCAGTTTCCTGGATCACCCTAGGTAATAATTAACAACCCAGAACTATGAGATAGGTTTGTAGCAAGAGAGTAGATTAGACTATCACTTCAAGCCTCTGGTACAAAGATATTGCCTGAACATTACTAGTTTCAAAATATAAGTTAAATAAGCACTTTTTCATTCACTCAGCATTTCCTAAGGTCCTACTACGTGCCAGGCACGAGACTAGGAACTCATGGGGAGATGTGACAAGGACGTCAGGGACTCACTGGGAGCTGAACTTGACCTTTCAAATGGAGAAAGACAGAATCTGGATCAAAAAGCAGACTAAAGGAAAATTTTAAAAATTATTGGAATAAAGGAAGTCCTTTTTTCTTTTCTGGCTATTACTGAATTTCAGCATCCTCATAAAGCTGGGGGAAGTAACACCATCAGCTGAAACGAAATTTTCAAAATAATCTTTAAAATAAAATTTTAGGTGGATTGCTATAAGAGATAAACTGAGTTTAATTAAGAAAAATTTTTCTAAAACTTAACTACCAACCACTGAGTGTTAGCTGCCTACTGAATTTGATGTTGGTGATTTGCAGTAAACATGATGAATCACTCATGAATGAAGGTAAAGATATAACACGCCAAAAAATGAAACTTGGGTTCATAAGTAGTATTCAGGTCGTAAGGTGTTTGACTCCATTGAAGTTAATCCTGCTATGAATCTGATAAAAACTTTTTTTTAAAGAGCTTTCCTAAGGCTCTCCAGCCTTACCTCAGACATCAATCTCTCTCCTACTCATATTTAAAAGGCCAGGTTAGCAACCAGATGCTAAATCCATAAACAAAGAATAAATAGTGAACCTGCCCCATTTAGAGTGTTTCTATGGCATTCCTGTTAAATATAGATTAGAACTTAAAAAGGTTTGGAATTCAAGGGCATAGGTGGGTAGAGAGAAAGTGCCCCCATATCTACCTGTGGATCCAAAGCGTCATATTGCCACCTTTCTGAGAGGGGAAATGCAATGGGTACGCGACCTTGCAGAAAGCCTGTAAAGAGCTTGGATAAGGCCTTCTTGCACCTATTTTAGTGATTGTTTTAAAATATTCAAATATAGACTTGGGTACTCATTTGTGACATTTCTTTTTTTAAGATATTTAAGAATAGACAGATGGCCATTTTTAAGACATTATGTGTTGATAAAGACCTGCTTGAATCAGGATAAACTAGGTTATGTTGCAGTTAAGAACAAAAACAAAAATAAACTCCCAAATCTCAGACTAAAAACAACAAAGGTTTATAACTCTCGCATGCTACATATCCAGAAAAATTTATTGGCTAAAGTAATGTGTTCTGGCTTCAGGCAAAGCTGGATCAAGATACTCCAAAGTGGTCCTTAAGGATCTGCCCAACTGCTCCCCTCAGTTCTGCTTTCCACTGTATTGGCTCCAGTCTCAAGCAGCCTCCACCAGTTCCAGGCTGACATCCATATAACTCCAGTTCAGGGGGAAGAGAGGTTTTCTACCTCTCCCACGATAAATCCCAATAATTCCCACAAAAATCCCAGAAGTCACTCTAACTGGAAAATTTGAGTTGCATACCTATCCCTCAATTGATTGCTGGGAAGAAGGAGATGGAAATGCACTGGTGAGCCTGGAGCCAATGGAGGGATTAGCCCCATCCAAATTATGTGGGCTGAAAATGTGAAAGGACCATCTCCTCAAAAAAAAATCCAGGTGTTGTTACCAGATGAAGGAATGTTAATGCAAGCTCACACAGTTTTTATTACATGGTCTGAAATTGAAAATGCCATGACTCCCTGCCTGATTCAGGCCCTGATGGTTTCCTGATTATAGAGGGCAACAGTAACAACCCCTATGTGCTCCCTTTGTCATTATCAGGAAGGGTTATTCAATTTTAGTTATTCATCCAAGAAGTAGATATTGAGTGTGTACAACACACCAGAAACTCTGCCATCTGATGGGAATACAAATTCCAATAAAATACAGTCCCTGCCTCAAAATACTCCTGGGGGCAAGGGCATTGAACACAAAATTACATATTACTGTCCTACCTATTATAAAAGAGGTATGTAGAAAGTGCTGTGTGACATTTGTCCTGAGTATTACTGGTCATTGAACCTACTTTTCTAGATCAATTTTGAATCTCACAAAGTACACTAAATCTAATTTTCAAAACAGCAAAAATCTAGTATTGTGCCTGAGAACCATGTTATGTAAATAGCCAGGTTTTAGGACCTAAAGATCAAAGTCTAGAATGTAATGTCCTCGTTGTTCCACTGTCAATCCAGGATTTAAAATGAGACACATAAGTGCATTCTAAGGCTGTGTGAAGGTGACCTTGAAAGCAGTGCTTGTTTTTCAAACAAAAATAATAAATGCCTCAGGGAGATCACATGTTCTTTGAGACAGAACAGCCAAAAATTTGCAATCCCATCTGCCATTCAAAATGCTGCAGAACTCTTCAGTAACGACTGCCTTAAGCTGACGCAGGTAGCACCAGGTCAGGACAGGTGCGGGACGAGAGGGTCACATCAGGGGGAGTAAAGCCTCAACGGGCTTTACTAACAAAAGTGGTTCATTCTTTCTAAACTTGCAGCATCTTTAGGAATGAGAGGAAGCTGTGTGAAACATAAGAGAGGAAACCTTTGTCCGTGAGCGACACCGGGAAGTATTCCCAAAGTGAACTCAAGTCCGGTGATATTTCTTCTCCTCGACTAGAAATTTGTCAGGTAGAAAGTGGACATTTAAGATTTAAGGAAGTTTTTAAAACATGGAGACTAGTCTTTACCTACTTTCATTCGAGAAACATGTATTGAGCGCCACAATGTACCCCATGTCACATTAGGCAATGTTATGCACAAATGAATGTTACACAGTTCTTGTCCTTGTCCCACTGTCTATTGGGGGAAGTAAGGGCATAAACAAATAGTCACAGCATTATGTCATTTACGCTGTAACAAGCTTTTACAAGGTGCTGGTAAACAGAGTCGGGTGGAGAGAGGGAGGAGAGGAAGTCATGTTTAAGTGGAGGCCTCAGAGATGTGTGGTAGTTCTTTAAGTTGATGAAGCTAAGGAGGCCCCACGTAGCAGAGAGAAAGAAATGAAGGTATAACAAGCATGTCACTTCAGGAAGCTCACATGATGCAGAAGGGAGCCATTGAAGGCTTCTGAACAATGGAGGGACATGATCGAAGTTGTGCCTCTGAAAAATTCTTCTGGCAATGTTACAGAGAATTAGACTGGAGAACGGAAGAGTATGGAAGTAGGAACACCAGCCAGCGGGCTCCTGTGGGCGTTCAGACCAGACATGAGAGACTGAACTAAGGCAGGGCAATGAGGCTGGAGCAATGGGGACATGATGACTAGTTGCTAGCAAAGTAGAAATGACAGGCCCTGGTGATGGGGCGGGAAGAGGTGAAGGAGAGGGAAGCGTCCAGCATGATTCCCAGGCTGGGCTGGCTTCATGGGCATGTGATCTGTGCAGTCTCACAGGGCCCCCCACCGAGAAGCATCCCAGGCTTGGTTTAATGCTCTACTGCCACCATCTTGAAATCATGACTTTTTGAACAAGGGGCCCCACATGCTCATTTTCATTTTGCACTGGGCCCTGCGAATCATATAGCCAGTCCTGTTCCTAGGTTTCTGTCTTGAGCTAAGGAGAGGCTCATGTGCCAATAACTGAAATTGGAAACAGAAGAACAAATTTTATTCTTTGAGGGGTGAGTGGAGAGATGAGTTCAGTTTTGCAACACATAGGTCATCAAAGAAGAGAGATTCAATAGGCTGTAGAAATTGGATGTAAATTCCAAACAAGGTACAAGCTAGAGTTATAGATGTGGGGAGTACCAAGGCCAAGGTGGTGGAGACCCTGGATGTGGATGAAAGTGTGCAGAAGGAAAAGAAGCTGGAGGCAGAACCTTCTGGAGCACCAATGTTTAAGGGATTAGAGAAGGGAAAGAGAAATGTAAGAGGGGGACTCAGAGTCCTGTGGGAAAATTTTGGAAGGAATTGTCCTGGAAGCCAAAGAAAAAGGAGTCCCAAGGAGGAGGGAGTGATCATGTGAAACATATGTCACAAAGAGATCAAATAGGGAAAATGTCCATTGTTTCTGGCAGTTAGAGGGTCGGTGGTAACTACTGAGAACAATGGTGGAGATGGAAGTCATGGTATAATGAGATGAAGGAAAAACCAGGAGGAAGCTAAGTGCAGACTATCCTTTCAAGAACCCGGGCTATGAAGTTAAAAGGAGGAAAGGAGGAGAGTCAAGGGTGCGTAGAATACAGACAGGTTTTTGGTCTTTTTCCTTAAGACCAAGATCGAGCGGGTCTGTGTGTGAGAACATTGCTCTTAGGAGCAGAGAGGAGGACACACGCTTCCAGGACAGAAGTACAAAAGACAAAGGTGGGAACGGAGACAGACCAGCTCATAGATGGAGTGGTCAGAAGGTGAGCGAGTGTCATACACACTCCCCCTGCACATACACATGCAAACAAAACAAAACCAACAAATCTCTAATTTTCTCAGTAGTGTTAAGTTTGCTACTGAGAGTGAGGTGGTCAGAGAGCAATGGGGCCTCAGAGGGTGTTGAAGGTGAGTAACTCTTCGCATGCTAGGAGAGGAGACTGACCAGGGACAGGTATAACTGCCAAGGAGCAGGGAGGGCTCAGCTGCTGTGAGAGCAGAGGCCAGTCTCAGGAAAGAGGCAAAGCTGAAGGACGCTTGCAATGTGTATGAACGAAAAACTGTGATAAGCAACTTTGGCCCAGGGTATTAAAAGCTCAACCAGGGGAAAAGACACTTGCCTCAATAATTTTCTTTTCATTAAACCCTGAAGACCCTCCATTGCAACATTAGGCCCTCACAATAGCACCTGCTTTCTCAGGGCTGCCCAGCTTGCACCAAAGATCTTGAGTGGTCAGTCAGAGGCAAAACCGCAGAGGCTGCAGCAGGGCGAGCGCTGATTTGGTGAATAATTAATGCATTACCAAGACCTGAGGCTCCTGCCTCCCTCAGCGGAAAGGATGTTTATAAACTAATAAAGCAGCTTACTCTATGGTCTAATGATTAAACTTCCCTGCGCCCAGTTGCACTGCAGCTCAGTTAAAAACTGACCAATTGGCCACTTAAACCCTTCTCCCTGGGGTGATTCATTAGAAAACAAGCAAAATCTCCTGACTGGACTAACAACCAACTACATTCCCCTCGTTCCCGGCTCTTTTGCCTAGAGCAGGACTAGAGAAAGCTCCAGCTTTGACCCCACCCATTGCTAAGGCAGCAGAATCGGGCTAATTCACAGAAAGGGTGGCAGAGTCCCACCGCCAGCATCTTTTCCCTCTCCAAACCCCAGAAGATGAGTGAGCTTACATGTACCCCTTATCTAACCAGACAGGTCAACACAGTGCTGTTTGAGACCCTTCATTAGAGGCCCTCTCGCCCACCTCACAGCTGTATAACAGGGAATTCCTCTCCAGAATTGCTGAGGTTGTGCTTTGTGGAGATTGTGGAGAAGTGCGTGTCGTGTGCGACCTCTGGCTTCATGGCTGAGTCAACCTTGTCACAGTGAGATGGGAAAAGGCGTCACTAACAATAGTGTCGTTCGAGAAATTACGTGAATTAGAGCCATCGTCTGGATTGAGGTAAGTAGATTTTTAAAAAGAGAATTAGATGAGTAATTCAATGCCGAGGCCGCCTGGGTGGCAGGGACTCTAGACAGGTCCTGAATAAACGTGGGCGCAAAGGAAGCGTAGAGAAGAGCAGTTCCTTCCTCCATATGAAGACATCATATATGTCGCGCCGAGCTCAGTGACACCGGGGGTTCAGTTCCTTCTCAGGAACAAACCTGACAGGTCGACCCCTCTTTCTTAAGGATTAACTCGCCTTTCCTGAGCGCACGGTGCCAGAGTTGTAGCCTTGGGCACCTTTTCGTGACTCACTCCTTACAAATGTAAATGCCCGAGTGCGCGGGAGGTCCCAACCAGCCCCTCTCGCCGGAGATCGGAGCACCCACCTCCGAGACCAGCCCTGACGCAGCTCGCCCCCCACGCTGGACCGCCCGGCCCTCCGCGCCCAGCTCTGGACGCGCACCCGGCGGCGGACCCGCGGCCCCTCCCGGGCAACTGGAAGAGCCAAAACCCCGCGGCGCCCGCAGACGCCGCCTTAAAACAAAAGAGGCTCCCCGGAGGGTGGGACCCGGACCTCACCCCCTCCTCGCCAAGTTGCGGCCGCCCGCCCCCTCGGCCCCTACTCTCCGTGTGCGCATGAGCAGAGACGCCTCCCTGCGTTCCTCCCAAGGCTAAACTTTCTAATTCCCTTCTTTGGGCTCCGCGGCTGCCGGCAGCGGGGAGAGCGCTAGCTCCGCCGGGTGAGGAGAACAAAGTGGCTGCGCGATTTTTCCCCTCCCCACCCTCCCACCCCCTGCTTCCGTGGGAGCGGCAGGAAATGGAAGGGCCCCTCTCCTCTCTCTGAACATTTGCTTTTTTTTTTTTCCACCTCTCCAGAAAGAAGGACGGGAAAAAAGAGCAGGCGGCTCGGCAGGCGTGTTCTCCCCTCCTGTGCCGTGTCCCCTCGGCTGCAGGGACTGGACATGGGGCTGCTCCAGGTGTTCGCTTTCAGTTTCGTAGGTAATTACGAGGAAACAGTGGGGGGGGAAGGGGGTGAGATTGGACAGGGGGGAAGAAAGCCCAGAAGCCATTTGACCCAGCTTCGAGGGAGCCTGGGGGATCGGGAGAGGGACTGGGGTGGAAATTATGCCCTGGGATTAAACGCCAGCGCCCTTGGTGGCGGCTGGAGACGGCGCGCGAGTTTCGCCGCGGACCCGCATCCCGGGGGCTCCCGCGGCCGGCGCTCAGGGCTTTGCACCTTCGGCCTGTTCACGGTGGGTCTCTCCCCCGCTGTGGGGGGGGGGGCAGGCTCCCTGGGTGAAGGGGCTTGCCGCGGAGGGGTCTCCTGGAGCCCATTTCCCAGGAAAGTGCCCGAGCTGAGCGCAAGCTTAGTCCTGGGAACAGATTGGGGCCATGTGGCTTTAATTAACCATCGCTGTTTGCCCCCGGATGGCGCCAGAAACAGCTGGACGGGGTGCTTCCCTGGAATGACGAAGCGTTGAAGCCACTCCAAAGCCGCAGGGACTGTCCGCTCGCCCCTTGCTCGGGAAAGCAGTGTTTCCCGCGAGCCCTGCCACCTCGCCCCCCCCCCCCCCGGAGAGCGCCCACACTCGCGCACCCACGCGCTCACAGATTTCCACGCGTACACACAATCGCTCACACTGAGCATGCATAGGCTGCCGCGTGCACGCGGGTTCACATACACACACGCGTGCGCGCGGGTGTGCGGTGTTTGGCTGCCCGCCTGCCTGTGTCCAGGTCCAGGCACAGGCACATCGAAGAGGCTCGTCTGCACATCTACCTTTTGTGGCCAGAGCTGCTTCCCCCGGCCAAATCTGGGTGGGCGCGAGGGTCGGTGGGTCTACGGGGAGTGATGCTCTGGGCTGCTGGACAAACCGGATGGCGTGTCTGTGTTTTGACCGGAATCCTCTTCACGTCCCGGCCTCTCCCTCGCTCATCTCTCCATTGTCTCTTTTCTGTGCATTCTGCTTCCTTCTGAATCTACTCTGTCCCCGCCCCTGCTTGTTCCTTTTGCTCGGGCTCGCTCCCTCCTTGTGCCTCCCCCACCCTGTCGCCTGCCCCTTCTGCAGCCCTGTGCGGAGCCCAAGTGCGCGCTCAAGAGCCGGAGTTCAGCTACGGCTGCGCCGAGGGCAGCTGCTACCCGGCCACGGGCGACCTTCTCATCGGCCGATCACAGAAGCTCTCAGTGACCTCGACGTGCGGGCTGCACAAGCCCGAGCCATACTGTATCGTCAGCCACCTCCAGGTGAGGGCGGAAAGCCTGGCTCGAGGCTCCACGCGCCTCCTCCAGTCCAGACCTAAGGGGCAGGTCCAGGGGACTCAGCATCCTGCCTGCTATCCAGATAGGAAGCGCGGCCAGCCGGGGAGTCCCGGAATTAGGCTGGTAGCTCACCCTTTTGCTCCATCTCAGTTTGCACAGTTGCATCCGCCAAACATTTCCTGCCGCCACAGCCGCCGGCGCAGTCAGTATGGAAAGGCAGGGCTGCAGACAGAACTGGCCCCTGCCCCATGCCCGGACCCAGGGGCTACAAAAGTCCCGCGTTCTGTTGTGCGTGTGTTTTTAAATCTCTCCTCTTTGGAAATGTGTCTAAAAGGTGCTTTATGCTCTTTTTTTTTATACTGATGAGTGATCTTGGGGTTTTCCCGAATCTTTCACTTGGATAAAGGGTATTCCAGCACTGAGCATCACCTTGCAAGGTCACTCCAGTCACTGAACCTATTTTTCCGTCCTCATTTGGTGCTGTTCCCATCTACCTCCATTAGATATCAGGACGAGATGCTTTATTTTTCAAAATGCCCTGGTTGCCATGGTATCCTGATAGAGGAGGACCAAAATGAAATTTCAGGGTGTTATCTGTTTCTAAAAGTAGAACCAGATTTTAGATTTCAGAAGTCACATTTTCACAAAGTCAAAACTAATTTTAAAAGAAGACACAAAGTATAAACTCCCCAGAATCAGAATCCCTTTCCTTGATTTTTGAAAAGGAGACTAATGTCTCTGGCCTCTAAGGCAAGCAGAAAGTCACACCTGTGAGACCAGAAGATCTCACCTGTAGGGTGAGTTCCAAACCAGCTGCTCTAATTTTGGTCACTTCACCCATCTGTATACCTGCCTTTTAGGAGCAGGACAGAGTGTTGTGTGGTTGGCACAGCAGATGCCTTAAAATGGAGTCATTTTACAAAGGAGAAAGAGACCATTCTGGAGATTTGATAAATTAAACCAAAGGAATGTGGTAAAGTGGATTTCACTCATTTGCTTCCAGGTTTATACAGAGATGTCTAGACTGCTTCCTCCTGATTAGAAGGGAGGCTATAATTAAACTTTTTTTTTAAGTTCTGGTAATTGTTCTCCAGTATTAGTTTCCTTGACTACAAGTTAATGAAGGCAGTTGATGTTACCTTTTTCTAATATTCGCATGTAAATTTTACCTAAAATATTATGCTAACATTTACCTCAGAGGCCAGGACATCCTGTAAATGAATCACCAGATTCTGAAACAAGCTTTGGCTAGAATGAGAATTGGACTGTGTGCCTTAAAAGCAAATGGAGCCAAACTCTCTGGTTTACATGATTAGCCGTGAAATTGTGGAATGCTCTTCACAGATAACAGAGCCTAAAGAAAGGGCCTGGGCGTGCACTCTTCTCACATGTTTAGTGGTGGTAAAAATTGAGTCAGGAAGCTTAAATATTTTGTCCAGAGTCCCATTGCATCCCTGACTTCTTGTCGCTATTTTTTAGTTAGTACATCTTGCCAGTGTCTAAATCCTTTTGGGAGGAAGGTGATAACTAATGGCTAACTAAATAAATACAAATGTAAAAGTACAGTGAATTGATATTGTCCTTATAAGAAAATCACGCTTGCTTACATGTTATTTGTAAGATGTATGTGGGTCTCTATAGATGTCACTCTTAGCATCATTTTCAGACTTAATAATCTCCGTTTCAGAAAATTTAGGCAGAGAGCGAAGCTCCATGTGGAAAGGGAACTATTAAGTTATGCAGTTTATGACTTGCCGTGATGGAGGTCAAATAGGGTTCTTTGAACTCTCCGGACTCAACTGCCAAAGTGGCTGTGGCCCACAATTTAGAGACAAGGAAAATGAGAAGAGAGAAGTTCAAAGCTGCTCTAAAACCTAAAGTAGACCTTCATTCCAGTTCAGGTCTGTTTGGGGTTCTTTAAGTTGGTCCCAGTTTAGAATGTTCCGGACACAGCGGGACACCCTGGTACCCCCTTCCCAGATATTCTGAGTGGTTCGTAGGTTACCTGCAGCAGATTCACTGCTTGGGCAGAGTAGAAACTAAGAAATCTTATTCTGTAGTTCCCAAAGCTTCTTAAATACTTCTGCCTAATACTTGGTTTCTGCCTTCTATATGGTTCAGGCCAAATGAATTCTTTTTTTTTTTTTCTTTATTTTCAGTTTGCTTTATGTCAGAAAAAATTCTCTGATACCTCTTCTGCATTTTGCTTTAAGAGTAAGCTTCTCCAGCTATTTATTGAGATTAAGGCTTAAGCCTAGAAATTTCATTTTGATTAAATTAATAGCTTGTGGAAACAATGCCTTCTTTTACTTTTGACCTTGAATTTGCAAGAGAGGAGGAAATTTTCAGGAGTATTTCATGCTCCATAAGTTAAAAAGTGAAAGACATGTGATGTGTCATTTAAGTTAATTTTGGCGCATTCATTTTTCTTAAAGCAGATAGGTTTGGTTTTTGTATTGTGGGCTTGATTTTTGTTTCATTTTATTTGTGTATGTGTGTGTGAGAGATTGCTTCCTAGACTCATGAAACTAACTTTGCTTTTAGGAGGACAAAAAATGCTTCATATGCGATTCACAAGATCCTTATCACGAGACCCTCAATCCTGACAGTCATCTCATTGAAAATGTGGTCACTACATTTGCTCCAAACCGCCTTAAGATTTGGTGGCAGTCTGAAAATGGTATGTGGCTGGTGTGGGAACAAGTTCCATGGCATGTGGTTGCTCACCTGGAAGGGGTTTACCGGCCCCTGGGCTTTTGTAATTACGATTGGTTTCTCTGTCCTGTAATTATGGCCTTTGACAGATTTACTGCCTGAAGTACTGGCTTCTCTGGGTAAAATCTGATCCTTCTGCCTGAAGCATGCACTTCCTATAAGAAAGCAGTCTTTCATGCTAGACCAAAGAATTATTTCGTAGTCTTCATCCTGAGGGGCCCTTTGTGGAGCGTGTGTATGTGCCGGGGGCAGTCTGAGAAGGGCGTGGGAAGGCACTTATTCCTCAACAAAACGTAGCATCTTTCATTTTGATCAACCCCAAAGGAAAGGGCAGAATCAGGCCCACCACTGCCACCACCTTCTTTCCATCTAGAGAAAATTGAGTAATGGTACTATGAATAAGCAGTAGATGTAATTTTTCAAAGGCTCTGTCTACAAGGATATGACCCCAAGTCAATTTCCCCAGTGAGTGTGCAAATCCAACCCTTTTTCCTTTCTTTGCTTTTTTTGGGTTTTGGCTTAATATATTCATCAAATATGATATTACTGTTGCTGTGAAACTAAGCCCGAATTAGTTTTGCATTTGTTTCAAATTTGAATGCTGAAATTTCAGAATAAAGGTAGAGTTATTGTATTAGTTAATTAACAATATACCATTAGACCTTTTTGAAAAAAAATTTATGAGAAAGGGCTCTTGAAGAATTGCACAGATACTGCTAGATCCCTTATGTAGATCTCACCTGGAAACCTTCTGGATGCTTGTAGTCATTTATCATCCTACAAAGAGGAACTCCCTTAATAGACTTCCTTGTCATTGATTATGAAATTGAACATGCTTTCTAGAAGACTCTTGGTTTCTAGGGAGGGTTGATTACCCATTGGTCTTGGGACTCCATTGGTTACCAACTTGACTGAGATAGACTGGTCCTCAGAAAGCGTGTATCATTTAGAGCCTTATTAATTCTTACAGGAAGAGATCTTGGTTGATAGTTGTGTGAAAGAGAAGTTTCTGTAAATCTGCACTTGAATCACAGGGACTTCTCTAGTCGCATAGAGCTTATTACAAACCAGGAGCACTTCCTGACTGCCCTCGGTCTTCCAGTGAGATGGAAAGACAATTAGAAGGAGGATGCCTTGACATTAGTATCAAGGCGAGACCCAGTAAAATAGTTCATCGTGTGCTGTAGTTCTAGAGGAGGGTTTTTCTTGGTTACGTCATGAGTTAATGAATTTCTACAGCTTTGAATTTGTGGGGCAAGATAGGGCAAATGCCAGAAAGAAGGGATTTTCAAATAGAGGGGCTTGAATTCTCTGTCACTGTGTCACAAGGGATCAGATGAGATTAGACTGATGGAACTCAGCCTTTAGAAAGTCAGACCGACTGTTACTACCCCCTGTCATCTCTCTGTTGTCTGACAGTTCACAATTAAAGACTTTCTTGATGAATGTGATTTTATCTATTTTCTGTGTGTTTTGTCCGAGTTGAGCTTTACATGGCGGCATTAAATTATCAATGCTCAGGCACCAGAGGGGCTTGGAGTGTACAGCTACCTTTCTCTCAGCCTTCATGTTGATCTCTTCCCAGGTCTGACAGAAATCAAATGCACTGTGGAAGAATGATCTTGTTTCTTTTCTCTGTGGGTTTTTCTTCCCATATTAAAAACACTGTAGTGCTTTATCAGGTTCTAAATCTAAAATGGAATGTGCTTTTAGGGCACACATTGCAGCATACATTCTTATGTTACAGAAATGGTATTAGTCTTGTTTGTACTTTACATTATTTTATCTCTTCATTTTGAACAAATATTGCAGGTTTTTAAAAGCCTGGGAGAGGAGAAGCGTATAGTTGCTTAGCTAACATTTCACTCAAAAAGAAATGTCCGGAGTAGGTTTATTATATGGTTCTTTTTAATAACTTAGATAAAGTTAGTTAGTATGATTATAATGTTTTTCTTCAACATTCCGACTAACTCATATCCGTTCCAGTGACCACTTTCCCCCCACAATTGACTTGGCTGTTTTCCAGTGGGAGAGTTTATTTCAAAAGTCCCACTGATTTCCTGAAAATACACCAGCTAGTGACATGATTCATTCTGACACATTCATGTCTTTCTGCATTTAACTTCTTTTGCTGTGGAAGATGGACCCCAAGAGCTCTCAAGCACAGAAAATGTGGAAAGGTCTCCTTTCCCAAACAAGCAGGCTTGAGGTCCCATGAGATGGGGGAGGAGGTGCTTCCATCTCTGCAGTTCCAGTGGCCTTTTTAGCCTGTTAACTGGGACTGATCGCCCCTCAGGGCATGGTGCAAAGGCTGATTTGTTTGTTCAGGCTTTCCCCTGAAAAGGAAGATGTTAGTATTTGTACTGGGCCAGTTTATTTGTTTGACCGATTCTTTGTCTCTGGCATTGTTTTTCAGTTGTGGAAATGCATCCTAAGGCTTCCCCATCAGGGATAGATTTTTCTAAATTGGAGTATAACTAATAGATGTGGTAGACTCTTATTTATATTCTTTGCTGCTGCAAAGAAAAAAAGGAATATTTGTGTTTCTACTGGAGGAGGATCCTGTCCCTGTGCTTCAGACTGCAAGCTGATCCCCTACTGTGCGCAGGAAGTGCCCCCTCCTCCTTCCCCTTTGAGAGTCACTTGGCTTAAAGGATGGGGGAGATGTTTCACTTTTTCCTAAGCAAAGGATGTCTTTCTTGAAAGCAACTAGAGGCATTCTGCCAGATGTCTTGTTTCGGTGAGCAGATTCAATATGTTGAACTCCAGAACAATTTGTGGAAAACCGAAGAATCATTCTGATTTGTGCCTTACCACCTAAATCAAGACAGAGGTTTATTGTTATGGTCTTCAGCTTCAGATAGACTTCAGAGAGGGTTTCTGTGAGGAGGATAAAGATAATTTAAGAAAATAGTCTCAACTGTTCACAGATGTTCCTGCTTACCTTACTGTTTCCTTTTTTATTTTTTATAAATCTCGTAGGTGTGGAAAATGTAACTATCCAACTGGATTTGGAAGCAGAATTCCATTTTACTCATCTCATAATGACTTTCAAGGTAAGGAATCCATAACTTTCTCACAAATGACACGAGAGCCCTGTGTAATTCCCTTTTCAAAATGGATGTCTGTTGTGAGTTGGCCTGAGTGGGAACTCAGACATTATTATTGCCATAAGTTGGGATAATTGAGCAACCTCTGAAACGTAGGCGTGAATGACTATGTTCAGCGAATACCCTGTCTTCGTGGGAGTAAGTGAAACCACTATTCTAAGGTAATTCAACTGTAAACTTTTAATTAGATATCTTTTTATTTCCCCATGGAGAGAGGCAGCTTTGACTCTCTCCCAAACCACAGTAAAACATCTGGAGAGTAAACCCCTGATCCTTTGTGCTGATGTTTTAATACTGAGTTTAGTGACTGAAAAGGAAATGTATTATCTTTAGTTTTCAAGGTTTTGCAAAATTTGTGGGAACAGTTTTACAGTTCCTTAAGAAATGAGGATTGCCTTCTTAAATGTGGATTTTCTCATCCTTTTTCTTTTAGAGATGTAAAATGACTCCAGGACTAGGGAATGTCTCTGTACAAAGTCCCTTTGTTTCTTCTTAAGCAGCTGCCTGGAAATGACAGACTTCACATGGCTTAAAGTACATGTTGGTGCACATAAAACCCATAATTTACTTATTGCTTCTCAGATTAAAATCACTTTTGAATAGTTTTCAGTTGGAGTTGGGGGCCTTATCTGTACTCTATCAGGTTAGGAAAAGGTGCCAGGGTAGATTTACCTGTGGGCAGGTAGCCATGACAATCTTGCTTGCGTCCTCTACCAAAGCCTGGGAGGCCAAGGAGGTGGGCGGGCGTGGAAGTCGGAACGTGACCAGGAGCGATGTTGGGCTGCTGGTTCCCAAGCCTGAGCTCTTCATCCCTGCCCCTCCCCAGGAACCTACTGTTACTGCTGGGAAGGTTTACACCGGGACACCTGGTACTGAGAGGCACGAGGCGGGCTTTCACTAAACAACCCATCGCTTACTCCTTGTCCCTTCATTGACCATGCGCTCAGCCTGGCAGGTAGAATTGAAACTCGGCCACACGTGAAGATGTTGCCTTTGTGTTACATGATACCTAAAAAGTCAAAATCATCTTTATTAATGTTTATGGTCCTATCTTTTACTTTGGAAAGGGCATCTGTTTGCATACATGGGTAGTTCTGAGTTTGTGTCCTTTGGGCACATATTCTGTAGTTGAATACTCATTCAAGTAAATACAAGGGCCAAAGATGAAATTCTGCACAGATGTGCACAGGGTCAAGCAGAGGAGGCGGTGACTGAGATGTGAAGAATGGGTACAAGTTGTCAGACTTCAGTTTATGAGTGGGAACTCATTCTTCTCGTGTATGAAAAGCAACATCTATGGGGTTGGACAGACTTGGGTGTGAATCCCCACTCTGCCCCTTACTGGCTTGTGTGGCCAGAGCTTTGGCTTCCTCGTTGGTAAAATGGGAAGAATAACACGACCTACATTATGGGGTTGTGTGATGTACCACTCTGCTCTGGGAATAGCGATCATCTTGCTACCCTGGCAATAGTGGGAACATGATAGTTTTTACATGTGCTGATGCTTGGCAGGTAGTAATTGCTCTACAGATATTTACTGAATGAGTGAGTAAGTGGGTAAATTCATTCAGCTATCTTCTGTTTGTAAGAAACTGCCCTAGGCCCTATGGAAGATTTAAAAGATAGCAGCATTACTGCTCTCCTGGAGCTTCCAATCTTCCAGAGGAGAAAGATATACTTGCAGACACTTTACATCACATGACAGAATATGCTAACTGCTTAGCAGAATTTCAGACAATGGACATTAGCATGGAGGAGGGTGAGATTAATTTTAGCCTGGAAGAAAGAAGAAAGCTTCATAAGGAGAGGACTGGGACGGCACTTGACCGGGCCAAGAAGAATGAGCAGGATTTCAGTGGGAGGAGGGGGAAGAGAAGCTGTTCTTGGCAGAGGACACTGAGAGCAAAGCTCTGGTGGTGGGACAGTTCACACAGGATTTTTTCGGCCTGTACTCTGTAGATTTGCCCCCAGCTTGGAGTAGTGAGGGGAGGAAAAGGAAGTAAGATTACAGTCAGAAGGACCTTGACTCCTTGCTGAGGAGTGTGAAGTTTATAGGAAAAAGAGGGGGCATTGACAAGGAAATGAGCCCTGTGGTTCAGGAGGGGAGCCAAGAGGAAATGCAGAGGAGGGCCAGCGGACAGCAAGAAGAGAGGGGAAGAGAGGGCACCGTGGGAGGCTCTTGTTGAGTCAGCGTGGATGGAGGGCTGACTTAGGAGAGTGCTGGTGTTAATGCAAAGGCTGGTGTGATTCTTGAGCAGAAGGGAGCCTCCTCCTGCAACCCAGGGGTCCTGGAAGTATTACTTGGAAAGCTTTTTCAAATTACACACATCCCCTTGCTGCCATATCTCGTTACCCTCTGCTACTGCAGCCTTTGAGAATCATTGCCAAGAGGAGGAGCCTGTTTTCTGAGGGTGTCAGTGGACCCTTAAAAGTTCAGCCATGAATTGGAGAAAGATTAGAAGCAGAACAGTGAAAGGGGAAGAGTAAGGAAAGGGAGGAATCAAAGATGACTTAGGCGTCCAAGCTGAGTAACTAGGAGGGCGGTGATACCATTAACA
Source organism: Tapirus indicus (assembly GCA_031878705.1). Lineage (NCBI taxonomy): Eukaryota > Metazoa > Chordata > Mammalia > Perissodactyla > Tapiridae > Tapirus > Tapirus indicus. The sequence goes on from CM062917.1 coordinate 80,077,752, forward strand.
GCAGTGAGGACAGGAAGGAGATGAGAGTGAAGCATACGTGTTTGTTCTTACCCGTGTTTGCCCTGGAGATGGCTGATTGCTAAGTGGATTAGGTTTTCTTAGGCTCGCAAAACTCACTTAGCATATACACAGTATGTTTTTATATGTAGCCAGGTGTTCCCATTCTCATAGCTCTTATATTTTGTATAAATTCAGAGGCAATTGTGCAGCAATGTGAGGCCTGAGAAGGTTGATGACTAAGCAAAGAGTAGGGAAAGACTTCCATTATGTAGGTAAAATGTGTTGTTCCAGTTTCCAGCAGCTTCTTAACTCCAGAGGAAATTGGATAACTCATCAGTGGCCCTTTGGGACTCAGGATTTTCCAGAAGGGAGAAAAAAGGAAGCACAGCCAGGGCTGGCTGTAAGGCTTTTCCCCTCTGCTCCCTTGTGACACAGAGACATCGGCCCAGTCTCTCCCCAAATGTCACCACCCAGAAGACCAGTCTCCTGCAGAGTTTGCCCTGGTTCAGTTAGTTACTGGATTTTTTCCCCTTTACTTTAAAACTCTTAGTCTAATACTCTCAAGTTTAATAAAGTATCATTTTCTTATATTTCTGAATAAGTAAAATAATAAAGACCTGAGCAAGAATGAGTGAATAAGTCAAAGAATCTGTCAAAATGTTACCTTCCATTTTCTTACTCTTGTCTCTTATCAGTGAGAAAGACTATCAGAATTATTAAGGAAGGTATAAAGAGAACTGGGAAGGTACTAGTTTTCACCATTAGTTGTCACCCAAATTTCTGTCAAGCCGTGGTTTTCATTCAGAAGTGAATGTTCAGGTTCTGTTCACTGGGTTGGCTTCCCTTTCTTGATCTTCCTCCATTGTAATCTGACTTCCACTTCCTAAAATGCACTTACCCTGTTCGGTGTTGAAGCATTTGCCTATTTTTGGCACTCATTCTGCTTCGTCTCTTATTTCCTGTTGACCCTGTTCACCACACCCTCCTACATCTCCATCCTGCCTCAGTTTCTAGGATTCTTGTCTTTGTACTCCTTTCTCTCTGACGTCCATTTTTCTATCTTCTGTGATGCCATTAGCCAGTGAGGCAGAAAGATAGCTTTAGTCTTAATTCTGCCTGGATTTGAATCTGCGCTCTGCTGATGGCTAGCAGTTGATGTCTGTAAGCCTTGGTCTCCTCGTCTGTGAGCACACGTGTGGCAGGGGTGTTTTGGTTTCCTAGGGCTGCCATCACAAAGTTCCATGGACTGGGCAGCTGAAACCACAGAGATGTATTTTCTCACAGTTCTGGAGGCTGGAAGTCTGAGATCAAAGTGTCGGCAGAGTTGGTTTCTTCTGTGGCCTCTTTCTTTCCTTGGCTTGCAGATGGCTGTCTTCTCCCTATGTCTTCACATGGTCTTCCCTCTGTACATGTCTGTATCCTAATTTCTTCTTCTTACCAGGACAACAGTCATATCAGATTAGGGCCCACTCCAATGACCTCATTTTACTTTATTTATCCCTGTAAAAACCCTCTCTCCAAATACAGTCACATTCTGAGCTACTGGGGGTTAGGGCTTTAACATAAGAGTTTGGGAGGACACAGTTCAGCCCACAACAGAAGGTTAAATGTAATTAAAGTTCCTGGCACCATTCTCTTTCCTCCTTTGTCTAGTCCTTTATTGATGCACTTTGTGGATGTTCCTGGAGCACCGACTTTGGCTCTCTTTTATCTTGCACTTTGCTTTTTGGAGTGGATATTATATATTTACAGATTTCAAGTATTGTATGTGTACTGTGACTCCTAAATCCATGTTTCAGGCTCCATTCTTGCAGCTGTTTGCCAGACCACTGTTTCCGCTTGTCCAGTGGGCATTCCCATGTGGATACGTCACGTGCGACTAGTCCAAAACCAAATGCCCTTGCTTCTCTTCTGTGTTTCTGTTATATTAGCAGCATGGTCCCCCAGCTACCTAAGCTCACGTGCCTGTGTTTCTTTCTCCTCCCTCCCTCTCCACTGAAATCTAATTGATCACCAAGTGCAGTTTAATATATTCTGCTTTCACTAAATTTTCAGAGAAGTCAATTCCATCCCTTTCTCTCTATCTGTGTTGTAATGCTTGAGTTAAGACCTTCATCTTTTTTCTATCACTTGGTTTCCTGTCTCTTGTTTTTCCGTGTCCAATGACTCTGCCACAGAGTTATTTTTCTAAAGTGCAATCTGATCATTTCATTCTGTCCACTTAAATCTTTCAGAGTTCCCCTTACACTGCATAAAGATAAAGCCCTTACCATGGCAGGCAAATTCCTTCCTACCCTGCCCCAACCAACCTCTTCTGCCACCTGCAGCCATCTATGCCCCCTGCATGGAAAACACCTAGTTACCCTTTTAAGATCCAGTTTGATGCCATCTTCTCTCTGAAGCATTCCCTGGCTCTGTGTGTGTGTATGTGTGGTAAAATATACGTAACACAAAATTTGCCTCTTTAACCATTTTTAATTATACAGTTCAGTAGCTTTCAGTATATTCACAACACTGTGCAACCATAATCACTGTCTATTTCCAGAACTTTTTCATCACCTCAAATAGACACTCTGTATCCCTTAAGCAATAACTCCTCATTGCCCCCTCCCCCCAGCCCCTGGTAACCTCTAATCTACTTCCTGTCTGTAGGTACTTGCCTATTCAAGACATTTCATATAAGTGGCATCATATAATACGTGTCCTTTTGTGTCTGGCTTATTTCACTTAGTATAATGTTTTTAAGATTCATCCATATTGTAGGAAATATCAGAATTTCCTTCCTTTTTATGGCCAAATATTCCATTGCATGTCTGTACCACCTTTTATTTATTCATTCATCTGTTGATGGACACTTGAGTTGTTTCCACTTTTGGGCTATTGTAAATAATGCTGCTATGAATGTTCATGTACAAGTATCCATCTGAGTCTCTGTTTTCATTTCTTTTGGGTGTATAGTTAGGAGTGGAATTGTGGGATTCCCCAGCTTCTTGAGTTAGTAATTCCTTCCTCTTGTTTTCCTGAAGCACACCTACATGTGACTCTACTATGGTGTTTGCTGTATTGTAAATGATTTATACCCATATCTGTACCTCATTGGACTAACTACAGCGCATAGACCACTATCTGGTACTGAGCAGCAGTCATTACACATCTGTTGAATGATTAAATGAACAAATGAAAGAATGATCACTCAGACAAACCAACTATATTATGGGCATGGTGACTAAATATGCTAAAAGTTGTCTGCTACTAAGGCCTGTTTAGAATCAGCTTCTAAAGAGAAACAGCTTACTAATCTCTGGTAGAGTGGGAGAAAGTGCAAAATTTGGAGGGTAGGCACTTTCCTTGCAAGAAGAGGCTCATGGAACAGCTCGAACTATTTGAAATCCAGCCACCGTCTGAAATACCAACCACATGCAGTCAGAGTTTGTGGCACACAGTTGAGTGATATTTTCCTTTGAGATTTAAAAAAAATACAGATTCCCAATAAAAGCATCAAATGAGCCTTTTCTGTCCCGCCCTTAGACATTCCGCCCAGCCGCCATGCTGATAGAACGGTCGTCTGACTTTGGGAAAACCTGGGGTGTGTACAGATACTTTGCCTACGACTGTGAGAGCTCATTTCCGGGCATTTCAATCGGCCCCATGAAAAAAGTCGATGACATAATTTGTGATTCCCGATATTCTGACATTGAACCCTCAACGGAAGGAGAGGTTTGTTTGCTTTTCTTGTTTTACATTCCGCTTGCAAATCTACTTTTTGATCATTGCAAAAATACCAATTACTCTTATATCTATTTTTAGGTGATATTTCGTGCTTTAGATCCTGCTTTCAGAATAGAAGATCCTTATAGTCCAAGGATACAGAGTAAGCTTGTTTTCAAATAGAAGCTTTGATAGAAAACAGCAATTATGGAAGAACTCTTACCCAGAGCACTGCTGCTCAGAATCTAAATATTCAGTGCTAACTCCACCCTCTTCATTTCCTTCTTTGTCTGCAGTACTCTGCTAGGAGCTCTGGAAATTGGCACAATCGAAGTCCTCACTGATTGGGAACACATTTTGATAAGAGGAGAACATTTATGTCTTAAGTACTCAAACAAATTATGTGGGCCATAATACCTTATTTTATTGCTCAGTATAATATATATAACATATAGCATATATATATATATATATATATAAATTATGGTATAGGTTAAGCTTTTGCAACAAAGTGTTCCCTCAAATACAGTGATTCAAATAAAATAGAAGTTTATTTCTCCCTTCCAAAATCACCCAGAGGAGTTTCCAGAGAAGAAATGGAGCTCAGTTGCCATAAGTAGGCTTATCAAATAAAATACAGGCTGACACCCAGTTAAATTTGAATTGCAGTTAAACAACCAAGTATTTTTTTTAGTATAACTATATCTCATGTAATATTTGTGACTAGTACAAGTGTATCCCATGCAATATTTGTGACGGTATAACTATGTTCCATGTGATATTTGGGACCTACTTATACTAAAAATTGATTAACTTTATCTGAAATTCAAGTTAATTGAGAATTTTGTATTTTTATTACTAAATCTGGCTAAATTAGGTCACTCAGGTTCCTTCTGTCTTATAGTCTTTATCCACACAGTTGGAGCTGGCCCAACACCACCTTGTCCTTGTCCCAACCTGTGGGAGGGGAGGAAATGAAGGGCAAGCGTCGTGGAAGCTGTCCATCACTTCTGTTCACATCTCATTGGCCAAAATTAGTCATGTGCCTACACCACAGGAGACACCGGGAAACATCTCTAGCTGGGTGGCCATGTGCTCTCTAAAACTCTTGGCTAGGGCTCTTATTGTCAAAGGAAAAAGAGAAGAAAGAATATTGGGGGGATACCAGAAGTCCTAGCCATGCTCAATATGCTCAATAAGGTAAGGGCTATATTTCCATATATATATATATATGGAAACCAAGTAAACTGAGGCTCAGAGAGTTGGAGTAACATTGCATAAGGTAACATGGCTATTTAATGTCGGTCAGATCCTGAACCATGTGTTACGATTCTCAGTTCAGAGCTCTTTCCAGCATTCAGCAACTATGCTTATGTTCGTACAGAGTTACATTTTGATCTTGGGAGGCAGAATGTGCACTAATTAAAAGAATGGGCTTTGGAGTCAGACCTGGGTTTAAATCCCAGTTCTAGCATATTGTAGCTATGTGACCTTGGGCAAGTAATTTACGTGAAACTTTTTTTCAGCCTCTGATTTTTCATCTGTAAATGGAGATAGTAATATTGACCTTACGGTTGTTATGGAGGGACAGTGAGTTAGTGTATTTCATTGATCTACCAAAGTGCCTGATGCGTAGAAAATGTCCAGTAAATTGAAGCTGCTGCTCCTGTTGTTGATGCTGCTGTGGCCGTCAGCTGTTGCTTAGGTCTTTTGTAGGTCTGGTCCCGTACATCAGAGTGAAGGGACGAGATGCCCTCTCCTGCTGCTAAGATGCAGTCAGTTGCGCAGAGATAGGGCTGATTCTTGCCCATCTTTCCCAGCTGAGCATGGCCCTGTTTTTAATCAAGGCCCCACAGAATTTCCCCGCTTGAAGCATGGAAGAGTAGAATGGAAGAAGTCCAGGGAGTGTTGCCAGAAGAGTGCAGTTTCCCCAGTTGAATCAATTTTACATGTGGCCCAGACTGTCTCTGGTCTGTAACTGACTCATTCATTCTGTTGTAAAACAAATATTTAATGGCACGTCCAGCCTGTGCCATTTCTGAGTGAGCTCTGTGAGGCCTGCCCTCCCTGCTCTCCAAATCCAGCTGTGAGAAATGTCCGCCTGGGCTCCATGGCAAACTTTACCTCCTGGTCCCTAAAAGGACCCACAGTCGGCTCCTTTTTAGGTGAAATTCGTGGGACTTGAGGAATGTGTTGCCGTTATAATTCTCTTGTCTTGTTAAATGGCATCAGAAAATCTATTTCTATATTAAAGAAGCATCCATTTTAAGTGAGCATGCTTTCAATGTACTTTGTAATCAAGGGAACAGTATCTCTTTGGTTGTCCCTAGTGTTGAGACCTCTAAGGCTCACTTCAGAAGTGATTTTGCCTCTTAGAGCAGCAGTCAGTACAGGCTCAGTGGTTGTTAAATATGGCAGCAGAGAGTGGAGGGAGCCTCTTTGCTCTTCTGAGGCTTCCACAAAGATCAGTTCAAGGGTTTCTAAATACTCCAGCTGCTCTTCAAGTTTGTTGTTTGGTCTCGTCAATAGGCGCTTGTGCTCATTCTGTGCAGGAGCATTTGTGCAGGAGGAAATGTTGGCATTCATAAATTCCATTCAACTGAAGAGTACCACGGTGTCTCTGTTTAGTTTTTGATCTTACAAAGAGCCTAAGTTTAATGGACTCATGGGCTTTCTCTTTTAACCCACAGCTATTTCTATAGTCTCCATTGTAAGCGCTGCCTATATTATAAATATTTAAATTTGGATTTGGGCTTTGAAAGCATCTGATGTGTTGGGCCAACACCCCGTTGTCCTGTGTTGTAAATTATAAGAATGCGTCAGCAGAAAATAAAGTGACGCTTAGGAGCAATTTCAAGCTACAGAGCTAAATGGGAGGGCAGATGGATTAATCAATCTTTTGGGGTCCACTCAGCAAGAGCAATTTAGTAATTGATGAAAACACTGGTGGAGACAGTTGAATCGCTCTTGGTTTATCAAGTTACTATAGAATGTAGTTGATAGCCCAGCTTCTGCCATGAGCATAGGTCTGTAGACCCAGGAAGAAGAAGAAAAGATGAAATAAGAAAAATTGATCTGCAAGTAACTTTTATTTAGGAAAAAATAATTCACCTCAACATCCTAATACTAAGCTCCTTTATCCTTATGCCACTATAGTTTATTGGTAATTGTATTGGTAAATTCTATTGTAAAACTAGGGCAAAAGTTGTAGATTGTATTGTTGCTTAAAAACTTGATTAAGAATTCTGTCCCTGGATTGTGGTTATTCTGTAGTGTTAAATCTATTTTAGTAACTTGGATTTCATGTAAATGGTGGGAAATTTCAGATAGTATTTTCCTCTCCAAAAATAAACACAAAAATGTTTCTATCTTATAATAATAATGAAATCGGAGTGCTTTGATAAACTCTTTCCCCACTTGAATGGAATTTTCTGATTTTGAGACTGGCACCAGTTGCTGTGGGAACCAGATGGTATTGCAATAGTTTAGATTACTATGTGCCAGTGGGCTCTGGCAATCACACAACTGCATTCTTAAATTTCTCCGCTTTCACACTTCTTCCTGAAACGTCGGTCTGCAAACAAATCCATCACCGAGTAGATGTTCTTATTAAACTGAAAAGAAGGTAGTATCCTTTCTTTCTTCCAGAGACTGTCATGTTTTGTTAACCTTTCTATTTTGGTCATCTAGATCATACAAGGGAGGTAAGCTTTACTTAAGCCATTTTCTTTGTCATGCCTTTCTATAGAGACAAATGATGTTGTATAATTGTGAAAGAAATCTTGCTTGTTTGATCAGACTTTTCATCTTCTTGGTGACCTTTGTAGATCTCTTAAAAATCACCAACTTGAGAATCAAGTTTGTGAAACTACATACTTTGGGAGATAACCTTTTGGATTCCAGAATGGAAATCAGAGAAAAGTACTATTATGCGGTTTATGACATGGTAGTTCGAGGAAATTGCTTCTGCTATGGCCATGCCAGCGAATGCGCCCCTGTGGATGGATTCGATGAAGAAGTAGAAGGAATGGTAAGCAAGTGCTCCGTGTGGCTTTCTCCTTTATACAGGTGATTCTAAAAGGCAAATTGAAGCTGGTGTTACTCAGGCCTTTCATTTTCTAGGAGTTTTATTTTTCCAGACTTCCAGTTAGCACTTTGCACCATCCTGAGGGTTAATTGTTGATTTTCTCTTTGCTGACTTTCTTGGACTATGAGAAAGGAGTAAGGACTGCTTATTTCATAGTCACTGAATTAATTTTTGGAAATTGTTGCTGCATTCTGCTGCTACAGTAGATATTGTAGTCAACAAAGTTTAAAAAGTTGTCTCAATAGCAATCACATCTTCCTTTACTTTAAGGAAGATTAAAAACCACAAGCATTCCAGTCCTTGTGCTAGAAGGTGTAAACTGATCCCAGCCCAAAGAAATGGGAAATTTGAACCTAGAACCACGGGACATCATTTAGGAATCAAATGGACTTTCTTTATGTCTTCTAGTTTCATTCTTTTCCCACTTTTATGCTGTGTTTTCAAATTATGTACTTTTAAAAATTTGGACTTTGGGTGATTTGCCAAATGGGTAAAGTTAGGGTGTTTTACCAGTTTCTAAGTAAACTGGTAATTCTTAGAGACCCATGGGATTTTAAAGCCAGGCAGGATTTACTAAACCGACTATCCTTATTAGAAGAGACCAGGGGTTAGTTCATTTGCCGAAGGGCCCCAAGTAAGTGGCAGTTAGAAATTCAAATCTAGTGCCTCTGGAATCAGCCCCAGGGTTCCTTCCACTAGGCTGGGCCTCCCTTCTTGATGGAGGCTGTGTCCTGCTTCCTTGCTGTTTGCCTTTTCAAAGATTGTTAGTCCTCAACTAAGGTGCAGGATTGAGTGTATTCAACTCTTTAAAACTTCTGCCTTCCCTTTGCTCCGGTTAGAACATTTTTGCATAGATAATGAATTTTTAACAGAGCCTAAAGGGAGGATGTGTCTTTCTAATCCCGTTGCTACATCTTTCAGAGAATGTGCGGTAGATTATGTTTCCTTTGCAGCATAACCAATCTAGTGTGTAGCTAACGTCGTGTAGGCATGTCACTGACAGGCATGTCTCAGTTTATTCAGACGCTGGAGAGTCCTGTGCCATGTGCTTTGGAAGTGTTTTTCAGTCTGTGAAACCACCTTGACAATGAGAGGATGTGTTAGTCTTCTGCAGACTGCACGCCTGTCAAGGTGGGGCCAGGGTGGACCTGTCCATCCTCTTCCCGAATTCCATTCTGTAGAAACTAGTGTTGCGTGTCAAGTGTGAGGTGCCCATGTTCATGTGTATTTGCTGGGCCAAAAGAATTTATCATCATTCTTATGCCTCAGAGGTCTTAAGCATGCCTTGTAGCCAGACAATGCAAAATAGCTCATCATAGGCCCTTCATAAAGGAAATTAATTTGTATCTTTTTTCTGAGATTTCATATTTCCTTACTTAAAGGAAAAAAATAAATGTAAATGTGGTAAATGGTTAACTTTTAAAATCTCATTTTGGTTGTAAACTTTGGTTGTTGCAGTCAAAAACAAAATAAAATAAAACAAACAAGCAAACAAAAACCTTTCTTTCGTATGGCATAGTGGTAAAACCTGCAGTAATGTAAGTTAGTTCCTGGGTGGTGTGTATACATTTAGTTCTGCATTATAACATTTCTCGATTTCTATTATAATAGATTTTTTTTTAACTCTTCACTAGTTTGTTTTTAAAAAAATTCTTAAGAGACTAATCTTGTTCATCTGGGTTCTTTTCATAGATACTTCAATAAAATATTTCGCGAGCATCCATTATGTAATAGGAACTACTCCTAGAGATAGGAATTGTAACCATCGACAAGAGATAGAAATCACTGTGGGGAGGGACAAAATAAAAACAAAGAAACTCTCACTGTGGTGAGCTAGAGATCAGTATGGAAAGAGGGTTGTATTTTCCATTGATTGTGGAGAAAATCTGGCCATTAGTCTGTCTCTTACTTTGCTCTTCCCTGTTTTGATAACTTTCAAGGTTCATGGACACTGCATGTGCAGGCATAATACCAAGGGCTTAAACTGTGAACTGTGCATGGATTTCTACCATGATTTACCTTGGAGACCCGCTGAAGGTCGAAACAGCAATGCCTGTAAAAGTAAGTCTGAGTCAGAGGGACATTTTGAATCAATTTGGACTCTAGTCTCCATTTTCTGATTAGAGGTGCTATAATAGTACACTATTTTGCAGAAAGAAGAAAAGTGACTACCCTTTTCCCAGCTTTCCCCTGATACTCCTATGAAACTTACAATATCCATTCAATTAAACTAATAAATTAATATTTACTGAGCAGCACTATGTGTTTGGCAGATTTAGTGCAAGACTGAGATGTTGTCCCTGACATTGTTTTTAAGGCAAGATGACCATGAGAGAAAACTGAAAGAAAAATATGGCATGGTAGATAATTAAGGGCTAAGAGATACAGAGTAGAGTTTTCAGCCTTGTTTCTGTGCCAGCCCAGCTGCAGCCTGTGGCATACTTCCATCCATCTATCCCAGTGGTAGTCTCTGGGCAGAGGTGTAGTTTAAAAGACCACCACCCCTCCCCACCCTACACACAGTAATTCTGATATAGTATCCTCCTCTCGAGGAGCTTGCCTGCCTCTGCCCCCACTGAGAAGGACTTTCTAGAAGTTCAGAAACCAGTGAGGGCTAGAATAGTCAAGGTTTTGTTAGTAAGTACAAGCCAGCTGGCCCTTGCTTGAATAGTTAAGATTGTTTAGGTAAAGAGAAGAAAGCAGGGGAGGGGGGTCGGCGGGGAGGGAGTTCAGATAAGGAGAACAACATGAAGCACAAGGCCCCAAGGACATTCTCGTGACCACCACAGAGTCTATGCTGGGAAATAATTCCAAGGTTTAATTCAACCAGTGTATCAAGGGCAATACCCTGCTAGGCACCAAGGATACATCAGTGCATAGGACACAGTCCCTCTCTGCAGGATGTTCTATTGCAGGGGGTGGACAGACAAGGCTAGAGTGTAGAGCCCCGTGAGGGCCAGACTGAGTTAAGCTTCATTGTGAGAAGATAAGAGGAGTCCATGTGGATTGTTGAGCATGAGAGTGAGATGATTAAAGCTGGGTTGGACCGAGATAACTCTGCTGCGTAGGCTAGAAGAGGGACAGACTGAGCTCAAGAAGGCTGGCTTAGATGGCTGTTCAACAGACCTTACAAAATCATAGAGGTGATTTCTCTAAGGAGCCTGGCCTAGTGTGGTGGTGGGACTGAGGAGGAGGGGAATGAGGCTTTCATACCATGTTCCTCAAAGCAGAGAACCCAAACAGGCTTTCCCAGAACGTATCACCTAGAAAATCCTCAGGAGCGATATGCTTCCATCCCGTCCCACCCTGAGTGGGACCCAAGGGCATCCTCTATGGATGGCAGCCTTCCTTCTGTTGATAAGCTCCCAAGGTGACTTGCCCCAAGAGTTTTCAACTTTTTATAGCCCATTCTCTTCCAAAGAGGGCAGATTATTGCATTTATTTCATAGAGTTCACACTTTGAAGGTTTTCAGCATGATTTAGGGTTTAAACTGTCATAAGTGGATATGTCTGTTTCCACCATGAGCACCTTCTTGTTAACTGCTGCTTGCCTGAACTTCATCCCTAGTTTCCTTCCTGCCAACCCTATCCTCCATTGGTAAACAGACATAAAAGGCTTTTCTTGACACTGGTCTTTCTCACAGAGTGTAACTGCAACGAACATTCTGGCTCATGCCACTTTGACATGGCAGTTTACTTGGCCACTGGAAACGTCAGTGGAGGCGTATGTGATGACTGTCAGCACAACACGATGGGACGCAACTGTGAGCAGTGCAAACCATTTTACTACCAGCACCCGGAGAGGGACATCCGAGACCCTAATCTCTGTGAACGTACGTGGGGAAAGGGTCATGAGGTGGAAGTTACCATCCTCTCAGGACCTCAGCATCATTACTTTAATTGCTATACAGGATGCTGGGAGTGGAATGTACTTGGTAGTTGCCCCTTCTGTAGTCTATTTGTGTGACGTTTGGAGGGATGAAGGGAACGTATGTATTTATATAAACACACACACTGGATTACCTGGTGCTTTTCATTCTTCTTAGAATGTGCCTGTAACCCAGCTGGCTCTCAGAATGGGGGAGTCTGTGACAGTCACACTGATTTTTCTGCTGGTCTCATTGCTGGTCAGTGTCGGTGTAAATTATATGTGGAAGGAGAACATTGTGATCTTTGCAAGGAAGGCTTCTATGGTTTAAGCGCTGAAGAGCCATTTGGTTGTCAATGTAAGTACATTTGTTAGAAAGTTTGGGAGTTCTTCTCTATACATAGTTCCCATTTTACTGTGCAATTCTAAATCCAGACTACTACTTTGAACTCACTTGGCTTGTGTTTCTTTACTTCACTTTTTCTTTAATAAAGCTTGTGCTTGCAATCCTCTGGGAACGATTCCTGGCGGGAATCCTTGTGATTCTGAGACTGGTTACTGCTACTGTAAGCGTCTGGTGACAGGACAGCGTTGTGACCAGTGTCTGGTAGGTAAATCCTAATTGCATGGGATGGGTAGTTTGTGAATATGACATGTTCTAGTAGAGAATGCTTTCGCCATTGTAGATCTCCCATCTGCCTTACATGTAAATGTTAAAAGATACGAGTAGACAATTCACAAAAGAGGAGTTACTAATGAATAATTTTGACAAGATATTCACCATTGCTGTTAGAATTATAAAATAAAACCACAGTGAAATGCCATTTTTACAGACAAAATTAACAAAAGTTTTAAAAAATAGGAATGCTGACTATTAGGACATAATGAGGGCTGGTACTCAGTATGCTGCTAATGGAAATACAAATTGGTTCATACTTTGTGAAAAGTGTTTAGAGATATGTATCAGCAGCCTGTAGAAATGTGCATGCCCTTTGACCCAGTAATCCTACTTCTGGGAATCTATCCTAATGAAATAATCAGAAAATTGGACAAAGATGTATTCACCAGAAGACTCACTGTGTCTTTTATTAATCATAGCACAAAACTTGGAAGCAGAAGTGGGGAAAATAGTTAAATAAATTTGCGGCCTTCTGTACAGTGTGATATTTGGTTGCCATTGAAAATAACAATAACATGAGGAAATGCTTATGCTAATAAAAAAAATACAGGATGTGACTAGTATCTTGATTATGTAGGAAAAAAATTCATCAAGAGAAAGAAAATCTGGAAGGAAATACACCAAAAAGTTAACTGTAGTGATTCTGGGTGGAATATTTATGAGAGTAATTTTTAAAAATTTTTCTATATCTTTTATAACATTCTTGTGATTGCTTTTATACCCCAGATTATGTTTATGACCACTAAATATGTATGCCTGCATGTATCCTGATAGATTCTTAAATTTCTGGAAGTCTGATTTAAATTGGTGAACCTGGTTTTACCTGCTCATTAGGAAATAAGAATTTGTTGAGGTGCAAAGAGCTCTTCTCTCCTATATCAATTCTCTCCCATTTCTTATTTCCGTTTCCAGTGTTCTCAAGACTCGGTGATGTCCTCCCCTTTCAGTTGTGAAAATAGTCCTTGCTTTATGCTGTGTTTCCACACAGATGAATCCTTGAGGAGCTTTTCTTCTGGAGTTTATGACAGACTGAACTTAGGGAAAATTTAAAGGCCTGCCAAATATTTGCCCAAACTCTCTTACTGCCGGAGTAGTTCTAATGAAGAAAATTGGCATCTTTACTGCTTGCTCGTGTTCATTATTTGGTGAAGGCTGTTTGCAGGGCAAAGAAACTATTCTGTGATCTGGCATTATCATGGGATTATGTGTAACCCTCTCTGACCCCAATGACCTGCAGCTTGGGTTCCTTTATTTTAGAATACTCACACTCATTCCTTTTGTTGGCTTTCTGCTTTCACGGTGCAAACGAACTTTGATGGAACAACCGAAACATGCCATAACTCGTTTCTTGCTGAGTCTGCTGTGTAATTACAGGAACCCACCTTTAGATGTTTAAATTTTTGTTCTGCAGCCAGAGCATTGGGGCTTAAGCAATGATTTGGATGGATGTCGACCTTGTGACTGTGACCTTGGGGGAGCCTTAAACAATAGGTGAGTGGAGCTTCTCTTCTCTCTTGTACTCAGTCACCTGGGAAAGCCCTCACGGCCTCTAGGAGGAGTATGACACTCAGTGTCTCTTAAGAAGATACGCAAAGTACATTCACCTTTGGTGTGAATGCCTGATAATCACTTTTACCTGTGGTCTCAATGTTTGCAAAGAGTTATTCATTCCAAGAGTTAGCTTTGAAGCCTTCTAGTATGTTTATGGTTCTTGGGTTTTAGTAGTGTTGTTGTTACTTGTTTTTGTACTATTACTTTTCAGTATTTTTTTAATCATGGAAACAATATATACCCATTGTTTTCAAAAAATTTCCACCAGTTCAGGCAGGTCTCCTGCCCTTTGTCCCCCCGAAGTGCCACTGTTCACAGTTTCTTACATCTCACCAGAAATTAAAAATAAGGCTCAGAATGCCTGTTAAAAAGGACAGTTTATTTCCTCTCATGTCTTTTTAAATAACATGTTAGGTTTTATTTTTTTTAAACAGACAAGTACAAAGAAAAAAATAGGCCATGATTTCCCACTTAGCTTTACTGATGTTTTTCGAAAATAGAAGTAATGTATGTGTGTATGCTATTCTGCAGCTTGCTTTTATGTCTGAAGATCTTCTTTCACATCAGCGTGTATTCATCTACCTCTTTCTCTTTAATAGCTTTTTGGTATTTTCTAGCATGTGAAAGTGCCATAATTTATTTCCAGATTTTTTTGCTTTCTAAAAATGTTGCCGTGAATATCCTTGTAGATATATCTTGATGAATATTTGTAGATATATCTATAGATGAGGCTCCCAGTGATGGAACTGCTAAGTCAAAGAACATGTGCATTTTTTATTTTCATGGAGAATGTCAGATTGTTCTCCACACAGAATATGCTAGTTTATTTTCCTACCAGTCAGTTACAGAAGTACATTTTTCACCATCCCCACTAGCAGTTGGCATCATCAAACATTTTCTTTTTCACCAATCTAAGAGATGGAAAATGAACTCTCATTTTTTATTTTGATTTTCATTTTCTTCTTTCTTTTATTTTTTCAACTTCCAAGTCTGTTCATGGAAATTACATATAATAATTTTTAGTTACTTAAATATGTTGGTATTCCTTGAAATGATGAGACCTGAAGCTCTACCAAAAATTATTATAATACACATTTGGCAAGATGTTAAATTTGTGGAAGTTTAATTAACCACCTTTGAGTCGAAGAGAATTTTGGTCTCTGTTCCTGGATCCGATTCAGAACATCTGGTAAAGATAGCGTAAGTGACGGCTGAGAGAATAGCCAGATGTTTCCTTGTGGCCCTGAATCTTCCCTGAGAAAACATGCTGAATTCATTGAGCAGCTTCATGTACTCAAAAATTTACTCTCTTACAAGATTATTTCCCAACACTGGAGTAGTCCACTGGGAAGGAATGAGACTTTAGGCAGCAAGAACATGTTCTGTTTGGTCTCTGTATTTGGGTTTGTTCTGTTCCAGGTCGTGCAGTAAATTCAGTACAGCGTGTAGCATCTGAAACTCCAGTGTGACTTTCTGTTCTTAGAAAACCTCCAGAGGGGAGGAAGCAAGGATAATTCCATAAAAGTGGGGAAGAGAGACCGCTAATCTGCTTATGGAATCCCTTCCCTGACTTTCCTTTGTGACTCCCAGAACACATGCTGATTCCGTTAGTAAGTGATCCCTCAGTTCTAAGCTGTCATCACTCCTAAAGTCCTTCTTGATTAGATGAAAGTGGCATACATAATTCTCCAAATTATGTCATAAACTCAGGAATGTCCTATGTTCCTTTACTCTAAATGGCTTCTGTTTCTTACTCCCTTCCTCTTTTTTCTGTTCCACACACGCTTCCTGCGTCTAAATCCACCCACATGCAACCCCTGGCCTGCCCCTAGTCTCTCCTGTAAAAATTTATAAAAACCAGAATGTGCTAATCAAGAGAATTGGTGAAGCAAAATTTTTAAGTAAAGATTTTAAAGCAGGTAACTTGACATTTCCAGCATGATTGATTAGACACCCTATCTTTTAGCATTATTGATGGGGAAAAAAGAACCTTTAAAGACGCTTCTGGTCCTGTGACAGTATAGTGTTTTGTAGTGATCCTTTTCAAAGTTGTTTTCCCCCGACAAAGACTTTCTCTAGGAGTCTCTCCGTAGGGCTGAGAGATGCCCAGTCTTCTGAAGCACCGATTCTGCTAGGAGAATGCTTGGTGCATAGCAGACACTCAGGAAATACTTCCTGAATGATTGATTTTTGCAAACACTCATAAATATCTGCTACCTGATAATATTCCTTTCTTTGCCTTGAACACAAAGTAGATATTGAATAAATGTTGATTGAGTGAAAGAATTTGAGAAACAAAGATTTTTAAGATGTAAAAACATAATACATACTCCTTAGGAGCGGCAGTCTCTGAATGTGATCCCAAACATTCCCGAGTTACTTTGGCCAGGGACAGAATTAAGTGTAAAAATCATGTGAAGTGGAAAATTTTAAAAATATTTTGTATAATGAGCCAAGTGAATTTTTATGGAACAATAAAAACTTAGTAATCTATGTCGATTATGTTGACAGCTAATCTGAATTTTTAAATATGTTAAAGAAGACCTAATTAAATAAAGTAACTCAAGCCAGGTTAATGAAGTTTTGCCTAGTAGATAACCTGCTTTAATGAGTAAGTAAGAATGGTTGCTAGGTAAATGCTACTTGTAAATGTTTAAAAACATTGAAAAATATAAACATCTTTACAGCATCTTGCAAAATCATTTCATCAATTAAATTTAGGACTTACCTTTTTTTTTTTTTTTTTTTGGTGAAGAAGATTAGCCCTGAGCTAACATCTGTTACCAATCCTCCTCTTTCTGCTGAGGAAGATTGGCCCTGGGCTAACATCCGTGCCCATCTTCCTCTAGTTTACGTGTGGGACACCTGCCACAGCATTGCTTGATAAGCGGTGCATAGGTCTGCACCTGGGATCCGAACGTGTGAACCCCGGGCCGCCAAAGCGGAGCATGCAAACTTAACCACTACACCACCATGCTGGCCCCTAAACTGAGGACTTGGGTATCTGGCTTGAAGCCCACCACTTTTTCAAAGACATCTACTTCCTAAAGTCCCCAACCTCCCTTGATGTTTCAACGACATGTTACTTCTGCATCTCTTTCAGCACTTACTTTATTCTGCTTTGTATTATAGCTGTTTGTATTGAAAAGGTCTCTTTGGACAGGGATTTTGTCTTATTTGTCTTGCATCTCCCTCTGTTTGCAGCACAGTGGACCTTGTAGGTGCTTGATAAATGAGGAACTGAAATGTATTATACTTTAAAACCAGAGCAGAAGTTAATAGATATTTTCATCAGAGTAGTGAATGTTCATGGTATCTAAACCTGCATTAATTACTATGGTAGCTGGACATAAAGGCATTATGGAACCCAGCTCCTACCCCTTAAGAAAGTATCCTAGCTAGGGGTGTGGGGGGAGCCACCTTGGATAAAATGGGTGATGCTGACTGCTAATCAGTGTGGAACCAACTCTTATTTGTAATTAGACTTACAAAGGAGATATCAGTGTTGAACAGAGTGGTGGTTCTTACAAATGATGCTTTTTATCCTTTAATTTTTTTGTCTAATTTCTTAGTAATAGAGAAAAGTTGAAACTGTACCGTATTTTCTCCACTCATCACTATTTAAATGAAATAGAATTTCCCTTCCAATAGAAGTTTTGAACAAGTTGCTAATTTCTATATTTATGAGAAATCTGTGTTTTTAAGAAATAATCTTGCCCTTCACCCATTGAGAAAAAATAGGGTTTGTGTTAGTTTTCTATTGTTGCCATAGTAAATTATCATAACTTAGTGGCTAAAACAACATAAATTTATTACCTTACAGTTCTGTATGTCAGACACGGTCTCACTGGACTAAAATCAGAATGTCAGTAGGGCTGTGTTTCTATCTGAAGGCTCTAGAGGAGAATCTGTTTCCTGCTTATTTGAGTTATTGGCAGAATTTAGTTCCTTTCAGCTGTAGGATGAGGTTCCCATTTTCCTGCTGGCTGCCAGCTAAGGGCCATTCCCGGCTTCTAGAGGCAGCCGACATCCCTCCTTCCTCCATCCTCAAAGCCAACTACGGTAGGTCAAATCCTTTTCAAGTAACGTCTCTCTGACCCACTGTTCTGCCTTCCTCTTCTACTTTTAAGAACGCATGTGATTAGACTGAATACACTCGGATAATCCAGGATACTCTCCCCATCTCAAGGTCCTTAACCTGAATCACAGCAGCAAAGTCCCTTGTGCCATGTGGGGTAACATATCCACAGCTTCCGGGGATGAGGACATGGACATCTTTGGGGGCCATTATTCTGCCTACCACAGGGCCTGGCTTGTTTTGTCTTATATCATTATTCTGCCTTACTGATCCAGTGAATTGAATCTGTATCTAGTTACAGGGAAATTTGTGGAGGGAACATATAAACTTGTAAAGCATACCATTTCTATCTGATATGATTTTTTGCTTGAACACAGGAAAGAATAATTACTTGGAGGAGTAATTCTCTAAGTAATACTCATCTCACTATGGAGGAGGTTGGATTTGAGCTTGACTTTTGAAAGCTGGGTGGGCTTTGAGAGGTGTGATAGGTGTGCAGGAAAGCCTTCTAGCTGAGAGGAGGAAGACGAGTGAAGGCACAGAGACGGGAATGAGTGTGGCAAGGTCGAGATCTGGTCTGGTCTTGACCATCTCGGCTCACATTTCTCCATTACCCCTCTCTGCTCCTGTCATCCCTGTTCTCTCTGCCTGTCAAATCCTCTGCAGCTTTCGAGCCACCTCCTTCATCACGACTCCCTCAGTTTCCTGAGTCAGATGAACAGTGTCTTCCTCTGCACCCGTCGTAGTTGGCTCGTAGCTCTATGTAGGTACCTACTGCGTTTTGATTTGTTGTGTTGGTCGACTGTTTTATTGTTTTATCTCTCCAATTAGATTGTACATTCTTTAGGACAGGGACTATTTTTCCCCCATTTTTCTTTCTCCATATCATTTAGCCAGAAATAATGAACTTACAAAGAAGTAAGGATGGATTGAGAAGAAAATTGACAGTGGACTAAAATGTGACAATACTGACACGAGGAAGGACAGCTTCCAGGGCCAGTATTTGCTCAGTAGATATTTGTGGAAGAGTATGAGGAGTGTGGCTCATCTGAAAGCAAAGGGCGGACACCAGAAAGAGAAGGAGTTTTCCGAGGATGGGTTACAGAGGCTGCTGGAAATCAGGGAGAGGCATCATGACGTGATATAAGTAGAAAGGAAAAATTGTGGGTTTTGTGAAATGAGGAAAGTGGTGCCATGGGAAGGTTGGTTTGGCAGTGGTGGATGGGATGGACTGGGCAAGGGAGAGAAGAGCTCAAGAGGTCAGTTTGGGAGGTTTCTAGAGGCAGAGGTGTAAATGATGCCATGCTGGACTAGGATAGTGGCAGTGACACTGAGAGGAAACTGCTCAGTTGAGGGAAGGTTACGTCTCACCTACAACATGAGAAGAAGTTTATATCTGCTGACAGAAATAGCAGAGCTGAAGATAAGAAGTCAGCGTGAGAGGTGACGAGCAGTTTAGGACAAGATGAATTAGAGATGAGCCCTGGGCAAACCACGGAAATGTCCTGTTCGTGGCTGGAAATGTACAACCCGAGTGCAGCTGAGTAAGTGCTGAGAGCTGTAGGTGTGAGCGCCGTCTACACGGGCAGGTAAAGCCACAAGAATGAGTTCATTCAAGGAGCGAGTGTTGAATTGGAGCCATGCCTATCAATGACAACAGTTCAAGTCTGTGGACACAAAGAGGCGTGCGACTGCCAGGGCTCTTGGTAAGGGAATTCCCTTCTCATAATTGGGTTCCCTTGAGTTGTTTCTTCTTTAGAATTATGCTGCAGGCAAAAGGCAACATTGGGAGTCTGCCCACACTCTTTATCCTCACCTTCATTTGCTTATTCTCTAGTGATGGCACATGAAAAATCTAGTTGTTCTCTTCTTCGGTGGTTCATGTTTTGGGCATTTGTTCCCTCCGTAAAGATCTGCTGGGGAGGGAAGAAGGATTTTCTTTTGTCCATATGATGTAAAGTCTGATGCCTGAATTTCTGAAAATGGCTTTTGTTGGTGGACTGTGCCAGAAGAGGGCTAGGTCCCAACTGGAACAAGCCTTTCTCCTCTAGGAACTGGCTCTGAGATGTTAAGAATTCATGCTCCTTTAGGACAAAAACTATTTACGTAATGTACATGGCTGGGCCATGACAGGGCTGTTTGGGACATTTTTAATAAACCTCTGAGTGTTCGGTCTTCCTGTGAGTTGTAACTTGCCTTTGGTACTTGGTTTAAGATAAACTTTGGGATGAGAAAAAAAAAGAGCTCTGGGAATGGGTTTAAAGTAACAATTCCAAACCATCTTGACATGCTGAAGTAAAAATCGATGCAGGTAATTCAGTTTTACCTTGTAGACAAAATCATGATACTAAGGAAAAAGAGAGACGTAGGCTGAGGACAAAATGAATACATTATAGTTTATCTGGAGGCCTTTATTACCTAAAACAGTAATGATTAATTTTAAAAGTTTTGTTATTTACATTAAATCTCCTATTTTTCTATTTTTTATTTAGAATGTGTGTCCTTCACGCATTTATTTGCTCAACGAATGTTTGAGTGTACTCTGTGTATAAAGCACTGGGCCAGGCGTGGGGTTGGGACGTCAGCTGAGGTGAATGAGGCCCAGTCCAGGCTCTCAAGGAGTTCACAGTCTAGTAGGGGGTTAGGTAGGTCTGTCAATAGTTATACTACCAGAGAGAAAGTGATAAATGTCTTAATAATACAGATAAGGAACAGTTGAGGCCTCAGAAGGCACCACCTGAGAATGGTAGAGGGGAGGAACCAAACAAGACTTCATGAAAGAGATGAAAGTTGAGCTGAGCTTTGAAAAATAAGTAGGATTTGCAGCCACAGTACCTCAACTTTAATGAACACCTACTACATGACAAGCTTTGTTATAGATGTGAATACATCATTTCTCCTGTAGAATGATGGTGGCATGAAAGAGAACATGGTTCAGTCTATAGAATGGAGGGTGTCACTCAAATGTAGGAAATGCCATAGCAGTAGTCATTTGTGAGCTGAATCTTGAAAGAAGAATAGGTGGCTCTTTGCCTGGTGAATGAGGGAGAAGGGTATTCCAGGCTGCAGGGACAACATAAGCAAAGGGAAGGGATCGTGAGTCACCCAGTGCACTGGAGAAATTGTAAGTAGTTCAGTATGGTTGGAGAGTTAAGGGGAGAGATGAGGCTGGAAAGATAGGGAAGGGCCAGATTGTGGAAGTCCTGGTATACCTCCCCCAGGTCATTGTGCCAGGAGGTGATATGGTTAATGCATCTTGGAAAGGTCATTTGGGCAGCTGTGTGGGGGTTGGCAGTTTAGGTTGGGGAGTTAGAAGACTGCCAACAAGAATTTGGTTCCTGATTGGATATGAAGAAGGAATCTAGAAAATAACTTCTAGGTTTCTGACTTGGTTGACTCAGTGGGTGGTGATGTCTTCTCCCCATTGGAGAAAAATGACTGCTGCCCTTCTGGACCTGGGAGCTAACTTGGAGTTGTCCTTCTTGGAGTTGAATATTTGGGTCTGAGGCCCAGGAATGGGGTTGCAGTTGGAAGTAAGGCAAAAGGTATAAGATAGCAAAGCAAGAAAACCTCAACGTGGTATGGATGGAGCATAGTGAAGTAGAGCAAGGGAGATCAACTGAAAGACCAGGTCATGGAGAGCTTTCAACTTCTGAGTTTGGGATTAATTCATAGGAAATATTTTTTCCATGTACTTATTTTCTGAAGGAAATAAGAAAACCCTACCTGAACATTTCACCCCATTTAATGTTTAATGGCAAATGTAGAACTGTGTCCAGTGGGTTCATTTATAAATGTGATGGGCACAGCTGACCAACTCCACTCTCCTACCAGCTGCTCCGCAGAGTCAGGCCAGTGCGCGTGTCGACCCCACATGATCGGACGTCAGTGCAATGAAGTGGAATCCGGTTATTACTTTACCACCTTGGACCACTACATCTATGAAGCAGAAGAAGCCAACTTTGGGCCTGTAAGTAGGGGGGTGCTAGGCAGGTTGGTAAAGCGGTGTTTGGGGGGACAGTAATGGCATATACACATTTTGTAAAGAGAACATTTAAGAAGCGTTTTGTCAGTGAACACGAGGTAAGGATCAGGACTGTGCCTTCTTGAGAACAGTCATATTTAAAGCTAAGGAAATCTATAACTCACAAAGAGACTTTGGAACATTCACTAGTAAGACTTCTGGTGTTTTGGTTTTTTTCTTCTTCCATTCTTCTCTCTACTTATGCTCCAAAGTTATTGCTGATCTAGTACAGTAAATATTCAGAGAGGATACTGTTTCAGTTTTCTATTGCTGCGTAACAAGCCATCCCCAAATTCAGTGGCTTAAAATGTATGTATGACACCTCAGCTGGAACGGCTGAAACAGCTGGAGGCTGGCTGGACATTCTTCTCTGCCCTCTCCAGGCAGCTGTTTTGAGCTTCCTCACAGCATGGTGGAGTCAGGGTAGTGAGACTTCTTACATGGCATCTGGCTTCTAAGAAGGAGGAAACAGAAACTGCCAGGTCTCTTAAAGCCTGGGCTCAGAAGTCCCAGAATGTCATTTTCTCACATTTTGTTAGTCACAAGTCACAAGGCCAGACCAGATTCGAGGGCAGAGTGACGTAGTTTCCACATCTTGGTGGGTAAAGCCACACACACATACATCCTGGGAATGAAGGGCTTCATCTCTGGGATGACTAATCACAGGTGTTATATGTAATCCTGTGAACAAACTCAAATGCGTGCTTGAGTTAAGCGACTCAAATTGATCAATTCTCCAGTCTCAGTGACAGAATTAACTCATCAATAGTGAACATTCATGATTGTATCAAGTTCCTCCCTTGTACTTGGACCTTGAAATGAATGCCAATGAGAAAGATGGACAGAAGTCCAACCACTACATACTGGACTAGCCTTGTAGAAAATCTGGGAAATACCCCGTCCCTCCTAGGTGCTCATCACAGCATTTGGAATGTTCTCTTTCCTTCCTTTATGCTCATTCCCCTGGTTATATCATAGAAGGTATATTCTAAACCTTTGAGTTCCATCTTCAATGTCCCAAGACTACTTCAACCACAAAATTAAAAAGAAACCAATTTCCTGTTTATATATCAAAAACTTTTTACAGTCTACTGGGAAAATGTGACTGTGAAAAATAGGTATAACATAGCCACGGTTCTGGAGCTTTGAGTGACTTCAGATTTCTTTGATTGTTACGTTTAATTGAATTCCGTTTCAAGTAAAGCATCACTCCTGTCCCCTGTGTCCTCAGGGAGTCAGCGTAGTGGAGCGGCAGTACGTCCAGGACCGAATTCCTTCCTGGACTGG
Organism: Tapirus indicus; assembly: GCA_031878705.1. Lineage (NCBI taxonomy): Eukaryota > Metazoa > Chordata > Mammalia > Perissodactyla > Tapiridae > Tapirus > Tapirus indicus. Next base: position 80,101,034 of record CM062917.1, read on the forward strand.
AGCAGGCTTCGTCCGAGTGCCCGAAGGGGCTTATTTGGAGTTTTTCATTGACAACATACCATACTCCATGGAGTACGACATCCTAATTCGCTATGAGCCACAGGTAAATCCTCAGTGGACTATTGGGGGTGGGGGAGATATTGGTAGAAAAATCTTTCTTCTAATGGACATTATGTTCTTGTGAATTCAGAAGTTTTATTGGAATAGAGGAACCTCTCTCTGACTTCCTATCCTCCATGGAAGTGAAAATGTACGTTTTTCTTGAATTATCTCAAACATTTGGTAATTTCTCATCACTTAACCTTGCTGAGAACCGAGGTGGGAATGAGAATGTATCAGATCCTCTCCTTCCCTCACGGCCGACACTGCCCAGGGACAGACACAAGCCCCTCACTGTAGTAAAAGGCCAGAGGTGGAAAGTGTAAAAGCAGGGATACAAACACTGCTGGAAGGTGGAAAAGTTTCTACCAGCCAGGTTGGGCCAGGGGCTGCCAAAGTGTTTCAAAAAAGAATCAGATCGAGGCCTTAAAATGGAGATGGAGTTTTGACACGAAAGGAAGGTATGTAATAGCATGAGCAGAGAGAAGGAGAGTGTTTTGAGAGTCATCCTGCGTAGCCAGGGAAAGGATATAGTGGGGAATGCTGTTAGGAGAAATGCTAGGATCAGTAAAGGAACTTGGACTCTATATTGGTACTGAAGAGTTTTGAGCAGGGGATTGTCATTATCTGAGCTGTGTTCTAAGATGAATGGAAAGGGATGTTGGGAGAGGAGGGAGAGCAGCTGGGAGGTTGTTTCAGTGTCCAGGTGAGAAGGGATTAGGGCTGGAACTGGGGCAGTAGCAGAGGAAATGTGAAGAGGGAAGGGAAAAGCAAGCAAATGTTTTCCATTTAAACTTGGCAAATAATGATCGGGAGGGGTCTCTATAAACAGATGGGTGGCAGTGGGCCAGTACGCACGGTCCTTTGGATTGTTTGTTTCTTATTCTAGCTACCTGACCACTGGGAAAAAGCTGTCATAACGGTGCAGCGACCTGGAAAGATTCCAACCAGCAGCCGATGTGGTAATACTGTTCCCGATGATGACAACCAGGTGGTGTCCTTGTCGCCAGGCTCAAGGTCAGTGACAGTGGTTTGCAGCTCAACAGAACTAATATGCAAATTAAATTCTTTTTCTGGTATCTTGTCTTGTGAGCCAAACACTGACTATTGACTTTCTTCCTTTGGAATGATCTACACAGAGCTTTGATTGATTGGTTGATTGATTGGATACTTAAAGGTTGACTTTTTGTTGTTTGTCTCTCTTGTTTCGGGGCAGGTACGTCGTCCTTCCACGCCCTGTCTGCTTTGAGAAGGGTGTGAACTACACCGTGAGGTTAGAGCTGCCCCAGTACACCTCCTCTGATAGCGATGTGGAGAGTCCCTACACACTCATCGACTCGGTAAGTGGAAGGTCATTTCTGACACACGCAGGGAAGGCTGGGCAGAAAGTGTCCATCTGCTTCCCCGGAGGGTTTGTGGAGGGGTAAGGCTGAGAGGTGAGGCAGAATCATTCTTTCTTGCTTCCAAGGCCACTTTGCTTATTTATTTTAATAAAACTCCACCCTCTGGAAAGGATTTACTGAAGCTGAGTCTTTCTGAAAATATGAAGTGCCTTAAAAATGACATTTTGGGGCCGGCCTGGTGGCATAGTTGTTAGGTTCGCTCACTCCGCTTCGGCGGCCCGGGGTTTGCAGATTCAGATCCTGGGCATGGACCAATGAACCGCTTGTCAAGCGATGCTGTGGTGGCATGCCACATAAAGTAGGGGAAGGTGGGCATGGATGTCAGCCCAGGGCCAATCTTCCTCAGCAAAAAGAGGAGGATTGGCAGCAGATGTTAGCTCAGGGCTAATCTTCCTCACCAAAAAAAAAAAAAAAAGACATTTCAAAAACCATCAAACTATGTAAGGTATATCTAAACTTTTTCTGGTAGGAATATTTTAAGAATGGGAAGGTTTTCACTTTGTTGAATGAGTCTAGTTTTTTCTTTTCAAGAGTCAAGTATTTGGGGTTTTGTTTACTTGCTGTAATTGATGACGTGGACACCACTCTAAGGACAGTTTTCTGTTCTTGTTTCCTTATAGCTTGTTCTCATGCCGTTCTGTAAGTCACTGGACATCTTCACTGTGGGAGGTTCTGGAGATGGGCTGGTCACCAACAGTGCCTGGGAGACCTTTCAGAGATACCGATGTCTGGAGAACAGCAGAAGCGTTGTGAAAACGCCGATGACCGACGTTTGCAGAAACATCATCTTTAGCATTTCTGCTCTGTTACACCAGACAGGCCTGGGTAGGGGTCAGCACACCTGGCACCACGGAGCGTGTTGGGAGGCACGCCCCACGACTCTGTTTTAGGCAGTCAGCACAAAGGAAATGATGTCTCAAACTACAGTTTGTCTTTATTTTTTTTTGTTTTTTAAGAATATTTTAGAGTCAGCCCTGATGGCCTAGTGGTTAAAGTTCAGCTTGCTCCACTTTGGTGGCCCGGGTTCAGGTCCTGGGCACTGAACCACACCACTTTCCTGTCAGTAGCCATGCTGTGGTGGCGGCTCACATGGAAGAACTAGAAGGATCTACAACTAGAATACACAACTATGTACTGGGGCTCTGGGCAGGAAAAAAGGAGAATACTTTAGTGATAGAGAACCACTGAAAATGCAATCAATGTTCAAGAAATACACCACAGGTGACTAGAGGAAAAGTCCATGAGGATACAGCATTTCCATAGGCGGGGTGGGGAGTTGGGATGGAATCAGAGGAACATCCCATAACTGAAATTTGTTTTTCTCTTTGAACGGTCAGACCAACCCCCAGAGGTCACTAGGCTTTTGTCTAAGGTCTTGTGATATTTGAGCTGTGAAGGCAAGGGGAGAAAACCTTAATGCTCTCCTTCCTAGAAGAACTGCTTTTATCTGCCAACTCTGTCTCCTGTTGCTTCCCTCCCACTCATCGTGGGGATGATATTGTTTGAAGTGGGAATTCTGAATAAGCCAAGGTAGTAAAGAGGAAGGATCGGGGGTAGCCCAAGCAAAAGGACAGGCCAGTTCAGAACAGGTGTGATGTGCTGCGCTTATTTCTTTGGGGTGGCAGCTGCTCTGTGTCACAGGTTCTGCCCTCTCTTTCCCCTCCAGCTTGTGAGTGCAACCCCCAGGGTTCGTTAAGTTCCGTCTGTGAGCCCAATGGAGGCCAGTGCCAGTGCCGACCGAATGTGGTTGGAAGAACCTGCGACCGATGTGCTCCTGGCACCTTTGGCTTTGGTCCCAGTGGATGCAAACGTAGGTCCATCAGAAGAATTGTAATGTATTCATTCAGATCATCTGAGAAATACTGGTTGGTGTGGGTTCCACAGCTTCAGAAGGCAATACTTCACTCCAGAAATTATCACGGGGGCCCCTGAGGATTCTGAACTGGGCATGGGGGTGCTTATAGAATGGGTGTGTTTGCGTTTATTGAGTTTCTCAAAGTGGTTCCTGGGTTGCCTATTTCTGCAGCTTGTGAGTGCCATCTGCAAGGATCTGTCAACGCTTTCTGCGATCCTGTCACTGGCCAGTGCCACTGTTTCCAGGGTGTATATGCTCGGCAATGTGACCGGTGCTTACCCGGGTACTGGGGCTTTCCGAGTTGCCAGCCCTGCCAGTGTAATGGCCACGCCGATGACTGTGACTCAGTGACGGGGGAATGCTTGAGCTGCCAAGACTACACCACTGGGCATAACTGTGAAAGGTACATGGACACTGCCTCTTGAAAATAAGAAGATCATTTTTAGCTGAGCAGGCAGCCTCTTAGCGAGACAGACCGCTGAATGAATCTCTACCAGGCTCCAGATGGCTCATTCCTTTTTGACCACCTGGGTTTTTTCTAGGAAATCATTCATTTCCTAAATCGGTCCATATTTAGTTCAACCTTCTCTGTGCCAGGCATTGTCCTGGTGCTGGGGATGTGGCAGAGAACAAAGCCAACATGAATCTGCCATCTTGGAGAATCACCCTAGAGGCGACCATAGTTCTGCACAGAAATCATCTCTCTGTCTCAGCAGGTTCTGGCCTCGGATGGGAGTTGTGAAATGTCGATTCCTAATTTGGGTCAAAGTAGAAACCAAGTCCAAATGGGATTAGTCATCTTAAATAGCTTTGTTTTTCTAAACATTTTATCCAGCAACAGTTTCCAGGAGACCATGTGCAAAAGTAGATCTATTCTCCAGTTAGCAAATGTTAATTGAATAATTATTATGGATGCAAAGCTCTGCACCAGATATAGTAAGAATAGAATGTGCCTCTAATAACATTACAGCCTAGCTCAGATAAGAAATAGTCATATGAGAAAATTACATGCTGACTTACAGTGTTCATTACTAATTAAGAAATGCAGGGGCCGCCCGGTGGCGCAGCAGTTTAGTCCGCACTTGGCAGCCCGGGGTTCACAGGTTCGGATCCCGGGCGCCCGCGGATGCACTGCTCGTCAGCCACACTGTGGCAGCGTCCCATATAAAGTAGAGGAAGATGGGCACAGATGTTAGCCCAGGGCCAGTCTTCCTCAGCAAAAAGAGGAGGATTAGCAACGGATGTTAGCTCAGGGCTGGTCTTCCTCACCAAAAAAAAAAAAAAAAAGAAATGCAACCATACTGTTAGAACCTGATTTTTTTGAAGTACTAGTCTCCACCTTTCATGTCAATAAATTTTTTCTCTTCTAATATCCCTCCACTCTACATGGAATTTTTGTTTTAAAAATTTCAGCAAGTGATTCAGTCAGTGCAAACGTTGCTCATCAGATGAGAGAAATTGTTAGTGAAAACTGAATATGTGGTTAACTTATGGGATGAAGATGTGCATGGAAGCAAATATGTGGCTCCTTGACTCTCCTTTGAGTAAAAGTTCTTCCTTCCAACCACAAAATTGTGTTGTAAAAAGTAACAAAGAAACAGTCATCCAAGATTGAAAGGAAGAAATTAATATATTGGTATCATCTTTTGTTTTCTGCATTAAGTTTTTCATTATTGTTCTTTTAATGGGAGATGGAGAATAAGTTTTGTTTTTTGGGTTTTTTTTTAATTGATGTCTTAATAGTTTATAACATTGTGGGGTTTTAGTTGTACATTAGTATTTGTCCATCACCATGTGGATGCATCCCTTTGCCCCTTGTGCCCACCCCCCACGCCCCTTCCCCTTGGTAACCACCAACCGGTTCTCTCTGTCCATGTGTTCGTTTATATTCCACATATAAGTGAAATCATGCAGTGTCTGTCCTTCTCTCTCTGGCTAATTTCATTTAACATAATACCCTCTGGGTCCATCCATGTTGTTGCAAATGGGACAATTCTGTCTTTTTTATGGCCAAGTAGTATTCCATTGTATATATATGCCACATCTTCTTTGAGAATAAGTGAGAGAAAGAGATGGATGAGGAAATCAGATTAAAAAGGGAAAGAGAGTTAGGTGGGGACACATGAATGCGTGTTGTCCACAATGCTGATTTGAAATCAGGTGCACCGTGCAATGTGTTTGCAACATCCTGTGAGAATGGCTTGGTTGATATCTGAGACTGGTTTGGGATTTTATTTGTAAAGCGTTTTGATTTCTTGCAGGAGAGTAAGAAAGGGTGTGGGAGGAGGAAAGTGTTTCAGCCTTAGTTTGGATGAAAAACTTTTATTAAAGATTTGAGAATCTGCTGTCTGGTATGAGCCGATTTCTCATCATTTTTTCCTCATTCCAGGATGATCAGAGTTTCAATTCCATAAATTAAAAAGAAGCTCTAGGCTGAGATTGTGCCCAAGGGTAGAAGTGGAGGGGGAGGCAGGAAACGAACGCTCAATTTCTATCCTGATGTATTTGGATTTATTTCACCTAGAAAAGCCTCATAGAAAACTTTCTCAGAAACCATTATACAAAATTACTTCATCACTACTGATTTCCCCAGAATGTAATTGGGGAACATGTTGTTGTATTTTGTCTGTGTCTAATTAAGTGGAAGGTTCATGTCCTCAGAACAACTTTTCCCTTCTATTTCTTCATCCTACCCCTGCCCCGTTAAAAAAAAAATGTTACCTCTGCCTCAGAAAAAAAAACTTGAAAGGCAAACTGAATTGGAAATCCTTAGACTGAGTTCCAGACCCACTTCTGCTTCTAACCTGCTTTGTAACGTTGGGTGAGTTAGCTCACCTAAGTATCCAACTTCCTGTTAGTAGAGCAACTGGTGTGGATTAGATGATCTCCAAAGTTCCTTCAAGTTTTTATGTTGTAGAAAGTAAAAAAGTAACCTAATTACCATTCATGTTGAAAAGCAGCATGACGTAGTAAAAGAATTCTTTGCTAAAAGTCAGGAGGCTGAATTCAAACCCTGGCTCATTACTAACTAGTTGTGTAAGCCTTGCAAATCATTTAACCTCCAAGGATTCCTTATCTTCAAGGAGAGGAGTTGGGACCTGTTGGGTTTGTGAGTTCATAAATAATATTCCTCACCCCTCTTTGAAACCACCTGAGAGACAGACACAAGAGTTGTGCAGCTGGAGAGCATCCTTATCAGCTTTATTACTGGTAAAGGCTGGATTGCAGAACGTGCCATCATGGGCTTGCTAACACATCACCCTTCCCAGGCGTAGGCAGAGACAGACAACCACAAGTTGTCTTCCCCCACCCCCCACCCCCTAGACTCCTTAATGCAGGGAGGGAGCTGACTAGAATGCTCAGGGCAGGCAGGCAGCTGATAGGACAATAGGGTGCACATGGGGAGATGTGCCTCTTTCTCTGGAGAGGAGTGAGTGAGGGTCCAAGTGAGGCCAGGGGTGTCCCCCTAATGCAGTAGCCCTGTAAGTTTGCTCTCCAGACCAGCAGCATCAGCATCACCTGGGACCTACTAAATCAGAAATGGGGTTGCGGGGAGCCCAGCAATCCCTCTGGGGGACTCTGATTGGAGCTAATGTTTACGAACGACTGCTCTAATGCAAAGTTCTCCCTGTGGAAACATGAGGAATGGGGAACGAATGTTCTCAAACAGAAAACAGGTTCTAAGATTTCTTCTTGAGACAGGTTCCTCAGAACTGTGGTTCCTGACCCTCTCTTTTCTGCGGCTGATGTAGGTGCTTGTCTGGTTACTATGGTGATCCCATCATCGGGTCAGGAGATCACTGCCGCCCTTGTCCTTGCCCAGATGGTCCTGACAGTGGACGCCAGTTTGCCAGTAGCTGTTACCAAGATCCTGTTACTTTACAGCTTGAGTGTGTCTGTAATCCTGGATACATTGGTAAGTAATGTGCAGACTCTTGGGGGAAAAGATGTGTCTTTATGAGTTTGGTTGTTAATGAAAAAAAAAGATGAAGAGTGAGCCAATTTAGTTTCATTTTTACAATCCTTAATTAAGAGTGAAGGGAATGTAAAATCTAAAAGATGCTGTTTTCCTATTTGTCATGTGGGGTAGAGTCAATTCTCATGTCTCTGTGATGATAACGTTGTAATACAGAGCAGGATAGGCAAGCTCATTTAAATCCACAAATGAAACCTGATGAATGCTTCTCTGTTATTAAGCAGTAGAGAGATTAATTTATATTTTACTTCTCCCTTCCCTTATCCAACTCCTAGCAGAAGAGTCTCAAGGCAGTGAAGTGGCCGAATGGGGGGCAGAAGGAAGGAAAGAGTACAATCTGGGGAGCCCCCAGATAACTGAATCGGTCACAGCTAGGTCTGTTCCTTGTTTGTCTACGTTATTTGTCATCACTCAAGGGACGTAGCTAGTTGTGAAGATAGACTTCCTTTTGTTTCATCCTTGATGCCACCATTTCGCATACTGACTCTGCTTATCCAAAGCTCAGTAAACATTTGACGCAGTTTCAGGATTTTTTAGGAAAGGAAATTGGTCACTGTTAAGGAGCCCACTTTGGGTTGCTCATGCAGGAGCAGTGGTTTTTCAGTTCATGTAATCCTTGGATTGGGATTTAACATCAAGCCAAGCTTGATGCTGTTAGATCATTATTTAGTTCCTAATCTGCTCCATCCCTGGATAATGAGAAGCTGAAGTCTCATGTGCTAGAACTCTTCTAACTGTCCATGCCCCGCTGGGGCCTCTGAGCCAGGCCACAGCAGTGCTACAGACAACAAAATACTTCTTTCCCTGCACCGAAGGTGTGGCCATCCCCTGGAGGGTAACTAGAGCGGTGAGGAGCCGGTACTGCCTGGGTTGACTCTTGGGGCAGGAATGTGGGTGGACGAGACCTTTCAGGCAGCAAGCTGAAGGCACTGTGCCTGGTTTTGTTGGACAACAGGCTCCAGATGTGACGACTGCGCTGCAGGCTTCTTCGGCAATCCCTCTGATGTGGGGGGGACGTGTCAGCCTTGTCAGTGTCACCACAACATTGACACGACAGACCCAGAAGCCTGTGACAAGGAGACCGGGAGGTGCCTCAAGTGCCTGTACCACACGGAGGGAGAGCGCTGCCAGCTCTGCCGATTCGGGTACTACGGGGACGCCCTCCAGCAGGAATGTCGAAGTAAGACGCATAGTCATTTGCCCGCTCATTACAATGATCTCCACCTTCTTCATCATCGGGGGATTTTATTCTTCCAGTATTTATTTCATTTGGCAAAACACTTGTTCAGAGAGGTGAAATTTCACTTTCAACAAAAGAAAGATGAGGCTGACCCTTTCTTTTCTTTCCATCCTCATTTTCCGGCAGGACTGAAGTCTCAAGATGTGGCTCAGTGCCTGAGAGAGATAACCAAAAGGAAAAACTCTGTAGCTGTCACCATGATAAATGCCATCCAATAAAGTGTATTGATTTTATGTTCTGCTCATGAACTTGCTGATTGGCTGGGACTTAAAGATCCTAAATACCCATTCTGCACATTCCTCATGTCACTGATGGATAGAAGTGTCCAGCATAAGGAGAAGAAAAAAAGTAACATCTCTAAAGTCTCTCTTTCAGAACTCATTATTTCTCTTTTATCAAGGGATCAGCCAGCGTTTCCTCCTGCTGCTGTGCACAGCCCCCGGCCCCTGTCTCTGTTTATACAAACATGAGTGGAATGTGGAGGACCAGGGGGACTGACTTCCTTCAAACCTTGCTCACTCGCTTAAAGGGCTTCTACCTGCTCTGTCCCACACGGTCATTACTGCTGTTCCCTGCCACGAGTTGGAAATCATTAGATACCTCAACTCCCATGGCATATTTTTTATTATTTCCAATTAAACACTCAATTTTAAAATGATTCACCAGTAGCTTATTAAAACTAAGTATTTTGAAAATACTGCTAGGAAAATATGTCATGCATTTCTGCCTGGGAAATGTCAGAACTGTGTGGAACATCATAAGAACTTCTGAAGAACAAGTGTTAGACTTTTTTTTTTTTTTTTATCACCTCCATTCTTTTCCTTACTTGTTTGCATTTCCAGGTCGAAATCTGGAGAGGGAGACTCTTACTGTTGGGATGTAGCTAACCTTTGCATTGTCTGTATATTTGTGAATGTGACTGAGTAAATCCTGTCGCACTGTTCTTTTTCAGAGTGCGTCTGCAATTACCTGGGCACTGTGCAGGAGCACTGTAATGGTTCTGACTGCCAGTGTGACAAAACCACCGGTCAGTGCTTGTGTCTTCCTAACGTGATCGGGCAGAACTGTGACCGCTGCGCACCCAACACCTGGCAGCTGGCCAGTGGGACTGGGTGTGACCCATGCAACTGCGATGCTGCTCACTCCTTTGGGCCATCTTGTAATGAGGTGAGGTGCTGTGGCCTGGGGGGAGGCCATCATGGCGTAAGGAAAGATGCCTTTATGAGTCCAGGTGATGGCTAGCCCATTTGGTGACTTTGCCCCAATTAGAGAAAGGCACCCCCCTCATGATCACAGCCTTGCCCCAGGGCACACAGCTTGGCAAACACAGCACAGACTGGATATAAGCCCTCACTTGTCCCCCTTGGCTGGGACTAAGCCCTGTGCATAACCGTGCACAGAGGCCCAATCTGCTGTACCCGTAGCATTTCAGGGTAGTGCCCAGCTGCAGGTGCAGAATCACGTTGGAATGGACAAGGCTGTGCTGTTTCTTTTCAATTCCTGGCTGCCGGATGAGACTTCTCTCTTAACCACACAGCCTGAAAGGAACCAAATGGCCATACGTGGCATTGTAAACAGTGCGGTTTCCTGACACACACTAAGAGTGAAGTGCTCCCCACAGCAGATGAGTCACCAGTGGCCCAGGCTTGTTGGTGATTTGTGAGGATAAGAAGGAGGAAACATGTAAATAAAGTGTAACGTGCTCCGGGCCTTTCCAACCCCTGGTGCAGAGGAGCAGTTAGGGGATGCTGGCGTGAGGCCCTCGGCACCCAGGACGGAAATAAGATTCCTTTTCCTGGTCAAGATGTGGAGGCCTTCTCAGGCACACAGTCCAGTCCCACTTCCCCAGAGTGGCAGCTGAAAAAGAAGATGCAGACTGGCTTCTGCCTGCAGCCGCTGACCGAGGTCTGTTTTCCGGCCGCAGTTCTCGGGGCAGTGCCAGTGCATGCCTGGCTTCGGAGGCCGCACCTGCAGCGAGTGCCAGGAACTCTTCTGGGGAGACCCCAACGTGGAGTGCCGAGGTGAGGCGTTCTCAGGGGCTGTTGATCAGAATGGAGGAAGCAGATATCTGCAAGAGCTCTTTGTAAACCCTAAAATTTATTTGTCTATAAAAACTCTATGTTTAGTTACAAAAGAAATTCATGCTCATTGTTTAAAAAAAAAAACCAAAAACTAACAAATCTGGCTCTGTGGAAGTGCAAGTAGTAAAAAGTAGACTCACTTATTTCTCCAGCTCCATTCCCCAGGGGAAACATGTGTCTCTGCAAAAACAAATGCTCATATGCACCACAGATACACACAGCATTGCCTTTTAAAATGCTTTTAACCAGGGGCCGCCCGGTGGCGCAGCAGTTGAGTCCGCGCTTGGCAGCCCGGGGTTCGCAGGTTCGGATCCCGGGCGCACGCCAACGCACTGCTTGTCAGCCATGCTGTGGCGGCGTCCCATATAAAGTGGAGGAATATGGGCACGGATGTTAGCCCAGGGCCAGTCTTCCTCAGCAAAAAGAGGAGGATTGGCGAAGGATGTTAGCTCAGGGCTGGTCTTCCTCACAAAAAAAAAAAAAGGGCTTATTTTAACCATATATTTCTGCAATTGACTTTTCTCCCCCTCTGAACAGTATATGGTGGCCAGCTTACTTGTCAGCACACGCAGAGTTGTTCTGTAAGACCATCTGAGTCCAGTGTATCAAGTAGACTCTGCTGACGGTTAAAGCCCTCGGGCTCTGTTCGTTAGTGTGATGTCCCCACCAGTGGGAACTGGAGGGCGATGTCATAGAGCTTTCATGCACAACAAAGGAATAGGTGACAGGAGCCCCAAGTCTATTGAATGTGAATAAAACCCAGATTCACACTTAGGCCTTATGATAAAACAGGACTATGAGGGAAAACTTGATGTTTTCTTGAGAACAAAAACTTGTTAAAATCAAGTGAATCATAAGAATTGCTTAACTTTTATGCTGTTGCAATTTTGTATTTTGACCTGCCAGATTATTTTTCAGATCTTAAAGTGAAAGCATTTATGGAAAAATTTTTAATAGACTGTTTCTATTCTGTTTTCCTTTTTGGGTTTTCTTCCCTGTTTTCAGTTTATAACTATGGATAAATATCTTCTGTAGTTTCTTATTTGCTCTTTGATGTATTTTCTTTGTTGCACATCTGAAATTCTAGGTCCCTATTAGACTTTAAATTTAAAAATGACCTTTTTCTTTTTTGGATACTACGGTAGCAAGAACTAATACAGATCTTCAAGTTAGCAGTTCATTCAGTATCTCCAATGAAAGGTCAGAAACCTCTATAGTGTGTGTTCCTTCAGTCAACCCGTCTGTTCTTTAACAGCGGGAAAACTTCAAGCAGTGACAGGACCAGAACAAATGGTGTCTGATTTGTTTTTTCAATTGAGGCTTAGCCAGAAGGTTTTGGATCAACATCTTAGATTAGATTAAGGTTTGTTCCACAGAGGAGGTGGTATTTGCTGTGTCGTGTCGATAAACAAGAGCTTTTTTATTCATCATTCTTCAGTCCAGGTGTTGGTTCTTAATGGGATCTGATTTTCTCACTTCCTTTAGAAGGTCCATGACATTCAGTGGACCACTTGCTCCAAGATGTCTCCTGCCAATAAAACCCTGCTTGCAGGCTGATTTCTCCAGTGCTCTAACCACTCACTTTTCTGTTAAATTCCTCAATCCTGTAATGCCCCAAAGGCTTGATTTTCTCCAGATAATGGTTCTATCATTGCTTATAGCCTGATTCTATCAGCATGTGTCATTGACAGAATAGCTTTGGCTGCCAAAACTTTCTGACCTTTGCTCCATCTAAGCTTTGTTAGCGTGAAAAGCCTGTTACCCAGAGTCAGAGTCAATCAGAGCATTGTTCATTTAGTACTCGGAACTTTACTCCTCACCCTTTTATCTTTTCTTTAAACTTTTGGCTTTAAATCTCCCAGAGAAATTATGGCTTATAGGAACAGTGTCAACTTGTTTAGGTCAAAAGTTAGATCATGTTTTAGAAATTTTTCAAAGAGTGAAATCTATAGTGTCGATGTTCGCCAACGTCTTTGTTCGTTTTATCCAGAAGAAAGGTCAGCCTATTACATAAGAAACTGACAATCAGGAAAAACAAACAAGCAACACAAAACAAAAGCTGAGTATTCTGAAAAGAAATGTGGTTTGGATGAGGAAAATGCATAGAAATCAGATATGCATAATACCTCTTCCTTTCTGCTTCTCCCTTTGGTATTTCATTACTGACTTGAAAATAATCATACAATTTTAGTTAATGAAGGAACTACAGAGACCATCTGGCTTTATGATTTTCACATGTGCTCACTGGATTCCAGTGGCTCAAGGGCAGCAGCAATGCAGGCAGATGAAGAGATCCCATAGCAGAGAGCATAGGTTCTAGAGCCAGGCTGTCTGGCTTCAGTCCAAGCAAACATATGTATCAGGATGAAACCAAGTCCCTGCTTATCTCCCCAACCCCAGCATACTCCTCCTCCCTTTCTCGGTGTGGTGCAAATCTTCCCAGTCCTCTTTCTGTGCACTTACATACATTGTACATATACATACATAGTTTTAAAAAATATCTACATGAGGGGGCTGGCCCAGTGGTGTAGTGGTTAAGTTCGCACACTCCACTTCGGTGGCCTGGGGTTTGTGGGTTCGGATCCCGGGTATGGACCTGTGCACTGCCATGCTGTGGCAGGCATCCCATGTATAAGGTAGAGGAAGATGGGCATGGATGTTAACCCAGGGCCAATCTTCCTCACACACCCAAAAGGTACTAGATGAGGAATTTGCTTTTTTTTAAATCTTAATCTCTTTCAGATCTTTCCATATTTATGACCCTAATATTGTGATCTGAATCTTCACATCCCTTCTGCTCACACCCGGCAGGTAAAAAGTTGGTTCAGGCCCTTTGAAGGTATTTGAGGCTTCTCCAAGGATGTGGGCTCAAGTGAAAGCACCCCAAGAGATTTTGTCAGGTTCTAGATCCAGGGGTTCCATTCTCTCCTTGTTTTCCTACTAAATAATGTCATCTCTCCAGCCTAATCTTTAGGCTTTTTTTTAATGGGGACCAGAAAGCCCCTTTCCCTGAAGTGTTCATCTCTGGTGGATGTGTCTGACCTAGCTGCTATCTTTGGCAATTCAAAGTGATAAAATGTTATATCTTTGGGGATGTTAAGGTCTGCACTGTCTCTCCTTTGTGACCACACTGGCTGAGCTAGGGTGGAGGCATTTGGAAATTTGGGCAGAAGGGGGAGGTGGGGGCGCATTTTTGGGTCATCACCATAATGGGTGGTCACTATAGGCCCTTGGTGTCAGGAACCAAGGATGCTAAATGTCTTGCAGTGCTTAAGACAGGCTCTCAAACAAAGAATGTGTTGGATCCCAAATGCTTTTGACACCCTGTGGAGGAAGCTCATAACCTACAAAGCATCCAGAGAGAGTGTTAACAATGGCGAGTCATCACCAGCCACAGGGCCTCGTCCATACAGGATGGCAGTGGGAGCAGGACCAGTATGATCTGATGAGGGCAGGAACAAAAATGCAGAAGCAGAAGGAGTTCAGGGCTCTAGCTGTACTGGAATGTAGTCACAAATGGGAATGGGAGGACAGAAACTTGAAGGGACAAGGTCCAGAGATGAGCAGGGACAAGAGCAGGTGTCATCTGAAATCAGATGGAACTATGAGAAAAGAATGTGACTGCTTTTCTCAAATTACATAATTAATTGCCAAATATGTCTTCAATTGCATATCTTTCAGTTGAAGTGGTTTGTTGGAGGGCACAAATTTGGACTTTCTGGTGCCACCTCGTTAACAATATGCTTATAGAAAGACTTAGGCCATAGCTAAGTATTCTCCTTATGGAAAAAAATGTAGTTATGTAAAAGACAAATGAGTTGAGCCTCAAACTTATAAACTGTTGAATGTTCCTATTGTCCAGGAGGATTGGGGCCCTTGGCCAATCGTGCCAAGTCTGAACAAGCCCATCACTGTGCTGGGATGGAGAGAGAATCTCATCCACCCACCACTGAACGTGCCAGAGGAAACCTCCACTTGGAGCTTTGCGTTGTGCCCCTCAGGAGTCAAGGGTCACGTGAGGAATCTTTCTGTTGATTCATAGATAGCAAAGGGAGGGCCTCTGGCGCTTGGAAAAGGCCAATGTCTCTTAGACCCAGGCGAATTAGGAATGTGGGGCATAGGTGAGAGGCTCTGGGTAGTGGCCATTTTCCCACCATGCTTGTTTCACATTTCAAATTGTTTTTTGTAGAAGAATTAAGTACATTCCTTTGCTCAGACGTAAATTTTTAGAATGCTTATATTCTTTTTTTTAATTTTTTTTTGTGAGGAAGACCAGCCCTGAGCTAACATCCGTTGCCAATCCTCCTCTTTTTGCTGAGGAAGACTGGCCCCGGGCAGTCCATGCCCATCTTCCTCTACTTTATATGGGATGCTGCCACGGCATGGCTGACAAGCGATGCATCGGCGGGCGACCGGGATCCGAACCCACGAACCCCGGGCTGCCAAGCGCGGACTAAACCGCTGTGCCACCGGGTGGCCCTTGCTTATATTCTTTTTTCAGGCTAGGATTCATTTATAATCACCTACCTTACTCTTTATGTCCAGTATGACTCAGGAAATCAGATTTAATTTGACTCTTTAGAGAACCACAAATACTCTTGTTCGTAGAGGGAAGGCTTGTCTTATAGAATCCTATCACGAATGTGTGTTGCCAGAAGTGGTGGCCAGACTAGAGGTGGGCAACCAATGTGCCGAATCCCACTCACTGCCCATGTCGGTGAGTGAAGTTTCCCTGGAGCACAGCGTGCTGATTTGTCTGCTTGTCATCTGCAGCTGCCATCACGCCACAGTACCGGGCTGAGTGTCATGACAGAGCCCTATGGCCTGCAAAGCCTAAGTATTTACCTCCTGGGCTTTTATAGAAAAAGTTTGCTGACCCCTGGACCAGACAGCCACCTCATTTCTGCAGGTGACATTGTATTCATTCTCTAACTTTCATTTCAAAACTGAAGCTGTATGACTGAGACCAAAAAAAGGTGGGGCCGAGGGAGGTACAGAATTTAAAGAAAAAGAAAATCACATTTAAGAGATTAAAAAGTACTTACATTTCCTTGCTTATGGTAAAATAGAAATGCCTAGGTAAAATAAACCCTAGAGTCCTAGTTACTTTGGGGCAAGGTCCCTAGTCGAAGAAAATAAACCCTGTCACCTGATCTTAGGATATAGCACTTCCTCTGTCCCCAGGCAGGTTTAAGTTTTAAAAGGAAAGGTGGATAACCAAACAACACAGAGTGATGCCCAGGGGTGTCTAGTGGGGAGTGGACACAGCAGAGAAGAGCTGCTAGCTGAGCGGGAGTCATGGGCAGGCTCTGTGGGCACATGGGGTACGTAGGATAACGTGACTGCAGCAGGCAGGACACAACAGGTGCAGACCTTTTCAACTGTCAGAAGAGACAAGACTGGTAGGAATGGGAGTCGTTAGACAAAGTTTCATGGAAAAGGTTCACTCTGGTGGCTGTTAACAGAGAATCTGCTGTGTGCTGAGCACTTGTAGGGATGTTATATGCATATTCTTGATTTTATCCTTACAACAAACAATCTCTAAGGGTAAGTTAGTCTCCATTTCACAGTTGAGAAATCTCAGGCTCAGAGAGGGTAAGTGACTTGCCCAAAGACAAACCACAAGGAGGGCAGAGCTGGGATCTGAAGCCAGCTGTGTGGCCCCATGTCACTGCTCTGTCTGCAGGCCTGGTGGGTCCTCAGTGAGAGCTGATATTTAGAGAGAGGGAATTATGGTCCTGGCCAAAGGACAGCAAGTAGCATCAAGGCTACTGTGGTGGGAGAAGGGGGGCGCCCTCAGGAAACTGTCTTAGTGGAGAGTCGTGAGGAGATGCGGTTTCACCAGACTGTAAAAAGCCTTGAATGCCAAGCCTTTGAGGATGGACTTTCTTCAGTGGGCAGACAAGGTCTGGAGGAGGAAGGGGAAGGATATAAAGAAAGCAGAAAAGGGGGCCGGCTCGGTGGCGTAGTGGTGAATTTCACGTGCTCAGCTTTGGCAGCCTGGGATTTGCGGGTTCAGATCCTGGGCGCGGACCTACACCGCGCTTATCAAGCCATGCTGTGGCAGAGTCCCTCGTATAAAGTGGAGGAAGATGGGCACAGATGTTACCCAGGGCCAGTCTTCCTCAGCAAAAAGGGGAGAATTGGCAATGGATGTTAGCTCAGGGCTAATCATCCTCAGAAAAAAAAAAAAAGCAGCAAAGTTATCCCTACTGATAAAAAAGTATATAGGCTAATGTTTCCCATTCTGGCATTGACTCGCTTGTGTTTTCCTCTAGGCCTCACTGTATGAAATGGGTGTATTATTCTTCATTTACCCACTTCTTAGAGATCATGTTTTAAATGATGAGAAAACTTAGTAAAAATAGAGACCTGCTGACCACATAACTGAGGATGTATTTACAGATGAAGGTGGAATTCTTGTGGCTCATTAAAATGATTACTGTCTCATTTTTCAAATGCTATTCTTCATCTTCATGATTTATTCATCTTAAAGATCTGGCAACAACTTTTGCTATCTAAAGTCTTCTTCATTCTAAGAGCAAGTTTTTGATGCTCTGCCAAATAACCTCACTTCTTAAAGCAACGCTGAGCTGCAGGTCTCCTTGGACTCCTATCCCTTTCTCTTAAAAGATGAGAAAACCCACTGGACCTTGTCAGAGATAGCCTGCACAGTTAGTTTATGATTTTTTAGATCCCAGTTAATGTGAGAGATGATTGAAAAGTCTCCCTCATAATTTTAGTGTCCGTGAAGTTTTAAATTGTAAGGTGAGAACCAACCTTTCTGCTTCACCCGAAAATACTCTTGGGGGTCTTTTTACAAGGTCATAAATGTAGGCCTTCTGGTGCTTGCCTCCCAGGTGACCCCATTAGAGAAGCAATTCTGGAAACTCAATAGGCAGGGAAGGAAGCCCATGTCCAGAGGCATTTTAGCAGTTTCCCAGCTTCAGTTTGAAATTAAAACGACGCATTTTAGAGGAGTCATTTGGTACCCTTCCAGAGAAAGTTCAGGATCGAATTTTCCCAGTGATGAAAGTGTAATCCAGCTATCCATGAAATTTGACTCTACTTTTCAACTGGAGGAAAGGAATGTTGGTCAGCACACCTGAACTGGTCCTTGTCATCTGGAGAGAGCTGAACTTCTGCTGACCCTTTGGAATGCTGGTCATGAAGGGACAGGATCCAGAGATCAGCAGATCTCTGGATAGGTCATCCAAACTAGATGGAATTATGGGAAAAGAATGGGATCACTTTTTCTCGAATTATGTAATTAATTGCCAAATATATCTTCAATTGCAAATCTGTCAGTTGAAATGGTCTGTTGGAGGGCTCAGATTTAGACTTTCTAGTGCCACCTCGTTAATAATATGCCAATAGAAAGACTTATGCCACAGCTAAGTATTCTCCTTATGGGAAAAAAATGTAGTTGTATAAAAGACCAATGAGGAAAGCCTTACTGGAGTGCACTTGCCTTTTTAAATCCTACAGTTTCGGGCCAGTATTTTCCCCTTCAAAGTTGCCCATGACAGAATGAGAGCAAGACGTGCCTTTATCAATGAAATAAATGAAAAATCATTAGAGAAACTAGAAATAAATTCAACATATGCACACATCCCTTGCCCCAAGCATGAATCCAGTAAAAACTTCTTTGGGACTGAACTAAACTTTGCATTATCTACAGGAAAGAAATAATCTTCTAAACAAACTAAAAGCATATGCAGCATCTGCCTCAGTTGTCCCAAACCTAAGGGAGACAGTTAAGTAGGCACAGATCTACCAGGCCACGTAGGCCTCACTAGCACTGCCTGCTGGGGCCTGCAGGCAGGAGCAGACTGAGGATCTCATTTATTACAAATGGCATCATGAAGGACCTCTGCTCACATAGATGCTTAGGTGTGTGCATCAGCCTACATTGGGGAACTTCCAGAGTCATGACTATGCTCCAGCTCTACACACGTGCACTCACCCCTACACACATACAACAATAGACAAAAGGAAGGCTGGAACAGCTGGGAAGATAACACAGTCAATACTCCTCAAAATGGGGGTCTAGTGACCCTCAACATCAGCATCAACCATCAACCCATCAAGCATCCCCTGGCAACTGTTAGAAATACAAATTCTCAGGCCCCACCCCAAACCTCCTGAGTCCAAATCTGGGGGTGGCGGAGTAGGGAAGCAATCTCTGTTCCATGATCCCTCCAGGTGATTCTAATGCACGCCTAAGTTTGAGAAGCTAGGACCTAGATGACCCAGATAACTGTTAGCTTTCTGGAAAATGACCGAATTTTACCAGATGATATAGAAATCCATTCCTAAAGTCTGAACGGCATAAACCTTCAGATACAGCATTATCTAAGTTCTTCCCATTCTCCTGATCTCAGAAACTGATGGAGGTAGTGGTTTTCCCAAGCCTTTCCCATTATTTCTCTGGGGTGTCACTAGGCATCCCACTAGAAAAAGATTCCATGGTCAAATGAGTTTGGGATATAACTGGGTAAAAAAAAAGTGAAACAGGATTTTTCCTGCAGAACTCCTCTGAGTCTTTAATATGCTGATGCCTGTTTTGCATTTTCAAGAGGAAGACATAGAATTTCCTGAACTTACTCGATCATCGAACCCTTATTTCCAGGAACATCTCCTAGAACTAATGGTCTAAGGAACACGGTTAAAGTTGTCCACAGCTCACCTAGCCTGCTTCCTGCTTCATGAGAATGCCCCAGAAGAACAAAGAAAAATGAAACACGCCTGAAGCACTTGGAAAGAAACAATAGGCTTGGGGGGAAAAAAGTTGAGTTTTGAAAACCCAAGGCACTAAGGGAATGCTATATGTTTTAAATCCTAAAGGTCAAGGACTAGAATATTCCAAACTTCAAATCTTTGAATAATCATGATGTTATTGGCAAATATACAAAGATAAACATAAGGTGAGCAGGAGACCACCAGACACTTGCAAGGACACAGAAAGTGATAATAATAAAAACATTTGCTGAGTGCTTGCAAAGGGCTAGACACTCCTCTATGCACTTTAGAATTAAGTTATTTCATCCAGAAATCAATTCTATGAGGTGGGTATAATCACGACCCTTTTTACAGATGTGGAAACCATGACTCAGTTTCCTCACTGCCCAGGGTTGTGTGGTGGGGGTGTGGGGAAGGCAGGATGCACAACCAGGCCCCCTGAGCCCAGAGGTTCTGCACTAACCACAGCGCCACCCTCTTCACACTTGCTACTCGAGAACTTGGAGTGCAGTTGGCCAACAAGGCAGTGCAAAGATAAACACAGTCCAAGGCGGGCTGTGGGAGGCTCAGGTGCCTGGTCCAGGCCACAAACACATCTCTCTGGGTTTGGAGGATAGAGGTATTGTGAGCAGCTCTCAGGACCTTCCATAAAACTGGTTCTGGAAGATGTTCCATTGGGAAGTCTTTCAGAGGCAAATCACGGCTTATTGACCCAAGAAGATTTTATAGCAATATCTGAGACAGTAGGAATCTGTTGTGCTTTGCTACAGTTAGAACTGCACTTTTAGGAGGATTCTTTGTTTTATAAGGGTGTGTAAATGTCCCTTGCGTGCCTGTACCGAAAATGAGGGTAGAACCTCATTTGGCAGACAGTTGAAGTTCAGTTTGCATGTTAACCCTGTGCTTGGTGCTGAGAATGGAAAGATGGTTTAAGATGTGCCCCTGGAGTCCTCAGTCTAGTTAGGGAAATAAGATAATACATTTGTTTTTGTTTTTATTTAAAAGTTTTTCATCCCTCCGTTTTCCCAGAAAGGATTTAAGGCCAGAGATAAGATGTGTATACAGGCTTTTTGTTATTCAAACACTATACAAATACTGTGAAATGTCAAATGTTGATATAAAAATGAGTTAGTCACCTGAGATTTGGGGCTCTAGGCCAGGGTTCAGTGGCATAGGCATTGTGATAAGTAATCTCAGCCACAGTCCATGGCCAAGAACACCAATTTTACCCGGTACCATTGGTTCTGCCTGAGATGCCGACCCCAGTGGGCCAGTGAGAGGTTGGGACTAAATGGCTCCCAAGGTCCCTTCTATCACTTCTGACATGTTATGAGCCTTGCTCCTAGTGCTGGGGTGGTTATCACAATGGCAGACACCCACAAATTAGACTATACTTAGTTGAAAGCCTTTAAACTAGATAGCTAGAATTCCTGTGACTTCTTTCTGATTTAGTTTTCTTTTTATCAAACTTATCGTATTTCATCAAGTATTCACCATTCTGTTTTGTGACCAGGTAGGGTGAGGTATGTTGGGAGCTGCTTGTTAGTATTGTATCTTAGGCCAGATGCCTCATGGCATCAGAATGTCACCTGAGTTGTCTGTACCTATAGGATCTACAGGGAAGTTGCAGTAAGAGGGTGGCAGAGGAAGGAAAGAGCCGAAGAGCACAGACTCTGGAATTGCAAAGTGCTGAATTCGAATCCTGGCTTGGCCATTTCCTTGCTGTAAGACGGGGCGGGTCACCTATCATCCCATTGGGTTATTGTGAGGGTTAAATGAGATGATGCATGTAAACCATTTCTACAATGCCAGGCACAGTTAGTGTTAACTTTTTAAAAAACATATTACTGCTATTACTATTATTGTTAAGAAGTGGTCAGCAAGGGTTGAGGTAATGCATGTGCTGGAGGAAGCTGCTGCAGTCTCTTCAAGAGTCGGTGGTAATTTGTCATTGATGGTTGACACCTGCCCATTGTAGCAGTGACTGAGGATTCTAAATGCCAAATCTTGTCACTGAGGTTTGTGATTTAGTAGATCAGCTAGCATTGCTGTTTCCCTTTCAGCCTGTGACTGTGACCCCAGGGGCATTGAGACGCCGCAGTGTGACCAGTCCACAGGCCAGTGCGTCTGCGTCGAGGGTGTTGAGGGTCCACGCTGTGACAAGTGCACTCGAGGGTACTCCGGGGTCTTCCCCAACTGTACTCCCTGCCACCAGTGCTTTGCTCTCTGGGACGTGATCATCGCTGAGTTGACCAACAGGACTCAGAAGTTCCTGGAGAAAGCCAAGGCCTTGAAGATCAGTGGTGTGATTGGGCCTTACCGGGAGACTGTGGACTCGGTGGAGAAGAAAGTCAATGAGATCAGAGACATCCTGGCCCAGAGCCCAGCTACGGAGCCACTGAAAAACATTGGGAATCTCTTTGAGGAAGCAGAGTAAGTAGTTAATGAGCCAGAGTAACAACTCACAATAGTGCTTCAACTTTATGAATGAACAGCAGAGACGTCCTGGCATGGTGCTTCCATCAGAAGGCGTGGTTAGTCCTGTGAGTGAAAACAGATGCTGGGCCATTCATTTTCCGGCAGTCTTTACCCTGGGCATTGGGTGAGTGAACGTTGGCACATCACTGGGGAGCAGAATTGTGGAGGCTGCAGTACAGAATGTGTGCATGTTCTGTTCAGCACTCCTCTTTGCAGTAGGGCTCTAGGGCAGGAAACTGGCAAGAACACTGGATTCCGAGACAGAGGATCCGTAACTGAGACACAGCTTGGTCACTTGCTAGGCTTGTGAACTTGAATGACTCACTTATTGTTGAGCCTCTCTTTTCTCTCCTGTGGAACAGGGCAGATAATATTTGCCTTCCCCTCACAGAGTCACAAAAGGATTGATCTCTGAAATGATAATGTAATTGAAAAAGCCATCATAAATATAAATTGTCACGTTTTGCTGCTACCAGGGCAATTCCATAACCACAAATAAGATTCCTGTGTCCAAATCATTTCTGCTGCTCAGCAGTTGGTCCTGGACTAAAGCAGTGCTTCATTCATCTAATTACAACAAACTCTCCACAGTGAAAAATCCTCTTCTCAGCCCTTCTCTGGGTAATCATCTCTCCGATTGGATAGTGTCCCTTTGCCAGCGAAAGTGGAGAGAATTGACCTGAGTGATGCCGAACTTCTCAGGGGTTATTTTTCTGCCGTTTCTCCTAGGCTTCTCTCTAACATTCCAACTACCTTTGCCAAAAAGGACCCCAAAAAACAGCACAGTAAGATCTCAACTGGAGGACAAAACAGGAAAGGGCATAAAGCATTTGTTTCCCCAAATGCTATGGTTTGTTTTTTTTTTATTGCAGACTCCTCATTGGGCATGAGCAGGGGACTGTTGAACAGCTAACTCCTGTACATTGAGGTGATCTTACATTATGACAGAACTACAGCAACATGTTTTGTATGACGGGACTTTAATCAGCATCTCTGAGAAGCCAGATGGACTTTTTATTTCAGTGTGATGTATGAGAAGCTGGAAGGGAACAGCTGACATTAGTTCAAGTACTTTGTAGAAGGCGCTTCCTAGACCTTCTAGATTTAAAGTAACTGGTCCCTTGATTTCAAGCCTCAGGTTTTGTGCCCAAGACCATGTGGCTGAGTAGGGTGTTAAGAAATGTCTGATGTGGGGCGATAATGCATTTAATGAGGAATTTTACCTCATTAAAAAGACTGTGGTGCAGCTTGGCCTCCTTATGTGCAGTGATAACGAGCTTTGGAAGGCTGAGGTCTGAGTGCAAGCCCGTTTAGGAAACAGTTCATCTTGGTCTCATGTACCCAAGGATAAAGCAGAAAAATCTGGTGTCCTTTGAGAGCCTGCCAGAAAAGAGATTACATTCCTGAAACAGCTCTGTTTCTACCCTCACTGTTCATTTAACTAGAGAGATTGTAATCATCACAGGAAAACTAGTTTCATTAATATTTTTTCAACATAATATCCAAGGATGCATGTTTTAGGGTCCAAAGTATCATTTAAAAATATACAATGTTAGATTTTTTTTAATTGTATGAGACCTGAGAAGAAATGAAAGCCTTCTGTGAAGCAACAGATTAATAAAAGCAAAGCACTGAAGAAAGAAACTGTATTCCAATAGCCTCAGGAAAAGTCATTGGGTTTATAAAACATAATTTAACCTACAAATCCTTTTAAGTACTTTTTCTTTGAGTCGGGTCATGGTATTATCTCAATCTTAAATGTCATTTTTTTGGTGGCCCCCAACCTTTCAGCATCTCTACATTTTCCTGGTTTTTTTACTGACTGTTATATCCCTGAGAAGACAATTATATTCCATTAGGTGACCCAGGAATACCCAGAGCTAAGGTCTTCTCAAATATTACTTTCTTTGTGATCTGTACATGCATGCACACTGTATTTGCAAGTAATATACAAATAGATGCCTAAAATACAGCTCTGGAGTAAGAAAAACACAGAACAAAATGCAGTTGGGTTTAGATTCCAAATGAAATATTGTGAAAGCTAAATGTTTGTCATATTCCATTCTCAGTAGATACTACGTTCTTTCTCATGAGAAATAAAAGGGTTGCTTGTTGGTGGAAGAAGGAGGCTCCTTTGATGGGACCTTGAGTAAAGGGGGAGTGTATGGAAAGCCCCCTTTTCTTCATGGTGGCCGTGGGGCTTCCTTTCTGCACATCCCATCTTGAAGGAGATCTCTGAGGTTCAGATAACAGCATTTTGGGCGGGTGGCTGGGAGGTGTAATTCTACACTAGAGTCACTTCTTTCTTTTGAGTTGGTGGGACTATATGGGCTTGAAGCTCCTTAATACAGAGTTGGAACTCCACGCTCTGGACCTGTGCTCCTGTTACAGCAGAGATTGGGAATCCTTCAAATGGCCCATCTGCCACACCACAGCTGAGTGGTGCTTCTGTGTTTTTCTTCAAACTCTTTGAAGAAAGAAAAATTGTTAGATTTAATAGCCTCTTAATGATAAGGAGAATAAAACTAGTACTTTGAGATAAATTGTTACCAATTACTGAATTGGTTTGAAATTACAGAGAAATGGATACAGTATTAGGAGAAAGGGTAAAAATGAGACTTAAAAATTCCCCTTTGGTTTATTTTACTTAAGTAAACTTACCTTCTCTTTACAGGAAACTAACCAAAGATGTTACGGAAATGATGGCTCAGGTAGAAGTGACATTATCTGACACAGCTTCACAAAGCAACAGCACAGCCAAAGAACTAGATTCTCTCCAGACAGAAGCAGAAAGCCTGGACAACACAGTGAAAGAGCTCGCTGAACAATTGGAATTTATCAAAAACTCAGATATTCGGGGTGAGCATTTTTTGTGCAAATACTCAACCCGACAATGGATTGAACCATCTGTCTAGCCTTTTAAGATAGCACTTTCAGAAAAAAATTAAGTGCCTTCTGATAAATTTAAAACTTCTTCTCGTTGAGTCTCTGGCACAAATGAGGATTAAAGTCCCCATTTTACGAATGTGGTTCCGGGGGCACAGAGAGACTAGGAGACATAGCAGAGGGCCCATGGAGCTGGCAGCAGCATTGCATTAGAATGGCATCTGTTTCCTAATTTATTTTCAGTTAGTGGTTTAACCTCCTTGGCTTTTCTTGGAAAGGGGCTCTTTTGAATAGCTAAGAAATTAAGTTGATACTTCTGCAAGTCCTTTTATATTTAAGAATGTTGCTTGGTCAGGAAATAATTTTTGCAAATCCTTCATTTATTGATGAAATAGGCCCTCCCCCCAAAAAGCAAAAGAAAGTAGAAATATGTCAGATCACACCATCCATCGTGTTTTATGCATGATCACTTATTTTTTTGGTTAGGTCCTTAAAGCCAAAACATCTCATACTATTTTATGAATATAAAACTAGCCATTTGAGTGGATTTACATAGTTAAATGACTGAGAAAAGGGAAAAATTACCTGGATGTGTGATCTCCAGGCTGCCTGACACCAGCTTTTTGGAAAGAACTGGATGTTCGCCTGTGTGTAGAAACAAGGTCTGCATGATAGACTGAATTTTTTCACCCCGATGTTTGGCATCCTCCAGAGCCAGAGTAGGTGCTAATGGGACAAAGTTTATATTCATTAGTCATGAGAGGAAAGGTGCATTTCTTCATGAAGATTTTATTCCTTGAATTTTAAAACAAAACTGTACAGTAAATTTAGGGCTGAAAGACACCAAATATGGACATTGCTTGATGAAGGGATTGGGTACAAGGGGATTAACTGTGGGCAATTTCATTCTGTGCCCTAGGCGCCTTGGATAGCATTACCAAGTATTTCCAGATGTCTCTAGAGGCGGAGGAGAGGGTGAATGCCTCCACCACCGATTCCAACAGCACTGTGGAGCAGTCGGCTCTCACTCGAGACAAAGTGGAAGACTTGATGTTGGAGCGCGAGTCCCAGTTCAGGGAAGAACAAGAGGAGCAGGCCCGCCTTCTGGACGAACTGGCAGGGAAACTACAAAGTCTAGACCTTTCAGCCGCTGCCCAAATGGTAAGGTTTGAGGGTCTGGCCTCAAGGCTATTGTGCTATAGGAGAAAAAAACACCCTGCTTTGTCTTTAATATTGTTTATTTTGCACGTGAATCAGCAGGAGTGAAACTCCCAGGCTCCCATCTCTGGACCACGGTGTGGGGTATCCATGACCAAGACAGATTAAAAACAACAGCATGTGTTTCACCTTCCCTCTCTTCCAGTGGCCTCTCTGTGGTACAACCAAAGAAACATGACTACTTTCCTACACTGTCACATTGACTCAGTGACTTATTTAAATTGGGTCCTTTTTATACTGTGGACATTTTGTTTTTACTTTGTTCCAATTTGAAGCGCAAACTCCATCTCAGTGGAGTAATTCAAAATCATTCTGGGAGGGACTTTCTAAAAAATTAAAGGGAGCTAAAGAATTTTTTCCATGGGTGTTTGTTAAAATATTCCTTTGTTCCAGTAATTTTACATGATGAGGATTAACCCTGAGACCAGCCTGGAAAGTAGATTCATTTCCCAGAAGCTTTTAAAAAGTAACTCTGAAGCCAAATGAAATTGAGTAGTGGGTTTAATGAAAATCAGGCAGAAGGCCAAAAAAAGCCAGACTCAGCCTGTTTCCTCTTGCTTTCTGATTGTTTTTCATGGAAGAGTACCTATCTGAGAGAATCTGGAGGGTACTTTTTGTAGACTTGTATTTTATAAGGCTTGTGTTCTCTTAGCTTAGAAAGACAGAGGGACAGTAAAAGAAGGGGGAACATGGGTGCATAGAAGACTGTGAAGAGTTCGGACTTCATTACAATTTCGTCTTACTGATATTTCCCCCCTCCCTCTGTCGCCTTCCCTTTCCCCCTCTCACTTTCTCTGAAATAGACAAAACACAGTCTGTACTGTATTGTGACAAATTTAATTGATGTCTACAAGGTTATATATTATGAAATTTTACATCTAGTGGAAATAGGGAGTAAGTAGATCTCTTGTTACCATTTAATAGAAAGAAAAGTGAAGGCTCAGAGCAATGTGTAAACTGCACCTATGTTACCAAACCAGGTTCATTTTTGCCCATCGCCCAGGACACCAAACAGAAAGAGGGTTTAATCACAAGGCAGCCAGGTGAGGAAACGGGAGAACAAGTCTCAAATCTGCCTCCTCAAAAATGGGGACTCAGGGATATTTATGGGGTAGGGGGTAAGCTGGTCTGAAATGTGGAGGTAGATGATTGGAGGTGAGGAGAGGTGAGGTAACTGATGATCTGTGCAAGTGTAGTCAGACTTCATGCCTCTTCACAGGATGCATGTTCACAGAATGGTGGCGTTAGCATGATCTGACAGTGGAGTTTTTAGCCAGCCTCTTGACATCAAAAGGTCACTTATTGGACATCTTCATGGGCCCAGTTGATGGGTTGGTGGTCTCAACCGGCCTGAAGTGGACAAGTGGTTCTAATTCCTGAAAAACAGCTCAAACACCCATTACCCTGGTGACCCAGGATCCAGGGAGATGTTATCTATAGGAAACTAGTGGGAGTCAGAGAGCATAGTGCCTAAACAGCACAGTTAACAATGGGCGAGTGAATAACTAAAAGTTATAATCAGTAATTGCAAAAGGGAAAAAAACGTTAGTTACTAGCTACTTAAGCACCAATGGCTAACTATTTGCCAGTTTCACCTACTGGGAGACAGTCGTTCTATGTAGGCATGAAATGCAGATTCTCCCCATCTTCTTTCCTTTCAGTATTGATTCCTTCCTTACATCTAATAAAAACCAGTAAACACAAATATCTCTGCAAACTAAAATGAAAGCAGCTAAGCATGCTAAACGATGTTTGCTTTGCAACAGAAGGTATCTCGGAGTGGGTGGCAGTAGGCGGGTTCCTCTGGCCATGTGAATGGGTACCCTTCCCTGTGCTTGCTTTTCCATCTGGTGAGGGCCTAGGAATTAGCCAGCTTCTTCCATTCTCTCATTGTATGTTTTGTCTTTGTTCATTATCCTACAAGAATTCCCTTCGTAGGTTCCATATTGACACTTGTGTAGAAATAGATTTTCGTCCCTTTGTGTTTTTTAAGTACCTTCAGTTCTTTGTCTTTGTGTATATTTAGCTAGACCCATGCTGTTTTTTTCATGCCTGCCCCTCTGTTGAAATAAAACAGATCTTCTGGGGTCGTCAGATTGTTTTTAGAAAGCATCCCTGAGGTCTTAACGCTTCTCTTCTTGATTAAGGCTCATGTATTTTATAGCACATAGAATATACTGTATTTTCTGAAGCTTTTTATTTACTGTAAACCAGATACATGAAAAACTTTTATTTATTAGAGCTATAATGGGATTATAATTATCCTAAAATTATTAGGCTAAAGAGTTGATTGTATTTATTCAAAAACTTTTTTACTTCTTAAAAAGAATACTTTACTTGTTGGGGAATATTCTGTTAACTGCTTTTCAGTGCCGTAAATCTTTTGCCTCTTTTCAATATGAGCATTTTCCACAAAAGGATAACTCTAAATACAATTTTCTTCCTACTCAACCTTCTCCATCATATAGCAAACTTGTAATTTATCAATTTGCATGTGTATGCCAGGACCAAGCCCTGATCTTTGGAAGTTTCTGGTAGATAAGAAAGGAAGAGGGGGGATTTGTGGGGAGGGTGCTTATTTGGAAATATAAACCTTTGTTTGTACTATTTTCTCTCTTCCTCTCACATCTGGAATGTTCCCCTACTTTCCCTACTCAAATTCCACCAGCCAACACATTCTTCCCCAACCACGGCTACTCTGATCCTCAGAAGTCTGTCCTTTGTCTGCCTTCCTTTGTAACTTGCTGCATTTGACCTGTTCTTGGCTGTTTTATGTAGAGTGATCTGTCTTCGTAACTGGATGGGAAGTTACTAAAAAGGCCAGATAATGGGCCTTTTATGTCACCCTATTCACCAGAACATTTAACATGGTGCTAGGTCTAAAGAAGGTTCTCAATATTTTTTTTTTAATCCAGCTAATTAGAATAAAGGGAAGCATTCTTTGGCTCTCATATTGGCAGACTTCAACTTGATACAGCAGATAATGTTTGCACCCTGCGCAGAGCCCATGTAGTATTCCAGTTCACTAGGGCAGAAGGCATTGATGAAGGGTTGTGAATTTTGTTTCCTTGGAAATAAGCAGGTTAGCTTATTCCTGAGCTCTTTGCTCCTCTCTCCATCTTGAACACTATTTTCAAGCACCCTTGCTGAGGACCACCTACACACTCTCTGGGGCCACCCAGGCCCTGCACAGCTGTTACGCTGCAGCAGACTCACTCTCTGAACTCGTGTGTCTGTTCCTTGGCTCGTTGCAGACCTGTGGAACGCCTCCAGGGGCCTCCTGTTCCGAGACTGAATGTGGTGGCCCAAACTGCAGAACTGACGAAGGAGAGAAGAAGTGTGGGGGGCCTGGCTGTGGTGGTCTGGTCACTGTTGCACACAGTGCCTGGCAGAAAGCCATGGACTTCGACCGAGATGTCCTGAGTGCCCTGGCTGAGGTGGAACAGCTCTCCAAGATGGTAATTCAGTGGACGGCCGCATTTGTTGTTTGTTTGCTTTTAGTTATGGATTGGAGGATCTGAAAGGGAGAAATCAGTTCTCATGCTGACTAAAATGAAAGGGCATTTTACAATCAAGTATGAAAGTTTGAGGTTTTGTGAGGTCAGGGAAAGAGATGAGGAGGTTTTATTCACAGATAAAGAATTTGCTTTCTTCTCACAACAATAATTTGAGATAACCATTACTTACCATAGGTCCAGGGTATTGAATGCATCCAGCTGTACTACAAAAATTCTATACTACGCAGTTGAGCATTTAGTCTTCTAAAGTGACACATGAGGTATTAACTTCAGGTTAACTGAAGTATTTATGTTGGCACCTGAGGAAAAGACTAAGAAACATTTTATAGGCCACCAAATGGAGGAAGAGTTTTGGAGGAGTTAAAAACAACTAGAAAAAATGTTATATGCTAGCCCTGTATATATAAGAATACTGGATAGGAATCTGTATACTGAATACTTTCAGCCTGTGTGGGAATATAACACTAGATTGTTGAATGGGAGACTTTTTTTTCTAAAAGCCATGATTCCAAATGCTTAGTGTTTCAACATCCTTTTCTGGGCCATTTGTAATATTCTGGTCTGCTTTAGAAACAGTGAAGTTGTTCCATGGGTAATTTACTCCTTATCTGTAGGTCTCTGAAGCAAAACTGAGGGCAGATGAGGCAAAACAGAACGCTCAAGATGTTCTGTTGAAAACCAATGCTACCAAAGAAAAAGTGGACAAGAGCAACGAGGACCTGAGAAATCTCATCAAGCAAATCAGAAACTTTTTGACTCGTAAGGAATTTTTTCATTTTGCTCTTAGACATTTCTTCCTATCTTGGAATATAAAACCGTTTTATAAGAGTCTGTGAGGCTGTAATTCAAATCTGCATTTTAGATAAAATGAATGTCTGACAGAGAATAAAGTAACATTTCCAAATAAAAAAAATTTCCATGTTAAGAAATGTTTTCCATGGAAACATTTCTTAACAAGCTTATGTATATGTATGTAAATAAGCTTCTCTGATATGCAGATACAGACACATCTGATGGGATACCCAAGTAGGAAGTCAAGAAGTCAAACATACTGTGAGAACTGAATTTGGAATCTATGTTAGAGATTAGATTAGAACCTTAACTCAAAGTAGAGTTTATTTTGACATTGCCCGCAAAGCTTTGTAATCCTGTTATTTACAGGATATCACACCTATGGTTAGAGAGCTTTATACCTTAGTGTTCTGGAGAGAAAAAGAAAATCTTGAGAATTTGTGGTCCAGCTCCTAAGTGTTGCTGGTCACAGTTTGAGTGTTATCAGTAGGGATGGTTTTGGCTTTAAGTTACAGAAAACTTTCAACTGAAATGAACTTAATCAAAAAAGATGTGTATTATATCACATAACAAGAAGTTCAGTAGTGGGATAGCTCCATTGTTCCGGGACCCACATACTTTTCATCTTCCTGCTCTGCCACTTTAAGCATATCAGCTTTGTTCTCAGGCTAGCTCCTCCTGGTTACAAGGTGGCTGCCAAAGTTCTAGACTTCACATAAAGATTCAATACCGTCTAATGGAAGAAGAGACCACCTGTTCCTTTTCTTAAGGGAGGAAATCTTTCCCAGACGCCTTTGAGCAGTCATCTCCATAAATCTCATTGGCCAGAAATGCATCCCATGCCCGTGCATGTCATTGGCAAATGGAATGGGATTACCATAATTGGCAGACTAATCAGGATTTACCTCTGAGTTGATAAGTTTACCTTACCTTAGAGGTAGGTCCTGAACAAAATCAGTATTCTGTTAGCAAGGAAAAAGGAGGAATGGCTAATAAGTAAGGAGCCAACAGTATTTGCTACGGATATCTTATGAAATATGCTCTGGAAGCCATCATTCAATCACTTATTTTCCCGTGCTTAAATCCTGAGGGATCCATTTTTATTTTCTTTGACAGTGAAAAAAAAAAAGTTTAATGACATATTTGAAGCTTCTTTGGCATTTTTTTGACCACCTTTCACATGTGACTTTTGAAATTCCTTGGCTTCTTTGAAAATATGCTACCCTGATTCTCTTGCTTCTCTGACTGGATTTTCTCCCTCTCTGTAATTTCGTGAATCCAGATAATTTATAAGGAATAGCAACTCTTTACATCTCCATTTACAATAGTTTCCTAGCTATTCTTCCAACCTCAATTAAAAATTTTCATTGCATATTAGAATCAAGTGCCATTTTTATACCCTCGCCTCTGTTATTTTCTACAGTCTGAACCATTCACTCCACTCGACTTTCACAAAAGATGCTCTGCCCATCCTGTCTGTCTCTCTATCCAGAGATGTCTTTCTTCTTTCAAATCCTGTTATCCTTCAAAACCAGATTAGTTCCTCATCCTCCACGAAGTCTTCCCTGACTGTCCCTGCCTTCAGCACATTCCTGTAGTACTCATTGTCTGTGGCTACTCTTTCATGTGTGTAGGTGTCATCTCCCCACTCAGACTACAAACTCTTAAGCAGGAAGTGCATATGTCTTGGTGTAACCCCACCATGCTAGTTATTCACCTAACAGGTGACTGATAAGTGGTAGAATGAGTGAACCATTTATGATTTTTACCTCTTTATGGGGACATCCTTTCTTTTAACAGAGGATAGTGCTGATTTGGACAGCATTGAAGCAGTTGCTAATGAAGTATTGAAAATGGAAATGCCTAGCACCCCACAGCAGTTACAGAACCTGACAGAAGATATTCGTGAACGAGTTGAAAGCCTTTCTCAAGTAGAGGTTATTTTACAGCAAAGTGCTGCTGACATCGCTAGAGCTGAGATGTTGTTAGAAGAAGCTAAAAAAGCCAGGTATCTGAAGACATTGTGGCATTTGGGAGTTTATTTTGTGTATCTACTATGGAGTAAAAAAGTATTTCTTTAACCAGTGAAATTTCTAAGAGTGACCTGTGTGTCTCTCTCTGGGTCATTCCAGGAAGAAGGCTGTTCTTTAAATGTTTTTTTCTGAAAGTAAGTACTTTTTTCATGTTCACATATATTGTCTCACTCTTACTCAGCAAAAGTGCAACAGATGTTAAAGTCACTGCAGACATGGTAAAGGAAGCTCTGGAAGAAGCAGAGAAGGCCCAGATTGCAGCAGAGAAGGCAATTAAACAGGCAGATGAAGACATCCAGGGAACCCAGAACTTGCTGACTTCGGTAAGATATATTACAATCATTATTATATCTGGGAGAAAATACTCACATATACTCTTATTGGGGAAGGTTTAAGTGCATTTGATAGTTATTTATGAAAATTCTTACAAATGAACATTAAAGGATTCCTTTATATAAATCTGAACTACTCCCTTAGCCCAGATGCTAAAAGTGGTATGTTTTCAAGGAAAAAGAAAGGACTCTGAAGACACTAGAACATTAAGCCCCCTTTCATTTTAACTCCCACAAAAAGCCTAAGAAAGACAGTGTGTGTTTCTATCTCCTTTTCTTTCAAGGAACCGCATAGACTCTACTCAGGAGTATGAAGTATAGTGTTAATTTCAAATCCAGTTTTAGAAAACTCATGCTGTTATAAAGCAGCCCAAAAGCCACCTACATGCATGGTTAAGAAGAGTGTCTCAACATTTATGAGGCGATCTTTCACAAAAATTTTAATAGTTTTGAAAACCACTGGAAAGCAGCAAAGGTCAAAATATCTTCTTCCAATGACCAATCCTAGAAGAACCTAATAGAGATCTTATAGTTAAACAATCTGTTCTATTCAGAATGCATGGAAAACAATGTCTTTTATAAGCAAAATACTCTTAGTAGGTGCCATTAATACCTCGTACTAAGAAAAGAATTTTTCACATAGATTTAGTGTTTTATTCTAAAGATCTTATTTGTTAAAAGTGAGGCAAACATAATTGTTTTAGTCATTCATTTTTCAAAAATCAGTTCTATAAGCAGATTTTTCCTTCCAATTTTAAGAAAGTTTGTTTTATAAAAATGGATCAAGAAAATTGATGACTCATCCAATCCCTACCCATCTTCTCAGAATATACTTTGAAATTAGATGCCCCCATTACTCAGCACTGACCCTTCTCAGGCCAACAATCCCTAGTGTTTAAAACGTGGGAGACGTTTTTTTCAACCTGCTTTTCCTATGATTAGTTGATGTAAACCTGTCTTTCCCTATTCTACTACTCTCAGTAAAATGAAGCCTGACAGTTCCTCAGCTACTCTTCCTTCTTCAATTTTGAGCATATATAAGGCCCCTTCTTCAGGCTACTTGTTCAAGTTTAAAAAAATTTTTTTTCCCACCACTGCTCTAACCTTTTAATTATTCTGATTTTTCTATCTCTAGGTTTTTCAACTTTCTCAGTGTGCTGCTAACATTTTAATGAACTTTATCCATTTAGGTGACTTTTTAAAAATTACTGTTTTGAAAAGCACAATGGAAAATATTAATCAAATTATAGATGAGATATTTGGCTTGATGATGCAAGTTAATAATGGTAGTTTTTTTCAGGGACCCTGGGGGGAGGAAGTGTTTTAGGTTAACAGATAACAAACAAAGAGAACCTCTAACTAAGCTACGCTAATGAAAACTTGTCAGAAACTGTCCACTCATGTAAAAATAAAACTATAAAGCTTATCTTCTAAGAATTATAACTACTCTCTAAGGATTTTTTCCTAAGTTAATTAATAGGTGAACTTTTAGGTCAAGAATCATTTGGTCTGAAATACTTACCAATTTGAGCATGTCTATACTGACCCATTAGTTTAACTATTATTATTCAGAGTTAATTCTGTGGAATAGACCCATCCTTGAAGATCATTTTTAAGAAAAATCAGATGCTCAGTGAACTGGTTCTTCTGACATGGGTCAAACCGCTTACTTTGGCTAGCTTTTAAAAATCAATGTTTATTGATTATACTTTGAAGAGAGATCAAATGTGGATCCTCACCAGTTGCCCAAATTTTTTCCCTACATAACTGAGTATTTATAGCTTTCAGCTGTAACTCTCCCAGACCATATGCCATGGCACAATCCTACAGTAACTTGTCAGAGTTTTAAAGAACAATCCTGGTCACCATGTCTTCATTAATTAGCTCAAAACACTCAAATTAACTTTCTAGGTAGTTTCTGAAATGCCATAACCTCCACTACTAGAGTATAACATTTAGAGTTGACAGAAAAAACTAAAGGTGGCTGGGAGTTATAATTTTCCCACCCACATTAATTTGGAAATTTATGTGGAAATCCCTTTTCTCACATCTGCTTATTTGTGAATATTGTTTAGCCAAACTTTGCAGGTGTTGTAAAATGCCTTCTCAACACATCAGGCTGCCTGAGGGTGGTTCAGTAAGGGAAAATTCTAAATGAATTTCAGCCTAGATCATCATAAATACCAAAAGAATGAAGTTAACAGAAGTAAGCAAAAACTATTTAAAGTTGGCCACTTTACATAGGCTTTCTTGATATTTTATTTTCTTTTTAGTTTACTACATTTTTTCTAGAGCAAAATGGCATAGCAGCCTTTTAAATCTTCCTCTAAACTCATATTCATAGAATTTCCTACCACTTCTTAAATTAATGGCTTACTAGATGATTGACATTATACTTTTAGATTGAGTCTGAAACAGCAGCGTCTGAGGAAACCTTGTTCAACGCTTCCCAGCGCATCAGTGAGCTAGAGAGGAATGTGGAAGAACTTAAACGGAAGGCTACCCAGAACTCTGGGGAGGCAGAGTATATTGAAAAAGTTGTATATACCGTGAAACAAAGTGCAGATGATGTTAAGAAGGTAAGTAAATCTTTGTACCTTCACAGCAATGCTGATAAAGGAGCAACTAGTCTCCTCGTTGCCTTCCTCAGAATTAATAAGGGACATGGACCTAACATGTTATTCATCAGAAACATCCCACGTGACCTGTTTTGAAATAACAGTCTTTAGAGACACAGCTAGAAAAGAATGGGAGTGGATATGAAAGTATCCAAACTTGGATAAGGGTTTAGAAAGGTGAAATTAATTTAACTTAGGGGTGGAAGTCTTAAAGCAAGGATATTGAGCTCGTATTTCTGTATTTCAATTAGGAAGATCTTTATGGAATACATTAATTACCCGGCCATTTGAGAAATCTTTAAAAGCAGGATAGAAAAAGTTTAAAGCGTTCATAATAGAGAACAGCTAGTAGGGAACCAAATCTCATCTCTTCCACACTCATTTTGAATTAACCACCTCTTATAGTTCTCATTGGAGGGCACTATATTTTACACAGAAAATCTCACACAACCCAAATTTTTCATCAGAAGCCAAGTAATCACTGAAATACTCGTTCAATTCCTAAATTTGTGTGGGCAAATGTTTATCTCTAAAGAAACCTTTTTAAACTTTTGAGAGGAGTGTTGAACCTGTTAAATGAATAGTAAGGAGTTATAAACTGAAATTAAGTCAAGATTTTTCCTGGAGGTTACTATGGCTTTTAGGCATTACATAAGGGTGACTTCCCCACACCTCTGGGTTAAGGAAGAGAACGAAAAAGAAAGAAAAATTCACTGCCACATCTGTCTTTTACATTGTGGTTTGTAGTTTCCTATGGTTCTGAGAGCATAAATCTCCCAAGTAGTCTTCTTACAGAGCATTTTGCATAAATATGACATCTGATTACAATGAAGAGGGACAAAACCCCTTGACATGAAATTCCTCTATCAGTGGCTATTGTTTGAACAGTGTTTCTCAAAAAATCACTTGCAACCATCTTTCCAAACCCACACCAATCTCTCCTCTCCTCACCCACCCCAATATGCTACAATCTCACCCTTCCTTTGGTTAAATCTGCCTTTTCTCTGATATCAAGTCTCTACAAATTAG
Organism: Tapirus indicus; assembly: GCA_031878705.1. Lineage (NCBI taxonomy): Eukaryota > Metazoa > Chordata > Mammalia > Perissodactyla > Tapiridae > Tapirus > Tapirus indicus. The sequence continues at coordinate 80,137,334 of CM062917.1, forward strand.
TCAAGATCCAGATGGTCCTCCTTCCCTTTCTTCAAAATGAGCCATTTTTGATGTCTAAATGCGTGGATCTCAACACATCTACTTTTGAGAAAACCTGCTTCTCCAACTCTCCATATAATTCTCCTGCAGCATCTCCACAGGCAAGTGCTAATCAGCAGAAGAGAAAGAGGGCTTAGCCCTAGAGACCTGCTGCAGCTCCAGAATGTCTTTGAAGTCTTTCATTTTTAAAAATCATGTCAATGTTATATTTAATTCCACTGTTTCAAGATAACGTTTTCAGTTATTTACCACTGAATAGCTTGAAGCCTGAGTATGCTTTGTGGTGGCCCTTAATCCAGAATGCTTGCCGTGCAAGTTAATATCTGTGATCCCACAGCCTGCCCTGATTATACTCCTGCTCTTAAATGTAATTACTGACACTACCACCTCTTTGTGTCTAAATGTGGAACTGCAGGCTCTGGATGGTGAACTTGATGAAAAGTATAAGAAAGTAGAAAATTTAATTGCCAAAAAAACCGAAGAGTCAGCTGATGCCAGAAGGAAAGCTGAAATGCTACAAAATGAAGCAAAAACACTTTTGGCTCAAGCGAACAGCAAGCTGCAACTCCTGAAAGGTAGGTCTTTCCACTTACGCTATGAAGTATTTGAAAATGAAGACATCCATAGAGTTTATTTTATTTAAAAGGTAGAAATCTATTCACTTTGTCTTAGGCACTGAAAGCCTTCCAGGCAAAGAGGATCAGTATTAGATTTTGAGATGATCATAGTATAAATTGCTCAGACTTTTTCTTTTTATCTCCCACAGAGTTAGAAAGAAAATATGAGGACAATCAAAAATATTTAGAAGATAAAGCTCAAGAATTAGTAAGATTGGAAGGAGAAGTCCGTTCACTCCTAAAGGACATAAGCCAGAAAGTTGCCGTTTATAGCACCTGCTTGTAACAAAGGAGGAAGGGCTACAAGTTTAAGATGGCTGAAGTGACCAAAGTCAAATAGCTGCATTTTAAAAACTGACGTAATGATCTTCAAAATAAAACTCATTACCTATTTAATGTTTTTAATCGCCACATTTTGTATGGAGTTAAATAAAGTACAGTGCTTTTGTATAAATATATATTTAGTGTAATTCTTAATTCTTTGTTACTTTTACTGATTGGGTGTTCATGAATTCCTTTAAAAAAGAATGCAATTTTCACTGTAAAGATGGCTTTATAAACAGGTTGATTGGCTCCATGGAGATCCTAATTTCTGTTATGTCTATAAACAAGCTATTACTCATCTGTTTGCTAGGTTAATACCTTCCACAAATCCACCCCCAAAATCACCACCCCGTGGGATTCCCAGGTGGAGGTTAAGGGGGAAGGACATAGCCTGAGCTACCTTCACCATTTCAGTGGCTGCTTAGTTGCTCCAATCTCCAAAACTCCCGTTAAAAGTATTCCTTGCTCTAGGAAAGAGAACAAAAAGCAGCAATTTTTAGAAAATCAGGAAAGTGAATTGTGGCTTTTAAATATTACCACCTAGAATAGGGCCAGGGTCGCTGAGAGGAAGGTTTAAATTAAACTGGGCCAGAGTTTACAGACATTGCTCCTGCCAACTGAGCAGCGCTTCTCGAAGTACAGAATGATGCTATAATTTCTCAGCTTTTATATCGCATTTTATTTGATTTCACAAAGTAAAGATTCTCTGGGAGCTGGCCTGGTGGCATAGTCGTTAAGTTCACGTGCTCTGCTTTGGCAGCCCGGGGTCCTCGGGTTCGGAGTCTGGGTGTGAACCTACACACTGCCCATCAAGCCAAGCTGTGGCAGCATCCCATATACAAAATAGAGGGAGACTGGCACAGATGTCAGCTCAGGGCCAATCTTCTTCATCAAAAAAAAAAAAAGAGGAAAGAAAAAAAAGATTCTCTGCTACAATCTGTAGGTAAGGCCAAAACAATCATATAACAATCACTTATTCCACAGGATAAAACAGCTGGAATACAATTTCCAAACCTGTGTCAACTTTATGGCTAAACTAGCTGGATAACAGGCCAGGCCCTGAGAGATTTTTTTCACACAGTCTTCTTAGAGCAAGACTATTTTGTGTACCGCTTAACACCCACACATCCAACACAGCTGCATTTGAAGCCGAGCCTGAACAAAAGTTATGTAAACAGCTGTAATTTAAACAATAAAGCAACTTCCCTCTGGTTCAGGGCAATTATTTGTCACTTTTATTTTGGTAGGAATCCTAATAAGTAGCAAAGTGGTCATACCTCATCACCTACTAGAGCAATTAAGTCATTTTTTTTTCCTTAAATATATTACTTAAAATAGTAGAAAACCTTCACTACTCCCCATTCCTTTTCAGCTGAACAACTAAAGATCTCACTTTGAAATTACCAATTTAAATTAGCTCAATGAACTGGACAACTAAGCTCCACCCTTCACAAGCCAAGAAAATACTGAGAACTTAGTAAATAACAATAAGTGAACATTTAAAATTTGTTTTATACCTAGGACTTCATTCCCACCCAGATATATTTGCATCCTCATATTGAATGGGAACCCGTAAAGTTGGAATTAACTATCATTTTGTGTCTCTCTATAGCTAGGACTTTGTTTTAAATTATATTTCACTATTCCCTAATTAGAAACTTTTTGCCTAGAGTAGAGGACATGTTTGAGGTTTGAATAAACTAGCCCTTCACATAATGTTGGAATTTCAGAGTTTAAAAAGATGCACAGTTTATTTCCAATACTTGCAAAGTAGCACATATCAGACCAACTCTCCTGCTGATAATAATTGCAAACTCTGAACAAAATATATATATTTTTTTAAAAGTAAAGGTACTGGAGAACAAGCAGGCAGAAGGTAGAAGAGAGCTGATAAGAAAGAACAGCACTTGATGAAATTCTCATTTTTAACAGCTTTTCACTTGAGGGGAGGTCCCAATAAGTGGCAACATAGGCAAAAGCCAAGTTTTACTGGTTAAGGAATTGGAGGGCAGTTTGGGGCTACCACAGCAACTGAAATATGAGGGGAGAACCCCTGAAAAGAGAGAGACACAGAAGAGAGTGTCCCCAAATTCAGCACATACTTTGCCAAATCTCTGGTTGACCTGTGAACTACACATGCATGGGACAGACTTTAGGCAGCCCAGGTAAAGTCAAATCAACTTAGTAGAGATTTCAGCTGCTGCTCCCCACAAAGATGCTAAGAGTTTGGAGTTCAGCCAAGCTAACTGCCTACTAAAACAAAAACATAGTATTTTTCAGAGGTATGTAACAGAATTCAGAGTCTTTACAATACATCATTCGTAATGACCATAATACAATCCAAGCCCACTGGACATACGAAGAAAAAGGAAAATGTGACCCATATAATGCAATTAAAACCTGAAGACTACTAAACATTTTCCTTTTAGCTATAATCAACTGATGGTATCTTACTCCATACCGCTTTCTGCTGATAAATGATATTCTCCAAACTTTCCTTAAGACTACAACCTTTAAATTGCAATCAAGTGAATATCTAATTTGCATATTTCTAGTACATTAAGATAGTTTACTTTTCTCTTTAGAAATTTATGCTATCCCAAATTTGAAAACTACTAAGTGAATCTGAAACGATTCTTAAATTTAGTTACAATATGCAAAAATCTATTTAGCATTTAATACTTGGTTATTTGTTTCAAGAAATGGCCCTTTTAAATATTTATCAATAAATACAATTTTATAGCACTCTTTAAAGAAATAGTGATTTACCCAGCCAAGGATACACAAGAAATCCCCATAGGAAAAGTCAAGCAGATTAAAGACTCCCTTACATTGTTTCTCCAAAAGCATATGCTAAACACTCAGTAAGTATCACTAAAACAGATGAAAGAGTAATGACCTTTTAAATGCCTTAATACTGTCCTACCATGTGAAAAAAAGACATCCAGGCCTACAAGAGCAATAATAAAGAGTAATAAATAAGAACATACACTAGAGGTAGTCATAAAAGAACTAGGACCATCCTAACATCCACTCAGAATTACCAGTAAATGAATATTTAAGACATTTATTTCCATATCTTCATTCCCAAATGTAATACATTTGAGTCTCCATTTAATATTTGAATTTTTGTAGATATACTTCCTTAATTAACTGTATAACTATTCTTTAGACTGCAGACCTCAATGGAACCTTAAAAATCTAAACACAAATTCTACCTCTAAACTGCAAGAATTTGGGGATTAAATAAAACAAGTATGAGACCATCACTTTTTATTTACATCAGTTTATACACATTTTAATCTTACTCTAATAACTCTGTTTCCAACATGAAAACCAAGTTTAAAATAACTTGATCATCTTGCTTCAAACACAGCTGTTCACATACCATACTCTACCTTCCATGTAAATAAATCCAACTTTACTATATCAGAAATAAAAGTACTTAACGTAAATTCAGCAAAGCTGATCTTTCATAAAGAACATGAAAATAAGGGTTGAAGAAAATTTTCTGAAATGCTACTATAAGTAGCTTTTTTCTGCAATATTAATGCACTGAAACAAAATATTAAATTTATTTAAAATATAGACATGAGACTATTCCATTCTGTCCAAACCTATTAGATACCTTCCAAAAGTTTCATAATTCAGTCCTAGAAATTCTTGGAGCTGTGAGCATTTCCTGTTCAGAAATGTGACCTCTACAAAAGCTCCCAGGAAATTTCAGAAAAAAATAATATATAATCTTCTAATTTAAAAGTTGATTGATTTGCCAAATGATGCAGCCAGGTTTGCTTCTCTAAAAGCTTCTGATAAGGTCTGCAAGGGAAGAAATTTTTAAAATTAAAAAGCAAGTATTTGTGGGTCAGAAGAAAATTTAGGTAGCTATTAATTCTGTATGTGGTTAATACTTACCGGATGTGCATGACAGACTCTAGCTATATCTTCACAGGATGCTCCATATTCCAATGCAAGAGCAGCTTCATTTACCATTTCACCAGCACCCTTTAAAAGAGTAAACCAAAAAGTAATTTTGTTTCCAGAGCAAAAACAACTACATGCTAATAGGACAGATTAGTTGTCAGAGCAGTTCAATAACTGCCTCCCGTCAGGAAAAGCGTAGCAGAAAAGGTGGCACAGAAGAGCTGAGGACCCGGAGCCAGATGGCCTGGGTTCAAATCCTACCACCATTCACCTCAACCACTCACTGACTCTGTGCTTCATTTCATTTATTCACCTCAAAAATGGGAACAGCAACAGCCACCTCACAGAGGTGTAAAAATTAAAGTTAATGCATGTATTTAGGAAAAATTAAGAGTAAGCACTCAAATGTTACACCAGATACATAAGGTACCTGGGGGTGGGCATACATCAGATTCAGTGGTAGGAGAGGCTTTTCTTGGAGGGTAACATTTGAGCTGAGACCTGAATAATAAGGAGCCAGTCACGCAAAGATCTGAAGCTAGAGCATTCCAGACAAAGAGTACCACAAGCACAAAGGCTCTAAAATAGGAACAAGTTTGGCCTGTTATGAAATTGAGAGAAAGCTCATGAGGCAGGGAATCAATGAGCAAAAAGGAAGAGAGGAAAAGATGAGGTCAGAAAGGTAGGCAGGACCAGATTTGGTGGGGCCTTGTATGTAACAGTCTGAAGTTGAAAAGGACCAGTGGAAAGTTTTAAGCAGGCACATGGCCTGTGCATGTTTTAAAGGGATAATCTTAGTTGCAGTATGGAATGTAGATGATATGGTGATCAAGACTGTGAGAGTGCTATTGGTACCTTGCTAAAAACAACACACAAAAAGGTCATATTCACACTTCAGCTGGTAAAAAATAACCTCAGAATGTAAATACCAGGTGGTTCTAAATTAACCTACTAAATAGCAAGGCTTTCCAGAAATCCTAATGGGATTTCTGGTTTTACAATACTCACTGGTCCTAGAATATGTGCTCCCAATACTCTGTCCGTTGATTTCTGACCAAGAATCTTCACCATGCCATCTGTGTCAGCATTTGTCTTAGCTCTGCTGTTAGCAGCAAATGGGAATTTCCCAACTTTGTACTCAATACCCTGTGAGAGACAGAAAATGAGAACCTACATAAACACTGAAAAAGTTCATTCCCATGGGTGAAATCATCTACATTTGTTCGGAAAATAAATCCCAAGAAGGTAATTCTTCACAGAGCATATTGAGGGAAAAACCAAAAGGCATGTTAATGAAATATATCTTGGGTACAATCACAAGGAAATGCAACTGTTGGTTTGCGTGGGTATATTTCAAAGCCAAATATAAAAGGTCTCTAATTACTGGTTTTTGAATACAGGCAAGTGAATGATCTCCTTTATGATACTAACAAAGGAAAAAATATATAAACTAAACTATAATGTTCTACATAGTTATTAGAATGCATCAATATAATAATAAAATGATTCTCAGCCACCAGTGTCATTAACTCAATTCACATACTGGAGTAAAACTACCCTCATTCAGGATTACCTCTTCTTTCAACTGCTCTTCTGATTTGCCAACCCAAGCAACTTCAGGGTGTGTGTAAATCACTGATGGTACACAATTGTAGTCAATGTGCACAGCGCCACCAGCCATTCCTTCAACACAGATAATGCCTTCATCCTCTGCTTTGTGAGCCAGCATTGGACCAGCAACCACATCACCAATAGCATAGATACTACCATGGAGATCAAAAGAAATAGTGAACTTCTGAAATCAGATATTCATTTTCAGTTATGCTACGGTAACAAAAATATAAGTTGCTAGTTATTAAGTCACCAAAAAATAGATCAAATACAGTTCTTCAAGTATCTGTGAATTTGGGTTCTAATCTTTGGGTAATGAAAAAATTAATTATTTTTGCTTTTACATATGTAAGTCCACTATTCTTCTCCAAAGCCAATATATTTTTTAAGTATGACAAGAGTCTTATTTTCAAAATAGTGTTTGAAATTTCTAAATATTGAAAATGCCGATAATTAGCCAACTTACTTAGGAATTTTAGTTTGGAATCTGGTATTGACTGGAATTCTACCTCGAGGATCTAGTTCAATTCCAAGCTCTTCTAGTCCCAAATTCTGAGTAAAGGGTCGTCGGCCAATGCAAACCAAGAGTACATCACAAGTGATAACCTCAGCTTTACCACCAGAAGCAGCTTCAATACTAGAAAATGAACAGTATAACTGTTAAACACACATCTACATAAATAGCTGGCAGATTTGGAAATTTAAGACCAGACATTTCTCAAGTGTTGATGACACTTCTAACAGTGTAAGTTTATTTTATTATAAATATAACATAAACATAAGGGTCAGGCAATGAAGAAACGGACATTTCCTTCTAGAGGTCTATCATTAAAACCTCACACAAACAGGCAGCATAACATGGGTTAAGAACACAGGTCTTGTAGTAAGAAAGATCCAAGCTCAAGTAGTGTCTCTGCCAATCACTAGCTGTGTGACCTTAGGCAAGTTATTTCATTAAGGTACATAAGTATTTAATAGAGTGTCAGGCACACAGGAAGCAATCTAATTAGTATTATTATGATTTCCCCATATATCTGTCTAAAAATATGGAATTAATTTTACTGAATGTTGGAAGTTTAAATTTTTCTGAATGTATACTATAAAAAAGTACATTACAACGAGAATACTGGATTAATTTTTCTAGCATCAACTTAATCATGAATCAATATTGAGATATACTAAGCAATAAAATGGTCTTAAAATATAAAAAATCTGATTCTGAAAATTGAGTGTTTTTCTTCAACACACAAAGATATCATATCAAAAACAAATGTAGTTTACTTACGAAACATCAATTTTTCCATCTGACTTCTTGGTAGCACCAGTAACTTTTGTATTCAATTTAAATTTAAATCCTTGTTTTTGAAGGATGCGTTGAAAGGTTTTAGATATCTCCATATCAATTCCAACTCCACCAACATGACCCAAAAATTCAACCGCTGTCACATCTGCACCAAGTCTTTGCCAAACTGAACCCTACAAATAAAAACCATAAAAACAAAGGTTTCTATGGCAAATATTTACTCAATCACCTTACATAATTTATTGTAAGATATATTCTTTTGTTAATATGTTTCAATTAGAAGCTCTGAGGTTTAAAATTAACACTGTGGCAAACATGTATAACTTCATGTTTTTATTCACTCATTCATTCATTTAACATTTACTGGAGCACCTACTATAACTTAGGCACCATTTTAGGTGTTAGGCGCACATCAGTGAACAAAACACTGTCCTCAGGGACCTTACAGTCTGGTGGGGAGACAGACAAATAAGTAAAATTCATGCAGAAAACAGTAAAGTACTATGAGGAAAAACAAGCAGGAAATATAAACAGGACTACTGAAAAGAGAAGAACTGCAATTTTAAATAGTGTGGTTGGAGGCAATCCTCACTGGGCGTGACATTCACGCAAAGACTTGAAGAGAGGGAATGAACTATACAGGCAACTGCTCCAGGAAAAAGAGACAACAAGTGGGAAGGAAGGTCTCTCCTGAGGGGGAGGAAGCGCCTCTTATTACTACTAACTACTGACAGTTGCGAAATATTAAACTGGCTTCATATTTTATTTTCTCAACAGAGAAATGTTTACTTTTTCATTCAAATTGTAATTTAAACTGAATGCTGCTTTTTATTTTAACAACATTTTAACAATTATAACTTCTGAATACTTACATGAAACAGGCAAGATGAACATAATTTTATAGCATTAAATAAAATATGAAAAACTATGAACATATCCTTTGCAAGAATTTATATTAAAATCATCTAGTAACTTAAAATTCACCATAAGACTTGACCTTTCCAATTAAATTAGGTTTGTGCATTCATTCACAAAAATGAATTTTTCTGGTGAGAGCTGAGTTAACTAGAGGCAACACCGACGACACTAAAAATCCAGTAACAAGCATATATAAAATTAGCTCAAAATGGATCATGGACCTAAACATAAAACCCAAGACTATAAAACTTCTAGAAGAAAACACAGGAGAGGATCTTTGTGACCTTGAGTTAGGCAAAGATTTCTTAGCTACAACACCAAAAGCACAATCCATCAAAGAAAAAAAAAGATAAATTAGACTTCATCAAAATTAAAAACTTCTCCTCTTCAAAATATATTAAGAACACAAAAAGAGAAGCCAGAGGCAAGGAAAAATTATTTGCAAAACAGCTATATGATACAGGATTTATATCCAGATTACATAAAGAACTCTCAAAACTCATTAACAAAACAAACCCAATAAAACCCAGACAAAATATTTCAACAGGCACTTCACCAAAGAAGATGCAGAGATGGCAGATAAACACATAAAAAGATACTCAACATTACAAGCCACTAGAGAAATGCAAATTAAAACCACAATGAGATACTACTACATATCCATTAGAATGACTCAAATCAAAATATCCAACAATAGCAACTAATGGTGTGGAATGGAGCAACTGAAACTTACATTGCTAGTGGGACTGTAAAATGATGCAGCCACTTTGGAAAACACAGCTTCTCAAAAGGTTAAACACAGAATTACCATTTAACCTAACAATTACACTCCGAGGTATATACTCAAGAAAATGATAACAGATGTCCACACAAAAACTTGTACACAAATGTTCATAGCAGCATTATTCATAATAGTCCAAAGTGGAAACAACCCAAACATCCATCAACTGATGAATCGATAAACAAAATGTGCTATATCCATAGAATGGAATACTACTTGGCCATAAAGAGAAACGAAGTATACATGAACCTGGAGAATGCATTATGCTAAGTGAAAGAAGCCAAACACAAAACACCACATATTGTATGAATTCTTTACATGAAGTGTCCAGAATTGGCAAATCCATAGACACAGAAAGTAGATTAGTGGTTTCCAGGAGCTGGGGAAAGGGAGGAATCATAGAGCGACTGCTAATGGGCATGGAGTTTCTTTTTGAGGTAACAAAAATGTTCTGGAATTAGATAGTGGTGACAGCTGCACAATTTTGTAAATATACTAAAAATCACTGAAATGTATAGTTTAAATGGGTGAACTATCTGATATGTGAATTGTCTCTTAATAAAGGTGTTAAAAAGAACAAACACTCCTCTGAACCCAAATCAGAATGTAAGAAATAGTAAGAGTGTGGAAATAAGAAGAAGCATCACTTTGAAGTCTATAATTAGAAGTGAGGAATGATGAGCATAGCTAGACAAGTGCTCTACTCTTTAGGAATACATATCTCAAAATCCTTAGAGATAGGAAAAGTCCAATAATATCTACCATTTATCTAGAGCTTATTACATGCCAAGCACTGTGTCAAGTGTTTTAAATGTATTACCTTATGAAATCACAACAATAACCCTATAAGGCAGTTATTCTTATCCCCATTTTATCATGAATCAACTAGCCCAGAGAGGCTCATTAATTTAACAAGGGCACGAAGTCATTAAGAGGCAGAGCTGAAATTCAAATTTAATCTATGTGATTCCAAAACCTATGTTCTTTAAAGCACTACTTTAAACTGGAAAGGAAGAAGGAAGGCAAACTATAAAAAATAAAACTACAGTCATATGATTTATGAGAAAGTAGAGATATGTATGACTACACAGTAAGTTCTCTAATAAGTTGAAATTTTTAGAAAGACATGTAAAAACTAATTCAATATAGTAACAGACACCTAAAACATTGTGTCAAGATGTTTGAAATGACCCAAGGCTTATAAAAAACCTAAAGCAAAAGTGGTGAGATGGAAGAAAAGGAATCACTGCTTAGGGATATAATATTGACAAACAAAAGAAAGTAAATCTATGTTATTTCTTTTTTCTTGCTTGTTTTATCCACCTATGAGAATAATTTCAAAGTGGAGTAAACAGAAGAAATATCATTAAGCAAGAAGTGAAACCCAAAATAAGAACCAGTCATTTTTGATGAGTTAACAGATTAGGTCATTAAGTCTCATAACAGAAACAATGTCAGTCAGTGAACTCGGGGAACTTAATTAGCACAAGAGAACTGTCAAAAGGTGGCAGACAAGCAAATATTGCCTAAATTTTCAAAAATGGAAAAAAATAGATTCTAGAAAAGAACAGATTCTAAAATGTGGAGCAGAGGTCAATCCCTGCTAAATACTAGAAGAGATTAGTAAACAACTGGTTTGACAGTCATTAGACACTTCAGACACTACCACAAGTGTTCCAAACAGGTCATGTAAACTACCCTTATTTTATTTTCTAAAGGTTTTCCTAGATTGGTTAATAGAGTATATTTTGCTATCAGCAAGGTGTTCAAAAAAAGAAAGTTTCATGATATCCTTGTAGATGTGATGGATCAATGGCGAATCAAATATTTGTGTAACTGGTTAAAGATTGTAGTGTCAGATAGCTTCCAATACTTTGCACTGACAACATGAATGACACCAGAGAAGGTTTGATTAACTAATTTAGATCAGATGATGGACCACATGCCTTAGCTAACATGGTTCCCAAATCTACAAATCACACAAAGCCAGAAGAAACAGTTAAGTGTAAGAATGACAGAATCAAGACAAAGAAATAGACTGAAATAATGGGTGCAAGTGAACAATATTAAATTAAAGCAAAGATAAAGGCTCAAAGTCCTTTATTTAGGTTTAAAAAATCAGAATTCCTCAAGCAAAAGATGTGAGGTTTTCATCTGACAACAAGCTCAATATTTGCTTTAAAAACCACTAAACTGATCTTAAAGGATTACATTACATTAAAAGAAGTATATTACACCTATCAAAAGAAGTTCTCTCCAAAATCCAGAATATTATGTTTAATTCTGAACATGATTCACAAGTGATCCTGCAGACTACACTGGATCAAAAGGATGACAACAAAATAATGGATGTGGATCTATGAAACCTAAGTAAGAAGCACTAAGAAAAGCAATGGAGATTCAAATATGAATAAGACTCAGCCTCTGCCTTCAAGGAGCTTATGATCCTGTAGGAAAAGACAGACAAACAAATAAATGCATGCTATTGTTATTAGTAGATGACACAAAGATGTAGTCACATTATACTAAAAACTCAAAGGAAGACTTGAGCTTTCTTAGAAGAAATCTTCACTAAAAAGGTAACTTCTAAGCTAACTTTTGAAAGACATTTATTATATCAACAAATGTTTATTCAGCAATAATAATAAAAGCTAATATGTAAGTACTGACTACATACGAGCCACTATGCTACATGCTAAAGACACACAGTAAATGGACAGCCATAATCTCTGCCCTCACAGAGTTTATGATTTAATGAAAGATGGACAAGTGAACAAGTAATATCAAGAAAGTGAGATAAATACTATAACAAGAAGTACAGGGTGCAATGGAACACTCAGCAAGAGTACCTAAGGACATCTAGGGTAGTCAGGGAAGGGCTCACAAGAGTGCAGAGACAGGTAGAGGGAAGAAATGTTCCAAACAGAAGGAAGGCCTACAGATAAAAGAAAGAGCACAGCTTGTTCAAGAACTGACATTTCGATATACCTGGAACATTGTTTGAGAGGGAGAGGGTCTAGTACCAAAGCTGGAGATTTGAGCCAGCATCACAGCATGCTGGCCTTTAAAGAAAATTAAAGAGTTTGGATTTATCCTAACAGTTACAGTAAGTCATTGAAGTGTTTTTAGCAGGGAAGGGACATGATTACATTTGTGTTATAGAAAGATCACTCCAGCCACTCTGGAGAGAACAGACTAGAAAAAGATGAAAGAAGCCAGAGATACCTAGGGCAAGACATGATGCTGGCCTAAACTGGGATCTAAGTAGATGCATGAAAAGAGGAGGATATATTCATAAGACATCTATCGGTGGTATCACATTAGGACCTCTCTCCTTGCCTCTGGACTTTTATCTGAATGCCTACCAACTTCTCTACTTGTAGGTCTCGCAGACACTCGATTCACTAAATGTATAACTTAACCTTTCCCTTCCCCTCCTCCTTCTTCCACTCCCAAACAAAACAAAACCTGTTTCTTTTCTATTGAAATGTGAGAAAAGATAGAGAAGTCAGGGAAAACAGCATTTCCACAGTTACAGGAAAGAAGATCAAGAGGACAGGTGTAACAACAGGTAAGAACATTTTCAAATCTGGGGCATCAAGTTGAAGGAGTTCTCATCTGATGGTTTCTCTTTCATGGGAGATTTAGGAGACAAGGTCATCAGCAGGCAGGGGAAGACAGTGTACCCAGAGAGGTTTGAGACAAGTAGGAAATGAAACAGCCACTGCAGACACCAGCTAGGGAATTAATGGGACTGTCAGCAAGGCTGAGGTTCCTGTTGAGATTTGTGATCAAGAATTTACACAGGCTAACCTACACCATGTATGTTTTTCTCCTGGTGTAGTCAATAGCCTGGGTTAGCATAAAAAAGGCAAATAGCTGAATTCAATAGGACAAGAGTTTTGCCAAGCAGGTGTGACAGAAAGGCAAGGCAAAGGACTCAAGAACACCTATAAGAGAGTGGTTAAAGTGATGGACTATGGAATCTAAGCTGATCAGGAAAGCAGTCAAGATAGGAAAAGGCAGACACCAAAAACGTAGGGGGATCTATGGACTAGAAAACATGACAAAGTAAAGAGCCTGTATACTAGGAATAACTGAGGAAAGAGGAAAGGAGGTTATGGTTAGAGAATAAAATGTCTGAATTCATGATTTCAGAAGTAGAGCAATTCCTGGTGATTACAAAATACAACAGCCCTGGGAAAGGATACCTAAAATGGAGGGAAGAGGTCATTGGAAATACAGGAAAGTTGCCAGATGGACAAAAAGGAAGAACAAGGCAGGCAAAGGTATGAAATAGCATGGTATTCAAAGAATTCCAAGTAGTTTGACATTTCTGAAACTTAAGAAGGATCAAGATGAGGACAGATAGGGAGGGAAGAGCCAGATTGTGTAAGTCATCGTCTTTATCTGAAATGCAATTTGCTCAGAATGAGAGCTACCTTCTGAAGGGCTGAAGGGCCATCAAATTTAAATATGTGAAAGGCTGTTCGATTTTTAAAAATTAGTCCAGTTTTAGGGAACGGGAAGGGTGGAAAATGCAGGGAAGCAGATTTCAAAATAAAAGAGAATGTTCTAATGACTAATGATTACATAAATAGGTTGTCTTGAAAACTCTTTATTACTAGAAGTATTTAAGCAAAACTCAATGCTGATCTGTCTGCAATGCTATACAAAGAATCAAATAAGTCACTTCCAACTCCATGGAGGTAGTAAGAGACAGAAAAGACATCACTTACCAATTCTACACCTATTACTCCTGCACCAATGACAACCATCTTTTCTGGAACTTTTTTTAAAGATAAAGCACCTGTAGATGACACTATTGTATCTTCATCAATCTATAATTTAAAAAAACCAAAAGAGACAATCAAAATTATTTGGAAAAGATATTGATTTCTAAACTGTGATCTCACTAAGTATAATCACTACACATACTAAGTCATTTATTTGTTTTGAGGTATCCATGACTTCTATCCATATAGTCAATTTTAGCAAATCCCATTAAAAATGCTCACTTAGAATTTTATCATTCAGCATTTCAAAACAAAATGGTCATTTTAACTTCATACTGAATTCAAACATATCTTAATATAAAGTGTTCTATTTCTGGTCAAAATCACTGCAGAATAAAGACAGGCAACTTCCCAAAGCTGAATGACTATAAACATACAGTATTTCAGTCAGATATCTCTCATTCAAACTTCATAAATAACATAAATAAAGTAGTTTATAAAACGTATTTCTAAAGGAAGGTTGTGATAGTTGTGAAAAACGTAAATACCGTGATTCCAGGAAAAGGAGTAACTTCTGAACCTGTAGCTATAAGAATGTTCTTTGTATCAATAACTTGAGTGCTGCCATCAGCTTTCGTAGCGGTGACCTGATTTTTGCCAGTTATCTTTCCATATCCATTTACATGAACAACCTTTATGAAATAATATTTATAAATTCACAAAGTTTAAAATGATTTTCTGATAAACAAACAGGATTAATAGGAAAAAATACTCTATTAAATAATTTATCCAATACAAAATGTTTCCTTGGTAATGCTACACATGGGACAGCAAAAAATTTGTTAATAATGTCAGGGAAACCTATTTCAGGTTAGCATACTGTTTTAAATTAAACAAATATCCCCCAGTAGCCCATTCTAATGGTATCACTCTATCAGCATAAAGCAATGTTGACTGTGTATATAAAATAAGCAAAAATATGAACATTAAACACACTGACCTTATTTTGTTTGAATAAGTGAGCAATTCCACCAGTTAAAGCTTTTACTGCAGTACTCTTCTGCTCCATCATCTTCTCTAAATTCAAGCGAACTTCAGACACTGTAATTGGTTAAATAAACCTTTAGTCCTTAGCTAAATTCTTGAAGCAATGTGTGGTATTTTTAACTAATCAAGGTCTGGAAAATTTCAGCCTAATGCTTACAGAACTGTATAAAAGGCAGTGCTAAATTTTTAAATTTAATAACTGATATAATAATCATAGCTGGCAAAAGACCAACAGCAATATATCACAACAACAGAACCTATCAGTGTCCACCTCTGGGAAAAATGCAGTCCAAAGTAAAACATTACATCCCACTGTGACAACACATTCTCCAAACACCTTATAATGATTATAAGTCTGGAAGAGATTTAAGTAGAAATGACAAAGTAAAACATCATCTGAAATTTTAAATGAAAGGAAATGCTAAATTTCATGAAACAAAAACTAATAAAAATACACATCTGAAAACTTCAAATGCAGAAGCTTAATATAAAAGTTTAATCAACCTGATTTTAACCACTCATTTAACCCAGAAGAGAACTCTGAAGCAACAATATAAAAAGATAAAGAAGTTCAACTCAACAGAGCTTTAGAAGTAAGGATATCTTAGAAATTGGCCCATGCAAGCAACACATATCTTAGTGATAGGGAACAGAGACCCTGAGAGATCTGATTTACCAAAGGTCATAGAGCCAGAACATGAAGCTCTGCCTACAATGCAGGTCTCTTGACTAACCCTGTCTCTTCTTTCCTTACTGGGTAAGGAAACTGGGTTTGATTCTACCTTTCATCTAGTTTATTACGATATTTGCTTTAGTGTATACACATCACCTCTATACCCACTGAACTGCCTACACTACAGCCTATTCTTTCAGAAACCTACTGCTACAGAGAAACAAATAAAGGAAAATTAATACCCCCCCAAGATATGTTTAGGCCCTTCCTAGAACAGACTATCCTTCTGGATGTATCTGTCAACAATAATAACTAGAGAGAAAGGATGAAATGAAAACAGCCCAAATAGAATGGCAGGAGACAAGACATACCAAATTAGAATGTTATGAAACGTCCTTCTTTTCCACTATGCCACATCCCTCCCTCTCTCCTCTGCTCTTTCCACTACCAACAACTTAGGCAGACATTCCTTCCTTCATCATTATCTGTCCACAGCACTCAGGAACCCAGCCCCTACTCCTACCCCGGGATCTCTAGGTTTCAGAGAAAGAAAAACTGACTCTACACACAAAGTGGACTTCATGCAAAAGTTGGCAAAGGAACAGAAGATGTCATAGCAAAAATATGGATTTAAACCCTCTTTCTTAAGTAAATCTCTCTACAGTTTTAAGATCTTTTTCTTGCTCTTCCCTCACAAAACATGTATTACACACTCATTAAACACACATAAGTCTTTAGCCAGAGGTGTCAAGTCAAGTATGGCTGGTAATATTGCTAAATATGAAAGGTATACTTACTTTCAATTCCCCTAGATGCAAAATCTTTTCCATGGGCCAAATGGTAATAATGAGAGTTATTTAATAAAGCCTAAAGGAAATAAAAAGATGAAATTATCAGATGTTCATAAATAGACTATATACAATCAAAAAACACTTATGAAATGACATTCTCTACATGGAAGACTACGTAAGTCTACATGAGACTACATCAACTCAGTTTCTGTTCTTATGTAATTAATCTAAGATAAACAATGACATAAAAAACATTCAACAAACAAGAACGAAAAACAAAACATCTTTACTTTCTTTAAAAGCAAATTAAGTACACACTTCAGTGTGCAAGTGAAAAAAGCAGTCATGTTTACATACATAAAGGAGCTAAAAGAATTTACTACCTATTTATTGGTAAAGGAAAGCTAAAGAGAAAAATGGAACATCCGAGTCTGAATGGAATGGCTAGGTAATTTGAGACAAGGAAGCTATTTCAGGAATGTATGGCAGACTGGTGACACCGCTTTAAGTTTTACCAAGAAAAAACGTGTTTTTTATCATCCATGGGTTATTTTTTAGTAACTGTATTAGTCTAATATTCTAGTCTCAATACATCCCTCTAGTTTGGTGGCTAATGAAAAAACCTCCGCACTGCACAAAACCTATGCTCACCTTAGAAGGAATACAACCAACATTCAAGCATGTTCCACCAAGTGTTTCATTTTTCTCAACGCAGACTGTCTACAACCAAAGAAAACATTATTTAACTGCACATAACCTGAAATGTTTCAGTTCACTAAAATTCCAAATATATCTGTCTTAATTCTTCTACAAAACAAGCTACTCAAGCTGTGTTTGTGAGAATGAAATATAGAGCCCTTTGTAATTTATCATCTGAATAATACTAAACTCAGTCTAACCCAAAAGTGAATTATTTAAGATATTTTTGTTTAACATCACCAAATACATGCTTTCAATTCTATTACTGTATCTTCCAAAGTGTGATTAGAAACCAAAATGAAAAGTACTGGGGGGAAGGGAAAAATAATGGACTTCACTTTCTATTTCATGAGAATAATACAACCATTATAATAAACCCTCTCTTCACTAATCTCAGGCTTAAATATAATTTACAGAATTAAGAAATTATTTACCATTATTATTTACCTTCAAAGTATTTTGTGAATATGATCAATTCATCCCAAATAAAAATGAATCAACACCTAGTCTAAACCTTACCTTGAAGCCCAACTGGGCAGCTTTAATAGCAGCAACATAGCCTCCAGGACCAGAACCTATCACTGTTACATCAGCATCAACTACAAGAAAAGCAAATTGATATAAAACAGCAAATTGCTTAATACTGACCAAAAACAGTACATTAAAAAACAAACGAAAACCTGATATTTTAAACCTCAAAGGAAGTGCAAATAACAAGCATTTTCTACACAGTATTATTTTATTCCCAGGTATCTGATATTCTTTGATATAACTGAAAATGGCACAGATTTTTAAATTTCATTTTCTATTTGTTCATTATGGCATATGGAAATACAACTGAGTTCTGTATCCACTGACCTTGCTACATTCCATACAGTTTTATTTAATGATAACAGATAGGTATTTAGTGACACTGGAAGATACACCTGTATGAGGGGAAGAGGCTGAGCTTTGGAATCTGACATACCTGGTTTCAAATCTCAGCTTTCCACTTATTAGTTGTGTGACCAAGTGACTTAATTTTTCTGTCATATAGGAATAATAACACTGCCTTAAATGATTGATGTTAGGATTAAGATAATTTTGTATAATACTTTAGTACTGTCAATAAATTTAAGACTGATTATACCCTTTTCAGGTACTTAACTTCTGAGATATCGGGGAAAAAAACCAGCTTCCTATAATACATGGCAACTATGTTTCGAACTTTATTTGAACACCGATAAAATTTGTATAGTTTAAGATAACAGGCTAACCAGAATATTCAATGAACTATTCTGGACATTTATCATATAAAGATAAAGATAAAAAACTGAAAATTTCTTTGATCAGAACACTTAGGAAAATAATAATTGTAATACAAATGTAAAAATAAGTCCAATTATTCCCATTCTCCTCAACCCAACTTGACATAAAGCAACAATGACTTTTAAGAGTTAGGAAACAGTCTCCCTTCGCCTCCCCCTCCACTGTCCTTACAACCCCAATTACTCTAGCATTTAGCAATTTATAACACACTTTCAAATATATCATCATGTTTGATTCTCAGCATTTCCTATGCGGAAGGCAAGGATGGCACATATTTGATTTCACAGATAAAAAACACTAGTTTCAAAGTGGTCAATTAACTTGCCAAGGTCATTTAGCAAGTGAGGGGCAGAGACAAAATTAAGCTTTTTGTCTCTACTTCCAGTGGTCTTTCCATTATTCAATACTACTCCATTCCTCAGTTTCAACTATCACAAACTAAAATCCCCGAGACCAATCATCAAGCTTTATAATTACTAGCTATCTGACCTTAGGTGAATAATTTAACCTGCTTCATCTTCAGTTTCCTCATCTGCAAAATCAAGACCACATAAAAATCTACCTCATAAGGTTGTAATACAGAATAAAATAATGTATGTAAATAGTTTAGCGTAGTACCTGGAACATACACGGTAAGTATTTGCTATATGGTAGCTAGATTCTGACCTACAAAAATGGCAATTTTAATTTCTTATCATCCCCTCCCCCACAAAACATGCACCCCTTAGGGAATGGGAGTGCTAGTATCATTGAAAAAAATCTTTGCAGAACCGGACAGAATCACAAAACCTCTGTGCTGGAAGATAACCATGAAGTTATCCAACCCAATTATCCACAAACTCTAAGAATCTTTGCTACTGAATAAATGAAAGCACTAACTCTCTTTGGTTACATCAGATGATAATTAGGATTACTCAATATGTGAAAAAAATATAGCTAGTCCAATACATGAAAAAAATATTGTTTCAATTTTTACCGATCCATTTGTGCTTTCTGGCCACACTGCTTGGTTCACTTGACTCATGTTCAGAATTAAGAATACAATAAAATGTATTTCTATTTTCAAATCTTGAACTAAATGATGACCTAAACAATATCCCTTAATTTGAGTTCTAATTTTTAATTTCACAGTGATATAAATAAAAGCTACAAAAACAGATTTCTTTGCTAAATTTTTAACATCTTTTCTGATTAAAATATATAGGTTTATTGAATAAATTTAAACATAGAAAAGCCAAAAAACTTGGGTTTTGCTTCCCAATTTACTATGTGATTTTAGTTTTTTTTTTTAAACCATAGAAAATATCAAAAACTCCAAACAGTTCACCTCTCACTGAAGATACCAGATGTACCATTCCATGAGAAGACCACTGACGTGCTCAGAAGTACAAAAATTAAGGGAAAAAAGAAAAGTTTTTATCTAAAGATTTGTCAGCTGAGAATATAGGAGGGTATGATCCAGTGACAAACCTTCAAAAGTAAGCCAATATTTAGGGCAAGTATACCAATGTCTGCAATCTACTTTGAAATGCCTCAAAAAAGTACAGTGGATTGATGGATAAACAGATGGACAGACATGTGATAATGTAAGTTTAATAAAATCTTAATGAAAGAATCCATGGGTATTCACTGTAAAATTCTTATAACTTTTCTAAATGTTTGCCACTTTTCATAATAAAATGTTTTAAAAACAAACCAGCTAGCTCTAACCTGTACTAAAGGTTGCACACAAGTGAAAGTTTACAACACGTGATTCTGACTCACCATCTCCTTGTCAAGAAGCATTTCTCAGTTTGGATCTCATATACAGTTTAAAAAGAAAAGTAGTCAAATGAAATACCTTAATTTAAGGAATACTTGATGGGAAATTTCACAAAATTAGCATCAGCCTTTACGAGTGAAAAAGAACAACTGAAAAGGATATACAAATTGATAGCATGAGAGAAAGATGACTAAGTTAGCAAAAATGGCAAAAGACAGCTGGATAGCAATCTGCATTTCAGGTGGCAGTGAAATACCAGGAGAAGGCTATCAGGTTGACACTTTAAGAAATATTGGGGTACAACGAGAGGTGACTGACTTAAACATGGTAGTTAATGCCATGAAATGAACTGAAAGAGAAAAAGTACTCTACAAGTTACTCTACAAATGTTACTACATCATTATGAGGAAAATAAGGACACCACATTATCAAGGCTACCACCAAAATAAAGGCATCGGGTTACAAAGCAATTGTAATCATCAACAAATTACAAAATGTGTATTAAGAAGCAAGTCGGGGGGAAGGCCCCCGTGGCCTAGTGGTTAAGTTCAGTGAGCTCCACTTCAGCAGCCCAGCTTTGGTTCCCAGGTGCAGACCTACAGCACTCGTCAGTGACCACACTGTGGCAGCGACCCACATAAAAAATAGAGGAAGACTGGCACAGATGTTAGCTCAGGGCGAATCTTCCTCAACAACAACAACAACAAAAGAAGTCAGTCTGCAATAATGTGTACTGTTTGGGTAATTTACTATGTGCCAGGCAGTGAGCTAAATGCTTCAGGTTGTCTTATTTAAGCCTTGTTATATCTCTATGACATAGTTATTACCATTACCTCCATTTAACAGGGAGAAAATAAGGATGAATAACTAAACAACTTGCATAAGATTGCACAACTAGTAAGTGATCTAGCCAAGTTCAAATCAGTTTTAGATTCTGAGGCCTATGCTCCTACATCATTATGTTCTAATGCCTTCCAAAACATTCGGATGATCCCATAATCTCCTGGGCAATCAGGAACTCCAACTAAAACGACAAGAAGCTCCTTCATTATCAGAATGAAATCAACAAATATTTATGAATGCCTACCCTATGAGGAAATCATCGCTACCTCAATAACTTTACATTATAGTTAGGGAAAACAGGCACATACCAAAATGTAGATAAATCAATATTTTTAAAAAGAAAAAAAGGAATAGGAAAAGAGGTATCATATGGCAGTAATCATTAATCACCAAATTCACTAAATAAGTGTAAGAGCTACTTGGTAAGGTTTCTTTATTGTTGTTTTCTTGGGGAGGAGAGTCTGTTTTTAAATTAGCAATGGCCTTCATCTCCAGTATATTTCTGTGACCTTCCTCCATAGACACACCCTGTACTTGTCATCACCCAAAACTGCTCAGCCTCTAAAATCTTGAATTCTATTACTTTACTTTCTGATACAACCTCCTAGTCCATAAGAAAGGAGAAATATAGTAAAAGAAGAAAGGATTTAAAGTAAAACAAACCTGAGTTCAAATATGAGCTCTACCACCTCTAAATTCTTGGGCAAATTATTTAATCTCTCTGGGTTTTGATATAACGCAGGGATAATAGTGATGGTAATACCTATATCCCACGGTTGAGGTCAGAGATAATGTACATCAAGATCCTGGGAGGATGCCAGTTGCATACTAGGCACTCAACAAATGTTTCTTCCCTTCTCAGATCCACCTCCCAACTTCAGTCTTGCAACTTCCAGTCTCATTCCACCCTCCATAACACTGTGCACACTGCTACCCCAGTGTTGCACACTGCTACCCTACTGTTACCCCCTGCTGAAAGTCCAGCTCAGACCTTATTCTCTTGCTCTTCATTGGTTTCCCTGTCTCTTGTTGGATAAAGTACAAGTTCCTAAATATAGCATCCAAATCGCATGAATAACTCTCTCTCCAGACTCATCTATCTCCCACCACATTCTGCTTATCCACCAATACCAAGCAGTGTAAGCTTCAGCAATAGTGAATTAATTTTAGCTTACACCCGCAGAATTATGCTGGTCTATCCGTGCACATTCTGTTCCATCTACCTAGAAATAAACGTTAACAGCATGCATATCACATTACAGACACTACTCTAAGCTCTTGGGCTACCTATAAATGACATAGCCCTGGTCTTATAGCCTAAAAGGAGAGTAAGAAAAAGCATTACAATAAAAACTCCAATCTGTGACAGAATGATCTTTAAAAACAAATCTGACTGTATCAAGCCCCTGCTTAAAGCACTTCAACGACTTCCAACTGCCTTTAAAATAAAGGAGCTTCATAATCTGGAAAAGTCAAATCTCACTCTTCAACATATTTCAACCATACTAGCCCTTTTCAAGCTCCTCAAATGCATTATGATCCTTTTCACATCAAAATACTCCACGTGCTGTTCCTCCTACCCAGAACACCTCCTCCCGCAGCCACTTCCACCCCAATCCTTTTCAGATATCAACATCATTTCCTTAGTCAAGGATTCTGTGACCATTCCCAATCCATATACAGATTTCATAGCTCCTTATGCTTAGCCTGTAGAGTTTTCAGCACAATTATAATTAATTATTTGTTGGATGTTTGTCTTCCCCAAATGGACTGTAAACTCTATAAAAGCTACGCCTTGTCTATCTTGTTCTCTGTTGTATCCCAGCAACTAGCCTAAGAATAGCACATAGTAGATATTCCATATTTGTTGAAATAATGAATGAATAAAGAAAAGAATAAACAAATGAATGTAGCGAATGTAAGTGCTTTATTTAAGTCTGTTCCTGTCATGAAATGGAAGGTCATATCAACCATAACACACAATACTTTTCAAATCTTGATGAACTTGGTTCATACAAACAACTCCCAGATGTTCTAACAGGGACTGTATCATAATAAAAGCTTTAAACTCCCCAAGCTGATCAACCAATACTCATCTAAAGCAGCAGATCAAATAGAACAGTGATTAAGAGTGTAGGGTCTAGAATCAGAAGAATTTTCCAAGCTCTGTCATGTCCTAGCTGGGAACCACTCTTGACTCAGCTCTTCCATTTCTAAAATGGGGAAAACAGCACCTATTTTGAAGGATGGCCACAAGGATTAAAGACTGTGCCTGAGACACAGTAAGCCCTCAACGCATCAGTTAATACTATTTTGTTGTTGCTGGGTACTTACTTTGTACCAGCACCATACTGGATGCTTGTGACAGAGCAGTAACTAAAAGACACAGTCTCAGGGTTCATTTACTCAATAAATATGTACTAAGTATCTACAGTACCATTTTAGGTGCTAAACAGTCACAGTCCTTCCTCTAATGAAGTGTACATTCTTGAGGAAAAGACAGTCATTAAATACCTCAGATGAATATAAATATGTACATAAAATGCTTATTACTTCATCCAACCAAAGACTTGACATACACTATCTACGTGGGAACTAAGGGATTTATAATTGACTCAACATCAAGGGATCACTAAACTGATTCATGAGTGCTCAGTTATCCTCGTTCTATCACAATCTAAGTTCCTGCTCAGGGACTGCCTGTCAAATAGAAGGCACTGAATAAATCTTTGCTGAATGATTCTAAAAGTGTAGAATCAGCCATGAAAAGTCTTTAATTGCATGCTTTGGAAATGAAAATCTAACATTTCTCCTGTTGTGTGAGATGAGAAGAATAAGTAATATTTCCATTTAACAAAAGAAACAAAGGGTACATGCCAATTACATCTCAATAAAACTGAAACAAACAAAAAGGACAAAGGATATAATGGGTTCAACTTTTTCCCCCCACCATCAAATTAGTATTTTTAAAGGATTTCTTGACCTGTTCAAAGCTAGGAGAAATCACTCACTGTTGGTCATTGGCGACCAGAATCCTCCTCCTACTCTTTCCTCTACAAATAAAATATCCAAAATGATAATAGTTTGACAACAGTGAAGGATAGAGGATAAAATTATTTCACAGAATGCAGGGAGACTGATGCTCACAATCCCCCCCAGCAAATGTTTTCCACAATAAAGCTTTAAGACATCACGTGCAAATCATAATGATATGGGTGATTCCAGTAAATGTCAAAACAGATAATTTCAAATAATCAGTATCTTTGGTACTGGGAGGCCAAAATACCTACTACAAGTCCATTAACTTCCTGTTTTTAATATCTAAAAAATAAAATACACATCCTTTATAAAAACTTCAAAAATATAAAAAAGCATAAAGAAGAAAATACCCATAATCCATAGCTTCCTTTCAGGGTACATCCTTCTAGTTTTTAAAATGTGCTTTGATAAGCTCATCAAGATTTTCATGGAGGATATCAAAAAGGTCATTTCACCATTCTAAACAGTGTTAAGCAACCAACACACTCAATCTTACCCAGGGGACAGAATTAACTTTTCAAATGTCAGCATATAAAACCACTCCCCTGCTCAAAACCCTTCAGTGGTTTCCCATCACACTTGGAGTAAAATCCAAACTCCTCAGCGTGGCTTACAAAACCCTCTAAGATCAGATCCCTGCCCACCTCTCTGATTTCATGTTCTATGGGTCTCTGCTCCAGCCACACCAGCCTTCTTGCAATTTCTTAAACCTCACAAGCTAATTCTCACCTCAGACCCTTCTCACTACTGTTTCCCTCTGCCTGAAATAACCTCCTCACCCCCTCAGTTCACTCAGGCCCTACCTCAGACATCATCTCCTCAGAAAAGCCCTGACACCCTATCTAAAATAGTCTCTTTTCTTCCCAGTTACCTGCTTTAATTTTCCATCACTTCTCAAAATATTTACCAGTCACTTGTGTATCGTCTGTCTTTTATCACCAGACTATAAGCTCCGTAAGAGCAGGGCTTTGCCCTGTTCACCACCTAGAACACACTGGGTGTGCAATAAACTTTTCAGTGAATAAATACATGAACAAATGAATTCTATAAGAGATTATCATTAGTTACTCTAATAATCACTTGCTTTTACATTTAAACACAAAGGAACTATGACCTAATTTGAGGAAAAACTGTTTTACTAAGTACTTACTTGGTTGGTCTGCATAAGTTCTCAGAGGCACTGCAGAAACTCCCTGTAAGCCATGAGATATTCGATTGAAATGGCCTCTCTGGAAGAAAGAAAGAAAATGTTTGTATTATGTCAAATATGAATTCAAAACACAGAACTACTGAAGGTTGATGAAAACAATGATTTTGGGCAAATCTATCAAGCATTAATTATTAATGTATCTTCCATTGCCACACAGAGGTTACATACCCATTTCTCCTCTTTGGTAACATAAATTATTTAAACTTTTCAAACTCAGCTTGCCACACTATCTTTTTATTATGACTATTCAAAAAACTATCTCATATTTAACCTAATAAAAAATGTTTTTCAGTGATTAAATTTTACTGAATTTGCAGAAAGCATGGCTAATTTTTAGCGCCAAAGATCATTTTAATGTCATTATAGCTCTTAAAGTTCTAACTTAAGTACTTGAATAATCTACATGACAACAATCCTTTTATTTGTAATTACTGTTTCCTAACTCAAATCCACTCAAATGTACAATCTATGAAGATGTTCCCAAACAGTCAACTAGGAACAGAAAATTACACAAGGAAACTTAGGAAAACACACCTATGTACTCATATTCAAGAGCGACTGCAGCTTTACAAACCGCATCATAATCTCCACAACAATCTCTAAATATGGATGGCTACTATTTCCTAAGAACAGTGAGGCACAAAGAAACAAAGCAAATAGCTCCTAGCACAGCAAGCAAATGCGAGGCAGTGACAAAACCGACAGTGATCTAGTAATATTCTCTATTCCAAGGCGATTCTTGCACCTGAGATCAGGACAGCCGACCAAATAGCCGCAGATTAAATGTCAGTCCTGAGTTTCAGTCCCAGCTCTGCCTCTCACGAAAAGTCTGCCTTTTACTATGTTACCTTAACTTTTGGGAACACAAGCTACGCATATTTGAAACAAAGTAGATTGGTCGCTATAGGTCTTTAAGGTCTCCATCAACATATTACTCACCCACGATCCCACCTATATATAACCTGGCTTTACGCGGTATGAAGATGAAAAGGGAAAGCCGTCTTAACGACAAACCTGTGGCAATTAAAAATACAAACCTGCAGAAGGGAAGACAATGGACACCAGCTTAAAGCTGAAAACACTGAAGGGACAGTTGAGAAATTCCTAGGGCTACCTGCTGGGGCTACCTCTGTGGATTCAAGCAGTGGCCCCAAGGTTACCTGCCCACTGCAGAAAGTGAGGCTACTCAAGGGCCGGAATTAGGAAAAGGCAGAAGATATAAAGAGCCAGACCATACGGGTCAAGGGTGACCTACACCTCTTCCGCCAAGGTGGAGAGGCCTGTGTGTGACCCGCATGCCCCACGGCCCAGGCTTGGGAGTGGACTGCGTGTGACCGCTGGCCGTCACACCCCGGCAGGACCTCTCCACAGCCTGGCCTTTTCCTCCGAGCCGCGGCCTGGGCAGAGCCGGCTCAAGGACGGGGCCGCGGGTGGTGCCGGCCAGGCCACCGGCCTTTCCCAGCCTCACGAGTCAGGCAGCCGTCCCAGATCCCGTTGGCGGGCCCCTGGCTGGGCACGACCCCACCCTGCCGGCCTTCACCTTGGCCAAGGAGCAGTACACACGACTCCAGCTCTGCATGCCGCCGGTGTACTTTCCTTTCTGCCAACGCCTTCCCGTCCAGTAAGCGCCGCCGCCGCCACCGCCTCGCCAAGGTGTCCCCGCCCTGCGCATGCACAGGCGCAGTGACGTCATTGACCGGGAGCAGCGCGATTGGCCCGCGCGTCTGGATTCTCCGGACGAGGCGTTCCTGTCAGGCTCGGAGTCGTACACTGCCGCAAGAAGCGTAGTGCTTTGTGGCAGCCGGGGATGGAGAGACCATTTTAGGAGTGGTGTAAAAATGTCTGGAATTGTGATGTGGTATACTTGGAAGACAAAATAAAACTATCGTTTGCTTAATGCACGCTACAGAAAGTAAAGCTCGATAAGTTCTCGAATGTGTTAGGCTGAGGAATCTCAGCACTTTCCAGGCATTATCTCGCTTCATCTTTACAACCATGTGAAGGATTACGAGTACTATTTCCAGTTCTCGGTTGAGGCCCTGAGAGGTTGAACAATACCCCGAGGTTTCACAAGAGAAAGATGACTGTAACCTTGAGGTCAAAGCCTTTGGTCTTAACTAGTGCTTTCCAATCTCTTCCCTCAGATCATAAGGGATGGGGCCACGGACTTTGGCATCACCATCATCCCGCTCTGAGTAACTGGCAAGATGCAGAAAACACTCTAATCTTCTACCTCCTTAGATGGGAAACACACCTCCCTGGCGGGGCAAATTAGAATGGGTGGATGAGAGTTTAGGTTTTCATAAGAGACCGTGAAAAACATTGTCTTCAATATTGAGCACAGAGGTCTAAGGTCTGATTCTTGCTTTCTAATAACCCTATATAGTGTGGATAAAAAATTCTACATTTCTTGAAAGTTTACCGCCCAGGCACTGTGCTGTACTCTGTGGATTTAAACACCATTTAGAAATACTTCTTACTCAAATATGCTCAGTTTTAGGGGAGAAGATTTGACTGATAATTAGTGTTAGTTATAGAGGTTGCTAGTTGTCATCCAATATCCATTCTCCCTGTTCTTCCTTCTGTACATGAGCATTTTGGCCATCTCAACCATTTTTATGGTTTTAGTACCTGCCTACATACACTGATAACTCTTAGATCCTTATCTTCGGTCTCTACTTCTCTCCTGACCTCCAATTCCATGTCTTCAACTGTATACTGAACACTTCCAACTGGGTGGTCCTGCTAGCACCTCAGTTTCAATTATCTTATATCTAAAACATAAAATACGTATTTTCTCTCTTATATTTGTGATTAATGATACCTTCAAATAGCCAGTCATCCATAGTAAAAAATTTTGTAGCCATTCGCAACTCCTCCCTTTATCTCAGTGGTCTAAATGGTCACTGTTTTAGTTGACTACTCATAGAAGCAGACCCAGTGACAAGCATTTGAGTTCAAGTTTGTCTGAGAGACAACCCAAGGAAGCATCAGTAGGCAACGGAAAAGGGATGGAAACTATTTCAGATACATTAAAGACGAGATTACCACTGTGGGCAATTGAGGTTCAGACTCACTAGAGACCTCTGGGAGACAGCACAGAGCATACTTTGGAGTTATCCTACCCGAAATATATCCATCAACTTCCATCAGTCATTGGTTGAGGACTGCTCCCAGGGATTTTAACTCCCTGGAACTTCTGGCCTGCCCCATAAGTGGGCTGAGTGAGCACCAGCGGTCGGAGAAATCTCTCAGGCAGAGAGTCCCTGATCCTTGCAGTAAGAAGGCTTTGGGTAAGCATGCAGAGAAAAAGTGAGTGCTAAAAGGATACAGTTGAGACACCAATAAGATCTACTGCTACAATTACCAAGTTCTGTCATTTCTGAATGTGAGAATGAGAGTGAAGGAAACATTGAAGAAGGCTCCAAAGTTTCTAGCTTAGATGGCTAAGTGGGTAGTGAAACTAGTATAGAAATAGGCAACGTAGCAGGAAGAGAAGCTAAGGGGAGAAGATAATGAGTTAAGTTCTTTGAATGTGAGATGCCAGCTAGTCAACCCAGTTGAGATTTCAATAGTTACTGGAAACACAAGTCTAGAGCTCAGAAACTCTAGACATGGACTTGAAAGTTTGCTGGATGATGGATAGTGATTGACACTTTAAGGAATGGATGAATTAACTGAGGATAACTCTTTAAAAGGAGCTTATGAGGGAGAGTGAGAAGGAGCTGTCAGAGACATTGTACACTTAACACAGTGTCTGGCACAGAGCAAGTCCCAACTACTGTTTGTTAAATTACTTTTTAACTGAGCTATGTGGCCCCCTGGAAAAGGCTGTTGCACAAGTAGAGTCACCCATATACTGCCACCATTCTCCAAACTGCTTCAGACAAGGGCAGAATTGGTAATACCCACACAGTGGAATTTAAGGAATCTTTAAATGGCCCTCTGCCCCAAAATATTTCAACTCCACTCAACCACTGCTCTAACTCCTGGCCTGAAAGTTTCCCATTGGAGATTCATTCCTATTGTTCTTTTACCAAACATTCTCTATTAAAATAAGCTATCAGTTGCTGGCTGCAATTCTCCCCTGATGGAAAAGAGGGTAAGGGTATTAACATCTGTTGAGCAGTTGTTCTAAACCCTGTGCTAGAAGCTTTACATCATTTTTCCATTTAATTCTCACCTCAGTCCAGTGAAATGGTTTATCAGTGGATCTTCTTCTGGACGGTTGGCAAAAAAAAATAAGATCTTCAGGTGGCTGGAGGGATTATTCTGGAGGGTAAGAACCTTGCCCTATTGTGCAGACCTAGGATGAGGGTAATGGAGCAGAGTGGATGACAAGTGGACATCAGGTGAAGGGCACAGGCAGAAAGAAAATAGGAGCCAAAATAGATGAGAAGTCAAAGACTTCTGCCCAACACTGACCTTGAGTATGAGTAGTAACCACTGCAATAATAGTAGCAACAACTCTAATAATAACCTGAATTTCCTTTATAGTCTGCAAGCTGTCTTTATCCGTTCACTTATTCACTGGTCCAATCATCACTGAGGGCCCACTATGTGCTGGGCACTGTGTTAAAAGCTGGGGAAGCAACAGAGAGCAAAGCCAGAAGCAGTCCCTTCCCTCATGGAGTTTACATCGTAATGGGAACATAGCGTCAACGAAACACTTCCATAATGAAACAGAAAGTATAATTATCATGAGGCTATGGTGATCTAAGAGGGGATTTGGACCAGCTGGACAAGTTGGGGACAGAAGGCTCCCCTAAGAAAGTGATCCTTCAGCTAAGACCTAAACAACGAGGAATGTTCCAAGTGGTAAGGATTATCATCATCCTCATTTTAAAGGTGGGAAAGAATGTTGTGAGGAGAACTGAGTTGAAAATTAGGAGACCTAAGTTCTAGACCTGACTGCTCTTCCTTTTCTGTGTTTTTTCAGGGGAAGTCATCTCTTGGGACCTTGGGTTCCCAAACTTTGAAGTGAGGGGCTACAAGCTCCCTTGTAATTATAAAGCTGTTCCACTGAGTTGCAGAGAGTTGCTTTCCAGAGCCATATAATAGTCACAGTAGCTATCTGTAGTAGATGTTTGTTGCTTTGGGGGCTGTTGTCTATTGGAACGCCCTTTCCATGCTTGAGGGATCCACTACAGTATGAGACCAGACTCCACTAGGAAGCCCAAGTGGTCACCCCTGGCTCTCCCGACCCCTGGCATGTAGAGCAGGCAGAGAACCTAAGTCAATCAGATGATCCCTCCAGGACCTGAGTCAAAAGGGGTGGCACAAAGAAACTGACAATTTAAAATTCACCCCACTGGCAGCTGCAATGATTCCAGTGTCGACGGCCAGTGGTGTCAATGACAGCATCCTATTCAGATCCTTCCTGTGGAAAATCTCAACTGGGGTTATCTAACTTCCTGCCTGCTTCTCAAAACTTCATGTCGGTTCTGTTGTTATCAGATAGCCTACCAATAAATTCCTTTTTCCAAAGGTGAAGAGGTTATTTCTCAGAGGTTACTTGCGATCCAGAATCATAACTGGTCCACTACTATCTATTGAGAAGCTACTGCATGCCAGACTCTTTAAATGAACTATTTTAAAAAATATCTTAACACTGCAAGACAGGTATTATTAACTCATTTTTAAGGGAAGGTAAGAGAAGCTCAGAGAGTTTAAATAACATACCTAAGATCATGCAGTCAAGACCATACAGTGTGCCCCTGCTCTTTCCACAATTCCATGCTACGTCCGTTCATACCAGACACAGTACTAATTGGAAAGGAATAGAATTCCTTGGCTCTTTCTTCTACTCCCTCATACTCTTGTGGTGGAAGATTTCCTCTCTGGCATTGGCCTGCCTTGATTGTTTAACCCAGGTTTGGGGTTACTGGGGTTGAATTTCTCCATCTATTATGAGACAAACCAGCCCAAATGGTTTCAGAGTTATATGGCAATACAGCCCTCTCTCTCTCTTTGATATCTTGTAGTTTATTGAGGAAATAACTGTACTTTATTTCCTAATCATTCCTTTGTTCCTGAGAAATTTCAATTTCTTCAACGATGCTTAAACAACAACAACAAAACTGTATCAAAATGCTACTATAAGCATCTGTGGTTGATTGAGTAGGTAATAATGAGTTACAGTGTAGTTAACAATATAAAAGTAAACTGAGAATAATTTAGTCAAAAACCACTAGCACTACCTGCCCAGAAGGGGGCAGTGTTCTCTCATTGTGTCATTCACTCTGCAGTAACTTCTGAACAAGCAGGAAACTCCCAAAAGGAAATGTGTATGTTGGGTAGGGATGGAGGAATTTACCATTAATGCTTCAAAATGATTCTAAATACAAAGATATTAGGTCACAGATGTGCAGAATCAATAAATCAACAATTATCAAATGTTGTTTGTTGAGCATCTACTAGGTACAAAATATTGTGTGGGACAATGAGAGGAATGCAAAAATACTGTCGGCAAATCTCCCAGATCTCAGAATACTCATAATTAAGTTGAAGAGATCAGGCATAGATGCAAGCAGTAAAGAAATACAAGACAACAGGCCGGCTCAGGCTGGACCTTGTATTCACACCTTTCCACTCCCAACCACCGTTAGCCAATGACTTGCTCCCTTGCCTCCTTTAAGTCTTTGCTCAAAAGGCACTTTCTCAATGAGGCCTGTCCTGACCACCTGAATAAACACCATCTCTGTCCTTCACTCTCATTCTCCCTGACCTGACTTTATTTTTTCCACAGAACTTATCATCTTCTAACATACTGTGTAATTACTTTGTTGTGTTTATTTTATAAAGTTTTCTGCTGCCACAAGGATCTAAGCTCCACGAGGGCTAAGATTTCTGTCTGTTTTGTTCACTGCCAGCTCCCCAAAGCCTAGAACAGTAACTTGCATAGAATAAACACTCAAAATTATTGTTGAATGCATGAAAGTTAGTAAAAAAGATATTAAGTGCTGCAGGAATTTGGAGGTAGAGAGATCATAATGGACTGCAGACCTAAGGGAAGTCTTCAGGCAAGATATAATTACTTAAATAGGTTTTTGAAGAGTGGGTAGGATTTTGATAGAGAGGAGAGGACAGACCAAGGAGAATGTGATTTCTAGGGTATGGAGGCATCTGGGCAAATAGGAATAAAGGGCACAAAAATATAATAATTTACAGCCCAGTAGAGGGAAGTGGGCATGGGCTTTCCAGTCGTGAATCCCCCTTTTGCGATTCACTTCCTCATGCTCTTGGACAAATTTGCTAATCTCTCTGAGTTGTTTCCTCATGGGTAAAATGGAGAGAATAATACTTACAATTGAAGACTGTTAAAAGGATTTTTAAAGACTTAAGTAATGCACCTGGCACATAGTAGGTCCTTAAAAAGGGAAATTATTATTATTCTGTTGTAACATGCTCTGACACTTATCAAGCAGGTTAGTTGAATTCACTTTGAAA
Source organism: Tapirus indicus (assembly GCA_031878705.1). Lineage (NCBI taxonomy): Eukaryota > Metazoa > Chordata > Mammalia > Perissodactyla > Tapiridae > Tapirus > Tapirus indicus. The sequence goes on from CM062917.1 coordinate 80,170,408, forward strand.
ATACATTTCAAGTCACTTGACTTGAGTCTCTGCAGGCATTCTAGTAAACCTTTCATAAAATGCATTAAGGTGATGGTCATGAAGTGTGAATCTATAAGGATCTCTCAGAATGAGTATGTGATGGCATTTTACAGCTTATAAAATTCTGTTCCACACACTAGCACTGGTCTACATAGTGACCTAACATTGCTAGTATTAGTGTCATCATTTCTGAACATAAGGAAGAAATTCCTGCTTTGGGGAGATGAAGTGACTTGTCTACACTCACAAATCTATTAAGTGATAAAGGCAGGACTCCTATTCAGGATTTCTGCTTCCAGGTCCATTACTCTTTTCATTAAACGATTCTCTACTTCTATTTCTATGGATTTGAACCACACAATTTTATTGTTAATCTGTTCAATCAAATTGAAAATTCCTGATGCTTCTCAAATTTGTAGCTGCCTAGACTTCATTTGCATGCTCTCTCTCTCTCTCTCTCTCTCTCTCTCTCTCTCTCTCTCTCTCTCTCTCATTGAGACTGAGATCAGAGGAACTGGAGAATTGGAGTGTATCTCTCAAGGTCACTTGCCACCAGCTTATGAAAGACTTCCTCTTCATAGATTTTGTTCTCACAGAATTTAAACCCCTTAAGGTCAAAATGGTCCTTGAGGGGAAATGAGTTGGAAATACCCTTTACTTTATCTCATTCAACATGTTTCATTTAGTGTTTCCAGTTAAAAAGGAATTCATCCTAGACATAAAAGGAGTGATGTCAGTATCATGGCAGAGTGAACTCTCCCCTTAGACTCTCCTGACTAAGGTACAACAAAAAGGACATTCATATACCGACAGAGGACATTCACATAACACAAAAGATGTCTGAGACACCTATGCAGCCATACGTCTGAAGGTGGAGGTGCTGGACCCCCTGGAGGAAGTGGAAGGAGAACTGCTCTCCATCCCCAAGGGCAGTGACCCTGGGACCATGTGGCTCTCAGAGAGAGGGGAGAGGGGCAGGCCTCCACGGGAAAATTGTCACTCTACACATTCCCTCATAGCCCCTGGGAAACTCCCATATGGAGGTGGCTGAACTGTTGAGGGGATGTCTTCATCAAGCTAGCACCCCAGGAGAGCAGACAGCTAGGGCAGAGCGAGTAGTCCCCCAGGATTGGGCAGATGAAAGAAAGTGCTCCTCCCCCCACCTGGAGCTCCAGCTCAACCAGTCAGCAGGAGCACCTGTGGATCATGGTGGACTCACAATACACAGCTCTTGACCTCCACCCAGTGGTGGCAGGTGGAAGCAGTGACCAGATATTATTACTATGCAGAGAAACAAATCCACACCATCAAACAGTATGAAAAAATATATTAAATCTCCAGACCAGAAGGAAAATGACAGGCACCCAAAAATCAATCCTGAAGGCACAGAAATTTATAATCTAAATGACAGAGAAGTCAAAATAGCTATCATAAAAAAGCTCAAAGAGTTACAAGAAAATACAGATGGACAGTTCAATGAAATCAGGAACTTCTTCACAAAAGAGATTGAAACTGTAAAGAAAAACCAATCAGAAAGGTTGGAGATGAAAAACACAATGGAGGAGATAAAGAAAAATCTGAAATCTTTAAAGAACAGACCTGACAATATACAGGATAGAATTAGTCATCTAGAGGATAGAAATGCAGAAATGCTCGAGATGGAGGAGGAGAGAGAAATAACACTAAAAAGAAATGAAGAAATTCTCCAAGAAATATCTGACTCAAATAAGAAATGCAACATAAGGATTATAGGTATTCCAGAGGAATAAGAGAGGGGAAAAGGAGCAGAGAGCTTGTTCAAAAAAATAATAGCTGAGAACTTCCCAAACCTGGGGAAAGAGCTGGAAATACAAGTGAATGAAGTCAGTAGATCTCCTAACTATATCAACATAAAAAGACCCTCTCCAAGGTATATAGTAGTAAAGCTGGCAAAAGTCAATGGCAAAGAATAAATATTAAGGGCAGCAAGACAAAAAAAAAAGGTACAAACGAATTCCTATTAGGCTCTCAGCAGATTTCTCAGCAGAAATCTTACAGACTAGGAGAGAGTGGAATGATATATTCAAAATTCTGAAAGACAAAACTTTCAGTCAAGAATACTCTATCCAGTGAAAATATCCCTCAGATATGATGGAGAAATAAAAATTTTCCCAGATAAACAAAAGCTAATGGAGTTCACTGCCACGAGACCCCCACTACAAGAAATACTCAAGAAGGCCCTCATATCTGAAAAAAAAACAGAAAGGGGACACAAAGCCTTCAGCAAGGAAAAAAATAAGTAGACAAAATCAGAAAAATTGAAGCTTTCTATCAGAACAGGTTAGCAAACACTTAATTATAACATCAAAGATAAAGGGAAGGAAAACACCAAAAATAAATATAACCTTGTCACTTTAACCACAAACTCACAACACAAGATGGAATAAGTTGTGACAATAATAACTTAGAAGGGGAAGAGGAAGGGAATGGGATCAACTTAGCCTAAGGACATGAGGCTATCAGAAAATGGATTATCTCATCTATGAGATTTTTTATACAAACCTAATAGTAACTAATAAACAAATAATCAGAACAGAGACACATATGATAAATAAAAAGAAAATTAAGAAAACCATCATACAGAACTACCAAACTGAACTGGTAGTCTGAAACAGACAGGATGAGAAACAACAGAAATGCAGAAGATCTGAAAATGAGTGATAAAATAGCAGCATTACACCCTCGTATATCAATAATCACTCTAAATTTAAATGGATTGAATTCTCCAATCGAAAGACCCAGAGTGGCAGGATGGATTAAAAAACAAAACCCAACAATATGCTGCCCCTGGGAAACACATCTCACCTCTAAAGACAAATACAGGCTCAGAGTGAAGGGATGAACACAATACTCCAAGCTACTGGCAAACAAAAGAAAGCAGGTGTTGCCATACTTATATCAGACAAAATAGACTTCAAGATAAAACAGGTAATGAGAGGCAAAGAGGGGCAATATATAATGATAAAAGGGACACTCCACCAAGAAGACATATCACTTCTAAAAATATATGCACCCAACACAAGACCACCAAAGTACATAAAGCAACTATTAACAAACCTAAAAGGAGATATTAACAACAACACAATAATAGTAGGGGACCTTAACACCCCACTTACATCAATGGATAGATCATCCACACAGAAAGTCAATAAGGAAATAGTGTACTCAAGCGAAAAACTAGATGAGATGGATTTGATAGATATATAGAGAGCACTCCATCCAAACACAGCAGATTACACATTCTTCTCAAGCACGCATGGAACATTCTCGAGGATAGACCATACATTGGGAAACAAGGCAAGCCTCTATAAATTTAAGAAGATTGAAATCATAACAAGCATCTTTTCTGACCATAATGCTATGAAACTAGAAATCAACTACAAGAGAAAAACTGGGAAAGTGACACAGATGTGGAGACTAAACAACATGCTACTGAACAACCAATGGATCATTGAAGAAATTAAAGGAGAAATCAGAAAATATCTGGAGACAAATGAAAATGAAAATATGCCATACCAACTCATATGGGATGCAGAAAAGTGGTCCTGAGAGGGTAAGTCATAGCAATACACGCTCACCTGAACAGACAAGAAAAATCCCAAGTAATCAATCTTAAACTACACCTAACAGAATTAGAAAAAGAAGAACAAACAAAGCCCAAAGTCAGCAGAAGGAAGGAAATAATAAAAAATAGAGCAGAATAAATGAAATTGAAACCAAAAAACAGTAGACAGGATCAATGAAACTAAGAGTTGATTCTTTGAGAAGATGAACAAAACTGACAAACCCTTCGTCAGAATCAGTAAGAAAAAAAGAGAGAAGGCTCAAATAAATAAAATTAGAAATGAAAGTGGAGAACTTACAACAGATACCACAGAAATACAAAGGATTACAAGAGAATACTATGAAAAACAATATGCCAACAAATTGGACAATCTAGAAGAAATAGATAAATTCTTAGACTCACACAACCTCCTAAAACTGAATCAAGAAGAAACAGAGAATCTGAATAGACCAATAACAAATAAAGAGATTGAAACAGTAATCAAAAACCTCCCAAAAAATAAAAGCCCAGGACCAGATGTCTTCTCTGGAGAATTCTACCAAACATTCAAAGATTTAATACCTATCCTTCTCAAACTATTCTAAAAAATAGAGGAAGATGGAACACTTCCTAACACATTCTACAATGCCAACATCACCCTAATACCAAAGCCAGACAAGGACAAGACAAAGAAGGAAAATTACAGGACAATATTGCTAATGAACAAAGATGCAAAAATCCTCAACAAAATATTGGCAAACTGAATACAGCAATACATTAAAAGGATCATACACCATGATCAAGTGGGATTTGTACCAGGGACACAGGGATGGTTCAATATCTGCAAATCAATCAATGTGATACACCACATTAACATAATGAAGAATAAAAACCACACGATCATCTCAATAGATGCAGAGAAAGCATTTGACAAGATCCAACATTCATTTATGATAAAAACTCTCAACAAAATGGGTATAGAAGGAAAGTACCTCAACATAATAAAGGCCATATATGACAAACCACAGGCAACATCATACTCAATGGGGAAAAACTGAAAGCCATCCCTCTGAGAATAGGAAGAAGACAAGAGTAACCACTCTCATCACTCTTATTTAACATCATATGGAGGTTTTGGTCAGAGCATTTAGGCAAGTAAAAAGAATCCAAATAGGCAATGAAAAAGTGAAACTCTCACTGTTTGCAGACAACATGATTTTATATATAACCCTAAAGAATCCATCAGAAAACTATTAGAAATAATCAACAACTACAGAAAAGTTTCAGGGTACAAAATCAACTCACAAAAGTCAGTTGCATTTCTATACACTAACAACAAACTAGCAGAAAGAGAACTCAAGAATACAATCCCACTTACAATTGCAACAAAAAGAATAAATTATCTAGGAATAAATTTAACCAAGAAGGTTAAAGACCTATACAATAAAAACTATAAGACGTTATTGAAAGAAATCACTGATGACATAAAGAAATGGAAGGATATCCCATGCACATGGATTGGAAGAATAAACATAGTTAAAATGTCCATACTACCTAGAGCAATCTACAGATTCAATGCAATCCCAATCAGAATCCCAAGGACATTCTTCACGGAAATAGAACAAAGAATACTAAAATTCATATGGGGCAACAAAAGACCCTGAATAGCTAAAGAAATCCTGAGAAAAAGGACCAAAGCTAGAAGCATCACAATCCCTGACTTCAAAATATACTACAAAGCTTTAGTAATCAAAACAGCATGGTACCGGTACAAAGACACACCAATCCATGGAACCAAATTGAAAGCCCAGAAATAAAACCACACACCTATGGACAGCTTATCTTCGACAAAGAAGCTAAGAACATACAATGGAGAAAGGAAAGTCTCTTCAATAAACAGTGCTGGGAAAGCTGGACAGCCACATGCAGAAGAATGAAAGTAGACCATTATTTTTCACCATACACAAAAATTAACTCAAAATGGATCAAAGACTTGAAAGTAAGACCTGAAACTATAAAACTCCTAGAAGAAAATATCGGCAGTACACTCTTTGACATTGGTCTTAGAGGGTTCTTTTGGAATTCCATGTCTACTTGGACAAGGGAAACAAAAGAAAAAATAAACAAGTGGGACTTCATCAGATTAAAGAGCTTCTGCAAGGCAAAGAAAACCAGGATCAAAATGAATAGGCAACCCACCAGCTGGCAGAAAATATTTGCAAATCATATATCTGACAAGGAGTTAATCTCCATAATACATAAAGAACTCACACAACTGAGCAACAGAAAAACAAACGACCCAATCAAAAAATGGTTAGAGGATATGAATAGACATTTTTCCAAGGAAGATATACAGATGGCCAATAGGCACATGAAAAGATATTCAACATCACTAATTATCAGGGAAATGCAAATCAAAACTACACTAAGATATCACCTTACACCCATTAGAATGGCTATAATCACCAAGACAAAAAAATAACAAATGTTGGAGAGGTTGTGGAGAAAAGCAAAACCTCATTCACTGATGGTGGGAATGCAAACTGGTGCAGTCTCTATGGAAAACCATATGGAGATTCTTCAAAAAATTAAAAATAGAAATACCTTATGATCCAGCTATCCCACTGCTGGGCATTTATCCAAAGAACTTGAAACCAACAATCCAAAGAGGCTTATGCACCCGTATGTTCATTGCAGCATTATTCACTATAGCCAAGAAGTGGAAGCAACCCAAGTGTCCATCAACTGATGACTGGATAAAGAAGGTGTGGTATATATATACAGTGGAATACTACTCAGCCATAAAAAAAGACAAAATTGTCCCATTTGCAACAACATGGATGGACCTGAAAGGTATCATGTTAAACAAAATAAGCCAGAGAGAGAAAGATGATCACTGTAATGATTTCACTCGTATGTGGAAGATAAACTAACACACAGACAGAGAGAACAGTTTGGTGGTTACTGGGGGGAAGGGGATTGGGGGGTGGGCACAAGGGGTGAAGGGACACATTTATATAGTGACTGACAAACAATAATGTACAATTGAAATTTCACAATGTTATAAACTATTATGACATCAGTAAAAAAAAAAGAAAGAAATGGAAAGAAAAAGAAGTGAAATGACCAAAACACTTAGGATACATGAATATGTGAGGTGAGAGGGTTGTTGCTACATCTAAGGATTAATAGAGCAAGAAATAATGTAGGAGAAAATTGTGGTGGGCTCTTAGAAAATCCACTAAGCAGGAAGGAACTGGACCTCGTTCTTAACATGACAGGGTGTGAAGGACATAGGGGCAGGTTTATGAATTAACTTGATGCCATGGAATTAGAAGAGTGTATGACAGAGATGCAACTACTGTGGAAATACAGCTAACGCTACAATTAAGCGGGTTCTCTGATATACTGCCCTAAAGATGGTAGTCATCATCTGCACTAATTGGGTATTTCTTTGATCCCTGTCCACAGGCCAAGTAGGTATTTTCTTCATTTATTTACTAGAATCAAGAAGAAAGATGCTCAAAGAGGTAATCTCTGCAATTCATTCTTTTTGCATCTCTTAAAGAATTGCAGATTTTTCCCTGTGCCAATGGTGTTACACTTTATCATTATTTTTGACAAAACAAGCTTTATTTGTTGACTAAAACATGCTCCCATCTTACATTTTTTGGAAGCATATGCAGCCAATTTTTTAAGTTTATCTTTAAAAAAGACAATAACGACTGTCTCCTAAAAATGCCAAAATTCTGTTCCACGGTAGCAATTAATCAACAAATCAAGCAGTACCCACAGTGAGTCTAGCACTGTATACAGTGCTGTGAGAAATAGAAAAGCTTATTATTCTTTTTAAATTTAATCTTTATGGAAATTTTCAAACACACACAAGATAGACAAAACAGTATAGTGAATCCTGTATATCCATCACCCAGCTTCAACAATTATCAACTCGTGGCCAATATTTTTTCGTCTATATCACCACCCACTTCCCTCCTCCTGTTTTATTTTAAAGCAAAACCCCAGTAGTCATATCATTTTATCCATAACCATTTCAGTATGTATCTCTAAAAGGTAAGGATTTTTAAAATGTGTGTTTTAAAAATAGAACATAAAATTTGACTCCTTAATATCATCAAATATCCGTTGCTGTCCAAATTTCCATTTAAGATTTGTCATTATGAACAATATTTACAGAGGTATTCATATATGTCAGCCACTGGGCCAAACATTTTACAAACAGTATGCAGTTTGATTTTCAGTGACACTGTGAAGAAGATAACAGTATTATGCTACATTTTACAGCTGAGGGAACTAAGGCTTAGAGGTGTTAAGAAATTTGCTCTGGCCCCTGCCTTCAGCAGGTGTACAAGAAGAGCGAGAGAAACAACCTGCAGGAACAGAAAGCGGGAACAATTAAATAGATTGTTGACTTATATGGATGATAAGGGTTTAAAGGAAAGAGAAATCTCCGTGTGCTGCAGCAGACAGAAAAAAAAATCATCCTGGTGAATGTAGGTCTGAGAATCCATAATACAAACTATTAAGACTTTCTGTGCTCTGGTATGAATGGGAATTCCAAAGGAAAGTCGTCTCAAGATGCAGTTGAGGAGGTGTGTTGCCAGAAACGTCAAGGGGCTCACAAAGAACCAAAACCTGTTCGATTGTTTATGTGGCTGCAATATGTATTACAACCAAAAGGTGGCAGCAACATGCAAGCAATATTAGATGTCACTAATTCTATCCCTGATCTAACCAGCAACACCTCTACTTCAATTCTCGATTGTTCAAATATATTTCAGCAGATCTCTCAGTACTCCCACCACTATAAATGTAATTTGGGGAACATAGAAGAAATAAAAGAGACTGTAGGATAGTGTTTCTCAAAGTACATTTCATAGACACTCCCCCTCCTTATATTATCATCACTTGGAAGCCTGGTTAAAACACTTATTTTGAAGACTTAGTACAAGAAAATCATGTAAAATATTTCATTAGTAATATTTTATATTGATTAACGTTGAAGTGATAATAGTTTGGAATATACTGGATTAAATAAAATATATCATTACATTTAATTTCTCCTATTTCTTTTTACTTTTTAAAATGTAGCTACTGGAACACTTAAAATTACGTATATGGCTTGCATCTGTGTCTCACGTTTATGACTCCCATTATATCTTTACTGGACATCCCTGCCCCAATGGCTAAAAATTGAGTATGTGACTCAAGCCTGGCTAATCAGAGTGACACATTCCCGTGGCCACAGTGATTGGTTCAGGGACTTAGAACATAATTAGAAAGTGAAACACACTCGTTCCTTCTAAATGTCCACCTAAGTGGATGTAGGAACTGGAGACATGGCAACTGTCTTGCTTCCATTCGTATACCTAAGATGGAGCAAACACCAGGGACTTAGAGCCAATAAAAGGAGAAAAATGACCTCTTTGTGGTATTTTTTGAGTCCTGGATGAAGCCGTGTCTGTACTTACTTCTATCCCTAGACTCCTTAGTTTTAGGAGCTAGTTCATTCTCTTCTTTGCTTAAGCCAGTTTGGGTTGGAATTTCTATCACTTACAACAGAAAGATTCCTAACTGTCACAGCTTTGTGTTTGACATTGATGACCTTTAAGAGCAAATTTCAGTCAAAAAGTGGTGAAAGCCATAATTCAAGGATTAAAAACTGTGTGGTAAAGAAATGTAGACAGAAAAAACATGACATTTTGTGGTAAAAAGAAAGGTCGGGGACTACTCAAAGGAAGAATGGGTGAAGGGGAGTGGGTTTTCTGCTCATTTGAGTGTATTTTATTTGTTTTGGTTTCAGGGGAACTGGAATATCTTCACTGCCTTGTTTCTGTGGCTTTGGGGTCTGGAAGAACAGGGAGACCTCTCCCATCACTCTCTCAGGAGTGCAGCCTCAAGTCTGGGCTTCCCTCACCCTGGAAGAGAGACCTCTTCAAGTAACCCAAGCAACGAGGGATGAATGTTTGAGGTGGAGAGAAGAAGAGATAGAGGAAATAGGAAGAATACACAACTAAAGCACTAGTGTTTGACTAGAGGTAAGGAATGAAAAAGAGAAAGACAACAACAACCCTCAGTTTCCAGATTTGGAACACTTGGTTTATGGCGACATCTTTCACCTACAAGGAAGCATAGGTGAGGGAGCAGTTACGATGCGGGAGTGAGGGGGTTTAGATATGCTAGTTCATTTCTGTGCTCTCCAAGAACCACAAGATGCCGGGGTGAAGATGCTCCCTCGCCTTTTTCTCCCAGTCATACTACACCACAGTCCCTTTTTGCCCTGCCCAAAAAGGGCTACTCCAAAAAACCCTCTGCCTCTGGAAAGCTCCAGACAAGTATTAGACAGCAGTCTCCATGACTCTGGAAATCCCTCGCCATTTGGGGACACTCATCAAGCTCACCTAAGAATGCTCAGCTAATTCTGCCCACAGCAGCCCCAGAGTGCACTGCATGTATGGCTACCCCGCTAGTATCCAGCCGGGGATCAAGAAGCAGGTCTCGCCTTCTTGTGGGACCTCCAGTCTCTGTGAGTGATTCTCTTGGAGACCCACAGCCACATTGCTTGGCAGTGAGATGGGAAAAGCCTTCCTGATAGAAAGATAAACTCACCACCACAAGGCTAAGAACTCTTGACTCCTATTCCCCCACAAATCATCTCCCCTTCCCCAGGCCTTTCCTTATTTAGAGGGTGAGTAGTGTAGGGATGGTGGTCAACGGCAATAGGGCTGTTTAGACTGCCTCTGATCACACTCACATAAAATTACATACATATATCTATAAGTATATATTTATGCATTGAAAGATACCTGAAAGGTTATTCACCAAAATGCTAGCAGTGATAACACCCCTACATCACTCCTTTAAAAAAAATTCCATTAGAACAAAGATTTAGATACAATAATGTAAAAAAGTATTAGAGGAAATACAAGTGCAATATGTGAAAGTATTCTTATGCCTTGTATGATTAAAGAACTAAAATCATGAAAGAATAGATTGAATACACAAACCTTTGAAATTTCTATATGGGATAAATGCCATAAACACCACTGAAAAGCTAGGAAAAATATTTGCAATGCACAGGACAAAGTTTTAATGTTCATGATATTCAAAGGGCACTCAGAAAACAATTTATAATTATTTGTATCAATTGTTATTTTTCCCATTTTATAGACAAGGAAGTTGAAGCACAGAGAGGTTGCCTAACTTGCTAGAGGTCACACAGGAAGTAAGTAATAGAGCAGGGATTTGGATAGAGATGGTCTGGTTCCAGAGTTCATCTCTCACCATCACATTAGATTTAAGTACAAATCACCAAGCAGCGTCTAATAATACTGCCCACCCCTCCATGCTCATCTCACTTCACTATCCCCCAGTTTGATGTTCTCCAGCCACACTGGCCTCCTTTCTGATCCACACACATGCTAAACCCTTTTCTACTGTGAGAGGGATCCTTGCATTGTTGGTCCTTCTGCCTGAAATACTCTTTCCCCAGCTCTACCTAAGTTGCTTGCTTCATTCATTCACTCTTGCATTCATTCATAATACATTTAAACTTTGTACCTGGCACTGTTCTAGGGGCTGGAGATACAATAGTAAACAAATCAAAAGAAAATCCTGGTTCTTTCTCATCCTTCGGTCTTAGTCCAAATGTTATCTTTGAGAGAGCCTTCCTTGATCACCACTCTGAAGAGGGGCTATGGATGAGATCATGAAATGGGGCCTTCATGATGGGCTTAGTGCCCTTGTAAGAAGAGACATCAGAGAGCTTTCTCTCTCTCCTCTCTCTGCACCATGTGCAGACCCAGAGAGAAGGTGGTCATCTACAAGTCAGGAGGAGCACTCTCACCAGAACACGACCATGCTGGAACCTTGATCTTGGACTTCTAGCTGTTAGAATCATGAGAAACCAAATTTCTGTTGTTTAAGCCACCCAGTCTATGGTATTTTATTGTGGCAGCCTGAGCCTACTAAGACAGATTTTGGTACAAAGAGTGGGATGCTACTGTAACAAATACCTAAATATATCGAAGCACCTTCGGAATTGGGCAAATGAGTAGAGGCTGGAAGAATTTTCAGGTGCATGCTAGTGTGGGGGATGAGAATTCGCCACCTCAAAATATGTCTCTTTATCTTGATTATTTTCTCTGAAAGAAAGTTTGACACACATCCCCCCCACCCCACTAACTGCCTAAAAGAATTTTAGAAGGCCTGTCCCCAGGACAGGCCATCACCATAGATAACTCTGGGTATCGATAGACTGGGAGGGTCCTTGCTAAGCCCATTCTTATCAAAGTTCTGTTGACCAAACATTTACATTTGTAAGGGAAATCTCTATTTGTAAAGGTATCTCCCTCTCTGTACTGGGAAGAAGCGGGGGATGACCTCATCTCTAGAAACTTGTCAGTGCAGAAGGCAAGGCCTTAAATCTGCATAATAATCTTACTCTTGTTTACCATGCTTTTCTGGTAATCTCCCATAGCTGACTCCCCCCACCCCCAACATCCTCCTTTGTCTTTACCTGAATATGCTATTTAAGATGACAGCCTCTGCCATTTTGTCGAATTACCCAGTTTTTCCAGGTCTCTCCCATGTATACATGTTATAAAGCTTTGGTTGATTTTCTCCTACTATTCTGTCTCATGTCAATTTAATTTGTAGCCCAGCCAGAAAGGACCCAGAGTGGGTAGAGGATATGTCTTCCTCCCCTTCACTAGAAATATGGACATTGAAAGTGATTCTGGTGAGGTCTCCGATGAAAATGAGGAACTCTTCGTTGGAGACTGGAGTAAAGGTGATCCTTGTTATAAAGTGTCGAAGAACCTGGCTGAAATGTGTTCCAGTGTTTTGTAGAAGGTGGAATTTGTGAGTGATGAAATTGGATATTTAGCTGAGGAGATTTCTAAGCAAAGTGTTGAAGGAGCAGCTTGGTTCCTCCTGACTGCTTATACTAAAATGCAGAAGGAGAGAGAAGAATTGAAGAAGGATGTGACTTTGTTAAATTAACATTTGTTAAGCAGAGCGCAGTGTGTCAGATAGTGAGCCACGGTTCGATACAAGACCACAAGGGAAAGTGAAATAGGAAGTTTATTACAGGTCCTGGAGGAGGTACTTGGCACATCTCAAGGGGCCATGCAGAGAGGTCAAGGCAGGGTGCAGGTAGAGAGGCAGGACCTGGGGTACATCCTTTACTAGGGTCCTCAGGTGGAGTGCTTTGAGGTTTCTGAGCCAAGACCAGGTTGGTCAATTCAAACCACAAGTGGGGTTTTGGTAAGCTTTGAGGGGGTCTTATCTAAGGGGTGCACAGGAGAAGGGGAGAGTGCTTGCAGGAGTCGTATCAGGAACTTACATTCACTTGCGACTCTGCAGGCTGTATCTAGGGGTGTGCTCAAGGGAGATGCTAGTGTCAGGTCACCAGCAGTTCACCTGTAGGCCACTTGACCATGCAAAGTGTATGCTGAGCCAGCAATATTAACGGACTAGTTTAGCTAAACTCTGAACAATGAAACTGTTCAGCAAAATGGAGCCAGAACTTGAAGATTTCAAAAATTCTCAGTCTATCCATACTGCAAAAGATTGTTTTTAAGAAAATGCTAATGGTGTGGTTGAACAGTCACTTGATAAGAAGATTAGCATAAATGTGAACCACAGATATAATCCTCCATCTCAGCAGAAGCTAGGAACAGAGAAGGGATTGTACCAGCAGAAACTCTGCCAGCTGAGGCTAAAGGAAACAGAGAAAATGGTCGGAGTGAAGGAAGGCTGCAAACTTGTGTGATCCTTCAAGAGGAAGGAAGAATGAAATCAAAGGTGATTCAGAGATGGTCCAAGGGGCCACTCCCACCACAGGCCCAGGGGGCAAGGCTGCTTCCTCCTTCCAGAGGGTGAGGCCCTGGCGGAGAGCCCAGAGTGGGAGGTGAGAGGGGCCCTGCTGGGCTGAAGGGACCGGGTTGCTCTGCATAGCCGTGGGGCTGATGGTGCCACCCTGGTGGGCCTGAAGGGCCTGGAGAACAAACCCAAGAGCGTTGTTCTCGAGCCTTAAGATCTAACAGAATTTGCCTAGCTAGATTTTAGACTTGGTTGGGACCCGTCACCCCTTTCTTCTTCCCTGTTTCTTCCTTTTGGAATGGAAATGTTTATCCTATATCTGTCGCACCATTGTATTTTGGAAGGACATAACTTGCTTGTTCTTATAGGTTCACAGCTGGAGAGGAATTTTGCCTCAGAATGAATTGTACTTATCTGATTTACATGATATTAAGACGAGACTTTGAACTTTAGACTTTAGAGTTAATGCTGGAACAAGTCAAGACTTTGGGGGCTGTTTGGGTGGAATGAATGTATTTTACATGTTGGAAGGACATGAATTTGAGGGGGCCAGGGGAGGACTATTATGTTTTGAATTGTGTCCCCCCCCAAAGCATATGTTAAAGCTTAAACCCCAATGTGATGGTGGTCGAAGATGGGGCCTTTGGGAGATAATGAGGTTTAGATGAGGCCACGAGGGTGGGGCCCTCATGGTGGGGTTAGAACTTTTATAAGAAGAGACACCAGAGCGCTCTCTCTCTGTGCCCCCACCATGTGAGAAGGTGCCCGAAAGAGCGCTCTCAGAACCCAACCACGCTGCCACCCTGATCTTGGACTTCCAGCTTCCAGAACTGTGAAGAAATAGATTTCTGTTGTTTAAGCCACCCAGTGTGTGGTGGTCTGTTACGGCAGCCCGAGATGACTAAGACAAGGGACTCCCCACTTTCTCTTTGTCACATCTCTCCTGCTTTTCAAGTCACTCTCTGTAATTATCTTGCTTATGTGTTTTTACTTTCTCATTATCAACTCCACTAGGGCAGGACCTTGTCTGCTCTATCCCCAGAGCCTAGAATAGTGCCTGGAATATAATAGACAATCAATATTTACTGAATAAGTAAACAGCAAGAGATAGGAGCTAAATATCATCTTTCATCTTTGGTTTTTCAGAAATACCTTCTTAGCTTTTTTTAGGTTGTAGACTCACCCCAGTCCTCACTGCTTCCACTCACTCTCCTCGTTTCTCCCATTCCTTCCTCTTCTGCTTTCAAGAAAAAAAATTAAATCAGATTAATTTGGAGTGGTTCCAACTGCGAAGCAGGAGGAAACTGAAGTGACATCCAGGCTCACTTGTACCCCTTTATATCTATGTTGGACTTTATTTAATTGGAAAACAAATTTCCAGTTCTGCAGAAAGAGAACAAAAGTCAACAGTCAGGAAAAAGGTCAATGATTAGAAGTTATCTAAGGTGCAGCACAATCTAGTTTTATGTTCACTGCAGAGTTCATATTTTCTTAAAATAGGATCAATAAACATGCATCCAAAAGTGTGACTCTTCTCCTATTATTTTCCTACATGCACGAAGGCTTATTATAGAAAACACAATGATGTTTTTAAAATAAGCAGAAGTCCTGAACTTTTTTTTCTTCTGAGTCAATCTTGGCCAAAGAGAATTCAAAACAACAGAGAAATTCTGTTTTGTTTTTTTTTTTTTGCTGAAGAAGCTTGGCCCTGGGCTAACATCTGTTCCCATCTTCCTCTACTTTATATGTGGGGTGCCTCCCACAGCATGGCTTGATAAGCGGTGCATAGGTCCACGCCCGGGATCTGAACCTGCAAACTCCAGGACATGGAAGCAGAGTGTGCGAACTCAACCACTAGGCCACCGGGCTGGCCCCTAGAAATTTCTGTACTTTTTCCAGTGAAAACTCACGAATGGGCTTAGAATGCAGATGAGCAAACTGGCAGCCCTTGGGCCACACTCAGCCCGTACAGTTGTTTTGCCAAAAATCCAACTCTGGAGATTCTTTTCCATCTATGTTTCCGGTGGCAACAATCAGCTGGTGCTGAGTCGTTACTGTCCTCAGTGGGTGATGGCTGAACTTTAGAATATGACCAGATCTCACTAGTTGGTGGTAGTCTTACCCTCGGCCCCCTTCCCTTATTTCCATCATTTGCTTGGTTCCTATAAGTTTTCAAGTTTGAAATCTCTGTCTTAAAATAGAAATCAAAGTGTCAGAGTGTAATACCCTACTAAAGTCAGGCCAGTATTCAGCCAGGATGCAGTGGTGTGGTTGTGTCTATTGTTTGCACCCAATGATCACTCTAATGGGTCACTGCCCATACCATACCTGTTGTTAAATATTTTGAATTTAATTCTTGCCTATAATTCTTCTGGAAAAAACATTCTTAAGTTGGAAATACATATTTTTTAAGTTAACAGTTGTTTGAGTTGGCATTATGCATATTCAAGTAAATGAAACACTTTATTACATAATGGAGGCAAAGAAATTAGACTTATAGGCAAAGAGTTTAAACACTGTTAGATTTGGCCTAAAAAAATAATCAGACTGTGGATGAGTAAAATACGGTTATTAAGTGGAAAAAAAGTCTGATAACATACTTATATAATTCTCTAGGTTAATCCTGTTCACACGTATCAAGATAGTAAAAAACATTACACATTAGAGTGTAGCTGATAATTCAATCTTAAAATTCAATTTCATAATCTCAAAATATTTGCAGTAATACATAGTAGTTTACCTACTTGGCTGGGTTTCATTATTGTGACAAAATTCTTTTCATAATCCATAAATTTGTGCCTTTGTCCCATGTCTTTGCTAAATGAGTTAGTGAACGAGTTATGCCCCATGTGTTTGCTGAATTAATTGGTTTTAAAGACACAAGTATTCTCAGCATTGAGTGGGAGTCACCACAATCACAGAGCAGGTTTCAGAGTGGACCCCTGTAAAAGAGATTTTAATAAAACAACACAAGAGAACTTCAAGTGATCCCCTTCCATTTTGTCCCTCTTTTTTGGGAGCCACAAATGCCCTAAGACATTTGGGTAATCTGCATTTTTAGCAGGGGGAACTGGTGACGAGTGGCCCTGGAAATGGTCTTAGCGGTCACTGGTGTCTTAGACCTCTGCCTGTTTACTGCCTGGTCCACGACAGAAATCTGATCATGCTCCTTTTCCTGTTCTGTCTTGTCAAAGGATGTAAACAATTCAGGGTGGCAGTTTGGGCCCATTTATAAATGGATGCAATCAATGAATCATGGAATATTGTAGACGGAAGGAGGCTTTATAATTTATTTAATCCACTCCATTTCATTTACGACTGAGGAAACGGAGGCTCAGAAACATGAAGCGACTTGCTTAAGAGGTCTTACAACCAGTGAATTACAGAGTCAGTTTAAGAACTTATCCCTATCATTTCTTTTTTTCTTTTCCAATTATTTTATTGAGGTCATAATGGTTTATATCACTGCGTAATTTCAGGTGTACATTATTTATCAGTTTCTATATAATGTTTCTGTATACAATTTCTGTGTAATCAGTTTCTGCATCATGCTCACCACCACTAATCTAATTTTTACCCTTCACCATACATATGCACCCCTTGACCCCTTTGGCCCACCCCCCCACCCCCTCCCCCTCTGGTAACCACTAATCTGTTCTCTTATCCATGTGTTTATCTTCCACATATGAGTGAAATCATGCGGTGTTTGTCTTTCTCTGTCTGGCTTATTTTGCTTAACGTCATACCCTCAAGGTCCATCCATGTTGTTGCAAATGGGACAATTTTGTCTTTTTACGGCTGAGTAGTATTCCATTGTATATATGTACCACATCTTTATCCGTTCATCAGTTCACGGGCACCTGGGTTGCTTCCACGTCTTGGCTGAGTAATGCTGCAATGAACATAGGGATGCATAGATCTCTTTGAATTGTTGATTTCAAGTTCTTTGGGTAAATACCCAGTAGTTGTATAGCTGGATAACATGATACTTCTGTTTTTAATTTTTTGAGAAATCTCCATACTGTTTAGTGGCTGCACCAGTTTGCATTCCCACCAGCAGTGTATGAGGATTCCCTTTTCTCCACATCCTCTCCAACATTTGTTATTTTTTGTTTTGGTAATTATAGTTATTCTGACATGTGTAAGGTGATATCTCATTGTAGTTTTGATTTGCATTTTCCTAATAATTAGTGATGTTGAGTATCTTTTCATGTGCCTGTTGGCCATCTGTATATCTTCTTTGGAAAAATGTCTCTTCATGTCTGCTGCCCATTTTTTGATCGGGTTGTTTGTTTTTTTGTTGTTGAGTTGTATAAGTTCTTTATGTATTTTGGAAATAAACCCCTTATCGGATATATGATTTGCAAATATTTTCTCCCAGTTGGTTGATTGTCTTTTTATTTTGTTCATGGTTCCCTTTGCCTTACAGAAGCTTTTTAGTCCGATGCAGTCCCATTTGTTTATTATTTCTTTTGTTTCCAGTGCTTGAGTAGACATGGTGTTTGAAAAGATGCTGCTAGGACCAACGTCAAAGAGTGTACTGCCTATATTTTCTTGTAGGAGTTTTGTTTTGTTTTGTTTTTGGTGAGGAAGATTAGCCCTGAGCTAACATCTGTTGCCAATTTTCCTCTCTTTTTTTGCTGAAGAAGATTAACCCTGAGCTAATAGCTGTGCCTATCTTCCTCTATTTTGTATGTGCTATGCTGCCATAGCATGGCTTGAGGAGAGGTGCATGGGTCCACGCTTGGGATCTGAACCTGTGAACCCTGGGCCCTGACAAAGAAGAGCATGTGAACTCAACCTCTATGCCACTGAGCCGGCCCCTCTTCTGGGATTTTTATGGTTTCAGGTCTTACATTCAAGACTTTAATCCATTTTGAGTTAATTTTTGTGTATGGTGTAAGATAATGTCTACTTTCATTCTTTTGCATGTGGCTGTCCAGTTTTCTCAGCACCATTTATTGAAGAGAATTTCCTTTCTCCATTGTGTGTTCTTGGCCCCTTTGTTGAAGATTAGCTGTCCATAGATGTGCGGCTTTATTTCTGGGCTTTCAATTCTGTTACATTGATCTATGTGTCTGTTTTTGTGCCAGTACCACACTGTTTTGATTACTATAGCTTTGTAGTATATTTTTAAGTCAGAGATTATGATGCTTCCAGCTTTGTTCTTTTTTCTCAGGATTCCTTTGGCTATTCAGGGTCTTTTGTTGTTCCATATCAATTTTAGGATTCTTTGTTCTATTTCCGTGAAGAATGTCATTGATTCTGATTGGGATTGCATTGAATCTGTAGATTGCTTTAGGTAGTATGGACATTTTAACAGTGTTTATTCTTCCAATCCATGTGCATGGAATATTTTTCCATTTCTTTATGTTTTCTTCTATTTCTTTCAATAATGTCTTATAGCTTTCAGTGTATAGGTCTTTCATCTCCTTGGTTAAATTTATTCCTAGATAATTTATTCTTTTTCTTGCGATTGTAAATGGGATTGTCTTCTTGAGTTCTCTTTCTGCTGGTTTGTTGTTAGTGTATAGAAATGCAACTGATTTTTGTAAGCTGATTTTGTACCCTGCAACTTGGCTGTAGTTGATTATTTCTAATAGTTTTTTGATGGATTTTTTAGGGTTTTCTATATATAGGATCATGTCATCTGCAAACAGTGAGAGTTTCACTTCTTCATTGCCTGTTTGGAATTTTTTTATTCCTTTTTCTTGCCTAATTGCTCTGGCCAAAACCCCCAGTACTATGTTGAATAGGAGTTATGAGAGTGGGCACCCTTGTCTTGTTCCTGTTCTCAGACGGATGGCTTTCAGTTTTTCACTGTTAAGTATGTTGTTAGTTGTGGAGTTGTCATATATGACCTTTATCATGTTGAAGTACTTTCCTTCTATACCCCTTTTATTCAGAGTTTTTGTCATAAATGGATGTTGGATCTTGTCAAATGCTTTCTCTGGATCTATTGGGATGATAATGTGATTTTCATTCCTCATTTTGTTAATGTGGTGTATCACATTGATTGATTTGTGTATGTTGAACCATCCTTGTGTCCCTGGTATAAATCCCACTTGATCATGGTGTATGATCCTTTTAATGTATTGCTGTATTCCATTTGCCAATATTTTGTTGAGGATTTTTGAATCTATGTTCATCAGCGATGTTGGCCTGTAATTTTCCTTCTTTGTCTTGTCCTTGTCTGGCTTTGGTATTAGGGTAATGTTAGTCTCATAGAATGAGTTAGGAAGCGTTATGTCTTCTTCAATATTTTGGAATAGTTTGAGAAGGGGAGGTATTAAATCTTCTTTGAATGTTTGGTAGAATTCTCCAGAGAAGACATCTGGTCCTGGACTTTTGCTTTTGAGGAGGTTTCTGATTACTGTTCAATCTCTTTACTTGTGATTGGTCTATTCAGATTCTCTATTTCTTCTTGATTCAATTTGGGGAGGTTGTATGAGTCTAGGAATTTATCCATTTCTTCTGGGTTATCCAATTTGTGGGCATATAGTTTTTCATAGTATTCTCTTACAATTCTTTGTATTTCTGTGGTATCCATTGTGATTTCTCCTCTTTCATTTCTAATTTTACTTATTTGGCCCTCTCTCTTTTTTTCTTAGTGAGTCCAGCTAAGGGTTTGTCAACTTTGTTTATCTTCTCAAAGAAACAGCTCTTAGTTTCATTGATCCTTTCCACTGTTTTTTTCGCCTCTATTTCATTTATTTCTGCTCTAATTTTTATTATTTCCCTCCTTCTGCTGACTTTGGGCTTTGTTTGTTCTTTTTTAAATTCTGTTAGATGTAGTCAAAGATTACTTATTTGAGATTTTCATTTTTTGTTGAGGTGGGCCTGTATTGCTATAAATTTCCCTCTTAAAACCATGTTTGTTGCATCCCATATTAGTTGGTATGTTGTATTTCCATTTTCACTTGTCTCCAGATATCTTTTGATTTCTGCTTTGATTTCTTCATTGATCCAATGGTTTTTCAGTAGCATGTTGTTTAAGAACTTATCCCTATCGTTTCTGATGAGCATACTGGTAGTACTGCTATCTTGAATTGTGGAATCAGCATAAGGAAATTTTATAACGGTAAATATACCATATTTCAGAAAAGCTCTATATCTCACTCTAAGATTTCCTATATCCTGCTAAGTAACTTGAAGGCAATTTTCATTATAGATTCTCATTCATACTGTGCTCAGCTTTAATGTTGAGAGTCAAGAGTTTTGGGGGAGATTTAGAATAAACTTCAACATATGTACAATGTGATACAGGTAGTGTGATATGTGGAGGAAAATAGGGGACTGGTGGTTGGCTGTGACCAGCATGAACTATGCAGAGGGGCCGCTGACAAAGGACATTCCTCATTCCCCTCTCCTGAATTCTTCATGTGTCTGGCTTTATCTGTTATCTAGAATTCTTGCTCTGGCCTCTCTCCCAAGCTCTAGACTCAGATCCTTTATTACCTGCTGGACATTTCTACTTGCACAATCACATTAAAAAACCAAAGTGCTCAGCAGTTCTCAAACCATATCTACCATCCCCAAAACAGATCATACAGAACTCACACTCCTATCCCTGCCCATCCTCACCTCCACCTTGTCCCTGTGGTTCCTCCTGTAAATCTCATCTGACTCAGGGAATTGCAATACTAGCCCTCCAATTGCTTGAGCCCCAAACCTAGGAGATAATCTTGATCCCTTATTTCCCCTCTGCCTTATGTCCTTCAGAAAGCCTCGATAAATCTAGCTCCAACTGTAACTCCAATTAACCCACCAGCCAGCTCCACCTTAAGCCATTCCACCTTACCCCGTACCTGGAGTACTATTATAAAAGCCTCCCAAATGTTCTCTCTGCCTCCATTCTTGACCCCTCTCCAATTCATTCACAAACTAGCACCAAGAGTGACTTTCTTCAAACACAGATTAGATCAGGTTATTCCTCTGCATAAAAATCCACCCCTGGCTTCCTGTTGTGCTTAGAAAAGGTCAATGTCAAACTATTTACTATGGCCCTGAAAGATGCTACCACTAACTCCCCAAACTTAAGTCAAGCCTCTCTTCCATTCACTCACCACTCCCCAACTCTTTGGTCTCCTTTCACTCCTCAACATTCCAAGCTCATTCCAACTCTGGACCTTCGCACAGGCTGTGGCCTCTGCCTGGAACTCTTTCCCTCCACTATTCCCATGGCTGACTCCTCATCTTCAAGTCTTGGCTTGAATGACACTCTCTCAGAGGAGCTTTCCCTGACCACCCTTTTTAAAGTATGATCTACTGCACTCTATCTCAGCACTCTGATTTCTTTGCAGAATTTGTGACAATTTGTAATTATTCTATTTGTGGGTTACCTTTTCTCTTTATCTTACTCACTAAACTGTAAGCTCTAGAAAGTCTGAGACCTTGACCATCTTGCTCATCTTCTTATCTCTAACTCCCAGTACAGGGCCTGACCCATAGCAAACACTCATTAAGTATGTTTTGAATGGATGAAAGAATGAAAGCCTGTTTACTTCTCTGCATCCCCTCCCTGCCCAGGAGATTGTAAACTCTATGAGGGGTGCAACTCTATCTAGTTACCAACAATCCTATCCCCAGAGCCTAGTACAGGGTCTGGCACACAGTGACTACCCAATAGATATTTGCTGAATTAAAATATAACCTAGGAGGGGCCACCCGGTGGCGCAGCAGTTTAGTTCGCACTTGGCAGCCCGGGGTTTGCGAGCTCGGATCCCGGGCGCCCGTGGACGCACTGCCTGTCAGCCACGCCGTGGTGGCGTCCCATATAAAGTGGAGGAAGATGGGCACGGATGTTAGCCCAGGGCCAGTCTTCCTCAGCAAAAAGGGGAGGATTGGCAACAGATGTTAGCTCAGGGCTGGTCTTCCCCACAAAAATATATATATATATATATATATATATGTAACCTAGGAGACTTTGTGAAGAATTTGCACTGGAGACAATGGAGAATGAATTAGAAAAGTGGAAGAGGGAGTGGAAAGTGGAGGACACAGACCATCACTTATTACTGGAAGACTCCCCTTGTATTGGTTTTACCTTTTCTAGGCACTATTAGGTACCACCTTATAAGTACCCCCAGATCCACACAAAACTAGAAGAGTGACAGAACTTGGAGTGGGGGGATACTACATGGACATTTATTGCAGATAACTTATTTTAGCATAATTTTTTTACAACAGATCTCAATGGAAGGATTATCCTGTACAGCTAAAACTAGTGCTGATTCTAGAACACAGATGCCTACAGCACCATATCAAATAAAAGAATTGTGGAAGTACAAATTTCTCTCAGTAACTGGGACAATTATTTCTTCCAACTTTATGGCCCTCTGATGTTTGCCTTATATTTTGTGGACCTGGAAACTCCGCCTAAGCAGAAACAAGTTACAACCTCCTATTCCTTACCCTCCCACCCTCCCCACCGCAATGCAATTAATCACTTTAGGTTGGGAAAGGTCCCTGGATATCTTTAGCTGTTTTAACTAAGTATCCAGTTCAATATATTTGCACAAGTGCACAAAGTTACATATTCAAAGATATTCTCTGCAGTGTTGCCTATAATAGCAACCCTCTAAATGTCCAGTGGGGGCAGGTGCATTCATACCATGCAATGCTAAACCAATGTGGTAAATCTTTGTTGAAGACATCTGCTGATTTGAAGGCTGCCAAGACATGCTAGTGAGTGAAAACAGCAAGATGAAGAACAGAGTTTGTTCCTATTTCTAGAGAAATAGAGTTTATTCCTATTTCTATAATTTAAGATATGCGTGTGTGTGTATAGTAGGTCCGCACCCAGGATCCGAACCAGCGAACCCCAGGCCACCAAAGCAGAACCAGCAAACTTAACCACTACACCACCAGGCCAGCCCCCTAAAACTCTATTAATAAATTTCAGGTTTCTTGTTATCCATTGAACAGCCTGAGTAAGAATTATTCTATTGTTGATTGATGCCATTCTCTGTCTAACGGGAGAAAACATAGTAGTAATTTAAGACTCCTCCCCCTTCTATTATGTATCGATCTAGTATCCACATTTTATCATAGGCAGGAACGAAGGGGTATGGTGCCTGCTCCTGATGTTGATCCCAGACAATTGCTACCTCTTATGAGCCGTTGTCATAGCCCTGCCAGGATCAGAATATTATGAAAGATGACACGAGTGAAGACATTAAAATAGAGTCAGAGCGGCCATTTCAGAGCAATTGCCTTGCACATCTGGTTTTCTTTATCTTCCAACATTCCAAGAAGTCAATAAGGACAAGAATATCCCGTTTGTAAGAACTGATGAAAGAGGACTTTGTTGATGACTGAATTGCTAAACAATCAATGAAGTACAAGCTTAGCCTTTTGCCTGAAGACTGAATCTCAACTGACTTCAACCTGAAGACTCAACTCAACTTCATAGACTGAATCTATGAAGTACAGGCCTAGCCTCACCTCATCTAGCACCAATGAACTCTTCTTTAATACAATTTACCTCATCTTCCTCCCTTTTTCTCATAAAAACCCTGAGCCCCTCTCCTGTAACCAGGACACTCTTTGGGTTTCTGCCTGAATCTGTGCTCCCTGAATTGCATCTCTTTGATCCCAAATAAATGCTTTTCTTCTTAAACTGGTTTCTGTTTTTGTAGGTTGTCGGTAGTAAGAACAGACACTTGACAGATAGAATTCCAATTCCAATGATATAAAATAGAAGAGGGGTTCCCAGGATCCTGTTAATCTAAGTAACTTAGAGCTTTTTGATGAGCCAGCTAGATAGCCCTCTGCAACAATAAATAGGAAAGGAGTCTCTCCCTTCTCTCTTCATCAGGGACTCTCAATCCTGCCTGCATATTGGAATTATCTAGAGAACCTTAAAAAAAATGCTGCTGCCTGGGTCCAATCCCCAGAGATTTATGAGTCAATCAGTCTGAGCTGGTGCCTGGACGTTGACATTTTTTAAATCTCTGCAGATGATGCAATATTAGTAAGTTCAAATTGTCTGGGTCTGCATTTAGCAACTGACTTCTCCCGGGTCTATCGAGATGCAGCTTTTCCCTAAAGCAAACATTCCCCCCAGCCTTATCAAGGTCCTTTAATGTCCCTCAGTGGTCTTGGCCAGCACCGTCTCTCCCACGCTCATTGATGCTGAACTCTGGGCCTCCAGCTGGGAACCTGCTCAGATATTTTAGCAGATTACAGACAGCCTCTTAATGAAACTCTAGCCCTGCCTATGTCTTCCTGTTGTGCCTCTGTATGATGAGAGAAGGCTCCAGATCCAAGCAAGAGTTCAGGTCTTCTTAATTTTAACAACAAGGTATATAAACTTTACCCACCAGCAGGCCTGGAATTTAAGCCAGATGGGTCTATTTTCAATCAGTAACAGAATTTCTACACTTCAAGACCTCCTAGGGAATACAGCCTGGAACTATCTGCTCTCCAGTGCCCGAGTAAAAGTCAGACTGAAATCTTAATCAAAGCTCAAGGTCCATGCAAATCACCCTCTTGCCTGGACTCTATATGGTCCATCCCTGTGTACAGCTAACCAGATAGTGACACCCCTGTTCTCCATTACTTTAGATTCCTATATGAATGTCACTACAATTGTAACATTTAGTATTATGGCCTAGGATTTTCATGGTGAATTAATAAAAGGAATAACCACGGGAATGCCAGCCCTTCAAGTTTGGGTAAAACTATGTTTGAAGATAACAGCCTCTATTTTGCTCAGTGGACAAAATATCAACATTTTTGCTCATTTTATTCAATCAGAAAACATTTATTAAGCAACTCCTTTGGACAGATAGGGACTGGCCACACATAAATAACTCTGATAAGTGTCTACATTTCCAAGAATTCATAGACTAGTGTAGAAAACAAACATAAACAAATAATTACAACAAGATGAGCGAGATGCAATAAAAGGGGTTAGTAAAGGGTGCACAGAGGGGACCCAGTCCCAGCTCGGGCTGGGCAGTTAGAGAAAGAGCCCTGACAAAATGAAAGGAGTTAGGCAGGTGGGCACAGTTCCTCTAAGCAGCAGGCTCTAGTTGCATTTAAATTTTAGAAAGATAATTCTGGAAGCCACAAGGAGGTAGATTTATTTAACGAAGACATATTGTATGGCACTTACCGTGACTCAAGCACTGTTCGAAGTGCTTGCGTAGAATAACTCATTTAGCTTGCATAGAGTAACTCATTTAATCCCCACAACAATTCTTTGAGGAAAGAACTATTATCATCCCCAATTTACACATAAGGAAACAGGTACACAGAGATTATGCAATTTGATTGAGATTGTATGGCTATTAAGGAGCAAAGCCAAGTTTTAGACCCCGATGGTTTGGCTCCAGAGTCCTCGCACTTTACTATTATGCTACACGGCCTTAGGGAGAGAGACAGAGAGGGCAGGGGAGACAGGTGGACCAGTTACAAGGCTGAAGTAATAGTCCAGGGGAAATGGAATCCTGGATTTAGGAGATGAAAACAACAGAAAAATAGACTGAAGATCAAGCCCTGATTTCTAGCTTGGGGAACTAGGTAAATTATTAAGCTTTTAACTGAGTTTAGGAATGCTAGAGGTATAAAGTTTCAGATATATAGGCCAAAAGGAAGAAAAAACAGGAAATAACATTTATAAAACAACATTTGCATTCTAGGTACTCTAAATATTCACAGGGCTACTTATCAAGTCTAATTCTTAGAACTCTAAGAGGTAGGTATTAAATATGAGGAAACTGAGGTTCAGAGAGGTTAAGTAAGGTCACACAATATATTGGATATTTGTTGCTTTGGGCTACCTGGAATCCTAAGAACACCCTGATTTTATCTGGGGGAATCACATCCCTCCCATTGCATGTAGTCTTGGTGGGAGCATAATTCCAGGTACCTGCCTCCAAACAAGAGTTGAGGAGCTGAGTCATTCCTTTTTCTGGCTGTTGGTGTAGTCAACGGGTGGACAGGCTGGCCAGAGCTGGTTTTGGTTGCTTGCAACTAAGAAATTCCACCTGAAACACACAGTAAGTGGCAAAACTAAAATTCAAACGCTGGTCCACCTAATGTCCAGCCCATACTTTTCCACTACACCCTGCTGTTCCCAAGGTCCCTGAAAGCGTGATATATATACATGGTGGCTGTTCACCAAAGGTTCAATATGTGAGCCTTTCTACAAACCATTAGATGCTTGTTCCAGGGTAAGAATTTTGTCAGGCAATTAAATAAAATCAAGTTTATTGAGGTAAAATTTGCATACAAATAATTCATTTTGTTTAGTAAACAGGTCTATGATTTTAACAAACATCAACAGTCATGTAACCAGCATCAAGATCAAGGTATAGAGTTCTCCTGTGCCTCTTTATAGTCAATTCCTCTTTATAGCCCACCCCCACCCCTGGTAACCACTGATCTTTTTTTTATTTTTTGGTCCTTATAGTTTTCCCTTTTCCAGAATGCCATGTAAGTGGAATTTTACAGTATATAGCCTTTTAAGTCTGGCTTCTTTCACTCAGCATGATGCATTTGAGAGTCATCCATACTGTTCCATGATTATGTTTATCAGATAAATTTTACTGAATGTTAAATTTGTTAAGTTATCAGAGAGTTAATAAATGTTTGTTCAACTAAGCACTGTTCCAGCTACTGGGTACGGCAGTGACTGAAAGAATCTGAGTCCCTCCCTTTAATGAGCTGATAGTCTAGTACTGGGTAGAGAGGCAGACAAGCAATAAACACATAAACAGAACTTTTTAAATAATGTAATTTCAAGTACTTATAAGTGCTACAATAGGGTATGGGATAGAGTGGCAGAGGTGGGCAGGGAGTGCTGATTTATATAGGGTGTTCTTTTAAGATCTCTCTAAAACTAGAACTACCATGTGATCCAGCAATTACACTTCTGGGTATTTACCCAAAGAAAATGAAAACATTAACTCAAAAAGATATATGCACTCCCATGTTGATTGCAGCATTATTTACAATAACCAAGACAACCTAAGTGTCCATTGATGGATGAATGGATAAAGAAACTGTGGTATATATATACAGTGGAATATTATGCAGCCATAAAAAAGAATGAAATCTTGCCATTTGCAAAAACATGAATGGACTTGAGGGCATTATACTAAGTGAAATATGTCAAGCAGAAAAAGACAAATACCATATGATCTCGCTTATATGTGGAATCTAAAAACAAAAAACAAGAAATACAGAGAATAGATTGGCGGTTGCCAGAGGTTGATGGTGGGGTGGGGGTGGGAAAAATGGGTGAAGGGAATTAAAAGGTACAAACTTTCAGTGATAGAATAAATAAATCATTGGTATGTAGTGTACAGTATGGCAACTATAGTTAATAATACTTATTGCATATTTGACAGTTACTAAGAGAGTAAATCTTAAAGTTCACATCACAAGAAAAAAAATTCTGTAACTATGTATAGTGACGGATGTTGACCAGACTCACTGTGGTGATCATTCCACAATATTTACAAATAGCGAATCATTATGTTATATACTTGAGACTAAATATAATATTGTATGCCAATTATACCTCATAAAAAATTCTGTAAAACTCTCTATATAACATAAAATAGGTTAGTGACTAATCTGTACAATGCAGGTAAACCAATCTTGAGGTCAGTATACCCTGCACAGGGGGGATTCATTTTCATTCACTATGTGCACTGCCAAATTAAGCCAGTAGCTCACCTCACTCAACTGTGTTTTGTGTTGCAAGAACAGCAGGCGATGAACTCACAATGCCGGAGTCTATATGAATTCACATGACCCTCAGATTCAAAGAGCTGTATGTGTGGGTTGGATTCCAAAGTAAAAAGAGTAGGAAGAGACCCATTGCTCAGGCTGCACCTGGTCAAAGTCCCACCACAGCCACACTTCTGAAGCTTTTGGGTTATAATGGGAAACATTATAAAGTTGAATGAGAAACATGATAAGCTTTTAACCACAGCAAACTATTTTAAAAATTCATATTTTCATATGGCCTTCAGTTTTTTCTCCCCTATATCCTCCATTCCAACAGGACACGAAGGCCCATGCAAAAGACACTTGGTACTGTGTTCTGACATGATCATTTGGGGGTTATTTTGATCGACATCTGACTGCCATTTTTCCAGCCAAGACCAGCCTTCCTTATAAACAAAGATCCTCAGAGGAAATGAAGGAATACATCTTAATGGAATGTTCTGTTCCTTTAGCTGTTCAAAGCATTCGAGGACCTTGTTTGTTTTGAAACAAGTAACCAGGCTCCTCCAACCACATTTTCCTAACCGCCCGGGACAGCCTGCAAGAAGTCAAACCTGGAGAATAGTGGGTGACCTGGGTGACTCTCTTGTCCTGCCCCATCCCTGCCTGGCTTTCTGTTGCTTGTTTGGTTTTGTTTACCACCCTCAGACTTTTGCTTAGGGTCGAATATACTGCAAGTGTCAGATGGAGAAGGGATCCAGAACTGTGTCAGCAGTCTTTCAGAGATGTGTGTCAATTCTGTGTTCACTTGGCCAGGAGGCAGGAAAGTGGCAGATGGGAAGAGAAAAGTAAACAGGGTTGTCTACAAGTTCCTCTCCTCCTTCTCACCAGGAGCCTGCTCCAGGGGAGGTGGCTTGGCCAAGGCCCTGGAAAAATCTCTGTGGGGCTTAGGAAGACCCAAAAGAGGACTTCTCTGAGAAGAGAGCAAACGGAGGGAGAGTGGGAGCAGCTTTCCCTGCTCCCTCGCGTGCTTTCCCTGCTCCCTCGCGTGCTTGTACACAGGTATTCTCTCCATCTCCCAGCTCCTGCGCCCACATCACAGAAACAAGCATGGTCTATGGTACGCCATTCCACAGTGAAGACTTCATTCCTTCAGAAACCTTTCCACACTTCAAGAGGCTTCTTTTGAAAGGCAAAGGCACTTGCAACTAACACCGTAACCACTGCTAATCATCTTTCTAGGTATCAAACAACATCTAGTTGAAAACAAGAGTGGAACACAAGAGATCTATCCAGAGGAGGAAAAAAGAGAGAAGAGGGGTATCAGTGGATGAAGTGGGACAGTGTCAGTTTCCTCAGGGTTGCCTGAGCCACACTGCTCAAAAAATATCTTGTGAGCAATTCTTTTCATTCATTCAATCATTCATTCATTCACAACATAAACATCTTTTTTGCACCTGACAAGATAATATAGCCCTTGGAACATAGTAGGTGCTCAATAAATGTCAGTTATGTGTTATTATTACTATTACTACTAGTATCAGTACTGCTGCCACTATTACTGCACGTCATGTTAGACACTGCGCTGGGTTCTGGGGACAGAGAGGAGCAAAACCTAGTCTCTGTCCTCAGGGAACTTACAGTCTAGAAGAGGGGGCAGGTAGGGGAGTACAGATCACGACACAGTGTCACCAGTGCTGAGCCTGCATGGACCAGACTTCTATGGGAGTCCAGATGAGAAGCACTGGCTAGGGGCGGGGCAGAGGTGGGTGCTGCTTCTGGAGAAAGTTGTAACTGAGAGGGATCTTGAAGGACAAATAGAAGGTAGTCAGGTAGAACAGTCAGAGCCTTCATTGCAAGTAACAGAAACACTCTGGCCAGAATCTATGGAGAGGACATGAGTTGACCACACAGTTTCTGCGAAGGCTACAGAACAATCTGAAGAAGTGGTACCAATGTGATGTGGATGCTGTTGGTGGTGTCGCATTGCAGCTGGTCCCAGGAAACTGCAAGCTGCTGCCCCCACCACCACCACGGCCACGAGAGAGTCTTCCCTGCCCTGCTTCTTGGTAGCATTACTTCCAGATTCCACATTCCAGACAGGTGCAGCTGACGGGCCAAGACTGGGCTACTTGCCCATGACATCTTAGGCGCTACAGTAGCTAGCAAATTGAGTATTGGGTCTTTTCAACTTCTGTAAAGGAAGACAGGTGCTATTTCCCAACAGGATTCATAAGGTGAGGAATATCCTCACACATGAGAAGAGGGCTCAGAGCCTGTGAGTCAAAATGTGCTAAATGTTTTCTGCACCAAGGGAAGGAGGGAGGAAAAGGCATTGAGGCAGAGCAGCCAGCAAATACAAAGGGCTGACCTGGGGGTGAGAGAAGCATGGTGCATTTGGAGGACTGTGGTACTTCAGTTGACTGGAGCATGGAGTGGGGTGGGAGATATCTAAAGATGGAGCTGGAAAGGTAGGTAGAGCCTAGATGAAGGGAAAGCCTGTTATGTTTTATGCCTCCTAAGGAGTTTGGTCTTTATTTTGAGAATGAAGGTATGATAAGGTTTTAAGTCTTGGGTGTGGGGGACAGGATAATAAGAGGTGGGACAGGGACTGGCAGGGAAGATCAGATTTTTGACGTTTGAACTGTGTACTCAAGAGCCTTATCAGAGAATATCTTTTCTTTTTTATTGCGGTAACATTGGTTTATAACATTATATAAATTTCAGGTGTACATCATTATACTTCTATTTCTACATAGATTACATCGTGTTCACCACCCAAAGACTAATTACAGTCCATCACCACACACACGTGCCTAATCATTTCCTTCGTCCTCCTCCCTCCCTTCTTCCTCTCTGTTAACTGCCAATCCAGTCTCTGTCTCTATGTGTTTGTTTGTTGT
Organism: Tapirus indicus; assembly: GCA_031878705.1. Lineage (NCBI taxonomy): Eukaryota > Metazoa > Chordata > Mammalia > Perissodactyla > Tapiridae > Tapirus > Tapirus indicus. Next base: position 80,201,443 of record CM062917.1, read on the forward strand.
TGTTTTTATCTTCTACTTATGAGTGAGATCATACAGTATTTGACCTTCTCCCTCTGACTTATTCTGCTTAGGATAATACCCTCAATGTCCATCCATGTTGTCACAAATGGTGGTATTTCATCGTTTCTTATGGCTAAGTAGTATTCCATTCACATCTTCTTTACCCATTCATTCCTTGATGGGCGCTTAGGTTGCTTCCAGGTCTTAGCTATTGTGAATAATGCTGCAATGAACACAGGGGTGCATGTATCTTTACACATGCATACTTTCATATTCTTTGGATAAACACCCAGCAGTGGAATAGCTGGATCATATGGTAGTTCTAGTCTTAATTTTTTGAGGAATCTCCATACTGTTTTCCATAGTGGCTGCACCAGTTTGCACTCCCAACAGCAGTGTATGAGAGTTCCCTTCTCTCCACATCCTCTCCAACAATTCCTGTTTCCTGTGTTGTTAATTATGCCATTCTGATGGGAGTGAGGTGATATCTCATTGTAGTTTTGATTTGCATTTCCCTGATGGTTAATGATGTTCAACATCTTTTCGTGTGGGTGTTGGACATCTGTATATCTTCTTTGGAGAAATGTCTGTTCAGGTCTTTTGCCCATTTTTAAATTGAATTGTTAGTTTTTTTATTGTTGAGATGTATGAGTTCTTTATATATTTTGGGTATTAACCGCTTATCAGATGTGTGGTTTGCAAATATCTTCTGCCAATTGTTAGGTTGTCTTTTCGTTTTGTTGATGGTTTCCTTTGCTGTGCAGAAGCTTTTTAGTTTGACATAGTCCAATTTGTTTATTTTTTCTATTGTTTCCCTTGCTCTGTCAGGCACAGTACTTGAAAATATGTTGCTAAGATCAATGTCGAAGAGAGTACTGCCTATGTTTTCTTCTAGAAGTTTCTTGGTTTCAGGTCATACATTCAAGTCTTTAATCCATTTTCAGTTAATTTTTGTGTATGGTGTAAGATAATGGTCTACTTTCACTTTTTTGCATGTGGCTGTCTAGTTTTCCCAATACCATTTATCAAAGAGACTTTCCTTTCCCCATTGTATATTCTTGGCTCCCTTGTTGAAAATTAGCTGTCCATAGATGTGTGGGTTTATTTCTGGGCTCTCGATTCTGTTTCATTGATCTGTGTGTCTGTTTTTTGTGCCAGTACCATGCTGTTTTGGTTACTATAGCTTTGTAGTATATCTTGAAATCAAGGAGTCTGATACCTCCAGCCTTGTTCTTTTTTTCTCAGGATTCCTTTGGCTATTCAGTCTTTTGTTGTTCCACACAAATTTTAGAATTCTTTGTTCTATTTCTGTGAAAAATGTTGTTGGAACTTTGATTGGGATCGCATTGAATCTATAGATTGCTTTAGGAAGTATGGACATTATAACTATGTTAATTCTTCCAATCCAAGAGCACAGAATATCTTTCCCTTTCTTTGCGTCATCTTCAATTTCTTTCAACAATGTTTTATAGCTTTCAGTGTACAGATCTTTCACTTCTTTGGTTAAGTTTATTTCTAGGTAGTTTATTCTTTTTGTTGCAATTGCAAATGGATTGTATTCTTAATTTCTCTTTCTGGTACTTCGTTGTTAGTGTGTAGAAATGCAACTGATTTTTGTATGTTGATTTTGTATCTTGCAGCTATCCCATATTCGTTTATTATTTCTAAAAGATTTTGGTGGATTCTTTAGGGTTTCCGATATATAAAATCATGTCATCTGCAAATAGTGACAGTTTCACTTCTTCCTTTCCAATTTGGTTCCCTTTTATTTCTTTTTCTTGCCTAATTGCTCTGACTAGGACTTCCAATACTATGCTAAATAGGTGTGGTGAAAGTGGGCACCCTTGTCTGGTTCCTGTTCTTAGAGGGATAGCTTTCAGTTTTTCACCATTGAGAATGATATTAGCTGTGGGTTTGTCTTATATGGCCTTTATTATGTTGAGGTACTTTCCTTCTATACCCATTTTATTCAGAGTTTTTATCATAAATGGATGCTGTATCTTGTCAAATGCTTTTTCTGCATCTATTGAGATGATCATGTGATTTTTATTCTTCATTTTGTTAATGTGGTGTATCATGTTGATTGATTTGTGGATGTTGAATCATCCCTGCATCCCTGGAATAAATCCCACTTGATCATGGTGTATGATCTTTTTAATGTATTGTTGTATTTGATTTGCTAGTACTTTGTTGAGGATTTTTGCATCGATGTTCATCAGTGATATTGGCCTGTAATTTTTTGTGTGTTGTCCTTGTCTGGTTTTGGTATCAGGGTAATGTTGGCTTCGTAGAATGAGTTAGGAAGCTTCCCTCCTGTTCAATTTTTTGGAAGAGTTTGAGAAGGATAGGTATTAATTCTTCTTTGAATGTTTGGTGGAATTCTCCAGAGAAGCCATCTGGTCCTGGACTTTTATTTTTTGGGAGGTTTTGATTACTGTTTCGATCTCCTTACTGGTGATTGGTCTATGCAAATTCTCTATATCTTCTTGATTCAGTTTTGGAAGGTTGTATAATTCTAAGAATTTATCCATCTCTTCTAGATCATCCAATTTGTTGACATATAGCTTTTTGTAGTATTCTCTTATAATCTTTAGTATTTCTGACATGTCCATTGTAATTTCTCCTCTTCCATTTCTGATGTTATTTATTTGAGCCTTGTCTCTTTTTTTCTTGGTGAGTCTAGCTAAACGTTTGTCAGGTTTTTTTATCTTTTCAAAGAACCAGCACTTGGTTTCAGTGATCTTTTCTATTGTTTTTTTAGTCTCTATTTCATTTATTTCTGCTCTGATTTTTATTATTTCCCTCTTTCTACTGACTTTGGGCTTTGTTTGTTCTTCTTTTTCCAGTTCCTTTAGGCGCACTGTTAGATTGTTTATTTGAGATTTCTCTCGTTTGTTGAGGTAGGCCTGTATTGCTATAAATTTCCCTCTTAGAACACTTTTTGCTGTATCCCATAAGTTCTGGCATGTCGTATATTCATTTTCATTGGTCTCCAGGTGTTTTTTGATTTCTCCATTGACCCCATCATTGTTCAGTAGCAGTTTGTTTGATCTCCACATATTTGTGGCTTTTCTGATTTTCTTCCTGTAGTTGATTTCTAGTTTCACACCACTGTGGTCAGAAAAGATGCTTGGTATTATTTCAATCTTCTTAAATTTATTGAGACTTGTTTTGTGGCCTAATTTGTGATCACTCCTGGAGAATGTTCCATGTGCATTTGAAAAGAATGTGTATTCTTCGGTTTTTGGATGGAATGTTCTGTATATATCTATTAAGTCCATCTGGTCTAGTGTGTCATTAAAGGTCAATGTTTCCTTAATGATCTTCTGTTTGGATGATCCATCCATTGGTGTAAGTGGAGTGTTAAAGGCGCCTACTATTATTGTGTTGCTGTCTATTTCTCCTTTTATGTCTGTTAATAAATGCTTTATATATTTAGGTGCTCCTATGTTGGGTGCATAGATATTTACAAGTGTTATATTCTCTTGTTGGATTGCTCCCTTGATCATTATGTAGTGCCTTTCTTTGTCTCTTGTTACAGTTTTTGTTTTAGAGTGTATTTTGTCTGATATAAGTATTTCTACCCCAGCTTTCTTTTCATTGACATTTGCATGGAGAATCATTTTGCACCCCTTCACTTTCAGTTTGTGAGTGCCTTTAGGTCTGAAGTGTGTCTCTTGTATGCAGCATATATATGAGTCTTGTTCTTTTATCCGATCAGTCACCCTCTGCCTTTTGATTGGAGCATTTAGTCCATTGACATTTAAAGTAGCTATTGATAAGTATGTACTTATTGTCATTTTGTTACTTTTTTCCTGGGTGTTTTAGTAGTTCTTCTCTGTTCCTTTCTTCTTCTCTTGCTCTCTCCCCTTGTAGTTTGATGGCTTTCTTTAGTATTATGTTTGGGTTCCTTTCTCTTATTTTTTTGTGTATTTATTATAGGTTTCTTGTTTGTGATTACCATGAGGTTCATATATAATAACCTACATATATAACCATCGAAATTAAGTTGTGGTCTCTTTAGTTTGACCGCTTTCTAAAAGCTCACTCTTTTACTCCTCTCCTCCCACATTTTATGTTTTTGATGTCATATCTAACCTCTTTTTTTTGTGTGTGTATCCGTTACCCTCTTATCATGGAAACAGATTGTTTTTTTCCTCTTTGTGGTCTTCTGTTTCCCCCTTAAATAAGTCCCTTTAGCATTTCTTGTAGGACTGATTTCTTGGTGATAAACTCCTTTAATTTTTACTTGTCTGTGAAACTCTTTATCTCTCCTTCCATTTTGAATGATAACCTTGCCAGGTAGAGTATTCTTGGCTGTAGGTTTTTTCTTTTTAGCACTTTAAATATACCATGCCACTCTCTTCTAGCTTTTAAGTTTTCTGCTGAGAAGTCAGCTGATAGCCTTATGGGTTTTCCTTTGTATGTAACTTGTTGCCTTTCTCTTGTGGCTTTTAGGATTCTCTCTTTATCTTTAATTCCAGACATTTTAATTATGATGTGTCTTGGTGTGGGCCTCTTTGGGTTTATATTTTTTGGTGCTCTCTGTGCTTCCTGTACCTGGATGTCTGTTTCCTTTGTTAGGTTAGGAAAGTTTTCAGCTATTATTTCTTCAAATAGCTTCTCTGCCCCTTTGTCTCTCTCTTCTCCTCCTGGGACACCTATAACACGGATGTTGTCCCTTAGGCTGTCCTCACTCTTTTTAATTCTTTTTTCTTTGTTCAGCTTGGGTGATTTCCTCTCCTCCTTCATCCAGCTTGCTGATCCATCCTTCTGTATCTTCTACTCTGCTTTTAAGTCCCTCTAGTGAATTTTTCATTTCCAGTATTGTATTCTTCCTTTGTGATTGGTTCTTTTGTGTGTGTGTGTGTGAGGAAGACCAGCCCTGAGCTAACATCCATTGCTAATCCTCCCCTTTTTGCTGAGGAAGACTGGCCCTGGGCTAACACCCATGCCCATCTTCCTCTACTTTATATGGGATGCTGCCACGGTTGGCTGACAAGCAGTGTGTGAGCGGGCGCCCAGGATCCGAACCCACGAACCCCGAGCTGCCAAGCATGAACTAAACCACTGCGCCACTGTTCCAGCTCCCTGATTGGTTCTTTTTTATATCTTCCATTTCTTTGCTGACGTTCTCGAGTTCATCCATTCTTCTCACAAGATCAGTGAGTATCCTTATGACTCTTTGCTTGAACTCTTTGTCAGGTAGATTGCTCATTTCTGTTTTATTTAGTTCCTTTTCTGATGTTTTGTCCTGTTCCCTTACTTGGAACATATTCCTTTGCCTCCTCATTTTGCCTCTTTCTCTGTGCTTGTATCTATGTATTAGGTAGGTCAGCTATGTCACTTGATCTTGGAGAGGTGGCCTTATGTAAGAGATGCCTTATGAGGCCCAGCAGTGTGCTTCCCTCTTGTCACCAGTTCCAAATGTTCCAGGAGTGACCCCCATGTGGGCTACTTGTGTCCTTCTGTTGTGGCAGGGTTGCTCTTGCCATAGGTTCCCAGAGAGACTGGGCTGTCCCCCTGGCCAGCTGGTTGTAATGCTCAGCTGCATGTGGTTGTTGTGGACCCTTCAGTCTCTTTATTGGGTTTAGTGAGCCCCAGCACAGTTGGCTGCGAGATATAATAGCACATTCCTGTTGCAGTTTTTCTATTAAGTGAGTAGGCCCCCAGTGTGGCTGGTTGTTAGGCTCAGGGGCTTACAATTGCTGTAGGCTTCAGGTCTATAAGGCACTTGTCAGCTCTCTGAGGACTGCAGCTGGGTGGGGCTGGCCCCAGGCAGGGGAGCACCAAGTTGTTTCAGGCTTTGGAAGGTGGGGCTAATCTCCTATGTGGCTGTTTGAGAAGCACAAGTCTTCTGCAGCTGACAAGAACCACTGGCCACAGGGCCACACAGCCCATCAACACAGTCCTGCCCCGTGCACACACCCCAACCCCCTGAAGTGGACCCAATTGCCCCACAGCAGAGGCCCCACACACTCCACCGGCTCCTCGTGCACACCCTGCCCCACAGAGGTGGACCCACTCACCAGACTGCAGACAGTCCAGGCACCCCACCTGTCAGGCCCACAAGTTGCCCGAGGGCTTTTTGTTGGGTAAGGCCAGTCCCTATGGTGGGCTGCCTGCCCTGGCTGAGCTGGATTAAATCAGTGCTCTTGTGAGTGGGGTAGACCCTGTGCTAACAGGCCAGGGAAGAACTCCAATGGTGTCTGCCAGCGTCTGTGTCAGCCCTCCTGTACTATGTCACAATAATGGCTGCCACCAATGTCTTAGTCCCTGGAGAGGTCTCACCTCTCACCAAGATGCACCCAGAGCCTATGAGGTGAGTCTCTTTTCACCAAAGGACTTTGAACCTTTCTTTCTGGTGATTTTAGGTTGCTTTCCAAAATGGGTGAATTTGTGCATGGGCCCTTTAAGAGCCAGCTTTAATTTCCTTCTTCCCAGCTTTTCTGGAGGTCTTTCTCATTGTTGTTAGTAGCCAGCAAAGCCAGATATTATGACTCTTGTCTCAGTTGTGCTGGGCCAAAAAATGCTTACAGCAGCAATGCTCCCTGGCTCAGTACAGAATCCATCTGCCGGCAGATGGATAGTGATGGCCACACAATGGTGTGAATGTACTTAATGCCATTGAATTGTACACTTTAAAAATGGTTAAAATGGTAAATCTTGTTATGTATATTTTACCACAAATAAATGAAACAAAACCAAGTCTCAGGAGAAAAGATTCCCAGCCCACCAGCCCTTTTTCTGTTGCTCAAGACCACCTGGCTTCTTCTTAGTCCAGAGTCACTGTACTCATTCTTCTCTCTTCCTGGAATGCTCTTTACCAGCACTTCACATAACCAGTTCCTTCTTGAAATTCAGATGTCACTCAAGTTTGTCCTACACTCTGTATCACCTTGTCCTGTTATTTGTCTACTTATTATCTGTCTGTCTCCCCTCACTAGAATGTAAGCTTCCAAGAAAATTCCATCTGTTTTGTTCGCTGGTACTTAGAACAGAGTCTGGCCCTAAATCGGTACTCTATAAATATTTGTTTGACTGAACGACTGAACCAATGACTCTAGCATTCAAACCAACAGGGTATGTTCTCTATAAACAGACTTTCTCTGAAGTCGAGTGCACAGACTCAGGGGTCTGCCTCTATTTTCTGGAGTATGCATCTTTATACTCTCTTTTCCTTCCCATCCTCGTCTCCCAATTTTCCAAACCCTAATTCCACTTTAATATCACTTAAGTGAGTAATACTGAGCCTCTGTACACCAACCTCACCCATGTTAAAGTCCATTGGTCCACACCCACCATGCTGCCCTGCCCATACTGGAGAGGCTGGGGCTTTGGAGGGGACAAGTGATTTGAAAGGTGGCAAAGTCAAACATTACGTACATGGGGCCTTGTGGGATGATTTGGAGTGAAATAAAGAAACAGCAAGCCTTCCTCCCGTCGTCACATTTTATTGCAGTCATTAGCTGGTGCAAGGATCACTTCTAGCTGTGATGGGCCAAGGAAGCCGTCAGGTAGGAAGAACCAGGAGCCATCTGAACTGGTCTCCATTCTAGCGTCTGTTCTCACGTGATGATGCCTTCGACACTGACATGCTTGCATCTCCAGAGCAGCATGGGGGATTCGAAGAACTCTGTGTTATTGGAAATATTTTTGTCCAGTGAGCTTAACCCTTCAAGTTTCACTGACAGAGAGCTGCATTTATCTACAGCAGCTATTAATCCAAATGATCACAGTCTCCAGGTACCCTATGTAAGGTCAAAGACCTGATCTGCCGACAGTGACAAGAGGTAGTGAGTGAGAAATAACATTTATTTCTTATGGTAGACCTTTTTCTGACCTAGGAGTTTTACCTGATCTCATTTAATTTACCTGTGATTTTCACTTAGTTCTTTGACCACAAACTACAAATCATCTCCAGCCAGCCATGCAGTGAATACAGGTTCTTTGTCACATAGAGTTTGGGGAAAATATGAACTCAAATGCATCACTCTTGGAAAAACTATTTAAGGTACAAAACAGAAGAAGGAATTGACAATAACATCCATATATTTTTTATTAGAATAGTAAAAGAATGATACATGAGGAAAATAATATGTGTTTTTGGGTGATTTTGCCATATGGTATGGAATTACTTAATGAATTTATTCACATATTCCCCTTCCCATAACCACCACCTCACCTCCCTGCCTCTTCTTTGTTTTCTCCATGAATCAGGTTGCTGTGACTATCAAAAGAAGTAGGAACTCCTCTGAAGTTTTGCTAAAGCAATTGAAGAGGGGAAAACAATCTAATAGCCTGAAAATAAAAGTAAGCTTATACCTCCTCAACTACTCCAACTGAGTCTTCTCCAATTCTGTCAGCTGGGGGATTATGTTCTCCAACTGCATCGACCAAGACCCCTCAAGTGCAAGACCGAAGGGAACAGCTCACTGCTCCTTTCTCAGTTTTAAAAAAATAGCACAAGCATGTGCAGAGGGGAGTTTGTGTGCAGAAATTAGACAAGTGAGTAGTTATGTCTACATGTACATCATGACAGGATATTGCATGACAAGAGTTTCCACCTTCCTCTCAGGAGACAGATAGAAAACAAGACAACACATCTTTGAGTTTGGTGTAGTTTGATTTGAGTGGCCAATGAGTTTGTCTTTCAAACATTATTTCAAGCGGGTAAATTTTAAGTATTTCAATGACTGGGTTATTTAGATGAGAAGTATAATAAGATTACTCTTTCTGGAAATTTCTCTAACAAGAGTTGTTAAGTTAAAAACATCAGTTAATTATGGATACTTGGGTACTATTCTCATTTGGGGATTAATATATAGCCTATAGATACAAATATATATGTATATATATCCTCTCTTCTCATATTTAGTTTTCCATTTGGATGTATTTTGAATTTCCTGGTGTGGCAGGGAGAAGAATGTTACCCCTAAAGATGTCCACATCTTAATCCCCAGAACCAGTGAATATGTTACCTTACATGGCAGAAGGACTTTGTAGATTTGTGATTAAGGTTAAGGATCTTGAGAGGAGATGATCCTGGATTATGCAAGTGGGCCCAATTTAATTGCATGAGTCCTTAAAAGTGGAAGAAGAAGGCAGAAAGGTGGGTCAGAGAGATGTGGTATGAGAGGGACTCAACCCACGATTGCTGGCTTTGAAGACGGAGAAGGGGGCCATGAGTCAGGGGACGTGGGCAGCCTCTAGAAGCTGGAAAAGGCAAGGAGACAGATTCTCCTCTAGAGCCTACAGAGAGGAACATAGTCCTGTTGACACCTTGATTTTTGGGGTGAGACCCATATAGGACCCATATGGGACTTTTGACCTAAAGAACTGTAAGATAATGAATTTGTGTCATCTTAAGCCACTAGGTTTGTGGTGATTTGTACAGCAGAAATAGAAAACTAGCATAGCCGGCAATTTTGTAACGGTATTCCAGACATCTTCAGCTGTCAAACTGAAGGAACGAGTAGAAAATATAGAAGTTTTAATAGTATAAGAGAAATCCTCTGCATCTTTGGCCTCTAAACCAGCCAATGTGAAATTTTATATTCCCTTCTCCCTATATCTACAGAAGAAAGAAAGCGATCATAATAATCACTATCATCAACTGAGGTCTTGCTTGGATTCTGCACTGTACTAAGCACTACAGATATTATCTCCTTTAATGCTCACATTAACTCTGATGAAGAAATTTTGAGAAATTTACTCAATATCACACTGGTTGAATGGGCAGAACCAAGACTGTGAACCAGGTACCTCTGCCTCCAAGGCCCGCAGAGTAAACACGTGTCCATAACTCTGGTGCTTTGTCCATTCCCTCCGGCCCCATCACAGTTATGAAGGTAGAAGTGGCTCTGACCATGGTCTGTAGGGCATTTGGATTTCCTAGGATTGCCCTGCTAATTTTAAATATTCTGTCTCCTTGTCCTCAAAAGTCACCAAAATGTCTCAGAAATTCGAATGTTTCTTCAAATAGTGAATAAATAAAATACAAGGAGTCCCCCAAAATCATCTTTTGAATCATATTTCCTTATTTGTGATTCAAAAAATATGGCCCAGGTACCACTGTGTCACTTAGTCACCTAAACAAGTTATGGCAATTTAATGTCTATTGTATCCGTTAAATTCCACTCTGCTCAAATAAGCTGGTTTATGTAGCCCTAAGTGAAGCACAGGTCAGGCCATAATCTTGGTCATTTGACCAGGAGGGCACCTCAGACTGGATGGCAACTCCAGATACACAATTTAGGAGGTAGAGAAGGACATTCCAATGCACTGGCATCCAAGATGTGTGTCCTGAGCCACATGATTGTCATTCTAGAGACCCCCAAACATCATGGCTGAGTTCTGAAGCTGCCAAGATCTGCTCCCCAATCCCAGGGACTTATGCAGGGTTCACGCTGTCAAATTCCAGTCTCCTGCAGCTGTGTCACTCATCCGAGTCGGTCTGACCCCAAGCCCTGCAGCCGGAGCAGCTTAGGGTATCACCTGCCAGGCTGGAACCCAGACCTACTACAAATCAGGCCAGGACTCGATGACCCAAGGCAGAAGCTGGGGACCGTCAGCTCCTATCATTTGCTGTCAGTTTGTGATCCAGTTATTTCTTTTACTGTTATTCACAAACCTTGTGACATTCTCTATCCATATCCAAACAACGTAGAATCCAATCTAGAAGTAAATGCTGCAAATTTAATAAGAGAGAGAGGAAAGAAAGAGAATCTTAATTACCTTGAAAACAAAAAATATTTATGCTAACTGGATTTGTTCCAGGGCCTACTGGAACTTTCATACATTGATAAGAACTCAAAATGGTACAGCCACTTCGGAAAACAGTTTGACACTTTCTTATAAGGTTGAACAAGTACTTCCATATGACTCAGCATTCCACTCCAAAGTATTTAGCCTGGAAAAATAAATACATGTGTTCACATACACACACACAAAACTTGATGGAAATATTGATAGTGACTTTATTCCTCGTTCCCCCAAACCAGAAACAACCCAATGACCGTCAATAGGGGAATGGTATGAACTGTGTTATGTCCACACTAAGGAATATTACTCAGCAGTAAAAAGGAGCAATCTACTGATACACACAGCAACATGGATGAAAAAACACATTATGCTAAGTGAAGAAGCCAGACTCCAAAAGCATTATGTGATGTATGATTTCATTTAGGCAAAAACTACAGGGACAAAAAATAGATCAGTGGTTGCCAGGAGCTGGAGGTAGGGGCCGGAATAGCTACAAAGGGGATTTTTCTGGATGATGAAACCATTCTGTATCATCACTGTGTGTATCATGTAGCCACACAGCTGTATGTGTTTGTCAAAACTCATAAAAATGTACACTAAAAACCATGAATTTTATTGTATGTAAATTATATCCCAATTAAATTGACATAAAAAATAAGTGATATCCCCTCTTCAAAAGATAAAGGCAAACTCCATTCTTAGCTCCTGCAAGATAATTTTGGATCTGTGTGATCCACATGACCGAAGGAACACTGCTGCTCTTGGTGTTTTTATGAAACAGTTGAGTGGCGGCCGGTCATGTCATTCCCAGCAGGCCCACCCCAGCGGGCTCACAGTGGCCTCGTGCAATCCCGGATGCAGCTGCTGCCTTCCCACCACCGCCTGTCTGTGCACGCACTTCCCTCCGCTGGGGGTCCTCTCTCCCAGCTGCTCCCCTGAGCGGCTCATGCTGATGCCGCAGGTCTCCTCTTAAACGTCACCTCCTCAGACGGCTCTCCTTGATTCTCTTGAGCTAGATTGAGTGCCCTCTGCTATTATCTGTCATCATGCCCATTGGTTCGCTTCACTAGTCCTGATCTTTCTCCTTTTATTGTTTATTGATAGACTTGTTTATTGTCTCTATTTCCCTAGAGATGGAAGCCCTGTGAAAGCAGGCACCACTTTTGACTTGTATCCCCAACACCTCACACAGTTCCTAGCACAAAGTAGGCACTATAGACTGAATATTTATGTCCCCCTAAATTTGTATGTTGAAAATTAATCCCCAATGTGATGGTATTTGGAGGTGGGGCCTTTGAGAAGTGATTAAGTCACGAGTGGGGCTCCCATCAATGAGAATGGTGCCCCTTTAAAAGGGACCTCAGAGAGCTGCCTCATCTCTTCAGCTATGTGAGGACACAGGGAGAAAATGGCCACCTATGAACCAGGAAGGGGGTCCTCAGACACTGAATCTGCAGGAGCCTTGATCTTGGACATCTCAGTCTTCAGAACTGTGAGAAATAAATTTCTATTGAATTTAAGTCACCCTGTCTCTGGTAGTTTGTTATAGCAGTCGGAATGGACTAAGACAGCAGGTGTTGAATAAATGTTTGTTGAACCAAGGAGACTAGAGGCCCTGTCTAGAGCAAGCAGACCAAATCAGCAGCAGCAGAAGTTGGCCCAGTATGGTGATTGTCTTTCATGCCAACAGCCGTTGTTATCTTCCAGTCTCAGAGGTGTCGTGGTGTCTGTACTGTGTTGACTGCACTGAAACCCAGGCTGTGCGAAACAGAGTATTCACAAGTACGTTTATTTCTTCTCTGTGTTTAAAGATGCCTGGGGTGAGTTCCACGGAGTTTGGGAGGAATCAAATCGTGTCTATTGTGCACTGGAACATAATAATGATCCACGTGTGCTCACGATACCTTTGCCCTGTGCAGTACCACAGAGTGAACTCACCTCTAAAATGTGAAAGAATCGGGTTTGGTCAATACATTATGCAAGATCTTCTCACAGCCAGTAAATTATTAATTAATAAGTCGAACCTTTTCCTAATGGAAAAGTGATTTAAAAAGATAACTTCCTACGTAAACCATAGTCCAAGATTCAAATATTGATTTCTTCTCTGGTAATTATAGGCCAAATGTTTACATTGTAGGCTTATATATTAACTAAGTATTTATCCTCCTTAATCAAGAACTGTCTGCAGGAACCACCAAACCACACTTCTTACTCAGGGTTTTCTTAACCATATGCCGTTAATTTTTTGTAGCAGAGTCTTTGTACCTGCTATTCTCTCTGCCTGGTCACTCCTCCCCCATCTCCTCATGGCTTCCTCCTTCATTTCCCTAGAGACTTGGCTGAAAGTTCACCATATCAGTAGGTTCGTCCCTGACCCCCAATTTAAAATTGCACCCATCATCGTCCCTACTCTGACTCCCCTTTTCTCGGTAGCACCAGTCTCCACCTGCTGTACTGTAAATGTTCTTACTTGTTTTATTTATTGCAATTCTAATAATTCTCATTCTCCTCACTAGAATATAAACTCACTGAGAGCAGAGATTGTTTGCTCTTTCATTTACTATTATTTATCCCCAGGGCCTAGAACTGTGCCTGGCACATAGTAGGAGATCAATAAATATGTGTTGGATGACTATTAGGTAGATTGATGTAATTTATGAGATCAACCATTTCCCATTTCCCCTCTAGACAGTACATGTGTGTTTTCTCAGTTGGCAGCTATTGGCACATGGTAGTTCTTAGCTTAGGAGATGTAGAGAACAAGAGGGAATTTACATTTCTTGGGTACTTGCAGTCCCTGAGCTGTGGGCAGCCACCGGGCATTTCTCTGAAATTCTCGGCAGAAACCAAGCAAGCCGTAGGTGAAGGGGGAAGACCATTGTTCTGGGCTGCAGGACTCACTGACGCTGTAGTGTCAGGCAAGTCGTCTAATTGTCTGAGCCTCAGTTGCCTCATCTGTGAAAAGTGGAAACAGTACTTGCTCTGCCTCCTTCATCAGACTGAAGTGTGAGTGACCCGAGATCCCTCCCCGTCCCGCCTCCCCAAGCCTCGCTGCCTACTTTACCCTCTGGGCACTGTTCCCTGGCAGAAATCTGATAAACTAACCAGAGCTAATGGGGGTTAATGAGTTAATGTGCCTGGGTTAAAAAACATTTTTTTAATGGAGACTTTAGGAAGCCCTTGGTCTTAATCTGGAAGAATATGTCAGATTAAACCAAGAAGGGAAGAATTTCAGCTGGAGTGTGGGGGTAATGTTGAATTGTTTTAGGATCAATGTTCTGTTTGGCACACCCTAAATTATACTTCACGATGATCTGGGAAGAAAGAGCTGCAGGCTCTGGAGAATTATTTATTCGATTCTGCAATTCGGCAAAATGTCCTGAGCACCCACTGTATACCTGGTATTCCATGAACGAGAGGCTTTGCCCAGGTGCCCTACTTCAGCTATGCCTGTGCTTTCTAATGGGCCACTAGGTTTACAGTCCAGTACTTTCCTGCTGCAAAGTAGCAAATCACGAGACACCTAAGGAGAGGAGCCCTTCCCCACCCTCAGTAAACCGTCTGAGTTGTCTGTAGGTCGATAGGTGTTCTGTCTCCAACCCTGAGGAATATCACTGCTGTCCTCACACATCTGGAGATACAGTGGTTAAAATTTACTCACTAGCTTCTACATTGCTGTCCTTTGTGTCCTGTCAACATTCCCCTTTCCTTCTGGATGTTTTCCTCCTTCTCCTACATCTGAATCCAGGTTGGTGGTTGATTTACGCTGGGAGGAGTGAGGTAATGATGGTGGTGGAGCAGGCATTTGAAATCATTATACATTGCCTCCCTGTGCGTCTGTTAAAATCTCACAGAATCTGTGCATGGTGTTGGGTTCAGGTTGGGCATATCGCATTCTTGGCCAGTTCAGTTTGTGCTTCATAAGGAATGTACCTGATGTGGGTCTGTGATATGTATCTCTGCCCTTTATTAATCCTCCACAGAATAGTTAGGGCCAAATCTTCCAAGACTTCCCCTGAGGGGGAAAAAATGCATTATCTCTTCTTTGGGCCTCTAAGACTTTGCTTATGGGAGAAAAATTTTTCTTACCTGTAAACCTCACTCTTTATGCTGACTTTCTGGCTGGCACACACACACAAAAATGTGATCTTAATATCCAGAGCCTCAAAACCCAAGTTCTTTCGTTCATTCAACAAAAATTAGTTGAGGTCCTCTCATGCACCTGCAGATGAGGGCGAATAAGACAGAATGAAGGCCAGGGCTGGGGCAGGGCGGAGAGCATTGTGGCTGGAGAGAGCAGAGCAGGGTCAGGCGAGGCCAGTAGGCAGGCTCTCTAAATTAGCCACCCCTCCAAGCTACCATCACAACTGACTTCCTTCCAGGGCCTTTAGGCAAGGGTGAGTGTGATGGGACAAGGAGGTGTCCCCCGACCCCATTTTGTTAGGGCAACATTGACCTCTTCCCTGCAATTAAAGTTCCCAGGCTAACTCATTACTTTGGTGAGGACAAAGGAGAACAGGGCATGGAAATATGGGAGATGTGAAAGAGGCATTTTTGAGGTATAAAGCTGAATCATCAGTTCAATTCCAATTTAACCCCATTTAAACCACTGCTGGCTCCAGCGACGTAGTGATCTTTGCCTGCTGCCACTATGTAGCACCTCAATTTCTCCTTTTCTGTTCCCCCAGGCTCTTTCCACACCTCCCACAAATATCCTTTTCTTCTATTTCGCCTCTGACTATATCTTATCTCTAAATGTGGTGTCAGGAGTACATGTAGAAGTTGGTGTGCCTTGCTGAGGTAAAAGTTCTAAAGACTAGACAATCTTTGCTGCCCCCTGCCCCCAGGTGACCTTGGGATATCACCAGGAGAAAAGCAGAAGCCATAACAGAGAGGAGATGCTCCCTTGGCTGAAGACTTCACTAGATCAGCTGGGTGGCAGAGATGCAAGAGTGACTGCGTAACACCCCGCCATCTCCCACACCCTTATTTGGACTTGGCAAGTGTTAGCAAGCCTCCTCCCTGGAGTTTATCTCCAGAAGATGTTCATCAGCCTTTCTCACACCCCTTTGGACGGCTCAGGCTTCCAAATATAAGGTAGAAGAGGCAGATATTTAGCAATAATGTTTAATCACTAATTCCAAGCCAATCGAAGTGTGACCTTGACAGCAAGTCAAGGATATGACAGCAATGAAGGATAATCTAGCACACAGTAAACACTTAAAAAAGATAGCCGTATCCTGATAAAGTCAATTTGATTGCTACATTGCTGTGTTTATGACAAACTCGATTTCTCCTGCACATTGGGAAAAGTGCTCATCCATTCCAGGGTGGGCAAAAGATTTTCTCAACAGTTGGCATGGAATTTGGCCTTAACCTTGAGCTATCGAAAATAATAGCAACTATGCATTGACCGCTAAGCATGAGCCAGAGCCTGGGCTAGCCACTTTATCTCATTTAATTATCTTGCTTAATCCTCATAGCAACCCTATGCAGTAGGTTCTATCCCCATCTCTATTTTAGTGATGAGAAAAATGAGGCAAGGAGAAGGTAAGAAACAGTGCAATTTGTACCCCTAATAAGCAGTGAATGTGGGAATTAAACTCAGGTAGTTGGATGCTAGGTCCATGTATTCATTCCCCGTTAAACTCTGTAGCATCATCTACATTTACTGGCACCAGAGGGGATCTGTGCCAGTTTCCTAAAGTCCCCTGAGCAGGGTAGTAGAAAGTAAATGGGAAATCACAGGAGGAGAGGTATCGGAGGCTGGGAGAAGGGGAGGGAGGGGTCTTCTGTGCTCCACTCATCGTAGGAGTGAAATCGCCATGCAGAACTCTCCACATTAGTTCACAGATGTTTCTCCATCCGGGATTTATGCCTGTCCAATTTTTTACCTTTGGGTTACAAGAATTGTGGTAACTATTGAAAGGGTGGCTTTTTTTTATCACAAGGTTTGGTTTCATGCAGCTAATGAATTTATGAAAAGGAAGTGCACATGCGTGTGTGTGTGTGTGTGTGCATGCGTGTGTGTTGTATATACCTCCATTACTTAGGAAAGTGAGAAAATACTTGCCTCACTCTTTTACTCAATTTTCTGCCCTCAGATCACATACAAAACGATGAACATCACAGTGACTTTCCAGTTATTGAGCTCTACCCGTATTGGTTTTAATTTCTGTCCCCTGGATCTCTCTCTTCTGGGTTATTGTGTTAATCAACATGCCCTGCATATGCCAAGTCTACTGTTCCAAAAGTCCTGGGCTGTGGAAGCTATTGCAAAGTTAACTATGAAATTATTAGACCATTTGTAACTACTCTTAAGATTGCTTTGGAAGAAAGCAACCTATTAAAACCCTACTCCATCCATTTGGCTCAGAGCCAAGTGAGACCAGGCTATGGATGGGGGGGTCAGAAGGGCCTGATCCAACTGGCCTTGCATGTGCTGTGATGGAGAAAGAGGAGTTAAGGAACAGTCATTCTTCTATCATCAGCTCCATCTGGGACATCTGAGGAGTTGAGACAGAAGGTGCTTCACAGTTTCTGAATGACACTTAGTATGCATCAGAATCAGTTCCAGAAACATAGCTCTTCATCTCTGCATCATACTACCTCTGAGGATGAGGGAAACAAAGCTAAGAGGGTTACCTGACTCAAGGTCACACAACTAGAATGGCAGAGCCAGGATTCAGAGCCCAGGTTTGTCTGGCATCACAATGCATTCTTCCTTCTACACCTCACTGCCGCCTTGATCTTTCGATCGCTGGAAATAGTTCATCGTATATGGATGAACTTTTGGAATAAATTCAGATAAACCTCTTCCTTTTCTGTTTCTCTGATCTTCTCTCTCCTTCAAGTCCTCTCTCCATTCTTTCCTCTCCCCCTTCTCTTCCTCTCCTCCTGTCTTCTTTCCTTTCCTTGTTTTCCCTCCTCCTCTCCCCCCGCCAAACGTACTCATGCCTCAAGTCTGCCAATAACACTCAGAAAGGGCAATGAGGGCACAAAAGGTTACTGAGCTCTGAGCTCATTAATTTAGGCACGACTTATACAGCTTAAGAGTCACTGCCAATCTGACTAGAAGCCTGTTAATAACTGAAAAAATTAAATGCTTACCTCAAGAAATGTCTACATGATAAATTGGTTCAATTGTTGTGACAAAGGGGTGTTTTGATTTTCATTATGGTCAGTCTGTTGACCAATTAGATTGCATCATTAAGTGCTCACTGGATTAATTACTTAAGATTTGATCGAGGGTTTAGTTACTGACGTATGTGTTCAGGTTTACCAAATTACACAGGCTTATCCTTAGGCCAGATCCTAGGAAGCCAGCAGGCACAGTATAGGCTGCCCACCAAGTTCTCAGTCTGTTGGTCTGGTGACCACTCCGGTTTCTAAGACACCAAAAAGTCTTTCCAATGAAGGCATTTACAGAAGTCCTCAACATCTCAAAGAATCCAGAATACTCATCCATGTCTACAACCCTTATGATACATCACACAGTTTGTATTTCTTCTCTTGTTCAAGTACTAGAACTGTCCAGGGCTCTGATTATCCTCTCTTATCTATCTGCCTGCTCATTCCCTTTCATGCCTGCAAGTGCCATCTCTAGCTGATGACTTCCAGATCTGTGTCTCTATACTCTCACCTGATGTTTCCAACCATCTCCCCGATGTCCTTCTACTCGGCTACCCCTTAGGCATCTTAAATTCAACCAAAACTAAATTCTTAGACCTTTCCCCATACAATTCTGTTAATGATATTTCTCTACCACACAAGCTAAAACCCTTGATTTATCCTCGAGTCCTCCCTTTTCTACACTCCATATTCAGTAGGTCTCCAAGTTCTATTAGTTTATATACCAAGGAGATGTCTTCCAGATATCTCCATATCTCTATCCCCACTGTTACAGCTTAGTCTGTCATCTCTCACAGGATTATTACCACAGCTTTTAACAAGTATCTGGGACAGACTGTGTATTTTCTTCCCTGCTTGTTTCCCCTTACATTCTCTAAGCTACTTAAGGGCAATAACTGTGTCTTATTCATCTTTAGATATAGTTTCTAGCAGAACTGAGCTGATCTCACATCTCTTTAGTCCATTATTAGTGTTGCTGCAGAACTTCATCTTCCACAAATCAGTCATTCCTGTATTTCCATTATTTCCATCACGTACAGAATAAAGGCTAAATACATTTCCATGGCGTGCAAGGCCCTTCCTAGTCTTGTCACAATGTAATTTTCTAGCTCCTTATTTCCCACCATTCTTCTCCATCTACCTGACACTCTGGCTGAACACAGGTGTTCCGGTTCCCTGAACACGCCACATCCCGTGTGTCCCAATGCCTTTATATACTCTGCTGCTTCTGCCAAGAATGACCTCCCCACTGCCAGGAAAATGATTACTTATCTTTTAAAACCCAGCTCAAGGTCTCCTCCTTTGGGACACCTTCCCACATACCTTCCGGACAGCTCCTTCCTCTGCAGACACACACCACCTTGATTCTTATCTCCATGTATGATGTTGTCTAACAAGGATCTATTTACTTGTATTCCTGTCTGTACTTTTTAGTTTTCTGTGGCTACTATAACAAATTGTCACAGACTGGGTGGCTTAAAACAACAGAAATTTATTCTCTCACAGTTCTGGGGGCCAGAAGTCCAAAGTCAGTGTCACTGGGTTAAAATCAAGGTGTCAGTAGGGCCACACTCCCTCCAGATGCTCTAGGGGAGAATCTGTTTCTTGCCTCTTCCAGCTTCTGGTGGCTGCTGACATTCCTTAGCTTGCAGCCACATCACTCCAAGCTCTGCCTCCATCTTCACACCACCTTCTCCCCTATGTGTGTTATAAAGTTTCCTCTGCCTCCCTCTTAAAAGGATACATGTAATGGCATTTAGGGCCCACCCAGAAAATTCGAGATATTCTCCCCATTTCAAGATTCTTAATCATATCTGCAAAGACCTTTTCTCCAAATAAGGTAATATTTACAGGTTCCAGGGATTTGGATTTGATATTTGGGGGGCCAACATTTAGTCCACCACACTGTCCCAATAAATTGTCCAAATAGACCCCTCCAAAAGGGCAGGGGATGTGTTTTATTCATTTTTTTATTCCCAGAACTTAGCACTAGTAGGCATGCAACAAATGTTTAATGGACGTTTGGGGAACACATTGAATTAAACGCTCTCATCTTGCAGATATTGGCTGTTTATTCATTCAACAAAGCATTTATTGATCATTATTATGTACCAGATACTGCACTAGGCACAGGAAGTACAGTAACAACACAAAATGAATGTAACTCTGCCCTCTTGGAGTTCATATTCTAGTGAAGGATTCAGGCATTTTTAAAAAGTGCAA
Organism: Tapirus indicus; assembly: GCA_031878705.1. Classification (NCBI taxonomy): domain Eukaryota; kingdom Metazoa; phylum Chordata; class Mammalia; order Perissodactyla; family Tapiridae; genus Tapirus; species Tapirus indicus. The sequence continues at coordinate 80,221,561 of CM062917.1, forward strand.
ATATAAATAAACGGGTAATTACACAGTATGATCAGGGTTAGGAAAGAAAAGAGCCAGGATCAGTAAGAAAGAATAAAGGGGTGGAGATCAGCAAAGGCCTCTTTGTGGAAGTAACATTGTAAGCTGAGATCTGAGGGATGAATAACTGGTAAGTGAAGAGTGAGGGGATAATAATTCAAGGCAGAGGGAACAATATATGCACAGGCCTTAAGGCAGTAAAAAGCTTGGTTAGTTCAAGAAACAGAAAGAAGTCCGGAAAGGCTGGAGTGTAATGATCTAGATGGGAGTAGGGATCCTGTTAAAGATTTTGAATTTTATCCTTGAAACAATAGGAATTTAAGGCCAGTGATGACATGACCAGATCTTAACTTTAGAAGATATCTCTGGCTGCTAATTTGAAGACTGATTGGAGTCGAGAGAGAAAAGAGAAGACTTGTCGGGAGGCCACTGCAGGAGTCCAGATGAGAGTTGATGCAGCTTGGACTAAAGCGGTAGCAGCTGATATGGAGAGAAGTGCACAGACTTGAGATATATTTGGGGAGGAGAATAATAGCCTTCACATGCTAAATCAGAAATGCTTTTTTCTTTGAAGGTTAAGTTCACATGTCCATCTGGTTGGGTCTGGGTAGAAAAAGTGTAAGAGTCAATGGAGTATACATTTAAGGTCAGTTGATTTTTGGCAAGGGTTTCAAGGCCTTCCAATGGGAAAGAATGGTCTCTTCAACAATTGGTGCTAGGACAACTGGATATCCATAGGTAACAGAATGAAGTTGGACCCCTACCTTACACAATATAAAAAAATTTACACAAAATGGATCAAATATCTAAATGTAAGAGCTAAAACCATAAAACTCTTAGAAGAAAACTTAGGGGTAGAACTTTAAAACCCTGGATTTGGCAATGGATTCTTAGATATGACATTAAAGGCATAAGCAATAAAAGAAGAAATAGATATATTGGACTTCATCAAAATTAAAAACTTTTGTGCATCAAAGGATTCTATCAAGAGAGTTAAAAGGCAACATGAAGAATGGGGGAAAACACATATCTGATAAGGGTCTATTATCCAGGAATGTATAAAGAACTCTTACAACTCAAAAACAACATGGCAAACAACCCACGTAAAAATGGGCAAAGGACTTGAATAGATATTTCTCCAAAGAAGATATACAAATGGCCAACAAGCACATGAAAAGAAAAGATGCTCAACGTCATTAATCTACAAACCAAAAACACAATGAGACAGCACTTCATACACACTAGGATGGCTATAAAAACAAATGAACAAATAAAAACAGAAAATAACAAGTGTTGAAGAGAATATGGAGAAATTGGAACCCTTGACATTGCCGGCAGGAATGTGAAATGGTGCATCTGCTGCATAAAATAGTTTGGCAGTTTCTCAAAAATTTAAACATAGATTTACCATATAATCTAGTGATTCCACTCCTAGGAAATACCCAAAAGAATTGAAAACAGGTATTCAAACAAATACCTGCACATGAGTGTTCATAGCAGCACTGTTCACAATGGCCAAAAGGTGGAAACAACCCAAATGACCAACAACAGATGAGTGGATAAACAAATTGTGGTATATCCACACAATGGGATATACTTCAGCCATAAAAAGGAATGAAGTACTGAAACATGCTACAACATGGATGAACCTTAAAAACAATATGCTGACCTCAACAAAATATTGGCAAACCGAATACAGCAATACATCAAAAAGATCATACACCATGATCAAGTGGGATTTATACCAGGGACACAGGGATGGTTCAACATCCGCAAATCAATCAACGTAATACACCACATTAACAAAATGAAGAATAAAAACCACATGATCATCTCAATCGATGCAGAGAAGGCATTCGACAAGATCCACCATCCATTTATGATAAAAACTCAACAAAATGGGTATAGAAGGAAAGTACCTCAACATAATAAGGGCCATATATGACAAACCTACAGCAAACATCCTACTCAACGGGGAAAAACTGAAAGCCATTCCTTTGAGGACAGGAACAAGACAAGGGTGCCCACTCTCACCGCTCTTATTCAACATAGTACTGGAAGTTCTGGCCAGAGCAATTAGGCAAGAAAAAGGAATACAAGGACTCCAAATAGGCAATGAAGAAGTGAAACTCTCACTATTTGCAGACGACATGATCCTATACATAGAAAACCCCAAAAATTCCATCGGAAAGCTACTAGAAACAATCAACAACTACAGTAAAGTGGCAGGGTATAAAATCAACTTACAAAAATCAATTGCATTTCTATACACTAACGATGAAACAACAGAAAGAGAACTCAAAAAGACAATCCCATTTACAATTGCAACAAAGAGAATAAAATATCTGGGAATAAATTTAACCAAGGAGGTCAAAGACCTATACAATGAAAACTATAAGACACTATTGAAAGAAATCGAGGAGGACATAAAGAAATGGAAAAATGTTCCATGCACATGGATTGGAAGAATAAATATAGTTAAAATGTCCATTCTACCTAAAGCAATCTACAGATTCAATGCAATCCCAATCAGAATCCCAATGTCGTTCTTCACGGTATTAGAACAAAAACTACTGAAATTTGTATGGGGCAACAAAAGAGCCCGAATAGCTAAAGCAATTCTGAAAAAAAAGAACAAAGCTGGAGGCATCACAATCCCTGATTTCAAAATATACTATAAAGCTACAGTAATCAAAACAGCATGGTACTGGTACAAGAATAGACACACAGATCAATGGAACAGAATTGAAAGCCCAGAAATAAAACCACACACCTCTCGACAGCTAATCTTCGACAAAGGAGCAGAGAACATACAATGGAGAGAGGGAAGTCTCTTCAATAAATGGTGCTGGGAAAATTGGACAGCAACATGCAAAAGAATGAAAGTAGACCATCTCCTATCGCCATATACAAAAATCAATTCAAAATGGATCAAAGATCTGAAAGTGAGACCTGAAACTATAAAACTCCTGGAAGAAAATATAGGCAGTACACTAATTGGGATTGGACATAAAGGGATACTTTCAGATTCTACGTCTACCCAGACAAGGGAAACAAAAGAAAAAATAAACAAGTGGGACCTCATCAGACTAAAGAGCTTCTACAAGGCAAATGAAACCAGGATCAAAATGAATAAACAACCCACCAGCTGGGAGAAAATATTTGCAAATCGTTTGTCTGACAAGGGATTAATCTCAGCAATATACAAAGATCTCATACAACTGAGCAACAAAAAAACAAACAACCCGATCAAAAAATGGGCAGAGGATATGAACAGACATTTTTCCAAGGAAGAGATACAGATGGCCAATAGACACGTGAAAAGATGTTCAACATCACTGATCATCAGGGAAATGCAAATCAAAACTACACTGAGATATCACCTTACACCGGTTAGAATGGCTATAATCACCAAGACAAAAAACAACAAATGCTGGAGAGGTTGTGGAGAAACGGGGACCCTCATTCACTGCTGGTGGGAATGCAAACTGGTGCAGCCTCTATGGAAAACAGTATGGAGAGTCCTCAAAAAATTCAAAATAGAAATACCATATGATCCAGCAATCCCACTCTTGGGCATCTACCCAATGGACATGAAATCAACCATCACAAGAGGCGTATGCACCCCTATGTTCATTGCAGCATTATCCACTATAGCCAAGAAGTGGAAGCAACCCAGGTGTCCCTCAACTGAAGATTGGTTAAAGAAGATGTGGTATATACATACAATGGAATACTACTCAGCCATAAGAAAAGACACAATTGTCCCATTTGCAACAACATGGAAGGACCTAGAGGGTATTATGTTAAGTGAAATAAGCCAGAGAGAGAAGGACAGACACTGCATGAACTCACTCATATATGGAATATAAGTGAACACACGGACAGAGAGAACTGATTGGTGGTTACCAAGGGGAAGGGGAGTGGGGGGTGGGCACAAGGGACGAAGGGTTACATCCACAAGGTGACGGACAAACAAAAATGTACAACTAAAACCCCACAGTGTTATAAACTAAGACATCAATAAAAAAAAAAACAAACAACAATATGCTGAGCCAGCCCTGATGGCCAGCAGTTAAAGTTCGGCACACTGTATTATGGCAGCCCAGGCCTGGTTCCCAGGTGCGGAACCACACCACTTGTCTGTCAGTAGACGTGTTGTGGCAGCGGCTCACATAGAAGAACTAGAAGGACTTACAACTAGAATGTACAGCTATGTACTGGGGCTTTGGGGAGAAAAAAAAAACAGAGGGGAAGATTGGCAACAGATGTTTGCTCAGAGAGAATCTTTCCTGGCGAAAAAAAACTTATACTGAGTGAAAGAAGCCATACATAACAGGTCATATATTGTATGATTCCAATTACGTGAAATATCCAGAATGGGTAAATCCATAGAGACATAAATCAGATTGTGGTTGTCAGGGGCTTGGGGAATGGGGAGTGACTGCTTAATGGGTATGGGGTCTCCTTTGGTGGTGATGAAAATGTTTTGGAACCAAACACTAGTGATGGTTGCACAACACTGTGAATGTGCTAAGTGCCATTGAATTAGTATCCTTTAAAATGATTGATTTTTATGTTATATGAATTTCACCTCAATAAAAAAAAGTCAATTGAGTAGACTTTTGGGTAGAGTGAGATCAAATAGAGAGTCCTGCCAGCTCCTTTTATAAAGAAAATAAAAGGTATATCCTCTGGGCATTTAAGATGAGGGGTGGAGCACAAGGAAAAGCTGTATTTTACAGTTAGCAAAGGGACTTCTGTGAAATATTTTGTTTTGGGAGCCCAAATTTCTAGTTGTACTGAGGAGCAATGACATCATAAAATGACACATGAATAATCTTAGAAGAAAATAAAAGGATTGCATATAGAGGCTGGTACATATAAATATTTGTTGAATGGACAAAGGAATGAAAGTGTAATATTCCTGATTGGCAGAGGGTGGGGTGGTGGGAGTAGGGTAGTCCATCTGGTTCTGTTGCCAAATACACTGAAGTTTCATCGCTTCAGGGGTGGAGGGAGCCACAGGGAAGGGGAATTGCTATAGAGGAGGCTTGGGCATTGAATATAAATGCTTGCTTGTTTCTAATTCTATAATATTCTCAACTGCTCAGAGTCAGGTCTACTTGAGCAAAATTTTAATACTACTACTTAGGACAAATGCTCAGTTTGGGATTTACTGAATACGTAAAGGAAGGCAGCAGAGCATAAGCAAGATGTGGGACCAAGCTAAGATATGATTTCCAGCAATCCCTTAATTCATTCTTTCTGGGTCAGTCATGACCAGTGGGGTTAATCATGCCTTCAGCTATTTATTCTTACTAGTGAAAACTAACATTTACTGAGCACTTACTACATACTCAGGCACTACACCAAACTTTCTACGCACAATTTCTTGTTTTACCTTCTCAAATATCCTTTTAGGTAGTTATTGCTTACAAGCTCATTTAATAGGTAAGGAAAGTAGAGCAGAGGGGTAAGTACCCTGCCCAAGGTCACAGAGCATAGCTGGATTGGAACCTCGGTACTGTGATTCCGGAGACTTGCTCTTAAAGCCACTTCACTAGACTGTCTGCTCCTTGCTTTTCAGAGATTTAAATTTTACCTTGGCTCCTTTATAGAAAATTAAGATACATAATAACAAATGAGAAAATCAAAGTATCTTCTTTCTCAAAGATTTATTAAAATCCTTCATTCAGGGGGTTGGCCCTGTGGTGTAGTGGTTAAGTTCAGCATGTTCTGCCTTGGTGGCCCGGGTTTGCAGGTTTGGATCCCAGGCGTGGACCTACACCACTCATCAGCCATGCTGAGGTGGTGACCCACATACAAAATAGAGGAAGATTGGCACAGACGTTAGCTCAGGGCTAGTCTTCCTCAAGCGAAAAAAGAGGATTGGCAACAGTTGTTAGCTCAGGGCGAATCTTCCTCACACACACACAAAAAATCCTCCATTTCAAAACTGTAATAGAAATTTTTTTTAAATAATCAGTACATAACCCAAAGAATAAAAAAAGCATATGAGTCTATACTGATATAAATAAACACTTGGATAAATAAATAAATGAGTAAATGGAGGAGAAGGACCAACTCTCCCTTACAGAAGATTCCAATTAATAATTGTAGAAGGAATGAGGGAAATAGAAAATAACCACCAGAACACCAGAGTAATAAATGCTGTAGGCAAGATCCACAAATGGATACTAAAATGAGTGGGAGAAAGTTTAAGAAGAAACAAGATATTTGCATAGTCTCAAAAACAAACAAAAACTATTAATTACAAAGGCCAAAAATGTAACTATACAGTGGAGAAACCTGGCAGATACCACCTTAACCAAGCAATCAAGGTTAACATCATCAGTAATAAGACGTATCTCTATCAGGTACCCCCATAGGATACCCTAAGAAGAGACATCACTTCTGTGGTATGCTTCCCAATAATGCATAACCTCAATCTAAGTCTAATGTCAGGAAAATATCAAACAAATCAAACTGAGGGATGCTCTACGGAATAACTGACCAGAACTCTTCAAAAGCCTCAAGGTCATGAAGGACAAGGAAAGACTGAGTAACTATCACAGACTGAAATGAAGGAGACATGACAACTAAATGTGTGCCACCCTGACTGGATCCTGGAACAGGAAAAGAACAGTAGTAGAAAAAATGCTGAAATCCTAATAAAGTTTACGGTTTAGTTAATAGTATTGTACTTATGTCAGTTTCTTAGTTTGGGTGATTGTACTACAGTCATGTAAGATGTTAACTTCAGAGGGCGCTGGGTGAAGGGTCCATAGGAACTCCTGTACTATTTTTGCAACTATTTATAATGCTAATATGATCTTTTTAAGAAAGTTTTAAAAATAATAATCAGGAGGTCAAACTGAACATTGCAGCAGGATACAAATTGTGAGCCTTAGCAAGAATAGACTGGCTATTACAGAGCCCAGGCGGAGACAATATTTCTAGGAATATATTTTCAAACAAGCTAGCCAACAGTCACCCCCTTAGTCCATTGGCCAATAAAATATAGTCCACCCAAAATACATAGCCCCACTCTAATCATGAGAAAACCTCAGTGAAATCCCAGTGGAGGAACATTCTACAAAATTCTCACCAACACTCCTCAAAACTGTTAAGGTCATTGTGATGCTTAGTCTTATGTGTGAATTGGACTAGGCTATAGCACCGTTATTTAATCAAACACCAATATAGGCATTGCTGCGAAGGTGCTTTGTGGATGTGGTTAACTCTTCTTAAATAAAGAAGTCGACTCTTCTTAAATAAAGGAGATTAGCTTTATAATAAAGGAGATTATAATGTGGGCAGGGGCTAATCCAATCAGTTAAAGGCCTTAAGAGCAAAAACTGAGGTTTTCCAGAAAAGAAGACATTCTGCCTCAAGACTGCAACACCAACTCCTGCCTGAGTTTTGCCTGCCAGCCTGCTCTGCAGATTTCAGACCTGACAGCTTCCATAGTCGCATCAGCCAATTCCTTTGTGTGTGTATATACACATACATACATATACATATATGGTATATACGTGCTATTGGTTCTGTTTCTCTAGAGAACTCTGACTCATACAGTCATCAAAAACAAGGAAAGTCTGAGAAGCCATCACACCCAGGGAAGCCTAAGGAGACACGACAACTAAATGTATCGTGGCATCCTGGATGGGATCCTAGAACAGAAAAAGGACATTAGGTGAAACTAAAGAAATCTGAAGAGAGTATGGGCTTTAATTAATAATAATATACCAATACTGTTTATTAATTGAAACAAATGTACCATACTAGTTTAAGATGTTAATACTAGGGGAAACTGGGTGTCAGGTATATGGGAACTCTCTGTGCTATCTTTGCAATTTTTCTGTAAGTTTATCTGTAAATAAATACGTAAATATATGTAAACAATATATGTAAATAAATATATTTAAATTGTTAAAATATATGTAAATAAATACAAAATATATGTAAGATTATTTGAAAAAATTTATTTTGAAAAATGTATATGAAGTCCACCTTTTCCAAGGAACCAAAGCAAAGTTTGAATTCAGGCATACCTTCCATGGGGCTACAGCTATCATGCATTCAACAAAGATTAATAGACATAAAAATGTGTAATATATGGATAAATATTAAAAAATAAACAAAAATTCAGGGTTACAGTAATATTTAGACCTATTTAGGAGACCATTAAATCAAAGTGACAAGAAAAACCATTTTGGGATTTAGGACCCAAAGAATCTCTTCATTAAATGTTCCTAAGTTCTGTCCCTAGAGAAGGATGTTTCCTCTTTCTGTCTACTTCCTCAACGACTCATAATTCTGGTTTTTGCCTGACAGGGTGTGTGATCAAATGCAACTGAAGAATCTTGTAATTTTGGGCCAGGTGAAAGAAAGGCAGAGAAGATTTCAAGCCAATGGTAGCAGTGAGATCAGGAACTCACTGGAAGCTATTGCTGGATAAAACTCTGAAAAATGAAACTGACCTCTAAGCCAGGTCTCTGCCCATTTCGGGAGCCAGAAGAAAGGGTGAGATGAGCGAGTGTGGGCAGATCAAGGTCCAGAGAGCCACAGGCAAATTTATTATAGTTATACCGACACTTTATCATACGGTATTTTCTTACTTTTTCTCTGGAATGGTAAATGACAAATTTTATAACTGGTTCATAGTTTTATCTTTAAGGCTTTTGGAGATAAGCATAGGAATAATATTAGCTCTCCATTATCTGACATAATAATAATAATAGTTATAATAGAGAAATGATAATGATATCCTTAGCCTGGAATAATAGTTTTTTGTATCTAGATGAGGCCTTAGAGATCATCGAGTTCCATGCTCAGATTTTGAAGATTAAAATAGGTGACTTACCCAAAGTCACAAAATGAGTAAGAGACGTCTTGTCCAGTACTTTTTCGTTACACTCTGCTACCTGTCAGCTCAAAGTCTGTTCAGCGCTGTCCAACAGAAATACAATGCAAACCACATGAGTAATCTTTGATTTTCCAATAGCCATATTTTAAGAAGTGAAAAGAAACAGGTGAAATTACTTTTAATACTATATTTTCTTTGACCCAATGTATCTAAAATATTATCATTTCAACATAAAATCCATATTTTAAAATTATTAGTGAGATATTTCACATTTTTTATATTGTCTTTAAAATCTGATGTGTATTTTATACCTAATAGCACTTATCAATTCAGACAAGCTACATTTCTAGTGCTCTGTAGCCTCACGTGGATAGTGGCTCCCATACTGGACAGCATGAGCCTAGCTGAATAACGCCTGGGTGAGTGCATTAGAGAATTAGGTCTGAGCGCATGCCCTTCATCCAACCAGTTGAGAAAGATAACCCTGTTATCTTTTTCACTCACAGTTTCATAAATGGAGTTTTCTTCTTTTATCAAAATACAATGTCCATGTGGTAAAAGTCAGTTGGGAAGTCAGAGTTGGCAGTTATTGTCTAACACGTCTTTAGACTGGCTTCCTCAAAGCCCTGGTGGAAGTTGATACTTACAGCCTAGATTTTCTCTTCAAATGGTTATTACTAACATTGCCTTTGGGTCAAGTATGGAAGCATACTTGACCAATTCCTTTTCTAAAGTCTATCCAAGCAGCCATGATGCTAGGTCAAATTTTGAACACGAGAAGCTTGTCTTTTACGCCCTCAAAAGTTTCCCACTAATCCACAATCCTATAGCATCTCCTTCCTCCTGAGAAGATTTAGAGTCAAAATCCTTGTCAAAATCTACTAAGGATAAGAAAGTTATTAAAATGCAACTATAAAGGCAAATAACAACTGGAAGTGTTGCCTCCCCAAGTGAAATTTGTATCTTCTTTTAAAAAACACACACACAAAAATACCCCTAAGCTAAAGGACTCAAATATTCACTGTAGAATTATAGGTTTTTGGCAGAAGCAAGTAGAAAGATCCCTCAGTGTTTCTGAAACTACACTGCATAGATCAGGGTCCAGCAAACTACAGCCCCAGGGGCTAAATCTGGCCCACTGTCTTTTTGTTCAGCCAACGATTTTAAATAGTTGGGGGAAAAAAATCAGCGAAGAATAATACGTCGTGACAAGTGAAAATTATATGAAATTCAAATGTTAGCATTCATAAATAGTTTTGTTGGAACACAGCCATGCTCGTTCATTTGCATATTATCTATGGCTGCTTTCAGCTACAACAGTGGAGTTGAGCATTTGCAATAGAGACTGTATGGCCCACAAAACCTAAAATATTTGCTCTCTGCTCCTTGACTGAAAAAGTGTGCTGAACACTGTGCCCATATCACCTCCTATAGGTATACAGTTGTGCCTCAAAAACACTTTGCTCAGAGCTACAAAACAGGTCTGTATTAGTCACAGAATCATAATTTCATGCCTGTTTTGCAGGAGTTTAGGAAATCTATTAATTGAATAAATTATGTAAAAATCTGAATTGCCCATTAAAAACTCCCACAATAACCAAACTGCCTTCACATTATGAGTAGAAGGATGTTTCTACACTAGAATTACAGCAGCCTTCATATTTGTCAGCCAAGCTAGTATCAAAGATTATAATACATAGACAGCGCTGTTTGGGTCTCCCTTCCTTCCTTCCTCCTTCCTTCTCTCCCTGTCTCCCTCTCTCACTCCCTCCTTTTCTTCCTTCCTTCCTTTCTTTTCAATCTAGCTTCTCCACAGCTCAAAGAGGGGAATGACCACCTCCATCTGATAAAGATGCCCCTGAAGGTTCCAAGATCTTACTTTGCACAGTCTCTAAGAATTGGAAGGAACTGATAGGAATCAAAATGCTGATGAAGTGATGTAACAAGTCATTGAATAATATTTTCTCACAGTATCAACTTAGTTCAACTTAATCCTGAGCGTAGACTAAATGGCTAATTCAAGAACAGTATGTACAGAATCATCAGCACGCATGTTCACAGGGCAATTGTCATACCAGGTGAGTACGTAAATGGCATTGGCAGGCAAGTAATAAACATATATGTTAATTAAATAATAATTAACATTTATGGAACACCTACCATGTGCCAGGAATTCTGCTAAGTGCTTTAGTCATTACCTCATTTTACCTTCACAACCAATCTATAAGGTAGATTCTATTGTTTTCTCTGTGTAACAGACGAAAAAGCCAAAACTCAGAGATGTTAGCCTGCCCAGGGGCACACAGCTAATAGTTCGCAGAGCCAGGATTCCAAGCTAGGTTTGTCCATGTCGTGGGGTAACCTTATTAAGTGTATGAATGTGCTTTTTTTCCACCTTTCGCCTTTTTTTCATGTTGTATACTTTTCTCTCAGATGTATACAAACTTCCCCCTAGAGTACCTAAGGCATACCAGGGACTTGAATGAGGTAGGGAGGAGGTGAGAGTGTGAGTTTTGGATTGTTATAACAGGAATGAAAAAGAGAGAGAGTTAATGTTTAGCTTCTAATATCCAAAATCAGATTTCAATTCCTTAGCATGACAATAGGCTTAAAAGTCAGGCTTTGTCAATAGAGAAAAGGATTTTTCTAAAGTCTCTGATCTCCTCCTTTACTATATCAAGAACAGTGTCTGGAAGACTTTCATAGAGGAGCGATTCTACATAATACAGAAAAGCCTTCTCTTTCTCCTTTCAGTGGCCTGTGGAGAGAAGAGCAGTGTTAAAGTCAGGGAGAGATATGTATCCCAATCTTCCTTCTCTGTGCCAATGCCCTTGAGAGAAGAGTAGTAGTAGATAAGGTGAAGGGAAAGCCTAAATTTGAGAGTTTTCTGCTCTGCTTTCTGCTGAGGACTCTAGGAAGAAACTACCTAATGAACTGCCCTGCACCGACATGGAGGCGGCCATGCTGAAGTAGATTCAGAATGCAACATGGTTAGGCAGGGGCACGGCCTCACTTCAGTTATCCTAAGGATATCAGTTCCCACATGGAATATTTGGGGTTGGAGGGGAGGGACATGTGATATGGACATGAGTTTAGAGTCTGGCTGAGGACTTTGTCAAAAATGTTCATGTCCAAAGTATCCTCAGGCCCAGTGAAGACCAAGGCAGAGTCGAGGCGTCAGCTAAGAGAAGGGCAACCTAACCAAGCCAAGAGAGGAAATCGCTCTCCCACTTCAGCTGCAGACACCCACAGAATACCCGGGAAATGATCCAGCCACTGGTAGCTATCAATCCAGGATGTGACTCTGAGGATCTCACAGTCCTCCACTGCAGGCCCTCACATCACACTCCTCCCCACCCAGTCCCCCAAAACGCGTCTCACCGTCTGGTGGTGGGGGCTGGAAATCCGACAGGCTGAGCATTTTTTCCAAAACAATAGAATACTTAAATCTAAAGGGACTATTTAAATTGTTGACTTGAATTAAACTATTTAATCAGACTCGATTATAATTTCCCCCCACTAACAAATACCACGGGGGATTATAAAGGATATCATATGGGTTATAGAAAAAAAAAAAACTCCATTTTTCTCAGTTAAAAATCTAAGCATGGTGTGAGTAAGCTTGTCTGATCCCAGAGCCTGCGCTCTAAACCGTGGCATTCTACTGTTAGCATACGTTAATGGTAAAACTTCGGGCAAAATCTTAGGAAAGTGAAACATTTTAACATTCCTCCAGTGTATTTCTGAGCTGAAGTGGAGGCAGAAGTTTTATCACGTGTTATAATAAATAATAATAATACCTTTCTCATTGAGTGGCTGTGAGAATTGAGTATGTAGAACAGAGCCTGACAAGAAGTGCTGTGTGTTCGCTGTCATCATTATTATTCTTTTCTATGGTAACCACAGTGGATATTGTTGGCTGACTCCCTGGCATCCGTACGTCTGTTTCTCCCACACAGTTTAAGTGGGATTGAGCCCATCTCCAGCTCCAAGCATGGGTCCTGATTACTGAATCCATCAGAGTAATCCAGCCCCTTGTCAGGATTGGTACAGGGTAGGCAGAAATCCTAAACTGGTTCAACCAGAGTGAAAGCTAGCACTTCTATTTGATGTTTGGGGGGAAAGCTCTCTCTTTCCTTTATATAGCATAGTGACTGAATTTGTGATCTAAAATTGCAACAGCCAATTTTGGCCCTATATTATTTAGGATGTATTAGTGGTTCTCAAGTTTTCTGGTCTGAGAATTCTTTTGCACCCTTAAAAATTATTGAGGACCACAAAGAACTTTTATTTATGTGGGCTATATTTATCAATATTTACTGTATTAGAAATTAAAACTAAGGATTTAAAACTATTAACTCATTTGAAATAACAATAAAAAGATCTCTTACAGGTTAATATAAATAACATAGTTTTATATGAAAAGATACTAAATTTTCAAAAAAAAATAGAAGAGTGGCATTGTTTTCATATTTTTGCAAACCTCTTTAATATCTAGTTTAATAAAAGACAGCTGGAGTCTCACATCTGTTACATTCAATCTGTTGTGATAACGTATCCTCCAACCTCTAGAAAACTCCACTGTGTGCTTGGGAGAGAACAAGAGTGAAAAAGGCAAATAACATCTAAGTATTTGTGTGAGTTTCCTACTGCTGTGGTAACAAATTAACACAAATTTAATGGCTTAGAAAACACAAATTTTACCTTACACTTCTCAGGTCAGAAGTTCAAAATCAGTCTCGTGGGCTAAAATCAAGGTGTCAGCAAGGATGGTTTCTTCTTGAGGCTCTAATGGAGAATCCATCTCCCTGCCTTTGCCAGCTTCTAGAGGCTGCCCACATCTCTTGGTTCTGGCCTCCTCCTCCATTTTCAAAGCAATGTAGTGTCATCACCACTTCTCTGACTCTGCTCCCCGGTTTTCCTCTTACAAGGACCCTGTGATTACATTGGGCCCACTCAGATAATCCAAAGTAATCGTCCCATCTCAAGATCCCTAACTTAATCACATTTGCCAAGTCCCTTTTGCTATATAAAGTAATGTATTCACTGGTTCCAAGAATTAAGATGTGGATGTCTTTGGGGGACCATTATTCAGCCTACAACTGTATTATGAAAATAGACTTGACCTCAGGGACCCACTAAAAGAGTCTTAGGGACTCTAGGGGTCCTAGTTAACTACTCTACAGAGATCCAAAACAATAGTGGTTTAAACAAAGTAGGAATATTTCTTTCCCATATTACAGTTAAGGCATAAGCAGTTTAAGGCTATCATGGCAGTTCCACAGTGTCAGGGACTCAGAATCCTTTCTTCTTGTTCTGTCTTAATCCAAGGATTCAAGATGGTTTTGTCTTCAAAAGTGTTGCCTTCATCTGTATGATTCAAGGTGACTCATTACCACGTCCAAAATCTATCCAAAGGGAAGAAGAAAAGGATGAAAGGAGGCACTCCCCCTCTGTCTAAGAGCGAGGCTCAGAAGTTGCAATACATCCCTTCTGCTTATGTCCTGTCCTGTCCAGATCATGGCCAGATCTGATCATGTGGTCACACTCAGCTGCAAGAGGACTTGGAAAGGTGGCCTTTAGCTAGACCATCATGGATCTAGCTAAAAATTCTACTGGACTTGAGCAGTCTCTACCTCAGTTCTCATAAGGAACTGATGATGATGGAAACTGATGATGGAAATTACTGAGGCCAGTAGAGCCAAGAAATTCTCAAAGAAATGAAGACAGACCAAATCTTATCTGAAGCCTACCTCTGAACTTTTCAATTGCATGAACTATTACTTTTTCTTTATGTTAAAACCTACTTCATATGGGGTTTCAGTTACTTGCAGTCAAAAGCTATGTACTTCAGTAACTATATAGTATTTTCCCAACCAAAAAGTGGGAATACAGGGTTTTACAAGTTCACATGCACTATAGGGATGATGAGACAGGTGATTTAAAGTTGGAGCCATGACAAAAAATTTTGGGGAAAAATGGTCACTAGTTTTAATAATAATTTGAAAATCCAACCATAAAATTTTTGGAGAAGCCTTGAGCACTATGGATTAATGAGTATAACTTCTTTACCTGGACAGGCTGTAATAGAAGATGGTATCATTCAACACAAAACTAAGGATATCTTACTGAGGCTGGTACAGGGTTTTTATGTACAGGGTCAGGAACCTTGGCTCCTTCCACCTTGTTCTCCTTCCCTAGAGTGTTTGCCTGTATCCACATGATCCAAAATAACTCACCTCCACATCTGAAGTCTCCTCAGCAGGAAAAATGAAGGGAAGATCATTCCCCAGCCCTCCAGGAAGCATGATTTTTGTTGAGGAAAATCGTCTATCACTAGTCCTTTAGATTTTCCAGAAAAAACAAAATAAGAACATACATGAGGGTAATCATTCACATAATTTATTTTGAATTTTAAAGTAATGTTTTATTCTCAAAGCTGTAAAATAAAACAAAGCATTGAATCATCATAGGATTTGGGAAAATGCTGAGGTGAAGGCACATTTTAGGCAGTCAATCAATGTTGGATGAATGGATGATAAGAGACAAATCACAGCAAAGTTGTTAGAAAATTGCATCAAAAGAGTGAAATGCTGATTTCTGTTATATGAACCAGGGATCTTGCAACTGGTACTCCTGAAACTCACAATAGATATGGGAAAGTCCAACTCATACTCTTGGATGTCAAACTTTTCCCTTTATAGACACAGAGAAAAAAAATCTAAGAACTTGAATTTGAGGAAATGAGTTTTCTCGAAATAACAGGAAAGAAAGGAAAAGGACAAAAATGAACGTTTGCAGGCAGCAAATGGTTAACAAAGTGGTCTTAGCTTTCATTGCTGTGCATGGTCTCATTTACTATCTTCATAGCATGCTCTGGAAGAGGAACTATACAGTCGAAACTTTATTTATGATGACATTGTTTTGAAGAGTGAAAAGAAAAGCCAATGGAACAAAACACAATTTGGAGATTTTTCCAGCCTCTATAAATGTTCAAAGAAGTAGAGGACGACATTTGGAGTTGATAACTAATTTAAATTAAATGTAAGGTAATGAACTTTTTAGCTAACGATTCTGTCTCTAAGGTGTGTAGAATTCACAATAGCCTGCTCTCTGATCTTGGCTGCCTTTCTTTGCTGGGTTAGCTTGGATCAGAAATGTGCCATGGTAAAATATTTTTTAATGTTACTGGAACAAAAGAGAAAAGCCAATGGGAATCCTGTTTCTTACTTTTTAAGAGAGAGCAATGCAGCACTAACTGCAAATACCTAGACGTCAATTATTAATTAGTATTAGTGAATTTTGTCCAGAAAACTTCTCCCTTTTCAATAAAGGGAGTGATTTTTCCTTCCTTTTCATACCCAACTGCCCATGATTTATGTGTTCTTTCTTTCTGTTTCTAAAATTTTGATTACATGGCATAGAATACATTAAAGTTGGCAGTATTTGCCTATTCAATCTTTCCATAATGAATTCAACAAACATCCAACGATTATAAATAGCAATAATACTAGGACAAGTAGTTCTTAAACTTACAATGGATTGCATTACTCAGACAGGTATAATGAATCAAAAGATTGTGAATCAAATCTGATTTTCTCACAGGAACAATGCTGCAACAACAGGGTGATGTTTGGAATCAAATATCTGATGCTATGCTTTTTGTTTGTTTGTTTTTTAGAAATGACCACAGCATCACATCCAATCAATTCTAAATTATATGCCTATGTACCATACAATAATACACTTTTTAATGTGTACATAAACTAACTGCCAATGCAGTCCAGTAACCAAAGTACAAGAATTGCACTTATTTAGATGGGCCTATGGAGAATTCTGGCAAGATGAGCAGTGAGGCTGTGAGGAAGCAGTTGAGCACACCTAGAAATGATTGTGTCTGGGCACAGGAGACAGAGCAGCTCCTGGGAAATGATCTATGACAAGTGAGGTAAGATAAGCCCTTCGTTCAGCCTCACACACTAGAATGGGGAGGGCCCGAGGGTGGGCCATGAGGAAGGAAGAGAGAGCTTGAGGTCTTAAATACCTGGTTATACCAGATGGTATCTCATTTTACCCAAGCTTTGGTTGGTTCTGGGAACCTGCTATACCGGGCTTATCTGCTTTGCTCATTTTAGCTAATATTTGCTTCTAATTCCTCTGTTTGGCAATAGGAATAGCAGTGTCTGCCTGTCCTAAGAGCACATCCAGAGGAAAAATGGAATTTTTGCCTTGCACCCACCAAACCCTTTAAAAATCTTCAAAGGTCAGTGCTATTTAAATAGATACAAAAGGTAAAAGATTATTATCGCTTCTCTTCTTACCTAAATCTGTTGACAAAACCAAAAATTCTATCTTAACAATCTCTTTATTAGCTTTGTTTGTTGACAAGTAAAATTGGGGTAGTGGAGAGAGACTTTCATTTTTATTCTGTATATTTACATAAAATGTAATACGTTTTTTTACAATGAGCATGTGTAACTTTTGTGCCAAAGGAAGTAAAAATAGAAAATGAACATGAGAAGGACAGCATAGAAATGAATTGACTTGGGTCAAATTAAGGGAAAGTAGAAAAGAAAATGAAATAGATATAAAAGAGTAAGATCTTGATGCAAGACCTTGAGTACTCAGTAGAGAACTGGGGGCTTCATCTACTTTCCCACTGGTTTCCACTCAAATTAGATCAATGAGAATTTACAGAAAGGTCTCAAGGGTGGGAAGGAAAGGGGTTTGGAAAATTTTTGCTCTAGGAGGAACCCCCAACTCTGCTAGTATGGACCTGCGGTGACAGTAATAGCAACCCTCTTCCTTCCAGAAGAAATTCTCCGAGAGCCTCAACAGCTCACCAGTGCAGTGATGTTGACTACTTGTCCAATCTGTGATTCCAGGGTAAGGTGATAGCACAAAAGGTAGTTAACACAGGGATTCAATGATGAAAATAGTATTTTCAGAAAATTAACTTGGTAGCTGCATGTAATATGAATTAGTGGTTACAGTAGTAATAGGGAAAATCTCTAGAGAGAAGGTGAAAAATAGCATTTATTGAGCACATACTATGTGCCAGAAGTTTAAATTTCATACCTAATTTAATCCTAAAATATCCCCTCCCCTCCAGTATAGGGGTTATTATTCCTGTTTTACATAGAAGGAAATTAAAGAGTGATTAAGTGATTCTCACAGGAAACAAGTGGCAAAGAATCAGGACCAGGGCTGAGATAGCCTTATGGGAGAAGGAAGGATGAAGCTGAGAGCCACTGAAGAGGAGGAAGGGGATTTGGTGATGCTACGAGAAAGTCAAAAACGAAAAAAGAACCAAGGCTAATTCCAAACCCTCAAGCCAGGTTGATAGGAGAGTGATGTGAACAAAGTTGGGGAAATCAGGAGATGAATTTGTGAGAAAGAAAGAAGTTGGTTTTGTTTTTAATGTTATCAGTACAACTGTAAGTATTTTGAAATATCAAGCAATACAATATGGTATATGCCGAAAAATAAAATCCTCTTCCTCCTCTTTCCAATCCCACTCTCAAAACCTAGTAACTATTAACTGTTTCTTGTGTATTCTTTCTTTAAAGTTTCTTTTACACGAATATAATCATACTCTACCAACTCTTATTTACATTACCTTTAATAGTATATTTTTAAGAATAGTGCTTTCCACATATACCTTATTCTTTTTTAAAGCTATTTAGTATTTCATTGTATGGATGCACTGTATTTAACTAGTCTGTCCTGAGAAGTGTTTTGGCTGTATTGAATGGGATTGTTTCTGTAGGGTGTTGTTGCTGTTATTATTATTTACAACTACAAAACATTGCTGTAATGCAAATTTTTATATCCAATTTTTTTACATGTTTATGAACATGTGTCTCTAGAGATTTCACCTTCTCTCTAGAGATTTTCCCTATTACTACTGTAACCACTAATTCATATTACATGCAGCTACCAAGTTAATTTTCTGAAAATACTATTTTCATCATTGAATCCCTGTGTTAACTACCTTTTGTGCTATCACCTTACCCTGGAATCACAGATTGGACAAGTAGTCAACATCACTGCACTGGTGAGCTGTTGAGGCTCTCGGAGAATTTCTTCTGGAAGGAAGAGGGTTGCTATTACTGTCACCGCAGGTCCATACTAGCAGAAGAGTTAGGTCAAATAATATGTTTTTAAATTTTAATAAATGTCTTTTAAATGTCCATAAATATTGTCAAATAGTGTGTGCTAATAAACACGTGTCCTCACAGAACACAAGAGGTCCAGATTCTCCACACTCACATTAGAATAAATATTTTCAAACTTTTTCTTCATGCCAGACTGACACATGAATAATGTTACGGCATTATAGTTTTAAGTTGCTGAATGAAATTTTAGACATTGTGAATTTGAGGAGCAGCAGGGTCGCTCAAAAGAGCATTCACGTAGGCAGCTAGGATATGATCTGCATTTGAATGAGTGGGGAGGAGTACAGATGCTGATTTTGGAATCATGACCATAGAGAGAATAAAGGTCTCTAAAAGAGTGAATGTCGAGTTAGGAAAGCAGAGGAACAAAGCTAAGCCCTGGGGACTAGAGGTGATGGCAGAAAAAAAGAAGAATCAGCTATAAGGAGACTGATAAGAGACAGGAGAACCAAGAGAATTTAAGATTGTAGACACAGCAAAGGAGGAGAGTTCTAGAAAGAAAGTGAAAAATGTAACATGTTGCATCAAGAACTAGGAAAATGGCCAAAAAGGAGCCCTTTGATTTGGCAGAGAAAAGAAAATCAATTAATTCAATCTTATTATTATCCAGATGTTGAAACTCTTGTGGACAACATCCATGTTAAAAACCTTTACTGTTTACTAGAAAATTCTACCATGATGAAGGTGGTGCAAAACCCAGCCAGCTCTTTAAACTCCCCTAAAGATGAAGTCGGCTCACATCCAAAATGTTAAATAACGTTGGCAATAAAGTGGAAGTTAGTGTCAAAATGACCAGGCAGACCATCCCATCCCAATGTACTCTGCACACCCATTGTTTTACTGGGAGTCCCACCTCTAAAATGAAACTAGCAATGGGAGGGAGGCCTGGAATGGTGAGGACAAAAGGTTATAATGAGGGAGAAGTTTTATAATTACTACATAATAAAACGAGTTGAAATAACAATGCACAATAAAGAAAATGTGACTTATGCTTGGAATGAGAGTCATGAACCCCAGGTCAATGTTTTCAAGTTTGTACAAAGTGTACTTCCTGCAAATGTTTCAGTATCACCTCCCCTTCCCTTCCTGAACCACCCCCCATCCCCTATATACTTCTGAGGATGACTTGACTCTCGTAAATCACTCTAATCCAAACTCTTCCAGGAAGAGTTTCTACTGGATAGTAGTCTACAAAACTGTTTCTTCTTTTCCCTTTGCACTCTTTTCTAAATCAAGTCTCAAGTCTGACCAAAATAAAAGACACCAGAAAGTTTAATTTGCTTCTGATTTAGTGATCACTGGTTTATTTTACTCTTTTCTCTCCATTCTGAAATTTGAGTTTCCATCTGGTGTCTGGTCTCATCGTGACACTAAGAGGGATTAATAGAGATTCATATTAAACTGGGAATTATTTTCTTGGATAGATTGGAATCTCTTTGGGATCAGTCTTTATGAAGTGCAAAAGAATAATTGTCTCATTTCCTAACTCCTCAAGGAAATGAAAAAAAAATGCTCTGTACGGGCAAATTGGACCTTTGAAAAGGCAGCCTGGAGTCTATTAGAAAAGTCAGTATAATTTGAAGTCTAGACATAACAGTAAATCTAGGGGAGGTGAAGTTTTGTTGTTTTCTCCATGACTGAGAGATAGGCCTCCTGGTGTA
This sequence comes from Tapirus indicus, assembly GCA_031878705.1. NCBI lineage: Eukaryota > Metazoa > Chordata > Mammalia > Perissodactyla > Tapiridae > Tapirus > Tapirus indicus. The sequence goes on from CM062917.1 coordinate 80,242,290, forward strand.
ATTTCTGCCCATTTTGTCAATGTCTAGAGATGCACCTGCATTGTGCTGGGAAATTTGTTTTGATCTGTTCAGCCAAACACTTGAATGGTCAACTCAGAAGAAGAAGATCAAATTAATTATTTAAATGAGCCCACTAATTGTTATACACAAATTGACATAACTAACAAGTCGATGTAGCTACAATATTAAATCTGTTAACTCTGTTCTACAATTTTTCATATTTCTTGGCTTTTGAGAATTTGATGAAAACTATGGACCACCTTCTCTGACAAATTCACACTTGCACATTTGCACACACACGTTTTTTGCAGAGCTTCAGCAGAGTCCCTGAATGCTAACCACAGATCCCTGAGGATACCCGGATAAGCATTGCTGCTATTTTTAAATTGAGCTTGACTCATGAAAATTTTATTCAGAGGCTCTTATTTATAGCAGAATTCAGTACAGCTGGGAGGCCAGGCCTTTACTGTTGTAGAATAGGGCGATACCAGACTACTAAACATAAAAACACCCATCTCAGATGTGTTCTGAGTCATAACACTAGAGTTATAACCTCACCTCTGAAACAACCTTGTGGATGGAAAACTTGGTTGTTTAGGAAACACAGACATCAAAAATCCCTGACTTTAGAGGCTGGCCTGGTTGCATCGTGGTTAAGTTCACGTGTTCCACTGCGGCAGCCTGGGGTTTGCAGGTTCAGATCCTGGATGCAGACCTACACTGCTCATCAAGCCATGCTGTGGTGGTGTCCCACATACAAAATAGAGGAAGACTGGCACAGATGTTAGCTCAGCAATAATCTTCCTCAAGCCAAAAGAGAAAGATTGGCAACAGATGTTAGCTCAGAGCCAATCTTCCTCACCAAAAAAGAAAAAAAAACTCTGATTTTTCTTTTTTTTTACAAATGCTAATTTTCTTCTTAAATTAAGCAAATTTATCCCGCCATAAATGAGGAATAGAACAAAAAGGGATTTTATCTCAACTCAAATTTGTAACTGGGGTCAAATTAATATTTCAGCACAAATTTGAAATTGCGGCTTTTTATTGAAAGAGACATAGATAATTCTAGTTTTTCATATTCATGCCTTAAATAAATATGTTCATTTATTTGTTTATTCACTCCACAGCCTTATTGAGCACTGGCTACATTCCTAGCACTCTGGTAGGCACTAGGGAGAGAAAGGCAGGTACAAATCATGCACCACATAAGGACATTTGGTCAACAACAGACCCCATACACTATGGTGGTCCCATAATATTAGTACCATACAGCCTAGGTGTGTAGAAGGCTATACCATCTAAGTTTGTGTAAGTATACTCTATGATGTTCGCACAATGATGAAATCAACTTAGGACGCATTTCTCAGAACGTATCCCCATTGTTAAGCAATGAGTAACTGTAAATAAAACACAACCATCTTCAGGCAGTGGGAGAACATTGAAAAACCAAGAGAAGTATTTAATTCAAGGCATCATGTCAATTATGAGGATAAAATTTGACAGGAGAGAAAAAGATTGGTTTTCTAGCATATATGTGTAAATCAATAAATTTGTCATATTAAGTCTCAACTGTGATTGATTTTTTGAGTGCTTCTAAGTTATAATCATACAATGGCATTAAAACTAGTTTGCTAATGTATACCAGCAAAGCTTTACTCCATGAAACCTGAGTGAACCTTTTGAAGAATCTTCCTTGTTTTGTTGTTTGAGGAAAAAAAATTTTGCTTCTTTTTTTTGTAATAAAACAAACGCCCTCCTAATGGCCGACACTGAAAAGATCAAAAATACCAAATGATGGCAAAGATGAGGAGTGACTGGAATTCTCATACATTGATGGTGGTAAATTGGTAAAACCACTTTCAGAAAACAATTTGGCAGTTTCATATAAAGTTAAACATATTTCTAGCCCATGACCAAGCAATTCTCCTAGGTTTTTACCAATAGAAATTAAAACACGCATCCAAAAAAGTCTTGGACAAAAAGTTTATAATCATCCCAGACTGGAAACAATGCAAATGTTCATCAGAAGGAAAACGTACAAACAAATTTTGGTATATTCATACAATGGAATACTATTCAACAATAAAAAAGAATAGGCAACTGGTACACCTTAACAACATAGATGAACCTCAAAAATATTACGTAGTGGGACAGAAGCTACAGACAAAACAGAACACACTGTATGTCCCATTTATATGAAGTTCTAGAACAGGCCAAACTAATTGAAGATGATACAATCAGAACAGAATTTGCCTCTGGGGATTGTCTGGGATTGATTGAGAAGAGGCGTGAAGGAATTTTCTAGGGGGCTAGAAACGTTCTATGCTCTGATGGGGTGGGTGTTACATTGTGTGGTAGGCAGATTAACATCCCCCAAAGATATCTGTGTTCTAATGCTCCAAGCCTGTGAATATGTTATCTTATATGGCAAAAACGACTTTGCAGATGTGATTAAGAATAAGGGCCTTGAAATGGGGAGAGCATCTGGGTGGGCCCAGTCTGATCATATGGGCCCTTAAAAGCAGAGAACCTTTCCTGGCTGTGGTTGGAAAGCAAGACTGACAACAGAAGAAAGGGCAGAGAGATGTAACATTGCTGGCTTTGAAGATGGAGGAAAGGGTTATGAGCCAAATAATGTGGTTGGTCTCCAGAAGTTAGAAAAGGTAAGGAAATAGATTTTCCTCTAGAGCCCCCAGAAAGGAACACAGCCCAATCAACACCTTGATTTTAGTCCAGTGAGACCCATCTCAAACTTCTGACCTACAGAAGTGTAAGATAATAAATTCGTGTTGTTTTAAGCCACTAAAGTTGTGGTGATTTCTTATAGAATCAATAGAAAACTAATACAAATGGGTATGTGCATTTGTCAAAACTCATCAAAGTATACATTTAAGAGCTGCAATATTTCAGTGCATGTAAATTATACCTTGTGTTGGATTGAATTGTGTCTCCCCGAAAAGATACGTTAAAGTCCTAATTCCCGGTAGATCATGATGACCTTATTTGGAAATAGGACCGTTGCAGATGTAGTTAGTTAAGATGAGGTCATACCGAAGTAGGATGGGCCCTTAATCCAAGATGACTAGCATCCCTATAAAAAGAAGGGAAGCCAGAGACATGCAGTGAGAGCACCCTGTGAGGACAGAGGCAGAGGATGGAGTGATGCAGCTGCAAGAGGAGGAATGCCAAGGATTGACAGCTACCACCAGAAGCTAGGAAGAGGCAAGGAAGGATTCTACCCAGTGTCTCAAAGGGAACAGCCCTGTGACGCCTTGATTTTGGACTGCTGGCCTTCAGAACTGTGGGAGAATAAATTTCTGTTGTTTTAAGCCACCTAGTTTGTGGTACTTTGTTACAGCAGCCCTAAGAAGCTAATACATACCCCCAATTAAAAAAGAAAGAAAAAAATCTGCAGTAAGAAAAAGAAATAAAATATTACAGATACAGTTGAAGCCCTTTTCATAGTCCCCCGCAGTAAATTTCCTGCCTCTCTCCACAGACATAACTACTATCCTTAATTACTTGTTTATCATTCCATTGCTTGTTTTTATACATTTGCTATATATCTGTGAATCATAAGCATTTTTGCATGTTTTTAAACTTTAAACAGAATTGTATCTATTCTTTCACAATTTTTTTTTTTTTTGCTGAGAAAGTTGCACCCTGAGCTAATAGCCACTGCCAATCTTCCTCTCTCTGTATGTGAGCTGCTGCCACAAAATGGCCACTGACAGACGAGTGGTGTCGGTCTACACCCAGGAACCACACCTGGGCCACCAAAGTGGAGCACACCCATCTTAACCACTAGGACACCAGGGCTGGCACTATTCTTTCACAATTTTTTTCACTCGATTTCTGCTTGTCAGATGAGTTTATGTTGTTATGTGCAGCTCTAATGAATTAATTTTCATCATTGTATGGAATTCCGTTTTAGAACAAAGCATAATTTCTTTATCCATTGTCTTATAAATGGTCATTTAGGACATTCCCTTTTTTTCTCCCCGCCATTGCAAACATTGCTGCTATGAATATTTTTGAACTCACGTCAACATTTCTTTTTTTTTTTTGGAGGGGAAGATTGGCCCTGAGCTAACATCTGTTGCCAATCTTCCTTTTTTTTTTTTGCTTGAGGAAGATTATCCCTGAGCTAACATCTGCACCAATCTTCCTCTATTTTGTATGTGGGATACTGCCACAGCATGGCTTGATGAGTGGTGTGTAGGTCCAGACCCAATATCTGAACCCAGGATCCGAACCCACAAACCCTGGGCCGCTGAAGCGGATTGCACGAACTTAACCGCTATGCCACCAGGCTGGCCCCAGCATCAATGTTTCTTTAGGATTTGTACTTAAGAGTAGAATTGCTGAGGGGGCCGGCCTTGTGGCAGAGCAGTTAAGTTCACGCACTCCACTTCAGCAACCCGGGGTTCACAGGTTCGGATCCCAGGTGCAGACTTACACACAAGCCATGCTGTAGCAGTATCCCCCATACAAAAAAACAAAAATGGAGGAAGATGGGCATGGATGTTAGCTCAGGGCTAATCTTCCTCAGCAAAAAGAGGAAGATTGGCAATAGATGTTAACTCAGGGCCAATCTTCCTCACCAAAAAAAAAAAAAAGAGTAGAATTGATGTGTACCTTCAACTTCACAAGATAGTGCCAAGCTTCCCTCTGAAGTGATTGCCCCAATTTACACTCACAGCAGTAGTGTAAGAGTTCCTATTGCTCTACATCCTCTGTGACCCTTGGCATTTTCAGGAATTTCAGGCAAAGAGATTGACCATGAAGCAAATGAAGCTTAAGTTTCAGGATCCTTCATTTGATTGGGACCCTTCAAAAGCCCCATAGCTAATTTCTCATTTGTAATTTTGTATTCTTTTTCTTAAAATGAGCACCATAAATTGCCTAAGATTCAGGCTCCACCAAATCTAGTTCCACCCCTCCTGATGATAAGTGTGAAATGTATCTCATTGTAGTTTTAATTTACTTTTCCCTGATTACCAGTGAAATTGAACATTTTTTCATATGTTAATTGGCACTTCAAGTTTTCTGTAAATTGGCATTACATATTGAGTTTTTGCCTTTTGTCTTGTTGATTTGTAGGAGTTCTTTATATATTCTGGACATTAAGACTTAATTAGGGCAAATATCTGGTCAAGACTGGAGTTTGTCTTCACTTTTCTTATAGTGTCTTTCATGTTTTAATTTTAACAAACTAGGATTTATCAATCTTTTCCTTTATTATGTGCACATTTTTGTGACTTGTTTAACAAATACTGTGATCCCAAGGTTATAATGGTATTCTTTTTTCTTCTAAAAGTTTAAACATTTTGCTTTTTACATTTAGGTCTTTAGTCAACTGGAAAATTTTTTTATGTGTATGGTGTGAAATTGGGATCTAAATTTTATTTGTTCCATGTGTATAGCCAGTTGTCTTAGCACCATTTATTGAATAGTCCATTCTTTCTCTATTGTAGCACAATCTCAATCATATGTCAAGTTTCAATATACGTTCCTGGGCCTTCCATTCTGCTGCATTGGTATATTTGTCTCCTGGAGCACAAATAGAGCACACAATTACTAAAGCTTTGTAATGTGTCTTTATATCTGGCAAAGTCTCCTCACTTTTTCTTTTTCAAAATTGTCTTGACTTTCTTGGCCCTTTGTGCTTCCATACAAGTTCTACGACAAGTTTTTCCAGTTCTATGAAAAAAACTTTTAGATTTTTATTGCAATAGCATTTAATGTAATAGGTTAATTTGGGAAAAACATCTTTATGGTAGTGAGCCTTCACATCTATGAAGATGTATGGCTGTATATGTTTCTCAGGTTTTGTTTTCATCCCTTAATGATGTTTTACGATTTTCTCCATAAAGTTCTTCTATATCTTTAGATAACATTTATCCCTACCTCTTTTTGTAGTTTTTGTTGCTGTTACCTTGCTATCTTTCTTCCTATTACATTTTCTATTTGGTTATTGCTAGTATACAGAAATGCTTTTGATTTGTCTTTGTTCAGCTTGTATCCTATCAACCTTGCAAAACTCTCATATTTGTTCTAAAATTAATCATTGTTAATCTGATCAACAGTTCTGAGATTCTATCTTTACATAAGTTATTTTCCAGTTCTTTCAGTGACCAAACCTAAAAACACAATTTGATCAATGCACAGTAGTTCTGAACAGATGCCGTACATTTGTTAAAACAATAAAAAGCAGTATTATATGCTTTAAATGATGCCACAGCTGATTCAATTACACAGTTAGTACATATTTGAGCCGAATTTTAAAGTGCAGGTTAGAACATTAATTTAATTAAAACATTAGTTTAGAACAAACTCTAATGACTTGTATAAATTCTTTTGGAATTGTGTTGTATCAAGTAAAATTCATTCATTTAACCGTCTTTCAACCAGTTCTGTGATAGAGTCATTCTAGGTCCTGGGGCTACAGTAGTGAATAAGGCAGTCAAGGTCCTGCCAGTATGGAGCTTTCATTCTAACAAAGAAGCCAACTGTTAAACAAGTAGTCACAAAAATAATTGTTTATTTTAAAATTGTGATGCTATGTTAGAAAAGTACAAGATGCCATGAGAGAATACCACAAGAGGAGTTAATTTAGATTGGGGAATCAAAGGGGTTCTCTCTAAGGCAGGGACACTGAAGCTAAGCAACAAGAGGGAGGACAAGAGCACTTAAGCAGAGGAAACAATGCCTGACAGGAGCTGGCAGATTCAGAGGACTAAAAGACACCACTGTGGCTGGAGTGGAGAAAACAATGGTGAGAGGGGGGCCAGATGAGGTTGGAGAGTTGGGCAAGGGGATATCACACAAGACTTTGGAGGCCTTTTATCCTAAGTATAATCATTAGCTCCATGAAGAGGACTAGCATGAAAAGATTGTTCTGACTCCTGGGTGGTGAAGAGACTGGGAGGGCTAAGAGAGGAAGCAAGAAGTGCAGCAAGAGGCTCTTGTGAGAGATGCTGGTGGCTTAGGTGAGGGAGGCAAGAGTGGAGATGAAAAACGTTGGCTTGGTGATATATTTTGGAGGTAGATTCAACAAGACTTGGTGACGATGGATTGGCTGAGGTTGGGGAGAGTGTTTGCCAGAGAAAGTGTCAAGGATGATTCCCAGGTTTCTGACATGAGTAGAGGGGGGTGTTCTTTCCTGGAATGAGGAGGACTAGAGATGAAGCAGATTTAGGAGGAAAGATCAAGAGTTCAGATTTGGATGTGCCGAGCTGGACATGCCTATAAGGCATCCAAGCAGAGATATTGGGTAGGCAGTTAAATACATGGGTCTAGAGGGCTGGAGATAGAAATCTAAAAGTCACTGGGAGCCACGGGACTCTTATTTAGGGCAAGAGGGTAGAGAGAGAAAAAGGGAGTCCAGGACAGAACCACAGGGAATGCCAAAGAAAGAGCTGAATAGAGGAAGAGTTGGCAAAGAAGCATGAGCTGAAAAATAAAGAGAAGTGTGGTAAAAAATAATTTTTAACCATTTTAAAAAGGGGATTTCCAGGAAGTGTAGTCAGCAGGTCAAACGGTAAGAAGTTAAGTAAGATGAGGATTTAAAGTATTAATTGGCTTTAGTAACATAGGGTTTACTGCTCTCAGCAGGCACAGAGGTTGGGCAGAAATTAGAGTGCAAACAGAGGCCTGTTGCCTGGAGTTGGGAGAACTTCCTAACCAGGGCCTTTATCATAGCATGAGTTAACCTGTACCCCACTTTCTTGCAGTTCATGGGAGTTCCATGTGTCACCCAGCCAAGAAGCAACACCTCCAAACTTCACTAAACTGGTAGGTAAAATGTCAGGGAGATAACCCTTGCTGAGATATTTTTTCTTTTACTTCCAAGTGCACGTCTGCTGTGCAAATCTCTGCAAACCAATGAAATCCACACACATACACAAGTGCAATGATTGGTATAATCTCACAAGGAACTTGAGGAAGCTGTTGTCATCATCCCTTCTGCTGATCAGAGTCTCAAAGGTCAAGACCACATTGGAGTCTTTCCATTGTTGTAAAAGTTAATGAAAGTTAATTATTAAAGTTGAAAGAAAGGTAATTTCTCCACTGACTTACATAACCTATATAAATACATCTCTATACATATGGATGCGTTTAGAGCCTATAGACCTAAGTGAACGGACACTGTCTCTTAGAACTGGGCTACTTTATCTAAGAAATGTTTCACTGTTGCTGAGGTGTCTCGCTGAGTGTGTATCAGGTAGGAACCAAATTTATGATCATTTTACTCAAACTGGTTTTCTGTTTCTTAAAAATGGTATATTTTCTGATCAAAACCTATTTAGAAGTTAGGGTTGTGTTCTTGAGTTCATTCCATGAGCAGGAATACTTTGAATGATTCCACTAATAGGCTAAAAATATATGTCTGGAGCCCCAGCAATGTGAAGTAAATATTTAAGCAGACTTTGATTTGACCTAGTAAATGGTTATATGTATTAAGGCTTAAATAGCCTTTTCAAAGATAGTAGAGGGTTTTGCCTTAATTATCCACATAATTCCTTTAATTCTGCACCTAAATCTGACTTTATAGGTAGACCATCTATTCTGAAGGTTGGTAAACAAAGCAAGCTTTTAGGAAAGATTTTTCCAGGAGATACAATCGTCTGTTGGAAGGTATTGAGAAAGGCCTTTTGGTCCAGAAGTAAGGGATTTTTCTTGAACCCCAGAAAGTCCAAGAAGGGGAGGAGAAAAGGAAATAGAAGCAAGTAGGATAGACAGTGAAAAAGGAAGAGAGATAGAGAAAAAAATTGTCATTGGGAAGTAGCAGAGTGCCATATGCTACAAGTAATATTAAACCGTGTGGGGGTACTTATCTCATCGATTACCAGTCCTAACAAGATAACATTTATTTCATTCTTTAAAATGTCAAGAAAAGATTACACAACATTCTTTAAATGTGTGGATGAGGAACAGCTTATTAAATCGTTGGACTAAATAATTCTCTTTTCCACAGTAAATTTGTCATTCAGAGAAACAGTGTAATGAAAGTTGGCCACATAAAGATCATTCCTACTGTGAAATTAGGAGGGAACTATTTGATTTCAGAAGCAAGTAGTCTACAGTGAGTTAATACATACCTTGCCTCCTCCGTGTGGATAAACTGATAACTATATAAATAAATGAACAAATGTGTCAATATCTACTAAATAGCTCATACTCAACTTAGAAACAAAACCGTGTGCAAAATGAGAATGAATATTTTTTAATTGCTAGAAGAAATAAGTAATAACTTAGCCCAGCTTCTCTTCATAATGGAGGTCTTTGGTTCTCCAAACAAAGAGAAAAGAAGAGTTTCCTCTAGCCTCTGTTTCCCTTTGTGGGGGAACAAAGGAGAGAATAAGCCAGTTCATTTTAAGGAGACTGAGCTCCAAGCTACCCAGGCTCACATTTTGTGTATGTGATGTCGAGAGCAGGGGCTTTGTGGGGAGGGGCTCTTATGCTCCAGGGCAATGGCACTGAGGGTGCCTCACCTGGAGCTCTGTTCTCTTGCTTTGTCTCTCTTGGGGATCAGGGCTAATTTGCCCCCCAACTTCGACATGGCAGAGAAGAGTGTATATTAGAGAGAATCATTCATAAGACCTGGTTTCTTGTCCCGGTCCTGTCACTTACTAGCTGTGAGACTTGAGAAAGCCATTTATCTTTTCTGATCTCAATTTATTCACCTGTAAATTGATGATAATAAGGCCAACCTTCTCTCTACTTCACAGGATAACACTGAAGGGGAAAAAATGAAAGTGCTTAGAAAACTTCAAAGCCTTACAGAAAGTCGAGGGATTCTCTTTATTCTTTTGTGAGCCTGTTGGGTCTGAAACTCCTTGCTATGGCGCATCTTAACATTTATTTAAAGGTTTAGTCTTTTGACCAAGAAAGTCTTCTATTCCAGTTTTTGGATCACTATCCCTTGAACATGGTTTGCTCATTCCCCACTGCTTTCTCATCATCTCTCCCAAACTTATTTGTTCTCTAAGGTTTAACTCAAGACCCACATTTCCTTCATGAAACCTTCCCCAACTCCAACCCCCATTCACATCCCTTCCTCTTCCAATTTATTATCCGTACCAATCATTTTGGGCATTCCTCCTGTGCGTGTAAACTTTGGATTTTAGGACTATGTCATTTATCATTTATATATCTTTTGTTCATAGTTCAGTTTATTTCAGCGATCCTTTCTGAGCAGTTATCATGTTACAGGTACTATGTAAAAAGGAAAAAAAGTGACTAAGATTTGGTCCTTGCCCTTGAAGGGGAGAGAAACCTATAAACAAATAACAACAATACAATCTGTACGGGATAGAAATATATCAAGGGATATACAAGAAGGAAATTATTAACTCTTTCTGGGGGATTCCATGACGGCTTTCTAGCATCTTCTTATCTTATACAACTATGTTAGGAACAGAGTTCCTGACAAACAATAGGCCAACAAATGCTTGTTAAAGGAACAAATCAATGGTCAGGGACAGCTGAGTATTTTTAAGGATGAATTAGAATTTACCAGGTGTTGGAGGAGAAGAACACAGATAAAGAAAACAATGTGTGCAAAGACATAGAGATGTTAAATATCATGATGTGTTAGGAAGCTGCTATAATTGTGAAGGAGGTGTCAAGAAGCTTGTGAGATAAGACAGAGCCCAAATATGAAGGGCCCGGTATGCCATGCTAAGAAACTTAGATAGGTAGATGATTTAAAATTATGTTAAAATAAATGGGTGAAAATGGAAAACTGCTAACTCTACTAAGCTCAGACTCAGCATGAAGTCATAAAAGAGATGGCAGCACTAACATTTTGAGGAAGGTTCCAGTCGACTTGGTCATGTAGGCACAGTGGTAGATGGGGTCTACACAGTCAATATTAAACTCAACCCTGAGGCCATTACCTATGCAATCAAAGTTAAGAAGCTTCTCCTTACATACCTAGCTTTCAGTCTTCACATCAGCCCTACAAAGATAACGGCATCCCTTTTTGCCATTAGATAAACTGAAGCTTGAAACACTTGCCCAGAGCGATGTAGTTAAGCAACAGCAAAACAAGGATGTGAAGCCAAGTCTACTTAGCTGCCAAATTCTCACTCCTTTCTGCTGCACCTCCTAACTAAATTAAGTTTGACTTAGTTTGTCAGCAGTATGGCTTATAATAATTGCCAATAAAGAGTTGTCAATAATAATAACAAATTTAGTGCCTGAACTAAGATTAAGATAAAACTGAGCTAAGTTCCTAGAAGATGTTATAAAACCACTGTAAATTAAATAAGTCACATAAACAGACTTCTTGAATAAGCAATGCAAGACACATGTGATGTTCTTGTCCACTATGGACACTGAACTAGAGCTGTGTGAATTATCCATATTATTTTGGCCCAAAAAAAAAGAAAAGAAAAAAATCCAAAACCTTTTCCTTTGGCCATCTTGCCTTGGGACTCTCTGGAGGAACTGTCCCACAGCCCCAGGATCCTCATCCCAGTCTCATCACTTTTAGTCGCCTTCTGTGTCAGCTTCTCCCCTCTCTCCAGGGAGAGACTCTGGCTTCAAAAACAGCCTGGCTTCACAAACAGGGTTTGTGAGAGGCTGATAGCTTTCAAAGGATCATCACTAAAGGATAGGGGAAAACAGGAGTGTTTTTCATGTTCTAAATGATAAGGAACCCATTTATTTCTCTCAAAGAAATAGCTACTAGGTTCAGGGTCACATCTATAACATAGCTTAATTAATTAATTACCCCGATGTGTTTCGGAAGTTACTGAAGCACATAGGGATCACAGCATTTAACTAGAAATCATTACCTGTCCCAGCCGCTGACCCCTTCTGACCTCTCTTCATCAACACCTGTACTGATATACTTCCCACTTCCCCACCCCCCCCCAGCCCAGCCCAGTTACCCCCGATTACCACTCTGGCCCTCCCCGATTCTGATGCCATCGTCTCCCTGCTTCCATCAAGCCTGACACCAACCAGAATGTGGGATTGACATGCCCTTGATTTCTGGCTCCTCTTTGGCTGCTGATTGAGGTTCCTCTCAAGGTGCTCCTGGAGCAATTATTCCGCTGGTTCTCCCACCTCTCCCGCAAGGACAGCTATCAAGACACTGCTGTATTTCCTGTTGTCCAAGGACCAATTCACAAAATAGAGCTGGCTTACCTCTAGTTTTCCACAGACTGGCACAGGCGTATTTTGAAATCCTACTGAGGAGTGGGGTCATCAAGAGCCCACCTTGTGCAAGAGTGGTGGAGCTATCTACTGTGATAGAGGAGGGGCTGAGACATGCTGGGCACACCTACTTGCTTCCTGCTTTCAAATTACCACTAATTAAAGAAAAATACTAGCATTGCTTCTGAGCATCTTGGTTCAAATTAGTTGTTTCCCAGCAGAAAGGGCACACCACTGAAATACTAGAACACCGAATAGATAGATGCTGAATCGGATCCACAAGACACTTAATGGGATGGGGCAGGCAGAGTGGAGGTGTTCAGGTAACTGGAAGCCAGGCAGTGACACCCAGTGCTTGGCTGCAGGTTGAATATGGGAGAAACTAGTTGGGGAGGGGGAGGGGTATGCACATGACCATCCCTAATCACTAGAAATGTCAAAAAGTTATTAATAAACCTGGATAGTCAAATTGAAAAAAAACTGAACTTTAGCAAATAATCCCTGGATTAAATTTCTGCTCAGAAAAAAAAAAAAAGGCAGAGAAAGACAAATGTATATGACTAAGCCCCAGGACCAAGGTATATAGGTACATGTATGTACGTGTATGTGCCTATGTATGTAATATATATATTATAAAGGCCAAAAAATTAAAAACACAACATAGGAAAGGAAATAAAAGTGGAAATGTATACAAACAAGTCTTAGAGTTCTAAAATTATTAGGAAGAAAGGTCCCTGAGAATGAATTTGAATCCCCTGAAAGCTACTGATACCCTAAGGAACCCAGAGAGAAATTTGAGGCTTGAAGATAAAACAGAACAGGAAAAGGTATACGCTAATATGCGTGTAATATTTGAAATTGGAATTGTGATTCTAGGAACCAAGAAAAATTTTTCCAAGAGTTTCTTGGGAAAAGGTAACTTGTTCAGTTTTTTTTTTTTTTAAGTTAAGAAAAATCACTTTTGAATTCCTAACTAAAGTAGGTCATTCTAAGAATCCCAGAAATGATGAAATGGAGAATGATATTAATTTATGACCACCTGGAGCTTTTCTCAGCAGCGGCACTACTGGGTGGTTGATTCAGCAGCTCAGAGTGTTGGTTACACGTGGAATATGAGGCAGCAGCCTTTGGGAGCAGGGGTGGCAGCAAAGGAAAAAACCCACCACCGAAATATGGCCCCTGAGGTCTCTTGCTCTAAATTCTGGAAAGATTTCCTAAGCCGCCTTGATTCCTGCCCTTGTGCTTGGGTTTGAGGAGGCATTTTCCAGTCTGTGGCAGGATGGCCAGAGTTCAGGCCTTTGATCCAGCTGGAGGTATGATGGAGCCCACTAAAGAGCCAGCCATGGTCATCCTCGAGGAAGGAAGCTTAATAGAAATGAAGTCATTTCTGCCATCATTGTCACTGGCAAAAAAAATTAGATCATTACTTCACAAAGAGAAAACATACAGCAGCAAAAGGAAGAAAAGAAGTACTTTCAGGATCTTTCTTTTTTTTTCTTTTCAATTATTTAATTGAGGTCGTAATGGTTTATAACGTTATGTAATTTCAGGTGTACACTATTATTTATCAGTTTCTATATAGGCTGCATTGGGCTCACCACCAATAGTCTAATTTTTATCCATCACCATACATATGTGCCCCTTTACCCCTTTCACCCACCGCTCCACCCCCTTCCCCTCTGATAACCACTAATATGTTCTCTTTATCCATGCGTTTGTTTATCTTCCACATGTGAGTGAAATCATGTGGTGTTAGTCTTTCTCTGTCTGGCTTATTTCCGCTTAACATCATGTTGTTGCAAATGGGACGATTTTGTCTTTTTTATGACTGAGTAATATTCCATTGTGTATATATACCACATCTTTTTATCAGGATCTTTCATTAAGAAGAGAACTGATGAGTTACCACGAACAACTTGGTGAAAATATGAGTAAAGCAACAAAATAGTGGAGTCTTTTTTTTCTGTCTGTGACAGCATCTGATAGAAATAAAATGCATAGTACCTGAGTCTTCATCCTAAGGTTGGTTAGGTTGGATACCTTACAGGATTAAAGCTGGACACTCCAGACAGCCTTTGCAAGAGATCTAAGGTATAAAGAGTCATTGAAATGGGTTAGATTTTAAGTGTTAATGCCCCAACCATATTGTTGGTAAATGGCAAATAAGGACAAAAATCTGTGGAATGCACAACAATGAGTAAGCCAACTCTACTTCATGTGCAAGTTCTTCTGACAATGGGAAGTACTATATTGTTAGTGACACATGACACCTGGGACCGGGGGTGGAGAGATGGGAGAGGGTAGAGATGAAAAGCAAAGAGGACAAACAGCTTGGGGTGGAAGGAGGCTCAGAAAGAAAAACAAAGGGGACATAACAGCCATCACAAAGCTCAAAGGGACTCAAAATCTGGAGGTCAAGCCAGAGTGGGGGACAGAAGCACTATATCATGGTCAGAGAAGGTTAGTAGAGAGGACTTCAGAGGAGGCTGGGGAAAGGGGTGCGGGAGAGAAATGAGTGGTCAAAGAGAGGTCAGTTGGGACCAGAGGTGGATGCCAGCATCTGATTCCTGGTTATAACTTGAGCTCTGCGAATATGCTGACAATCCCTTGAGCTATGAGAGATTGTACCATGTAACAAGGTACAATCTAGCTCGAGACGATTCAATTAATAACTGTGATTGAGGTCAGAGAGCAAAACTCTAGGTATTATGCGTAATAATACAGAACCAAGATTAGAGGGGAAAAAATGCTAACAGCGAGCTGGAATGTTCTTCAATTCTGTTCAGACTGGACAATAGAGAAGCTGCATGTTGTAGAAGAAATAGCAAAGAAGTCTGAAAACAGAAGTCGCATTTTTGACACTCTACTAGCTGTGTGACCTGAGAAAAACCATCTAGATTTTTGTGGGCAGGAGTGTGCTATTATTTTCTCATTTGTAAGAAGAGGACAATAATAACAGTTAAGTTCCTCAAAGAACTGTGAGGGCTAAATAGGTAATGTGCATAATAAGGTTTTGCAAAATTTATCTTTTAAGTATAGTAGAAACAGGATTGAGATAAGAACAAAAAAATGTAAACAACTTGTGCAGAAAATGCAAATAGTTAGGATAATAACCACCATTTAGTGAATGCCTGTAGCGTGCTGCGCACGATGCTAGATGCTGTGAAAACATTCTTGTTTAATCTTCACGGTCACCTTGAAACTTGAGTGCTATTATCCCAATTATATGGATGAGGCTCAGAGAGGTTAAGTAAATTGCCCAAAATCTTTCCTTAAAAAGATCTCATCACTAGTGAACTAAGTAAACAAGTAATACTTACTTTGCACCATAGTTTCCTCAACTATACATTGTAAAACTCTATTTAACTCCCAGAAACAAGAGGAAAATAACTTAAATGGGCAATAGCTTTGAATTTCATGAATTAAAAGCATTTTATAAGGTATTACAAAAATTCTGATGGGTAAAATGGAACAGCCTTGACTGGAGTTAGGGGCAATGACTAGACTTCAAATCTGATCTGTCCCAGTACTTCAATGCCTTAATTTTGGAAACATTTCTAGGAAAAAATTTTAAAGTAAATTCCTTTTCTTGATCAGATCTCACTTTACAAGTAAAAAATGCACTCACTAATTAGTAAACAGAGTCTATTTCTATTGCTTTTTGGCCATCTTTTAGAAATAAATAGTAGTCCTTGTTTACTTACCCGAAGGAGCCGAGTCCAGCTCATTGGAATATAAAGTGATATCGCTGTCGCAAAACACAATCTAGGTCCCTTAATCCTGCCTCTTTTGATCTCAGAAGGTGGTAACATTCAGTTCGGAGCTCACTCATCTGTAAATTGCATCACATTATCTCCGAGTTATTTAAGAAGCCAGCTCTGTTTGGTTTCAGGCATTTTAACCTGCTAAAGACAAGAAGAAGGGTTTGCCACATAGTTCCAAAGGTCTTCCACTTACCACAGCCGTCAGAGAAGGCAAAATGATCGAACCCATTGGGAATCAGTATGTTGTGGCCAGGCCAGTGTATTCTGCAAATGCTTTTGGGGAAGAACATAAGAAGATACAAAGACATCATAAAACATTCCTGGATCATCTCAAACTGTGTTGTAGGTAAGATATTTTTTAAGATGCTGCCATTAGGAATAAATGAAGCACTTTCTCCTAAGTTTTCAAGCTTTCAAGCTCTCCTTTCTGGCTCTAGCCCATAGTCTTCAGAGTCTCTTTATCTTTGGTTTCCAAACCTCCTCCTCACTGCCAGAGCTGGAAGGTAGTCTGTACAACAAACACCACCTCAGCTCTGAACACAATCTTTCCATTACAGAGGACTAATAGACGAGGACAGAGGAAAATTCTCAATTGAAATGTTGTACGATTCAAGCTGAGGAGGACAAATAAGCTCTATTACAGCTAAAGAAAAGCAGCATTTTTCCTTTTAAAAAATCCTTTGGTGGTGGCCAGGGGCCAGTTGATATGGGTAAGGAGGTGAATGTTGATGGGAAAGTTAGTGAAAGTACTAGTTTATTCTTTAATAGATTTTCATCTATACCAATTTTTCACCTACAATTAGGTACTAAACTTAAAATTTTATATTAAGTAACTGACCTGTGGCTTTCAATGTTTTCAGCTGTTCCACTCAAAAGGCCAAGAGAATTGCCCTGTCTTTGTTCCCCATAGCATCTTGGTTACCAGCATATAAGATAAAGGAATGGCTACTCAGCGACATTGTTTCTGGAGTCAGCACAGGGCTGGTGGCTGTACTGCAAGGTAACATTTTTTTGAGACGTAATTCATATATCACAAAATTCATCCTTTTAATGTGTACAATTCAGAGTTTTCGGTATGTTCACAAGGTCGTGCAACAATTACCACTAACTAATTCCAGAACATTTTCACCACCACCACCCCCAAAATTTCCTCCCCATTAGCAGTCACTTCCCATTCTCCCTTCCATCCATCCCCCTGGCAACAACTTTCTGTCTCTATGGATTTGCTTATTCTGAGCACTTCGTATAAATGGAATCACAGAATATGCGGCTTTTTGTGTATGGTTTATTTCACTTAGTATAATGTTTTCAAGGTTCATCCGTGTTGTAGCATGTATGGGTACCTCATTCCTTTTTATGGATGAATAATATTCTACTGTATGGATATACCACATTTGTTTATCCATTCATCAGTTGATGGACATTTGGGTTGTTTCCACTTTGTGGCTATAGCAAAAAATGCTACTATGAACGCTTGTGTACAAGTTTTTGTGCAAACATGTGTTTCAGTTCTCCTGGGTACATGCCTAGGAGTGTAACTCTGTGTCATATGGTAACCCACCAGCAATGCATGAAGGTTCAAATTTCTCCACATCCTTCTGAAGACACGTTATTGTCTGCCTTTTTTATTTCAGCTATCCTAGTGAGTATGAAGTGGTATCTCATTGTGGTTTGTTTGTATTTCCCTAATGACTAATGACGTGAGCATCTTTTCATGTGCATACTGGCCGTTTGTATATCTTTGAAGAAATATCTATTTAAATCTTTTTCATGTTTTAAAATTAGGTTGTCTTTTTATTGTTGAGTTGCAAGGATTTTTAACATATTCTGGATGCTAGACCCTTATCCAAGATATGATTTGCAAATAATTTCTTCCATTCTGTGGGTTGTCATTTCACTTTTTTGATAGTATCCTTTGAAGCACACATTTTTAAATTTTGATGGAGTCCAATTTATCTGTTTTTAATTTGGTTGCTTATGCTGCAGGTGTCATTTCTAAGAAACCATTGCCTAATCTAAGGTCATGAAGATTTACACCCATGTTTTCTTCTAAGAGTTTTGTAGTTTTAGGTCTTATATTTACATCTTTGATACATTTGAGTTAATAAAGTAATTTATTTTTAAGGTGCAATTTTAAATACTTGAAGAACCTAATGAGAATTCCTATGATTCCCCCTGCACGAAATAAGGACCCTGATTCTTGTGTATTTACAGGTTTAGCATTTGCTCTGCTGGCCAACGTCCCCCCACGCTACGGGTTGTATGCAGCCTTTTACCCAGTCTTAATCTACTTTTTCTTGGGCACTTCTAGACACATATCTGTGGGTAAGTGACTTATTGGGCTAATTAATACTCACAGTGTTTTTTCTTTATTAATTTCTATTAGCCACACATTGTATCGATTCCAAATTGTGCGTAATCCAGGAAAGGAGTCATAGTTTCTTGTAAGAATTAGGACTGGGGCTTGGGAAAGGAGGCCAGAGCTACAGATGGTAGTCTTTTTATTTGCTACAGTATGGTTGAAAGAGAGTTGTGCTTATGGAGCCATATATTGACTACAATTCATCTTCTGCTAATTAGGTCCATTTCCGGTTCTGAGTACAATGGTGGGAGCAGTAGTTGTGAGAGTAGCTTCAACGGCCAGTACAGATGCTCAGATAGTCTCTAACAGCTCAATGACTAATGACTCGTTGGCAACAGACGAACAGAATGTCATGGTGGCTGCAACGGTCTCACTCCTTTCTGGAATCATCCAGGTGAGCACTTTCTCATGTAATCTACCCTCCCCAATCTGCTTGTCCCGACTGGTACACATCTTTCTGTTTCTTCTCCTTCCTGCCAACCCTCCCCGCTCTTCCCTTTGGTTTGTATCCCTCCTTCTATGGCCCATAGGAAGTAATTTAAGAAAGGTCACTCACCACAGCCAGAAGGGGAGGGGCAGATCCACATTGCAAAGACAAATGAATGTGGGTCTAGAGAGAAGGAAAAATGGGAACAAGGAGGCATGTGTGGCGAAGAGTGAAATGCTTAATTCAATAAAATACATGGAAATGATATGGTCACTAAACGTAACTATATACAAGTAATAGTGACACTGGCAGCTTTGGAACTTTTTTCTATCTAATTCCTCAGGGACTGTAATCTAGTTGGAAGGGATTTGGGCATCGCACTTTGAACTGTCTGTATCAAAGATCTGGGGAAAGCCGAGGAGGATTATGGAGGGGCCTAAAGCCTCACACCCAAGCCACACCTCTGACACCATTGCTGAATAGTGAAAATGTCACACACTCCTCAAGATGTTGTCTAAGTTTAGGGTTAGTGATATTATTGGTTAGGACCATTCCTTAAAGAAGGAAAAAGTCGGTTTATACAAGGACATTTGTGATGTGTCCTGTTGACAAACAGCATGGTCAATTCTTTTGAATACATTTCTGAAGCTAGTACTTTTGCATGTCTACAGCTCAGGCTGTGTCCGGAGACATGAGTGGAAAGGCAGCCCAGGTATCCAGGGAAAGGAGAATCCGTCCATTCACTTTATTGCAAAGTACTGATGCTTTGGGGGAATTAACCACTTTTGCCCTCAGTTAAAACCAAGCACTTCTGATGTCCAATACACGGTTATGTATTTCCTACAAAAGTCGAGCAACTTGTTTGAGGGAATATGAATGGATGCTCATCCATGCATGCTATAGCAGCTAGAAAGTGTAACTTAAAACCACATGGGAAAATTTATGAGGGCTGATGCTAGATGAGATTCTGCCATGAAAGGCTTATGGGTGAGTCTTCTAAAGACACAGCACCTTGGAAGAGGGGTGGGGAGTCTGTAACTTCTTCAGGGTCTACTAGACTTACGTGCTATTTGAACACCATGTAACATTTCACCTTGGGGGGTGGGATGGGAGAGGGAAGGAAAGGGAGGAATCCTGAACGAGAGGTGTTCCAGGAAGCAGGGACACCTGCTTCTTCAAGACATACACATACTGGCTGACCCTTTATATTTTGAATCATTTTAATAGTTGGTCCTTTGTGTTGCCGAGGTGTACTCCTAATCTACATACACTAACAAAGGGCTGTGCCCTTCTCTTTCCAGTTGCTCCTGGGGATTCTGCGAATCGGATTCGTGGTGATATATCTGTCTGAGTCTCTAATCAGTGGCTTCACCACAGCTGCTGCTGTTCATGTTTTGGTTTCCCAACTCAAATTTATACTTCAGCTGACTGTCCCGGCACACACTGATCCATTTTCAATTTTCAAAGTAAGTATTCCTTGTGCTTAAAAAATATTGAAATTCACTATAATGTTTCTGGGAGAACTCTCCTTTAATGTCTTTGCTGTGGGGCTTTACCTGCAACTTCCAAGAAATCAATGGGTTATGAAATTTATTCACATTAAGAAAAAGTTGGCAACAGAGAGAACAGTGCTGAAAATCAACCACATCTAGCCATATAGCTAATGTACACAGCAGAAACTAAGTGCTACTTCTCTTAGATTCAACTCTTAAGTATTATTAAAAATAAAAAAATCTAAGTACATTATTAGAAGTTTTACCATTTTGTCCCAAGTTTTTAAAATTTTCTCAAAATCTTGTTTTGAAGAAATGTGCTCATTGAGTGATAATGCTTCCCTATTTCTAAGAAGCAGATCTTGTTCTTTTAGAATTGAAATTCTTCTGACTTTTTTATGTATCCCTTTTTATAAAGCAAAAGGAAATTGGCCAATATGTAAATAAGACAGTAGTTCTTCCCTCCTCCAGAGGGTGTGATCTAGGACAGTGTTCTTAGTGCTTCTGATTATTTATCTGAGTCCTCTCTCTTTTTTTCTTGGTGAGTCTAACTAAAGGTCTGTCTATTTTGTTTATCTTTTCAAAAAAAAACCAAGCTCTTAGTTTCATTGATCTTTTCTATTGTTTTTTTAGTTTCTATTTCATTTATTTCCACTCTGATTTTTGTTATTTCCTTCCTTTTACTAACTTTGGGATTATTAGTACTTCTATCAAGATGTCTTTGGGAGCCTGAGAAAGAACTTGCTCCAAATTGGAATCAACACTCTCTCACTCCCATCCAGAGCTATTCCAGAAGTGGAGTGTTCTAGGAGCAATTTGGGATCTAGTCTGGGCCTACTTGAGCTGTCTGGGTCCCGTGGATATGGGATCCAACTGGCTTCAAGAATTAAGATTATGCACAGTGCACAGTTAGCCAGGAAACTAAATTCCAAAAGTGACACAGAGAGTAAACTAAGAAATGTGAAGGGTCTTAACCTAAAAAAGGCCAACAATTAAGGGGACACATGCTAAGAAAAACTATCTGGGATCAGAAGTTATTCCCTGGACAGAGCAATAGTGATGATTGTGAAATAAAAAATGATGACCTAAGAGACCTAAGAGCAGAAGAGACTGGTTGTAAAAAATGTGAAAAGTATCCAAGAAAATTTGATACTGGCCAGAGAGATTCCCAGCAAAAATGCCACAAGCATCCCTAACCAACCCTATGCTGAACTTACCCTTCTCATATCTCCATGTTAGTTTCTAGAGTTCCTCATTCATGGTTACCATGAGCAGAACAGAGAATCGCTATCAATCTGTGTCAGTCCTTTTGCTCCAGCATTTATTTTTATCTATTTGGAAACAATTAAGTGTGGCATCTAAATCACACATTAATATAGCACTTGGGTGTTTCTTGTTTTTATAATTTTAGGTACTACAATCCGTATTCACACAAATAGAGAAGACTAATATTGCAGACCTTGTGACATCCTTGATTATCTTCTTTGTTGTATCTGTGGTTAAAGAAATAAATCAACGCTACAAAGCCAAACTTCCAGTGCCCATCCCAATTGAATTCATCGTGGTAACTAATTGTTTTAAGACTTCCTTTCATAATTCATTCGTCTCATGTTTTTATGTCAAAAGCCCTTCACCACCTGTAGGTCAGGAGGCTTTAGTGGGGCAGATGCCAACTCTGTAGTTTCTGGGTATAGTATTTAGTATGGTTTTCTCCTCATTCAGAATTTAATTCCTTTTCTCATTTTGGGTTGATTTTTTCCATGTAAGACAAGGATGGTGCAGAGAACAAGACCTCTGAGAAGTCTATAATAGAGTTAAGAGTTGTGATTTTCAACTGGGTACATTAGAAATGCCTCAGGACTTCTGTTTCTTTTTATCTAATAGGTCAAGGGGTGGTTTTGGGCAGGGGTATTTTTTTTCAAAGCAAGACTCTTAGTTATATCTCACATTCCTAACGGGCAATTTGCAACTTTGCAGACTGTGATTGCGGCAGGTCTGTCCTATGGATTTGACTTCAAAAACAGGTTTAAAGTGGCTGTGGTTGGGGAGATGAAAAGTGGGTAAGTGATTCTTTTCTGATGGGATCTTTAAGCACTAATTAGAGAGTAAGTGACAGTTATGAAGACCACAAGCTGAAATGCACTCATCCAGGTCACAACCCTCCCTGCATCGAGCATCCCTGAGGAGGGCTTGCTACTCTCTTTCTAGGAAGGAGCCACCAAGGAATAAGGGTCTACAGTTCTTAATATCAGAAAGTTTCTCTTTGTGGGAGGAGCTCACAAACCAGACGAGCAGGGACTCACAAGACACAAGTAAAAGTGATATTGTGAAAATGGAAAAATAGGCAAATGAAACCTGCTTCTCCTCATAAAAGAGAACCAAATGAAACCAGATTTCCTTGTCCATAAATTACTATAAACAATATGTAGTGTTTTGTTTGAGGTTACTGGAGCCAAGTTCCGACAGTTCAAAAGAGACGCTGAAGGAATACCTGTGGCACGCCGCCTGAGCAACCCAGACAGGCACACTCTGTCCTTTCTCGTGATCACATTCAAAACAAGGCCAGAGCAATGCCTACCGCTGTAAAAGGATGGGAGGTCCAGTTCATATGAGGAATTTGAAAATGTATTTCATTGCATTTATTGGATCAAGAAGAGAGATCAGTTTTGTGCTCTCTTTCCTCTCTCTGCCCTCTAACCATAGCATTAATTTCTTCCAACTTACTTGCCAAGGAAAGGTTGTGTTCCTGTTAAAAAAAAAAAAAAAAAAAAAAAAGACCTCTCTCCCTTCCATGCTCAAGAAGTATTTGAGAATTCCAGGAATTAGCATTTATATGCATTGTTGACTTCAAAATAGCCAAATTCTTCTAAAAGCAAATGTATATACATTTTAAAGCAAAAAAAAATTTTTTATTGCTAGATATTCATGTGCCACACCTACTGAATCTCAAACGTCACTCTTTTTTTTTTTTTTCTTTTTTTTTTGGTGGGGAAGACCAGCCCTGAGCTAACATCTGTTGCCAATCCTCCCCTTTTTGCTGAGGAAGACTGGCCCTGGGCTAACATCCGTGCCCATCTTCCTCCACTTTATATGGGACGCCACCATGGCATGGCTAGCAGGCTGTGCGTCCGCGGGCGCCCAGGACCCGAACTCGCGAACCCCGGGCCGCCAAGCGTGAACTAAACCGCTGCGCCACCGGGCGGCCCCCTCAAATGTCACTCTTAATTGAAAAGGTTTTTAAGTAGGAATTAGGCTGAAGTTGACAGGTTATTTCTAGGGTTTCTCTCCACTCCGCAACTTTTCAAGTGATTACATTTTATTTAAACGTCTTGGGAGATATAAACCAGATAGATAGATGATAGATAGAGAGAGAGAGAGAGAGAGATACAAACAAAACTAAAGCAGATCTTGTCAGAAAGGGTTTTGGAGATAAAAGAAACCTAAGATCACTGAGTTACGATCTTAGAGACTTCACTCGGTAAATACATCCTAAATGTCAATGGACCTCTCTCCACAGTGTGTGTGTGGGGTGGGGGAAGGAGTTAACTCACATTTATTAATCATTACACTCTACACAGAGACAGTGTGGCCTAGTAGGTAAGCTCATGTGTTCTAGAAGCAGAGCACCTGGGATTTATTTCTGACTCACTTCTTGACCCAGGCAAATAACTAAACTCTGTGCCTCAATGTCCTTGGCTGTAAAAATGGGGCTAAGAACAGTAGCTATCACATAGGATTCTGGTAAGGATTGAGTTAACACATGTGACGTGCTTACGTGCCTGGCCTACGGTCGGCATTCATACTGCATTACTACTATTAATAATTTAGCACCTTAGTTAGGGACTAGGCACTTTACACGCTTTTTACCCTCCAGTTTTTTCTGGGTGATGATTGAATGGGCACTTTAAATTTCTGATCATTGCAAATAGAATGTAACTGGAAGATGATCATTATTAATTCTTGTTCATCTGCTGTTAATGAGTATGACACCTGAGAAGTGATTTAGCGAAGTCATACACTGAATGCGAATAACTCGAAGGAAAGTGATCATTGAAACAGTAAAGGAAACATAAAGGATATATTCAGATTCCAGAGGGATCCTATAAAAATAGTTAACAGGCACTTTGTACTTTTCAGTGTGTAACTAGTATTCACATTCATTATTTTATTTGACCCTCCCACAAAAACTATGAAGAAAAGACAACAAGTGTTATCCTCACTTTACAAATGAGGAAACTGGCTCAGGGAGGGTAAGTAGCAGAGCCAGGAAATGAATCTGAGCTTTTAGACCATAAATCTCCATCGCATCATCCACGGTGTTTAGAGTCTAGAATAAAAGAATAATAGCCAGTTCCTGGTTATTTTGGCATAAAATGCAAATTTTAATTGTATCATCAATTTTAGATTTATTTTTTTAAAAAAACAATGTTCCAAGCTAACTTTCTGATTCATGGTAAGTGCAGAATATGAGATAATAGTACTTCAAAATTATAGCTGAAAATTTATTAACACAGATATTCACAAAACATGAACAGTAGTTAAGAGTTGAATGGATGCAATTAACCCACTTCCAATAAATTTTAAGTCAGAAATAGACGTTTACAGGAACCAAGCATTTTAGTAAATTGATGTTGAGTTTGAGAAACTTGTCCCTTTTATAATACAATTAGTAAATATCACTTAACTGCTCTGAGTTCATGAGGTATAAGCACAGAATGATCCTCTGTGGGTTGAAAGTTTCCCTGACGCTGTATCACTTCAAATGGAAACCCTCTCTCCATCTCCGTGGCTCTAGCAGTTCTGTGGAGCGCAGGGCAGAGTCCAAGGCCCCTCTGTTTGCTAAGGGTTTTCCATGAAAGGTTATTGTTATCAATGGAGGGAAGACTTTCTTGCTTTCCTTGGCTCAGAATTGTGTTTGCTCCAAGAGCCTTCATCCATGGATAACTATTGGAGGCATTGTGGGTGATGCTTTGCAACCCAATGTAACAATACAAGTGGGATCTAAGACCTTTTGCATGAAGCTTATGGGGATATAAGTGTATATTATAATGTGGTTATACTAGCAAAATCCTATCAGATGTAGCACTATCATTGGGCTGGATGTACAATCTCGTATCAAATTCAGGCAGCATTGCTTTTCAACAATAAGATAACAGATTCCAAAGTATTCAGTGGTAGCGAAATTCTTACTAATTATACCCCAAAGTGAGGCACAACTCAGCCTAGACTGTATTCATTCATTGATTCGCCCAACAATTATTGACCACCTGATACATGCCATGAAGAGTGTTCAGTCCTAGTCACAGAATAGTGAACCAGTCATAGTCCCTGCTCTGTGTCTGAGAGGAGAGTTTGGGAGCGGGAGGTGAGGAGGAAGGGAGGTATCAAGAGCTGGGGAGACATGGAGAATCTCACCTACCCATTACCTTGGTGTTGAGAGAAGACTTTCTGGAAGGAAGGATGAGGATGAGGGAAATGAGCAGTTCAGGCAGAGGGAAGAGCAAATTAGAAGCTTCCAAGGTGAGAGAACAGGTGACACGTTTGAGGGAAAAAAAACAAAGCGTGGTGTAGCTGGAGCATAAATTCTGGGAAATGGTGGTGATTATGCAGGAGACCAGGGGACGGGTAGATCAGGACCTTACTAAGGAATTTGGACTTTTCCTGAGAGCAAATGGATGCCATTGAAGGCTGGTGATATTCAGACTTGCTTAATTTCAATTCCAGATTTCTGTCCCCTATTACACCTGACCCGAAGATTTTCCAAGAGACCATCGGAGACAGCTTTGGCATTGCAGTCGTTGGCTTTGCGGTGGCCTTTTCAGTCGCCAGTGTCTATTCCGTCAAATACGATTATCCGATTAGTGGCAATCAGGTAAATTTACAACCTACGCTGGCTCTAATTAGGCAACTTTAAATAATATTTTGTGTACACAACATCAATGGTGACACTTCTGAAAAAGACTCCACCTTGTTCTCTTGTCAGGAGTTAATAGCCTTTGGATTGGCTAACATATTCTGTGGATCACTCAGAGGATTTGCCTCGAGTACCGCCCTCTCCAGATCGGGAGTTCAGGAGAGTACTGGAGGCAAAACGCAGGTATTTCAGGATCTTTGCTACAAAGGCCGTCCTGGCATTAGTAACTGGGCAATCTGAGTCAGTGGGAAAGTTGACTTTGTGATGAGAATGTTTTCATCTTCACAGATTGCTGGGCTTTTCTCTGCTGTCATTGTACTGATCGTAATTGTAGCCATTGGATTTCTGCTGGAGCCACTCCAAAAGGTAACAATGCTCTCTCTTCGGATACTCTCTCCTTCAGGTGATGAATCAAGGGCTCTGGTTCTAGAAGTGCAAACTCAACTAGGGAAAAATGAGGGAGCTACAAACTCTCAAGTATTCTTCTTAGCCAAGACTCTATGGGCCAAAAATATTTATTTTTCCCCTGGCAGCATTTTATGAATGTGAAGAATGCAAATGCTCCAACTACCTTATCTACTACTCTTCTCATGTTCGTAGCCCTGAATATAATTAATGTTTAGACAGAAAGGCATCCTGGCTCTGCAACTTCAGTACGGATTGACTGAAGGGAAGCTTTTCTTAAAGGTTGAGGTAATCAAGGCCTCTATCTAACTCAGAGAATGGTGCTACCAGTCACACAGCCTGTGCTTGGGAGTACGCCCCGCAGCTCCCAGAGTTTGGTTTGACTCCAAGACCAGAGCTGTCAGATTGCGGGATGGGAGCAAACAGCCAGACACGGCCCTCACACCTTCACCCTTGCGCTCCTCTGTCCCTCTCTCCTGAACTGTAATTTTTGCGGCTTTAGGTTAATGCTTTGTAAACTGCTGCTACAGCACCCAGATTTAAAAAAATAACAGCAGACCCTGGAAAATAAGATTTCTACAAAATCAGATGATAGTAAATACGTGGTTCTTTGTGGTGTTAATATGATTTTGAGGTAGTTCATGGAGCACTGGCTCAAGAGTCCTATAGACCTACTTCTAATGCTGGCTCTGCCAGTTATTATCTGTTTGTTTTTGGGCAAATTACTTAACCTCTCTGAACCTCAAGTTCCCTGTTTGTAAAATAGGGAGAGAAATAGTACCCACCTCACGGAGTTGCTGTGAAAATTAAATAAAATAAGGCACGTGATGTGCTTAGCCCAGGGCGTGGCAGATGACACACATTTTATAAATGATAGCCATTATTGTTAATATTATTATTATTTATATCATTGTTATTCTACAAACGTTCTATTACACTTCTGACTGAAAAGGACATAGAGATATGACACAGCCCATCAATTTATTGATTGATATCTAGGCCTTTCTCTTTGTTGGTTGGTAGCTGCCACGTGAATTTGGTCCCAGGTTTCTGGACTCTCAGTTTGGTCATGCCCAAGTGCCTCACTGGCCAAACCTGTCTTCGGGCAGGGTACTGTTTGCCCAAAATATGCATTCTCCACACACTACCCTACTGACTCCCAAAGCAATGCCACAAGAGGAGTCAAGAAGTCACCAACAAAGAAATAGAAGAATGTATATCTCAATAAAAATAAATGCACACACAACCCCCCTACAAAGAGAATTCTGCCCTTTGTGTTTCTTCCCAGATGTACGTATGGACTCTATCTCACCTACGTCAACTAAAGAAACTAAAGAAACAATTGTCATTTAAAATCCTATCTCTGTCATGAATAAACCACGCCCAATGACATTGTCTCAGCTGTCTCAAAGCCCTCTATAGAAGATCCATGTGACAAGTTCTTAGACCATTGTGTATATGATGTCTATTTGACTATAAGAGCTGATTTGCTTCTTTTACCATATAAGGGCAAAATAACCCATAATAATAACTAATAATGAATGTTTCTTGAGTGCTGACTAAGCATCAGCAAAGTTCTAAGCATTTTATGTGTATTTAATCCTTTTTGTCAATCGCAGTATGGATACCTGATTTCTGGTAAAATTATCCCCCTTTTCCTTTTTATGGCTTCTCAGTGCTCTGTAATCTTTGTTTTTTAAAGGGCTCTATCGTATATGTATCTCAATGTAAATTTTTACAAATTGTTTTTCCATAGAGTACCATCCAGGTGAGAAATAATGCCTAACGAAAAGCAAAATGATACATCTCTTCTGCAGGTGGCACTTGACATGTTTTATACTAGAGTCCCCCAAAGGAGGGGGCTTTTTGTACAGAGTCCTATGGACCAGTTACCACAGTAGTGACATCTTATACAGCAATAGTCCATTATCAAAACCACTACATTGACACTGGTACAGTACTGTAAACTAGATTACAGACTTTATTCAGTTTTCACCATTTTTCTTCAATTAATTAATTATTTTTGGCTGAGGAAGATTCACCCTGAGGTAACATCTGCTGCCAATCTTCCTGTTTTTGTATGTGAGCTGCCACCACACATGGCCACTGACAGAGCAGTGGTGTAGGTCCACGCCCAGGAACCAAACCCAGGCCACAGAAGCAGACAGCACCAAACTTAACCATTAGGCTCCTAGGGCTGGCCCCAGTTTTTACCCTTTTTTAACTGGCGTTCATTTGTGTGCAATTTCCTTTTTAAAGTCACTTAAGACCATATTTAGTCAACTAAATAATGGCCTCTGTCCTCACAGTGAGTAAAATTAACTGGTTAGATATTAAATTATAAATGTTACTTGTGAAAATCAAAAATGCCCAGATTAGTTAAATTATCTTTAACATATGGATATGAAAACTGTGTTTGGTTTTTCTTCATATGCTGTGCTTTTATGGTATGAAAGTAGTCAGTTTACAAATTCCATAGTCCATTCAGAATGGAACAGCTTGAATCGGGGTGAGGGTTGGGGACATGTTCCTACCGTTGTGTTAAAATTCAAATAAGGAAGAGAGCATACTTGGCTAGTCAGCATTTTTCACTGTTAACTATCAGTTCCTACAAGACAAGTTGTCTCCTTTTGGTGTGTAAAGAAACAGATGCCTCAAGTGTTGCTGTGGCAGAGCTGGGTTTACCACTCAGGCCACTCTTAGTGAATCTATCTACTCTTCAGGGGTATTAACATCAGGTCTTCTTGGGAAGAGTTTATTTCAGTCATAGGTCTTAAAATCTGCATTTCTCTGTCCCAAGGTACAGGATAGTAAGTACTATCAGATCATCTATGGCATGTCACTGTCACTGTGACAGGGACAAAGTCATGCATGGGGACAGGTCAAAGTCCCAGATCTGGTCTGTCTTGCATGGTGTTGCACACAGGAAAAGGGTGTATCCTTTGGTATGCTTTGAGGCCCCTTAAAGGACTCACTTATCTAAACCTTCCCCTTTGCTTCTTTATGGTTTATTTGATTATCTTAAAGTACATCTGCTGTTTATGTTTTTCACAGTCTGTCCTGGCAGCCTTAGCACTTGGAAACTTAAAGGGCATGCTGATGCAGTTCGCTGAGATAGGAAGACTGTGGCGAAAGGATAAGTACGATTGTGTAAGTAGAGGCAACGGTATTTGAAAGACATAAATCAGGATGGCATTTGAATGCTGATGTAAAAAGATGCATATTTATATTGTAAACTAAGTGAAATTTTGTTTTTATATATCTGTTCAAATAACCTTAGTTAGTTTTATTTGCTGTCTTTAAACTACATCCGCTAATGTTCGTTCTCTGGGATTTTAACTTAAAAAGATGAGCTACTTGCAAGTAGGAAATGTTCCATGAAACACTAGTAGGGAACTTCCTGAAATCAGTTCAAAGAATTCTTACAGTCATCCAGAATGCCACAGAAACTCTCTGAATTTTAGGATATGCGTCGCTTCTGTTCTTCATTACGTCATATGTTAGCTTCCAGAGAATCGGTGAAGGACTTAAATTCTGAAGTCTCCTTTCAGAAATACTCCAGCAAGGCTCCCCTCACTCTCAACGTGCCTTGCTACGAGAAGCAGAGTCCATAATTATATCAGGGTCAAAGTCTGCAGCATAAAAATGCTTGTTAACACAGCCTACGGTACTTAACAAGCATGAAGTAATAAGCTCCACTTGGTTTATTTTTGTTCCTGGTAGATAATTGTGGGGGATTTTAACACCCTTTTGGCATGCTAAAATTCTTGTCAAGCTAGTAGCCATTAATTAAATCAGCAGACCAAAAGTAAGAGGTCAGTATAGGTTCTACCAATTAATTTGTTGATTTTAACAAACAGCAGCTGGTTGTGGAATTTCAGCTGTGACAATCATTTCCAGTTCAGGGATGGCATTAGAAATGGATACACTCTCTATGGATTTTTTTGGATTTGCTTGTGTTTCTGCGTCTCAGAACCTGAGCCAAAAGAAATGACCTCTCAAGGCAGGTCCCTTCTCCTGCCCACTTCCAACCTCTGCTATTGGCCCTAGAAGTTCATGCTTTCTCATAGCTCGGGAACTAAGACACTGTACTTCAATCGGA
Source organism: Tapirus indicus (assembly GCA_031878705.1). Classification (NCBI taxonomy): domain Eukaryota; kingdom Metazoa; phylum Chordata; class Mammalia; order Perissodactyla; family Tapiridae; genus Tapirus; species Tapirus indicus. The sequence continues at coordinate 80,272,928 of CM062917.1, forward strand.
GTAAATTGTAGTGTATGTTGCCTTCTTTTTACAGCTGATTTGGATCATGACCTTCATCTTTGCCATTGTCCTGGGACTCGGTTTAGGCCTGGCAGCTAGCGTAGCGTTCCAGCTCCTGACCATCGTGTTCAGAACCCAATTGTGAGTGCTCCTCATGCTCGGCATCTTTGCAGATTTTCACCTGCCCAGGTCAGAAGAGAAAAACTACTTTTAAGGGAAAGTAATTTGGTTGATAGGCATGCAAATCTGTTAAGATTGGCCAGTCTGTTCTTCCTCAGGTTGCTCACCCCAAGGCCTGAAGGGCAGGAGAATGGCTTGACCTGAGAGTATCAGCCCAGGTCCCACCAGCTCTTGGTCTGCTTCCTGCTTTGACACCGATTCAAAGAAATAGTAAAAACCTCTGTCTGTTTGCCCAGCTGTAAACTGGAAGTAATTATATTCTGAGCAGGTTTAATGTCTTTGCCTTAGACTCGTTAAATACGGGGATATGTTATTGAGAAGGTTGTGAGATTCTCCATGTCTGGTGGAGTTGTTCCTCTTTGTAGGCTGCTAGATTGTACTCCCAACTGAAAAACAGTAAGCTAGATTAGAGAATTTCTCAAAGGCCCCTCTCATCCTAAAATTCCACAGAAGCTACTTAGAATTCTTGATTCTTAACAGTCATCCAGTCCAAACATCTTTTTGATTCTTTAATCTCTGCCATATAATGTCATCCCCATGTGACCACTCAGCCTATGTTAGATTACATGGTGTGACAGAGAAATAAGTCTTCTTGAGAGACTAAGAGTTCTAGAACAGAAGTCGTTATCATAGTTAAAGTTAATCCTTGACTGACGGGATACGTTTACATTGAAATGTTCCCACACTCTTTTATTCATTAATATTTTCATTAATTTCTTGGGGACCCATCAAACATAGAGACAAACTGAGTGGCCATAGGTAAATCATTATACTTCTCCATGTCCTCCACTATACTACTGGGTAATCATGTCTGCCTATTTCACCAAATAACTGTGATACTCAGAATCAAAACAGCAAAGGCCTATGGAAGCGCTTTGTAAGCTGGAACGTGGTAGATGGGAGGCACTGTTGTAGGAGCTTTGGGAGGATGAGTAAAATAAGGTGTTTGCCCTCCAGGGTCTCTGAGGGCATGATGATTCCCCAATCTTAAAAATTTTGAAAAGTGAGCCTGCTTTGGTCTACTAGGAAAAAATCAATATTAGCCTTACAGGCCTAACAAATATGCATGAATGATTCACCTGTGTTGATTTCCCTCCAGTCCAAAATGCAGCACACTGGCTAATGTTGGAAGGAGCAACATCTATAAGAATAGAAAAGATTACTCTGATGTAAGATTCATTTTTTCACTTTGACTTGCAAAATTATATTAATATGAATCTAATGGGCACCATCTAATATTACTTCTCTGCCTTACAGATGTATGAACCAGAAGGAGTAAAAATCTTCAGATGTCCATCTCCTATCTACTTTGCAAACATCGGTTTCTTTAGGCAGAAACTTATTAATGCTGTGAGGTTTGGGGTTATAAATTTTTTTTTTTTTTGGTAATTCTGCTGATTATCTAGGAATGAAATGTTTGTTCTGTAACAATGGTGTAAAGAGGGGCATTGATTTCACATATGTTGAGGCTGGATTATGTGAGTGTTTTTGTGTCCCATGTCCCAGAGCAGGTGAAACTGCCTTGTAAGGGGTCCATTAGTATATTGGGAACTAAGACTCCTTGGATGAGGTCCAATATAGAGTCACCTTTTGTCAAATTCTGCTGTAAAGTAAAAAGATTTACCACAAGATTTTGGGCTGCTGGATTTTAGTATATAGTATCCTACAGATTTTCTTTGGGCATCAACTTCAGAAACAACAGGAGAGTAAATTTTTTTTTTTTTTGGTGAGGAAGATTGGCCCTGAGTTAACATCTATTGCCAGTCTTTCTCTTTTTGCATGAGGAAGATGGTCCCTGAGCTAACATCTGTGCAAATCCTCCTCTACTTTGTATGTGGGACACTGCCACAGACAGCATGGCTTGATGAGCGGTGTGTAGGTCCAAGCCCAGGATCTGAACCTCCCTATCCCAGGCCGCCAAAGCAGAGCATGCAAACTTAACCACTATGCCACCAGGCCAGCCGCAACAAGAGAGTATTTAATATTTGATGGCATCATTAAAGAGACTCAGGATAGCAAATGAATATTTATAATATAAATGATAATGAATAAATATAACAAATTAATATTTAACACTAAATAATAACCAAGGGTCCTTGGTAGACTGAAGAGATGACGACAAAGAAGCAATCCTTAAAGTTAAGAAATATGGAGCCAGCCCGGTGGCATAGTGATTAAGTTCACACACTCCTCTTTGGTAGCCTAGGGTTCACAGGTTCGCAGGTTCGCATCCTGGGCACGTACCTATGCACTGCTTATCAAGCCATGCTGTGGCAGGCATCACATATATCAAGTAGAGGAAGATGGGCACAGATGTTAGCCCAGGGCCAGTCTTCCTCAGCAAAAAGAGGAGGATTGGCAACAGATGTTAGCTCAGGGCTAATCTTCCTCACCAAAAAAAGAAGCAAACAAAAGCTCAGGACTTATGAACATGCCTTCTGGTCTACTCTGTACCCCTCATAGAGCTTTTTCCTTAAGCCATATTATTATTAGTTTCATACGCATCAAATATTTTTCTACCCAATTATTATTATTATTTTTTTTTACAAAAATAGGATCATATTGTATATATGGCGTTATATACTGTCCTTTTCACTTAATCTAGTATCTTTCCACCTAACTACATTTTTTTGTCAAGGATTTTTAATTTAATTCGATCCTCCTTACTTACTAGTCTGGAGCTAAATATTGCCACAATAAGAATACATTTGTTTTGACAAGGGGAAAATGAAGGTTACCCTCAGATCTAATATTAAAATTATAAAATCAAATCATATAATAACAGATATTATAAAATATAACCATATAAAGTTTAGTACAAAAAAAATTATATAGAAGCAGAATACTAATTAAATGCCACTGTATTCAACCAGTAGAAAATAAATAAAATCCCCTAAGAATCGTGTAGGCCAAAAACAAACAGATTCAAATAGAGTTGAGACCCATTCATGGATGATTTATGGGTAAATCCTGGATGGTCCGAAGGTTTTTGAATGTTGATAACTGCACACAGCTGAGCAGACCATAGGTGTGACACAGTTTTGTCAGTGATGATGTTTGAACAACCTTTAAATTTTATTACATGTATCTTTATTATTTGCCCCAATCCCTCAACCCATCCTACTTAAAGTGATTAGAATTATGCTATAGAAGTAACAGAATATTCAGTACTCATGTAACATAGCAATGGGTTTTTCAGATTGGCTTTAATCCACCACGAATTCTACGCAAGCGCAACAAAGCTTTGAAGAAAATCCGAAAAATGCACAAGGAAGGCCTGATACAAGTGACACCGGTAAGTTGCTTTTTTTGTGAGGGGAAAAGTATATTTTTATATTTAACAAAAGGTGGACTATAATTTCAACTATGCATTAATTCCTAGAACCAACAAAGTTTTAACCCAGTGTTGACTGGATGTATATCTGACAATTTGTCTGACCAACTTACAGCATTTTGGCAAAAATCTTCTAGGCCTCCTTAATTTTCCTAAGGACCTCTGTAGTCCCATGAGACTCAGATCATTCTCTTTGGAATGAAACCAGTGAGCTTCTTGACCACGTTTCTGTGTATTATAGCTAAAAGCTTTGTAAAATGTAGTTCAAGATGTTGATTCCACTCCTTTAAATGAAATGCCAGATAAGTAAGGTATTTCGTGTGTCAATTAATGTTGTATTTTTAAATGGCATCTTTGAGGGTCTCCTTAAAATTTTTATTCTCCTGAGGAAATTTTTATTCTCCAAAGAAGAGTTTACAATCCCATTGCTTGACCCAACTTTGAATCTGTGCTTCAGAAACTCACTGGTTATCCTTGACATACAATGTTTGTCTTGGTCGGAGTTATCATGCATATTATTATCCTCTCTTGCAGAAAGGATTTATATGCACCGTTGATGACTTTAAAGACTCCGACGAAGAACTGGACAACGGTCAGATAGAAGAGCTGGATCAGCCAATCAGTACCACAGGCCTGCCCTTCCAGATAGACTGGAATGCTGATCTTCCTGTCAACATTGTGGTCCCTAAAATCAGCCTGCATAGCATCATCCTTGACTTTTCAGCAGTGTCATTTCTTGATGTTTCTTCAATGAGGGGTCTCAAAAAGGTAATTTCTTAATGGAAACAACCAATCAGTGACTAAAGGTAAAACACTGTAGTTGTAGAAGGATGCTCCTTTAGATAACACACACTTAAGTAAAAGTAAATTATCATCTTAGAATATTCTATGGAGAGAGTGAGAGTGTGGGTGGGGCATGTTTAATGAACTCTTTAAACATTCATTCCCCATGAGACTGCATATAATTTTGAAGGCAACCAAACCTACATTTCTAATGTATCACTGATAGTGGGCAACCATGCTCACCCTCGGATCAAATTCCAGTTCTCTGGTGCCTTCAAATGCTTATGGGCATCGTATCTAAATTGTCCTAAAATAGAGAAGATTTGGAAAGGTCTTGGGAAAAAGTGGAAGAGTGGGTCCTTTTGTTTTTATCTTCATCTATCATAACCTGATGAAATTTCACTTGGCTATATAACAATCTGTTTCCAAAAAAAAAGGAGATATACGATAGAAGAAATGTCACATGTGATTTAAAAACAGGACTGAGGGGCAGGCCTGGTGGCATAGCAGTTAAGTTTGCATGCTCCATTTCGGCAGCCCAGGGTTCACAGGTTTGGATCCTGGGCGTGGACCTACACACTGCTCATCAAGCCATGCTGTGGCAAGCGTCCTGCATATAAAGTAGAGGAAGATGGGCACGGACGTTAGCCCAGGGCCAATCTTCCTCAGCAAAAAGAGGAGGATTGGCAGCAGATGTTAGCTCAGGGCTAATCTTCCCCACAAAAAAAAAAACAGGACTGAAACAATTGGGTTGCAGTATGTTTTCTTTCCACAGTTTTGTTTTATATTTTCTAAAATAAATTAATTTCTAAGACAATTGCAGAAACAGATATAAAGAAAATTAAAGAAATTCCACATCTCCCCCTCTTTTGCTTGGTTTTTCACAGGAGTCTGCTTACAAAGCACTGAGCTAAGATAAGATCCACTGTGGGTGAACTGGATACAAAATAGGATCAATTTCATTTCCTTCAAACTTACCTTTAAAAAAAAAAATCTTAACATCATGTAACTCTTAAGACTGCTTGCTTTTTCTTTTCTTTGTTTTTGTTTTGGAGAAAAAAATACACACACGCACATGAAATTTATTTGTTGATCCTAGCAGTATAACACAAAGGACAGGGACTCTGCCTTACATTTCTTTAAAGCCCTAATTCTTAGTTCAGTGCCTAGTAGAGGTTCTAAAAGTGTTTATTGATGATAATAATGATATTAATGATCATCTAAATTGATCAACAGTGCGAGCTAATTTTCTTACATTATATGACCTTACTCATATCACTACTGGTATTTGTTCTTAGCCTAGAGACCAAGAAAATGGATAAAGATTTGTCAGTGCTACATACATCGAGGCACTGTGGACAAGAATAATGAACTTAGGGGTCATAGGGTTCTTTTACTTTTATGTAGCTAGAAACCTCTAGTCAAGATCATCCCATAGAAGAAACCGTTTTAAAATTAAATCAGAGTTCATCTTGTGAGTTAAGGCAAAACATTTGCCCATTATACTTCCCTCAAGAGTGATCGTTTTTAACTTCTTAGTGAAGAGGAGAGTTCTATCCTTTGGATTTATTTCTTTCTGTCACCGAGCCTTGTTTTTAACTTTAGTGTCTCTTTATACTATTATCTCTTTTCAAAATGTAAAACGTTCTGAAGGCAATGTATCACCCACAAGGCATAAATTATTACAGTTTTCTTTATATTTCTGACAAGTGAAACTGTTCTCTAAGGAAGATCTACTTTCTTTTTAACAGATTTTGCAAGAATTGATCAGGATCGAGGTAGATGTGTATATTGTTGGAACTGATGGTAAGCTGTTTTATTTTTGTGTTCTGCTAGTCACTTCAGGCTCTTTGCCAACTCTCAATCTAGGCAGCCTTTCCAAAGAACAGGTATTTTTTTATGGTCAAGAAGAAAATCTAATTTGTAGCCAAGCCAATAAAAATTCCTATGGGAATAGCATCTTGATATTTTAGTTGTGTCAATTTGTAATTACATTAACTTTACAATTTCAATCCAAGTTTAATAGGCAGCAAAAGAGTGCCTATATACCCATTTTTTTACTCTAATCTTCCTAAAAAAGTAGGCTGGTTTTCTCTCTTCCACACCTCCCTGTATTCTTCAGCCCATAACAACCTGGTTTATGCTTCACCTCGCTGAGCAGGCTGCCCTTGCCAAGGCCGATAGTGATGTCTAGGCTGTCAAGATCAACTGCCTCCATCCCAGCCTCATTCTCATGGAGCTCACTTCTTTAGCATTTGTCTTTGAAACTCTCTTTCTCCTTGACTTCTGCAAGACTATTCTGATTCACCTCCCACCACCCTAACAGCTCCTCAGTGTCTGACATTGGCTCCTTTCCCACTCCTTGACAGTCAGACTTCCCCAAGCTTCAACCCTGAACCCTATAGTTGTGATTCCACAGACTCTTTCTAGTCAATCTCCTGCACGCTGATGGCTTCAAGTAGAGCTACATATTAATGAATCCCCAAACTACACCTCCAGCCCCGACCTTTCTTCTGAGCTGCAGACCCATGTATTCAACTGTCTGAATGTCCCCCAGGCACTTCAGATACATATGTTCAAAACTAAATATATCACCGTCCCTCCCAAAACTACTCCTTCTCCTTTCCTCTCAATCACTACATCACCAGTTACCCAAAGTAGAAACTCTGGAGCCATCTTTAATTTCTCCTTCTCCCCTTTCCTTGACATTCAGTGAGTCACCTGTAGATATTTCCTCTTGAATCAGCCTCTTCCTCTCCATTTCCAAAGCTTTAATCTAGACCCTTATCATTTCTCATCTAGGCTGCCAGGAAGAACTTTCTAACTAGTTTCCTTGTCCATCCCTAGAATCCTCTCCCATCCCACTTTCTGACTAGAAAATTCCTTCAAGAATTTTTTCTTCAATAACTGTGAGAACTTCCTTGCTTCCCCAGACAGATCACTGTGGTCTGCAGACTGTTTGCCTCTCTAGAATACACACAGGTGACATTATTCTGCAGTCCTGTGCTTGCATCCCCCTAGGCAATAGTCTCTTCCAGGGCAGGTATTTGTCTTGTTTACCTTCTTATTCCCTGTCTCTTACCTAATTCCCAGGACATAACAGACATTCAGTAAAGACTTACTGAGCACCTACTGTTTGGCAGGCTCCATTCTGGGTGCTAGGATACAGCTGTGAATAAGACAAGTCCCTGCCCTCATGAAGCTTATAGTCTAGTGGGAAAGCCAGATAAGAAGCAAATAAAAACACATTTCAGGTAATGATAAGTGCTGTGAAGGAAGAAGCAGGGTTAAGAGACAGAGCAACAGGGATGGCACTATTTTAGGTAGACAATCAAGGATGTCAAATAATATGACATTTCATAATGGTCTTAAACGAAAAACTAGATATGATGGACTTAATAGATATATACAGAGCACTCCACCCCAAAAAAGCAGAGTACACATTCTTCTCAAGTGCACATGGAACATTCTCAAGGATAGACCATATATTAGGAAACAAGGCAAACCTCTATAAATTTAAGAAGATTGAAATCATTACAAGCATCTTCTCTGATCACAATGCTGTGAAACTAGAAATCAACTGCAAGGAAAAAACTGGGAAAGGGACAAAGATGTGGAGACTAAACAACATGCTACTGAACAACCAATGGGTCATTGATGAAATTAAAGGAGAAATCAAACGCTATCTGGAGACAAATGAAAAAGAAAATAGACCATACCAACTCATATGGGATGCAGCAAAAGCGGTCCTGCGAGGGAAATTCATAGCAATACAAGCACACATTAACAAACAAGAAAAATCCCAAATAAATAACCTTAAACTGCACCTAACAGAATTACAAAAAGAAGAACAGACAAAGCCCTGAATCAGCAGAAGGAGGGAAATAATAACAATTAGAGCAGAAATAAATGAAATTGAAACCAAAACATCAGTAGAAAGGATCAATGAAACAAAGAGCTGGTTCTTTGAGAAGATAAATAAAATTGACAAACCCTTAGCCAGACTCACTAAGATAAAAAGGGAGAGGACTCAAATAAATAAAATTAGAAATGAAAGAGGAGAAATTACAACAGACACCACAGAAATACAAGGGATTATTAGGGAATACTATGAAAAACTTTACGCCAACAAATTGGACAACCTAAAGGAAATGGACAAATTCTTGGACACGTACAACCTCCCAAAACTGAATCAAGAAGAAATAGAGAATCTGAACAGACCAATCACAAGTAAAGAGATTGAAATGGTAATCAAAAACCTCCCAAAAAATAAAAGCCCAGGACCAGATGGCTTCCCTGGAGAATTTTATCAAACATTCAAAGAAAATTTAGCACCTATCCTTCTCAAACTATTCCAAAAAATAGAGGAAGATGGAATACTTCCTAACACATTCTACAATGCCAACATCACCCTGATACCAAAGCCAGACAAGGACAATACAAAGAAGGAAAACTACAGGCCAATATCACTGATGAACATAGACGCAAAAATTCTCAACAAAATATTGGCAAACCGAATACAGGAATACATCAAAAAGATCATATACCATGATCAAGTGGGATTTATACCAGGGACACAGGGATGGTTCAACATCCGCAAATCAATCAACGTAATACACCACATTAACAAAATGAAGAATAAAAACCACATGATCATCTCAATTGATGCAGAGAAGGCTTTCAACAAGATCCAGCATCATTTATGATAAAAACTCTCAACAAAATGGGTATAGAAGGAAAGTACCTCAACATAATAAGGGCCATATATGACAAACCTACAGCAAACATCCTACTCAATGGGGAAAAACTGAAAGCCATTCCTTTGAGGACAGGAACAAGACAAGGGTGCCCACTCTCACCGCTCTTATTCAACATAGTACTGGAAGTTCTGGCCAGAGCAATTAGGCAAGAAAAAGGAATAAAAGGACTCCAAATAGGCAATGAAGAAGTGAAACTCTCACTATTTGCAGACAACATGATCTTATACATACAAAACCCAAAAAATTCCATTGGACAACTACTAGAAATAATCAACAACTACAGTAAAGTGGCAGGGTATAAAATCAACTTACAAAAATCAGTTGCATTTCTATACACTAATGATGAACTAACAGAAAGAGAATTCAAAAAGACAATCCCATTTACAATTGCAACAAAAAGAATAAAATATCTGGGAATAAATTTAACCAAGGAGGTAAAAGACCTATACAATGAAAACTATAAGACACGATTGAAAGAAATCGAGGAAGACATAAAGAAATGGAAAAATATTCCATGCACATGGATTGGAAGAATAAACGTAGTTAAAATGTCCATTCTACCTAAAGCAATCTACAGATTCAATGCAATCCCAATCAGAATCCCAATGTCATTCTTCACGGAAATAGAACAGAAAATACTGAAATTCATATGGGGCAACAAAAGACCCTGAATAGCTAAAGCAATCCTGAAAAAAAAGAACAAAGCTGGAGGCATCATAATCCCTGATTTCAAAATATACTATAGAGCTATAGTAATCAAAACAGCATGGTACTGGTACAAAAATAGACACACAGATCAATGGAATAGAATTGAAAGCCCAGAAATAAAACCACACACCTATGGACAGCTAATCTTTGACAAAGGAGCAGAGAACATACAATGGAGAGAGGGAAGTCTCTTCAATAAATGGTGCTGGGAAAATTGGACAGCAACATGCAAAGAATTAAAGTAGACCATCTCCTATCTCCATATACAAAAATCAATTCAAAATGGATCAAGGACCTGAAAGTGAGACCTGAAACTATAAAACTCCTGGAAGAAAATATAAGCAGTACACTAATTGACATAGGACACAAAGGGATCCTTTCAGATTCCATGTCTACTCGGACAAGGGAAACAAAAGAAAAAATAAACAAGTGGGACCTCATCAGACTACAGAGCTTCTACAAGGCAAATGAAACCAGGATCAAAATGAATAGACAACCCACCAGCTGGGTGAAAATATTTGCAAATCGTTTATCCAACAAGGGATTAATCTCTGTAATATATAAAGAACTCATACAACTGAGCAACAAAAAAACAAACAACCCGATCAAAAAATGGGCAGAGGATATGAACAGACATTTCTCCAAGGAAGAGATACAGATGGCCAATAGACACATGAAAAGATGTTCAACATCACTAATCATCAGGGAAATGCAAATCAAAACTACACTAAGATATCACCTGACACCCGTTAGAATGGCTATAATCACCAAGACAAAAAACAACAAATGCCGGAGAGGATGTGGAGAAACGGGGACCCTCATTCACTGCTGGTGGGAATGCAAACTGGTGCAGCCTCTATGGAAATCAGTATGGAGAGTCCTCAAAAAATTAAAAATAGAAATATCTTATGATCCAGCAATCCCACTCTTAGGCATCTACCCAATGGACATGAAATCAACCATCACAAGAGGCATATGCACCCCTATGTTCATTGCAGCATTATTCACTATAGCCAAGAAGTGGAAGCAACCCAAGTGTCCTTCGACTGATGATTGGATAAAGAAGATGTGGTATATACATACAATGGAATACTACTCAGCCATAAGAAAAGACAGAATTGTCCCATTTGCAACAACATGGATGGAACTAGAGGGTATTATGTTAAGTGAAATAAGCCAGAGACAGAAGGACAGACACTGCATGATTTCACTCATATATGGAATATAAATGAACACACGGACAGAGAGAACTGATTGGTGGTTACCAAGGGGAAGGGGGGTGGGGGGTGGGCACAAGGGGCGAAGGGTTACATCCACATGGTGACAAACAATAATGTGCAACTAAAACCCCACAGTGTTATAAACTATTAAGACATCAAAAAAAAAATAATAGGACATTTCAGCAGAGACTAGAATGAAGTGAGGGAGTCAACCTTGTCAGTATCGGGGGAAAGCATGTTAGGGAGAGGGGATGACGAGTGCACAGGTCCTGAGGGAGGCACGAAATTGGCATCTTAATTTTCCCTCTCCACTGGCTCCTATCCGTAAAATCTACAGATATATTCTAGTTTCAAGCCTTCCTTATAATTAAAATATTCTCCTGATCTCAGTAACCGTTTTATTTACTAAACAGTTTTACTCCTTCTCCATCATCCCAGATCCTTTTGAAAGTGTCTCTTCCTGCTGCCTCTGCTGCCTGGCATTCCTCTCAGTCCTTAACTAAGATCATCACCTTCCTTCCCATGACGAGCCACCCATCTCCATCCTGGGTTCTGGTGACCTCTCTCTCCCTCAGTCACTGCTAGGTCCTGTCAATGTTAAAAGCTTGTCTGTGTAGGGTCCGGCCCAGTGGCGCAGTGGTTTAGTTCGCGCTTGGCAGCCCAGAGTTCGCGAGTTCGGATCCCGGGCGCCCGCTGACGCACCACTTGTCAGCCATGCCGTGGCGGCGTCCCATATAAAGTGGAGGAAGATGGGCACGGATGTTAATCCAGGGCCAGTCTTCCTCAGCAAAAAGAGGAGGATTGGTGACAGATGTTAGCTCAGGGCTGGTCTTCCTCACAAAAAAAAAAAAAAAAAAAAAAAAGCTTGTCTGTGAACAGGCTTTCCTACCTCCCTGCCTTCTCTTCCTCCATCTTTCTCCAAATCCTTCTCCAAATCCTAGGCATTCTTTTAAATGGTCAAGTTTTGGTCAAGTCTTCTCAGACACCCACCAAGTGGAAATGATCTTTACCCTGCTTTCTCTGAATTTTCATAGCGCATATCCGTGCCTCTCTTATTCATTCAACAAAAATGTGAGGACCTACTATGTGCTGGGCATTATTTTAAGAACTAAGAAAACATTAAAGAAAAAAATCAGATTTCTTCCTGCCTTTGTTATTCTACAACACTTTTCCTTTTGTTACTATAGGTATATATAAATGTTCTATCTTCCTGGAGGACAAGATTCAGGTCTAATTTATCTTTTCATCCATTATATTATCCAGCCAGGGCTTTGCACACAGTAGACATGAGTTCATATTTGGTTGGGTATTCTGTGCAAACAAGTACTGGATAGCGCCCACAAGAATGGGGTTCCTTAAAGATGACCAGAGAGGTGATATGGGGTGCTATGGAAGCTGTTTTCTGATGGAAACCAGCAGCTTTGGGAAAATGGACTATAGTAAGTAACTGGTAAATAATAGGTCTGGCAATCCAGAACCACAGCCTATCACTGGTCCATGAGCATATGTTTTATTCTGGCGGAATCCCAATTTTTAATAATAAGCCACACTTGATGCTCCAGTCACTAACTAGGGAGCTTAACTCACGAGACTCTTGCCTAAAGGAAAGAGGATTGATTTTCTTCTAGGAACTACTAAAAGTTTTTCTCATGTAAACCTTTCTTTCCTCCTTTTTATATGAGGGCATTGAATGTGTATTTTTATTGGAAAGTTATCCTTTAGTTCTAGAAGACACTGTACTAATGGTACCTCGTATTGCACCACTGCAACCCCCACTTAACCAAACATTAATGAAATGCACACTTGCAAATGGAAGTTCAATCCCCAGCTTCAAGGAGAAACCCGTGGCCAAACAGTTACTTCTTCCTAACTGTCCCTCTGTCTTTTCTCTCTTCAGATGACTTCATTGAGAAGCTTGCTTGCTGTGAATTTTTTGATGATGAAATCAAGGACTCAATATTTTTCTTAACAATCCATGATGCTGTTTTGCATATTTTGATGAAGAAGGATTACAGTACTTCAAAGTTTAATTCCAGTCAGGTACCAACTCTTTGGTGACTTTCATATTTGGCTAACCAACTATCTGTGCTTCTTGAATTTCTCTTTTTCAACATTAAAAAAAAAATTGTTCCTAATCCATAATTCCATTCTGGTTTTCTCAGGAAAAAGAAATAAAATCTGATTTTACCATAAATACAAATGGAGGATTACGTAATCGGGAATGTCAGGTAAGAGTCTTGAACAGGTTTATCTTTATCTAGACACAACAACAAAAAACTTCAGAGTAGTGAGGTCTCTTCCAGCATGCTGCAAAAAGTCCAGCACTTGTTTGAGCTTCTGTGCCTCATCTCTAGAAAACTGAAGCAATGCCAATCTCATAGGGATGTTGGGGGAAAATAAACTCACACCGGTACAAAAAAGGATGGAAAATAGTGATACTGTGTCTCTAGTGATGCAAAATCAAGCAGAGAGAGAGAGAACTTTTTATGTTTTCAAAGGACTTACAACCAAGATCTTATTCTGGTCTTATAATAATCCACAAAGCAGGGAAAGTATTACTGTTTCCATTTACAGATGAATTAGTGATGGAACTGAGAAGCTAAAACACACCTCCTGACTCCCAGGTGCATGGGAAGTCCCTAGCACAGTGCCTAGCCCAGCAATGAAAGTTACGTTCATTTCTTTCCTTATTAGAAAGAGTTGCCAAGTCATCATTTAAATGGACAGTTCCATTTCATTCTAGAACATTCATTTCTAGAATATTCAGTCCTTTAAGGGAATACTTCTAATTTGGGAAAAGCGAAACCACAAATCCAAATGAGTAGCTGCCGTAGCCCAGGTGCGTTACATTCATTATCCCAATCCTTACAACAATATGCAAAGAAGATATCCTCGTTTCACAAATGAGGAAATTAGGAAGGGCTCAGAGAGCTTAACTAACTTCGCTTAAGGTCACATACCAAAGTGACAGCAAAAGGATGTGAACCAAGATCTGTCTGATGCCAAGACCTGTGCTCTGTTCACTATACTATACCAGCTCTCTCCTTTGGTGAAAGATTAATGGAATTGAGCATTTTGAGAAAGAATCTAATGATTGTCTTCAAGTATGGGAGGTGGCTGGTGGTATTTCTCTTATTTGAAGAAAGGTCTAAGAAGAATAGCAAAAAGGAATTTAGATTAGAAACGAAGAAGAAATGTATAGTGTAACATAACCCTGGACCATTATTAAGAGTTATATTCAATAGGAAATGGTTAGATGAAAAAGCCATTCCAGAAAGGTAGAAAGATCTGAGGTGAGAAGAGAGCCTAGAAGAACACCATGATTCTCTTTCCCAGGGCTAGATTCCAGAGAAACCAAATCTAGCACCTTGCCTGGGTCCCCTATAAGGACAGCCTTACCAGAAACCCTCTGCCCAGTAGTTGGATTCAGAATTGTCACCAAGTTTTAGAGGATGAAGTATAGGAACAGAATTTAAACCTGATGTCTGATCAAAGCTTTAGAACCAACTGTCTAACAGAACATAGTCAGCACCATCCTGTACCTATTTCCCTGTATTAAAAGAAAAGAAAAGAAAACATTTAACATCAGCCCCTTGCATTACTTAGAGGAAGATAAATCAGCAGTTGTAGATAGGCCACCAGTGGTGGTTGATGTAAAAGCTGAATGTGGGTGACCAGCACACATAGCCCATTGGAACTTATGTGGCCCCTGAAACAAATGTAAGGAAATATATTACTACAACACATTGTATTGTTACTTTGATTAAGTTAAATTAGGCCTTGGAAAGATACACTTATATTACAATATGGTATCGCATGGGTCTATGTTAACCAAGTAGCAGTGGAAGGTATTTGATCATTAAAATTCAAGACAAAAAATGTGTTTATGACTCTGGTAAATTCTACCTCCTAATTTTAATCAGATTGATCACATTTACTCTTTTTAAATACAAGATATGACTAATGAAAGAGAGAGAATTTAACAAGCCTTAAAACAAGAACTTTATGTCTTCTTCCAGATACCACTTGAAACAAAATTCTAATCAAAATATAATTCAGAGGGATCCTCATCTGACTGTCACATAAAGAACTGAAAGAAGAACCAGAAAGTTACTGATAAATTCATACATTGTATGAAGAATATTTTTGTTTGACAGAATTATGTTTCAAACTTTGGAACAAGATTGTTCTAGCTTGGTATATTTTTCACATATTTGATATAAAATTGTGTAAATACTCTTAATTTTGTACCTTGTAGATTTATGAAAGGAAGAAAATTATTTTGTTTATATGTATTTTTATAGCACAGACAGATTTCCATCCAAGTCACTATCTTTGTGCATATGTTTTGCAGTATATTTACACCACTGCTTTGAGTCTCGTAATTTATGCTGTTCATTCTAATATCTCTCCATGTTTAAAAATTCAGTTGTACAGTAGATGTGTCTTGTTTTATTAAATTTCTTGTCAGCTTTCTGAAACGTGCTTGCTGTGGGGGCCCCTTTATCGCGGTCTGGCTGGAAACCTCCTCCACGAGCATCTTCTAAACCTCCTGCGATGAGACTTCTTTGCCCAGATTTTATGATTATAACTCTAGCTTTTTAAAGTGTTGGGGCCCAGGACAGGCCGCCTCAAGGTGTTCCACAATGGCGTATCGACTATTTTGAGTTAAAGTTACTTAAAAAGCAAAAAGAGCTTTCTGACTCTCCTGTCTCTGTTCCCCCTGAAAGCAGGAAATTAGTCTCCCATGTGAAAGGTGCTCTCTCTGCATCCTTTTCACTAGGGGATTCAGGACTGAGAAGCCTGCATAAACAAACCTTGCTAATTACATACCCCAAACCTAAGTTTCTTTGTCCTGTCAATTCTTCACAACTTTATTGTTTCCTTGTATAAAAGATATATATACTGCCTGCTTTGTTCACTCTCCGAGCATCAGCTTTATGATTCTCCCATTTGCACGTAATTAAATTGGATTTTTCTCCTGTTAATCTGGTCTTGTGTCAACTTTACTATTAGTCCAGCCACAAGAACACAAGGGAAGAAAGGGAACTTTCCACTCCCTTGATGAAAGCATCCAACATCCTATCTAAATTTAGACACAATCCTTCTAGTGCCATATCTGTAACTATAACTAGATTTTGAAGCAAATCCTTATTTTTTTTCCACCTCTTAATATGAAAATTGTATAAGCTAATGGAAGATGTAAAATGAAACTGCAAGAAGGCAAAAAGTAAAGAGAAAACATGATGGGTAGCCAATTCTTCCCAGTCTTACTGGGAGGAAAGAAAAGTTAGTAGAAGAAAGTATGACTCTTTCTTCACTGCTGGTCATTATTTGTAACTCACAGGGCAGAATGACAGCTCTAGAGCTCAGTGTAGCTGAAGAATGAGATTCAGCACACCTGCGTCTGTTTTTCACTGACACTGTTCTTGGTGTAAATTTGTATTTTTTATGTAATACTTAGAAATTAAACATCAGCACCAACAGAAAAAGATTCAGCACCCTCTGTTCAACATTAAACCATTTAGTCAATGGGAAAATTTGTCCCAATTGTTTTAGCTCTCATCTCTAAATGTTTATTGTCAAAGGACCCTTCCATCCTTTATTAGTGTCTTTACTGAGAAGGCTTGTCTATTGGATAAAACCAATTACAGAAAGGTAAAACAAAGGTTTATTTACATAGCTACTCTATGAAAAACTAGAATATCAGCACTCTTCATAGCAACATTTCTTAAAATTTTTGAGTCATGGACATGTTATGGAGCCCCACGTACCCTACGGACTTTAGGGAAAAAAATACATATACACATATACATTTATATATGATGCGCTATGAATCTCCGGTTATGAGCTCTTCCTTTATAGAAGGAAGAATGGAAATTGAAAACATGGGCCTATTTAATTGATCATTTGGCTTGGAGGTGGATAAGGGTGTGGCTGTATAAGGATTTTGTCCCTGATATCTGCATCTTCCCAAGTAAAGGTGCCCTCTACACTCTCTTGCCAACCAAAATAACATAGAATGGAACAAGCACTCCAGTCATTGTGCCCCATCACAATCTATCCAACCTCAACATCTTAGAGGTTCATTTATCCTCACCCTTGAATGGTTTTTCTCTGAGGCCTCTACGGTGATAGATATGCTTTGGGTAATGGGAATACGTGGGGCTGGGCCTCTACTTGCCTGCCTCAGAGCAAATATTGGAAATTGACTAGCACAAAAATCTGATCCCTGATTTAGGAAGAGACCGAGAGATGGTGTGGGAAGATAAAACTTGTATAAACAAGAGCAAGACTGAAGGGGAGAGGATACCCAGTGATGCGACCAGGAGACAGAACGACTTGTGAAGAGACATATACATTACTGAAGTTAAGAAAGGTTGAAGCTAATACACATTGAGTAGTTTATCTTGAAACCCATTTTCTAATAATTACTTAAGCATTTGGTGCATATCCTTGCTTAAACACAGGAACTTACCACTTAGAAATGTAAATGAAATGTTTTAAATGCAAACTTGACCTTACACTGCATAAACAAGAACACAGAAGAATGTTTAATTGATTTTTCTGCCATCTTCATCTGGACATCTACATGTCAAAACTGATCTACTGATCTCCCCCTAATACGCTCTGCTGGCATCTTTTCCGCCTCAGTTAATGCCAATTCCAACCTTCTGGCTGCTCAGGCTGAGAAATTTGTCAGGAAATTCTATTGACTGTACAAAATATATCTAGAATCAATTCATTTAATTCTCAAAATAGCCCCCATAAAGTAGGTACTATGTTTCTCTCTATTTTTTAGAAAAACAAAACAAATCAAGGCTCAGAGGACAAATAGTCTAAGTTATATAATTGCAGGTAGTAGAGCCAGAATTCAGTCTACAGTCAACTCCAGAGGCCAGGCTCTTAATCATTAGGAAATATTACCTCCCCAAAGAAATTGAAACCTGTCTAAAAACTCATCTAGCACAAGGCAGGACTAAACTCAGCAAAGATATAGGTGCATTCTACAGATTTCTTCCGAAGTTGCTCATTTAGCATTGTTCAGTTAAATGTACCCAGAAAAGTTAATAGGAAATATTTTGTTAGTGTCCAGAATTAAATAAACTTAATATTTCTCTCTCATTATGTTTGTGTGTGTGAGTTTTGGTAATACATTTTTGTGTGTGTGTGTGTGTGTGAGGAAGACTAGCCCTGAGCTAACATCCGTTGCCAATCCTCCTCTTTTTGCTGAGGAAGATTGGCCCTGAGCTAACATCCATGCCCATCTTCCTCTACTTTATACATGGGACGCCTGCCACAGCATGGCTTGATAAGCGGTGCATAAGTCTGCGCCTAGGATCCAAAACTGCGAACCCCGGGCCACTGCAGCGGAGCATGCAAACATAACCACTACACCACCGGGCTGGCCCACTCGGTAATACATCTTTAAATGCAATATTTTGTAACTGGCCACTGCACTTTGAAAAAAAATATAAGAATTTTTTTTGAGGAAAATTTAGGGATGACTCTCAAGAACAATTCCTAGATCAATTAGAATGTAAGCTCCTGAACGGTGGGGACCATATCTATTTTGTTCATCATTATTTACTCATGTCTAGCATAGAATAAGTGCTTAATTTATATACATAAATTTATTATACCTTATTTGTTATATATATTATCTTATATGTGTCCTCCCACAGTCACCCACTTCTTGATACCTATAATGCTACCACCATCATCTCTTGTATGAACTATTAAAACAATCTTCCAACTGGTCTCTTTCTATCTTTGCCTCCCTCATCTCTTCTCAACACACAGCCAGAATACTCCTTTTAAAAAGAGCCAAATCATTCCACTCCTTTGCTCAGAACCCCCTAATGGCTTCCCATGTCAGAGGAAGGTCAAAGTCTTTAAGATGGCCTAGACAGCCTGTGACCTCCCCATTCCGTTATCACCTCTCTGACCGCCTCTTATTGTCTCACTCATTCCATTCCAGTCTCCTTGCTGTTCCTCAAATACGCCAGGTGCAACCCCCTTTTAAGGCCCTTACAGACTGTGACCTCTGCCTGGAAAGTTCTGCGCCATGTTATTTACGTGGTTAACTCTCACCCACTTCAAATCTTGCTCAAATGTCATCTTTTCAATGAGTTCTACCCAGACCACTCTATTTAAAATTGCGAACCTACCACCACCCGATTATCCTTTTTCTTTATTCCACAAGATTTTATCACACTTCTAACATTGTTACATATTTAATGGAATTTATTGATCATCTATCTCTAAATATTTGTGCATCCCAAGTGCTTAGAATGGTGTCTAGCACATAAATGAATGAATCTTTCTATCCCACATGGTTAAGTCATGAAATACTACATTTACCATGGATTAGAATGCTTAACCAGAGCATGGAGCCTATTTAGTCGTGAGTGCTGTAACTAAAGATTAGAGAGACATACACACCAAAGCCACAACAGTACTTACCTCTGGAAGGGAAATGTTCATTGCCATAGTGGTCAAGGGGATCTTTAGCTTTGTTTGTAATACCACATTTTTTCCCCAAGAGATTTGTTGCTTATGTAATTGAAATGAGTACAAATTTTAAAATTAAAAAAAATTAAAGGTTTTGAAAGTAACACTAAGGAAGAAAAGTAAAAGGGAGGCAGGACTTTTCAGTCTGAAGGAAGGCAAAGGGAGAACAATTTTAAAGGTAGATAAACAGGAAATGGGCTTAAATGCAGTATGAAAATTGGTGCTTACAACTACTTGGGCTAGAAATGGGATATTCTGAAGTCACAGAATAGATGAACATTTCAAAATGCTAGATCTTTAAAAAGATACGGTCCTGCTCAAGTGAAAGAGCTAAACCCACGACCTATAATTGCTCATTTCAATCCTGTGATTCTGTAATGCTTAAAAACTCATACTTCTTAAAGATAGGGAGATGGGAAAATTAAACTGTAACACTAAAATGTTGCTTTAAGAATTCTGCCTTAACACTTTTTCCCTCAATGATGGAAAATTGAAGGGGCATGAATCAAAACAAAAAATGTTTGAAAATCCAAATGTTTTTTATTAGTATCACTACCAAGTACTTTAACTGGCTCAACTCTCTCTCCCCTTTAAGCCTAGTATATCCAATATTGCTTTATTAGATTGCGCATATATTGAAATAAGTAAATTCTACTTGGTTTCTAGGCCACAATTTAGTTACAAACCAATGAAGAAAAATTAATCCCCTTCACTTGGAATATAGTATGTTTTAGGATAATTATGTCAAACCTCAATGTCAATATACTAATTTGATGCTAATCTAATAATTAGAAAAGTATATTTTTGTTTTAGGTAACTGTTTTTTTCATGCCTTATAAGGCTTTTTCAAAAATTTTATGATAGATAGGACTGTAACACATTTCCAAAAAGATATATGAAAGATATTCTTCCAGTATGTTAGGCAGAACAAAGCCTAGAGCAGCTCTGTATACTTCATGCAGTAAAGTCACTTATTGTGAGTTTAAAAATATGTTCAAATCTTTTCCATTTATATTTCAGTAGTATCTAGTTAGTATTTACACAATAATTTTGAGCAAGTGGTGTTTACAAGGCAAAATGTAGATAAAGTTTTTTTTTACGGTCTTCGCAACTAGTATTTCCCCAAATACTGTATTATATTCTGAACAAGCATGCCACTGAAGAAATATTAAGATTCAACTTGCTGGTTTTAATTCTAGAAAGGTGAATCTAATTGTACTGTAAACGTTTTATCAACACAAACACGGAAAATTCTGCATTCTCCCAAATGTATCACCATTAGGTAAAAATTCATCTAGGCAAAATAGTATTTATGCTTCCACTTTATTGTTTTTAAGAATTAAACTGCCACCTCAGTAGTCTTAAGAGCAATATAATGAAACATACATACATTTAACTTAGACTTATGTCCATCATAGCTTCAAAGGCTTCCCTGAAATAAGGCTGGGATTCACATCTTTTTCCTTAAAGAAACACTAACAGGAATTTTGTTCTTTCTACCCACCCACCCTCATTCAAACTGGATGAATTCAAGTCTAACACCATTTAAAATTTTTGTCTGCTACAACACATTCATCTGATCTGCCTTCCTGCATAACATATATTTCTTAAACCCAAATGAAAATAAATCATTTTTCAAAAAGCCTACAAGAATTCTCTTAACGTGTGGAATTTTATGATACTAATTTTTTTGTCCAATACATAGGCTAAGTGGTTTCATACCACAGTCAACTCTAGTGAATTTCAATAAAAAACAGGAGAGCTCTTCATAAATAGTTGAGAAGCTCTAAAGGAATTTGGCTATTTTCTTATTACATGAAACAAAGAATGGTATTGGATTTTTAACAGTAATATTTTAACAGTTCCTAAATAAGGGCATGAAAGGGAATCAAGTTTGCACCAGTCTGAGTACCTACAGTAATATAATAGAAGCACTTACCACCAACATTTCACACTATTTCACTCCCATGCTTCTAATAACAAGAATTTCTCACTAGAAATATTGCATTAACACTGGACTCTCAAATTGCTAGCTGTGAAAAATCACTTAAAAAAAAGTGTATTAGTTATTTTTCAGCTGGTCAAGGTTGAAATGGCCATTTATATTATTTCTAACTTCAGCTCTAAGTTCATAGATGACTTTGCATCCAATTATCCAAGATGAGAAATTGTTTTTCCTGTACCTGACAGAATTAAATGGTAAATTAGCAAACAGTTCACCCTTTGTCAAAAAGAAATATGTTCTAAATTTATACACTACAAACTATTTAATAAATGATATCTGCATACTACACACTTCATGTTTATATTATGCACCATTTTAGGGGAGAGGAAATACTTCACAGGGATTTATTCAAAGGATATATAATAACATCCTAAGAATGTCGATTTATACATGAGTTCTGTATAAACTATAAGTGGTCATCTTAGCTGGACTGTAACAAGCCCCCTATAATGCAAAAGCTGACTCTAAAGGCACCTTATAAAGCACTGAAATTCACAATTTAGCCATTACTTTTCTCTTCTCCAATACAAAATCACCTGATAGTCTTCACTGCTGACGCCATGCTAAAATGTTGCAAGTTTTAGACTGTTTAACCAATGAAAGGAACAGGAAATAATCGTTTTTAAATTTCAAGTTAGAGAAAAAACCCTTACTACACAATAATGAAACCTGAGCAATGCAAGTTTGTGATTACGACAATGTCCTTCATTAATACAGTATTCAAATCCCTCCACGGCATTCAAATTGTAGCTCAAAACCCAATAAACAAGAACCCACTTAAGCACAGGATCAAGCTCTACCATGAAATGAGGAATTATATAAAGCCTATTCAGCCCTAAATATTTAGTTTAAGACAATGAGCAGAGTAGAACACACTTCATCTAAATAACACCATTTACACAGTTCTATAAAATAACACGACCTAAGATTAATAAGTGTGGTGCATCATGTGATTCCAACCATTCAGTAAAAAGCATTAATGAGTAACAGCATCCCCAACAGCTTGGAGCCTGGAGAGTCAATTACTTTGGCCATATCTTTCCAAATATTTAGTAATGCCTTTTAATATTACAAACACAAATATATCTTAGTACTGGAATTCCAATGTATTTTGGTGCTCCTGAGGCTGCCTAAAGACGAAAAGGCATCCAAGTGAAGTGCATTATATTACTTAATATACCTCAAAATTTCAGTGCCTAAAATGTGAAATAATTCTCTACCCTTTAACAGTCTGCCTTACAGTAAATTCTAGTAGATTTTTACTTTCAGGATTTTATTGTAACTTTCGGAAATTAGTGGTAAAACATAATGTTTTAAAAAACAGTATGCGGCTGCACTTAAATTCACATAAAAATAGCATTTTTACAACCATATTGAAATTTAATCCTTTCACACAGGTTAACAAAATGTATCACAAGAAAAACTAAACATTGGGTTTAACAAAAGCAATACTTTTGAAAGTGGAACAATGAAAAAATTTTTTTCAAATTTTTTACAAATGGTCACCTCTGGGTCAATTTACCACACTAAGGGAACAAAGTTGTTAAAATATAGCTGTGCTCAACTGAGCCACTTCTCTGCACTACAGTATAGTACTTGAAATCAATCCTAAGGTCAAGATTTAAAACCATATTAGGAGACAAGACCCTTAAGTGTTTTACAGCCACCTCAGAAAGAGGTGCTTTCCCTTCCCCAAACAGTCAAAGCTTAATTAAAAGATTGACTATACATAAGTTTTCTTCCTCATCATATCTTCAGTTCAAAATACTATTATCATTGGTAATACGGTCTATATCTTGTCTGATCTGGATGATGTGGTCCAGGAAGTGGGGTTTGAGAAGGCGGACCCTGCATTCGTGGAGGAGGAGGTGGCCCTCTTGGTGCAGGCCATATACCAGGACTCATTCCCCCTGGTTGTGTAAATGGAGGACTCAGAGTTCCTTGATCTTCAGTGAACTGGGGTAAAGAGTTAGGATTATAATGGTGAGGAGGGGGTGCAGTTACAGGTGGACCACCATGTTGAGGTGGGGGAGGTCCTGGAGGAGGATGATTCATATAAGGTGGCATCTGGGCAATAATATGTCCAGGGGGAGGGGTTATTGGTGGTGGAGCAGAGGTCATTGGTGGAGGTGGAGCTTGGCTATAAACCAAGTGAGGAGTACCTGCAGCCTGGGGAGGATGTGGCATTGGATGGCTTATTGGTGGTGGAGGAGGTGGGGGTGGTGCATAATGTTGCTGTGGAGGCATAATATGATGAGGGTGCGATACCACTGGTTGACCCTGATATTCAGGATGATGGTGAGCAGGTGCTGGGGCAGGAGGTGGTGGTTCTCTAGCACCTGAATTTGAGTCATCCTGAATAGGGACAGTTATTAAATTGCTGTGTTTTCTTGTTGAAATACGAAAGGTTTCCTGACTGACCGAACGAGGTGGAGGTGGAGCCATGGACAATTCTGCTGGAGGAGCACGAATATCCTCATGTGGCTGATTATAGTGCTCATGTGGCACGTGTTGCAAAGGAGGCGGTGGCATCATGATGTGCTGCTTTGGCGGAATATGGCTCATATGGTGCTTGTCTGGCGGCATTATAAAACGATCAGGGATTTCAGCCGGTGGTGGGGCAATAGGAGGATGAACATTTTCAAGTGAAGCACGGGTAACAGGTTTTCCAGCTCTCATGTGGCGGTGGTTGATATGAGCCTGTAAGTCTCTCTGAGACAAATACGTTCTCTTGCAGCCTTGAACAATGCTACACATGAAGAGAGAACCTCGTGTACACTGCTCAATTCGCTGCACGGGATCACTACAGCTAAATTAGAAGGGGAAAAAAATTGAGTTACTAAAAACAGACTATAAAAATAATGCACTTAATTTCAAAGATATGCCTATTTTTAAAATTTGTTATGGAAAACATTGCAAAAGATCACAATTAAAACTTATAGTTACTGTTAGTGAACCTTGAATCTTTTGCACTGTGTTGTCTGTTTGCTATTAAGCATCAGCATTTCTATCAACCTCAGAACCCTTAATACAAGAAAAATTAAGTGTTTATCAAACAGAATATGTTTTAGGAAAAGACCTTATTCTTCCCAAGAATTTATCTGACTTTCTCAAACAATATGCTTTGCATCCACTTGCCAAAAAAACCAGGAAGGGCAAACCAAAAGATCTGTCACAATCATGGAATTCAAACTTGCACAGTATTTACTCAGCAGTAAGTATTAACTGCTGAGCAAATACTTAATACTAAGTAGAAGACATTAAATGGAAGAGGCCGCAAGGACTACAAAAACGAATAAGATCATCCTAATCATCAGGATTCTTAACATTAAACAAAAACAATTTAAATTCAAACCCTGACTGGATCCCTGACCTGAGTCCCTTAAGAAAGGGATCTTTCTGAATTGTCAGACAAATTGACTACTAAAAAGTATCACACACTCCTGCCTTTCTAAATTGTAAGCACTAAATTTAACTCAATATTTTCTTAATGATTCAGCGTCAAAATTATAACTACTCTTCGTTCACTTTATTTAATCCACTCTTGCCTTTAGAGTCTTCTTGAAATAGTGGAAAGAGGACTGAACCAGGAATCAGAAGAACTGGGATCTAGTAATGGCTCTGTAATCTTGAAGAAGTCATTTAATCTTTTTGTTTGTTTCTTCATCTGTAAAATGGGGTTAAACATCTACTTTACCTAACTCAATGTTTTTATATTTACTTCACCCTACTTAAAAGAGTATGTTAAGATAAATGGAACAATGAAAGTGACAGTGTTTAATCACTAGTTAAGCACTACATATGTACAGATAAAAGCTATTATCATCAAATATGTGTGTGACATCATTTGAGACTATATTATTCTTGATTTTGAGTTGTGTCTATATTTCCATCTTTGCTGTAAGGCTGGCACTCCCTGACACTAGTAGGCTTCCCTTTAGTGGCCATTTGGCACACTTCAAACATTTTCTTCTAATTCACTGTAAGCTCAGAAATATCTCCACGGTAACAGGATGTGAGGCACTTTTGGATGATTAAAAGCATACATACATAATATTTACATTACCATTTCTTCACTTTCTGAGCTGGGTCTGCTCATCTAGACAGGCTTATATTCTAAAAGAGCTAAGGGCCAATCAGTAAGGTGTCTACAAGAACTACATTTAATACCTTGACTACTAAATTCCCTTTCAAATATTATCATTAAAACACATATAAAAGAGAAAATCTTTTAATGTCCTCTAAATAGTGTTTTATAACACCTAAAATCCTTTACTCCAACGAGGCAGTCAAATTTACTATATAATTTAAAGTGCATGTACACTGTGTTGGAAAATTAGGCATTAGAGAAAGTTAGGCAAACGAATATGCAGTTCTAATTTCATAACTCTCTGAATTACAATTCTAGGAAGAAAATATTCTTTAAACCCACACTAAAGATTTTACAGTCTGTTATTTTAAAGGGCTAATAAAAATATGCCAAGAGAATTAGTTGTTATGAATCATCCTTTCTCTCTCAATAATCCAATCTTCCTACACTATACCAGGAAATCATCCCTTACAATTGTCCACAGCTTTATCATCAACCAATATCACAAATCTTGGGATAGTTTCTGACACAGGTTATAAGGAATCTAGAAAGCCTACAGTTTTTCCAAGGAAGTTTCTCTCAAAGCTTTTCTCAAGCCTTCTATCAGGGGTTCTAAACTGATACAAAAATTCCTAGTTTATTCTGGATCCTTCAAGACTATTCCCAAATGAATCAATATCAACCAAGATTTCTAGATCTTCATAACTCATCTGAGTCCTGCCATGATGGTGTTCTAAGATATATTCAAGACACAATAATCAGATTTGAAGGCAATAAATAAGAGCTTACACTTACAGAGCACTTACTCTATGTTAGGTATATATTAACTCATTTAATTCTAATAATAACCCAGGGAGGTAGGGACTATTAGCAGCTCCATTTTACGGATGAAGAAACGGCCTATATCACACAGCTAACAAATGGCAGAACAGAGATTTGAACATGGGAATTCTAATTCTGGAGTCTGCTCTCAATCACTATGCAATACTACCTCTCTAGTGTCCTATCCAAAAAAGAAAATAACTGTTTTTGGTTTATAACACTAATTTTGTGATGGCAAATATATTTTGTCATTTTGGCCAATTTGAATTGACTGATAATAGCTACCTAGCCTTATCCTAAGGAAAAGGCTAAGGCCAACCCTGGGCTCACAAAGAAAGATCAGCCATGTCTACACATCTGATATCCTGCTGCTGGCTTACACCACAACCTAACCTTTAAACTAGACTATAAATCATCATATCACAAACTTTCTTATTTAAAAATGTAATGATGATCTTACCCTGGACACATCTTATCTCCCTTTTTTTCATGTAAAATAGCACAGTCATAGCAAAAAACATGCTTGCATGGAATCTGTGAACAAAAACATATTACCATTAAGCATAGAACAATTTCAAATATTTCCATAAAAAATAACATAACCTAGTACGTAACATAGACGTAGAAGGCACTTCAGAACTGTTTGTTAAAATGAACATTTATTAAGTACTAATTATAGAAAAGCAACAGTTGACCTCTTTCAGTCACAAAGCCCTTTGAGAATGGGATGAAAGCTTTGGCCCTTTTCCCAATAAATGTATACATGCACCTTTGCTTAAACTTTCTGGAGATATAAACCCTAGGAATTTCATCCATGGTCCCTACAGGTTAAAAGCTCCTGAAGAAGAACACTGTAATCATGTTTTATCTTATCCTGTTCCTCCTGACACTATTCCAAAGCAGTAAAATAAGTCTCTCTTACATTTACTATAAGTAGCATTTTCCCCAGTAGTCTTAAGTTAATGAACTTATAAAAATCTAAAAATAAATCAGAAGTACACAGTAAAATGATGTTAGACTATTTTAAAACTCACAGCCCATGACTGTTATTTAGCTATGTTATACAGGAAAGCAATAGTGCATAATCCATGCCCTCTACCATCGCAGATATATTATTAAATTCAATTTTTTTCCAAACAGAAATGTAAAACTATCATTTTTTAAAGGAAGATTTGTCAAAATTACTGTAAAATTACAGTTAATATTGCAATTTTTTTAATGATTAGAATGCAATTCTCAGAAATTATATTATTTTTAAATTCAGTTTTATATTAAAAATCATAGCCTTCAGAAATGAATAACTGATTTTATTCTCTTAAACAAGAAAAATATTTTCTTTAATAAATTGGAAAAAATGTAAACTAACAGACAGCAAATAGTCCAAAGAAATTATCTGGTTTTCAGAAGTTCATTTTCTTAATTATTAAATATTTTAGAAGCAATTCAAGATAATTATATTATCTGAAAATTTCCCTTAGCTACTTCATACTTATTTAAAATGTCACAAACTTAGTCATGAAACAATGATAAACCTATCTATTTAAATTTCAGAATCCTACCTCTATGCAAATGTCTACATTTACAAAACAGAATTTAATTTAGTTATACTTACCATTCGCCCATAGATTTTAATAGGCAATCCACATTTGTCACAGAAATGAACTGGTGTATCATCCTTCTCACCTAAGATGTTTATCTGTTGAAATGATATAATTAAAATTTCAGTTTTAGGCATTTCTAAAAATTATATCTATAATTTACATAATGAATTGGTCAGCATTTTACAAAAGTTGTTACAACAATTAGAAATAAAGGTTTCTTGGCATAATCTCCACATATTCCACACCATTAGCTGTACCACCATTAGTTTGTCTGTTTTCTTAAACAGTGTTTACGGTCACCGATTTTACTTAACTTTACTGAAAATTACTTCAAATTATTTCTGGAAACAGTGAAAATAGGGCATTAATAAACAAATGTTTGTGTGTGCTGAAAGACATAGCTTAATAAAAGTTCATACCAACCTTTATGTATTCTGAATTGTTCTAATAAAACACTTTATTGTTCTAACACAATTTTTTTACTTTTAGTTATACCTGAAAGTCCCAAAAAAGGTGTCCAGGAAATCTTCGCTGATTTCCAAACAGTTCGCCCCCTTTACAGTCATAGCGTTCTTCTTCATTATAATCAAATCCTTCTGAGAAAAAAAGTGTTACCTATTAATTTTTCAAATCTTAAATTTCATTTTGGAAGTACATGTACATGGCAAACAGGCCTATTCACTAAAAAGCCCACTTGATGCCTTTCAGAGGTCTTCTGAGAACAAGATAATCAAGACTGCTCTAATACATCAGTGAGAAACGATCTTGGCAATCATCTGGTCCAACTCTCTTACTTCACAATTGAGAATACTGCAGAACAGAGACCCATGATAACTTAACATACAGAAGATTAGTGGCAGAGCCAGAAACAGACCTCAGATCTCTTGACTCCCATTCAAGCCCTCTTATTAATTCACCAGACTATCTCTGGTATAAAACTTTACTGATTACATGCCTGTTGCACAATTTTTAAGATACTGATCACCATTTATTCTAATCTATCTACAAAAGTGGTATCATGCTGAAAGTGGTTGATTTTACTACCAAAAGAATATAATGAAAACATAGAGAATTCTGCAGATTTTCTTATGACTTAGCAAATTAGGTATCCTCTCCTTCAGCCTTAAACTGAGCCTGATTTTAGAAACAACATATTCATACTTCATCCTTTCAATTAAAACCTCTCCCTGGTTAACCACCCAAACAGCAAAAGCCATAACATAGCTACTTACAAGTATCCTCCCCTACACTGCATAGATCAATATCAATAAACTTCAGATAATATGAAGATCAAATGGGCTCAATTTCTCTGACCTAATTAAAAAGCTGATGATAATCGTCTCATCTCATGCAGAGGAATAGAACCACTGAAAAATCTGATGAGGAGTCTAGGTAGAATCCAATTACCTAAAGTAAAGCTCAGAAGACAAATGTATCCCTCCCAAGTGCCAGGCTTCTCACAACTCTGGGCCCTAGAACTGGTAAACAGAGTAGCCAAAGCACACAAGTTCTAACTCTACCCACATGACTAAACTACAGCACCTGTGTACAGATGGGCACACGGGGACACACACACACACACAATACCCACATGGCTAAATTACAGCACCTGTGTACGGATGGACACGTGGGGACACACACACATATGGTGATGCAAGAATTTTCTGAAGCTGATATAGACACTCCAGTGTACTACTATCTAATTACCTCCAATACAAATGTAGAGTTCAAAGGGTGTTCTTATAAGTTACAAATGAGTGACCCTAGGCTCTTATATGGCTCATTTATATCTTATAAAAGCTGGTGTCATTTAAAACTCAAAATAAGGAAAATCTATTTTTCTTATTTACCTAAAACTGAAAAAATCATTGAGCAGAACAACAGCCAAGGAAATTAGGATCACCATCATTTTTCAGGGTAGTTCAACCTGCCCCCAAAATGCAAATATTCAGAGGAAAAAAAACAATCATTATCATTATAATTATTTTTTACACTGAAGAGGTGAATCTAAAGTATCCAAAAATTATCTTCTGCCTTAGTCTGCTCTATTAAGAGAGAGACTGGTAACAGTAGTTCCCTCTAGAAAAGGATGTTGGCTGGTGGGGAGGGGATGAGAGGATATCTCAGAGGAAAGGAGTAGAAAAGGGATTTTAGCTTTTTTTGCATTGTTTGGATTATTACAACAAGAATTTATTTGTACATTACTGTGTCATGTTTAAAAATTATTTAAAAAACAAAAAGGCCAAAGAGGGGGACCCTAGGTTACAGATAGTGCAGCAGCAGCCCTAAGTTGCTACTACCACAATTTATAACATTTGACTTCAAATATACCTGTTTGGGTGGAGAGAGATACCCTACAATAAAAGGAACTGTAATGTAAGGTATAATTAAAACAGTTTGATTCTAAAAAAAAAAAATACATGAACAGATTGATGGAATAGAACAGAAAATCTAGAAACAGACACAAATACTTTTAGAACTTTAATATATTATAATGGTGGGATTCCTATTAAACAAGGTAAAGACAGATTATTCAATGGTTGAGACAAATAGCTAGCTGTTTTAGAGAAAAAAAAAATAGAGCCAGACTCTACTTTTTTTTTTAATAACCAAATACATATCTATAAATGTTCCAAAGCAGGGGGTCAGGAAACTTTTTCTGTAAAAAGCCAGATAAGTAAATATTTTAGGCTATGCAAGCCACAGGGTCTCTCTCAATTACTCAGCTATGCCACTATATTGTAAAAGCAGCCATAAACAATACTTTTATGAATGGGCATGGCTGTGTTCCAATAAAACTTTATTTACAAAAACAGGGCCAGATTTGCCGACCCTGTACTACAGGGAAAGATGGGAAACTTTCATACTCGTGGAATAGGGGAAAGGCCTTTCTAAGAATGTCATAAAACCCAGAAGTCATAACAGAAAAGACTGGATATCTGACCACATAGAATCTTCAAGCTCCTTTACAATAAAAATTTTATATATAAAATTCAAAGGACAAATGGGGAATATACACAAAATATGACAAAGGGCCAATTTTATTAATTTACAAAGAACTCATAAAAATCAAGAGAAAGACAACCAAACAGAAAAAACAGGAAAAAGATATGAACAGGTAGATTCAAGGCAAAAGAAATGACCAATACTATGAAAAGATATGCAATCCTACTTATAATTAAAGAAATTTATATCAAAAGAAAAATTTTTTCAAGTTAATAGTACCAATACTGGTGTGTGGGAGTATAAACTCACGTGCTTTTTTTGAAGAGCCATTTGACAATATTCATTAAATTCTAAAATGCAGTGTATTCATCAAGTTTTAAAATGCCCAAATTCATGCAAAGTTTAAATCCTACAAAGTATACATACTAAGCTATATGTACAAGGATATTTATTGCAATATTGGGGGTTTTTTTTGTTTTTAATTGATGTAACATTGGTTTATAACATTATATAAATTACAGGTGCATATCAATATATTTCAACTCCTGTGTAGACTACATCGTATTTACCACCACAGAAGTCTAGTTGCCAGCCATCACTGTACACACGTGCCCCTTTACCCCTTTCACCTTCCCCCTACCCCTTTCCTCTCTGGTAACCACCTACTGGTTTGCTGTATCAATGCAACATTGTTTTTAACGGCAAAAAATCAGACAAGTTGTTAAATAAATTATGGCATATCCATAAATGAAATACCTAAACCTACTTCTTAAATGAGGTACACCTGTACATACTGATAAGGCAAAACTTCAAACGCATCTTACATGAAAAAAGTGTAGTTTTACATAAAAAAGTAACTATAAAAAAGTCGTAATAGGCTGGGGCCAGCCCAGTGGCGTAGTGGTTAAGTTTGCACACTCTGCTTTGGAGCCCGGGATTCGCAGGTTCGGATCTTGGGCGTGAACCTACACACCACTTAAGTCACGCTGTGGCAAGCGTCCCACATATAAAGTAGAGAAAGATGGGCACAGATGTTAGCCCAGGGCCAGTCTTCCTCAGCAAAAAGAGGAGGATTGGCAATGGATATTAGCTCAGGGCTAATCTTCCTCACCAAAAATAAAAAGTCATAATAGGTTATTTTGGGAGAGAAGGTCTGTGGAGGGAGAGGGACAAATTTTACTTTTAATATTATGCTTTCTGCTATATTGTTTACTTTTTTTTTAACAATAGGCGTTACTTTCAACAACAAAAGAAACTAAACCAAAAATATTTATAAAGGGAGAGAAAAGTACAGCATTCCAAAATGAGATGTCAAACAAAAAGACTGAAGAATAAAGAGAGCATGTAAGATAAAGAAAAAAGTAGCTATAAGTAAATAAGATTCCATGGGTTATTTGGTGGTACCAGATACAACAGAAAGACTTTTGGACCCGTTAAACAAAATACCTTCATCCCCAGGTGGAGCCTTTGCAGGCATCCTGTTTACAGTCCTTGCAGTCCGAGGCGCAGCTTTGGCTTTGTTCCCCTGTTTGGAGATGAGCTTTATAGGAATTCGTCTTCGAACATCAAGACCACCCAACGATCCAGAACTATTAGTGCCTTGTAACTCATTGTCTGTTAGGAAAAAAAGTTGTAATTTCTCTTAGTTTTTCTTTTTGAAGATTATTCTGCTACGGGTATCAAAGCAACACACCCAACATTATCAAAAGTTAAATATCTGGGTTCTGATTTTAATTACGTTATTTAAGTACTAATTTTCTCTATTTTGGATAAACCATTAAAAAGCAATGCTTTTTGAGACATGGAACCCTTTAAAAAGTTGACGAAAGTTATAGAACCTCTTCCTAAAAAGGGGGACAATAAAATTTTCCATACGATTCCAGAGGGGTTTACAGAAACATAAAACTCTTCCTAAGAACCTTTGTCTTGAAGTACCTATAAGAGATTTTTAAAAAGAAGAAAAAGAAGAGTAAGAGGGAAGACAAGGAGAAAAGAAACAAAATTATTCCTATCTCCATCAAGCATGCAAAGTAGGCACTCATTAATTTAGTTAACGAAATCTGTATCAGGACAATTAATAAAATTGGAAACAAAAACTAACACTGACAACAGCAAAATTAAATAATTTTAGTTTTAAGGAAGGTGATTATTCCCTTAAGGGCAAAATAGTTCTTCTGAAAAGCGTTCAGGAATATAGTAAAAATTATTACACCATTTAGTAGTAGAAACAGTCCATCCTGTATTTGTGCTGTACCATTTCTAGATACACACATGTGAGTGTGCTCTTCTTAGCACTGCAATGGGAAATTATAGTTTAGGAGGCCGTACAGTTTCTGTACTTCAACTAGATCGAAACAGCTGACACTTTCTCAGTCCCTGCTTGTTATTAACTATGAAATAAGTTAACTCACTCCATGAGTAAGAGGAGCATTATTTCATAGAACTGACTCCATTTGGAGCTTAAAAGTCACCTTTTTTCAAGACTATGACGAGATATTACAATACAGAAAATATTCACCTACCAACTAAAGACAAAAGGAAATGCCCTAAAATAAGAAATGCAAATAAAACAATTTTTTTAAATATTTTAAACATGTCAAGTTATTGAACAAGGCTGTGTAACTACCCCTGCAAGAGACAGTACAATTGAGACTGATGGCCAAACTGTCCACATGAAATTCAGTAAAGCCAAACTCAAAAGCAGTAACTTGGTACTAATGACCTCCAAGGCTACTAGGATTACAGACAAATGTTAAATTCACACTGATTTGCACTCTTTCTGAACAATATACAGAACAAAATTCAAATGGTTCCTTAATAATTAATTTAAATATCTTCCAGCCTAATTTCTACTATTACTTTTATAATAGCTAATCCTTAAAAAAATTCATGGAAAAACCATTACATGGACGGCTAAAATCTTGAGTTAGGATAAACCCAACTTGATCAACTTTCAACACTTTACAACATGTATTAACAAGCTGAATATTGTATTTCATTTGCTTTCACTCTAGTTGCTTATTTATGTAAAAGTACCTACAAGCAACGTAATGGCCAAAAGACAGATATGACAGGATGAATTTTTCTTTTTTGCTGAAAAGGTATTCCTGATTTTCCAATAAACTAAAAAAGCAAGTTGTTGTAGACAGATTAGTTAACAGTTCAATGTGGTCCTTCAGAAATTAAAAGGACTCAACATGGGGCCAGCGCCATCATGGCTGAGGGGTTAAAGTTCCACACGCTCCACTTCAGTGGCCCAGGTTTGTGGGTTCGGATCCCAGGCGTGGACCTATACCACTCGTCAGCCATGCTGTGGTGGTGACCCACATACAAAATAGAGGAAGACTGGGACAGTGTTAGCTCAGGGGTAATCTTCCTCCACAAAAAATGGACAAACAGAAGATAATGAATTAAAAAAAAAGGACTCAACAGTTTCACCTTGATGAATGATCAAAATACCGACACTTCATTACTACAAGTCCTTTTCACACCACCCTGAACACTTGAAGTCACTACTGTTGCTTGCATAGCCTGCCACGACTTTCAAGAGCCTGAGTGCAGCCCCTTAACACCTTGCTGCCTGCCTCACAGACTGCAAGTTCATAAACAAAGTACAGCATTTAATAGTGACATCATTCAGGGTCTGTCCTGGTGTTTTTTTTTTTAATTAAAAATCAGAACATACAGCACAATTTCCTTTTGAATATGCCAATTAAAAACATAAATAACAAAAGTCCTTGGATATTACACAGAACTAAGGATATAACTGGCCATTTAAGGTGAATCCACTTTAAAAAGGAATAACACTTTTATACAGTTTTTTAAAAGGTTTATTTAGAATTTTATCTTGAATTAAAGGAACCAAGAAATATTTTACAAAATTTAGGTTACAGTTACGACTAAGTGCTAATTCTTAGAATGACCAAAGAATGAATCAAGTGTTAAGTGGGAATTTCCTGGAGTAATTTTTCTGGCAAAATTCTATTAGATCATAGGATAGCCTTCATTTTATGTTTGACTTTTTCAGCATGATCATAAAATCAGTTATTTTTGCATAATATTCAAGTTCTGTGAATTTCCTTAAGGGTCTCTCTTAATCCTTTGATATTAAAATCATTCTTTTAAGATGGCTATCCTGTCATAATGTCTTCAATTAACTGGCTCACTGGCATTTCCTCACTTGCCAATGATTTTATTTGTGATTTAAACAGTTATCAAATTCAGGTTTATGAATTTCATGAAAACTTGAATCTTTTGTAAGGCTTGTAATCACAATCAATGTCCGGCATTGATACTGTTTACTGATATGAAACATGAAAGAGATTGACTGATAACGAAATTAACTAATGAATGGAAAAGACACTAGTGTTAAGCAGCAGGGACATCTGAGGACAAACTAACTTTTTAAGTGATCGGTTCATTAGTGAATATTTTCATGTTAGGATAACTTTCACTTTCTTAGGCAACCTTTTAACTTAGAGAACTAGGATACTAAATACTCAGATACACACCTACCCATATTACAATTTCCTAATATAACATCCTCTAAACTGTGGAAGTGGCTTGAGTCCCAATTCCAGTAACAGGCTCAAATAAGAAATATTTTGCTAACATTGAATGATTGCTACTCTAACATCAAGATTGCAGTTTCAATTCTATAAAATTTCCAAACACCAGAGTTCCTCAGAGCCTGGTTCTAGGCCCTCTTCGCTTCTGCATTCCCTTTCCTTATGTGCTCTCATTATCCACCTACATGCCATAAAATATCACCTATGGGGTACTAAGTCCCAGATCTTTCCTTTGATTGCCATTTGACATCTCCCTTTGTATGTCTCAATACACATCCCATAATTAGCAGTCCAAAATCTTGTTCCCAAATTCCCAAGTCTCACCTCTATACCTTAAAAAAAAGGGTCTCTTTTTCTCCCCAAGTTTTCCCCAACTCAGTAAGGGGCACTAACCTAGCTGCTCAAAAGAGATGCCAGAAACCCAGGCATTTCTCCTTTCTTTCACATACTTCTGAATCTATCCATCAGCAGGTGTTTTGAGTTCTATCACCAAAACGTTTATTGAATCCGCCCAGTCCCCTTTTCACTAAACCAAGCCTCCCTTCTGGTCTACTGCATCCACCTCCTAAACTACCTTCTAATATTCTTTCCTCCCTCTCTTATACCATTCTCCATAGAACAACCTATTATATTTTTAAAAGAGATTATGTTCCTCCTCTACTTTGTTTAATGGCTTCATATTGCACTTAAAATTCAGAACTTTACCATGGCATTCAAAGTCTTACGCAACTTGACTCCTGCCTTCCTTTCCAATTTCATCTCAGGGCTCTTTCTCTCTTGCTAATTAAAGCTGCAGCTGACTGGTCTCTACGTTTTCCTACCTCAGAGTCTTTGTACAGTCGGCCCTCCATATGTGCGAATTCCACACCCGCGTATTTAACCAACTGTGGATCCTGGAGGTGCAATGTTTATGACCCACGGTTGGTTGAATCGCGGATGCAGAACCCCGGGAAACAAGGGCTGACTAAGGGTCTTGAGTGTCCGCAGATTTTGGTATCCGCGAGGGGTCCTAGAACCAACCCCCCGCATATAAAACGAGGAACGACTGCACTTGCTGGAAATGCTTTCCTCGTGACTTATTCCACGGCTAGATTCTTCTCATCCATCAGATCTCAGCTTATAAACGTTACCTTTCCAGAAAAACCTTCCCTGACTACCCTCTCTTAAGCTTTCTCCTATTAATTAGTCTTTACCACAGCACCCATTTATTTTCTTCAAAGTACTTATCATAATCTGTAAACATTTAGGTTTTTTAAAACTTGTCTTTTGTGTCTTCCCCAATAGAATGTAATTTCTAGGAAGACAAGGACTCAGTCCATCTTGTTTACCACTCCATCATTCCATCTCCAGCTCTGCAGGTATCTAACACATGCTATATGTTGACTAGCATTCATTATATATATACAATTATGTAATTAAGTAGATATTTGATGACTAAGGACCTCTTAACCAATACCTAATACAAGAAAAATCCTTTTTTCCCTACTTGTGATAAAGCTGATATAACTGTACAGAGCACTTTCTAACTCCAAGCGCACTCACTCAATATCCAAAAACCACAAGAAAGCAAAAGCTAAAAAACACATAACAAAGAGTAGAGCCAATCTTACTTGGAGAAAAGAATATCCTGATTTTAAGCTCTCCTTTGTAAATGTCCCCAAATGATGAGTAAGGACCATCGCCGAAGCGCGGGGCGTGCTTTGCGCTTAGGCAGAAAAGCTGCTCCGAGTATGATTCCGAAAACCATATTCGACTCCATTCTCCCACCTCTAGTCCATAAAGAACCGGAGAGACAATAAAGACCGGCGGTGAGTAGCGCAGCACCCGCCCAAAGCCGACTGAGACAGCAGGAAGTCTCCAACCCACTCTCGCGCATCGACTCCCAGCGTAAGGAGGCTTCCCCGATTCCGAGACTGGAATCTACGCGCCAGTCCCCATAACGTAGGGCAGAGCACCCGGGATGAGGAAGAGAAAAGCCAGCTCTCTCCTCCCCACTGGCCCGCGCCGCCCGCCGTCCCAGCTCGGAGCTCAGCAGAACCAGAGAAGCGGCTGTTGCCGGCACCGAGGATGTCGGTATCACGCCGGAGACTAGGCCGGGAAGCAGCAGGCCCTTGTAGGGCACGGGGAGGGCTCTGTGGGATTTCTTTCTCACCGCCACACCCCAGTACTCTAGGGCAAGCGTAACCCCTCTATGCCTGCTGGGCGACCAGTCCCAGGCTGGCCAAGGGGGCATGGAACCGAGACCCCCACTGCCTCCGCCTCCTTACCAGTGTGATCCATGATTCGGCTCGCAGGGCACAGTGGGAGCGGAAGTCAACTGCGCCGGAGTCGCAGGGAGCGCGTGCGCGCTACCTTCCGGAGCCCGCGAGGCGGAAGTGTGACCAAGTTGCCCGGGCTTTGGCCTCCCGGGGCTTCCTTCTCTCCCGTTCACTACCCAACTCCGGTGAGGGAGTCAGGCATAGTTCGGACAGAAGGAGAAAGAGCGAGTACGCGAAGAGTTTGATGTCGATGTTGCTAAGGCTTCTCTTCACGTGCTTCGAGAGAAAGTAGCCTTTAACTGTGGAGAGAGACCGACCGGAACAGGGGAGGGCAGAGCGGTAGTAGCGGGAGAAATGAGCTCGCAGCAGGTAAGGCGGCCGCCCGCCTCCACGGAGCGTTGCCTTCTGGGACTTGTAGTGCGCTGGGGCCCTGGAGCCGGCCGCGCCCAATGCGCAGGCTCGGCTGTTGGGCTGGCCCCACCCCGGCGGGCGGAGTAACGGTTTGGAATCCCCCAGAGTCGGCAGGAGGCTGTCTCTTCCCCCGGTCTAAGAAAAGTGTAAACACGCGCGCTCCGGAAGGTGTCCTCCAGTGGGAGGTTACCCAAGGGATAGCTGAGCTGCGGGGAGCTCCCAGCTCGAGAGAAAGGCTAAACTTTGCTTTGTCGTGACGAGCTACACAGACCCACGCGGAGCAGACTTGGGATCTGCCCCCGTTCCCAGCGCTTTAGTTTCCAACAGTTGAAACATGTTTATAATGCTTGACTAGCACTCATTTTCGAGCAAAAACGCCTGTGGCGCTGGGGACCCCAGAACACCTCTCCTGAGGGCTGGACGCGGCGCCGGCTGGAGGGCGCGTGCGGCGCAGCCCCTCTGATTAGGGGCCCGCGGGCGGTGCAGTGCAGAGCCCAGGGGAAGGAGCGGGTAGACGCGCACGGGGTGCCGAGAGCTGAGGGCACCCGGAAGGGACAGGCTGAAAAGGAAAGGCCCGACATGAGGAAGAGAGAGTTACCGCAGCAGGCAGTACCTAGTTCCAGTTCTTGGTCCCGGGGGTTTGTGGTTGCTGCTGCTTTCATCGTCCTCAGCCAAAACAAAAGGAAAGTGCCGAAGAGTGATTCCCGGGGACCTTCAGTGCCGCCTCCACCTCGCGGACTCCGCGCATTTGCTTCCACTCGCCTCTCCAACCCTTTACACTTGATGCTTTCGGATGAGTAGAAAGGAGCACAATTAGTGGAAAACACAAGCTTGGGAGTCAAGGGATTTGGGTTCTATTCTTGTCGTCCCTTGGTGACGACATCATTACCTTGGGTTATTCACACTTTCGGTGCCAGTGTTCCTAGATCAATAAGAGATTATTATATTGACCTCTTATGGAAACGTTTTCACGGTACTGAATTCCGAATAAAGTATGTGCAGCGATGCGCTATGTCTGTATAATTATACACTAACAGCTTTGAACAACAGGATCAGTACTGTAAGTGTGCTGTGTTATTTGGTGAATGTTTTGCTGGAATCTTTTAAAAGACTGTCCCACTCTATATGTAGCTTTATAAACAAATTTCTGGTACATTCACAACTAAGGACAATTGTGAATCAGAGTTACCCCTGCTGTTGTCAAAAAGGAAATTTCTGTATTACTAGGTGGTTTTCAAGATGCTTTCAATTGCTGGGCTTAGTTTTTGGTTGGGAGGTTAGGGGAAGCTTAGCCTTTTTCCCATACTTAACCATGTTTCTCTAAAGACAGCGTTGATATGATTGGGTACTTTTTCACCAATTCGGAGCGTAAAAGAAGGAAGGAAGTGCTCTTTTTATTTTTTCTATCCTCGTATTCAGCCTATCAGCCATACTTCGGATTGATGCAAATTCAAGTTCAGAATAACAAGATTGTTATTGTCCGCTGATGCTAATATTTAAAGAATTAGAATAAGAAAGAGCCTTCAAACTGTATTTTACGTAATTTAATCTAAGTCAGAAGTTTTGTCGGCGTTTTATGGTGCATCAAGTTCTGAAAATTTACTGAAGGAGAACTCACTTATTTTAGATTTCCGGTAGATAAAATGTTAGATAAACGTTTGTTAATTTGACTTGACACCTGGTGCTTTCACGAATTGCTTTAGCATCTGTGCTCTATAGTCATTTCCCCTTGACTGTAGTTGCCTCACTTTACCTGTGCAGTGGAGTGTGACAAATTAATCCCTCTACCTAAATTGGCAAGTGACACTGTACATAGACATATTTTATTACTGCACACTGGTATCCATTGTTGGTGACATGTGTGCTGTACTCAGTCACAATTTCTTTACAGAAAGTTGACTTTTGTATTTATTTTATAGCGTGGTACTGTCTTAAGGTTTATAAAAATAAAACGTCGTTGTAATGGACAATCTGAAGCCCTGAGGTGCATAGTTTCATCTTACTGACAGACTGCTAGCCTGTGAATTATAAGCTATTGTTCTTCAAGGTGTCTTAATAGCTTTCCATTTACATAGCACTGTTTACAGTATGAGAAAAATAGGATTTATGTCAGAGAGCTTCTTCCCCAAGAACTTGTTTGAGACTCCTCAGCACCAGGTCAGGACAATAACCTTCATCTCGTTAATGCTCTTAAGGAGCATTAAGCAACTACAGTTGTATCACACTGTAGTCCCTGAGACTGTGGAAGGCAAGAACTGCTACATAATGATCCCTACCTGAAGGATCATACAGGCCAGCATTTATAGAAATAATTTAAAACACATGTAATTAAATTCTAAGTGTTTCGAGGGAATGCAGTGCTACCTCCCTTCAGAGAAAATAATGAGCAATAAGACTGAGAGTAGTTAGGGGGCTTTATGGAGGGGTTTAAGCTGAGCCTTGGTGAATGGATAGCATTTGGAGAGGTGGAGAGCAGTGAAAGAGGCATATCAAACAGGAAAGAGCAAGGGCGCAGAGGTGAGGACTGTTACAGCTTCTATCGAGGACAGTGATCAGCTGGACTTGTACTGTTGACCCACGTTGGGAGTATTAAAATAAAATAAAGTATGATTGTAGAGAACCTTGAAGAGTAAGATTTCAGAGTAACAGTTAAGAAAGAGCATGATATCTTCTATCAAGCTCTATATATCACCTGTCATGATATATTCATATAAACAACAAAACTCAGCAAGATATATTCAAAACCAATGAGCAAAACTTAAATTGGGGAAGTGACTCAATGCTGTTAACGTGAGAGAGGTACAATTGACCAAGAAGCCAGAGACCCCTGTGATGGCCAAAATGCTAGCAAGTTTGCATGAACTGTTACTAAGAGAAGAACTGATCAGGAATGTGTCCACTATACATTAACAAGTTTGAGAAGTAGAAAAGGATGGGAAAGGCAGTGGAATGTGGTGGTTAGATATATGGACTTGGGAGTTAAAGACTGTGGGTTCCAAGCCCAGCACTGCCATTTATCAGAGACTTTACGCAGATTACCTAATCTCTGTGGCTGGCTGACTTCATTTGTAAAATGGGGATAATAGTAGCTACCTTTAGAGTGGTTGTGAGAACTAAACATTATTATCTGTGTAAAGCATTTAGCACCCTCTGGCACACAGTAAGCCCTCAGTAAATGGTAGTTACTTTGTTCATTGCTTCTTGAGGTGATAGTGAAAATTAAATGACATAACATAGCAGCTGGCACATTATTAAATGAGTATTAAATGTTCACTGCAATTTCATTATTATTACCTATAGAAATGGATTGGAGATAGATTTTGAAGATGGGGTCATTAGGGCTGCTTTGGACCTATTAGCCTACTGATGCACACTCAAAGCAAGACTCTTGACTTCTCTGTATTGGAGTCAATTGAGTGATCTGCCGTGGAGCTGGGCTAGCAGGCTTAACTCCAGCCCCACATAGTCCCAGCTCCCTCCTCTCCCTACCAGCTCTTGAAACTGAGCCCTAACAAATTACTGTAGCCAAGCCTTATCAAGTATGGCAGCGGCTTTCCAAACACCATCAAAAACTGGGCAAGAGACAGATGCAGAGAATAAGAAGGAAGTAAAGACTACAAGGACTGAACATTGCAGACTGAAGACATTTCCCTACTCATCCTTTGCAGCCTGGCAATATACATACTCATTTGGATAGGAGTCCTTTGATGTAGAGAGGGCCTGCAGCCTTCCTTCTTTTCTGAGAATGACATTTTGCAGTGGGTATCCTTTGAGCTGGATAGGCTTGCTCCTCCCTACTCCTCTGCTAAGAGAAAATTGCCTTGTTTCTTCTCTTTACATTTCTATTCAGCTCACTCCTGAAAGAATGCTTAGGGTATTAAACTGCTGTAAGCAAGCAGTCTGTGATACTGTTTCCTAGACTTGAGGAAGCTTTAGTCCAAGGGCTCCCTGACCTTATCCCCAGCTGCCACTCCATGCCAGTTGGAAGGTTTCCCTGGTATACTTGGTTTGTAAATAGGCCCTGTTACTGTTTAAATAAATGTCTCTCACCATCAGAAATATATTTTACATCATAGCCAAGTGCATTAACACAAACTCATATACACATGCATACTTATAAGTGTCATGAAACTATACTTAGCCTTACTATATGCAGTGCTTTGTATTTCTAGTCTGTCCCTTTAGAAAAATGCTGGTTATGAGTCACTAAAATGTCAAAGTACACTCATGGCTTGGAATTTAAGTTTGAAAATCTCTATATCTCCCATGGTGTTTTGAAAAGCTTATACTATTCTAGAAATGTCTGAGTGGAAGGATAAATCTTAGCACCGGGAGGACTTAATCGTTGTGTGGCTGTGCAAAGGGATGATGAGGAAGAAGACAGATATCCAAGACCAAAGAATGCCAGGAAACTAAAGAACAGGGCTACTGGGAGTTTCTTTCCTGTAATTGGTAATAACTCCCTCCTCAGAACTGGGTCTCCAAATGAACAAAAACAATTTCTTAACAGTAGATTTAACACCCTCCTCTCCCTCAG
Source organism: Tapirus indicus (assembly GCA_031878705.1). Taxonomy (NCBI): domain Eukaryota; kingdom Metazoa; phylum Chordata; class Mammalia; order Perissodactyla; family Tapiridae; genus Tapirus; species Tapirus indicus. Next base: position 80,315,665 of record CM062917.1, read on the forward strand.
TTAAGGAAAATCCTAGGCATGGATTTGCAGTTCTTACTCCCACCTTAAAACCTACCTACCCATCCAGGCACCTGCTCATATGCCACTTTCTCCGCCAAGCCTTCTCTGACTCATTCTTGCAACAGGTAATAATATATGTAGTAGAGAAAGAGCCTGAACTTTGGAATCAGGCAGAACTGGGTTCAAATTTCCACTCTCCCTCTGTGATAGTAGGCAATTACTTAAGCTCAAGTTCTGTATCAGTAAAATGGGGATAATGATAACTTTCCTTGCAGAGTTGTCCTGAAGATCAAAGGAGATAATATCTGTGAAGGCTCTTTATTGCTTGCCAAATAACAGGCTTTCAATAGATGTTCATTTCCTTCATTCCTTTTGGTAATTACTGCCCCTTCAGAACATCCAGGCACAGTGTTTTTTTAAGACATCACTCTCTACTTCATATTGTAGCAACTTGTTTTTTTATCCACCCTAAAAGACAGTCTCCTTGGGGATAGCGTCCATGGGTCATCCATATTTGTATAATACACAGTATTTAGCAGAAGGTGCTCCAAAATATTTGTTGACTTACTGAAGAATGTCATCAAAGATAGTATGGCCCTATCAAAATAAACATTTAAAACATTTTGCACACAAATGAATGTGGTAAACAACTGGATAAAAGCTTACAATAAAAAATAACTATAGGAGGGCACTGACCACTAGGATTGTGAAGAATTAGTAACAATTTACTGTACTGATATTTAGAGTTTATTTGATAAAATGAGCAAAGACTATCTAATGTCAGAAGACAATGGCCTATGTCTTCAAACGTGAAGGAACTCAAACAGCACAGCATGGCTGAGCTTTACATGAGTAAGGAAAAAAACTCTATTTGTGAGTGTTTGTTTATACATACACATGGATACAACAATGATTTCCAGCCAATTAGGAGAGAAATTAAAATTTTAAGAAAGTGAATAACTATGGTAAATAATTTGTTCAACAAGTATTTATTAGTGCCACTATTCTAGTCACTTTGAATGTATCAGTGAGCAACTCAAATAACCTACCTTGCCTGTGTGAAAATTACCTTCTAGTGAAGTATTGCTGTTGTTAGTGCCATCGAGTTGATTCTGACTCCTAGCGACCCTGTGTACAGCACAGTGGAACCCTGCCCGGTCTTTTTACACCATCCTCTCACCTTCCGGTGCTATATCAGACAATGCTCTGCCACCATTCATAGGATTTTCATGGCCTGTTTTCTCAGAAGTGGGTGGCCAGGTCCTTCTTCCTAGTCTGTCTTAGTCTGGAAGCTCTGCTGAAACCTGTCCACCATGGGTGACTCTGTTGGTATTTGAAATACTGGTGGCAAAGCTTTTAGCGTCACAGGAACACGCAGCTGCCGCAGTATGACAACCGACAGGTGGGTGGTGTAGTTCCCTGACCGGGAAACGAACTCAGACAATGGTGTTGAGAGCACCAAATTTTAACCACTAGACCACCAGGGCTGGCTAGTGAAATATAGCTGGTTTAAAGATGTAACTTTACTAATACTAAACAACTACGGAAATTATGGCTACAGAATACGATGTGAATGTTATAAATCTAACAAAATAAATATGTAACTGAAAAATTGCGATGAGAGAGGACAGAAAGCTTGTGAGTAGTAATTTTTCATGAATCATCTACCTTTACTTATAAAATTGAAAAGTAGTTAAAAATGTTGAGAATAGGGCCAACCCTGGTGGCCTAGTAGTTAAGTTCAGTGCACTGTGCTTCAGCAGCCCAGGTTTGGTTCTTGGGTGCAGACCTACACCACTTGTCTGTCAGTGGCCATGCTGTGGCAGCGGCTCACATACAAAAAAGAGGAAGATTGGCAACAGATGTTCGCTCAGGGCGAATCCTCAGCAAAAAAAAAAAAAAGAATGTTAAGAATAACAACTCCAACTTCTGAAAGATTTTCATAATTTCTTTTCTTAACCTAGACAGAGCTTTTAGAAAGTAATACCCTTCATGTTAAAGAAAAAAAATTTCTGCTTCATCTTCTTTTGTTGTATCAGATTTGACTAAAATTAATTAAAATTGGAATATTTTCATTAAAAATAGCATCTACTATAGGGGCCGCCCGGTGGCGCAGCGGTTTAGTCCGTGCTTGGCAGCCCAGGGTTCGCGAGTTCGGATCCCGAGCGCTCGCCGACGCACTGCCTGTCAGCCATGCCGTGGCGGCGTCCCATATAAAGTGGAGGAAGATGGGCACGGATGTTAGCCCAGGGCCAGTCTTCCTCAGCAAAAAGGGGAGGATTGGCAACAGATGTTAGCTCAGGGCTGGTCTTACCCACAAAAAAAAAAAAAATAGCATCTACTATAGTCAGGGTCTAACCAGAAACTGCTTTGAGTATTTCCAGTGAGGGAATTTAACACAGGGAATGGGTTATACAGGTAATGGAAGAGCTAAGAAGCCAAATATGACAATGAGGTAACCCAGTGATTAGTGTAAGAGCCAGAAGCCGCTGAGCCCTTAGGCTGAGGGACAAAGGGAGAATGCAGTGTTACCTGAAACACAGGGGACCAGAAAAAAAACAACTGCTGTGAAGAAAATACACCTGGCTTCTCCCTTTCTCACGCCCTCCAGTCTCCCATCAGTTTCCCATTAATTGACCCCAGCCAGATGTCAGCCATCAAAGGAGTCAGGGAAATGCAGCCTGCAGGAATCAACCCTCCACAGTACTGACAGAGCAGAGGCAGGGCGAGGAATGGGTACACAGGTCTTGCATAAAATATAGAGTACTATGTTATTTTTATGAAAGTGTTGCTGCCTGTCTACCCGTATAGATGTATAGAGAGATAGCTGGAAATGCTGTTCACCTGGTCTTAATAATAGTTATTTGGGGATGGACTGATTTAGAGTGATTCTCGCAATTTTATCCTTGTATTTTTCGGCATTGTGTGAGAATTTTTTTTAGTTGGATTTTTAAATTTTTTCATCCACATATTTTGATGAGCTGCACCATTAATGAACATAAGTTTAAAGCTATGGTAAATTTAGGCAGTGAGCAAATTATGAACATACAGTATTTTTCAGTATTATCACCATGTTACAATACTTTAACTTCTGCAATTGATAAGCTTTCTGGTTCTATTCAGATAAGTTTAAATTAAATCTGAAACCAGTTAATTTTATGCATTGTATTTTTGTAACATCATTTCCCCCATTTCATTGGTAAATATTTCTGTATAAATCTCTGAGATAATAAAGTCACAATGCCATTATCACACCTTAGTCTTTTTAAAAAGTCAATGTCATGGGGTAAAAAGGGGTAGGAGGACTTTTCTAGATTAATAAGACTAAAGAGCTATAACAACTAAATGCAATGTTTTAAGCTTCATTGGCTCCAAATTCAGGGTGAAACAGCTATAAAAGATATTGGGGAAATTTTAATATGCATTGGCTAGAAGATGATATAAGGGAGTTATTTTCCTATGTGTAATAATGGTATTTTGGTTTGGAGGTGCATGCTGACATAGAGGTAGAATATCATGATGTCAGCAAGATACTTTGAACAAAAAATTGTGTAGCTGGATAGGCATATAGACATACAGGTAAGGCAGATATGGCAATTAATGAATCTAGGTGGTGGTGTACCATTGTCCCCTTCTTTCAACTTTCTGGTGTTTAAAAGACTATATAATAAAGAGTTGGGGAAAAAAACTCTAGACAGACTCATTGCAATAAAAATAAGTATAAACAAAAAAATTAAACAATATCTGATGTTATGGGCTGAATGTTTGTGTCCCCCCAAAATTCATGTGTTGAAGCCCTAACCCCCAATGTGATGGTATTTGGAGATGGGGCCTTTGGAAGGTAATTAGGATTGGATGAGGTCATGAGAGTGGGGCCCTCGTGATGGGGTTAGTATCAGAAGAGACATCAGAGAACTTGTTCTCTCTCTTCTCACACATACACCAAGGAAAGGCCATGTGAGTATACAGCAAGAAGGCAGCCAGGAAGAGAGCTCACACCAGAACCCGACCACCTTGGCACCCAGTTCTCGGACTTCCAGCTTCCAGAACTGTGAGGAAATAAATTTCTGTTGTTTAAGCCACCCAGTCTATGGTATTTTGCTATGGCAGCTCAAGCTGACTAATACAAATTTTCATACTGAAAGTAGGGTGCTGCTGTAACAAATAACCAAATACGTGGAAGTGGCTTTGGAACTGGGTAACAGAGTGGAAGAGTTTTGAGGTGCATGCTAGACATATGGACATTAAGAGCAATTCTGGTTAAGACTGCAGACAGAATTGAAGAACATGTTATATTGAAGGAATGTGTTAACTGGAGGAAAGGCAATCCTTATTATAAAGTGGCAAAGAACTTGGCTGGACTGTGTTTTAGTGTTTTGTGGAAGGTAGAACTTGCAAGTGATGAAGTTGGATATTTAGCTTAGGGGATTTCTAAGCAAACTGTTGAAGGAGCAGCTTGCTGCCTCCTGACTGCGTATAGTAAAATGGGAAAGGAGAGAGAGGAATTGAAGAATGAATTGTTAAGCAAAAAGGAACCAGAACTTGAAGATTTGGAAAATTTTCAGCCTTTCCATATTCCAAAAAATGAGAAAGCTTGTTCTGAAGAGAACACTAAAGGTATGGCTGAACAACCATTTGATAAAGAGATCAAGTGTGATTCATGGACTTAATCAGCCATCTCAACAGGAGCCAGGCACAGAGATGGGATTATACTAGCAGAGACGCTAGACACAATAGAGAAGGTGGGATGAAATGAAGGAAGGCTGTCGGACTCCTTGGATTTTATAGGATGGGACCATAGAGCTATTTGGCTGTGACTGTGTGGGCTATCCTTCAAGAAAAGAGAAGAAGGACCCCAAAGGTAATCCAGAGATCATCAAGGCTGCCACTCCCACCACAGGCCCTGAATACACAGGCAAGACTGAGCAAGGGGGGCGAGGCTGCCTCCACCTTAGTTTCAAATGGTAGGACTGCTGCTCAGCAGAGCTGCAGGGACAGGGCCTTCAGAGAAAGCCACATGGACAGGGCTACCTAACTGAGCTGTGGATGTGACACTGCCACCTCAGTGAGCTGGGAGGGCAGTGAACCAAAGGGAATTGTTCTCAAGCCTTGAGATCTAATAGAATTTGTCTAGCTAGGTTTTGGACTTGCTTGGGACCCATCACCCCTTCTTTCTTTCCTGTTTCTTCCTTTTGGAATGGGAATGCTCTCCTATGCCTATCCCACAGTTGTATTTTGGAAGTACATAACTTACTTGGTTTCACAGGTTCACAGCTGGAGAGGAATTTTGCCTCGGAATGAATCCTATCTAGATTCTCGACCATGTCTGGTTTAGATGATATTTAGATGAGACTTTGGACTTTAGACTCCAGAGTTGATGCTGGAATGAATTAAGACTCTTGGAATTGTTGGGATGGAATGAAAGTATTTTGTGTGTGATAAGGACATGAATTTTGGTGGGCCAGTGGCAGAATGTCATGGACTGAATATTTGTGTCCTCTCAAAATTCATATATTGGAGTCCTAACCTCCAACGTGTTGGTCTTTGGAGGTGGGGCCTTTAGAAGGTGATTAGGATTAGATGAGGTCATGAGGGTGGGGCCCTCAGGATGGGATCAGTACCCTTGTGAGAAGAGATACCAGAGAACTTGCTCTCTCTCTCTTCCTGCACATGTACCCAGGAAAGGCCGTCTGAGCCAAGAAGAGAGCTCCCTCCAGAACCTGGCCACCCTGGCACCCAGATCTCGAACTTGTAGCTTCCAGAGCTGTGAGGAAATAAATTGCTGTTGTTTAAACCACCCAGTCTATGGTATTTTATTATGGCAGTCTGAGCTGACTAATACATCTGGGAATGACTAATTTTCCTGAGTTACATAGAAAATCCTTGACAGCACCATGAAGATCGCTGTAAGGTCTACTCGACAGAGAAAAGATGGGCACTTGAGTGCATTGAACTTCTCATTGAGAGTTTAGAGAGTGATATACTCTTCCTGTGTTGGGAATGAAGACTTCAGATTGTTAGGATAGAGCTTTCTACTTTGATGTGGGGGCAGAGAGCGTGTCAGCCTTCACCCCTTTAGCTATCCCATTTATTGTGAATGTTTGCTTATCTCTTGGAGGGAAAGACAATAAAAATGATGGCCTGGTCCACCTGCATCCTTGCCTAGGGCACCAGAGGAATTCAGAATGAATCTTGTCTGCCCAGTGTCCAGTGCAGGACATTTCTTTGGCCCCTTAACGCCACAGGGGACAACCGAGCTGCTGCTTTGGAATCTGTTAGTCCTTAAGTCTTCTTCAACCATCTCCCAGGTGCTAAACCACACCATCAACATCCACTCACCTCGCAATATATAAACACAATGTACTGAGTTCTTTCATTAATAGAATTGGCTCAGTGTTTTGCCATACTAGTTAAGGACTTGGACTCTGGAATTCTAGTTCTGGTCTTTACTTCCTCAGTGGCCTTAGACAACTCACTTAAGCTTTCCTTGTCTCATTCTGCAAAATGGAGATAGTTGTTTCCACCTCTTAGTGCTTTTCTGGAAATTAAATTAGCCAATGAATTTAAATGGATTAGCATCACATCTAACACAATGCCTAACAAATAATAAGCACCTAACGAATGTTGGCCATCTTCATCTTCCTCACCACCTTTGCAGGTAGATAAAACTCCTAGACTCAAAGCTGTTTCGGAGATGATGTCCACTAGGTGGCACCAGCCACAGGTAAATAAAATCTCCCAAATATATGTGTATATATATATACACACTATATTTCATCAAAAATTTGGACATCATATGAAGAGAGAAAACTACAATGGTAGTAAAGCAATGTGCACATATAGATATAATATATTGTGGCTCCCAAACCAAGCATTTGATCCATAATAATTACCTAAAGCACGTCTAAAACAATTATAGTCAAACATGTCCTGGTTTGAGTCCCAGACCATGGGAGGTTCTGATACAGGGGATCAGCAGAGAAACTGAGAAACTGTCCTATTCTGTGTCTATTGTGGTGGTGTGATGCGTCTATTGTGATGGTGTGATGCTTGGTCAGGTTTGGCTAACAACTGGGCTTTGTTTTGCAGAAATCTGTACCTCCAGCTTTTGTTTTGCTTAGCAGGGTGTGATTTGGAGAAGGACCCTGCTGAAGGCCAGAGATTTTTGTGTGCTGTGGGAGGGAACTTTTGTGCGGAAGGACACGGGACAGACAGCTGACATAGGGACAGAAACTTGGTTGGAAGTGCAGGAGAGTTCAAAGAGGGTTTTTAGCAAGTTTGTGATAAGAAGCATCAACAGTGCTTTTGCAATTAGATATGCTTTTCTGACAGTTGACAAAATGATCTCAAGATCGAGAAGGAACAGAATGGGCTGACATTTGAGTTACAACAGTTTTCCTTTTCTTTCTAGTCATTCCTTTCTATTATCCCTAAGCCTTCAAATAAAATCTTGTTAAAAATATCTTAGTCATATTTTAGGGAATTAAGGGGGAGGTTTGTGTCCATCTTTGGTAGGAATTATTGCACTGATTGGAACTGAGTTCCAGAAGTCAGGTGATAAAGTTTGTGAAATGTGAAAGCACTCCGTGGGAATGCTGGTTGAGACTTAGAGAAATCAGATAAAAGCCTGGAAATCCTACAATTTCAGAGGATGGAAGGTTTTGTCATTTGAGTATCAAAGAGCAGGGCGATCCCAGAAGGCAGGCCATGGTATGACACTAGGGGCTGCAAGTGGATCCAGAATGGGGAGGGATTGACAGACAAAACATAACAGGGCAAAAGTGAAGATGTAAACAAATGAAGAACAGAATTAAAATGGGTAAGAGAAATTGAAAAGAGCAGTTTGGGAAGTCAAGTTTCTGAGCTTTCTGTTTAGAAAGAAAATAGAGGCCAGTGGCAGGCCCACTCCTTCAGCTTCCTGACCCCCACTTCCAACCCATCCTTACCTCCTTACTATCCCAGAGGAAAGGAAATTCTTTGTCGTATATATACTAAATCTCCTCTTGTCCACACACCACCAGTTATCAATTCTCTTTCACACATCTTCAATTCCTTCATTTCTGGCTCTATTCTCTAAATATATAAAAAAACGAAGTCTTGGGCCAGCCCCAGTGGCCTAGTGGTTAAGTTTGGCACGATCCACTTCGGCGGCCCAGGTGCAGTTCCCAGGCATGGACCTCCACCACTTATCTGTCACTGGCCATGCTGTGGTGGCGACTCACACACAAAATAGAGGAAGATTGGCCACAGATGTTAGCTCATGGTGAATTTTCCTCAGCAAAAAAATAAAACGAAGTCTCTACCTTTTGTGTGTGTGTGTCTGTGTGTGTGTGTATGTATGTTTGAATATTGATATATTTTTACATATAATATTTCTACCTTTTAAAACAAAACAAAACTCTCTCTCTCCATTTTGCATCTTGTAGTTACTGTCCTGTTCTTTCTTCTCTTTGCAGCCAAGCTTCTAGAAAGAGCAGTCTCCCTGGCTCCACTTCCTCTCTTCCCTTTCTATGCCCTCCCTGCAATCTGGCCATTTTGCCAGTACCCGACTGCAGATGCCCTCCGAGGTTACCAGTGAACTTTGTGTCAAAATCCTCGGGTGGTTTTCAGCTCCAATCTAAGTCATCTGCAGCTGCTAACATTTATTCAGTCATTACCGAGCACCTGCTATATGCCTGACGCTGTTGTAGGCACTGTGATGTATAGATAAATAAGGTCCTGCCTCAAGGGTGTAGCCAGGTTATAACATCTCAGTTACCTGGCCTGGAGCCAGGGCAAGGGGGATGGCTAGCCCCACAACTTTGGTTGGTGAGACAGCAAGCACTTATAAAGGTGCCAACCTGTGACTAACTTCTTGGCTTGCATTGAAATCTGAGTTTCAGACTGCTTGCTCAAATGGTATTTGCATCATATTATTAACAACTCTCCTATCAACATACTATCTTAAAATTGCTGAAAATGTGATGCTTTGGGAGGAAATGACCTCTTCTTATGTTCCCCAACCCCTATCCCCTCCACCAATTAAGCTTTCCTTATATCCCTTTGTAGCTTGCTTTCTAGGGGAGGAGAACTCACAGTATACATGTAAACAATTAAACAATAATTTCAGAGAATTGTATACACTGAGAAGGAAACAGAGCAGGGCAATGTGACATAAAGCACTGCTATGGTCTGAATGTTTGTGTGCCCCCAAAATTCTTATGTTGAAATCCTAACCCTTGGGGAGGTGATTAGTTCTGAGGGTGGAGCCCTCATGAACAGGATCAGTGCCCTTATAAAAGAGGCCCCACAGAGCTCCCTTGCCCCTTCCACCATGTGAAGACACAGTGAAAAGGCACCTTCTATGAACCAGGAATTGGGCTCTCACCAGACACCAAATCTGCCAGAGCCATAATATTTGACCTCCCAGCCTCCAGAACTGTGAGAAATAAATGTTTGTTTGTAAGCCACCGAATTTATGGTACTTTTATTACAGCAGCTTGAATGGACTCACACAAGCTCCCATGGCACTGGGATAGGGATGGAGAGCTGCTTCACATTGTATGGCCAAAGAAGGCCTCTCTGGGAAGATGACATTTAAGCTAAGACTGAAAGGATGAAAAGGAGTTCATCTAGAAAAGCTTGGGGAAAAGCCTGGCAGGCATAGGGGGGAGTAAGTGCAAAGGCACTGAGAAACTTGGAATGCTGGAGGAGCGGAAGGGAGCCCCGTGTGCCTAGAGCTTGGTGATCCAACAGTGGTTAGAAAGGAGGATGCAAGAGGTGGGCCTTGTTTTATGAGATGGGAGATGTCACTAGAGCATGTTTAAATGCTGATAGATATGATTCAGTAGAGAGAGAGGAATTGAGGTGCAGAAGGGGCGGGAGGGATTTGCTTTGATAAGAGCAGAGACACATGTACCTTTTAAAGCTCTTTTCCCTTGGTTTTAACAATGTCACTCTTGATTCTCCCCTTCCTCTCTGATTGTTCCTTTTCCATCTTTTTTTCAGACCTCTCTTTAATTGTGGTTGTCAGCAGGGTTCTGTCCACAACTGTCTTCTAATTAGCCTCTCTCCATTTTCCTTAGACAATCTTACCCTAGCCACACCAGCCCAGACCACTCTTTTGGACTTCACACTCTCCTATCCAACTATAGTTTTATATTTTTTAATCTCCTAAATTATATCTCCAGCCCACACCTGTTCTCTGACCTTTTGATTTAGCTGCTTATTTGACACCTCCGTTTGGATAGAGGCATCTTGAATTTAACGTGTCCAGAACTGAGATTCTTGAGTCCCTTCTCCCCCCTCCCCCCGCCCACACACACACACACACACAGTCCCACAAAACACAAGACTAAACCGGAAGAGGGCGTTGCTCATTGATGGCCAAAGTTCTACCTCTCTTCATAACCTCCACCCCATTCTTTGATGCAGACTTTTGAAGTTTTTTCATTGTTACATAAAGTATCATAGTAGATGTTACTAGAGCGCGCCAATATTTCTAGCTCTCCTTCCTTTCCTAGACGTTTGAGAGGATGATATCTATCCACCTCCTTGAACTTAGACTTGGCTGTGGCACTTACTTTGGCCCTTGAATTGTGAGTGAAAATTACACGTATTGCTTCTGGGAGGAAATATTTAAGAGCAGGTGCACAATTCTTGCTGTCTTTTTTTCCCTTTCTTTGTTCCAAGGTTATCATTTGTTGAAATGTAGATGCCTAAGATCAAAGCAGCCTGGAATGCTGAGTCATCCCGTGGAGGAAAATTGCCCAGAGAGTCATTTGGACTCGTAGCAAACTTTGAGCAAAAAGAAACACAAAAAAGGAAAAAACCTTTGAAGTATAAGTCACTGAGGCTTTTGCTTTTTTTCAGTTCTGAGGCGGTGTGAACGTGCTTAGCTCTGGGGTGTGTGTATACGTGTGTGTGTGTGTTTTAGGTTACTGCAGCATAAAAACCTATCCTGACTGATTTAAGTGCTGTGCAAATGCATATTCAAGACAAACCTCTTAAAGCCCCCACTTCCACTAGCTGGCCACCCCTAAGCCTCTCCTAAATAGAAATTCTGGAGCTGCCAATGCCCCCGAAATGTCCTTCTTCAATTCTCCCCAATTTCACTTATCATCACCATCTGCTTTGTTGCTCCACCCTGAATCCAAGAACAGAGTTCATCTTAATTCCTCCCTCTTCCTCACTCCCGCAGTCTGAGCACCAGGTTTTCCTAAGTATCTCTCAAATTTGTCTTGGACGTGTGCAGTAGACTTCTTCCTGTTCCTGCTTCCAGTCTTAGAATATATATATAATACCTTCAAAATCAGAAGTTAATAGAGGATCTACAGTAGAACTTCTGCCCCCAGCCCTGTCCCCCAGCCACCCAGTTCCTCTTCCTGGAGGCAACCAAAATGACCAGGTCCCTGTGTCCCCCTTGAGAGATGCTCTCTGCACATAGAAACAAACAAGTCTATGTATCTCTTGGAGTCATCTTCCAAAAACACAAAACTGGCCATATTTTTCCCAGTTTAAAGCCCATCAATACCTTCCGGTTATAAACTCTTGAATATTTAGGACCCTGCGTTGGCACCCTCCTCAGTCCTGCTGATTGTGTTTCAGTTTCAGACACCCGCCTTCTCAGTAGAGATCTTTCCAGCCTGGGGGCTTTCCCCTATCCTGTTCCCTCTGCTTGGACAATGCCCCCCCCCCGACTCCCGTCTGTGCATTCTAAATGCTCCCTCCTCAGCGCACAGCCTTCCCACCCCAAATTTGGCCTGTATATTGTTTCTCCCCTGAGTATAGATTTTTATACAGAGCTTCCTCACACTGTGTCTCTGGTTAGGCCAACCCCCCCCCAATATAGACAAGAGGAGGTGAGGAAAGGAAAGAGCAGCATCACTCCCAGAGATTTAAGGTCTTGAATTCTTTGGGAGGAGGTGGCAGCAAGCACACAGTGCTAGTTTGCGAGACTTGCATTTTGTCAGACATTTAATAACTGGTTTAAACAGAAATATTAAGCAATCACTTCTTCCTTTGTTTTAGGGACCAAAAGGTCTTTTTTTTTTTACTCTGACAAGCAAGTAAAACCAGAAAAGACAGTGACTCCCACCTAGAAACAGCATCTTGTTTATGAGGAAATATTAACTCCACAACCTCAAATCAGTATCTACTTCTGCCTTAAATGTTTTTGTAGCACATATTTTCCTAATAATAAAAGTAATGCCTCATATCATTATAGATAAGAGAATACTACAGTTGTCTTAAACGGCTAAACTAGGGAAATAAAAGTCACATCCACGGAACAAGCTTTTTTTTCTATATCACAAAAACTAATATGTCTGCTTTCATCTGTTACTCTCTCCTTGGAAACTAAACAACAAAAGCTTCATTCATCTCTACTTTAATCTCACTGTCTGAAATTATTTCTAGGTATTCAGGTCAGCTGATTGGATTAGCTAGGTAAGGTAACCCAGCCATTTTGCCTTTATCCTTTAACCAGAGTAGAGGATCAAATCCAAGCTCCTTAATGTGGTACACAAGGCCCCTCATAATCTGGCTCCAGTCCACCTCCCAGCCTCATTTCTCTCCACTTCCTTCCCTCACCCCCTTAATTAGGAGCTTACTGGAGGAGTCATGGGCACACACGTGTGTTCTGATGGGCCAGACCTCTCCCATTCACCTAACACTTCTGTGCCTGGGTATAGAGGATGCCCAGGCCTCCTTTTGTATATGGCATAGGCTTGGGGGAACGGGTTAAAGGATCCTGATGTGCTAGATTCACCACCAATTGTGGAACTAGGAAGTAAATTCACCTGGGAGGGGAAGGGTTGACTACTTTGATCAACGCGCAGAGATCAGAACCCATCCTCAAGTGTGTGGCAATGCCACCTAGTTCACAGGTGCCTTGAAGAGAGCTGCAATGAACTGAATGTTTCCCTCCCAAATTCATATGTTGACACTATAATCCCGAAGTGATGGTATTTGGAGATGGGGCCTTTGGGATGTAATTAGCTCAGGAGAGTGGAGCCCTCACAATGGGATTAGTGCCTTTACAAGAAGAGGCCAGAGAGCTAGATATGCGAGGCCCCGGCAAGAGGACAGCCCTCTGTAAACCAGGAAGAGGGCCCTCACCAAGGACGCAACCATACTGGCACCCTGACCTCAGACTTCCAGCCTCCAGAACCGGGAGAAACCAGTTTGCTGTTTAAGCCCCCCAATCTACAGTAATTTGTTACCATATGGTAACATATGGTTACCAGCAGCCTTAGCTGACCAAGACAAGAGCTGTTCCTGGACTCCCTCCTGAAGAATCCCCACCAACTTGCAGCACTGGTTGGTACACTGGACTTGTACTATTCTTATATGTCTCAAGGGTGACCTTTAGATGCTCCTCCTGTATGACCTAGAGCTCCTGCATAACTGGGATAGTAATGAGTAGAAATGGAAAAAATTGCAAACAAATTCTAAAATAGAATATTAGGTGGTCAACTTATCCTGGCTATAGGAAGTGCAACATCAGACACTCAGAATGTCCTTGTTCAGCCATAAGTCTGGGGGCGGTGTGATGTGGAAAGCTGTATCTGCACTAGGAGTGCTATTTATTTATTTGATATATTTTTTCAGGTTTATTGAGAAATAATTGACATACATCACTGTATATGTTTAAGGTGTACAGCATGATGGTTTAATTTACATATATTGTGAAATGATTACCAGAATAGGTTCAGCTAACATCCCTTTTCTCATATAGATACACTATAAAGAAAAGAAAGAAGAAGAAAGGGGAAAAAACTGCTTTATAGAAGGACCCTCAGGGGCCCGGCCCAGTGGCACAGTGGTTTAGTCCGCGCTTGGCAGCCCGGGGTTCGCGGGTTCAGATCCTGGGCGCCCGCCGACGCACTGCTTGTCAGCCACGCTGTGGCGGCGTCCCATATAAAGTGGAGGAAGATGGGCACGGATGTTAGCCCAGAGCCAGTTGCACAGAGCTACACACACACACACACACACACACACACACACACACACACATACACACAGAGGGGTGTATGTATAACTGGGGAAATGTGAATTAGCTCTATGGTTTGTACCAACGCCAGTTGCCTGGGTTTTATATTGTACTCTAGTTATGCCAGGTGTTAACATTGGGGGAGGCGGGTGAAGTGTGTGTGGGAACCTCGCCATACATTTCTTTGAAAATTCCTGTGAATCTATAGTTACTTCAAAATAGAAAGTTTTTTTAAGTGGGGGTGGGGGTTCAGAATACTGGAGAACTTGATCTAAAACAGTGCTTCGCAGATGGCCTTTGAGCCAGAAGATCCTATGCAAAAACAGTTCCTCTGTGTCCAGGGCCAAAGATGTTCTTGAAGAAAAGGATAAAGTGGCCTACCTTAGTCGGCAGATTCACAATGAGTACAGAGTCTAGGAGGGCGTTCCACTCCCTGAAGCTCTGTGAGCATTCAAGTGAATGCCCAGCCCCTTTTCTGGAGACCGCAGGCAGAAGAGGCAGACAGGTGAGTTGTGGTGGACTGTAGGAATAGGTCTGAGCACCCAGGAAATTCTGAATGTCTTATATTCTCAGATGACTGATGTTCTCAAACCATGTTGGCCTTAATCAGCATCACTGCTGCTTAATTCAGTCTTCCAACAGTATTTATTAAGCACCTACAGTGTGCCTGGCAACCAACACTCTTCTAGTACTTGGGATATGTCCAGGAATAAAAAAAAAAAAAGAACTGTGCCCTGGTAGAGCTTATGTTCCAGCATAGGGGAGGAGGCAGGAAGAGAAAATGAAGAGTAATAAGTGAATTATAGAGCAGAGTAGAAGGTGATAACTATGAAGGGGGAAAAAATAGACCAGGTGAGGGAGACCAAGAATTCAGGAGAGAGTGTGGTGTGTGGGAGAGGGAGCACTGCTACATTATCTGAATTCTTAAATGATACACTGGTATTGAAATCGGTCCTCTGTTTGACTCTTCTTTTCCCACTACCAAATTCTCTCCCTCGTCATTCTTTTCAACTTCCCCCTGATTTCTTCTCTCTTCTTCTCTCCACATTCATTTACGCATTCCTTTTCTCTCTTTCTTCAGTTAATTTCCCCTTCCTCACTCCCTCCCTTCCCTAATGCCGTTTTCCTCATCAGTGCTGTTTCATCTTTTTCTCGTTCTCCTCTCCCCCTTTGACCCTCCTTTCCTTCCCCCCTCGTTTTTATTTTTCTCCCTTTCCCATTCTTTCTAGCTATTTGTCATGATGTGACTTTTTTATGGAACTGAAGTTCCTATGATTAAAGTTCATGTGGCTTTTGTTCCTTTTTTATATTGTTTGCATGACTACTATTTTCTGTTCTAAATGAAACCAAACTTTCTTCAGCAACCCAGCCTGATGCAAATTGAGAATAGCCCTAATTTATGGACTCTCCTCTCATTCTGTTCACATGGCTCTAAGCCCCAGATAGAGGATTCTTCCAATATTTCTAGAAGTTCCAAAGAGTGCTCATATGTATTCATGAACAAGTCCATTCTACCAAGGACTTTTCTTCTCCATGCACTCTTGCAGGGCACAATTGATAACACCCAGCATGTCTCCAGAGCTGTAGACATGCCCGAGACCAGGGCAGAGTGCCTTCCTCTACCTTTGGAGTCATATTGTTATAGTGGTCACCAAGAGCATTGCACGTGCTCCATCCTTTTATAGAAATCTCGGTAAAGCAGCTTTTTTGGATTATATTTTTTCAGCTTCCTTTCTTCATAGGACTCAAACATGAGTTCATGAATCTGGCTCTGGAACATCCCCCAGAGTGACAGACACTATATTACCCCTAATCACCACTGTCCACCAACAACTAAGCCTTGTCACTGGGTCAGCTCTTTAAGCCTGCTCCTTCTTACTTTAGAATGAATTGTCTCTCTCCCAGGAGGCTCCCCAGTCATTAAACAGAATTCTATTTAGCCTGGCCCATCAGTGGCAGTGCCTAGATACTTCTCAATTCTAAATAGACACAACTTGACCTCAACCTGGGAATCCTACCATGTAAGTTTATGAAGCAGATGAGTTGAAATTTATATTTCTAACATAAAACAAATAAACACAAAACTCAAGTTGCTTTTGTATTTTGTATCCTTTAATAAAACATAAACATTGGGCTGGCCCCATGGCCTAGTGATTAAGTTTGGCACTCTCTGCTTCGGTGGCCTGGGTTCGGTTCCCAGGCATGGACCTACACCACTCGGCAGTGGCCATGCTGTGGCAGCAACCCACATACAAAATAGAGAAAGATTGGCAACAGATGTCAGCTCGGGGCAAATCTTCCTCAGCAAAAAAACAAAAACAAAAACATAACAATGATTAATTTTTGTGGGTTTCAACATATATTATTTCATTTAATGTAAAGCGTTATTTAATTTTTTGAGAGTCAATGGCCCATAATGAAAATTTTTGATATTTCTAAAATATATATTAATAATAATTGTTAGAAATTGATAGGCTATTCTAAAATGTATATGGAAATGCAGAGGGCTAATCATAAATACAGTAGGAAAAGAACAAACTTCCAAATATCTAGAGCTACTAAAAACCTATAGTAATTAAGACAGTAAAGTATTGGTACAAGAACAGAAAAATAGACCAGAGTAGAGAGTCCAGAAACAGACACAACATAAACAGTCAACTGATTTATGATAAAGATGACATTGCACTGAAGAAGGGGAAAGGATGGTGTTTTTATTGAAAGGTGCAAGTCAATAGGATATCCATTTGAGAACAAAAGAAAATGTTATCTTCACTCCTTGCCTCACACATTACATAAAAATTGACTCCAGATATATTTTATATCTAAATATGAGAGATAAAGTTTTTAGAAGAAAACATGGGAAAATATCTTCATTATCTTAGGGACGCAGAGATTTCTTAAACTAGATACTGAAAAAAAAAAAGCTAACCATTAAGGGAAAACATGATAAATTGGACTTCATTAAAATTAAGAACTTCTGGGGGCCGCCGGTGGTGCAGCGGTTTGGTCCGTGCTTTGGCAGCCCAGGGTTCACGAGTTCGGATCCCGGGCACCTGCCCATACACTGCTTGTCAGCCATACTGTGGCGGCGTCCCATATAAAGTAGAGGAAGGTGAGCACGAATGTTAGCCCAGGGCCAGTCTTCCTCAGCAAAAAGAGGAGGATTGGCAACAGATGTTAACTCAGGGCAGGTCTTCCTCACAAAATAAATAAATAAATAAAATAAAATTAAGAACTTTTGTTTACCAAAAGACATGATTAAGAGAGTGAAAAGGCAATCCACAGAATAGAATAAGATATTTACAATACATATTTCCAACAAAGGATTTATATCCTTATTACATAAACTCTTAAAGACAGAAAAAGGCAGGTGACCGAAAAGAAAAATAGGCAAATGACTTGGGCAGACAATTCACAAAAGAGGATATTTAAATGATAATAAACATCTGAGAAGGTGCTTAACTTTAGTCATCAGTGAAATGCAAATTAAAACCACAGTGTGATATACTCACCCACAAGAACAGTTCAGATGAAAAAGACATGCACACTACGTGTTGGCAAAATGTGTAGCAACTGGAACTCTAACTCACATCCAGTAGTAGTATAAATTGGTGCAATGGCTTTGGAAAACAGTCTGCTGTAAGTAACTAGTATCTACTGCAGTATCTACTGAAGCAGAACATATGTATCTGGCCCAGCAACTCCACTCGCAGGTATATAGTTCACAGAATTGTGTGCATGAAAAAATTGTGTGCAAAAAAAATGAACAAGAATTCATAGCAGCACTATTCATGAAAGCCAAAAACTGGAAATAATACAAATGGCCACAAAGAGTAGGATGGATAAATAAGTGGTGGTAAATTCGGACAAGGGAATACCATACAGCAGTGAAAATTAGTGAATGATTGCTATGTGCAATAATGTGGATGAATCTCACAATTGTAATGTTGAGTGAAAAAAGACACAAAAGAGAAGGGTAATAAAAAAAATCTTGTTTGATTCCATTTATATGAAGTTCAAAAAACAAGTGTTAGAAGTTAAGACAGTAATTACCCCTTTGGGCAATTACTGGGAGGGAGCATAAGAGGGTTTCTGGGGTACTGGTTATGTTCCACTTATTGATCTGGGTGCTGGCTACACTGGTGGGCTTGTTTTGTGAAAATTCTGCAAGCAGTACACTATGCCTTGTATCCTTTTGATATGTGTGTTATATTAGCATGAACAGTCTGCTTAAAACAATGAAAATCACTGTACAAAGTAAGCTGGGAATATTTGGGTAAGAATTACAAGGTTTAACTGAGATATTTGTGAGTAACATTGTTTACTGCATTTATAAGTCTTTGCACACAAATAAATGGAAGTGGAGCCATAAAGAATATATCAAAATGATGACTGGTAAGAGTAGTGCAAACTTAAAATGTAGCATTTTTATTATATTCAATGGTTATGTTCAGAAAGGACACATCAGAGTAGTTTAAAAGGCCACTTTACATTTAATAAAAAATATGTGCAAATATTTCCAAATGTACACGATTTGATCTTTTCACTTGTTATTGAAATTCATATACAACACTGGAATCTTATAGGTTAAAAACATAACGAAAGACAACTTTAATTTCAAGTAAAATTTCCATTGACACTACAGAATTAAAAGTATGCTTACTATTCACAAAATGCATATAAGAGACAGGATTCCTAGAGTGTGTTTGGGAAACAAGTCAGATAGACTGAGAGGTCTTATATAGTCACAAATGGAGCCAAGATTTTACAAAACTCTAACCTGATTGTAAAATGTAACTTTGGTATTTCCTTCAACTAATAAAAAAATGAGCAGTGCATATTTCCTCTATTGAACAGAGGGATTCATCCGTTTCGTGCAAGACTATCATATTCACCCTTTAGAGAGATGATTTGTTGTCATTATAGGCAGGTATTACTGTAAAAATGAGATAACATTATAACCCTGGTTATGCTGTACTCAACATGGGGGGAAATCTGTTCTAAGTCAATTAAAGATAGTATAACCCACGAGCACGAGGGAATGTTGTAACATCACCAATCCATTACAACTCGCTTAAATTTGAATATGCAGAATAGGGAGGGGGGATGATGATGATGATGCTTTAAGTTAACCAATTTGATATGATCACTGATGATATTCCTTCAGAAATAGATACCTTGTTTCTGAGTGTATCTAAGAAGAAAAACAGGTAAGACATGCTGCCTGGGTAGCCAAACACATTTGGGAATTGCACACATCCGTGCCAAAGGGACAATATAATTCTCAACCAAGTAAGACATTGGCTCAATTGGGGACCTGAGTATTTATTTTTCTCTAGAAATGAAGTATAACTTCATTCACTCCAGCGTGAAATATATGGGAATAGTCCACAGGACCAAAGCCTATATATTATCTATAAGACCTAGGATATCATTGGCACTCAGAAGAGATTAAGTAAAAACAAAAGATATAAAATAATATTTTCTAGCTTAAAATATGGATTTTTAAAAACATATATTTTCAATGTGTATATTCCAAACTAGTTTTTTTCTTTTGATAGTGAGTTCATTTAGAAGGTTTTGTCTTAAAAAAGTCATTTTAAACATAGATTTATATACAGCCTGTTCACTTTTTAGATTTTTTTTTCTGAAAGGTGGTCAGAATTCAGTTAAGAATCACTCACTTTATGTACTGCTAAAATTTTAGGGGAAAACATAAACTTGTTATAATCACCACAGTCTTATAAATATACCAAAATTGATTTTTGTTCAAAATAACACAATTTTTGTATTAGATTTTAAATAGACCACACTTAAATATATCTCTACACAACGATCGTTTCTATAAACTAAGATAAATTAAAACTGCATTTTTAAGCTAGAGATAGTCTGTCATATATTTTATTTGATCTTGATTGTGATCCATGATTATCTTATTGAAAAATGATTTCTATAAACCATGGAAATCTTCTTATTGCTTCACTTCTCTGAATCAATGTTTCTAAAATATATCTGCCCAGTTCTGTAGCTTTTAAGTGAACCATTTTTTTGATTCTTCATTCTGGTTATATATAATAACATTCATTGTTAAGTACTAACTAAATTTGCATTTTAAAAGCTTTTTTGATGTATTTACCAAAAGTGATTTTTGAAGGCTTTTATTGATAAATGCACTAACAGTTATATTTCAGCATTAACTCAGTGTGAACTTACGCTGTGATCAGTGTGGCTGATGGGTGTCAAGCCCAGTCAGAAATGGATTTTTCTTTATGATAATCATTCCTGACTCACCTGTCCACGGAGGCTGTTGGGTCACACTTACCCTGCCTGAACAGAGGTACCAGTGCCCACGTAAGCACTGTTCACAAATCTGTCATGGAGGAACAGCAGCATAACGTCAGCAGATCCTGGACATCACTCAGTCGCCAGATAATTCTCATCATTTTGCACACTTTAGAGGTAAGCTATTTATTTTATAAATAAAGCCTAGACACAGTCTTAGTGCTTCTCTTTCAATAGCTAAGAGGTTAAAAAATTTTTTAAGATTTTAAAAAGTCTAATAGAAAAAGAATGAGTGTTTCAAGTCTGAAGATATAGTCAATGCAGAAAATGTTTGCACAGAATTCCGTTGGTGGATAAATTTTGCCTTGCAGTCCTTGCTTACAGCGACCTCCCGAGCCCACTTTCAGGAAGCAAGTCTACGCATAGCCTGTGGAAGAAAAGGGGAAACAAAGTGTTGATACAACTGAATTGTCCTTAAGTCTACATTAGCTTTCTTACAAATATGTTTTGATAGTGTTGGTTGCTTACGTTTACTCATCTTAGGTGTATATCATCACAATGAAATTAGGGGGAAAACTTAATTTTGTACCTCATCATACTTCAGTTGGATTTATTTAAAAGCAATAATTATGATTTATTCAGCACTTACTATGCACAAGACTCTATTCTTATTACTTCACATGCATCCGTTAATTTTCACAATTCTGTGAAATATTATTATTTCGATTTTACATGAAGAAGCTAAAATGAAGACAGGATAAGTAACTAGCCCTGGGCTACACAGCCAGTAAGTAGCAGAATCAGGGCTAGCACTCAAGTCTATCTGGTTCTGAAGCCTATACTGTTAAAACCACGCTGCTATACTGCTTCCCTATCTACAGAAACCCTACATGAAGGGTCCTGTTAAGTGGCAGTCAAAAATGCTTCTGTAAGATGTGGTATATATATACAATGGAATACTACTCAACCATAAAAAATACAAAATCGTCCCATTTGCAACAACATAGATGGACCTGGAGGGTATTATGTTAAGTGAAATAAGCCAAACAGAGAAAAGACAAACACTGCATGATTTCACTCATATGTGGAAGATAAACTAACACACAGACAGAGAGAACTGTTTGATGGTTACCAGGGGGAAGGGGAGTGTAGGGTGGGCACAAGGGGTGAAGGGACACATTTATATGGTGACTGACAAACAATAATGTACAACTAAAATTTCACAATGTGATAAACTATTATGACATCAATAAAAAAAATACTTCTATAATGTGGCAACTTCTTAAGTTCCAATTTTGAAATATAAGTTTTTACTCAACTAAGTCAGCCCTAAAACCATAGTCATAACTACTAAAGCTGGAAGGACTTCACAGTTCAATAATGACATTCCTGGGCTCACTGAGCTAGTGGGCTAAGATGCAGGACCTCTGATTTTCACTCTAGCATGTATTTTCTCCACAAAAATCTTCTCCGCTTGTCATCCTCACTGTCTGATTTTACCATAGGGGTTTGAGTGTTATTCTTTTCAACATTTTTATCAGGACCCGGAATAAGGCAGAGAAGCCATGCTTATCAGATTTGCATATGACACCAGTGGGGGGTGGATAGTTAATACGCTGAATGATAGATTCAGAATTCAAAACTCTGTCAACAAACTGGACCCAACAAGATGTAACCTAGCAGAAATATGTGTAGTCCTGCATTAGGGTCAAAAACCAATTACATGAGTATAAATGGGGAGCCCAGTTGAACCATAGTTTGTGCAAAAATACCCAAGTCTTTCGTTGACTCCTGCTCAATAGAAGCAAAGATTTTGATGTAGCTATTATGAAAATAAACACATTTTTAAGTTGCAGTAATATAAATACCTTGATGAGATCAAGGTAGGTCATGGTTGCATAATCTCCATGCTGGCCTGACCCCGTCTGGAGTGACCTCTTCTTGGCCAGAGAAGCATTGACAAATTTTGTATCTCTGAGGAGCAGTAAGGGGAACTGAAGGAGTCTAGCGTGGAGTAGACTCTGGTGGAGACATGAGAGCTACTCTCACATATTTAAGGGCTGTTCAGTGGGAGGGTCTATGTTGCTGGAGAAGGCAGATGTTCGTCCACTGGGTGTTATTAGAGGAAGGCTGAATCTAGTTTTGTAAGCACAACTAACACTTGGAGACTTTCAAGCGTGTAACAAACTCTCTTGAAAAGCTACTAGTTGCCAATGTCTGGAAATGTTTACACAAAAGCTGAGTGAACATCCTTAGGGATGGAGCAGGAGAGATTTTTGCATGGACTGGAATATGGGACTCCTTGATTTCTAAGATATCTTTTGACTTTAAAATTCTATGATCTTCTTTTGTTGGTCCCATTCTCCTCAGAGGTGGCGTCACAAAATTCACTCAGATACTACAAGTCTCAGTCAAATTTCCTGGGAATGGTCTGATGCCCCAAGAGCATCAGAAATTCTTAGAATCAGTCTCAAATGGAGAGAGTGTCTTTTTTAAGCCATCATCAGTCAGATGAAGAAAGGTCGTGAGGTTCCTATTCCTCACATACGATTCCTGAAGCTTATGAAATTCCTGGGTTAGAAATTCCCTCTGTGCACCTCTCGCCCATCCCACTGGCCTTATGTCTCTGGAAGAGAAAGTACGCGGAGGTTTAGGTATAAAATCAGGACCAGGGTGTTGCCTGCTTCCAGTTGCTGATCATGCCTGTATGTCTGGGGCAAAAGGTCCCCAAGTACTTAATGTCCTCAACGGAGAATTCTTGTTTTACATTTTCCCCTTTCTATGAAGCCATCCTTTTGGTATTTTTTAGAAATTATTTTCCCTGAATAGTTTTTATCAGACAAAATCATTATGTGTATTATTCTATTTATTCAAGATTTGATCCAAATAATTTTCTTTGAAAGAAAATAATGATCATACCTCATTCTGGACATCAAGTTCTTCCATCTGCTCTGCTTCCATTAATTCAAGAGGATCTTTACAGTCTTGGATGAGAGTGATCTTGACAAAGAGAACAAAGAGAATATTCACTGGAAATATAATAACATCAACCCACCTGATACTCCACTGAAAATTATTTGAAGCTTTGCCGGTGCTTCTCATCTATAATCTACATACTTCAAAATCCTTTTCAGCTTTCTTGTCCTTTTATATTTCCCACTTAGAATTTTCCCTACACTATTTATTCAAGTGTAAACTGGTCTAGCTGTCCATTGTCTAACCTCCTTTTCAGCTCCCTTCCCTGACTCTCAAGTGTATGCCTCTTACCAAGTCATCCCATCTCCCTAAATGATTCAGCAGTCAATAGTGTTTTTCTTTCGATGGCTAAGCTAAGAGCACTTAGTACGGCATTGAGCATGCAGTGAATGCCCAGTGAAGGGCTCATGACCAATGACAATACACAGTCCCAAGTTGAATTGGATGGAAATTAATTTTATTGATGATAGAAACCAATGTCTATGGACCAAGTTGGTTGTTCTGGAAAGTTATGCTTTTTAGCAGTAGTATGAAATTTAATCTTCTACACAGAGGAAACCAATAACAATTTGGGCTTTGTCTTATGCATAAAGAAGGATATTCCCAAAGCAACTCCAAATATATATCAAGGCAAGAGTGACATTTCAAAGTGCTTTTTATCCACTTTTCATCTCACAAATACATAACCCAGATCTCTTTGCTAGTGTGGAAATGAATTAGAGGCTTAAGTCTTTGTGCAGATGGTCATGAGAAAATGGGAAAGTTAGAGGATAGGTGTTAACTACAAATTGAGGCTGTCCTGGGATATTCCTTGCGATGGTCAAATAAAGAGATAGGGAGAGGGTCATATCACTGCATCCACAATATCATGTTACCCTTCCTGAAGAAAAGGCAAGTACCACAGGCAAGATTTATCATCATTTACCATATGTGCTTGTGCTAGATGATGAGGGTACACACAAGTATGAGGTTTCTGACCTGACAGGCCACCAGTAGTTCTCACTGAACTAGTTCACTGACCTCTATCCAGTGAACCAGTAAATATATAATACAAGCACTCAGTTATACTCAGTCTGACATTTGTTCAGGGTCAAAAAATCCATCCTAGCCATTCACAGTGCCTCCCTGATTGCAAACAAGATTGAGTCTAACACTGGTAGGACCACTCTTGGTTAGTGGTTTTTGTGACATTCACAGGATCTGAGATCTTGGATCAGAATAGGGTATAAGCAAATAACAATTTTCATGTTGAGAAAGAACTTGACACCTTGGTTCTATTTAACTTTTGATGTGGGGTCTTTTTTAGATTCTTTATATGATCCTGCTTTGTTGTTGTGAACTATGGGTTAGAGAATTTTAGATTAGATAGAAAAAGGTTTATGAGTTCTCAAAGATGAGCAAGTTGCAATAGCTTTTTTTTTTTTTTTAGATTTGTGATTTTACTACTTTTCTTCTTTTCCTTTCTTGTAGTTAAGATCCACATCTTGGTATTTAGAACAAGTATTTTCTCCAGCAGCATTAAGCAAAACAATTTCGCCACTTACGATAGCTGAAAAGAATAATGCGCTATTGTTTTCTAAATTAGTTTTACTTCAAACATTAACTTCCAATCTACAATAAGAATCTACTTATCCTAATTTTAGAAAGAAAGGGAAGCAATTTAAAATATAGTAGACTGTGTCACTGGAATAATTATTATTGTTGT
This sequence comes from Tapirus indicus, assembly GCA_031878705.1. Classification (NCBI taxonomy): domain Eukaryota; kingdom Metazoa; phylum Chordata; class Mammalia; order Perissodactyla; family Tapiridae; genus Tapirus; species Tapirus indicus. Next base: position 80,340,600 of record CM062917.1, read on the forward strand.
TATTTTTATGAGTATTTGTTTCAGTTTCCCAAATTCGCTGTGAAAGTGTCCATGAGAGATGAGGTTCTTATACCAGGCCCACCAGTAGGCCCAGCCCAATGGCCCAGACCAGAAGGCTCAACTCTCCTGGGTATTTGATCAGAGAATTGACAAAATAAGGAGGCCCAAGGGAAATCAATGTCTATTCTATTTTGTGGGGAATTAACTCTGGGCTGATCCATGGCTTTTAATTTTTTTTTTTTTTTTTCTTTTTCAAAGATCACTTATGACCTAATGGATTCTATTTAAAGACATTTATAATCAAGAGTTTCCAGATTGTTGAGAATTTAAATTGCATTTGTATATACAAATCACAGAAGATCCAAGATTTAGTGCCTATATTCTAAAACAGCACTACAGCTAATGCCTATTTTTATCAGTAAATCCACACATTGTAGAACTGATATGTAGCAGGTACTAGAACCAGGAGCTTTTCTATAAACTATCATATTTAGTCTTCATATCTACCCAGCAAGGTAAATGTTTTCACTCCCATTTTACTGGTGAAAACTGAGGCTCTGAGAAGTTAAGCAGATGGCTTAAAATCACACTAGGCTGGGATTCAAACCTAGCTTTGTGGAATTTTTGCCATTTACAGAAATCATGATAGTTTAGGAATGATATATATGTAGAAAGGTTACATATTTACCGTTTCTAAAATGGAATCTTGAACCTCTCGGGATTTCACCTGGTTCTGTAGATGGAGGACAGCATCATGGACAGTCAAAAAGAATATGTCCTTTCTAATGTTATCATTAAAGAAACCACACTTCTCCAGCTTTTCTATCACATGATCTTCAAAAGAAAGATAATGTTTAGTTAGTCTCTAGGAAAAGATATTTTTATAATATTAACCAATTCTAAGTTTTGGTAGTTCGTCCTTTTAATTCTTCTTTCTCATTTCCAAAATGTGACTCTGCTCTAAACCAACTGAATTTCTTTTCCAGTAGCACATGGAATGGTTATATCATAACTGGTTTAGCAGACGGCCTTGGTTCCTGACCAGGTCCCTTTTGGCATTGTACCCATCCTCCAGCTGCTGTGAGCCTGGCTGCTAATGGTTCACAGCTGTGCCCTTCTCTGGAGAACTTTCCTTGGCCAATGGGAGCTGCCTCACTTGAAAAGGCCTGGGAGGTTACACCCCCACCCTTGGGTGGCCTGCAGCCACTGACTGACTAATATGGGGGGGAAAAGGCCAGCCCCCCTGCCTCAAGGAGGGGTAACCCTCTGTCTGTGCTCCCTGTGGAATCAGGCTAAGATAGACTTCTGAAACTGTGTCTTTGTCCAGTTTCTTGCCCTGCCCTATCCTGCTCCCCTCACTCCTTCATGAATATTCTCAGAGTGTACTCTCTCAATAAATCACTTGGGCAAGAATCTTTATCTCAGGCTCTGCTTCTAGAGAACTCAGCCTAAGCACTAATATTTTCCCACACACATACACTCATACATGGACACAGATTCATACCCTCAGGATCCTCTGATTCTAAAGGATCTAAGTCATCTCTAGCTCTGCTCTCTCCATGATCATTTTCCCCCATTGATCCTGCACCACTGTCATGACACAGACTTCCATGCATTACCAGCTCTATGGCACAAATTGGAAGTAATATCTTTCTAGGTTCAAAAAGGCCCTCAGAGTGATTGCTTAATAGATAGAGTTTCTGTTTGTGGCGATGAAGAATTTTAGAAATACATAGATAGTTGTGATGGTTGCACTAAATTCATTGTACACTTGAATGTGACTAAAATGGCAAATTTTATGTTATACATATTTTCCCACAATAAAAAATAGTTTTTTTTTAAAAAAAAAGGCCTTTGGACATCATGTACCCACATTCCAGGGTAGGAGAAAGGGCTTAGAGGAAAATCTTATAGGTAGATATATATGTATATGCATTTACCTTGAAGTGATGCAAAGTACACATTTACATCAATTCTTTGGAATTCTTTGACAACCTAAAATTTTAGAAAGGAGAATTTGTAGCAATGAATAACTTTATCTGCAACCAGTAGCAATCAATTATTTGCTCGGGAGAAACTCCAACACTTTCATGGTTAATCAGGACTTTGAGAAAAGTTCATTATTGGAAAACCATAGAAGTTTTCAACCTACAGTGATGGTGTGATTAGGGATGGAAAGACTCAAGAGGTGGCAGCATCCAGTGCTCAGTAGCATAGTGCTCAATAGCACAGAAGTGCTCAATAAATATTTGTGGAAGGGAGTAAAGGAGTCTTCCTAATATAGGCCCTGCTGATTGGAGACAAGAGTATGAGTTTACATCTTTGAGTGGAAGATACATGGGTGTGGCTATATGGCCACTAGCTTCCAAATATAAAAACTAACCTAAAAACCAAGGCCTCTGTATTTTGACAGTATCAATGTCAATATCCTGATTGTGATTTTGTATTATAGTTTTGCAAGATGTTACCATTGGGAGAAACCAGGTAAGGGGTACAGAGGATCTCTCTGTATCATTTCTTACAACTTCATGGGAATCTACAATTATATCAAAAAAAAAGTTTAATAAAATCAAGACACAAGACCTATGGGCAATAATAAAATAGAATTTGAAATTTCTGGGGAAAAAAAATCAAGACCTCTACACAATTATAAAGTTTAGAGTTTTCGTGATTGTCATCATAGCATTTGAAAGCAACTATTTGCTAGGTGTGGAAAATATTCTGGCATTAAATATGTTAAGACTCTTCCCAAAAGTAACTCATTAAACACTTTGGCCGACACAATCTACAATGGATCTGAAGCAACGCCTAGAGTGAAATGCACAATGAAGAACAAGAGTATGTTCTCAAACAAGCTAATAACTGGGTCTGCTAAGAGAACTGGAACAGAACCTGTCAAGCATATTCGCACACTCCTTTGTCAAGTATAATCACTTTTCTACCTTACCTGCCTAGTACCCTCACCCTGGAATCCTTTCCTGCCCTTGCAGAGGTAGCCAGGAAGCCCCAGCTAAGCTGAACCTCAGTTGGGGTCAGTTTCACATTATTACTTCCGATTGCTGGTGCCTTGAACCTGCTTGCTTTTCTGCCTGACCCTCTTGATATCTACCTGAAGCTTCACCTAAACTTAACAGTCCTGGTCAAGTTGACACCCTAGTTAGTCTGCTTTGGAGCACCTAATACAGTTGTGATTTAAAAGATCACAGTAATGTTTGCCTTCCCCTCTAGACTGCTTAGTCCCATGAGGGTAGGGACTATGGCTACTTCATCATTTGTCTCTTTGCGTGGCCAAGTGCTTGGCACATATTAGGCATTTCACATCTATTTGTTGAAAGAATCAATGAACTTGAGCTTGCATAAAAGGTTTCTGATATCATGAAATGTTTCTGTTTTGCAGGCTCCTTAACTCTTTGACTTCCTAGATGCCTGACCTGCTTCCTGCTCTGAACTCTTAGTAATGCCTGACTTTTACAGTCCTACCTACCATGTACCCAATAGTCCTCACTCTGCTGTTGTTCACATAACAAAAGCAGAATACTTAACACAAATTTTGCCCCCTTTTTCTCCTTTTCATATTCCATTTCTTATGTATTCTCAGAAGAATAAAACATAATAAATGTTAATATTTGCTGAGGGGTGTCTATATACCAGATACTCTTATATATATATATATATATATATATATATATATATATATTTAATCCTCAAAACAACTCTATGAAGTAGGTGCCATCATTATCCCCATATTACAGATAAATAAATTGAGGTATAGACAGATTAAGCAACTTGCCCATAGTCACACTGCTAGTAAGTGGCAAAGCCAGGATTCAACCCCAGGTAGTCTGGCTCCATAGCCTATATTTTATAATATTACACTCCATTGCAAAAGCATTCCCCTAGAAAAATTACAGAGCCCATGCAATCAATCACCCTTTTGCAAGACTGGGCAACCCATGTCATTTTACTGTTGCCAAAGCTCCACATCCATAATTCAAAACACTGGAGCCTTACCACTCTCAGTGATCTCACTCCAACAACATCCAGGAAAGATACAGCTCCACAATCGAGCACGAGGCTGTGGATTGGCACTTTGGGAACATTCACTTTGACAGGAAGCTCGGAGTTCCAATCCACTTGAATCTCTATTTCCTTGGTTGGGACATCAAGTTCTTCTGGATCTTCAATATCTTCATCAGGCTCAAAAGCATTATTCGATGAACCAGCATCACTTATAATGCCATTCTGAACAAAGGAAACACTGCCAGCTTAATTGCCAATGATTTGGGATGTCTTTCAACAATTTATTTCAAATTACTTAAAAGTCCCCACACACTGTTCCTTGGTAAGCAAAACAGTGAAAGGATGACCTCTTAAGGAAAGAGGTTTACCTCAGCCCAAACTTTGAGTTTCTCTAGGAAAAAAAACCCGGAAGAACAGAGAAGCCAGGAAACTCACGATTTCTGGAAGATTATGGAACTTGGCCAAGAGATACATTGGCAGGAGAGTCTGAACAAAAGGTAATAGGTCTAAAAGTTTATGAACTTACTGCCTTCTATTGTGAATAACTTTCTGGTGTTGAATTAGCACTTGTTTTATTCCTTCCAGTAAAAATTAGGTTTATTTCATAATGGGGAAAAAAAAAATCACACCCTGTGTTTCCAGGGAGCTCGGCTGATTTCAGTTTACTCCCTCCCATTCCCTCTTGCCTGCAAGGACAACTCAGCTGTTCTCCGACATACATATGTCATCTGCTTATACCCATCTCTGTACCAAAGGGGGTAGACTTAATTTTAGACAATCTAACTGCTTTTGTTTTTGTCTGAGAGAGAGAAGAATTTAAGAGGGCAGAGAAAGATGTTGTCTCACCTTTGTTGCTCTTAATTGCCCTTTTTTGATAAGTTTCTGTATTTTCCTCAATGCTTTCAGCCTCTTATTATATACTCTAATGGCATCAAATCCAACCTTTGGAAATAAATGTCAAGTTACTTAAAACGTCTGGTTCCTAATGCTTATTAATGGCAATCATTATCTGTAAAGGTTATTTCTCAAGTGGTATTATTCTTTGAGACATCCTGCTAAAAAACAAACTCTGAAATCTGATGGAATCTCCACTACTGGGCTACCCTGCCCCTCCCACTCAGAGGCTCAGGGAAGACAGTAGCATATTAAAGACTCCAGGATAATAAAAAACAAAACAGCAAAGAACAACCTCTTTAGCTTTAAGTCTGTGATTTTTAAATTTCCGTGACCTCATAGAGCCTTTTTGTTATTGCAAAATCTATGAACATTCCTCTGAACCAGTTTGTCCTGGCACTCACTTAGGAAAACACTGATCTAGAGGCAAACCCCAACTTAGAACCATAGCCTGGAATTCAAGACCAGAATTTCCTGCTTGTATATTCCACTTAGTACTTTTTACCCTTTACTCCGACTAGGCAACCCTCTCCATAATACGTGTTCCCAGCTTTTTCTCTCAGCTCACATAGTTCCCAAACACCCGACATAACCTCCTTCCTTCTGCCCAACTGACACAGAAAGCCTGATCAGTCCAACTAACATGGATGGTTCCCTTCTGTAAACCCTTCACACTATCTATTCTACTTATTGGGAACTTACTCTGATTTTGTCTGGAGAGAACTCTAGTGTTTTTGTCCAGCATAGTTATTGCTACCTGGATTTTACCATATGTGCTATTGTTGCTTTTTCCCTATCCCCAAATAGATTGTAAGTTCTTTGAGGGCAAGGATGTTATGTTATAATTCTTAATGCCCTATACAAAGGGAACAGGGTATAAGGCTTTACGCCCAGTTTGAGCCCAATAAATAACTGTAGAATGAATGAAGTCTCAAAGGAGGTTAGAAACCAATTTTGAGGGATAAAATACTTACTGTGGACTTGATGCATTTTTTAAAACCATCGACATTGCCGTAAAAAATAGGACTAGAAAATCTAAGAATCTTTACTCCTTCAGGTTCTTCAATCTAGCATTAAAAAAAATTTTGAGGTTAGATAATCGGGCCTCAAATATTCAATTAAATTTCTGGCTATTCAGCTAGGAGCTGAATTACAATTGCTCAAAGGAGCTAGGCAGCAACACTCAACTTCCCTTGAATAGGGGCTTCATCCCAGTTGGGAGGCAACAGGGTACCCAAACTCCTGACCTCCACATTCCCATAGAAGGTCAACTTAGAAAGGGCCTTAGAAAGCAATGACTCAACCCTCTGATTTCCAGATGAAGAAACTGAGGTTCAGAACAGTGACATGATTTGCCTCAAGTTCATACCACTGGTCCTTTCTTTCCCCAAAAAAATTCTTTCAAAATAACAACAAAAAAAGTAGCAAAATCAAGAGGATTCACAGGAACTGAGGTCTGTGATGTCATTTGCTTGTTCTTACCCTGACACTCAGTGGCCAGACCAAAAGTGGAACCCACAGAATCATAGGCTTTTCTGGTCTTTAGGAATCATAGCAATTTTAATCCAGATGAGAAAACTCAGACCCTGAGAGGCTGAGCGACTTGGGCAAGGTCTCCACAAGCTGGAGCCTAGAACTCAGAACTCCCAAACTCAGCCTAGGGTTCCCTGCCCCAGAGCCAGAAAATTTTCTAGCATCATTTTTAGCTCTTGATGGCACTTGGCTCAACATAACAGAAAGACAGCTGGAAACAAATTAAGTAGCAGCTACTAGAATTTCGATGCTGTGTCCAAGATATTTTTAATGTTAAGGTAAAATTAGACTACAACTTCCTACGGTTCACATTTAAAAAAAATTTTTTTTTTCTAAATTAGTGTTTTCTTAACTTACTTTCTCTGCTTTTTCATCTTCATTTCCCCTGGTGGTCATTAAGCAGTCTTATTTGCTGGGAACACAAGCCCATCAGTAGGATGTTTATTTTCTTTGTTTTGTATTTCCTGTATTATGTATTGTTTCTCCCAATTTCAAGGGTAGATCAAAATGTCAAATAAGGTTCTTGATGACAGAGTACGTGAAAGTCTCTTCTTAGAACTGAATGAAGAAAATCTTAACAGGGATTTCAGACAATCTCATAGAAGATAAGGATTACATAGCAGAGAAATAGAATTTTTTTTTCTTCTTGCTGCTTTAAAAGATTTCTTCAGTATCTTGGCTTTGAGCAGTGTTACTATAGCGTGTCTAGGTGTGGATTGTTGTGTGTGCTCTCACTGCGTTCAGTAGGGCTTTTGAATTTGTATGTCATATTTTTCATCAAATTTGGGGAAATTTTTATATTTATTCAAATATTGTATCTATCATTTTTTCTCTCTTCTCCTCTTTTGGGAATCTCATTACACATATGTTGATATGTTTTATTTTGTTCTAGAGGTCTCTGAGGCTCTGTCCATTCTTTTTATTGAGGTATAATTGACATCTAACATTATATTAGTTTCAGGTGTACAACATGATTTGATATTTGTATATATTGCGAAATGATCACCACAATAATTCTAGTTAACATCCATCACCATACATAGTTACAAATGTTTTTTCTTGTGATGAGAACATTTAAAATCTACTCTCTTAGCAACTTTCAAGTATGTAACACAGTATTATTAATTATAGTCACCATGCTGTACTTTACATCCCCATGACTTATTTATTTTATAACTGGAAGTTTGTACCTTTTGACCCCCTTCACCTAGAGAAATAGAATTTTGATTCAACTTCTAGAAATAACAGATTGCTTATTTTTAGAAATTTCTCTTACAATGGTTGGCCATTTAAATGACATTCAACTAGCATGGACAAAATTCATGTAAACCATGGATATGAGATGGCACATTGGCTCAAAAGTGTCATGACCCCCCCCCCCAGTGGACTTCTGGACATTCCTGACAGACAGAAGGCTCCCCTCTGGCTGACTCGTCCCTAACACACCAAAAGAGAAATATGAGACCCCCTAAAACTCCAGGCTGGCAAACCCAAGTCCAGCAAATGTCTCAGAAAGTCACTTACATTTTTGTAATTCTTGGTACTTTTGTAGATGTCTGTGGTAGGGATGATTCCAAGGCTGTTCCATGAAGGACTAAAACAAGAAAAATTAAGGTCAAGATTTTTTGGAACAGGCACATTTTGGAATAAAACTTTAGAAGAAATAACAGATACTCAAGAGCCCATGATTCTGGTGTTTTTGGACTCTGTCTTATTGCAGCTGACATCTTCCTGTAGCTAACTCTGAAACAAACAGCTGGTGTTTGTGTGGAATTGGCGGAGAAAAAGGAACCATGACTTTTTTCTGATGGCTAAGAGAAATGATGAGCATAATACTCTCATGTCTATAACACTTTATAGGACAAGCAAAGAGCTTTCACATCTGTTAAGTCTTCTTTAAGCCCTACCATAACCCTGAAAGGGCAACAATATTATCCTCATTTTTATTTATGAGTAAACTGAGGGTCAGAGAAGATTGAAAAGGCCCTGGAGGTCAAGGGCAGTCCAACCTCTGACTTTACCCCATGGGTCTTCAGTGCCTGGCACAGTGCCTGGAACCTGCTTGCGAGTTATGGCAGCTTTCTGATGAAGTCTAAAGAGTCTGCGGTGATCCAGTTGGACTCATTTTATAGAAATAGAAGCCTGGAGGACCAGAAATAAGTCCTTTGCATCGACCAGACTATCGATTTCCTGTTCCTGGTGCAATCAGATAAATTCCATGATTCTTCAAGTGTGACTGGGGACATATGCTAACTACAATTCCTGAAGCAAGAGTGTCTGTAGTACTCTCAGCAGTGTGCTCTCTAGATCAGCCTTATAATTACTGGAAATTAGCTGCTGTGGAGGATTCTGTTTTTTTTGGCTAAGAGCCCAGTTACCAAATCAGCAGCTAAAATATGCCCCCAGTTTCTCCTCGGCTAACTGTGCTGTGCTGATTTTTAACCTAAAGCTCATAAGCTCTATAGTCTCTCTCTACAACCTTCTCTCCCACCCACACCCATACAAGAAAAGGTCAACACTGAGCCAGACAGAGCAGGAGAGGCAGCATCTTCCGAGGACACTTTCTGAGTTATTTCCCAGCAGCAAATTGGACACTTGGGAGCTTGTGAACTACGTCAGGCCCTTGGACATCCATTTAAGGGTGCTGAGGCAGTAAACACAAGCATTTGGGGTAGGCTCCAATATGGCAGGGTAGGGAAGGAGGGAGAGAAGGACTGGTTGGTGGAACAGGAAAAGTGGGCTTATGCTAAGCTGAAGATGTCCATGTTGCTGTTTTTCCGGGTTTCTGATTCCTTCATGGCCCAAAGCACAGGCAGAGATGGGGCCAGAAGTCTGGAAAGATGACAGAAGTTTGAGGAGGAAAAGAAGCTGTGTCCCTTTCTGTTCAGACAGTTTCCTAGACCCAGGAGGGCACATTCCAAAAGCCTCTCAAGAGTCAAAACAAAACCAACAAAAAACATGCTCCTCCAGGTTCCCTCACAGATTATTTTCCATTACTTTAAACTGTGTATTTGCTGCTTTCACTCTGCATGTTATCTAACTGCACCTACTTCACATAATTGCGTGGCTTATTGGGTCCATGCCTTATTTGGCAGATTGGAGTGAATTTTGGCTACAATCAACTGTTTTAAAGTCTCCTGTGCTAGGTGACATAACTTCTGCATTACTAGCTTCAAAAGAAAATAAGCTATAATATATTTACAGCTGTCTTGTCCCAAGCCTTGGGCCCAGGGCCTCACAGATGTCATCTCATTTACAGAAGACACTGCAAAGCAGCCTCAGCCTTGGGTGAATCATTTGTCTTTTAGTCTTATGGTGACTAATAGGAGAGCACAGCAGTACAGCATGTGACTAAGTGCATGGATTTGGGGTGAGATACATCTGGGTTCAGATCCTGGCTCCACAACTGAATTAGCTGTGTGAACTTGGGGAAGGTTCTTAACCTTTCTGATCTTCAATTTTCTTAACTGTAGAATGAGAATAATAAAACCTATTCACAGGATTCTTTTTGAAGATTAAAATACTATGTAAAGCACCATGTGCTTAATTCATAGACGCACTCAATATATAGTACCTATTATGAAAGGGAGTGCTTTTACTACATTTATCAAAAAATTGTATAAGAAATCTCACGATGTGTTGGCCTGTTTATAGGTCTTATTTTACTCACAACTGAACTCTCAGGACCACAGTCAGTAATCCAAATATAAAGCCAGCTAGTAAACCAAGGTCCAGTCCCAGAATGATGGATGCAATGCACGTAAACACCCAGATAACCTAGGAAAAAATGGAAATGAAAAGAGTTATATTAATTCATCAGGTACCATCAGGTGAGAGATTACCTGTAAAAATAATGTCAGCTGTCCACGAACAAATTACAGCTTTTAAAAATATTCTGACTTCATTTCATATTTAAGTGGAAGTGGAATTAGGCCTTCCCAATAAAGACCAACTGTCTCATTTAAACATTTTTTAATTTAATTTTTGAACAGGTAATATATGAACATGGTTCAAAATGGAATTGATATAAAAAAGGCATGCAGTGAAAAATCTTGCTTGCAACCCTCTCCCCTGTCCACCCGTTCCCACCCTTCCTCCCAACCCTGTGTCCTCTTTTGTTTCTGTGTGTGTACACATAGTGTGCATTTTTCACCAGAATTTGTTTTTGCAAATACGACTACAAAGCTTATTTTATTTTCCCATCTTTTAGTGTGTTATACACGCTATTCTGTTCTGCACTGGTCTCTTTTTTCCTTAATTTGTCTTGTAGATCTTTCCATATCAATATATAGGAAGTTTTCTCATTCTTTTTATCTGTTCTGGTTTAAATTAGAGCAGAACTCTAAAGGATGCAGCTTCTGGTTTGTGCAGTTCCTCAGAAGAGTTGTGAAGGTTACTTTACAGCATGGGTTTTTATATTTTGGTTTTTTGTTTTTGCTTTGTTTTGTGTTTTGTTTTGCTTGTCCTGAAATTAGAGATTTTTTGTTGGTTGTTTTGGTTTTTGGTTTTAGAAGGTCAAGGGCATGTGAGTGAGCTCATGTGGAATTCTTGGTGGAAACGGATCTTCCCAGAGATACGGGACCTTCACAAAACGCAGTTCACGTGGCAGACGTCCCAGCTTTGGCTTATCCGCACAATTCTAATTTCTGCTCTGGGGTTCCCCACATGTGATTAAGACTGAGGAGATAAGGGGACACAATGATACGGCAGGAAGCATATAAGGACCAAATCTTATTTCGGGGAAAAATGAGTGGTAAGTAACTTACAGCATCAGTCTTATTCTGCCTCCACAGATGAGGAACATCACACACCTGCATAAACATCCCTTTCAGGTTGGCAATTACAACAGCTGCCAAGACGGACTGCCAAGAGAGACGGGGAAGCCTGTGTTATTCAGGGGATTTCCATGTGATGATTTTTAAATCTCCTCTTGTTTCTCTGGTGGCAGGGCAGTGAAGGGAAATTATGCCATCAGTGTGCCGAGAAGCAGGGGTGTACCTTCTGCAAGGGTTCCAGCAGCTTCCCCAGGGCAACGATGGCAATCATCACGATCCCAGCTGAGATGATGCCAGCAATCTGAAAGAAACATGTCTCCCATGAACATGCTTCGTCCTTCCCCCTCGTGTCTTCCAGCTTGCTGGACGTGTGCGTGGGAGAGCCTGTTCATGGGGGCACTTCATGCTTCCTGACCTCCCCCCTTCTGCTCAATACTGTTGAAAGAAATGAGAATTATTTGCTAAAACTCTACAAAATGGAAGAACAATGGAAACCATATATATAGTAGCTATGGCAGAGAAATTAAAGAAAATGTGGAGACTGAACCTGCTAAAGTAAAGCCAGTTTGATCTGGATTTCATTTGGCTATATAACAGACCTATAGTTTTGGTGTCAAACAAATAAACTTCTAATTATTTGCCATACCAGGAAACATGGACCATCCCCCTTCCCCAACAACAGATCGTTGTGACGTTCTTGGGAAATAAACTCTCACAGCATGCATCTGTTCTTCTGCATTATTGAATCAGCAGCCATAGTAGCAATTCTGATAACACTTTGTAGCACATGGTTGCCATGAAAGTCTCAGGCAAAATAAATTGCAAATCAAACTGCCACATGAGCCTATTGAGAGGTGGGACGGCATCTCCTGCTTCCTCGAACAGCTCCACAGATGCCAGCTCAGAGCTCTGTCACAGCAGCCCGAGGGACGACGGAACAATAGCAGGGGTAAAGGAAGCTTCAGAAACTTTACCTTCTCTGGCAAAAAAGCTCTCCTAAGATCCATAGATAGTTAAGAGAGAGGCTGAGGGGGTGGGGACTACTCTCTGGTTTGATTAGATGACCAGTGAATTCTCTGCTGAGACAGCTGGGGCATGGCCGAGGTGAAGACTAGAAGCTCTGAAACAAAGGAGAAAAGGAGACAGGGAACCAGAAGCAAAGCGACCAGAGAGGAAGCCACAGGGAGGATGGTATTGGGCACAAGTACCACCTGGTGCAAGGTGTTGGAGTTAAAGGAGTCGGATAAAGCCAATGTAAGTAGAAAATCTGAAAACTTACGGAAATTTCATAGTCACACTCATTCACTCCACCTGGTAAATTGATCACTCATATTCAGAGTATAGCTAGGTCAACCTGAGGCAATATTATGTATATGATGTACTAAAAAGTTTGCTTTATACATCCAGATCCTTTTTTCTAGGCAATTTGTTACCTCCTAGCACCACGCCTCCAGGTTCCCAGTACCTTGCTGAGCTTTCCTCCCTCCTATCTAAGCAGAGAAGTTAATACCCTCCCTCCCTCCCCCTCTCCCCTCCTCCCCTTCTTCCCTCCCTTCCTTCCTTCCATGCAATTATTTAACCAACATTTATTGGCTATCGTGAGCCACTCGCATCTCACTGTGGATGTAGGACTCTATGAATTGGTGAGAGATATGGAGATTTGGGGCCAGGGACCACAGCCAGCTGCCAGGAGGGTGGCCACCTACTCGCCAAGTATACGTGATAATAAGCCTCCGATTATGAGGACCAAGATTAATTTTGGTTACTATATTAAAATCTGTAAGGGACCCACTACTTGTACTTACTTTATAAGGCTGGTTTGTGGGAAATGCGGTAGATTTTACATCTTTGAGCAGATTTAAATGACTAGAAAATTAATTATTCTGTTAAATGAGAGAGCAGTCAGAGCTGGAGAATAGTTTGTAATTGGAATGACTTTTTCATGAATCAGTAGCAGTCAGCTGGGGGTGAGAGAAAGAACAGGTTGCAATGTTGAGCGCTTTTACAATCTGTAGATGTGCTGAAAATGGTTAACATCCACTAACACTTTTCCGTTCATTCATTCAGCAAGTATGCGCTGGGCTCTTCTTATGTGTCAGGCACAATATATGCATCACGAGGACTAAGACGCTGTTCCCATCTTGAGGAGTTAATGACTGGAACAATGAGCATTTACAAGTATGTGCCAGGACTTTACAAACCTCTTCTTATTGAATCCTCACAACATCCCTGCGAGGTAGGCACAATTATTACCTGCATTGTGTACATGCTGAAACTGACGCTCCAACATCAAAGAAAACAGGAGAAGCTACAAGACAAGGGAAGACCTGCTGGTTTACGTGGGTCCCTGGATTTCAGTCCAGGCACTTAGACTTTTAACACCAGAACTTAGTACACTTCTCAGTAATTAAATATCAAGCCATTTCTGTGCTCGTTTCATTCTTCAATACTGAAATCCTGGCCTCCTTCATTCCTAAATATAATACACGCCAGTGTGTGGCAGGGGGTGTTAGCTTACCAGAACACCATTATCCCCAAACCCTCTGCCAAGGAATCACTTTACATGGGCATTCTTACTGAGGCAGTCAGCCCGTGCCTCATTTGAGCCTGGAGGTAATAGCAGGAGAGTGGACATCAGCCGTTGGGGATCTGCCTGCATCCGTTTATAGCCACGTGCCCTGGAGAGCTTGTCAATGCCCCATCTCAAATGAAAGCAGCAGAAACTCTTGCTGCTGACAGCTGCCCCCCGGAATACGGGTGCAACTTTGGAAATCACCTCTGACCTCTCCTCTTGACCACAGAATTCTCATTGCACCTCCTGGTATGGACTGTATTGTTTCACTTGTTCCCTCAGGGCTAGAAATGTTTGCAAAAACAAAAAAAAGACGTAAACTCAATTTTAAAAAGAAAAATTCTGAAAATTAAATTTTTGTTTAACAGGAGCCAAGGAATTGGAAGAGGCCAATTCTTCCAACCCTGTCATAAAGATCCCTTACAAATGGGGAAGGAGAATCATGTGCACCTAGGGGACGATTAAAGCTCTCTCTGGGTAAGCCACTGTTGGAGTCGTCAGTTTTCTCAGTTATTCTCTTACACTTACTTGTAAGTGTCTCTGCCTTAATAAAACCCTGTTTGAAGACTGTGTGTGCGTGCATGTGTGTTATACTATTTACTTTGGATTTGTTGTTCTTTATAGTCTCAATGCACTTTTTCCTCTTAATTAATAGCTCTTTCTGTGTTGGGGGTAGAAAACCCTCCAGGCATAACAGAAACACAGTTCCTGACCCTGCCTTGGCCAGTCATCGTCCCCGTCCCCCATCTCCCCCCAGCCCTGACTCCAAGTCTGGCTGGAAAGGATGGCCTTTGAGAATGGCTTCTGAACTTTCTGGCTGATTGGAGGAGGGATTATCCAGAGATTAACTGAGATGCTGGTTTTGGGGTCACCTTGTGAAGGCAACAACTTAAAGCCATGTATAAAAGGCAAGGTTAAACCCACATTCTGAACTCCAGGAAAAAAATCTTACTCAGTAAGAAATGCCAAAATGTTACAACAAAAATATTCTTGGCTAGCAAGCTGTTATTCTGTGGGACCAAAAGCCTCTGGAGGAAGTTCCTGATCCTTGTAAAGGAAATGTAAATAGACGCTTTTCATTTCCCTAAAAGTATAATAACTCACTAAAGCCATAAAGTGCTTTTACTAGGTCTTCTCCATCCCTGGATAACAGATTGATAAAAATCACCATTCTTCATTACTGAGCCCTTCTCAGTTGTTACTGTCCCAGGGAAGCAGGTAAGTGTAGCTGTCTGCCAGCTGAGCACTGACACAAGAAGATTTGAGAATTGCCGCATCAGAAACCCATAAATGTTGTTTAAGGGATTTTCAGTGAGGGAGTGGATCATGGAGATGAATAGGCCCCGGGTGGAATCAGATCAGGAAGCACAAGTCTCTGGCTTCTTAAAGACTAATTGGCCTGCTCAGTTCTTGTGCAAGACTTTCTGAGCCACCTTTGCCAGCCTCGTGCTTTGTGAAGTCTTACCATACTCTTGTTCCGTACCTGTGTCTTTCCCCCAGTGCTCTCCTGGACAGCAGTGCGGGACAGGGCAGTGGTGGCCACAAAACAGGAGAAGAATCCCGAGAAGACGTTGCTGATCCCAAAGGCAATGAATTCCTAAGGGAGAGACTGGATGACAGTGACGCTACAAATATGATTTGCAAGACCCTCACCAAGTGTTTAAGGAAGAACTTTAAGAAAGCAATCTCTCAAACCCACCCCGCCTGTTAGTCCCAATTGAATTTTTACCATTAAAGGTTCCTCGAGGCCTTGAAAGATGTCAAAAGTTCTTAGGGCTCCACAGACCCTAAGAGAGGCCTCACTGCTCTCAATCATTTTCAAGGTTGACAAGGAATAGTAACCGATCTTTTGCTAAAACGTTTATTTCACTTCCTGGTGAGTGGCGTTATCTGTAGCTCTCACATTAAGCATTTTTCTGTGGTTGGATATTTGCTATGAAGCATATCATGACTAGCAGAGCTATTATTCTGCTTGACAACTAATGGCTTAACTGCTGTAATTGCTAGGCTGTGTTTTCAGAAACACACCACACTTGCAGACTTGCGAGCAGTGTAGAATCAGCTCACCTGGCAATGTATCATAAGCCTACAAAAACTGTCCACTAGATATTAATTGCACACTGAACCACCTCAATTTAAAATGGCCACAATTGGGGCCGACCCTGTGGCGCAGCGGTTAAGTTCGCGCTTGGCAGCCCGGGGTTCGCAGGTTCGGATCCCGGGCGCCCGCCGACACACTGCTTGTCAGCCATGCCGTGGCGGCGTCCCATATAAAGTAGAGGAAGATGGGCACGGATGTTAGCCCAGGGCCAGTCTTCCTCAGCAAAAAGAGGAGGATTGGCAACGGATGTTAGCTCAGAGCTGGTCTTCCTCACCAAAAAAAGAAAAAATTAAATAAATAAATGGCCACAATTATTATCAATGGTGTTTGTTGCACTGTTTTGCCATATTATAGCTGCCATTTAAAAAAATTATCAGGAGATACTGGATTACATGAAGAATTCTTACTCTGAACTAACATGTTAACTTTGAATGTTATTTATGACCTGACTGAATAAACTCTCTTAAAATTAGGATGACTTCAACTTATTTCTTAAAAAGTAAAGTGGGGGCCAGCCCCATGGCGTAGTGGTTAAGTTCAGAGCACTCTGCTGCGGCAGCCTGAGTTCACAGGTTTGGTTCCTGGGCGCGGACCTACACCACTCATCAGCCATGCTGTGGCAGCGACCCACATACAAAATGGAGGAAGATTGGCACAGATGTTAGCTCAGGGCTAATCTTCCTCAAGCGAAAAAAGAGGAAGATTGGCAACAGATGTTAGCTCAGGACAAATCTTCCTCACCAAAAAAAAAAAAAAAGTAAAGTGATGAAGCATGCATGTTTCAAAATAATTTCAAATTAGCATCCACAAGAGGGAAACCAACTCAGTAAAGACTGGTGGAAGAAACCAAACCCTTCTTTAGCAGACAAAAAAATCTTTCCCATTTATGTGCTTTTTTCTGATTTTCAGCCCTGCAAAACTAGTTCAGCAAAACAGAGACCATACCTGGTTCCCATCGATGGGGTAATCATACTTGACAGCGTATACTTTTCCTACAGAAACTGCAATAGCATAAGCCACCACTGCGATGGAAAATGATGCAGCCAGCATCTGAGAAAACAAGCTCACAGGTGGAAGTACAGGAGGCAAAAACCTAGTGAATTTTCAAATGAAAAATGCTGTGAAGATTTGACCACAATTTTCTTTTCCCACCCCACTAAATGCTATATCAACCCAGCCACAAGTCAGACATGAAGTACTTAATCCAAAAGGGCAAAAAGCACATGAGTTGGGTAAGTGGTGCCATCCACTTTTACCATTTTTAATCAAAAGTTGGTGCTATCTTACTGGCTAATTTCTTTGTACCCTATTTGAGAGCCTACAAGTGCTGCCTTATCTATACCTCTGACATGAATAAACATGTCATTACTGATTCTTTAATATCAGACAATCCCATGCCACGCCATTTCACACATTAGCGTTTCTCCTTACACAATTTCACCTTAAAGATCTTTGAATTTATAAGATATCCTAGCCATAAAATGAGATTTACCCTGTCTGAAGAGATGTCAGGTCTGTTAAAGAGACAATATAAGATGTTAAAAGAGCTAAGTGGAAAATCTATATCTTAAGAATCCTTATATTTAAAATCTTCCTGAGTCCAAAAAGATTAAATTTGTGTAATTATCAGAATGCTCCACAGTCACAATGACTAAGACATCCCAATGATTGTGAGGCCAAATGACTACTGTTTGACAAAACCAAGCTACTCTAAAAACCATATAAAGAAATAAACCTACAAGTTAATAAGGATGTGGTTGTCCCCAAATAAGAAAATTTGAGGGATGACTTTCATGTACCTAATCTTGATGACTATGCATATGGTATAATTCCAGAGGTTCCCTAGCCAAAAAAAAAAAAAACCAACAATATCTCCCACCTACTTCATTTATGCCTGAAGTTGCCTTAATAGGAAACTACATGTTTTCCCCTATAATTAGAGGGAAGTGGTAAAGTAGAAATAAGATTCTTATAGAAAACCATAGAAATTTAGAGCTAGCTAATATCCTAATATTATTCAAATTAATATCCGAGAATTGTTGAATCTACCTCTCTCATTTTGTTGATAAGGGAACTGAGGCCCAGAAAAGTGGAGTGGCTTGCTCAAAGTCATTTAGTGGGTCCAGGTGTGAATGTTAGATATTAGATGATTTCCTAGGCAACAAGATCTGTCTGCTTCTCTGCCCTTGTAGCCTTTTTCTCCCCACTGGTGAGGTTAATTTTCAGACTCCTTTTCTCCCACATCCCATCCTAACCCACACATAGGCTTGGGAATGGATCTGTCTATAAGCAGACAGGATGTTAGAAACCCTGATCCAGCCCTTGAGTGACTCAGCATCACATCTCCCCTAGTCTGGATGTGACCTTGGACCTCACTTCTTAAAATCAGGCTTCTGACTTGTACCTGAGTCCCAGTCAACTCTACTTCAGGTAATGGGGTCTCTTAGGATAACTTTCCAGTCCTGCAATCAAAGGACCTGAATGCTGGCTCCATTACTCTGTAAGCAACTTCATGACTTTGGGCATATCATTTAAACTTACCAAGTCCCAGTTTCTTCAGCTGTCAAGTGGGAACTATATGCTTTTCTCATAGGGTTATTGGAAGGATTAAATGAGGTATGATATGTATAAGTAATTAGTGACTAGACACATAGTAGGGTAGGTACTCAGCAAATGTTGGGAGACCCTAAGTCTGCCATGCTCCTACACCTATTTGTATTGTCTTGCTGGATCTTTTTTTTTTTTTGGTGAGGAAGACCAGCCCTGAGCTAACATCCGTTGCTAATCCTCCTCTTTTTGCTGAGGAAGACTGGCCCTGGGCTAACATCCGTGCCCATCTTCCTCCACTTTATATGGGACGCCGCCACGGCATGGCTGACGGGCAGTGCGTCGGCGGGCGCCCGGGATCCAAACCAGCGAACCCCGGGCTGCCAAGAGCGGACTAAGCCGCTGCGCCACCGGGCCGGCCCCAGTCTTGCTGGATCTTAATGGAGCCAATTATTTGCCCCAAGCCATTCAACTTGGGGCCCTGGCTGGTCATGCTTCTAATGACCTCTGAGTAAGCCTTTCCCCTAGCTCCTACCCTTCTTCAGTAGACACAACTCCTTGCAAATTTTATGCTCACTCAGTGGGTCTGTTTGGCTGCAGCCAACTCCTCCCTGTCTGGCCTGATCATAAGAGAACCCTACCAAGGGGTGTAAGAGTGCGAAGGCACACTTTTCTGAAAAGATGAAGGTAGGGAGCTGTGAATCCCTGAAGGGCCAAAGGACCCATAAAGGAGAGTCAGGCCCGAGAAACATGATGCCAGCTGCACATTTTTACTTCGGGCTGGCTCCAAACATTTGGCAAATGCACCGCCACTCTGGCGATGGGGCAAAAGCAGCCCTCAGAAGACAGCCAGGAGAGAACCTCTGTGATTTGTTGGCCTCGCCCCACTGTTCCCCCCAAGTCACGCTTCGAAGTACAAGTGTAAAGCACACCACTTTAAAAGCAGTGGTAACAAACATGATGACAAAGATGGCACTGGCGAGGAGGGGACTGGTCACTGGTGGGCTCAGAGACGAGGCAGGAGAGAGAGCAGGGATTAAAACTTGGAGGAGAAAGCAGTGCATCTTGTTCAAATGGGTTAAAAAAATGATGTCAGAAGAGGTAAAAGGGAAGCCTAGGTTGTGATGACACATGAAGAGCTGCAGGATAAAGATCAGTTGTGTGAGAAGAAAGGCATGTTGGGACAGCCCTCTTAGAGTCTGCTGGTTAAGAAAAAGCCCTAGTGAGAGAATAAGGGCTCCTGCTTTGGGTAAATCCTAGTGGGCTCAGATGCTGACTGGAGATGGAAAAATTGTATACTTGGCCAGGAAAGGGAGTGGAGAGAAGAGCATGGAGTCACAATTTCGGTTGTCCAATGGGACAGTGTTACTGGGGACGGAGGGATCGTAACATACGGCGTTGATCCTCAATAGGATAAAAGGAAGCTGCCAACAGCAGCCTTGCTTCCACTCCCTCATTGGAGGAGTGAAGCGAGGAGGGGGTAAAAAGGTGGGTGAGCATAATCTTTCTTCTTGTTCCTCTGCCTTTCCTTGTGCTCACCTTTAACACTCTTTCTTGGCTCTTTTCCAATCTCTCCATGCCACCCTCTCTTTATCAGGTTTGTTAATGTTATTAGACTTGTTTCTGTGCTACCACGTGAGATTGGACAATAAAGGCCATTCTCTGGCTTGTTTATAATGGCGTAGGCTTGGGTATCTTATCCCTTCAATAAATATTCTCTGAGATCCTACTATGGGAGAGGTCCTGTGCTAGGAAGACAGAGCTGAACAAGACAAATGGGCTCCCTGCCCTCGTGGAGGAGCTTATAGCTTGAGGCCAGGCAGGTTAGGTTAGCTGACCAATCACACCAGGTGGTCTGTTAAAGAACTCGACTAAACCCAAGAACAAGAGGCCAGAGATCCATTCTCAGGAGAAGAACAGTCAGGAAAGCTCTGGATAGGGCCAGAAAGGATAACTTAGGGCAGCAAAAATGAGTTCCCCAAATCTATGACTGGAACATGGATTATAGGATGGAGCATGTGCCGTGGACCACCTCTAAGTGTTACATCTTAGGAAGCCTGTCAAAAGGGATCTATAAAATGTATATATATATGTTGTTTTGTTTTGTTTTTTTGGTGAGGAAGATTAGCCCTGAACTAACATCTGTTGCCAATCCTCCTCTTTTTGCTGAGGAAGATTGGCCCTGGGCTAACATCTGTGTCCATCTTCCTCTATATTGTATATGGGACACCTCCACAGTGTGACTTGATGAGCGGTGCATAGGTCCACCCCGGGGATCCGAACCCGTGAACCCCAGGCTGCTGAAGTGGAGCACACGAACTTAACCACTACGCCACCAGGCAGGCCCCTAAAATGTATTTTTTATGTAATAGTTTATCACTACTCAAACAATCTAATTGTTAGGGTGAAAACACCATAACTCAATTACCCACAATGGAACTTTTATCATTAAATTCCTTCCAGCATTAGGATTGACTATCAAAATGTTGATCCTCTAATGTGGAGTTTCCCAAATTTACCTGATCATAAGAATCACTTGAAGCACCTTTGAAAAATATTAATTCCCAGCCCGCTCCTCTGCAAATCCTGATTCAATAGTTTGGGTGGGAACCAAGAATCTGTGTTAACAAGGATCTCATGTGATTCTTACAAAAAGGTAAGTCTGAGAAACACTAGAATGGATAATATGTAAATTAAGCCCCAGGTAGCCAGTTGTAATTTTTCAAATATTTTTTGAACAGATACTGGAAGAAATCATAAGATTAATCAAATGGAAAGGCAGCAGTTCCCTGTGGAATCGGCACTAGTACTTAGTTAGCCTGAGGAGTTTCTATTAAAACTGTGGAGAAACAAAGACTGGTTCAAGGTTCCTCAGCTAGTATGAAGGGAGGGGAAACTAGTACTTATTGGTTATCTAACAGCAAGTCTAGTCACAAATGCTGTAAGTTAATGTTAATGAACTGTAAGTTAATTATAATGCTGTTAAGTTAATCTAATGAACATCTGGGCTTTCTTTGAACGCCATGTTATAAAATCATAGCGTAGGGCATTTGGTCCACTGTGCATTTTATGAACAGCCTCATTGGCCTTTCACAACAAGCTCAAGTTGAGATTTTGTCGGTTGTCATTACCCTTATTTTATAGGAGAACCCTCCCACAGCCACAGAAGTGGATAGTGACAGAGATGGACAAAGGACTTGAGATCTTTCCTCTTCTAATTCACCAAACTACCAAACATATATAAAATCTCCCTTGAAGATAATGCATTTTATTTATAGGAACAAATGATATAATTATTACCTAAGATTGATTAAACTAACTGGTGGAGAATTTAGGCCAGATGTCCCTTATTCCTGAAGCAGATTGTTCTCAGTGCAATAAATGTTACTAACCATGATTCTATTTATATTATACTGTAATTATACATATGAGTTTAAATCAAGAGTCTGGTGTACATGTCCTGCCATGTTTTAAAAAAAATGAAGAAAAAAGAGACAGCATATGGAGGCTGCTTTTGAACAAATGGCTTGAACTTTATGTACACGTATACTGTTTATCTGATAGCTTGCACAAATGGGTGCTTCTTTAATGTCATACACAAATAAGACTATTGAAAGAACACCAATGAAATGAAGCTTGTAATAAAAGGTTTCATTTAAATAGAAAGTACTGACTTAATATATTAGTATTGCCTAAGAGGAATGCCATACTCACCCCCTTGGGATGGATTTAACAACGCCAGCATTGTAATTTTTTTCCAGGTTTGCTCCATAGGAAATGGCAGTAGCAATTATTGTCTGAAATAAAAGAAGTGGGGGAAAAAAAACCCTCCATTTGTTATAACAATTCCTTTCTTGTCAAACTATTAATGCTGAATTTTCTAATTACATATTCTACTTACCACAATTACTTCTATAGGAATAGGGATTGGGATTTTGTGTTTAAATCGATCATTGATTTCCTTAACTGCCATACAGATGATAATGGTGAGTAATCCAGCAATGAAATCAGCAAGATTGGTATTACCAATATTTTGGAAAGTTTCAATCAGAGTCTGTAAAAAGAAAATAATTTTATATACTCCTCATATGAAAAATTATGATATCATCAGCAAACAGCACACATATATATTTCTTATTTTTGTTTTATCTGTATTTTTTACAATAAAAATGAAATCTTTTAAAAGAAAAAATATCATTATATACTGTTTCTTACTTGCAGAAAAGCTTTAAAAGTTTATATCTTAAAGTGGTTTTACAGGTGCTATTAAGTGGCCTAATTTTCACCATGTTGATTATGGTATTTTTGAGACTAAAGGCTGATAAACCAAAAAGTCCCAGTTAGCCAGTATTTTAGGTAGAGTTCTTCCCTAAACCTGAATGATACAGGTGATAATAAAAATACCTAAATTACTTAAGGTATAAATACATGTGGACTGTTCCAGTCTTTATAGCAAAGAAAAGCTATGGAATTGATACATAGGTCAAGTACACATTTTAGGAAATTAATTTGGTACTTAGTTCAAACTTGAACTAAGATGACTTAAATAAAAGTAACTCTTTCCAAGTGGACAGACAAGTCAGCTCCGGAAAAACTAGTTTTGTGTTGTAAATAGGAGGTTTCCTGGAATCAATGTAGATTAACAAGGGGGAGTCCCGGGAAAGAACACTAATATCTTTGTTATAGCAACTTCAGTCCTGTAGAAGGCATGACTTAAGAAGGTATTCCTCAGTTCTTTGAGACTAGTAATCTCCCAGTGAAGGTCACTTTTCTTTGAACGAGCCCTTTTATAGATATATATATATATATATATATATATATATATATATATATATATATATTTTTGTGGGGAAGACCAGCCCTGAGCTAACATCTGTTGCTAATCCTCCCCTTTTTGCTGAGGAAGACTGGCCCTGAGCTAACATCTGTGCCCATCTTCCTCCACTTTATATGGGACGCCGCCACGGCGTGGCTGACAGGCAGTGCGTCGGCGGGCGCCCGGGATCCGAACTCGCGAACCCCGGGCTGCCAAGCGCGGACGAAACCGCTGCGCCACCGGGCGGCCCCTTATAGATATATTTTTATATGAAGATAGAAGAATGGAGCGTCTTACAGTTAATAACATGTATCCTACTTATGTTTATAGATAAACTATACTTAAAATAATTATAATGGCAATCCGGTGACAATTATGTATAATGAAGATTAAGTAATCTAGAGTCATTTTGCCAGCAACCTCAACTCTCTAGAAAACATTCAAGAGTAAGGGAATGAAGGCGGAAGTTATTGTGCAAGCAAAATACATTCCACCAAGTGCTTGAACACTTGTAGGAACACTTGTGTAAGAAGCCTCTTGGACTTTCACGCAGAGAGTATTTTTACTCTTGCTTTAAATCCAATACTAAGTTTACTTTTTCTGCTTTCCAGAGTCAGTGAAAATTGCTAGAGGCAGATACACCGAGAGTAACAAGATGAAGCAAGTAATAGCAGGGAGAAAAAGAAAAAATGGAGAAACTACCACAAGCAGGCACAATAACTCAAGAACTTAGGGATCTACCAGATGAGGAAACAGCCCTACATACCTCAGAATCTTGAAGGTATTGCTGTCTGGCCCTTTACATAATCAATTTTCTGATGATGACCCTCATTAATTCATGAGCTAGATATAATATTTTGATTAACTGTCTATACAATAAAGGTTTACTTAAAAACAATCAGAATAATTATTCCAATCATAAAAACATTTTTACCTTACAAAAGTGATCACCACTAGATTCCCATTTAATCTATGATAGTCTTTAGACCTTTTAATAAAAATCACCTCCGGAGTATTAAAAATGTAAATGAGTTCCAAAAAACAAAATCAGTTTATATTACACAATTGCATCAAACAAGGCATATAAATATATTAGTTGCCTAGTTGAAGTAATCATTCAGGATCTCTGATGAAAAGTTCTACAGTAGAAACTTGAACCTATGTGGAAATAAAACTCACTCATATAAACGGAAGTAGTCAGATTGGACTCAAAGATATAGAAATGAGACTCTAAGAAAGCACTGAAAAGTAATTCTAATTTAGTTTACTATTAAAATACTAAAATATGTTTCAAATATGGATACATGTATGATTCCATATTCACCCTAGTATTCTGAATAGTTCAAATTGCAATAATGAGCTTTTCAGTGAGGGATAATATTTTACTATATTGCCTACCATGCTTGGAGAATTTTAGGACCCTTTCCTTTAGACAACTTCCTCATTTTTTTCCCTGCATTACCTGGGTGTATGAAGCCATGAAGAAAAAATTATACCTGATATTATTACATATGAGGAAATTTATTGGTTATCTTTTGGAGCCAAATTTATTTTAATTCATCTTATCTCTATGAATGTAACAAACCTTTCATAATCACCCCTTGCTGTCAGGTATTTCCTCCTACCAGAACTTTTGTGCATATATAGATAAATCCTTAAAGTGTTACTTTCCTTATTATAATGGCTTAATTTTTACATACTGAAATACATTCGAAGTAATGAATCTATCAAGCTTAGTGGTGGCTTTCAAAACTTTCGCCATCAGGGCAGAACATTTTAATGTGGTCTTCCTCCTCATTAGGGAAAGAAATGGGGGAGCATCACTTTAGGAAGCAAGCAGAAACGCTTCCCTTGTCTACTGAGACAAACCATTCAAAGTGAATGGTAGGAAAATGTAATCACTCTTAAATGGACTGTGTGATTGACTTGCATAACTGAGTAGCTACGCGGTAGCAAGAAGAGTATTACTAATTCTGAATTCTGCCAACACCACGTCATTCTTCCTTCTGTGTCCTATACCCAGCATCTCTAGTATTTGTGAATTAAAGGTTTTAGATTTCTTTTTTTCCCAGTATTTCCTCCTCTAATTCTTTGTATTTGTTATTTCCTTTTACGGGGGCAGGGAGAGGGAGACAATCCAAAGTACAACCTTACAACAAAAGGGATGTTTAGTTAACTACATTCCAGGGAAAGCATCTTACAACAGTCCTTCCTGGAGGAATCCATTACTACTCTGCTTTTGTTGAAGGATTCTTTCATGAATGATTACAACTGATAATGTCACAAGCAAAATTCTCTGTTCAGGTACTGAGTGGCTCATTCAACCCTTATGCAATCATTTTGAGACCCGCTGATTCTTTCTTTTCAGAAGAGCAAGCTTGTATTCACTGTCACACAGGGATGATTGAAATATCTTCATGCAACTTGGCTGGCCTGGGAGAAAATTCTTGCAAAATTCTATGACATATGGTAATCTGAGACTTCAAGAATAATGTTCATATTTGGAAATGTCCATCTCGAATCAAAGTTTTAGTGAATATAAACTAAAGTTTTTACAAGGAAACTATTCAATCTCCAGAACAACTTCCCAGATACACTCTTTATTGGGAATGGGGTGTTAATCTATCCTCTCACACAACCTATACAACGGATACTGACCATAGAGTAAGTCTTCCTCAAAAGAGAGTTTGCTATATGGCACTTCCATGAATCAGAAGCCAATCATGCTATGATGAGAACATTCTTAGAAGAAGAAGAATCTAAGCTTCACAAAGGTGTATTTTTAGACACTGAATCGTGAAAGTGGAAAACTTGGACGTTATCCTTCATTATCTTACACTTTCAAAGTAGTAACAGGGATACTCAGAATCATTATAAGTCCGTTTCGTGGAGCCAAAGCAAGGATGTAGGGAATTTCCTCAGTGTCTTTGCCAGGATGCTCAGGTGAAAGAATATCCTCTTTGATGTCAAATTGGTCAGGATTGCCTTCCCAGACAGACCTAAATTTTCTAAGTAACATGTTATCTGGCTTTGTTGTAGTTTTGCTATCCTGCCCTAATGTAATATTAACAAAGTTCTTTTTTCTCCATAAAATAAATATCATTAGAAAAAAAAAAAAGAATAATGTTCAACAGGACATAAGTCACGTAATGATTGTGTTTGGTTTAAAAACTATTTTTGACCTTGTTTCAGTGTTTCCTGACTACTTTTGTCCCTGTTGAAAGTGGGATCATTTGCAGCAAGGCTCATCTTAAACACAGTCCCAGGAGACCAGAAGAACTATTTCAGTCTCCTGTCTACAGAGGTCCAGCAATGGCCAGGGACCCAGGTTAACCACTGGCCTGGCCTCAGGTCATCTGTGTGGATGCAGGCCTAGCAATGTTCACACAAGGAGGTGAGTACACTCAGTGAGGGGTATCTTGGTGGATTTATGGGTCAGTGGGTTTATATAGGGAGTGAACAGTGCCCGGCACATGCTAGGTAGTCAATAAATACTTATTGAATAGATGGATTGAATGAATGACAATGAAGGAATAAATGAATGAACAGTTGATGGGGAAACTGTGAAAGCTAGAAAAAGAAAGATGTGTCAGGGACTGCAAAAGTGACAGGGCCTGTCAGAAAAAGGCAGTCAGAAAGTTTCAAGCAAACCAAGGACTTGGAAGGGAAAAAAGCAACAACAACAATAATAAATCAAGAAACAGCCTGTGCTAATGTTTTCTAATAGGCTGGGTCCTTGGGAAGTGAACAGTAAACTCCATGAGGCCTCTTCACCATGATAATGAAAACAGTAATAATAAACCGAGTTCTTACTATGAGCCAGATATTGTGCCAAGTGCTTTTTACAAATTGTCTTTTTTAATCCTCACAATTCTGAGGCAGCTATTGTTATTACTCCCATTTCACAACTGAGGACACTAAGGCTTGGAGAAGTTAACTGTAACATGCCCCAAATCACATGGGTAGTAGGTGGTGGGACCAAGACTCCAACTCAAGTCTATTGAAGTTCAAAGTCCATGATCTCAATCACTGTGTTATACTGCCTCCCCTCCTAGTCCCAGTGCTTAGCATAGTACCTGGCCTGAAATAGACGTGGTGATATTTGTTGAATGGATGGAGTAATGTGGGACTATGACTGTTGTGAAATTGAGAAAATTCCTGACCACCTCACTAATTTTTAGATATGCACACATGGCCTCACATTGTTTTAGAAGCTAATACATGGGTCATTAAAGGACGCAAACTCCATTCTTAATGCTGGCACATTATTTTTGCATAGTATCATTCCCCCCAAGCTAGGGTGACATCATGTTACCATTATCACCGTTTTTCAAGCTTCAAAAACATGCCTTATATATAGAACACATATTTAGATCCAAGAACTTTTTCAAATCTAATTAGTGTGATCTACATCCTTCTTTTGCATCTCTTTTGCATGTTGAATCATCTCTGAATGCAATGTTCCTTTTCATCTATAATTGCTGAGACATTTATGCATTTTATGGATTCTCAGAGTTAGAAAGGGCTTGACAGATACATCTCCAATCATTTTATTTTACAAATAAAAAAGAAAAGCTTTGAGATGTGAAATAATAATTTCAAAATAACTACTTTTTTTGAGTACATGTGATGTGCCAGCCTCTGGGCCAAGTGTTTCTCATATATCCTTATTTTACTTAATTGGTAGATATTATTACCAACTCTATTTTTGCAGAGAAGGAAACTGAGGCATGGTGATTTGCTCATATGACTAGTAAATCATAGAGTCAGGATATGAATCAAGTCCTCTGGCTCCAAACCTGAGCTTTCAGCCACTATACTACGTGATGTGTCTAAGGTCACCTAGCTTGTCAGAGGCAAAGTTGAGACTAGAAGTCAAGTTTGTTGCATCCCAGACTAGCCTTCATTTTACCATACCACTCGGTTTTCATTAATATTTTTAAGTGCCCTGACACCTCTGAAACCATTTTGACCAATTGAGAAAAATGATTTGCAAAATCTGCCTTCTTCAATGTTACTCCTGATTTGATTGCTTCTTTCAGAGAAGGATGTTTTCAGTGGCTCCCAAAGTATGGCATGGAGGAACACACACTCTCCAGACTCAGGTTAAAGAGGAAAAGAATACATTTTTCTCAGTGAACCCCCGGAGTAAGAAGCAACACTTACATAGATAATGGAGAGAACTCCATTATAGTTTTTGGTTGAAACATTGAGGACAATCTTTAGCTGTGAGACCAGCACTTGGAAGGCAGCAGCTGTTGTGAATCCACCAACCAAAGGATCTGCCAGGTACCTCACTATGAATCCAATCTGCAAACCTCCAAGTACCAACTAGAACAAGAAGAAGGAAGGAAAAATTAAATGTTTATCTGGGAGAAGAACCAACTCCCTTGAATCATTAATAAATTAAAATTAACACCAGTCAAAACTCTGGTAGCCTGCCGACAACGCAAAAATACTTGTAGGAAACAAATCTGCATTTCTTAATGTCGTATCTCTCCCTTCCACCACTCTAAAATTTGAAAACCATGTGTAATATGAACTTTGAAGTTTGTCTAGATATGTAATAAGAAAAGCAAAAATCATGTAGCTTATTTCTGGGACTTTTAGGTCCCGTGGCTCCGCTCACCAGAACACTTTTTTCTCCTTTACAGGTTCTTGCACACTTCCCTTCCCTCATCCTCATTCGAATCACACATGTTCTTCTGCTTTTTTTTTCTGTCTCTGACTTTGATGATAAATGAGCCTTAATAAGTGGGGTCTTGCTGACTATTTTAGCATCTGACCTAAAACAATATAATTTAGAAAATAACTTTGGAAGTCCAGTAAAATGCTTTGTTTTGCTTTTAAATAATGTTTAAGTCCACATGCTTTTACACTTAGTTATTTCAAATAAAAATCATGCCAATCTATATTTTACTTGTAAATCCATTACCTGTATGATTCCAACCAAAACAGTAAGGGAGCTTGCAATCAATACTCTTGCTGCATCTCTAGCCGCATGGTCTATCATAGTAGTATTTAATACAGTTCCATTACTGCTGGATATGAGAAAGTTTTCGTCGGGGGCCATGCTCAGAACAACAGATCCCACCATTAAACTGACCACTGGGAAAGGTCCTGGGGAAAAAAGTCTCTATCAATTAATAATTATTAATCATCAATGTTTAGGATCAACATGTCTATATAGGATTAGAAAGATGTGTGGAATAATTAGCTGTGATCGAGAAAATATTTTTTTGTTCACAAAAGAAGCTAAAATGCAGATGTTTCAAGGCATTCATGACCCATAAATGAGCAAGAGAGACATGTAGGTAGGGAATTGTAATCTAGTATTCAGGATGCTTTGTAAGTACACGGGAAGGGTGTCTAACCTATCTTTGTGCAATCTTCACTTGTATGGGCAAGGACAGGGGTATCGGAGTGGGGAAAGAGTTGTCAAGAAATGTTTCCTGGTGGAGGTGACCTCCAAGTTGAGTCCTTACTCCTTTCGTCTTATTTTTATTCCATATAAGCTTATTTCCTAGAGCATCAAATGCCCTGATTTCTGTGGAGCTGACTACCTTGATCAATATCACAGGGTCCAAATTAGGATAAAGAAACAGCAAAGGGAGTGGATAGTTTCTTTTTCTCACTCCAAGACAAATTATTTTTGCTTATCAAATGCCATTTTATAATATTCTATGTTTAAAAAGTACTCCTTTTCTTCCAGCAGCTGCTCCATTCACTACTGATATTTTTATCCATAATAACGATGATCCCATCCTTTGATCATGGAAGGCTTTAAAAGTTGGGAGGACTCAGTACCAAAATCCAGTAAGCTGGAGTGTCTAAATGTATAGAATAGCAAAGAGAAAAAATCACTTCATCAAGCACTTGATGCTGATCGATTCTCCCAGATGATAAAGTTCTTTCAATCAATAATGTCTTCCTGATCTCCTTCCACAGACAAGGCAACATGCCAGATACTGGGGAAAATACAACTAAGGACAAGGATACGGGTTGAGGATCTAGTAGAGGGTTATATTTGTTTCAAGAGGTTCCAGGTAGACATGTCTAGCCAGCAGATGGATGTAGGCGCAAAATTATCTCGAGCATAAATGTCAAAGTAATAAAATAGCATTAAAACACTCATTTACTAGAACATCCTAGCAAAAGAGAATTTAAATTTTAGGAATGGCAGGAAATAAACTTATTTTGAGCCATACCAAGAAGGAAAGTCAAGCTCAGTTTCTAAATTGTTTTGGAACGATTTTGTCAGTCTTCCAATATTAGTGACTTAAAATAAATATGCTCTTTAATGAAATAATGAATATGTATTTGATGAAAATAATTTAGTAAATGCTAAGTTAATCTAGTAAACCAGTAGGTTCAAAGACTTCTTGATGATTTTTTTTTGCTTGTCATTTTTTATTTTTGGAAGAGAACACTTTCTAAATATGGAGTCAAATTTATTACATTTTTAAAAATCAAAACATGCTAAAATTTGAAGGTAAGCTATAATTTTAACAATCTTTCAATTTTCACTTCTTCACTAAAAAAAAAAAAAAAAGAGTTAAGTATAAAGCTAACTAAATGCATAGTATTTTGAAAGAACCATTCTTCTATAAGAAGAACCATTGCATCATTGAAAGGAAAAGAAGGCCGAACACTGAAGCCCTACTTCCATGGAAAACATTAACAAAGATATGGAAGCATAATACACATAATATAGCCAAAACATGGATAATAGAGTTAAACATGGATAAATACAATTGTAATACATGCTTATAATTACCAACTGAGATGTGTCTTGATGTTCCAAAGATAAAGTATGTCAAGATAGGAAAAAAGGCGGAGTAGAGACCATATCCAACAGGAACTGCGGCCAGTAGAGCATATGCCAAGCCTGGAAGTATACCCAAAACAATTAAATTAGTAAATAAAAGTTACGGTATATTTCTACTGTGCAAAGAAAGGCCTTTTCGTAGATTTCTGCAATATGTAGCTTGTCCTCAGTGGTCTCCTTATTTTGCACACACTCTCTGGCTATGCTAGGGTGCAGAACATGATCCAAATCAGCTGAGATAATGACTACATTTACACGCATTGCCTGCTCAAATGAATTGACTCAATTTATCAGTAATTCAATCATCCACTGATCAGCTGAGTGGAAAAAAGAAGTCAAGTCAGTTGTTGATTAAAAATTTCATCAATTCAGCCCAAAGGCTCAGACAAGTCTTGCAAATAGATGATTTCATCTGAATTCGGTGTTTCTCTGTGTTCTGAGGGACTTGGTCATTGTTACACTGCGCTTTCTCCTTTCTTGTTGGGGAACAGAAGTTAAATCCAAACAAAGAAAAGATGTGACAATTGTACATAGCAGCAGGCAAGACAACTCCACTAGGAGATCAACTCCTCCATGAGGCTGTCCCAGCAGCTCTGGGTCCATGAATGCCACACTTTGCCGTGGACGTGAGAGTTGGAAGATGATAATGATATGTTCTTTTCCTTGGTTAAATACTTCTTAGGTAGTCAGCACATCTTACTCCATATTACCTCCCCACATTTCACTCCCTCACAGTGAGAGAAAATCAAGCCCTCTGACCCTTGGGTCATTAATAGAGGATTACATTTATAACACTAAAACACAGTGGTAATAACCAAATATCCTGGCCCACAGGCACCCAAAATTATTTATTGAATGAATGTCCCCAAACCAGGAAATGGGTAACTAAATTATACTTCATACTTTGCAGTTTCATGAAATGAAATTGATGTGATGTATAGAATTACCCGTACTAACATGGAGAGACATAAAGTACAAGGGAAAAAAGTCAAAAAAGCAAGGTTCAAAATTGTGAAAAGGATGCATGCTCCCACTTTTGTAAATGTAAGCATACGTGTTACATGCATAAAAAATCTGGAAAGATTTTTAAAATAATAATAAGTAATCCCGATATACTAAAGACTACAATATAATAAATACCCATGTATCCAACATTTGGCTTAAGAAATAAATTATTGCCAGTACAGCTGAAATTCTCTGTATACTCTTCCTCAATCACATCCTCTTTCGTGCCTCCAGCCTCAGAAGGTGACCACTATCCTGAGGTTAGTGCTTATCATCCTCAGACATTTCTTTATACTTTTATACAGATATGCACGTGTGTGTCTAGTAAGATATTTACGAAACCATTAATGGGTTGTCTCTGTGGTAGGATCAGAGGAGACTTCTGGTTTGTGGAGGAGGTATTTTTTTCATGTTCCTTTTATGTATGTTTTCTATAATGAGCATTCATTCACTGAACAACTATTGCTTATGTACCTACCATATGCCTGGCACTGTTCTAGGTTTGAGGGAATATGAGAGTGGATAAAACAAAGTCTCTGCCCTACAGAGTTTGCATTCTAGAAAAATCTGTATTACTAATGCAATTGTTTTAATATAAAAATACAAGGAATTGCAATAATCAGTCATCCCAAGAACAAGGAATAGAAAGGTGACTCCACAAAGGGAAGACAAGAAAAGAATGAGCCAGGAATGAAAACAATCTGTCTACCTCCTATGTACTTTTTTCAAGTCCTTCTTAAACTTCCACTTCCCTAAACTGGCTCTGTGGTTCTTGTAGGCCTGGAAAACGGGGACTTTTTCAGTTTTCATATGGTGTCCTACTTAGGGACAACTGCTACTCAAATATACTGTAATCATCTTTTTTTTTTTTTTACAGTGAGGAAGATTGTCCCTGAGCTAACACTTGTGCCAGTCTTCCTCTATTTTGTATGTGAGGTGCCACCACAGCATGGCTTGATGAGCAGTGTGTAGGTCCACACCTGGGATCTACACCCGTGATCCCCAGGCCGCTGAAGCGCAGCACACGAACTTAACCATTATGCCACCGGGCCGGCCCCTGTAATCATCTTTATTAAAAAGGAAGTTGGTACAACAATTTTGAAATTATACAATTTGCAAAAAAATCTCAGCCATTGATTTAAACTATGGAATCTCTGTGTTGGTCCCTCTCATGTGTAGGATGGTGGCATATACTGATGAAAGCGGTGCTAACAAACATTTGGAAGCATCTAGAAGGCAAAAGTAGAAAGTAGAGAGCAGGCTCCCCATAACTGTGACTAAAGACAGCACTAAGAGGGCTTCATTAATTTTTTTGCTACCTGGTGGAAATTTTTTTCTTAATAACAAAAGTGCAAAAGATCCCATTATCCTTAGCATTACTGGCTTCTCAGTAACTTGATCCTGTCCTCTCTGAAGAATTCTTCCCCGACTCCTCAGCTGCCCAGCCAGTGGTTAGATCATGGGCCTTGCCATCACTAGAAGCTGCAGGACCACCTCTGAAATCTCAGTTTTGAGCCTCCCTCTCTCCAACTGCAGCCACCTGGCCTTTCTGCTCACTTACACCAGAATTCTTATTGCAACAGTTTTTTGTCCTCATGAGGCTTCTACTGCATCAACTGATCCACTTTCTCGCTATCCTTGGCACCCACCTGTCTTCACTTGCCTCCTGGTCCGTAGAACTTCCCAAATACTCTGAAGTACCTTGCTCCACTCTCTCTCGCCAACCCTCGTCTTGTCCAGCAAAACCCCAATCTGGCTGAACCCAAACACCCACCTTTTTCCATGACAGCATTCAAGCGGCTAGATAAACTGGTGGAGACCTCTACATTTAGGCTGACCAGTTTCATATAAATTCATGATCACAAGCCTTAGCTGGGCATCAACACTCCTTGGCGATCCAATTTCATTTCCTCAGAAAGTGCGCTTTTCCTCTCTCTGAGACAACTACTCACACTTCCCTACTTTCCTCGAACTGCCCATCCCCCTTCTCCACGCAGATGTGGTTCAGAGATGAATCTTAGACTTCATTCAAAATATAGGCTCCATTAGATGCCCCTAATTTGCCTTTTACCAAAATTTCAAACACCTCTGTATCTGCACTGTTTTGTCTGTCTTTCTTCCTTTGAAAATGGAGGAAATATCCCTCCTGTTTTTAAGGAGCAACCCTCCCACTTCCGTCCATCCTTGAACCCATCCACACTTGCCCCTTCTCACCACTTTTAGTTGTTTCCCCTCTACCTCTTGAACCATAGATCTCTTTCTTTCTACCAGGTCATTCCTACTAGTCACAAATAGGTTCTAGTATCTCCTATGGTAAAAGAAAAATACGACCTCTCTTCACTCTACCTTCATCCCTTATCTCCCTCCAGTTACAGCCATTTCTCTACTCTGCTTCACAGCAACACTTAAAAGCATTGTCTGTGTTCCATTATCATACTCTTCCCCTCACGAGTATTTGACACTATTGGCCCTTCTATCCTTTTTTTTAAAAAAAAAAAAAAAAAAAACCCTTTCTTGGCTTCTGATCCCACATCCCTCCAATTATTCCTTTCCTCTACGTTCCTGAGCCCAATCTCCTCAGGTTTCTCTGTGGCCCTCCCCTCATCTCCTTGACCTTTAACTCCTCCAGCCCACTTCTCTTCCCCTTCTGCCCTTTCTCCCTGGGTAGTTTCAGACATTCCCTCTCCTTTCAATACCACCTCTCAATGATGCTTTCTAGATGTTTATGTCTAGCCCAGACCTCTCTTCTGACCTTCACACTTCTAGTAACTCCAACTCTATATTTGGCATCTCCACTTAGATGTCTTGCGTGCATCTCAAACTTAGCATGTCCAAAAGGAAACTTGATTTTCCATCCCAAACCTGCTCCTCAGCCAGTCTTAATCCATCGGTACAGATCAGTGATTCTTGCTCCAAAATATATTTCAGATCTGTGCAGCTCTTGTCAACTCCAGCTCGATCTGGTTCAAGCTGACACACCTCTCCTTGGGGCTGGGAGTAGGGTGAGGCCAGTGAGGTGCCTGGGGCACAACATTTAAGAAGGCCCCCTGAGAGTGAGTGCGTCTCCTCATCATCCCCATCCCAGCCCTACCTAACCTTATCTCATTCTGTCCACCTCCCCTCCCCTCACTGTACTCCACCCACACTAGAATTCTTCCCGTTCTTCCCTTGAAAGTACTAAACTCTTTTTGACCTCAGGGCCTTTGCACCTTTCCCTGGTACGCTTTTCTTTCTGCTCATTACATGGCTGTATCTTTCTCACCTTCCAGTCTCTAATTAAATTTCACCCCTGCAGCAAGGCCTTCCTCGACCATTCTATCTAAAATAGACCCTCCATCCCCAAATTAATCCCTATTACAGCATATTTAATCCACCACAATGGATACCGCAATCTGTAAATATTTTTCTATTTCTCTATTTATTTATTGAATTCCTCTGTCTACCACTTTGACATGAGCTCCACAAGGTCAGTACATGTGCCTGTTGATAAGCCACTGAATCCCCATGGCTGGACTTCTGGCTTACAGAATTGGTCTATCAGTACTATTAAGTCAATGAATGATAAGGAATGAATGTATAAACGAACGTTCCAGAAATTCACCTTACAAAGATAACTTTATATAGAGCTACTATTTCTGGAAAACATATTACTCATAAAGTAAGGAATTGCACAGTGTATAAATTAAGATCCTAGGAATTAGACTCTGGGTTCAAATCTCAGCCGTACCACCTACCACCTCCATGACCTTGAGCAAGATTTAGTAGATTTCTCATCTATTGAAAAGGAGATAATAATAGTTGTGAGAATTAATTGAGATACTTGGCCAAGCCCTTAGCTTGGTGTCTGATACTTAACATAAACAAAACTAAAATTTAAGTTGACTCTCCTAAGACACTTGTCTATGAAAACTTAGGAGACATAGAGCTTGAAATATTCTTTTTTCCACAAATAAAGATGATTCATTGTCAGGAATGCAATCCGATCCTCTTCACTAACTGCTTATGGGGCTCTCTATTTTGTGCCAGTCTCTGAGGGAGGTGCTCGCTGAAAAAAACACAAATTAGATGGTTCCTGTCTCCCAGGAGTCACAGGACATTGCCACATCATTGCTATCAGAGTCCATTGTGCACGTGGGCACTTGGCATCATTTAACTGATGAACTGCATATGAGAGCCCCAACGCCTCTCTCTCCCCTCCACCTTTGTGACTAAAAACAAGGTTGATCAGGCGGGGGCTCCACACGGGGACCACAGCACATCCTTCTCAGTGGGAATCTACCTGGCCTGCTCTGAGTAATCCTGAGAGCTCCACAGGCAAATTTTGGCTCATGATATTGCTCAACAATTATTACTAACTTCTGAAATAGTTAAGTCATCTGTCTAAACATATCCTCACCCCACCCTACTTTCCATTACTTGGCAAACTCAGACTTAACCTTCAGGGAAACAACTCTGACAACTCAACCTCCAGGAAACCATCCTGATCCCCCAAGGCTGGGCTGAGTGCCCTTGTGTGCACTTCCTTAGCAGGCAAAGTTACCCCTGCTGCAGTCCTTACGTTGACTTGTTATCTATTTCCCCATTGGACTATGAGCTCCTTGAGAGCAGGAGGTATATATTATTCATGTCTGCATACCTAGTGCCTGGCACATACTAGGTGCTCCATAAAATTATAATAGATAAATGAGATTTCTGTTTTCATGGTCCAGGGGCTTTGTAGAGTTAGGGGGATGGCAGAAGCAAGATGATGGGGATGGGGAACAAAGGAGAGTGCCCATACTGCTATTCACCAACTATGCAACAGATTTCTAAGATGCTCATGGAAATATGGCATAAAACCAGTTTAAAAAATAAAACCAAACCTATATGGGGACATTCTTCTAGAAGATTAAAATAAGGGGATGATAAAAAATAGGCAGGGGTGGTGGTGGTGCAGAAAAAGCACTGAAGTGTAGTCCAGGCTAAAATACTTCCTTCACTTTCCCTTGTCAGTTTCAAACTGCAGGTCAAGACCCTGTGTGGGACATAAGATTAATGGGCTGCAATAATCATTTAAAAACATATAAGCGGAAGAGAATAGGACAGAACAGAAAATATTAGAGTGTATCACTTGCAGGGAGGGTCAGTATTATTTCACAACACTTGAGATATGTGTGTCCAGATCATGATGTAATGCATCTTTCTTACTCTGAGCTGTGGTCCATAAAAGTTGGGAAGCCACTGCTTAGGTGATGGAGCCCTAGTTGGAGTCATGTAGCTAAAGAAGCAGCAGAGTTTGCCAGGAAGAGAACTCTAAGAAGAGAAAAGAGGTGAATCTGTCCACTAAGGGGCTCTAGAGGAAAGACAAAGGCCTTGAAGGGTGAGCAAACATTTGGTGCAGATCTATGGGAGCCAGGGGGGAGTTATGAACTGCTCCTGGAGACCGTGACTCTCAATCACTTGGGAGCCAATCCACCAACACCTTACCTTGCAGCGTGCCCACCAGCCCAGTACTAATTCCCGAAATGATGTCATTAAGAAGCCATTCCTTGATTCGGTATTTGGGGAGCCAGTCCAGGATGGGCAGGAGAGTCTTCAGCACACCAAGAGTTCTCTTTCTTGAACAACTGTCAAGAGGCAAGAAAACTGGGTTTGCAATCCAACGTTGGTCACAACCAATTGCACATCACAAAGTTTTGAAATGAATTCTGCTGATGTTTATAACTATTTAGAAAAAGAAGGAGAATTGCATGGAAAATACTAACACTGAAGTGCTTGCGATGCCTTTGCCAAGAACTCCATCTACCCTTTTAAATGCACTGTACTAGAAAACACAGGATTAAGTGCTCCCTCCCTTCTTTCGCCTTCTTAATCCTCTGAGAAAATATCCCTACACAGGAACCCATTTTCTGGTCCAGCCACAGATTGATCGATGTGGAGTCTCTAAATGGAGATTAATTTTCATACTTCAATCCCAGGCGCCTTCTTTTACTTCTTTTCTTTTTCTTCAGAGAAAAATAAACATGCTCTGTATATTTTGGCAATACAAGCTCGGAGCCAGTTTTTACAAAAATCTTAACGTGATGAATGTATACCTTGTTGTAACTTGCTACTAAGTATTTTTAAAATCCAACAACCCATAGAGAAAGGAAAAAAACATTATTAATAGGTGGAGATTATTTGACTCCTGACTCAAATAAATAATTTTTTTAAATTGTGTTTATGAGACAAATGGACATTTTAATGTTGACTCAATTTCTGACATTAAGGAATTATTTTATTTTTTAAAGTGTGACAACAGAATTGTGGTTATATGTTTTTCAAAGAGTCCCTAGAGATATATACAGACAAAAAGGTACACTATATGAGATTTGCTTCAAAAAAATAGTGTGTGGGGGGGGCAAGTGGGTGGCGATTGGTGAAACGAGTTCAATTTAGAGTTGATCATCGTTGAAGCTGGGTGATGAGTAAAAACATAGAGGGGGGTTTATTGTACTATGTCTACTTTTGTATATATTTGAAATGTTCTATCATAAAAGGCTTTTAAAAAGAAAGCCTTTGACGGTTCTCTAGTTCTCTTTGTGTGGGGTATTTAATTACGACTGGACAGTTTGAGTTTAGAGAATGATGGAGGTCTCCCTGGGGAGTCCCACTGCCTGATAGTAAAGAACTTGGCGCACCGCGCTCTAGCTTTCATTCCTCGTCCCTAACTGCGTGTCACCCCCTCTAGATGAGCTTGAGGCTTTCAAGGACTCCTAGTCAGGTGATGGGTTTACCCATCATCTCTTTTCAATCGAGCCCCTTTCTTCCCCACTCTCCTCAGCCTGACTTCACAAGGCCGTAGGGGCCCGCTCTCCCCCAAGGCGCACTCCAGATGTGCTCCAGAGAGAAAAA
This sequence comes from Tapirus indicus, assembly GCA_031878705.1. Taxonomy (NCBI): domain Eukaryota; kingdom Metazoa; phylum Chordata; class Mammalia; order Perissodactyla; family Tapiridae; genus Tapirus; species Tapirus indicus. The sequence goes on from CM062917.1 coordinate 80,379,564, forward strand.
AACAGCGATGGGTCTCTGGGAACACACTCTCCCCAAAGATGTGTTTCCGAGACTAGAGTCAATTCGAGCCGAGAATGATGGAGCCACCCTCCAACCAGGAAGGACGGGAGAGCCAGAGTCGGTCCTCCGGTAGAAGCCCCGACGTCCCCGCCGGGCGGCGGGACATCCCCTGTTTCGCCGCAGGACAGGCCCGCCCGGCTCCGATACTGCCCGCGCCGGACCCGCCGCGGCCGCTACCTGCAGCCCTTGGCCAGGCTCTCCCACAGCGTCGTGCGCTCCTGCAGGCGCCGCTCGTACTGCTGCTGAAAGGCGAGCTCGCTGTAGACCGGCCGCGACACCACGTAGCTGCAGCTGTACTCGGGGAGCGGCGGCGGCTCCGACCTGCCGCCCGGCGCTGCCATGACCTTCGAGACGGAGGACGAAGATGAGGGGGGAGATGGAGAGAGGGAGGAGAAGAGGGGGTGAAGAGGAAGGGACAGGAAGAGACGACCGTCTGTTAGCTGCCTCCCGGCCCCACCTGTTGCAGCCGATCCCGGAGATCCTGGTCCGCGCGCTGCGGCCCTCTGCGCTCGGGGCGCCCCGGCAGCCTGCAGGGGGGCACCTGGGGACCTTCGGCTCCTTAGCCTACACCTGCTGCCCGGGGTTCCCGGACTCGGAAGGGAGTGAGCCTCGCGTTGGGGGCTCCCGGAGCTCCACCCAGTCCCCTCCGGCAGCAGCCGGGGCGCTGTCCGCGTCCTGAAATCTCCCCAAACCCGGGCTGGAGCCTGGGGCTCGTGCGGGAAGAGCAGGGGACCCTGTGCGCGCCCCTCTCTCCCCGCACCAGACCCAGGGCCCAGCCCCAGACGCGGACTGGGAGAGAAGCACGAGCCCCCGGGGCCGGGCGTGGGACCCTGAGGCCACGCTCTCGGGGTCCCGATGCTTCTTGCCCTGGAGGCAAATTCCAGCAGCGGGTCGCAGCACTCCTGGGGACAGAACTTTGGGCAGGTGGAGCAGATCTCTTCCCCGGGCCTGTTTTCCTAGCTTCCTTCTCGCTCTCAGCTCTCGGAAAGAAAGCTGTACTGCCCCCTGCCCGCCCGCTCCATGGCCCCACACTACGGATGCCTCCCGGGTAGTTAAGCCAGAGCGCAGTGGGGTGGGCTGCATCTTCAGCGGCGATCTCACCTGTTTCGGCTAGTGCCCCGCCCGGAATGCCCCCGGGATGGCCGTTCCGCTGCCTTTATAGCTCTCGCAGACTGCAGTGAGACGTTTTATTTATGGAGCAACAGAGACACCTTAGTCGAAAGGAGGGACACACAGGCAGCGGTCTTTCCTCATCTATCCTACCAGGAAAGAAATCCTACTCCTCCCGCATTCTTTCTCTTTCTCGAACCAGAAGGGCTGAGAATCTTACTGGCTGTCACCCAGGGGCCACCCGGATCCTCACTCACCCCCTAATTACCAACGTGGGCTGCGAGGTCGGGGACTAGACAGCCCTGGGGACTTTGTTACAGGGAGTGGAGCCAGGCTGGAAGAAGAGGTCAGCGATTGCTGGGAGCGCTGACCTTGATCCCTAGGCTGTGTGAATTAGGAAGCTCCACGGTCTGGCACACATCTCTCATACCACGAAAGGAGCAGAGGCCAGTTTTGTATTTAATAAGGCTTTGGATTTCTAGAAAGTCTTTCTTTAGAAGTACCCAGAGTTCATAATTATATTTTAGTGGTTATAGAGAGTTCATAATTTATTCATAGATTTTAGATGCATAGTCTATGCTGTATTTCACAATCAAAATCAAGCATCCAGATGGCTCCCGTTCTTATCTGGCTGACTCTCTCGTTCTTTCTATCGTTCTTCTCATTCATCTGGACACTCAAGGAGGGAAGAAGCTGGACTAGAGAGGAATCAGGACTAGAAGGGAGTGAGGGGGAGTCGGATCTAACCTACCTCATCAGGGTTTTGTCTTCTGCTGAGATGAATTTTGCCAAAACTGACTACTAACGCAGGATAAGACGGAGGGAGTGAGAGTTTGGTAAACGGGAAGATTCTTGCCTGACTGTCAGTGTTCCGAAGTAAATGCAGAAGAGGCTCCAAAATATGGACCTTCTGGACACCAGCCTTCAGTTGCCCACCCAGCTGGAAAATACAGACCATGACGATTCTACAAGCTCCGGGAAGCAGACCTCCTCGCAGGAGAACCCTCGTGTCACTTCCCTGAAATTGTGCTCCACGTGGTGTGAGCATGCGCACTTTTCTGAGGAATGCATGAGTCAACAGCTTTCAACAGATCGTCAAAATTTCACTTGTCCCAAATAAGCTTAAGAACCATTGAGGAAGAAACCTAAAAAAAAAAACAAAAAAAATCCAGGTCATGAACTTTAGAATTATTATTCATCTGCAGAGGAGATTTCGTTTACATATACCAGGGAATCTTAACCAAGGCTATTTTCCCCCCAGGGGACATTTGGCAATGTCTAGAGACATTTTAGGTTGTCATGCCTGGAGGGATGCTGCTGAGATTCAGTGGATAGAGGCCAGGGATGCTACTGACCATCCTAGTATAGAGTTTGAAGTCCCTCTAAGGTTCTGTATGTTATTCAGAATGTACATTCATTAATAAATCGCTACGTGTACTAAGCATATGCATCTCTCTCACCATATATATATAGTATACATGCATTTTCTCTAGGTAGCACATTGTTGTTGGATGTGTAACTCAATTCCACTGAAATAGAGGCAAGTATTTGTTTTAAGGTAGATTCTGAATGTACGCACTGTATACACCCTCACGCACACCTTCAAGGTCCAGTTACAACCTTATCTCCTCCGTGAACATTCCTTGATGCTCTCAGTCAGAATTAATCCAGTCCCTTTTCTGGATTCTCTTGGCACCTTATCTGATCCTCTCTTAAGGTGCCTCTCACTATCTACCTTAGTATCATAATTTTATTTACATACAAGTCTTATCTCCCTCACTAAACAAAAACCTCTTGAGGGCAAGCACTATGCCTCCCTCCAACCATTCTTACCCTCTATAATGTTTTCTAAACAGATATATCTATAGCCCAAACATATTTTATTTTAAACTAAAAATTACATTACATGTGATCTACAACTTTTTTTTTTTCAGTCAAGGCTATGTCACAGATATCTTTCCAGGTGAGTACATATGGATTTTTCTTAACTTTGTCAATGGCTGCCTAGGATTTCATACTATCAACTCATGTACTTAGTTCCACAGTAACTCACCTAGATGACTCACAATTCTTTACTGAGTTAATTTGGAGGTAATCTGTGTTAATATAAGTATAATCCATATCCCATTCTGATAGGGATTTCTGCGCCCTGTTACTTGCTATTTTGAACACCTTTAGTCTGGTCCAGTCAGCTCTGTGGGCCACTTTGTATCAGAACTTGGTGATGGTTTGGTGGTGGTGGTGGTAGTGATTCAAAGGAATAAGGAGTGGGGTAGAAGTGTCAGAAGAACAGGGGAGAAAATAGACTATCAAATAACACAGGGAGGCAAGGGTGTAACATCCCTTGGAGAATAGACAGGATTCTTCTTTGAACTTCATCTTTCTATGTAAGAATTGGGTTTAATAATCATCACACCATTATAAGCCCCTGCAAGTACCTGGATGAAGATACTGATTTCTTGTTAAATGCCCTTTCTACAGAACAAATAAATGGTGCATGGACAGAATGACATCTCAGGTTTCTGTAAAATTATAGAACTGCTTCTCTCATAGGTCTGAATTTGTCTGTCTTTTAAAAACAGAGAGGAGTAGGAGGTGATAACAGCTTGCTCTCATCACCCAATTTACTTGTTATATTAAACACCTCAAATTACTCGCTTCGGCTTCACAAATCAAGCTTCACCTGTTTCACATAGAGGTGGGTGGTTCTTATTTACCAGAATTGAATCATTTCCAGGACTTCTTTCCAAAGAGATAGATGTGTCACTTCAAAATAAATGTCAGACAATGTTATTGTTACTTTCCAGCACTTATTGAGCAGTTAATGCTGATTTAAAATGCATTTTCTTGTTTATCATTTAGGCATTTGGAGTGTAAGGCACATTCCACTATTAGATCTACACAGTCACTCAATCATTCATTCATGCATACATTCAAGGATTTATTAAGAATTTATTAGTGCTGGCCATCGATACAATGATGAACAAAAAAGAAGCTTGGACCCTGGTCTCACACCTGCGGGTGCAGCAGACGTTCATCAAATGGTCACAAAATGTATACTCTATTTCACTGATTCTAAAATGTACATTTTTCACATTTTATCAGGATTCATCTTACAATTGATGATGTGCTATAGTTCAATTGGCAGTATTTTTTTCTTTCTTAGCGGTTCATAAAATAATTGTGGAGTTTACAATTAATGTCATGCTAGAATTGATGAAATATGGATATATATATATAAAATCATAAGTGTATCTGTACTTTTGAGTGACTGTGTGTTACAAGAATGATTTAATTGAGTCCTGTGTCAATTTAAATCGAGAGCAGTCCGTCTCGCTACCTTTTTCTGGTCTAGAGTGCAAATATTGCAGTGTAAATTTTTACTTTCTTTTTTTTCTTCATGATTTAAGAAGTTCTCTAATTAGAAGAACTGCAAAAGAATGGAAACATGCAAATAATGCCAAAAAATTCTATTTTCAAAAGCAACCTAGATTCTGATTTTTTTCATTTTCTACCTTTGAATTGTAATGTTTGTAGCTTATTTATTATATTTTTATGTAGAATCGAAATCACTTTTGTTTGTAGGCAACGTTTGGAACCCACTGTTATGCACATTTCAAACAGAAACACTATTTACATTTCAGGTTGGCATTGTGATCAATAGAAACTCCGAAAAATCAATTGCCTAGGGAAGTGGTTATTTTCCCCAGGAAAATCAACTCTAATTCTGAACTTTTATTTTCACTATGCTTGTTAATTTTCTCAGGACAATTTTAATGCTAAACAATGCTAGATTTCTGCCATATTTATACTAAAAGAGAACTTAAACTTTCTCCTACCTTTTCTGATCTCTCCTCTGAACAACCGATTGAGCTGCTTTTCAGTGACCATTCAGTTTTGTATTCAGTGGTCTCTGTTTCCCGGGTGTTACTTTTTTCCCCCTCCAAATATTAAATATGCACCTTGAAGACAGAAGTAACACCTTATATGTCTTTCATGGTATTAAAAAAGAAGACATGCCTACAGGGGACAAGTTGGAAAATATACTAAAATAGAAAATATTATCTTCTTATCTCATTACCCAGATAAGCACCTTTAAGTTTTTTGCTTATTTCCTGCTTGTCTTTTTTTTTCCCCCATGCATACATTTCAAGTAAATAGATTATAATCCTTGTCTTCTTTTCTATCTCCATAATACCTTGGTGAGTTATGACAATGGAATAGGTACTGGAGAAATACTTGTTAAATTGTTGATTGATTGATCGTTTAATGAGGGGAATCTTGAGAAATTGTTGGATTGGAATAAAACTAATTTAAAAAGATGAGAATCCATTCTTTAAAAAAAAACAACCCACTAAAAAAAAAGAATTCTTTCTAAACTATCTGGCTGTCCATTCCAATCTAAAACTTTCAGTGTTAATAAAAATTCATTTTTCTGTAATATAATTCAATAAATGTCTCAGATAGTAGAGAAAGCATCACATTTTTTAATGTGAATCTAAATTTGATGTGTGGCTTAGTATATTTGTCTCTCATTAGCATAAAATAACAGCATGCTTTTCTAAGCAAAGAGTAAGTTGAGGGCCCATCCAAGTTTCTTATTATTTAAATGTATTTGACTTTTAAAGTTATCCTTGCACACCTTATCCCATGAACTCTATGGTTTGTCAATGTAGGGAGAGAAGGGAAACTTGAGGGATGTTTCAAGTAAACGCTGATGTGCCGTGTTGTCATGAGTTGGATGTTTAAGTATTCCATTTGTTCATCCATCCATCCATTCACTTATTCACTCAGTGAGTATTTATTGAACCCCCTACTTGTGTCAAACACCATCTTAAGTGTTGGGGATACAGCAGTGAACAAGTCTGACAACGTTCCTGCCCTCGAAGGACTTATAGTCTAGTGGGGGACAGTGACTTTAAGCAAATAGATAAATCAGATAGTATTCTGTTATGATGAAATCTAGAGCGAAACAAACAGAATGATGTCATGTAGAATTACTGATGCGGCCAATGCATAGCATGGGGAGAGGGAGGACGGCTTTCAGTGGGGTGGTCAGCAATGGTCTCTCTCCTTCTGAGGAGGTGACATTTGAAGAGAGATCTGAAGTACGAGAAGGGGGCGGCCTTTTTGGAGATGGGACCAGCAAATGCAAAAATCCCTGAGTCAGTAAAGACCTTCATGTGCTTGAGAAACAAAAAGGAAGGCAGCATGGTTGAAATCCAGATAAGTGAGATCTGAAGATAGCAAACTGGGAGTCCTCAGTGACAATTAAAAGCAGTCATCTAGGGAGAAAGGGTGGACAGATAAAAAAAGGCCAGAACCGAGCCCTTGAGAGGTCACAGGAGGAGGATGAGGGCCTCTTTCCTTCTGTAAAATGCAGAGAATCTTTGAACTTAGGTGGAGAGAATAAGAATTTAAAATACTTTGAACTCTTTGGCGAACTATTTCCTGAATAAATTTTTTTGGTTGCTATGTTTTTTAGTGACATATGTAAAGGAAAAAAAATCTTACTTTTTAGAAATTATTCAGTTGTTTCTAATTATTGCATGTGTGATTAATAACTTTACATTTTTTTGGTACTGATGATACCTTACACTCAGCAAGTTCTCCTCAATAGTCAAGGTAATTCATGTAGATCTGAGCAGAAACTGATCCAGGCAATAGCACTACTTTTGGTGGAAAACAACAGTGTATCATCTGAGGCAGTTAATCTTTATTCTTTTGGCTGGCTGACAGCTACTTTGCTTTATAAAGAATGCTTTTTAAATTCATCCATACCTCCTCTATTGAACTATAAATTAGTAACAACACAATCCTAGAATCTACTGCCTAATTCTTCATTTAAAAATGAATCTTAGGGGCCCGGCCCAGTGGTGTAGTCGTTAGGTTTGCATGCTCTGCTTTGGTGTCCCGGGGTTTGCAGGTTCAGATCCCAGGTGTGGACCTCTGCAACATTCATCAAGCCACGCTGTGGCGGTGTCCCATATATAAAATAGAGGATGATGGGCACAGATGTTAGCTCAGGGACAATCTCCCTCACCAAAAAAAAGAAACAAATATCAACAGAGGGAAAGCCTATCATGTATAAAGTGACAGACTGGTGCGTGCGATGAGTAGAGAAGAAAGAAGCTGAGAGAGGCTGCAGAGAAAGAATCAAAGGATGGGGACGGGGAGGGAAACCAGGAAGGAAGCTCATGACATCATTTACACTGGATGTGAGTTGTTACCCAATGTGATCTGACTTGAAAGTTGACTTGCAAACTAAACTGCTTTTGAGCATAAGTATTACCTTGAGGTGGATATTGTTATTCCCATTTTATAGATGAGGAAACACACACAGACAGGTTAAGTAATTTGCCCAAGTTCACACAGTTTGGCTGAGCTCAATATGAACCCAAGTAATTTGATTCCAAAGCCCACTCACTCTCTTAAATTCTGTGCAACTATCCAGGGCTTTAGCAACATCAGTTCACCTCACCACTATATCATAGAATTTCTGATCTTATCTTATTACCCCATGCCAGGCTTCATGGTCCCTCCACTAAGTTTCAGCTTTTAATTCCCTTCTTTTGATACAATATTTTAAAGTATGATATACACAGACAATGGGATACTCTGGGGTACTAACAAAATGGATCAATATATACGGACATGGAAAGAAACCTATAGTGTATTATAGATGAAAAAAAGACAAGGTGCAAAAAGTGTGTATAATATGCTTATATTTGTATAAATGAAGGAAATATATGTTTCTTTATGGTATTAATCAGAGACTTAGCAAGAAAGAGATAAGACACTGAGATAGAGTTAATGAAAGGCTGGTTTACAAAAGTGTGGGCAGGGTCAAGGAAAACCAATAAGGCCTGGTGAAGCACCTCAGGGCTAGCTGCAGCGAGCTGTCAGCTGTCCATTGTCGTAGAAGACAGCTGTCAGCAATCCCAGCCTGAGGCGGGAGGGGTGGGGGCTGTTGCCAAAACCCAGAGTGTGGTTGGAGAGGGCTGCCCCACAGGAACTGTGGCCTTAGTAGAGGAATGGAAGCGCTGCTCATTCCAGGCCCAACAAGGAAGGAGCTGGGGGAATAAAAATACCCCTACTTCTCTCCTCTCTCCCTCTGATCTCCTGCTGGTAAGTACTTCCCCACCCCTCTGTTCCTCCATTGCTCAAATTCTCCGGGAAGAACCCAGAGAGCTAAGGAGCTGTGACGTTGCACATAAGGCCAGTCGTCAGGGCACAGAGCAGAATAGAGAAAGGTGGAGAGAGGATAGTGAGGGGCACATGGAGAATATCCCTACATATAAACATAGAACATTTCTGGAAAGATTCAGAAGAAACTAGGTTCTGATGGAAGCAAGAGACTTTTTTAAAAATACACTTTATTTTTAGAACAGTTTTAGATTTACAGAAAAATTGAGAAGAGAGTACAAAGAGTTTCCATATACCCCACACCCAGTTTCCCCTACTATTAGCATTTTAAATTTGTATGGTATAATTTCTACTACAAAAAAACAATATTGATACATTATTATTAACTAAAGTCAATAGTTTGTTCAGATTTCCTTAGTTTTTACCTAATGTCATTTTTCTGTTTCAGGATATCACATTACATTTAGTCATCCTGTTTCCTTTTTCCTGACTGTGCCAGTTTCTCTGACTTCCCTTGTTTTTGATGACTATGACAGTTTTGAGAAGTACCTGGCCAAGTATTTTGTAGGCTGCTCCTCAAGTGGAATTTGTTTTTTCTGGCATTTAGACTGGTGTTATGGTTTTTGGGGGAGGAAAATCACACAGGCAAATAGTCTTTTTCATCACATCATATCAATGATGCATAGTATCAACATGACTTATCATTGTTGGCATTGACCTTGATCACCTGGCTGAGGTAGTGTTTGTTAGGTTCCTCCACTGTAAAGTAACTCTGCCCCACTCTACCTCCCTTTCTATACTGTACTCTTCGGAAGCAAGTCACTATATGCAGCCCACACTTAAGGAGTGGGGAGTTAAACTCCAATTCCTTGAGGGCAAAGTATCTACATAAATTACTCGGAATTCTTCTACAAGGGAGATTTGTCTCCCCACCACTTCATTTTTCAATCATTTATTTATGCCAGTATGGAATCATGAATATTTATTTTATACTTTGTATTATAACCCAATACTACTTTGTTTTGTTGCTCAGGTTGTTGTAGCTTTGGCCATTAGGAGCTCTTTCAGTTGGCTCCTTTGGCCTTTTGACATGCCTCCATTAATGTAGAACGGTTTTTTGTTTTTATTTTTGGAGCACTTCCTTCCATTCTGGCACTACAAGATGCTCCAGCTTATCTTGTATATTTCCTTTGCCAGTCCTTTAAAAATCAGCCAGTTCTCCAAGGAACTCTGGATCCTTTTATTGGGGAATGGTATTAGAAACCAAGATGTGGGCAATAGGTGTGCTCATCGCTACTGGGATGTCATTACTTCTAGGTCCTCTCAGCTGACAGAGCAAAGAAATGTATGTGTGTATATTATGAAATAATATTATGTACTATTTTATTATATAGTATGTTATGAATTATTTGTACAAACATATTTATAATATTCCTATATGTAACCATCAGTATCTCTATTAAGCTAAAAGTAAGTTCACCTAATAAAGAGACTTATTTTTGTTGTACAGTATTTTGTACTGTTTGAGTTTATTTTTTTTACTAGGTCCATATGTCAGTTTGTCAATCATTTAAAAAGAAATAATATGATGTTTGAAATGCCCTAATGATAAGATAAATTGTGTATATCTATGTTTTGGTAGATATGAATTACTAGATGCAAAAAAATGTTCTATTGAAAAGATGTATATATATCAAAATTTTGTGAATCAAACTTTCAAAAATATGTTAGAACTAGGTGATTAAATTAAGTCCTGTGAGCCAGTCTTCTGTAAAGTAAAGAATAATCCCCCTGTGTGTTTGTATGTTGCATGAGTACCTCAACATGGTCAAAATGGAATTAATTATCTTCCTTCAACCCCATTCTTGAACCTACCTGCTCCTCTTCCTGGATTTCCCATCTTGGTGAATGGACTCCCATCCACTCATTCTGCCCAAGGCAGAATCTTAGGAGCCATCCCTCATTCTGTCTTTTTTGTTGCCTTTGATGTCATCTATTGTCAAGTCTACTTTTCGAATAACTCTCAGTTCCTCTGCTTCTCTCCATCTCCACTGCTACTGCCTGGGTTTAGGCCAGGATTACCCCCAAGGCAATAGCCTTCCAACAGGTCACCCTGCTTCTTCTCTTTCTCTACTTGCAAGTCATTCTTCAAGCCAGCCAAAAACAGTTTTAGAAATGCAAATCTGGTCAGGTCCATCCTTAGCTTAAAATCCTTCAAAATGGCTCTCCATTGACATTAGCCCTCTTCTTCTATGCATCCATGGTACTGAGCTCTTTTCTTATCTCTGGGCTTGGAGACCTGCTTCTTCCTCTGCTTGGAACTCTTTCCCCCTTTCTCCATTTCTAGCTTCTGCCTTGGTTTAGCTGTCCCTTTCATGGAGCCTTCGCTAGTAGCCAAAGGCCAGGTTAGATGTTCTTCCTACACAGGTCCCTAGCACTCTTAATATGTATACACTTACCACACTGAAGGGTACTTATCTGAATCCACTATCAGGCTACAAACTTCTTGAAGGTAACGGTTTTATCAAGAGTGTAGTGGAGTCACACTGACTGGATTTCCATCCTGGCTCTGTCCTTTTCTACCTCTATGACCTTGGGCAGTAATTTAGCTCCCCCGATTCAATTGAATCATCTTTAAAATAAGATTATTTGAGAATAGTACCTAACTCAAAGTGTTGGTGTGAGAATTAAATGCGATGCCTGGCACGTAGTAAGCACTTGATAAAGGCTGGCTATTATAATTGAATTTTGGAGCTCTGGGGAGCAGTTTGAGTTAGATCTTTGTATATTTTGAGCTTCATTTCAAAAAAAGGTACATGAGTGTATGTATATATGTTATTTGATGTTGCCAGGAATAGCTAATTTTATCTGTCAAAAATTTCTCCTAACACACTCTTTTGAGTCATGGATTTTGGCTTTTAAGTAAGCTAAAGGTTGTTAATTGGGAGAAAGGCCAGAAAAACTTATCCACGGCTTTTGAATCACATGTTGAACAAATCTGGCATCACAAGCGTCAAGCTGCCTTCTGTTTCTAATCATTTTTCTTTCTAATTTAGTTTCTCCCACCAAAAAGGATTATAATTGATTTTCATTGCAGAATCCATGGAAGATGTCACAAGATGTAAAGGCAATTATTTTCAAGTAGATAGAACCCATATTTGCTGAACGTTGCCATTGGCTTCATCCCAAGTGCTAAGCAGTAGCAACTCTTCCCCTACTTGAGATGATGTGTCACTGATCTGAACTGGTAAAAGTCTTGGCTGAGAGAAACCTTTCTTCTCACCTACACCTTTGAAATTCTTTAAAAAAAAGACAAGTGGCAGCATCTTATTTATGGAAACTTCAAAAACATACAGGTCAGTGGTCCGGGCCATGAAAGCCTTGAATCCAAGCTCTATCTCAAAATAGACTTCCCCTAGGGAATTTCACTTTCTTTCCTAAACTCTGAATTTTCTTTCCTTCCATCTCTTCATTCCCAGTATCCACCCCCTCCCATCCTTTATTCCAACCTTAAGAGAACAACCTTCCTCCTCCTGAGTTTCCACATTCTGTTCTTTCATCCACACCTCTTATCATTTTCTAAGTTGAGGCATTTGTCCGTGCTTTGGAATTCTTATAAAAAGAGGGGAATCTGGAAAAGACTTTTTGTCAACACGAAAGCAATATCTTGTAAAATAATAACATTTACAAAAAGAGAAAAATCAGAAGTACAACAAAGAACAACAATCAGGAACAATGCTATTCCCCCCACCTCTCTGTCTATCCAAAACTGACGCAGCAAGTCTTCGCTCACAGATTCCTCTAGGAAGTCTCACCAGCCTCTGCCTTCCACCGAATGCTCCTTCCTTGGGATCTTACTATACTTTTATTTTATGTCTACCACACATTTGACATCATCTTGTAGATGTGCCAGTTCTCTCTGTGTTTGTGGGAACCCCCAGTAGAAATAAGTTTCTGGAGAGGTGAAGCTTATCTTTGTGACTTTGGGCAAATTTCCTAACCTCTCTCACAAGTCTAAGGAAGTAATATCATTCATCACACTGTGATCATTAAATACAATGATAGAACTTTCTGGACCACAGTAAAGTGCTCAATAATTAATTCATTTCTCTTTCTTCTTTGGTTTTGTGTTCTCCTCCATGGTGCCCATCGCTGTCCAATGGGAGGTGATACACAGCATGGATTCAGAGTGTGGGCTCTGGGTTTGAGTCCCTGTTTGGCCATTCCCTAAGGAATTCAGGAAGCATACTTAATCTCTCTATGCCTCATTTTGCTTGTCTGCAAACTGAAGATAATAATATTTATTTCATAGTTTCCTGCAATAATTAAATGATGAGGAGTAGATAAAGCAATTGGAACCTAACACATGGTGAGTGCTCAACGAATGTTGGCTGTTATTATTATCATAATTCTCAGTGTAGAGTAGGTGCCTAAAAACATACTCAAAAGGAATTGGAAAAAAATTCACAGCACGATTTTTTTAATAAACAGATCAGCTGAGGTAACCTAGGTCACTGTGTTCTACCCAATGGTTGTCTTCTTTTCCATTTAGTTTGCCAATTTATCTTACACCTGGACCTTGTAAACCATTTGCTGGACCAGTTCAAACTGCATTCAAGTAATAAATATCAAAAATTATTTGGAAGACAAAAGCCAGAAGGAATTAGTAAGTGGAATTATAATCAAATAGGAAAGGTGTTTAACGAGGCTGAATGAGAGATTCCCACTGGTATACATCTTATTTAAAATCTTAATTAGAGTTCTGGAAAAGGCAAAGTCATACGCTAATGTAATGTTAATATAATTACATTAGGAATGAATGGAAATGCTAATACCAGCTGAGGACCAATGGAAAGAAATCTAAATAAGATTTTTTCCTTCCAAAGAGCTCATAATGTATTATAAACATCTCATTAATGTGAATAGTATTTCCAGAAAAGCAAAATAAGATTCTTAACTCAGCAATATTGCTTTCTTTTTAAAAAACTTTAATTTTATCATTTATAATTTAAGGAATTGCTAGTTCTACCAGGGTGAATAAGATAAATAGCAGTCCTCAGCCCCTTTGCTAGTCTCCCTTTCCCAAAGGCAACCACTTTCAAATGCTTTGACTGATTCTTTGATAGGTATGTCCCTATCTCTAAATAATATTCATGCATTTCTGTTTCTTTTTTTCAGTTTACTTACTATGTGAGATGAGGATTTAGCTGTCTTTCCTGTGTTCCCACCACTGCCCAAACTCTGCACACTCCCCATTTCTCCATCTCCCAATACAGGGTCACAGTTTTGGTGAGATTCATGGTGAGTATTCACGCTAGTGTAATTCGGTTTTCAATTCAGAATGGAGTTATGTGGTAAGCCACGATAACTTTTTATTTCCTAAGTGTTTTTTGGTGTTCCCTTGAGTTTTAATTGTCTTGTTTTTCTTTTTTGGGTGTCTATTTCTTTATTTGTATTATATGCTTAGTTTTCTATCACCACTAATTTATCTATCACTAATTTTTCTATCACCACTTATCACCATTCAACCCAAACCCTCCTCCAGCACAATTGACTTCTCCTTTCGGTATGTTCATTAATATGTTCGTTCACATCAGGTATTGGATTAACTTTATCTTCTTGAAAAAGCATCTCCCAGATAAGTCTGAGCTGCTTTGTAGCTAAAAATTTCCCCTTACCATCATCCTGTGGGTTCCCTCCATCTCTTCCCTGCACAGATCTGCTTTTCCTGCTTCCCATATTCCTCTTTCTTGGGATACTCATCCTTTAGGTAGAGCACATCCTCTATCCACTAGCTTTCTGAGGAAGGGTGTGTGGGAAGTAAAATTTTTGAGAACTTGCAAGCCTGAAAATGTCTTTATTTGTTACTCATACTTGATTTATAACTTGATTAATGAGTATAGAATTCTGGGTTGGAAGTAATTTTCCCTCAGAATTTTGAAAGCATGGCTCCATTGTCATCATCTTCCAGAGTTGCTTTTGAGAAATCTGAACTCATTTGGATCCCTTAACCTTTGTGTGTATTCTCACTGGAAACTTGTAGAATCTTTTCTTTGAACCCCGTTCAGAGGTGTGGGTCTATTTTCAGGCATTGTGCTGGGAATATGGTGGGCCTTCCTTCTATTTTTCCCTAGGGGCTCTTTTTTATGTTTTGAAAAAAAATTTTATAGCTTCCAATTCTGATTTCACAGGTGCGTTGAAATAAGAATCCGTGACTTCTCTGAAAATGTTACGAGTTTAGTTGTTATTCGCTTATATAGTACTTTTCTTCTTCCTGCACTCTATCTATTTTCACCACATTTTTTCCTGTTTTTTGGTCTCTATTTTTTTCATATTAGAGGCTTGTCTCAGATCTCCTCGTGTTTGATTGCCTGCTCATATTTAAAAGTGAGGCCTCAAGGGCTGCCTGGAAGCCCTGAGTGGGTGAGAGATCCTGTAGGGCGAGCTGGCCAGGCCATTTGTTGGGGAATCCCTGATGTCAACACCATGTCAATGTCAATAGGTCTTTCCTCTTGGGTCTGATGGATTCCCACCTGGAAAAACACTTGTTCGGTCTTCTGCCTGGAAGTAAGGAACTGGCTGTTGTCATTCTGGATTGAGGAAGAAGTTCTGTAATTAGTATGTGTACATCATTTACTTAACTCCTCTGTGTTCTGTTTATTAAAAAGACCTTCTGCTTTACCCTCTTCAAAGGGGTAAACTGCTTTCTGCTGGGGTGAGGGAGGGTAATCACCCAGCAGTCTGGAGGAAGACAGGGGCATCTAGGGACCTAATTGCTTCTCAAATGACTTTTAACCAACACTCCTTATTTCAGCACACACCTGCCCCCTTTGCCAGAAGAAGTTGGTGCCACCAATTCCTGAGCCTTAATTATTTGGAGGTTTAAATTCACTTTGTTCTTGGCTTTCCCACAGAGGAAATAGAATTCATTCTTCATCAATTCTACTAAGTCAGTACCCCTCGTTCATCTGCTTTGCAGCTTCCAAAAAGTTGGTGCTATTTCTTCTTGTGCTCACTTTATCCTTGGAGGTTTATGCCTTTAAAAATTCCCTTTACTATAGTTTTAGTGTAGTTTAAAAGAGAGGAGAAGTGTGTGTTCAATCAGCTATCTTTTTGCAATTCTGTTTTCTTTAGGCGAAAATCCTACATCTGGTGTTTTCTCATATTTGGAGAGTTTTGTGGCTGTCTTCATTTGGAAAAATGAAAGTCAGCAGGCTCTGGGCATGCTGAGCTTGGAGGACTCACTCCTTTTCAATTCTGAAATGTACAGTTGTGCTCCGGCTTGCCTCACAGATAGTCTAATTAAAAATAAAAATTCCCCAAATTGAGAACCAATAAAAAGTTATGGGAATCTGATTGCAGAAAGTATTTTTAAAAGTCCTTGGCATTCACATAATTTACTCACTGTGGTAGACAGAATAATGGCCTCCCAAAGATGACCATACTCTCATGCCCAGAAACTGTATGTTAAGCTACACAGCAAAGAGTAATTAAGGTAGCAGATGGAATTAAGGTAGCAAATCAATTGACTTAAAAACAAAGAGGGGGCTGGCCTGGTGGCACAGCGGTCAAGTTTGCTTGTTCTGCTTTGGCGGCCCAGGGTTCGCTGGTTTGGATGGGCGCGGACCCACTCACTGCTTGTTGAGCCATGCTGAGGCGGCATCCCACATAGAAGAACTAGAAGGGCCTACAACTATGTACTGGCAGCTTTGGGGAGAAAAAAGATAAAAAAAAAAGAAGACGATTGGCAACAGATGTTAGCTCAGGGCCAATCTTCCTCAAAAAAAATGTAAAAAAAAAATGAAGGGATTATTCTGAATTATCTAGGTGGATGCAGCAGTGGACAAGGGTCCTTCAATGTGAAAAAGGAAGCAGAAGATGGTCAGAGTGATGTGTACGAGAAAGACTGACTGGCCATTGCTGGCTTTGAAGACGGAATGAGGCCAGGAGCAGGCAGCAAAGGATGCACAGCTGGAGAAGGCAAGGAAACAGATCTTCCTCTAGAGCCTCCAGAAGGCACCAGCCCTGCTAACACTTTGGTTTTAGTCCCCAAACACTCATTTCAGACCTCTAACCTCCAGAACTGTAAGAGGATAAATTTGTGTTGTTGTAAGCCACTGAATTTGTGGTAATGTGTTACAGCAGCAATAGGAAACTGATCTACTTACCATAAAATAAAAAAGTGGTTGTGATTCACATTCCTTTAAATTTTGACGTTTTCAGCAAGTTGATTGTGTTATCTTTTCCTCCCACGTCTTCCCTAGAGGCAGATTTATGTGGAGTTGCTGAGGTTTAAGCTTGGGGCCTCTCAAGCACACAGGTACCCTCAGAATAAAATCCTCAGCTGTAGACTGCTTTAGGTAGAAAGGAGAAGCCAGGGTACAACTGGGAAGCATTCCTGGTAAACTGCTCAAAGAGACCTTATCAGAAAAGGATCTGCATCTCTAAGGTCCTAGCAATTTGTTGTGATGTCGGTTCTTATTCGGAATAAATTCTCATGTTCAAACCTAATTTTGCTTTGATAATTTCATGTTCTTTTTCTTACAGAGAACTCCCCAAATTGTATCTGTTCTAGGCCCCCAATCCCTAGATCCACCCTTGCCTTTGCCTTTTTCTTTTTTAAAAACACTTAAAAGGGGCTGGCCTGGTTAAGTTCGCAGGTTCGTATCTCGGGCGTGGATCTATGCACCGCTTATCAAGCCATGCTGTGGCAGCATCCCATATAAAGTAGAGGAAGATGGGCACAGACGTTAGCCCAGGGCCAGTCTTCCTCAGCAAAAAGAGGAGGATTGGCAACGGATATTAATGCAGGGCTAATCTTCCTCACACACACACACAAAAAGAGTTAAAAACCTCTCTCTCTCACACATGCACACACGCACACACCCCCCCCCCACATGTCTGTATATGTATTTTAATCATTGAAAAAGGAAAAATAAGAGTTGTAGTTAAGGTTCAAGTGGCTACTAAAACAACCCAGATCCAGGCCGTTCCACAAATCAAATCTGCCAGGGATTTGAAGGGAAATACGTTAGTGCCCAGGAATAGGAACTTATTAATATTTTAAGAAAGTTGGCCAGAATTATAGCTGATCTTGTTGAAATCTTAAGACAACAGGACACACTCTAAAGACAAGGAATGGGAAGAATCATCTGAAGAGAATCTGACGCATTAGAATTGAATTCAATCCAAATAAGCAAACATTTATTGCATTCCTAAGTCAATCAGGCACTGCTTTGTCTGGGGTGAGGGAGGAGGGGCGGAGGCGAATGTTGCCCTTAGTTGTTAGAAGTCATCCTAAACTGCCCCACAGGACATTTTCATTACATAGAACTAGAAGGTCCACTTAAAAAATGTGTTCATAAATACGTTTCAGATTTATCTTTCTCCTTTCAGATTATCTTTTCTTTTTTTTTTTAAATGGGAGGAATTTACCATTGGGTACCAATTTTTGTATAATGTTCAAAGTAGCCTACCACCAGAAAAAGTTCTTCACGTGTGTTACCTCGCTTAATCCTCTCAAGCAAGTCCATGAGGTAGAGGCTTTTCGTCACTTTAAAGATGAAGAAACTGACCCTCAAAGTGAGTAATAAATAAAGGAGATAGGATTTGATCCCAGGTAGTCCAGGCATGTATTCACGGCGTTCTACTGCTTCTAGAGCACTTTCTGCCAATAGGTTCTCACGAAATGTCCAACAGTAGGGGATAAATTAAATATTCTACGTCAGGGGACAGTGGGTCTCATCTCCCTTTTCTGCCCTCACACCCTGGGTGGTTATGGCACAGTTCCACAACTAACACTAGCTGCCTGGATCAGTTGTTCTCACTGGTGGTAGTGATGGGCTGGGCATATGAATACAAGTTTATGTAGTTTGAAAAAACCCTGACCCCTCAGATGATGTTCATATGACCTGTTGGAGTTTGGTTCTCCTATGAAGATCTCTGTTGTAGAGGAATATTAATTGATGTGAAGGGAATAAAATCAGGTCACAAAATAGTCCGTATGGTATGATCTCATTTTTATAAATATTTCTATGTGTTTAATACAAGAACATTAACCAAATTGCTAACCGGAATTTTTTTCTGGAAATTCTATATTGTCTACATTTGCCGTGTATCAATTTTCTTTGCAGACAAAAGATAAAGTAAACTTTAAAAAACCTTTTCAGGAAGTAGACCCCCAGGGAGAGTTATTTCAGGAAGCCCTTGGCTGAGAAGTGGCAGTCTAGAAATCATTTGTGTTCCAGGAAATTGGTAGCCCTTGGAAGAATGAGGATGAAATTCTTTACCATGGGTGGTGCTTCAGGGAGAACAAACATTTTTAAAGGAGCATACGCTCTCTGGAGAAACTTGGCTACCTGGGAAGGCATGTGGTTTAGCGGGGCAGAGCCAAAACTACAAGTACATTCTTGCTCAAATTTAGGAAAAGGGGTGATCACCAAGAACGAAACCCCAGAGAAAACTTAAGTTTCTCTTACAATTACACCTCTAGCTCTTCCGCACTGTGTGTGTACATGATATAATGCTCCTCTGTTTGTGTGGTGTTTGTTCTCCTTGTGGTGTAAGTCACAGTAAAGAGAAGGAAGAAGAGACCAGGGGTCTAATTCTCTTGTAAACTCTTACGGTGTGAAATGCATAGCTATTGTAGGGCCCATTACATGTTGCTGATGGACTAATAATGGTTAAGTTAAATATAAAAAGCCGAATGCGTAGAGAAACTAGGGGATATAATTTTAAATTACAATCCTAACACAAAAGGCAGGGAAGATGAGATGAGACCCCCACAAGTTAGGAAAGAAAAAGAAAAAAGGCTGTTAGTTTTGCACTATATAGGACAAACATATTTTTGGCTTTTTATTCATGTCTAGGCCGTTAAGAGAAACAGTGCATTAAAAATCCCTGGTGTCCTTCGTTTATTCAATTATTTATTGAGCAGCAATTCAGGAGAGGTATGGCGCTCCATGGTGTCACGGACACAACATCCTCCTATCTCGTGGCTCTAGCTTGCAAGGCCTCAATCTCATGATCTAGGGTGGCAGCATCTGTTTTTCAGGCAGCAGGATGGAGGAAGGAAAAAAAGAAATTGCTACCAGGTGACATTCCTTCCCATTTCTACCTACAAGGAAACTGGAAGATATTGTCTTCATGCTTGGCAGCTGTGTGTAAAAACATCAGAGTCCCTATTCCCACAGACGAATGGAAGAATGGATATTAGGGGACAACTAGTACTCTCCGCCACAAGCATCTATTGCAGGGAATCTCAGCCTCGGCAAAACTGATATTTTAGGTCATTCTTCTTTGTGGGGGCTACCCAATGCATCGCAGAGTGGGTTTAGCAGCATCCCTGGCCTCTACCCACCACTAGCATCCCCCTAGTTGTAACAGCCCAAAACATGTGTCGACATTGCTAAATGTCCCTGGGGGACATCCTCCCCACTCCCTGTTAAGAAACACTGTTCTACTGTGCGTAGGAACTGCTAGTCACTGGGCAGGAGACAAACCATGAATGAGATAATTTCAGATAGTGATAAGAGCTCTGATGAAAATAAAATAGGGTAAAGACCGATAGGGTTGGGACACAGGATATATTGAGGATGCAAAAGCCCTGAGATAGGAAAGAACTTGGTTTGTCTTAAGAAGAATCAGAATGCAGGTGTGGTTGGCAGGGAAAGTGGACTGAGATGAGGCTGGAGAATGGGTGGGAGCCTGGCGAGGTCTTGGGAGTGCAATGGGAAATAATTGGAAGACGTTAAGCAGGGAATGACATGATCTATGAGAGCATGTACACAGGAGAGGAATAAGAGAGAATGCTTATAGGGAGACCAGTAGGAAGCTGTCACAGCAGTCCAGGTAAGAAATGATGATGGCTTGGTTTGGCAGTGGCAATGGGAATGGAGAGAAATAAAACTGAAGGAGAAAAAGAACTAAGATAAGAGATGGCTAAGGCTATCTTTGATTTACCCATATGGCTAATGGGGAGGACCAAGAGGTGTTAAAGGGTATCTGTTTTCCACACATTGGGAAATTCAGTCCAGTGCATTACAGATTTGTCCTGTATGAGTAGTTTCCTGTGGCTGCTGTAACAAATTACCACAAACTTGGTGGCTTAAAGTGACAAACTCATTGTCCCATAGTTGTGGAGGCCAGAAGTCCAGAATCTGTTTCACTGCTGTCTGCAGGGTCACACTCCTTCAGGAGGCTCTAGGGGAGAATCTGTTCCTTGCCTCTTCCAGCTCTGGTGGCTACAGCCCTCCAATCTCTGCCTCTGTGGTCACATCGTCTTCTCCTCTTCTGTGTGATATCTTTTTTGTTTGTGTTTTGTTTTAATATCATCATGTATTTCTTTCTTTTTTTATCATTTTATCGAGGTCACGTTGGTTTATAAACCTCTTTCTTATAAGGATACTTGTCATTGCATTTAGGGCCCACCCAGAATATTCAGCATAATCTCTCCATCTCAAGATCCTTAACTTAATCACAGCATTTGCCATATAAGGTAACATTCATTCTTTTGTCATAGATGAGAATATTCCCAGGTTCCAGAGATTAGGACATGAGTATCTTTTTTGGGGGGGGGGGAGGGGTGTTATTCAGTTCTGTAGTGTTGGAAATCACTTCAGGCTATAGAAGGAAAGACTAATAAAGTCATATGTTTGTTTAGAGATCAAGGTGGAAAGCAACACTGAAATAATAAAATGCTGTTTAGTAAATTGATTAGAGGAAGAAATGATAAAAAAAAGAAAGTTGAATTTTCATAAGTGGACTTTCAACAAGTCTAGGAAAGGTAAGCCGAAGGATAAAAATATTCAGAAGGGCTTCATGGACTTTAGACAAATCATTCTAGATATTTAAGTCAATGCTTAAAAGGACTGCTATCTTTACACATTGTATGGTGGGCACTCAAATGCAAGTGTATCTCATGTCAGGAGGGCTGGGCATGGGCTGCTCAGCTGTGGTGGGACATAGACGGGAGGGCTAGTGAGAAGGCAGTGGACAACGGAACGGGAACACAGAACCAGACCAACCCACAGAGGTAAAGCCAGACAACACGAGCAGGTGCACTAGTGACTGTGGTTGGACGTCCAAGGAGGAAGCCCGAGTGCCACCGCAGGCAGGCAGAGACCGGCACCAGGATCTACAGGCATGGGTGCGTGGAGACCCAGGCAGGCTGGGGGCATCAGGGCAGTATCATAGGAGACTCCAGGCTCTAGCTTGAATTTCAGGGTAATCTAGTTACCAGTACTGGGCCCCGGGATAGAGCCAGATGAGCAACGAGGATGACTCATGCCAAACTCTAGAGTGCTTAGCTAGAATTTAAGTGCTACTTTCTGGAGTCCAGAACCTCAAGGTAGATTTGCAAGTAGGGAGAGAGTCTGACAAAACTCTATGTAAGTACGATGGAAAACGGCAAGAGTTAACACTGCTCTATTTGAATCTCTAGTACAACCTAGGTATAAGAATTCATTACCGACATCAGGAAGGAACATAAGTTAATAAGCAGTATAACTAAATCCATGGAATACATGTTTATTTATAATAATAGGATTTGCTAAACACCATCATTGGCAAGGAGAGTAATAAGAACAAATAAGCCTGGCTGGAGACACAGTTTGGGACGGTGTTCAGCTCCCTGGTTCAAACCCCACCTAGCACACACCAATATTTTGTTTGGCAAATTATAGCTAATTTGTGTATAAAGACTAGAATAATATCTGGGGAACCAGGATCCCTGAATTCTATACCCAAATCCTGGCCCTGAATCTAACTATCCATGCTACCTTGGGAAAACTGCTCAAACATTTGAGGCCTCAGGTTGCAGATGTGTAAAATCGAGGGGGTTGCGGTCTGAGATTACTTAAATGTACACTTTAAAGTGCTTTCTGGGAATCTTTCAAATCCTCTTGCTCTTCAAAGAGCACCCAGCCCATCCCCTTGCTATATAGTCTGAACAACTTGGAGAGTCACTATGTTATCTTAGTTTTTATAGTAATCCTGATCTAAACATTATTATTCCCATTTTGGAGATGAGGAAATGGGAAGTCTAGCCAGTCTGAATAATTCGTTCAAAATCACATGGCTAAATTCATGGTGAAGCAGCGATTAGATTTGAGTTTGGTCAGTTGTAAAGCCGTGTCTTTCCTCCTCTTCTGTGCGTCATTCTGTCACTGGACTTGATTTCTGTATAGCAGGCCTGGGTCACAGATGCTCAGTATCTATTTGCCCATGAGCGCTCACTCTGGGTTTTCTGATACTCTGCGCTGTCGTTTGTTTAGTCCTCTCCTCGTTCAGCACTCCCTTTCCTTGTTATTTATGGCCTTGTCAGCCCATATGGTCTAACTCCCAGTTCTCACTCCCGTTAAATGTCTCCTACATGTCTGTTTTGTAGCAGTAAGTCTCGACTTTTATCTGAAATAAAATTCTTATGTACTTGCTCATTTCATCCACTTTACAATGAAAGAAATTAAATATGTGTGAAGTTGGTGCTAAAATGATAAACAACAAAGGAGGGAAAATAAATTTCAGGAAAGTAAAAACTCCAGTAATTATTTTCCATTTTCTTTTATATTTGGGTTTTTATGAGACAAGGAAGATGATTTTTGTCTGGACACTGGAACAACATAAATCATATTAATATTACAATCATTATCATCTTCTAAAGGAAATTCTAAATGAACATTTGAATGGAAAAATAGCATTTAATGTTTAGCTTTCAGAATACAGAAACATCTCAGAGAAACTGTGACACCAATGCATGCATATTTGAGGTAATATCTGTATAAGCAGTAACTCGCACAGCGGTGGGAAACACTGCTTTTTGGATATGTTATACGTTAACTTTCCAAGTCAAGAATTCCACATTGTTGTAAAATAATTTCAGTTCAGTGCAATGGCAATTATGCAAATAGATGTAAACTCCACTACTAGATGAACTTGAAAAGGTAGAATGCTTACTAATTATGTGTTATTAACACAAATGTCAATAAAATCCGTCCAACAGGTGCAGAAGCACAGTAACAAAAATATAATTATCAACACAGCTGTCTTATGAGGGTAAACCACAGTAGCATGAGGCTTAAAAAAACAGCTAAGGTCATTGTTTTATTTGCTCTTTCTGACTCTTCCTTATAAATATAGTGGCTAATTCTGAACATTTATCCTTATTTAATCTCTCCATGAACAAATTTGCTGATACTGAATACTATTTTCAAATATATCATCATTATCATCATCTGATTAAATAGAATATAATTATTACTGGAAACTCATCAAAACTTTTAAGGATATTAATGGTTTCATGCAACTTAAAAATCTAATTTTGGAAGTAACTGGCTAATGAAATTTTCCTTTTATTGGTAACAAATTTGCTGTTACTATCAATACATAAATAAGGTGTTTTAACATGCTTATATTTTTCTTAAAAGCTGGAATACAGACTTTACAGTATACCTGAAACATCATCAAATATTGTGATAATGCCATCATGATACAGCCTATATGTGACTAAAAAATTATTGGCTGGTCATAGTACATTTTTCTGAACTGAATTTTAAATTTAAGTTTTCTAGAGGCTAACACGATAACAAATTTACTATCTTGACACGGTGTATCACAATCTTCTTTCATAAAGTTCACAGGCCTTTCTTATTATCTTTTCCTGAACGATCCTGTATGAAAAAAATATGACTTAGGTAGTTACAGCAAAGAGAAACAGATTCATAGATATGACAAGGACTTTGAAAAAACATTCTCTTTTCTGTGTAAAGTTATTAATTATGAGAATAATCAAATGTGAAAATGTGGATTGAGAAAGTTTCAAATTTAAAAAACTATAAAGTTTGTGGATTTTACTTGAAAAAATGTTTAGAGGGGAAAAATAACACTCTTGATAAGTTCATGTTTTTCCCTGCCTTAATCTACTTTGCTTTTGTTTCACAGGTTATACTAGGAAAACAAAATTTCTAAAATTCCCCTCTTGCAAACCCAATTAAGATTTTTGGCAAGGAAAGAATGAAGGGAACCAAAAACCCAGATGGGTGGCTTTTTTTTTGTCCTTCAGATATTTGCCAATAGAACTGGCTTCTCAAATTATACTTTTTGCTGATCACGTTGAGATGACTATAATATATCATTTGAAACTGGAGGAAAATGGGATAGAAATTAACCTTAAGAGTTCATTGGCACTAAGAAGGTAAAAGTCTACATTGAGAAAAAGATCTCATCAAATGGAGTTGTAGTGTTATTGCTTGTACATGGCAAGTTCATCATGCTCTTGTTCCAGCTACGTTTTAATGCCTTCAGAGCAACTTTAACAACATTAACGTTAAGCAACCAAATCAGAAGAGAGATTAGAGGAGGTATTTTGAATGATAAGGTACCACATTCACATGTTTATACATATCTTACCGCTTTAGATAAAAATCAAAGTGTTAAGGGAGCTGTTATTCTGGACAAGTCCCTTAAGTGAAGAATGATTTCCAAAATGAAATTTAAAAACTAGCAGGTGCTGATGGGTTTATGCTGCCAATAACCCTTAGTTAATTGTTTTTTCTTTTCTAGAAGTGAGCCAGGGCAAACAAGGAAAGGCAAAGACTATATAGTTTGAAGGGACTGTTCTCTAATATTTATTTAGTGCCTATAACAGGGAGGGGACCAGATGGGGAAACCCAAACAGATTTAAAAGATGCAAAGTGGGATCTGTTTACGGTAAAGAAACCAGCTTTCCCCTCTTCCATCTTTGTTTCCTTAATATTTTAACAGTCCTTTATTTAATATTACTTTATTTAAAGTAAATCAACTATGTAAAATTGAGAAAGCCAAGTTTCCCAAAGAACCTTAGGATATAATTCAATTACTAAGGTTGGTTTGGCAATAGAAGTAAAATTCATGAAGGACAATTTGATACAGCTTTTTACTACAGACGGTCTACATCAATCTTTTTGCTTCTCAAGTAGGGTTCAGAAGGTGAATATCAAAGTATGAGAGTCACTTTTAAGAAAATGGTTCTCATTCAATGACACCTAAATCTCAGAATCTTATACAGGTTCTCATACCGGACAATGGGGGGTGAGTAGGTGGATGAGAAAAAAATGTGTCCAATCAAGAAATAACTGGGGCCATCCGGTGGCGCAGCGGTATAGTTCGCGCTTGGCAGCCTGGGGCTTGTGAGTTCGGATCCCGGGCGCCCGTGGACGCACTGCCTGTTAGCCATGCCGTGGCGGTGTCCCATATAAAGTGGAGGAAGATGGGCATGGATGTTAGCCAGTCTTCCTCAGCAAAAAAAAGGGGAGGATTGGCAACAGATGTTAGCTCAGGGCTGGTCTTCCCCACACACAAAAAAAATAAATAAATAAATAAATAACTAGTAGGGGCTGGCCTGGTGGCACAGTGGTTAAGTTCACGCACTCCACTTTGGCGGCCTGGGGTTCAGAGGTTCGGATCCTGGGCGTGGACCTATGTACCACTTATCAAGCCATGCTATGGCAGGCGTCCCACATATAAAGCAGAGGAAGATGGGCACGGATGTTAGCCTAGGGCCAATCTTCCTCAGCAAATGGAGGAGGATTGGCAACAGATGTTAGCTCAGGGCTAATCTTCCTCACACACACACAAAAAGAAATAACTAGTAGCATCTTATGGCTGTGTAGAGTTTTTCTAGTTTAAAAATATTTAAAGTGCTTTCTTGCACAGGATCTTGTTTAATGCTCATTAGGTATTATAATCCTCATTTAAGTAATGAAGAGGCCAAGGTTCATGGATGTCAAATGATTCACCTGATGTTAACAGAGCAGGTAAACTATGGAGCTGAGATTTGTTTTCTCTTCAAACAGAGATATTTAATACAGGGAATTGATTTTATAGGTGATGAGAGAGCAGACACACCAAACAGAGTGGTACGGCACCTCAGGATTAGCAACAGAGGAAAACCACCACCACTCCTTGGGCTGGAGGAACAAAAGAGGAGATAGTGTTATAGATCCCAGAAGCCAGGGCCACCAGGTGGAAGCTGCCCAATAGGAACTGGGACCATGGAAAGAGGTGGGGCTGCTGCTGCAGATGCCACCTAAAGTAGAGAGAGTAGGAGAAATCCCTGGCTTTCTCCCTCCTCCTGCTTTCAGTCTTCTACTAGTGCTTCCCATTGGCTGAAGCCAGAGAGCAAGGGAGCCTGGGAAATGTAGCTCCTTAAGATAGAGTAGAGCAGAGTGGGAAGAGAATGGACCCAAGAACACACAGTCCAATGACCACTACAGGCTGAAGAGCACAGTGGTTAATGATGGAGCTTCTGGAGAAAGACTTCTTGACTTCGAATCCAACTTTGAATGATGTCACTTTCTAGTTACTGAACTTTGGGAACATTATATAACATCTCTGGATCTCATTTTCCTCATCCACCAAATAGGGTATTAAACTATTTTAATTTATTGGGCTGTAATGGAGAATAAACACGATAACATATATGAAGCCGTTAGCTAAGTGTTTGGTCCAGAGCACACCTTCAATAAATATCATCCATTAAATATTTCAAAAACCTGGATACAAGCAGAAATTAGATCAAAGTCTAAATGTGCTAGTGAACAGACCCAACTCTCAGCATGGCACTTAGCATATCTGGATGGGGTCATTTTTCAAAGAAACATGTAGAACAACTGCTTTCTTGGGTAGGAATTACTCATAAAAGCTTTTTACATCCTTTGTCAAGAATGCTTAAGCTCCAAGCTGAAGGTAGCTTTTTTAAGGGGAAAGGAAATGGGTTCAGGGAATCTAATCTTACTGTCCCATACATTCTTCAGGGATTAAGAGAATCATTAGCTGTCACTACAATGAGGACATTCAGCAATGGCCCTAAGAAATTCAAGAAATATTCCTGTTTCTCCTTTCTCCATTCAGGGACCTAAACGTTTCTGACACCCTGGAAAAGCCCACTGGTGTGGATCCTCATCCTTGTTGAGTACACCTTGACCTCACAAATGGGAGGAAAAAAAGTTCCATTTCTAGGCAAGAGGCTTCTAAAGTGTTTCTTCACTTTCCATGGTGAATCTTATGCCATGGAGTAAGTCTCATCATGCCGTGGTGAAGTTAGCAACTTCAGGATTTTAGAGATGGGGAAAGGGTAGTCTTGCTGAAAATCTAAGTACTTTTCCCAGACCATGTGAACTGAGGTCTCAGTGTCCTGGGACTGGAGCATACAGGGTAACTACCCCTCTCTGGGTTGCCCTGTCTTTTTCTTGCTTTTGTCAAAGTAAGTTAGTTAAATCAAACATGCAACTCAATTGGGAATACCAGATTAAAAATGTGATTGCTTCTTGATTGGCTCTAAATCAAGGCTAAAGTGGCTCGTTGAGAATAAGTCATTCTTTCGGTAAAACTTCTACAGAGGAATTAATACTGATGATGATGATAATTATGATAACAGATATCATTTCTTGAGTGTTTACTATCAGTCAGGCACAGTGCTCAGCACCCTACACATTTTATTTAATTCTCCCAACAATGCAGTGAGCCAGGCATTACTGTTGTTCTGATTTTACAGATGAAGAAACGTGAGCTCCACAGGGGTGACATAACCTGTCTGGGATCACAAAGCTGGTATGATGGTTATAGTTATTCCAGGTCTGTCTGACTCCAAGGCCTAAGAGTATAGTGCCTGCTTGCCTCATGCCAGGCACAGTGCTAGACTCTGGAGATACAACAACCATTAAGGTGAAGGAAGATGAATCCTGGGACTAGGGCTTCTAGGATAGTGAAATAATTGCAGAGCTATAATTGCCAAAAAGCCCTGATTGAAAGCCACAACATCCGCCAAATTCTGAACACAAGCCCAACCTGAAAGCAGAAGGTGATAGGACCCCCCCCCCCCACCATCTTGGAGGAACTGGGAGGCCCAAGGCTGCCTCTGGAATGGTCTCTTCCCCGAATTCTCCCCATGCATGGTCAAAGTATGGCTGGGAAATCAATTCCGGTTAGGAGTTGGCAGCCCAACAAGGATGGGAAAGACAAGTCCATCATGGATGAATATTGGGAATCAACTCTTGCTGGACCGGAGGGAAAGGGGAAGAAAATCTATGGCTCCTGACTTGGTGGCTTTAAGAACAAAAAGTTTTTTTCCATTTCCTTTCAAATCAACTTTGGAGGTAAATCATGTATTTGAATGCCACGGGCTTTGTCCTAAGATGTCTAAAACAGTGGGATAAAAGGAGTAGTGTGAGGGGGGACTTCAATTTTTGGCTTTTTTGGGGCATGAATATGGCAAATATTCCAAACGGCAAAACTAACTTTTTCCAGAACCAGTCTGTTTTTTGATGCTGTAATTTTTGTGGCTCAATTCTTTTGCTTAAAACTTCACCAAAACTAGAATGCTATAAGTTAGCATGTCAGTAATTCTGTATGTTATGATTATCTTTTATTTTCATGCAATGTCCTAATCTTCACCCTGTAGGTTAAAAAATCTGGCTTCCTGAATCATTTAACAAAGCTAGGATTAAGTACATCCTCTTGATTTAGAAAGGGCAAATAATCCAAATAGTTGACTTAGGTAATAACTATTTCAAAAAATTTAGGCCCGTAAGTGGATGTCACCCACCTGAAGTTTTGAGTGTTCTTTCAGGAGTCGGTCGTACTCTTTCGAAAGTCTCTCTGATTGCATCTTCAATGTCATCACGTCATTCCGCGCCTTAGAAAGGGCTAGAAAACATCGAATCGAATTTTTAAAGTTTTTATTTTGAAATAATTTCAAATTTACAGAAGAGTTGCAAGACTTAAATAGATAACTCCTATGTAGCTTTTACTCAAATTTACCAACTGTTAATATTGTGGTACATTTGTTACTGTATTCTCTCTCTCTACATACAATTATTTTCTTGAGCCATTTGAGAATAAGTTACAGATACCACGCCACTTTATTTTTTAATGTTTCACTGAGTATTTCCTAAGAACAAAGGTATTCTCTAACATAACCATAGTATAGTTACCAAATTTAGGAAATTTAACATCAATACTTTTTATGTAATCTACCATCTGTATTCCAATCTTGGCAACTGTCCCAATTATGTCCTTTTTATCATTTTCTTTTCACTTCTAGTTCAAGATCCAGTCCCAGATCACATATTAGCATTTAGTCATCAAGTCTCTTTAGTTTCCTTTAATCTGGAATAGTTCCTTAGCCTTCCCCCTGCACTCTTCTCCCCCATCCTTCATGACACTGACATTTTAAAGAATACAGGCCACTTTGTTTAAATAGAATGTTTTTCATTTTGGTTTTGCCTGATGTTTCCTCATGATTAAATTCAGGTTATGCATCCTACTTACACATAAGCATGACATAAGTGATGAATGTCTGTCAAGGTATCACATCCAAAGGCCTACCTGCCTCTCACTGATTTTTCCATTTTATACTTATTTTCCTCCTTGTAATTAAGAAGCAATATGTGGGAAGACTATTAAGACTATGTAAACATCCTGCTGCTTGTCAAAACTTCCCCCGCATATTTAGTATCCACTGATAATTCTTGCCCAAACCAATCTTTATTATGATGATTGCAAAATGGTGATTTCCCAACTTCACTGTTCCATCCACATTTATCAGTCAGCATTCTACTCTAAAGAAGAGCCTTCCCTTCCTCTCTAGCCCTCTATCTATCATCAGTTGATAGGTTTCTATTTTTTGATGATTTATAATTCATTACTATACTTATTTTGATGCTCAAATGTCCCCCAGATTTGGCCAGTGGAAACCCCTTCAGCCTGCCTGTCCTTTGACTCTGTCCCCATCATTTTTTTGAGTATTTTACTTTCCGGCACAAGATGTTCCAAGCTCATCCTAAACCTTCCCTGGCTCAGCTTGGACACAGGCATTATAAACCAAATTTATTAGAAGGGTCTGCTTTTGAAAAAACTGAGGAAGAAAGACATATTTTACCATTGTTACTAAGCAATGGATGAACATATTTCCTTAAGAACAAAGACAATCACTTTCTTATACAAAGCTGAAAGGCTTTTAGCCTTGCACTTAAAGGCTTTACCTCAATATGGTAGACAAATGTAGCTATATATCAGCCTTTGTCCACCAAGGAGCTACAGTCTAAGTCAGCATATCAGAGAGAAGTTTAAAAAAGATCTATACACATATGATAAACATTTAAGTCAACACATTGCGGACAAGCTAATGAGCAAATATGTGGAAGGGATGAGTAGTACGACATGGATTGGAGAATTCTGGGAATCCTGAACTAGCTGTTTATACAATTCTGTATACGTAGTCTTTAGAAGTTCTGCATTTGTAACTCTTTTAAGGTAGGATTTTTAGGAAAGAAAATGGGATTTATAAATTTAAAAGTCACTTTTTTGGCACAATGAAATGAAATTATAGGTTCTATTTATAACAATCTGGTTACCTTTCCTCTCAGGAAGCCATCATATGGGGGCATTTTTATATATAAATATATAAGTCACTATCAACTACAGTGCCTTTTGTATCAGTACTTTCTAGACAATGTTGTTAAACTTTCTGCACTGCTGTACATCTGTGTTGTCCAATATGACAGCCACTAGCTACACATGGCTACTGAGCACTTTAAATGTGGCTAGGGGAAACCGAGGAACTGAATTTCATTTAATTTAAATTTTGATATGAATAGCCATGTTTAGCTAGTGGCTAGCCATATTGGAACAGCACAGCTCTATAATTTCCTCCATGTTACTTCTATAGATCCATAATTCTAAATTAGGTATTAAAGACTGAACTAGACAAATTTACTGTGATGTCACTTGGTAAAGGAATGGGTTAGGGATGGACGAGAGATTTTTGGTAGTGGTTAGAAGTTACTGGGACCACAGCCACAACATAAAGATTTATCTATTAGTTTTCAATTTGGGTTCTACAGGTATTTCCTAAAGGCTACTTGAAAATATGAAACACTGTTATCTTCAGGACCTTACTAACATGTTTAAGAGCCTAGATTTCTGGTATATAAAAAGCAAAGAAGGGGCTGGCCCGGTCGCGCAGCGGTTTAGTTCGTGCTTGGCATCCCGGGGTTCGCAGGTTCGGATCCCGGGCGCCCGCCGACGCACTGCTTGTCAGCCAGGCTGTGGCGGCGTCCCATATAAAGTAGAGGAAGATGGGCACGGATGTTAGCCCAGGGCCAGTCTTCCTCGGGGCAAAAAAAAAAAAAAAAAAAAAGAGGATTGGCAACAGATGTTAGCTCAGGGCTGGTCTTCCTCACACACACACACAAAAAAAGCAAAGAACATTCCACGACCACAGACATTATATAATGCTTGACTACAATGGTGGTTTTAAGAATGTTGGTCAGGAGCTTGTATTGAAGAGGAGTTGGTCTAATGTTAAAAACGCCTTATACTTAAATTTCTGACATGAATAAATTACTTAGGAAATTCAATAAATCTTAAACATCAACTCATCAGTTCCTTATTAAAAGATACTATTTTTCTCATGAATTGTTAACAGAAAGAAGGAGTCAGGTGGTCCTATGAATCTATAAAAGAAGTTAGAAAACCACTCGTACAGCCTACCCAGAGTTTCTTCTGATCACCACTGGTACGAAGCTATAACAAAAGAATTGCAGGCAAATCCTGTTTTTCTGGCACTTATCAAGCCAAGGTGTGAACCATGTTTCTAATTTTGTTTTGTATTTCAGAGGATATAAATAAACCTAATGATTACTATCGTCTAGAATTCACTCCTACTAGGAGCAACTGTTATTGTCTAGGAGCCTTTTGGACTGTTTCCCAGTCCTTTCTCTATCTCTAGTTTTATAAAAATTACAATATTCTGTTTTGGATGCATTCTACCTCCTGGAACTGTCCTTTGTGACTAAGGGATTATATAAACTTGTTATCTGACATTTGAATATGCTTGTTTTATTTTGAACCATATTATTTTGGAAACAGTATATACAGGGAAGATATTATTAGACAAAGAGGCTTGAGGTGATACATTTTAGTCACTATTTCAAGTTTCTCTCCTGTAAAAATGAGTTGCTATCACTTGCCAGTGGCTTTATTGAAATGCTGAGATATTTCACGAGAACACTGGCCAGATTCAATTAGAAACTAGGTTATGTCCTAGTCACTAGGAACTTTTTGCAGCATGTGCATCATTTATTAATATAGAGAATAACCCTGATTAATGTTACAGTGACACGTAGTAAGCCAAAATGTTTGTGTAAAATGACATATAAGCAGGCCAAAAGTATTTGTGATTTTCTAAGTGCCAAACTTACATTTATGGAGCTATTTGCAAAGTGGGAGAGCTGCTGAGACTATTGCACTATGTAAATGTATTGCAGCACTATGGTTTCTCCTCGCGGTAACAGACACTATCAGCTAAGCTCTGCCAGGAAATGGAAGAGAAAATTTTTAGAGGCATTGGCATGACAGCTCAAGTTGGTTGTTGACAATAGCTATAAGGATTGTACCAGAGGAAAATATTTTTAATTTGAAAAATTTCCAGACATCTAGTGTTGCTTTCTTTCTGGTTTATTCAGTTCTATTTTTTGAGAACTTGAGAGCTTGATATACTAGAGCTATTCAGTACTTAGTCCTCACATGTACTAGTCCTTTACCAGTGATCAATTACTGGACCGTTAACCTATAGTAATGCTTCCAAGATACTTGGAAAGTAGACACACAAACTTCTGTTCAGTAAGGAAGATAAATTGTGGTTTTAATTATACTATAGTTATTCTTGTACATGCCTATATTGTCAGGTACATGTAGGTAAGGTCTGTTTTATTCATCACTTTAATCATTGCCCACTCTCTTTTAAGCTCACATTCATCTGTTGCTAAGGTTTGTTGATTCTACTTCCTTTATATTTCACCAGTTCATCCACTCCAGTCCCTCTCTGTTACTACTGTCCTCATCTCTAGTTTAGAATATTATTGAAATGGATTCCTCAGTTTCCTAGCTACTCTAATTCATTGTCCACAGTACTGTCGAAGTGATTGGTCTTCTGCCTAAAAATCCTCCAACAGTGCCCCCAAAATGTTGACATATAAACATGGCATATGAAGCCCTCCATGATGGATCCTAGACCTACTGCTCAAGTCTCACCACTACCTCCATCTCATTTTATGCTCCAGTCGCACTGAGCTCCTTGCAGGACTTCAAAAATGTCATACTCTTTCAGTTACATGCTGCTTAGTTTGTTAAAACATTCTTGCCCATCTCCTTTAACCTCCCTGCCTTACTCATTCTCTCCCATTTCATCTGGCTAATTAATATTTACCCTGCAAAATGTCAGGAAATTGTCCTTGATCTCTGTTGTTGGCTTCTACTTCGTGTCGAGTTTGCATTTATGATAGCACTTACCGTGTTGAAGCGTAACTACATCCCCACTAGACTGTGGACAGCTCAAGAAACAAAGCTGTGTCTTTTCTCTGTGTTCTGAGCACCCAGCACTGTGTTTAGCACATGGCTGGTGCTAAGGAAAGGACGGATAAATGAAAAGTCTAAGCTTTAAGCATCTGAAAAATTCATTTGTGTGGAAGCAGTTTGTTTCCTGAAAATGTGATGTCAGGCAGACAATGAGGTGTCACTTTTAGTCACCTGATGGGAATCTTGGTTGCAACTAAAAACAATGACATCTTTAACCAAAAGACAAAATATTCAGGATAGCTGGAGAGTGACTAAGCAAACAGATCATTCTTGAAATATTTGATAAAAATATAATCGTGTCACAAATATCTCATGCTAATTCAGAACTAAAAACAAAAACCAAATAATAAGTATCACAGAATCCAGTTCAATTAAAAAAAAAAGTAAAACACTGATTCTAGGAATGGGGCAGGATATATGCAAGATAAGCTTGGAGCATTGTGTAGTGTCAGAAAATAAAGTATTCACAAAAAGATAAAAAACAAAAACATCCCCAATGCTGGGGTATGGCAAAGGGACACAGGAGCCAACTGAAAGAGCTCCTAATGGCCAAAGCTGAAACGACTTGAGCAACAAAATAAATGATAGTATTAAATTATAACCCGAAGTATGAAATCAATACCCATGAGTCCACTGATACAGATGAACGAATGAATAAATAAATAGTGAATAGACAAATCTGTGCAGAAGAGTTCTAAATAATTTATGCAGATTCCCTACCCTCAAGGAGGTGGAGCATAATTCCCCATTTCTTAAGTGTGGGCTGTGCACAGTGACTTTCTTCCAGAGTACAGTATGGAAAGAGGGGGAAAAAGGAGTCACTTTACGGTGGAGAAACCTGACAAACACTACCTCAGCCAGGTTATCAGGGTCAACATCAACAGTGATAAATCATGTTGGTATGTACTCTTGATATAATGTGATAAAAATGCCACTTTACATCTGTGACTTTCCTCTCAAATCACATTATCTCAGTCTAATGATGAGAAAAACATCAGATAAATTCCAATAGCAAAACATTCTATAAAACACCTAACCAGTATTACTCAAAACTGTCAAAGGCATCAAACATAAGGAAAGTCTTGGGCCAGTCCTGGAGGCCAGTGATTAAGTTCAGTGCGCTGTGCTTTGGTGGCCTGCATTCTGTTCCCTGGGCGCAGACCTACACTACTCGTCTGTCAGTGGCCATGCTGTGGTGGCGAATCCCTCCCCCCTCTCCCCCAAAGACACACACACAAAAGAGGAAGATTGGCAATAGATGTTAGCTCAGGGCGAATCTTTCTCAGCAAAAAAAGGAAAAAAAAAAAAAAAAGGAAAGCCTGAGAAATTATTATAGCCAAGAGGAGCCTAAGGAGACATGACTTTTTTTTTTTTAATTTGAGTGTGCAAATGGCTTTTTTTTCCAATTGCATTCTCTTTTTTTTCTCTAGGAAGATTGGCCCTGTGCTAACATCTGTTGCCAATCTTTTTCTTTTTTCTCCCCAAAGCCCCAGTAGATAGTTGTATGTCATAGCTATACAGCCTTCTAGTTGTTCTATGTGGGACACTGACTCAGCATGGCTTGATGAACGGTGCATAGGCCTGCGCCCAGGATCCGAACTGGCAAATCCCAGGCTGCTGAAGCAGAACACGTGAACTTAACTGCTACACCACCAGGCCAGCCCCAGACATGACTTCTAAATGTAACATGGTGTCCTGAATGAGATCCTAGAACAGACAAAGACATCAGGTAAAAACTAAGGAAATCAGAATAAACAATGGACTTTAGTCAAGAATAATGTATCCATATTAGTTCATTAATTGTACAAACATACCATATCAGTGTAAGACTTAATAATAGGGAAAACTAAGTGTGGGGTATATGGGAATTGTCTGTACTATCTTGCCTATTTTTCTGTAAATCTAAACTGTCCAAACATAAAAAGTTTATTCTAAAAAAGTACAATGGGAAAAAAACACAACAAAACACTATGTACACAGGACAAGGTATAATAAAATTCATTAGGCTATGTACTATCTAAGTAAGAACCTATCAAATATGACCCTCTAAATTACTTTGTTTTAAATAAACAAAAATTTAATTAAAACTTTCTTTTGTATAAAATCTTCTGATGTTTTAAAATTATGTATTATAGTATTACAGCATGTATTTTTTTAAAAAAAGGACCAAAGTGGTAATATTTTAAAAAGTCAGTGAGTGGGTAGTGAGAAAGTGGATAAAGGAAAAGGATATTCTAGTAAAGCATGGACTTAATACATTTCAAACACTTAACCTTTATGTACACACCTTATGTATAAAAGGTTTAAGTTACTTAAGAGGAGGGTTGAGGGGCAATATGGTTAAAAATATCTTAAAAATACTTAAAATTAGGGTTCATAAACATAGCTTTTTATGAAATCATACATTGGCGTCAATGTGTTCAGCAAATACAGAAGGGCTGCAAGAATGAAGCTCCTTAACAGCAATGACAAACCTCTACTGTTTTCATCAAGAATATGACGAAGGAACTGTTTCTCCTAGTCTCTAACTGCTGAGAGTCCAAGAAATGTGAGTCCCTCCAAAGATCCCTACTGTTTATGACCATAAATGATGAAGTGTTTACACAGTACACAGGGGTACTGCCCCAAGGCAAGGGAGTTATTCATTCATCTATCCATCCAACAACTTCTGGAATGATTACTAGGCATCAGGCATCTTTCTAAGTACTGAGGATATAGTGAAAAGATAGCTAGGATCTTTGCTCTCATAACACTCATTTTCTAGTAGGGGAGGAAGACACACAATGAAGAGACCAACCAACTAACAGTGACCAGTAAGTGTCATACAGAAAGTTAAAACAGAGTGATGGGATAGAGAATGACTGTGCAGCCATATTAGACTGAGTAGTCAGGAAAAGTTTCTCTAAAGAAGTGAAATTTAAGCTACTATCAGTTCTGTCTGCTAAGGGGGCCTAGAAATAATGACAACCCAGTAGCAATGAGCATAGCTAGGGTCCAGATTTTATTTTCTACATACCATTCTCCACTTAGAGGAACCAAGGCTCCTTGGAGAAATGGTTGATTCAAGGGCTAGAGGAAGAAAAGTACAAGATGAGCTTGGAATATCTTGTTATACCAGAAAGTAAATGCTTACAGATTAAGGGCATAAGAAAATGGCGTGGGACCCAGATAGAAAAGATTCCCATTGGCCAAATCGGAGACAATCTGAACAATAAAAAAAAAAATGCTCATAATGGATTATAACCCACTGAATGTATTAAATAACCAAGCTAACAAACGAAAACTGGAGGAAAAAGGAAAGCTCCTCCTTACAATAGAATGGCATCTAACAAATGCAGAACGAATAAGGGAATTAAAAAATCACCATCTGGAAAATACTGAAA
Organism: Tapirus indicus; assembly: GCA_031878705.1. NCBI lineage: Eukaryota > Metazoa > Chordata > Mammalia > Perissodactyla > Tapiridae > Tapirus > Tapirus indicus. The sequence goes on from CM062917.1 coordinate 80,416,655, forward strand.
TAATAAGTGAGAGAGTAATATGAAGAGAGTGAGAAAAAGGGATAAGGCACATATAAGATGTTATCATTTGGGCAACTAAGTGAAGAGTATAGGGGAATTTTTTTTTTTTGTATTATTCTCGCATCTTTCCTGTGAGTTTGAAATTATGTTTGAATAAAAAGTTAAAAGGAAAAAAAGAAATTTTACTATGAAGTAGAACAGAGAAATGGGGCAGTAACTGGAGGAATATGAGATGAAGGGAAGTTCTTGTTTTTATTTTTTTGGCCGGGCGATGCCAGAGGATGTCTGTAGTATGACAGGAAGTAAGGGAGTAACTGCAGAAACAAAGTCTTTGAGAAGGATAGTGGGGTTGGAATCCACAGCACTAGAAGAGGGACCGAAACTTAATCCATTGTAACCCAAGGACAGGAAGAGAGTTTCAGCCCGGCTCGGGGGATGGTAGTTTGGGTGGTGAGAAGATGAAGTTTTTGTCCGACTAATTCTTTGTGCTGAATGAAGCAGGCTGGAATTAGAATTCAGAAGTGAGATAAGACCTACAACAGTTTTGGAGAGTGAAAAGTGAAGATTTTAGAGAAGTGGAATAGGACTGTCAGCCAATGTTGAGGGCCCATTTGAATTTAGTGACCATTTATTTAAAACAAGAAGTTGATCCCTTCAGCAATGCTGAGATGTTTGGGTGCAGGCACCAAGTAGATGGATGTTTATCTATTACCGGGCTAGGTCCTTGAGAGAGGAGGGGAGTGGAGGAGGAAGGAAGGAGGGGAAGGAAGAAGGGAGTGAAATGAAGGAGATAGTAGTTTGCAAGAACATAATTAAGATGAACCATGAAATCTAAACTGGATAAGGAGGAAAGAGAGGGCACCAAAGTCAGTGTTAGAGGGTGAGATTTATTAGTATCTTTTATATGCCAGGCCTGGAACACTAGGTGCATGCTGGGGACAGAGAGTTGACTTAGATGTGGCCCTTGCCTTCATAGCACTTATAATCTGGTAAGAAAGATAAATAAATAAAAAGATAATTTCTACAGAGTGCACCATCAAATATGTAACCAGGCAGGAATACAGAGGCCAAGCTTGAAGGGACAGAATTCCAGAGAGGCTTCTTAGAGGTGGCAGTGTTGGAGCTGAAGGATGAACCTATCGAGAGGAGTGAAGGAAGAAGGGCATTACAGGCAGACAGACCTGCAGCCCTGAGCAAAGGTGAAAAGTAATGAAACACCACTGTTAGGAGAATTACAAACTGCAATATTTAATAAAGTAGAAGTATGTAAGTGAGATTGGACAAAGGTGGGGGCAAAGGTGGAGATGACGCTGGGGGCCAGGTCACAGAAGACCACATGCGCCATCTTGAAGAGCTGTAAAGGTGAAGAGTTTTAAATAGTGCAGAGGCATGATCAGATCTGTGGTGCTGGAAAACTGCTCTGGTGGCAAGGTGAAGAAGCCAAACTCATGGCAGGGAGACTAAAGTGGGACATGCTTTAGAAGACTGCTTGCTGTGCAAGAGTAGGAGTAAGACATCTTTGGAATGGAAACAAAGCCGCACAAATAATCATACTACAGAGTAAGCATTAATTAATAAACTGAAATATAGCTCTATTTCTCACATGCAAAGAACCAAGGAGAAATGAATGATTTTTTGGCATGTCTCTCAGTTCCCTGGCTATCACTAGGTATAGTGCCTGCCCATCCTCTTGGGCTCCTGGGAACATTAGCCAGGTTAACAGGCAAAGTACTTCTGGGTTTTAGAAAAGACATGCTGATACTTATAAAGATTACTGGTACTCCGGGCCAGGGAACTGAGAAACAGGCTTTCTAATTTAATAAAGAAAATCAGCCCCAGTGAACATGCTGTTGGTGAAAGAAACATTAATAAATGCCTACAGACTTCCTTCATTTATCTCAGTTAGGCTGCTAAGTAATGCATTTAAGAAAACAATTTTAGCTCTGTTACTTAGCAAAGAATAATTACAAACTATATTAATATGCTGGCTTTGCACTTAAAAATCAGGATGTACATTTTAGGCAAAGCACTGTGTAAGTATAGATTATACAAACTGCTTTGAAAAGGGTATGCTTTATAAAGCAATCTCATGTGTAAGCAGAAGCAACATGTGGAATCTAGAAGAATTACCAATGCATCATGTGTGAGAATTGAAGGAGTTAATTTACTTTGATTATAAACAAAGAACGAGTTTTACCATACATAAGCATATACAATTTCTCAAATGATCTGATCAATATTCAGTCAACAAGCACTTAGGTGGACAGCAAATTTTATAACCATATTTACAGCATAAACAAATCTTTTTGGCATCACTTCATTTATAGTGAAAAAGGTAGTCAGCAAACTATTCCTGTAAAGGGCCAGAGAGTAAATATTTTTAGCTTTCGGTGCCACGCAGACTCGGTCCAGTCTACTTAACTCTGCAGCCATAGGAAATAGGTAAAAGAACGAGTGTGAGTTTGTTCCAATAAAATTTAATTTCTAAAAACAAGGCAGCAGGCTGGATTTGGCCCATGGGCCAAAATCTGACCTCTGTCCTAAAACAACACTTGTAAGTTTTATCAGTTTCTCGTAGATTATAAATTTATTCAAAAGAACTATAAAATAAAGTATATGAACACGAGAGGAGGATGCAAATTATACTGGAAATTTTAAGAAACCTCCTAAAAAGTTTCCCATTTTATCTCTATCAATTTTCCTTATAGAAAGAACAAAGGCTATATATAGATAGGGGATGTTGCAATGAGATTTAGTTTTAGGAAGAAAAGGTTTTTCATCCTTTAATTTTCCGGCTCATTTTCCTAGCTGATGGCTTTCTATCCATTTCAAAAGCGACTGCATCAGGAATTGAGAGGGGACAATTTGGACGAGAAATGATATGTCCAATTTTGGATAAACTAATTTGAGACTGTGGTTGGATTTTCACATGGAAATGTCTCCCTCAGGCAACCTCTAAAGCAAAAACAGCTTCTAAAGCAAAAACTAATTCATCTCATTGGTGTTCATCACTTTTAAACACTGTGCAATTAAAATACCCTGGGCCCAACTGATATATTTCTAAAACACCCATAGAAAAGAACAGTGCTATTATTATACTTTGGTTTTATAAACAACCCCAGATTTAATTAACAAATGAACAACTCAAACATCTAACACTGTATGCTTTACCCCTGAATAGGCTTTGAGAGGTTTTTAATTTTATCTTTTTCAATTTAGAAGCTTGTAAAAGATTTTACTTTAAATTTGATTACCTTTTTATTATGATATACAAAAAGGCAATATTATATGAATTGGGAAAGTAAGATACAGTAGCCTCCCTTATCCAAGGGGGATGCATTCCAAGACCCCAGTGGATGCCTGAAACTACAGACAGTACCAAATCCTATATATACCTAAGTTTTTTCCTGTACATACATACCTATGATAAAGTTTAATTTATAAATTAGGCACAGTAAGAGATTAACAATAACTAATAATAAAATAGAACAATTATAACAATATACTGTAAAAGAAGTTACCATAGATCTTAGCAATCTCAGCATACGATTTTTTTTTTTTCTTTCCTTATTAAGTCGAGACTTTTCATCTTTCCACTTAAAGGAAGCACTTTACAGCTTCTCTTGGGCATATCTGAAATGCCAGCATTACTACTCTCACACTTTGGGGCCATTATTAAGTAAAACAAGGATTACTTGAACACAAGCACTGCGATACTGTGACAGCCCTCTGATAACTGAGAAGGCTACTACTAAGTGACTAACTGGTTGGATGTTTGGACAAAGGAATGATTCAAGTCCCGGACGGCATGGAGTGGGATGATGTGAGATTTCATCACGCTACTCAGAACGGTACGTAATTTAAAACGTATGAATTGTTTATTTCTGGAATTCTCCATTTAATATTTTCAGACTGTGGTTGACGATAGGTAACTGAAACTGTGAAAAAGAGAAACTGAGGATAAGGGGAGACTACTGCAGTGTTAGAAAAATTATCCCTACACTTGAGGACAATGTTTTAAATTAGTTTTGACAATTTTTTAGGTTGAAAATTAAAGTCTAAACTTTTCTTTTTTGTTTCAGTCATTCCTATTTAACTTAGAAAGTTTTCTGATAGAAATAATAATAATAATAATGCCTAGCAATTTATTAAGTTTTAACATAGACCAGGCACTGGGCCATGTGCTTTATGCATGCAACGACTCCATGAAGAACTGCAGTTTAGCATAAGTAACCTCCCCAAGGTCACACAGAGGCTAATAAGTAAAGCCAGTCTCATACCAAGTCTGAGTAACTGTAAACTCCATATTCCCATACACCAGTTAGATGCTTTCAGCATCTTTAAACAAACCGTGCAAGAAAATTCTTAAAGAGATTTAAACATTTGAGAGTTATTTTATTCTCTCTAATCTAAATCTCTGTCCCCAACTATTTGGCAAAAGACTGTTTCTGGCTCTACATTTTCTTGCTAAAAATCCGCTGCTGCCTCTATAGTTACTTTAGAATAAATTTTGGACTTCTAATCATGGGACTCATGGCTCCCCTGATCTTGTCTCAGCTTTCTTGCCAGCCTCACCACTCCCACTCTGCCCTACCATATATCATAAACTTAGGCACAATGGCCTTTCATCCTTGGTTCCTGTGTGTTCCTGAAGCTAGGGGAAGACACTCACTTCCCAATTCTGCTTCTGAAATCCCCATCCCTGAGACTCAGCTCAAATGATACCTCCTCTATAAGTTTTTCCTCAGATCTGCCAGTAAGAATCAATCACTCTCCCCTGTGCCACCATAACCCTTTGTATTATACCTTTACTTTGGCTTTTACCATCCCTTGCCTTACATTTTTGTTACTGGTAAATTTGTCTACCTTTCTCACTAGACATCCTTGAAGACTGGGATGACGATGTATTCATCTTGGTGTTCCTCACAGCATCCAGCACAATACTTTGTACATGGCAGGTGCAACTAAAAATTTATAAATGGAATGAGCAAAGGCTCCATGTTGCTAAAATCCCTTCAATATGCAACCCTGCAGGAACATGCAGCCATCTACAGAATTCCAAATCCCAGGAACTGATCCTATAAAAATTGTTGGGGAGTACTTGGTTTGTGAAGGTTGTAGAGACATTCTACGAAGCAGAATAATATGCTACTGATCCAGTGTAGAGGTCAAAGGGGTGAACTTTTCCAGAAAAATCACGTTGTGTGAAGACATACTGAAATGAAATACAAACTTTCAAAAGTGTTGACTAAATAAAGTTTACCTCTGACAGCAATCTCTTGCCAACAATTAAGGTGAAACAAGACGGGAAGGGAGGAAGTGAAGGAATATACTGTCAGGTTTCTTCTGAAGAAAAGATCAAGTTGTGGAAATCAGTGAGGCGGTCCAGGGAGAGAGGTGGGAGCAGGCTGAGCAATAGCATTTGCTTCCCAAGTTTCAGTTTTCTCATATACCCTAACTTCCTCCAACTCACATCAGCCACGTACTTCTCATACACTCTGTTCCTCTTTGCGATTTTGAAATACTTTTCAAAGAGTAAAATTTTAGAAGAAAATTTTATAATTACACATAGCATTTTGTACTATAAATACTTTCTAGATCAGTAGGCTTAATATTATCAATATACATTGAGAAGTAGATGTATATCATCTGGAATCCAAGGAATCTTTACTATTTAAATGATTGAGAATTAAAGGACCAGAGGTGAATAATTACCAGGTAAAAAACTCTGATGATTCTTCTCAGCCTAATTCTCAAGTGTTGGTATGTGCTAGAGTTCTATGTTCAGGCTTTTCCCCTCTTACTCAATACAGTCTTCCTTGACATTCCTGTCAACTCCTTGATTTAACAATCAGATTCATATGTATGATGGTTTAGACTCTATCTTGAGACTAACTTTCTTCCAAGCTTCAAACTCATATTTCCAACTGTTCTTGGGGCATTTTCATTAGGATATCCTGATGGCCCCTCAAACTTAGCATATTTATAACCAAATTTGTTATTTCTGTTTCTCCCCTTGCCAAATATAAGAAAGTACCCCACTCCTCTTTTGGTCCCAATCTTACTTAAAAGCATTACCTACCTAGTCAACCAAATTAGAAACCTGGAGTCATCTTAAACTTCTACTTTCCCTCATTCCCCAAACCTTATTGATTCTGCCTGCCTCCTAAAATCTCTCTCAAGATGAAATTTCATAACCCTGGGGACAGAGAGAAGATGCCACAAGTTTTCAGATGGCAAAACAGAACAGGGTCATATACAATAAGGATCAGGAATTGGAATGACTCTGGCCATGTCAACAGAAACAATACAAGCCAGAAGATAATGGAGCATTGCCTTCAAATTTTTGAGGTTAAACATTTTTCAACCAATGGTGAGGCTAAAATTATGATAATGATTTTCAGAAAATAATGATTTTCAGACATTCATGGCTTCAAATTCTTTACCTTTCATGTACTCTTTCTCAAGAAGATACTGGATGATATACTCTATCAAAAGGAGAGAGTAAATAAAAAGTGGAAAACATGGAATCCAGGAAAGAGGGCATCAACACAGGAAAGAGGCAAAGGGGTCCCCATAATGATGATGAATAATAGATACATAGTCAAAATAATGTGATGTAATAAAAATTATGACATGCTTATATTGGAAGGATGGGGGGATGGGAAGCGTGTATGAGGAGTTGGGTAAGATAAGAGAGCAGACCCCAGTCCTAAGTCCTTCTCTTCCATATAAGAAAGTCAAAGATAATATCGCACACACTGAAAGATCAAGAAATAGCTATCTAAACATTGCATTTAGAAATCTAGAGGCAAAGATCAGAGAAAATAGCTAAATGAGTTGAATATAGTTGCTTCTGGGGACAGGCTTCAGGGGACTACTGTTTTTCATTATAAGCCTTGTAGTACTATTTGACTTTTAAGGTTGTCTATATTTAAAACTTTGATAAAAATAAAAAAGAAACAAAAAATTAGGTACTCTGTTTAAGCATTACAGTGACTTCCTTGTTTTATAATCCCATAAGCAAAGGCTCTCAGAGCTGGAAAGAACTCTAGAGATCTAGTCTCATTTTTTATTTCCCCAATATAATACTTGTAATGAAAAGAACACGCTGATTCCCACCCCCCCCGCCCCCAAATCATTTCTCTTCTCCTGCAAAGTTTTACCATTCCATATCTATGGTTCCAATAGATGTTCTAAACAAACAACCACACTATAACACTAATGAGAAATGGTTATGTTTATTGGTATATGCCCTTTCCTCTTTCTCCTGATGTCCCACCCAAGGGAGTCAAACATTTAAGATTTGTGGCCTCATTCCATATAACATACTTGGGCTACTAGTTAACAGATAGATAAAATGTGCCAGTCCTGTCCTAATGATTCTAAAACTGCATGAAACATCTTTCTCATGTGAGGAATATGGTTTAATTAACAACCTGCTGAACTTAAGTTTGGGAGAAGGGAAGTTACTGTGAAAAGTTTTCTCTGATAAAAAATAAATATAATTTTAAAGGTCAAAAAGCTAACAATGAAAACAGTTCTTGATGGTCACTTTTCTTAATTACATTATTTGGAGTATATTAATACACATTTAAGGTTAACTAGTCCATTCCCTCATTTTACAGAAGAGAAAACTGTGGCCTAAAAAGGGTCAGTGACTTGATCAAGACTATACAGTGTATTTTCACAGACTTTGCAATGTAATTCATGTAACTTAGCATAAGGTTAAACAACTTCTAATATTTAGTATCTACTTTCAAAGTAAAGTTGAGAATAGATCAATTAATTAGATAATTCAAGCCAAAAAACTACTGCCTTAGATTATCTGAGTATTTGGAAGAGAGTGGTTTTTTTGTGTGTGAGTGTGAGGAAGATTAGCCCTGAGCTAACATCTGTTGCCAATCCTCCTCTTTTTGCTGAGGAAGATTGGCCCTGCGCTGATATCCGTGCCCATGTTCCTCTATTTTATGTGGGACGCCTGCCACAGCATGGCTTGATAAGTGGTGCATAGGTCTGCACCCGGGATTCGAACCTGCGAACCCCAGGCTGCCGAAGCAGAGCGCGCAAACTTAACCACTATGCTACCGGGCCAGCCCAAGAGTGTTTTTTTTTTAAACACTAAAAATCTATCCTTTTCACTGTACAAATAAAAGAAGTTCATTACAGAAAATAATTTAAACTCCAGAAAAGAAAATTCTTCACTGTACATGCCAAAGATAATCACTATTAATAGTTTGGTGCATTTTTTCCAATTAAAAATGTTTTCAGACTAGAGTTGCCCAGCTTAATTTCTTTACCTCACTTGGCAGTAAACACAAACCTGATAAAAGTTGATATACTCCCTATAAAAGTATTTACCATGAGGGCCTTTGATGATCACATGTATCTAGGTAGAGAATAAGCAGGGAAGAACACCAAAGCATTCTAATTAATCATCCCCTTAATCTCTTAGGGCTCCATCAACTGACCTCTCAATTCCACAGCATTATCTCTGATTGCACTCGGGGTGCCACATCAACTTCTGACAGACCAGTCTGCTATATGCCTTGCTCTTCTCACTCACAATAGTAATGTCATTTTGCTGATTTTTCTGCTAATCTATATGTCCATCAACATATTTAGAGAATTGTGCTTGATTACATTTTTATCATCTAGAGTATTCCTTTATTCAGTATGCATTTTGCACCCTCCGCTCCCTGTTTTCTGGTAGACTAACTCAGGTCTCATATAGGGGAGGAAATGAATTGCAGTCATTTTATGCACATATGTTGGATCCACCCATCTGGACTATAAGCTCTTCAGGGAATAGGCTGTTTTCTCTTGCTTTAATGTCCCTCTGGAGAGATTATAAAAGTTTTCCTCAGGGTAGCATCAGTTATGCTTGCTGGTATTGTCAATGATATATAAGGTGTCCTTGAATTTCTGTCTTAAGTTACTTTCTTCCCCACAGTTACTCCTCTGGTCACTGGACAACACTTAAATAGTTTATTTTACACATACAGACCCTGGGAACAGATAAGAAGCTCAGAAAGGAAAACATCACAATTAACTGGGAACAGAAAAGGGAACCAAACAGGATAGAAAATCACCATTACATATTAGCACCAGGAAAGCAGTCCTACAGCAAGCAAGCCCCTTTTTCTGGTTTGACAACATCAGCAATAGTACATGAAGATTATATAGAGATAAACCAGTAAATGGTAATACATTCTTTATTTAGAAAAAAAAAACCTAAGAGCTAAAACCTTACTAAAAGGATGGGTCACATATTTTATTTTCTTTAAATAATTAAAATACTATTAATTATATAAAGTCTATTGCCACATCCATCAAATAAACTATACCATTCTTTTTTACTATGGACTTTCCTTCAGTTAATGAAAGAAGAGAAAGAGATGTCAAAGCAGAAACTTCCAGATATGTAAACAGAGGAGATGTCTTTTCTTATTCAAATCATAAAACATGCTTTTTCTTATTCAAATCATAAAAAAATCATTAAGAGGTAATAAAGCAAAAAATATAATACGACCAAAACTACTAAATTTTTAAAAGCATTAACAATTTTAAAGTAAGATGGTGGCTTTGCTATAATTTTAAGTTAAAGATAGTTGAGTTCACACCCACAAGAGCTTACAACTATAAAACACACTTAGGTTGGACTTTGAGAATTTATTTTTAGATAGATGGCTCAAATATTTCCTCTGTAAGGAACTAGAAACCCCACAGTTTTAAATTTGTATAAAAACCGTATGTTTTATTCTTGTTTAAGACTCAAGATTCAAGAAGCAGGAATTTAGGGTTACTGGTATATAGAATAGTAATTCCCATGTTATTTTCTCTCTTGTTTTGATCTTCAATTTCTTTTGAAAAGCACTTCAACTATTTTCACTCCCTAATCTCTATGTTGGTATGACTAGTTTATTACTGGCATCAGAGGATGATGACTTTTTTTTCTCTAACATCTTCAAGGGTAGTGAAGTTGGTCTGTAAAAGGAAATGTTAGTTCTTTTTAAGGTAAGTCACAGTGATATGGAAGCATTTATCCAGGAAGAGAGTTGAATTATCAACTAGAAGGTTAAATAGGACTAGAAGGTTCTGTTTCCAGGTCCAGATCTAAGGTCTCTGTTATATGGAGCCAATAACAGAGGTACACAGAATGGGCCTTTACACTCAGTTTCTGTTCTGTGTGTATACGCTTTGTTTAGGTAACATGTAAAATTTGCTTTATCCTCAATAGGTATGCTTTTTAAGGACAGTTTTAATTATGCTCCATGCTAAATGATCCTGTAATGAATAAATTATTTGAAAAGTTGTTTAAAAAATTGCTGACAGAAAAAAAGAAAGAAGAAAAAGGAAGGAAGGGAGAGAGAAAGAATAAAGGGAGGCTCAAGGAATTTGTCTCAATCACTTTGTCTTTTCTTCTTTTTCTTTTCCCTTTATGCAAGAGAAATATATTACTATTCAACCCCTCCAGAAGATTGGCAGCCCTGAAAACTCTTTTAATGTGGCATGTTATGGATATACCCCTGTTCCTAAAGGAATGAGGAGGAGATATTTCCACATGCAACTCAATCACTTTTAAAATCATACCTACTTTTACCACTGCCTGGATGCATGCAATGACTGAATGGTCCATATTTCTTCTAGTCATAAGGATAAATATTGAGAAGGTATTTATTTATAAAAATAAATACCAGTAGCTATCCTGGAAGAGTCCTTTGAAGTCAATCTCCTTGGACATCAGAAGGTTTTCTACTACATACAAGGTCTATTTTTATTATGAGAGCTTGTGAGCTTTGTAAATTCTTCAAAGCTTAAGTTTTCACGGCAGTGCCCTTTCCCAATTATTCCACACACTGGGACATCAGAGCTAGTATTGTTAAACAGATCATTAAAATGACAGATCAGGTCCTTACACCTGACTAAGTTAGTCCTGAGTGTAAATTAGGTGCTTTGGGACATGCACAATCTTCTGGATCACTAGGGTCATATTACTGCACTGAAGCACAGGAAATTTACTAACTCAGGTAAAATCTGAGCTGGTGGTTAAAACTGACTGAGAGCTTGGCACTCCTGATACAATGCTCTTAATACCTGCCTTCAAAATGCCACTTTTCCAATTTGGAGCTAATCAGCTTAAAGAAACATTCGTATTTATGCTTTATTTCCACTAATATACTTTGGAGAAAATGTTTCACTTAGATTAAAGAAACACCAAGGGTAAGACAATTCATATGGAAAATACTCTATTTACTTCTATTAAAAAAGAAACTGCATTGTTTTTCTACTCAATTTTCAAATATAAAAGAACTTTCTGAAATATTTACTAACCACTATCAGCCTTAATACCCTCAATTTTTAGAAATCAACAAATATTTTTGAATAGTTCTATGTACAAAGCATTGTCCTGCTGAGTTCACCCAAATCTTGTACTATTACTTTACGTAATTTCTTAGTTCTTGCCTTAATGAATTTGACTGGTATAGGTCAAGAGAAATAGCCAAGGATATATCTCCTTTAGAAACAGAACTTTGATCTTCTCAAGGTCATTAATAATGTTATCTAAAATCATAACTTTGGGTAAATAAAATGTGTTCATAAAATACTACACACCTGGCAGGAACCAAACAGGACATACTCAAACAGGTAAAATCTGCTTTTACCTCAACACTGATTCATTTTGAAAGTAGCACTGCAGTCTATACTTCAAACACAGAAGCTAGTATCTCTTGTTATCAGATTATAAACACAATGCCTATATTATCAAAGAGTTCGTTTTCTCCAAATATCTGATTTGTCTGTTAAATACTGAGTTTCTTTATTATTACTCTAAAATAATATTGAGTTTAGAGTTATATCTCAGACGTGTGAAGTTAAAGCTCAAAATATCTCAGAGCTGGAATTTTTGAAAGGCAAAGGAAGAAGAAACTAAACTGGCCAGGCTTAAGAGAGGTGTAGCATGCCACACAACCTGTTCTTGTCTGTCTTTTATTTTTGTACCACCCTGCTTTCAATATAAGAAAAGAGATCCTTGGCAGATATGAAAAAAAGAAAGCAACATTTTGAAACAATTTTTCTTTTTTTTACTAATTAAAGGTATTTTGAAAATGGTCCCTTGCATTCTTCAGAAGGATCAGCAGCAATATTTTGTGTTGGGTAAAAAAAGAACAGTGTCTCTTCCAAAATGTCTAATATAGAGGGTAGGTGGTTACTGAATTTATTTTCATACAAATGTTAAAATTTCTTGATCACGTTCCAAATCTTTTGGAATTGCAGAAGAGCCAACCGTACCAACTATGACAAGATTTTGAATTTTGGGCTATGCTATACTCTACCAACCACATAATATACCACCTTATCTAGAAGAGTGACATATTTTAACTTACTGCCTTTAAATGATTTTCTTTTTTTCACTTTAAATAAGAAGTAGGAAAGTGACTAAAAAGTTTTATATCACATGAAATATACTATGGATTTTTGCTTTTTTTTTTTTTTTACAGAATTAGCTTTTTTCTTCAGCCTATCTCAAATTCATCTTTTTTTTTTTGATGGGGAAGATTCATCCTGAGGTAACATCCGTTGCTAATCTTCACCCCCCCCCCACCCTTCTTTTAGAGAAGCTGCCACAGCAAGGCCACTGACAGACAAGTGGTGTGGTCCTGTGCCTGGGAACTGAACCTGGGCTGCCCAAGCAGAGTGCCAAACTTTAACCACTAGGCCATCAGGGCTGGCCCTCAAATACATCTTGATGAAGTAAACTTTATCTAAACAATGTAAATAAATAATAAATAATAGCAAGTTACAGCACAGAGAACTTCTATTATACCGATGACCATTTAAAAAAATCTAAACTTACAAATAGCATAAAGTAGGTCCTTGATTCAGTCATGAACATTCTCCAATTTACCTCCAACATAGAGTAGTGGAAGAGATTTGAAAATTGGAGGTCTATGCATTGATTATTTTCTTAACTCTGACTGGCTCAGAGGTTCCCCAGTGTCTGGACAACATCAGGGAATATGTGTTATATGCAGGAATGTTGCCCAGAGGTCAAGCCACAAATTTTACTCAGAGTTTCCTGGGATGACTTTGGACTGGATACTTTTCTGTGCTATGCGGCTGTAGGGAATAATAATTTGTTCTTTGATTAAGAAAAAGAAAATACTATCAGAACTATTTTTCAAAAAACAAAAAAAGTAGAAGAAATAGCTGCCTTCAGGGAAAGGGAATTATGATGCTCTACCACAAGTCCTCATTACCATGTATTTTGGAATGAGACATTCAGATTCTCAGCTGAGATCCCAGATTGTTGCTTACTCTATTCCTATCCATCTCTCTCAAGGAACACTTTCCTTATATCTGCCAGGTAGCAAATATTAGGGCTTGAGAGAGGCAATACATTTTCTTGTAACAACTGTCCTCCTGCGACTGCTTCTTTCAAAGAAGCAATATACTATGATGGAAAAATATGATTCATTTTCCCAAAATGTGTTTACAAGCAACTTTTCAGGAACATCGCTCTTTTGCTAAGGCAGGAACATCTGTATTTACAACACAGATCTGAAACACCTACATGTTTTTTGTATAACAGAGCATGTTTCTCTTGGCTGAAACAATGTTTTATCTTCGTATTTGAGCAGGAATTTATAAATAGGTCACTCTTGGTATTTTAGCCATAAGCACATTTAGCCATTAGTTCTGTTTTAGGGAAAACAGTGAAGTGTAACAGCATAAAGTATGCTCTTTCTACTGTTGCACATGCATACACAGTTACCATCTGAAGTCTTCTTTAATTCAGTTTTCAGTTTTTCCTGGTCTTCTGCTAGTTTTTTATTTTCTGCTTCCAAAATGTGTTCCTCTTCCTTGCCATAGTTTTTCAAGAGCTATCAGAAAAGAGAGTTATAGAAAGAAGTAAACTTAGATTGCAATAGCCAGACATTCTTCCAGGAAATGGGCTGGATAATGTATTTAAAATTATATGTCTTTTTTTAATTGTCTTTTTCAGTATTTTATAATTTTCTACAATGTACTTTTGCTAAGAAAAACTTGATACTTGGCAAACACACAACAATGATTTCTTCTATGGTTGAAATCTCTGAAATGAAAATAACAGAGTTTCTGATCCTATGATTAAAATTATATTTTCAAAAGTATTTAGGTAAATAGTGTGAATGTCTTTTCCTTGATCAAGTGTATGATGTAAGTCTAAAGAAAAAAACAGTTCTGAGAACGATATTAATGGGAAAACCATTATGTTCCAATTACAGAGCTGTCTACTCAAGACTATTTTTATATAGACGAATTTGTAAGAGAAGAATATAATGCTGTCAGGGTGAAGACGGGTAAGGAGAAAATGACAGGGTCATCTCTATGCTTGGAAAATTCTAATTTTCACTGAATAGTATACAGATTACTTTTATTCAGTTAATCCTTTACCAATGTTCTTTATACTTTAAAATCTATTCTGGCTTTTAAAATGTTTATTTTATGTTTGTAGCTTATCTTAAAAATTAAGATCTGAATAGTAAAATATTTGACTAAAACAAAAACTTCATGCAGTAAAAATTTCATAACCTGTATGTCTGGATAGAAACCATTACTGTTCATAGAATTAAGAAACTGACTTTTCTTTCTTTTTTTTTTTTGTGAGGAAGACCAGCCCCGAGCTAACATCCGTAGCTAATCCTCCTCTTTTTTGTGAGGAAGACCTGCCCTGAGCTAACATCTGTGCCCATCTTCCTCTACTTTATATGGGACGCCGCCACAGCATGGCTGACAAGTGGTGCGTCTGTCAGCTCCCGGGATCCGAACCCGCGAACTCCGGGCTGGCAAAGCACGAAGTGAACCGCTGCACCACCAGGCCAGCCCCAAGCAGCTGACTTTTCTCGAAGAAATTTTAAGGAATTTACATTACCAAGAAAAGCAAATTAGATTAATGCTTGAAAAATAAAATATGTACACACTGGCATGCGTTATTTAACTAAATTAAGTGGCTCCAAGTTGATAATGACAGTTCCACAGTCAGGTGAAAAGGCAACTCAGGACAATTTTAAACAGACTGGCATAGAAAAGAATTTCTCCTGCAAGGTGATTCCTTTTCTAATATAAGCTGGTATATTCAAAAAACAAAACTCACAAAGTTCTACTGAGCACTGACTACATGCAAATATTTTATAATGCTAGGTGCTATAAGGGGTGAAAATGTAAGAGAAACATTGTCTCTGCTCTTAGGTAACTTCGATCCAGTGGGAAGGATGAGACAGGAGCATAAAACCTGTAGCGCAAGATCAAATACAGCACCACTGTGTTACAACAGAGATCGGGCAGCTCAGAAGGGGGAATTAAAGCTCTACTGAATATATTATACAGTCCTAAGAAATTTTTTTTAGGAGATAGAGGACTGAAGTACATATTAAAACTAAAGCAGCCTCACATCTTCAAATTAAAAAAAAATAAAAAATTTTTAAAGAGCAGAAACAAGAAAAAAATGTCTCCAAATCTCTATAAATTTGTTGTCCTCTTCATGTTCAAAACAATCCTAGATATTCCTTCACTGAGTTCGGTCTCCAGTGATTACCCAAATTGGAAGAGAACCACTGAGTTGCAGGAATGTTTACACTGCCTGCTTGAATTATCATGCCACTGACTTGGAAAAGGTGGATTTGTGCCAGTCTTGTAAATAAGCTTTCATTACTGCACCTGTAAACTCGT
The DNA here is from genome assembly GCA_031878705.1 of Tapirus indicus. Classification (NCBI taxonomy): domain Eukaryota; kingdom Metazoa; phylum Chordata; class Mammalia; order Perissodactyla; family Tapiridae; genus Tapirus; species Tapirus indicus. The sequence continues at coordinate 80,432,369 of CM062917.1, forward strand.
CCAAACTTATTATATGTAACTTGATGCTGGAGAAAGATCAAGAGCCCTGGAATCTGAAATTCAATAGCTACCAGCTACAATGATGCATATGTTGACTGTCCCACTCACCTTATCTCACCTTGGTAAGATGCTGAAAAAAAAACCAGTCAGAAGTAAAGCTCCATCACTATTGTTATTTTAAAGCAGTAACATTAAAAGTTAATTATTCTTTCATAATTATTTCATTTCATTAACTGAATATCAGAACAGAAAGGGGTCTGAGGCACCATCTGCAAGTCATTTTATAGACTAGCTCGGGAGTGAAGGGCACAAAACAATGTGGTTAAGAGTTTGGATCCTAGAGTCAGGCTGCCTGAATTCGAATCTTAGTTCTGTCACTTATTAGCTTAATAATTTTGTGCAAGTCACTTAACCTTTTGGTGCTTCCATTTCCTCATCTATAAAATGCAGATAATAACAGTACTGACCTCATGGGGTTATTATGAGAATTAGAAGAGTTAATACTTTACTGTGAAGCATATGAAGCAATACCTGGTACAGGGTCAGCTATTATTTATAACCTTGAGGCCCAGAACATATGAGGTGAGTTGCTCCAGGCCACAATCCTAATTATTGGTAGAGTTGGGACTAGCACCCAAGTCTCTTAGATCTCAGGGTAATGTGCTTTCTATTAGATAATGTGTCTCTGATAGAGAATGAAGGGGTGTGCTAGCAGTTTTATCCTTCCTTAGCTAGTATTTCAAAACCTACATGAAGTATCTTGAAATAGAAGTCATTTGACATTCTGACCTATGGCCTTTATTGGTCAACTAGTTACACTTTGGGCTCTGACAATATTTATGTCCAGCTCACAGACTTTCTACCCACTATGTACTCGCTTTAGCCCAGCATTTCTGTGCACCTCTGAGGATCTAGGGCCACTGAATGGGTCACAGGTATGCAGGAAGCAGGGAATCAGGACAGCATGGAACCAAAGGGGAGGAAAACAGAAAAGGGAGCAATTGTGGGGGATCAAAGAATCAGTAGTCATGAAACAAATTTCCTTGCAAGGGTAACTGGTTCTGAAAACAATTCCAAAAGAAAAGTTCCAAAAATGTTTTGAGGAAGGTGCTTCTTTTGAAGGAAAACACTAATTTAAGTACATTAATTATGGTGTATGTAAGAAAGACAGTCCTAAAACTTAACAAAAATGCTTTCCATTTTTGTAGAGCTGAAGAATAAGAGGAACACAACTAAAGAATAAGAGGAAAAAAGCAGTATTCTATTAATAGTTACAACTCATTACTCTAACATGATGGGCTTAATTTTATTTATTTAAGGTTCACATCGGTTGATAACATTATGTAAATTTCAGGTGCACATCATTATATTTCGACTTCTGTATAGACTACATTGTGTTCACCACCAAAAGTCTAGTTGCCATCATCACTGTACACGTGCCCCTTTACCTTTTCGCCTTCCTCCCACTTCCTTCCCCTCTGGTAACCACTGATCTGTTTTCCGTAGCTAAGTGCTTGTGTGTTTATCTTTCACTTATGAGTGAAGTCATACTGTAATTGTCTTTCTCTGTTTGACTTATTTCATTTAGCATAATACCTTTAAGGTCCATCCATGTTGTCACAAATGGCAAGATTTCATCTTTTTTATGGCTGAGTAGTATTGCATTGTAGGTATATATACACCACATCACCTTTATCCATTCATCTGTTGATGGGCACTTAGGTTGCTTCCAAGTCTTGGCTATTGTGAATAATGCTGCAATAAACACAGGAGTACATATATCTTTTCAAATTAGTGTTCTTTGGATAAATACCCAGAAGTGGAATTGCTGGATCATACGGTATTTCTATTTTTAATTTTTTGAAGAATCTCCATACTGATTTCCACAGTGGCTGCACCAATTTATATTCCCACCAGCAGTGTATGAGGGTTGCTTTTTCTCCAAATCCTCTCCAATGCTTGTTATTTCTTGTCTTGTTATTTATAGCCATTCTGATGGGTATGGATGGGGTGATACCTTACTGTAGTTTTGATTTTCATTTCCCTAATAATTAGTGATGCTGAGCATCTTTTCATGTGCCTGTTGGCCATCTGTATATCTTCTTTGGAAAAATGTCTGTTCAGATCCTCTGCCCCGCCCCCCCCCCCCCCCGCCTTTTTTTGGCTCAGAAAGATTCACCCTGAGCTAACATCTGTTGCCAATCTTCCTCTATTTTGTATGTGAGCCACTGCCACGGCATGGCCACTGACGAGTGGTGTAGGTCTGTGCCTGGGAACTGAAGCCAGGCCACTAGGGCTGGCCCTTCTGCCCATTTTTTGATTGGGTTGTTTGTTTTTTGGTTGTTGAGTTGTACGAGTTCCTTATATATTTTGACTATTAACCACTTATCAGACACATGGTTCACAAATATCTTCTCCCAATTGGTAGGTTGTCTTTTCATTTTGTTGGTGGTTTCCTTTGCCATGCAGAAGCTTTTTAGTTTGATGTAGTTCCATTTGTTTATTTTTTCTTTTGTTTCCCTTGCCCGAGGAGATATGTTCAAAAAGATACTACTAAGACTGATATCAAAGAGCATACTGTCTATGTTTTCCTCTAGGAGTTTTATGGTTTCAGGTCTTATATCCAAGCCTTTAATCCATTTTGAGTTAATTTTTTTGTATGGTGTAAGATAATGGTCTACTTTCATTCTTTTGCCTGTGGCTGTCCAGTTTTCTCAACATCATTTATTGAAGAGACTTTCCTTTCTGCATTGTATCTTCTTGGTTCAAAAATTAGCTGTCCGTAGATGTGTGAGTTTATTTCTGGGCTCTCAATTCTGTTCCATTGATTTGTGTGACTGTTTTCTGCCAATACCATGCTATTTTGATTACTATAGCTTTGCAGTATATTTTGAAATCAGGGAGTATGATATCTCCAGCTTTGTTCTTTTTTCTCAGGATTGCTTTGGCTATTCAGGGTCTTTTGTTGTTCCATATAAATTTTAGCATTCTTTGTTCTATTTCCCTGAAAAATGTCATTGGGATTCTGATTGAGATTGCACTGAACCTGTAGATTGCTTTATGTAATAAGGACATTTTAACTATGTTAATTCTTCTAATCCATGAGGACAGAATATCTTTCCATTTCTCTATGTCTTCTTCAATTTCTTTCAACAATGTTTTTTAGTTTTCAGTTTATGGGTCTTTCACGTCCTTGGTTAAATTTATCCCTAGGTATTTTATTCTTTTTGTTGCAATTGTAAATGGAATTGAATTCCTGATTTCTCTTTCTGCTGGTTCATTGTTAGTATATAGAAATGCAACTGATTTTTGTATGTTGATTTTGTACTCTGCAACTTTACTGTATTTGTTAATTATTTCTAATAGTTTTTTGGTGGATTCTTTAGAGTTTTCTAAATATAAAATTATGTCATCCACTGTATATGGTGATGGATAAAAATTATATTATTGGTGGTGAGCACGATGCAGTCTATATAGAAATGAATAAATAATCATGCATACCTGAAATTACACAGTGTTATAAACCATTATGACCTCAATAAAATAATTGAAAAAAATTATGTCATCTGCAAATAGTGACAGTTTTACTTCTCCCTTTCCAATTTTGGTCCCTTTTATTTCCTTTTCCTGCCTAATTACTCTGGCCAGGACTTCCAACGCTATGTTGAATAAGAGTGGCGGGGGTTGTCTTGTCCTTGTTCTTAGAAGGATAGCTTTCAGTTTTTCACTGTTGGGTATGATGTTGGCTGTGATGATGGGCATAATTTTAAGTAAAGAAAGGTACACGATAAGTCTCCAAATACAAGGCTGTGTACTTTTGAGTTTAGCCACCATACATTAATCAAAGCTTTGAGGGTTTTTTTTTGTTTTTACCGTTGTGAAATGAGATCAAAGGATGGAAAATGAAGTAAATAATATTAAGGTGCAAAATGAGGCTGACTGTGCTGCTGAAACATTCCAAAAAAAGCAAAAATGACTTACTGCTTGCTTTTGAATACAGAAAGACAAACAGCTTGATTTTCAAAACCTATATTTACTACAAAGGGAGATTTACAAAATATCTATGTTCTTTTCAAAACAGAACAAAACATAGTAAAAAAATAAACTGGTGCTTATTCTCTAAAAGTTTCCTTAAAAGACTCTGGTTAAAATCTACCCAAAGGAACACTTTTGAATTCTGTTTCTATAAAAAAGGTCTTTCTTTATCTTTTTGTTATAGTACAAATAAGGTAGACATCATAAGAAGTAAAACATGGGTTTTGAATAGGTGACCATGATTCTGCAGCATCAAACACAATTTTCTGCAATTAGTTCTGCCTTATTTAATCGGTATTCCAAAGCTTTATGTCGTACTATGTAATAGTTAACTCATTTAGAACTGATGAAAAGTGGTGCTTATAGTTCTTTCTAGAAGAAGCAGAGCTTTAGGACTTGGATAGGGATTTTAATTCTCTACTATCAGATTCACAATACTTTTTACATAAATATAACTTATGTAATATATAATTGACTGTATTTCTTTAATTTTATAATAGGAAAATAATCTTATTGCATTATTTTAGGAATGCTTTAAGAAAACTTGTTTCACTTCTGAGTGGTTCCATTGATTCTTTTTTCTAAGAAGCAGACTTAGCAAAACTTATGGGGCTTAATATGAACCGAAAACACTCAAATTATGAGATCTGACTCCTAAATTTTAAACTTAAGGAAAACAAAATACCCAAAGTAATTTTGTATCCTTCATTTTCATTTGTGCTTCTTTTTATTTAACGGGGAAACATTCGCACTTGATTCACACTCCCCCTGAATGGCAGGGGAAGGACAACATAGGGTTCTCAAAAAAGGAATAACAGCAGCATCACCAAATCAAAGATTTTAAATATTATTATATGCTGTCGTCAATCTAGCATCGACTCCTTTCCTGCGATTCTTACATAACCATCATTTAAAAGAAAACCAAAACACCAGGCTTAAAAAATAATTTAACTGAAAAGGAAATGGAAACAGAGATTTACAAAGACTTGCTTCAGGTTATAAAGTAAAATTAACAGTAATGAAAGAATTAAAATTCATATTCCCAGAATACTGTTTTCTCCTTGAATCATAGAAAATGGGTCCAATGGCATTAATCTACTATGGAGGGAAACTGTGAGAGCAAACAAATCTAAAAAATAAAATACATTTGAAACTATCATTCTGTAGAACAGTATTGCTATTGTTGGTCATATTCTGCTTATAAAAATTATGAAAATGCTCTTTTTGATGTTGAAAAATAATATACCACCCCTTGGGAATACCAATAATGTTTACACAAATTTTTAAAAAGAAAACTTAAATACCCGTTTTAGTTTTTCATTCTCTTCCATGAATTTTCTGGCAGCCTGGTTAGTATTTTCTGCTTGAGTTTTAAGTACTCCTTTGTTTGACAATTCTTTTGCCAGCTGAGTAATAAGGGTAACCAGACGTCTCAACACTCTAAGAAGACAAAAAAAATTTCAGAGTAACGCATAACTACACCAATCATCAGGACCTGTGACTTTAAAACAGTCATTGTTAAACAACTCTGCTTTAGGTATGGGTGTGGTGGAGGGAGGTAACGTTTAAGGAGGACACATTTTTTTTTTTAAAATCCAAGCCTTCCAGTTAAAACAAGCCTGTGTCTCATTCCTTTGGAATCTTTGTTAGAAGACCAACATTTGGAATACAGGTTCAGTGGTACTTATTAATTTAATTAAATTCTTTGTAGAGGTCTTTAGCCAGGAGGAGCAGAAACAGAATTTCAGACAGTGTGGCAGGGCCAGTAAGAGAAATCTTTTTTTTGGCCCAGTTCAAAGTTTGCTATTTAAAGAGTACTGTGTGTGGTTGGCCAAGCCCCAAAACCGCTTATTCGCATGTGTTTATGGGTAACTGCCATTGTCAGAAGTAGTAATCCATATCTTCAGTGATTCATCTAACAGACATTTCCTCAGAGCTGGTAAGTGTTAAACACTGTGCTGGGCACTGAAGACACAGCAGGAAACGATACAGGTCCCCACTCTTAAGATAAGGTTCTAGTTGGGAAGTCAAGAGTTAACAGTGTTTAATACAACCATGAATGATAGTTGGAAGAAAACTATGTGCACATTCCACGGGAGCGTACAACAGAAGGCCTACCTACTTTGTGGAGAGTGATGGTCACAGAAGGGTTCCCTGAGAAAATGGCTGAAGGATGAGTAGAAGTTAGTCAGGAGAAGAATGTTCTGGCAGAAGGAAGAGCAGGTGTGAAGACTAGGTACACAATAGGAACTAATAAATATTTGTTGCAAGAATGAACTAATGAATGGTGAAGGTCAGTGTGGGTGGAATGCAGTGTACACATCAGAGAACAGTATGAGACAGGCTCCAGAGAGAAGAGGGGCGAGACTATGCAGAGCCTTCTGGACCTATCAAGCCTACAAGCCATAACCATTGTTTGTTATTTGGGTATATCATCCGAGTTCTTTTATGAAGATATTAGTATACTATATAGTATAGAAAAAACCCCTATAGTATAGGTAGAAAAAAATGAGAAAGAGAAACATAAATCATGTTTTTAAATTGTGCTTTTTTTTACTTACAGCCAAAAAAATAAAGAAAATCCAGAAATGTAAAGATTTCTTTGAGACCTAAAAAGTTTCATATGTGTATGTTCATAGGCACTAGGTCTGCTGGTTGTGCTTCTTTCGATGGCAGGAGTAGAGGAGTATTTCCTTACTTCTCTCACAGCATCTATCAGAGAAAAAGAGAAAACATGACTTTGGGCTTTTAAGATTGTAAAATTATTATTAAAATGGGAAGCAGTTTTAGAATAACTGACCTAACTTTTCAATAATGAACTTTAGGTAGCAGCTCTCTTTTTGTCTTTTCCTCTATAATACCTGGGAGGGTACCATGCTCCAAACAGATACTCTGTAAATGGACATTAGTGGTAAATTTTGAATGCAACAGCATTTTTGTTTTTTACTATTCATCTAGGACATATCATCATTGTATTGTCAAAGTTGCTTTGTGAATATACTGAAAGCCACTAAATTATACACTTTAAAGGAGTAAATTTTATGGTATGCAAATTATATCTCAATAAAGCTGCTATTAAAAAAAACAAAATAAAATAAAACAGTAGTTAAAATGACCTCGTTTTCTAACTGGAATCTCTTTCCTGTATGGCAATAACTCTTTCCTAAGAATGCTGATGGCAACATTAAAGGAGCAGTCTAACTTGCTTGTACCTCCACTGGCCTAATTTCAGAATATTTTCATCAACTCGAAAAGAAACCCCATATCCATTCCTCCCTTCCCCCACCTCCCGGCAACTACCAATTTACTTTCTGTCTCCATGGATTTGCCTATTCTGGACATTTTATATAAGTGGAGTCATATACTATGTGGTCTTTGGTGTCTGGCTTCTTTCACTTAGCACTTAGTGTTTTCTTTTTAGTGTGTGTGTGTGTGTGTGTGAGGAAGACCAGCTCTGAGCTAACATCCATCGCCGATCCTCCTCTTTTTGCTGAGGAAGACTGGCCCTGGGCTAACATCTGTGCCCATCTTCCTCTACTTTATATGGGACGCTGCCACAGCGTGGCTGAGAAGCAGTGCATTGGCGGGCGCCCGGGATCCGAACCTGCGAACCCCGGGCTGCCAAGCGCGGACTAAACTGCTGCGCCACCGGGCGGCCCCAGCACTTAGTGTTTTCAAGGTTCATGTATCGTGTAGCAGGTATCAGTACTTCAATACTTTTTATGGCCGAATAATATTTCATTGTGCAGATATACCACGTTAGGTTTGTCCATTCATAGCTGATGGACATTTGGATTGTTCCCACTCTTTGGCTATTATGAATAATGCTGCTATGAACATTCATGTACAAGTTTTTGCACTGACATATGTTTTCATTTCTCTTGGTATATACCCAGGAGTGGAACTGTTTAACTTTTTGAGGAACTGCTGAACTGTTTTCCAGAGCGGTTTTACATTCCCACAATCAGTGTGTGATGGTTCCAGTTTCTCTACATCTTTCAAATCCCAGGCCTTCAAATACTTTTTTTCATATTTTATCCAGAGTTCATAACTGTTGCCACAGGAGGGTTACTCCAAAACAAGTTATTTTGCCATTACATAACCAGAACTCCTACATCTGTTTAAAAATTATTAAAAAAAATTTATTGAGGTAAAAATTCACATAATATAGAATTAACCATTTTAAAGTGAATGATTCAGAGGCATTTAGTATATTCACAATGTTGTGCAACCATCACGTCCATCTAGTCCAAAGACATTTCCATCGTTAAAAAAAAAAAGGTTCTTAATTTTTTGACTTTATATTTGTATGCCATTTCTATTACCGAAAATCTTAGTTTTAATGTCATTGACATACTTACTCATTTGCTTTATGCTGCAGTATAGATAGTTTTAAACAACGAAACTAAGAGAAGTTTCAGATTTCTTTGCAATCCCTGTTGTTCTTAGACTAAATCTCACCAAGGAGGTAGAGTTAGATTCCTATGTTCAAGAGTTACTTGAAACAATTCTTTTCTCTGTCATGTGGTACCAATCTTATATAATATTCAATTTATTTATTCTGGTTTATTTTCAATTCTAGAGTTTGCTTTTTTCTAGCTTCATAAAATTTGTTTGAAGTTTTCTTTCCTTAAATTCTGAAACAGTTTAAGCAGCACTGGTAATACCTGTTCTATGCAAGTGGCAGAATTCCTTGCAAAATTTTCTGGCTTTATGCTTTTCTGAAGGAGGGGAGATTTTTGATAACTTTCTATATTTATTCTATGGAAACTGGTCTGCATAAATTTTTTATATCTATTAGGGTTTATTTGGTAAATTATATTTTTCTACAAAACTATTCATTTCATCTAGGTTTTCAAATTTATTTGCATAGAGGTATACAAAGTAGTGTCTCAAATTATTTTTTAAAAATTTGCTTGGTTTTAATGGCTATTTCTACTTTGTAATTTCTCAGATAATCTCAATAATATAGAAAGAGCATGCCAACCACTATAAAATAACCCAAAAAACAAACAAAATAATATTCACGAGTTATTTTGAGTAGGCCAGAGAAACTAAAGAGTACTATGAAGGGTTATTATGCTTGTGATTCAGCTTCCTTGGCAATTACTCCTGGATCCATTCTGCAGAAATGCTGAAGATTAACCAATAATATCAAAGAGGTTTATAAATGTAAATGGGTTACACAAATCCACCTGTAGAATGAATGACCTGTGTAAGAAGAAGCAGACCATGTCTTAAAGTGAAATGGGGGCAACAATAAGGAGAGGGTGTGACATATAGTTGGTTTTCTATAAACCATGTGGAGAAAGTCTTTTTTTAGATCACTGTGGAAACTTTCAAATTCCCGGGATTCATTTCTGCTGACACTAAACGTATTGCTTGGTTTCCTGCTTCCTTTCTGCCTATTTCCACCCACAAAACATGCACAGATACACACACGTTTTTCAGTATTCACTCTAGGAATAGAAAAACCTTGTAATGATTACCCTATTAGAGAGATAACCAACAAGAAAAATAAAATACATTCCAAACTAAAATATACATTAAGTTTGAGTAATCTACTGCTTTTGCATTATTTATACCATTGTCACTCTAGTGGACAAGAACCCTAGCCTATATATGTTATATACATTACTGCATTTAAGCCTTCAAATACTTCAGTGAAGCAGATGTTATTATCCTATTCTAAGATGGAAACAGGCTTAAAGGGTAAGTCCCTGTCTGCCTGCCTTTAACATCCATGGTTAAAGCTCCTGCATTAACCGTCCCTGGTGTCCCTATTCTCTGGTAATTAATTACCCACTTTGCCCACAGATGTAGGCTCCAGCCAGCAGTCAGGATTCTGTTTTGTGACCCCAACACTTGGTCGCATCTTACCAGATGAGGGTTGGATACCTGGTGCTAGCTGGTCTGATTTTTTTCCTTAGAATTGGAACTGGGATTCAGAAATGGGTAATTAATCCTTGCATATGGCTGGAGTGATGACACTTGGCAGCTGTGTGGTGCCCATTTTCTGCCTTGGGAATAGAGTATCAGAGTCCATAGAGATAAGCATGAATGAAGCAGACCCAGGGAGAAATGCAGGATGAGAAAAGGACACTTCAGTTCCTAGGACTAGTTCCTCTCTGGAATTTGGCTTCCTTCCTTTCCCGGATTGCTCTGAAACAACCCATATTTTATTATAAGTTCCCCTTTCTTGATCACCAAAAGAACCTTGACAATAGCTTCCCTTCCTCATGTGGATATGTGGCAGTTTCAGTAAAAATTGTTGTGATAATTTTAGAGTTAGAAGATTATAATACTCTTCCAGAGCTAGTAGGAGCTGCAGAAATTATTTCCTTCTCTTTCTATATTTTGCAAAAGGATAAACCAAACTCAGAGAGATGAAATGCCATTCCAAAAGTCATTTAGTTAGCTGGTGGCAGAGTTGGGACCTGCTTTCCCTATTGTTCTTTACTCGTGTTATTTCCTAGATGGCTGGAGAGTCAGTCGATAACATTAACAATAACATTCTATGAGACAAATATTGACATTTTGAAATGAGGGACAAACCTATTCACATCTTGATACATTTACCTACTTACACCCTCTCACACCAAAGAGGGTTCCATGTTGGAGGTTTGAGGTTTGGAAAGTTGGAAACATTTTCTCACAAAACAGTGGCGTACATGGTGGTAATGGTTCCAAGATGGCCCCTGTAAAACCTACTTAACCCACAACATGACTCTGAGGGAAAACATACTCTGCAATGTGCATCAAAAGCTGAAATGCCAAGAAGTAGCTGGGTGATCTTAAATAAATGATTTAATCTCTCTGAGATCAGGGACTTCTAAAAAAACATTGTAATTATTAAGACTCATGGAATTTCCAGTTTGACAAGAAATTCTCCTAATTTCAAAGATACTTGCTATCATGAAAATTTCAAACTTGCTAAAAAACTAGCACAATGAACACCTATATTTCCACCACCTAAATTTAACAGTTGTTAACTTTTTGCCATATTTGCTTTATCTGTCTTTTTTTTTTAACCATTTGAAAGTAAGTTGAAAATATCATGACATTTTATTCCTAAATGTTTCAGCATGCATGTCCTAAGATTCAGGACCTATTCCTATATAACAGGTGTTGGTAAACTTTTTCTGTAAAGGGGCAGATAGTAAATGTTTCAGGCCATATGGTCTCTGTTCCAACTATTCCACTCTATAGTAATCCATGGAAACAGGCATAGACAATATGTAAACAAAATGGTGTAGTTATGTCCCAATAAAACTTTATTTACAAAAATAAGCATTTGGCCCACAGGCTGTAGGTTGCTGGCCTCTGCTCTATAATAACAATGCTCTTATCATAACTAAAGTTAACAAAAATTCCCTAATATTAGCTAACAACCAGCCCATATTAAAATTTTTGCTCAGATGTCTGTGTTGTAGTTTTTTAACCGGGCTCCAATCAAGATTCACACCATCCATCTAGGACTCCTTTTGGAGGTCTAATGATTCTGTTCCCCTGTTTGCCTCCCTAACAGCAAAGTCCCTGGGTGCCTAGGACACCACAGTCCCGGGTGCCTAGGACACCACAGTAACAAAGGATTGTACAGCTGGTAACTCTGAAAAGCCAGCTATGCATTGCTGCATTTAAATCTTAAAACAACTTAAAGAGGTTAAGGATCACGGCACTTAGCTGAATTTTATGCTTGTGCATACAGAATAGTAATATCTATCAACTCTGTATCAATATCTATTCTATATACTATCAATACACTATATAAAGTCATCTGTGTATCAATAGCAACATCAAGTTAATTAAAAAGCAATTAATTCATTAATTAAAAAAAACTAGAGTTACACTTATTCAAAGGAGGAATCCAGTACTCACCTAGAAAGAGAACAATTAACAGGACTATAATAGTAAGGAAAGCCTTGTTCCAGAAAGTTGCAATTTTACTCCACACGTTAAATGAAAAAATCTTCTGCCATCTGTAAAGCAATACAATTACATTAGGTAAAAAATCAAAAGAAGGTTTTGAAATACTTTATAAATATTGAAGTAACATTTTGTTAACTGTAGTAAATGAAAAGAATTACAGAAATTTAATTTTTATGTCACATAAGAATGTCTCATGAAATTAAGAACTCTTTCAAATTTAATAATAAACTGACATTTAATTATCTTCTGTCTGGTGGCTTAAATATTCTAAAGTGAAAATAACTTTTAAAGTAAATATACATGATCAAAACCTTAAAAAGGAATTCTTATAGTAAAATGTTATATTGCTGAAAGAAGTTATTACTTTACATCTTTTCTCTAATCCGGGTAGTAAAGAAATAAAGATCTGTTGGTCTAACAATGAGCAACATTTCAAGAGTAGGGGGTCCAAACTCTGCACTATTTATTTTTATACAGTATACTTTTAACATCTACTCCAAGTAAAAGCGTTTCTCTACCTTCACCACGAGGGAATTAAAAAAAGCATTGAGGTATTACATATATACAGTAAAATGCAAAAATCTTAAACATATAGCTTGATGAAATTTTACATATATATACCCATGTAATTACCACTCAGATCAAGATTTGAACATAGAGGAAATGAAATGGGGAAATAAATAGTCTAGATGGATTGAACAATATAAGCAAAGACACAGAGGTAAGGAAGCAGGAATTATAGATGGCAAAAGGTGACAAAGTAATCCATCACACAATTGGAAAGGTAACAAACTTTGTACAAAGGTGTTTTAAACGAACAACACATTAACTGAGTCCAAAGGAGACATACAAGAGTAATAAGCACTTAAATACACATCAAGCACTTACAACTTAAAAAAAAGTTTTACTTTAAGATTATGACAAATTATTAACTAGCAAGTTTTAAAAACAACTTTAAGTAAGAACTTGAAGTTGGTGGGGAGAGGGAGATTGACGCAGATGAAGCAGTTCCTTTTGCCTCTCTCTATGCTTTCAATTCTGAGGACGCTCTTCAAATTTTACATTACAAAAATTTTATATTTGTAGAAAGAGAACATAAGTGGCAATACCTTGATCTAGGTCCAAATGTAAATTCACATTTCAAGGGCCAGTATAAAACGGAACACAAAAGAGACCCCTATAGGGAACAACTAGCAGTTGATATTAAGACTCAATTCAAGAAAGAGCTAATAATAGCTAACATATATTGAGTCCTTACTAAACTACAGTGCTAAGCACTTTTACATGTTTTAGCTCATTTAATCACCACAACCACCATATGAGGTAGATACTAGTAAGAACTCCATTTTACAGATGCGGAAACTGGCCAGAGATGGTAAATTACTTGCCCAACGTCACACAGTAACATGTAGAGGTGGAATATAAACCCAGGCAGTCTGACTTCTGAGCATGTGTCTTTAACAAGTGGGTTATGTAGGAAAAGAATAGACAGACAAATTAAATGAAGACTGAAACCTTTTCTTTGAAGATTTTGGTGATATACATATAAAAGATAAATAGATGTAGATATACACAGTAAGGATATATTGTAATTTGTGTGTATATATACCATATTTTCTTATGTGTATTTGTACATGAGAGCACATTTATATAATGTGTATAGATATACAGACATCTATCAAGTAGCTACTTGATCAGGATAGGAAAAAAATTATATTTGGCAGGAAGAAAAAGATCCATAATGGATCATTTTTGACGGAGAAAAGATCAACAGAGAAAAAATATTTTTTGCAAAATCTTAAGCCTTATTTATAAATCGAATGTTTATAAATAACATCTTTCTCTTGAATACAGGGTTTTAGTGTTGCAGGTATTACCAAAAAGCAAAACAGGTGTTACTGAGGATTTGCAACAAAATTAACAGGATGAGAGATAAGGAGATGGAGCAGAAAGAGCACTAGACTAAAAGCCAGAATTTTGTCTGGAATCTGCCATGGACCAGGTAGATGACCTCAGTCAGGCCACTTTCCCTCTTTGGGTCTCACTACATTATCTACAGAACGATTGGGTTGGATAAAATTATCTCTAAGGTGCCTTCCTACAGTAGGCTTCAAATTTTTTCTTGAGTAAGGAAGAAGAAAGCGATGGTATAGCTGATAGACAAGGACAGAAGCAAGAAGAAATCTAGGTAAGAAGCAAGCTAAGAGTTGTGAAAGACTAGCTGGACCCTGAGCCAAGGTAAAAACTTTCATAAGTCTCTTCCAGTCCCGGGATCTTACTAAACTTCAGTGGGTTATCTCTGGGATCTCATTTATGAAAGATTTTCTCTCTGAGCATGAGCAAATGTCTTGCAACATTTTTATTACAAGTGTATTTCACCATTCATACTATCAAGTTTCTGGATCTAAAACTGAACTCCTAATAAGTGCATTATTACAAAGGTAAAGTGAATCAGTGCTTCAATTAAGATACTTAGTACTTAAAGACCTTTGAAAGTCCTTTACTAAGGAACTAATGCTAATGTATGGTTCCGATACTTTTCATGTTCAGCACCTTCAATACACATCAATGACTTGTGTGTGAGGGGAAAAAAAGGTAGTAAAATTGCTATTAAACATTAATGAAACTATTTCTTGGTTACACAAGGCCAAAACTAAGAGTCATTTATTGGTTTAAGTTTCAAAATTGTCATTCCACTGCCCCAATGAAACATTTCTGCACCCATGCTGTGCTGTAAACATAATTTATCATTTATCTTTATTTAGTTCACTGTTCCAGTTCAGGGCAATAAAACAAAGGTAAAATCTGATGGATAAGACAGGTGTTAAAAGTATAACCATTGCTTTATTATATCCGTAATCAACAGAACCAAAAGGACTAGGCCCTTTTCCTTTTAGAAGGGAGGGGAAAAACGTTAATTCATTTGTACAGATAATAAAAAGTTTCATATCCAGTGATATTTTAATACTGTCATTACCTAATTTGTCCAATGGTGAGTTTATTTTTAAAGAGCACCTTTCACATATCAGCACTCAAAACTTTTTAATCTTGAGAAACTTTTTCCATATCATACTCAGTAGTCAAAGGAGCTAATCATATATTTATCATTGTAACGATGTGGAGGTTTCCTACCTCTGAGGAGGAATAAAAGGTAGACAGAAGATTAAAATGAGTCCTATTTCAGCGTAAAGAAAGGTTGCAACAGCCACCCATTGGAATGTCATTTTTTCTCTTCACACCTAAACAGAGAAACACGTATTTTACTTTGCCGCCTGTCAAAGAGCACTGGGGTAAATGCTCCCGGGGCGCAGCGTTTCCGTCCGGGGGTTGACGTGTCCGGCCGTCGCCTAACTGAGGCGCCTGACCGTAACCCCGGGCGGGCAGGGAAGGGAAGGGGTCAAGGGGGGCCCGGGGGGCCGGCGTCCCCACCTCCCCGGCGGCCTGCGCGGCACCGAAGACGTCCCGGTCGGTCAGCTCCGCGGCGCCTGCAGCCTGACGTCACCCTCCACCAACGCCCGCGCCTCGGGGCCCTCCCGCTCCGCGAACGCACCGCGGCCCCTGAGCGCCGCGCCGGGCGCAGGGCGGCTCCTCGAGGTCCCACCGCGGTGAGCGGCGCGACCCCGCGAGCCCGCGCGGCCCCCAGGGCTGTCGCCCGGCCTTACCCCGCCTGCGGCCCGCCCGGCTCCCCGCGCTGCTCCGCGGCCGCCGACGCGCGGGACGTCAGACGCCGCGGCGGGCAGGGGAGGACAGCGGCGCGGGGGAGCGCCCCTCCCTCGGCCGCAGCCCCACCCGCGCCCAGCCCGCCCCTCTCCCGGCCCGGGCCGAGGGCGCCGGGCCCGCTGCGGTCGGCGGCGGCGCGAATGCGATGATTAGCGATAACTGTTTTCTAATTGGTGGTGGAGTTAGAGGATGACTCACACCCGATGCTTGGGGCTCCCGAGTGCAACTTCCTCAGGAGAGCCGACTTTCAATTTCTATTAAACTGCAGTTTGGGTGGGAGGGGGGCGGCGGACCGACGTTTTCTGAGAGCTTCGTGGGGTCCAGGGAGAAGGAATGGCGGCGGGGCGGGAGGGTTACACAGGGTGACGCCAATTCAGCGAACGTGTTTGAAATGCACTCTTTTCCTGTTCCGTCTGTCTTTTATGGTAGAAACGGTTTCATCGTCCGGAACTGAGCTGTAGTTAGAAGGGCCAGGATTGGGTGGTTGTGCATTTTGTTCTTCTGAGAATGTGTGGCGTCATAACATACTCGTTCTCTAAGTTTTTCTGCTCTTGTCCATGGGCTGGGAAGAGGCAATAAACTTTAGGGTGATGTTTGGGGAGTGACAGGAAAGGAAAACAATGTGGGTATGGGTATATTCGTATTATTTTCCTTTTTTTCAAATTGCGCGAATACACTCAAGTTATTAAAGATTTTTTTTCAATATTGACAACACACCAGGAATGCAAATAAAAGTATTACCCTACTGGAGACAATTATTTTGGGAACATTAAACAAATGATGAAAATAAAGAGGTAATTATAGAATATAAAAACACACCTATGTCGGTGCTTTTTCTTATCACAAATATACTTGATCACATATAAAACAAAGACTGAACATAAATTAACCAGAAGGAAGGTGTTTTTTTTTTTTTTTTAAATCAAACACGTTCAGGACTGCTTCCCCTTCCACACTGGTTCCTTTGAAAGGCTGTGCACCTTACTCCAATTATGCTACCATGCTCACAACTGTAGTATAATTCACTTCATAATTTACGAACATAATTTGTAATTTCATTTTCAGACATAAAAATGACTAAGTTTTGACTATAACTTACTTGCTTATGTACTACTCATATCAAACAAAAAAGCCAATTATCTTTAAAAATACATTAATTGAAAAATGAAAGCACAGAATGTGCCTAAGAAAAAAACACGGCAACATAGTGCTTATGTTAAAACTGATTCATTTAATATTCCCATACTCTTGAATTAAGCAGTTTTAGATAATTGTCTCCTTATAACATTTTCATGTTGGTAATATAGACCAATATCTTAATTAAGAACTGTTTTATTTTAACCTGAGATACTTAATTCTTGCAGTGGCACACTCACCAATCACAAAACTCTATTAGTAACATTCCCAAACCATGTAACTTTAAAGTTAAAATTATATCAACTGCTGGGAGGCATAAAAATAACATCAGTAAAAACAGGGTATGAAAATTAGGTTTTTAAATTAAAAAATAAAACCTGGTTACTATTCTCCAGGGAATAGTATTTCAAATATATAATTATCTCCAAATTAGCTACCAAACTTTTTATACTTAAGATGTGGGGGGCTGAAATTAATTTTATCATTTTAGGTACAGGTATATTTACCAAGCTCTCAATCTTCTAAGATCTAGGAGGCTTGAAATATAACAAATTTAATGTCATTTAAAGAGTTTCATGGAATCTCAGTTTTAAATTATAGCAAAAGATCACATCTAATTAAATTCGGTTACATACAATTTAAAACAAATACTTGAGGTGTGTAATTCACAAGTTGGGAAGTACCAGTTTGATTTTCTAATTTGAATTTTTAATTGAAGCCCTGAATGCGATTCTATACCGAATTTCTTGTTCCTTTTCATTTTATATAGATGTTGGCATTTGTTCTGTCACTTCTTTGCACTTATTATCATTAAAAACATACTTCATGTTAACTTATAGATACCATGAGCCATGCTTTTAGTATTAAAAAGTTTTATTTAAAAATGTTAAAAACATGATTCCTTTAGGAAAAAATTTCTCACTTTTAAAAAATCTGTAATAGGATTCAGAACAATGTTTGTCAACGTTTGGACCTAGGATGACCAGGATGTTTGAACCACCTGGGGTCTTTTTTAAAACTGTAATTTTGGGTCCATCCTTGAGATCTACTGAATCAGAATTTCTGAGGATGGGGTCTAGGACTGACTTTTAAAAATGCTCTCAGAGCACTGTTTTTATACTAATGTTTGAAAGCCAGTGATTTAAAGTAAAAACCAAGATGTGACCCTGGGTGGTTTCACTGTAGATATAAAATGAAGTATATATTAAAAAATTTAGGAAGTCCAGTCAAATCCTGTAATGGTCTGCAAGATAATCTAAGACTGCTGATGTGCTTGACAAAGCATTAAATACTCTTTTTTCCTGCCTTGAAGTTATCTTTTCCATCATGTACATTAAATGTTGATGGAAACACATATAAGGAGTTCCAAGTTCAAGAGCAATGTCAACCCAGTCCGAGATGCATTTCAGTGGGGTTTCCTCATATCCAGCAAACATGGCCGGGTTTGCTAAGAGTCCTCTTGCGACCATCACACCTACAAATTAAAGCACATCGTATTTGTCCACACATTAAGAACTCATGGTTATGAGGTCAAACTCAATGAAACAAACTGAGAATATTAAAAAATAAAGCATTACTAAAAGGTTTCACAATGCTCTTAAATTAGAGTGTTTAATTCAATTATAAAACTATTTTGATACTTTTTGTAAATCAAGAAAGCTGAAATGCACTTATAGGAATTCTTCCTTATTTCTGAAGACTTCTACATTAAACAATTAGTCTTTAGAGTGTTTTTAGGGTAAATCCAGACTGTCATAAATTGGGTTTTCTTAAAGTTAACTTTATCTGCATTCTCCCATCTAGCAATAAGTATCACAGGGAGGTATGCCAATAATTTAAGGGGATAATGAAACTGCATAGCAGTCTGGGGTTCCTTTGGCTCCTGTGACCACTCTTGTGTTCACTAACTCTCATTTCTATTCTAGGTGTTCTATTTTACTAATAGGCTATCTGGAAGATTCTTAATTGGTCACTCACTGGATATGATGGTGGCAGAAAGGTAACTTAATTTATCCCAGTTAAAATAATATATTTTTTCTAAGTAGAATAGTTATCATTTTAATAAATTGCTTAGCTTAAATCAGTACAATAGGAAATTATGGCTCTGTTTTAAAGAAGAATAATAAAAATCACATTAACATTTCTCTCCCACTCCCACTGTTTTTTTTGCTTATTAAAAGACAAAAAACTGAAGTACTTATTTCTTACCATCTGTCCCAGTAATATGCCACACATTTTCTGCTTCTTTTAAGCTTCTGATGTCTCCATTAGCAATTACAGGTATAGACATATTTTCCTTAATTATTTTAATGGCCTCATAGTGAACTGGCTGATGTCTTTCTTCAACAGTTCTTCCATGCACTGTAATCCAGGAAACTCCTGTTGCTTCAGCCTTTCGACAAAGATCTACAGTTCTTGTAAGGTCATCATGGATCCTATAATTTCAAAATTATATCTATCTTTTCACAGCACATAAATCTTAATGCTAAAGTTAATAAACTAAATAAAATAATATTTCCTCTAATATATTATTTAGCTAGTTTGCTAAATCATATTATAATTACACGCCCCTATCAGTAAGGTTTTATTCTGGGATCAGTTCCCATTTAAGCCTTCAAATTTAGCTATTTCGCTATTGGCAACAATAGGATGACAAATAAGTTTTATCTTACCTAGTGCTCCTCTTTTTTGGCTTTGATAACTGAAAAAGTCAGCAAAGTCCTGTCACAGATGAAGTGAAAGATGCTATCCTAATATTTGCTGTGCATGCCCCAATCCACAAGTAGAATATAATACTTTATCTTGAAATATGTTTTAACCTGTCACCAAAAAACCAATTCCTGGTTTACTTTCTTTTCATTGTGAAATTTTACTGCAAATATCATTCCTATTTTCTACTCTTGGTACCAGGAATGTTCTTACCATTAATTAAATAGTACATGGAGAAAGTTGAGGGTTTCTTTTGGGGGAAAGTTTTTACTAATAAAGGATGTTTTCATTTCTGTTAAAAAATACAAAGAGGAAGTTGTTCTGAATTAAAAAGAAATTATGGTATATATCCATTTACTGAATGTCTTGTTTCAACATTTCCATATACCAGCTACCAATTTATTAAGGACAGACCCCCCCCCATACCCTCACACAAAAGAGATATTCTTTTATTTCCTAAGTAATGGACTATCTTGTCAATAGATTAAAATATTCTTTACCTTATTTTAATAGATATGGAAAATC
Organism: Tapirus indicus; assembly: GCA_031878705.1. Lineage (NCBI taxonomy): Eukaryota > Metazoa > Chordata > Mammalia > Perissodactyla > Tapiridae > Tapirus > Tapirus indicus. The sequence goes on from CM062917.1 coordinate 80,452,424, forward strand.
TGGGATTTTCCACTTGATTTCTTACTTGTTTCACCATATCTTGAAGAAGCTCTGGCTTGTTTATTAAGCAAGCTCCATAACCTTCTGCCATTGCCCACCTTTATAAAGCAAACAGAACAGCAAATAAATTGCAAATAGATGGGAGAGAAGATACAATTCTAAAATCACTGTAAGTGCATCTATCCATTTCTCTATCTAGCGATCTGGAATGAAATCAGATTTTTACAATTCATAGATCCAACATTTCTAAGTGGATCAATACCAGATTAGGAAAACATGTTCCCAGACCAAAAAATACTTATGGGAAATGGTTTTCATTGGCAAGTGAGAAATTAAATTAAAATCTATTCAACCAAAACAGATTTAAGTATTTGTAATTAATTGCAATTACTTCAGATTTTTTAAATTCCAAACTTGATGTTTATTGTACATAACAAGAGGTTTTATTAGTCTTAATAGTAGAAAGATATTTTTGGCTTACAGCATTCCAACACCACTAAACAGCTGATTTAACTCTCCTAATGAGTATACAAATATGTCTAATCTGATTTGGATTATGCTGTACTTAAAACTTTGATTTTATTCTTTGGACACATTTTGAATTACTGACAGATAATCTAGTACAGTGCCAGGAAGGAGGGATATTGTTGTTAAATTAAGGACATCCTATCAACACCCAGTTACTTAGACTCAACCAAATAGCCGTGGTATAGAAAGAAAAGGTAATTATAAATAGGTATTCTTATAAAGGAAATTAATGAGGAGAACACAAGTGGTGATTTCCCAAATCATAGAATCATAGTTTCTAGAGCAAGTACGTCTGACATGGCAGTAAAAATACATTTTAGGGGTTGTGATAAACCTTAGATACTACTTATAGATAAGGTTAAAGGCAGATCCATGCATTAAAAATATTTTACTGGTGAGGTGAGACAAAACACTTGTGAAGGGTCTATACGTTGGTTTAGCCATCTGAAAACACCTTTGTGGGTATGTTCCTAAATTATCTTTCCTTATTTTTTCTTGCTTTTCATTTAGAGCCCAACTGCTTTAACTCTATTTTCCTTACTTTTTTAATTCTTAGAAAACTAGAAAGATAGTTTACCATGTTCACATAGTTTTTTTCTAATCTTTTTGAAAATTCTTCCAACTTCTTTGAGCTTTACCTCTGAGGGCAACCACAGTTAATGTCTATTCCATTCGCATAAGGACAGACTATACGAGCAGCGTCAGATAAAAGTCTTGCATCATTAGCAGCAAACTGAACAATCAATGGGCAATCACCTGATAAAATGAATAGCTCCACATTAAAATTCACAGAAACGCACACACACACACCAGATACCAAACTCTAATGTGTGTACAGGATAAAATAACAATAACTATTTTTAGCCTAGGAAGCATCTGTTCCAACAAGATAGCATTAAAATAACTTTAAATATTTTAAATTAAAAGCAATTTACATTTAGTACAAATTCAAACAGTATAAAACTTGATAAAATGAAAAGTACAACACACTTGACAGACTTCTTTCCCAAAGGTGAGAACTAGTTTATTCTCGAACAATTTTATGTATACCAGTAAAATATAAAAAAATGTGAACATTCTATATATTCATTGCTATGCCTACTGCATTTTTTTCCCCCTGATGTATCTGGACTGTACTCAGACTGATTTTCTTCTTTTTAGTGGCATATTCCACTGTATAAATGGATTAATATCCTTCTAGATTGTTTTTCATTCATGGCTCTTGCAAACAATGCTGCGATGAGGATACTCTTACATTTATGCTTTTGTGAGTGTATCCATACAGTAAATTCCCAGAGTGTAACTGTTGGATAGGCATTTAACATTTTGATAGATATTCCAAAATTTTCTTTCAGAAGAGTTTACCAATACAGATACACACCAATATGGATGAAAGTTCTTGTTTCCTCACGACTTATCCCACACTGTATATCCAACAGTGTATATTTTTATTTGTGGGCTCTATTTTTCACACATTTTTCTATGTGCAATTTTTCTTTTAGTTGTTCCTTTTCTTATTTAAATTTTTTTATAAAACAAAGAAATTAGCTCAGCTATCATAAATATAAAAAATATTATATTTTCCCCACATGTTGGTTTGTCTTTGAGTATATTTGTGCTCTTTTCTTACATATAAAAGTTTACATTTTAATATAGCCAAAATGTATCAGAGCTTCCGTAGGTTTTAAAGGACGTATTTTTCTCATCTTTGGATTAGTGTTATAAACTCTGGATAGATGTATTTTAATTTCTCTAAAGTTTTTTTTTTGAATGCTACCTGTATGAGAGTCACTGGGTGTTTGCCAAAATGCAGATTTCTGGGTATCACTGTAGTTCCACTGATTCAGAATTTCTATGGCAATCCACTATTTCCAGGATTATCACGGGATAGGAGAATTTGCTTTTTCCTGATGATGTAAGCTTCAGTGGAGCTTCCAGACTAAGACAGATTAGGAAGAAGGAGCTGGCCACCCACTTCTGAAAAAATTGGCCATGAAAACCCCACGAATAGCAGCAGATAAAGTGCTGGAAGGTGAGAGGATGGCACAATAACACCGGGCAGGGTTCTGCTCTGCTGTACGCAGAGTTGCTAGGAGTCGGAATCTACTCGATGGCACCAAAAACAACAATTAAGTACAACAAAAGGCTTGTGCTTAACAGAGAGGATGGATGTAGGGTGATCAGTAGAGTTCCTTGGCCAGAAACTTTGAGAGCTGGATTAAGAAGCACAAACTGTCATTTGCCAGAGAGAGATAGAGATCTGGGGGACAGGCATGGCAGAAAAGGATATTCTAGGTAGAGAGGTATGAGAGGACAGGATATGTTCAGGGACTTAAAATAACAGTATTTTTGCAGAATAAAGTCGGTGGGCTGTGGAGAGAAACTAACAGAAGATAAAGCTGCAGAAGAGGTATTCAGAAGCTAGATCATGAAGAACTTTGTATACTTTCGACAGGTGCTGGAATTTTACTCTTTGGTCCAGTGGTTCTCAACCTTTAGCAAGCTCAGAATCACCTGGAGGGCTTCTTAAAACATTTTGCTGGACCACATACCCAGAGTTCCTGATTTAGTGGGTCAGGGGTGGGGCCTGAGAATTTCCATTTCTAACACATTTCCAGATGATGATCCTAGTCTGGGGAATTACACTTTGAGAACCATTGCTTTAGGCAATGAAAGGTCCAAGAAGGATTGTAAGCAGGGAAGAGATGTGATCAAATTTACATTTTAGAAAGGTCACTTTGAGCTGACTGGAAGATAGTTTGGAATGGGACAAGATTGGAGGCAGTGAGATAGGAATCTAATCTGCAGTCCAGGTGAGAGGATGGGGACACTAAGGAAGGCTGACCTTAGACTTTGATATATCATCCATAGTTTACAAGGCACCGAGTAAAAACGTATTTAAAAAAACTTATTAAAAACATAAAATACTAAAAGACTTTAAAATAAAATCTGTGAATTATATTGTCTGATTAGACAAGATAGTTGAGTTTTTTTCTTTAAAGTTTTACAAAGTCAGTAAACTCTGTGTTTCACATACCTTGGTTTGTGGTAAATTCACTGTCTCTGGCTTTTATGGATCTGACAAAATCAGCAGCAACTATCATTGGTGTATAGCACAGATCACAACTGTATTTCCTTACTAGTGTTCTAAAAGCCAACCTGTGAGCATATAAAACTTTAATTAGGCATTTAGAAAACACCATATTCATATGTCCTTCCAAATTTAATTTAGTTAATCATTAAATATTTATTAGAGAAAAGTAGATGTACTTTTCCCTTAGTATACCTAAAATCCCTGGATATTATACATAAAACAGACATAAGAAAACTCCGAAAGGTGGAGAGAAGAGAGCAGACAGGCTAGTGACCTCTGGACCTGAGGAATGATAAGTTGAGTTCCCTGGGTTTTCTTTTTACCTCAAATATTCCAGACTTGAAGCTGAAGAAGCTGGCAACCTAGAAATACTAACAGGTGCAGACAAAAACAGCCCCAACAAAAGTCTGCTCTCTCTAACCAAAGGACCAGGAAAGGGGCAGCCTGGCAAGACAGAAAACTTTTAGATAATAATGGCTCTACGACAGCCAAACACCAGAGAAAAACTGTGGCCTCCATCTCCATAAACAAAAGTTAAGAGGGGAGCCTAGTCTTCTACCTTTCCAAGACTGTAACAAGGTTCTCCAATACCCCTCCATGGTGATGTCAGAAAAGGCCACGTAGGAAGCCGGGACTTTAATTCCTGCTGGCCAGTAACAAGGTCCCACTCAGTGGTATCAGTGGAGACTACATGGGGAGCCTGGACTTCCACACCTACCCAGGAGGAACGAGGTGCCCTTGTCCCTCCCAACTGGAGTAGTGTCAGAGGATGCTTAGTGAAGAGCCAGGACTTTCATCATTGCCCAGCAGTTACCAGGCCACCCCTTCCATGGGGATCGCGAACTCTCGTTCCTCCTCAGCAGTAATGAGGAGCCCCCTGCCCCCAGAATGTCAAAGGAGACCAAGTGGGGAACCTGGACTTCTACCTCCACCTGATAATAATGAAGTGGTGCCTTCTCATCCTTTCTCTGCTGTGGTGGTGTCAGAAAAAACCAGTTAAAACCAAAGCTTCAATATCAGAATCAATCAATGTAATCTACCATATTAACAGGCAAAAGAAGAAAAATCACGATTATATCAATCGATGCAGAAAAAGCTTTTGACAAAATACCCATTCATGATAAAAAAAAAAAACCTCTCAGAAAAACAGGAATAGAGGAAGCTTTCTTAACGTGATAAAGAGCATCCACAAAAAATTCTACAGCTAACTTATAGTTAAAGGTGAAAGACAGAATAAGATCAGAACAAGGCAAAGATGTCTGCTTTCATCACTCTTATTCAACAGTGCTGGAACCTCTAGTCAGTGTAATAAAGCATGAAAAAGAAATAAAAGGCATATAATGGAAAGGAAGAAGTAAAACTGTCCCTATTTGCAGGTGACGTGATTGTCTACATAGATAATCCCAAGGAATTTGCAAAAAGAACCTCCTAGAACCAATAAGTGAATTTAGCATGTTCTCAGGATACAAGATCAACATACAAAAATCAATTTTATTTCTGTATACCAGCAATGAACACATGGACACTGAAATTCAAAGTATAAAAATAACTGGGTGTTAAGTCTTACAAAATATGTACAGAATTTGTATGCTGAAAACTATACAACGCTGATGAAAGAAACCAAAGAAGATCTAAATAAATGGAGAGACATACTGTGTTCATGAATTGAGAGAAATTCAATTCTCCCCAAATTGATATACATATTTAATATAATTCTTATGGAAATTCCAGCAAGATTTTTTGTAGATATAGAAAAGATCATTCTAAAATTTATTTGGAAAAGCAAAGGAACTAGAATAGCTAAAACAATTCTGCAAAAGAAAAATTGGGAAAAATCAGTCTACCTAATTTCAAGATTTATTATATAGCTGTAGTAATCAACACTGTGGTACTGATGGAGGGATAGACACACGGATCAATGGAACAGAACAGAAAATCCAGAAAAAGAATCAAACAAACCTGCTCAACTGATTTCTGATAAAGATGCAAAAGTAATTCAATAGTGGAAAGAGAGCCTCTTCAACAAATGGTGCTGGAGTAATGAGACATCCATAGGCAAAAAAAATGAACCTCAACCTAAGTCTCACACTTACATAAAAATTAACTCAAAACTGATCATGGACTTAAAAGTAAAACATAAACCTGTAAGACTTTTAGAAAAAAACAAAGGAGAAAATCTTTAGGATCTAGAGCTACATAAAGATTCTTACACTTCACAGCAAAAGCACAGTATACAAAAGGTCAAATTAATAAAATGGACTTCACCATTAAATATAAAACTTTTCCTCTGCAAAAGACCCTTTTAAGAGGATGAAAAGACAAGCCACATACTGGGAGAAAATATTTGCAAACCACATATCTAAGAAAAGAGTAGTACCTCGATTATATAGAGAACTCTCAAAACTCAATAGTAAACAAAAACTCAACAACAAAAAAAACAAACAACCTGATTCAAAAATGGGCAAAGGACTTGAATAGACATTTCTTTAAAGAAGATATACAAATTGCCAAAAAGCACATGAAAAGATGCTCAACATCACTAGGGAAATACAAATCAAAACCACAATGAGATACCACTTCACACTCATTAGGATGGCTATAAAAAACACCTCTCTCCCAACCCCCAGAAAATAACAAGTGTTGGTGAGAATGTTGGGAAACTGGAATACTTGTGCACTGCTTGTGGGAATGTAAAATGGTGTAGCTGCTATGGAAAACAGCATGGCAATTCCTCAAAAATTTAAAAATAGAATTGCCATATGATCTAGCAATTTCACTTCTGGGACTATACCCCAAAGAATTGAAAGCAGGGCCTCAAAGAGATATTTATACATCTACGTTCATAGCAGCATTATTTGCAATAGCCAAAAGATGGAAGCAACCCAAGTGAGCATCAATGGATAGACAAAATGTATACACCCCCCAACACAATGGAATATTATTCAGCCTTAAAAAAGAAGGAAATTCTGATACATGCCACAACATGGATGAACCTTGAGGATATTATGCTCAGTGAAATAAGCCAGTCTCAAAAAGACAAATACTGTATGATTCCACTTAGAATCAGGTACCTAGAGCTGTCAAATTCAAAGAGCAAAAAGGTAGAATGATGGTTGCCAGGGATTGAGGAGGCCAAGTTATTGTTTAATGGGTAGAGAGTTTCAGTTTTGTAAGATGGAAAGAGTTTTAAAGATTGTATGTACAACAATGTGAATGTACTTACATTATTGAACTGTACACTTAAAAATGCTTCAAATGGTAAATTTTATGTTGTATTTTACCACAATTAAAAATAAAAAATAAACAACTCAATAGTAAAAAAGCAAACAATCCAATTAGAATATGGGCAAAAGACATGAAGAAATATCTCTTCAACAATATACAGATGACAAATGAAACATGAAAAGATGTTCAACATCACTAGCCATAAAGGAAACAGGAAGTAAAACCACAATGAGATATCACTGCACACCTATCAGAATGGCTAAAATAAAAAAGAGTGACATTATCAAAAGTTGGTGAGGGTGAGGAGAAACTAGATTCCTCCTAGGTTGTTGTTGGGAGCAAAAAATTGTACAGTCACTCTGGAAAAGTTTGGCAGTTTCTTAAAAAACTAAACATACAACTACCATATGACTCAGCAATTGCAGTCCTGGGGATTTGCACCAGACAAATGAAGACTCATGTTCACACAAAAACGTGTGCATAAATGTTTATATATATATATATATATATATATTTATATTATATAATATATATATCTAATATCCACTATTATCTTTAGAGGTGGGAATCATAAGCACTACCATAGATATAAAGAGCGAAGCTTAGAAAGTTAATTGTTTACCAGGGCCACACATACAGGCAAGTGGTAGCACCAGGACTCAAGCTGAGATCATGATCCCAGAGCTAGGTGTTTGAAGATCCCATGTGGTGGGGTGGTCTTACTCTAAAAAAGTCAGAGCATAAAAAGGAAATCACATCTTAGCTCATTAACCATTTGAGAATACTTACTTTGAATATCGAACCATTGGGGCACAGACTTTTACCAGCTGCCCAGAATGAAACATTTCTACTGGATCTTTTTTCTCTCTTGACATGTTGTGGTTTGTATGCAGTCACTCTTCATGAATACAGATTTGTTTCAAATCTGAAAAAGACAATCAGTTTGCATGGAGAAAAGGTACTTTCACTAGATGAATTCCCATCATTGTAACATTTCAATTGCCAAGAACATATTTTTTCATCAGGCTTGTGGGCTCAGGAATCTTTTCAGCCTCTTTTTACAGTATTGAATAGGAAACTACAAAATTCTGCCTCTGTTTATAAGTCACTGATAGTTTTTAGCATACTGTACAAATTACGCTTAAGTCAAACGCTAACAGTTTCAAGTTCTATACTTAACCTGCTATCGTCACATTTTCTGCTCAAATTAATAAATGCTCATGTAAAAATGTGGAAAACAAGATTTTTTTGTCTAGAATACTATGTTATGATTTTTCATGTTACTTTTTTTTTTTTTGTGAGGAAGACCAGCCCTGAGCTAACATCCGTCACCAATCCTCCTCTTTTTGCTGAGGAAGACTGGCCCTGGGCTAACATCTGTGCCATCTTCCTCTACTTTATACGGGACACCGCCACGGTGTGGCCAATGAGCAGTGCATCGGTGGGCGCCCGGGATCCGAACCTGCAAACCCCGGGCTGCCAAGTGCGGACTAAACCGCTGCGCCACCGGGCGGCCCCCTTTCATGTTACTTTTTAATTTTTTCATGTTACCTTGTTTGGCACTGATAAACCAAGAAATTTGAATAATTTCAATATAATACTGTGTGCGTCTGGTACTTTGAAATATCTTGTTTTATCCAGGAAAGTTAAATGGCATTCACAGAACAACTTTAAGTAGTTAGTGTTTCAAAAAATATACTGGTATGTTTAATGTTTAGTCTTATTCTCAAATCCTGTTCTTTGTATTTGAATCAGAAGGCAAACAGATCTTTAATTATTATTTTTAAAAATTTAAATATGGTATTATGTAGTGAAAAATCAGTTACAATTACATAATTGCACAGTAAATCACTTTTATACCCAAAGAGGTACAAGTGATTAAATTACGTAGTTTGTGTTTTACAGTTGCTCTACTTAAAATCCTATCATTTAATAGTGTTGGCTGCTTTCCATATTCCAATTTTTGGTCTTAGCAACTTAGACACAGATATGGGCCAACTCTCAAAAGGCCTAATTGCTCAACATGCGACTTACCTGGCTAATCCTGAAAGTACTGATATAACTTAAATGTAAACCAATAATTTCAATTTCTTTAGGTAGAGTATACAACTGGAATAAGATAAACCAGTTTTACTCATCACTGTTCAATCAGTCTGACTTAATAAAATTTAAACAAAGTTACTAGCTTCTTATTTTAATGAAAATTCATGATTAGAAAGATGTAAGCCACCTACACAGGTAAAGTATAAAGCAACAGAAAGGTAGTTTCCTTTCCTTGAGTCAAAGCTGTTTTTCTCTTACAATTCATATCCTGGTTATGCCATCACCATCCATCCCTACTCACTCAAGTCAGAAACCTGGGGCTTGTCCTCCACTTCTCCATCTCCCTCAAGTGTGTCAACCAAGTGGTACCTTTAATTAAGTCTTGAGCACATGCTCATTGCCCCAGTTTCTGTGCACATAATCCCCCATCTTGATGACTCTAACAATCTCTGAATCCCAGCTGATCTTACTTACCCACTACATCCTAGACACTCCTGTTATCATTTTCAATTACTTTTATAGAGTGTAATGATAACATGTCTGTCTCTTCCTGAGTTTTTGAGGGCATGGACATGTTTTTATTCATATAACAAATATTAAGTTCCTGCTACATGTTGGGAATACAGAAGAAAATACATTTCCTGTGTCTTTAAAAATGCATTAGCCAGAGATTGGATTGGTGGTTACCAGAGGGGAAGTGGGGAGGGAGGAGGGCAAAAGTGATGATTAGGCACATGTGTGTGGTGATGGATTGTAATTAGTATTTGGATGGTGAACATGATATTATCTATGTAGAAATAGAAATATAATGATGTACACCTGAAATTTATACAATGTTATAAACCAATGTTACTGCAATAAAAAATAAATTAAAAAAAGAAAAAATGTATTAGCGTTAGACACTTACATAAAATAGCTCTAATACAAACACACACACACAATTTAAGCATTGTGGAAATTGCCTAGAGAAGTGAGAGAAGTTATCAACAGTAGAGGAGGGAAAGCTTGAGCCGACACTACATGGGAGATGGGAGAGTGTCTAGTCACACAGCACAGCGCACGTAAAGCCTTTAGAGGCATAAAAATGCTTGATGTTTTCAGTGAACCATTAGTAGTTCAGTGTTGCTTCAGTTGTAACTAGACTAGAGAGGGAGAGGGCCTAGACAGTTATGGGCCTTATATACTAGGTAAAAATTTTTTAGATTTTATACTGTTGGGCCTTGGTTCTTAACTATTTTTCCTCCTCTGTGGGTGATTTTAACATATGCACTCAAGATGCACATATGACCTACTTCCATGGGTGTACCACATATTTTTGTACAGGTTGTGTGTCTCTCCTTGTATACTAGTTGTAACTGAAATATTTTAGCAGGGAAATGACATGATCAGATTTCTGATTTAGAAAGATTTCACTGGAGTGGGTAGGGCTATTAGCAAAATATCAGTAAAGAGGCCATTGTAGTAGACCAGGCCATGCATGAGTATCTAATCTGGGACTCTGGGAATGAGGATGGAGGAAAGGGAACACATTTAAGAGCTATTTAGAAATGAAAATAAGCTGGCAAGATATTCAGGAGGTGTAAATCACTTGATGACAGCACATGTTATGTAATAAGAGAGAATTCTAAGATGAGGTGTACACTTTTGGCTTTAGAGACTGGGTGGATGGCAATTCTAACCAATGAGATACAGAACGAAGGAGGAATTGGTTTTGGCAGGGAAACATGAGTTCATATTTGGGCATAATGAACTTGAGGTGCTCGTGGGATTTCCAGGTGGTGATGTCTCATAACTGGTCATACGGATATGATGCTCAAGAAAAAACTAGAGATGTAGATTGAGAGTCTTTAACCTTTAGGTAGTAAGCTGAAACTAAAAACATGGACAAAATACTTAAGGATGCCATATCTCACAAGAAATCCTTAGAAGCACCAACATTTAAAAGAGGAAAAAAAAGAATGCAAAGGAGACAGAGAGATGAATTCTGGAGCTAGGAGGAATAAACCTGAAAAGTCATAGTCAAAAACCAAGAAAGGGGAAAGTATTACAAAAGAGGGAGGAGATAAGCATCTTAAACATCACAGAAAAGTTAAGACTAAAAAGTGTCCGATGGCAACTAGGTCATTAGTGACTTTAGCAAGAATAATTTCATTCTTATTCATTCTTGTAGTCTCTGTACAGGGCAGGAAGGAGGCCTCCCTCAATACGTATTTGCTGAATGAATAAATCAGTAGTTCTCAATCTTGGTTGCACATTAGAATGATCTGGGGAGTTTTAAAGAATCAAGATGCCCAAACCATATCCTAGACCAATTCAATGTGAATCTCTGGGCTTAGGATGCAGGCATCAGTGGTTTTTAAAGCTCTCCAGGTGATTTCAATGTGCAGCCAAGCTTGGGAATACATAAATCCACATACTCCAAAGCACCTGCTACAATTGTTTGTTTAAATGGGTTTCTACCTTACCCATTAGCTCCTTTGGGAAAAAATAGGGCTTGAGTCTTATGTTGTAAACTCATGCTGGTGTGTATAGGAGGGGCTCAAAGCTCTTCATTGCATGAATGATTATGCAACTCTTCTAAAATCTTCCAGTGTAAAAGCCACAGAAAGAAAACCAATCCATAATTCAAAGACAATGCTTATTCATCATTAACATTAAAAAATTACTGAAAACAAATTTTGTGTATTATGTATAAGGAAACATAATGTGAGTCTGAGCACACTGCCCTTGGCAATTTGTGTGACCTCTACTCAAGCAATCAGTCCTATTCACACCATGATTGAGATCAAACAAATTAGGGAAAAACCTCTGAAACAAAGTGAAGAGAAAGCACAATGCAGTGTACCACGAGACTTGCTCACTTGAGTTGTTATGAGTTTTTAATGTGTTGAGATTTATAAAGTACTTAGAACAGCGTTTGGCACAGGGTAAGTACTATTATAGCACCATCTTGAAATACTGGTAGCAGAATCAAGAGAACCATGTAACTCTGGAATTGCGAAAAACTGGTTCCCTGTGTACATACCTATCGTACACAAAGGAAAAGTTATATTACAGTTGCTTTCTTTTTACGAAGAAATGCTTAACCTTGCATACGTGTGGCTGACCTGCTAATTTATCAGTATTTATCTTGGGAGAAATCGAGGTGAATAATATAGATCAGCGGAGAAGATATAATAGGAACTAACTTGATTTTACACCTTCAATACTGTTATTTGAGATATGGAAAATCCATCAGTTTGTAAGAAGAAGGTTGGCGTTGCTCATAGCCCGTGGCTGAAACTGAGAAGAGGTAGAAAAAGCATAAGGTCACGGTCTCATGGGAAGGAAGGCAGAGACTGAGTCCCACTTGTCTTTTCCTGATTCAGTCTTCTTCTTCTTCATTGACTCTCGGCTCTCCCTAATAATTTTCCCCACGACGCATCCCGGGCAACTTTCCTTCCCAAGCTTTTCCCGCCTGCCTTTACCCCAAGATTGCGAACCAAGGCGTGTGAGAGATACAGCTGGGTACTACCAACTCCCACCAGCTGTGCTCGTGAAGTACAAGAGAAGCTCCCAGAAACCTCCGCTCTCCTCTCCTGCCTCCAGCGAGAGGCCCCTATTCTTAGGTTAAATACTTGCTTTAGAGAGAAGCGCGGCGGCCACGTTCCAGAGTCCACCTTCTCTTGCGCCCGGGGAACGACACCAGCCGCAGGGGCGCGGCGGAAGATGGCGGAAAGCGCCGGCCCCGGGGCCAAAGCTTTCCCGCTGCGCTGGGCCCTCGGAGCTCGCCCGACCCGGGACCCACGCGGCTCCGGCCAGGTTCAGTCCAGCCGCCACAGCTGAGCCAACTCACCAGGCCGGCCGGGAGCCGCGAGCAGGGCGGAGCGGGCGGCGCCCAGATTCTGCGTCATCACCTGGGCGAGGCGGGGCCTCTGCTGACGCCATCACCCCGGCATCTGCCAACATGGAAGGTGGCGACGGTGGCGTTGCTGTGGCTGGCCATGGGGCTCTGGGCTCTGGAGCGGCTGCAGCGACCGTCCGGGAGCTCCTGCAGGACGGTAAGGAGTCAGGGTCTGGCCGGGTCCTGGGGCTGGGGGTTTGTCCTTCTCCGCACCTGGGCCCGGGTGGTGGATTCAACCCGTCGCTTTGCAGAAAGTTTTCCGGTCTCGACGTGACCACTCCCCTCCGCCCGGCCCCCCGGCGTCTGGGTGCTGGCCTCGCCAACCTCTTTGCCCGGGGACTCTCTGCCCCCTTCCTGTCCGGGGACACTTCATTTCTGGTTGCTCCGCATTTTGGCTCTACTCTCCGCGCGCCGGGGGCTTCTCTGAAGTCCTGCGACCCCGCACCCGGTGACCCACGTTGGCAGCCACCGTCTGCTACTATAGTTCTTGACGAAAGGGTGAAACATTCGATCCCATGGAAAGTCTAAGACCTAGAACAGATGACAGACACTTGCTGAAAGAGGGCCTCATTTTTAAGGAGAGTGGGAGACATCCTCTCTCTTCAGCAATTCTTGGATTACACAGGTGGCCCCACTTGCAGGTTCATTTGTTTGTTTTTTTAATCTACAGCCATACATGGGGGAGGGTGCAGAGCATTCGTTCAGGCTGGGATAAACCGTGTGTATTGTCAGGTTTACTGATAGCTTTGGACAGAAGTTGCTAGAAATAAGAAGATGAGTTAAACATAGAACATTTGAGAAGCACATTAAATTGTATTATTAATCCAGTTAACATGCCCCAAATATCATATGCTTCAGAGTCAAGTTCAAATTTCCTAATCCTTTCTTGTCTGTTCTTAGTTTTATTCTATAATCGCCATTATTTTACCTTGTATTAAAATAATTTGTATGCTTAATCTTTTCTACTGCATTGTAAAACCTTTTTTTATATCCTACAGTGTTAGAACGGAACCTTGCATACCGTAGGTGTAGAATAAGTGTTTTTTAAAATTGGACATTACAGTAAGAAGCATATGCACACATTTGTAGACCAAAGTTGGTTGTAAACGGATGAAATAAAGTTCTAAATTGTTGTCTTCTCTAACTATTGTATATTTTATTATTTCCCTTAATTACTTGCCTTCTGATAATTTATATACTTTTGTCAGAACTTACTAATGATGTTTCCTGAACTAGATTGTGTTAGATCCTCTAGGTTAGGATCTCTATCGAATACATCTTTGTATCTTAATTTAAATGCATTTTAACCAAGTATTGAGCTTCTGATATATGTGCAGTTCCCACCCACAAGTAGCTCACCAGTTTAGTAGGGGAAATAGTCTTGTAGAGCAATAAAGGTAGGCACTGTAATACAGTGCTGTAAGGGTAGCTGTAGAGTTGGATACAAAGTCAAACATTAATACAGAGGAGGAGGATAACTAGGAGTGGTTAGGGGAGTGTCAGGAAAGGCTTTCTAGATGAAGTTGGTTTTCAAGCGTAAATAGAACTTCCCCAGGTAAAGAAGTGGAAGAAAAAATACATGCCAGACATAGGTATGAATTTCTGTAGGATGCATTCCAGGAATTGTAATCAGTTTTTGGAGGGTAAATAGTCCTCAATTCTGCCATTTGTGTTTTTCTATTTAGTTCTCTTTCCCATCTTCCACACCGATTGTTTAAATCTTTACTCATTCAAACCTCTCCTTTCAAGCTCAACAAATGCCTTTCTGTTATCTGTTAGCTGTGAACTTCCTCCATTTCTTGCCATCAAACCTATAAACCTAACCATAAACCTAAATCTGCAACCATCCTTTCTTTTTTCCCCTCATATTTTCAGTTACAATGGAAGTGGAGTGTCTGCTGCTTTCTGAGGACAGTCCCTCTTGTGCTCTGGATTTTCTTCCTGTCTCATCAAGGACCCAGGCACCTTCATTCTGTGCTGTTGAAATCGCTTTGCCAAAGTCTCCAGTGACTTCCTTGTGGATAAATCAAATGGGCACTTTTTTTGGTCCTTATCTTACTTGTAAAAGGGTTTAACTTCTTTTTTGAAATACTTTCCTCATGTGGCTTGTGAATTCCATGCTTTTTTAAAGAATTCTGTAAGTGCTCTTTTCCAGTTTCCTTTAGATGCTTGTCTTCTTCAGTTTGCCCCAAAATCAAGTGGTTCACTCTACCCATCCCTCACAACATTCCTAAGGAATTAAACATTTCCATCAATAACGGTGATTCACCATGTCAGGGATCTGCTAATGATAGAGGATAAGATTGACCGGGTTGGTGAGCAGATGCATGGTTTGAAAATTTGTGAGGTGTTTCTGATGTGCCTCCTACAGGAATGCAAAAACTGGAAAAGAGAAGCATTTTATGACTTTTCTCTTTAAGGACAGTCAGTCCTCAAATGCCAAATCCAGTGGTCGGTATTCAACCTTCATTGTATTTGATCTATGTAAGGTCTTTGACACTAGTGACCACTTACTTTCTTTAAACTTTCTTTTGGTTTTTGCCATCCTCTCCTCTTTCTCTCTGAACACTCCTTAGTCTCTGATTGCTTTCATTTCCTCTTTCTACCCCCCAATTTTTGGTGTTTTCCTGGCTTGTGAACTTAGTCTTCCCCATTTCCCTCTTTTTGTGCATTCTAAAATTTCTTCCTAAATCATCCGATCTTTTTTCATGTTTTCAAAATATTTATATACACAAATAGATACATATGTGGTCCTTACCTCTCTTCTGAGCTATAGAACTATGTCTACTGGACATTTCTATCTTGATAGTGAACAAGCACTACTAGTTCTGCTTATAAAAACCTACATATGAACAAACCTACATATGTACAGGTTCTACATATGAAAAAATGGAATGAATTTTTCTTTTTACCCCTCTTCCCTAACCTTTTCCTCTGGTAGTCTCTGTTACCATTATTGTATGTGGTTAGTTAGATGTCTATTTGCTCCCCGTGTAGATTATGAGTTCCGTGGAGGCAGGGGTATGTTCACGATCATCTTTTTGTTTTGTTTTGTTTTTGGTGAGGAAGACCAGCCCTGAGCTAACATCCGTTGCCAATCCTCTTCTTTTTGTTGAGGAAGACTGGCCCTGGGCTAACATCCGTGCCCATCTTCCTCCACTTTATATGGGACGCCGCCATGGCATGGCTGACAAGCGGTACGTTGGCGGTCACCCGGGATCCGAACCCGCGAACCCCGGGCTGCCAAAGCGCGAACTAAACCGCTGCGCCACCAGGCGGCCCCATGATTATCTTTATACAAAGATTCCTAGTGGTCTAGCTTAACACAAAGCTGAATTCCCTGCGTCAGTTAATCAAGAAACTTGGGAATCATCCGTTACTTCCTATTCTACCTAATCACCCATTTTCAGCTTGTCTCAAAGTCCTACACATTATAATGTCTGAGTATTTGTCAGATTTGTCACTTCCTTGACATTCTTAGTGCCACTGTCTTAGACAGGCCTTCATCATGTCACTTGGGCTTTGACATAGCACCTTACTGGCCTCTGCAGCTCAATTCCATGGGTGTGCTCGTAAAGCAACTTTCTAGGAAAATAAGAAACGCCCTGATTTTGTAGTGTATGCCAATTTCCATGGTATAAATACTCTCACCATGGTCAATTTTAATATACCTACATGTGATGTCAACTGGCTCACACAATTCCTCAGTATTTTACATTTGGCTCTCAGGAGCCGGTATGCTCCAGCTCCAGCACATCTTTGTATGGCTAATCCCTTTTCAATCATTCTCCATACTGTTGCCAGAAACTGTTCTAAGACATAAAGCTGACAGTGCTCTCTTTTGTCTTTAAAACCTTAAGTGGGATAGTCTGAACATTTTGGATGTCAGCCTCTTTTCAAACTGCCCCCCAACCTTCCTTTGGAACCAACTCCTATCATTCTTTACCCTTTCTGCTCAACACACAGACTCTGTGATCTAGACATCCTGAAGTCTGCATTCTCCTTATTTCTCAAAAACATGCCTTGGTATTTGCTGCCTCTAAACCTTCCCCATTCTTGGGATGGTCTTCTCCACTTGTCTGCCTGGCAGGATCCTCAATTATGAGAACTACTTGGCAAACTGGAAGGAAATGTGGTTCTCAGAATTAAGGCCAAAGGAGCAGTTTCCTTCTTTCCCTCCACTACGCTTTGAGAGTAGCCAAGAATGAGTCTTTGCTTTTAGCAGAATGACACTTTCAGCTGATGTATAGATTAATTAGTTCATTCAGCTAATATTGAGCACCTGACATGTGTCAGGCATTGTTCAGGCTCTAGGAATGTGGTAGATTAAAATTAAAAAAAGATCTTGCCCTCGTGGAGCATACATTATAGTGGATACAGACAATTGAGGCTATCTCATAAGTACTCGATTTTGCTTGTTAGTTTCATAATCTCTGTCAGGCCAGTCTTACCTGTATCTACCATATGGCTAGGAGATAGTGGTGTGTATCTGCATTTAGCTCACTTATACGTATCTATTTGTAACTCATAATTCTCTCTGTTTTTCTTTCACCTACAGATTTTTGGATTTCTTTACAGAAAGATACCTTCTTAACATCTAGCTTCACTTCTTTTTCCTGTCTATTGATGGTCTATTTTGAACACAGTTTCTCTATTTACTTATTTCACCTATAAATCCTAAATTTTAGTAATGCCTATGTTTGCCCATTTCTATTAAAAAAACCCAGATTCACTTGATTATAACGGTATTTATACATTGATCTAGAGATATTTGAGACCATAAATATCAAATATAGTCAATTTTCCTGTTGTCATTGTCAGGGACCATGTTTTCTTGCATTAAAGGCTGTGGTTAGTAGTTCATTTTTAGTCTTTTACTCGATAATTTCCTTTGGACTCACTGATAAAAGTTAGCTTTTAGAGGTGTAGCATGCTAGTTCAGAGTGTGGGCTCTGCAGCTCGACGGCCTGAGTTTAAATCTCAGACCGTCAAGTTGGAGAAGTTGCATGCCGTGTCTGTGCTTGTCTCTTCATCTGTGAAATGGGAAGCATGACAGTTCTGACAGGGTTGTGTGAGGATTGAATGAGTTAACATGTGTGAAGTGCTTAGATCAGTGCCTGGCACGTGTAAGAGCTCAGTGACTATCACCACTCTCTTCTGCTGTTGCTTCCTTCTCTTCCTTCTCATTTACAGCAGAAAGCATTTACAACAGTTCCTGATGTATAGAAGGACCTCAAAAATATGTTACCTATGATTGTAATTGTTCTGTTGTTTAATGTCTGTGGTTTAGTGCAGTGTAATTAATAATTAAAGATTTCTCTTTGTTTTTTCCCCAGAGTGTTATAGTGCTTTTTTAAATGAAGACTTTGATGTAAAGACTTATACTTCCCAGTCTATTCATCAAGCTGTAATTGCTGAACAACTCGCAAAACTTGCCCAAGGAATCAGTCAGTTGGATAAAGAACTACACCTACAGGTAATTCCAATCTCTGGATCCTACAAATTATTCAGTCTAGAGTGATAATTTATCATTTTTATAATCCTTTTATTGTTTAATCTAAATGCATATTTACATGAACAAATGTGTAACTTACCAGTGTGGCTTGTTTTTCAGAGTATATTTTTGAAAAGTTTTCTATAAACTACCTTGTGTTAGTTGAAAAACTAATATGCCTATCTCTCCAAGAGCTTTTATTCATATTTTGTTTTCACCACCTTAACTGACATGCAGTGAATATAGGTGGGCAAAAAATAGGATGTCTTTGATAAAGATAATAGAAAGTGGAATTTTGGAAGTAGAACAGTGTGAACAAAAAAAATTGGGATGTTCACATTGGCAGTTCACACTTGATGAGCACAAAGTTTAACATTTGCTGAAATTTCAGAAAGTTGATAAATTTGTGGTGATAGAATGCAAGGTAGGTCGTCATCTCAGCTGTGCTGTTACCTTCCATATCACTAAATGTCTTTGAGTCTTGCTTTAAAAAAAAAAGTCAATCAAATGGGTTGGAGTGAATAAAGGGAAAGAGGAGATTGTAGTAGAAAATCTTGAAGGTTCCTTCCTCTTCTACAATTCTGTAATTTTTTTTTTTTTTTTTTTGTGGGGAAGACAAGCCCTGAGCTAACATCTGTTGCCAATCCTCCCCTTTTTGCTGAGGAAGACTGGCCCTGAGCTAACATCGTGCCCATCTTCCTCCACTTTATATGGGACGCCGCCACAGTATGGCTGACAGGCAGTGCGTCGGCGGGCGCCCGGGATCCGAACTCACGAACCCCGGGCTGCCAAGCGCGGACTAAACCGCTGCGCCACTGGGCGGCCCCCACACAATTCTGTAATTTTTATAGGGTGGTTTTATGGTATACTTCCTAGTGTTGCCTTTTGTCTGAGTAGGCACTTAATAAATATTTAAATGAATGATCAAAAGCGTGAATAAATGGACTGTTTACCAGGAAACCTAGATCTGGTATAACATGAGGCATATTCACTTAAATTTTTTGTGTCTTTCTTTATCAATTAGAAGAGCAGCTTAGGACTGGGGTGACTTCTAAGGTCACTTTAACTCTAAAATTCTGATTATATAATTAAAGTTCAATATTTATTGACAGACATTTATAAAACACTTTTAGTTGTCAGGCTTTGCATTAAGCTGTGGGAAGAGAAAAATGAACACATTTCCTGGCTCTCCAAGAACTCACAAACCAGTGGCAGATACAGACAGAAATGATGACAGGCAAGTGATGCCTGTTTTAAATAGAACAGTACAAAGTGTTTGTTTATGGGAGCAGGGGAGCATGCACTTAACTCTGCCTAGGGTTCTCCAGGTGGCTTTTTGCAAGAGCTGCCTGAAATTCTTTCTGCTCTTTTGTTGGTTGGTATTTTCCTTATTCCTGGCATGCAGTATCTTCTCTCCAGGAATCAATAAAAACTTAAAATTTATTTAACATCTCTTAGAGGGGACAGGTTACATTTATAGTAGTTTTGGATGTGAGTTAGAGGAAGTCTCTGAGTCCTAGTATGAGATCTGAACCTGCTATAATTGTTTTTCTGTAGAAGGAAAATTGGAATAATGCTGACCAAAGTCATAAATAAAATATAATAAAAATAATTTAAAATATCATTGAGATGATTAAAATTACAGAAGATGTACTGAGGTATGTGTTAATCAAGGTTTTGTACAGGAAACAGAAACCACTCTAGGTATTTAAAGCCAGAAGATACTTAATACAGAGAATTGGATGCTTATGAAATCATTGGTTGGATAGCCAGTGGAGTGAGTTGAAGGATCTACCATAGATGCAACACTGAGTTCTGGAAGCTCCTGCTGTTACCTCCCATGCCATTGCTAAAATTCTACTTCTAGGTCCCTGGTTACTAAACTCTAGAATGATCAATATGGCTATCTCAACTGTCTCTAAATCTTCAGGTCTCAGGACCTTGCTTACTAGCTGAAACAATAACAGGAAGATAGCTTTTCTGTCTTTCAGGTCTCTTGGAAATTCATCATTTGGCTGGCAGGGCAGTCTATGAAACTGTAGTTTTAGGCTTTTCAACGTTTCCAAAGCATTTATCACATGGGACAAAGATGAATAGAAAATTAAAAAAAATTGGTCTTGTTAGGATGGACACATTGACCATATCAATGGACTGGGGAAAATTCAGACATCTTCTGGCAATCTTAAGGATAAGAGACACAGGAGACCAAAAGTAACACTTATTTTAGATGGATATGATAGAAAGGGACTTGATAACATGACAGTGATATCTGAAACAGGACAAATTGGAGGATGTAGGGGTTCTAGTGAGTGACTGCTTGCTGATTAGGAGCTTCAGTTTACAGACTAGACATGAAACTTCTTATTCATTGGAATAAAAGGTACAAAATGATAAGAATTCTTGTATTATTTTAAAGATTTGCATGATTTCTTGATGTTTCTAGGAATCTCTTGCATGTGGCCTTTAACTCTTAACTTTTTTGGTTTTTTGATATGACCATTCTCATTGCCCTAATTTTCATAAAAATATGTCTTCTGAAGGGAAGAGGATTTGCTGTGACACTGGGAAACTGGATGGAGAGAGATGTTCAGAGATAGGTGGGCACTGACTGCTTTATCTTTCCAGATTAGAATGTGGTCTTGATGATGCTGAATTAAGTTCAAGAACTAAGAGAACCTGATGTTTGAAAACATTCTTTAAAGAAAGCGTATGATAGCGTGGCAGGAGTTAGCCATCTTTTGTTATTCAATTTTGGCACAACTCCACCTGCGCATCCCATTAGGAAAGCAAGGGGCTAGTGAAAAGGCTTATCTTCTTTGGCTCTATGTTGGACTACATGCATGTTTGTGTTTCTGCTAATAACTCATCTCAAACACACCTTCATAATCTGTATTTTTTTCTTTTGTGTATTTGCCCCCTTTCTATATGGAGAGAGACCTTCAATTCTACATTGTGGTTACAGAGAAAAATACCTAATACTTAGAGCAAATGCTGATTATTCATTCTTGACTTTCAGGTCGTTGCAAGACATGAAGATTTACTGGCACAAGCAACTGGGATTGAGTCTTTGGAAGGTATATCATTAACTACTACAGATTATAAAGAGCTAGACCAGGGACTGGCAAACCGTTTATGTTAAGGGTCAGATAGTAAATATTTTAGACTTCGCAGGCCATACGTCTCTGTTGGAACTACTAAACTCGGCTGTTGCAGGGTGAAAGAAGCCAGGTAATATGTAAATGAATGTGTGTAGCTGTGTTCTAACAAAACCTTGGTAAAACTTTGCTGACCCCTGAGCCAAACTATCTGGGTTCAAATTTTTACTTTGCCACTTACTACATGTGTGACTTTGGACAAGTTACTTGTCTAAAACAAGTGCCTCAGTTTTATCTATAAAGGAGGAGTATTCAGATGTACTACATGGTGTTATTCTGAGGATTGAATGAGTTAGCAAAATACTTACAACAATTCCTGGCATGTATTTGGTGCTTCTGTAACTGTTAATTCAAACAATAAAACATCAACACCACCAGAGTGGGTACTCGTGGAAGTAGGCTTGTGTCCTTTTCCTATTTTTGACTTTCTTTGGCACTCTTTTCAATGAAAGTATAGTAGAATAAAAATACATGGGATTTTTATTTTTAATGAATCCTCTTAATTTTTGTTTGCTTAAATCTTTTATGAATTTTTTTCTGTCTTGATTGAAATGAACTACATCTCATAAATATATATTGTATTTTACATTATCACTTGTGATTACTGTTATTAATCACTGCACATCAAAAGAAAGCTATGTGATTTTTCCCTTTATTGATCAAATTCTTAAGGAGCAAGGATTTTGCCTTCTGTGATGCAATATTCTTTAATGCTTCCCGCAGTATTTCTTATGTGCTTAAAGGTATTATTCTCAGTGTGTACACTGTTTATAAGACATCTTGATGAAAAACTTAGTATTTTCAGAAGTAATAGTTTGTTATTTGAATATTTAGGATAGATTTCAGACTATATTCTTAGGAAAATAAAGAGGCTTTAAATTTTGGCTTACTTACAATTGGGAATCAATTAAGTTTTTTCATCTCATAATATTTTTATGTGTTTCTGGAAGAAGATAAATAGTATCCTGTTTCAGTGGTAATTTTTTTAAACAAATGAGGAATGATTTTTTCATTTGTAAAAATCCATAAGGATGGCATTGTAGTACGTTGATTCTGAGTGTATATAGGTGCAGAAGAATCATCACAACAGAAATACTTCTCATTGTGGTTTTCTTATATGAGTTTAGTTCTATAATGTGTTTGTTTTCCCCAGAATGCTTTTCAATGATTACACCATTTAAAATATACTGTTAAACTGAATTAGAATGATTATTCATTGGATGAATGTCTAGAATACAAAGGCTGGCTTCTCTGAATTCCTATGATAATGCAAGAAACTTCTCCAGATTATTTGAACATAAAAAGTCAAAGTATGAATTGTTTAGTATTCATTTTATCGTTATGTGTGTTTCGAAGCACTATTAGAATGTTATTTTGAGATGCTGGGAAGTAAGTGTGGTATGTATTTGAAAACAAATATTATCCCAACTTCTAATTCATTTGCTTTTTTCCCCTATATATTTAAAATTTTTGCCATATAAGTAGTTTGGAGATATATCTATTAAGTCTATTTTATTAAAAGTTGTTCTCTATTCATTTTTTGTTCATTTATTCATTTAAATTTTAATTGAGAGTTTGCTAGGTTCCAGGCAGCTGTAACAATAGACAGAGTCTTTGTTCTTATAGGATTTGGAGGTATATTTAATTAAGCCTATTTTATTATAAAGAGATAGGGGCTGGCCTGGTGCTGTAGTGGTTAAGTTTGTGTGCTCTGCTTTGGTGGCCCGGGGTTTGCCGGTTTGGATCCTGGGTGCGGACCTACACACTGCTCATCAAACCATGCTGAGGTGGCGTCTCACACAGAGCAACTAGGATATACAACTATGACATGTAACTATCTACTGGGGCTTTGGGCAGTAAAAAGGAGGAAGATTGGCAACAGATGTTAGCTCAGGGCCAATCTTCCTCAAGTAGAAAGATATCCTAATTTATTCACTCAATCAAATGGTAATTGAGAATTTATTAGATACCTGTGAACAATAGACAATGTCACTGTTCTTATGGAACTTACATTCTAGGTGGGGAAGTAGACCAAAAAAAAGTACAAATAGGATACTTCAAATGTTTGTAAGTCTTACAAAGAAAATGAGGTGCGGGAAGAAGTCTTTTACCAGCTAGGATGGTCAGGGGAGGCCTTTACAAAGATGGTGTCTGAACTGAGGTCTGAATGGTGAGAAAGAGCCACCACACGAAGATCTGGGGAGAAGAGTTGTAAGCTGAGGGACCAATAAATGGGAAGGCAGAAATTAGCGTGGTATGTTTGAGGGACAGAAAGAAGGCCAGTATGACTGGAGTTTAGTGAATGAGAGAGAGAGAATTATAGATGAGGTTCTTGGAAAGGAATTTTGATTTTCATTCTAAATGCAGTGATTAAACCATTGGAGGGTTTTAATTAGGGGCATTATGTGATAAGATTAATGCTCTACAAAGTTTTGTCTGGTGGCTGGCTCTATAGGAAGGCAAGAGTAGAATCAGGGGTACCAATTTAGAAGCTATTAGAATAGTAGAAATTGATAGTGCCTTGGATTAGAGTGGTCGATGTAAAGAGAGAAAGGTGGATGCGGTAAAATGGGGTAGAGCTGATAGGATTTGTTGATGGAAAATGAAAGGACTGAAAGAAAAAAGTCACCAGGAGTGATTCCTAAGATTTTAGTCTGAAAAATTGGATAGATGATGGTATGAGTAACTGAGATGGGTTAGACTGGGGAGGATTATGATTTTGATGGGGCAGAAGTTATCTTGTGTGTCTTAAATTTGACATAAGAAAGTTCAGGGCTAGAGATTTGTGTGTGTGTGTACATAGATAGGCAGATATACAGAAAATCTATGTAGATGTAAGTACATATGTATGTATAAGTGGATGATTGTGTATAAAGTCAGTATTTTAATGAACAGATAGGGATTTCATTCAATCCCAATATTTTAAATATTAAGAGGGATTGTAGATGGAGACGAGAAGATGGCTGAGGATCAATCTTAGATCAATCCAGCATGTAGAGATCTAACAAAGGAGGAGTAGGAGCAACTAATGGGAGGAAACCCCGGGAGTGTGACGACTTGGAAGCCTAGAGAAAAAATGTTTTAGGGAGGGAGTGGTTTAACTATGCCATGAATTTCAGAGTTTGAACAAGATAAAGACAAAACTGATAATAGAATTTGGCAC
Source organism: Tapirus indicus (assembly GCA_031878705.1). Taxonomy (NCBI): domain Eukaryota; kingdom Metazoa; phylum Chordata; class Mammalia; order Perissodactyla; family Tapiridae; genus Tapirus; species Tapirus indicus. The sequence goes on from CM062917.1 coordinate 80,477,009, forward strand.
CTTGGGGATTTCTGGTCACCTTGATAAGATCTGTTTTGGTGAAGTATGTATGAAAGCCTATTGAGAGTGGGTTGTGGAGAGAATAAGATGTAAGGGAGTGATGATAACAAGTAAGGACAGTTTATTATAGGAGATTTAAGGTCATTGCACCATAAAACCAGCAGAAAAATGGGAATGCTCAGGTCCAGAGAGAATTCTGTTGGACTGAGCCATTGTAAAGCATATTTGAATGCTGATAGGAATGTTTATTACTTCTAATATTCGCCTAATATATGACAACATTCTATACTTAAATTTATTTAGAATACTATATTTCAAAACTACAACTATGCCAGTTGAATATAGAAACTGAGTTTTAAAGAATGGAGTTCAAAATAATTAAATCTGTAATATTGGACAGCCTACTTTTAGGCATAAAGTAGTAAAATTGAAGATCTATCTACCTGAAAATATTTTTACAATTTTTTTAAAAGTTCATCATGTTGTTTACACAGATAGTAAAGGCAATAATATACTTGTTGTCTATGTTTATTATTTATCTCATGATTAATTCAACAAATACTTATTGGCTACTTGCCATGGGAAGTAGTCTGAGTTAGGCTCTGGTCATACAGTTGTAAATGAAAAAGATCTATCAGTAACCTCCAGGAATTTATAGTCTAGTGAGAAAGTAAAACATTAAGCAGATATACAAGTGGATATATAATTACCTAAGGTAATTAGTACCTGGAAGGAAATGTATGCTGTAGAAGAACATAACAAGAGAATCTAAATTAGTTAGGAGATCTGTTAGTAATTGTTTCTGTTAAACCAAGACATGAACTAATAGTAGGAATTAATCCCTTAGGAGCCTAGGGGTGGGTTTGGGCTTGGAAAGAGTATAACAGGCAGAGAGTACACCATTTCCAAGTCATGCAGGACCTTGTAGACCAAGCTGTGGACTTTAGCATAGTTTTAACATAGGAACAAAGTGTTTTGGTAGAGCACTGTTAGGATACAATTTGCACTTTTAAAGATCACTCAGGCTTCTTTTTTTTTTTTGTAATTGTAGTACAATACATATTAACATGAAATTTATCATTTTAGCCATATAATTCAGTAGTATTAATTACGTTTACAGTGTTGTGCAATGATCACTATCTAGTTTCAGAACTTTTTCATCACCCCGAGCAGAAACCCTATACCCATCAAGCAGTCACTCCCTATTCCTTGTCAGACTTCTTTAGTGGAGCAAGGATTGAAGGGGAAGACTAGTTAGAGGCTTTTACCATCATGCAGGTAAAAGATGTTGGTTGCTTAGATTATGATGGTGGCAGAAAAAATGGAAATTTTTCTCTCTCTCTCTATGTGTGTATATATATTTTTTCTTTTAAGTTTTTACCCAATTTGAGCCATTGTAAATTTGTAAAGTAATGTAAACTGTTCTGTTTTCCTAGGTGTTCTTCAGATGATGCAGACAAGAATTGGGGCTTTACAGGGAGCTCTTGATAGGTACTGTTGTTTATTTTGTAAATAAGTGGAATGGAAAGATTCTTATCCATTGATATTTTGAAGATGATTTTATTGTCTCTCCTCTTTTTATTTTTTCCTGTAGGATGAAAGCAAAAATTTTTGAGCCATATAATAAAATAGTAGCCCGTACTGCACAACTAGCAAGACTTCAGGTAGGTTCTCACTTTTCATTTTTTTATATTTTCTTACTCTTTTTTTTTTTTCTATAAGTGGACAAATTTCAAGAAATAAATTCTGAGGAAATAAGGGAGTTTGAGAGAAAAGGGGAAAAATACTAAAGAGCTTTAAAATAAGATATCCAGTTAAAAAAATACAAATCTAAACTAATATTCAAGTGAATTATTTTCACTCTTATTATTACAGTGTGTGGTCATTTACTAACTTTTTAGAATTCAAAATTATTTCTTTTGGTAATAATTGGTGAATTCTTACAGTTATGCTATGATCAGATGTAAAGAACCCACACCTATCACTTGTTGTTCTAATAGTAGTACATATGTATCATTCAGGAAATTCAGTTTTTGACTGAAATTGAGTGATTTTCTAGCTTTATGAGAGAGATACACAGAACATTTTTTATTTTATTTTCCACATTGTTTCTATGATTATTAAAGAACTATTTGCCTATAGTTAGATATGTAGATTGTTTCAGACTTTTCACAATTGTAGGTACTACTGCTGTGAATAATTTTATACATAAGCTTTTCCCCCTCTTTGGATTTTCTTGGGAAATCTGGTAACTTTGTGCTCCATTTTACAGAGGCAAAGTAAATTCTCTTTGATTCCCCTCATTTTGTTTTTATATTTTTATCAATGTAATCCAAAGACCTGATACTGCCTTGTCATTTTGTTTTCTTGTATCTTTTATTAGCAACACCTTTTCCTTCTCCCTTGCTGATCTCATTTCCTATTATTCTGTCAACACTCTGGCCTTTCCCCATTGGTTTCCCTATTTCTGATTGTTTTTTCTACAGTCTTACTATTGTATCCATGCCTACTTCTCTGTCCTCACCTTGATAATCTGGTTTATAATATCTAATATCTGCTGTGTGCCAGACCTTTGGGAATCGTGGATAATCATGGTGCCTTTCTCCAGTGCATTTAACATCAGCAAACCATACTTTGCTCTGGAGCATCCTTATGACTGTGGAGTTCTCTCAAGTAGCTGATAGGAGAGTAGGGGAGACAGAAGGATGATTATAATGTATTGTAATAAAGGCAGTAATAGCGGTAGTTAACTCTACAGAGTGTTTACTATGTGTTCAGTGCTTTAGTTGCATTATCTTATTTATTCCTGATAGTAATCCTAACAGATTGTTTATAGACAGACACATTCAAAGTTTTCCATCATTTTACTTTTTTTTTTTTGAGAAAGATTGGCTGTGCCCTAACATCTGTTGCCAATCTTCCTCTTTTTCTTTTTTCTCCCCAAAGCCCCAGTACATAGTTGTGTATCATAGTTGTAGCTCTTCTATATGGGATGCTGCCTCAGCGTGGCTTGAGCGGTGAGTAGGTCCTCACCCAGGCTCTGAACTGGCGAACCCTGGGCCGCTGAAGTGGAACTTGCGAACTTAATGTCTGCGCCACCGGGCTGGCCCTCCATCATTTTACTTTTAACCGATTTTTGTTTTATATTTAAAGTGCATTTCTTGTAGGCAGTGTATAGTTGGGTCTTGCTGTTTTTAATCAGTCTTACAAAATCTGCTTTTTAATTGAGATGCTTGGACTGTTTACATTTAATGTGATTCTTGATATTTAATGTAATATTATTGATATGATGCAGGTTTCAGTCTATCATCTGTTTCCTATTTCTCCTGTTTATTCTTTATTCCTTTTTTCCCGCCTTTGTTTTGGGTTGAGTATTTTTATGATTCCATTAACTTCCTTTGTTGACTTATTAGCTATAACTCTTGTTTTTTTTTATTTTAGTGGTTGCTCTGGGGGTATAGTATACATTTTAACTACTCAGTTTACCTTCTAGTGATACTAAACCACTTCACATATAGTGTAAGAATCCTACAATAGTATACTTTCATTTCTTCCCTCTCAGCTTTTGTACTCTCGTTATACATTTCACTTTTACATATGTTATAAAGCCTACAATATATTATTGTTTAAACAGTCATTTTTTTTTTGCAGAATATTTACAATTTTTAATATCATAAAAAGCATTGAGAAAAACATCTTTGCACAAGTATATTAGCACATTTGCTCGTTTTTCATTTTAATTTTTTTATTGATGTCATAATTTATAACATTGTAAAATTTTAGTTGTACATTACTGTTTGTCAGTCACCATATAAATGTGTTCCTTCACCCCTTGTGCCCACCCCCCAACCCTCTTCCCCCTGGTAACCACCAAACTGTTCTCTCTGTCCGTGTGTTAGTTTATTTTCCACATATGAGTGAAATCATGCCATGTTTGTCTTTCTCTGTCTGGCTTATTTCGCTTAACATAATACCCTTTAGGTCCATTCATGTTGTTGCAGATGGAAGGATTTTGTCTTTTTTTATGGCTGAGTAGTATTCCATTGTATGTATATATACCATATCTTCTTTATCCAGTCATCAGTCGAGGTACACTTGGGTTGCTTTCACTTCTTGGCTACAGTGAATAATGCTGCAATGAACATAGGAGTACATAAACCTCTTTGGATTGTTGGTTTCAGGATCTTTGGATAAATACCCAGCAGTGGGATAGCTAGATTAAAAGATATTTCTATTTTTAATTTTTGAGGAATCTCCATACTGTTTTCCATAGAGTTTGCACCAGTTTACATTTCCACCAGCAGTGAATTAGGGTTCCCGTTTTTCTACCACCTCTCCAACATTTGTTAGTTTTTGTCTTGGTGATTATAGCCATTCTAATGGGTGTAAGGTGATTTGGTGTAGTTTTGATTTGCATTTCCCTGATGATTAGTGATGTTGAACATCTTTTCATGTGCTTCTTGGGCATCTGTATATCTTCCTTGGAAAAATGTCTGTTCATATCCTCTGCCCGTTTTTTGATCAGGTTGTTTGTTTTTTTTTTGTTGTTCAGTTGTGTGAGTTCTTTATATATTATGGAGATTAACCCCCTCTCGCTTATATGATTTGCAGATATTTTCTCCCAGCTGGTAGGTTGTCTTTTCATTTTGATCCTGGTTTCCTTTGCCTTGCAGAAGCTCTTTAATGTGATGGAGTCCCACTTGTTTATTTTTTCTTTTGTTTCCCTTGTCCGAGTAGACGTGGAATTCAAAAAGATCCCTCTGTGACCGATGTCAAAGAGGGTACTGCCTATGTTTTCTTCCAGGAGTTTTATAGTTTCAGGTCTTACCCTCAAGTATTTGATCCATTTTGAGTTAATTTTTGTGTATGGCGAAAGAATGTAGTCTACTTTCTTTCTTTTGCATGTGGCTGTCCAGTTTTCCCAGCACCATTTATTGAAGAGACTTGCCTTTTTCCGTCATATGTTCTTAGCTCCTTTGTTGAAGATGAGCTGTCCATAGGTGTGTGGTTTTAGTTCTGGGCTTTCAATTCTGTTCCATTGATCTGTGTGTCTGTTTTTGTAGCAGTACCATTCTGTTTTAATTATTATAACTTTGTAGTATATTTTGAAGTCAGGGATTGTGATGGCTTCAGCTTTGTTCTTTTTTCTCAGGATTGCTTTAGATATTTGGGGTCTTTTGTTGCCCCATATGAATTTTAGTATTCTTTGTTCTATTTCCGTGAAGAATGTCATTGGGATTCTGATTGGGATTGCCTTGAATCTGTAAATTGCTTTAGGTAGTATGGACATTTTAACTGTGTTTATTCTTCCAGTACATGTACATGGGATATCCTTCCATTTCTTTATGTCATCATTGATTTCTGTCAATGATGTCTTATAGTTTTCATTATATAGGTCTTTCACCTCCTTGGTTAAATTTATTCCTAGATATTTTATTCTTTTTGTTGCAATTTTAAATGCGATTGTCTTCTTCAGTTCTCTTTGTGTTAAGTTTGTTATTATAGAAATGCAACTGATTTTTGTCGGTTGATTTTGTGCTCTGCAACTTTGCTGTAGTTGTTGATTATTTCTAATAGTTTTCTGATGGATTTTTTAGGGTTTTCTATATATAAAATCATATCATCTGCAAACAGCAAGAATTTCACTTCTTCATTGCCTGTTTGGATTCCTTTTATTCTTTTTTTTGCCTAATTGTTCTGGCCGAAACCTCCAGTACTGTGTTGAATATGAGTGGTGAGAGTGGGCACCCTTGTGTTCCTGTTCTCAGAGGACTGGCTTCCAGTTTTTCCCCATTGAGTATGATTTTGGCTGTGGGTTTGTCATATATGGTGTCCATTATGTTGAGGTACTTTCCTTCTATAACCATTTTGTTGAGAGTTTTTATCATAAATGGATGTTAGATCTTTTCAAATGCTTTCTCTGCATCTATTGAGATGATCATGTGGTTTTTATTCTTCATTCTGTTTATGTGGTGTATCACATCAATTGGTTTGCGAATGCTGAACCATCCCTGCATCCCTGGTATAAATCCCACTTGATCATGGTGTATGATCTTTTTAATGTATTGCTGTATTTGGTTTGCCACTATTTCGTTGAGGATTTTTGCATCTATGTTCATCAGCAATACTGGCCTGTAATTTTCCTTCTCTGTGTTGTCCTTGTCTAGCTTTGGTATCAGGGTGATGTTGGCCTGGTAGAATGTGTAAGGAAGTGTTCCATCTTCCTCTATTTGTTGGGATAATTTGAGAAGGGTGGATATTAAATCTTCTTTGAATATTTGGTAAAATTCTCCAGAGAAGCCATCTGGTCCTGGACTTTTATTTTGGGGAGTTTTTTGATTACTCTTTCAAACTCTTTACTTGTGATTGGTCTATTCAGAGTCTATTTCTTCTTGATGCAGTTTTGGGAGGTTGTATGAGTCTTAAGAATTTATCCATTTCTTCTAGATTTGTCCAATTTGTTGGCATATCATTTTTCATAGTATTCTCCTATAATCCTTTGTATTTCTGTGGTATCCATTGTGATTTCTCCTCTTTCATTTCTAATTTTATTTGAGGCTTCTCTCTTTTTTTCTTAGTGAGTCTGGCTAAGGGTTTGTCAATTTTGTTTATCTTCTCCAAGAACCAGCTCTTACTTTCATTGATCATTTCTATTGTTTTATGGTTTCAATTTCATTTATTTCTGTTATAACTTTTATTATTTCTCTCCTTCTGCTGACTTTGGGCTTTGTTTGTTCTTCTTTTTCTAATTCTGTTAGGTGTAGTTTCAGGTTGCTTATTTGGGATTTTTCTTGTTTGTTAAGGTGGGCCTGTATTGCTATGAGTTTCCCTCTTAGGACTGCTTTTGCTGCATCCCGTATGAGTTGGTATGGTGTATTTTCGTTTTCATTCATCTCCAGATATTTTTTGATTTCTCCTTTAATTTCTTCAATGATCCATTGGTTGTTCAGTAGCATGTTGTTTAGTCTCCATGTCTTTGTCACTTTCCCAGTTTTTTTCTTGTAGTTGATTTCTAGTTTCATAGCATTATGGTCGGAAAAGATGCTTGTTATGATTTCAATCTTAAATTTATAGAGGCTTGCCTTGTTTGTCAGCATGTGGTCTAGCCTTTAGAATGTTCCATGCACTCTTGAAAGGAATGTGTAGTCTGCTGTATTTGGATCGAGTGTTCTATATATATCTATTAAGTCCATCTCATTTTGTTTTCATTTAAGTCCACTATTTCCTTATTGACTTTCTGTGTGGATGATCTATCCATTGATGTAAGTGAGATGTTAAGATCCCCTACTATTATAGTGTCCTTGTTAATATCTCCTTTTAGGTTTGTTAATAGTTGCTTTGTGTTCTTTGGTGCTTCTGTGTTGGGTGCATATATATTTATGAGTGATATGTCTTCTTGATGGAGTGCCTCTTTTATCATTATATACTGCCCCTCTTTGTGTCTCATTACCTGTTTTATCTTGAAGTCTACTTTGTCTGATATAAGTATGGCAACACCTGCTTTCTTTTGTTTGCCAGTAGCTTGGAGTATTGTCTTCTAACCTTTCACTGTGAGCTAGTGTTTGTCCTTAGAACTGAGTTGTGTCTCCTGGAGGCAGCATATTGTTGGATCTTCTTTTTTAATCCATCCCGCCACTCTGTGTCCTTTGATTGGAGAATTCGATCCATTTGTATTTAGAGTGATTATTGATATATGAGGGCTTAATGTTGCTATTTTATTGCTCATTTTCCAATTCTTTTGCATTTCCTTTGTTTCTTGGCCCATGTGTTTCAGACTACCAATTCAGTTTGGTAGTTATTTATGGTGGTTTTCTGTTTACTTTTCATATGTGTCTCTGTTCTGATTATTTGCTTAGTGGTTACCATTAGGTTTGTATAAAAAATCTTGTAGATGAGATAGTCCATTCTCTGATGGCCTCTTATTTCCCTAGACTAAGTTGATTCCATCCCTTTCCTCTTCCCTAAGTTATTATTGTCACAACTTATACCATCTTGTGTCGTTTGTATATAAAGTGATGAGGTTATATCTATTTTTAGTTTTCCTTTCCTTAATATTTGGTGTTATAATTAGGTGTTTGCTAACCTATTCTGATGGAGAGCTGCTATTTTTCTCATTTCATCTACCTATTTTTCTCCTTGCTCAAAGCTTTGTATCCCATTCTCTCTCTTTTTTTTCAGTCACGAGGGCCTTCTTGAGCATTTCTTGTAGTGGGAGTCTTGTGGCAATCACCTTCCTTTGCTTTTATTTGTCTGGGATGGTTATTATTTCTTCATCATATCTGAAGGATATTTTTCTGGATAGAGTATTCTTGGCTGAAAGTTTTTGTCTTTCAGAATTTTGAATATATCATTCCACTCTCTCCTAGCCTGTAAAGTTTCTGCCAAGGAATTGGCTGAGAGTCTGATAGGACTTCCTTTGTACATTATTATTTTTTTCTTGCTGCCCTTAATACTCTTTCTTTGTCATTAACTTTTGCCAGCTTTACTACTATATGCCTTAGAGTCTTTTCTTGTTGATATATTTGGGAGATCAGTTGATTTCATTCACTTGTATTTCCAGCTCCTTCCCCAGGTTTGGGAAGTTCTCAGTTATTATTTCTTTGAACAAGGTCTCTGCTCCTTTTTCTCTCACTTCTCCCTCTGAAATACCTACAATCCTTATGTTGCATTTCCTAATTGAGTTGGATATTTCTCGGAGGATTTCTTCTTTTTCTTTTTCAGTCTTAGTTCTCTTTCCTCCTCCATCTGGAGCATTTCTGCATTCATATCCTCAGTATTGCTAATTCTTTCCTCCATATTGTTAGCTCTGTTCTTTAAAGGTTCCAGATTTCTTTATCTCCTCCATTGTGTTTTTCATCTCCAACATTTCTGATTGGTTTTTCTTTATAGTTTCAATCTCTTTTGTGAAGGAATTCCTGATTTCATTGAATTGTCTGTCTGTATTTTCTTGTAGCTTTTTTAATGATAGCTATTTTGAATTCTCTATTGTTTAGGTTATAAATTTCTTTGACTTCAGGATTGATTTCTGGGTGCTTGTCATTTTCCTTCTGGTCTGGAGATTTAATATATTTTTCCGTAGTGCTTGAGGGCATGGGCTTATTTTTTGTCATTCTGATAGCTTCCACCTGCTGCCACTGGGTGGGATTCAAGAGCTGTGTATTCTGAGCCCGCCACAATTTGCGGGCACTCTGGCCGACTGGCTGTGCTGGTTCTCCAGGCAGGGGGAGGGGTCTTTCTTTCGCCTACCCAATCCTGGGGGCTTCCTATTCTTCCCTCGCTGTCTGCTCTCCTGGGGTGCTAGCTTGATGAAGGCATATCCTCAACAGTTCAGTGCCCTCTATATGGGAATTTCCCACCAGGTGTGCGAGAACTTGGAGAGTGACAGTTTTCCTGCGGATGGCTCCTCCTCCCTGCTCTCAGCTGTGCGGTCCTGGTTCCAACGTCTTTGTCGTTGGGGAAGAAGGGAAATTCTCCTTACCTCCTTCCACTTCTTCCGTGGGTACCAGCACCTCTACCCTCAGATGTAAGGCTGCTTGAGCCTCTCAAATGTCTTGTGTTGTGTGAATGTTGGTATTTGAATGTACTTTTTGTTCTATCTTAGAGGGGGAGAGTCTTGGGGAAAGCTCACTCTGCCATGATGTCACCTAAATAGTCATTTTTAAAGAGATTTAAAAGGAAAATCTTATGTATTTATCTATGCAGTTGCCATCCTTTTCTTTCCTTTTATTAGATCCATGTTTCTTGTAGTGTGGATCTGCTGCTGATGAGTTCTTTCAGCTTTTGTATGAAAATGTCTTTATTTTGTCTTTGATTTTGAAAGATCCTTTTATTGGACGTAGAATTCTAGGCTGAATGGTTTGTTTCTTTTAGTACCTTAAAGATACTGCTTGACTGTCTTCTTATTTGCATTGTTTCCTGTGAGATATCTCTTATCTTTATCTTTGTTTCTCTGTACATGATGTCTTTTTTTCTCACTGGTTTTAAGATTTTCACTTTATCACTGAGTTTTGAGCAATTAGATTATGATGTGCCTTGGTAGAGTTTCTGTGTGTGAGTGTTTGTTTTTGCTTACACTTTATTCAGCTTCTTGGACTACAATTAACTCTCCTTTGAGGACTACAATTAGAAATATATTATGCATCTCAGGGTGTCCCACCAATCACTGGATGCTCTGTTCACTTTGTTTCCCACAGTTGTTTTTTCCCTGTGTGTTTTATTTTGGATAATTTCTATTGCTTTGTCTTCAAGATCACTAATCATTTCTTCTGTACTGTCTGATCTGCCCCTGATCTCATTCAGTGTATTTTTCATTTCAGACATTTTTGTTTTCATCTTTAGAAGTTTGATTTAGGTATTTTCTTTCTATTTATCTACCTAACTTTTTGAACATTTGGAACACTACTAAAATAACTGTTTTAATGTCTTTGGTAATTTATAGAGTGTGCCAGTTTTAGAACATTTCTGTCACTGCAAAAAAACTTTCATTTCTGTTTACCAGCGTCTTATTCCGTTTGGGCTGCTGTACCATAGACTGAGTGGCTTATAAACTACAAAAACTTATTTCTCACAGTTGTGGATGCTGGAAGCCTGAATTGGGGTGCCAGCATGGTCATGTCCTGGTGAGGGCCCTCTTTTGGGTTGCAGATAGTCATTTTCTTTTTGTGTCCTCACATGACAGACAAGGAGAGAAAGAGCTCCCTGGGGTCCGCTTTGTAAGGGCACCAATCCCTTATAAAGGGAGGGCTTCTCTCTCGTGACCTCATTACCTCCCTAAAGCCCTCCTTTCTAATACCATCACATTGGGGGTTAGGATTTCAACGTATGAATTTTAACATTTGGTCCATTCTAGCCATCAATCCCTGTTCCCCGCTCCAGTCCTAGGCAACCACTAATCTGTTTTCTTTCTCTCTAGATTTGCCTTTTCTGTTCATGTCATATACATGGAATCATATAAGATAGGAATCATACAAGATATAGTCTTTTGTGTCTGGCTATTTTCACTTTGCATAATGCCTTTGAGGTTCATCCACATTGTAGAATGTCATCAGTAATTCATTCTTTTTTTAATTGTCAAATACTGTTTTATTTTATGGATGTACCACATTTTATTTATTCATTCATCAATTGATGGACATTTGGATTGTTTCCAGCCATTGGCTTTTGTGAATAATGCTGCTGTGAACATTTGCTTACATGTGTTTGGACCTGTGCTTTCATTTCTCTTAGGTAGATTTCTAAAATTGGAATTGCTGGGTTGTATTGTAAATTTGTTTTTCTTAAGGAACTACCATATTTTTTTCCAAACTGTCTATACCATTTTACATTCCCACCAGCAATGTGTGAGGGTTCCAGTATCTACACATTCTCACCAACACCTGTTATTGTCTCTTTTTTGATTGTGACCAGTCTAGTAGGTGTGCAGTGGTATATCTCGTTATGGCTTTAGTTTACATTCTTAAATGACAAATGATATTGAGCATCTTTTCATGTGCTTATTAGTCATTAGTATATCTTCTTTAATCCATTCAGTCTATTCATATCGTACAGCCATTTTAAAATTGGGTTATCTTATTGTTGATTTGTAGGAGTTTTTTATATATTATGATACAAGTACTTTATCTGATATATGCTTTGCCAATATTTTCTCCCAGTCTGTGACTTGACTTTTCATTTTTATTGATGTATAATTGACATATAGCATCTTATTAGTTTCAAGTGTACATCATAGCGATTCAATATTTATATACATTAAGAAGTGATCACCACAATAAGTCTACTTACTGTCTGTCACCAAAGTTGTTACAGTATTATTGACTATATTCCCTTTGTGTACATTACATCTTTATGAGTTATTTATTTTATAACTGGAAGTTTGTACCTCTTAATCCTCTTCACCTATTTCACCGGCCCCCCTCATCACTCCTCCCTCTGGTCACCACCAGTTTGTTTCCTGTGTCTATGAGTCAGTTTTGTTTGTTCATTTTGTTTTTTAGATTTTAGACATAAATTAGATCATATAGTATTTGTCTTTCTCTGTCTGACTTATTTCACTTAGCATACTACCCTCTAGGTCTGTTCATGTTGTCGCAAATGGCAAGATTTCATTCTTTTTTTATGGCTAAGTAATATTCCATTTTATATATGCACCATATCTTATTTATCCATTCTTCTTTTGATTAACACTTAGATTGCTTTCATATCTTGGCTATTGTAAATAATGCTGCAGTGAGCAGAGGGGTGCATATATCTCTTCGAATTAGTGTTTTCATTTTCTTTGGATAAATATCCAGAAATGGAATTGCTGGATCATATGGTAGTTCTTTCTTAAAATTTTTTGAGAAACCTCTGTACTGTTTTCCATAATGGCTGCATCAGTTTACTTTCCCACCAACAGCCCATGAGGGTTTTATTTTCTCCACATGCTTGTGAACACTTGTTCGTTCTTTTTTCTTGGAGGAAGATTAGCCCTGAGCTAACATCTGTTGCCAATCTTCCTCTTTTTGCTGAGGAAGATTGGCCCTGACCTAACATCTGTGCCCATCTTCCTCTATTTTATATGTGGGACGCCTGCCACAGCATGGCTTGATGAGCGGTGCATAAGTCTGCACCCAGGATCCGAACCTGAGAACCCCGGGCCACCAAAGTGGAGCTTGCGAACTTAACCTCTAAGCCACTGGGCTGGCGCCAACACTTGTTATTTTTTTGTCTTTTTGATAATAGCCATTTTAACAGGTGTGAGGTGCTGTTTCATTGTGGTTTTGAGTTGCATTTCCCTGATAATTAGCGATGTTGAGTATCTTTTCATGTGTTTGTTGGCCATCTGTATGTCTGTGGAAAAATACTTACTCAAGTCCTCTGCCCATTTGTTTTCTTCTTTTTTTTGTGAGGAAGACTTAGCCTTGAACTGAGATTTGTTGCCAATCCTCTTTTTCGCTGAGGAAGACTGGTGCTGGGGTAACATCTGTGCCCATCTTCCTCTACTTTATATGGGATGCTGCCACAGCATGGCTTGACAAGCGGTGCATCTGTCTGTGCCCGGAATCCGAACCTGTGAACCATGGGCCGCTGAAGTGGAGCACACGAACTTAACCACTATGCCTGCTGGCCGGCCCCCTGTGCCCATTTTTTAATCAAATTGTTTTTTTGATATTAAGTTGTGTAAGTTCTTTATATATTTTGTTTATCAACCCCTTATTGAATGTACGGTTTAAAAATATCTTTTCTCATTCAATAGGTTGCCTTTTTGTTTTGTTGACGGGTTTTTTGACGTGCAAAAGCTTTTTAGTTAGATGTAATCCTATTTGTTTATTTTTGCTTTTGTTGCCCTTGCCTGAGGAGACTAGTCCAAAAAAATATTGCTAAGATCGATGTCAGAGAGGTGACTGCCTATGTTTTCTTCTAGGAGTTTTATGGTTTCAGGTCTTACATTCAAGTTTTAATCCATTTTGAGTGTATTTTTGTATGTGGTGTAAGATAGTGGTCCAGTTTTACTCTTTTGCATTTAGCTGCCCAGTTTTCCCAGCACCATTTATTGAAGAGACTGTCTTTTCCCCATTGTATATTCTTGCTTCTTTTGTCATAGATTATTTCACCATATAAGTGTGAGTTTATTTCTGGGCTCTCTATTCTATTCTGTCGATCTGTGTGTCTGTTTTTTTACCAGTACCATGCTGTTTTGATTACTATAGCTTTGTAGTGTAGTCTGCAGTCAGGGAGCATGATACCTCCAGGTTTGTTCTTTCTCTAGATTGCTTTAACTGTTTGGAATCATTTGGGGTTCCATACAGATTTTGGGATTCTTTGTTCTAAAAGTGCCATTGATATTTTGATGGGGATTACATTGAATCTGTGGATTGCTTTGGGTAGTGTGGACAATTTAACAATATTAATTTTTCCAATCCATTTACATGGTTTATCTTTCCATTTATTTGTGTCACTTCAATTTGTTTCATCAGTGTCTTATATTTTTCAGAGTACAAGTCTTTCACCCACCCTGGTTAAATTTATTCCTAGGTATTTTATTCTTTTTGATGCCATTGTATATGGGATTTAAAAAAATTTTCTCTTTCTGATGTCTTATTAGTGTATAGAAACACAACTGATTTCTATATATTAATTTTGTATCCTGCAACTTTACTGAATTCATTTACTCTTATAGTTTTTAGATGGAGTCTTTAGGGTTTTCTATAAATACTATCATATTATCTGCAAATAGTGATAGTTTTACTTCTTCCTTTCCAATTTGGATGCCTTTTATTTCTTTTTCTTGCCTAATTGCTGTGGCTAGGACTTTGAGTACTATGTTGAATAAAAGTGGTGCAAGTAGGCATCCCTGTCTCGTTCCTGATGTTAGAGGAAAAGCTTTCAGCTTTTCATTGTTGAGTATGATGTTAGCTGTGGGTTTGTCATTTATGGCTTTTCTTATGTTGAAGTATGTTTCTTCTATACCCACTTTGATGAAAGTTTTTATTATAAATGGATGTTGAATTTTCTCAAATGCTTTTTCTGCATCTATTGAGATGATCATGTGATTTTTATTCATTTTGTTAATGTGTTCTATCACATTGGTTGATTTGTGGATGTGGAATCATCCTTGCATTCCTGGAATAAATCCCACTTGATCATGGTGTATGATCCTTTTAATGTATTGTTGAATTCAGTTTCCTGATATTTTGTTGAGGATTTTCGTATCTATGTTCATCAGGGATTTTGGCCTGTAATTTTCCATTCTTGTGGTGTCTTTGTCTGGTTTTGATATCAGGGTAATGATGACTTTGTAAAATGAGTTTGGAACAGTTCCTTCCTCTTCAATTTTTTGGAATAAATTGAGCAGGAAAAGTATTAACTCTTCATTAAAGGTTCTTATAATTATTCTGTGAAGCTGTCTGGTCCTGGACTTTAGTTTTTTGGAATTTTTAATTTACTGATTCAATTTCATTACTTGTAATCAATCTATTCAGATTTTCTATTTCTTCATGATTCAGTCTTGGAAGGTTATGTTTCTAGTTTATCCATTTCTTCTAGGTTGTCCAATTTGTTGGCATATAATTGTTCATAGTAGTCTCTTATGATCCTTAGTATTTCTGTGGTGTCAGTTGTAACATCTCTGCTTCCCTTTCTGATTTCATTTATTGGGGTCCTCTTTTTTTCTTGATTAGTCTGGCTAAAGGTTTATCAATTTTCTTTATTTTTGTAAAGAATCAGCTTTAGTTTCATTGACCTTTTCAATTGTTTTTCTCGTCTCTATTTCATTTATTTCCACTTTGATCTTTATTTCCTCCTTTCTCCCAACTTTGAGATTTGTTTGTTCTTCTTTTTCTAGGTCCTTTAGGTCTAAAGTTAGATTGTTTATTTGAGATTATTCTTGTTTCTTTAGGTAGACATTTCCCTCTTAGAACTTCTGTGAACTTAGAGGTGCTTTTGCAGCATCCCATAGATTTTGGGAAGTTGTATTTCCATTTTCATTTGTCTCAAGGTATTTTTTGATTTTCTCTTTGATTTTTTTCAGTGACCCATTGGTTGTTTAGTAGCATGTTGTTTAGACTCCACCTGTTTGTGCTCTTTCCAGTTTTCTTGTTGTAATTGATTTCTAGTTTCATGTCATTGTGGTTGGAAAAGATTTAGGAAGATTCCATCTTCATAATTTTATTAAGACTTGTTTTGTGGCCTAACATGTGATCTATCCTGGAGAATGTGTGCACTTGAAAAGAATGTGTATTCTCCAGTTTTTAGATGGAATATTCTGTATGTATATATATGTTAAGTCCATCCTGTGTAAAGTATCATTTAAGGCCAATGTTTCCTTATTGATTTTCTGTTTTGATGATCTATCCATTGATGTAAGTGGGGTGTTAAAGTCCCCTGCTATTATTGTATTGCTCCCTATTTCTCCCCTTTAGGTCTGTGAATATTTGCTTTATATATTTAGGTGCTCCTGTGTTGGGTGCATAAATAGTTACAAATGTTATATCCTCTTGTTGGATTGACTCCTTTTAGTATTGTGTAATGCCCTTCTTTGTCTTTTCTTAGGGTCTTTGTTTTACAGTTTGTTTGATCTGATAATGAGTATTGCTACCACAGCTTTCTTTTCATTTCCATTTGCATGGAATATCTTTTTCCATCTCTTCACTTTCATTCTGTATTTGTCTTTAGTTCTGAAGTGAGTTTTTGTAGGCAGCATATAGGTGGGTCTTGTTTTTTTTAATCCATTCAGCCACCTTATATCTTTTGATTGGAGCATTTAGTCCTTTTACATTTCAAGTAATTATTAATAGGAATGTACTTATTGCCGTTTTGTTAGTTGTTTTCTGGTTGTTTTTGTAGTTCTTCTCTGTTCCTTTCTTCTTCTCATTGACCTCTTTCCTTGTGGTTTGATGGCTTTTTTTAGTGTTATGTTTGTTCTCCTTTCTCTTTATTTTTTGTGTATCTATTGTAGGTATTTGGTTTGTGGTTACCATGAGGTTTATATTTATTGACCTATATATAGCAGTCTATATTAAGGTGATAGTCACTTAAGTTTAAACCCATTGTAAAAACATGACAGTTTTGCTCCCCCCCATATTTAAGGTTTTTGACATCATATTTTACATCTTTTTATTTGGTGTATCCTTAACTACTTATTGTAGTTATAATTGATTTTACTACTTTTGTCTTTTAACCTTCATACTAGGTTTTTAAGTGGTTGATCCATTTTCTTCGCTAAATATTTACCTTTACTAATGAGATTGTTTCTTTCCTGTACAGTTATGCATCCCTTACCAATGGCAATATGTTTTGAGAAATGTGTCATGAGGCAATTTCTTAGTTGTGCAAACATCATAGAGTGTACTTACACAAACCTAGGTGGTATAGTCTATTACACACCTAGGCTATATATGGTACTAAATTTATGGGACCACCTTTGTATATGTGGTCTGTCATTGACCGAAATGTCATTATGGGGCGCATGACTGTATTTTCTTATTTCTAGTTATGGCCTTTTCTGCTTGTTTAAGTCCCTTTAATATATCTTGTAAGGCCAGTTTAGTGGTGATCACCTCCTTTAGGTTTTGCTTGTGTGGGAAACTCTTTAACTCTCCTTCGATTCTGAATTATAACCTTGCTGGATAGAGTATTCTACATTGTAAGTTTTTTCCTTTTGGCATTTTGAATATATCATGCCACTCCCTTCTGGACTGCAAAGTTTCTGCTGAAAAATCAGCTGATAGTCTTATTGGGCTTCCCTTGCATGTGACTTGTTTTTCCCTTGCTGCCTTTAAGATTCTTTCTTTAACCTTTGCCATTTTAATGAAAATATGTCTTGGTGTGGATCTCTTTGGATTCATCTTATGTGAATGTGCTTCCTGGACCTTGTTGTCTGTTTTCTTCTCCACGTTAGGGAAGTTTTTAGCCATTATTTCTTCAAATAAGTTTTCTGCCCCTTTCTTCTCTCTTCTTCTTCTGGGACACCTATAATGCGAATGTTCGTACCTTTGATATTGTCCCAGAGGTCCCTTAAACTATCCTCATTTTTTAAAATTCTTTTTCCTATTCTAGTTGGGTGATTTCCACTATTTTTTGTTTGGTAGCACTGGAAGAGTCCTATCTTCCAGATCACTGATCTGTTCTTCTGTGTCATCTAATCTGTTGATTCCCTCTAGTATATTTTTCATTTCAGTTATTGTACTCTTTGGCTCTGATTGGTTCTTTCTTATATTTTTTAACTCTCTGTTGAAGTTCTCACTGTGTTACTCCATTCTTCTCCTGAGGTTGGTGAGCATCTTTATAACCATTACTTTGAACTCTATCAGGTAAATTACTTATCTCCATTTTATTAGCATCTTTTTTCTGGGGTTTAATCCTGTTCTTTTGTTTGGAGTGTAGTCCTTTGTCTCTTCATTTTGTTAGACTTTCTGTGTTTGTTTCTATGAATTAGGTGAAATAGCTACCTCTCCTGGTCTTCAAGGAGTGCCTTGTGTAAGAACCTCCCCTGTGTAGATGGTGTGCTGGGTAAGTTTAGCAGGCTGGGTGGAGCTGGAGCATCCGTGGGTCTGGGAAGTCCCAGCACATGCTGCTTCCATGCTGCCTTGGTGGGATGGGGAGCTGGAGCACACACAGGCTGGGGGGGTCTTGGGGTATTCCATGCAGGGGCCAATCTTGCAGGACAGTCGGAGCTGAGTTTGCATGGGCTGGGGGTCCTGGGGTGTGTCATGCTTGGCCACCTTGGCAGGATGGCTGGAGTGGGCATGGACTGGGGAATTCTGGAGCACCTTGTGTCAGGGCTACCTTGGGGGGATGGCTTTTGCTGGTGTTGGACAGGGATCTGGGACGTGCTGGGGTGGGCCTTAGCAGGCTCTCTAGACAGTGTGGACCATGCTCCCACCCACGCTATCAGGGTGGAGGGGAAACGCAAAAAATGGCACTTGCTGGTGCCTCCCACCCTGGAGAGAGTTCCAGCAGTTTCTTGCCCGTTTGGCAGGTGTTCTAGGATTAGTGAATGGATTTCTTTCCCGTATAGTCTAGTGCCCTTTAAACTGCTGGTTTTTTTTGCTGTGCTGTAGGGCATGCAAGCCTGCATGCGGCCCCTCAGTGATATTCCTCCCTGCTGCAGGTTGCTACATTATGGGTGGGGTTCCTGTGGATACTGTGTCTCCATTTCTTCTACTTGTCTCTATGTGGTCTGTATGTCATTTGTTGTGCAGAAGCTATTAAATCAGCCTTCAGTTCTTCTCCAGGAGGAATTGCTCTATATGTAGGTGTAGATTTGGTATGTTGGTGTGAGGAGATGAGTTCATGGTCTTCCCATGCTGCCATCTTGGATCCTCCCTTCTGACTTTTTATTTTTAAATGGTTTCTCTTGCAACACAAAAATTTAAAAATTTTGATTAAGTCCAAATTATCAGTTTCTTTTATGGATTGCTAGCACCATTTCTTGAAAAAACTTTTCTTTCCTCGTTGAATTTTTTTGTTGCCTTCACAAAATTTAATTGACTATACATGTGTAGGTTTATTTCTGGACTCTGCTCTCTTCAATTGATCTGGTTTTCTGCCTTTATATTAGTAGTACACTGTCTTGATTACTGCAGCTTTTTAGTAAGACTTCTTTTAGTCAAATGGTCCTGAAAAAGGATACTATTTTAGTTTTCAATTCCATATAAATCTTAAAATCAGCTTGTCAGTTTCTACTAAAAAGCTCGTTAGGATTTTGACTGGAAATGTATTGCATCTGTAGGTCAATTTGGGGAGAATTGATGTCTTAACAATATTGAGTCTTCCAGTTCATGAATATGATATATTTACATTTATTTAGGTCTTCTTTAATTTCAGCAGTATTTTGTTTTCAATTTTGTTAAATTTATCTTTAAATGTTTTGTCTTGTTACTATACTAAATGGTATTACTTTTTAAATTCCATTTTTCTGTTTATTGCTATTTTAAAGAGATACAATTGATTTTTGAAAATTGACTCTAAAGGAACTTATGAGGGTTTTTAAAAAATTAAATGTTCTCTTCCTATTGGTAGTTGACATAGTATGACAGTGCTAGTATTGTTTGAGGTAAAGAATATAGATAAGATAATGAGGGGTTGCTAGCCGGGTAGCTCCACATCTTCTGGTAAGTCAATGGAACATTTCACATGAGAGATGTTGTGTTAGTTATGGCACAGGGATACAAAGATGGGAGAGATAGTCCTTGTCTTCAGAAAATTTACATTCTGGTTACATAGCATAACTATACACAATGACCAAATTGTATATTACATAAATGCCAAAATAAATATTGAGTTTTCAGAGTAGAGAGAAATGATATGCAGTTGGATTGTTTTATGAAATGTTTAATGCTTAGGAAATGGCATTTGAGATGGGGTTAAGAGAAATAGGCTGTTGAGAAATTTGAAGTAAATCTTTAAGAATGAATTCTATTTGATATAGGCTTTAAAGGATAGATGGGATTTGAGTAGGCTGAGGTGAGAGCAGGGAATTACAGATAGACGAATATAACAAAGGTGTGAGGCAGAGGCTTGCAGGGCATATCCAGGGAATGGGAATGAAGGTGTGCATTAAAAGGATTAATTCAAGCTATTTCCCCTTGTCTTTCTTATTGCTTTTATCTGTCAGGCTCCTGGTTCACTAAAGACAGACTTGGCTCAGTCATCTTTTCAGTGAAAGTCTTTATGTGATAGTTTCTGGCTTTAGTACCATGTAATTCACCCATCCACCATTCTGTCCTCAGTCTTTTTTGATTTTCTTAACTCCAGTGATGATCTTCATCTCGACTCTACTTGAGCCACCTACTCCTGTGACCATACAATTCACCTCTGAAATCCTAAACCCTTGTGTTCCATTTTCTGTCTTATACGTCCCCTGATTTTCCAACTCTTTCAGTACCTTACCCCACACCTGTTTTTTTAACAGCTTTGTTGAGATATAATTCACCAATTTAAAATGTACAATTAAATTTCCTCAACTTCCTGCCCCCGTTACTCTCCAAATTTAATCTTTGTATGTTTCTTTGTCTTCCTTCCTAATATTACGTTAAAAAATATCCTTATTTCTATCCAAACCCTACTGAAACTTTTTATTAAGCTACATATAAAGTGTAGTTTTGTGTATATTTTTTATTATACCTAGAGTTTACATTAGCTACAGTTAACTAGCTAGAGTTAACATTACCGTCTTCTGATTCGTTTTCTGTATTTTCTTGTAGTACTGTGACTTTTCACTTGCTAAAAGGATGTATAATATTTACATACAAGTGCACAATCTATTAAGAACATGTCAGAAAAGAAGTGTTTAACTTATTACATATAAGTTAGGTCTCTGAAGTGGAGGGTGTTGGTTTGGTCTATAACGTAGGTTTGTTTTATAGATTACATTTATCTTTTGACTCAGTGTAAATACTTTTGATAGAATTTTTAATACCTGAGGAGCTTTTTTGGATGAAGAATACTCATTATCACCTATATTTTAAAAATTTCTAATTTGTCTTCTAGATTTGTTAAATATTTCTTTAACATTAAGTAATCATTACTTTTCTAAATGTTTATAGACTATTTGTGTATAGTAAATCAAAACTTATTAAAGAAATTGAATTTCCCCAGACATTTAAGTGCTGATTACAAACTTTCTTAATCAAATTCTTTTAAACATTTAAGTAAATAATAAATTTAATATATTAAGTTTCAAAAATCTTCAAGAACAGATTACAAAACATACAACATACCGTAACGATTACATTCAGACCAAATCTGGTTACAAGAGTGCAAATACCATCAATTTTTTTTTTTAGGAATCTGTCGTCTTAGTCTTATTCCAGTTCTTATTCTTATTTCTTTATTGCTTTTTTTTTTCCCTTTAGGTTTATAATAGTCTTACAGTATCCAAACAAAAAGAATCCTATCTTAGATCAGGAAGGTTCTTCAGTGAATTTATTCATGGTTGTGGCATGGCACCTGATTTAATAGTTCAAGATAATGTAAGCCTGAATCACTGCTCATTAGACTAAGGCCCTTTTCATAATTATGTCTCACTTGTTATGTCACGTGAGTTTTATTCTTTGCCTTTTGTTTAGATTGTGCATTTTTGAAACTTGACGTATTCAGAAATATTTAAAAAGTTTTGCATGGCTAGTGGTATCTCACTGCTTGTCTTGCTGTTATGTAGATTTTGTTAATAAAACAAAAACTTAATGTGGGGCCAGCCCAGTGGCATAGCGGTTAAGTTTGTGTGCTCCACTTCGGTGGCCCGAGGTTCGCAGGTTTGATCCTGGGTGTGGACCGATACACCACTTGTCAAGCCATGCTGTGGCGGCATCCCATATTAAGTAGAGGAAGATGGTCACGGATGTTAGCCCAGGGTCAATCTTCCTCAGCAGAAAGAGGAGGATTGGCTATGGATGTTAGCTCAGGACTAATCTTCCTCACAAAAAAACCCACCAAAACAACTTAATGTGTTTTAACATTATGCCATTATAATTAATTGAGTCATTTAGAGGAGTTATCATCTGTAAAGGAATTGGCAAACTTTTTTTGTAAGGAGCCATGTAATATTTTAGGCTCTGTGGGCTATATATCTTTGTTACTATTCAACTATGTTGTAATTGACTGTGTGTCAATAAATTTTTATTTACAAAAGTAGATGGCAGGTTGCTTTTGGCCTGCTGGTTGCTAACTCCTGTGCATTGAAGAAGATCTGTTTTCTTGGGATATTCAGCTAATTAATCAATTTTGAATGCAGTGTTGGATTCTCTTTTTAATTGTATGTTGTGTGTGATTACAAGTGGACTCCTCTTCCTCCTGGTTATTATATGAGACCATTAGAGAGTAGTGCTGATTGGTAATGGACTCCCAGTTTTTCTGGTGGTTATGTACAACCGTGAAACTAATCAGGACTTTCTGTTTTGAGTAGTGCTACTTTTTCTGGAATCATTTGGTTCAACATAATTTTTGTTCATTTTTCTATGCTTAAGTTTTTTTCTTTATGTTTTATAAACCAGTATGAACTCAGAAGAAGAAATGAATACTGTTATGTCTGTATTAACACTTACTAAATCAGTGTAAAGTTATTCTGCTTATCTTATAACTATCTTTTGTATACTTCAGATTAATCTTTTCTCTTTTGAGTATCAGTTGGACTCATGGTGTTTCACACATTCAACCTCTTCCAATTAATTTTAATTACTATACTCCTATTGATGCTCAAACTATCAGAATTTGATCAGTTGGAATGCTTTCCAACTGGCTCCTTTGTTCTTTCAGTGAGCCTCTCCGTTCTTGAGAGTATTACAGTGGAATGTTCTAGACATCCTCCCTCCCTCCCTCTCTCTCTCCTTCCTTCTCATTCCATTGTGTTTTGGCTTCCAATTTATTTGTTGAGAAGGTGTCATTTTGACCTGGTCTTTTGAACGTAGTCTGTAGTTTTCCTCTGGATTCTTTTTGGATTTTCTCTTTTTGATTCTTTTCAGTTTCAGAATGTGGTTTCTTTTTATTCGTCTCATTCGTGCAATTTGTTTTTCTTCTTCCTTCTGTGAGTTTCTCTCTTTCAACATTTCTAAGCCATGATTTCTTCAAATATGTATCATGCTCTCTTTGTCTTTAGATTCTGATTAAATGTATACTCAGTGTTCTATTTTTATCATCTAAGGCATTTATCCTCTTTTCCTTATTTTACATGTTTTTGTCTTTCCATGCTGTTCTCTGGAATATTTTCTGATTGGTTCTCCATTTCATTAATTCTTTCTTCAGTCACTTATACCCTGTGGTTAAATTAGTCTATTTATTATTATCTTCTAAATTTTGGTTTTTGTATGTTTTATTTTTAGAAGTTCTTTTTCTTTTCCTAAAATACTATATAACCTGTCCTATTTCTTGTTCCCTGACTTTTATTTCTTTGAATATGTTCTCTGAGTTCTTCTGTTGTCTGACTCTGGTAGGTACATAGTTGTAGTCTTTGTGGTGTTTGCTGATTCTGTCTAAAGGAGTCTAATTTCCCTGGGTGCCTGGTTATCTTTTGCTGTGTGCTGGACATTTTATTTGAAAAGTTATTTTTTAGAATATTTGAGTCCTTCAGAGAGGATTTGTTTTGTTTCTCTGTGATGTCAGAAATCACTACCAGTCCAAGAACATTAAATTAAATTTAATCACTTCAACTCTCCTCCCCCACTTTGCTTCCAAAGCTATCAAAATGTCAGTTCTTGTGTTTTAGGGTTAGCAAGTGTTCTCAGATTACATATGGATTTGCTGCTTTTCTCTCTGGGTTCTCTTTTGCTTCACTTTTGGCTTGGTATACCTATTTGTACTATCATTTCTTTGATGCTTTCGAGATGTGTTTACATCTTTTTAGTTCTTTTCAGTGGTAAGCTAATAAGCTAGTCTGCCATTACTAAAAGTACGAAACTCAATGTCTAATCTTTATAAAACAAACATCAGACTATTTTATACTCCTGATAAAATTATTCAGTAGTTCCTTGATAAGAAATAGAATGAAGTCTCAAGTCCTTACTATGGCATATAAGCCCCTTCATGATATGGCCTCTACTTGCCTTTATCAATTTTACCTTTGTCATTCTAAAAAAAATTTCAGATCACATTGAACTACTTACTATTTCTGAATGTACTAGAAATTCTCACATTCATTCCCTTGCACATTTTCTTTCTTCTCTAACTCAGAATGTTCTCGTCACTCAACAGATTCTAATTGATGTGTTAGCTCTTTTGTGAAGTTCTCTTCTGCCCTTCCTTCTGACAAGGCAGAATATTTTTTTTTCATTTTTTGGTTCCATTAATATCCTATAGATACTTCCATTATAGTACTTTCAGCATAGCTTTTCCCTTCTTTCTATTCTCCTATAAGACTGAGCTCCTTGTAGGCTATGATAATGTATTATTAATATCTGAGTCTCTAGCCTTTGTGTAGTGTTATATACCAGTTACTTAAACTTATTGAATGTTTAAGAAATGAATAAAATGATTTGTTCCTTGGTCTGTGCCCCAGTTGTAACATTTTTTCTAAATATGTAGTATATGTGACTGAACATATATGCTATTAAAATTTTTTTTTACTATACTTGTACATGTATCCTATAGCAATTTGAGAAATATAGCATGTGAGAAGAGTTTGGATGTCTTAGTCTTTTTCAGATGGAGAAGAGATACTTTCAGATTATTTCAGGGGTAGCCACTTAAGAGTATGTGGGACAGTGAGGGTGAACAGGAACCTTTCTTTCTTTTTCTTTTTTTAAATTTTTTACCTTTAAGATTGCCATTGGCTTTTTTTTTTTTTTTTCAGGAAGATTGGCCCTGAGGTAACATCTGTTGCCAATCTTCCTCCTTTTTTCTCCCCAAAGCTCCCCAGTAGATAGTTGTGTGTCATAGTTGTACATCCTTCTAGTTGCTCTATGTGGGATGCCACCTCAGCATGGCTTGATGAGTGGTGCATAGGTCCATGCCCAGGATCTGAACCAGGAAACCCCAGGCTGCAGAAGCAGAGTGTGCAAACTTAACCACCACACCACTGGGTTGGCCCCGGGAACCTTTCTTAACGGCCAAAGAGGTGTCATGGAACAGTGGAGCATTGCTTAGCCTGCAATAGCACCTTAATAATCATCCTTTCTTATAACTTAGTCCTATATCTTTGCATCTCTCTCTCTCTGCTACTTTTTCTTACTGCCACTGTGGATTAACCATCCTTCTTCTTTTCACTTGCTCATCCTTTCTTCTTACTCTTGCTTCTTTTGTCTTAAGGCTTCTGCTTATTGCCACCTCAACTTCTGCCCTTTCCTACACACCCACTTCTCTAAAGAGAACAGGGACAATTTTGGGCAATTCTTGTGCAAGACGATGACATAGGCCACTGATGACAGAGTTTGTATGTCTTCCTTTGAGCTAGCATTGTTTCCCTGATCTAATCAGTTATGACTAAGTCACAAGGTCATAACCTGAAATACAGTGAACCATACATAAAGACCTGCCCAAGCTACTTTCCTGAAGAAGGACTGTGGGTACTGTGAAAGTTCTCTCCAGTGAGCTCATGTTTTACTTTTATGTGAAAACATACATTAAAACAATACTCCCTATTGTTAAGTTGGGATTTAAATATTGCTTTTTAGGATAACTTTCTCATTTTGTACTCAAAATCATGTCATTCAGTTTACTGGAATTCTTTTTCTTATGAAAGAATAAACTAACATGTAAGAATGGTATTGTTAACTAAGAAGAGTGATTATGCTTATATGTTTACAAACTTGCCCCTAAGAAAATAAAATTTTATAAAATATTCTGGTATTTTAGACAAAGATGGAAATTAACTTTGAGTTTAGTAAACTTTAAAATTTTTTTATATGAAGACATAGGAGTGTTTTTATTAGCAGGACCATCCAGGACTATTAGTCTTCACGTGCTTTATACAATGTTGTTTTGTATAGATTATTGTTTAATTTTAGGCCATGAATTAAAATTTAATTTGTTAAATTAAAAATTTAATTTTAGTTCACTTCTTTGCTTTCAACTCCAGATCTTAAATATGTCAGAATCATGCATTTCCTTTTTTCTCCTTTGTTCAGTATAGTCTTTTGATGGTAGGTTTTAAGAATCTTATTTATTTTTGCCACCTAGCTAGGTATTAGATATTTCATGTTTATGCAGGACTTTATAATGTATGAAAAATTTCAAATATTCTAAATCATTCAATTTTTATAATAATTATGTTTAGAAATTACATATCTCATCATTTTATGGGTGAGTAAACTGAGTTTATGTAGCCAGTATGCAGCAGCATTAAGTCTGTGAAACAGGATTTCTTTCTCTAAATTTAGTATTTTTTGTTTTTGATTCTGTATAATATGTAAAAAAGGAGAAAATGTAGTTTCTGTTTTTCATAAGCTTGATGTAGGTAAAAAAATAAAAAACACAAATCCAGGTTCATAAACTACAGACGAAGAGCACTGGACTAGGAGTTATGAGGCCTGTCTGCTATTCTTCATTCCTCTAGCTGCATGGTAATGAACAAACTTTAGTATCTTGTTTTTCAGCTTTATTGAGATATAAATGACATATAACGTGTAAGTTTAAGGAATATATCGTGATGATTTGATACATGTGTATGTTGTGAAATGATTACCACCATAAGGTTAGTTAACACATTCCTTCACCTCACATAATTACTGTTTTTGTTGTGGTGGTGTAGTATCTTTTTACAATGAAAGTTTGGACTGAATCTGTGAATTCTCTTGCAGTTCTAAAATACTATAATTCTGTGAAGCTTTAATAGTGTCTTGTATGAATGTTTTTATTTTTTATGGTTACGCAAGCAGGAGAAGTTGGGATTGTTTGTGTTTAAGATAAACACCTTTTGGGGCCAGCCCGAAGGCATAGTGGTTAAATTCACTCACTCCACTTCAGCGGCCTGGGGTTTGCAGGTTCGGATCCCGGGCACAGACCTATGCACCGCTTATCAGGCCATGCTGTGGCAGATGTCCCATGTATAAAATAGAGGAAGATGGGCATAGATGTTAGGTCAGGGCCAATCTTCCTCAGCAAAAAGAGGAAGATTGGCAACGGATGTTAGCTCAGGGCTAATCTTCCTCACACACAAAAGAGATAAACACCTTTTATTTTTATTATTTTTTATTAAATAATAGCCCTAATTTCCTGTACTTCTTTGTAAAAATTTTACACTATAGGGACAACTAAGTTGAATAACTTTGGCCAAATTATTATAAAGGAAGAAAGAGGGGGAGGGAGAAGAAAGTAAAAGAAATATGCCTAGGTGCATTTTGGTATTTTTATTTCCAGTATTTAATTTTTCCTGAATCAACTCATATGTAGTCTTATCTTAGGGGAGAAGTTCACCTTACAAATTTGTTGCCTTTCAAATTGTTTTGAAGTCTAAGGGCTCTTCTGGAAGCTTATTTATGTTTTAACCATTTTTATTCTGTTTGCTTTGTCTGGCCATTTCCATTTTAAACATTGGAGAAACTTTAATGTTCCTGTTTAATCTTTTTGTTCTTTGAGCTCCTAATTCATTTTAAATGCATGTGGTATAATAAAGCAAGAAAGAAAGAGCTACAAAGTTGTTTTTGCCTTGAATGTGAAATCCCTTTGATTGTACCCTCAATTAGAAGAAAGTACTTTTACACTTAATTCTGTTTTGCTTTTCATCCCCATTTCACTCTCTTTCCAGAAAGCCTTTTCTTTCTCCAAGTAGAAGCTTCTGACTTCATCTATATACATGAATACATGAGTTGAATTTAATTATCACCCCAAGAATCATCTCTGTCTTAGCTCAGTTTAGTAACATTGTTTGCTTATGAACTGCCTCAGAGTTTTTCAGAAAGAAATTTTGAAGAGCTTATTATCTCTTACATAGAGTATTTAAATTCTTTTAACTTTAAAGTTATATAAGAAAGTGAGTTTTTTAACTTTTAAATCTTATAAGTTTTTAACACTTTTAATCATATAAGTTTTAAAAAATATAACAGCTTTATTGAGATATAATTCACATACCTAATATATAAAATTTTTATCTTTTTAACTTATTTTTTGAACATTTTATCATTTCACATTTTAATTTTTTAAGTGATGCACATGTTAGTTTTTCAGTGAAAAGTTTTTTATTAAGTTTTTTTTAACTTTGTAATTATGTAAGTAAGAAACTTTGAGACAATATTGGAATGGAGAAGGAGGAAATCATCTGTAAAACCTTTTCTCTTTTTTATATGTTTATGTTTTATATATATATGGTTTTCATCATATACTTTTGTAGGGTCCTTTTTAGTTTTCAGTTTATGTGATATCAAATAATTTTATCTACATTGTTGAATGGAATAATCATGTATTTTTATTGGCTTTATAATTATCTACCAAACAAGTGAATGTATTAGGAAGGAAAGAAGAGGGAATATAACAGCGGCATAAAATGCCAGTGTCCCCAAACACTATAAAAACAAACAGAGCAACTAGGATAGCAAAACTAAAGAACCCATGCTAGTGTAAGTGATGCTCTGCTAGTTGTGAACCTAGCCTTCAAGGGGCACAGCAACTTTTGTTCCTGCTCTGAGAAAGCCACTGACTATGTAAGAAGTCCAACTACCTTGAGACCACCATGCTGTGAGGAGGCCCAAGCTAGCCATGGGGAGATGAAAAGTAGAGAAGCACTGTGGCACCAGACATGTGAGTGAAGCATTCTTGTGCCATCCAAACTGGCCTCATTGTTAGCTGAGTGCAACAGAGTCAGTAAGCCCAGGGGATACCACATGGAGCAGTTGAACCCTGCCTAAATTCCTGACCCACAGAATTGTGAGAAATAACAAATCATTTTAAACCACTAAACTTTGGACTGGATTCTTGTGCAGCCAAAGATAATTGCTACATTAGCCAAATTGATTTTCAAGTATAAGGACTACCATTCACATACAAGAATGCAGGAAATAGTGTTCCCATGAACCTTTCCTTAGGAATCTGATAGGCAGTGTACTTTCGACAACCAAATGACCAGAGAAACATCAAAATAAAGATTAGTGGTGAGCACTAAAACTGGGATTAAATGAGGAATATAAATAAGAGTATAGTATGTAATGGCTGTATGTTTTGATAAAGAAATAAAATTCAACAGTAAAAAATATGGGGAGAGCATATACAAAACAGTTTTTTAATCTTCAGCGATCATATTTTTGTGGTGTTGGTTTTGTATTCAGATGTTTTCTGTGTATTGAGCAGCAAAGCAAATTAATAATTTTAAATTATTCTAATTCTGTTATCTCTTATGTCTGAGAGCCAGGAGTCTTTGTGTGGAAGAAATAATATACCGATGTAAGTTAGAAGATCAAGTAAACACCCTGTGCTGCTGATTTTTAATTGGAAGTATCAGTATGAACTCATGAGATATTTTAATTTTATCTTAAAATGGTATATACATTATATATATGTGTATATTTTTGTACATATGTATATGTATAATGTTAATCTGAGAATGTTTTATGTGTATTGTGGAATAAAGCAAATGAATATTTATGTGATATTTTAATTCTGACATTTCTTAGCTTTGTCTACTGAAAAGTCCCAGAAATGAGCAAACCTGGTTCCCAGAATGTGGTGTTGAAACGCTGTTGTCTTCTGAAAGAAACCAAGGCTCCTTTGATAAATCTTTGATTCCAGGTCTGGAGCATGAAATACATAAAATGACCCTGAAATATTTTTATACCATATACCAAGGAAGCTATCAACAACTACTAACTAGAGTCATTATAAAAGGATTCAGGAGCCAACTTGAAGAGGCTCTGGGATGACCAACTATCCCAGTTTTAGCCCTGGAAGTCCCCTGTCCCAAGAAACCTCTCAGTCTCAGGCAAATTAGTAGAGTTGATCACCCTGAGAGGCTCCCACTGGCCAAAATTGGGACATTGTGAACATCTATAAGGATAAGAGTACAGTGGATTGGCATCCTTAATTATGTTTAAATCTGTGAGTTTGTAACAATAGCAAAAACAAAACAAAACCCACTAATTGTTCATCTTTGGTGGCTATTAGGAAAGCAGTTGTTAATTTTGAAAGCTGATAAACCAAGGGAAAGAATCAAGTATTTATTCTTACTCTTCTGAATGAACAGTACCAGTGGGTAAACAAATAGTAGATGAGGTAAAGTTTCTTTTTATAGAGAAATTTTATATGCTAACAAAGACAAAATGATAGAATTGAAATATCACCATTGTGCAATCACTGTGTTTTATTGGATTTTGACATTATCAGTGGCTGCTAACAAAAAGAAAATCATATGTGTGTTATAAATACACCACCACGTAATGAATATTCTTGCCAAAAATATTAAACCTGAATCTGATGAAGGTGCCTACATCCAACTACTAATGTATAGAAAATATGGAAGACAGAAGAACATGTTAAACTACACTATGGGAATGCAATCAACAAAACTTAGTCTGTGCGAAACTGTTTAGGACAGATCTAATATATTCAACAGTTTGCAAAGAAAAAGAGAGATGGTGAGGGAACCTATTAGATTTAAAATGGGCTGAACTAAACTATAGCATTTCGGTATATACACTTCAGTAATAAAACCATAAATAAATTAGGGAAGTGATTACCACAAAAGGCAGAATAGTGGTTTCCCTTGGTTGGGTTAGGGGCATAGAAGCCGATGGATGGAGGGTGTTGTGATTGGGAGGGAGTACATGGAGGACTTCTGTAGTGGTTGACATGATTTGGTCTCCTGCTTTGCATGGTGGTTTCAGGTTCATTTAGCTATGATTTCTGTGTGTCATTTTCTGTTTGTAATGTCTGTGTCTATCCATCTATCTGTCTTTATCTGTTTTTAAAGACTTTATTTTTTTAGAACAGTTTTAGATTCACAGCAAAATTGACAGGAAGATACATAGATTTCTCCTACATCGCCCGCCCCCACACATGCATAGCCTCCTCCTAATCAACATCCCCCACCACAGTGGTATTACAATCTGTGAATCCACAAAGATACATCATTATCACTCAGTAGCCATAGATTACATTAAGATTCGTTCTTTGTGTACATTCTGTGGATTTGGACAAATGTATAGTAACATCCATCATTTTGGTATCATACAGAGTATTTTCAGTGCCCTAAAAATCCTCTGTGCTCCGCCTATTCATCCCCCAACTCCTGATCTTTTTATTGTCTCCATAGTTTTGCCTTTTCCAGAATGTTCAATAGTTGGAATCATATAGTATGTAGCTTTTCCAGATTGACTTCTTTGACTAACTGATATGTGTTTAAGGTTTCTCTATGTCTTTTCATGGCTTGATAGCTTTTTTAGTGCTGAATAATATGTTTGTATTATATTTGATAATAAAAGTCTAGAAAATAAGGAAGGAAAGGAAGTTGGAGTGGAGGCAACTATATATTAGGAAATGGTGAGAGTTGATGCCTTAGAGATCATCTAAGACTTGTTAACTGAGGATTTCATTAAATGCTATTCTGAGAAGATTCGACATAAAGTGGTAGTAGAGAGCCACTAAAGTTTATTAAAAAGGAGGCTTGAGTGCTGAAAACTATGTTTCTAAGAAGATAAATCTGGCAGGATGGATTTCAATAAGACACTGGGAAGCTAGCCAGGAGACCACAGTGTTAAGGTGAAGGTGATGAAGATTTGGATTAGGGCGATGCTCGTAGGAATAGAGGTAAAATAACTGTGTTATGCAACAGAATAGTCAGTAAGACTTGGTGACAGATTAAGTATGGTTAAAAATAAGAGCATTAGAAATAAGCTCAGAGATTTTGTTTGAGGGCATATCTTTTATTGGGTTCATACTGGGGAATTCTGGAAGGACAATTCTAGGAGATTAGACTAAAGTAAGATCTGGTATTTCTCCTCATGATGTATTTAAAATCCCAGAGGAATGATTGCTAGGGATTCTACATTCCAAATGGTTCATCTAAAATGCAATATCTGACAAGCAAGAAACTGGTAAGAGTGGTTGTTTTTGGTAAGTGGGGACATAGAGATGTGAGGATGACTTTTTATCTTTTGAATTTTACATCGTGCTTATATTACCTAATCAGAAAATAAATAAAATTTAATTAAAAGGTAAAAGTGCCCAGATCTTCCAGTTTCCAGGGGGAAATTATTATTTGGGAAATTATTTTATTATTTTAGATACTTCAGACTATTACTCAGCAAAGAAGTCAGGTGAACGTGTTTAATACTTGGTTGCCTTTGACTTACATTTGTTTGTAATCATTGTATGTTTATGTGTGTGTGTTTGTGTATATTTTGTGTGTGCATGTCGTGGCTTGTGGGTGCGTGAGTGTGGCTCTGGGGTGTGTGTGTGTGTTTCACTCAGAAAAAAATGCTTATAGCTGGAGCATTAGGGACCTACCTGTCTTTCCAGTGCTTTGAATTTTTATTGCCACCAGTTAGGATTTTCCTCCATAGACAGGAGATATTCTTGCTTTTCAGCCAACTTCAGGGCCATTCAAGGATGGTGGTGATGCAGTTGCATAGACTGTCTCTCTCTTCTTCACTATCACTACTGAAACTGAAGGTCACTACATGTCTGTCATTCCATCTGTCTCCCTCCTCCTCACTCTCCCCCAGGCAATTGCCCTGGATCCAGCTTCTGTAATAAAGTGTCCTGAAGTGCATAAGTCTTTATTTCATGTCTTAGTCTTTTGGATAAAAGACCCAGTACTAGATCTGGTAGTGAAGAGGGAATGAAATAGGAGGTGACATATGTATGATAAATTTCTCTTTTATAATTTTTATTAGTGATAAAAAACCATTAGGAAAATTCAAGTAGAGCATGCTTATTCTTTAAAGTCTAGTGAAATTGGGACAAGTCTTAAGTCTGTTCCCCTAGGGTCCTAGAAAAGAGAAACCAGGATTGGAAACATAGGAGGCAGTAGTAGGAGGTTAAGCAGCCCTAGCACAGTGGTTATCAACCTTGGCTGCACATTGGCACCACCTGAGGATATTAAAAAATTACTGATGCTTAGTTCCCCCTCCTAGAGATTCTGATTTAATTGGTCAGGGCTATGGCCTGGGCATTGGAACTTTTTGAACCTACCCACTTGAGTTTAATACGCAGTCAAAACTGAGAACCACTGGCTTAGAGAAGAAAACTGGTCTAGGACTGAGAAGAATCCCTGGGTTTCATAGCACCTCAATCCCAAATTCTCTCCATTTGGGATAAATTGGAGTTTATTGTAAATGATGCTTTTTAAGACTTGTGATTATTTAGATTTCTGATTGGTGGAAAACAAAGACAATGTGAATGAATCTTGAGCATCTGGGAACAAGGGACAGATCTACATAATAATAGTAATAAAACTTAATGGATTGATTATACTTATTTAACCTTGGGCTATTTGCACAGGTTGCCTGTGATTTGCTTCGGAGAATAATTCGCATCCTGTATCTCAGTAAGAGACTCCAAGGACAACTGCAAGGGGGGAGTAGAGAGATAACAAAAGCCGCTCAGAGTCTCAATGAACTTGGTAAGTCCTTTTTTGATTAAAGATTTAGTAGAGTTCTAACAATTTTTGAGTCACTTGATTTGTTGACTTTTGTTATCACCATTAACAAATATTATTGAGCACATTTATTTAACGATTGGCTGTATACAACATTGTCAAGTTTTTCAAAACGGGTGAGTGAAATTAGATGATTTCTTAGAAATGTTATTTATTTTTAAATTACCGTATAGTAAAAGTGGCCTTTTTTTCATATACAGGCCTGTGAATTTTAACACATGTATCGATTCATGTAATTGCCAGCACAATCATGATACAGAACAGTTCCATTACCCCCCAAATTCCCTCATGCT
Source organism: Tapirus indicus (assembly GCA_031878705.1). Lineage (NCBI taxonomy): Eukaryota > Metazoa > Chordata > Mammalia > Perissodactyla > Tapiridae > Tapirus > Tapirus indicus. The sequence continues at coordinate 80,510,795 of CM062917.1, forward strand.
ATCCCTTTATAGTCGTGCCCACTCCCTTACCCCTAACCCTGGTAACTACTGAGTGGTTCTCCATCACTGTAGTTTTGCCTTTTGGAGGATGTCACATAAGTGAATCATGAAGTATGTAACCTTTTGAGACTGGCTTCTTGTACTCAGCATAAAACCTTTGAGATTTATCCAAGTTTTTGTATATACCATAGTTTGTTACTTTGTGTTTGTTGGAGTGCCATTGTATGGTTGCCACAGTTTGTTTATTGATTCACTGATTGAATGAAATTTGTGTTGGTTCCAGTTTTTGGTGATTATGAACAGAGCTGCTGTAAACATTTGTGTATAGGCTTTTATGTGAACTTAAGTTTTCATTTCTCTAGGAGAAAGATCCAGGAGAAATGCTGTTTTTTAGGTGACAAATCCCACTTTGACATTATGCCTAGAAGATTTATTGAATTAATTTCTTCATTCGTTCATTCTTTTCTTAAACATTTAGAGCAGACTCAATATTCAAGGGTTTAACGTTCATGGTTTTGAGTATTAACAAGCTGTAAGGTCATGATGAAGCAGTTCATAATTTTTCAGACAAAATTTTGAATACCTACTGAGTGTGCATATAACTACCTAACACCTGCATTTTATTGCGGCTTTGTGGTTTTCTTTCATTGGGTACCCAGTAATTTTTCTGAAGTGGTTGTGTTTAGTGGTATTTGTACCTTTGTAGGTTCAGAAGGTCTTTGGTTATATCTGTCTCAGATATCAAGAGTCTACTTACTCTTGGTAGTGTGCTTTGAAAGTAGTTATGCCAAAATAATATCAGAAAGATGTGCATTCTATGTTCTCTTTGAATTTTCCTATCTTTGATATTTCAACTACATAGTCATGCTGTAATGCTTATTTCATATTTTTTTACTAAGGAAATTAATATCCTTCACAAATCATGCTTCAATGACATTTCAATTTATAATGCTGAAATACATTGCTTAGGCACATCATTGGGAATATATCTAACTTGTGATTTAGTATGCTTGGGATGTATTTTATAAAAAGTTAATGTTTAAGCAGTAAGTAATGCTTGAGTGTTTTTTTCCACAGTATGTGCTAAATATAGAAGTGTAAAAATCCTAGTATCAGCTGTTATTTTTTGCTTTATCACATTTAATTTCTGTGCTTCAAAAATAATCTGTAGGATAATATAATTATTAACAACAGACACAAATTATTCCAAGGTTTATTAGGTATATTTGTCATCACTGACACTTTTCCATAATAAAAATTGCTAGATTTTGATTATGATTTTCATCTCTTCTAGGGACAACAGCTGCTGTAATGCAAATGGTGATGTGTTTTTTAAAAAACAGGCACAATATCAATCATAATGTTCTGAGTTGGTACAGTGCAGAGTGTAAACCCATTATCCTGAGACATTGGCTTTACCCAAAGTTTTATAAATATTAAATGATGAGAGCTTGTTGAGAAAGTACAGTTCCTAGTGGAATTATTTCAAAATAGATTGTATTAATTTAAATATTTAAAGCTTTGCAGATTATGTGCTGTTCAAAATTCAGTCTTGGCCAGTCCTGGCATTGATAATAAGGAGAGCCAAGAGGAAGATAAAGTTTGTACGGTTGGAATTAATATTTTAATAAAAGCAATAATTTGGTAATCCTATTGCAGTTACACATGTACACTAAATGATATTTGTATGATTGGAACATCTCTGAAATTATCAATGTCTATATCAGTATGGTTCTGGTTCTCATTAAAAAGAATACAGTGAGCCAGCCCTGATGGCCTAGTGGTTAAAGTTTGGTGCTCCCACTGCTTTGGTGGCCTGGGTTCGGTTCCTGGTCATGGAACCACACCACTTGTCTGTCAGTAGCCATGTTGCGGCAGTGGTTCATGTAGAAGAACTAGAAGGATTTACAACTAGAATATACAACTATGCTCTGGGGCTTTGGGGAGGAGAAAAAAAGAGGAAGATTGGCAACAGATGTTAGTTAGCTCAGAGCGAATCTTTCTCAGCAGGGAAAAAAAAAAAAGAATAAGATGATGAAGAATAGCAGTGTTCACACCACAGGCCCTTGAAATTAACTTAAAACCCATCTCTCAAACTTGAAAGGTCTTAAGGTTTGAATTGCAGTGACCAGATGAAATACATTGTCATCTAGAACTTAAATATATTCTGAGGGACTGGGGGGAGTGTGAAGTGACTGCTGATGGGTACAGATTTTTTTCTGGGGTGATGAAAATGTTCTGGAATTAAATAGTGGAAATTGTTGCACAACCTTGTCAATATACAAAAAAGCCACTGAATTGTGCACTTTAAAAGGTTGAATTTTATGCTATATGAATTATATATCAATTTAAAAAGTATATTCTGGTACCTAGTGACAATTATCTAACACAGGTATATTTTTTTTAAATTGAGGGTTAAGTGACATACAATAAACTGCATATACTGAAAATGTATAATTTTGTAAGTTTTGACCTGAAACCATCACCAATATCAAGACAGTGAACATAACTATCACCTCCAAAAGTTTCCTCTTGCACCTTGGTAATCAGTCTTCAGGCATTTACTAATCTGCTTTCTGTCACTATAGATTAGTTGGCACTTTAAATTTTATATAAATGGAATCATACAGTTTATATGTGTTTTTGTTGGCTTCTTTCAGTTAGCTTAATTATGTTGAGATACATCCATGTTGTTGTGTGTATCAATAGCTCATTCCCTTTTATTTCTGAGTAGTATTCCATTGTATGGATATCCCACAGTTGCTTTATCCATTCACCTGTTATGAATATTTGAGTGTTTCTACTTTTTGGCTATTAGAAATCAAGCTGCTATGAACATTTATGTACAGGTCTTTGTATGGACATATTATATAATTTCTCTAGGATAAATATGTAGGAATGTAATGGCTAGATCATATGGTAAATGTATATTTAACTTTTTAAGACATTGCCAAGGTGTTTTTCAAGGTAGTTGTAATGTTTTACATTCCTACCAATAGTGTATGAAAATTCCACTTCCTCCATATCCTTGTCAACACTTCTTATAGTCAGTCTTCTTAATTTTGGCCATTCTAATAGGTGTGTAGTGGTATTTGTTTTGAGTTTACAAAAAAGTTACTAGAACTAATAAAGGAGTTTAGCAAGATTTCAGGATACAAGATCAATATACAAAAATTAGTTTTATTTACATATACTCTACTATTAACAAACAATTGGAAATTGAAATTCAGAAATACCACTTATAATAGCATCAGAAGTATGAAATACTTAGGGTTGAATTTGACAAAAGGTATGCAAGACCTGTCCTCTGAAAACTAGAAAATGTTGTTGAGAACAATTAAAGAAGACCTAATTAAACAAACATTGTCTGTGAGTTGGAAGACTTAATATTGTTTATTAATATGCCCATTCTCCCTATATTGATCGATATAGATTCAACATAATTGCAATCTGAATCCCAGCAGGCTTTTATTTAGAAACTGACAAACTGATTTTAAAATTCGTATGGAAATCCAAAGGATCTAGAATAGCCAAAACTTTTAAAAGAAAACAAAGTTGAAGGATTAACCCTGCCTGATTTGAAGGCTTATTACAAAGACTTACAGTAATCAAGACAAAAAAATAGATAAATAGATAAATAGTTCAATGGAACAGAATAGAGAACAGAATAGAGAAATAGATGCACATGTACGAACAACTGATTTTTGACACTGATTTTTTAGTGGGGAAAAGATAGTCTTTTCAACAGATGGTACTGGAACAATTGTATATCCATATGCAAAACAGTGAACTTGTATCCATACCTCACTTGAAAAAAATTAACTGCAAATGGATCATAGTCCTAAATGTAAAACCTAAAACTATAGAACTTCTATAAGGAAACATAGGAGAACATTTGTGTGACTTCGAATCAGAAAATGATTTCTTAGATATATCACCTAAAGCGCAATTCACAAAAAAGGAAAATTGATAAATCAGACTTGATCAAAATTTAAAACTTCTGTTCTTTGAGTGATACTGTTAGAAGAATGAAAAGACAAGCCATAGACAGGAATAAAATATTTGCAAAATATATATTTGATAAGGGACTTGTGTCCAGAATATGTTTTTCTTTTTTTTAGGCAATGAAATTTTTAATGTAATAAGTAGAAGAGTCAAAATTTGTCCTTCTTAAGCAGTAGTCTATTTGTATTCACAGCTTGCCACTCTCCCCAAATCTCCACATGCTCACCAACCCAGAAGCTCTCTGAACCTCATGCCTTTGGGTTTTTATTTTTTTTATTGATGTCTTAATAGTTTATAACATTGTGGGGTTTTAGTTGAATATTATTGTTTGTCCATCACCATGTGGATGCATTCCTTCCCCCCTTGTGCCCACCTCCCACCCCCCTTCCCCTTGGTAACCACCAACCAGTTCTCTCTGTCCGTGTGTTCATTTATGTTCCATATATGAGTGAATTCATGCAGTGTCTGTTCTTCTCTCTCTGGCTTATTTCACTTAACATAATACCCTCTGGGTCCATCCATGTTGTTGCAAATGGGACAATTCTGTCTTTTCTTATGGTTGAGTAGTATTCCATTGTATGTATATACCACATCTTCTTTAACCAATCATCAGTCGAGGGACACTTGGGTTGCTTCCACTTCTTGGCTATAGTGAATAATGCTGCAGTGAACATAGGGGTGCATAAGCCTCTTGTGTTGATTTCATGTCCATTGGGTAGATGGCCAAGAGTGGGATTGCTGGATCATAAGGTATTTCTATTTTTAATTTTTTGAGGAATCTCCATACAGGCTGCACCAGTTTGCATTCCCACCAGCAGTGAATGAGGGGTCCCGTTTCTCCACAACCTCTCCAGCATTTGTTGTTTTTTTTGTCTTGGTGATTATAGCCATTCTAATGGGTGTCCGGTGATATCTTAGTGTAGTTTTGATTTGCATTTCCCTGATGATTAGTGATGTTGAACATCTTTTCACGTGTCTATTGGCCATCTGTATCTCTTCCTTGGAGAAATGTCTGTTCATATCCTCTGCCCATTTTTTGATCGGGTTGTTTGTTTTTTTTGTTGCTCAGTTATATGAGTTCTTTATATATTACAGAGATTAATCCCTTGTCAGATAAACGATTTGTGGTATCTGTTGTAATTTCTCCTCTTTCATTTCTAATTTTATTTATTTGAGTCTTCTCCCTTTTTATCTTAGTGAGTCTGGCTAAGGGTTTGTCAATTTTATTTATCTTCTCAAGGAACCAGCTCTTTGTTTCATTGATCCTTTCTACCGTTTTTTTGGTTTCAATTTCATTCATTTCTGCTCTGATTGTTATTATTTCCCTCCTTCTGCTGATTCAGGGCTTTGTCTGTTCTTCTTTTTCTAATTCTGTTAGGTGCAGTTTAAGGTTATTTATTTGGGATTTTTCTTGTTTGTTAAGGTGGGTTTGTTTTGATATGAATTTCCCCTCAGGACTGCTTTTGCTGCGTCCCATGTGAGTTGGTATGGTGTATTTTCTTTTTCATTTGTCTCCAGATAGCTTTTGATTTCTCCTTTAATTTCATCAATGACCCATTGGTTGTTCAGTAGCATGTTGTTTAGTCTCCACATTTTTGTCCCTTTCCCAGTTTTTTCCTTGCAATTGATTTCTAGTTTCACAGCATTATGATCAGAAAAGATGCTTGTAATGATTTCAATCTTCTTAAATTTATAGAGGTTTGCCTTGTTTCCTAATATATGGTCTATCCTTGAGAATGTTCCATGTGCACTTGAGAAGAATGTGTACTCTGCTTTTTTGGGGTGGAGTGCTCTGTATATATCTATTAAGTCCATCGCTTCTCATTTTTCATTTAAGTCCATTATTTCCTTATTGACTTTTTGTCTGGATGATCTATCCATTGATGTAAGGGGGGGGTGTTAAGATCCCCTACTATTATTGTGTTATTGTTAATATCTCCTTTTAGATTTTTTAGCAGTTGTTTTATGTACTTTGGTGCTCCTGTGTTGGGTGCATAGATATTTATAATTGCTATGTCTTCTTGGTGAAGCGTCCCTTTTATCATTATATATTGCCCTTCTTTGTCTCTCATTACCTTTTGTATCTTGAAGTCTACTTTGTCTGATATAAGTATGGCAACTCCTGCTTTCTTTTGTTTGCCATTAGCTTGGAGTATCATTTTCCATCCTTTTATTTTGAGTCTGTGTTTGTCTTTAGAGCTGAGATGTGTTTCCTGGAGGCAGCAAATTGTTGGATCTTGGTTTTTAATCCATCCCGGCACTCTGTGTCTTTTGATTGGAGAATTCAATCCGTTTACATTTAGAGTGATTATTGATATATGAGGGTTTAATGTTGGTATTTTATTGTTCATTTTCTGGTTCTTTTGCATTTCCTTTGTTTCTTGTCCCCTGTGTTTCGGACTGCAAATTCAGTTTGGTATTTCTGCATGCTCATTCTCTTAGTTTTCTCTTTATTTGTCATATGTGGTTCTCTTCTGGTTATTTGTTTAGTGGTTACCATGAGGTTTCTATAAAAGATCTCCTGGATAAGAAAGTACATTTTCAGATGCCTCCTGTTTCCTTAGGGTGAGTCAATTCAATCCCTTTCCTCTTCCCCTCCTTATTTGTTGTTGTCACTACTTATTCCATCTTGTGTTGTGAGTGTGTGTTTACAGTGATGAGCTTGAATTAATTTTTGATGTTATCCAACTGTAGTTTGTTCTGGTTTAGTCTCCTTGCTGAAATCTTTGTATCCCCTTTCTCTTTTGTTTTTTTTTCAAGCCTAAGGGCCTTCTTGAGCATTTCTTGTAGTGGGGATCTTGTGGTGATGAACTCTTTTAGCTTTTGTTTATCAGGGAGAATTATTATTTCTCCTTCATATTTGCAGGATATTTTTGCTGGATAAAGTATTCTTGGCTGAAGATTTTTGTCTTTCATGATTTTGAATATATCATTCCAGTCTCTCCTAGCCTGTAGAGTTTCTGTCGAGAAATCAGCTGAGAGTGTGATGGGCTTTCCTTTGTATGTTATTTTGTTTTTTTGTTTAGCTGCCCTTAATATTATTTCCTTGTCATGGAATCTTGTCAATTTTGCTACTACGTGGCGTGATGATTGTTTATTCCTGTTTATATATTTAGATGATCGGTTCATTTCATTCACTGTTATTTCCATCTCCTTCCCTAGGTTAGGGAAGTTCTCAGCTATTATTTCTTTGAACAAACTCTCTGCTCCTTTTTCTTTTTCTTTTCCTTCTGGAATACCTATTATCCTTATATTGCTTTTCCTCATTGAGTGTGATATTTCTCGAAGAATTTCTTCATTTCTTTTTAGTCTTAGCTCTCTCTCCTCCTCTGTCTGGAGCGTTTCTGTGTGGCTATCCTTGATAATGCTAATTCGTTCCTCCGTATTGTCAGTTCTGCTCTTTAAAGACTCCATTTTTTTCCACTATCTTGTTCATTTTGTTTTTCATCTCCAGTAATTCTGATTGGTTTTTCTTTATGGTTTCAATCTCTTTTGTGACGAAATCCCTGAATTCGTTGATTTGTTTCTGTGCTCTTGTATTTCATTGAGTTTGTTTATGATAGCTGTTTTGAATTCTCTGTCGTTCAGGTTATAGATTTCTGTGCCTTCAGGGTTGGTTTCTGGGTGTTTGTCATTTTCCTTTTGGTCTGTAGACATAATAAGCCATTGCATAGATCCCACGTATTTACCTTTTCTTTTCATCATGAAGTTGGTCCTGCAGTTTCCACCTGCTGCCACTGGATGGAGATTGTGAGCAGTGTGCTCTGATCCTGCTGCAGTCCCCGGAGGGATTATGCTGAAGTGTAGGGGGAGTGGTTCTCTCTTTCTCCTGCTCGACCCGGGGGTTTCATTTCTGGCTCTCTTGGGGCGTTTGCCACACCCCTGAAACAGTCTGACATTGCCCCCCGGTGGGGATCTCTCAACAATCTGTGAGAGCACCTGGAGGGCGATGGTTTTCCCTGCAGAGGGCCGCCCCTCCTCCCTCTGTCTGTGAGCCGGGCTGTCTGTCTTTGCTGATGGATTGGGGAGGGGCAGTAAAACTCCTTACCTCTCCTCACGTCCTTTGGGGCTTCCCGTGCCTCCACCGTCCGATGTATGGCAGCAGGGGTTTCTTAAAAGTCCTTTGTAGTGTTTGATTGACCTCTGTTGGAATGTGAATGATGTTTTTGTTGTGTCTTAGGGGGCAGAGATTCAAAGAGGGAATCTCACTCCGCCATGATGCTGACGTCACTCCCAGAATATGTTAAAAAACTCCCCAACCTTAGTAAGAACAGAAACCACTCAATCAAAGAGTAAGCAAAAGATTTGAACAGATACTTCACCAAAGAAGACACATGGATGGCAAATATGCATATAAGATGCTCAATGTTATTAGGCTTTAGGGAAATAAAAATTAACATCATACTAGTGTCTTACTGACAGAGAATAAGCAGAATTATTTTAGTGCAGACTTATTGTAATTTTTCATGTAGATTATTATTGTGTAATCATTAAAAATTAAAAGTACATAGTGTAGAATTCAAAATTAAATTGTATCACATTGATTTGTGGCTTTTCTTCAAGAAAAGTTTTGGGACTACATGAAAATTTAGATGGTGCTTACTTCAAATTGATGACATTTTTTGAGCAGTAGTAAGATAATGTACTTAAAAATATTTTTTTGATAATCTTACCAACTACCTTTTGAAATTGTTAGCTGCCTCTAAGCAGGATCCCTACATAATTCATGTCTGATATTTTTCAGAATTTTTTGAGAAGCTCAGTAAACTGTCATTGGGAACCTGAGGCAGGCAGCTCCTTTTAAATTAAATTAATGTCTAAAAGCACTTAGCAAGATTAGAAATATTGAAAAAGTTCTCATAATATCAGAATATCTGGATCAGGTTGAATAGCAGGTTTGCTTATTCCATGGAATGCATTCCATGCAATCCACGTTGAATTGAAACTGTAGTGGTAAAACCAGAATGTGCTGTATTTCCACAATCAACATTAGTACTTTCTAGTTTCTCCTTTGGAACATTGTCAGGTGTTCTACCCAAAATATAGACAATTTGACCCACCTGTCATACAGTCATCAGTGAGAAATCTAGTGTACTCTTTGCTTCAGTGTTATCAAATGGTAGAATTCTGCTGGATACTATTGGATTAGAATATTCAAATGTAGAGAGAGAACATGGAAGATGTAAATCTGTACTGTTTAGAATTTAGCTAGGTGGTTCTTTTCTTGTATGCTAGTTTCCTTGGACTTTTTGAGAAACTCAGTTTGAATCAAGTTCCTCTCTGCCTGTGATTTCATTTCAGTTCCTTCCATTTAATTTCTCTTTATTTATATTAGGAATAAGTCTTGCTTTTGAAAGAATTTTTTTTAAAAAACATGGATCTCTTCATTATCTTAAAATTTATCAGATGTTTTTGAGAGTCGTGACTACCAAGAGGCGGTATTTACCTTGGTGAATTTATCATAATCCAGTGTCTGTTTTTCACTTTTTCTGGCTTAGAAATTTTATTTTGCCAACAGTGAGAAATGAATTAATAATTGTTTATGGATGTTTTTATTGCCTGACTTGTTCTAAAGAAGGCATTAATTTGACTTACAAGAATAAGAACGTAATAAGAACTAACAATAAAAGAGAGACTAGCAACAAGAGTAAAAAGGGGATGATCTGTAGGGGGTTCCTATAGCAGCCAGCTTTTTTGTTACAGTCTTCAGTTGAGGCAGTGAGGATTCATGATTCTTCTTCCTCCTTCCATTGATAGGCATTCTTTCCACTGCTTTTGGGGAGAAACAGAATATGGTATTTGTAGGTGGGTAGGGGTGAATGGATCTCTCACAAACTCTAATGACGACTCATCCTTCTGAAATTTTCTCGATTCAGCAAGTCCACATTAATGTTTCATCTTTCTCTCCCCATTAACCAAGTTCACAAGATACTGGTTTATAATCCAGAGCACTAATTCATTAATTTGCTATGATATTTGTGCTGATCTTTGGACTGATAGCATGTAATTTTCTGTCTGGACAGACTAAATGGAAAAACAAATTTGTAATCAGAAACTTGTTTGATGAAATTGTATTTATTTATTATAATTATTATTTATTGAGGTAACATTGGTTTATAACATTGTGTAAATTTCAGGTGTACATCATTGTACTTCTGTTTCTACATAGATTACATCATGTTCACCACCCAAATACTAATTACAGTCCATTACCACACACATATGCCTATTCATCCCTTTCACCCTCCTCCCTACCCACTTCCCCTCTGGTAACCACCAATCCAGTCTCTGTCTCTCTGTGTTTGTTTGTTGTTGTTTTTATCTTCTACTCATGAGTGACATCATACAGTTTTTGACTTTCTCCCTCTGACTTATTTCACTCAGCTTAATACCCTCAATGTCCATTCATGTTGTCACAAATGGCTGGATTTAATCGTTTCTTATGGCTGAGTAGTATTCCATTGTGTACATATACCACATCTTCTTTATCCATTCATCCCTTAGTGGGCACTTAGGTTGCTTCCAAGTCTTGGCTATTGTGAACAGTGCTGCAGTGAATGCACGGGTGCATGTATCTTTACATATTGGTGTTTTTGTGCTCTTTGGATAAATACCCAGCAGTGAAAGAGCTGGATTATGTGGTAGTTCTAGTCTTAATTTTTTGAGGAATCTCCATACTGTTTTCCATAGTAGCTGCACCAGTTTGCACTCCCACCAGTGTATGAGAGTTCCCTTGTCTCCACATCCTCTCCAAGGCTTGTTGTTTCCTATCTTGTTAATTATAAACATTCTGACAGGTGTGAGGTGATATCTCATTTTAGTTTTGATTTCCATTTCCCTGATAGTTAATGATGTTGAACATCTTTTCATGTGCCTCTTGGCCATCTGTTTATCTTCTTTGGAGAAATGTCTGTTTAGGTCTTTTGCCCATTTTTAAATTGAGTTGTTAGTCTTTTTGTTGTTTACATGTATGAGTTCTTTGTATATTTTGGAGATTAACCCCTTATCAGATATATGGTTTGCAAATTTCTTCTCCCAGTTGTTAGGTTGTCTTTTCATTTTGTTGGTTTCCTTTGCTGTGCAGAAGCTTTTTAGTTTGATGAAGTCCCCATTTGTTTATTTTTTCTATTGTTTCCCTTGCCTGGTCAGACACAGTAGTTGAAAATATGTTGCTAAGACCAATGTTGACGAGTGTACTTCCTATGTTTTCTTCCAGAAATTTCATAGTTTCAGGTCTTACATTCAAGTCTTTAATCCATTTTGAGTTAATTTTTGTGTATGGTGTAAGATAATGGTCTACTTTCATTTTTTTACATGTGGCTGTCCAGTTTTCCCAGCACCATTTGTTGAAGAGGCTTTCCTTTCTCCATTGTATGTTCTTGGCTCCCTTGTCGAAAATTAGCTGTCCGTAGATTGTTTGATAAAATTTGAGTTAGATCAAGGGAAGCTGGCTATATGATTCTGATGTTTGGCACAAACTGTCATTAGTCTGATGCTTATCACATCTTCACATTAATTATGTGTGCGTTTTCCCTGGAGTGCTCAATAAAAGTCTTGGGTTGTGGGGAACCCTCTTTGGTCACTGCCAATCTCTTAACTCTAAACTTTTTTCTTTTAATGCTTCATGTTGCTGACTATCCCTATTTGGTTTACACAGTTTTCTCCAATTAGGACACAATAAAATTGATTAGGTTTCTGCTTCCAATTAAAATGATATCTCAATGCTGAGTACAGTTATATTCCAGATGTGAATTGGAATTCTGAGTAGTCCCTAAATTTCTGTCATGTGCTTAGTCTCTTGAACTTCAGAATGATTTTCTACTAATCCCATTTGCTAAAACAAGCTTGTTAGTATTTAGATACTTCAGATTTATAGGTTAATATGATAAACTCTGTATGTCTTTATAGTATTGATGCTTTCTAAACAGAAACATAATGTCGTTCGTTTGTACCAGTCTACTTTTATATTTTCAGAGTTTTTTAGCTTTTAAAAATAATACATGTAGATCCTATATATTGTACCTCACGATAAATTTATTTCTAGGTAGTTTAAAAATTTTATTATCTAATTGTTTTTTTACTAATTCTACAAATAGGCATTGAAGGAGGAAAATTTTTCCATAAAAAAGGAAGCAGACCATACTTTCATGGATACTCTCTAGTCTGTTTATGAAAGTCATGATTTATAATTCATTCAACTTATTTATTAAACAATTAGGTTTCAATGTACGTCAGCCCTGTAGCTTGTTAAGAACCTGGTATAAATGAGTGAATAAGATGCAGCTTTTGTGTTTGAGAAGTTTAAGGCATGTTCTTATCTAAAACTAAGCATAAAACTGATGATAATGATACTAATAATAATAAATAAAAATATCATCATCCATGGGGGAAACCAGTCTCTTCTCCCAGCTTTCTTATTTTGACTCATCTGCATTTTCCATGAATTAATAATAAGAAAGCTTCAGTCTTTCTCTTACCTAACAAGACTTGGATAAATTCATTCATTCGTTCAACCAGTATTTATTGATGACTACTATGTGTGCCATGTACCATTCTAGATATTGAAGGTATATCAGTGAACAAAACAGAAACTCCTCTGCCTTTTATAGCACTTATATTCTCATGGGTCCTGAGGTCACATACCTGTAACTGTAAAAATCTGATTCCAGTGCCTGAGGTCTTAACCACTAATGCTCTACTCCTTTCCTTAAACTCTGCAGCGGCATTTAATTGCTTCACAAAAGGCATTGATGCTGTTTGTAGGTCTCCCAGTGTCCTTTTTTAAAAAAAAGGATGAAAAAATCAGGGGCCAGCCAGGTTGTGTAGCTGCTAAGTTCGCGTGCTCCACTTCAGTGGCCCAGGGTTCTCAGGTTCGGATCCCGGGCATGGACTCATGCACTGCTTGTCAAGCCGTGCTGTGGCGGCGTCCCATTTAAAGTAGAGGAAGGTGGGCACAGATGTTAGCCCAGGGCCACTCTTCCTCAGCAAAAAGAAGAGGATTGGCAACAGATGTTAGCTCAGAGCTAGTCTTCCTCACACACACACACACAAAGAAAGAAAAAAAAACAAGGATAAAAAATCACATTTAAGATATACTGTGTTATATAGTGAATGTATTTTACATGATGATTGTGGGTTGACTTTTGTTAGTGACTTACCATTATGTATCAAAGCTTTATTGAGTTATCATTTTAAAGATCATTTTTTTAAGAAGCATAGTCAAGCAGTAAATTATAATCAAGAAGTTCGTTATGATAGAAAGTATTTCCTCCATTATTTTTTATTGCTTGTGATCTGTTTCCTGAGTTTTATGATTTTGCGGCTAAGCTATAGTATATTAATACCATATATCATGAGAAAATATTCTTAATACCAAATTAATCATAGAAGAATTTTATGAAATATTTATTGTAGAAGGAAGGGATAGTGTAAGTTTGTTTCATCCACTAATGTTCTTATTGTAACTATGATATTTTCTCAGTCTGATAAAACAATACTTATAGGCAAACATTTCTGATTTATGCACAGGTGAAAGCATGATTTATGTAATCTTTGCCACATAATAGGTGTCTGATAATTACTGAACTAATGACTGTTTTTTGAGATGTCTACAAGATGATGTAGTTGGTGAAAATTTTAGGAAATTTTATTATTTCAAGCTTATTAAAATTGCTTATTGATAGGAAAATTTGTAAATATGCCGTATTCATATGCCAACTGTTTCCAGTGTTAAATTAGGTCTGAGGTGACTTCTGAAATGCATTTATTACATGCGTAGGTTTTTTGTGACAACTTCAACATAGAGAATTCAATATACATTTTTAAACCTACAGTGTAATCACATATGATGATAAACATTCTCAGTAAGTATGTTTGATTCAGATGGTTTCTAAATTACTTACATATGTGACTGGATTCAGCTGTCACCTGGTGGGGGGATGCTGTGCTCAAATCCAAATGTTCAGAACCCTGGACTTATGCTTAGGAGTGGGTTTGCCTGTTGTAAAGATAAGCATATTAAAATTACACACAACTTTCTTTTTTTCCCCCATTTTATTATTATTATTTTTCTTTTTACCTTTTGATCCTTTTCACCCATTTTTTTAAACTAATTGAATTTAATGTTACTAAAATTTGTATTTAACAGATGATAACCATACAGCATTTATGATCCCATTTTATTGATTTTATCTGTCATCACACAGTGTCAAAAAACCAGGATAACTAATCCATACAAAAAGAAGCAGCTTCCTTTTTATAAATTTTAGTATATTGTTTTGCATACGTTTCAAAGTTACAGTAACATTTCTAGGTGTGTTTTATAAAACATATGGTCAGTTAATGTTTATGGAAGCTCTATATTTTACCTTACTCTTTGTCACCCCCTGCTGGAACATTTATCAGTGTTTGAGAACAATTTATTTAGTGTAAGGTTCTTCAAACTAGTAGTGTATCAGATTTTTTGATTTTTTGGTTCGAAGGTGTTTTCTTTTCCATTTGGACATTTAAGCCAATAGTTTTCAACTTCTTTTCCATTCCAGTATATATATCATTAATAAGGTTAAGTTTTAAACATTAAAATATATCTTAAATGAATATAAACAGTGCCTCAGAAATCCAGGCTTATTATTTTATTGACTGTTCCTTAAAAATGGTGTCAGCCTACTTAGTGAATTGCAGCTGTGGGTCTCTAAGTCTAATATTGTATGGGAAGATTAGGTAGGCTATTCTACTTTTCATTGCCATTATACTTCATTACTTTATGTATAAAAAAAGCCAGGAAGTATATGAAACAGTTTTGATCAGTCGTTGGTTTGATAAATTGAAATTAGCTATAGGCTAAGTTAAAAGGGTTCAATGTAAATTTCTAATTATAGGTATACTTGTAGAATTGTACATTTTAATACCATGTAAACAACAGGGCAGGTAGACAGGCATGATCTTCTGAGAGACATCTTCAGTAAAATAGGATGCAGGTTTTTTCATTTATTTTAATTTCTGTGTTGGGGACTTGAAATGTTTTTCTGTTTTATCCAAATGGAAGATAATGCTGATGATACAGTTTTATCATCACAACAAGGAATATATTCAGTGGTCATTGGTGATGATCTATATTATTTCCATATTAATTATATTAAAACTAAAATAATTCTAGTCTGGAAAAAAAAAATCCTGAAACCATTATATCTGGCAAATCATTCTCTAAAATCCAGTCGGTTTATACCATGTAACTCCAAATCTCCAGGTTAGTTATCTAGGGATATATATTATGGCTAATTTATTCTGGTGGATACATCAAGAAAGCATGATGCTCGGAATGAGATGGTACAGAGAGATTTACCAAGATTTTTCTATAGCAGTTACAGGGATTGGTAACATCTGCTTTGAAAAATCTCCATGTCTAAATTATATGTCTGTATCTCTGGAGATACAATTTTTCACTTCTCGTGTGTATCCAGAGCTACTTCTTGAGGAAAATGCTGAATTTGTCAGCAACTATTCCTGAAGACTTCCTTCATATGTTCCAGGAAAGAACAATTGGGTAGGAGCTTTATTTTTCAAAACAGGATACCAACTCTTATTTTGATCTGGTTTCCAGAGCATATGGATCTACACTTGGTCAGTGTAATATACGTTGTTGATTGACATCCCAATTCCTTTCTCTTTATTCTTCCTTTCTGGCAGTATCTGAGATTTGGTGAGTTTTTATCTTCCTAGTAACCTTGGGCTCCGGGAAGGGGCCACTCCCTTGTCCCAGGTCTTAAATCATGATTGGTTGTGATAGTTTCATTCTTTTCTGTAATCACTTACATATGGACATGAGACCTCATCTGGGCTAAGGAGACTTGAGGAAGTGAGCTGGGAAGTTCCAAACTTTTTGGAAAGGTTTTCTTTGCAGGATACTGAGGGACGACTCTACACTCATTTGATGAGTAATATTCCACTGGATGCATATGCTACAATATGTTTATCTGTTCAGCCTTTGATGCATATTTGGGTTGTTTTCATCTTTTGACTATTGTGAATAAAGTTGCTATGTACATTTATTTTCAATCCTCTTGGGTAAACATCTTGGAGTGAAATTGCTGAGTCATAAAAATTGCTGAGTTTTTAAAAGTTGCTCCTCTATTTTGCAAAATAGTTTTACCATTTTACATTCCCACCAGCAGTGCATGGGAGTTCCATTTACTTTACATTCTTCAGTGCCTGGCATTGTGAGTGATTTTGATTTTAGTCAGTCTAATAGATGTATAGTGGTATCTCTTTGTGACTTTAATTTGCATATACATGATGACTAATGATGTTGACCCTGTTTCTAATGTGTTTATTTCCCAGTTCATTTATCTTATTTTGTGAGGTGTCTGTCCAGATCTTTTGCCCTTGTTTTAAATTGGATGTCTGTCTTATTGAGTTGTAAGAGGTCTTTTGTCAGGTATATATTTTGTGAATGTATTCTTCCAATATATGGTTTGCCTTTTAATATTCCTAGTGGTGTTATTTGAGCAAAAATTTTTAATTTTGATGAAGCCCAATGTATCTTTTTTTTGGGTGGGGGTTTGTTTTATAGTTTGTGCTTTTGGAGCCCTATATAAGACAATCTTTTCCTATCCTGTGGTTGCAAAGAGTTTCTTTTACATTTTCTTCTAGCAGTTTTATAGTTTTAATTTTTATGTTAAGGTCTGTGATCCATGTCAATGTAAGTTTTGATATAATGTGAGGCAAAGATTGAAGTGTATTTTTTTTCATAAAAATATCCAGCTGATCCAGTACCATTTGTTGAAAAAACATTTTTGTCTTCACTGAGTTATCTTGGGACTTTTGTAGAACATCAGTTGACCATATATGTGCAGGTGTATTTTGGGCTGTATTCTGTTCATTCATCTCAGTGTCTATCCTTATGTCACATATCTTTATATTTTGATTACTGTAACTATTTTTGAATTTGCATTTAAAGTCTGTTTCTCTGTAGACAGAATATTGTTTGGTCTTGCTTTTTATTCATTCTCATCATTTGTCTCCTTTTGAAGTGTTTAGTTTGTTTATATTTTTAGCTGTGGATTTTTCATGTATGACTTTTTTTTATGCTTAGAAAGTTCTCTTCTATTTCTAATTTATTAAGTGTTTTTATTACAAAAGGATGTTAAATTTTGTTAAATGCTTTTTCTGCATCAATTGAGATGATCATCTGTGTTTTTTTTTCCCCTTCATTCTATTAATGTGATATATTACATTGATTTTCATGTGTTGAACCATCTTTGCCTTCCAGGGATAAATTCCACTTGGTCATGGTGTATAATCCTTTTAATATGCTGCTGAATTCAGTTTGCTAGTATATTGTTGAGGATTTTTACATCTATATTTTTAAGGGATATTGGCCCGTAGTTTTCTTTTCTTGTAGTGTCTCTCTCTGGCTTTGGTATTAGGGTGATGCTGACCTAATAGATTGTGTTTGGAAGTGTTTCCTCCTCTTTAATTTTTTGGAAGAGTTTGAGAAGTTTTGGTATTAATTCCTCTTTAAATGTTTGGTAGACTTCACCAGTGAAGCCATCTGGCCCTGGCCTTTTCTTTGTTAGAATTTCCTACTTTCTTTTCTGTTAATCAAATACTTTTGTGTATTCCATTTTATTTTGTCTATGGGCTTTTTAGCTATATGCCTATATTATTTTTGTAGGAATTACTCTAGGGATTACAGCACGCATCTTTAATTTAGCACAGTCTACGTGGTGTTTGTGTTGAATTGCTTCAGGTGAAATATTAGCTGCTTTGAAGTCATTGTCTGCTAAATTCCTCATATGAGCCCACTCTCAGAGTCAATTTCTAATGACTGCCTTTTTTTTTTCATGAGTATGGGTCACGTATTCCTATTTTTGGGATGTGGAGTAATTTTTGATTGAAAACTGGACATTGTGGATAATATATTGTAATCATTCTGGATTCTGTCTGAGAATTGCTTTTTTGTTGTTGTTCTAGCTGGCAGTTAACTTATCTGGTCTCAAACTACACATTCTTTCCCCTGTACTATGTTGTCTTCATCTCTGCTTAGTCCTTTTGGCTTATAGCTATTGCTTTTGTAACCTGGTACCTGATGTATCTCCCCTGTACCCCTGTAGTTAGTTATCACCCAGCATTTTGGCAGAGTTGATACTAAGATTATGGGCCTCACCTCTCTGTGCATTTTTTTTTCTTTCAGTTTCTTCTCTAAATTTCTAGCTGCTCTCTCAGCCATAAACTCTGTCCTCTGACTCCTCAAGTTAGTAAGGCCCCATCTTTCTGCTGCTTAAGCTGTGCCGTGTTTGGGGAACACCCGTCAGTCTAAAAAGGCAGTTAACTCACATATCTTCCTAATCTTTGAAGAGTAGACTCCCCTCTGATTTTTGCTTACTTTTCTCTGACTCCCCCCACCCTGCCATGTGTATTTTAATGCTAAGCCAGAGATTTGGGTCTTGCTTCTACTGCAGCTCTGTTGCTCTAAGGATATCTCCCCCTAAATTTTGTAGCTACTCTGTCTGCCCTGATTCCTGTTCTCTGCCATCTCCAGACTGTAAGCCTGTATTTTCTGCAGCAAGAGTTGTGGGCATTGGAATGGGGGTGTTGATGGGAGTGATGGTGGTGAGTGCCCTAGGCAAAAAACGCCCAAACTTGCAATTCTTACCCATTGCAGTTTCTGTATTTCAAAGGTAACCTTTCCTTTGGTATGTTCCTGCCTTTGGTCACTTTCCAATAATGTGTTTTTAAATATGGTTTATCTAGATTTAGAAATTATCTGCTGGAAATTATGCCTGACCAGTTTACTCTGCCATTAATGGAAGCTAAACTAATTTAATTTGTATTTGCCTGTTGCTCACATGCACTCAAAGTCCATAAAATTGAATGAGCATTGTAAATTTGAATCACTTTGATGAAAATCTGTGTAGGTTGAGAATTCATGCATTACTTTTAGTTTTGTGTGTGTGTGTGTGTGTGTGAGAGGAAGATTAGCCTTGAGCTAACATCTGTTGCCAATCCTCCTCTTTTTGCTGAGGAAGATTGGCCCTGGGCTAACATCCGTGCCCATCTTCCTCTACTTTATATGGGACACGGCCACAGCATGGCTTGACAAATGGTGCAACAGTCCGTGCCCGGGATCCGAACCTACAAACCCCAGGGCGCCGAATCGGAGTGTGCGAACTTAACCGCTACACCTCCAGGCTGCCCCTACTTTTAGTTTTTAAATACACTTAGAGGTAATGTTAAATGCAGACTTAAATTTTATATATGTAAACTCTCTGTATTCTTGAAGAATGAATGGATACAAGAATGTTTCATAGAGTCTAAGTAACATAAAACTTAGAATAATAAAATTACCAAGTCATTTTACCATTACTTTGCCTTTTGGAGTCTGCTGCTATTAAATAAAAAGAGGACATGTTTTGTGGAAATTTTTACTTCAAGTCTGAAGTCAGTTCCATGGAATCATTTTTCCAGCTATTTACAATCTGTTTTCTAAGGCATATCTTTCCTTTACTTAGAAGAGCAACAGAAAAACTATACCCATAAAAGTTATTCTTTCTGTTTGTCAAAACTAGTATAAAGTAGCAGCACCCTTTCTTTAGTCTTCAGATATATTTATTATGGGGATTCTAAGATTCTGGATGTTGTGTCTTGCACTCTTTGTTCTTGTTACCATTGTACCTGTGATATAAAAAGTGTTGTGGTTTCCAGAAGATCTCATCTAAACCTGTGTATCTTCCAGTGTGTCTTCAACTTTGTGGGAAGATTTATTTCAGATAAAGATTGTGGGACATCAGAGAAGTGAACAGAGAGACAAGAGCCTAATGGTAGAAACCAGTGCTGTTTTACAGTGAGAAATTTAGTTTACTCTGCCTTGAGTCAATTTTGTTCAGATATTTAAGTGTTCTTCCATTTTAAAAGAAGTAAAGATTTAGTGATAATGCCTATTTAAATTGATGGAGTCTCTAATACTAGTAGTATTTAATGAAGATTGTACAGCATTTTGAACTTTGTGTTTAATCCTAGCAACTTGTCTAGTTTAGCCAAAGAATAGTGACATGCTCTGTTTTGTTCCTGACTTCAAGTCAGTGTAGCTCAACAAGTATGGTGTGGCAGGCACAATAATGAACCCCCCTACCCCCCAAGATATTCTCATCCTAGTCTCTGGAACCTATGAATATGTTACCTTACATGGCAAAAAGGACTTTACAAATGTAATTAAGGTTATGGACCTTGAGATGGGAGATTATTCTGGATTATTCAGGTGAGTCCATTCTTAATACCTGAGTTCTTAAAAGTGGAAGACGAAAGCAGAAGAGTGAGTCAGAGAGATGCAATGATGGAAAAAGAGGTAGGAGAGAGATGAAGCATGAAAGTACTTAACCTGCCATTGATGGCTTTGTAGGTGAAGCAAGGGGGCCATGAGCCAAGCATGTAGATGTCCTCTAGAAGCTGGGCACCGTCCTCAGCTGACAGCCAGCAAGGAAATGGGGACTTCAGTCCTATAACCTCAAGGAACTAAATTCTGCCAACAAATTGAAGGAGTGAGGAAACGGATTCTCCCCTAGAACTAAAAGGAAATGCAGCCGTGCTAAAACCTTGATTTTAGGTCATTGGGGCTCATTTTGGATTTGTAATCTTCAGAACTGTAAGATGATAAGTTTGTAGTTTTCAAGCCTCTAAGTTTGTGGTAATTTATTATGGCAGCAAATGAGGAACTAATGCATATGGCATCTGACCATATCAGCTACCTATATGGAGGAGTAAAGAGAGGAGCGAGAATGACCGATCTTTAAAGTTCTGCCCTAGGAAGACATTAGAGTCAAAACAAAGTAAAATATATACCCACAGTGTTTTAATATGTCCTGCCTCCTCACGGAAGAAGAAAGTGCCAGAGTTATATGACTTTTTATTGGCAGGAAACAGGTACCCTTTTTTATACACAAATATGAAATGTTAGCTGATGATTTTAAAGTAAACAACTGGAATGGGATACTGCTTATAAAATATCCTGCATACTCTTCTGATATTGTGGCTAATGATACAATTTTTTTCCCTGTTGCTCTTAAGAAACAAATAATGGCCTCAGGCTACGTTCAAGATTTTTACAGGTAAATAATTTGGGAGTTAACAAAAACTACTTTTTATTCTAACCGGATTTACATATTCAATTCTATGCTGATAGATATATTTTAAAATCCTACTATGTGCTTGTCTCAAAGACTATTTTAGCGTTATGCAGATTAATAAAGTCCTTGGTCTTCAGGACACTTGTAGGGTATTGTTCCAGATCTGGTTATAGGTATGTGGTGGAGTCTGGTTATGAGTCATAATTACTTAATTTCTAACAGAAATAATAATATTTAGTTAGGATCTTAGTATAGTGAACAGGAAATTTCCCATAGAATTTCCTATTAAGGTTAGGAGTTTAAAATCATGTTTGTTTCAAGCTGTATTCTGAAGACGCCTGGTTATTTGGATGAAGGGAATGTTGAGTTACTTAACTCTGGTCCCCTAATATTCCTTCATTAAGAGTAGTCTGCTTTTATCTTGTTTATAAATTTGGGCTTTATAAAATAATTTGTTTAAAAAAGAAAAAGTTATATTGCTAAAAGAACTTTGAAGATGGAAATCATATTATTTCTTGGGAGATGTAGTCGATCATTCATAAGGCAGCTCCAGGATCCAAGCCTTCACTTGGGAAGACAATTGAAGAATTATGTCTTGGGATAGAATAGAGAACATGAATGGTTAAAATATGTATCAATAGTCTAAAATGGAGTAACAGTGTTAGTGAGATAAAATGGTGTTTTATTGGGATGGGCTCTATGATCACCTAGATCTTCCAGATTGATCAGTTACTCTTGGGGGATAGAAGGTTACCCAAGATGATGATCTCTCTGGACGGTAAAGGAGGGAAGTAACCTCTGCTTGGTCTTCTCCATAAATACTGAGCTGTGGTAATTGCTGGACAGAGGGGTGGAGATAGAGAGAAGGTATTTTGTTTGTTTATTATTATTTTTTGTATGGTTTGGGGATACCTAAGAATAGCCACCTAACTGGTGTAGAGACTTTCCACCTAAAACTAAGTAATGAAATTGATATTTTAGAGTGAGTTAAACTGTAGCAAGGACAGTAAAAACTGAAAAGGAGTAGTTGGAAAGACTTCCACTTGAGGGTAAATGACTTATGAATAAATCTTCTTGAGTGGGCACATGGAGGCTGGTTATTTTAACGTAATAACTAGATCAGCGCAGTATTCATCAACTTTTCTTTCATCAAAGTAATAATCACTTTACTATCACTTTAGAGACTTCAAAACATCATAAAATTATACCATAAAATAATATAGTTGTTCCTGCTGTATAATTTGTAGTTAAGAGACAGGAGAGCATAGGCTTTGAAACCATCTAGACCTTGATTTAAATCCTGTTTCCATCTGTCTTGCTGTGTGAATTTCCACAAGGTAACTTCTCTCTCTGGTCATCTAGTGGTTAAGATTCGGTGCTCTTTCGGTGCTCTCACCGCCATGGCCAGGGTTCGTTTCTTGGTCAGGGAACCACACCACTTGTCTGTCAGGTGTCATACTGTGGCGGCTGTGTGTTGCTGTGGTGCTGAAAGCTGTGCCACCGGTATTTCAAATACCAGCAGGGTCACCCATGGTGGACAGGTTTCAGTGGAGCTTCCAGATTAGACAGACTAGGAAGAAAGACCTGGCAACCGACTTCTGAAAAAATTGGCCATGAAAACCCTCTGAATAGCAGCAGAGCTTTGTCTGATAGAGCACCAGAAGGTGAGAGAATGAAGCAAAAAGACTGGGCAGGGCTTTCCGGTGCTGTATCCAGGGTTGCTAGGAGTCGGGATCGCCTCCGGGGCACTAACAACAGTAAAACTTCTCTCTCAGGTTTCAAAGGACTGTTGGGTAGATTCAATGAGATAAAGTTTACAGATTGCCTTCAACCTTGCCTATAGTAGGTCCCCCAAATATTGCTTTCCTCTAGTCCTTTTTTCTTTAGAAATAGAACTAAAGAATGAATTTATATGATATTTTGAGGGGCACATTGGGTATATACATCATCGTCTGTGGTCGTGTGTTCTACTTTTGTGTGTGCAAAAATGCCATCTTGTTCAAAAATCACGATGTGTACATTTCTTGTGCGTTTTTTCTGGTAACAAAATATTGAAGTATTACTATAAAGATTTGCAAGTTAAAGATGGACACTGGAGAAGAATAAAAAACATTTAGTGAAAATCAAGTCTCAAATTCCTACTGAGACAAAAGAGTTGTACCTGTCTGAGAAACTAGAGTAATCCGTAGTGATTCCATTTTTGTAACTACATCACAGAATTGAATTGAAAATACATTTGTTCTTTTTTTAACAATAAAATTTCAGAAAAATGATAAAAGCTGGCTTTGGTTGCTCTGTGACAAGTACTGTGCTAACCATTGTATATGTTTTATCTCATTGAGACTTCACAATAGCCCTCGAGGTAGATGTTATCATTTTACAGAAGGGGAAACAGTCTGGATGAGATTAAGTAACATTCCCAGGATCACACAGCTAGTAAGAAGAGGACCTCTACTTGTACTTACTATTTATTTTCTCCACTTGTACTCTGGTGGAGGTTCCAGTGAGAACCAAAGTACTATGGGACAAAAGTATTGTGTGAATTTGGGTCTTCTGTAAATTTTGAGTAGGGGCTATACCAATATTATTTGTTGTTAGAAGTTGAATGACCTGTACTGTACAACTTAAAAACAATTTAAAAAATTAATGTAGTGGTGCCTCCTCTCCTCCACTGATGCTGCCTGCATTTTTGTTTTGAGATTGGTTTGGGATTTAAATGGGTTCATTTTGAGTATTCCAAGAAAATAAAAATACATCTTAGTCAAGGGTTTGTATTTTGCTTCTGGTTATTTAAACGTATTCTAGAGAACATTTACGGACGTTAAATAGGCATCATGTAAATAGTGTCTGTAGTTTTATTTTTAATGTTTTATTGAAGTATAAAAAATGTGCACAAACTGTAACTGTACAGCTTAATGAATTTTTGCCCCTGTAGTTTTTGATAGCCTTTTGATAGTAAAAATACAAGATAATAGAGGAGAACTTATTCAAGGAACATACCAAAGGCTGGGGAAATCATAATTAATATACTGTGTTTATGGAATTGCCTAGGATTTTTTAAATGAAAAATGTTATGTTTTATATATTTAACATTATAATGTTATTTAACAACAATATTATAATGTTATTTAACATTATAATGTTTTTTAATTTGTAAAATTTTACTAGTAGTATATGTTCATTGTGAAAACTAGAAAATTCAGGTATATATTAATTGCTGAAAACTAGAAAATGTCGCTAGGTATCACCTAGGGATTTATTTTGGGAAACTCACCTCCCAACCGTTTGCCTGTCCATTACTATATTTTTTATACATATTATTTTGTACTTGTTATATTATGGACATCCTTCCACGTTAATAAACATAAATCTATATCATTTTGATGGCTGGATAATATTCAGATGAAAACTTTCTAATAATTTATGTACATAGTCTACTATTGTTAACTATTTTGGTCATTTATATTGTTTTACTAGTATAATTATTCTTTGATGACTATACTTAAACATATATTTTTTGCACAGTTATTCAATTGTTTCCTTAGGAACAATTGAATTTCTTGGTCAAAAGTTATGTTTAAAATTTTGCTTAATATTTCAAAATGAAATTTCTTTCCAGTACTAATGTGAAAGAACATACCTGCAACTTTGTCATAATTAGTAGACTTTAGCATTTAAAAAATTATTTGCCAATCACATATGTGAAAAGTGTTATATTTGTTTTTTTAACATTCTAATTTGCATTTGTTTCTGCTGACTGTGAGCAGTTTTGTGTTTGTCGTTTATTTTTCATTGGTGAGTTACCTGTTTGTGTTCTTGGTCCATTTTCCTATTGCTGTGTTGGTTTGTAAGTATTCTTTACATAATAGAGGTGCATTTGCTTTACTATAGAGGCTGTAAGTATGTTTCCCAGTTCGTTTTATCTTATTCTTTGATTTTTTAATGTATAGTTTCTAAAGGTTTATGGTTACACTTGTTAATCTTTTACTTAATGAATTACTTTGTTTCGTCACCACAATATTATAAAATATTCACTCCATACTTTTCTAATGTTTTTATGTTTTTATTTTTTATCCATCTGCAGTTTATTTTGGTATAACTTACACATGTGACTACCACACCTCACAACTCCAGGCAGTACACCATTCACTGTCACATGAAATATTATGTGACCTATGCTTCCTGGAATTGTGCAACTCTCTGACCTTGGGAATAGATAAGCATTTAACTTTATTTTTCCAATGTTTAGTTATTTTCCCAATACCATTTAATGAATAATCCATCACTTTACTACACATTTGAAATATCCCATTATTTCATAATACATTCTTTTATTTGCTTGAGTCTTTTATGGGCTATCTATTATATATCAGTTGTCTATTTATTCTTATTTTCCTTTTTTTAAACTTGGGGTTAAGTTTTTTCATTCACATTTTTAGTTAATTTTTACTTACTACAATTTACAGCTAGATTTTTCCAGTGTTTCCTTTTCTGAAATAGCTTTTAATAGGAAAGTAGGATTGGACATATGCATTTTCCACTGGCTTTTTTTTTTGAGACTATGTCTTTGTGTAACTTGTGGGATAGCTCTCATTCTACATTTGAAAAATACTGAGATGTTACTACTACTAATATTTGGACTTGAAATATTTCTTATTAAATATTATGTTGTATTTTAAGTCTCAGTGAAGGGTATCTGATGGAAGATCTACTGTGATCAGGAGATGAAAATGAGCATAATCATACTTTAAGAAGTGGAAGATGGAAATTGTGAGAGTTTGAGGTAGAGAGACCAGGTCAGAGGCTAACACAGTGTTCTAGGTATTGAGGGCCTAAACTATGATGACAGAAATAGAAACTATAAGTGTGTATATTTTAGATCCCTCACACACTGTCAAATCTAGACTTTCCCTGGGCTTTGGGTTTAAATTAAAAAGTTTTATTGCCCGACAAAACATGATTATAACCTATTTTCCAGCTTTATGTCTCTCTGCTTCCATATCATAGTCTATGTACCAGCCAAATTTAATTGTTCCCTGATCTGGAGACTTCATTTTCTTGCTTCTGTGTAGTTGCTGATGCTTGTGTGTCTGCCTGATATGCTGTTGTTGCTCAGATGCCATCAGCCAGTCTCATCCCTCAGTCAAAGTGCATTTCAATTGCCATTTCCTCTCTGCCCCTTTTCCAGGTACACATTTCCCTTTTCCTTTGAGCCTCATTGCTCTCTGTTTGTACTTTTATTGAAGTTATATTTTGCCTTGTGACATTGATATTGACGTATTTGTCTTATTGCCACCACTTTTGTAAGTGCATACAACCCAAACCTTTTATGAAATGTTCAAATTTGGGCAAGTGAGGGCTAAGTGCTATTACGATGGGCTATTTAAGAGAGCTTTTATGATTTTCTTTTTTAATGCTTACAAGATAACAGACTTGTTTATGATAATAACTGGGATTTTATGGTTATTGCTGGTTGACAATTTAAGTCTGGGAATTTCGTGAATCTGCCTACTAGATCCTGTGACGTGTTTATTTGTTAAGTTTTTAGAAACATTTATGTAGTTTGAGAAGTTAGTTGGGTTGTAGAACCAGTACGTATATTTGTTATTTATATTATTGTTGATACTGATAGAAGAATACTACATTTAAAAGTAAAAGCTTCTCATATCTTACTTCTTGTATTTAAAAACAGTGATAAAATATTTATATAGTGTCTTTTATCATGTAGTTGAAAACAGTTTTTTTCTTTTAGCTCTTACTGTATCTGTTCTAATTGTATCTTTGAATCATCAGCAGGAAGAACATGTTTTAGTGAAGATCAGAAATTTCAAGCAAAGAAGATTTATCTTAAAATTAGTTGATGAAAATTCAGTTCTTTAACTTGTCATTTCAGAATTTGCTAACAGCCACCTCTGTGCGGGGGTGGAGTGGTGTTCTCCGGATGTTAGTCTTTCCCTCAGCTCAAGTGGCTATTCACGTTTATGGTTTTGCACTTAACTGTTTCTCTGCCAATTATATTTTCCAGAATTTTGTTGCAAGAGAATATTTATGGAAGATTTTTCTGAAGGCTCATCAATCCATCCATTTCTCTTGATTAGTGAATCTTAAAGCTTGTGGGTTGGGGGGAGAAGAGGAATAAGTACATCAGAATTACCTTGGGGCCTTTTATTTAAATTTTAAGAACACTTATCTTCTTTTTTCAGTTGGAAGTGCTACTGTCTCTCTTCCTCCCTGTCTGTTGACCCCTTAGATGTGTATGAAATGGCTGAGATTCACTGCTTTAATATTCTAAAATCTGTCTTTAGGTTAAACCAGAATTAGAGAGGGTTTTATACCTGGACAATATTATATTATTCATTCCCATATAATTCTTTTTACTGAATTTCCCGTTTGTTTGATGCAGTTATTAAACAGTGAAGAAAATTGTAATCATGAGCTTTATTAGACTTCTTGTGGCCTTTTCTGTAAGGTTGTTGTGGCTGTTTTTGTATGTTGAGGGACATAAGAAATAGCCATATGAGACTTTGGTTGTCTTTAAAGTTGTAGACAATATCATTTACACATTATATACTTTATGAGAAGATCTGTGAAAGGCCGTGCTCTCTGGTCTCAGTATCAAGTATAGTTTGTACTTCTACTGAAATGCTGAGGACTTTTTTTAATCGATGCTGAGTCATGTAATCAACCCCTTTTCTCTTGTTCTGTGACCTAATGGAAAACATAGGGAACAATTTTTGACCCTCCTCTTGCAAGAATTCAGGACTTAATGATAAGCATTTTGCATTTTCATTTCATACCAGGGTTAATTTTATTTATTTATTTTTTTGCTGAGGAAGACTAGCCCTGAGCTAACATCTGTTGCCAATCCTCCTCTTTTTGCTGAGGAAGACTGGCCCTGGGCTAACATCCGTGCCCATCTTCCTCGACTTTGTATGGGATGCCTCCACGGCATGGCTGACATGTAGTGCGTCGGTGGGCACCCGGGATCCGAACCCGCGAACCCCAGGCTGCCAAAGTGCGAACTAACCTGCTGCACCACCGGGCAGGCCCCTAGTTCAGTTTTTACTTTGCCAGAGGCATTTACCCAAGTACAGCAAAAGATGTTTATCACAGAACAAACCCCACCTTGTTCAGCTAGAGGTAATCAAGAGCAATTCTATTATCTAATCAACTCATGTGAGAGAATCCAAAGACTTTTCTTGGGCAGGTATTGCTTTAGTGGCAGATTTAGCAATATTTCCCAGGGTTTTAGATAAATTTCTGATCATATATTTATTCATGGCAGTACCTACCCAAGGAAAAAGATTTTTCCAAATCTGGCAGCTTCTCTGGGGTTAATACTGCCGGGTATTGAGCACTCTTGACTATGCATGTAACTAGTTTCATATTTTAGTCTGTGAAGTAGATTCAAGATGATGCCCAATGCTGAGTTTCTGATTGATCATGTAACAAAATAGGTGTAACCAATAATCCAATAGTGAACTCTAGTTTGATAGAGGTTTAAACACTGTGTTCTCCATAGATCTTTCTGCCAAGTACAAGTGAAAATATACCCTAAGGGAGCACAAATCATGGAGTCATTATAATGAAATCCACTAAACTAAGGATTCTGATGGGTTAGACGAGTTCTAGACATTTAGTGCAAGGAATTAGGGAGGAATGGCAGAGAGATTGGTAATTAAATGTACTAAAGGATCTCTAGATTCATGGATCTCTAGATTCATTCATACAGAATAAGGCTTCTCATGACAAATCCAACAGAAAGATTTCCCCCTTTTGTAATAGATTGGGAGATGTGGATAAGAGTACTGTATTTCCAAGAAAAAGAGGGAGAAAATAAGGTAAGAACCAACAGCAAATAAAAGGTATTCAGGCCTGGTCCAGCCATCTGGGGAAAGCTGGCTGCCTCAGTTGTCAAGTTACTTCTCTTCCTAGTCAATTTGATTTGAGGGCCTCCAGCGTTTGTACAGGACCAGATGTTAGATGGAGCCTTCTTTAGCTTCAAGTTTAAATGCCTTCTAGTTCTGCAGCTGTGTCAGTGGTTAGGAGCACTTGTAAGGGCCTTTCCAATGGGGCTTGAGGGCTGTCTTCCTCTGATGATGCTTCCAGAATACCTAGTCATCAGGCTCTAGATTGTGATCAACAGGATCCTTTAAATTGGAATCGGGAAAGCTTCTTTAACCTATTGATAATAGGCCTGAGTATAAGTCATTAGAGACTTAGAGTAGCTAGTCATAGTAACTAACATAAAACAACAAGGAATCAGCAGAAGTATACAACCTTAAGAGAGAGAAAACCAAATTCTAATTTTGCACCAGCTTACTTTTGATATTAAAACTCATTTACCTGGTTAAATTCATTTCAGTGTTAGCCAGCTTGACCATGCACAGAACTCCCATGGTTCCTCTTCCACAAACCTTCTATAGCTTTCTTTTTTACGTTCAGAATATGTCCTTTTTTCTTCTCCATCACCAGTTTTACTTTAGGACAAATTTAGTTTCTTAACAAAAACATCTCCAGTTTTTTATACCTTCTTTTACTGAAAATATGTTTTCTCATAGTATAAAATTTTCAATGTGGCACAAGACATGTTTACTAGTAGACTCAAACATCTCTTAGTTTTTCTGTAATAAGAAACTAAAAGTAGATAAATGTGTGTTTAGTAATTAATGTTTAATATTTTATCTTATTTGGAAATGATCTAGATATTCAATAAATTTCTATCATTTAACTTAATTTAGCAAAACTATAAGGTTGCAAGTTACCAAAAGATTTTGAAATTATTTTTGAGTACATATACAACACATACTTATTATTGAAAAGTTCACCTAAACCTTTTTATCTTACATCTATTTAGTTTACTTGTTCCCAGTAATTATGTTCAGATTACCTACAAAAACTTCATGCAGATATTAGACAAAGTTAGCCATCAGTTTTTTTGCTGCCAATTTTGTAACACAATGAGTTTGACTTTTGATAAACGTAGGTATAACGAAAGTTTTCTTTTTAATGCTGATAACTCTAAAGACAACAAACTTAAATTAGCTTTAATATTGAGTATTTTCCTAGATCATGTGATCCTGAAATTCATTTGGGTTAGTTTCTGTTATATTTTTGAGAGTATACTCAATTTAGATAGCACTTGTTTGTTTTTAAGCCAATTAATTAGAGCTCTCTTATAAACTAGTGTTGATAATACCACTTGGAGGTAGAAAAATATCACATATTTATAACAAACATATATAGACACTTATATAAACACACAGACAGATGCAGACAGAGATCTTATAGCCTCTGTTTTAGAATTTTCCTTAGATCTTTTTGGGCAAGAGTGCTTCCATAGCAGTCTGCATCTCCAAAAGCTTCTTCTTCTTTTTTTTTTGTGAAGAAGATTGGCCCTGAGCTAACATCTGTGCCCATCCTCCTCTGTTTTGCATATGGGATGCTGCCACAGCATGGCTTGATGAGCAGGTCCGTGCCTGGGATCTGAACCCGTGAACCCTGTGCCGCCGAAGTGGAGTGCACAAACTTAACCACTACACCGCTGGGCCGGCCCTTCCAAAAGCTTGTTTTCCCCCTTTCTTCATTCAGTCTTAGGAATCAGGGATGGTCTAGATAACAGTTGCTAGAGAGGTACATGCTTTTTGAGATAAACAGGGGAGGTTAGTTGCTTATCGAGGACTGACATACCCATACAATTACATTATCCTTAATTTGTTTCTCTCTCTCTGGGTACATAGTTTTATTTTATCTTAGGGGGAAAGCCTAAAATAAATTCCTACCAGGCTTTGAATATCAGCTTCCATTTTGTCCAAATTTCTGATGAGTTACTAAATCCTTCCAAATATTTTGTCAGGTTTCAGCTGGGACAATTTAATTATTTCTGTCAGTATTAAACAACTCCATTAATTTTTAATTTTAGTTTCCCCTTGACTATTTAAGGGAATGACATAGCAGTTTATCAGAAAATCTCTCAGAGTCTTGTTAACTCTGGGAGGGGCCCATACAGGGCCTTCCTTCAAAGGTAGATGTGGGGGTGTCTATAAAGCCATTAACTTAACAGACTTTCGTATAGTCTTTTCTTTTAGGTACTTCTTTATTTTTTGTTAGCTTTTTGCAATAGAACTTTCAATAAGGCTATTTTGGAATTTTGAAGCCTCTGGCTTTTAAGTGCACCTTTTAAATGATTTTACCTAATTGGAACGTTCCTTCTAATGGTCTGTGTAATTCCCCTGAGGGCTGGCTGCAGTTTGGTAGGACCCTAGCCGCAAATGAAGTTCAGCCTTTATTTCTGCCTAGTGATATCTGGTCACAAATGGGGTTCAATCCACATTTTTGTTTGATCATATTTTGGTTCCCTCAAACTGATGGTTACCAAGTCAAGCTCTCAGGACACAAAACAAGTTTAGTAAGACTTTACAGTTCTTTGTAAATATTTACAGCTTTCAGGATCATAGTTTTTAAGCAGGTGTGCTGAAAGGTAGCACACTTGATTCTTTAGAAATTAAAGACTGCATTCAATTTGTCTGGTTTGCAGTTCTCAAATCTAGTGCACAGAAAGATAGGTTTTGGAAGCTCAAAGGAGCCCCAAAGTGGCCACTCTAATTTTAAATTATATTTTGTATTATTGGTCCAAAGGGATAAAAATTTACAAGAGGAAGGACTGTAGTTCTTAAATATAAACCCAGCTGTAGTTCCAGAGGGAGGAACTTCTCGAGGACTTTTAGAAGATGAAATTTGTATGTTAAATCATGGCCAGACAAAGAGTCAAGGAGACAAAGACACACCGGTTGCAAGCCCTAGGCTGTTACCTGTGCTTCTGACCCACTGGCTACAGCTGTTCGGAGAAACAACACAAAAGACAGAATTTGAGTACTCACCAGATAGGGAATAAACCCTTCCAGATGGCAATAGCCATGAGCTGCTATGAGCCGATTCAAACAGAGAAAGCCTTCCAGAGGCAATAGCTGTGAGCTGCCTAAGGTGGCCCAGACAGGGAAACTCTTCCAGATGGCAGTAGCAGTGAGCTGACTTGGAAACAATTGTCTCTTCATCGATTGGCCCTAGATTGGGCTATTGCCTCAGAATCTCAGAGAAAGACAATGACCCCAACCAAAAGGGAGGGAGGTCAGAACCTGAGAGGAGTAACAACTGGAGGAGCCAGCGGTCCATGGAAGTGGTGAGCACATAAGGGTACTCGTAATGGGTACTGAACCCTTTTCCAGGTGATGCCAGTCCTCAAAGGTGAGAGTGCTTCACATCCCACTCTGACACCAGATATGTTAACCTACAAAAACAGAAACCAGTTTAAGAGGCAAAGTGTTTATTTGGGATGAAAGAATTGTAATTCAGGGAGCATAGATTCAAGTAGAAATCCAAATTGTGTCCCGCTAAGGAATAAAAGTCAGGGGCTTTTGAAGGCAAAGAAGGGAGGTTGTATTACAAAGGATTTTCACTGGAGTTGGAAGCAGAGAGCTGATCTTGACTAAACGTTGACTGACTGTTGATTCTATCTTCAAGAAGTACACAATCCTCAGTCTTTATGATCATGATGTCCGTTGTCCTGCTGACTTCTCAAACAATTGCTTGTAAAACGATTGCCATTTTGGCCCAGTCCAAAGTTTGGCCCAGTTCAAGGTTCAAGACAGCAAAGCAGTTTCTCTGGAAAGGCAGCTCCAACTCCATTTTAAAATGGCTCCACTATAGTCAATTTTGACACAGGATATAAATAAATAAAATTATATATAACATTTACCAATTTTGCTTCCCTACTTTCTTCCTCACACCGAGAATAGTTTTTCTTCTTGTTTTGGTTACACACTCTTTTAAGGATCTTAGAAGATAAATATCAATGTTGTTGGAAAGAATTCTTAGTGAAAGCATTAATAAGACATGTTCCCAGGGTAGTGTTTCCACAATACCATTTGAAGTACTTATTGAGTGTTACTTATACTGTTATAAAACAGAATGAGAAATTAAAATTGTCAGAAAGTATCAAAGAATAGCTGAATATTCCCTAAATTGTGTTGATGGCGCAAAGGAAATTACAATAGCAAAGGAAAAATGTTTGACTCAAGTCACCTAATTTGAGTGATATCTGTTCAAAAGATACACAAAATATAATTTTTTAGTATTTTCACTGCAAATTTATTTTAGAACAAATTCCTATCCTCTATGTACAGTATTATGTTTTAATGGAAGTTTTGTATTGAAATGAGCAAAAATGTGCAAGTGTCGTACTTCCTTTCTGGTCAGAATAAGGTAACGTTATTACAAATAGTAGTTGTGCGATTTTTATAATTGAGTATTTTGGTTGAGTGAAGTAAAAGTAAATAACGCTTTGTGGTGTCTTATTTCATATTTGATACTATTTTATCTTCTAAGTGTGTATGATTTTTAAAGGAAACTTTTGCCCACATGACTTCTTTTAAAAAAATAAAATTTTAGTCCTTAGGAATCAAATGTCCTGCTGGATTGTAGTATACATAATCCAACTAAAATTTTATTAGTTAAAATGAAGTGAGGTTAAAAATTTTCTCTTCAAGAAGGCACTGTGGCCTGAATTGAGTTCAGCGGTGTAGACTTCTATGTCTATTCATTTATTAGTTACTTAAATGTCTGTCACTTTGATACATAGTCTGTCTTTCAGTATATAAAGTAGTGGTTCTTAAGCTTTAGCACACATATCCCCTGAGAGTACTTATTAAAACGTGTTAGTCAGAGCTGCAACCAGAGAAATTCTGATTCGTTAAGTCTAAGGTGGGGCCCAGAAATTGGCATTTCAAACAAGCATCATAGAGGATTCTGATTTAGGTGGGGGTACATGTTGAGAAACACTCTCCTGAACAAGATAC
The DNA here is from genome assembly GCA_031878705.1 of Tapirus indicus. Lineage (NCBI taxonomy): Eukaryota > Metazoa > Chordata > Mammalia > Perissodactyla > Tapiridae > Tapirus > Tapirus indicus. The sequence continues at coordinate 80,544,774 of CM062917.1, forward strand.
AGTGGAGTCAGAAGTTTAAAAATTGTTCATTTTCAATTTCACTAATATTTACTGATCAGTTAGTATGTATCAGGCACTTTTTGGGGAAGCATCATCAAAGGTTACATTAGTATTACAGACTATTATTGTATTGTGTGGATTAAAGACAGTTTTATAACGTTAGGTAGCTACAGGTTGCTAGCATTTTGTTGCTTGTAAGAAGTGATAGTTGGAAAAAATTCAGTAGCAAAAGAAAGACTACAGCTTTTTAAGAAATGGGAAGAAAACTCTTCAATTGTAGACTGTAAATCTGATTTTTTACATTTCAACCTGTCCTAAGGCATTAACAGTATTAAAGTAAAATATATTTCTTCTCTATCCAATCAATATACAGTGTACCCAATATACAATATAGGACATCTGGGATTATGTGTAATATTAATGGCTGATATATGTATGTGTATATACATATATATACACATGTATATGTGTATTGTACATACACATATATGTATACATTTATGATATATGTATATCAGTCCCATATATTTCTAACTCCTACAGTCTACGTCTATCTAATATGGCCAGAACTCTCATTTGTTAGCATTAACAGTTAGAAAATGTTATGTTAAATTAAAATTTTTTCATTTTGCATCTATTATTAGTATTGCATATTCATAGCTGTCTGAGTGGAAAGTGATTTCCCATAACCTTATTATCTTGTCTCGCTCCTTTTTCCTTTCAATCTGAAAAATTTTTGGATGTGCTTTGGTAGGCTGCCTTGCTTAATGCCTCTCAGAAATGTATGACATATCTCTTTCATGGAAGCAGGGTGAGGAAAATGACCTTATTTCCAGGCAGACTCAGCTCTCCTCCTTTATCTTACTTGATGCTTCAGGGTTTGATAGTGGTGGAGAGTTGATATTGGTGGCAGTGACAGGAATGACAGCACTTTTTACCACTTGCTGGTGGAAGTACAAAGCTGTCATGCTTGAAAGCCATGGATACAGTTTATAGAGGTCTGTATAAAATGTGTGAATAGAAGAGTAGAGATACTTAGGTTTATTTTCACGTTATTTTATCATGAGCAATGGGAGAAATATTATTGTTTTAAGTTTGCTCATCTCTTTTTCTCCTGCAAAAATGAATATTCTTTAAAAGGATAATAGCTTTCATATTTGTAATGAACCCAGTTTCCCATTTATTTCTACATCTCTATACCACTCTGTTCCAAACTTTTGTGAATTGTTGTAATATCTAATATTTATTCTACTTCTTATGATGCAATATATATTATTATATTATTAATCTGGCCAGTCTATCAACTGGGGTTTCTTTTTAGAAAAATTCCTTCATTGTTTTGAATGCTTTTTAGAAGAGTCTTCAAATATTTTCCTTCTGTGAACTCTAACCCACAATTCTCTGTTCTCTTTGTATTTCTCTAGGAACTAAGCATCTCTGAGTATTTTAGCTCTTTCTTCTGCCTTACCTAGGCTTAATTATGTCCTTATTTTTCTCTTTTATAATAATATCTGAAATTCTTTTTTCCCTAACATTTATTATTAGTCATCTCATGTTTAGCTTTCTTTGAGTTCACTGAAGTCCCATAGGAGGCTTACATTCAGAAGGAGTATGTAGAAGTGTCCACCTCTGAGAAGCGAAGCAAATAAGTGCCAAAAGTTTCCTTTAGTTTTTTTTATTTCTCATATTATTTAGTGGAAAGAAAGAAATAAAATATATTATTTTATGGTTTTTCCCTCCATTTCAAAAAATAACCTGCTTCAAAGTTTGCCAAGTTACCTTTCTTACCTTTTTCAATGATCTTGAAATGTAGCTTGAAGCTGTTTAATTATAATAGAAAAAGGTTTAAGTATTTGATATTTTATCAATTTTTTTTAGAAATATTGCTGTGTTTTTTAATTTTTAAAAACTATTTTTGTGTAGCCATTAACAAAGAATGAAGGGGATATGTATATAATGAGTTGGATGGATATTCATAATGAATTATTAGGGAAAAAAAAGCAAAGGATGATATTTATATTTTTTACTTTATATACCTTGACATTTTTCCATTAAGTGTTTATAATTTTTTTTCTTTTGGTCAGGAGGATTAGCCCTGAGCTAACATGTGTTGCCAGTCCTCCTCTTTTTGCTAAGGAAGATTGGGCATGGATGTTAGCCCAGGGCCATCTTCCTCTACTTTATGTGTGTGACACCTGCTACAGCATGGCTTGATAAGTGGTGAATAGGTCCGTGCCCAGGATCCGAACCTGTGAACCCCAGGCCGCTGAGGTGGAGTGAACTTAACCACTAGGCCACTGGGCTGGCCCCTAATTTTTTATAAGTAAAAAAATTACTGAAGAAGAAAATATGCGTTCATTGGAAAAACTGAATACGCAAAATATAAAGTAGATAATTTAAAAAATTAGTTTGAAATTTTCCTTTTGAATAGTTTTTAATAACTGGAACATTCTTGAATTGTGTTATTTTGCTTAATTGAATTCTCTGCTTTGCCAGAAATTCTTTTTGTTTTTGCCATTGGTATCCATGTACTTTATACAAAGCATAATTAAAAACTTCTTAGATCATTGAGGATAATCTAGTTTGTTATAGTCTTAATTTTTAATTCTTCAATCTCTTACACCAGTTGTCTTTCTAGTCAGTTGGTTTACCCTATTGATTCTGCCTTCAGATGGCCTGTCACGTCTATACGCTCCTTTGCAGAGCTACTGCCAGCACTTTTGCCAAGCCTTTTATTACCTATCAAGGTGATGGCAACAGCTTCCCATTACTGTGTCTTGCCCAATCAACTGTTTGGTTTCTCAGCTTACCATTTCTGTGTCTTACCCAATCAACTCTTTCTACATATTGCTGTTTTATTATTATTATTATTTTTGTAGGTAATTTCTCGTTGTATTATTCCCCTGCTCAGATTTCTCTGCTGGCATTTAAGGCCTTTTGTCTTTTGGCCCCAGTTTTTACTTGCCAGATCAGCTTCTCACTGTTGTAATGCTTTTCTTCTAAAGAGAACAATTTACTTTCCAGAATGTGCTTTAGTAGCTTCCTCAGCAATGCTTTTGTTTATATTGTTCTTAAATCCAACATAATTCCTTTCTTAAGTCTATTAAGAACTTTTAACTTTTTTTTTTATAGCACTTACCACATTCTGCTTTTTTTTATATAGGTATTGCCGTACTTTTTAATACTTTGATTCCGGATTTTAAGCTCTGAGGGTAATGACTCTATTCCATGTGGATATCTGCCATATGAGTATCTGCCATAATGCTTTCTACCTTGTAAGAATTCAAATGTTAATTGGATTCCAAAGCTAATTTAAATGTACATTCGTAGTCTTGAAGTTACTATGTTGAATAAACCCCTACTAAACACCTGTTTTCTTATACTTTTAGGTTTTCACCTTTAAGTCTAATCTCAGTTAATTGAGGAGTTTGATATTTAATGCCCAGAGAACTGAAATTTTGCTAAAATTTTATTTGGGGGATTAAAAAATAGACACATACTTAAAAATTGACTTACTGTGGGTGAGAAGTACAGAATTATTATGAGTAGCATTGTTTAAAAGCATAATGGTAAATAATTTTTGTAATAGGTTGAACATCTGTTGGGTACAAGGTGGTAGAATAATAACTTCCTTAAATTAGCAAACAAAACTAAAGACAAAATAACAGTTCCATAACTTGTTGAGTTCATCTTTGGTTAGTTTTTAAAATAATAGTTCTTATTTCTGTAATTTTGAAGAACTAACCCAGTTAACTATATAGAAATTGATATCTATGCCTGTGATTTGTGGCTTATGGGTAGAGTTTACTGTTACTTATTGAGTTTACTGTTACCTCTATTACTTTTGCATTTAAAATTTTCATTCTAGCATGAAAAATTAGCATTAGCCCTCTTTTTGTAAAATAGTTTGAACTAAAGTGAAAAATTTACATGTTATGGTGAAGGTCATCATGAGGAAAAAAAAATTTTACCTTTTCATAGACCAAATATTTAATAAAAAACACTTGTGTAAGCTTCTCATTCTCTTGTTTAAGCTGAGGTCAGTAATTGCAAACATTTGTGACTTGTTTTTAAAAGCTGAACTTTTAACAAGTATTATTTTGGTTTACATATTACATACTATTTAACTTATTAAAAAGCTATTAGAAGTTCTCTGGTAAGTATGAATTTTCTTTATTGTAAACCAGTGGGTGCATTTTTGTATGAAAGATCATTACAGGTAGGCAAAAATGTTTGTTAATTGTCTGTTCCAGTGTCAGCTGTAGAAATAATAACAATTTAGAGGGCATCATAATATTTGCCATTTATTTCTTATTTTGTTAGATTTATTATTACAGAGAACAAGAGGGCATGAAAGCAGTTTAGGCAAATATATTAGAAAAATGTTTTTTTAACTGAGTTCTTTGGCATGCTTTATAGACTTGAAGATTAAAAATATTTAAAGCACAAAGGGTTTTCTCTTAATATGAAAACTCTAAAATTAGTCTAATTTTGATTAGATTATAAAACTAAATATTAAAATTTTAATTTATGCTCAAAAGTCCAAGTATAAAATTAGTTAAAAAAATTTTTGTTAATATGTTAGGAGATATTTTGTGCCAAATATATTTATTGAATGAAAAATTTTTTAATATCTTTATCTATGAAGTCTTAATTTCTCTTCAGGATTTCAAAAAATGTCTTACTTGCTCATGATACATTTTGTCAAAGTGAAGCATTTCTTTAATTCCATAAAGGAGTGGAAAGTAAGTCAGAAGCAAACTGTGTCTTTGTCAGGATTTGACGTTATATTAGAATATTATTATCAGAAATAAACCACTATTAAATTTGCCATGTAACCTCAGTGAATTCAAGCTATTGCATGGTGCTCATTTCCCCAAGGATTAGGATATTCAGTAAACTAGATTGGATGAATCTCATTTATTTACATAAAAGTGTTATATTATTGAATTGTTTGACATAAAAATTTTTTTATTTAAAAATGAGTTGCTACTTGATTTAGTGAATATGGTGTTAACAAAAAAGAATAAAAATTGTCCAGTTAACCAATGATAAAGTAGTATTTGCCTACTTTAACTTATTGCTATTGTTCTGATACAATGATAATTAGCACTCGTTGATAGATTATTAGATTATAACAATTGGAAAATATTTGTTTGATATGAGATTCCGAAACCTGATATCTATAGTTAGGATTAGTAATTTCATAGTTTTTCAACATGAATTGAAGATTGGAGACAAAATGCTTAAAGTTAAATTAAGTGGTGTAGAGTAAAAAAATTGGTAAGATTTATTGCCACTTTAATGGTTTTCAGAGTGGAAATAGAACTACTGTATTTTGAAACATTTGGGAGCTATCTATGATAGTGTAGAAACATTGTGTATTGCATTTCTCTCAAGTTGCTATGAATCTAAAATACATAGCAATAGTTGGCTAGAAATAGTTGGCTTTGTTAAGCTTTTCTACAGTGATATAAAGTCTTTTTTTTCTTCCTTGTATTCAGATTTTAATAGTTAACTTCTATTATACAAAAAGGCCAACTTGAAAAAAGTTAGCAAGTCAGTTTATTTTAATGCACTGGTTTGTACCAGTATACAGTATTAATCCAGAGCATTTGGCTTAGACTCAAGCAAAGTGAGGAAGGAAGAAAAAGGCTGGTGCTTTAGTTTTCTTCCTTCCCTTTATTGTCAGTTCTTTGTATATTATAGGCATAGTGCCCTTGATAGTAGAAAATTAATCTCTTTTTCATAACAAACTTCAATTTCAAAGTTTTCCTATCTTAGTGTGCATATACAGAGTTGTTTGCTTTTTTGGTTCTTGAATTTTAAAATCCTGATAAATCCTACAATTTTCTACATTCAAAAAAAGATAAAGTTTCATACATAGTTCATTATTTTGACGCATCAAATATTATAGCAAGTAGACTATGCCAGAAAACATGATATAGTTGTACAGAAAATCCTGGATTGTTTTGATTGTTTGGAGCCCGTAATTTTGGTTCTTATGTCAAAATGCTATTCCAGTTGTCATCATATAAATATATCTATAGATTGTGGCTTAGCAACAATACACTTTATAAAAAAAAAAAAAACAGCAAGGATACCTGTGTCAGTTACATTTTAAAGTTATACACTGTTTTAAGGCTATGTATTTATTCTTTAGAAAATATGACTTACACGAATATCTTCTGATGGACATAATATTGACAAAATATACACATGATATTACTTTAACAAACTTCCATGCAACAAATACATTAAGTAATGAAGAAATTGAATATTTATGACCTAATCTAATCTTGACATTTACATTGAAAATCTACAACATAACCAATACTTAAAATGTTTTTTCTTATATTTGGCAGTAATTTTATTTTTTTACAATTTAAATTTAAAACTTCTGAATGTGGGTTTGGTGCAACTTAGACTTTTTCCTAGTCTGTGACAACCTGAGGTACTAAACATTTTTCTCTTATTTCACTATCTTCAAAGGTAATTTTTTTGTTTCTTTTGGGATCTATCCAAGAGTTGTGTATTACAGCATTATTAGGCATGGGATCAGCTTCCACTATGGAAACAACTCGCTTTTTCATTTTACTTTTCAATACCTTTTGAAATTTTTGTCTAGTGAATGCATATAATAGAGGGTGAAATATAGTTGTTCCATAAGCCATGACTAGAAAACACAACCTTAATTTTACTAAAAGGTCACTTGGGCCTAAACATAAAATGGTGGTATTTAAAACAGAAATTGGTGTCCAGCAGAGAAGAAATGTAGAAATAATCAATAAAGACATTCTGAAGACTCTTTTTTGCCTTTCTCGTCGTTCGCGGTGTCGTTTCACAGCTCGCCGGAGGGCAATTATTACAGAGACTGAAGTTCTTACACCAAAGACTACGTTTCTTCCACCACTGCTTTGTGACATGTCTGTAGTCTCATGTTGCGTGGTTAGAGAAATTGTCTTTTTCTTTCTTGCTTTCTTCTTCTGCCCTGTTGAAAATCTTGTGCCTATTCGAATATTAAGAGCCTGAAGTATTTTGGTGTATGTGATTAACATTACTATGACAGTGAAAAAGAATATTGGGATCTGTACTAGCAGATGATAATACATTCCCAGTTCAGTGTAATATTCATTTGTACTGACACACAGAAGTGTCTTGTTCTCCCATGTATTTCCACTTTGAAGACTGAAAAAATTTACCTCAATAAAGGGAATCAGGAAAGAGAAAAATGAAAAAATCCAGATGGATATCATTAGCATTACAGCTCTGCCCATTGTCAGAATTCGGTTTGCAGGTTTTACAGAGATGTCATATCTGTCCAAAGTGATAGCAAAGACGTTGATTGCTGTTGAGACACTTGCAAAAGATACACAGGCCTCATGGAAGCAGCAGATGAGAGCAGTGTTACTGTCCAGTGAAAGCAGAAGGATAACTATAGTTAGAGGAATACATCCCACACAAATTATTACATCAAGTACGTGAAGATTCATTGTAATAATGTTACTGACAGAGTTGATTAAGTTGGATTTCATGCAGTAAAGTACCAGTACGGTGAGGTTGCTGCCAAGTCCCAACACAATTTCTAACATAAGAAATCCGGTGAGAGACACTTGAAAGCTTAATGGATATGATAGTGGTTGGTACATATTGGTGTTGATGTCATCAATTTCATCTCGCACTGTAATGTTAGATTCAGACTGCATGTTGATTTCCAGAATGGGAGAAAAACACATTCTTTTGGAGCAGTTGGCTTTTTCCCTAGAAAGTGAAATAGAATAAACTATTTGATATTTGGCAATTTAAATGACGTATAAAACATGTGTTCTTTGTAAAAAATCTTTTTATTGTGTACATAGTTAATTTTTAAGTTTGTAAACTATTAATGGAAAATGTAGAATTAGAAAATATCAAGCTTGCATTGTTTTGATATAAAAGGAAATTAGGTTCTCTCGTTGAAGAAATAACTATATAGGGCTTACTCCTATATAGTTCAAAATTATTTGATATACTAAAGTTTCCTCATCTGGGTTTTTCAAGCTTATTTTTTAAGGTACAGTATATTTTTTTGCATTATAAAACTACTAAGTATGCTAAACTAATTTTAGCCCAATGTTTTAAGATTTCATTTTAAAATGTTGTGAGTAGTGGGAAATAAATGCTATTTTAATTTGTTCTAGCATAATTAGTGTAGGTGTAATTATTCCTGTGAGATTTCAAATGAACAGGACAAGTGTTCATTTAAAATGATAAACAGCACAGAGCATTAGTTAGTTTTAAACCATTTTGTCCGTGTTCTTGGTGAAATTCATATTTAGAAGTCAGCAGTGTGCAGGGGGATATTTGGAGTTATTTCCCACAGAAGTAGACAAATGATAAATATTTCATATTTTGCAGTGAAAATGCTCAGTGAACTTTATAATGAGCAAACTTATGTTATAAAAACTGGCAGAAAAAGGACATTATGTTAAAGTAACAAAGCTTGGTAAAAGAGCACTGATCACTCCTATGAATAATTTATTTTGTGACCACACCCTCTCGTATCTTGTGGAAGGAGAAAATTGAAATTTAGTATCATATTAAGAAATAGCCATTTTTGAAGTAGTTTAAAATAATATATCAGTTGATTTTATTTGTTTATACAATTTTAATTTTAGGGAAAAGGAGTATCTGAAGCCCATTTCCTGAGGAACATTTTAAAATTAAACATTCCTTGTGAAACATTTTGTATAAATCACCCAGTGTATATAATTTTGAGGAAAATTAAAAAGAAACAAAACTCTTGCTAATTCATGCAAATCTATATTTTAATGTAGAGAGGTTTAGAGTAATTTATAAAAATAATGTCTGATTTCTGGGCTAAAATGTCAATAATCAGTATATTCAGTTAATATATAAAATCATACAACCAACTATATTTCACATTTCAAGTACAGCATTTTGACTGCAAAGTCATAATCAAACAAATTATAAAAGCTAATAATTATCAGAGTTCATGTTAACCTTTTCACTTGATGTAACCTTTGACAAGTTTTAGAATACAGTTTATTCATGCATATTATTTTAGGGGTTATATTTCAGAAACAGAAATGATAACATTATTTCTTTCGAACTTGGCATGAACTATTACTACAGGCATATATTTGAGTAAGTGAAAGTTGTAGCTAACATTGAAATCCTATAAAAATGGAAAATTTTAAGTGTGCCAAATTTTCTGAACTGACAGATTAAACATCAGGTCTTTATCACATTGGTTAGATTTATAATTAAATAAAGCAGAAATGTCAAGTTAGACGATAATTAAGAAAAATGTGTCTCCTCAAGAGCGAGATTCTTTTCTTTTGTAAATGTTAAATAGTGTGCTGGGGTGCATGCATCTTCTGACCTACCTGTTTGCTGTTGCCTTATGGGCCTTTTGGCTCACTATAGTTTTTCACAAATTGACACATGATGTCACTGACAGATTTTTCACATGAATTTTTACCTGACAACAGTGAAGTAGCTGTGTTTTATTTCATGTCTTGTAGGAATTCTTTCAATTTCTCTCCAATACTTCAACTGCATGAATTGTGAGATTTAGTTGGCTGATGGATTTCTAAAAACCAGTACAAAATATTTGTGTTTGTTTTGCCTTAAAAAGTCACGACCAAGAGAAACTTCCTCAAATGATAGGAATTATGTTTCCCTTTGAGGGAATGTATGATGGTGTCTCTTTATTTTCCAGAATATGTGAAAACAAAAAAGGAAACATAAGGTTTCTAGCTTCTAAAATGTATTTAGACATCCTTTTGTTACAAATGTAAGTCACTTTCTGTAGCAGTTCTCATTATTTTGAAATGATTTCTTGATCACATAACTTGCTTTAAATTATAAATCCGGTCCACGTTCTTTTGATAAAAACCATCTGCTATTTAATCTGGTTTGTTTTCATTAGAACAGGATACATAATTGGCCATAAAACTCAGATGGAAAAATCCTTTAGTAATATCAATTGATGCAAATATCAGAATATTTAGTGCAGAAAGTACTTGCTAAAGCTTCCTTTAGCTTGCTGGTAATGTATACCATTCTCCTTTTGGCAATCCTGTTTCATTGTTTCTTCAAGAATCAGAAGCTCCACGATTCTGGTATGTTCAAGTATAAACTCTCCCTTGAAAAATGCTCACCATTTTGTTTTCAGGCTTTTACAGTTATATTGTTTTTCTTTTTGTGGCTATTTCATGTAGCATCTTCTTAGGATGATTACTGTCGATGTGTTATATCCCAGCAGTAATGTAGACCTATTTTCTCCAGTTTTAACTCCTTAATGTCTTAAAATCTTGTGTTACAAGAATATCCTGCAGTTTGTGGTTCAGACAGCTAGGGAAATGCTCGGTCAGATGCATTCTTCATACTGTCAGTTGTAAATACTGAATTAGCTGCCATGGGCCCTTGTGAAAAATAAAAAAATGGTTAAAAAAATGGAAATAGGGTTCCTAATAATTTCCAATTAATTGAAAGTTACTTTAGTTTTGTTTATTTTAACACCATGCACAGTAAGCAAACTGTATTATTAGAGCCAGAGCTTATGTTTAAATTATGGGTTTCTTTAACTAAAATACTCTCTTTTCTGAGCAAAAATTGTAAATATTATGTTATTTAATAACAGAGTTAACATTACAAATATAATCATGAGAGAAAAGCTGCGTTTTTTTAAACTAATTTCTCCTCTCATTTTAGGAGCTAACCGGTATTTTCAGAGATTATGAGCAATTAGCATACACTAAGCATACTGCCATTCCCTCTTTATAATAAAGTTAACAGTATTTCCTGCTGTAAAATATTGTTGCTTGCTTTTTAGCACATGGTTTGAATTTTAACTGATTAAAACAGATTCCGTGATAAGATATAAATTTCCATAGATGTTCATGTAAGTTGAAATATAAAAGGTAATGCAAAATGTGACTGCAAATTAAATAATTTTCAATGAACATGCCCAGTAATAAACTTAACCTAAAATTGAGTCATAAATAATAGCTAAAGTATAAACCAGGTTCTTTTAAGAAATATAAGCATTTTTTGAACACTTGAGAAAAACTGTACTGATAACATTAAGAATATTTAGTATGTCTGAAGTGACTTAAAAGCTGATGTCTTCATAGTGAATCAACAAAGAATATTGTTTGTATTTAACATTACATTGTAAACAATACATTTAAAATATATCATGTCTTAAAAGAAATAGATCTAAAAGATACATGTTTAGCAATAAGTAGAATTAAGCAAATAAACTCTTAAAATTTAGGCTGAAATTTTTCAAAGTAATTTTACCCCACTATGCAGGTTCAAAAGCAGCTGTATACTATAATAAGGAACACATCTTACCTCCGCTAAAGATTTGATAAATTCTTGATGTAGTTGAAGCGTTTCCAGTTTTGATTGATTCATTTTGTTCACTTGTTAGTAGAGGACAGGGGGGAAGAGGGTCATAAACATCTCTTCGAAAAAGACCTTAATGAAAATATGTGTCTGTACTGTGCCATTGTTTCAGCAGTACTGCTGATGTATGGAACATGTAGTGCTGCTTAGAGCCTTGCAGTCCCTCACTCTTCCTACTGTGGAATCAATAAGAATCTGAAAATACGTAATGAAAGTAATTTCACATACTGAAGGCTTCTCGTCTCCAGAGACAACATTTAGATTCAGTCTTTCTAAAACGGAACGGCACTGCTTTTCAGAGGAAAGTCTGTTCTGGGCAGCTTTTGCAGAATGACAGCCTACCTTGTCGCTTTTCTCCACTGCAGAGAGATGCAGTGCATTCACTAATTTTGATTGGTCAGTTGTATTGGGCTTAAACTGTGCTTCATATGTATAGCAGGGATTTTTTACCCTCACTGTTTTATGTAAGGGTGCTTTTTAAAAATGCTATATTTATAAGTGGTTGTATGTTGCTCTTAAATAGAATATGAGTAAATTAGTCTTTTAAAAATGTGTATTCTATTCTGGTTCGTTGTTCACGTATGCCAAACATTAAAAAATGCAGGGAGGTGGAGGAGGAGCAAGAAAAAATTACATAGTAAAAAGTATATATTCTTTTTAAAGCCTGGATAATTGCACTTGAGAATATTTTAGTCGTGTATATGTTTTTGGTTGAGAGTCTTTGTTCTACAGATAGAAAGCCACTGCATCTTTACTGTGAACCGCATTGAATTTCAACTAGTTTGTTCGTATTCAAGTCATCTTCTCTGTGTATTCCAAATTGTTGTGAACAACTCAAGGTGTTAAACACTGTTATGAGTGCAGTATTCATTCATTCAGGTATTAATTCATTCAAAATATTAGTCAGATTGATCTAAGGTGATTATACCCTAAAATATTTTAAAAAAATACCATGGCTATTAGCATAGTCTCAGTGTGTAAAGATTTAATCATGTGCATTATGAGATTACTACTCAGTCTTCACCTTTGGTAACCCTTTTATTCATTAGATATATACTCACCATTTGCCATATGTTTTATTTAAACTGGTTATTTCTGTTTTTAACTTGGGCATTTTTCGTGGATTGCTATGCCTTAAATATTATATGTAGCTCTGTGCTAATGTTATTGGGTAAATATATTGGTAAAAAGGGAGTTAGTTACATGTCTTCATAAGTTATAAAGCTAAATAATGTTAGGATAGATATGCTGTTGAAAGAATGAAAACAATGGTATGACTAATTAACTTAAAATATTACTTTAAATTTCTAACTTTGGTTATCTATAAGTAATTTTCTACTCTTAATATTGAGAATTTTTTTAGACTTGCATATATAAAGTGGCTGGATTCTATATCTATTGACAAAATAGAAGACATATTGCAAGTGACTGAATTACTAGAATACTGATCATCACCTATTTCCATTATTTTAGGAATATTAGTGATCTTCATTTTTTTAAAATGTATGCTGTTTTTAATTTGTAACTGGAATTATTCTTTTATAATTTTGAAAAGCAGTATACATTTTTATAATCTGCTGGTAGTGTTAAACTTCACAGGGGGCTAGCTGAGTAGTATGTGAGTTTTGAATTGCATTTCTTTAGAAGTTGAGAGTAATGTGGAAAATTTTGTCGTGAATTTCTAAAATTTTCTGCATAGCTTTGGGTGGCAAGGCTTTGATAATGCTAAAAATTAAAATGTTGTGCTACTTTGCATGCATTTTGAAAGTTGGAAAAAAGGATCTTGTTAGAATGCCAGCCATCTTGAAAGATAGCACAGGCACACAATGTTATTTTAAGCTTAAAACTAAAACCAGAGAAAAGATATTAGCATCAGTTGAAACTTTTGGTGGGAACAAGAAATTATTAACACAGTGAAGTACATATAGTGCTTTTCTGCTGAAGAGTTCAACTATTTGCTTATATTTACCTTAAAAATATCCTCATGAAGTAGAGGAAAGCAAGGCACAGAGAAGTTGAATGACTTGAAAAAGTGGAGGTAAGTTAGTAGCAGAGCCAGTGTTAGAACTCTGCAACACTCTACCTGTGGTTGGCCCGCTCTCTCTTTGGAAAATTCTGAAGGTACTTGGGACTTAGAATTGGATGATCTGGGTTCAGTCACTGTTTATTAGTTGTATGACTTTTGGCAAGGCAAGCATATTCTGGGTCATATTATAGCTTTGATTCTGTTTGTTGAAGTATATTTCTGTGCTTTGTTTAAATCTCTCTGAAACAGTATTTCCAAGTTATATTCAGACTATTTTGAAAAAACAAATTCTGGGATGTCTGTAAGAAATAATGGCAGCAAAAAGGTCAGGTCTGGACATTGCTCTTTATTCCCTGTGCAAGTGACTTGTGGTTAAGGATATGTTAGATATTGCAAACAATGCTTAGTATAGTTTTGTTTGCAAATTGGTTTGGTGAGTACAAGCTCTCTGATTTCTTAGCAGGATAATCCTAATTTCCTTTGTTTTTCACAAAGATGAAAATATCTAAACCACTGGATTGAGAATCAGATTATATTATTTTCATGAAAAAAATTAATATCAAATTACGTATGTCAGAATTCACAAAGATTCTTACTTCCATAGTTACAGATTTTCACACTTGTGCATTTAATACATTTTGTATTCATATAGAATGCTAATTTTGAAAAATGCTATAATTGGTGATTTAAAACCAAATTTTATGTTATAAAATAATTTTTTAGATTATTAATTACTCAGTAACCTGGGAAAGCAATTTAACTCTCCTAATGATAACTAAGCAACAGATATGTATCTAACCCTCAAATATCTCTATTAAAATCTTTTTTTCACAAATTTTATGGTTTTTTTTTTAGTTATAAATGTTTTAATTGCATAGGAATTTTAATTCCTAAAATTTCTGATGTAGGAGTCTTTGATTTTTAATTTTATACATTTGCTTTCTTAAGTTTGGACAACTGTGAGTGTGAGAGAGTAATTTATTGTTCACATTTACATTGTACTGTTCATATCAGGTCATTCTTATCCAGCTTATGTCTAGTTCTGATGCTACATTTTTGATGATTGTGAGTTTGTCAGTAAAAAAATTCAACTTTGTGAAATATTGGGATTAACCACAACTGAAAGTGCTTTGAAACTATTTGCAAAGTGTGTTTGCAAAAACACTTTCTAATTTCTGAAAAATCACTTTCTAAATTGTATTGCTTCAGGGGTGCTTTTTCAGTGAATACTTAGCATAGCTAGCTCTCAATTCTTTCTGATACTGGAGCCCAAGGAAGAATGGATATTTCAGTTTAAAGCCAATTCAGAAATTTCGTTTGGCTTCTCAACTTTAAATTTCTCTCACAACAAATGTTTTATCAGAAAAATAGAAATGGACCATCTGCTGAAACCTCCATCACGTGGGGAGTAGCCAAGGTAGTAGAGAGTCAACAACATTGGTGATTCATTATCTATATAAGTGAATAATTGAAAACTGATTATAATTGGATAAAGTACATACATCAGAATTATATACTATAACAGAAAAACTCCACAAAGTATTCTTCCTCATCCTTCTCTACCTCACCCAAGTTGGGTATTTAAAATTTTTTGCGTTTATTTTTCACACTATGTGTTGGTCAGCCATTTGACAACATCACATATATTATAAAAAAATATATATATAAATATTTCTTTCTATTGTCTCATCCAAACCTACGTTTTGGACCCTGTGATTATTACTACTTTTTAATCTCCATTTGTTGTCCTACTATTGGCACGTTGTCTTTGGGGCCTTGTCCAAATTATTACCATCCCTGCCTCCACTTTTTTGGCTAGTTTGCTTTATATCCCTTTTTGTGTCCTTAAATATTATGGATTTTGTTGATATTTTCCTCTTATATTTCCATCAAAGAATCACACAGTCATGTTTGTACTTTTTTCCACATTGATTTCTCTCTTTTTTCTGTTGCTTCATTTTCTTTGCATAATTCTCCTATTGTAGGTTATTATGTAGACTCAAATTGATTTCTGTGTCCTGCAAAGCAAGTCAGTTAATGAACTACATTATATATTTAACAAAGCTGTGGCAAATCCTCTCTTCTGTTATGAGTCCTGTGCTCTGGTGGGAGATGTAGCTGAATGGCTGTCTATGAGCTAGTGGTCTGTTATTGAAACTAGTTAGACACAATGCTTTTGTAAGAAGGCTGCCATTCTTTATGTGTAGAGCCAAAGAATGGTCAAGTTCCACTATAGACTCAGTTATTTCCATGGTACTACTCGGAGCATCCATTTGGGAAAATGGATGCGTTTTAAGAGTTTACTAATAATAGTTAAAGGCTACGATCACTGGTGACTTTATGCTAGTAAAATAAAGCAATATATCTTCAGTTAGTGCTACCTTCTAGTCCCCATTTAGGGATAATACTATCTACAAGAAGTCCTGCTAATATCTACAAAAGTTCTGCTGTGATTTTGACTGATCTTGCAGAGGATTTATGGATCAGTTTGGGGAGAATTTGACATCTTAACAATATTGAGTCTTCCAATTTATGGATACGGTGTCTCTATTATTTTTAGGTCTTCTTTGATTTATCAGTGTTTTATAGTATTTAACTTATAGATCCTGCACATATTTTGTTAGATTTGTATCTCATTATTTCATTTCTTTAGTGCTATTGATGTAGCACCTACATTTTTAAAACAAAACTCCAATTGTTTATTTTTAGTATATATAGAAATATAATTGTTTTTGTATATTGACCTCATATCCTGCAACTTTACTAAATTCATATATTAGTCTTGTGAATTTTTTTGTGAATTCTATGGTATTTTCTATATAGACAATTAATGTTGTCTGCAAATAGAGACAGTTTACTTCTTGAACTGTGTGTAGCTTTTATTTCTTTTCTTGCCTTATTGTACTGCCTGGGACCTCTGGTATTAGATTTAGTAGGAGTGTGTTGTGAGAAGCAATCTTCCACAGGACCTGAGCATCCCTGAATGTCCTAGGGCATGCTGGGTATGCCAAGAATGCAAACACCTGACTGTTCTTTACCCGCTCCATTTCTCTGGGTTGTGTTTGAAGCTAGCAAACTTGAGGGATGCAATAATGACTCCCCAGACAGCTTCTGCTTGCTATAAAAATGGTAAATTTTCCAAGCTCAGTGTTCTTTGGCCATGACGCGAACCACTGTATACAGAGTATCCACCTAGGCCCCTCTGCCAGGGAGACTTGGAGCGGAAGGTGAACTGTCACTGACATGATCCTCATACTGCTTGCTGTGTCATGGGTAATAAAGTCCTTTGCCTCTGACCCAGGCATCCTATGACTTCTGCCACCATCCATAACAGAAGCAGGCTAGCTTCATAGCTTGCAAGTAGGCTAAAATCATAGACCTTTCACAGTTTTTGACAATTTTGTCAACAAGGACTTGGTGTTGACGGAAACATGGCTTCCTGCAAGAGAAAAAACAAGGCCCCTTATGGGCTAGTTTAGGGGATATGAGATCTGGTAGCAAATGCTCTTGTTTAAGTAAGTGGTGGGCTAGTAGATCCCCTAAAGATTTACCTATTAATTAGTTTTTAGAGGCTGAGCAGTGAGAGGTAGAATTAAATGAAGCTGCCCGAATGGTGCTTTGGTTGTTGGCTCACTCTAGGCTGGAGGAGGAAAGAATGTTATTACATCAATGAGGCAGCAAGCCTCTGGGCCCTAGGCAAAAGGCAGTATGGCTGTAGCTGCTGAATCAAGGGCTCCCCAGAGCTCAAATAACAGGTGTCAGCAGTGAGGATACAGAGCTTTTTTGCTTTATTTTGTTTTGTTTTTATTAAGGTAACTTTGGTTTATAACATTTTATAAATTTCAGGTGTCCATCGTTATATTTCGACTTCTGTATAGACTACAGAAGCTTGGGTAGGATGCAGAGCTTTGGGTAGACTGAATACATTATAAGTTCATTTGTTGAGTCCAAGTAGGCAGACACTTGAAATTGAATATAAATGCAGTCTTGCTTATTGGTGCAGAGCTACTCTTTCCTTCTGTGCCCTCTGATTCCTCTCTCTTCCTCTACTCTAACCTCAGCTGCTTAAGGTAAAAGCCAAGTATGGCTGAGACCCTCAAGTGGTGGAGGAATTCAAACTTTTATAGCTCTGTTAGATATATAGCTGTGTTCAGCAAGGGAGGCTAAAGGCACTGAAGACTGCAGAGTGGAGCTGTAGCAGTATGCACAAGGGCGAATGAAGTGCCCCTAAGCCCAGGCAGAAGCTCAGGGGTATGGGGAAGGAAGTGGCCCAGACCCTGGCCTGAGGAGCCAAGCAGAAGAAAAGCCTCCACCACCTCAGCCCTCCTCTGCATGCTAGCCTCCTCCACTACCCTTTACTCCCCATGCTCCTGCTGAGAAAATAATGTAGTCTCCTGGCAGCTATGGCTATAGTCCCTTGTGTGTGTGTGTTAAATTTCTTGGTCTGTGTTCCTGCAGGGAGGAAAAGACTCAAATTCAAGAAAAGCTAAAGTGTGGGTGGAGCCTCTGGGCCTATTTAGTCTACCGTTCTGGCTTCCTCCGCCAAATGTATATTTGGTATTGATGTTTTTTATTTGCTTATACTGTGAATGCTTATAATAAGTTCACAGGAGATTGTTCCATTCATGGGCTGCTGCATGTCCCCTCCCTGGGTGATCTAGTACAATGTATCATCCCAGGAGGAAAGAAAAGAAAATCACAGCTTTAGTTAAAGACTTAATGGCTGCTAAAGTACCCAGGCCATTTCTTAGTACAGCAGTGCCACCTGCCTGACCCAGCTACCAAGTGCACTTCTTTGGAAAAGGCCTACTGGTAAGGTCTTCTTAAAATGACACACCTGACCCATAGATGCCTTGTGACTCTCTGGCCCAGTGTCACTATTTTGGGGTATGTTAGGTCAGACTCGATGACTAACAAGGAAAGGCTTCATTGATCAAATGAAAATGGTTTGTTCAGGGGTGCAGCCAGCCTAGTCTTAGTGTCATCTTGGTTTTGCATGAAGGGGTGGAAATGACCCCTTTTGGGGAAAACCTTACCTCTCACTCCACCACCTAAGCAAAGCCATTGGCTCAGTGGGGCCCTCGGTTCACAGAAGTTCCTGTAAATACCTGGGCCTGGTTCACTGATGGTTCAGCCAAGATAAAAGCTGATGGTATCCATTGTGCTGCTGCAGCTGTTCAACATCAGTGCCAGCTACAGAAACAGTGGATGTGATCACTCCACTCCATTCTCGTAGGTCTGACCAGTACTCCCCTTGATTAACGCTGTTATATTTTTACTGACCCTTGGGCTGTTGCCAATAGCCTATCCTTCAGGTGTGCCACTTGGAAGACAGACAGATTAAAAACATGTCTCTTTGGGCTGCAAACTGTGGAAATAAATTGTAGCTGCCAGTCAGACAGTTTGGGTCACTCAAGCATGTATTTCCCAGATTGCTGCCATTTCCATCTGGATCCATTATTGTATTGGGTATAGCAGCGTATCCACCATAATAGACTGGGCAACCACTGTGTCCTGGGTTTTGGGGAAGGGGACTTTTCAATGTCCCTCCCCCACTTCCACTTGTAGGGCAAATTCTTTTTCCTCCTCCAGGAGTATAGAGTTTTTTGCTGTTTCCTCCCCCTAGCTCTAATGGGTTTTCAACAGTGTCTAGAGAGTGATAGGGTTTGTTGTACTTCCCTCAGTGATGTTAGGCCTTTTCCCCCATATTAGAGATGGGAAAAGGATTCAGGCTGGACTTCATGCCTTTCTGTCAGTGGCTGCTGTTCTCCTCTCCCAAGCCTGCACCACGAGGGATGCTTTCTCTGTCTGTGCCTAGTCTTTGTGTGTGTGCACCTTGTCTTTTTTTTGTGTGCACCTGGTGAGGTGTACGAAGAAGAACATGTGAATGGGTATGCCTTCCCTTTGTGTTTGTGGTCTCCGTGGGTTCTATGTTTTCTTGCTAGCACACACTCAGCCTTTAGCAATTCATTGACAATTTTAGCTGAATTGTTCTTACTGGTGTCCAGTATTGTCTTCCCCTGGTACTTAAGTGCTCATGTCCTATATGTCCTTTAAGGCACCGGTCTTTCCTTAGAGTTTGGGTTGGTTGGTTGTCCTGTAACCTCAGCTCTCCTGGCAGCTGTTTACCATGATAATAGATTAATTTCATGATCCAACGTGTTCATGGTGGATATTTTAGATATTGCATGATTTTATTTGCAGTTATTTTGCTTTTCTGTTCTTGAGTCTTTTGCTTGTATGTTCATGAGGGATATTAGTCTGTCATTTTCTTTTATTGTAATGTTTTTGTCTGGTTTTGGAATCGGGACAGTGTTAGATTCATAAAATAAGTTGAAAAACATTTCATCTTCCTCAAGTTTTAAAAAAGTTTGTGTAAAATCAATACTAGTCCTTCCTTAAATGTTTGATAGAATTCAATAGAGGAGACATTTGAACCAGGAGGTTTTATGTTGTTTAAAGGTTTTAATTATAAATTCAAATAATTTAATTGATAGTAGATTCAGATTTTCTATTTTTCCTGTGCCTGTTTTGGTGATAAGTATCTTTCAAATAATTTGGTCGTGTCAGTTAATTTACCATATTTATGGGCGTCAATTTGTTTCTAACATTTCCTTGTTATATTTTAATATCTGTAAGATCAGTACTGGTATCTTCCCTTTCGTTACTGATATTGGAAATTTGTATCTTCTTTTTTTCTTGGTCAGTTTACCTAGAGGTTTATCAGTTTTAATAATATTTTCAAATAACCAGCTTTTGGTTTCATTGTTCTTCATGAGCAATGTTTTTATTCTTCTTTTTCTGTTACATTGATTTCTGCTCTTACTGTTAGTATTTCCTTTCTTCCACTGCTTGGGTGAAGTTTTCTTTAATAGATTTTAATCTTTTTTCCCCCCTAATATGTGCTTAGTATGGCTTTACCTGCATCCCACAAATTTGATTGTGTTTTATGTCATTCAGTTCAGTATGTTCTTTAATTTCTCTTGTGTTTATTTGCTGACACATGGATTGTTTAAAAGTGTGTCCTTCAATTTCCAAATATTTGGTGATTTTTTTCATATTTTTTGTTATTGATTTCAAATTTAATTTCATTATGGTCAGAGAACATACTTTGTTCAATTCCAGTTTTTAAACATTTGTTTAGGTTTGTTTAATGGCCCAGAACATGGTCTGTCTTGGTGAATGTTCCGTGTACTCTTGAAAATACTGTGTTTATCTCCTATTGTTGGGCATAGTGTTCTATAAATGTCAAATAGGTCAAGTTGATTGATAGTATTGTTCAAGTCTTCTCTCACCTTACTGATCTTCTGTTTACTTGTTCTATTAGTTTTTTTACTGAAGGTAACTTTTTACTGAAAGGGGAGTTGTGAAGTTCTCAACTATAATTCTGGTCTTGTCTATTTGTCCTTTCACTTTTTCCAGTTTTTGCATCATGTATTTTTATTGGGTGCATGCACATTTAAGCGTATTATGGAATATGTCTGTATCCTTATTAATATGCCTTGTTCTGATGTGTACTTTGTCTGATATCAATGTAGCTACTCCAGGTTTGTTTTGATATGATTTACGTCATATATATTTTCTCAATCTTGTACTTTTAACTCTTCTGTGTCTTTATTTTTAAGGTGTGTTTTCTGTAGACAGAAATAGTTCGTTTTTGCTTTTTTTCCGTTGTGATTTCTGTCTTTTAATTGGAGTGCAGAGCATTTACATTTAATATATTTTTATGTGGTTGGGTTTAAGTCCTCCACTTGGCATTTGTTTTGCTTGTTCCATGTGTTTTTTGTTCTTTTTTTCTTCCTTTTCTACCTTCTTTTGGATTAATTTTTACTATTCCATTTTTATTATTTGAAATAAAATGGAATAGTAAAAAATCCTATTTTTAGTAATGAATAAATAAATGTAATAGTAAATAGTCTATTGACTTATTAGCTATATCTTTTAGTTTTCTTATTTTAGTCATTGTTTTAGGTTTTGTGATATATATGTTTAACTTATGGTAGTCTATTTACAAGTAATAAAGCGCATCATATGTAATGTTAGAACCTTACTGTAATATCACTTCCTTTGGCCTTCTTCCATCTTTTGTGTTGTTTTTTTCCCAAAAAGTTTACTTCTACTTATGTCATAAACTTTATAATACAGCATTACTATTTTTGTTTTAAACAGACAATAATCTTTTAAATAAATTGTAAAGATACAAAATTTTATGTTTATTCATATATTTATAATTTCTGACACTTCATTTCTTTTTGTATGTCAGATTCTGGCATTATTTTCCTTCAATCTGAAGAACTTACTGTGACTTTTTTTGTAATGCAAGCTTGCTGACAACAAATTCTTTCTGCTTTTGTGAAAAATATGTTCCTTGTGGGGGGGCTGGCCTTGTGGCCTGGTGGTTAAGTTGGGCACAGTCCGGGGTTGGTTCCCAGGTGCGGAAGTACACCACTCTTCTGTGGCCATGCTGTGGCGGCAACGCACGTACAAAAAAGAGAAAGATGGGCACAGATGTTAGCTTGGGACAAATCTTCCTCAAGCAAAAAGAGGAGGATTGGCAAAAGATGTTAGATCAGGGTGAATCTTCCTTAGCAAAAAAAAAAGTGTTCCTTGTGTCTTTATTTTTGACTATTTTCACTTACTATATAGAACTATATTGACTTTTTTTTTCTTTTATGCTTTAAGAAATATTTTCTTGTTTTCCCGCATGCATAGAGTCTGACAAGAAGTCTGCGATCATTCTTATCTTTGTTCCTTGCTGTTTAATGTGTCTTTTTTTCCTCTGGCCCTTTTTAAGATTTTCTTTTTATTTCATTATTTCCATAGTTTCATTATGATGTGCCTTGGTGTGGTTTTTTTATGTTTTCCTTTCTCCCTTGCTTGGGATTCACTTAAATACTTTTTTGTTCTCACGTCTTTCCTCTTCTTCTGGGACTCTGATAACATGTATTTTATACTCTTGGTATTGTCATACATATCATTCAGACTTGATTCATTTGGTTTTTTTGTAGCTTTAGTTTGAATAGTTTTATTTGCTCTGGTTTCAGGTTCATTGATCTTTTCTTTTGTAGCATCTGATGTGTTGAGCCCTTCCAGTGAATTTTTCAGTTAAAATATTGTGTTTTTCAACTCTAGAAGTTTATTTGATCAATTTTTATAGTTTCCATTTCTCTTCATTGTGTTCATGTTTTTCTTTAACTCTGCGCACATAGTTATAATAGATATTTTAAGATCTTTGTCTCTTAATTCCATCATCTTTTGCATATTGGTATTTCTAGTAATTTTTAGTTGGGGACTGGCCATTGTGTTTGAATGCTGTTAATGGATTTTGTTGTCTTCCTTTAACCCATGTTGCGCTTTGTTCTGTCAGGCAGTCAGGTAACTTGTGGATCAACTTGATCCTTTTGAAGTTTGTTTTTTAGCTATATTGGGCAGCTTTAAAGGAACCTTTATTGTAAGACTGGTTTAGCCCTACCACTAAGGCATAATTTTTCATGGATCTATGTAGAATGCCCCTGTGTTCAATTATATCTCTTAATTTTGGCTTTTTAAGCTGGAATATCATGCAGTACTCTCTCTGTGAGCTCTGTGAGTTGATCAGTTTGCAGGCTTTCTGGAAGTTCTTTGCCTGGCCTCTTTGATTCTCACCATGTGCATTCACAACTTAATATTCCTTTGAAGACTCAAGAAGCTCTGTATAGAAATTTCTGGAACTGTTTCTCTGCTTAGCTTATTTTTTTCTGTTATTTTGTCCTGCTTCAGCTTCCAGCTGCTTCAGCCTTCCTTAATAACTCAGATATGTCCTTCAGCTCATCTAGATCATTGTGCTCTGCTGGGGTTTTTCCCTTATATTGTAGGGGAAAGTATATTTAGGTAGAAAGGCTGGGTGATCATAGAGCTTACTTCATTTGTTTCCCAGGGATCAGTCTTACACTTCCTGTTGTCCAGTATCTGAAAATAGTTTCATAAATTTTGTCCAGTTTTCTAGTTGCTGGGGTAAGTCTTGTACCAATTACTTTGTGAGATTGGAAGCAGAAGTTTCAAATTTGTTTTAAAAACTAATTATCATGGGGCTGGCCCGGTGGTGCAGCGGTTTAGTTTGCGTTTGGCAGCCTGGGGTTAGCCGGTTTGGATCCCGGGTGCCTGCCGACGCACTGCTTGTCAGCTATGCCGTGGCAGCGTCCCATATAAAGTAGAGGAAGATGGGCACGGATGTTAGCTCAGGGCCAGTCTTCCCCAGCAAAAAGAGGAGGATTAGCAGTGGGTGTTAGCTCAGGGCTGCTCTTCCTCACAAAAATAAAATAAAATAAAATAAAAATAAAAAAACTAATTATCATGGAATTTTTTTTAGCAATATGAACTGTCTTGTGGCATTCCTTTTACTGCTGTCTTAAACTTGTTAAAATCTTTGATTGTTTTACTTTTTATGATGTATTTCTTATGTTAGAGTCTAATAAGTCTGGTAATATTTTGTATCGTGTAATTTGGAGTCTTTGCATTTAAAATATCTGTCCTGGACAATTTTCTTTCATAAGTGCTTCTACTACTTTTCTTCCCTGTTTGAGAAAAAGATAATACTGCTGGAGAAAAGATCATACAGCTATATAGATTGATGCCTTTGCAAATTTTTGTCTTCTAATCTGTAGTCCTTTTCCCCTCTCTCACAGGTGTTATTATACAGACCAGGGATTGGCAAACTTTTCCTGAAAAGGCCAGATAGTAAATATTTCAGGCTTTGTGGGCCACATATAGTCTGTATCTCATAGTCTTTGTTTTCTTTTCTGACGCTTTAAAAATGTGTAAACCAGGGGCCGGCCCAGTGGCGTAGTGGTTAAGTTCTCACACTCCGCTTTGGCGGCCTGGAGTTTCATAGGTATGGATCCCAGGTGCGGACAGATGCACTGCTTGTCAAGCCATGCTGTGGCAGTGTTCCATATAAAGTAGAGGAAGATGGGCACGAATGTTAGCCCAGGGCCAGTCTTCCTCAGGAAAAAAAAAAAGAGGAGGATTGGCAATGGATGTTAGCTCAGGGCTAGCTTCCTCACAAAAATTAAAAATTAAAAAAAAAATGTGAAAATCGTTCTTAGCTTGAATGTTTGGCCCATGGGACTTAGTTTGATCACCCTTGACCTAGACCATCACAACTTTGTTCAAGGCACCTTCCCCTCTCTCCCATATTTACCAGAAGACCTTGCTTCTTACTTTATTGAAAAAAAATAGATGCTTGAACATTGTCACCTTCTTGCTTCCTATGTATCCTATCTAACAGCTTATCCAGGTCTTCAGTTATTTGTCTAACTCTCATTCTATATCAAACGAAGATGTATACATATCCTTTCATTTAAGCCTAAACCTACTATGCTATGTGGATTCCTGCTTTCGTCCTCTTCCAAGCTCATTTACACCTTGTTCCATTTTTCTGTCACATGTATTATCTTCCCTCACTCTGCCAACTGTACTCTATCAACATGCGCATATTTGCTATCTCTCCGGCCGTTTTAAATTTTGTATTTATGACATCTCAAAATGTTGATTTTAAGGAAAAAACCCAAACCACCACCACAATTTATCTGAAGTACTTTTAGTTGAGTTTAAATTGCAAATGGAAAAATTACTTTTAAACTGTAATAAAGTATATAGGTATAGGGTGTTTTTATGATGCATACTCATTTCTGTGTTGATCTTGACCATGTTTTCCTTCATTTCATAAATTAACAGCTTTTTTTTTCTGGTAGTGACAACATAATAAGACTAATGAATTAGAACATCTCGAGCAAAAATGTTCTATGGTGGGGAGGGATACAGTTCTCTGAAAGGCAAAACATCAAGTACAGAATTTTTAAAAAAAATTTTAGGAACCAGACTAGATCTAGGCACATTGTGTTGCAGGCACCACCTCACAAATCTGCCAACGCATGTCCTTTCTTGGCTTCAACACAGCTGCTGTTCCAACCAGTCTCTCTTCTCTCCTCTCCTTGATAGCACTGGTATCTTTGGTTTATGATGAGGAAGGAAAAAGTACAAAAGAATCCCTTCCTCATTTTTCTTATGATAGTATAGGTTTTAAAGAAAAATAATGTGAGTCAAGTAGCAGTGACTTCTTCTGGATCATTCTCATACTAAGAAACATGAAGGGCATTAGGTGTTTTAAATATAGATTGGTCTATTTATATAAAAAATAAACTTTAAAGAATAAGGTTACTTGTAAATAATAAAGACACATTTAAAAACTACATGTTCTTACAACAATTTGTTCTATTCTTTTTTTTCTGTAACACAGTTATTCCTCCCTCGCTCCCCACACAACAGATTTATAATATAAGAATAGAATCATGGTGCAGCCGGCAACTCCCAGAGGTAAAACACACAGTACTAGACTTCCATCTGTAGATTTTACTTTTCAGATTTCATATCATTTTCTGAGTTAAATTCAAATTTGAAATCACTTTAAGCTTTCAAGGACTGTATTTGTGTTAGGTTGTTCTCTTAAGTGGCTATATCATAGAGCAGTTATTTATACTGTGTGTTAAGACTACATATATTTTTAGGTGCAATTATTCTTTTGCAATCATATATACTACAAGTTGGTAATGCTTTGTGTCTTGAATTTTAATTGCTTGCTTTTGTCTCATTTGATTAATTTTGTAATGGTTTTTTACTCTTGAATTTTCCTGTCCCTCCCTCCTTTTGATGGATATGCAATGGCATCATTAATAAGCATTTTATCTATTTGAGTAGATTTGTAAAATGAGTTTTGAATTGTTTTAGATGTGTAAATATAACTCAGAATTATTCAAAATTGAAGAAAGTTGTTGTAAATGACCTGGAAGGATTCATAATATAATAATTTAATATTTTAAAATGCATGTTTAACATTACACTTGGATTTGAGAGTATTTGAACCTAGAATAAAGAAACTTTAGAGCCAGCCCTGGTGTTTTAGTGGTTAAGATTCGACGATCTCACTGCCACAGCCTGGGTTTGTTTCCCGGTTGTGGAACCACACCACCTGTCTGTCAGTTGTCATACTGTGGTGGCAGCTCACAGAGTACTAAAGTAACAATTTGGATACACAACCATGCACTGAAGCTTTAAAGAAAAAAAAGGAAACTTTATTAGTATTATCATAGCTGTGTCAAATGTTTAAATCTGTTGAATCACAGATGAACTCTTACACTAGTAGAATCAAAATTTGTGCCATCCTATTATGTTTTGTTTTGAACATGTGTATAATGAAAATATTTCAGATAAGTAAAAAATACAGTTGTTTTCACTAGCTTTAGAAAGGAGACCAGTAAAAGAGTTATCACAGTGACTTATGTACCTTGGGAAATTGCTCTTTGAAAATATTAAATGATTTAACATTTTGGGTTTTCACTTGTCTTGGAAGAGTCCTTGATCTCTAGTGATTTGTTTCTTTGCTAAGACAAGATTATGAAACATATATTAGTGTTGCTGATGTTCAGGGAGTCCCTTAGCTAATATGTGAGACTGGTCCTGCCCAGTTTCCCAATTTCATTCTGGTTAGTTCTCTGTATTTTTCAGATTTTCATTAATGATACCATATGCAGTAACTCTCATAACGGTCATATTTAAAAACGGCAATTCTTTGAGTTCCTGTCATTTATATCTTTTGAATGTAATATATTAATATGGGAGATTTGATCTTACACTTTCACATAATTCTTACTCTTATGTTGTGGAGACATGCCTATTGTTCAGGAAGTTATTTTGAATAATATCAAAATCTCCATAGGAAAGGATGATCACTTTGGTTAGTCATTTAACAAATATTTATTCAGTACATTCTGTGTGTTAGATAGTATGTAAGGTGATAGGGAAGCATTGATAAATAACGAGTTTGTAGTTTAGTAAGAGAGACAGATAAATGAATACACCATGATGGTATTGAGTAAGTACAGTACTAAGGGTCAAATATGAGGTGCAATGAAATCATAAGAGGGGCACTAATCTGGAGGGAGATGTTCAGGAATAGCTTTCCAGAGGAAGTAGATAGGCTGAGATATGAACGATCAAGGGGATTGGTACTGGTACATCCTGGTGAAAGTACACCAGACAAAAGAGACAGCCTTTCCTAGAAGAAGTTAGAGGTAGACGAGACAAGGGAAGAGGACAGGGAGGTGTTGAGAGAGAGGCCCAGATAGTAAATGGTCATGCAAGCCATGTTAGAGAACTTGAACTTTTACAGGAGGGCAATGATGACTCCAGCAAAGGCCTTTAAGTAAGAGAGTAACGTGATCAGACTTGCATTTTAGAAAGGTCACTCTGTTGGCAATGTCAGACGGATTGGAAAGTTGGGAGCATGATTAGAGACAGGGAAATCCTGTATGTTAGGCAAGAGTTGATGGTGGTAAGAATTACTGGAGTATTGAGGATGGAACAAAGTAGTCGGATCCATTTTAAGGAGATACAGAAGCAGTGAAGTTGGGTGAGAGAAGTAGGCTGCTCACTGAGTTACAGCTGTTATAAAGAATGGTTTTGTGAGGGATGATTGTAAGTGTACATTGGCACATGTTGAATTTGAGGGACTTGCTGGACACCCAAGTGTAGGTAACTAATAGGGAACTGTATATGTGGATTTGAAGTCTAGGAGAAAAAAAGGGGCGGAAAATACAGATGTGAGAATTGCCACGTATAGATGGTAACTGAATATGAAGAGTTGGATCCCTCAAAGGGAGTGGAACTAGAACTGACCCCTGAGAAACTATAATATGTAAGGGATGGACACAGGAGGAGAAGACCACAGAGACAACTGAGAGGCAATAACTAGAGACGTGGGAAGGTATGCTATAATGGAAGGTAAGAAAAGATAATGTTCTAAGGCTAGAGTGGTCAACATTATTACAAGTTGCTGAGACTTCAAATAAGATAAGATTGAAAAGTGGCTTTAGAATTTAGCCAAAAAAAAGTTGGTGACCTCAGCAGGCACAGGCACTGAGATTAAGTGAACATTGGTGTAAGCACATTTTCCATATGATGCTTTCAATGGAGAAGTAATTTCAGTTGTCAAGTGCAGTTATAAAGCATTTCAGTTGTGGGGAGGAAGGGTGTCAGTAAGAATAAAATGAATTTGTAGAAAATTATTTTTGAAGACTTTATAATTAGAATAAAAATCTAACTTTGAAATGCTATAATTTGAAACTAGATTATAAAAGAGAAATTGGTGTCATAAATATAGCTTGGATTTGAAATAACTGGGATTTAATCTAAACTTTACCAATTACTAGGAGTTTCATTTTGTAGATAATATATACTTATTGACAGAATTTAATGAGATAATGTATGAAAAAATGTTTGGCATAATACCTGACGGGTGTACACGTGTGTTTATAAATATGTGATATATTGAACATCTTATATATAACTATATATACTTGTTCATAATTTCAGGGCACTTTTTCTCTTGGTATGTGTATTGGTTATCTGTTGTGTAATAAATTATGCTCAAAAGGTAAGAATTTAAAGCAACAAACATTTATTAAATCACACTGTTTATGAGGGTGTGGTAGGCAGAATAATAGCCACATAAAGATGTTCATATTGTATTTCCCAAAACCTGTGAATGTGGTATATTACATAGCAAAAAAGACTTTGCAAATATGATTAAGAATATGAACCTTGAGATGGGGAGATTATCCTGGATTATCTGGATAGGCTTGGTCTAATACGTGAGCCCTTAACAGTGGAGAACCTTTTTCCAGCTGGAGTCAGAATAGATGAGTCAGAGAGATGAGGCAGAAGGGGGTCCAGAGAGATTCAAATTGTGAGATGGAGGTTGGAGACTATGAGGCAAGGAATGTGGGCAGCCTCTAGAAGCTGACAGCCAGTAAGGAAACAGGGACCTCAGTCCTACAACTGTGTGGAACTAAATTCTGCCAAAAACCTTAATGACTCTGGAAGCAGATTCTTCCCCAGAGCCTCCAATAAAGTAATGCAGGTAGCAGACACCTTGATTTCAGGCTTGTGACACCCAGAGCAGAGAACACCAGTTGAGCCCACTGGACTTCTGACCTACAAAACTGTGAGATAGTAAACTGTATTGTTTAAAGTCATTAATTTTGTAGTTTTATGGCAGCAATAGCAAACTAATGCAAAGATTCAGGAATCTCAAAGCAGCTTAGCTGGGGTGATTCTAGCTCAGGGTCTTGCATGAGATTGCAGAGAAGCTGTCCAGAAGCTGTGGTCATCTGGAGCTTGACTGGGGCTGAAGGATACTTTCAAGCTCACTCATGTGGTTGTTGGTAGACCTCAGTTCTTCACTGTGAGAGCCTCTTCATTGGGCTGCTTACAACATGGCAGCTGACTTCTCTCAGAGTGAGTGGTGAGAGAGAGAGAAGAGAGAGAAGTGAGTGGTAGGTGAGAGAAGAGAGAGAAGTGAGTGATAGGTGAGAAAGAGAATATATATTCTGAGTATATAAGATAGAAGCCACAGGTCTTTTAAAATCAAATTTCAGATGTGACATATCACCATGTCTGCCATATTCGATTTTCACACAGACCAACCCTGGTAGAATAATAAATTACCCTGCAGAAAAGTGTGATTATCAGGAGGCAGAGATCATTAGAGGGTCATGTTGGAGGCTGGCTACCTCCGGTATTAGGCCAGTATGTATGTGCCTAAGATGACAAACTACCAGTTCTAGATTACTTCATTGGGCATATATAGTCCCAGGTCTGTGGTGTAATTTTATTCAAGTTATTTAGCCTTTTAAAAACTGAGGTTGTTTGTTAAAAATTGAAGTTAGTTGAAATTAAGCTTATGTGAGTACTAGAAATCCACTTAAGCTAGTTTAAGCCAATAAGGTATTTCTTAAAGGTCCTAGCTTTTACTGTTTTTGAATGTGCTGTTTTAAGATTAAGGATCCTAAGATATTTTTTGAGAAATTGAAGGAATGGTTGAAGATAGAAGGCTATGACTGGTTTATCTTGGCTTAGATGACAATTCTTGAACCAGTCAAGTTTGGTCACATCATAGGAACATGACTTCTCCCTCTGCAATTCCGTGGTTTGTGGGGAGTGTTCCTAGTAGGGTTGCCAAGTGGTATCATAACTTTAAGGGGCACTATTTTCAGTGTAGTTTATATGATGTCACTTGTAAACTTGTGCAGTGGGCAATCTATGCAGCTGTGCACAGTAGCTCTGTGTTTATGTATTCTTGACAATTTTAGGACTTCTTCCCACAGGTATGTCTCATTGATGTGTCTTGTAGCAAGTGCCTAGCACATAATTACTCATGGAATAGATGGATGAGTCAATGACTGATGGAGTAATATGACCACTCTTCAAATATTTAAATGCTTTTCAACTGTATACCATTCTTTTTAGTCTTCATAAGTAGTATTGTTGATTTACATCTTATATTGTGATGACAGTAAGCTTCTATTTGCACTAAAGAATGAACTAAAACAATTTGTAAAATAATGGAATAAGTGAAGGTCTGATTACTTGCTGGCCAGTCTCTGATTTATTAAGGCAATTTTTCAATTCATCTTTGAACATCTAAGTCAACATGGAATTAACCATAAACCCATTTGCAAACAGCAATTGTTGTGCACTGGAGAGTTGTGTTCAGTTTGTGTAAGCTCACTGTAAGTGTAAAATTTAATAATCTTAAGTATTTTATGGTTAGTGTGTAAAACTGTATCTTGAGGAATCATACATTGTCTCAGTTAAATTTTTGGAATATACTATATATAGTTTCAAACATGTAATTTAATGATTACAGACCTACCAAGTATTTTTTTATCTACAAATATTTATTAGCTGTATTTCTACTTATTAGTGTAAGGCTTATAAGTAATTTTTAGGGTATGAATGTCACAAGCTGAAAAGAAGTATTTTTTATGATTGTTGCTTTTCTAAATTGTATTTTCAGTTGTCCAGAAGAGTCATTTTATTCAGTTCAGTTCAGTTGTGCTAAGTGTTTCCTATGTGGAAATTGCTGTTCTGATATTACAAGGGAGGCATAGTCCTTGTTCTCTGAGAGTTTACAATTGGCATTTGAATATTTGGGTGAGTGAATCTAAGAGAAGTATAAAAATAACTTTAATATGGTAAGTGTTCTAGAAGAGGTATTAATAATGTGCTATGAAGGTTCAGAAGAGACCATCTGGTTTGAAGGATCTGAACAAGTTCGTGATATGTGGTGGAGGTGTAAGAATAGGTATAATTTTGAAAAGGAGAGTTAGAGTGAGTGGAGAAAACAGTGGTGAAAATGCAGGTGTCTCATTGATTTAATCTTTGCGATTATAGCTTTAAAATTCTGAACTATTTGGCCTGTTCTACTTTACATGGCTAACTTTTTACTTTTGATTATTATTGCTAAAAGTGGTGATGAGATGGACTTGAATAATTTAAACTATCAAAAATAAACCTGAATAATTTAGACTCTAATTTAAATATAAATTTTATGATAAATTTACTGCTCTAGCATGCAGCCTACCTGTTTACTGAGAATAGGAGGATTGTGGTAGCGTTGGCTAGACTAGAGGATGGTATAGAATTTACCGACTTCAGAACTGGAAGGGACAATAGAGATCAGTTAATTCATCATCTTCATTTTGAAGATTAAGAACCAGGACCAGAGAGATAAATGACTTGCCCCCTTTTTTTTTGATATCTGATCTTATTTATTTGTCACTCTTAGAAAATCTCATTTTTGACAGGACTCAGGTAGAAGCTCTCAGAGAGGACAGCCTCTGTCTCTTGGCAATCTGTTCCTGGTGTTTTTCTTTGGCCTTCTTCATTCTCTTGGCCAAAAGTTTAGCATATTCTGCAGCCTCTTCTTTGTTTTTCTTAGTACGCTGTTTCTTTAGAGTAATACGCCGACGTTTGTGTTGTAGGACATGTGGAGTAACAAGATGCTGAATCCTGGGTGCTTTGGTGCTAGGTTTCTTACCTTCTTTGTTTGAGGGCTTTCTCACAACGTACTGGCGGACATCATCTTCTTTAGAGAGAATGAAAAGTTTGCACATTCTTCTAGCTCTTTTGGGCCCCTGGTGATGAGGCACAGTAGTATCAGTGAGTCCAGGAATATCCTTCTCCCCTTTTTTTTCCACAATGACCAAGTTGAGAACACTCAGATTGGCATCCACAATGCAACCCCGATCAGATTTGCACTTTCTTTCTCCAGTCCTCCTCAGTCTGTAACAGGAGTGCCCCTTACTCAGTAGCAGGCGGACATGGCCGTGGGTCAAGACACCCTGCTTCATGGGGAAACCTTGCTTGTCATTCCCACCACTGATTTGGACCACATAACCCTTCCATTCTTCACCCAGAGCGTGAGCAGCAACTTCTGCGGCCATTCACTTCTCATAAAATGTACAAAGTTTTGAGTTCATCATCCACTTCAGTGAGTTTCTTGCAGCCAGTGGCTGGGAAAGAGATGTCCAGCTTCATCCTGAAGCAGCTGACTGCCTTTGGGGCACATGAAAAAGTGAGCTTGCCCATTTTTTTCTATAAATATTTACAGAGATGGAGTTGGTCACGTGTAGGTCCATGTCTTATAGCAGTCAGTTAGGACTATTTGAAGCAGACCTCTAATTCATTTCTGTTAAGGTAATGGAATCTGAAATATTTAATTTGTACAGAATCTACAGACTCCTATAGATGTATCAGTCTAGTGTTTCCCCTGCTTCCTGCTCCCTTATTAGAGATCTCATTTATATTTCACAGCTAGAAGATGGTAAAGAATATGTGAAATATATAATGTCAGTTTGGCTGTAGCAGAGATGATGAATGGAGTGGATAGGAACATAATTATTCCAATTGGTATAAGTTCTTCAAGGCCCATAAACATGAGGGGAAATTCTAAACCATCCTGAAAGAGGGAGAGATTGAATCTACCACAAAAAAAGACTAGGATTTTTAATTTAAAAAAATTATTTGTAAACTATCAGCAAAGTTGATCACATTTTCAGTTTTTATTAGCAAGATGTATTTTAGGTCTCTCCTCTTTGATAGCACTTCATTATATTAGAGATACCATTTTGGCCAGAGGTAATTTTTTAACAGCTTTATTAAGATATAATTAACATACCATATAATTTGCCCATTTAAAGTATATAATTCAATAATTTTTTTAGTATATTCAGAGAGTTGTGCATTCATAGCCTCGATCTAATTTTAGTACATTTTAATTATCCCCAAAAGAAACTACCCATTAGTAGTCATTCCCCATTGCTCCTCTGCAAAACCACACAGCCCTAGGCAACCACTATTCTACTTTCTGTTTTCATTGATTCACCTATGCTGAATAGTTCATATAAATAGAATAATACAATATGTGATCCTTTGTGAGTAGCTTTTTTATTTAGTGTGTGTTTTCAGGGTTCGTTAGTGTTGTAGTAGGTATCAGTATTTCATTCTTTTTTATTGCCAGATAATATTCCATGCATGAATATACCAAATTTTATTTATCTATTCATCATCTGATGGACATTTGAGTTATTTCTGCAAGTATTTTCTCTTACTCTATGGATTGTCTTTTCTGAGATTTTTTTTAAACTTAAAGGTAATACAATTTGAGAAATATAACTTATCCATTTTCGTGGACCTGCAGCAAAAGAAACTCTTGATACTGCATCTTTTAAGGATATTATAGACTCTTCTCAAACTTGGAAAAAGATTAGGAAGTATGAATTAAGGAGAGATATAGTGCAAGGAGACTTATTTTATTATAGTATTCTCCAAACCCTATGTGTGGATCCTGTTCTCTCCTCTGGTGTTCCTTCCTCTAGCTTTGAAAATCTCACTATGCTTGTACTCCCTGAAGCGCCTCTGTTATAGCATATTATTGGGTCTGCCGTCTACCCAAATGGTCTGTAACTCTAATTATCTCTCTCAGTGACAGACTGCATGCTATAACTCTCTTTCCTTAATGCCTTTTATTTTGAGGTGAAATTGGGTTAAACGGTAGACGAGACCATGTTTCTGGAAGGTAACATGCAGCCTGAGGCATATATGTGAAAGTAGGGAGAGAACATTGTTGACATGCTTTTGGCCTGGTGTTTACCTTGAATGCATGTATGTAAAGTATTAGAAGTTTTGTTTTTTTGCACATCTGCAGATTATCCTGAGCACTTCCATCTATATCCTGCTTACTCCTTTTTCGGAGACCAGATGCCTAGTCCTTGAAGTTGTACAAGATTTCCTTTCCTTAACTGTCAGATATCATGTTTACTCAGTTCATGGGTCATAGTTTGGTATAGAAGGAAAGAGTCTTATTAAATTAACACATAATGGTACACTTATCATTTTGAGGATGATTTTGTATTTTGAAAGTTCGCTTATTTTACTAAATAAATCCATGATTGATGGAATTTAAAGTGTTTTAGTGAAGTGAATAACTTTGGGCAGTGGGGGAGATTTTTGAGCATTAGTCATTAAAATTTAGCACATATGGTCTAAGTAAATGCCAGAAGAAATGCAAGTAATATGCTGTGAAAATTCAGAAAATAAATTATTTACAGTTTGGGAGAGTAGAAAAGATGTTATGTGTAGTTAGCACTGAAGACAGGATTTTATTGGGATGTTTGGAAATTGGGAAGGTGCAAGCATTTAGGATTTGAGGGGAATAGTTAGTATTCTAGTTTGACCAAAATGTAAGCTTTGGATTACTGGTTAAATATAATGGATTTAATGCATGCTTTTATTTCTACTTCCTCTTTAAAATTCACTAAAATGGTGGTAAAGGACTAGAAAAAGGCATAAACCCGTAAGGACAGAGAATGCAAAAAGAGATATAGTAGACGAGAAGAATTAATAGAATTTTGGAACATTGGAAAGCAGATAGATGGAGGGGTATTTGATTTATTAAAGTGTAGAAAGTGGAAACATAAATATCTGCAAACAGGGAAGCCAAGAAGCATGTCGCCCCACGGAATTCTGGAAAGGCTCAGAATTAGAAGCATCATAGGCTCTTGAAGATGGGGTAAGGGATGGGACTAAAGAGAAGAGGATATGTTGAATTTCTTTTTTTTTGGTGGGGGTGGGGGGTGGCGAAGACCAACCCTGAGCTAACATCCGTTGCCAATCCTCCTCTTTTTTGCTGAGGAAGACTGGCCCTGGGCTAACATCCGTGCCCATCTTCCTCTACTTTATATGGGACGCGGCCACAGCATGGCTTGACAAGTGGTGCATCTGTCCACGCGGGGGATCCGAACCTCTGAACCCCAGGGCGCCAAAGAGGAGCACGCGAACTTAACCTCTACGCCACCGGGCCGGCCCCAGAATTTCTTATAAGCCATCACTTAGAACTTTGAGGAAAGCAGTTTGGTGTTGGGAGATAAGAGCATTGACTGGTAATATTATCTTTATTAGCAACTAAACACTCCCTGAGATCCATTCAGTTGTTCAGTTGAAGGTTAACAGGACAGAAAATTTGTAATCAGGAAAAATTGTGAAATATATGGTTGCTCTAAATCTAAGGAAGATAGAAGAAAATGAGGTAGCATTTTGGCACTCCTCAGTTCCCTGTGGGTAAATCTTTTCTCTTCCTTAATGGTAAAGCCCTCTTAGTTTTAGCCCCAGGTTTTCTCTTCTGCTTATCAGAACCTGCTTTGAATCAAGTGTTTGCATGGTGAGTCTCCTCTCTAATTGTGTGTTATAAGACTGTAATCTTGTTAAAGTAGTTCTAGGCCTATTTATTCATGATAATGGCCACAAATATATTTTGCTCACTTTTTTGTGTGTGTGATTAGGTATGTGTGTGTGTCTAATTAACAAGGGAAACTACTGTTTTTTTCCTTCTTTTCTACTCTGTTTTCCTCTCTGCTCTGTACTGAGCATATGCATACACATACTCCTCTTTGCTTTTTTTACCAGGAGGAAGAACTAAAACTAGACTCTCTTGTAGCTGCTAGAAGTCTTAATTCTTTTACTGATTTCTGCAGAAGAGTTCAGAATTAAGACTTACCAGAATCTTCTGGTAACTAATTCATTCAAACAAGTATTTATTGAAGTTCTCCTATGTCCTGGATATTGCCCTAAACACTCAGGATATAACAGCTAAATTTCTGCTCCCAAGATTACAAGAATGTTTTATGGGGCAGTTTAACAAGTAAATGCATATATATGGTACCATTTACTGATAGGGAGAGTACTGAGGGAGGAGCAGGTTTATCGGGGAAATAAAAATTCATTTTGGGCATACTAAATTTGAGATGCCTTTAGCCACCCAAGAGGAGATGATATATGAGCCAGGGAATTCTTGGGGGAGGTTGGGGCTGAGATTATAAATTTGGGGTCAACAGTGTGTGGACGATAATGACCCTAGAAACTGAGATTTTTCCCAGCGAAAGCTTAGGCCTCTTTCCTTGTTCCTTTGTCCAGGCTTCTCCCCTTTGCAGTTCACCTTACCAAATTTAGACTCCTGCTCTCTTCCTTCTTTTCCTCTTCTTCTGCTCCTCTCCCCCTTCCTTTTCCCCTCTCCTCTTTTCCAGCCTATCTCATTTTTAAATATCATTTTGGCACAGAACTTCCTCTTTTGCCCAGTTTTTCAGATCCTGGTCAAGTACAACCCATTCTCACTATACCCTCATCCAAGCTCCCATGCCTCATAGTTTCCAATCTATGCCCACCATGGTGATTTTACTAATGTTTGATTTTAGAATGGCATTTTCTCTATAAGCTTTTACTTTCTGGAAACCTTGTTGGATAAAGGAAGGAACAACTTTCTGCCTGTATTGGATGACCTACTTATGGATATTTGAACTTGAGAACCCAGAAAACTCTGTCTTTGGGATAGAGGTCTTGGAAACCATGGCTTTTGGAGTAAGAGGGGAATAGCGAGGCATCTAGCAATGTTTGAAAAGGACATGGCATCACGAGAAAGTGGAGTTTATTTGAGGAATGCAAATTTAATTCAACATTAGAATAATCAGTTAACTACATTAACAGTTTAAATGACAAAAACATTATCTCAGCAAATGGAGAAAAGGTATTCAATACATTAACCTCTTTTTAGAATAAAAACTCACAGTAACAGGAAATAGTAGGGGACGTCCTTCATCTGATTATGAACATCTATAAAACAAGAGGACAGCCAAGTTTCACTTAGAACAAGAAGGTATGAATTTGTTTTCTTCAGTACTGTCTGTTTGTGACTCTATAATCTAAATTACCTTCCCTCTCATGGTCTTTTCTTTTAAAGCACTTAAATCATAGTTTGTAATTACTTATTTATAAGTACCATGTATCTATCAATACTTTGGCTGTGAATAACATAAACCCTGCCATAATGTAGCTTAAAAGTAACAATGCACCTTTCTTATTTAATAGTCCAGAGGTGGTGTCAGGGAACTAAGGATGATGTCAAGAAACTAAGTTTCTGGGGGCCGGCCCAGTGGCGTAATAGTTAAGTTTGTGTGCTTTGCTTTGGCAGCCTGGAGTTCATGGGCTTGGATCCCTGGTGCGGACCTATACACCTCTCATCAAGTGATGCTGTGGCAGCATCCCACATACAAAAAATAGAGGAAGATTGGCACAGATGTCAGCTCAGGGCCAATCTTCCTCACCAAAAAAAAAAAAGAAAGAAAGAAAAGAAGAAACTGTCTTCTCTTTTTCTACTCCATTATTCTTACGTATATCCATGAGGCCTCAGTAAGATTACTGCACCTCCAATTATCACATCCCTCTCATAGTCTTTTTCCTATCAGGTTCCAGGTAGGAAAAAGAAGTCCATGAAGGAAGAAGTGTTATCTATCTGAGAAAGTAAAATTTTCCCAGAAATCCTTGACAGACTGGCACATATAATAATTGACCACCTCTGGAGTGTGAACTGTGACTAGGACCACATTTAGCTGAAAAAGGAGATTTATTTAGCTGGGTAACTTGCTGCCTTGAACAAAACTGAAGTTTGGTTAGTAATGAAGAAGGGGAAAGTAGATACTGGTTTGCCAACTTGCAGTGACTGCAATGAACAAATACTTAGTATACTACTGTTATGGAAAAGCAGGAATTGCAGTTTCTATAAGGAATGTCTGATTCTGTTATAGTTTAAAAAAAGCATGTTAGGATACATATTAAAATGTAGCTCTTAATGTAATAAATAATATGTTAATACATAATAAAAGTAAATAAAATGTGCATATAAAAATCCTATTAAAATCTTATAGTTCCTGTCTCAACAATGGAACCTTAAACTGGGTATCTAGATGAGTACCTGTCACATGGTGGCTACTCAGTAATTATTGTCCAGTGAAAGGAAAGATGTATTCAGTTCTGTTCTAGGCACCAACGTTTTAGATCTCTAGACAGAAAATATCACGTAAGCAAGAATAAAAGTTACAATAGTCTTTTATTTAATATGCCCAAACCTCAGGTTTCAGTTAATTGTTTTAAAATAAGTGATAGCAGGGGCTGTATGTAGTTTCCTCATACAGTAGGTTAATAGCAAGCAGAATGCACTGGGGCTAGATATTCACCTTTTTGGAGCAGAGTGGGTGGAGGAGAAGGGACTTTCTGAAGTAAAGTAGGAAAGAAATCATCATGTGATAATATATCCCTTTGTGTCCTATGTTTATCTAATAAAATTTCTGATTACAATACCTTGCATTTGTATAAACCATTAATGTTTTCTAAAAGATTTCACAACTGTCTTATTTGAAACTCATGCTAATCCAGAGAGGTGATCCCAATTTAATAAATGAGCAAACTGAGACTCAGAAAGTTCCTTGTCCAAAGTTTCAGGGCCTATAAATGGTGAAGTTGAGATTAGATTTCTGATTACTGATTTATGGTCTAGTTTTTGGGCGATACATGCTGTTTGACCACAAATTGTGTCATTGGAATGTCTTCTCTTAATTAATTCAGATGTTGTTATAAATGGGCATTCACTTTTTTAAAAAGATAATTCTAGGTAATAGTTGCATTATAGATACATCATATTTGTTTTAATTATTAAATGGTAAATTTTTAGTTATCTTTAAACAGGGCACATTGAGACTTGATGATATTTGCTGAGCACTCGTGATTCGGCTCTGCTTTAATTGCCTTGAGTTTTTCATTATGTGATCCAGTGAATTCCTTTTCCCCCCTTTCGCTTAAGTCAGATTTAGTTTTCTTTCTGTCAGTTGCAAGCAAAAATAAACAATATTTTGGAAACTTGACCAATACGAGTTTAATACTAATACTATGTTTAAAAGAGAAATTTTTTTTTGTGGTAAGGTATACATAAAAAATTTGCCATTTTAACCATTTTTAAGTGTATAGTTCTATAGTGTTAAGTAAATTCACATAGTTGTGCAACCATCACCACCATCTCTCTCCAGAACTTTTTCATCTCTCAACCTGAAACTCAGTACCTATTCAGTACTGACTGTCCATTTTCCCCTCCTCTCCCAGTCACTGGCAACCACCATTCCACTTTCTGTCTCTATGAATTTAACTGTTCCAGGTACCACATATGCATGGAATTATACAATATTTGTCCTTTTGTGACTGGCTTATTTCACTTAGTATAATATCTTCAAGGTTCATCCACATCGTAGCATGTGTCAGAATTTTCTTTTTTAAGCTGAATAATATTCCATTGTATGTATATACCACATTTTCTTTATCCATTCATCTCTTGATGGACACTTGGGTTGCCTCCACCATTTAAATATTGGGAATAATGCTTCTGTGAACATGAGTGTACAAATACCTGTTCAAGTTTTTGCTTTCAAACTTTTTGGCTATATACTAGAAGTAGAATTGGTGAATCATATGGTAATTCTATGTTTAATCTTTTGAGGAACTGCCATACTGTTTCCACAGAGGCTGCCCATTTTATATTCCCACCAACATTGCACAAGGGTTCCAGTTTTTCTATATCTTCTTCAACAGTTATTTTCTATTTTTTTAAGGTTGTGGTAAAAAACACATAAAGTAAAATTTACCATCTTAACCATTTTTAAGTTTACAGTTTAGTAGTGTTAACTATGTTTATGGTATACAAAACTAAAATTCTATACCCATGGAACAACAACTCCTCATTTCCCTCTCCCCCAGCTCTTGGCAACCACCATTCTACTTGCTGTTTCTATGAGTTTGACTACTTTAAATTCCTCATGTAAGTGGAATCATATAGTATTTGTCTTTTTGAGACTGGCTTACTTCACTTACCATAAGTCTTCAAGCTACATCCATATCGTAGCATGTGACAGAATTTCCTTCTTTTGTTAAGACTGAATAATATTCTATGTGTATACCACGTTTTCTTTATCCATTCATCCATCAATGGACATTCCACCTCTTGGCTATTGTGAATAATGCTGCAGTGAACATGGATTTGCAAATATCCTTTTGAGATCCTGTTTTCAATTCTTTTGGATATATATCCAGAAATGGGATTGCCAGATCATGTGGTAATTCTATTTTTATTTTTTTGTGGAGCCTCCACACTGTTTTCCATAGCAGCAGCACCATTTTAAATTCCCACCAAACAGTGCACGAGGGTTCTAATTTCTCCACATCCTCGCCAACGCTTGTTTTTTTCTGTTTTTTGATAGTGGCCACCCTTATGGGTGTGAAGTGATATCTCATTGTAGTTGTGGTTTGCCTTTTTGTAGTGATTAATAATGAACATCTTTTCATGTGTTGATCATTTGTATATCCTCTTTGGAGAAATGTCCATTCAAATCTTTTGCCCATTTTTAAATTGAGTTATTTGTTTTTTTTGTTTAGTCGTTTGAGTTCTTTCCATATTCTGGATAGTAACCCCTTATCAGATACATGATTGCAAATATTATCTCCCATTTTGTAGGTTGCCTTTTCACTTTCTTGACTGTGTCCTTTGTTGCACAGAAGTTTTTAGTTTTGATGTAGTCCACTTTTATCTATTTTTACTTTTGTTACCTATGCTTTTGGTGCCATATCCAAGAAATCATTGTCTAATCCAGTGTCATGAAGCTTTGTCCTATGTTTTCTTCTAAGAGTTTTTATAGTTTTAGCTCTTTAGGTCTTTAATCCATTTTGAGATACTTTTTGTATATGGTGTAAGGTAAAGCCCCAGCTTCATTCTTCTGCATGTGGATATCCAGTGTTCCCAGTTCAATGTGTTGAAAAGACTCTCCTTTCCCCATTGAA
The DNA here is from genome assembly GCA_031878705.1 of Tapirus indicus. NCBI lineage: Eukaryota > Metazoa > Chordata > Mammalia > Perissodactyla > Tapiridae > Tapirus > Tapirus indicus. Next base: position 80,586,304 of record CM062917.1, read on the forward strand.
TGATTTGGCATTCCATCCTTGTCAAAAATCATTTGACCATGTATGTGAAGGTTTATTTTGGGCTCTCTGTTTTATTCCACTGGTCTATATGTCTGTCTTTACACCAGAACCACAGTGTTTTGATTACTGTAGCTTTGTAATAAGTTTTGAAATCAGTAACCGTGAGACCTCCAACTTTGTTCCTCTTTTTCAAGATTGTTTTGGCTGTTCAGAGTCCCTTGAGATTCCATATGAATTTTAGGATGACCTTTTCTATTTCTGCAAAAAGCGCCACTGGGATTTTGACAGGAATTGCATTAAATCTGTAGATCACTTTGAGTAGTATGTATATCTTAACAATATTAAGTCTTCCAATCCTTGAACACTGGATGTCTGTCCATTTATTTATATCATCTTTAATTTCTTTTAGCAGTGTTTTGTAGTTTTCAGAGTACAAGTCTTTCATCTCCTTGGTTAAGTTAATTCCTAAGTATTTTATTCTTTTTGATGCTATTGTAAATGGGATTTTTTTTAAATTTCCTTTTCAGATTGTTCATTGTTAGTGTATAGAAACACAGAGATTTTTGTCTGTTAATTTTGTATCCTGCAACTTTGCTGAATTAGTTTATTCTAACAGTTTTTTTGTGTGAAATCTTTAGGATTTTTTTACATATAAGGTCATGTTTGTGAGCACAGACAATTTTAGTTTTTCTTTTCTAATTTTGATGCCTTTTATTCCTTTTTCTTGCCGAATTGTTCTGATTAGGACTTTCAGTACTATGTTGAATAGAAGAAATAGAACTTTTTTTGTGGAATTTTTACTACAAAAAATGATGAATACTTACATTTTTTATAGTACATGGTAGAGTATATGTAATATAATATGACTTTAGAAATCCCCATTTTTCTAGTTTGAATTATTAAGGAGAAAAGGCTGTTCATTTTTATCAAGAGGCAGCCTTTTATACAAGACTAGTTTGATAGCTTTTTTGAAGGTTGTCTTTGGTTAACTGAGATGCTGACACTGAAACTATTGCGTTTTAGTATGTGTATTATAGTACTTACCTTCTGGGCTATACTCATGTTGTATTCTCATTTCAGTGTTCTAAGATTATACCCCCAGCAGATTAGATGCTTTCATCTTGTTAACTCCTTTTGTGTGTGTGTGTGTATTGTATCAGTAACTTTTGGTTTGCCAAAATGTTTTCCAGCCTGGCATATTTTATCAGCTTGAACTTTGTTTTATCCTAGCAGTGTTTTGTCTGATCTCCTTGTGCTTAATTTTTCAACTTCAGTTAACTAAAAAGCAGCTGTTTTTATAGCATACTTTGGTCTTTTCACTTGATATATTCTCCTTAATGGTTCTTTTTGTGCTTAAGATTTAATGCTTATGCTGAAGCGTATATGGGGGAAGTAACTTTATTTCTGAAACTTGCTTTAAAATGCTTGAGCAAAGCGAGCAACAATGGAGTAGGGGGGTATAGACAAAATAAGATTGGTAAAATGATGAGAATTGTTGAAACTCAATAATAGGGTACGAGGGGCTCAGTATACTATTCTCTCTTCTTCTATGAAATTTTTATAATAAAATGTTAAAGAAAACCCACAAAATTATTGTCTAAAATAACAGTTCTTTAGGCTCTATGTTTGGAGGCTGACCCTTATTTAAAAATCAATATGGCAAATGGTAAGACTTTTCTAGTAAATAATAGTACTTTGGTGGTAAGATCATCAAATTTGATGATGCCCAAAATAAAAATAGACTATCTTTCATATATTATATTCTCTGTACCTCAGTGAATGTTTTCCATCTTACTATTTTGAAAATTTTCAAACTACAGAAAAATTGAAAGAATAGTAAAGTGAATACCCTTTTACCCATAAGCTAGATTTAACAGTTGTAAAAATTTGGCCATATTTGTGTTATTTCTCTTTATAAATATCCTTACTGATATTCTGTCTGCCTGGTCTATCAGTTATTGAGAAAAGGGTATAAAATATCTGACTGTAACTATAGATTTTTTTACTTTCATTTTTGTTAGTTTTTGTTACATGTATATTGAACTCTGTTATTCGCAAAAACACTTAGGATATATGAGGTGTGTTGGTTTACAAAGGCTGCTGTAACAAATTACCACAAATTTAGTGGCTTCAAACAACACACATTTATTCTATTAAAATTCTGGAGGTTAGAAGTCTGAAGTGAGTGTTATGGAGCTAAAATCAAAGTGTTAGCAAGGCTAGTTCTGTCTGCAGGCTAAAGGGGGAAATCCATTTCCTTGTCTTTTCCAGTTTCTGGAGGCTCTCTCTACACCTTGGCTCATGGCTGTGCATCCCATCCCTTTTTCCTCCCCTTGCTTCCATTCTCACATTGCCTTCTTCTGTAGTCAAATCTCCCTCTGACTGTCGCTTGTAAGGACACTTGTGGTTACATTGGGCCCACTCAGATAATCCAGGATAATCTCCTCTTCTCAGGATCCTTAAATTATTACATTTGCACAGTCCCTTTTACCATGTAAGGTAGCATATTTACAAATTGTGAAGATTAGGATATGGATACCCTTGGGGCACCCTTGATGGCAAAACTCCCCAAATTAATCTACAGATACAGTGCAATCCCTATCAAAATCCCAATTGGCATTTTTGCAGAAGTTGACAAGATGATCCTAAAATTCACATTGAATGCAAGCAACCCAGAATAGCTAAAACAAGTTTGAAAAAGAATAGTCAAAATAAACTTGAAAAGGAACAAAGTTACGGGACACAAATTTCTTGATTTCAAAATGTACTCCCGGGTTACAGTCATTGAGATAGTCTGGTACTGGCATAAGAACAGACATATAGGTCAATGGAATAGAATTTAGAGTCCAGAAGTAAACACTCATATTTATAGTGAATTGACTTTTTACAACGTCAAGTGTAAGACAATTACAAGTGAAGACAATTCGATGGGGAATGAATAGTCTTTTCAACAAATGGTGCTGGGACAAGTGTATATCCCCATGCAAATGAATGAATTTGCATCTCTTTTTTTGTGTGAGGAAGACTAGCCCTGAGCTAACATCCATTGCCAATCCTCCTCTTTTTTTGCTGAGGAAGACTGGCCCTGGGCTAACATCCACGCCCATCCTCCTTTACTTTATATGGGATGCTGCCATAGCATGGCTTGACAAGGGGTGTGTCTGTCCACGCCTGGGATCCGAGCCTGTGAACCCTGGGCCGCCGAAGCGGAGTGCGTGAACTTAACCACTACACCACTGGGCCGGCCCCTGCAGCTCTTTTTTACACCGTGGAAAAAAGGAACTCAAAATGTACCATAGATCTAAATATAAGTAAATTTTTACATAGGAATAAATTTTTACAACTTTGATTTCTTAGATATGACACGAAGAAGATAAGTGACAAAAGAAAAAATAAATTGTACTTCATCAAAATTAAAAACTTTCTCCATCAAAGTGCATCATCGAGAAATTGAAAAGATAAGACACTGTCAAGAAAGTGAAAAGACAGTCCATAGAATGGGAGATATTTGTAAATCACATATCTGACAAGGTATTTGTATGCAGAATATACAAAGGACTCGTACAACTCAAAATAAAAAAAGACAATCCAACTGAAAAATGGACAAAGGACTTGAATAGGTGTTTTTCAAAAGAAGATACACAAATGGCCAATAAGCACATGACAAGACACTTGACATCATTAGTCATTAGGGAACTGTAAATCAAAACCACAAAGAAATACCACTTGACATCCCTAGCATGGCTAAAATAAACAAGACACAATAATAAGTGTTGTTGAGGATGTGGAGAAATAGGAACTCTTATTTCCTGGTGATGCAGGCACTTGGGAAGATAGTTTGCCAGTTCCTCAAAATGCTAAACATAGACTTACCATGTGCCTCATCAATTCCACTCTTAGTACTTAAGAGGAATGAAAACATAAGTCCACATAAAAACTTATATGTGAATATTCATAACAGCAGTATTTATAATAGCTCAAAATTGGAAACAACCTAAATATCCATCAACTGATGAAGGTATAAAGAAACATGGTCCATCCATACGTGGAATATTGTTATAGTTAGTACTATCGAGTTGATTCTGACTCCTTGCAACCCTGTGTATAGCAGAGCAGAACTCTGCCTGGTCTTTCTTGTGCCATCCTCTCACCTTCCGGAGCCATATCAGACAATGGTTTGCTGCTCTTAGGGTTTTCATAGCCAGTTTTTACGGAAGTGAGTGACTATGTCTTCTTAGACTGTCTTAGTCTGGAAGCTCTGCCGAAACGCATCCACCATGGGTGACCCTGCTGGAAATACCGGTAGCATAGCTTTGAGCATCACAGCAACATGCAGCCATCACAGTGATACCGAACCTCTTAGTCTCAAGTTCATGTGCCCGATGCCCAGCAAGCCAAACACTGAGACATTCAGTGCTTGGAGATAGAGAAAGATTTATTTGAATTGGCCAAAACAGGTAGGTGGGAGCCGGGGTTCACTCAAATCCACCTCCCCCAAGAACAGAAATCAGGGGGGTTTTATAGAGCTTGGCAGGAGGGGCTTCAGAGAAACAAAGGGGTCACTCCTGATAAGCCTCTGGGCAATCTGCCTTCTGGCTTCAACAGCTGCTGAGGGCTGGCCATCCAGTGACTGCAACCTTCCCGAAGGCATTCTCTTTCTCCTGCAAAACAAGCTCAAAGTTCTCTGGAAAATAAGCTCACAAATCCAAGACCCCTGAGTCACCCCTCAAGTTATACAGGAAAAAACAGCAAACTGATTTAATATCTACAGTGCCCTCAGGTACCCGACTTCAACAGTATGACTACCAACAGATGGGTGATGTGGTTCCCTGACTGGGAAATGAACCCAGGCCATGGTGGTGAGTGTGCCAAATTTTAACCACTGGACCACCACATGTAATATTATTTGGCAATAAAAAGGAATGAAGTACTGGCACATGCTGTATCATGGATGAACCTTGAAAACATTATGCTAAGTGAAAGAAGCCAGTTACAAAGACAAAATTGTATTATTCTATTTATATGAAATATCCAGATTAGGTAAATCCATAGAGACAGAAAATAGATTAGTAGTTACCTGGGGCTGGGGCAGAGTGGTTTGCAGGGGGAATGTGACTGTTAAATAGGAAGTGACTATTAACAGGTGTGGGGTTTCTTTCTGAGGCGATAGCAATGTTCTAAAATTAGATTGTGGTGTTTGTTGTACAGCTCTATGAATACATATATATACATATATATGTACATGTATATATGTATATATACACATACACTTTAAATGTGAAATGTATCTCAATAAACTAAAACCCTAAGATGATTTTATAAAATCATCTGAAAAGCATACCATACTCATTTTTAAAGTAGAGGAAACATTAGAATATTTTGGTTTTTGAATTTTCTTTACCTTTTTTAATGAGTAACAGTATGTATACGTAGTATATACACATGATCAGGGTTTAATGTATCATCTAGCCACTCAGAATTTCCCGAAACTATTGAAGGGCTAATTTAGGACTTTTTTGTGTGTGTGAGAAAGACTAGCCCTGAGCTAACATCTGTTGCCAATCCTCCTCTTTTTGCAGAGGAAGAGTGGCCCTGGGCTAACATCCATGCCCATCTTCCTCTACTTTATGTGGGATGCCGCCACAGCATGGCTGACAAGCAATGCGTCTGTCCGCGCCTGGGATCCGAACCTGCAAACCCCGGGCTGCTGAAGCAGAGCACGTGAACTTAACCGCTATGCCACCGGGCCGGCCCCTAATTTAGGACTTTTGCAATTAGAAACATTCCATTCATTTGAACCTATCACGTTCATATTATGCTTACCAGAGCTCTATCAAGATCATAGTTTATTTAATCCCTTTGAAAGTTAAACTAATACATGGTTGTTTTGTGAAGATTCTATACAGTAAAATCTATATTTATATTTCTCTCTATATAGCCAATATATTTTAGGTCAAATTTTGAATAGTACTTTTAGAAATATTCTACTACTTAGTATACCTCATTATACAATTGGTTTGTCATGCATAATTCTTGGATATTTTCTTGTAATATCGAGCAGACAGACAAGAAATGCTAATGGTGAAATTAACACCATGATCTCCATTTTATTTAGAAAAATATTTGATTCCTTTGCTTTAAGCCCAAATTGTTTTTTGTTCCACTTTCCTAACTCCTCTTTACAAGCATAATTCATTCATTGTGAAAATTGTATTCAGTAGCTCAAGAGCTCTTAAGCTAGGAGAATACAGGAACTTGCTGGTAATGGGCCAGTGAATGTTGTATAGAAGATTAAATGGCTCATCCTGCAGCTGCTCTGCATGTGGAACCTTCATTGACTTCAATTCTCAATTAACTCATTTGGTCTATAGCTTCAGGCCTAAATTGGAGGTTGATTGGATGGAAAAAACGTGAATATATTGGAGAGAAGATGTATTAGTTTCCTAGGGGTACTTTAACAAATTACCACAAACTGAGTGGTTTAAAACAACAGAAATTTGTTCTCTTACAGTTCTGGAGGCTAAAAGTCAGAAATCAATGTATTGGCAGGGCCATGCTGTCTCTGAAGGCTCTAGGGGAAGAATCCTTACTTGCTTCTTTTAGCTTTTGGTGGTTGCTGGAAATCCTTGATGTTCCTTGGTTTATAGATCCGTCATTCTGGTCTCTGCCTGTCTTCACATGGGCTTCTTCTCTGTGGGTCTCTATGTCTCTACATGGCATTCTCCTATTTGTGTGTCTGTATCCAAATTTCTCATTTTGTAAGTCCTCAGTCATTAGGGCCCACCCTAATCCAGTATGACCTCATCTTGATTACATCTGCAAGGAACCTATTTCCAAATAAGGTCACATTTACAGGCACTAGAGGTTAAGACTTTAACATATCTTTTTGTGGGACATAATTAAATCCATAGTAGAAGAGTAGGTTTCATTTTAAATGTATTTAAATATCAAATGAAATAATTTGTGAGTGCAGTGTTTTCACAGGGAATTAATGTGAAGTGAATTTTTTTTAAGCATGAAGTGAATTTAATTAAGAGCAATGAAAGATAAGAAAGAGAAGGAATTTTCAAACTTGGGCCATTGTGAACTTTGATGTATAGGAAAAGCCAAGCCTCAGGTACTGACCTCTAGTCTCTTTTGAAGTTCCTGGTAGTTTGGACCCCTCCATTATTCTCCTTGTCTCTCTGGCCTCCACCTGTCAGTTGGACTCCAGCATGGCCTACGTATATATAGCCTTGCTTTTGCAGAGAGGTCTTACAGTGTTTATGGTCACAATAGATGAAACTGCTTTAAGTTCAGAGGAATTAATTTTTGTGGCCAGGCTTGTCAGGTAGGCCCTTTACTACCCCAGTGCAAAACTCAAAAGCTGTATAACAAGTAGTAGTTGAGATCACTTGGATATTTTTCTGGGTCTATGACCACTGTCAGGTTCTGTAAGTACGTCAGTTTTCCCCAGCACTCCAGTTCCTAACTGGAAATCTCCTTATCTATCAGTCATGGTTTCTAGTTGAGGCCAGCTGAGTCTACTCCAGCTAGTTTAAGCAGAAAGGAATAATTAGAAGATTTTTAGAGAGTGTATGAAGAGAACAAAGCTTTAGAGGACCAGAGAATCAAACTTTGATGTTGAACAGCCAGTCAGTTTAAATATTCAGCCACACTATAAGACTGTTCTGTCAACACCACCATATGGATATGTCACTTTCCATATCCTGCCTTTACAACTTAATAATTGTGAACTTGGGCAAGATAATTAACTGCACTGTGCCTCAGTTTTGTTGTCTGTAAAGTGGAATAGGAGAAAGTACCTAAATAAGGGTGGTTGTATTAAATGAGTAATATACAGGTTCTTATAACAGTTTCTGGACACACAGTATATTAGTTTACTAGGGCTACTATAACAAAGTACCACAAACTGGGTGGCTTAAACAACAGACATTTATTTTTCTCACAGTTTTGGAGGTTTAGAAGTCCAAAATCAGGGTGTCTGTAGGGTTAGTTCCTTCTGAGGTCTGTGAGGGAACAATCTGTCCTGTGTCTCTCTCCTACTTCTGGTGGTTTGCTGGCAATCCTTGGCGTTCCTTGGCTTGTGGAAGCATCATCCCAATTTCTCCCTTCATCTTCGTGTATTGTTCTTCCTGTGTGGGTGACTATGTCCAAATTTCCCCTTTTTATGAGGACACCAGTCATATTGGGTTAGGGGTCTTGTTTTAAATAATTACATCTGAAATTACCCTATTTCCAAATAAGGTCACTTTCTAAGGTGCTAGGGGGTTAGGACTTCAACATATGAATGGAGGGGGCCACAATTCAACCCATAACACAGCAAGCACAATATGAGTGTTAATTATTATTGTTATTATTCTGATACCTAATTGTATTATTGATACTGAACCTCTTAATCTCAAGTTCGTGTGCCTGATGCACAGCAAGCCAGACACTGAGACATTAGTGCTTGGAGGTGGAGAAAGATTTATTTGAATTGGCCAAAATGAGTAGGAGGGAGCCTGGGTTCACTCAAATCCACCTCCCCAAGAACAGAAAGGGAGGGGGGTTATGGAGCTAAGGGGCTTGGCAGGAGGAGCTTTGGGGAAACAAAGGGGGTCACTCCCGATAAGCACCTGGGCAATCTGACTTCTGGGCTTCAACCGCTGCTGAGGGAGGGCCAGCCATCCAGTGATTGCAGCCTCTCTGAAGGCATTCTCTTTCTTCTGCAAAACAAGCTCACAAATCCTTGAGACCCCTGAGTCACCCCTCAAGTTAAACAGGAAAAACAGCAAATTGGTTTAATATCTATAGTTCCCCTCAGGTACCCAGCTTCATTATGACTCTAGGTAATTCTGCTAACCTTTTTGCATCAATGTGCTCCATCTGTAATACATGGATTAGAGAGTAAATATTCTTACAGTTAACTTTAATTCTGTAAACCTTAGTAATTACTGTTAACCTTCAGGTTGTTTCTTCACAGTAAGGACTCTTCATAGTGTGGGTATATGATTTTCATATAGCCATATGATATTTCTTATGTTTTGTAAGTAAAATTCAGATATAGAATAGAAATTAATACAGCTAGAAGTTTTTATGTCTCATAGATATGATATATATATAGAGAGAGAGAGATGGAGGGAGGGAGGGAGAGAGTCTATGGTCATAGATGTTTATTTAATAGATACTGTTCGTACAAGAGCCAGCCCTTGATCGTCTAGTGCTTAAAGATTTGGCGTTGTCGCCACCATGGCCTTGGTTTGTTTTCCAGTCGAGGAACCACATCACCCGTCTGTTGGTTGTCATACTGCGGTGGATGCATGTTGCTGTGATGCTGAAAGGTATGCCACCAGTATTTCAAATACCAGCAGTGTCACCCATGGTGGACAGGTTTCAGTGGAGCTTCCACGACTAACACAGAGTAGGAAGAAAGACCTGGCCACCCACTTCCAAAAAAATTGGCCTTGAATACCCTATGAAAGCAGTGGAGCATTGTCTGATATAGCTCCAGAAGAAGAGAGGAGAGGATGGCCCCAAAAGACTGGGCAGGGTTCCGTTGTGCTGTACACAGGGTCACCAGGAGTCAGAATCCTCTGGACAGTGCTAACTATAAATTCATACAAGAGTAAGATATGTGGATATGTATCTTCCTCGTCTTTTATATTATTGCTTCTTGATGCTTTAAACTATGTAAATAAGATCATTTATTGACCAGATTTTTAAAGGAGTAAACAAAGGGCTTCTATCAGTGGATTTATATGGATTTTGTTTCTTTTAGTATTGTATCTAAACCAGTTTAGGTGTAATTCCTGTGTTTTCTTAAGTGTGTTCCATGAGTGCTGGTTGTACTAGATCTTCTGCAGTTTCAGGGGAAAAAAATGGGGGATAAGCAGATTTGGGAGATATTAAATACTATATTCCCCTTTTGGATGTTTCTAATGCATATTAATGGTTCTGAGGAGTACTATAGTAAAGAAACTTTTATTTTCTGTTTAACCCAGCACTTCCTAAATTTGTTTATCATAACGCCTGTTAATATAGTGCAGAGTCGATGTCCACCAAACATTTAATCTTTTTGAACACCAGGACCTGAGAGAAGCAGTCCCCTTAGTATCCATGATTAGGAATTCTATAATTGTTTTAGCTTTCTGGGAACGAAACCATTTAATGTATAAATTCATTGTTAAACTTTTGGTTAGGGGGACTGCTTGGAGTATAGTTCAGTTTTCTAGTTTGTCATCAAAGCTATAATGTAAATGTTTTGAAGGTAGGATTGGTGTCTGTTGTCTATGAATAGACAATACCTAGCACTTAGGAAGCATTTAAATAGCCACTTGAAAGAGAAAAATCAAAGTTGTACAGATTCCTCTTGATGTCTTTCATAAGTAAGATGAAGAAGGAAGATGATTTCTTTTGTTGAATAAGCCCTGTAGTTCTGTTTGATATATTTCTGTTGCAGTTTTTTTTTTTTTAGAATTTTTTTTTAGTGAGGAAGGCTGACCCAGAGCTAACATCTGTTGCCAGTCTTCCTCTTTTTGCTTGAGGAAGATTGTTGTTGAGCTAACATCTGTGCCAATCTTCCTCTATTTTGTGTGGAATGCCATCACAGCATGGCTTGATAAGCAGTGTGCAGCTCCACGCTCAGGATATGAACCTGTAAACCTCGGGCCACCAAAGCAGAGCACACGAACTCAACCACTATGCCACTGGGCTGGCCCCTGTCTTCATTTTTTTAAAAAACAGCTTTATTGAGGTATAATTCATATGCAATAACCTGCACATGTTTACAGTGTACAGGTTGATAAATTTGGACGTATTTATATCTGAGAAACCATCAACACAATCAAGATAACAAACATATTCGTCACTTCCAAAAGTGTCCATGTAAGACCTTCCTCCCACTGTCTCCAAAAGCCCCTCATCCCCAGGGAACCACTGACTTCCATTCTGGTTTGCATTTTCTGAAATATTATAAATAGAATCATACAGTATGTACTCTTTTTTTTGTCTGGTTTCTTTCACATAGCATGATTATTTGAGAATCATCGGTATTGTTTGTGGTGTAAAGTTACTCATAATACAACTTTTTTAACCTTTTAATATCTGTAGTTCCTTTAGTGATGTCGTCTCTCTCAGTCCTGATATTGGTAATTTGTGTGTGTTCTTTTCTTTTTTCCTACTCAGTTTAGCTAGAGGTTTTCAATCTTATTTATTTTCTAAAAGAACCAGCTTTTGGTTTCATTGATATTCTCTAGAGTTTTAGATTTCCACTTTGTTCTTTATTATTTCCTTCATTCTGCTTGTTTGGGTTTTGTGTTTTGTTCTTTAGTTTGTTAAAGTGGAAAGAGAGTTCATCTATGTGAAACCTTTCCTCTTTTCTAATATAGGTCTTGACTGCTATAAATTTCCATTTATTGCTTTGCCTGTATCTTGCAAACTTTGCTATGTTGTGTTTTCATTTTCATTTAGTTTTAAATGCTTTCTCATTTCTTTTGTGATTTCCTCTTCGATCATGGGTTTTTTTAAGAAGCTATTTTGGGGGCTGGCCCGGTGGCGCAGCGGTTTAGGTTGCGCTTTGGCAGCCCGGGGTTCGTGGGTTTGGATCCCGGGCACCAGCCAACGCACTTCTTGTCAGCCATTCTGTGGCGGAGTCCCATATAAAGTAGAGGAAGATGGGCACAGACGTTAGCCCTGGGCCAGTCTTCCTCAGCAAAAAAGAGGAGGATTGGCAGTGGATCTTAGCTCAGGGCTGGTCTTCCTCACACACACAAAAAAGTTATTTTGATTTGAGTATTTAGAATTTTCTAGGAATCTTCGTTATTGACTTCTAACTATTCCATTCTGTTCAGAAAACATGCTTCGAATGAACTGAATCCTTTCAAATTTATTGAAACTTGATTCAGGCTCAGAATGTTGTCTTATTTGGTAAATAATCCTTGTACACTTGGAAAGAACATGTGTTCTAATGTTGTGGGGAATGTTCTATAAGTATCAATTGAGTCAAGTTGATTGATAGTCTTGTTCAGGTCTTCTAGTTCTTTATTGATTATCTTCTATCAACTCTTGAGAGAGAAGCATTGTAATCTCTCACCATATCTTCCAATTTGACGATTTCTGCTTGCGGTTCTATCAGTTTCTTCACTGTGTATCTTAAATCTCTTTTATTAGGTGCGTAAATGTTTAGGATTATGTGCTCTTGATGATTTGATCCTTTTGTTATCTTTAAATGACACCCCCTTCTCCTTGCTATTATTCTTTGCTTTGAAATTTACTTTTAAAAATATTAATGTAATCAATACAGTTGTTTTTGATTAGTATTAGCTTTATATATATCTTTTCTTATTTTATCTTCATATTTAGTAGTATTTTTGTAGGCTGTCTATAGTTTGGTCTTTTTTAAAGCCTAATTTTATAATCTCTGTATTATAATTGGATGTTTAGAAAATTTAGATTTCATTTCATTATTGATGTGATTGGGTTTAATGCTACCATCTTGCTATTTGTTTTCTGTTTGTGTCGTTTGTTCATTTCTTCCCTTTTTCTCCTTCCTCTTGGTGTTTTTTTTTTTTTTTTGAGGAAGATTGGCCCTGTGCTAACGTCTGTTGCCAATCTTCCTCTTTTTATTTTTTCTCCCCAAAGCTCCAGTACATAGTTGTGTATCATAGTTGTAGAGTTGTAGCTCTTCTATGTGGGACGCCACCTCAGCATGGCTTGATGGTGGTGAGTAGGTCTGCGCCCAGGATCTGAACCAGCAAACCCCGGGCCGCCGAAGCAGAATGCGTGAACCCAACCGCCACGCCATTGGGCTGGCCCCTTGGTGTATTTTTTATGATTGGCTTATTAGCTTTAAATTCTTTGTGTTATTTTTGTTTGTTGATTTAGGTTTTATAGTAAACATTTTTAAATTATCAAGTTTATCTTCCTTGTATTCTAGGGGGAAACTTCTCTTGATCATAATGTACTTATTGTTTTTATATGTCACTAGATTCTATTTGCTAATATTTTGTTGAGGAGTTTTGTATCTGTGCTTTTGAGGGAGATGGTCCTGTAGTTGTTTTTTTTTTAATGTCTTTGGTTTTTGCTAATATTTTATGAGGAATTTTGTGTTTATGCTCTTGAGGAATGGTGTTTGTAGTGTTCTTTTTTGTCCAGGTTTTGGAGGTGTTCCTTCTTCCATTGTGTAGAATTGGATTATTTCTTTTTACCTTTTTTTAATTGAGGTCACATTGGTGTATAACATTGTGTAAATTTCAGATGTATATTATTATATTTCAACTTCTATATAGACTGCGTTGTGTTCACTGCCAAAAATCTAGTTGCTGTCTGTCACCATACACATGTGCCCCTTTACCCCTTTCACCCTCCCCCTCTGCCCTTCCTCTCTGGTAACCACCAATGTGTTCTCTATATCTATGTGTTTGTTTATTTATCTTCCAAAGGTGAGTGAAGTCATAGAGTCATAGGGTCTTTCTCCGTCTGACTTATTCTCTTAGCATAATACCCTAAAGGTCCATCTGTGTTGTCGTAAATGGCAAGATTATGTCTTTTTCATGGCCAAGTAGTATTCCATTGGGTATATATACCTCATCTACTTTATCCATTCATCCGTTGAAGGGCACTTAGGTTGCTTCCAAGTCTTGGCTATTGTGAATAATGCTACAAGGAACACAGGGGGGCATATATCTTTTTGAATTAGTGTTTTCGTGTTCTTTGGATAATTACCCAGAAGTGGAATAGCTGGATCACGTGGTATTTCTATTTTTAATTTTTTCTGGATATCCATACTGTTTTCCATAGTGGCTGCACCAATTTACATTCCTATCAGCAGTGTAGGAGGGTTCCTTTTTCTCCCCATCCTGTCCAACACTTGTTATTTCTTGTCTTTTTAAAAATAACCATTCTGACAGGTATGGGGTGATATCTCATTGTAGTTTTGATTCACATTTCCCTAATAATTAATGATGTTGGACATGTTTTCATGTACCTGTTGGCCATCTGTATATCTTCTTTGGAAAAATGTCTGTTCAGATCTTCTGCCCATTTTTTTTCTTTTGTGAGGAAAACTAGCCCTGAGCTAACATCTGTTGCCAGTCTCCTCTTTTTTGCTGAGGAAGATTGGCCCTAGGCTAACATCTGTGCCCATCTTCCTCTACTTTATATGGGACGCCGCCACAGCATGGCTTCATAAGCAGTGCATAGGTCCGTGCCCAGGATCCAAACCTGCGAACCCCAGGCTGCCGAAGTGGAGCACACGAACTTAACCACTATGCCACTGGGCCAGCCCCCTTCTGCCTATTTTTTGATCAGGTTGTTCAATTTTTTGGTGTTGAGTTGTATGAGTCTTTTATATATTTTGGGTATTAACACATTATTGGATATATAATTTGCAAATATCTTCTCGCAATTGATAAGTTATCTTTTTGTTGTTGATGGTTTCCTTTGCTGTGCAGAAGCTTTTTAGTTTGATGTAGTCCCATTTGTTTGTTTTTTCTTTTGATTCCCTTGCCTGAGGAGACATGATACTCAAAAAGATACTGCTAAGACTGATGTCAAAGGGTTTACTGCTTATGTTTTCTTCTGGGAGTTTTGTGGTTTCAGGTCTTACATTCAAGTCTTTAATCCATTTTGAGTTATTTTTTGTGTATGGTGTAAGGTAATAGTCTACTTTCATTCTTTTGCCCATGGCTGTCCAGTTTTCCCAACACCATTTATTGAAGAGACTTTCCTTTCTCCATTATATATTTCTCCTCTGTTGAAAATTAGCTATCCATAGATGTATGAGTTTATTTGTGGGCTCTCAATTCTGTTCCATTGATCTATGTATCTGTTTTTGTGCCAGTACCATGTTGTTTTGATTACTATAGCTTTGTGGTGTATTTTGAAATCAAAATGTGCAATACCTCCAACTTTGTTCTTTTTTCTCAGGATTGCTTTGACTTTTCAGGATCTTTTGTTGTTCCACATAAATTTTAGAATTCTTTGTTCTATTTTCTTGAAAAATGTTATTGGGGTTCTGATTGGGATTGCATTGAATCTGTAGATTGTTTTAGGTAATATGGACATTTTAACTATGCTAATTCTTCTAATCCATGAGCACAGAATATCTTTCCATTTCTTTGTGTCATCTTCAATTTTTTTCAACAATGTCTTATAGTTTTCAGTGTTACGGTTCTTTCACCTCCTTGATTAAATTTATTCCTAGGTATTTTATTCTTTTTGTTGCAGTTGTAAATGGAGTTGTATTCTTGATTTCTTTTTCTGCTAGTTCATTGTTAGTGTATAGAAATGTAACTGATTTTTGTCTGTTGATTTTGTACTCTGCAACTTTACTGTATTCATTAATACAGTAAATTCATTAATATTATTTCTGTTAGTTTTTTGTGGATTCTTTAGGGTTTTTTATGTATGGAATCATGTTATCCGCAAACAGTGACAGTTTTACTTCTTCCTTTTCAATTTAGATCCCTTTTATTTCTTTTTCTTGCATGATTGCTCTGGCTGGGACTTCCATTACTATGTTGAATAAGAGTGGCGTGAGTGGGCATCCTTGTCTTGTTCCTCATCTTACAGGAATAACTTTCAGTTTTTCACCACTGAGTATGATGTTGGCTGTGGGTTTGTCATATATGGCCTTTATTATGTTGAGGTACTTTCCTTCCATACCCGTTTTATTGAGATTTTTTTATCATAAATGGATGTTTAATCTTGTGAAATGCTTTCAAATGCTTGCTTTTTATCATCTGTTGAGATGATCATGTGATTTTTATTCTCATTTTGTTAATGTGGTATATCACATTGATTGATTTGCAGATGGTGAACCATCTCTACCTCCCTGGAATAAATACCAGTTGGTTGTGGTATGTGATCCTTTTAATGTATTGTGTTCGATTTGCTAATATTTTGTTGAGGATTTTTGCATTTATGTTCATCAGTAATATTGACCTGTAATTTTCCTTTTTTGTGTTGTCATTGTCTGGTTTTGGTGTCAGGGTAATGTTGGCCTCATAAAATGAGTTAGAAAGTCTTTCATCTTCTTCAGTTTTTTGGAAAAGTTTGAGAAGGATAGGTATTAAATCTTGAAATGTTTGGTAGAATTCACCAGAGAAGCCATCTAGTCCTGGACTCTTGTTTTTGGGGAGGTTTTTGATTTGACAAAAAGGTTTCAATCTCTTTACTTGTGATCGGTCTATTCAGGTTGTCTGTCTTTTCTTGAGATTCAGAATTTATCCATTTTTTTTTCTAGGTTATCCAATTTGTATAGCTTTTCATAGTATTCTCTTATAATCTTTTGTATTTCTGTGATAGTCTTTGTAATTTCTCATCTTTTGTTTCTGATTTTATTTATTTGAGCCTTCTCTTTTTATTTCTCAGTGAGTCTAACTAAAGGTTTGTCAATTTTGTTTATCTTCGCAAAGAACCAGCTCTTAGTTTCACTAGCTTTGCTATTGTCTTTTTAGTTCCTATTTCATTTATTTCCACCTTGACTTTTATTATTTCCTTTCTTCCTTCTTTATACTGACTTTGGGCATTGTTTGCTCTTGTTTTTCTAGTTCTTTTAGGTGTAGTGTTAGATTCTTTGAGATTTTTCTTGTTTCTTGTGGTAGGCCTGTATTGATATTTACTTCCCTCTTAGTACCGCTTTTCCTGCAGTACCCCATAGGTTTCAGAATGTTGTTTTCATTTTCATTTGTCTCCAGGTGTTTTTTGATTTTTCCTTTGATTTCTTCATTGACCCAATATTGTTCAGTAGCATGTCATTTAGTCTCCACATATTTGTAACTTTTCCTGCTTTCTTCTTATGGTTGATTTCTCGTTTCATACCATTGTGGTCAGAAAAGATGCTTGATATGATTTCAGTCTTCTTAAATTTAGTGAGACTTGTTTTATTTCCCAATATAATGTCTATCTTTGATACTGTTCCATGTCTACTTGAGAAGAAAGTGTTTTCTGCTGCTTTTGGATGGCATATTTCATATATATCTATTAAGTCTAGTGTTTCATTTAAGGCCACTGTTTCCTTATTGATTCTCTGTCTGGATGATCTATCCATTAATGTTAGTGGAGTATTAAAGTCCCCTACTATTATTGTGTTACTGTCAGTTTCTCCCTTTAGGTCTAATAGTTGCTTTATATACTTTGGTGCTCCTATGTTAGGTGCCTATGTATTAATGAATGTTATGTCTTCTCAGTGGATTGTCCCCTTTATCATTATATGGTGTCCATCTCTGTCTCTTATTATTATTATTATTATTTGGCTTGATATAAGAATGGCTACTACACGCCCACTTTCTTTTGGTTGCCATTTGCTTGGAGTATCACCTTCCATCCCTTCACTCTTAGCCTCTGTTTGTCTTTAGAACTGAGATGGGTCTCCTGGAGGCAGCATATTGTTGGGTCTTGATTCTTAATCCATCCAGTACTCTGTCCCTTTTGATTGGTGAATTCAATCCATTTACATTTAGGGTGATTCTTGATATATGAGGGCTTAATACTTCCCCTTCTATGTTTTTTTTTTGTTACAAATTATCCCTTTTTGTATTGTTTGTTGCCAAATTCAAGTGCTTATAGTTATTTTTAATGCTTTCTTTCCTTTAAGACTTTATGTTATAATTGTTTACTAACCTATTTTGATATAGAGTTTCAGTTGTCTGATTCTATTTATCATCTTGCTCAAAGCTTTGTATACCTTTGCCTTTTTGTTTCTAGTAGAAAGGCTCCTTTCAACATTTCTTGTAAGACAGGTTTATTGGCAATGAACTCTCTCAGCTTTTGTTTGTCTGGGAAAGCCTTTATTTCTTCTTTATATCTGAAGGAAACTTTGCTGTATAGAGTATTCTTGGCTGACAGTATTTATCTTTCAATATTTTGAATATATCATTCCACTCTCTCCTGGCCTGTTGAATTTCTGCTTAGACATTTGCCAATAGCCTAATGGGTTTCCTTTGTAAGTTGTTATTTTCTTCTCCTTGGCTGCCCTTAAAGTTCTTTCTTTGTCATTGACTTTTGACAGTTTTAATATAACGTGCCTTGGAAGAAGGTCTTTTTGCGTTGAGATAATTATGTGTTCTATTAGCTTAATGTACTTCAACATCTAGTTCCTGCCCCAGTTTTGGGAAGTTGACAACTATTATTTCTTTAAATAAGTTCTCTGCTCCTTTCTTCCTGTCTTCTCCTTCTGAGATACCCATTATCCTTATGTGCTTTTCCTAACTGAGTTCGATATTTCTCATAGAATTCCTCCATTTTAAAAAAATCTCAGTTCTCTCTTCTACCTGAATCATTTCTAGATTTCTATTTTCTAGCTCGCTAATTCTCTCTTCCATGTGGTCTGCTTTATTTCCAATGCTTTCTACTTTATTCTTCATCTCATTTATTGTGTTCTTCAGTTCTAGAATTTTGTTTGTTTGTTTTTATAGAGTTTCAGTCTCTTTGGTGAAATATTCCTTCTGTTTATTAATGTTATTCCTGACCTCACTGAACTGTCTTTTTGAGTTTTGTTGTAACACATTAAGTTCTTCATGACAGATATTTTGAATTCTGTCAGTTAGATCACAATCTTCTGTGACTTCAAGTTTGGTTTCTGGAGAGTTGTCATTTTCTTTTTGTGATATTATGTTACTTTAGTTCTCATGGTGCTTAATGAGTTGTATTGCCAGCGCATTTGTGGTAGCAAACACCTTTCTTATTGGATTAGGCTTTGTTTGCTTTGATTCTGAGCTGCTTCTGGTTTTATTTGAGAGCGTGCACTTGTCTCACCTTCCACTGCCTCTGCCAGAGGTGTTGTCACTGCCCTTGTTTTGCTGCTTGTGACTCTGAGTTGCTGGTGCCTTGCTGTTTATGATGTCGCTGCAGTCACAAGTGTTGCCATTGAGGTCACTGGGCTGCAAGCACCTCTGCTGTTTCTGGGGTTGCCTAGGTTGCGTGTTCTTCAACTGCAGTGGGGGGAGGGGGAGAGTGAGTCTGGAGCCCGGGTCATAGGCACTTCCACCACATCCAGGTTTGTTGGGCCTACAGGTGCTGCTGCTATGTTGTGGCAGGGGTGGGGCAGGGAGGGGGGCATGGCACAAATTGCGGGGGAGCCTTTGCAGCTGGGGAAAACTGAGGTTGTGGGCTTCATTGTCACTGTACTTGGCTCTCCGTGGGCTCAGCTGCTGCTGCAGCCTGTGCTACCTGTGCTGCTGATCCTGGGTTATCTGGGGGCGCTGGCAATGCATGTGATGGGGATGCTAGGTTCATGGGTATTGCTGTTGCTGCTCGGTGGGCCAAGGTCATGGGCGACACCACCACCACCACGAGTGAGGTGTACCAGGATCATGAGCACCACTGGGTTCCTGAAACCTCTGGTCTCCAGTGCCTGTGCGGTTCCTGGAACCTCAGGTCACAGGCACCACCACCACTGCTGGGACCCCGGAGTCTTGTATACAGGCCCCACTACTGGCATAGCTGGTGTTGGGTGTGCCACTGCTGAGGCTTGAGTTGCAGGTACTGCTGTGGCTCCTGAAGCCTCAGGTTCTAGGTGCCCCTTGCTGCTACTGGGGGAAGGGTAGGGACTGAGCTGCGAGTACTGCTGTGGCTCCAGCAGCTTCTGGTCTCTGGCATCAGCATGCTTTTTGGAACCTCGAGTCGTGGGCACTGCTGCCCCTGCTGGGCATATTAGGGTTTTGAATGCAACCCCTGCTGCTGGAAGGGTTAGTGTCAGAGGTGGAGGTGCTGCCACTGGAGGGAGGGAGAGGAGCTGGCTTGTGGGCACTGCTGCATTTCCTGAAGCCTCTGGTCATGGGTGCCACCTGCCACTGCTGGGGGCAAGGGTGGGGTGGGGGGATGGGTGGGTGAGGTAGAGGCTGAACCACGAGTGCCCCCGCAGCTTTTACAGCTTCTGGTCTCCAGCACTGCTGTGCTTTTTGGAGCCTCGGGTCATGGGCCCCATCGCTATTGACAGGGGTATCAGGGTCTTGAATGCAGCCCCCACTGCTGAAAGGGCCAGTATCAGTGGTGCTAGGGGAGAGTGAGGGGGCTGAGTCACAAACATCATTGCAGTTCCTGGAGCTTCTGGTCACTGGCCTGCAGTGTTTCCTGGCACCTCTGGGAGTGTGTGCTGCCTGGATTCTTGGGGCCTTTGGTCAGAGGTGTGGCCACTGTTTCTGGATCCTCTAGTCTTGGGAGCTGTCACAGTTTCTGGAACCTCTGGTCTCAGGGACCACCACCACTGCTTCCCTGGTTCCATTGCCTCTAGGAGCTTCAGTCCACCCACCTTCAGATGTGGAGATGTACGGATCTCTCAGGTGTTCTGATGTGCTTTGCAGAGTCCTTTGTTGGTGTATGTATGTGCTAGACATCCATAGAGCGGAGGGACAAAGGGAACAACCTTTCCACCATGGTGTTGATGTCACTCCTCGATTATTTCTTTTTTCAATGGCAGTGAAACCATCTTATAGATTTATAAGGCTTACAGATTTCTAATTTAGAATGTTTTGAATTACAAATTCAGTTTCTTTAATAGTGACAGATCTATTCAGATCATCTTGTATGAATTCTAATAGTTTCTTCCAAGTTATTGAGCTATTCATAGTACTTCACTATCTTTTTAATACTGAGAGGTCTAGTCTATAGTGGTATGTTCTTTTCCACTCCTGATATTATAATTTGGCTTTTCTCCTTTTTGTTGTTGTTGTTGGTGGTCTTACTAGGGGTTTATTAATTTTATTGATACTTCCAAAGAATCAACTTTTGGTTTGATTGACTCTGTTATTTATGTTTTCAATTTTTACTATTTCTTTTTCTTTGTTAGTTCCTTCTGCTTATTTTGGTTTTATTTTGCTTTTTTTTCTAGTTTCTTGAGGCAGCAGCTTGCATTATTGATTTGAGACCTTTCTTTTCTAATTATACCTGTTTTAAAACACTTTTATTATTACTAAATTCCTTCTAACTGTTGCTTTGGTTGAATCCCACAGATATTGATATTGTATTTTCATTTTTATTCAGTTCAATATTAGAAAAAATTTTCCTCTGAGATCCTTTGTGATCCATTGATTATTTAGAAATGTGTTGTTTAATTTGCAAATGTTTGGGAAATTTAGCTATTTTTCTGTTATTAATTCTTAGTTTGATACCATTATGATCAAGATCAAAGATCATGCTTTGTATGGTGTCAGTTCTTTTAAATTTAAAATGTTTGTTTTGTAACCCAGGACATGCTCTGTCCTGGTTAATGTTCCATGTGTAGTTGAACAGAATGTGTTTTCTCTTTGTTGGGTGGAGTGCTTTGTAGATGTCCATTAGATCCCCTTGGTTTATGGTGGTGGTCATTTCTTTCTATTCCTTGCTGATTTTATCTAGTGCTTCTCTCGATTATTGAGGGAGGGATATTGACTCTTACTTCTGGTTAGGTACTGAGTGGTAGCGAGGCACTAAATAAAGCAGCTGAAATATTTTCCTGGAGGGTGAAAAAGAAGGTTTTGTGTAAATCCATGTTTTTAGGCTATAATGTCATATCAACAGCACCATGGTTAGAAAATTAGAGGGAAAAAATGTGCCCAGAGGAAAGATAGAAAATATACTATCTTTGTTTTTGGCCATGGGCAATTTTTTGTGCTAGCTGAAAGAGACATAGAGTAAGACTTGGGAAAGGAAAACTAATCCTCCTTTTTTTTTTTAATAGTAAGGTTTTCCACACCCTGCAGTGGGGGGGTGGGGGGTCGGGTGGGGTTGTAGTACGTCTTTTGATGCTCAATTTCCATGAATCTTTGAAGAACAAGAAAGGTCAACATGCCCTGAGAAGTGCTTTGGACTTGAAATATAAAGATTCACCCAGAGGAGTTTACTTAATCCTGAGGCTGTTCTGTGCACAGTTTAGGCAATTGAATTGATATTACATCAATTGAAGATTGGTTAGAAAAGTACAAATTTTAACCTTAAGGTTTTTTTTTGTAATACTGAACTCCTTAAGATTATCTGTTTTTCATGGCCCTTATCCCTCCCTCCCTCCATCAAAGAAAAAAAGAAGAGGTTAGCAACTAATACCTCATTTATGAAAACAATCACTTATTTACGTGGAGTTCTTGATGGTTTACAAAACATTTTTCATGCATGTTATCTCATTTGATCCATACAACCCTGTGAGATTTGTAACACAGGTTTTTTAAATCTTTACTTATAGATTCTCAGAAAGGTTAAGTGGTTTTTCTCAGATCATAGAATTAAGTAAAATGAAGTTCAGGTGTTCTCATTCCTAGTTCAACATTCTTTATATCATACTCTGCCTTTGAAAGAATTTACCTGTTTTGATTAAAGCTGGAGTAGAATTGACTTTAATTAAAACATTTTTATTGATTTTATATGTTCCAATGATCATGTATATTTCATTTTTACATAAAGATAAATGTCAAAGATTATTAGAAGGGTTTAAAAGAGTTTCAGACATTGACATAATCATGAATTTCCTCCTATATAAACTTGTTTTTTAATATCTTTTGATTATTTACCATTGAGAACTATGAATTCTTTATATATTTTTAGTGGTAATACCTTTATGTGTTAAATTTACTTCAAGTTTTTCTCCATTCTCTTTTTCTTTTGATTTCATTAGAAAAAAATTAGTAATTGTGTATACTAATAGTTGTGAAATTTCTGTTTTAATTCATTTGGTTAAGACATTGTTTTCCCCGTAGTTGGAATAAGTATTTTATTTTGTTTAAAAAATGTTTTTCTATGATTGGTTTTATATATTGTGAGAAGCTTTTATTAATAATTTTTTTATTTGTCTAGTTATCTTTTGGTTATCATATATTAAAATCTTATACATTTTTTTTTTTTTTTTTGGTGAGGGAGATTAGCCCTGAGCTAATATCTACTTAACTATTAAAATATGTCAAATATAACAATAAAACACTTTTTACACTTAGAATAAGGAAATGAAGATCAAAATGTGTATGTAGTTGTCATTGTTGGAGTTTTGTTTGAGTTCTTTTACTTAACTTTTCCTCTAACTTTGTGTTTTCTAAGGTTTCTTTAGTGAAAGAATTTTTTTTTTTTAATGAGCAGAAAGAGAGGTGAGAGAGAGAGGTGTGTCTTTACATCAATTTAAAAAACCATACTGGACCATCTTAGACTTAACCGTTTGTTACAAATAACAAGGATTCTGGGGCATTATTATTATTATTATTATTATTATTATTTTGGTACCTTCAGTAAGTGGAAGCTCAGATCTCATTGTTGATTGGATAAATTAGTTTTTATCAATATTATAACCCTACAGCATCCATATTGCTTGGTGTTATTTTATGGCTGTTGTTCGTTTTGTCTTAATTTAAATTTGTCATTTAGCACAGTATTCTCTAGTAGCTGTGCTCTTCGTACAACGTATGATATGGTGGCAAAGAAGACTGATGTTCCAGAACAAGTTAAAATGTACTTGTTGTGATAAGCCCAAATCTTACAATATGATTTAAAGATAAATTTTTTGTTGAATGAATTCTAAAATGACAGGGTTTTTTTCCAGATTGTATTCATCAGTCTGCTAGATAACCTTTTATAAATCACACCCTTACATTTTGATATTTGCTTTTGTAAAAAGAGGCTTTACTCTGAAGTTTCTAAATAATCGGGGCTATATAGAAGAATCATATGTGGAGCTTTTTAGATAATATAATTATATAATTCTATTCCAAAAATTTCCTCAAGAAGTAATATGTAGATAAATAACTAAAAATTTGCAAGTCAGCAGACTGGGAAAATATTCATAGCACATATGATAGGCAAACAGTGAATATTATTATATAATTAATACAAAGTGATGTAAGGAAAAGATAAGGGAGTAAAAATTAGAGATTCTCAAAAGAAGTACAGTTAGTAAAAAATGCTGATTCAGCCATATCATTTAAAAATTTATATCAGACCATCAATAAGGACATATTTCTTTTAGCAGTATATAAAATATCCAAAATAGTAATAATATCCAGTGCTATCTCCCATAGTTAAGTAACTCCCATAGATTACTGGAAGAAAACATATAAAGTAACATAGCCATTTTGAAAAGTAGTTTGATAATTTGTATCAATAAACTTAAAGTTTTACTTTGATCTCATAATTCTGTCTTTCATTACTTCCCAAGGAAATAATTGTAGATATTTAAAATCTTTATATGTAAAGATAAAGTAGTTATTTATGATAAGTAATTATTCCATCTTAGGCAGATGTTTAAATAATTTTTGGTTTATTTATTTGATGAAATATTGGGTAGCTATCATAAATTGATATTTATAAGGACTATGATAGGATGGGTGAATGCTTACATTAAGTTAATAAAGAAGACATTGTAAATAAGTATAATTACAAATAAAAATAAGAATAAAACAAGATTATAAAGGAGGATAAGATTTTAAAGGAATATAGTAGACCTTTACTTATAAGGACAACCAAGATTTTAAGTATTTTAGGAACATCTGAAGGTTAGAATTTTAGGCAGATATCTGAATTGTGCTCTTTCAAAGTCGCTGTGTACGAGGGAGTCACTTTCATTGGTAAATGTTTGTAACCAGCTGCCGATGCCCTGTATGCCAATTTTTGTTCTTTCTGCTCTTTCTCACGTAAACATCCTATTTCGGTGCTACTTGAGAATTTGAAGATTCATAAATTTCTCAGACATACTCATGTGTAGTCCATTGATCCACTTGGCAGTTGTGGCCTTTATATTGTGGGGTTGTATAATTTCCCCCCTTTTAAAGTATTTTTCTGATTTCCAAAAATTCTTTAATGAGCATCATATTTTTTAAATGAAAAGAAATCCTTTATCCAGTTACCAGTTAATAATCCTAGCATAAAACTCTGCTTCATGAGACAATGTATTCTGTTTTTCCCACATCTTACCTGCCACTAATCCTGTGCAGACTTTGTACTTTTTATCTCTAGAAGTTCAGTTTGTCTTTTTATTATCCATGTCTTTACTAACATGTTCAGTCTTTTTTATGAACATATGAAATACAGTTATAACTGTTGTGATGTCTTTGTTTATAATACTATAATCTGTACCATTGGTTTATACTTATTTGATATTTAATAGAACATATAAAAATGCAAAAACACATTTTTAGCATGTAAGCTACAAATACTACCCACCAAGTTTAAGAATTAGAATATTATTTACATGTTGTATCTCCTGTCTCAGTCCTAACTTTTCTAAATGTTATTGATGTTTGTGTGTGTCCACAAACAATATATTGTTTAATCTTACATGTCTTAAACTTAATATAAATCACCTCTTGCTGTGTGTATGCTGCTAAAACTTGTTCTTCCTCAATATTATGTTAATGAGAGACATCAATATTGATGTGTATACCTGTCATTATTTTTACTCTTCTATCGTAGTATTTTGAAAGCATATATTACATTTTGTTTATCTGTTCTCCAGTTGATGGTCATTTCAGTTGTTTTCAGCTTTGTTTTGTTCTTAACAATGCTATTATGAACATTCTTATACATGTTTTTCAATGTACATATCTAAGAACTACTCTGGGTTATGTTCCTAAAGAATGGCATATTTTGATCCTAGGGATATTCATATAGAATCTTATTAGATTATCCCAAATTGATTTCCAAAGTGGTTTTTACTAATTGCTGATGTTCCTATTTGTATATACACACATATATATACATATTCATACATACATACACATATCTATATACATATACAGGTACATATATCCATATGTATGTATTTACTACTGCAGTTAACATTGTGGTAAATATGCCCAAATATATTCACTTTTTTCTTCTTTTTAAAGATTACTTATTCCCAGAAACAGAATCACTGATTTAAAGGATATGAATTTTTTTTCTATTAGGCTAGTCATCTTATTTTAATTTTTATGTTATTTTTCATGACTTCTCATTTACTTTTTTTTTTTTTTGTGAGGAAGACCAGCCCTGAGCTAACATCTGTTGCCAATCCTCCCCTTTTTGCTGAGGAAGACTGGCCCTGGGCTAACATCCGTGCCCATCTTCCTCCACTTTATATGGGACGCCGCCACGGCATGGCTGACAGGCAGTGCGTCTGCGGGCGCCCGGGATCCGAACCCGCGAACCCCGGGTTGCCAAGCGCGAACTAAACCGCTGCGCCACCGGGTGGCCCCCTACTTTCTATTTAATTTAGTTTTACTTGTTATGAAAGTTACGCATGCGTGACATCCTCAAATAGTTCTGCAAGGCTTGTGATTAAAAAATAATAATCTTCTGCCCTCTTCTCTACCCATTTACTTTCCCCAGAGGCAACCATTTTCAACATTTTCTTGATTCTTTTGGTATTTTACCTCCATATCTCTAAATGAACTGCCTATATTTCCACTTTTTAACTTTTAACTTCTTTGGCTTCTCACTATGAAGCATGAAGGTTAGCCTTCTCCATTTCTTCCAACTTCCGGCACCGTCCTGACGTTATCTTTTTTTCCCCAAATACATAATTTAGTGCTAACATTATTATGTAAAGTAAATGCATAGCTGAATCATTTAGCAAACTGTAATTACTCTTCTTGTTTTCTTTTAAACAAAGGAGGAGGCTAGTAAAGGAAGAGACAGTGAGAATTTGGGAATCAATAAGGAGGATTTGTGTTGCAAAATAGGAGAATGTTAGTCAACAGGAAGCCATAGATTCCATGAATGGGAGAGGAACTTGATGAGAACACAGAACATTTATTCTGGTAGCCTTGTGTAATATTGATTAGAACATTGAAAGCCTATTCAAATGACTGGCATATATTTTAGTAGTAAATAATTTTTATGCCATTGAGGTATTGGTTTAGTTTGAAGACTGAAGAAATAAAAAGAAATGGACAATCCCAGGAAATATAAGAACCAGTCAATGAGATCAAGTGACTGCTTGGGGGCAAAGCATGTGAAATTTATTCTAAAGTTTTAGTAAATTGAAACTAGGACAATGATAATGGGGGAAATCAGAATTCACTTTTTAGTATCTTAAATTTCAAAGAGTTGAGTACATCTGACACAAAAAAAGTTTAAGTTCTATTACCCATCCTCTTGATACCTGTGTCAGATCTTTTGGTTGAATTCCTTTTTCTCTAATCTATTTGATTAAACTTTTCTCAGCTTAAGTAAACGAAGAGATGAGTGATATTTCTTTTCTGCTAAAATTACTGGTCTCATCGTTTTCTCACATCTAAGGAGATGATAAATATGTTAAATCCAAATAGATCACTTTAGTTTCCTCCTACATATTTTTGGTGCATGAAAAGATTCAACAGATATTAGTATTAAGTGTCTAGAAAGATAATTCTGGCTGTGTACTCTACATTTATTAAGGTTTAGTTGTTAAAGTGTGAGTAATGCCAGTATATTTCAAAATTTGGCATTTTAGCACATTTTATATATTTTTTAAACTTTTATTTATTTATTTTTTATTAAACTCAGAATACTAGTTATTGAACGCTGTCATTGTTCTAACCTGGCTAAATTTAATTCCCTGAACAGTTAAGTCTGATATGATTTTTCCATCGTTACCCTTTCACTGAGCAAATTGGAAGAATACTCTCTTTCCTTTGAATATAAAACTTTCTGAGGCTTGTGGCATTGGCCTGGGATGATCTAGTGAAAAGATTGAGGACAGACAGACCTGGATTTAAATTCTGCTTTGTTGGTTACTAGCCAGGTGAATTCGTTCATAATTTAATAATAAATTCTAGCAAGGTTATTTAGAATACGTATTACGAATAATGGATGCATATATTAAAATAATAAATGCACATTATGTGTCTAATGCCTTCCACATGCCAGGTCTTCAAAAATTATAGTTATTGTTATTGGAATCATCTTCTTTCTGTTCTTGGCTTCAGTTCCTACATGTGTTTCACAAAGAGCAGATGTAAAAAGACTTGGAACACTGATAACGATTGTATGCAACAGATAAACAGGAGGGGAGAATTTAGTACAATCTCTCCATTCTCCTCGAGTGGGTGGGTGGGGGTAGGGAGGTTGGGACTTTTTTTTTCTGTTGTTCCCCTCTCCCCCATTTCTACATTTATCTCTTATTGAAAAGCAAGTTTGTGGAATAATCAATAAGGGAAATAACATGGCTCTTTCTCCCTCCTAGTTGATAGAACTCTTTGTAATCCAAATCTAGCATATCTTTTCATTATTTCTTAAAGTGCGTGATTGTAAACATGGTGTGTATAAGCAGGGGGTGGGGAGGTGGTTAGATTATGTGATGAGAGCCATTGTTTACCTTAAAAAAGTATTGGGGTTAATCATTTATATTTCTCTCTCCCCTAGTAGATTGTATACTCTGAGAACATAAACTATATTTACTTTTTGTCCCCACAGCACTTGGCATAAAACATTTTATTTGTGTCTTTCAACTTTGTGCTTTTTCTTCCTGTCTTAAACTTTTCTACTTGGAGTCAGAATTTATCTGATTCATTTCTGTGTGTTTGTGACTTATAAATGATTGATACTCAATAAATGAGTTGAATGAATGATTTGAATTGTCTCCAGAGTTATAGACCAGCATTCATAAGAATAAAGCAACTGTTAGCTTCTTTATCTCTAGAAATTTATAACTGGAAGGAACATTAGGGTTTATGTAAGTCTAGCTCTTCATTTTTCAAATAAAGTAGCTGGCACCAAAGCTTGCAAGACTTATATTCAAAAACATATATGGCAGAAGTAGAGTTAGAACCCAGCTAGATCTCTTACTCATTGTGCCTTTTCCTGTTTTTACTTAATTGTGGCATTTTCTTCCTTAGATAACAGAAAAAAAGAAAAAAGTTGATAACTAGCTTGAAAAGAAAATATTTATTTTCTCTTGTCTGTATGTCTGTAGTTTGAGTCTATATTGTCTAGTCAGTGTTTTTAGGGTGAACATAGCATTTCCTCCTGATCATCACCACAACTTGGGTCAAATATAATTTTCTCAAAATTCTCTGAAAAATAAAATTTAAAATTAAAAAATCAGATTTTTAAAAATTTCCTGTGGATTATAATCCACCCTACATTTATACAATAGATTGGTGTATAAAATACTTCGGCATCCCTTAATTTATTTTGATTCTGATGA
This sequence comes from Tapirus indicus, assembly GCA_031878705.1. Classification (NCBI taxonomy): domain Eukaryota; kingdom Metazoa; phylum Chordata; class Mammalia; order Perissodactyla; family Tapiridae; genus Tapirus; species Tapirus indicus. The sequence goes on from CM062917.1 coordinate 80,615,345, forward strand.
TAGTCTTAAGAGTTATATAGGACATGAATTAGAAATTGTTGGCATTTTACAGATGAAAAAATTGAGGCTATATCACTTGACTGTGACCACCTGGTGAGTAAATTATGAGGCAGAATCTAAAGCCAAATGATTTAAAGGCATTTTCAATACTCTTTTCATTGTGGTATGCCAAAAGTCCTTTTAGATATACATACTTTTAAAAAATGCTCATAGTTGAAGTACAATCAGCAATAACCACTATTCAGCTGCGCTTTATATCACTTCCTTTTGTTCTCTTGTGTAGAACTAACTATAAGGTGTTCAGTCAGCACATATCTGAGTACTGAGTGGTTAGTTAGCATTGTGCTGGATGCATTAATGTAGCTACATTTAATGTAGTAATGTAGGTAGTATGTTGTGATCCAGCCTTAGTAAAATATAATAATATGTAAGTGCTAGGGATATATTTTAATAAGACTTAAAGTTAAAAAATTCATTCTGATTAAGAGAATATAGTGAAAAACAGATTTCATATTCTGTTGAGTAACTGGAAAACAAAGTCATCTATCTAAATCAATTTTTTTTTTTTTTAGAAATAATTTGTCCTGTTAAAATAGAAAATGAGTTTTAGAACTGTGTCTTAGCTGCTTAATGAAACCTTGACCTTTATTTGTAGCATTATAGTTGCTTTAGATATGTCTAAGATTAAGCCAAAAAATAAATTTCTCAAATTCTAAATATGCAAAGATAACTGTTAATTTCTTGGTAGATATCTTTTCACACTTCTTGCTTTGGGTATATAATTCTATAAATAGAATATATAACTATAAATAGAGTTTATAAAATTATAAACTATATGAGCCAGCCATGATGGGCTAGTGGTTAAAGTTCAACACTCGCACTGCTTCAGCGGCCCGGGTTCGCTTTCTGGTTGTGGAATCACACCACCTGCCTGTCAGTTGCTATGCTTTGGTGGCAGCTCACATAGAAGAACTAGAATAACTTACATCTGGGATATACAACCATGCACTAGGGCTTTGGAGAGGGGGAAAAAAAAGAGGAAGATTGGAACAACAGATGTTAGCTCAGGGTGAATCTTTCCCTTCAAAAAAAATATATATATGTATAAACTATATATATATAATTATATAAATAGGATTAATTCCTCTGTGTAATTTTTTTCTTTCAGTAATATTTTGAAAATCCTTCAATGTAAGTGGCTGTTAGGTCTGCATGATCATGTAAACTGGCAGCATGGTAAATGTTGCCATAATTTATTAATCATTTTCCAAATGGTGGACATTTGTTTCAAATGTTTTGTTATTATAGAATAACTTTTAAAACTGTCTTGCAACTTGAGAAATTTCTAAGGTTATCAGGATATTTATTTACATTAAAATAAATTTGACACTACTTTTTATGTACTCTGTTGACATTACTTTGAATTTATCATAATCATAATTTCTATTCTTGCTTTACCAACTTATTTGAAACATTTTGCTCAGGAGTAAGTTATTTACTGAGTGGAAAATGTTTGGATAACTATATATATGTATTTTCTTTTTGCTTATGACGATTAGCCCTGAGCTAACATCTGTGCCAATCTTCCTCCACTTTATATGTGGGTCCCTGCCACAGAGTGGCTGACGAGTGGTGTAGGTCTGTGCCTGGGATCTGAACACATGAACCTAGGCTGCCAAAGTGGAGCACTCTGAACTTAACCACTATGCCACGGGGCTGGCCCATGGATAACTATATTTTTTAAAATATAGATTTTGAAATAGAATGGTGTTCAACAGCAAATTTATAGTATTTTGAAGAAGTTAGACATGATGCTCTGATACCTTGATATATATTCAATATTGAAATATTTAAATGTGTGTGTTTTTTTAAAACAGATTATCTTTCTCAAGGAATAGATCTTTCTGGAATAGAAGTAATAGAAAATGATCTACTTTTTATTGCAAGAGCTCGACTTGAAGTGGAAAATCAAGCTAAGCGCCTACTAGAGCAGGGTGTGGAGACTCAGGTAATAAAAATAGTAGTGCTTTTTTTATATGAAAAAGTAGTGCTTTTTTATATGAAAGATATGTCATAATACAGATAAACATTTGACTTTGAGTTTAAGAAAGTAATATATGTCCTCATTTTATCACTGAAGAACTATTTCTACAATTTGAATTGGAGAGTAGAAGATAAAGTAAGTGTAGGGAAAATTTACTGTATATTTAATTCTATTAAAACTAGATTCTAAGATTTCTAATGTATAATGTATTTATATAATATGAAATATATATTTTATATAATGTGTATATGTAGATAGGTAGTTAATACCTGGTGAGTATGCTTGCTTTGTTCAAGGCACTGTTACTCATTTAAGCCTTTCAACAACCTGGTAAGGTTGACATTGTTATTTCCAGTTGAGAAATGAGGAAACTGAAGGCTTAAATAATTTGTAGAAGATCACACAGCTAGTAAATGGTATAGTTTGGATCCAAACATTAACCACTCTAACCCCAGAACCTGGCACCCTTAATATTCACTGTGCCATAATTTAAAAAAATGACTTGAGATTTCTGCTGTTAACATTTTCTGATGCTTCATTTTCTGAATTCTCTAGAAGAAACCCAAACATATTGATGCAGTAGAATCAACAAATTAGATGTAAATCTCTGTTCTTCCACATTTGTATTGCACCCAGATATTTCCTCATTTTTATTGGACCCAAATACAATTATTAATATCCATTTTTTAATTCATACCCTTTAGGCCAGGAATTTCATTTTGTGCATTTGTATTAAAAAATAATTTTATAAATATTCAGTTTTTTAAGTAGGCCCTAAATTAGGAAGTTACTTATTTGACTTCTGAATCCTAATTGTTATAATTTAAAAAATATAACAGAATGTCAGTTACTCTTTTAAATAAAATTTTAAAATTCATTATTATATACATAATGAAAAGTGAACAAATCATAGACATACATATAGAATAAAATACCACAGTGTAAACAGATCTGTGAAATCAAAACTCAGGTCAAGAAATAGGATACTGCCAGCACTCCTGGAGTCTCTTCCCTCTCTCTCACAAGCTCTACTCTCTCCTTTCCCAAAGGTAACTATTATCCTAACTTTTAACACTGAAGATTAGTTTTATCTGCTGCCTATTATGTTTTAACTCTAGCTCTCACTAGGAAGATAAAATGCTTATACTGTTAAAAAATGAGATACTTGTCACATCAAATAAGGGAAGATACTTTGTTTTCAAATATTTAAAGAATTCCAAGTCAACTTTGAATTAAGATACATATTTTTATAAAAAATTGATATCAGCCCAGCTCATTTAGTTGCAAGAAAGGTAGCAATTTACATTTCAGAAAGTACAATATCACAAGCCTTTTGTATTTATCTAATGTCCATATTATCACTGTATCAGATTTAAAACTTTATGTATTTGTGTTCAAAATTTTTTACCTGTGAAGTATTTATTCCTATGTTTGTATGTATACATATATGCATGTTTCTTTAATTTATGCAATTTTAAATATTTTACTATACTTTAGAGTCCTGAGAATAAAACCAAAAATGGTAGAAAGGAAGCAGTACCTAAGTTTATAGAACTAAAATACAATTTTTTTAATAGAGATGGGTGATTTTAATATGTCACAAAAGAATGTTTACTTTTTAAAATTGATATCATAATAGCTTAAACATTATGAAATTTTAGTTGTACATTATTGTTTGTCAGTCACCATATAAATGTGGCTCTTCGCCCCTTGTGCCTCCCTCCAACCCCCTTCCCCCTGGTAACCACCAAACTATTCTCTCTGTCTGGGTGTTAGTTTATCTTCCACATATGAGTGAAATCATGCAGTGTTTGTCTTTCTCTGTCTGGCTTATTTCGCTTAACATATACCCTCCAGGTCCATCCATATTGTTGCAAATGGGATGATTTTGTCCTTTTTATGGCTGGGTAGTGTTCCAATCATCAGTCGGTGGACACTGAGTTGCTTCCATTTCTTGGCTATAGTGAATAATGCTGCAGTGATCATAGGGATGCATAAGCCTCTTTGGATTGTTGATATCAAGCTTTTTGGATAAATACCCAGTAGTGGGATAGCTGGGTCAAAAGGTATTTTAATTTTTCATTTTTTGAGGAAACTCCGTACCATTTTCCATAGAGGCTGCACCAGTTTGCATTCCCACCAGCAGTGAATTAGGGGTCCCGTTTCTCCACCACCTCACCAACATTTTTGGTTTTTGTCTTGGTGATTATAGTCAATCTAATGGGGGGTAAGGTGATATCTTAGTGTAGTTTTGATTTGCATTTTCCTGATGATTAGTGATGTTGAATATCTTTCCATGTGCCTATTGGCCATCCATACATCTTGGAAAAATGTCTGTTCAGATCTTCTGCCCATTTTTTGATTGGGTTGTTTGTTTTTTTGTTATTCAGTTGTGTGAGTTCTTTATGTATTATGGAGATTAACTCCTTGTCGGATATATGATTTGCAAATATTTTCTCCCAGCTGGTGGGTTGTCTTTTCATTTTGATCCTGGTTTTCTTTGCCTTGCAGAAGCTCTTTAGTCTGATGAAGTCCCACTTGTTTATTTTTTCTTTTGTTTCCCTTGTTTGAGTAGACAAGGAATTTGTAAAGTTCCCTCTATGATCAATGTCAAAGAGTGTACTGCCTGTTTTCTTCCAAGAGTTTTATAATTTCAGGTTTTACCTTCAAGTCTTTGATCCATTTTGAATTAATTTTTGGGTATGGTGAAAGAAAATAGTCTACTTTTATTCTTTTGCATGTGGCTGTCCAGTTTTCCCAGCACCATTTATTGAAGAGACTTTCCTTTCTCTGTCGTATGTTCTTAGCTCCTTTGTTGAAGATTAGCTCTCTGTAGATGTGTAGTTTTATTTCTGGGCTTTCAATTCTGTTCCATTGATCTGTGGGTCTGTTTTTGTACCAGTATGATGCTGTTTTAATTATTATAACTTTGCAGCATAATTTGAAGTCAGAGATTGTGATGCCTCCAGCTTGTTCTTTTTTCTCAGAATTGCTTTAGTTATTCAGGGTGTTTTGTTGCCCCATATGAATTTTAGTATTCTTTGTTTTATTTCTGTGACAATGTCATTGGGATTCTGATTGGGCTTGCATTGAATCTGTAGAGGGCTTTAGGTAGTATGGACATTTTAACTATGTTTATTCTCCCAATCCATGTGCATGGAATATCTTTCCATTTCTTTATGTCATCATTGATTTTTTTCAATAATGTCTTATAGTTTTCATTGTATAGGTCTTGGTTAAATTTATTCCTAGATGTTTTATTCTTTTTGTTGCAGTTGTATATGGGATTGTCTTCTTGAGGTCTCTTTGTGTTAGGTCATTATTGGAGTATAGAAATGCAACTGATTTTTGTAAGTTGATTTTGTACCCTGCAACTTTGCTGTAGTTGATGATGATTATTTGTTGAGATACTTTCCTTCTATACCCATTTTGTTGAGAGTTTTTATCATAAATGGATGTTGGATCTTGTCAAATGCTTTCTTTGCATGTATTGAGATATCATGTGATTTTTATTCCTCGTTCTATTAATGTGGTATATCACATTGATTGATTTGCAGATGTTGAACCATCCCTGTGTCCCTGGTATAAATCCCACTTGATCGTGGTGTTTGATGTTTTGATGTATTGCTGTGTTTGGTTTGACAATATTTTGTTGAGGATTTCTGCATCTAAGTTCACCAGTGATATTGGCCTGTAATTTTCCTTCTTTTATTGTCTTCGTCTGGCTTTGGTATCAGGGTGATGTTGGCCTTGTAGAATGTGTTAGAAAGTGTTCTACCTTCCTCTTTTTCCTTGGGGGGAATAGTTTGAGAAGGATAGGTATTAAATCTTCTTTGAATATTTGGTAAAATTCTCCAGAGATGCCATTTGGTCCTGGACTTTTATTTTTTGGGAGGTTTTTGATTACTGTTTCAATCTCTTTACTTGTGATTGGTCTATTCAGATTCTCTATTTCTTTTTTTTTTTTTTTTGGTGAGGAAGACCAGCCCTGAGCTAACATCCGTTGCTAATCCTCCTCCTTTTTTGCTGAGGAAGACTGGCCCTGGGCTAACATCCGTGCCCATCTTCCTCCACTTTTTTATATGGGACGCCGCCACGGCATGGCTGACAGGCAGTGCGTCGGCGGGCGCCTGGGATCCGAACCAGCGAACCCGGGGCTGCCAAGAGCGGACTAAACCGCTGCGCCACCGGGCCGGCCCCCTGATTCTCTATTTCTTGATTCAGTTTTGGGAGGTTGTCTGCGTCTAAGAATTTATGTTTCTTCTAGATTGTCCAATTTGTTGGCATATAGTTTTTCAAAGTATTCTCTTATAATCCTTTGTATTTCTGTGGTATCCTTTTTAATTTCTCCTCTTTCATTTCTAATTTTATTTATTGAGCTTTCTTTCTTTTTTTCTTAGTGAGCCTGGCTAAGGGTTTGTCAATTTTGTTTATCTTCTCCAAGAACCAGCTCTTACTTTCATTGATCCTTTCTTCTGTTTTTTTTTTTGTTTGTTTGTTTCAATTTCATTTATTTCTGCTATAATTTTTATTATTTCCCTCCTTCTGCTGACTTTGGGCTTTGTTTGTTTTTCTTTTTTTTTTTAATTCTGTTAGGTGTAGTTTAAGGTTGCTTATGCTATGAGTTTCCTTCTTAGGACTGCTTTTACTGCATTCCATATGAGTTGATATGGTGTATTTTCATTTTCATTTGTCTCCAGATATTTTTTGATTTGTCCTTTAATTTCTTCAATGATCCATTGGTTTTCAGTAGCATGTTGTTTAGCGTCCACATCTTTATCACTTTCCCAGTTTTTTTCTTGTATTTGCTTCATAGTTTCATAGTATTATCATTTGAAAAGATGCTTGTTATGATTTCAACCTTCTTAAATTTATAGAGGCTGGCCTTGTTTCACCAACATATGGTCTATCCTTGAGAATGTTTCATGTGTGCTTGAGAAGAATGTGTAATCTGCTGTGTTTGGATGGAGTGCTCTATGTCTATATATCTATATTTATATCTATATATAGATATATATCTATGAAGTCAATCTTGTCTACTTTTTCATTTAAGTCCACTATTTCCTTATTGACTTTCTGTGTGGATGATCTATCCATTGATGTATGCAGGGTGTTAAGATCCCATACTATTATTGTGTTTTTGTTAATATCTCCTTTTAGGTTTGTTAATAGTTGCTTTATGTACTTCGGTGCTCCTGTGTTAGGTGCATATGTATTTATAAGTGATATATCTTCTTGGTGGAGTGTCCCTTTTATCATTATATATTGCCCTCTTTGTATCTCATTACCTCTTTTATCTTGAAGTCTACTTTATCTGGTATAAGTATGACAACACCTTTTTTCTTTTGTTTGCCATTAGCTTGGAGTATTGTCTTCCATCCATTCACTCAGAGCCTGTGTTTGATTTAGAGCTGAGATGTGTTTCCTTGAGGCAGCATATTGTTAGATCTTGTTTTGTAATCCATCCTGCCACTCTGTATCTTTTGATTGGAGAATTCAATCCATTTACATTTAGAGTGATTATTGATATATGAGGGCTTAATGTTGCTATTTTATTGCTCATTTTCCAGTTGTTTTGCATTTCCTTTGTTTCTTGTCCCATGTGTTTCAGACTACCGGTTCAGTTTGTTAGTTCTGTATGATGGTTTTCTTAGTTTTCTCTTTATCGTATTTGTCTCTGTTCCGATTATTTTTTTCATGGTTACCATGAGGTTTATATAAAAAATCTTGTATTTGAGATAGTCCATTTTCTGATGGCCTCTTATTTCCTTAGACTAAGTTGATTCCATCCCTTTTTCCTTTCTAAGTTATTATTATCACAGCTTATTCCATCTTGTGTTGTGAGTTTGTATTTAAAGTGATGAGGTTATATTTATTTTTGGTGTTTTCCTTCCCTTAATCTTTGATGTTATAGTTAAGTGTTTGCTATCCTATTCTGATAGAGAGCTGCTGTTCTTCTGATTTTGTCTACCTTTTTTTCTCCTTGCTCAAAGCTTTGTATCCCCTTTCTCTTTCTTTTTCAGGCATGAGGGCCTTCTTGAGCATTTCTTGTGGTGGGGTCTTGTGGCAATGAACTCCCTTCACTTTTATTTATCTGGGATAGTTATTATTTCTCCATCATATCTGAAAGATATGTTCTTGTCTGAAAGTTTTTTTTTTTTTTTGAGGAAGATTAGCCCTTAGCTAACATCTGCTGCCAGCCTGCCTCTTTTTGCTGAGGAAGATTGGCCCTGAGCTAACATCTGTGCCCATCTTCCTCTATTTTATGTGGGACGCCTGCCACAGCATGACTGTGTGCGTGGGTCTGCGCCTGGGATCTGAACCTGCAAACCCCAGGTCCCTGCAGTGCAGTGTGCGAACTTAACCACTACACCACCGGGGTAGCCCCATTCTTGGCTGAAAGTTTTTTGTCTTTCAGAATTTTGGATATGTCATTCCACTCTCTCCTAGCCTGTAAAGTTTCTGCCAAGAAGTCGGCTGAGAGCCTGATAGGAATTCCTTTGTACGTTATGTTTTTTTTGTCTTGCTACCCTTAATGTTTTTTCTTTATCGTTGACTTTAGCCAGCTTTACTAGTGTATGCCTTGGAGAGGGTCTTTTCCTGTTTATATATTTAGGAGATCTATTGACTTCGTTCACTTATATTTCCAGTTCCTCAGCCAGGTTTAGGAAGTTCTCAGCTATTATTTCTTTGAACAAGTTCTCTGCTCCTTTTCCCCCTTCTTCTCCCTCTGGAATGCCTATAATCCTTATGATGCATTTCCTATGTGAGTCAGATGTTTTTTGGAGAATTTCTTCATTTCTTTTTAGTCTTAATTCTCTCTTCTCCTCCATCTGGAGCATTTCTGCATTCCTATCCTCAATATTGCTAATTCTTTCCTCCATATTGTCAGCTCTGTGCTTTAAAGATTTCAGATTTTTCTTTATCTCCTCCATTGTGTTTTTCATTTCCAACATTTCTGATTGGTTTTTCTTTATAGTTTCAGTCTCTTTTCTGAAGAAGTTCTTGATTTCTTTGAATTGTGCATCTGTAATTTCTTGTAGTTCGTTGAGTTTTTTTATGATAGCTATTTTGAATTCCCTGTCATTTAGATTATAAATTTCTGTGCCTTCAGCATTGATTTCTGGGTGCCTGTCATTTTCCTTCTGATCTGGAGATTTAATATATTTTGCATACCGCCTGAGGGTGTGGGCTCATTTTTCTTCATTCTGAGAATATTTGGTTGCAGCTTCCACCTGCCACCAGTGGGTGGGGGTCAAGAGCTGCATATTCTATGTCCCCACAATCCACATGGGCTCTGGCTGACCAGCTGTGCTGGTGCTCTGTGGGGGGAGGGGTCTTTATTTCACCTACCCGATCCCAGGGGCTTCTTGCTCTTCCCTGACCACCTGCTCACCTGGCGTGCTGACTTGATGATGGCACCCTGCCAAAAGTTTAGTCCCCTCTGTATGGGAATTTCTCAGAATGACAGTTTTGCCATGGAGGGCTGCCCCTCCCCCTTCTCTCTCTGAGAGCCCTGAGGTCCCGGAGGGGAGGGTCCGTTTCTCTTGTCTTACCGATCCTGGGGCTTCTCATTCTTCCCTCGCTATCTGCTCTCCTGGGGTGCTAGCTTAATGAAGACACCCCACAACAGTTCAGTCCCTTCCATATGGTAATTTCCTACAGGCTGTGAGAGAACTTGGAGAGTGACAGTTTTCCTGCCGAGGGCCACCCCCGCCGCTCCCCACCAAGAGCTGCATGGTCTTGGTCCCATGGCTCCTGTCATTGGGGAAGGAGAGGAGTTCTCCTTACCTCCTTCCACTTTCTCCAAGGGTACCAGCACCTCCACCTTAAGATGTAAGACTGCTCGGGTCTCTTAGATGTCTTTTGTGTTGTGTGAATGTCCTTGAATGTCATATGAATGTCTTTTTTATTGTATCATAGCGGGAGAGAGTCTAAAGAGGAAAGGGTGCTCCATCATGCTGCTGACTTATTCATTCCAGGAGTGGTTACTTTTAAAGGCTTATTTTTTATTGTAGTCTCATATATTAAAAGTGGGAAAGTATTTTCTATAATTTTTCCTAGGTCTATTTTTGATAGGTTGTTTTGTGTACATTTTAACAGTTGTTGAATTTCACTTTGCTTCAGTTTTTTTTTTTTTTTTTTTTTTGTGAGGAAGACCAGCCCTGAGCTAACATCTGTTGCCAATCCTCCCCTTTTTTGCTGAGGAAGACTGGCCCTGGGCTAACATCCGTGCCCATCTTCCTCCACTTTATATGGGATGCCACCACGGCATGGCTGACAGGCAGTGCGTCAGAGGGCACCCAGGATCCGAACTTGCGAACCCCGGGCTGCCAAGCACGAACCAAACCGCTGCGCCACCGGGCGGCCCCTGCTTCAGTTTTTAAATCATGTTAAAATTAAAGTAGAGCCAGTAAACTTTTAAAAAATATTGATAGAGTTATTATATATTCAACTGTGTAACGTTTATCAAAGATTCTTAAAGTAGATGACTATTGTTTAGCTAATGGCCTGTGTCTGATCAATGAGATTAAGTTAGAAAAATAAGGAAGAAAAAAATATAAAAATATTTTGTGTCTACATGGGTAGATGTGGAATGATCTGTGTGGATCTCTGAAAACAGGAACCAGAGAGCTATAATTCTGTTGTGTCTCAGCATGGTTCAGAGGAGGGTTGATTCTGCTTTGTGGATGGGAATATTGTTTCTTCATAAGGCACTATGGTTTATATGATCATAATGTGTTGACATTAGCCATTGGTATTATCCAATTAATTTGTCTTATTTAGATTCCATATGTATAAAGTAATCTTCTGAGTGTAATTCGCCTTCCTACATAATTTTCCTGAAGGGAGAAAGTGTACTGATCTGCCAATATTAACATTTTGGTTCATTTCATAATTTTTGAAAGATTTCTCATGTGTAAATTGATATTTATGTTTCTAATATCATTTACTTCTGAATTTAGGCATGTGTGTCCATCTCCCTTAGACCTGGGTTTTCGGGGTTATTTTCACAAAGTCGGGTTTCTGACTTTGGTTGCAGAGCTGAGAAAATTAAATCTTTATCAGTAATGATGCCAGTGAGATAATACTTGGGAAGCAGGGTGTCTTATGGAAAGAGCTTGTATTTTGGAGCCTCCTTCTTCTCCTCTTTGAAAGCAACAAGACAGAGGTGTCATCCAGCTGTGTCACCAGGCAGTTTAGAAATTAAGAATGAAACTAACCTTTGTTGACTGCATGTTCTTTGCCAGGATTTGTGTTAGTGACTTTACGTTGTCATCTCAATTACAATAACAAATATGTGAGGAAGATATAATTACCCACTTTTTGTAGTTAAGGAAACAAAGGCCTGGAAAGGTTAGGAAATTAGCTGAAGATTACACAGCTAGCATGTGGCAGAGTCATGGTATGCAGTCCCTGCTTTCCCCCTTTCTTTAATAAGACCAAGTAGTTTATTCTAATTTTGTTAAATAATTACACTTTAAGTTATTTGACAATTTGTGAGGTAGTTTATATTGAAAAAGGAATTTTTAAGGCATAAAAATTTCTTTGGGAATCCTCCATATGATGAGTAATCTAAACGGGTTCCTCAGTGTTCCTCAGAGTTTTTATATTTCTCTGGCCAACTTTTTTTTTCCTGTTCTCTGAAATTACTATTTTAGATTTCCTGCACTTTCCATCAATCTTCCCTTCTCTCCCCATACCCCCTTTTACTCTGAGCACATGCCCTTAATTTTTACTTCACAGAGGCACCTCTCACACCACCTGTGCTTTGGAAACCATTTTGTTGGAAACACCAACAAGATAAGTTTCCATGTCTCATTTATATTTTCATCCTCTCTTTTACTTTTTTCCTTCTAATCAGTGTTTATACATGTATATTTTATGCTACTCTCCCCTTTGTTCTCTGCTTTTCAGTGTCACAAGCTTTCATTTAGTTTTTCACATGCCCATTCTCCTTCCTTCTTTAGGGCTTTCATGTTCTTTTTAGGCCTGGAATACTCTTTTCACTTCCCATTAAAACAAATGCTACAGCTTATATCTATTTTATTCTCAAATTATTTTCTCCCATTTATCAGAAATCATTGAAATAGTTAAATACATTATTAATATTTACTGTAAATATAAACTAAAAGAATTATAGCATTTTAATCTTGAAGTACTATTGCATTCTGAAATATTGCACACTTAAGCAGTTTTTGGGCTCATAACTTGAATAGAGATGTTCAGTAAACAGGGAACTTTTGAATAATATCATATCATCACAAGAATCAACTTCTGACATTAATTTGGTTTCTCAGAAATGTTAGTGATCTTTTATTGAGCATGTGGTTGATGGGCATCATTTTCAATATCAGTTAATTATAAAACTTTATTAAAAGAAAGTTAGTGCAGTCTCTTTTTTTAACATTCTTTTTCCAAAACGAAAATTTCTTTAGTAAATGCAGGTAACTTCTTTTTGATCATTACTGTTTTTTCCCTAGTAAATTGTCAAATGTGCTGTATTCGTTTGTAGGTTTTAAATAACTTTGTAGTATTACAAAATTTCTGTTTTCAAAGACATAAACTAAATGACTGCTTAGACACTGAGAAACTGTTGTTTCTTCATGCATAAAAAAGGTATATAGTAGGGGCCGCCCGGTGGCACAGCAGTTTAGTCCGCGCTTAGCAGCCCGGGGTTCACGGGTTCGGATCCCAGGCGCCCGCCAACGCACTGCTTGTCAGCCATGCCGTGGTGGCGTCCCATATAAGGTAGAGGAAGATGGGCACAAATGTTAGCCCGGGGCCAGTCATCCTCAGCAAAAAGAGGAGGATTAGCAACAGATGTTAACTCAGGGCTGGTCTTCCTCACAACAACAACAACAAAAAATGTATATAGTAAACTTTTGACCTCACGAGAGCCATATTATTTCATGGTGATATCACTACCACTTTCTTTACAAAACGTTTTGGGACGATTGATGACTTAGAGTATATCTTCTGGTGCAGCACACCATATCACCACATTAGAAAAAACCTTCTTCAATTCAGTTGGCAGTCTTTGTCACAAACATGGGCTAGATATGGCGACCATCTGCAGCTCTTCCTTGACTTCTATTTCTTTCTCTCTCTTTTCTACTGATCTTCAGAATCTTTCACTGACAGAAGCCAGACAAAGAAAGAGAGAACCTTATGGTATTTTCAGGATTGCAACAGACTCCATTACCTCAAGCTTTAACTAGTTTTCAAAAATAGGTGACAGAGATTTTGATCTGGATGAGTTCCTGCATCACCATAGATACCAGGCCCCCACAGTGAAATGATGACATTTTAATTAGAAAGATGGCTTTAGCTTGTATAAGATTTTCCAGTAAACAAGTGCAGGTCTTTCTGGAGGTTCCAGGATGGAGGAAGATGATGTACTTATTTGTCTTTAAAAGTCATTAGGAAGAGGGTCTATGTACTCGGTTCCTTCAGAGCTCAGTACCTGTCTCTAATCTCCCCTACAGTAATTGTTGCCAGTGCTAGGAAGTAAACATCCACGAACTGCCTTTCTCTAAGACAGAAAACCTCCTTGGTCAAGCCCAGGATCCTGGTGCTTATCAGTAGTCAGCCAAAAATACCATGACAGCATGATCTCAACAGAGTCTGTCTAAGATGACAATGTGGGATTGAAGTTCAATAGATAAATGTCTACATAGCATATACAGTAAGTGATGATGATGTTATGAATCCTTTTTACTTTTGTAGTTAAAAATTCTCAATTGTTTATAGCATAACATTGCTATATGCATTGTATTAAAAATCTATGGAAAGTTAATCATTTTCTTAAGCTTCAAAAAGAACTTCCCGGCAAAGGTGAACACATCGATCCTTTTATAGTTAATTATTGTCGTTAAGCGTGCAACAATTCTTTTGTGATCTCTTTCTTCTCTGTGGGCCCAACAAACACCAATAGTAGTCTCATTGTCAGTTGATTTGTCAAGCCAAATATCTGCTTTAAGGGATCTAACTTTCCTATCTTTAGCTGCTAGAAATTTTTCTGGCTGGTCTCATGAATCCTAGAACAGGTCTCATCATTGATTGTACAGGAACTCCTTTTGTATATTTGGTCCCTGTGTTGTTTTTGCCATTTACTAAATATAGTTGCAATAATTTTTCAACTCTGATACAAAGCATTTTTTTTGCACACAATAAACAGTTTGAGGTGGTTGGTGAAATTGGTGAAGGAGATCAAAAGGTAGAAACTTTCAGTTATAAAATAAACCAGTCATGGGAATGTAATGTATAGCATGGTGACTATCGTTAATGCTGCATACCTGAAAGTTGCTAAGAGAGTAGATCTTAAAAGTTCTTATCACAAGAAAAAAATTTTGTAAATATGTATGGTGATGGATGTTAACTAGACTTATTGTGGTGATCATTTCACAGTATGTACACATATCAAATCATTATGTTGTACACCTGAACCAAATATAATGTATGTCAATTGTACCTCAATTAAAAAAAACCAATTTAAAAGCATGATTATAGTAAGAGCTCTTTTCAAGTTACACAGATCTAAAGATTTCCTGTATTTCCTTTATTTTACCAGCCTCAATGGATAATTTGCCATTTCCCCTCAAATATTTGTGTTTGTTCCTATCAGTGTTAGCTGTCCTTAGATTTAGTAGAGACCTGGCATGGGTACATTTACATTCAATTAAATAAGCTTTATGACGTATAAATAATAATTTAAAAAGTTATTCTTCTACAGTTTCTCTTTAAAGTTAATATATTGTTATATGTTAATAATAGTAATGTTATTAACTTGTAATGGCATAGTGTTTTATAATTTAAAAAGGTATTTTAAACTGATCATCTAAATATTTTTTCTAAAGCTTCATCCTACTTGTTTAGCTTGTGCTTGCTATTATATCCTTAAATTTGAATGGAAATTAATTTGAGCTCTTATTTAACACTCTAAATCAAGGGTTGGTAAACTACAGTCTGTGGACTGTTTTTGTATGGCCCAGGTGCTAAGATTTGTTTTTACATTTTTAAATGGTAAAAAAAAAAAAAACAAAGAAGAACATACAACAGAGACCATATGTGGCCTGCAAAGCCTAAAATGTTTACTATCTTGCCCTTTAAAGAAAAAGTATGCTGGTCTCTGCTTTAAATAATTGTATTTTCTTCATGGTGAGTGCTTTAATAGTTTCCTCCCTTCCTTTCACCTACCCACCACACTTTCCTCTTTTGCAGTATTTCGATTATCATATGGTTTTTCTCTATTCCAAATGCGAAGTAGTACTGTTATTCTAGTTTCTATATTATACAGTCAGGTTATTTTCTTTTTCTTTGATACATTCTCTTGTCATGAACAACACACAGTAACATTGGTTGCTTTGTTATTTTATTTTATTACTATCTTGCAGTGTAGACTCACATCTAATTAACTGTATGTTTTCAGCCTTAGGGTCTTTTGGCATTACTGCTTTCCATAGTTTTCCAGTTCACCGAACGGCATTTCATTTTCATTCTGCCCTGTGAATAATTTTTTTCAATAACTGACTAAATTTTCATTGTATTTCCTACAGAATTCTATCACTGCTCTTTGGTTAAATGTTGGTCATCACTCTTCAATCTATGTGTAATTTTTCTGTTTCTCAAAAATTCACAACTTTTGTACTTGGATAACTCTTCTTTATATGATTTTACTTAATTTAAACAATCTTACACTGGCTTTTTATTACAGTAGTAAATACTAAAATTTTTATTTTGTAATTCAGAGAAAAGTGAAGACCCAGGCAACCACTTTGGGTCAGTATAGATTAATTTGCATTTTCCATAGTTTTGTATAATTGGAGTCATACAGTGTGTTCTTTCATGTGTCTGGCTCTATTCATTTAACGTAATTATTTGGAGATTGATCTGTGTTGTATGTGTTGGTAGTTTGGTCCTTTTTTATTGTTAATTAGCATTCCATTTTATTGAAGTGCATTTATCTCTTCACTTGCTGATGGGCATTTGGGTTATTTCCAGTTTCAGGCTATTGTGAGTAAAGCTGCCACGAACAGTCAAGTACAAGTCTTTGTGTCAGCATATGTTTTCATTTCTCCTGAGTAAATACCTAACACAAAGAATGGTTGGGTTTTTGCAAAGAATATGTTTTCTTTTTAAAGAGGCTGACAGTTTTCCAAAGTAGAAAGGGGATCATTTTATTTCCCCACATAAGTAGATTACACTTGTGCTTTCTCCAGATCCTTACCAAAATTTGATGTTGGCAGTCTCTTTAATTTTAGCCATTTTGATGGGGGGGTAGTAGATTCTTATTGGAGTTTTTTTTTTGCTGAGGAAGATCCATGCTGAGCTAATGTCTGTTGCTAATCTTCCTCGTTTTTTTTTTTTTTTTGGCTTGAGGAAGATTAGCACTGAGCTAACATCTGTGCCAGCCTTGCTCTATTTTGTATGTGGGTTGCTGTCACAGCATGGCTGATGAGTGGTGTACGTCCGTGCCTGGGTTCTGAACCTGTGAACCCAGGCCACCGAAGCAGAGCACACTGAACTCAACCACTACACCACAGGGCCGGCCCCTCTCACTGTAGTTTTAATTTGCCTTTTTCAAATTGCTGGTGTGACCAACTTTTCAAATGCCTAATAGTGAAGGGTATTCGCCCAACATTTAAGAGTTTATTGTCTTCTTCTTATTGATTTGTAAGAAGTCTTAGTGTATCCTGGATACAGATCTTTTTTTATGTATGTGTTTTGTAAATATTTTTTCTCATTCCACAACTTGTCGTTTTTTCTTTTAACATTGTTATTGACATGTAATTTACATACCATAATACACGCATTTAAGTGTTATTGAGTTTTAGTAAATTTATACAGTTGTGCAACCATCTCACAACCCAGTTTTTTTAGAAAACTGTTACCACCACAAATGCCTGTTTGCAGTCAGTCTCTCCTTCCACCCCAAAACACAGGCAATCACTGATCTGCTTTGTGTCTCTATAGATTTGCCTTTTTCTAAAGATTTCATATAAATGGAACCATACAGCAGGTAATCTTACGTATCTAGCTTCGTTCACTTAGCACAACGTTTTACTTAGGTTCACCTATGTTGTTGCATACATAAGTATTCCTTTTATTGCTGAGTAATATTTCATTCTATGCATATACTCACTTTGTTGATGCATTGACAGCTTGATGGACATTAGATTGGTTATGGTTTTTGGCTATTAAGAATAATACTACCTTTTTTCCCCCTTGACATCATCTTTTTGAAGTGCAAAGGTTTTTAGTTTTGGTAAAGGCCAGTTTATCCATGTTTTTGTTTGCATGTTATATAAGAAATTACCTACTCTAAAGTTGCCAAGGTTTCTTCATATGTTTTCTTTTAGGAGTTTATAATTTTATCTAAGTTTAATTTTTATGTACAGTGTAAGATTCATTTTTTTTCCATAGAGATATTCAGATATTGTTTGAACACCTTCTGTTGAAAAAGATTTTTTTCTCCATTGAATTACTTCATTGTGAATTTGTGGATATTTTGGCACCTTGAGAATATTTGATTTCCTGTCAGTGTTTCTCCTGATGGATGATTTTTGCCTAAATCTTTTAATTTTTTTCATCAGAGATTGCAAAAGAGTGATTTTCTATTTTTGTTAATCCTCTGTATTTATTAGCTGTGATTCTTTTGTAAAGAAGAAGTTTCACTCATCAACTAAGGATACTTGGTTATCCTGAACAGCAGTTCCTTTTTAAAATGATGGATAAATATTTAAATTTTGGACTTTCATTACCAATTTACAGAGTAATGAGTTGATAAAATAGTCACCTCCAAACTTAGCAAATGAGGCTATTTTCTCTTTTGTTTTTCATTCATTTTTTTAAAGTATTTTTATAGACTCATGTATTTTTATATATTGCATTTCAAATGATTTGGTGTTAGATGAGACTGCTAGAGCTGTACCAACAAGCTAAACTAACAGTGGCTTAAACAATTAGGGATTTGTTTGTTTGTGGGTGGTGCTAACATTGTTTCAGCTATGCAAAAAGGATTCAGGTCTTTCTTTCCATTCTGTTATTCTTGGTATCCTCTTGCTTGTCACATCATGGTCACAACATAACTGTCATACCCCAAGGCATTATGTCCATGTACAAGGTGTAAAGATCGGGCAGTGCCAGCTGCCAGCCAAAAAGCGGTGTTACAAAATCATTTCCAAAATTGCCTCAGTGGATATGTTCTTATGTGTCATTGGCCGGATCTGGGTCATATGGTCACCCCAGCTGTCAGGAGGACTGTGAAAGCAAGTATCTGCTAAGAGGAACAGAATTGTCAATATTGGCTTAGACTACTTATGAGCACTGGGGCAGTGCATGTTGCCTCCTCTGGAGAAAATTAGGTTTTTACTAATAATAAGAAAGAAGGAGGGAATGAATTTGAGGGAATAACTAGTAATGCCTTCCATAAATGTCTTTGGTATTATATTATTTAACAATAAGCATATTTATTTGTTTAAACAGTAAGTATATTTACATTTAACTTAAAAGTGTATATTAAAAGAGTAAGATTTGGGGGCCTGCTGCATTAATGTCTCATGATTACTTTCGTTGTTCTATAAAATTCATTTTATTATTGAACACATTTTTAGTGTCCTTGAAATATTATCTATTATCTAATACAATGAGAATATTATTCTAAGTATCGACACCCTTGAAAAACTTTTATTTAATGCCAGACTGTGAATTCATATAGACTATGGTCTTCAGATTTATTTTGTAAAGAAATTTGGAAGTTAAAATGACCTTTTTTCTCTATATTGATCATCTGTTGACTTTCTTCTCCATTTTCTTAGGCTCTCTGTGTATTATCACTTCTTTTTCTACAGAACCTTCCTCTTCCAATCCATGTTTACTTTCATTCTTCCTCTGTTCCTTTTTTCCTTTTTCTCTCATTTTTTTCTTTGCCTTTCTATAGCTCTTCTTTTTTTCTGCTTCTCTTCAAAAAGGGCTAGAATAAAGTTGATTTCTGGTTGATAAGATCATTTATGCTATTAAATGTCCTTCTTAGTTTCTTAATTTCATTTGGGTTATACACTGTTGACTGTTGATTGTTAACAGGTTCTGAAATAATCATATTAAGTTATCTAAGAAGCACATATCAAGCATTAATGGGCTGCATGTTACTGAATCAGAAAAGCCAGTGCTAAGCTCTGAATCACAACCGAGGTAGCTAATATAATTCTTGCTTTTAAATTACGTTATTTAATGTGATTCTCTCTTCCTTTAGTACATGTCATCTCCCTTGGAGCTCCATTAAGCTTTCAATATTTTAGGCATGTTGTAGCTCCAGAAACATTGTTGAGTGTGTAACATGTTAGGGCATATACACACAGATATTGTAAATTGCCTTAAATATTTTGGCCTAATACGTAGTTATTATGTATGAGGTGTTATGAGTTTATTAATACTACTCTTTATAAATAAAATATTTGGATTTTATAATTCCTCAGTTATTGTGCTGTTTAAGGTGTTGTGCTTTTTATTATCTTAAATTTACCTGAAGATCAGCCTAATTTTATTAAATACATATTCTACTGAGGGAATGGTTTAAAGAATTATCTGCTTTGTGGTAAAGATTCTTAGATCTGTATCCTTTCTATGCTGTATAAAAAAAAAAACCAAAAAGCTTTGGTGTTTTTCAGCAGTACGGATTATCTATGTAGTGAAAGATACCTGTTCTTTGAATTTTTGTTAAAACTGGCTCTGCGTCTTTATCACTACCTCTTTGTCTTTGAAGAAGCCAAATTGGGGACATGTTGATCATTTTTCCCTCTCCCTCCCCACCTTCCCCCGCTTTTTAATGTGATTCTGGGGCTCCTTATTTTTGGTTTTATTTTAATTTAGTATGAAATGACTTACTAATCAACCTTTGAGGAAATATTGTAGTCCTGAGACTCCTCACTGATAAATTGTTTTGGAAGTAAAATTTCTTAATCTCTGCTTGTCTTTCTAGTTAAAAGGGCATAAAGGCATAAAGCTTTGTGAACTGAGTCACTCTGTGGAGTGGCACATGGACTATAACAGAATGGCATCAGCAAAATTCATATTCTATATTTGTCCTTTTCCTTCCCTCAGCTCATTGCTCTTCTCTTACATATGAAACCTAAAGAAAAAGAATTTAACTGCTAAAGAATTATTTCATTTGGGGAAAAAGTAATATGTGATTGTTAGTTTTTGTGATACAGGGATATTTGATCCTTTCAGACTTTTAATATATAAGGCTGTCATCCACAGTGGAATCTGGATCTTTATATATTTATGTCATTTTTGCGTTTTGTTTCCAATTAAATTCTGTTGCTCTTTCCATTTCTAATTTCAATTATGTGAAGCTTTTAAAATCTTGTCAAACTTTTGATTTAATGCTATATTTATGCTCACAAAGGTCATCTCATATTAGCCTATAGCTTTGTCAACACTGGAATATTGCTTGCTATTTCATGGAACAATCTTTATAGCAGTCTTGCTATATCTCTGTTCTGTTAGCTCAGTGCCAGCTGTTGCTTTGGTTACAGTGTTCCTGTTTTGGCAAGCTTTTTAGGGATCTTAAAGAACTATGCTGCTTTTCTGACTGTATTCTGTGGGATTTTATTTTCCTCCTGAGTAATGCTAACACAACGTTGAAAAGGAAACAAAAAAATTACTTCATATCTATTTGTTTCCAGAGCAGGAGAAATAATTTTAGTTTAATCAAGAAAATGGTTATGTCATCTTCTGAAATGCTTTTGAAGAGGTAGAAGTCTACCATGATCTACTTATGAAATTATCCTTTCTATTATGTGGTCTTTCATCTCATTTTGTATTACAGTTTTTGAAGTTGGGAAACTTCATATAAAGTTAAGTGATTTGTTGAAGGTCACAGTGACAATTTATAGAAAAATTATTCTCAAAATATTGACTATCTCATTTAAAGAGATGTTGTCTAGAAGACATTGCTACGTTTTCAGTAGAAGTTTCTCTCTTTCTAGCATGGTATTTTTCAAATGTGTTTAGTCTGTTTCTTTGAAAGCTCTTACACTTGCCAGAGAATATTTCTCACCTGCAAAATTGGTATATCTGGAGATCTTCCAAAGTCAAGAGGTGTCAGGATGACTTGTTGCAGAGTAGAGAATAGGGAGGGAAGGACCTGAGACCTGAAACTGGCCTGCCACTAAGCATCTATGGGCCTACCCTCTTGGTACCTTAGTTTCCTTAATTGTAGAATGAGCATTGTAATACTTATTCTACCTATGTTGTGATGACAAAATAAAATTAGTGGATGTGAAGCCATTTTAAATGTTGCTATCTAGGGGAGAAAACATCTCCATGTTGTATACTGTTTCCACAGATCAGGGTGGGACATTGCAATGAATATAGACCTCCCAAGGGCATGGAATACCAAGAATGGGTCTGGTTTTGTAAAGAGAGGGCTTGAGTAGGTGGTGTAAGGAGACAAAGAGAAGTCCTAGAGCTGATCCTGGAGCATTAAGAAAATAGGCACACAAAGCAGGCAGTTCCGAGATGAGCAATGAATTGAAGTATTCACATTGTATTTGTCAGGATTACCTGTGGGATGAGAAAGAGGATCCTATTAATGACAATTTATGATTTTACTGATTTAAACTATGCAAAAGTTGTGATTTGCAGCAGAGTGGGGAGCCAGGTGAGTGAGGCGAGAAGTTAACTGTTCGCTGCTGAATTAAAACCATAAAGCTTCCCAGAGACCACAGTGACCCAGGGACTAGGAAAAAAGGAATGTTTTCATGGGCAGTTTTCAGGGAGACTTTAAACTTGAGGGTAATGTGTGCAGGTACCTCTTGGGAAGATTGGCCAACCTGTTTATTTGTACAGAAGGATAACATAAGTGCTGGTTTCCCAACACTGACCTGCATGTTGGTAGCAGTCATGCCAAGGTTTTGTCAGTTCCCAGTAAAATTAAAAATAAGAACAAGGTAGTGACTTCTTCATTAAGCAATATTCATGCTATGTAAAGAATGTCTCTGATTCTGAGGATTTTTCCCCTGATTTTCTTGGATTTAAATAACCTTTCTTTTATGAAATAATGGTGGTAGATAGTAGGTTTTTAAAAATGTCCTTACTAAGCAAAGTAAAAACATAGCATTCATTCGTCATTCTCCTTACCTCCTTTTAAACTTTATTTTACTGCTTAAAGAAAACCAGACTTTTCTTTAATTGGTGTTAATGGTTATTTGCAAATAACCATTGTTAGTTGGAAAAAGCATGAAACTTTAAAATCAGACATTTTAAAGTTTGAATCCCTGCTCTGCCATTTATTCTATGTTGTCTTGGACCTTGGATGTTGTCTGTTAACTTCCCTACTCCTCAGTTTTCCTGTCTTTTGGGAGGGAACAATAACTACCTTGAACGTTTTGTTGAGGAGGATTAGACCTCATGTATGTGAAGCCCCTAAAATAATGCCTGGTTCATAATAGGGGCTTACTAGATGACTGCAGTAGAGACATGATTTTTACCACAATAAAAAATACAGATTTCTGGGGGCCGCCCGGTGGCGCAGCGGTTTAGTTCGCGCTTGGCAGCCCGGGGTTCGCGGGTTCGGATCCCGGGCGCCCGTGGACGCACTGCTCGTCAGCCATGCCGTGGAGGAAGATGGGCATGATGTTAGCCCAGGGCCAGTCTTCCTCAGCAAAAAGAGGAGGATTAGCAACGGATGTTAGCTCAGGGCTGGTCTTCCTCACAAAAAAAAAAAACCAAAATACAGATTTCTTGGCCTCTTTCCTAAACCTATCAGGTTAGGATATCTGAAGATAAAATCCAAAAAGTGTATTTTTTAAATTGCAATAAAATACACATGACATAAAATTTGCCGTCATGGGCATTTTTAAGTGTATTGTTCAGTACTGCTTTGTACATTGACATTGTTGTGCATCCAATCTCTAAAACTCTTTTCATCTTGCCAGAACTGAAATTCTATACCCATTAAACAACAACTTGCATTCCTCTCTGACCTCCCACCCCACCAGCCTCTGGTAACCACCATTCTACTTTCTGTCTCTTTGAATTTGACTACTCTAGGTACCATCTTCATATAAATAATACTGTCTTCATATAAATGGAATCATACAGTATTTATTTATTTGCTGAGGAAGATTCACCCTGAGCTAACATCTGTGGCCAATCTTACTCTATTTTTTTGTATGTGGGTTGCTGCCACAACATGGCTACCAATGAGTGGTGTAGGTCTGCACCCAGGAACCAAACCTGGGCTGCCAAAGCGGAGCGTGTTGAACTTAACCTCTAGGCCACAGGGCCGGCCCCCATACAGTATTTTTTGTGTGTGTGACTGACTTATTTCACTTAGCATAATATCCTCAAGATTCATCCATATTGTAGCACGTGACAGGATTTCCTTCCTTTTAAAGACTGAGTAATATTGCATTGTATATATACCATGTTTTCTGCATCCATTTGATGGACATTTGGATTGCAAGCATATGCATTTTTTTCTGTTGTCCTTAACCCTCTGTATTGATTTCCTAGGGCTGCTATAACAAATATCACAAACTTAAAATGAGAAATTTCTTTTCTCATAGTTCTGGTGGTTAGAAATCCAAATCAAGGTGTTGGCTCCCTCTGAAGTCTCCGGGGAAGAATCCTTCCTGCCTCTTCCTGGCTTCTGGTGGCTCCAATTAGTCCTTCAAGTTCCATGGCTTGTAACTCTATCACTCCAATCTGTGCCCCTGTAGTCACATGGCCTCTTTTGCTGTGTGTTGTTCTCTTGTAAGGGCATCAGTCATTGGATTTAGAACTCACCATAATCCAGTGTCATCTCTTCTCAACTAATTACACCTCCAAAGACCCTGGCTCCAAATAAGGTCACATTCTGAGGTTTCTGGTGGACATGAATATGTGACCACCCTCTCAAATTTAATCCATTTGTAAAGCATTGTTAAACTTTGGCAGTCCAGGCTGCCACAACAAAATACCATAGGCTGGCTGGCTTAAATAACAGAAACATATTTTCTCACAGTTCTAGAGGCTGGAAAGTTCAAGATCAAGGTCAGGTAGGGTTCAGTTTCTGGTGAGGGCTCTCTTCCCAGCTTGCAGGCAGCAGCCTTCTTGCTGTGTCCTCACATGACAGAGAGAGAGAGTATACAAGCTCTCTAGTGTCTGTTCTTATAAGGGCACTAATGCCATCAGACCGGGGTCCCACCCTTATGATGTCATCTACCCTAATGAGCTCCCAAAAGCCCCATTTCCAAATACCATCACATTGGGGGTTAGGAGTTTAGCTGAATTTAGGGGGACATGGATATTCAGTCCACAACAACATTTAAAACCAAAATACATATTTCACATTAGGCAATATTTTAGGAGTCAGTTATTTTTAAAAACAATGTTAGGTAATTGTAATTGTGTGTATACACACACATAAAACTTGCTTATGTTGTCTTGGGAAAAATTACATCAGATTCATGTTTATTTAATAATTTAAACATTCGTATATTGTTTTATTTGATCTAATATCTTTGCCTCCAAAGAAACTATAAAGCATTATTGAATATATTTTAAGTATTTAAGCAGAGACCTTTTCTGATTTACACTTTTTGTCATAATCTGTTCTCTCTTTCATTTCCTATTATTTACTTCAGACTTTCTTTTATTAAAATGTAATCAACAGAAAAGTACATATATATCATAAGAGTGCAGCTCAATGGATTTTTCACAAAGTGAACTAACATGTATAATCAGCATTCAGGTTAAAAAAACTAAAACATTACCAGCATCCTCAAGCCTTCCATATGCCCCCTTTTCACTTCACAAGTTCCCCCATTGTGTATACCAAAAGTTTGAGAGCTACTTCTACTGGCACCTGGATTTGTAGCAAGTGTTTGTGTAGATCTCTTATCTATCAGGTGTTGGATTAGTGGACTTTGTTTCCATAATGCACTCTCATTCACAGGCTTTTGTATGTGCTGTTCCTCTGTGTGGAGCAGTTTTCCTTTTGCTTTCCCACTCCTTCTGTAAATCTTCCACACCTCCTTACCTCTAGTCCTAACACCTTCCCATGACAACTTCATTTCAGGTCTTAGTTGAGACTCCTTCCTTTAAGGAGCATTTCTTGACTCTTCCATCCCTTTTTCCCTTCCCAGTTCTGAGTTAACCTCCCCTTTTATGTGTTTTCTTTAAATTCTCCATTTCTTCTGTCGTCTATCATAGTGCATTCTAATTGCTGCTCTGCTTGTCTTTATCTCCCCATCAGACCATAAGTATTAAAAGGTCAGACAGTGCAGTATTTGCTTCATTTTTTTTTTATTCCCAGTACTTTACACAGTGTCAGTAATAATATTTTTGTTGTTATTAGTGCCATTGAGTCAATTCTAACTCCTAGCGACCGTGTGTACAGCAGAGCAGAACCCCGTCTGGTCTTTCTTTGCCATTCTCTCACCTTCCGGTGCTATATTAGACAATGCTCCACTGCTATTCATAAGGTTTTCATGGCCAGTTTTTTCAGAAAGGGGTGGTTATGTCCTTTTTCCTAGTCTGTCTTAGCCTAGAAGGTTCACTGAAACCTATCCACCATGGATGACCCTGCTGGTATTTGAAATACGGGTGGCATAGCTTTCAGCATCATAGCAACACACAGCTGTCGCAGTATGACAGCCAGCAGTGGGTGGTGTGGTTCCCTGACTGGGAAATGAGTCCAGGCCATGGTGGTGAGAACACTGAATCTTAACCACTAGGCAGACCACCAGGGCTGGCTAGTGGATGATATAAATTGAACGATAGTAAACTTACTATGTTTTAGTATTAGAAGGGGTACTAGAGTTCATCCAGTCCAGCCCGTCATTTTATAGGTGAGGGAACTAAAAGCCTGAAATTTATTATTTATAAGGGCTCAGAAAAAGCCAGTGGTCAAAATATATAGTATTTGTGATGAAAGAGAATGGGTGGAGGGGCCGGCCCAGTGGCGTAGTGGTTAAGTTGGAGCACTCTGCTTCAGCGGCCGTGGGTTTGCAGGTTCGGATCCTGGGCGTGGACCGACCCACCGCTTGTCAAGCCATGCTGTGGCGGCGTCCCAATAAAGTAGAGGACGATGGGCATGGATATTAGCCCAGGACCAGTCTCCGTCAGCAAAAAGAGGAGGATTAGCAACAAATGTTAGCTCAGGGCTAATCTTCCTCACAAGAAAAAAAAAAAAGAGAGAATGGTGGGGAAAGGACACTAATATTCAGTATCTTTAGGAGATATCCTTCACTTGAATCATAGCTAGACAAAATTATTTCATTTCCAGTTTTTCTAATGTTCTAATTTCACCTCTGACTAGAATATTCTATCATCCCATTTCTGTTCTCTCACTCTCTCTGGTTCTGTTCTTTATTTGCCCCCTTTCTGATTTATAGTTTCTCAGACCCCTATTTTCATTATTTATTGCTTCATTTTAGCTTGCTGCCCAGGCTAGGTTCCTATGATTATTCATTTAAGAGGTATTCTCATTTCCAACCAAGAATGCCCCATTGGCACTTTGGACTCGGCATGACTAACAGCTAAGTTAGTCATCTTTCCATCTCTACCTCTCTCCTACCCGCTCACCCACATGATCTCCTTTTGATTTTCCTTTCTCATTTTTTGTCTTCGCAGTCTCCCAAACTTGAAACTTCAAAGATGTGGTAGACTTCCCTACCTCTTGTCCATTGTAATCAATCAGCATCCAGTTTCTTTTCAGTGTTTCAAAATCTCTTTTGTCTGTCTTGTTCTTTATATTCTCATTGCATCTCCCTCCTTCAAGCTATTTTTTCAGCTATTTGCAAAGCTGATTTAATTATTTCCTCAAAGAACTTAGATTATGATATTTAGAAAACCTCAATGATTTTTCTGTTACCAACCAAATAAAATTTCACAGAATGCCATTCAGGGTTGTCAGCGACCAGACTCTTATTTGCTTACTCAACATGATCTTTTATTAATTTTTTTTTCATGTACACAACATTCCAGGCGATAGAGTCTATATACCACTCCTGAAGCACACTCTGTAGTTTTCCTGTGTTATTCCTTTGTGTATTCTGGGGTTTCTTTGTGCCTTGTTTTTTTTTTTTTTACAAAAAAAATGCTATCTTCACATGAATAGATGGTTCTCATCCTTCAGAGTCTGGCAAAGTCATCTAGTTCAGTCATCAGTCACCTAGTTCCCAAATTCTGGTTCCCAGGTGGCTGCCAGGGTAACTATATCAGAAGCATCTGAAGACAATAACCAGGCCTCAGTCTAGTCCAACTGAATCAGAATTTTTGGAGTTGAGATATTGTTGGCTACATTTTTATTAAAAAAGAGATTTTCAGCCAGCTTTAGGAATCCCTTCTTTCACCTATTCTCATCGTCTTAAAATTTATAAAATTGAGATATAGAGGAGAGAGCTGAGTTCCTCAGAGTTATTCAAATAGTATTTTTTGGGTAACTTATTTCAATGATAAGTAAAGATGGAGTGATAAGAAGAATTCCTTGGGAACTGGAACAAAGACTATTCTTAACATTCTTTTAAATTTTGAAATATTAATAAATGATCTGAACCGATATTTTCTATTACTCATATACTGAGCACCATATATATTTTTTTCCATTTTTATTGATGTCTTAATGGTTTATCACATTATGGGGGTTTTAGTTGTACGTTATTATTTGTCTGTCACCATATGGATGCATCCCTTCACCCTTGTGCCCAACCCCCCTCCCCCCGAGCACCATATATTTTAAATGTGGTATCTCAGTAGTCTTTTCAACAGTCACACAGAGAATGTATTAGAAAACCAAATCATAAAAATTTACTTATTCACTCATTCAACTGATAGTCTTTGAACATCTGTCTGTCTAGCACCTGTACTAGATGCTGCAAGTTTTAACAGTGAACAAAACAAACTTGGAACTTTCCCTCCAAGATCTTAAAATCTGATGAGGAAGCAAACATTAATTTTATAAATAAATTAAAATTTGATGAGTGATAAAGTAATTTGCCCAGAGTCACACAGCTTGTCTGTAGCAGAGCTGGGTTTTCGTCCCAAGACTATCTAATTTTAGAAGCCCACATTCTTGCCACATTAACAATGATGCCAGCAGGTCAAGGTAAAGGCAGCTAATGTTTATTGAGCTCCTCTTCCTGTCTTGAGTGCTAGATCAGTTATAAGGATTATTTCATTTACCTGTGAGGTTGGTGCTATTATTTTCACCATTGTGCAGATGAGAAAACTAAGTCTCAGAGAGGTTAAGTAATTTGCTAAGGTTTTGGCTACTAAGTGCTAGTGCTTGGATTCTGGTCTAGGTCTGACTCCAAAGTCTGTGAAAAAGGAAGAACAAAAGCTTGTAATACAATCAACAAAGGTAAAAGTTGGTTATTTGACAAGATTAATACATTAAATTGACAAACACTGAAAAGAATGATGAGGGTAGGAAAAAAAACTTTTTAAAGAGGTACACATTGCCAGTATTAAAAATGAGAAAGGTACGGAAAAATTAGTAAGTGAACATTAGGTATAACTTTATACCAATAGATTTGAAAATTTAGATGAAATTGAGAAATTTCTAGAAAAACAATTTACCAAAAATAACACTAGGAAAATTAGAAACTCTGAATAGTTCTGTTGACAAAATTGAATTTATCGTTAAATACCTTCCCTCAAAGAAAACTCCAAAGACAGATAGCTTCATTGGTGAATTTATGCAAACATTTAATAAATAAACCAATGTTATGTAAACTCCACCCAAGAACTGAGAAAGAGCGAACACTTACCTGATTATTTTATGAGGCCAGTGTGAACTTGATATCAATACAAGGATATTATGAAGAAGAATATTAGCTCCCTCTCTTGAAAATCGATGTGAAAATACTTAAAAGTGTTAGCAAATGTAAGTCAGGGATATCTAAAAAAAATAATTCGTTATGACCAAGATGGCTTTGATCTAGAAGTGCAATGTAGTTTATTTAATAAAGGAAAGAAATTGATTTTCTCAATAAGTGCAGAAAAAGCATTTAATAAAATTCAGTATCAATCTGTGTTTAAAAATACTGTTAGCAGACCAAGAGTACAACTTTCTTCATCTGATAAGGGGTATCTTCAAAAATCTCAGTGTTGAACTATTTAAGGCTGTCTACCTGAGATTAAGAATGATGTAAGAGTACCACTCATCACTTTTACTCAACAACATACTGAAGATCCTAACCAGGGTAATAAGAAGAAGCAATAAAATATAGAAGGATTGGCAAGGAAGAAATAAAAATTATTCAGAGACAAGATGATTGTGTATATAGAAAATTCAAAACAATCTACAGGTAACTATTAGAATTAATTGAATTTTGAAAGTTTGGTAAAATTCAGTATATAAAAATCAATTTTATTTTTAATATACCAGCAACAAACAGGAAAAAATTTTAATTCCCATTTACAATATCAAAAAAATCAAATGTGTAATAATAATTCAAATTAAAGATATGTAAGACTTCTTCACAGAAACTATAACATTATTAAGAGAAATTAAAGAAGACCTGATTAAATGAAGAGAAATGCCATATTTATGGATTGGACAGTTTAATATTAGAAAGACTTCCATTCTTTCCAATTTTATCTGTAGATTTAATGCAGTCTCAAAATTCCAGAAGCTTTTTTTTAATGGAAATTGTCAAGCCCATTATAAAATTTATATGGAAGTACCGTGAACCAAGAATAGCCTATACCAAATTAAAGAAGAACAGAGATGGGGGGACTGTCAAAACCAATTCTAAAGCTACAATAATTTACACAGGTAAATTTGTGTAAGGAGAGACAATTAGTACAGAACTGAGGGTCCAGAAGCAAATACACGTAAATGGAAACTTGATTTATTGCAAAGGTAGCCCTTGAGAGTAAGAGGGAAAAGATTTTCATTTGCTTGCTTGTTTTTTCACATAAACTGTGCTGGGTCAGTTGGATATTCATGTAGAAAGACACTTATCTTGGCTCCTATCTCATATATATAGAAACTAATTCCAGGTGGATTGTATATCTAAATGCAGAAGGCAAACCAGTAAACTTTCTGGAGGATAACTTCATGAATGAAAGACATCTTTATGAATGTGGTATGGGAAAATGTTTTAAACAGGATACTGAGAGTGCTAACCATAGAGAATAAAGTTAATAAAATGTATTACATTTAAATTAGGAACTTCTCTTCCTTAATAACCTTAGGAATGGGAGAACATATTTGCAATACATATAATCATTAAAGTGATTGTATCCAAAATATATGAACAACTTCTACAAATATGTAAAAGACAGAAACAACCAATGAGAAAAATGGGTGAAAGAGATGAATATGCACTTCACAAAAGAAGCTGTCCAAATGGATAATTAACACGCAAGAAGGGATAACTTCTTAGTCATCGCGGAAATATAAATTGAGATCACAGTGCTCACTCAAAAAATAGATTAAATTAAGGACATTGATCATTCTAAATTTTGGCAAGGTTGTGGAGCACCCACTGCTCTCATATATTAGCAGTGGGGATGTAAATTGGTACAGTGGCTTTGGAAAATTGGCAGTATCTACAAACACTAAGCGTACAAATACCTATCATCCAGCATTTCTACTCTTACCCAGTAGAAATGCATATGTTCACTAAAAGCTGTGTGCTAGAATATTCGTGGCAGTGTTATTTAAAATACATAAAGAGTGGAAGTAACTCAAATGTACATCAACAGTGGATACATAGATAAACTAAGATAAATTTCTACACTGAAATACTTCACAGCAGTGAAAATGAATCAACTACTGCTACATGCAACAACATGAATGAATTTTACAAATAAAATATTGACTAAAAGCCAGACACAAAATACTACTTTATGGTTCCATATATGTAAATTTCAAAAACAGGCAAAAGTAATCAATGGCGTTAGAAGTTATCATAGTGATAATATTTGGAGAAATGCAGTTAGGAAAGCCACACAAGATGCAGAGGTGCTGATAATATTTGGTTTTATGATCTAGGTGGTAGTTATATAGTTATATTCACTTTGTGATAATTCATAAAGCTGTGTTTACCTACT
Source organism: Tapirus indicus (assembly GCA_031878705.1). NCBI lineage: Eukaryota > Metazoa > Chordata > Mammalia > Perissodactyla > Tapiridae > Tapirus > Tapirus indicus. The sequence goes on from CM062917.1 coordinate 80,646,444, forward strand.
TTGCACACTCCTCTGTATGTATGTAAAAGAATTTTATTCCAAATAATCGTTAATTTGTGGTTTCCCAACTCACAAATAATATGTTTATATTAAGCTATGAATGTAAATAACTGGCATTAATTGAAAGAGCAGTCATGTTAGTTGTCAAGCTTAAAGTTACATCTAGAATTATTATAAGTATTATAAATTACAATTATAAATATTGCTATATTAGATGCTGCTTTAATAATGAGCTATATATATTTCTGTTTTGAAAAGTTTTTGGAAGTTAATAATTTTTGGAATGGGAAGTTATGAAGACTGGTCCATTTTTGCCAGATCTTTTGGTGAAATATGACTTTAAATATTTTTCAGTTCATGTACATGTATATCTTACAATGTACATTCGACTGATAGCACTGAAACCCTACAGTATGTTGGGACGCTATGCTTTTCAGATCCTTTGAGGATAGTAAAGGCAATAAATATAAATGTAATCTTACAGTACTATCATAATGTTTTGGTCAATGACAGATTGCATATACGACGGTGGTCCCATAAGGTTGGTACCATATAGCCTAGGTGTGTAGTAGGCTATACCATCTAGGTTTGTGTAAGTATACTCTGTGATGTTTACCCAATGACAAAATCACCTAACGATGACTTTCTTAGAATGTATCCCCATTGTTAAGCGATGCATAACTGTATATATGTATATTCTTGTTTTATAAGGCAAAATATTCTTTGAGGTTGCTTAGGTAATGCTTTCTTGGATTCTATAGACACCTGAATAGTAATAAGGGAAATTTCTTTGAAGTTGCCGAATTTTGATTCTTGAGCTCTACTAAAAAGTGAAAAACTATCATCACTTTGGGGAGAAAGGAAAAAATGGAACTAACGACAACCAAAGCAAAGTGCTGTACCCCATATTTTCAGTTAATAATTTTATATGAAATAGTTTTTCTCCCATTTCCTTTGTGAGTACACTGATAGAGAATTGACAGTGTATACTAGAATTAAATTCTAACAATATTAAATTCTTTTTTCATTAAAGCATTTTAATTTGAAACAATGTTCATTTGCTTCTTTTTTTCGTTTAATTTAAAAAAATCTAAAATGGTATTATTACTCACCAACCATGCTTTTTGCTATTTTCTTTTTTTTAAGGTGTTGTGGAATCTTTGCTGAGAAACATTACTGGAGATTACGTTAGGACTACAAGTTCCTCATTTACTATCTTTACCTTCCATTTCAAAAAAATTATCTTCAAGAATAATCTTGATCATAATTTCCACATGCTGCCTTTTTTTCTGCCTTGAGGCATTCCCATTATTTGTTCTTCAACTCTTTTTTATGTTGTTGTCTTGCTATTTTCTTTAAGCTGATTCTACTTGGCCTCTGTGTGAGTGTATGTGTATGTGCAGCGTGTGCTATTACAGATTTTGGAAGTAACCTTTTGTCTTATTTATAAACCTAACAGTTAAGAAAATAAGTTAATGAAATCATTTAACTCTTTAACTATGTCTCTCTAATAACGGACACTGCATCATAAATGAAAGAGGAATTTCAGCTGTTTGGGCCTGGAGATACATGTTGGTGTACTGGATTCTGGTGTGATAATTCAGTCATTTACTTAGTGACAAATCCAACAACCTGCTATATTACTATGGACTTAATGTATTGAGATAACAGTGTTTATACTATCTACCTCATCACCTCCCTCTCTTTGCTTCAGTCTTTCCACTCCAGCCACCATCATGGCCTTTTTGCTGTTTCAGTAACTACCAAGCATGATTCTACATCAGCTCTTCTGTTGATACCTCTGCTCACATCTCTATTTCCCCATATCCTCCTTAGATTCCATCCCTCATTATATGCAGGTCTCTGTTTAAAAATCACCTCAGAGATGCGTTCTCTGACTCTCTCTATAATTATCCCCATCATTCTCTAGTCTTATTCCCTGCTTCATTTTTTATAGCATTTATCACTACCTGACATTTTGTTATATTTTTTTATACATTTCTTGATAAATATAAGCTCCATGAGGGCAGGGCTTTAATTGGTTTTGTTTACTACTATATTTCCAGCACCTAGAATCAAGACAGACACATAATAATGCAGTGTATAAATATTTGTAGTTTGAATGAATAAATGAATGAAAGAAATATGGTGGATAGTAAGTGTCAAGTTTGCATGGTTTAGCTCTCAGTTAACTGCAGAATTCATTTCTTCTCTAAACAAATGTAGGGTCACTGTTAGTTCCAGCATGGCTCTCTTTATAGGGATTGCTGGTAAATTTTAAATAAGCTCTAATAATATAACAGACTTCTCATCTTTATTATCCTTTAAAGGAGAAGAAAAAGGGAAAGGGGGGAGATAATATACATAGTATTTAACTTTGTCTTTTATGAAGTAAATCATTAAAAATAATATTTCAAATGCATTGTTGGTTCTTATCTGTCGTAATTTAAAAATATGGTAGGTAGTAACTGCTCAAGTACCACTTGAAGTTGTAGATTTATATTGATTTTGCTTGTTTTCCTATTTATATCTATTCCCCCCCTACCCACGCTCACCTTTTTAAAGAATCCAACCCAAGTCGGGACAGCTCTTCAGGTTTTCCATAATCTTGGAACTTTGAAGGATACTATTACCAGTGTCGTGGATGGATACTGTGCTGCTTTAGAAGAAAATATCAACAGTGCATTAGACATCAAAGTTTTGACTCAGCCTTCCCAGTCAGCTGTGAGAGGTATGGATATGTTTTATATTTAGTTTCTTATTTATTTATAACTGAAAAGTCCTTTGAATAGTATGTGAAACACTCAAGTTTCAAAGCAATCTAATGACTCATTCTTTAGTAGACAGAAAATGAGAGAAGAAATTATGTTTCAGAATTTATAACTTTTTTGTCTAATCAGTGAGTTAAACTGGCCATTTGGTATGTTCAGAACTTCTAGATAAAAATCTATAAACTGTGGCTTCATTTAGTTCAGAGGAAACAGATGCAAGAAAAAAACATATTTTTCTTCCTGAAATCTTTATCCTCACCTGTGCTTCTTATTGAGACAGAAAATATTTTTTTAAGGTAATACAATCTCTACCTTAGCTTTCTGGGCTTTTCCTTAGGTTAATTCTGGCATTTAGGAGCAACAATGGCTAACTGTGGAGACAGAAACTGATAAAACCTTTGGGAACATTACAACTATAGCAAAATCTAAAGAAAACTACTAAGGAAAGGTCTGAGAGAGGCGTAGCCCTACATTAGTAGTCTACAACCTTTTTCCTGCCAAGATGTACCTGATGATGACGTTCGCATATAAAAGACATTTCATAGACAGGAAAGACTACACATTATGTGTACCTCTCACTTATCAAAGCAATTGCATCTCTGCATTTTTCTCCTTGTATTCTTTCTTCTCTCCTGTTAATATGGATGAACTGTACTTGCTCCTAGCAAAGACCAAGTACTCTATTTTTGCATTAGATCCTGTCACTCAAGGGCATTGCTTTAGCAGATCCCCTCTCTCTGCCACATAGTCAATTTGTTCTTTAAGTCTCTCTTGCGTCACATACAGTTGTGCTATTGTATCTTCTGCGTAAAGACAAACAAATCTATCTTGACCCCATTTTTTTCTTCAGCTCTACTACCCCATTTTATTTCTTCAGACTACAGAAAAATTCCCCAAAGTATTGTCTATACTTACTGTCTCCTGTTTTTCTCTTCCCATTTTTCTGTTGAAGAAGCTATTCTAATCATCATAGAGTTGTTGTAAAGAGTAAACAAAATAATGCACGTAGGATTAATGACAGAGTTCATAATACATGGCTAATACTAAAAAAAATTTGCAGCCACTGATTATTATTTGCTATATAAACATAACCTTAAATAACAGAATATATGTCACTCCTTAGCAAGTTGCTCTAGATAAAAAGGGATAAAAGAATCTTAGATCTTAAAGGGATTTTTAAAGGTTAGCCCCAGTCTCTGACTATGTCTGTATTAAGACTATCCCAGAAGGAGAGCTTTGAAAAGAAATTACAAAGGAGATTCCACACTCAGCTTTTCTCAGCAATTATTCTCAGAAAGTTTGATCTGCTGTTTAAATTTCCAGGAGCAGTTTAATCTCATTCCCTCTTTTGTTGTCAAGAATAGGAAAAAAATGAAAGCAATTATTCACATGCTGTCAATCCTAATGTATACCCCTTTTGTTGAAAAAAATAGAGTTTTAAAGCCTTATTATCATCTGTTGAGTGGATGCTGTGATTTAATGTGGAAACCTTAAGCATCAATTCTTTATTTTTTAAGAGAATAATCACTATTATTTTTATTTTTTAAGGTGTTACATTGGCAGTATTAATGTTAATTTACTGATTTGGTTGGTTATACTGAGATTAGGTGGTAGAATGTTCTTGTTTGTTGGAAGTACACATTAAAGCACTCAAGGGTGATGGGACATCATGTCAGTAACTTATTTACAAATGATTCAGGGAAATTTCTTTTTTACTATACTTTAAAATTTTCTATACAGTTAAGGTTGTTTCAAAAAATTTAAAATATATAATGGTAATACAATTTTAAGGGGAAAAATGTTACCTATCATGTATTTTAAAAGTTTATAAATCAATAAGAAAAGACAACTCAATTGAAAAAAATAAAGAATATGAATAGTCAGTTAACAGAAGAACACATCCAGTAAACATGTGAAAAGATATTCAGCTTCTTTTTAGAAGATGAACTCGTTATCAGGGAAATACTATTTAAAGATTCTACTTTTCAATCATGAGATTGGCAAAATCTGAGACAGAACTAAGTGTTGGATGATAGCAAAAACGCATGTACAGTGATTGGAGGAGAATAAAATGATTCAACCACTTCACTCAATTTTATCAAATTGATCTCTAAGTTTAAAAATGTGTATACCATACGATCTTATCATTTCTCTTGTAAGAATATATCCTAGAGAAGCTCTGGCACGTATGTATAAGAATTTTTATTGCACTATTGTTTATAGTGAAAAAGTGAAAACGACCTTTTCTTCAATGGAAAAATTAATAGTTTGTTTATTAAGTAGATTACTACACAATATTTAAATTAATAAATTTACCAATATAGGTAATTCTCAAAGACACTACGTGGAAAAGCAAATTGCAGAAAGATACATACAGTATGATACTATATTTAAAGCCTAAGAGCATGACAGATTATGCTCTATATTGTTTTTCATATGTACATGTGTAATGAAAGTATAAAATATGCATTGTAATAATAATCATCCAATTCAAAATAACATTAGCTCTGGGAAGAGAGCAAGGAAAATGGGACCCGGAAGGGAGGGGTTTACAAGGAACTTCAGTTAATTTATTTATTCATTTTCTTATCCTTTTTTAAAATTTTATTTTTTAGAGCAGTTTTAGGATCACAGCAAAATTAAGAGGAAGGTACAGAAATTTCCCATATTGCCCCCTGCCCCCACACATCCATAGCCTCCTCATTATCAGCATCCCCCAACAGAGTGGTACATTTGTTGCCAAGGATGAAATAACACTGACACATCATAATCACCCAAAGTCCATAGTTTACCCCAGGGTTCACTCTTGATGTACATTCTATGGGTTTGGACAAAAGTATAACGACATATATCATTATAATATCATACAGAATGTTTTCACTGCCCTAAAAATCCTCTGTGCTCTGCCCATTTATCTCCTCCCTTCCCACTCCTGGCAACCACTGATCTTTTTATGGTCTCCATAGTTTTGCCTTTTCCAGAATGCTCTATAGTTGGAATCATAGAGTATGTAGCCTTTTCAGATTGGCTTCTTTCATTTAGCAATATGCATTTAAGGTTCCTCCATGTATTTTCATGGCTTGATAGCTCTTTTTTTTTTTAAGTGCTGAATAATAATATTTCATTGTATGGGTGTATCTCAGTTTGTTTATTCATCCACCTACTGAAGGACATCTTGGTTGCTTTCAAGTTTAGGCATTTATGAACAAAGCTACTATAAACATCTGTTTGGAGGGTTTTGTGTGGACATAAGTTTTCAGCTCCTTTGGGTAAATACCAAGGAACATGCTGTATTTTATGGTAAGAGTATGTTTAGTTTTGTAAGACACTGCCAAACTTTTCCAAAGTGACTGTACCGTTTTGCATTCCCACCAGCAATGTATGAGAGCTCCTTTGTCTCCACAACCTCAGTGTTCTGGATTTTGGCCGTGCTAATAGGTGTGTTGTGGTATCTCATTGTTGTTTTAATTTACATTTCCCTGATGATGTATGATGTGGAGCATCTTTTCCTATGCTTATTTACCATCTGCATATCTTCTTTGCTGAGAGAGGTATCTGTGAAGGTCTTTGGCCCATTTTTTAATCGGGTTGTTTGTTTTCTCATTGTTTTAAGAGTTTTTGTATATTTTGGATAACAGTCCTTTCAGATGTGTCTTTTGAAAATATTTTCTCCCAGTCTATGGCTTGTCTTCCAATTCTCTTGATACTGTCCTTCCCAGAACAGAAGTTTTTAATTTTAATGTCCAGCTTATCAGTTACTACTTTCATGGATCATATCTTTGGTGTTATATCTAAAAAGTCATTACTGTACTCAAAGTCATCTAGGTTTTCTCCTATGTTATCTTCTAGGAGTTTTATAATTTTGCATTTTACATTTAAGTCTGCGATCCATTTGAGTTAATTTTGGTGAAGGGTGTAAGGTCTGTGTCTAGATTCATTTTTTTACATATTGATGTCCAGTTGTTCTAGCACCATTTGAAGAGACTATCTTTGCTACATTTTATTGCCTTTGCTACTTTGTCAAAGATCATTTGACTATATTTATGTGGGTGTGTTTCTGGGCTCTTTATTTTGTTCCATTGATCTGTTTGTCTGTTCTTTTGCCAGTACCACACTGTATTGATTACTGTAGTGTAATTGTACGTCTTGAAGTTGAGTAGTCAGTCTTCCAACTTTGTTCTTCTTCAATCTTATGTTGGCTATTCTGGGTCTTTTGTCTCTCCATATGGACTTTAGAGTCACTATGTCCACATCCATAAGGTAACTGCTGGGATTTTGATTCAGGTTGCATTGAATCTATAGATCAAGTTGGGAAGAATTGACATGTTGACAATATTGAGTCTTCCTATCTATGAACATGGAATATCTCCATGTATTTAATTCTTTCATTTTGTTCATCAGAGTTTAGTAGTTTTCCTATTATAGATCTTGTACATGTTTTGTAGGTTTACTTATACCTAAGTATTTCATTTTTTGGGGTGATGTAAATGATAATTGTTTTCAATTTCAAATTCCACTCCTTCATTGTTGGTATATAGAAAAGCAATTGACTTTTGTGTATCAACCTTGTATTGCAACCTTGTTATAATTGCTTATTAGTTCTAAGAGTTTTTTTGTGAATTCTTTCTGATTTTCTACAGAAATGATCATGTCGTCTGCAAACAGACAGTTTTCTGTCTTCCTTTTCAATGTATACCTTTTCTTTTTCTTTTTGCCTTATTACATTAACAAAGACTTCCCGGTACAGTGTTGAAAAGGAGTGGTGGGAGGGGACATTCTTGCCTTATACTTGATCTTAATGGGAATGCTTCTCACTATTAAGTATGAAGTTAGCTGCAGGTTTTTTGTAGATAGTCTTTATCTAGTTTAGAAACTTCCATTTATTTGTAGTTTACTGAGAGTGTTTGTCATGAATGGGTGTTGGATTTTGTCAGATGCTTTTTGTGCATCTATTAATATGATCATGTGATTTTTCTTTCTTAGTCTGTTGATGTATTGGATTACATTAACTGATTTTCAAATGTTGGATCAGTCTTGTGTACCTGGGATAAATCCCACTTGGTGGTAGTATAAAATTCTTTTTATACATTGTTGGATTTGATTTGCTAATATTTTGTTGAGGATTTTTGCATCTATGTTCATGAGAGATATTGGTCTGTAGTTTTCTTTCGTTGTAGTATCTTTCTCTGATTTGGGTGTTAGGGTAAGCTGGCCTTAGAATGAGTTAGAAAGGATTCTCTCTGCTTCTGTCCTTCTGAAAGAGATGGTAGAGAATTCATATAATTTCTTCCTTAAATGTTTGGAAGAATTCACCAGTGGACCCATCTGGGCCTGGTGCTTTTGTTTTGGAAGATTATTAAGTATTGATTCAACTTCTTTAATGGATGTAGGCCTATTCAGATCATCTGTTTCTTCTTGGCTGAGTTTTGGCAAATTGGGTCTTCAAGGAATTGGTCCATTTCATCTAGGTTATCAAATTTGTGAGCATAGAATTGTTCACAGTATTCCTTTATTATCCTTTTAACTTCCATGGGATTGATAGTGATGTCCTGTCTTTCATTTCTGATAATAATTTGTTTCCTCCCTTTTTTTCTTAGTTAGCCTTGCTAGGGAGTTTTCCATTTTATTGATCTTTTCAAAAAACCAGCTTTTGGTTGCATTGATTTTCTCTATTGATTTCCTATTTGCAGTTAGATTGATTTCTGCTCTAATTCTTATTTCTTTTCTTTTGCTTACTTTGTCTTTAATTTGCTCTTCTTTTTTCTAGTTTTCTAAGGCAGAAACTTAGGTGATTGATTTTAGATCTTTCTTTTTTTCTAATGTATGCATTCAATGCTCTAAATTTCCCTTTAAGCACCACTTTCACCACATCCCACAAATTTTGATTAGTTGTTTTTACATTGTCATTTAATTAAAAATATTTTTAGATTTCTCTTGAGATTTCCTCTTTGACCCATTTGTTATTTAGAAGTGTGTTGTTTAATCTCCACATATTTTAAGATTTTCCACTCATCTTCCTGTTATTGATTTCCTGTTGAATTCCTTTGTCATCTGAGAACAGATATTGTATGATTTCTCTTCTTTAAAATTTGTTAAGGTGTGTTTTATGGCCCAGAATGTGAACTATATTAGTGAATGTTCCAAGTGAGCTTGAGAAGAATGTGATTTGTGCAGTTGTTGGATGAAGTAGTCTGTAGATGTCACTTATGTTGAGCTGATTGATCATGTTGTTGGCTTTCTCTCTGCTGGATCTGTCCGTTTCTGAGGGAGGGATGTTGAAGTCTCCAACTATGATGATTTCATTTATTTCTCCTTAAAATTCTATCAGTTTTTGCCTCACAAAGTTTGATGCTCTGTTGTTAGGCATATGCAAATTAAGAATTGTTAGATCTTCTTGGAGAACTGACCACTTTATTGTTATGTAATGCCCTTCTTTATTCCTGATAACTTTCTTTACTTTGACATCTGCTCTGTCTGAAATTAATATAGCTACTCCTGCTTTCTTTCTGAGTAGTGTTAGCATGGTATATTTTTCTCCATCTGTTTACTTTTAATCTTTATGTGTCTTTATATTTAAAGTGGGTTTTTTGTAGACAACATATAATTGTGGTTTTTGATCCACTCTCTTTCTGTCTTTTAATTGGTGCATTTAGACCACTGACATTCAAAGTGATTATTGACATAGTTGGATTAATATCTACTATATTCATTACTGTTTTCTATTTATTGCCCTTGTTCTTTGTTTCTCTTTTTGTCTTCCACTCTTCTGCCTTTTTTGGTTTTAATTGAACATTTTATATGATTTCATTTTTTTCATTTCTTAATATATTAGTTATATTTCTTTTTTAACTTGTTTTTTGGTTGTTTACCTAGAATTTGCAATACAGATTTATAAGTAATCCAAGTTAACTTTCAATTAACACTATACCACTTCACAAACAGTGTGAGTGCCTTATAATAACAAAATAATCCTGTTTCCCTATACCTTGTATCATTGCTGTCATTTGTTTCCCTTATATATGTATATAAGCACACATAAGCATATATTTATATATATACACACATATAAGCATACATAATCAAATACATTGTTGCTATTATTATTTTGAACAACTGTTATGTTAGATCAATTAAGAATATTTTATTTTACTTTCACTTATTCCTCCTCAATGCTTTTTCTTTCTTTAGATAGATCTGAGCTTCTGCCCTGTATTATTTTCTTTCTCTTTAAAGAACTTTAACATTTTTTGCAAGGCATGTCTATTGGCAATAAATTTCTGCAATTTTTGTTTGACTGAAAAAGTCTTTATTTCTCCTTCACTTTTCAAGAATAATTTTGAGGGTACAGAATTCTAGGTTGGTGGATTTTTTTGTCTCAACACTTAAATATCTCACTCCACTCTCTTCTTGCTTGCATGGTTTCTAAGGAGTTGGATGTAATTCTTATGTTTGTTCCTTTATAGATAAGATTTTCTTCCTCTGGCTGCTTTCAGGATTTTTTCTTTATCTTTGATTTTTCTGTAATTTGAAAATGATATGCCTAAGTGTAGTTTTTTTGACATTATCCAGCTTGGTGTTCTCTGAGCTTCATGGATCTGTGGTTTAGTGTCTGAAACAATAATGACTGAGAATTTCCCAAATTAATGTCAAATATTTTTTCTGTTCTTTTTTCTCATCTCCTTCTGGTATTTGCATTACACGTATGTTACACCTTTTGTAGTTGTCCTGCAGTCCTTGGATATTCTGTTCAGGTTTTCTGTGTTTGCTCTTTTTTTTGTAGCTTTTGAGGATTGTATTGATATATCCACTAGCTCAGAGATTCTTTCCTCAGCCATGTTTAGTTTACTAATAAGCCTGTCAAAGGCATTCTTCATTTCTGTTACAGGGTTTGTTATCTCTAGCATTTATTGTTGGTTCTTTCTTATGATTTTCATCTGTCTGCTTCCATCACCCATCTGTTCTTGTTTGCTGTCTACTTTATCCATTAGAGCCCTTAGCATATTGATCTTAGTTGTTTTAAATTCCCAGTCTGATTGTTTCAACATCCCTGCCATGTCTGGTTGGGATGCTTGCTCTGTCCCTTCAAATTGTGTTTTTTGCCTTTTGATTGGCATTGTAGTTTTTTCTTGGTGAAAGAAACTGTGGTGGTGAGATGTAGGGGAGAGGGGAAGCATTCTATAGTGCTTTTATTGGGTGTCAGCCTTTTAGTGAGCCTGTGCCTTTGTGCTGTGAACTTCACAAGTGTTTTAAATTTTTTTCTCCTCCCTTACATGGGTGAGGATGACTAGAGTGGGCTGGAGTAGGGTATTTCCCTCCCTCAGGTCAGTTAGGTTCTGGTAACACCCCAGCAGGCTCTGGTTAACTAGTTTCTCCTGAGGGCAGGCCTTGTTAAGAACAGAGTGCCAGCTGTATTTCAAAATGGTTCTTTTTCCCCTCCTGCTGGAAGCATGAGGGGATTTTTCTTTGATATTTAGTGGGGGAACCTCATCGGGCTCTTGGAGGTAAATCTCACAATATTGTAGAGCTCCCCAATGACTGGGTCCCCCTGGAGTTTTTAACTCTCACAGTTGTCCACCCTGAGCCTCTAGCAATTCATGTTGCAGTTCAGGTTTTCCTTCCCTGACACTGGCTCCTGCAATAGTTTGTGCTGGTGAGGCTCAGATCCCGTAAGTGGTGACTCCCTGTGTTCACCTGTCAGTCTTTCTAATCTTTGGGGCAGTGGTTTGCCATGTGTCCTCCTTTCTCTTATGGGTCCAAGAAGAGTTGTTGATTTTTCAGTCTGTTCAGCTTTTTATTTGTTGTTAGGACAGGGTGGCAACTTCCAAGCTCCTTACATGTGGAACCAGAAATGGAAGTTGCTAATCAGATTTTTACCCGTCCCACATAACTCGCTCGTTTTTAGTTTGATATTAAAAACAAGCAACTGGTACAAAATGGAGTCACTTACGCTAAGCGTCACGTCACCAAACCAAGACTTAATTATAGTTTCGGCTCTCCTAGAAATGGAATCTTAAGCCGGTCAGTCAGAAGTTGCGTAATCAGCACTAGTTAGGTAATCTGGCTGATAGACCCCTGCCATCCCCTAAAGGAAAGTGACCTTGCCATAACTAATGTGCTTTTTTGTGTAGTATAACTGTCTTGTTCCCACTCCCTTCTGCCTATAAAAATCTTTCATTTGTTCAGCTACTTGGGGCTTCTTTCCATCTGATAGGTTGGATGCTGCCCGATTCATGAGTCATTGAAGAAGGCCAAGAAGATCTTTAAAATGTACTCAATTGAATTTTTTTTTAACAATGCCCAAATGGTTCTCTTTTTATCTTTGAAGTTTAGTAATTTGATTTCTTTAAGATATATTTTGGGATTGAATGCTCTGTATCAATTTTTTTTTCTAAGCTAGAATATGTTCCCTTTTATAGAAAAGCTTCCTTCAACTGTACATTTGAATATTTTTCTTTTCCATTTGTTCTTTTCAGGAGCTTTATTCATATATCACATCTTCTTTGTCTTCCATTTCTAGTATCTTTTCCATAATTATTTTTATATCTTTGTATTTTATTTCATTTTATATGATTTCCTCTTGTCTATTTCCCATGTCATTGTGTTTTCACCCTTGATTATTATAATATTTTGTTATTTCTGATGTGGTCTTAATCTCTGTTTTGTATTTACATTGAGAGTGTTTCCTATAATTAGTTTGAGACAGTGGAAAACTAAGTAACCCTTCCTGTTGCTTCTTTGGGAATTTCTTTAGTAACCTACATTTATCATTGTTTTCTGCTTATGTTCCCCCTCCCCGTGCCCCCCCCCTCGCCCCACCAAATATCTGTGCTAGGTCCCATGTTGCTTTGTTTCTGATTATTATTCACTTTTGGAAGGTACTGGCTGTTTTTCAAAGAATGGTGTGGGAGTGGTTGTAGGGTGAGACCTGGAACAGTCTAAAACTTTGCGTGTTGTCTAGAATAACTATTCACCAACCTGTTATTTCCTTCTACGTTGGGAACACATCTTTCCTCAAATTTTGGACCATTCTAGAGCTTACTGTGAGTCCCAGTAAGGCTATTTAATCAATTTCTCTGTGGAAACCTCACATTCTCTATTTTTCTTTCCTCTTTCACCTCATTTTACTTCTAGTAGTCTCCCCATGCTAGAGGGCTAATTCTTATACAGTGTAAATATCATTTTATTATGGTTTCTCCTTCAGCTTTTCTTTCTTTGCCATTCTGCAACATTGAGCATTTTTCTAGCTTCTTCCCTGGCCCATCCATGTCTGTCCATCTCAGCTCTAAGGAAAGAATCATTGGATAGCCTGTCTAAATCCTTGCAATTGATTGTAAGAGCAATTTGTTCCTTGCTACTGGTCTAAGATGTCAGCTATTTGGTTCATTGTTCATTTTGATTTATCTACAGCATTTAGCATACATACTTCATAATTTCAAGTTTGAAGTTTTGGCTGATTCCTTGTTTCTTTGAAGTTGACGTTTTTCTCTACTTTTTGTTCCTTCTTATTTTCATTGCTTTTCAAGTGGTGAGAATAGAAAAATGATTTCAGTCCACATCACTAACTGGATATCACTCTTAAGTATTGTTTCTTTGAGGAACGCTTAGTTTTTTTCTATCACTTCAATAAAACTTAGTTTATGACACTATTTATTCTGTTTCTTGGGTCTCCTAAAGCTAACTGATAATGGCATCAGTTTTTCTCTGATAATGGCATAAGTTTTTCTGTCTTAATTATTCTCTGCCCCTTCTTTTATACAGCTGTTCTATGTTCAGTTCATTATTTCTGTCATGTTTACACTCTTCAGCATGATGTATTTAGCTTATAAGGATAAAAATCTTTAAGTACTAAGCTATAAGTAAGAAAAAGGAAGCCTCTAGAACTACTTGAACCAATGATGGGATCTCATTTTTCTGTGCCTCGTTGTCCAAAGTAAATATAGCAGAAAATAATACCTTCTTGTATTTCTGCTTGTATTTACTTTAAGAGAGTAATGAGTTGATGCATCCCATAATTCATTAGAATAAAACCAAGCTATATATATTCCAGGAATTTGATTAATACTTTCTAATTTTCACAAAGGCACTACATACCCTTCCCTCACTGTTTCTAGTTCATTCTTTATATAACATATGAGGCAATTGCAAGTCGTTGCAATATTACATCTCTATTCCCTGTGTACTTTTCCTTAATATTCTTTGCACAGCACTGCAAATAATTTAAAAAAATTAGTTAGACCTAGATTTTAAACAGGTATTATTCATATTTTTAAAGCCAATATCTCATGGCTATGTTTCTCTCTTTTATTGCTTTCCACTATTATCAGAGTAAAAAATAATAGCTTCTCTTTACTAAAGGTACATGTAGTTGTTTTCTAAACTTAGAATTCTTGAAAAACTAGAGTGAAGCAGATTACAAACACAGTCTCTGGTTTTCTTGATTCTTGCCCTCTTTAAAAGCAGGATAGACTAGCTAATCACTGATGGGCTTTTGTACTGCCTAGTTTTTAAGCTTAGTTTGGATCAAAATTTATACTTTTCAATTTGAGATTAAAATTCCTTTTTCTTATGTTGAAACATTTCAAACCTGTACAAATAGCTGTGTGTGTATTACATATAATAACATTCTTAGACATCACTGTCAGGAAATTTAACATTGATACATTAATATTATTTAATATGTAATCTATATACAACATCTTTTAGTTGTTCCCCAAAATATTCTTTGTAGCTGTTTTTCCCCCATCTTGAACCAATCAGGAATTATGAGTTTCTGTTGGTTATCTTACCTCTTTACTCTCCTTTAATCAAAAACAATCCCACTGCCTTTTTTGTCCTTTATGGCATTGACATGTTTGGAGAGTCCCACAATCTGAATTTGTCTGGATTTATCTGATTGTTTCTTCATGATTACATTGAGGGTAAACAAACTGGTAAGGTGATGTTGTGTATTTCCTATTATATCATATCAGGAAGCACAAAAATTATGTCCATCTGTCTCACTGTTGCTGATACTAAATGAAGTTACTTCATTACTGTGATACATGCCAGATTGATCCTTGTAAAAGTACTCTATTTTCTTTGTAATTAGTTGTAGCACATACTTTGAGACCATGTAAACATCCTGTTCCCCATAACATTTCACCCAGTGTTTTAGTATCCAGTGATAATGTTTCCCTCATTTATTTTCCTAGTAGTTGCAAAATGGTGATTTTTTTTTTTAGTTTAATTCTATTATTCCTTCTGTATTTATTAACTGACACTATTCTGTAAACAGCAATTCCCATCCTTTTTAAACAAGTGTTTTCACTATTAACTCATGAATTATTTTTTTAATCAATGTTTTATAATCTATTATCATCATATCTCCATTTGTCTTTGAACACTTCTCTGCTCTCTGGCACAGTGTGTACCAGGTTCACCTTCTGTCTTCAGTGCTCCAGATATGGAATCACCCTTTTCTCCAATAAGCGCTGGTTTCTTTTATTGGGGAATGGTGCGGTGAAATCAAAATTTGGGTGCTAGGTATGCTCATTTACATTGAGGAGTCATTGTCTCTTGGTCCTTTTAGTGGACAGAGTTGGGAAACATCTCTAATCCTCATTATATATTTGTGTCTATACTCTGTTTACAGTGACAACGTTCATTTGCTCTATTCTAAAATAATAAAATCATCTCAGGATTACTACATCAATACTACATCCAGCAACAAATCTATTCAGTAAAGTACAGTATTTCTTTGCAGTTCTTTTTGCCCCTAAAGTATATCTTACTAAAGTCAGGGTTTTGTAATTAAAAATTACTTGAATTGGGGCCAGCCAAGTGGTGCAGTGGTTTAGGTTGCTCTTTGGCAGCCCGGGGTTCGTGGCTTCGGAACCCCAGGTGCCAGCTGATTCACTGCTTGTCAGCCATGCCGTGGCAGCGTCCCATATAAAGTAGAGGAAGATGGACATGGATGTTAGCCCAGGGCCAGTCTTCCTCAGGAAAAAGAGGAGGATTGGCAATGGATGTTAGCTCAGGGCTGGTCTCCCTCACACACACACAAAAATTTACTTGAATTAATTGTCTTCCCCTGTGTGTTTGTATTATCAATTTGAAGTATATTTAGTTTTATTTGTTTTTGTATTTGTTAGTATTTAGTTTTAGAGTTTGCTTTTTTCATTCTTTTAAAATTTAAATTCATTTTGAAATCTGTAATATATTTGTATGGCTCACAAAGATTCACTACTTCTCTCCATATTCCTTTCACCTGGTATGGTCTCCTACCACTCCACCTTTAAGGAAACCATTATTATTAATTTCCGTATTCTGTATTATCATTTCTGGGTGTGTGTGTGTATGTGTTTGTCTGTGTGTGATCTTATTTCCTTTTATTAAACACAAAAGTTTAAGATTCTCTTTTATATCACTCATAAGAAATTATTTCTTAAAGAAGGTACCTTTCATTTTTTAACCTGTATATGCTTTTCATAATAACATATAACTTGTTATTTGGAAAGTTTTATTTTTTATATTTCTTTGTCACTCATAAACAGGAGGACCTGGACGATCTACCATGCCAACCCCAGGAAATACTGCAGCTTTTCGTGCTTCCCTCTGGACCAATATGGAGAAACTTGTGGATCATATTTGTACTGTTTGTGGACAGGTGAATATTTTAGAGAGTGAAAAGAATGTTAATTATACATTAACTCCTGGTTATTCCAAGTTCTGTGAACTTGGGTAGGTTTCTTAAAATCTGAGCATTTAAAATCACTACATTAGCTGATTATAATATGTGTAAAGGTTCTAGGAAAAGGCCATTTCCCTTCTCTTGCTGTTTCTAGGGCCTATGCTTTGCACTCGTTTTTTTGGAAAATACCCAATTATATACATTCTCTCTCTCTTCCCCTTTTTTAGGTACAACATCTACAGAAAATACTAGCCAAGAAAAGAGATCCTGTTTCTCACATTTGTTTCATTGAAGAAATAGTTAAGGTATGTTTAAATGAAGATATTTTATGTCTTTATTGAAGAATGCAGGGAATATGAGCTGGCATTGTTTGTGTTCCTATCTTACAGAGAGGCTACATGTCAAATAGCTATAGGGAATATATTTCTTGACAACCACAAATTTTCTTTGCATTATATGGATAAACACTTTTGTTTATTGAGTAAATGCTAACAGTAATACTATTTGTAGACTAATTTCTGAAATGCATGTAGTTATTTCCCATTTTCTGTCATATAAATGATTTATTGTAAATGGGTTTTTTTTGTGTGTGTGTGAGGAAGTCTGGCTCTGAGCTAACATCCATTGTCAATCGTCCTCTTTTTACTGAGGAAGATTATCCCTGAGCTAACATCTGTGCCCATCTTCCTCCACTTTGTATGTGGGATGCCGCCCACATGGCTTGATGAGTGATGCGTCAGTCCACGGCTGGGATCGAACCTGCGAACCCTGGGCCACCAAAGCGGAGCATGTGAACTTAACCACTGTGCCACCGGGAAGCCCTCTGTAAATGTTTTTTTAAAGTTCCACTAAAGAATAAGATGAAAATTTTGGGTAAATAAGAGATTTAATTAGTGGTTATCATAATGTCTTATACAGTCTTCACTGAAGATGGTAGGATCCATTCAGTTGTTAATTTTTCCTATAAAGCGCATTGCTTTATTTCATTTTCTGTATTCTAAAATCTCCCTTTTGTCATCCACCAATCGGCTGGTCTCAGGGGCCATAAGAATTCTTTCCATGCATAGAAATCCCTGACTCTACATTTTATTCATTCATTTTGATATGTTTTTGATAATGATTAACAGAATAACTAATCTATTTATCATTAAATTTTAACACCTAGTGCTCCAAAGAAAAAAATTCTCTAAGTTTCCAGCATCATGGTATAGTTTCTTTTGTAGTTCAAAATTTTAAATATTTTATATATTGTGTTGGGGATCTCCAAAACCACCCCCAAGTTTGGTGATTCACAACACTCAATATATTGTCATACTCATGGCTATGATTTATTATAGTGAAAGTATATGAAGCAAAATCAACAAAAGGAAAAGGTGCATAAGGTTAAGTCCAGAGGAAATTGGGTGCAAGCTTTCAAGACTCCTCTTCCACTGGAGTTAGACAGAATATCCTTAATTCCTCTGCCAATAAGCTGTGACAGCATGCGTGAAATGTCATCTTCCACGGAAGCTTGCCTTGAGTCTAGGAGTCCACAGTTTTCATCAGGGGTCAGTTACTGCCTAGCACGTACAAAAATTCAAGACTCCCCAAAGGAAAGCAAGTGTTCAGCATGAAGCACATTATTTGTACAAACAGTTTAGATACAGTGAGCACTGTTACCAGTTAGAGAATCATGAGGACTCTCAAAATCAAAGTCCCACATGCCAGCTGAGACCAGCCTTGCAAGCAGGCCTTCCTAACTATAGCAGTCTCAGACCTGCACATACACTTATAGTACATACCTATTTAGATTACCCTGCTTTATATTTGGCTTTTAATTGTGGGAAAGAAACAATAAGATGCTTTTGTCAATTTATATAGTTGCTGTTTTTTGCATTTACTAGTAGATGGGATAACTAATATCAGGTCATCATTTTTACAGGCAAACAACTGCACATATAGTGTTATTATTCATTTCTTCTTCTGATTTTGGTCATCTTTCTATCCATATTAATTAATTTAGTCTTTGTATGGAGTGGCTTGATTTCAAGCTTTTACTGTCTAAATCTTAGTATATGTTTTTATTATTTTTTAATACTTTAATATTCTACTAACAACGTAAGAACAATTATAGTGAAATCATTATATTCAAGAGAGTCTAAAGAAAAGATTAAAAATAAAAAAGGAATAATGCCATTTAAAGAAGCTTATGTTTATGATATTATTGCATTGGGCAAAGTTTCTATGTAAAAACTCACATGTCAATTCTTGGCAACAATCAGTTATTACACTGTCAACTTTTGTGGGCTATGTTTTAAATGTGTGTGAATTATTACCAATTAAAAAGAATTATTAGGAATAGGGATATATGCTTTCATTTTATTCACCTTTCATTTACTTACAGAATTTCTTATTTAAAACCAATAAAGATTGCTTTTTCAAACACTCTTATTACTAAGCTATTTAAGAATGTAGTCATACACAACACACACACATATTTACATTTTATTTATAAATTTTAATGTAAATTTCCAGTTTAGTTGATATTTGTTTTTTAGGGTAATATTTATGAAAAAAAATTTAATCCCTCTTAGAATTCAGTATACTCATCTATATTCAGAAAAGATCAGTCTTTTATGAAAAGTCCAAAATAACTTTTGAGCCTACATACTTGGGAATTCCAGGACAAGAGAAAAGTAAAAATACTCAAAATAGCTCTCATATATTGCAAAGATAGTGCATAAATTTTACTATATTTACTATAATTTCTCTAAATTTTTTTTTTTTTTTGCAGAGGAAGATTTGCCCTAGCTAACATCTGTGCCAATCTTCCTCTGTTTTATATGTGGGTTCCTGCCACACTATGGCCACAGTCAAGTGTTGTAGGTCTGTACCCAGGAACCGAACCTGGGCCGCTGAAGCAGAGTGCACCGAACTTAACCACTAGGCCATGGGGCTGGCCCCTAAGTAGTCTTTTTGTTTATTGTAAAGCTATAAACAAATATTTTTGCTAATTATATAACTACTGTGTGAGAACATTATCTAGATCAAATAATTATTGGTGCTGATAGAATCTTGGTAAAAAGTGTGGGATTTTCAGAATGATTTGAGGCCCTAAATAATGATCCTTAAAAATCTTCAGAAGATTTTAAACTTGAGTGGATGATAATATGTGGGTCATTGAAGAGAAACTGAATAATTTTGTAATTTCTTTTTGAGGAAAAGGTTATGAAGAGAATGTTCTTATACAACCAGCTTTTGCAGCTTCTAGATTACTAAGAAGGACATATTTTGTTACTGAAAGTTTAATTGAAACTTTCTAATTTAGTGGTTTAGTTTTTTAAACTTGTGAATATATTTTTTAAAAGTCAAAACAGTGTAAATAATTCAAGATGAAACAATATTAGAATTATGCCATATGCTTTCTACAATATCTCTAGAAATATCTTTCCCTAGGGAAAAATTGCTTTTTTCCCCTAGAGAGATAATTTCTAGCAAATATCTGTTTAAGTAGGAATCTATTTAAACTTTTTTTTTAAATTTATGTATTAAATTTTTATAAGCAGTAGTCCATATTTTGAAATTCACTGAAAGCTAAATTAATAGATACTTTCTCTTTAGTTTATAATATGGAATATAAACAAAGTTACACTAGTATGATCAGCTCCATAGATGTAGAGAAAGCATTCGACAAGATTCAACATCCATCTATGATAAAAACTCTCAAGGAAATGGGTATAGAAGGAAAGTACCTCAACATAATAAAGGCCATATATGACAAACCCACAACCAACATCCTACTCAATGGTAAAAAACTGAAAGCTATTTCTCTAAGAACAGGAATAAGACAAGGATGCCCACTTTCACCACTCTTTATTCAACATAGTGTTGGAAGTCCTAGCCAGAGCAATTAGGCAAGAAAAGAGGGAGAAAAGGTATCCAAACTGGAGAAGAAGTAAAACTCACTGTTTGTGGATAACATGGTTCCATATTTAGAATATCCTAAAGAACCCACCAAAAAACTATTAGAAACAATTAACGAATACAGTAAAGTTGCAGGGTACAAAATCAACATATAAAAATCAGTTGTGTTTCTATACACTAACAATGAGCTAGCAGAAAGAGAAATCAAGAAGCAAATCCCATTTACAGTCACAACTAAAAGAATAAAATACCTAGGAATAAATTTAACCAAGGAGGTAAAAGACTATAAGACACTGAAAAAAACTGAAGACATAAGGAAATGGAAAGATATTCTGTGCTCATGTATTGAAAGAATTAGCATAGATAAAATGTCCATATTACCTAAAGCAATCTACAGATTCAGTGCAATCCCAGTCAGCATCCCAACAACATTTTTCATGGAAGTAGAACAAAGAATCCTAAAATTTGTATGGAACAATGAAAGACCTTGAATAGCCAAAGCAATACTGAGGAAAAAGAACAAGCTGGAGATATCACACTCTCTGATTTCAAAATATACTACAAAGCTATAGTAGTCAAAACAGCATGGTACTGGCAGAAAAACAGACACACAGATCAATGGAACGAATTGAGAGCCCAGAATTATGCCCACCCATCTATGGACAGCTAATTTTTGACAGAGGAGCCAAGAACATACAATGGAGAAAGGAAAGTCTCTTCAATAAATGGTGTTGGGAAAACTGGACAGCCACATGCAAAAGAATGAAAGTAGACCATTATCTTACACCATACACAAAAATTAACTCAAAATGGGTTAAAGACTTGAATGTAAGACCTGAAACCATGAAACTCATAGAAGAAAACATGGGCAGTATGCTCTTTGACATCGATCTTAGCAATATCTTTTTTAATATCGTGTCTTCTCAGGCAAGGGAAACAAAAAATAAGCAAATGGGACTACATTAAACTAAAACGCTTCTGCACAGCAAAGGAAACCATGAACAAAACAAAAAGACAACCTCCAACTGTGAGAATATATTTGCAAAGCATATATCTGATAAGGAGTTAACATCCACAATATATAAAGAACTCATACAACTCAATAACAAAAAAATGAACAAACTGATCAAATAATGGGCAGAGGGTATGAACAGACATTTTTCCAAAGAAGATTTACAGATGTCCAAGGCACATGAAAAGATGTTCAACATCACTAATTATTAGGGAAATGAAAATCAAAACTATAATGAGATATCACCTCATACCTGTCAGAATGATATTGTTAAAAAGACAGGAAATAATAAGTGTTGGGGGGACGTGGAGAAAAAGGAAACCATTGTAACCTCAATTAAAAAAATTTTTAATGTTGAGCTGGGAGAAAATTTTGCAACTCTCATAGTAAACAAAATGCTAATATTGTTCATTATAAAGAAAACTTACCAATCGATATGAAGAAAACCTAATAGCAAAATAGGCAAAGGATATGAAGACTGTCTCCTAATAAAGAAACCCAAATGACTTAAAAAAAAAGTTATACTGTTAATGTCATGTCAATAGGAAAATTAAGAATCCATTTCCCTGGTTTCTTTGTTTTTAAACTGTTTGGATTCTAATGCTTCTATAGTTAACTAAACTGTGATGAAATTTTCGTATTTGATTTCTTCTTTCCAACTTGTTTCATTTCTACAAAAAAAATTTATTTTGCATTTTCCTTTGTTAAATAATTTTGTAATTATTATCCTTTTTTAGTTCAATACCTATAGATTTTTAAAAAATTAAGGGTCTTTATTTTTTACAGTAGCTTTAGATTTCCAAAAAAACTGAACAGAAAGTACAAATGTTACTTATGTTATTATAACTTCTGTTTTGCATTATGCAAAACCCATGGCACTGTACAACACAATGAGCTAAGCCCTAATGTAAACTGTAGACTTTAGTTAATAACATTGTATCAATAGTGGTTCATCAATTGTAACAAATTCACCAAATCAATTCAAGATGCATAATTCACTATGCAAATGCGTAATGTCATGTACCCACCATTGTCATATCATACAAAATAATTTCAGTAATTTCACTTCCCTAAAAATACCCTATGCTCTATCTATTAATCCTTCTCCAACTTCTCTCCCCAACTCCTGGGAACCACTGAAGTTTTTACTGTCTTTATAGTTTTGCCTTTTTCAGAATATCATATAATAGGAATTATACAGTAGGTAGCCTTTTCAGACTGGTTTATTTCGCTTAGTAATATACATTTAAGTTTGTTTCATATGTTTTTGTGGCTTGGTAGCTCATTTCTTTTTATCACTGAGTAATATTCCATTATCTGGATATACCTTGTTTGTTGATCCATTCAACTATTGAAGAACATCTTGTTGCTTTCATTTTTTGGCAGTTAAGAATGAAACTGCGGGGGTCAGCCCAGTGATATAGTGGTTAAGTTCGCGCTCTCCACTTCGGTGGCCTAGGGTTCGCAGGTTCAGATCCCAGGCGCAGACTGATGCATCGCTTGTCAAGCCATGCTGTGGCTGCATCCCATGCAAAGTAGAGGAAGACTGGCATGAATGTTAGCCCTGGGCCAATCTTCCTCAGCAAAAAGAGGAGGATTGGCAATGGATGTTAGCTCAGGGCTAATCTTTCCCACACAAAAAAATAAAATAAAGAAGAAAACTGCTATAAATATTTGTTTGCAGGTTTTTATGTGGACATAAATTTTCAACTCATTTAGACTATGTTTAGCTTTGTAAGAAACTACCAAAGTGTCTTCCAACATGGCTGTATCATTTTGCACTCCCAGTAGCAAAGAAACATAGTTCCTATTGCTCCACATCCTTGCCAGCATTTGATATTGTCACTGTTTTGGATTTTAGCTATTGTAATGGGTGTGTAGTGAGATCTAATTGTTTTCATTTGTATTTCCCTATAGATTTTTTTAAAAATTATATTTATGGAAAAAAATCTTCATTAGTTAAATGTGTAAGACTTTATCTGTAGGAAAATGAACTGCCTTGTCACGCTCATTATTTAATAATACTCATCTGTTATAGTCTACCTATTTGCTTAAAATAATTTTTATGAGGTTAAGGATAGTTTTTTAGCATTGCAAAAGCCAAGTCTCAAAGGTCTCCCTTCTGAATACCTATTCAAGGCAGGACAGTACAGTAATTAAGAACTGGGGCCTTGAGCCTTGGTATCAGACAGAGCTAAGCTTTCCTCCGTCAATGGTACAACCTTGGGTAGGTACTGTAATCTTTCAGAATGTCAAATATCCAGTGGGCATGGTATTACTACCTATAGAACTGAAGTATTCTGAGGGAAAATGAGGTAATGTAGATTTAATTCAGAGATTGGCTCAATAATTTGCTATCATAATTATTATTTTAATCTTTTTAATTAAACCTTGAAACTTTAATTTAGGGGTCATAAACTTACCTTGTGCTAGGTAGTAAAGAACCCTACCATGGGAGAAAGTCAGTTTTGTTTAACAGTTTTAATAACATGATATGCATGTACATTAATTCTTGCAGAATATCAGAAATTTAATATTATTTAAATAAGACAACATCAAGGATTTACTATGAATCATGATTTTATGTCTCACTTTACTGAAGAATCGTGTATTTATGGTTTCACCTTCGGTAATTTTGTAGCCATAAAAACAAGAGAATGATTTTCCTTAGTTCTGTTCTGTGTGGTCTTGTGAGAATTGTTAAATCGTTTGTACTCTTTTATATGGCCAAAAAAAAAAAAAAAAAGCGTTTACTTACTTTCAGGTTTTTTTTAGTTTTGCCAAATCTTCCTTGGTGTTTGCTAAGACATTTGATTCCAGATGATAAAACTGTACATATTAGTATTCAGAGTCCAATCTAAGGGATATTCAAGAGGAGAAAAAAAATCCCACATGACGATAGTTTCTGTAATGCTTTATTAGTTCAGGAGGTTTTGCAGTAGATGTCCATCATGTTATAAAGATACATCAGAGTGTAAAGAGGGGATAAATGGGTTAAGTATAAAACAAAATGGGACCAATTATATCAGTTGTAACAAATCTTAGGAATATAGTTTAAATGTAGAGCCTTTTGAAAGCTTTTCCTCAATTAAGATAACTAATTCTGCTTCAGCTTAATTTAACAGATGTCCTGGCTAACTTTTAAAATTGGCCTGTTATTTTCAGTTCATACTATAATTTGAAAAGACACATTCACACCTATCAATCATGTTAGGCCATTTTAAATGTGGAATATACCTTTTTCCCCTTTTGATACTGTATTTTCTATAGTTTACTTGAATAGATAAATCATTTATTTTAAACTAGAATTTTCGATTGTTTATTAGACATGAAAAGTTCTATTTTGGTATCTTTTAAAACCAGTTAAGAGTTCTTGTATTTCTATATAATCATCAATACTATATATAACACTTTGTTTGAAAGTGAGTGTAGCAAATTATTGACAAATTATTTAGGATCCACACAGTGGAAAACAGGTTGTAGATTCTCATCTGCACAGTTAAGCCAGTTGAGCTGTATGTGGGAGTATAGATATGATACTTTCATTTTCTAAGCCAGCAGTTTTTATCAGTGAACAGAATCTTGTAATCATGTGTGTAGGATGTATTAGGCTAAATTTGGAATGCATTCAGCATTTTGAGCAGCTATAGTACCGATGAGAATTTTACTGTGAAAGAGAATGTGTATTCTTTTGCCCTTTTAGACATATCAAATGACTTGATAATAGCATTAAAGACTCAAAAATTTTAGGATACCCAAATATGAAATATTTTTAATATTATGAGAAAAATATTTAACTCATTTATCTGTGGGATTTCAGTTTGATTAAAAAATCAAATAGCAATAAGCCAGTTAAATTTTAAGTCAGATAATATCAATAAATATTCTTATTTATAAGGATTGGAAGATTTCCGCTTTTACTAGTATAGGGACCAGATATTCTTAAGGGCCCTGTCACTACAGTATAAACAGATTCTAGATAAATTAGAAAAGCATAATTTTTAATACACTGTTGGGCCTGCAAATAGTAAGAGAATCTCTGAGGGGCATATATACATATACAGATATACATATGCCTATACGTAAGCAGATAAAATTGTTGAAACTGTAGTGGAGATTTGTGAGCTATAAATCATTGTGAAAACTGGAGTTGCCCCAGGGTCAAATGTTCATGTCAATGATGGGATCAGTCCACTGGGCTTGAGGGCTCTAACAAGATGGAAGAATAAACCTGACTAAGACTTTTGATGGTGGCTAACATGAAAACAGTACCTCACTCCCACAAGAAACAAACACAGATCCTCTGTAGAGGAAAGCATTTCTAGTTGTAGCCATCAGAATTCTCCACATATTAAGGTCAGTCAAGTATGAGCTCACAGTAAAAAAAAATCACCAATCCTATAAATAAACTGGAAGCTATGATTGAGAGTCAGCATGAAAAATAAAGATAATGCAAAACAGATTTTAGATTCCTAAAGAACTTTTACAGGACACTATGGATTTCAGATGTTAGAATTATCTGATGAAGAATCTAAAATATCTGTATATGATGTATTTTAAAAATAAAGAGTAGAATAAACAGAAACAAAAGACTGTTAAAAAATGACCAGACAGATCTAAAAAAGAACAAAATAGAACATTTAGAAATTAAAAATAAAACCATTGAAATAAAAAATTCAGCAGATAGATTAAACAGATACTACATGAAGCCAAAGAATGAACTAGCAGCCTGGCAGATAGAATTGATGAAATTATCCAGAATGTAGCATAAAGACAAGGGTATGGAAGATATGAGAGGTTAAAAATTGTGCAGGATTGGGGCCGCCCGGTGGCACAGCGGTTTAGTCCGTGCTTGGTAGCCCGGGGTTTGCGAGTTTGGATCCCGGGCGCCCGCCGACGCACTGCCTGTCAGCCATGCCGTGGCGGCGTCCCATATAAAGTGGAGGAAGATGGGCACGGATGTTAGCCCAGGGCCAGTCTTCCTCAGCAAAAAGGGGAGGATTGGCAACAGATGTTAGCTCAGGGCTGGTCTTCCCCACAAAAAAAAAAAAAAAAAAAAAAATTTGATGGAATCTACAGAAAGGCTATCAGAATTAATAAGTGATTTTTTTTTTTTTTCAAAATTATAGAATACAAGCTCAATATAGAAAAATCAGTTGTACTTCTGTATATTAGCAATGTATAGTCAAGAATTGAAATTTAATAATTCCATATACAGTAATATCAAAGAATATGAAATACTTAGGAATAAATCTATCAAAAGATGAACAGTATCTGTACGTTGAAAACTATAAATATTGCTTAGAGAAATTAAAGAAGACCTAAATAAATGGAGAGAGAGACTTTATTTATGAGTTGATAGATTCGCTATTAAGATGTCCATTCTTCCCAAATGGATCTATAATCCTAACAAGTGTTTGGAAGAAATTGACAAGCTGATTCTAAAATTCAAATAGAAATACAAAGGACCTGGGATACCCAAAACGACTTTGAAAAAGAAAAGCAAAATTGGAGAGCTAATGATACCTGATTTCAAGACTTATTATAAAACTGCAATATTGAAGAAAGTGTGGAGTTGGAGTAAAGTTAGAGACATAGACCATTGATGCAGAATAGAGAATCCAAAAATATACTCCCAGATATATGGAAAACTGATTTTCAAAAAGAGTTGTAAAGGCAAATCATTGGTGACAAAATAGGCTTTTTAACAAATACTAGTGCTAGAACGTTTGGATATCCAAATGTAAAACCTAAAATTCTAAAACTTATAGAAGAGTTGAGAAGAGTCTAAAACAATAAAATTTTGTGACCTTGGGGTAGACAAAGATTTCTTAGATGCAACACCAGAAGCTCAATCCATAAAAAAAAAAAATTGATATTTTGGACTTCATCAAAATTAAGAATTTCTGTTCTGCAAAATACTCCATTAACAGAATACAAGACAAGGCACAGACTAGGAGAAAATATTTGCAAATCAGATGTCTAATAAAGGAGTTAAGTCTAAAGAACTCGGAGAACTCAATAAGAAAACAGAAAAATCTGGTTTAAAAAATACCAAAGATCTGAATAGACATTTTACAGATAGATGTCAAATAAGCACCTATCTAAAAATTTAAAAGACCTGACCACATCAAGCGTTGGTGTTGATGAGGATGTGGAGCAACTGGAACTCTCATATACTGCTGATGGGAAATGTAAAATTGTACAACCACTTTGGAAAATAGTTTGGCAGTTTCTTAAAAAGTAAAACATACATATACTGTATGACTCAGCAATATACCCCTAGGTATTAATCCAACAGAAATGAAAGAATATATTTATACAAAGACTTATATTCAAATGTCCATAGCTGTCTTCTCCCTGTGTCTTCACATCGTCTTCCTTCTGTATGTGTCTGTGTTCAGATTTCCTCTTCTGAGAAGGACACCAGTCATATTGGATTAGGGTCCACCCTAATGACTCCTTTTTAATTTAATTATTTCTTTAAAGACCCTATCTCCAAATGTGGTCACATTCTCAGGTATGAGGGGTTAGAACTCCAACATATGCATTTTGTTGGGGGGACGACTCAGCCGATAACAGTGATTTACAATGATGGCAGTAAAAATGGAGACAAGTGGACTGATTTGAAAATTATTCAGGAGATAACAGTAACATATCTTAGTGATAGAAGTGGTGAGATGGAGAAGAAGGTATCAAGGATGACACCATGGACTCTGGTTTGACAAGGATTCTGGTAGATAGTAGTGACTTCCTTTGAGAGCATAAACTGAGAAGGACATTTAGGAAGAAACGTGATGAGCTCTGTATTCAGGTGCTCATGTGAGATCCAAGTGAAGATGTCAGTTAGGCAATTTAATATGTGGATCTGGAGCTCAGAAGAGAGGCCTAGGACAGAGACATAAATTTGGGAGACATCAGCTCCTAGATGGCAATCAAAGCCATGATAATAGATGAGATTGGCGATAGAAAAGAAATGTACCTAGACAGAGTCCCAAGAAAATGCAACTTACAAAATTTATGTAGGACTCTATTTTCCAAAGTGGTGTATACATTTTGATATGGAAAAGTAGTTAATAATTTCTACCTATACATTTTTTTTTTTTTTTTTTTTGGTGAGGAAGACCAGCCCTGAGCTAACATCCGTTGCTAATCCTCCTCTTTTTGCTGAGGAAGACTGGCCCTGAGCTAACATCTGTGCCCATCTTCCTCTACTTTATATGGGACGCCGCCACAGCATGGCTGACAGGCAGTGCGTCGGCGGGCGCCCGGGATCCGAACCAGCGAACCCCGGGCTGCCAAGCGCGGACTAAACCGCTGCGCCACCGGGCCGGCCCCTCTACCTATACATTTTAAAAGTCTTATCCTTTAAACTGTTTTTGTATATTTTATATTGTACATATTTTATTAGTACAGTAATAGTTATATATAATTTTTACACAAATGAGTAAACACATATTAGAATGTGTATTAAAAAATATTTTACATTCGGTGAGTTGGGGAAACACTAAAAGAGGAGGCAATGGAGTATCCCAAGAGAGGGATGAAACCAAAGAGAATTTGGCGAGGTAAGCCAAGGGAACAGTTTTAAAGAAAGTATGGTTCATACTAAATCTGATTTGACTGATATTGTATTTAAAGTACGAGTACACCATGCATTCTCACCAAGGTCAGTATTGACCTCATGAGGGAGAAATAGTTCTGGTTTGGGGGGGAGGGAAGGGTAGGCACAAAAAATCTTAGATATTACAATGGTTTGTGGCCTCCAGAGCTCAACCCTACCCTACAAAATCTTATTCCTTAGTGTTTAATGTCTCTTGTTAGGGAGAAACTAACTTAAATTTAAATTTAAGTTAATTAAGTACATTTACATTATATAATTATATAAGTATGATATGTATTATATATGTATAATTAATTTATTTATTTTCCCTTCAGAGGGGCAATAATTAAAAGAAAGGTTGAGAAATACTTCAGGAAACTATATGGAAAGGGTTTTAAAACACTTTAACACTATAGTTTAATAGGGATCTCTAGGGGAGAGTGTAGGATAAGGGATTTGAGTTTGAAGAGGAACTTGAGATATTTACCATAAGTATTTCGGTCTTGAATTTTTTATGTGAAGAATTTATGTTTCTGTTTAGAATTAAGTTAGATTATCTAAATTACTCCTTCAAAAAATTAAAAAGAATAAAGGAAGCATCATATTTAATCCTATTACCCAGGGATAACCTCTGTTAACATTTTGTTTATAGTTTTTCTATTTAACTGTATAAATTTTAACGAGTCATATCTGCTTTACCTTCAAAAGTTATCTGAAATTTAACTACTTTTCACTACCTTCCACTACCACCTTAGTCTAAGCTCCCATTTTTTAAAACAAAAAGTAGATTGTACCATAAATATTGTTCTTTTCTCTTTGAACAATATACACATAAAAGCCAACATTTTGATTTCAACTGAAATTCTTTGGTTGTTTAGGCCTTCTCATTTTGCTCTGTGGTATTCATCTTGACGTCCCTACTGAATTTCTTTATCTTCTTTCTTTTGTAATCAGACACAGCAAAATTTTTCTCTTTAAAAGCTATTTTCCAGTAAAGAGAATTTGTTTTCTTTGCCCTTTATTTGCTTTGCCAGGATCCCTCTGCTTTGAATCCAGAATATGATTAAGAGCTAATTTAAAATTCATATCTGGGGCCGCCCAGTGGCGCAGCGGTTTAGTTCGCGCTTGGCAGCCCGGGGTTCGCAGGTTCGGATCCCGGGCACCCGCCGACGCACTGCCTGTCAGCCATGCTGTGGCGGTGTCCCATATAAAGCAGAGGAAGATGGGCACGGATGTTAGCCCAGGGCCAGTCTTCCTCAGCGAAAAGAGGAGGATTGGCAACGGATGTTAGCTCAGGGCTGGTCTTCCTCACACACACACAAAAATTTTAAATTCATATCTATTTGGTTTCTTTGATAAAGTCTGCAGACTTTCTTATTCACACCATGATCTCTCCACAGAGATCTCTGCCACGGACTTGTTACTCAATCTTTTATTTCCTCTTCTCTTTTGATCTTAACTTAGCTCCCTCTTCTTCCCTCTGACTTCCTCTCATTAAGCACACTGAGTTAAAAACTCTATCTGAATTGAACCTCACCTCCCCCTGTTGTCTCAGAGATAGAGGTAGATTGTATGTTCTCTTTTCTCAGACTTATCCCTCTACTTTTGTTTTTCATTTTACATCTTACCCTCTCCTAGGAATTCTCTACTTTCTCCAATATCAACCTTTCCCACCTACTTCCTCTCACAGGTCTATCATCTAAAACCAAAATCAAAGCAAAACCCTTGGTCCTGTTATCTCCACATATTGCTTCCCTTTATGGCCAGGTTTCAGTAAGCTACTTTGTATCTCTCCTTCCTTGTTTCAGTTTTGCCCCAAACCCCTGAAATCCAGCTTCCACTCCACTGAAACAGTTCTTGTTAAAGACATTCTCATGACCCAACTACCAAATCCTTCTTACTTCTTAGACCTTTTTACTTCACTTTTCTGAGGTAATAGCTACTTCTTATTGCGTTCCTCCTTCCCAGATACCACATTTCTCCAGAATCCTTCACTGATTCCTCCTCCTCCATCTACCTCTCCTTTTAAAATATTTTGTTTGTAAAATTTCAAACATATACCAAAGTATGGAGCCAAAATATAGACAGTGAATCCCTATTACCCATTATCCAGCTTCAGCAGTTACTGACTGGTAACCAACCTTTAAGAAAAAAAAAAAAGTATCTCTACCCACTCCTCTCTCTCCACTCTGAATTGTTTCCTCTACCAACATTTAAGTAATGTTCCCCTGAGTCCTGTCCTCAACATGCTTTTCTTCTCATGCCACATGCAATCTATGGAAAAGCTCACACATGCTAACAGTTTCTACCACTCCCAAATGCTAATAATACCTAAATCTATTTCTTTGTGTGTGTGTGTGTGAGGAAGACCAGCCCTGAGCTAACATCTGTTGCCAATCCTCCTCTTTTTGCTGAGGAAGACTGGCCCTGGGCTAACATCTGTGCCCGTCTTCCTCTACTTTATATGGGACGCCACCACAGCATGGCTGACAAGCAGTGCGTCGGCAGGCGCCTGGGATCCGAACCCGCAAACCCCGGACTGCCAAGCGTGAGCTAAACCGCTCCACCACTGGGCTGACCCCCTAAATCTATTTCTTAAGCTTAGATCTTGTTCTTAAGCAAGAGAATTATATTCACTGGCTTAGATCATCTTCACTTGGATGTCCCACAGGTTCCAGAAGCGTAAGTCTAAATGAGCTAATCTTTCTCTACCACCTGCTACTCCTTCTAAAATTCCATTTTTTTTAATCAGTCTTCATCCTCCTAGTCCCACACAAATATATCTAGTCCTAGTCCTTCATAAATATATTTACTTGCTCATCAAGTCCTATTAATTTTTGTGCTGTCCATTCTTGCTATTCCACTGCTATGGCCATAGTAAAGTTCTTTTCACCTAGACTGTTTCAGTAAATTCATAACTGATCTTGTTGCCTACAGGCTCACCACCACCCCCCACACTATTCATCTTTCACATTGTTATCAGAGTGATTTACCTAAAACACAAGCTTAGTCATGGTATTCTCTCATTAAAATCCCTAAATATTTCACTGGTATCTGTGTGATGAATTAAGACACTCCTTGATTTGATCCTTGTCTTCATTTTCACTCTCACCTCTTCCCTCTTTCCTGAATGCTTACTACACATTCAGAGGATAGAAAATGGTTTTTCACATCTTTGTGCACTATTCATCCCTCTGTCTGGAATGCTCTCTGCTCATCCCTTCTTCCCATCTGTATGGTGAATTCCAATCTCCCTTTAAGATCTAGCCCAAGATATCCCAACTCTTCATAACAAAGTAAATCCTTTGAATTATTATTATTCCTAATGTTTACATAGCTAACAAGCTCAGAAAGATGAAGTAGTTGCCCAAGATTGCAGAGCCAGTAAGTGGCAGACCTTGGATTTAAGTCAAGATTATCTTACTTCAAAGCCCATACCCTTTTACCACACCTAACGCAAGAATGTTAGCCTGAAGGTTTGGACTTTATACCGTGTGCAGTAAGAAGCTATCAAATATATATTTGAGCAAGGAAATTCACGGTCAGTTCTGTGTTATAAAGATAGGAAACTAAACAATATCTGCTTTGAAACCTATTCTAAGTATTATCATTCTGCATTTGTCTATATATATTTAATTATGTCAAAATCAGTGACAAAAAAAGTCAAAGACCAAGCTATAGTTCTAAATAACAGATACATCCAAACAGAAATGTTTTAGTTTTTCTGTATTTATTTGTATTCTATTTATATGTATAAAATATATGATTTTGGTTTTATTTTCTATTTATTGGTGTCAGTCAAAAGTCCAAATTTCATCTTTTTTAAAGTTAGAATTATGGTGTTGTTTCTAACTAAGAAACAAGGCCAAGAAGTTTTAAATTGCAAACATTTCCCAGAATTGATCTGATAACATGATTGCATTGAACTTAATGAAAGTGCTATGGTCTGAATGTTTGTGTGTCTTTAAACTTCATAGAAATCCTAACCCTCAAGGTGATGGTGTTGGGATGTTGTGGGGCCTTTGTGAGGTGATTAGGTCATGAAGGTCGAGCCCTCATGAATGAGATTAGTACTCTTGTACAAGAGATCCCACCCGTCTACCATGTGAGATTTCAGTGAGAAGATGGCCATCTGAGAGGAAGTGGGTCCTCACCAGACACCGAACCTGCCAGAGACTTGATCTTGGACTTCGCAGCCTCTAGAGCTGTGAGAAATAAATTTCAGTTGTTTACAAGCCACCCAGTTTTTAGTATTTTTGTTACAGCAGCCTAAACAGAAAGTAAGACGGTATTGGGTATAGGTTGTAAATAGAGTAATGTCAAATATCCTTCAGTTGATTAAAGAAGATGTGGTATATATATACAATGGAATACTACTCAGCCATAAGAAAAGACACAATTGTCCCATTTGCAACAACATGGAAGGACCTAGAGGGTATTATGTTAAGTGAAATAAGCCAGAGAGAGAAGGACAGACACTGCATGAACTCACTCATATATGGAATATAAGTGAACACACGGACAGAGAGAACTGATTGGTGGTTACCAAGGGGAAGGGGGGTGGGGGGGCACAAGGGGTGAAGGGTTACATCTACAAGGTGACGGACAAACAAAAATGTACAACTAAAACCCCACAGTGTTATAAACTAAGACATCAATAAAAAAAATAAAATAAAAAAAAATATATCCTTCAGTTGAAATCTAGTTGAATTATTAAAATCTAGTTGAATTAATTTTATTTCAACATCCTTAGGAGCAATTATGTTAACAGGCTAATTTTATTCGAAAGAGCAAGTGAAATGATTTTTTAATATATCTTCCTATTTCCTATTTATTTAGGAAATTATATTTATGTAATATGTTATGGTTTGACAATAAAATTTTTGATAATTCCTTGATAATTAAAATTAACATTTTATCTTTTGATAGAATATATAATACATATTATATATGTGTATATATATGCACATCGTATACGTATACAAAAACTTTTACATACATATATAAATATATATGATATATGTATAAAATCTTTGTTTTAATGTACTATCCTACCCCCAACTCTACTTTTTTGTTATTAGTTCCTACACTTTTCCCATCTCTCTGAATCTGCTTCATCTCCTTTTATCTTTCCTAAGCACTTTTCATCTCCTTTCTCATTCCAACAACTGTGTGTCCTCCTTAGTGTGTCCTCCTTAGTATGCATCTGTGGTAACTGACTCTAGCTCTTAATATGACAAGTCCTTGTAATTGACTGACTCATTCATTCATTGATTTGTTTTTTTCAACAATTGTATTAGTCAGGGTTCTCCAGGGAAATAGAACCAATAAGATATATGTTTAGAGAGAGAAAGAGATTTGTTATAAGGAATTGGCTCATGCCATCATGGAAGTTGATAAGTCCCAACGTCTGCAGTCAGCAAGCTGGAGACCCAGGAGAGCTGATGGTGTAGTTCCAGTCTAAATCCAGGGGCTTAAGATGGTGTGATTCCAGTCCAAAGGCCTGTAGCCTCAAGATTCAGGAAGAACCACTGTTTCGGTTTGAGTCGTAAAGCAGGAAAAAACTGATATCCCAGCTTGAAGATAGGCAGAAGGAATTCTCTCTTAGACTTTTTGATCTGTTCAGGCCTTCAACTGATTGGATGAGCCCCATCCACATTAGACTATGAAAGAACCTTCAAGAACCAGAAAGATTTTGAGTGTGGTTGGCTCTTTCACCTCAGTGGTGTGTAACAAGAGAAATAGGCTGAAAATCAGGTCATAAAGGGCTTTGTAAGTCAAGTTAAGGGGGAATAATACTTTATCAATCGAATAGACCTTAGATCAAATCCCAGTTCTGCTGCTTTCTGTATAATTCTGAGCAAGTCACCTTATCTCTTTGATCTTTTGTTTTCTCTCTAGAAAGGGACTAAGAATGCTCTCTTATAAGATTGTTCCATTCATTCTTTTCATAAATATTATTGTGTGCCTTTTGTGTCCTGTTCACATTTTTGATGCTGAAATTACAGTAATAAAAAAAGACAAAATAAGGCCTCTGTTGTCATGTAGCTTACATTCTAATGGTGGTTGTAAGGTTTAAATGATATAACACCCACTAATCTCTGTTACATAGTGGACATTCAGAAAATGTTAATTTCTCAGCCAAGGTTCACGTACATTCTATAGTATGGACACTTTTTCTGGGTTCTTCTCTGATTAAGTTAAAAGTACTTACTTTATGGCTTTGAAGTTATGAGTGACTCATCACTAAGAAGGAAGAAGTAGCCAGATTATCTGGAACCCCAGGTTTTCTTTCAAAAGGGTGTATCTAGGAGTTAGAATTTTCTTGTTTATTTTGGCAGTTCTAGAAAGTCTTGGAGAATTCCTATTATTTGTAGAAATCTATTTCATTAATTCTGTGGAGTTACAAAGATGATTTGCCTCAAAGGAATTTATCGTTAATTGTTGGAATAGATAATGACACATCCAAGAGAAATACAAGAGAAAGTCTGTAGAGAGGATAAAAGCAAACAAAAGTAATCCACAGAACAAACACAGAAAACAAAGGAAACACAAAGAATAAAATTAGATGATAAAAGCAGCCTATTAGGTAAACATTTGGTTTGTAATTTCCTATTAAAAGAAGAAATTGTGTTTAAAAATACAATTAAAATACATGTTATGAGTCACATCAAAAAGCAAATGACATAGAAAGAATAAAAATATATGGATTGACAAACATTTCTCAAGTGAAAGCAATAGTGACAGTATTAATTTCAGATTAAACAAGACAAATAATAGTATATAGAATAAAGAGTCACACAAACTTTATGTTACTAGTCTCTTCAACAAATAGTACTGGAAGAACTGGATATCCATGTGCAAAAGGAAGAAATTGGACCCTTACTTTACACCATATACAAAAATCAATTCAAAATGAATTAAAGCCCTAAATGTAAGACCTAACATTATGAAATTCCTAGAAGAAAACATAAGAGAAAATCTTTATGACACTGGATTTGGCAGTGATTTGACACCAAAATCACAGACAACAAGAGCAAAAATAGACAAATGGGACTACATCAAACTTCACAACTTACGTGTGATATAGGAAACAATCAACAGAGTGGAAGGGCAAGCTATAGAATGGGAGAAGATACTTTCAAGCCATGTATCTGATAAGGGGTTAATGTCCAGAATATATAAAGAACTCCTATAGCTCAACAACAGCGACAACAAAAACTTGATTAAAAAAATGTATAAAGTACTTGAATAGACATTTCTCCAATGAAGACATACAAATGGCCAACAAGCATATGAAAAGATGATCAACATCACTAATCATCAGGAAATGCAAATCAAAATCATAATGAGCTATCATTGCCCTCTTTAGGATGACTGCTAGCAAAAAACCCAGAAAACAACAAGTGTTGGTGAGGATGTGGAGAATTGGAACCCTTGTAACACTGTTGATGGCAATGTAGAATAGGGCAGCTCCTCAGAAAACTAGTAGGGAAGTTCCTCAAAAAATTAAAAATAGAATTACCATATGATCCAGCAGTCTTACCTCTGGATATATATAACCAAAAGAATTGAATACAGAATCTTGAAGGGATATCTGCCCACCTATGTTCATTGCAGCATTATTCATAAGAGCCAAGAGATGGAAGCAATTCTAGTGTCCATTAACAGGTGAATAGATAAAGAAAATATGGAATATATATACAATGAAATATTATTCAGCCTTAAAAAAGAGAGAAATCCTGTCATATGCTACAACATGGATGAAACTTGAGGACATTATGCTAAATGAAATAAGCCAATCACAAAAAGATGAATATTGTATGATTCTTCTTTTATGAGGTATCTAAAGTAGTCACACTCTTAGAAACAGAAAGTAGATAGGTGGTTGCCAGGGGGCTGGGGAGAGGAAGAAATAGGAGAGTTGTTGTTCAATAGGTATAGAGTTTCAGTTTTGCAAGATGAGCAAGTTCTAGAGATCTGTTGCACAACAAGATGCATACAGTTAACACTACTGTACACTTAAAAATAGTTAAGATGGTGAATTTTGTGTTTTTTACCACAATTTCAAAAATGAATCATTTTCTGTATTTTCTATGCATTTAAAAAAATAGGACTAGGTATTATTTTATTAATTAAATTAAAGGATGTTAATTGCCTTTTATTCGCTTAGCTAAATGATCCTGTGGATTTCCTTTTTGGCGACACCGGGCTGTTATATTAATAGATTTCCTGATATTAAGTGATACATTGCTGACACAAATCCTACTTGTTTAGATAGATATTCACATAATTATTTTAATACACTATTGAAATCAATTTGCTTTCATATCTGAGAATTTTATATTTATATTCTTAAGTAAGATGGACTCAAGTTTTCTTTTTAAGTGTACGTATGTAGAAGTATATATGCAGTCATCAAATTTTCCTTATCTTAGAGGGAAAGCTTTCAGTTTTTCACCATTATGATGTTAGCTGTGGGCTTTTCGTACACAGCCTTTTTATATGTTGAGGTAATTTCCTTCTGTTCCTAGCTTGTTGATGGTTTTATCATGAAAAGGTGTTAAATTTTGTCAGATACTTTTTTGTGCATCAGTTGAGATGATCATGTGGGTTTTGTCCTTCATTCTGTTAATGTGGTATATTACAATAGTTCTTTAATATGATGAAAAGCATCTACCTTAAACTAAGGTGCATAATACACAACTCACATATTGCATAAAATCTTGGGAATCAAAATCTATTTTCTGATCATTGTATAAAAAATTAACAATTATTTTTATTATATAAAATATCCAGTTGAATTCAAAGCCAAAGACTTATTAAACAAAGAAACAAATTACAATGAAAATAAAAGTGTGCATAGGTGTAAACGTGAAAAATCAGTATTTTTTCACTGATCATTTTTTTTCTTTATAACCTTGAAAATTAGAATTTCACTTGTTACAAGTACAACACTAAAACAGAATTAAGAAATTTCTTAAGTATTCTTTTTATGACAGTAATCATTTGAACATTAAACATTTTATTTATGTTATTAGGATAAACCGTATGAAATAGGCATTTTTGTACTTCAAAAATATAATATTGGCAGTTTGATATTGTACACCACACATGTAGAAGTACCTTAAAAGTACTTGGTAAGATTTCTAGAAGTGTGATTCTGTTCTAACAGTATTGAAGTACTTTGTCATATTTTAACAAATGATGCTTGAACCAGTATTTATCTTTTCTTCTTAGTAATTACTTTCTAAAACATGTATTCAAAGTTGAATGAAAGTATCATGCTGAGTAGTAGTAAGTAATTCCTGTGACTTTTTTTTTTAACAACTGTATCTACTGTACTTCAAGCAGTTCTCTTTTGTAATTGGTGAACTATATCTTGGTGGTCATTCTTGGTCTAAGCATACTTTGTCCATCATTTTGTTATCATCACACAAATTGCCTTCATCAAAGGATGACGATGATGATAATCATTGTATTAATAATAACCAACTTTCACTGAAGGTTTATTATATGTCAGGAACTGTCCCAAGACTTTACTTTTTTTTTTTTACTTTTACCAGTTTATTAAAGGATATTATAAAGGATACAGATGAACAGCCAGATGAAGAGGTATTTAGGGGCAAGGGGCGCAGAGTTTCCATGCTCTCTCTAGCTGCGCCAATCTCCCTGCATCTCATCAAGACTTTACTTTTATAAACTTTTTAAATCCTCATAATAATCTTGCAGTGTAGGTACTGTTATCTCCATTTTATAGCTGGGAAACAGGCACAGAATGCTTAAGCAGCTTGCCCAAGCTCACACAGCTAGTAAGTAGCAGAAAAGGATGGTGACTGATTACTTGAACATAAGACATAATTTGAGTCATCTATGTATCTCTACTTAGTTACTTAATAATTCCAATAATTCCATTGTTTGATAGAGGCCTTAACATTTTTAATTCAAATACCTTTTTAATAAATTTTCAATGTTACATCTAATCCATTATAGTTTTCAAAAATTAATGCATACATCCCTTTTTTGGGTCACAGGATGGACAACCTGAAATTTTATACACATTTTGGAATTCAGTTACTCAAGCACTTTCTTCTCAATTTCGTATGGCAACAGATTGTGAGTACGCTATTTATTTTGCAAATTCATTTCAGAGGTTTTCAGTTACTTTAAAATTTAATGTTAAGAAGTTTTGCTGTATTGGTATATAAGATATATCTTTTTAGAACTCCTCATTGTCATTTTTATGTTAGCCATATATTCAGTTTTATAAGCAGTAAGTTAATTCTTTTACATATTTTTCGTAATTAGTATATGGAATAAAATTCTCCAGAAGAATAAGTTAATTCTCCGTAATTCAAACATAGAGGAACTGTCTGACTTTTTCCAATGAAAAGATGTAAAGCAGTTGATGAAGAATTTGGTTAATGCTGGTAGAATTATTTTAATTCCTAACTAAAAGATGCTAAAATGCAGAGACATTATAGCTTTTTCCTTATTGTTAAAAATGAAAATTTGATGAATGAACAGATCAAATACCTGCATCCTGAATTAAAAGTTGCTTATCCAAATATGATCCACAAAACTTTTTTAAAATTTATTTTTGTTATGAAATAATGTCACAGGGTAGTTCTAAACAATGAAATATACACTAGCTGAGATCTTATGAGTGTTATTGTCTAATCACTGAACATAAGACCATTGAATGTACCTGGGCTTCTTAAAAGGGTTTTAAGAGTTTGTGTGTAGTTAAGTTTTTATTCACAGACATCTACTGAAAGTACCTAGTATATGTAAACATTATTTAGTCACTGGCAACCCAGGGTTGAATAAACCACACTACCTGCCTCCCTACTTTTGTTTCTGAAGAAGTATGCAGCAAGTCGGTAACCGTGGAGTAGGTCTTCATTCATGTGTGGCCAAACAGAACTTAAGTAGAGGGTTTATTTAGGACTGATTCACTCCATTTACTTCTACAAATCACACTACTCAGAGAATACGGTGCATCTCCCTGCATTAGGTATCTGTTTTGGTTAGCAATTTTGAGATATAGTTGATACACAGTAAAATTCACCAAGTTTAAGCAGAAAATTCTATGAGTTTTGACAATTGTTTACATCCTTATAACCACCATCACAATGAAGATATAGAACATTTCTGTCACCCTCCCCATTTCCCTCATGTACTTTTGTAGTTAATCTTCTACTCCTGCCTCTTGGCTCCTGGAAACTAATAATCAGCTTTCTGTCAAAATGAGTTAGCTTTTCCTAGATTTTCATAAAAATGGAATCATGCAGTATGCATTCTTTTATATCAGCATAATTTTATTAAGATTCATCCATGTTGCATATATGAGTACTGCATTTCTTTTTTATTGCTGATTAGTATTCCATTGTATAGATATATACAGAAATTTGTTTATCTCTTCCCTAGTTAGGGGGACAACTGGGTTGTTACAGTTTTGGATTATTATAAATAAAGCTACTATAATCATTTACATACAAGTCTTTTGTAGACATATGTCTTCATTCTCTTGGTTAAATGTGTAAGAGTGGAATTTCCTGATCATTTGATATGTTTAACTTTGTAAATGATTGTTAGACTATTTTCCAAGATGGATGTACCATTTTGGATTCCTATCAACAATGTATGATAATTTCAGTGGCTATACATTCTTATGAATCCACGATATTGTCAGTCATTTTAATTTTAGCCATTCTTATGAATGTGTAGTGGATTTTCATTGTGATTTTAACATCCACTAGTCTTAAAAACTAATGATGACCATATTTTCACATGCTTATTTGCCATCTGTATATTTTCTTTGGTTGTGTGTTTGTCAAAATTACTGGCTTTTTAGTTTTAGTTTATATTTTTTAGTTTATTGCTTTCCTCTTATTATTGAGTCGGAGAGATCTTTATATGTTCTGGATTCAAAGTTCTTTCTCATGTGTATGTTTTGAAAATAAATATTCCCCTTGTTTGTGGTTTGCCTTTTCATTTTTTTAACAGTATCTTCCATATGATAAAAGTTTTTAATTTTGATAAAGTCCAATTTATTAATTTTTCTTTTATAATCTGTGGGGGTTTTTGGCTTAAGAAATCTTTGTCTAACACAGGCCAGCAGTATTTTCTCCTATATTTTATTCTAGAAGTTTTACTAGGTTAATTTGAAGTTAATTTTATATATATGGGTATGAGATAAGGGTCAAGGTTCATTTCTTTTCATATGGATCTAAAAGATTGTATTCTGCCTATTGACTACTCTGGTGCTTTTGTTGAAAATCATGTGGTTATATGTATGTAAGAGTATTTCTGGACTCCGTTTTGTTCCTTTCTTTTTTTGCATGTCTATGTTTGTATAAATACCATAAGATTTTAATCACTAAAATGTAAATCCTCCTATTTTATCTTCTTTATCAAAATAATTTTGGTTATTCTAGGCCCTTTGCATTTCCATTTATATTATCAGAATCAGACATTTCTATAAAAATGTCTCCTGGGATTTTGATTAGGATTGCATTGAATCTATAGATCAATTTGTGATGTTTTCACATCTTAACAATATTGAATCTTCTGATCCACAGGTGTGGTATATCTTCTTGTTGATCTAGATCTTTTACATTTTCTCTTATCAATGCTGTATCACTTTTAGTGTGTAGATCTAGCAAATCTGTTCTTAAGTTTGTTAGTATTTCATGTATTTTGATGCTATTGTAAACAGTACTGTTTTTTAAATTTTCCTTTACTATTGTTCATTGTTACAATATAGAAATACACTTGATTTTTATATACTGACCTTGTATCCTTGACTTTGCTAACCTTACTTATTCTAGTAGCTTTGAGGTTTTTTTTTTTTAGGATTTTCTGTATTGATGATCATATGGTCTGCAAATAAAGATAGTTTTACTTTTTTTCCAATCTGGCTTCCTTTCATTTTTTCTTTCTTGCCTTATTATACTGGCTAACACCTCCAGTACAGTGTAGAATTGAAGTAGTTGTTACCTTGTTTACAATCTTAGAGAGAAAGTATTTAGTCAACCTTAATTTGATCTTAACTGCAAGTTTTTCAATGATGCCCTTAATCAGGTTGAAAAAGTTCCCCTCTATATCTCATTTTTTGAGAGGTTTTATTTTGAACTATTGCTGATTTTTTTCCCAAAGCTTTTCTGTGTCCATTTAGATAATCAATTGGTTTTCGTTATTTTAGTCTGTTAATATGATCAATTACATTGATTTTTCAAATGTTGAACTAACCTTGCATTCTTGGATAAATCCCACATGGTCATGATATATTATCTTCTTTATATGTTGTTGGATTAAAATTGCTAAAAAAATATAAGGTTTTTTGATTCTATGTTTGCAAGATATTCTTTAGTTTTCTTTTCTTGTAATATCTTTTTCTGGTTTTGGTATCAGGGTAATGCTAACCTCAGAGAATAAGTTGGGAAGTTTGTTTATCATTAGTTTGTTTATTCTCTTTTTCCTAATAATTATAACTAGAGGTTTATTAATTCATCTTCTCAGAAACCAACATTTACTTTCATTGATTTTTCTCTGTTTTCTATTTTCAGTTTCATGGATTTCTGCTCAAATGATTTGCTCATTTTCTTGTTATTAAGGTTCAGTTTAGATTATTGATTTAAACCTTCCTTTTCTAATTTAAATGTTTATGCTAAAAATTTCTCTGTAAACAGTATTTTAGCTGTATGCCACAATCATTCCTTATTATTTTTCCAAACATATGGAAAAGTTAAAAGAATAGTGAAATCAACATCTATATTTCTATACCTTTGATTCAGTAATTATTAACAGATTTCCAGCTAAGTGAGCATTTTTAGAGTATGACATGTTTGCTTGACATTTAAAATTCTTGAATTATTTTAGGAGGTAGTTTTTCAAATAGTCAGATGTAATATTATATAAACATAGCCTTTCAGTATTTTCTCATTCCATGTATGAATGTAACGAGTTTTCATTAAAACAATTATCATCATGAAGTTTACTTTAGTATTTAATTTTTCACATTGTAAGCCAATTAATTATGTTTAATGGAATACATTTACTAATATACCAGTAAGAAAATTAAAAGATGTAAATTTGCCTACAAAATGTGTAAGCCATAATTACAAAATTTATTAAAACCTCAGTTTTTGGAATAAAAGAAAGCAAATATAAAAACTTATTTATGGCTGTTGCAATGTATCTGTTTTCAAGGATTCATTAAAAATGTACTTTATCACTTTGAATAATTTTTTAAAAAATCTTGGAGTTATAGTCAGTATTTTATATTCTTTCTTTAATGAGTAAATTTAATTTGTATTTTGAATATTTCTCCTCTCAATATGACAGGAATGTACCAAAAAAATAGCCTTTAGCTTACTTGAAAAATTTCAAACTTTTAACCAGTACACCTTCCAGTATTGTTTATTATTGATTGATTTAACACATTTTTAGTAGAAATTGTAAAAGGTAAACTTCATCCTTACAAATCACACAAATATTAAGAGAGGATGTAACTCTAGGGAGTGGGACTGGAATGAAAATGTCCTTGTCTGCTAATTCGATCATCTTTTTCAATTCTGGGTCTGTTTGATTGAATTTTCTTCTCATCATGGGTACTTTTTCCTTCTTTTCTTCATGTCTAATAAGTTTTGACTGAGTATCAAACATGAATTTTATTATATTTAGTACTGGATACTTTTATCTTCCTGTAAATATTCTTATTCTCAGATACTGTCAAATTACTTAGAAACAATTTGGCCTTTTGAGTCTTGCTTTTAAGATTTTTAGCAAAACCTGAGCAGTGTTTAGGGCTAATTGTTTCCCACTACTGGGGCAAGACTCTTCTTAGTGCTCTACCAAGTACTCTGAATTATGAGGTTTTCCAACCTGGCTGTTGGGAACAGGCACTCTTCCCAGTCGTGTGAGTAATGGGTATGTTCTCTTTCATCCTTTTGCATGTTTTTTTTTTATCAGACTCTGGAATTTTCCTCACCCACATATGCTGATTAGTTTTGCTGAATACTCAAGGCAAACCATTTGCAGATCTCTGCAGTTCTCTCTTTGTGCAGCCCCCTCCTCTCTGGTGTTCTGTCCTGTGAACTCTAGTTCCTACTGTATTCCTGGTCTCAGGGCAGTAGGGGAAAAGGGGTCTCTTCCCCTTTCCTATGCTATACCCTGCAAACTCCTGCTAGGAACTAAACTGAGGCAATTGTAGGTTCACCTCATTTGTTTCCTGTCTCTGAAGGATCACTGTCTTTTATTGCGTGATGTTAGATGTTTTAACATTTTACATTTACATTTAATATTATTACATTATTTTGTCTGTTGGTTTTTTTGGTTGTTTCAGATAGGAGGGTAATTCTGGTCCCTGTTGCTCCATTTTGGCCAGAAACAAAAGTCCCTCATCT
The DNA here is from genome assembly GCA_031878705.1 of Tapirus indicus. NCBI lineage: Eukaryota > Metazoa > Chordata > Mammalia > Perissodactyla > Tapiridae > Tapirus > Tapirus indicus. The sequence goes on from CM062917.1 coordinate 80,690,812, forward strand.
AGATTAAAAGAACATTTCAAAATATTATACGGTGTGTGTGTTTAATGGTACTGTCATTTACTTGTCTTTGGTCATCTGGTTTATTTTCCTGAACGATTACAAACCCTTGACCCCACCCACAAGCCCTCCTTTTTCCCATTCTGCTCATTCTCAGTAACCAACTTCATCTCCTGGGTCATCAGGACAATTAACGTCATTAGGAAACTCTTGATATCCTGGACCTTCCCTCACAAGAAAAGCCTTATTTCCTCCCTGTGGGCCTCAGAGGGTATGATAACATTCTTCCTCAAAGCCACCCCTTTACTGATAACTATTTGCCTGCTTTGTTTACCTCTTCCTCTCAGCAACATCATTCATATTTCCCTTTATTCTATTTTGCACTGATTTCTTCCCCTCAGATATCAACCTATTCACGTTGCTGTAATCTAATAAAAACTAAAACAAAACTAGTGTTCTTCTTTAGTTACTATTTAATCTCTCCTTCTCTTTTTATCCAAACTTTTCAAAAGAGTAGTTGGCATTTTTTTGTCTTCATTTTCATACTGTTGATTTCTCAATAGGTGTTCTCTGGTGGTCTTCCACCATTCTATTGAAATTGTTCTCTTTAAAGTAAGCAATGACCTACCTCTTAATTACCAAATCCAGTGGATGTTTTTCAGTTCTTATCTTATGGGATCTACCTAGCTTGTATAGTGATAGAAGCTACTGAAAGAAATATAATATTTTTAGGCAGAAAATTCCATTAATATTTCATATTCAGAGTAGTCTGTTACTTCTGATAGCATTATTACTTTAATAACTTCCTTTGGGAGAACTCCAAAGTAAGTTGTTTGTAAAGCACCTTCCATTTATATAGCACATACGGTCCCAGAAGTGTACTGTAGTACTTCTTAAAATCATAGACAGGCAACATTAAGGAAATGCAGCCATCTGCAGAGTTGAATATTATACACAATGTAACAGATTGTCAAGTAATATTTTGGCAGAAAATATCTAAAGGGAAATTTTCCTGGTTAGGAACATGTTCTTTCTGATTATAAATGTTCATGCTTAGTAAAAAGAAGTTTTATTAGATAAAATAAGATATAATCCAGGGATTGGACAAACAATGAATTTACTTTTTTCAAAAGGAAGGGGGTCTGAACTCCTCACCATGAAGATTCAAAATAGCTTCTATAGGAAATCTGCTGCCTTAATTATCTATGGGTGACATTTATTTCCAAGATCATTTCTAAGCTTTATGTCTGTTATTTTTCTATTGCAGTTTCCAAATAATAATATTTGTTCACCAACTTATTGGGTTATGATACATATATATTCTTTAAGTCTCAATAGAAACTAGCAAAATAAACATTTTGAAGTCTTTGAAATGAAAATGTAATTCTTTATAATCTGATCATTTTCCCAGAATGTCTCATCCCTGTTACTTTGTTTTTCTCCATAGCTTTTATCACTTTCTAATATACTGTATTTATTTGTCATGTCTGGACCCTCCTCCCCTCACCCACTAGAATATAATCTCCATAAGACGTGGAATACTATTCCAATCATGGCAGTATCCTCAATGGCTGAAAGAGTACCTGACACACAGTAGGGTTTCAATTACTGCTTGTTGACTGGAAGGAAAGAAGGAAAAGAGGAAGGAATCAAGGAAGAAAAGATGCCAATGCCCATTTATAAAAGCTTAAGAATTTAACAAAACATTTTTTGAAATATTCTAGCAAGTAAATCATTTAAAAAATGTTTAAAACCCTTTGTTCAATATTAGTCTTTCAAAATTCTTAAGCAACTCAAGGAGATGATTCATCAAGTTAAGAGAGCTACATGGTATTTATCTGTAGTGATTTGAAAAATCAAGTGTGAATAAGAGAAACACTGAGGAGATATGCATATTTTAAGATTTAGATAGCTTGAAGACTTGAAATATATGCTAAAACTCATTATCTTTACATTAAAAAATATAATAAATCAGGAGTCCAATCTTCCTGAGAAATAGAGGGATAAACAAGCTGTACAGTTATGAGTACTATCTTTAATGTAGATTCTTAAAAAATGTTAGAATAGTGTGCAAGTTAAATGAGATCTTATTGTGATGCATTTCTTAAAAGTTAATGTACTTAAATATATATACTTAGGAGGTAGATTCACACCTTCATTTAAAGTACCCTTTAGAATTTTGATCCCTGCAGTTGAAGTATTCTTTCACTACGGAGTTCTAATGAGCTTATAAGGGACCATCCTAAGTGCCTTATAACACGTAAAGAAGAAAATTTGCAGCTTGCTCAAAAAGAGGAATAACTGCTTTTGAAATCTTGAAAGGAGTTTTTTAAGTCTAAAAATTTTAGTCTTCTAAAACTGAAAGTTTATATAACCTAGAGGAAAGTAAGTCCAGCCATCAAGTAAGTTTTTGGAGACTTTCTTTGGCAGGACAAATTTGATCATGTAATTCTCTGATAAAAATCTTTCATTGATATACATATATCAAATCATTACATTGTATACCTTGGACTAATATATGTTATAAGTCAATTATGTCTCATTAAAACTGGCAAAAATAAATATAAATAAGATTATGAAATCTTTCATTGACTTCCCATTACTCTTTTAAAAAAATCATTTATTAAAGTACAATACTCATAAAGGAAAAGTATGAGTATTGTAATTAAAAAACTAAATGAATTTTTCAAATCTCAATACAGCTATGTAACCAAGATCAAGAACAGCATCAAGATTAAGAAACAAAATATTACCTGACCCCAGAAGCTCCCATCAGGCCCCTTCTAGTTTCTGCCTGCCTGTCTCCTAACAAAAGTAACCACTAATTTCTAATGGCATAGATTTTCTTTTAATTATTGTTTTATTTTATATAGATAAAATCATCCAGTTTGTGCTCTTGTGTTTGCTGTCTGATGTCTCTTATTCAGCATGTTTCTAAGAGTCCTCCATATTGTTGCATGCATTTCTAGGTCATTCTCAATGTTATAAAGTATTCCATTCTGTGAACATACCATGATGTATTTATCCACCATATTATTGATGGGCATTTGAGTGGTTTCCCATCTTGAATTTTAAATTCCCATTTTAAATAATGCTACTATAACCATTCTGTCCTTTTTTATTGGGAATAAACCTGGGAATGAAAAATAGGTAGATGTGGTAGACAGAATAATAGCCCTCCCAGAGGTTTGCATGTGTTACTTTACATGGCAAAAAAGATTTTGCAGATGTGATTTAAGGATCTTAAGATGGAGAGATCATCCTGGATCATCGGGGTGGGCCCAGTGTAGTCACAAAGGTCCTTAGGAGGGTAAGATGGAGGCAGAAGAGTCAGAGGAGGAGATGTGATCATAGGAACAGAGGTCAGAGTGATTCAGTTGCTGGGAAGGGGACCACAAGCCAAGATATCGAGGCAGGTTGGAAAAGTAAAGGAAAAACTCCCCTAGAAGCTTCAGAAGGAACACAGCTCTGCTGACACCTTGATTTTGGCTTTGTGAGACCAAATTTGTACTTCTGATCTCTAGAACTGCAAGATAATACATTTATGTTGTTTTAACCACCAAGTTTGTGGTAATTTGTTGTAGCAGCTGCAGTAAACTAACATAGTAGGTGATAGAATATGCATATGTTCAGCTTTAGTAGATACTCCCCAAGAATTTTCCAATGTTGTACCAATTTTAACTCCCATTGGCAGTATATGAGAGTTCCGGTTTTTCCACATCCTTGTCGACACGTGGTATTTTCTGTGGTTTTTGTTTTAGCTGTTCTAGTGGATGTTTAGTTGAATCACTTTGTGGTTTTAATTATTTCCTTTGTGATTAATGATATTATTCATTTTTCCATATGTCTACTGGCCATTTGAATATGCTCTTTTACGAAGTGTCTGTTCATTTTCTATAGAACTGTCTGTCTTATTGATTCATAGGATTTCATTTCCATATTCTGAAGTATTTTGTTGGATTCTTTTCTCTCCCCTTGGCACTCCAGTTGTACGTATGTAGGCTGATCATTTCAATGCACTCTAGGATTGGGGTAGTTGCCGTTTTGATAAGACTCAGTCTATCCCTGTTCTCCTGTTCTCCCCTTTTCTTGGGCGTGCTTCCCCCAGGTTTTTTTATTTTTTGAGGAAGATTGGCCCTGTGCTAACATCTGTTGCCAATCTTCCTCTTTTTTTCCTTTTTCTCCCCAAAGCCCCAGTACATAGTTGTGTATCTTAGTTGTAGATTTGTAGCTCCTCTATATGGGATGCCACCTCACCATGGCTTGATGAGTGGTGAGTAGGTCCACGCCCAGGATCCGAACAGCCAGGAACCCCAGGCTGCCAAAGTGGAATGCGACTTAACCGCTAGGCTACCAGGCCGGCCCCTTCTCCCAGGCTTTTAATTGAGAAGATGGAGGTTCTTTGTCTCCTCAGCCCTGAAATATTGAGGTTGATCTAGCTCTGCCATCCAGAGGTTTCCAGACAAGCTCTTTAGCCTCTTCCCGCATGAAACCTCAGAATCTCGTGAATGTCCTTATGGGAAGGAAGACCTGCCTGTATGTGTGACATGTTCTCTCCCCACAGCTGGTCTTTGTTTCCTAAGATATGTTTCCACAAATATGAAGGATAATTAATCTCTTCTCTTTGAAACTTTAGACCTAGTTCCCAAGCTTCCTTTGTGACTCCATAACTAAGTCAATCTTCTATGGGACACCTGGTTTGATATTTTCAAAATTTTCACTCCAGTCCCATTAACCCACTAAAAGCTTTGCTGGTTTCTCTCCTCCAGCAGAGGTTCTCTGCATAGGCCAAGCTTGAACTTTTAAAAATATATATTGCTTCTTTAATTGTTACAATGCGAGCACTGATCTGCCTCCACTTTACTTCCCCTGCTACTCGCAGGATAAATTCCAATTGTGAGTTTTCTGATCCCTTCTTATCTCTCCAACACTCATTTTTTTTCCTTTCTAATTTTTTCTCTCTGTACTTGAGCTTTAGTTCTTGAATGAATCTCCCTCTTTCTTCTCAGTATTTACAAATACCGAAACACTTGTCTGTATCCTCCCCTTCATCTGGATAACTCACACTCATCTTTCCAACCTCAGTTTAGAAATGCCGTGTTCCTTGACACCTGCCTCTCCATACACACACTCAAATATGGTTATGAATCCTTTATCTGATTACATAAAACTCTTATATGTCCCCAATTTTAGTACTTATCCCACTGTGTTATAATGGCCCACCTCCTTTCCCATCTGTAGTATCTTCCACTAGGCTCTAAAAAAGCTTCTTTGTGTACCTCTGTTCCATATGACATTCCTATTGCATAGCACATGCTCAATGCATAAAAGACAGTCTATTGAAATGGATCCTTAAAGTGTTAAATTAATATTTAAAGTCTTTCCTAAAGAATTAGGAAATCTGAGGAGAAAACAAACTGTAAAAATAAAAATGCTCTTCATTAAAAGTAAGCATTTATAAGGTAATTGAGACCCTAATATGAAGTACTTTTAGAAAACAAACAACAGTATGTACATATGATAAACAGGGACGTGAAAGGATAGTGCAAAAATGTTAGGACAATTATCATAGGATAATAGGATATCAAATAATTTTTACTTTTTTCCTTATACCTTTATTTGATTCTTTGCAGTTGGCATTTTATATCATCAGTTATAAAGTATGAAGCAATTTTCATTGAGGTAAAAGAAGAAAGCAACATAAGGCTAAGGATTTAATTAAATCCTCCGTGAAGTCTTGTTGAATGGATAAATGTGATCTAGTAGTATGGAAATGGATAAAGTGCTCAAAGTTGAAGAGTAGAGTGAGATAAAAAGACTTCAGAGAAAAAAAATCCCAGTTTACCTCACGTATCAGGGTAGATTCCAAATGGAGCAAAGAATTAAATATGAAATATGAAACCATTCAAATGCTAGAAGAAAACACAAGTGACTGAGCTAGAAATAGGGAAAATTTCTCTAACTGATTTAACATCCAGAAGCAATGATGAAAAGGTTGATAAATTGATTATATTAAAATTTTTACTTGGCAAAAAAAACCTTAAGCAAACTAAAAAGGCAGATGACAAACTAGAAAAACATTTATAACTTACGTCAAAGAAGAGGAGTTTATATCCCTAATATATAAAAAGCTTCTAAAATGAGAAAAAAAAAGGCCAACAACCTTAAAGAAAAAAATGTAGGTATATCTTAAGTATCTGGAAAAGATGCTCAGTGTCACCCATAAGTAGAGAAATGCAAAATAAAAGTACACAGAGACACCATTTCTCATCTATTAAATTAGCAAAAAATCAAAAAAGTTTGATAACACACTCTGTTGGCAAGTCTATGAGGAAGCAGTCACTCTCACACATTGTTAATTAGCATAAGAACCTTATGGAGGGGAGTTTGTGTCTAACGAAATTAAAATTATATACGCATTTACGTTTTTTACTCAGCAATTCTACTTCTAAGGATTTATTCCATAGATGCACTAGCAAAAATATGAAAAGACATATTCACAAGGCTATTCATTGCATCATTAATTGGAATAGAAAAAAAACTGGAAACAGCCCAAATGTTCATCACTAGGGGATTAGTTAAACAAACTATGGTGCATCCATAGAATGGAATGCCAAGCAGCTATAAAACGGAATGAAAAGTAAAAAAAAAAAAAAGGAATGAGGACTATCTTTATATACTATTGTGGAGCAATCTCCAAGATGTTAAGTTAAAAAAAAGGTGGAGAAATATGTGTACAGTGTGCTATTGTTTACTTAGGAAAGGGAGTAGTATAAATAAATATACATTTTTGCTTATATTTTTCAGAAATGGAAGGATAAACCATAAAATCCAGAAATATGGTTACCAATAGTGGGGGAGGGGGATGTGTGAAGAATACATTGGAGAGACCAGGCATAAAAGCTAGACTTCTTTGAATATACTTTGTTGTGTAGATTTAACTTTGAGGGCATATAAATATTTTATATAGTTATAAAACAAAATTAAAAGAAGTTATTAAAAATCAAAAATAAAATGGAAAATCTTAATGCAAATATGTGTCCAATTGGTGATATAACCACACAGAGAGGAGCCCTTTCATTTGACTTTTTTACTTGACTCATTTAACCACAGTAATTTGTTTTTGTAGCCACACTGGGATATACTTAAAGGACAGCAAGAACTTCCCAAAACACCCATAAACTCTTTTCAATAATCATGTTAGTGATGACAGTATTATTATTACGTTATTCTCAGACTGTTGTGTTAATTTGAATTTGAATTGAAAAGCAATTTGAATAGTTATCTACCAAAGATGGAATAAAATTAGCATCAGTAAGGATAACAATCACAAGGGATTGAAACTCATCAAATATGTCTAAATCTATAAGTTTATAATGATACTAATAAAGAAATTGTTGTTGGTTATCCTTAATGGTACTACAGAACCTACTCTTTCCTTTGAAAACTGGTAAATAAAGGGAAAATCAAACATTTTTCCTGCCTTTCCAATACAAATGATACCTCAAAGAAACCAAATAATTGATGGTAGAAGTTTCTATTTATAAAACTATCACCTGTAATAAATGCACAAAGAATGTTAAAATATCTTCATTTTGAAATCTCAGTGGATCTAGGCAATGATTATTAGTAACTGCCAGTATCATAAAAAAGGCAAAGAGTACACGAATTCAGACACTACATATACAGTGGTCTTGTCAGAAATTTATAAAGCCTGGAATCTGACCAAACCTCTTCTCTATCCCAGTGATTTTCAACTTGGTTGCACATTGGAATCACATGGAGAATGTTTTAAAACCCCAAAGCCTAGGCTGCAGTTACATTAAAGTCTCTGAGGGTGAGACCCAAACATCAGGATTTTTCAAAACTCCCCAAGTTGTTTCGATGTGTAGCCAAGGTTGAAACGCACTGTTTTAGATCCAACTGATAATTTACAGGAAATGCAGGGATTAGAGGGTGTAATCAGCAAAATGTAGACTATGGGAAACTCTGTAGGATGTATGACCCAGTTACTTGAACAAAGAATTTAAAGGAATAAAAAGAAAGAGGGAACTATGGATAAGGCTTGATGATATATCAACTAATTATAATATACGGATTATTTATGGGTCCTAAATCAAACCATGAAAGAATCATAAGTCAGTCAGGCAAATGTGATCACTGCTTGTTAATTTTGTCAAGTGTGATAAGAGAACTGTGGTTATTTTTTTAATAGTCTTTACTATTAGAAATATGTGCTGAAATATTTATGGATGAAATGATATGATGTTCGTGATTTGCTCCAGAATAACTGGTACTAGTGGAGAAGGGTTGGCTAGGGATATAGATAAATAAGATCAAGTTGATAAGTGCTAAGGCACCTTTTATATGTTTGAAATCTATAACAGTTTTTTTCAATGTCAAGGAAAATATTTAAGGCAGAGGAAAGAAGTCAGCAAAGAAGAATAAGAAAAACAAATCAGAAAAGTAGAAAACCCAGGAGAGAATGGGGTCATGGAGAGTTTCTCAAAGGAGAGAGTGAGCAACAGAGATCAAGTGAGTGGTGATTAGAAAAGTACCCACTGTTCTTGGCAGTCAGAATGATACTCTAACTTTTACCGAAATAGCTCAGTGGCATTGTGGCAGTTGGAAGTCTGGTTGGAGTTTGGAAGAGGCAAGGAAGTGTGTGTAGACCATTATTAAACAGAGTGACACAACAGTTGTAGGGGCCAGGGGGAGCATGTTGTCATGTTATTTGTATTGTTGGTTTTTTATACTAGAAGAGCACGTTGAAGCATTTTTTTATTGATGGGAAGCTAAAAATACAAAAGCAAGTAGTAGTCTTGGTGGAGAGGAGATGGGATGGGATCAAGTGCAGAGGTTGAAGAATTGGTCTTGTATAGAATGGATACTTGTTCCTGTGAAAAAAGTTGGAGACTAGAAACATTTATAGGGGAATAAAGGGTCGGAAGTTGAAGGGATTCTTTTCTGGCAACCTTTATTTTTTCTGTGAGATAGGGAAGGTGGTCATCTTTATATCATTAGTGGATTCAGGGTTAGCTAATTAGGGGGTTGGAGGAAAATGTGTATGCTTTATATTCCTGCTAAAAGGGAAGATTGTGGTATAGAATGCATACCCAGTTGGTATTGGATTCTAAACTTTGTGTTGCTGCTATTATGAAAAAAACCCCAGAAAACTAAGAAACCTCTAGGCATTATAGCCAGATATTTCCAGACATTTATTCCATCCTAATTATATTTAAATAGTTTGTGCAAGAGGATAATCAGGGTTTTTTTTTTTTCAGAGTGTCCATTCAAAACTTCATGTATTTGGCTTTGATCAGATTTCCCATTCAAAACTTGCATTTTAATATATGTTCATTTTAAATGGGGTTTCTCTTGATTTTTAAAAAGGTCTGTTTTCTATTCTGATTTTAGCTTTATTAAATTATAATTTAAAAAATTAAATCAAAAGGCTTGTTAATCATCAATAAAATGTATTTACAATTAATTTTAGTTCATATAAACATTTATTTGCTTTTAATATGTATTTGGGATCATAGATTGCTGGAACTTAAAGGAAAAGTTGTTGCCTACTTCCGTGGCTAAAGTAGAAAGGATAATGGGAAAACTCATTAACTTGGGGCAGTTGACTTACCATTATTCTGTTCTGGTACTTTATTTTACTTCTGAACTATTTCTGTAGTGTGTTTGGGTTATGTTTTTTCAATATTACTTTAAACAATTATACATAATATAACTTTTAATAATACTTTAAACAATATGTTTTTTATAAAAACTGATTTTGTTTTGTATTAGGAGGGAGTTATATAGTCCACGATATATCAGTATTTGAAAAGTAGGTGTTTGCAAGACTGCTGTGTGTCCCTCAACATTTGACTTTTATGTCATTTGTGTTGATGTAAGTGAAATATGGTTTATTTTATAGTGGCAGGCAGATTCTAAGATGGCCCCCAGTGATCCCTGCCTCCTGTTACTTACACCCTTGTGTAATCTCTTCCCCTTCAGCACAGGTGGAACTTGCTTCTAACCTACAAGACGTGCAAAGGAGGTGTCCCACTGTGATTAGGTTACATAAGCATATACCTTCCATTATTGTTAGCAGGCTTTCTCTATTGCCTTCTTGGCTTACAAGCTTTTATGAAATAGGCAGCCATATTAGAGAGGTCTTCTTAATGAGGAACTAAGATTGACCTCCAGCCAATAGCAAGCTAGGAACTGAAGCCCTCAGTCCGATAGCCCTCAAGGAACTGAATCCTGGCAACAACCACATGAGCTTGGAATCATACCTTTCCTTAGTTGAGCCTTCAGATGTGACTCCAGCCATGGCTGATAGTTTGATTACAGCCTCGTGAGAGACCCTGAGGTAGAGGACCCAGCATGCCTGACTCAGAGAAACTATGAGATAATAAATGTGTATTTTTAAAATAAGCAACTGCATTTGTGGCAATTTATTATATAGCAGTAGATAGCTAATACAATTATGAAACAGAAAATATTTTCCAAGACATACAAAACCAGTATATTACCGTCCTCTTCCTTTTATAGTGCTAGGTGATTTAGGAGCAAGGCCTGATAGTTTATTGGGAACTGAGCCAGTTAGGAAAGAAATGGGTACCAATGTACTTTCAAAGGAGGGACCCAACCTAGCTATGGAGGCTGACTCAGTCAGGCCAAAGTGTTTAAAGATGGTGGCAGTTGTTAAAATAAGAGCAGCAGCCCATGCTGGGATAATCTACCTCAAGTCTTTTGCATTTGCTGTTTCCTCCGTCTGAATCACTCTATCCCCAGATATCCAGGTGGGTCATATCCTTGCTTCACTCAGAGGCCCTCCCTGTCTGCAATGTGTAAAATACCACTCCCTATCACTATCTGTTCTCTAACTTTGCTTGATTTTTCTTCAAAGCACTTAACACTGCCTGACGTTATAGTACATACTGATTTGTTTATTGTCGTTCTCCTTCTAGACTATAGGCTCCTTATGGATAGGAACTTTGCCTGTTTTGTTCACAACTGCATATGCAACATTTACAATAGTATCTATCATATAGTAAATATTTATTGAATGAATGAATAATTAAATCCTTCCAGGTGGATTTTGCACTGCCCGGTATTTGATCATCTGAAGGTTGGTGGGAGTTATAAGGAGTGCTGCCCATTCATGACCTGGACCCCAGTCGGTGGCGTAGAGATGAATTGTTCAGTCTTTCCACAGAGAGATACAGTAGCAGAAGCATACATACAGGCTGAGATTTAGCACAGCTACTCAAGACTAAAGCAAGAGCTCTGAGTGCTGCAGCTCTGGAATAAAGCAAATATTAGGATTGTCCTCTGAAGCCTTGGACTGGAGCATTGCGGAGTAGTGAGGCAATTAAGACTAGGCTTTTAGAATCTGGGGAAATTATTTAATTCCAAACCTAGACCCCTCTTCATTCTTTTTTCAGTTCATTTGTTCATTCAATAATTCAATTCCTGGTGTTATTCTAGGTAAAGGAAATACAGAGACAAGTCAAATAAGATTCCTGCTCTCATTAAACTTGCATTCTAAAGGAGAAAGATAGACAGTCAACACAAACTAATAAATTATTTCTTATAGTGTTCATTGTTATGAAGAAAGTAAAACAAGGTACTGGAATAAAGATGGGAAGAGAGAAAAGGAGCACATAGACTATTTCTATCCTTTCATCTCTACATGAATTAGTTCAAGGTTTGGGATAGGTCTAAGCCTACACATTTTTTAATTTACAGAGGTTCTTATTACAGCAAATTGAGGAAGACAGAGATAAGGGAATAAAATCAAGGACAGACATTCTTAATCAGAGATTTTTTCCCAGAGCTCTTAACCTGGTAAGAAAATGTACATAAAATTATTTTCTAAATTATAAAATATTATTTTAATAGTAATTAAATTGGTTAATTGAATTTCATCTCCATGTTTGTGCCTGTGTTGGAATCCCTAGTGATTAGTAAAAGGGAACAATAGTTTCCACAAGGGGATAATCTGAATAATAAATTACCAAATAACTGGAAATTAGTAACCTGTCATTTTCTATCTATAAATGATTTGTTAGATTAAGATGTGCATATGTATTCTACAAATATTTATCAAGTAAATAATTGATTATAATAAAGTTTATAGGTAGTTAATATGAACACTATACATTTGTGGCAATTTATTATGTAGCACTAGATATCTAATGCAATTATAAAACAGAAAATGTTTTCCAAGACATACAAAACCAGTATATTATATACTTTATAACTACATATAAAGGAAAGTAAAGTAGAATTTAGCTTCAAGCTTTAACATACACTACTTATTTGTAAGCTTTAAATATATTTGACTTAAGTAACATACAATTAATTAATCAATCACATTTACTGAGATAATATAGTCAAAGTTTGGCTATCTGAAACCCTCAGCAATGATTTTTTTCTATATAGATAAGATTTCTATGAAAGTGAGCATACTGTCCATTAAAAAACAAAACTTAAATCATTCTCTATCATTAAGAAATATTTACTTAATTTCTAGTATTCCAAGCACTGTGCTAAGTACCAAATACGTACTGAAGAAAACAAGCATTGTCCTTGTCCTCATGGAGTTTACAGTCAAGTAGGGGTAACACTTTAGACACATGTAAGTAGAAATTGTGATAAATGCAAGGAAGGCAAAGAACAGACTGTTATGAGAGAATAACCAAAGGAATATGATTTAGATTGCAGGAGTTTAAAAACTGCGAAGGATCTGAGATTTTACCCTACTTAAAAAGGCTAGCCTGCCAAAGTTTTCTAAATATTGTCAGAAGACGTGAGACTCGTGGGTCAGAGCAAAAGGACTTTGTTATTCACAGGACAGCAAGCAGCATGAGTATCAGCATATTTGTTTGTTGGTACCCCATGTCTCCAAGTCTCACGGGGAGACACATTATGGGCCCACGTGGATGGTACGTATGCTGTGAGTTTGCGTCACAGGTGAGAACCTTAGGCTTAGAGATCTGCCAGTTTTACAGTAAGCAATAAGCAAGCCTGCTGTTTGTTTGCAGGGAGAAGTTACCTCATCTCTCAGAGTGGCTTGCTACAAATACAAACCTGATAAATGGCCAGATAAAGAGCAACTGGGCCCCATATTATTGCCATACCCTGCAAGAATGTATGGAGGGACACTCAGGGCCATCCATCATGGATTGCCTCTTCATCAGGGGAGGAGGGATTTCAAAGAAGTCCTCTCTGAGATAACTTTTTTTTAGACAGCTTTACTAGGGTATAATTGGCATACAATAAACTGAACATATTTATTTGTTTTTATTTTTTTGTGTGTGAGGAAGACTAGCCCTGAGCTAACATCTGTTGCCAATCCTCCTCTTTTTGCTGAGAAAGATTGGCCCTGAGCTAACATCCTTGCCCATCTTCCTCCACTTTATGTGTGGGACGCTGCCACAGCATGGCTTGATAAGTGGTGCGTAGGTCTGTGCCCAGGATCCGAACCTGCGAACCCTGGGCCGCTGAAGTGGGGCAGGCAAACTTAACCAGTATGTGACCAGGCCGGCCCCTAAACTGAACATATTTAAATTGTACAGTTGAGTAAATTTTGACATCTACACACACCCATGAAACCATCCTGACAATAAAGATCAATGAACATATTTGTGACTCGCAAAAGTTTAGTTGTACCCCTTTGTGATTCCTCTCCCTGCCATCTCCTCTCTCCCTTTCCAGGCAAACACTGATCTGCTTTTCGTCACTATGTATTAGTTTACATTTCCTACAACTTTGTATAAGTTGAATGATACAGGAAGTATTATGTGTTCTTATTTGTCTTTCATGCAGCATGGTTATATTTAGATTCATCCATATAGTAGGATTTTGTTATTTCTGGATAGTATTCCATTGTACGGACATACTACAGTTTGTTTGTACATTCACCTGTCGATGGACATTTGGGTTGTTTCCAATTTTTGTCTATTAGAAATAAAGTTGCTTTGAATGTTCATATGCAAGTCTTTATATGGACATATACTTTTATTTTTATTGGATAAATATCTAGAAGAGGAATGGTTTGATCATATGGTAGGTATATGTTTAACATTTTAAGGAAATGCCAGAATCTTTTGAAAATTGATTATGCAGTTTTTCCATTTCACCAACAGTATACGAGAGTTCTAGTTCCTCTATCCTTACCAACCTTTGATTTTTTGATTTTAGCCGTTCTAGCAGGTATACAGTCATATCTCATTGTGGTTTTAATTTGCATTTTGCTGATGACTAAAGATATTGAGTATTTTTCGTGTGCTTATTTGCCATTTGTATACCTTTGATGAAGCTCCCATTTTAAAAGTTAAGTTGTTTTCTTATTATTGAGATTTGTCAGTTCTTTATATATTCTAGACATAAATCCTTTGTCAGATATATGGGAAATTTCTTTTCCCACTCTGGGGCTTGTCTTTTCATTCTTTTAAGCAGTGTCTTTTTTTGTGTGAGGAAGACTAGCCCTGAGCTAACATCCATTGCCAATCCTCCTCTTTTTTGCCGAGGAAGACTGGCCCTGGGCTAACATCTGTGCCCATCTTCCTCTACTTTATATGGGACGCTGCCACAGCACGGCTTGACAAGCAGTGCGTCTGTCTGCGCCCAGAATCCGAACCTGCAATTCTGGGCCACCTAAGTGGAGTGTGTGAACTTAATTGCTATGCCATCAGGCCAGCCCCATTAAGCAGTGTCTTTTGAAGAGCAGATGCTTTTAATTTAGACAATGTCCAGTTTATCAGTTTATTCTTTTATGAATCATGCTTTTGGATTCATATCATGCCTAACCCAAGGAAAGAAAGATTTTCTCTTACGTCTTCTCCCAGAAGATTTGTAGTTTTAGGTTTTATATTTGGGTCTATAGTCCTTTTTGAGTTCATTTTTGTATTAGGTGTAAAGTATGAATTGAAGTTTATTTTTTTGCTTATAAATATCCAATTGTTGCAGTATCCTTTGTTGAAACATGCACTATGTCCACTAAATTGCCTTTGCACCTTGGTCAAAATTTGTTTTTTTTATATAAGCATGGGTCTATTTTTGGACTTTCTATTCTGTGTCATTCGTCTATGTATCTGTCTTTACACTAATACCAGTGTTTTGATTACTGTGGTTTTATAAATCTTGAAATCAAGTAGTGTTAGTTCTTCAACTTTGTTCTTTTTCAAAGTTATTTTTGTTGTTCTAGGTCCTTTGCATTTTCATAGGCATTTTGGAATAATTTTCTACCAAAAAAAGGCTGCATTGATATTAATTAGGATTTTAATATTTACATTAATTTAGCGAGAATTTACATCTTAACAATATTGAGTTTTCTGAGGTATGAATATGTTGTCTCGCCATTTATTTAAGTCTTCTTTAATTTATCTCAGCACTGTTTTTGCAGTTTTCTGTGTGCAGGTCTCTCACATATTTTGACAGATATCTTGCTAAGTATTTCATATTTTTAATGTTATTGTAAATTTTATTTTTTTAATTTCAGTTTCTGATTGTTTATTGCCTAGTATATAGAAATATGATTGAGTTTTACATATTGATGTTACATCCCACAACCTTGTTAAATTCATTTATTAATTCTAGTAGTTTTTTTGTAGATTCCAACAGATTTTCTACATATATGATCATGTTGTCTGTGAATAAAACAGTGATATCACCTGTGCTTTTCCAAGTTAAATGTCTTTTTGTTTGTTTGGTTTTAGTCTTACTACACTAACTGGCACCTCTAGAATAATGTTAAATGGAAGTGGTGACAGCAGACATCATTGTCTTCTTTCTGATTTTTGGGCAAAAGCATTCAGCCTTGTCAGGTTGCACATAAGCTGTGGGTTTTTTGTAGGTACCTTTTATCAGGTTGAGAACATTCCCTTCTGTGCCTAGTAGACCGAGAGTTTTTATTAGGAATGAATTTTAGATTTTTTCAAATGTTTTTTCTGCATCTATTGAATGATCACATGCCTTTTCTTTTCAGTTTGTTAATATAATGAATCACATTGATTGATTTTAAAATATTAAGTGAACCATGAATTCCTGGAATGAATCCTCTTGGTTATGATGTATTGTTCTTTTTACATATTGTTGGACTAGATTTGCTGAAATTTTCTTTATAATTTTTGTATCCATATTCATGAAGGATATTGTTCTGTTTATTTTCCTGTTGTTTTTGGTTTTGTTATCAGGGTAAGGTTGGTCTCATAGAAAGATTTGGGAATTGATGTTGTTTCTTCCCTAAACTGTTTGATAGAATTCACTACTGAAGTTATCTGGGCCTATGGTTTTTCTTTGTGGGAAGATTTTTAACTAAAAAATTCAGTAGATATAAGGCTATTTAGGGTATCTTTTCCCTCTTGAGTGACTTTTGGTACTTTGTGTCTTTCCAGGAATTTGTACATTTTATGGAAATTTTCAAATTTATTGGCATAAGGTTGTTCATAATTCTTTTCTGAGAACCAGTTTTTGGTTTCAATGTTTCTGTTGTTTTTCTGTTTTACTCTTATCTGTATGAATCTTTATTATTTTCTTTCCTCTGTTTACACTGGGTTTTATTTGCTCTTCTTTTTCTTTGTTCTTAAGATGGAAGCTGAGGTCATTGATTTGAGACCTTTCTTCTTTTCAAATATAGGTGTTTATATAAATTTCCCCCAAGTACTCCTTTACTGGCTTGCCACAAATTTTCATATGTTATGTTTTAATTGTCATTCAGTTCAAGATACTTTCTAATTTCCCTTTTAGTTTCTTTTATGACCAACATCAGTTATTTAGAAGGATTTTTTTAAGTTCCAAATATTTGGGGATTTTTTTAGATATCTTGTTAGTGATTTTTGATCTAAAACTATTTTGGTTAGAAAACATACTTTGTATGACTAGAAACCTTTTAAATTTATTCAGACTGTTTTATGTCATCAAATATTGTCAATCTTGGTAAATGTTCCATGTGCCCTTGAAAATAATGTGTACTTTGCTGTCTTGGATGAAGTGTTGTATAAATTAAGTAAATTTTAAGTCAATTAAGTAAATTTTGGGTGTTATTTAGGTTTTCTGTGTGCTTACTGATTTTCTGTGGACTCATTTTATCAGTTACTGAGAGAAGGAATTGACATCTTCAACTATAATTGTCAATTTGTCTATTTTTTTATAGATTAAATTTCAGAATTTTTGATTCACATATCAAATGCAGTGAATAATCTGGGTGGATAATTACTGTTACTAGCATTATTTTTAAAGGCATCATTAGAACACACCTTTGGTTTGTCCTATAGTATAAGCTGTTTGTACCATCATCTTCATATAAAAAAGAAACTTTTATTTGTTACATTTTATTGTTTTACCATTTATCTAATCCATGTTATTGTTTCACTTGGCAGCTTCCATGTTTTTGAAACAGGCATTTGAAGGAGAATACCCTAAATTATTGCGTCTTTATAATGACTTATGGAAGCGTCTTCAACAGTACAGCCAGAATATTCAAGGAAAGTTTAACGCAAGTGGAACTACAGACCTTTATGTTGACCTACAACACATGGAAGATGATACACAAGACATATTCATAACAAAAAAGCCAGATTATGAGTATGTTTGTTTAATCAAACCTGTTTGTTGGCATGTTAAGGATTTTGTCTTTTATTTTTATTATAAATTAGAAATTGGGAATATGCTGATCTTCTAAGTATTTGTAGTGATTATTCTTTATTTGTATACTTTAGAAGACTTTGCAACACTTTTAACTAAAGAAGTCACATTTAATCCTCAGTTGAGCAGCCTGGTTCCAAACTCAAATCCGTTTTAAAGTATAACACCAAATAGGGTAAAAAGAAGCTAGGAGATGAGCATATGTGGTCATTATCTTTTAATTGATATTGTAATATACCTATAGTAAAATCATACAGCATCATTATTGATGGACCACTGGCATAAATGTGATTTGAAAGGAATTGGTATGTTCAGGAAGTATAGGAGAAGTAAATCTTAAGCTGGGATAGATTCTCAGACTGATAGGAAAAAACCAAGTATAGTCAAACTTAAACCTGAAAATCTCTTGAATAAGTACAATACATGTAGCCATATTTAGAAGTCATTGGAAAACAATATACCGTCTCAATAAGTTTAAAGTGGCCAGCTTTTCCTCCTCAACTGAAAAAGAGTATTATTTTCAAATTTCTATTTGAGCACCAGATCAATTGATTGGCTTGTATGTCTTCTTTAAACACGAGAATTATATTTATTGTGATGACTGACTCAGGTAACAGCAGATTCTTATCACCTACCTTTTAAGAAAAATGTTGGATAGATTCATGAGTGCTATTTAAATGTTTGTTTCTCTTTCAACTTTTTTTCTAAATACTTATAGTTGAATTGTATCCAATGTAGTAAGAAGTTCTGACTAGTAGAATACAGAATGTAGAAGTTTTTTGTGTGAGGAAGATTACCCCTGAGCTAACATCTGTCACCAATCCTCCTCTTTTTTGCTGAGGAAGACTGGCCCTGGGCTAACATCCGTGCCCATCTTCCTCTACTTTATATGGCACGCCACCACAGCATGGCTTGACAAGCAGTGTGTTGGTCTGAGCCAGGGATCTGAACCTGTGAACCCCAGGCTACCAAAGCGGAGGGCATGAACTTAACCACTACACCACCAGGCTGGCCCCCAGAATGTAGAAGTTTTGACTGGCAAAATAGTGTCGTGAACGTAGGCTGGAATGATAAAATGAGACTATCTTGTTCTCTTCAATTATTCTCTTATGCTAAAAATAGAGACTAGATAAGGACTAATGGAAGAGGACTGAACCAATATCTGTTATCTACAAAGATCTAATAATAAGTTTTTTTAAAAGTATGTAAAATAGCATATATGCTATCATTCTATTTCTGGCTTAATTTTATTTTTTAATTCATATGCATCCACTAAAAAAGGTCTGGAAATCTACTCAGCAAATAGTAATATTAGATTATTTCCAGGAGGTACAACTTTTATTTTGTACCTTCTGCTATTATTTAAAATGAGTATGTGTTACTTGTGGAGGGGAAAAAGGCAGTAAATTCAATGGGGAGAAAAAAATCAAAGTGGAAAAAACTCTGTGTTTTAACTAATAGGACATCATCATTACCCTTTTGGAGACTAAATTCAGTAAAGTAGTTGGTGGGGAAGAGGAGGTATGACCCATGTTCTAAAGAAGCCAAAAAATCCTGAGGGTAATAAGGAAGCAAGTGCAATGAGTTTTACTTCTTTTGAGAAGTAAGACAGAGAAGAAAATATAAATTTGGTCATGTTAGCTGAACCAAAGGAAAGTTTTTTTGTTTGTTTTTAATGCTATAGAGAGAGTTGAGAGTGTTATAAATAGAAGTAGCCAGTGGAGAGAGATAGGAGATGCAAGAAGGAAGAGAGATAATGAATGGAATAAGGCCCTAGAAGAATCAGAAAAGAATCAAGGCACACATAACCAGGTTAGCATTTCTTATCATTCAGTATTCATGCTGAGTTTTCAATAGTGGTAATTGCTATGAAGAAAATAAAACAAGATAATGTGATAGAGTGCCTTTTAAAGGATGCTCAGGGGAGACCTCTATGAGAAGGTGACGTTTGACCTGAGATCTAAATAATGTGAAGAAGTCAACTATGGAAGATTTGGAGTAAGATTTTTGCAGGCAGAGAGAAAAGCAAATTTAGAGTCCTTGAGAAAATTAAGATGGGGAGGTTTGAGGAATAGAAAGCTGGAACACAGTGCGTGAGGAAGAGAGGGGTATACAATTGGATCAGAGAGGAAGGGAAATGTAAGATCGTATAGAACTTTATAGGCCATGATATGGGATTTGGAATTTATTCAAATACAGTGAAAATCATTGCTTTTAAACAGGAATCATGTGAATTGATAAACATTTTTAAATTAGCCCTGTGGCTTCCATGTGAACAACTAAGGGGGAGGGTCACCACAGAGAAGGGGAAATGGGAAATGGAAGCTATTTTGTTTATCCAGATGAGAGATGGTGATGACTTGAACTAGGAGGAGCAGATGACATGTAAGAATTGGTCAGATTGAGTCAAGATACAGTTTAGAGGGCAAGCCAATAGAACTTGCTGATAGATTAAATTTGAGAGGAAAAGAAGAATCAAGGATATGCTTGTGCAAGTTGGGAGAAGACTGTTAAGACTGGAAGACATTGTTTCTTTCATGCAGTGTTAAATTAAGGTTTTTCCTTTGAAATTGTGGAGGATTCAAATAGAGTCATCAAGAAGGTAAGTTGAATGTGATTCAGGGTTGGAAATACATATTTGGGAGTCATCATCATATAGATTTTTTTAAATTATGAGATTGGAGGAGATTCCATTGGGAAGATGTATATAAAGAGAAAAGAGAATCCTGGCCCAAGATAGACACTCCAAAAATTTATAGATTGGGCAGAGGAGGTGGCAGCCTGCACAGGAGAGTAAGACAGAAAAAAATGATGAGATAAGAGGAAAACTCAAAATAGTGTGGAACCCCAAAGAATAACTTCATTTAAGTTGGAGGAGGAATAGTTAATGTGTCACATGCTATTGAAAAGTTGAAGATTAGGACTGAGAATTGACGTTTTGATATAGCAAAATAAGGTTGTTGGAGGCCTCGATGTGGAATGGTAGATATAAAAGCATTACAGTTATACATTGCACAACGACATTTCGGTCAATGATGGACCGCATATATATGATGACAGTGGTCTCATAAGATTAGTATCATATAGCCTAGGTGTGTAGTAGGCTATATACCATGAAGGTTTGTGTAAGTATACTCTGTGATGTTCCGACAACAATGAAATTGCCTGATGACGCCTTTCTCAGAATTTATCCCTCTTGTTAAAAGATGCATGACTATATTAGAATTAATTAGAGACAAAATGGGAGATCAACTTCTGGAGTGACTGCACTCCCCCACTCCATTAACACACTCCGCAGTGAAACTGGTGAAAACTATTAAAAATCAACAATTAAAGCCTCTGGAAATTGTCCTAAAAGCAAATAGCAAATAAAAAATCATCTACTCAAGAAAATCTATGAAAATTCCATAAGAAAGAATTCTGTAAGAGTCTGTGATGTTTGAATCAAGACTGTTTCCTCCCTCTCCTTCCAGCTCAGCAAGGCATAGACTCTGCTCCAGACTGCAGCAACCAAGAACAAAAGGCTCCTTCTCCCTCCAACTCCCAACTGGAGGGCTTTCTTTCAGGGAGGAGCAGAAACTCAGCATTTCTTATCCTACCCTCAGCTGCCTATAGCTGAGGCTAAGGTTAAGGCAAGTGAGATCAAGAGGTGGGTGCTCCTCCCTTGTTGTGCCCAATTCCCACTCGAGGAGTGGAGCTTCTGCCTTGTTGTGGCTCCCTGAAAATACTAGAGCCCCAATAAATCTTCCCCTGACTTTTGAAATGGTGGTTCCATGCCAGGAAAGGCAAGTCAAGAGGTTCTTAGCCTGCTGCCTGCCTCCGTCAAGTTCCTAGAGTGAGGTGGCGCTCAGAAAGAAGCTTGCCATTTTCTCCACCCCCAGCTCCAGAGCCCTGACATAAAGGTTTTGCCTGGGGGAAAAGCAAGCAGTAAAACAATTAACTCCTAATCTTTTCCCAAAGTAACTGACTTCATTTGCAACACAGCCTGAAGAAGTTTAAACCTGAGGATACTCTCAAAAACAGTGGCGATTGTGGTGAAAGGCAATGAGGAGGATATTCATGGATCTAATGAAGATGCAGACTAGACTATAGACCAGCTAGCTTTTAGGATAGATGCAGGGAATAGGACAACTGGGAGGAGCCCTTAAGGGTCAGAACAAATATCAAACGTGACCTCAGAAACTATTCTATTAAAGGAGCTACAATTAGATTTGATTTGTTTGTAAAGGAATTTATGCTCCAAGATATTGTTGAAAACAATAGATCAATCTGCTGGCAATTAGTGGAGTTCAGCAGCTGGCTATGGTCAGGGGAAGAGAGGAAAGAGAACCCTGTCAGCGCCACTGTCATCCCAGGGTGACTGTGGGCATACCCAAAGCTGTGCCTCTCTGAAGTGCAACATCAGAGGCTTAACACTGTGATGGAGAAATAGACTTCACTAAAATAACCCAGCCAATTTCTAAACAAATAAACAAGCAAATAATAATAAATCCCTGAGGTGGGGAGGACCAGTACCTAGAGTTGCTATAATGTATTATCTAAACTGTCCAGTTTCCAACAAAAATTATGAGGCATACAGAGAAACATGAAAGTATGACCATAGGGGCCAGCCCAGTGGTGTAGTGTTAAGTTCACGCACTCTGCTTTGGTGGTCCAGGGTTCATGGGTTCAGATCCTGGGCATGGACTTACACCGCTTATCAAGCCATACTGTGGTGGCGACCCACATACAAAATAGAGGAAGATTGGCACAGATGTTAGCTCAGGGACAATATTCCTGAGCAAAAAAAAGTATGACCCATGCACTGGGAAAAAAGCAAGCAACAGACACTGCCTGTGAGAGGAACCAAATGTTGGATTTAACAGAACAAGACTTCAGAGTAGCCATTATCAATATGTTCACAGAACTTAAGGAAATCATGATTAAAGAAGTACAGGAATATATGACAACAATGTTGCATCAAATAGAGAATATCAATAAAAAGAAATTATAAAAAAGTCAAATGGATATGCTAGATTTGAAGAGAACAATAACTGAAATTTAAAAAACCACTAGAGGGGTTCAATAGTAGATTTGAACTGGCAGAAAAAAGAATTGGTCAACTGGAAGCTAGATTGATAGAGATTATGCAGGCCAAAGAACAGAGAGAACAAAGAATGAAGAAAAATGAACAGAGCCTCAGAGAAATGTGTTACTCCAGTAAACACACCAACATATATGTAATGGGAGTGCTACAAGAAGAGGAGAGAGAGAGAGAGGAGAAGAAAAAAGATTCAAAGAAATAATGGCTGAAAACTTCCCGAATTTATTGACAAACAGCGAGCTACACATCCAGGAAGCTCAACAAACTCCAAGTAGGATTAACTCAGAAAGAACATAAGCAGGCATGTCATAGTGAAAATGCAGAAAGTCAAAGACAAGGAGAAAATCTTGAAAGTAGCAAGAGAAAAACTGGTCATCACTTGAGGGAGCCCTCATAAGATTTACAGCTGACTTCTCAGCAGAAACAAAGGAGGTCAGAAGGTAGTGGGATCAAAGTGCTCAAAGGAAGAAACTGTGAAGCAACAATCCCATATCCAATAAAGCTATTGTTCATAATGGAGAGAAATAAAGACTGCTAGATAAACAAAAACTGAGAGAACTTGTTGCCCACAGACCTAATTTACAAGAAATACTAAGGGGAGTTCTTCAGGCTGAAAGCAAATCATCCCAGCTGGTAATTCAAAACCACACAAACGAGAGCACTAGTAAAGATAATTATGAAATTATAAAAGACCCTCTAATGCGTATTTTTTCTTTCTTCCCTTAACTGATTTAAAATGCAATTGTATAAAATATGTATAGAATGTATTGTTGGGCCTATAACATATAGAAATGTAATATATGTATACTTTTGCCAATAACAGCATAAAGGATGTAGGTGGGAGCACAGCTGTAATGTGCTAAGGAAATGATGACAGGTGGTAAAGTAATAACAATCACAATTTATTGTTGGGTTTGTAATATTAATAGACATACTATATATTACAATAATACCACAAAAGAAAATACTTAGGAAGAAATTTAGCAAAGGAAGTATAAAACTTATACTCTGAAAACTACAAAATATTGTTGAAAGAAATTAAAGATTTAAATAAATGGAAAAACATCCCATGTCCATGGATCACAAGACTTAACATTGTTAAGCTAGCAGTACTTTCCAAACTGAAAAGTAGCATTCCAGGTTGATAACTTGGGCTTCAGGTCTCTTGAAATTAAAGGGTTTGCGTAAATGTTGAGTAGATACAGTATAGTTTTTCTCTGCAATACTTGGGCAGCTTAGCAGCATATACAGAGACCACCTAAATAAGATTTTCTTAGTAAGAGTTTTAAAAGGAAGGTACGTTAGAAAAATCAGGATGCTAATGAGGACACCTTGAAATGGTTGGCTGAGGGTAAAGAAGGACATAAGACCTGGTGGGCTGATGGAGGATGAGAGTCAGAAAGGTTTCCATGGCATTGATTACAGTGAGGTCAAAAAGCAAGTTCTTCTGAGTAAAATCTAACACCTTTATTGATATAGAAAGCCCAGCATGATTTGTTCCAGCTGTTTTCTCTTTGACTTCATCTTGTACTAATCTCTTGTCACTGAAGTGCTCCTCTCCTCTAACTTTTTGGCAGACACAGCCAGGTCTGGGCCTTTTCGGGGCCTTTACACTTGTTGCTCTCTCCTCATAGAAAGCTCTCACCCTGGAAATCTGTATAACTTGCTCCCTCTTTTCCCTCATGTCTTCTCATTAAGCCTTCCCTTGCCTCATCCTATCTAAAATTGGATGAAAAAAAGAAAAAGACCTGAACGTATTCTCTCTGGCTTCGTTGCTTCAATTTTTTCTTAGAACTTATCACTCTCTATCATATTTCATATTCATTTTACAATGTTTATTTTGTGTCTCTCTTATTAGCATATAAACTTGAAGAGGACTTTTTTTTTTTTTAAACAAACTTCACTGCTACGTTTCCTACACCTAGGAAGTACCTGGCAGATTGTAGAGACTTAATAGTATTTGTGGGAGGAAAGTGGGGAAGATAGAGGAAAGTGGGGGTGTGGAAAGTTGTCTTCAAGTTTGGAGATCTTAGAGGTGGAGCAGTTCAAAATGATGACTCAACTATGGAAGCTCCATAGTAAAGCTAAAATAAAGGTAGACTTCTCTACAGGACAGGTTTCAGAAAAGTTACCTGTTTTGACATTGTAGTTACCAAAGATCCTCACAGCAGATTTGGAGAACAGGAAGAGTGTTAGTACTTATAATTCATTGCTGAAATTTCTGTGGAAGAGGGAAGAGGCTTCTTAAGGTCAGTAAATGACAGGAGCAAAAATCAAGAAGAAATTTACATGGCTGGCATGGACTTCAATAGAGGACTGCCTCAGACAGACTTAGACACTAGTTCTATCCTGTTCCGTTGTGGTCTTTCTATCTTCATCTTTTACAGAGGTTATTATTGTTAGCACTTTACCTGCACATTGCTTCACTAGACTGTAAAGCACTTTTAATATGTATGTTTCCAGCACTTACCAAGGACCTGGTACATAGTATTCTCAGTAAATAGGTGTTGAGTGTAATACTTACTGAATGAGAAAGTGTTAAGAGATAACTATGGAATTATAATGTGGGAGCCAAGAGCATTCTGACCTTTGGGTCTTGTCAGTTGACCAGAAAGGGTGGGACAAGGAGAGAGCCAGATTCATACACAGAAAGGAGCAGGTCAAATGTTTTCAAGGTTAACACTTAGGATGAAGGGGGGTTTGTTAAAAAAAAAAAAAAAAGACAATGGAAGGGCTGATAGAAGGATCATAAACACAGGCGATGTGAGAAGATATGGAGTTAATTATAGCAGTAAGAAAACAGAAGGAAATAATGGTTGTAGACATTTGTAGTAATTGTGAAAGGAAAAATATAAGACCCAATAGTTGGACTGCTAAATGAAAAGCAACACAAGTAATTGAAGATATGGGAAGACTAAGGAGGAAAGAAGTGTTTAGTAGGCTAGGTTTTAGTTTGTGAAAAATATTGTAAAATAAATTAGCTTAGAATGCTAATTAGGAGTATTTATGTGATTGTAGAACTTTCACAAATACCTCTTATTTTGTCATTCTTGTTAGTAACAGTTTTGGCATGGGAAGGCTGATAAAAACCTCAACCTGTACACTTCCCTCTCAGACAGTAAGCTTTATAGGAGATGGCGCTGTGGGTGAAAAGGGTTGAGCTAGTGGAGCAGGTCTCTGCAGACTCACCTTTCTCATGTATGCTGGGATGCTCTATGAAGACAGGATTTGCTAAGTAAAGGCATAGCCCCATTAGAATTAATAAGATTTTACAGTGTTATTCTTTTAATTTCAAGTGACAGACTTACTACAGTAGGTACTGACACATATTATATTGCATTTATATCTAGGATTTATGTATAAATTAAAATATTTAGTCCTTAATAAATGTTTAATTATGAAATGTATTTTTAAATATATTTATACATTTTTAAACAAATTTTTTTCTCTCTTTTTCTTCATATACAGTTACATGTTATATAGGAGATATTTTTTAAGAAAAGTACTTATGGCCTGATACAATAGCATTTATTTTGTATAATTTAAGTTCATTTTTAATAAATTTTGTTCCCACAGTCCAGAAAAGGCTTTGAAAGACTCACTGCAACCCTACGAGGCTGCTTATCTATCAAAATCCTTATCTCGACTCTTTGATCCTATCAACTTGGTTTTTCCCCCTGGTGGTCGTAATCCTCCTTCTGCAGATGAACTTGAAGGTATCATTAAAACTATAGCAAGGTATGTATTTTTTATATACTAATGGCATGCCATAAAATGTCTGCCACCTGTGTTAGTGGTATATGATAGGACATGTTGAATTTATCTCAAATTACTCAAGTAATTAGTCCTGCAATTAAATCAAGAGTTTTTCAGTGAATGAGTGCACATATAGTAAGTACTTGAGATTTCCATTAATAAAACCATTTCAACAGAGTCTAAAATTAGTCTATTATAATTATTCTGTATCTTGTCAAGGATGCAAAGTAAACCTAATTCTTTATGCCATAGTAAATTTCTAATATTACACAGAAAAGTAAGTATAAAAAGAATTCTACAAATTGAGAAGGGAAAGCATAGAGGTTAGTGTTTTTTATCTTAAATCCACAAAGTGCTTTGTGGCATACACAGGATTATTATAATCCTGACTAGCCTACTTGTGTTTGCTATTTTAAGCTTTCTAACTAAGTGAATGTGACAGCTTTTAAAACTCTCAAAAGGGCAGGTGTCCTAGCAGAGGTGCTACCTGAGTGCTTGCAGACAATGTAATTATACAGCTGCCTTTAGACATTTACAGTTACCCAGATTAATGTGAAGCTGAGACTATCTCAGTTCCTGTCATAGCTAACAAGTTGTCATAACAGTAGGTCTGTATATTTGTAGATGAACATTTTGAGGAGTAAAAATAGTAGTTAGGCAATATAGGACCAAGGTATAGAACTGTCTAGATTCTTTTAGACTGTGAATTTCAAGATAGTGATTCTGAGGCTTGTGAGAGTAAGACTACAAAGCCACAGGTATAATATACATAAACATATCTCCAGCTGCAAAGATTCCTATACAGTGTCTAAACTGCCCAGCATCTGGGTCTTAAATCTCTCCACAATTATCTTTTCAAAGTCCTGACTCTAGATTTTTTTTTACCCTAATGTCTCCATTATCTGTTTTGTGTGGTAGTCCTGGATTCAACTGGATCTCTTTGACCTGTTTATGGAAATATTAAAAGAGGCCTCTCTCTCATTCCTCTGTGCAGCTTGACAAATCAAATATAATGTGGAGCTTGAAGAAGCATACTTACACCAGTGTTTAATAGAATTTAAAAGTGAGCATTAATAAAATTATGTCTCACTATTATATGAAAGGGCATTTTGTCACACATGGTAGGCACTTGTGTTGTTTCAAAGTTCTTCACTTTCTTTAGAAAGAATCTGGTAAGTGCTGAGATTTATTCTGCTACTTCAGAGACAATAATTGCTTTTCTTGCTTCCTAACTGTATATAGGTTTTCATGCAATTTTTAACTCCTAGTATTCTTTCCAGTCTTTAAAAACACTTTTTTTTTGGCAGTCAGCTCAAATGTCTCAATCTAATGTTAAAGTTAAAAATAGGCATGACAAAGAAATACTTTAAGAATCCAAATTTTTAAAATTTCAAATTAAATCCTTATTATGCTTTTGATATATTTAAAAAGCTACTCTGTACAAAATAGCATGAATTGGCATAATTTCTACAAAAACAGAGTATCTTTCTGTACCATGTATAATTTATATTTTTAGCCTGTGTCCTTCCAAGGTCATCATTTCCATTCAAGAGCTGTCATTTCCTTGCAGATGTCTGTGAAAGGCAGTGTCTCTAATTGCACTTCCAGTATTAACAAGAGTGCTACTTTAAAAATCTGTACACAATTTACTCTCTTAATCACAGCCTGAACCCACACATGATGTGCTTTTATTAATGAGAAACTGGTCATTAACCAAGTCATCTCAAAGCACTTTTTTCTAATGCTGAATTTAGGAGGGAAAATGAAGCAATGCAACCAATTCTTGGAAGCAGTCAGTGAAATCTATAAAAAGAATCACCACATTGCTTATTGGGTTTAGGTTTGTATGTTGCTCTTTACTCTGTTGATGAACTATGTTGCTAATAATTAAAGTCTGTTTCTGTTTTCTCCAGTGAACTAAATGTAGCTGCTGTTGATGCAAACCTCATATTAGCTGTGTCAAAAAATGTGGCAAAGACCATCCAGTTATATGGTGTAAAATCAGAGCAGCTTGTAAGTAATATCCCTTCTGGAAACTTTCATGATTTTGTTTAATGTTACCAATTATACAGTATTTGGCTAACTCTAAATATTGAATTGACTGAATGTTAATTTACTGGTATTTTTACTTCAGTGAAATTTTGAAATTTTCTAATGAATTTAAACCAGAAAAACTGTTACATTAAAAATAGCTCTCCTGGAGTTGGCCCCATGGCCTGGTGGTTAAGTTCAGCGTGCGCCGCTTCAGCGGCCCGAGTTTGGTTCCCAGGCACAGACCTATACCACTCATCAGCAGCCATGTTGTGGTGGTGACCCACATACAAAATAGAGGAAGATTGGCTTGGATGTTAGCTCAGGGCAAATCTTCCTCACCAAAAAAAAAAAAAATAAAAACAACAAAATAGCCCTCCTACCATTGTCATACTTTCAGAATGCAGGCAGGTTTTATAAGGCTTTTTAAAAAATACATTTAAAAAATACATTATGGGCTAATTATATATTTTTTAAGTATAATTAATTCAGATTGATCAAATTTCCCGTCTCATGTGACTGCTTACTCCAGATATCATTCATACGCTATTACCTAGTGTGAAATTGACTTGAACTGTTAGAAAATGATTGGAGGAAGTGAAGTGCTTAAAATTGTAGTAGAAAAAATGTTGATTTACTTTCTAAAGGTTCTAACCCTAGAGCATGGAAATTTAACCCTAAAATTATTTTATTTGAAACAGCTGTTTGCATGTATTTAAAATAACAGCTACAGAGCCAGCCCTGATGACCTAGCGGTTAAAGTTTGGCGTGCTCCGCTTTGGTGGCCCAGGTTCAGTTCCTGGGTGCAGAACCACCCCACTCATCTGTCAGTAGCCATGCTGTGGCAGCGGCTCACGTAGAAGAACCAGAAAGACTTATAATTAGAATATACAACTATGTACTGGGGCTTTGGGGAGGAAAAAAAAAAAGAGGAAGATTGGCCACAGATGTTAGCTCAGGGTGAAACTTTCCCAGCCAAAAAAAAAAAATGTGAATTGTTAAAAAACAATAATAATAAAATAAAATTATAGCTACATAACTTAATCATAATATTAATATATACATTAGTGTTTTAAAGTTAAGCACATGTATTTAACTAGTATGTGTGCTAACTGAAATCCAAAGAATAAGGCTTTAGTATATTTTTAACTGTCATTGATGGGATAATTTTAGAGAATGTGCCAAAACCTGATATCTCTGCTATCTTTATGGGGTAGCCAACCATGTTTTCAGTTTAATCCCTCTGACTGCTCCTAATTAAAACATTGTAAAATGAAGTATTCTGGTTTTACCTATATTTTAGTAGTCCCGGTTGGTTCTGGAATAATTTTTAGGGTAGGTTGGTAAAAAACTGATATTTGCAAAAATGATCCTTGGTAGTAACAGTCCTATCACGGGGCTTCCTATGGAAGCCAGTTCCAATGGATGGCCAGATTTTGTTTGTATATTAATACGGTGTTCTTTTTTCATTCAGTTGTTCTTGCAGCCTTGACAAATAATTTAGAAGCATCTTTTGTAAACTCTGTTTATTGAAAACTGGTCCTACAGAGACCATGGAAGCTCTCTGTAGGTAATTAGATGACTAATTTTTCTCTCAAACTTTTTTTGTAGAAGGTTTATTATAATGTTTGTTTCTTTAAAAAACATGGTTTATTGTGATAAGTGAAATTCAGTATTATATCCAATAGAGTTTAGTGTAATTACTGAAAAAGTCAGGAAAAAAATCCTTATGAGATGGTCCCACCTGAGAACAACAACATAAGGAAGAGCCAGCATATATATATAGAAAGTATTTTGCTTTTCTTCAGGAGGGGCAGTGGTAATGGTAACATGTGACTTCAGTTAAGGCAATAATGGCAAAAGGCTTTGACAAAATTAAAATACATCAACGGAGATTTGATTGAATTGATACTGCTGGTCAAATAGTCTGTGACCCTAAATTACTCAGGTCTGGCAAACCTACAATGCTAAAGGTTAACAGAAAGTTGTTGACTTAAAAAATTTTTTAAGTGAATTTTTTTTCAGAAGTAATTTTACTTTTTAACTTTCATTTTAGTGTGTAAAGAAAGCCTAAGCATTAAATAAGATTACAGAGAACATCATATGCTTTATTTTAAAAATATATTATTAATTAATGACTTCAGTAACATTTTAGTGTTCCTCTCTTATTTTTTGGCTGTTAATAATGCTATTTCTGTCACTCCTCTGTATTTTTGAATTTGACATGTTTTGTTCTTTGATCTTGCCATATTCCTATTCTTTTAGAATTATTTCACTGAAAACATTTAGAGGAAAATAGCTGAATATTAAGTCTTTAGTGGGAGAAAGACTTGAAACAGATTTTTAAGTAGACTATCTATTCTATCTGTAAATGGAAATGTTGACTTGAAATTTGGTATGATAACTAAATCTATAAATGGAGTATTCCTTTTATAGATGAAAACCTTGAGCCTCAAGTCCACAGGGTTGAAAAGTGACAGAAATCAGATCATTAATGGAATGTTCAAGCAGTGAGAGAAAGGAAAGCTAATATTTTAAAGACAAGCTTGTTTTCAAAAAGGGTGACTTGAAAATATAGAACTTGAAATGTAGAATGAGCAGCTTCCCAGAACCCTAAGTTTATTTCCCTAAAGGTTAGTTGTGGAAGTTTCTTGGCTATCAATCAGAACATTTTAGTGTACTTAACTGTAGCTTTAATTCACATCACAAGAAAGGCTCATAAAAGGATTTTTTCAAGTTGATCCTTTCTGTGGACCATCTTTCTGGTAATCTAAACTCACTATGTATATTTGGATATATTCTTCCACATGGCTACGAAAACTATGTTATGTCTTTTCAACCTCATTATTTTAATATTCTAGGGTATAGTAGAATATAACATATATAAATTATATATAGTACATATATATATGCTTATAACAATCTGAAATTATTTGTCATTATGTAGGTATTATTTTATTTAAGGCTTTTCTGTTATTAATCATCAGTTATGTGTCATACAAACCTAAACCTCTATAGGGCCAAATCCTTAAATCCTTTTTTCTTACTCTTAAATGGTATCAGGTAATTCATTTTTTAAGATTAGGGTAGGGCCATAAAAATTACTGCCATTATTAAGCATTTATAGTGGCTTGAATTGTGCTAAACCATTTACATGTATTATCACATTTATTTCATAACAATCATATGAAATGGAAGTATCAATATCCGCGACTGCAAAATGTGGAAATTGAGGCTGGGAAAGGTTAGTAGCATGCCCAATATAGACTGCTAAAAGTAGAATGCCAGCTAGCAAGTGTTGAAACTAGCATTCAAACTCAGATTTGACTCTAGATCAAGCTTTAAAACTCTCTTGTATCTCAACACAAAGACATCTTTCTTTTTTTATTTAAGAAAAATGGGATTATGCTGTATGTATTGATTTGTGATTTACTTATTCACTTTACAAGGATATAGAGATCTACATATGCTATTTTAATACATATGTAATATATTTTGTTTATATATCATAGTTTATTTAACTTCTGTGTTCCTAATGGGTAGTGTATTAGTCCATTTGGGCTGCTGTAACAAAATGCCATAAACTAGGTGGCTTACAAACACCAGCAATTTATTTCTCATAGTTCTGGAGGCTGAGAAGTCCAAGATCACCAAAGTCCCCACATCTTAATACTCTTACCCTGGGCATTGGGTTTCAGGAAATGAATTGAGGGGGAATACAAACATTCAGATGATAGCAGGTGTTTAGACGGTTTAGTAGTTTAGTTTAGAAATAACAGGAATTTAGCCTTGAATTCTCACATGTGAATTATAAGCAGTAGAGTTTACTTCCTCTACCAAGTATTTAATTTAATATGTGTCATGTGAATATTAGCCTTCTAGGTGCTGTTTTGTGAAAATGAGATCAGTGGTTTTTAGACTCTCTTCATTTAAAAATTCGTATTCATTTCTCTTGGCAGCAATTGTGAAGTTATAATTAACTTTCTAAGTAAAATTTTATGTTCAAAATACACACACCTATAGATGTATGTATATCATAATATTTTGTGATTGAACTGAACAAATTGATTACTTAATGGTGATATGTTGGTAATTTGTATAGTTCTGAAATGTGACCTTTAGAAGAAAATGTCACTAGACCTTGCTATGGCAAGTTTGAATCAATGTTTTCTTTGTCCTCTGTATGTTAAAAGGAAATTAAAATATTAGTATATAAGGGAATTATTGTGGTACTTTTATAATTTATAGCTTATAAACTTTTGTAATATCAAAATTATAGGCAAATATACTAATAAGTATTCCTTTTAAAAGGTAAATTGTTAGGGCTTTTTCCAACAATAACTATTATCTGATGGTTTCAGAGAATGACATCTAGAATCTTAGTGGGTAAATGTCAAATGTTATAAACTGTGAGAAAGTTGATTGGCATTTAATTAGGTTGCAGACCATTTGAAACAATAATAGGAATGACATTTAAGGGGAAGTTTCAACTTCAGTGCAGGTCAGTAGCTGTATATGAGGTCAGTAGTTCTAGATGGCAGGGTTTTTTTTAAAGCTTTGTAAATATACACTTTATTCTTTGCATAATTTCATGAGTAATTTGGAGACTTGACATTCCTATAATAGAAGAAAACCTACATGTGTGATATTTAAATGATGATATAGAAACATATGAGTTCAACTTTTTTAGTTTTAAAAGGATTATTTAATGCAGATTTAAATGTCATCTACCCGGATACTGCTCCATATAATATCATATGGTAACAGGTTATCCTATGTTATTAACATTCAAATAAATTAAAGATAATAAAAGTATGAAATCACTTGTAAGAGTGTCTATATTTTGTACAAACAGATGAAACATATCAGTAGATTCTCCTGGACCCAAATGCACTTTAGCCATAATACAAATATGCTGATCCCATTGGGTTACCTACCCTCTTGATTCTTTACTTCCACTCTTTCTTACCTCTATTCTTATGTAGGGCTATTTTAGAATCACTCCTTCTCTCCTTTAAGATAGTTTTCTGACTTGCTTCTGAGACTTTTAAGAGCTTGATTTTCTAGGCGCTGTGCCAGGTCAGTAGTAGATTATCATGCCTAAGATGCAGTAGGCCATAGTGAAGACAGAGAGAAATGTCAAACAATGGTTATTGTCATTAGGAAATATTTTCAGGAGAAAGTAAAAAATTCAGTCTTCAGTTAAAGTTGTTAAAGTCTGTATTAGTTATCTGTTGCCACAAGAATGTTGCATATCAGACAACCACAAAATCTTAGTGGCATATGATAAGCATTTATTGCTCATACTTCTCATGGCTGGTGGGGGGCAGCTAGGTGACTGCTGATTTCGGCTGGGTTTCCTCACAGCGGGCTGGCAGCTGATCTAGACTGGCATTCCGTGCTTAATACTCTGCTCTGTTCTGCATCTCTCTAATCCTGCAGTAGGCTATCCTGGGCTTGATCTCAAGGTGAAGATAGAGGCACAAGAGAGAAAATATCTCTCTAAGGCTGGCTCACCAAAACAGCCCATCCACAGTGCAATATTAAATAGCAAAGGATGTGGATGCGGAGAAGGATGAATGACTGGGACCAGTTATGTCATCTATCACAAACATGGGAACATGGCAATAACAAAAAAAGAGAGTTCATGAACTTTTCTTTTTATTTCTGAAGACCTAATCCTACTTGAATCCTATCAGTGTATATTAAATTTGTAAAAATAATGTATTTATATTTTTTATTGAGATATAATTGGCATAACATTATATTAGTTTCAGGTGCACAACATAATTTTTTTCTTGTGATGACAGCTTTTAAGATTTACTTTCTTAG
Source organism: Tapirus indicus (assembly GCA_031878705.1). Lineage (NCBI taxonomy): Eukaryota > Metazoa > Chordata > Mammalia > Perissodactyla > Tapiridae > Tapirus > Tapirus indicus. Next base: position 80,725,160 of record CM062917.1, read on the forward strand.
TGACTTTCAAATATATAATACAGTATTGTTTACTATAGTCCCCCTGTTATAGATTACATCCCCAGGACTTACTTATTTTGTAAATGGAAGTTTGTACCTTTTGACCATCTTCACCCATTTTCCCAACACCCCCCCCCCGTCCCCTCCTCTGGCAACCACCAATCTGTTCTCTGTATCTATGAGTTTGTTTTTTATTTTTTTTCTGATTCCATATATAAGTGATATCATACAGTATATGTCTTTCTCTGACTTATTTTGCTTAGCATAATACCCTCGAGATCCATCCATGTTGTCACAAATGGCAGGATTTCCTTCTATTTTATGGCTGAATAATATTCCATTGTACATATGTACCACATTTTCTTTATCCATTCATCTGTCCATGGACACTTAAGTTGTTTCCACATCTTGGATAGCGTAAATAATGCTGCAGTGAACATAGGGGTACAGATGTCTTTTCAAGATAGTGATTTCATTTTCTTCAGATAAATACCCAGAAGTGAAACTGGCAGATCATATGGTAGTTCTACTTTTAATTTTTTGAGGAATCTGCATACTGTTTTCCATAGTGGCTGCACCAATTTACATTCCCACCAACAGTGCACAATGATTCCCTTTTCTCCACAACCTCACCAACACTAGTTATTTCTTTTTTTTGTGAGGAAGACCAGCCCTGAGCTAACATCCGTTGCCAATCCTCCTCTTTTTGCTGAGGAAGACTGGCCCTGGGCTAACATCCGTGCCCATCTTCCTCCACTTTATATGGGACGCCGCCACGGCATGGCTGACAGGCAGTGACGTCAGCGGGCGCCCGGGATCCGAACTCGCGAACCCCGGGCTGCCAAGTGCGAACTAAACCGCTGCGCCACCGGGCGGCCCCAACACTAGTTATTTCTTGTATTTTTAATAATAGCCATTCTAACAGATGTGAGGTGATATCTCATTGTGGTTTTGATTTGCATTTCCCTGATGATTAGTGATGTTGAGCACCTTTTCATGTCCCTGTTGGCCATCTGAATATCTTCTTTGAAAAATGGTCAGATCTTCTGCCAATTTTATAATCAGATTATTTTTTTTTGATATTGAGTTATATGAGTTCTTTATATACCTCTTATCAGATACATTATTTGCAAATATTTTCTCTCAAGTGTATATTAAATTTTTATGGCATTTGACTCTCAGCTTCATAGCCGAAGAAGATAGAAATTCATTACTATCTTAATTTACTTAACGATTTTAATTAATGTTAATATTACTTCTAAAAACTCATGAGGCTTTTTCTGTATGATGATATATATTTTGACCCCTTATCACATTCTCTAATCTTTATTGTTCAAAACCTATTTTCATTACTACAAGTATATAATATTCAAATAAATATTTTCTCTCTTCTAATTGTTTTTTATCTCTTTCATTACAAAATATACCTTTATTTATTTTTTCCTTTATTTTAGAATGTGGATTTCTACAGTTTTGGACAAATAGAACTTTCCATACCAACTCCAGGAAATACAAATAGTAATTAGAGACTTGAAAGGAAATTGGGCAATTGGATCTTGCTCCATAATTTTTCACTGCCATGTTAGCACTTCAATACCCCGAAGATTTTTTAATACATTATTCAGCTTTTCTAGGTGTTCTCATTGACAGAATTAGTCTGAATTAGTCTGGTCTATTTTTATTAGAATTGGAAGTCTTAGCTCTATTGAGCTTTTACATCTTTTCAAGCATAATGGTGATCAAGAAGAGCTTTTAGGGCCTGGCATGATGGCGTAGTGGTTAAAGTTCCATGCGCTCTGCTTCAGTGGCCTAGGTTTGCAGTTCAGATCCCTGGTGCGGACTTATTCCACTCACCAGCCATGCTGTGGCCATGTCCCACATACAAAGTAGAGGAAGACTGGCACAGATGTTAGCCCAGAGCTAATCTTCCTCAAGCCAAAAGAAAAAAGGAGGAGGACGTCAGCATCATGGCGGAGTGAGATTCCCTCTTTGAATCTCTGCCCCCTACGACACAACGAAAACATCATTCACATTCCAACAGAGCTCAATCAAACACTACAAAGGACTTCTGAGAAACCCCTGCTGCCATACATCGGACGGTGGAGGCGCGGGAAGCCCAGGAGAACGGGAGGAGAGGAGATCGCTTATATAAACCGCACGGTAACCACTAAACAAACAACCAGAAGAGAACCACACATGACAAATAAAGAGAAAACCAAGAGAATGAACATGCAGAAATACCAAATTGAATTTGCAGTCCGAAACACAAGGGACAAGAAACGAAGGAAATGCAAAAGAACCAGAAGATGAACAATAAAATAGCAACATTAAACCCTCATATATCAATAATCACTCTAAACGTAAATGGATTGAATTCTCCAATCAAAAGACACAGAGTGGCAGGATGGATTAAAAACCAAGATCCAACAATCTGCTGCCTCCAGGAAACACATCTCAGCTCTAAAGACAAACACAGACTCAAAATAAAAGGATGGAAAACAATACTCCAAGCTAATGGCAAACAAAAGAAAGCAGGAGTAGCCGTACTTATATCAGACAAAGTAGACTTCAAGATAAAAAAGGTAATGAGAGACAAAGAAGGGCAATATATAATGATAAAAGGGATACTTCACCAAGAAGACATAACACTTATAAATATCTATGCACCCAACACAGGAGCACCAAAGTACATAAAACAACTGCCAAAAAACCTTAAAGGAGATATTAACAATAACACAATAATAGTAGGGGATCTTAATACCCCCCTTACATCAATAGATAGATCATCCAGACAAAAAGTCAGTAAGGAAATACTGGACTTAAATGAAAAACTAGACGCAATGGATTTAATAGATATATACAGAGCACTCCACCCAAAAAAAGCAGAGTACACATTCTTCTCAAGTGCTCATGGAACATTCTCAAGGATAGACCATATATTAGGAAACAAGGCAAACCTCTATAAATTTAAGAAGATTGAAATCATTACAAGCATCTTTTCTGATCATAATGCTGTGAAACTAGAAATCAACTGCAAGGAAAAAACTAGGAAAGGGACAAAGATGTGGAGACTAAACAACATGCTACTGAACAACCAATGGGTTGTTGATGAAATTAAAGGAGAAATCAAAAGCTATCTGGAGACAAATGAAAAGGAAAATACACCATACCAACTCATATGGGATGCAGCAAAAGCAGTCCTGAGAGGGAAATTCATAGCAATACAAGCTCACCTTAACAAACAAGAAAATTCCCAAATAAGTAACCTTAAATTGCACCTAACAGAGTTGGAAAAAGAAGAACAGACAAAGCCCCGAATCAGCAGAAGGAGAGAAATAATAAAAATCAGAGCAGAAATAAATGAAATTGAAACCAAAAAAACAGTAGAAAGGATCAATGAAACAAAGAGCTGGTTCTTTGAGAAGATAAATAAAATTGACAAACCCTTAGCCAGACTCACTAAGAAAAAAAGGGAGAAGACTCAAATAAATAAAATTAGAAATGAAAGAGGAGAAATTACAACAGACACCACAGAAATACAAGGGATTATTAGGGAATACTATGAAAAACTTTATGCCAACAAATTGGACAACCTAGAGGAAATGGACAAATTCTTGGACGCGTACAACCTCCCAAAACTGAATCAAGAAGAAATAGAGAATCTGAACAGACCAATCACAAGTAAAGAGATTGAAACAGTAATCAAAAACCTCCCCAAAAATAAAAGTCCAGGACCAGATGGCTTCCCTGGAGAATTTTATCAAACGTTCAAAGAAGATTTAGCACCTATCCTTCTCAAACTATTCCAAAAAATAGAGGAAGATGGAATACTTCCCAACACATTCTATGAGGCTGACATCATGCTGATACCAAAGCCAGACAAGGACAATACAAAGAAGGAAAACTACAGGCCAATATCGCAGATGAACATAGACGCAAAAATCCTCAACAAAATATTGGCAAACTGAATACAGCAATACATCAAAAAGATCATACACCACGATCAAGTGGGATTTATACCAGGGACACAGGGATGGTTCAACATCCGCAAATCAATCAACGTGATACACCACATTAACAAAATGAAGAATAAAAACCACATGATCATCTCAATCGATGCAGAGAAGGCATTCGACAAGATCCAGCATCCATTTATGATAAAAACTCTCAACAAAATGGGTATAGAAGGAAAGTACCTCAACATAATAAGGGCCATATATGACAGACTTACAGCAAACATCCTACTCAACGGGGAAAAACTGAAAGCCATTCCTTTGAGGACAGGAACAAGACAAGGGTGCCCACTCTCACCGCTCTTATTCAACATAGTACTGGAAGTTCTGGCCAGAGCAATTAGGCAAGAAAAAGGAATAAAAGGACTCCAAATAGGCAATGAAGAAGTGAAACTCTCACTATTTGCAGACGACATGATCCTATACATAGAAAACCCCAAAAATTCCATTGGAAAGCTACTAGAAACAATCAACAACTACAGTAAAGTGGCAGGGTATAAAATCAACTTACAAAAATCAATTGCATTTCTATACACTAACGATGAAAAAACAGAGAACTCAAAAAGACAATCCCATTTACAATTGCAACAAAGAGAATAAAATATCTGGGAATAAATTTAACCAAGGAGGTCAAAGACCTATACAATGAAAACTATAAGACACTATTGAAAGAAATCGAGGAGGACATAAAGAAATGGAAAAATATTCCATGCACATGGATTGGAAGAATAAATATAGTTAAAATGTCCATTCTACCTAAAGCAATCTACAGATTCAATGCAATCCCAATCAGAATCCCAATGTCATTCTTCACGGTAATAGAACAAAAACTACTGAAATTCGTATGGGGCAACAAAAGAGCCCGAATAGCTAAAGCAATCCTGAAAAAAAAGAACAAAGCTGGAGGCATCACAATCCCTGATTTCAAAATATACTATAAAGCTACAGTAATCAAAACAGCATGGTACTGGTACAAGAATAGACACACAGATCAATGGAACAGAATTGAAAGCCCAGAAATAAAACCACACACCTATGGACAGCTAATCTTCGACAAAGGAGCAGAGAACATACAATGGAGAGAGGGAAGTCTCTTCAATAAATGGTGCTGGGAAAATTGGACAGCAACATGCAAAAGAATGAAAGTAGACCATCTCCTATCGCCATATACAAAAATCAATTCAAAATGGATCAAAGACCTGAAAGTGAGACCTGAAACTATAAAAATCCTGGAAGAAAATATAGGCAGTACACTAATTGCGATTGGACATAAAGGGATCCTTTCAGATTCCATGTCTACCCAGACAAGGGAAACAAAAGAAAAAATAAACAAGTGGGACCTCATCAGACTAAAGAGCTTCTACAAGGCAAATGAAACCAGGATCAAAATGAATAAACAACCCACCAGCTGGGAGAAAATATTTGCAAATCGTTTGTCTGACAAGGGATTAATCTCAGTAATATACAAAGATCTCATACAACTGAGCAACAAAAAAACAAACAACCCGATCAAAAAATGGGCAGAGGATATGAACAGACATTTTTCCAAGGAAGAGATACAGATGGCCAATAGACACATGAAAAGATGTTCAACATCACTAATCATCAGGGAAATGCAAATCAAAACTACACTGAGATATCACCTGACACCGGTTAGAATGGCTATAATCACCAAGACAAATAACAACAAATACTGGAGAGGTTGTGGAGAAACGGGGACCCTCATTCACTGCTGGTGGGAATGCAAACTGGTGCAGCCTCTATGGAAAACAGTATGGAGAGTCCTCAAAAAATTAAAAATAGAAATACTGTATGATCCAGCAATCCCACTCTTGGGCATCTACCCAATGGACGTGAAATCAACCATCACAAGAGGCGTATGCACCCCTATGTTCATTGCAGCATTATTCACTATAGCCAAGAAGTGGAAGCAACCCAAGTGTCCCTCAACTGAAGATTGGTTAAAGAAGATGTGGTATATACATACAATGGAATACTACTCAGCCATAAGAAAAGACACAATTATCCCATTTGCAACAACATGGAAGGACCTAGAGGGTATTATGTTAAGTGAAATAAGCCAGAGAGAGAAGGACAGACACTGCATGAACTCACTCATATATGGAATATAAGTGAACACACGGACAGAGAGAACTGATTGGTGGTTACCAAGGGGAAGGGGGGTGGGGGGGGCACAAGGGGTGAAGGGTTACATCCACAAGGTGACGGACAAAAATGTACAACTAAGACCCCACAGTGTTATAAACTAAGACATCAATAAAAAAAAATAATAAATAAAACAAAAAAAAAAAAAAAAAGAAAAAAGGAGGAGGATTGGCAACAGACGTTAGCTCAGGGAGATTCTTCCTCAGCAAAAAAAAAAGGAGCTTTTAATCTTATCCCTGTTCCAAGGTAAAGGCATATAATTTAATTCCCTAATGTATGCTTCAAAATTATACTATTTGAAAGTATGTTTCTGGGAGAGAAAGTTGTCAACATTTAGTCAAGGTTAGGCTGGGATTCACTCAGAGCACCCTCTTCCCTGACACACACAGACATACAAATTCATACAACAATAAAGATACAGCCGTACTCACAAGTAACATATAAAGAAAACCTACATTTACCTCCTAGGGCTGCTGTAGGTATCAGCCTAGTGTGACATGAGGCAAGATTGCCTTGCATGGAAACAAGGCCAAAACACGCTCGGGAACTGGTTCTGCAGTATCCCGGTGTGATGGGAGTCAGAGCCACCAGCATTAGGTGTGGTTCTGAATTGGTGTGCTGTGGTGGTGCAGGTGGGGAGGGAGGCATGGTTGAAAGGGCAACTATAAAATGCTCAGACACCAGGGGCAAACAGAGAGAGGAAGAAGAGAAGACACACATATACTTCCTTTTAAAAATTAGGATGCAAACTAAAATTCACTGTTTGACTATAAAAGAATTCATTTACATCTTAGAAGCTATTGATTGTCTTTAATTATCCTTTGCTGTATCAAGCACATAGCACACTTTTGGGCAGCTTTTACTCAACTCACTAGTACGAAGTTGTACCAATTTAGAATATTTTCTGAGACATACCTAAAAAATGGTGCATATGGAAAGTGTTCTTTCTGTGATAGGAATCAAGAAAATCTCTCCTTGTTGGACAATGTTTTTTTTAAATTTTTTATCATTTTTCAATATCTTCGGGTAGGAATTGCTAATCTAGGAGGTCTGTGAAGGGCCTTCAGTAGATTTGTGAACCCCAGGAAATTATAAAATGTTATGATATGTAAATTTTTTATGGGAAAATATTGTAACAAATTTCAAAGAGATCTGTGACCCGTGCTCCCAAAATAACCAAAAAGTATCTGGAAAACCTCCTGGATATTTGAAAATTAAACAACATACTTTTAAATAACCCCTGGGTCAAAAAGAGAAATGTAAAAATATGTTTTGAATTAAATAAAAATGAAAATGTAACATACCAAAATGTGGGATGCAGTTAACTTGGGGAAGTTCATAGCATTAAACGCTTATATTGGGAGGAAAAAAAGGTCTGAAATCAGTGTTCCAATCTTCCACCTCATGAAACTAGGGGGGGGAAAGCAAATTAAACCCATAGCAAGTAGAAAGAAAGAAATAATAAAGATGAGAGCAGAAATCAATTAAGTTGAAAACAGGAAACCAATAGAGAAAAATAAATGAAACCAAAAGCCTGTTCTAGAATCATAAGTGACTTTTGTGAAATCAGTGTACATGCAGGGGAGAAAAGACTTTCCCTCCACCCTCCTAGGTTCGCTACCTGTGTTTATGAGATAAACTGATAATAGGCAGATTAATAGGGGAAAAAGTATACAAATTTATTAATTTTTTTTTCTTCTTATTTTTTTTTATTGATGTCTTAGTTTATAACACTGTGGGGTTTTAGTTGTACATTTTTGTTTTTAATAGTACATGCATGAGGACATCACAGGAAAATAAAAGCGAACACCCGAAAAAGGGATGAGATTTGACAGCTTATATACCGTCTTAATAGGGGAATGGGAAGGGGGAATATAGGCTACTTAGGAGAGAGTAAATGATTTTTAGGAAAGGTGAATGAGCCCTTAGAAGAACAGATGGGAGATATGATCGTTTGTGACAGTTTATTTGGGTGTGATGTTGGCTTCTAGTCCCTCTCCTCTGATAAGAGTCAGTCTTCCCTGGTTGATGAAACTCCTTGGGAAGGATTTATGACAACTGAGTTCCTTTTGGAGGATCTGCCTCTAAACAGATAAGGTGAATTCAGAGAAAGCCTCTCCCTGTATTTGCTGTTTTTCAGGTGCCTTCCTCTCAAAATAATCAGTAATAGGGGCCGGCCCTGTTAAGTTCACGCACTCCGCTTTGGCAGCCCGGGGTTTGCAGGTTTGGAATCTGAGTGTGGACCTATGCACCTCTTATGAAGCCATGCTGTGGCAGGCGTCCCACATATAAAGTAGAGGAAGATGGGCATGGATGTTAGCCCAGGGCCAATCTTGCTCAGCAAAAAGAGGAGGATTGGCAACAGATGTTAGCTCAGGACTGATCTTCCTCACCAAAAAATAAAAAATAATAATCAGTAATATGCCAAAGCAGCATATTTTGGAGTGGCATGTCCTGAACTCCTTTATATACAAGTTATACAAAAATCAACTATTTCTATTTACCAGCTACAAACAGAAAATAGAATTTATTTTTTAAAAATGCTCTTTAGGGGCCGCCCGGTGGCGCAGCGGTTTAGTCCGTGCTTGGCAGCCCGGGGTTCGCGAGTTCGGATCCCGGTCGCCCGCCGACGCACTGCCTGTCAGCCACGCCATGGCGGCGTCCTATATAAAGTAGAGGAAGATGGGCACGGATGTTAGCCCAGGGCCAGTCTTCCTCAGCAAAAAGAGGAGGATTGGCGACGGACGTTAGCTCAGGGCTGGTCTTCCTCACCAAAAAATAAAATAAAATAAAAAAAAATAAAAATGCTCTTTATAGTGACATCAGAAAATATCAAATTCTGATTAATAATATGATAAAATATAGGCAAGACTACACTGAAAGGTATAAGCCATATTGAGAAAAATTAAAGAAGAATTAAATGATGGCATGTATCCTATTTATAGATTGGATGACTCAATATTATAAACATGTCAGTCCTTCCAAAATTGATCTATAGGTTCAGTGTAACAATGTACTTGTTATCTAATACAGCAAATCTTCCTGCATTGTTATCAAGACCCATTATAAACGTACAGAAATTAAGATAGTGAAGTATTATTACAAGGATAGGGAAATAGAACACTGAAAGAGAAACTGCCCCATACATACTTGGTCACTGTGTGTGACAAAGATGGCACTGGATAGCAGTGGGGAAAGGATGGTCTTTTAAGTAAGTGATGATGAGTTAGATCAGTAGTCTTGTGGAAAAAAATGAAAGTTGACCCTCACCAGAGACAAAAATCAATTCTAGATAAGACTGTAGGTGTAAATGTGAAGGGAAAACCTAATAGAAATGGCCTGCACTACACCAAGAGACATGTATAGCAGCATTATTTGTAATAGCCCCAAACTAGAAACAACCCAAATGCCCATCAAGAGTAGAGTGGGTACATAAATTCTGAGATATTCATCAGTGGAATACTATACAGCATTGAAAAAATGAACAAACTACAATTTACATACATTCTTAGATAATGAGCAAAATATAAATATATAAAATATTATTGTAAATGAAATAATGATATGTCCTGAATGATTCCATTTATATAAAGAAGTCATCTTCCAGGAGGAAGGAGGAGACAGTGATCGAGTTGGGACCACAAGGGAGGGTTTTTGGAGTGCTAGGAATGTTTACATTTTTTGTCTGTGAATCTTTGAAAAGAGCTGAATCTTTGAAAAGATAAACAAAATTGATAAACTATTAGTCAGATTCATCAAGAAAAAAACAGGGGGTCCCAAATAAATGAAATCAGAAATGAAGAAGAAATTACAATTGAAATCACAGAAATACAAAGGATCATAAGAGATTACTACAAAGAATTATGCAAACAAATTGGACATCCTAGAAGAAATGGATAAATTCCTAAAAACATGCAACCTACCAATACTGAATCATAATGAAACAGAAAGTCTGAGCAGACTGATTACTAGTAAGGATATTGAATCAGTAATCAAAAACTTCCCCACAAAGAAAAGTCCAGGACCAGATGGCTTCACTGGTGAATTCTGCCAGATGTTCAAAGAAGAATCAATATTGGTTCTTCTCAAACTCTTCCAAAAATTTGAAGAGGAGGGAACACTTTCAAACTCATTTTATGTGGCCAGTGTTACCCTGATACTAAAACCAGACAAGGACACTACAGGAAAGGAAAATTACAGGCTAATATCCCTATGAACATAGATGCAAAAATCCTCAACAAAATATTAGCAACAAATTCAGTAATACATTAAAAGGATCATACACCACAAGCAAGTGGGATTTATTCCAGTGATTCAAGGGTAGTTCCACATAAAATATTGATGGATGCAAATCCATCAATGTGATACACCACCTTAACAAAATGAAGCCTAAAAATCATATCATCTCAATAGATGCAGGAAAAGCATTTGACAAAATTCATCCATTTATGATAAAAACTCTCAAGAAAGTGGTTATAGAGGGAATGTACCTCTACGTAATAAGGGCCATATATGACAAACCCACAGCTAACATCTTAGTCAATGGCGAATAGCTGAAAGCCTTTTTTCTAAGATCAGGAACAAGACAAGGATGCCCACTCTAGCCACTTTTATTCAACATAGTATTGAAAGTCCTAGCTAGAGCAGTTAAGCAAAATAAATAAATAAAAGGCATTCAAATTGGAAAGAAAGAATTAACACTGTCACTTTTTGCAGATGACATGATATATGTAGAAAACCCTAAAGACTCTGCCAAAAATCTTTTAGACTAATAAATGAATTTAGTAAAGTTTCAGGATACAAAATCAATACACAAAAATGTATTTTGTTTCTATACACTAATAACAAACTATCAGAAAGAGATAATCCCATTTACAGTTGCATCAAAAAGAATAAAATAGCTAGGAATAAATTAAACCAAGGAGGTGAAAGGCCTGTATTTTGAAAGCTACAGGACATTAATGAAAGAAATTGAAGAAGACACAAATAAATACAAAGATAATCTGTGTTCATTGTTTGGAAGAATCAGTATCATTAAAAGGTCCACACTACCCAAAGCAATCTACAGATTCAATGCAGTCACTATCGAAATACCAATAGCATTTTCACAGAAATAGAACAAATTGTATGGAACCACAAAAGACCTTAAAATCCAAAGCAATCTTAAGAAAGAAGAGCAGAGCTGGAGGAATCATGCTCTCTGATTTCAGACTATACTACAAAGCTATAGTAATCAAAACAGTGTGGTGTTGGCATAAAAACACATAGATAGTGGAACAGAAGAAAGAGCCCAGAAATAAACCCACACATATACAGTCAATTAATCTATGACAAAGCCAAGAATATACAGTGGGGAAAGGACAGTCCCTTTAATACATGGTGTTGGGAAAAGTGGACAGCCACATGCAAAAGAATAAAAATAGACCACTATCTTACACCATGCATAAAAATTAACTCAAAATGCATTAAAGACTTGAACATAAGACCTGAAAGCATAAAACTCCTAGAAGAAAGCACAGGTGGTGAGCTCCTTGACATAGGTCTTGGCAATGATTTTTTTAATCTGATACCAAAGGCAAAAGCAGCAAAAGCAAAAATAAATAAGTGGAGCTACATCATCAGGGAAATGCAAATCAAAACCACAATGAGATATCACCTCACACCTGTTAGAATGGCTATTATTAAAAAGACAAGAAATAACAAGTATTGGCAAGGATGTGGAGAAAAAGGGAACCCTTATGCACTGTTGCTAGGAATGTAAATTGGCGCAGCCACTGTGGAAAACAGTATGGAGATTCCTCAAAAAATTAAAAATAGAAATACCTTATGACCTGAGAGTTTCACTTCGGGGATTTTATCTGAAGAAAATGTAAAACACTAACTCAAAAAGATATATGTACCCCATGTTCATTGTAGCATTATTTACAATAGCCAAGATATGGAAACGCCTAAGTGTCCATTGGTGGATAAATGGGTGAAGAAGATGTGGTGTGTATACACAGTGAAGTATTCAGCCATAAAAAAAGAATGAAATCTTGCCATTTGCAGCAACGTGGATGGACCTTGAGGGCATTAAGCTAAGTGAAATAAGTCAGATGGAGAAAGACAAATACCGTATGATCTCTCTCATATGTGGAATCTGAAAAAAAAGACAAGCTCATAGATACAGAGAACAGATTGGGGATTACCAGAGGCAGAGGGTGGGAGGTGGGAGAAATGGGTAAAGGGAGTCAAAAAGTAAAAAGTAAAACCAAAAACAACGGAGGCCTTGTTAGGAGCAGGACATCCTGGGCCACTGAAAAAAAAAATAAAGGGATTTCCCAGGCCCTTCTGTGTCCTCTGCTGTGTCCTCTCCCTTGAAGCACAACGGAGGCAGGAATTCTACATTTTTTCAGGCCAACTGAACATACTCTAAAACCTTTAGAAGTGTTGACTTGAAGTTAACAGTATGTTAGAGATCATGATCTGCAAATAATTATTTAATTTCCAGAGATAAAAATCCAGATTCAGCAAGTTTTCCGAGCATTCCCTAGGCACCAGGCATACATTTGCTTATTTTATCATCGCGTTATATATTACAACCTGCTCGTGATATAACTGATAAGTCTAAGGCTCAGAGAGGTTTAGCAGCCTGATCAGGGTCACACAGGTAAGAATTTTTAAAAAGTGCATTATTTACAGGCCCTGTTTGCAATCTAGTTAATATTACAATATTTTTGTTAAATGTCTTGTTCTCTTGACTGTGAGCTCTGTAATGGCAGAATGTGCCTAGATACATCCATCTTCATGATCTCATAGCAGCCAGCAGGCTGCAGGTAGTATTGCTAAGAAAAAGCCTTTCATGAAACGTCAAGTATTCAGCAAATATTTATCAAGATGCAAAAAGAGAAAACAACTTAATAAAACCTTTATAGGGATGTGTATAGGTGTATCCTACCTTTATAGGAGAGAAATTCAATTTAGAACTTGCACGGATATGGAGGCTTTAAAATTTTGGAAGATACTTAGTGAATTTCTAAATATTTAATAAACTAATCTTGTGAAAAAGGGCACAGATCAGGAAAGGTGGAAATGCCTTTTTTTCTTCCTTAATTCACCAACCATGCACCTCTCCCCAGTTTAAACATCCAAAAACTTCCTAAAATGAACTAACCAAAACTAAATATAGTATGCTATGCATTTTGGAAATTTGGAGAAAATAAAGGTGTGTGTGTATGTGTATGTAAAGCATCTTTTTTTTTTTTTTTGGTGTATGTTTTTTATTTTCACTTTCATTAATTTGAACTATGTGAGCACTGTTTTTGCTGAGAACCCTATTTAGTTGGGAAATCAAATTTCTTACTGTAATCATTCTAACAGCCTTCAAAGATTGACAGTAATGACAAGTAATATTGAGCTCTGGGGAACTCAAATCCCTTTCCTTTCTCTCTCAAGCTTCCATAGAAAATGCTTCAAGAAAATATTGATAGTTTGGGAGGTTGGTTACAAATTAGTGAGGAAAATACATTATAGTCTTGTGAAAATTTCTGTGTGCCAATTTAGAAAAGTCTCAGATATATTATTAGGCTAGAAAAAGACCGTGAGAATAGTACATTTAGTAGTCCCACCTGTAAGTAAAATAGATCTATAAATAAATGCTGTTTTGTACTTTTTCTTCTGGAAAGTCACAACCAGGAACTATTATTGTATGACTCTGTGGAGAATGGGAGTCAGGATGTGAAGAGAGAACTTTTGATTTTCAGTTTATACCTTTCAGTTCTGTTTCAGCTTTTTCCATATGCAAGTTTTTAACAGAAGAAGTAATTTAATTAGTACCAAAAGGGACTGATCACACGGAGTGGGGCTGCGGAGGCAAGTACAGTGGCTTAAGAGCCGACAGAAGTCTGGTAGCTGTTGAAGCAATGTGTGTCTGGACTTTGGTTCCACCACCATAAAGTGTCACCTCCAACCCCCAGCCTCTAGTTCTAAGGACTCTGCTTCTTCAACCTGGCTTATATGCCTGGATTCCTGATACTGAGAGACTAGAGACTGACTAAATGCTCTCGCTTTCCTGGAATTCCTGTGACTGTATGTAATCCTTGAAACTCTGTTACCTTGACTCTGGGTCATGCCAGTCCTTGCAAGATAGAGTGAGGGGGAAGCCATTTAATGGTTGAACACGAAGGATGAAATCTAACTCAAAGGGAAGGATTGAAATGCAAGAAGTTTTAGTAAGCACAAATAATTGGTAAACACGGGTAAATCTAAGCCTTAATTGCATAAAATAAATAGTAGTGACTCATTTGGGAGATATAAACAAGACAGAACCAAAACACAAGTCCCCATTAAAGTTTAAAATGAGGGAGGGATGATGAATTTTAAAGCATTCTAAATTGCCTTTATGGTTCAGGAGGAATATAAAACCATAGATACTTTGGCTTATTTAACAATTTAATTATGATCACTGAAAAAATAGAATATATAACTTCTGAATGAATTGATGGAAAATTGGGTTAAAGAGAAAAAGTACCAGTTCAGAAAAAGGCTGAAAAGTAAACAGAAGAAAAAGAAGGAAAAAAAATCATATAAAAAGTTCGTGGTAAGATGGATTCCAAATATATCATTAATCACAATAAATGTAAATAAACTGGCCACTGACAATTCTCAATTTGGATAGGATCAATGACTAAATTTAGCTTTGTGTGATATATCTAAAGCATAAGGGCATACAAAGGGTGAAAGTAAAGGAATGGAGGAGAAATATTTCAGGCAAATACTAATTAGGCGAAAGCTCATATGACCATATTAACATCAGACAAAATAGACTCTAAGGCAAAAAGCATTATTAAAGATTAGGGGAGGAGTGTCACAAAATGAGAAAAGGAACAATTCACTAGGAAGGTATAAGGATTAGGATACACCTTACAACACAGCCTCAGACTAATAAAACAAAATGGGTAGAATTTCAGAGAGAAATTGACAAATCCGCTATCAAAATGGGAGATTGTGAGGCTTAAGGGGATTAATCAGGCCATGGTAGAATGATACTCTTTAGAATTACCTCCTTAAGACTCCTCAGACAATTATAGTCATTTGTGGCAGACACAAACATGGAGTGACATGGCCAGATTTCACAAAATAAATTTCGATTTTTTTAGATAATCATTGCTCTCAATCAGATAATTAACCTTTTTTTTCTGGTATTTACATTATCAACACTACTATTAAGATTAATATACAAATACAGCCTCATTAGCTTAGAGTTAAATAATATAAAATTTTTTTATCAAGACTAAATTGAAATTTATTTTTGGACTATATATGAAGAACTTTGCTATGGAAATTCATAATGCATACAAGATTGTAGGTTTAATTACATCAGAATTTATATTTCTCAAAAACTGAAAGTACTAGTCTATAAATATATAAACTACTAATTATTTTTTTAAATTTTATTGGCTAGCTTAGGCCTTAATAGTAGGATTTTAATTTTTCTATATCCCTGAGGGTAATAAACTTCCATTTCTTTTGGAAATTCTGTGGTTTGAAATTCAGTCTGTACTAAACCCAAATTACCCAAATCAGAGAGGGCTTATTCTCTATACTTTATGGATATGTGAAGAGTTTTTCTGTTGATTAATGAGTTAGTCATAGTACTTATTATTGGAAAATGGGAAAGCTCAGTATACCTGACAGTGAACAGTTCGCTCTTCTTCAAAGAATTGAAAATATACAGACTTGTGACTCTAAATTTAGTTAACAAGGCCAGTGTTTAGGAGCCAGTGATTGGTCGAGGGGAGGTGGAAAGTCCATCTGTTGTTCAAAAGCATAAGACCCTTTGAAGAAAAATAAAGTAAAAGCTCTAAATGATCCATTCTTAGCAAATTGTGTATGCCTTCCCCACCCCCCTGTAGTTACCAAATCCCACGTGCCAGGTGGAGATTTTGACTCTGAGGACAGGAGCATGGAAGAAGATCTAGAGGAGATTAATGAGAAAGGTAGGTTGATAAAGGGCTTTGTAACAGGAATACAGGGTGTGTGATCAATACAACTTTGAATTACAAAGCTGTATTTTATTCGTGTGTGCTGGTCTTGCTCATCTCTCATGTATAAACAAGATTTGATTTGGTTATGTGCTAACTGTCCGAAAGGGAACCCATCTCAAGCTGTCATCTCTTTGATAACTGATTTGTATGAAGGTTTAGTCTGATGTCAAGATGTAATATTACCATTGAATCTGTTCTACAGTTGAATGTACCTGTCATTATTTTTAGATAAATAGATAAGTAGTAACAGCCTCCCCCCCCTTTTTTTTTTTGTGAGGAAGACCAGCCCTGAGCTAACATCCGTTGCCAATCCTCCTCTTTTTGCTGAGGAAGACTGGCCCTGGGCTAACATCTGTGCCCATCTTCCTCTACTTTATATGGGACGCTGCCACGGCATGGCTGACAAGCAGTGCGTCGGCAGGTGCCTGGGATCTGAACCGGCGAACCCCAGGCTGCCAAGCGCGAACTAAACCGCTGCGCCACTGGGCCAGCCCAACAGCCCCTTTTTTTAAAATTAAGTAGTCAAATATTTGACAAAATCAAGTCTGAAATGTAAATAAGAACCAGGAAGGAAATAAAAACATCCTCTAACTGCTAGAATTGATGTCACGATGTCCATGCACTAAAGTATACACTTAATTTGTAGGAAAGCCTCCCAGCTTTCATGTGGTTAGTTGGCTAGTTTTTCACTTGAAAGCAAATTAGACCAAGATGCAGGGAGATAAGACCAAAAAGAGAAAGTTTAGGAGTAAGACACATTAGGAATAAGAGAAGGGCTCATTGAGTCATCCAAGTTCAAAGAAAAAGGAAACACAAAATTTCAAAAGATGTAGTAACCTAAGGCTGTTTAATGAGTGAAGGGGCAAGCAGCCATGTGTACCCTACTCAGCTCTGAGTTGTTTTGTTTTGTTTTTGCTGAGGAAGATTCTCCCTGAGCTAAAATCTGCTGCCAGTCTTCCTCTTTTTGTATGTGAGTGGCTGCCACAGCATGGCTACTGACAGATGGGTGGTGTAGGTCTGTGTCCAGGGAACTTAATGTGGGCCACCAAAGTGGAGCGCACCGAACTTAACCACTAGGCCACTGGGGCTGACCCTAATAGAGTCATTTTTAAAACAAAAATGTGTAATAGCACAAAAACACCACTCACTATAACACTTGTGAACATACACAGTGGTTAATTTAAGTAGACTTTGCCTTCTTAAGGTATGCTCTGTGTACCTTATTTATGAAACCAGAGAAGTATGACATACCGTAGAAAGATTTTCTTGAAAATATTTTCTGATAGTTTTAACACCTAAGAAAATTAGTCTCATTTGTCAGGGAAGTTTAGTTAGGTTTACAGCCAGGGAAGTGAAGAATTGCTGTGTAAATCTATGGATTGGTCCTTTGCTGTCCATTTGTAGAAACATGCCCTACATCTGGATTCCAAACACAATACAATTTCTAATGTATTACACACTATATTTAGTATTAGGGATGTTTGGTAATTTGATTGTAAGTTTGTGTATATATTTATATAATTTTATATTTTTGTAAAATAGTAAGCTAAGTGATATTTAACCATAGTTCTGTTTTTGTATTCCTTAACCTGAACCAGGTAATCTACAATGAAAGCATTTGATAACTAAGTGTAAATAAAAATCAGTTATTTTCATCTGTGTCTACTTTTGGGCAAGTAGATAGTAACCAAAGCAGTTTATTTTCTCATATTATCTTTCAGAGATGGAGAGTGCACATCTTTCATTTTTATAATGGATGAAATTATTTTGTATAACGATTCCTAAATGTATTCTACAAGTGTACCTTTTAGATACTTCGTGGAATTCCACAGTGTCCTTTACTAGTATTTTGGTAACTTTCCTCATTTGTAATGCTTCCTACTATCTCGTAACAGTTTTGCTTTGCTTCTTTCCAGTCTGTTTGTAAGAGCAAACTGCTGCATAGATAAGTCTGCTTTTTTTCTTCTGTTGTTATTTGTTCCATCATGCTTATTGGCTAATATACCCAACCATTCTCTTATTCTTAGACCTGTAGGGTTTTCCAATTTTTCTGTTTTATAAATAACATTATCCTTGTACAGGAAACTTTATTATTTTCTTAGGATACATTTCTAATAGTGGAATATGTAAGGATAAAACAATTTTGAGACTCTTGAAATATATTGATCATTAGCATCTCTTGACCCAGAAAACATTTAGATAAACCATAGAGTACACTTAGAGGCATTGGACAGATGTCTGGAAAAACTGATAAGATGTAGACCAGTGATCACTAATAGAGTTCATCCTCCATGTCAGGTCTAAGAGATTTGTAGTCACAACCTAGAGCACTGTTGCGAGACCATAACAGGGTCACAGTGGATTACTGATGTCTTCTATATGCATGGGAGTGGGGAGTGACAATTGGAGAGCCAGACATTTGCCCTTATACTTTTCATTAAAATAATAATCATACTTTACCTTTTGTGTGTACTTTTAATTTTTTGCTATGAACCCCAAATTGGATAGAAAGCGTGTGTTAGATCAAAAGATTTTGTCTTAATATAAATTTCACATTAAAAATTAATTTGGTAAGTGTAATGCAAATATGCTCACCACTTTCAGAAAAATAACTAAGTATAGATATAACTAAAGGTTCATCAGGACTTATTTCAAAGTTTCTGTTTAAAAATATCTGATTTAAGTATAAAAATGTTTTGACTTGTTTTCATTCAGGGAAGCATTGTAAATTAGTATACATTTCATATTGTTCTGCTTTAAACCTATGAAATTCTAATACATACTTTTTTCTCGTGTGGTATGAATGCTTGCAAAGAAATATTTAGATTTATTATGAACAAATCTACATAAAAGGAGTTATCCTGTATTCTTGACATTTCCTTAGCAGTAATGGAAATTATAGATAAATGGAGCACTAATGGTATTTCTATAGTATCTGGAAAGTAACTTAACCTTCTGTAATTCATAACTAATCATAACATATTTTCTTGTTCTTTTTATACATTCTTCTGAGTCACCAACTTAATAATTCCCCGAAAGTAATTTTCAGTAGATTTTCTGAGTAGAAATTTAAAGCTGTCGTCCACCTCATGTCTTGAGTTGTCAGTGTTAATTCTTTTACTTCTGGCCCTCAACTGTAATGTTAGGGAGATCTTGGTCATTTCATCTGCAAATTAACAATTATATAAAAACATTCTTCATGTTAACTTTATAACATCGTTGTTTCAGGGATTCGGTCTCAGTTGTTTCTCACACATTGAGTTCGCATGATGTTCCTAGTGAGCAGATGTGCAGACTTATAATTTCTGAAAAATATTTTCTTCAGATAGTTAAACTTAAAAAGAAATAATATGTCTTATCATTTGCACATAGGAACCATTTTAATTATTATTAAGGATTCATTTAGCCCGTGGATTTCCTCTCTTTTCATGTGTGCGTGTGAGATTTTTAAAACTCAAATGCAACTCTTTTGATTCTGACATCTTTCCAGACTGTATTAAATCCTGTAACATGATTCACCAGTATGTACACTTCTCATAGTTTATAATGTTGAATCTTATTGCTCCCACCTTTCTAGTCCCTTTGTTCCTAATGCTTTACAGCCAAAGCTGTCTTTTTGCACCTCTCTACAATTTTATTCATCTCAAATAAGGTGGACTTTGAAAAAGCAACAATGAGAAACCATTACTCTGGCCCTTCAGTCATTCAACAGATGCCTAGTTGAGCATCCTCTATTTTAAGATGCCTTGTTGAACATGTACGTGAACTAGTGAAAAGTCAATTTTAAGGAGTTCAAATGAAGGAAATAGCTGAAACAATAAAAGTTAAAATGGCTCAAGTGGGTGGTGGGTGGAAGGTTCCGAAGTAGTTAAGGAGTGCCTACTCTATATAAGATCCTTTGTTACCACAACTCAGAAGGAGCCAGAATTCACTCTCTAACTCCAGGAAGCTTCCTTGGCTTTTGGTTCTGATTCCTCAATGCTAATCTGTGTTTTGGTCCCTAGCCTGTACTGAGCTAGGGTAGAGCTTGGAGGAATGGGTTGTAAGGGAGAAGACCAAGCAAAAGGATAAGTCAGAAGAAAATAGGAACAAGACATAAGATTGTCTGGAAATAAAAGTGATAATACTTAACATTGCTAAGACATTTTACAGTTTACAAAAATTTACTGTAAATCGTTCAAATGTTCATAATAAAATGTTAGAAAAAATAAATTATGCAGTATATTTAGTGTTTTTGAAAACAGTATGTGTGAGCAAAAATAAAATTTCTTTTCCCAAGAAGAACAACACAGTGGCAGCAGGAGCTGGTGAAAGACTGAATGATCTGTGAAACATTGTCTTTGGAACTCATTAAAAATATCTCTCCATATTGTCTCTGAATGTGGCCCTGCTTCCAGCCAAGGCTAAGAGAATCAGAACAGTGGGGGTTGACTGGGAAGTGGAATGAGGGAATCTTCTGGAGTCATGCACTTAGCGTTAAACAAGTAAAACCATTTACCATATCTCATCGAATTGTACACTTAATATCTGCATTTCATTATACCTAAATTTTACCTTAAAAGGAAAACTAAGTGAATATTGAATTCTAGTTGATTATATGCATGCTTAAGTGTTTGGGGGGAAGTATCCTGATGTCTGCAAATTATTTTGAAATGCATCAAAAATATAAAATGAGTTGAAGGATGGATAGATATGTGATATAAAGCAAATTGTAGAATGTTAATTGTGAAATCTAGTCAGTATATGGGTGTTCACTGTATAGTTCTTTTAACCTGAAGGAGAAGAGGACAAGAAACTAAGAGTCCAGGGTATTGGAAGGATTATCTGTAAATATATGGAGTTAATCAAAAGTTATTATAGGAGTAAGTAGTGGCGAGGACACCTAGTGTCCAGATCTTGGTCTGTAATACCACTTCTCACTAAAAGGACCCAGAACTCCTTGAAGACATGGCAGATTCCAGATAAAAGTATTGTATCAATGTAAATTAATGAAGTTGATAACTGAACTAAGGTTTTGTAAGAGAATATTCCTATTCTTAGGAAATATACACTGAAATATTTAGGGGTAAAGGGCTCTCCTGGGAGTCTAAACATTAATTTTTAACATAGTTTCTATAGGCAAAGTAGGCTTTTGTCAGACCACCAACTTACAAATGACCATTTTAGAACACAACTTGATTGCAAGTTGGTGACTATCTGTGTCTATGAGGAAAGGCAAAATAAATTGGAGTTATTTAACCTGATAAAAAGCCTTATGTTGACTTAATAGCCATCGTCATGGATTGTAACTTTAAAAAAGGGTTATTCCCTTTATTTTAATGGCAATTTTTACTGTTTTTAAATTGCATTTTATTACCACATGTAGGAATTGATAAAGTGCAAATTGAGTTTAATTTTGAAAATATGTGTGTGTGTGTGTTTATGAAAGGAAAGTAGAAAGAAAAATAGTATTTCTTTCTCTCATATTTTATTTGCTCACTATAACAAAGAGAAGATGCTCTTAGTTTCAACTCTCCTAAAAGGCCAATTTTTCATATGTTTGAGATCTACATCCATATTCATAGGGTTACTTGGATCATGTTTTATTTGTCCTGATCAAGCTTAATTGACCTTTAACTAATATCACTCTTTTTGTAATTTCTTTTTGTCTTGAATTCTTACAGCTCTCCACACAAGGGGATGCAAGTCAGGTGATTGGACCTCTTACTGAAGGGCAGAGAAGAAATGTGGCAGTAGTGAATTCGCTGTATAAGTTGCACCAATCGATAACAAAGGTAACCTTTATCTTTATTGTAATTCAGTTCTTTTGACTTAATTTCAAGTTCTTCTTTCTTTTTACCTCAAATTTAGACAACTTACAAATTATTATTTAATTTTTTCCAAAAGTATACAGTGAAAATTTGATGACTAAAATAAGCTGAGGAATTAAACTCTTTTTAAACAGACTTTGATCATGGCCTTTATTATTTGTGATGTTTTGTCTGAACATTTGGTATAAAACATATGAACTGTAGATCCTCAAGTTTGGTTGGTATAATCAAATTTACTGAACAAATGATTTAAGGGTAAATCGTATGTGTTTCATACCTGTTAAAAAGCATAATTTGATATCGTGTGGTTGGTAGTAAATTATAGCAAAGCTAATGACAGAATAAGAACTCTTAAGCCATCCAACATATCAGAAAAATTCTGTCCTTTCTGCTTTAGCACAAAAAAAAAAAAAAAAAAGAGGGAGAGGAGCTGCATTAAAAACAGTGAATTTTTCTGATATAATTACTGATGACTACTTGCAGGTAGAAAATATATACTCCTTTTGCTTTGTTCTACTAATGCATTTTTAATAAATGATTGAGTTTTAACTTGTTTGCCTTCATATATTATGTCTAAGATGAACTGTGTTCATAATTACTAGGAAAGCAATACTTTCAATCCCATCTTTGACTTTTGAGCGGCTTCTTTTTACTCTCTACAAATCATTTTCTAAATATTTAGAAGACTTGAAGGAAGCTAAAGGTTAGATGATGTTCTTGAAAACTTGATCTCTAATATGAGCTTTAATATGCTGGATTGTATTTCAGATTAATTATAGGTGACTATTATTCATTTACTTAAAATTTTTAATAAGTCCTTTTATCAGTTAGGGGTTTCCCAAAATGTGCATTTCACAAACTAAACAAAATGTATTTTAAAGGGTTATTAACAGGTAACTCTCAGGAAAGTAAACAACAAGCAAAAGTAAATAAAAAGGATAAATGGTATATTTTTCATTTCCTTTAAAGCACCACAAGCAAAGAAAGATTGTATGTATTTAGCCTATTTAAATGTCTTTATTGATACTTTTAGAATTTTCATATTTGTATTGATTTGTAAAAAGGGAAACGTTTGACATTTATATTTTAAAGACATTGAAAATTACAGTCAGCCTATAGAAAGTGAATTTTCTTGGAGAAATAAGTAAATATGGCTTTAGACTGACCTTTTAAAGTTAAAACTTTATAACTAAAACCTATCCAAACTAAATAAAGAAAAGCTAGCTCTGAGAATTCTTAATGTTTTCATTATTTGAAGTATATATTTGCTTTATACAGGAAAGTGTTTTTCAACCTATCTTAACTAATAAATACTAATGAGTTTTAAAAACATGTCTGAGATATTACTCTAAAGTAATAATAATTATTTTATATGTGACTTGTGAAAACAGCTTTATCATGTTATGGTCAAAATTAGTATTTATAGAAATAAATGACTTAAGCAAAACTCTTAACTGCATCAAAACCTTGATCTAGGTGGTTTCCAGTCAGAGTGCATTCCCTCCAGCAGCTGAGCAAACTATAACTTCAGCCCTAAAGGTAAAAGAATGTAACTTACTCGTTGACTCTATAGATAGAAGTGGGTTTTAGAATTGTTTGGATGAGTGGGAGATGTCACATTTTAAAAATAATTCAAAATCCTCTACATATACCAACAGTAGCATTTTGATATTTATCCTAAAGAGAGAGGATACATGTGTTTACATTTTCTAGAATTTAAAAATAGACCCTGTTGGTGTCTACAGATTGTGTTCTACTTATGATAATTGTATCATAAGCAAAAGAAGCAAGAGTCTTACAAATATTCATTGTATCTTAGGGCAGTACAGCCCAGTATTATCCTAGTAAAGCAGTGGTCCTCCACCAGGGTGATTTTGTCCTATAGGGGATATTTAACAATATCTAGAGACATTTTTTATTGTCATGGCTGGAGGTGGGGTGTTATTGGCATCTAGTGCCAGGAATGCTTTTAAGCAAACATCCTGCACTGTGTAGGACAGCCCCCCACAACAAAGAATTATTAGGCCCAAAATGTCAGTAATGCCTAGGTTAAGAAACTCGAACGTGTCTCTGTAAGGTGTGAAACCAGGGCAAATTTCCATTTTTTCATATACTAACATAAATATGCCCCCTTTCTAATATTCAGGAAGTTTAATAAAAGATAATGTGGTATGAGATTCAAAGCCATATGTGGTTGACAGTAGGTAACTCTTTTAAAAAACAAGCAAATCATTTATTCTTATAATAGTAATAGAGACCCTTTATTTAGCATCTGCTACTTGCCAGTCACATGCAGTACAGTCCTGTGTCACTTAACAACAGGTATACATTCTGAGAAATGTGTTGTTTGGCGATTTCATTGTTGTGTGAACATCATAGAGTATACTTACACAAACCTAGATGGTATAGCCTACTACACACCTAGGCTATATGGTACTAATCTTATGGGACCACCATCGTATACGTGGCCTGTTGTTGACTGAAATGTTGTTATGCAGCATGTGACTGTATATTGAAATATTACAGCACTGTTCAAGTTACATATCATCTCCATTTTATACAGCTTAGAAATAATAACCTGCTCAAAGTCACATAGCTGGTAAACCCAGACCTCACTAACTCAAAAGAGTCATGTCTACTATACCTTGCCACCATCATTCATTCCTTCATTCATTTACTAAATATTTATTTAGTACTTACTAAGGAAGTAAGTAACTGAGGCCATATAGAAAGACGCTGGAGCCAAACTACCTGTGTATGAAGCCCATCTCAGCTATTTAACTAGCTGTATGATCTCAGACAAGTTAATAAGTTTTTCTTGCCTTAGTTTCTGCATCTATAAAATGGTACTATATACCTACACAAAGATAAGAAATGTCAACTATTAGATTGGATTTAGATCGCTTGGGTAGAGTTAGAGAGAGAGAGAGAGATGATCTACCAGTAAACTCCAAGGAGAAACACTTCTATTCAGAGAGTAAAGGAGAGACAGAGAAGAACAGAGAGTGAGAAAAAAAATTGGGAGAGAATAATGTCACAAATCCTAAAGGAGAAGGAAACTTCTGAGATCAAATGCTGTCTGCAAGTGACATGAATGGGTGTAACAGGCCCCAAAACTTAAGGACACTAAATTTGTGTAATAGGGTAAGAGGAGACAGTCTGTTTTCCCCTACCATAGTCAAAGTACACTTGAGTGTTTTCTCTGTATCCTTTCCTTTTCCCTGATGGGCTCATCTCATTATGATGAAATATTATTAAAGCTGCCAATAATTGTTTTTAGTAAGAGTTGTCCGATTTGTTGATGATCATAAAAATACCACAAAGTCGAACCAATATGACAAACCAAAAGTCTTAACATTCTTGCTTCCATGCAGGAAATATATGTAGTCTTCTTTTCTGTAGTTCCACATTTTTTCCTTCTCTTCTATCAGTAGCTGTCAAATATTTTTTGATCACCACCCAAGATAAGAAATGTATTTTACTTTATGACCCCATACGCAAAAGTGTTTATAAATATATATGCACATATATAATTGTATATGTGTAGAATATACATCTATACACATTTCTGTAATTGAAACAAAGATTTCACAAAACTTTTCCTTATTTTTTAATGCACTCTGATGTTTTCTATACTCATCTATTACTTTTTAAAACCATCTCATAGTGATCCATTAAATTGATTTTTTTGACCCCTATTGATCACAGCTCATAGTTTGAGAAAGTCCATCCTGTAGGTTAAGACAGAGTGCCTATACTTTGCCTCATGATAAAAATCTCCTGGACAAGTTAAAAATAGAAATTTTTTGGAGACTCTAATTCAGTATAGGGTGGACTCTGAATCTGTATTTATAACATACAACAAAGGTTAGTCCTAATATCAGTTAGTTTGGGCTGGGAGTTGAGGCCAGTGCAGGCAAAATTGCCCTGAGGGCAATTTCACTCAGGTTTGCTCACCAGTGCCAGTGTCTCTTGTAGCTGGGGGCTGCAGTTTGCTGAGGCATCGCCAACTTTACCTTTGAGAACTGGGTAAGAGAAGACTAGTTCAAGGCCCTCCTGCAGTGGCCCTGCCAATTAGAGACTTAATTGCTTATGTTAACAAAACTCAATGAAACCGTTTTGACCTTGCTTTTTAGGGAAATTTTATAAAAACCATTATGATATATTAAATTAAAAAACAAAACCTCTGACTTAAAGAAAAAAAGAGAACGTTGAATTTCATAAAATTGTGGGAAACTTATTACATCACTTCGAATTGGGGATAGAACGTTGTGATGCGTAAACGACTGCAGCCCAAGAACCAGAAACTTATGTGCTTTTATTATTTGATAGAGAAGATATTAAACATACTTTTTTACTTACTAAAAATTATAGGTAAAGACGCATAATGGTCTTTTCTTCTCTACTTTGTTGAGATTTTATCCAAAATTAAATAATATTTTAGGCTTGAGGTTCATTATCTCATATTACAAGCATTATCTAGTATGTCATGGATGGCATAGTTAATGTTAATTAGTATACATTTAGAGCCATTTCATTACAACTACTTTGGCTATAAGTAGCATTTAAACACCTTGGCCCAGTAATTCTGATCCATTTATTACTGAGATTTTCTTGTGTAGATAGTGATTGTATTGCTTAGTATATATATGATAATTATTCATTTCTCTCATATTGTGTGGGTTTGATGTTCTATATGAGGGAATATTTCCACATTGCTGAGGCTTCAGTATTTTTGTAATCTTAGCTATTTTAGGTAAATCTTTTAAAATTGTATGATACACTTCCCTGCTTTGTAAAGAGCTTATGAAATATAGTCTCATCTCCTCTCTCTGTTTCCTCTGCTAGTTGTTAATCCTTTACCCGTCCTTTAAATGTAGGCATTCCCCAAGAGGCTCTATTCTCTTCCTGTTTCTTATTCTCCATAAGTGGGAAACCTCACTCAGCTGTAAAGTTTTCTATGTAAACCATCATATCAAATGCAAACTGAGACAGTTTTATTTCTTCCTTTCACATCTTTCTGCCTATTTTTTTTCATGCCTTGTTCCACTGGTTAGGACCTCTCGTACAGTGTTGAATAGAGCTGGTGAGAGTGGACCTTGTTGACTTATTCGTGACCTGGGGGAAAGCACTCAGTATTTTACTATTTTAAGTGTGATGTGAGCTACAGGTTTTTATTATACGGCCTTTATCAGATTAAACAAGTTCCCTTCTACTCCTACTTTACTGAGACTTTTTTATTATAAATGGTGGTGTTTCATCAAATAGCTTTTTCTGCATCAATTGAAATGATCATATGGTTTTACTCCTTTATTCTGTAATAAAATACAGTAATTCTTTTTTTTAATTGAAGAATAGTTGACATACAATATTATATTAGTTTCAGGTATACAACATAGTGATTCAACATTTCTTTACATTACGAAATGATCACCACAAGTCTAGTACAACTGTCTGTCACCACACAAAGTTGTTACAATATTATTGACTATATTCCCTATGCCGAACATTACATCCCTGTGACTTATTTATTTTATAACTGGAAGTTTGTACTTCTTAATCCCCTTCACTTATTTCACCCGTCCCCCAACCCTCTCCCCTCTGGTGACCACCAGTTTGTTCTTTGTATCTATGAGTTTTTTTCTGTTTTGTTTTGTTTATTTTGGTTCTTAGATTCCACATATAAATGAAATCATACAGTATTTGTCTGACTTATTTCACTTAGCATAATACCCTCAAGGTCCATTCATGTTGTTGCAAATGACAAGGTTTTATCCTTTTCTAGAGCTGAGTAACGTTCCATTTTATATATGTACCACATCTTCTTAATCTATTCATCTATCCGTGAACACTTAGGTTGCTTCCATATCTTGGCTATTCTAAATAACGCCACAGTGAACATAGGGGTGCATATATCTTTTCAAATTAGTGTTTTGTTTTCATCGAATAAATACCCAAAGTGGAATTGCTGGATCATATGGTAGTTCTGTTTTAAATTTTTTGAGGAACCCCCATACTGTTTTCCATAGTGGCTACCAGTTTATATTCCCACCAACAGTGTACAAGGGTTCCTTTTTCTCCACATCCTCACCAACACTTGTTATTTCTTGTCTTTTTGGTAATAGCCATTCTAACAGGTGTGAGGTGATATCTCACTGTGGCTTTGATTTGCATTTCCCTGATGATTAATGATGTTGAGCATCTTTTCATGTGTCTGTTGGCCATTGGTATGTCTTCTTTGGAAAAATATCTATTCAGGTCTGCCCTGCCCATTTTTGAATTGGACTATTTATTTGTTGTTGAGTTGTATGAGTTCTTTATATATTTTGGATATTAACCCCTTATCAGATATATCATTTGCAAATATTTTCTCCCATTTAGTAGGTTGCCTTTTCATTTTGTTGATGGTTTCCTTCACTGTGCGAAAGCTTTTTAGTTTGATGTAGTCCCATTTGTTTATTTTTGCTTTTGTTGCCTTTACCTGAAGAGAGAGAGCTGAAAAAATATTTCTAAGACCTATTTCAAAGAGTTTACTCCCTGTGTTTTCTTCTAGGAGTTTTATGGTTTCAGGTGTTACATTTAAGTCTTTAATCCATTTGAGTTTATTTTTGTATATGGTGTAAGATAGTGGTCCAGTTTCCTTCTTTTGCATGTAGCTGTTCAGTTTTCCCAACAAAATTTATTAAAGAGGCTGTCTTTTCCCACTTTTATATTCTTGCCTTCTTTGTCGTAGATTAGTTGACCATATAAGCATGCATTTATTTCTGGTCTCTCTATTCTGTTCCATTGATCTATGTGTCTGTTTTTGTGCCAGTACCATAGCGTTTTGATTACTATGGCTTTGTAGTATAGTTTTAAATCAGGGAGTGTGATAACTCCAGCTTTGTTTTTCTTTCTCAAGATTGCTTGGGCTGTTTGGGGTCTTTTGTATTTCCATACAAATTTTAGAATTACTTGTTCTAGTTCTGTGAAAAATGCCATTGGAATTTTGATAGTGATTGCATTGAATCTGTAGATTGCTTTGGGTAGTGTGGACATTTTAACAATATTAATTCTCCAATCCATGAGCATAGTATATCTTTTCATTTATATGTGTTGTCTTCAATTTCTTTCATCAGTGTCTTATAGTTTTCAGAGTACAGTTGTTTCACCTCCTTAGTTAAATTTATTCTTTTTGAGGCAATTGTAAATGGGATTGTTTTCTTAATTTCTCTTTCTGATTGTTTGTTATTGATATATAGAAAACAACAGATTTCTATATATTAATTTTGTATCATGCAGCTTTACTGAATTCATTTCTAATAGTTTTTTGGTGCCATCTTTAGGATTTTCTATATATAGTATCATGTCACCTGCAAATAGTGACAATTTTACTTTTTCTTTTCCGATTTAGATGGCTTTTATTTCTTTTTCTTGTCTGCTGTGGCTAGGACTTCCAATACTCTGTTGAATAAAAGTGAAGAGTGGGCATGCTTGTCTTGTTCCTGATCTTAGAGGAAATGCTTTCACCTTTTCACTGTTGAGTATGATGTTAGCTGTGGGTTTGTCATATATGGCCTTTATTATGTTGAGGTCTGTTCTGTTTATATCCACTTTGTTGAGAGTTTTTATCATAAATGGATGTTGGATTTTGTCAAATGCTTTTTCTGCATCTATTGAGATGATCATATGATTTTTATCCTTCATTTTATTAAGGTGGTGTATCATGTTGATTGATTTGCAGATATTGAACCATCTTTGCATCCCTGGGATAAATCCCACTTGATCATGGTGTATGATCCTTTTAATGTATTGTTGAATTCAGTTTGTTAATATTTTGTTAAGGATTTTTGCATCTGTGTTCATCAGGGATATTGGCCTGGAATTTTGTTGTTGTTGTTGTTGTTGTAGTATCTTTGTCTCGTTTTGGTCTCAGGATAATGCTGGCTTCATAGAATGAGTTTGGAAGTATTCCTTCCTCTTCAGTGTTTTGGAATAGTTTGAGAAGGGTAGATATTAACCCTTCTTTAAATGTTTGGTAGAATTCACTTGTGAAGCCATCTGGTGCTGGACTTTTGTGTTGTGGGAGTTTTTTGATTACTTATTCAATTTCATTACTAGTAATTGGTCTGTTCAGA
Source organism: Tapirus indicus (assembly GCA_031878705.1). NCBI lineage: Eukaryota > Metazoa > Chordata > Mammalia > Perissodactyla > Tapiridae > Tapirus > Tapirus indicus. The sequence continues at coordinate 80,755,291 of CM062917.1, forward strand.
TTTTCTGTTTTTTCCTGATTTGGTCATAGAAGATTGTATGTTTCTAGGAATTTATCCATTTCTTCTAGGTTGTCCAACTTGTTGGTATATAATCATTTATAGTAATTTCTTCTGATGCTTTGTATTTCTGTCCATTGTAACATCTCTTTCATTTCTGATTTTATTTATTTGGGGCCTCTTTTTTTCTTGATGAGTCTGACTGAAGGTTTGTCAATTTTGTTTATCTTTTCAAGGAAACAGCTCCTAGTTTCACTGATCTTTTCTATTGTTTTTTCAGTCTATTTCATTTATTCCTTCTCTGATTTTTAATATTTCCTTCCTTCAGCTAACTTTGGGCTTTGTTTGTCCTTCTCTTTCTAGTTCCTATAGGTGTAAGGTTAGATTGTTTATTTGAGATTTTTCTTGTTTCTTGAAGTAGGCCTGTATTGCCATCAACTTCCCTCTTAGAACTGCTTTTGCTGTATCCCATAGATTTTGCAACTTTGCATTTCCATTTTCATTTGTTTCAAGATACTTTTTTTTGCTGAGAAAGATTAGCCCTGCTAACATCTGTTGCCAATCCTCCTCAGTTTTTTTTTTTTTTTTTGCTTGAGAAAGATTAGGCCTGAGCTAACATTTGTGCCAGTCTTCCTCTTCTTTATATGTGGGTCGCTGCCACAGAGTGGCTGACAAGTGGTGTAGGTCCACGCCCAGGATCCAAACCTGCGAACCCAGGCCACCAAAGCGGAATGCTCCAAAGTTAACCACTGTACCATGGGGCCAGCCCCTCAAGATAATTTTTGATTTTTTCTTTAATTTCTTCATTGACTCATTGGTTATTAGTAGCTGTTGTTTAGCCTTCACACATTTGTGTTTTTTCCAGTTTTCTTCTTGCCTTTTTATCTGTTGTGATAGTCTCTGCCTTTTAATTGGAGTGTTTAGCCAATTAACATAATGTAATTATTAATAAAATTTTACTTAGATGTATAGTTTTATTATTTGTTTTTTGTTTGTCCCCTCTATTTTGTTTTTTTGGTTTTTTTGCTTTCCTCTTTTCTTCCTTTTCTGCTTTGTTTTGGATTATTTGAAATTTTTTTGAATTGCATTTTAATGTATTTATTAGATTTTCATCTATATTTCTTTGGGTTTTTTTGATGGTTCCTTTGTGGATTACCATATACATCCTTAACTTTCCACAGTCGTCTTCTTAGGGTTAATATTGTACCATGTCATGTAAACTATGGAAACCTAGCTTTTATAGAAATACATTTACATCTGCATGCATATAATGTAATATTTTTAGTTTAAAATTTCCATTTGGTTCTTTTTCACATTTTCAGTCACTCTGCTGAGATTTCCTAATATTTTATTATTGTGAGCATTTTTTTTCTTTACCTCACTGTGGTTCTTTTCTGACAGTTGTAGAGTCTGGGTCATCTCAGGGTTGGCAGCTGTCGATTGTCTTTTCCCCTGAGAATTGATAACATCTCCTAGCTTTTTATATAGGTAGTGTAGGGGAAGAAGACAATTCCTCTACCCTCCTGGTCCTTCTGGCTGGGCTAAGAATTAAATTGACATGAGGCAGACTAACAGGAGAAAATAAAACAAAGTTTAATAACATGTATACGTGGGAGAAAGCCAGGAAAACTGACTAACTCACCAGAATGGCCAAAGGCACCACCTTAAATACCATCTTTAGCTAAAGACAAAGGATGATGTTGGGGGTAGTGGTTTGGGGCTTCAGACGGGAGGAAGTCAATTTGCATGGAGATGGAAATGCCAATGTTTGATAAACAAGTGTTTGCTGTGCCACCTGTAGACAATGTGACTGAAGAGACAGAACTTTGATAAAAATGGACTTGCTGATGCCTTTCTGTCTATCACACCTATTTTACATTATACTGTAGTTATTTTATGGTATTAGCTCCTTCCTGGAAGGCCTTCTATCTTAAATTCTTTTAGGCAGTTAGGAGAAAGGTCAAAGCTTCTTTCAGAGTCTTTTGTTCTTAAAAATGATCAAGCCAAAGAGACACATTTTGGGGTGGCCAATTCTGATCCCCCACAGTAGTTATTTTTAATATATCCTGGACCTTGTGAATGTTATGTTGTATAGACTCAGTACATTTCTGTATTGCTCCTCAGAGTGTTGATGACTTTTCTTTAGAAGACAGTTAGCTTGATTAGGCTCAAATTGTATACTCTCATACCTGCAGTTGGCCATAACTCAGATCTCAGTTCAGTTCTTTACACCTTAGCTGCAAGCCACCTTTAGTTTGCTCTGCACATGCATGGTTGATGAGTCAGCTGAAGACTATTGCTGAGTTTAAATACGGAGTTAGGTATTCCTCTCTGGCTCTCTCCTTTCTGAGGTTCCCCTCTTACTCTCCCACAGCCCTGGTTGAACCAAGGCTCCTTTTCCTTGTTCTTTTGGAACACTGCTGGTTTTGTTTTGTTTTTTGTGAGGAAGAGCAGCCCTGAGCTAGTGTCCATTGCCAATCCTCCTCTTTTTGCTGAGGAAGACTGGCCCCGTGCCCATCTTCCTCTGTTTTATATGGGACGCTGCCATAGCATGGCTGACAAACAGTGCGTCAGCGGGCGCCTGGGATCCAACCCTGCGAACCCCGGGCTTCCAAGCACGAACTAAACTGCTGCGCCACCAGGCAGCCACCTGGTTTTGTTTTGTTTTATTTTGTTTTATTTTTCTCTCAGAGTTTTAGCCACCCAGCCTTGCCACTACCATGACTATAGACACTCTTAGAGCAAAGTTGCAAAAAATGGAAAACTCTCTTCTGGTTGCTTGCTTTAGATTTCCACATCCCTCTAAAACTACCAGCTTTTTTTCATCTCCAGAACCTCCCAGTAGGTTCTTTGTTTTGGTTTTGGTATTTTTTTTTCATAATTATTTGTGGGAGGATCTATAATTAGACACTCAGTCCTTCATACCCAGTAAAAAACCTGCCCTTTCTTCTTGAAATCTTCTCATCTGTTTATTTTCACCCTACTCTAAGGTCTCTTCCTACTTCTCTGCCCAGTGGCAAAGTATAACCAAAAGCTCATCGAAGTCAAATACACCTAGAAAATCCTAGCTCTTTCACTTGCTCACTTCTGGCTTTGGACAGTCTCCTGAACTTGACTTTAGTTTCCCAGCTATAAATTACTTTAGATTCACCGTCAATAAGTTAGAGACTTTAATAATTCTTAGAGGAAGGAAGAAATGATTACTATATGTGAAGCACGTAACACAGTAGCCAGCACATAATATATACTAAATAAATGTCTTACCCTCTTAATCCTTCAAGGGCTCCTCTTCTATGACATTTGGCCTTACTTTACAGACCACCCTCCGGGATCTCATTGACTCTTTTGGCTTTATCTCCCCTCTTAGAAGCCAAAGACTACCAAATCTTGTCAAAATGTGTCAGGAACTACAAATGTAAAGATCTCAGTACCTACTGGAAAGCCCATGTGGATTTCCCATAGGCCTTTCAAACTCATGTCCAAAACTGAACTCATCATTTTCTCCCTCCATCCCCAAATCAACCGGCCTCTGCATTTACACATTCAGTTAATAATAACACCAAATCATTAAAGAAAAACATCTAAGTGTACCCTTAAATCTTTCCACTCCATATTTCTCAAATCAAATTACCAAGTCCTGCTGTTCTCCTTTCAGAGTGTCTCCAGCCTGTCTTCTCATCTCTGTTCCTGCTGCCTCTGATTTGGTTCAGACATTCACCATTTTGCATCTGTGCTACTACTGTGTCCTGCTGCCTTTAGTGTAATTTATCCAGTCTACTAATCAGCGTGATTTTTCCCCAATTCCAATCTTATAACCACATTTTTTTCATTGCTTAAAACCCATCAATGGTTTCCCAGTCCCTTCGGGATAAAGTCCCAACTCTTTAGCAGCATACACAGAGTGCATCTGCTGCCTCTCTCTTCTGCATAGGCAGGCACCTCACACTCTATCTGTACTGAGTGTGCATCAGCTTTCCCACGCTCCTATGCCTTTAACATATGCCTTCCCAGCCCCACCCTTCTGCACTTGGTTCTCACCTATTTTTCCTAGGAAATTCAGTTCAAGCAACACCTTTTGTTTTTCAGATCCCCTCAGTGTAAGCTGGAGGTCTTTCCCATGACCCCATAGCACTTGGTAGAGCACTTATCTCACTAGAACTTGTTGTCTATTGTCACTAGATTGTGAGCTCCCCAAGGGCAAACTGTGTACACACATACTCTCAATCTTGTAGACAGTATGTTTATTTTTACCACAGATGAAGGGCTAGAGATGACATTTAGGAATTTAATGAATAATGTTACCGAGGAAGGGCTCTGTCCACCTGATGTGGACAGAAGCCAATACTGTGGTACACCAGTCTTTGAGGGAAGAAAGTTTATTACACAATTGATTGGTAAGGAGACAGAAGGAAGGCTCTCAACTCTGTCTCCCGCAATCCAGGGTATGGGGTAAGGTTTAAGGGATCAAGGAGTGCAGGCTGGTATGGGGAAGCGCTGGCAGGGTGAGTTTCGATTGGCAGATCAGAATTTTCTCTTCTGTACATGCTCTGGCTGGCTCGCTGCCCCTGAAAAGTAGCTTTAACATTGCATTTTTTAAGATGAGGTCAGCACAGCAATCAAGGGTAAAGTTGTTACGTAGATTTAAGTCATTGCCTTCTGTATTGATAAGAGTTCCTAGTCACCCTCTCCTTTCTGGCACAGAGAGGAAGGCACCCTTACAAATGCAGATTTCTCATATAAATGTAAATTTCCCTTAAAAATGGGTAACTTCTACTAGGTTTTTCAGAGCTTTCCGTGTGTGCCATTTCTAAAAAATAATCAGCCTAAAATAATTTTTATGCCAAAGAGGCATATTTTGGGGTGGCAAATTCTGTTCCTGGTCCTATGGTTATAATAAGGGTCCTACTTAACCTTTTCTCTTTGATTTCAATCATTTGTATGAGCCAAAGCCATCCATCATTATATATAATCATCATTGAAGCATATATAATATACTTAAATTTTAGATTTTGAGTGTTTACTGAGGCCCAGTCAATATTTTCACACTAAAATCCCATAACTCAGGCCTAGGGTCTTACGTAACCTAACCAATGATTATACCTCACTGTAGAACAGTTTTTCAACATTAGTGTTACTGGCGCATTGGGTTCTTCTTGTCCCCCAGGATAGAAATCAAGAGAGACAACAAACAGGAATAGAGAAGTAAAAGTGTATTAGCTTGTGGCACAAGGGAGGCACAGGGAGCTGGTATGGAAAGGAAAGGGGCAGGTGACTGGCTCCTTAGGGAGTGGGATTGTGGGGCTTTTTATTAGGCAAAGGCTGGGGAGGAGTGCCTCGTCATGGCATGTAGAGGTGGGTTTGTGCTTGCACTTGTGCTGTTGCATAGCATGCTACTACGTGGGACACATATATCATTAGCATGCTAGTTCTCTGCCCCTGGGTGTGATTTTTTACTGTGATAATGGGGCTAGGATCACCTTCAGACAACTCCTGGGTGCTAGGGCGCATGTGTAAGCCCAGGAAAGTCCTGAGACTGCGAAATGTGGATCTTGGTGGTATCTATCTGATTCTCCTAGCTTGCTGGTTGGTTAAAGGCCTTATCTTTTTAGACCAGGGATCTTGCAGATGACCCTGTCTCATTAGGCTGGTTCCTGTCTCATTAGCACTGTTGACATTTTAGGCTGGGGAGTTCTTTGTTGTGGGAGTCTCTCCCGTGCATTGCAGAATGTTTAGGAGCATCTCTGTCCTCTATTTGCTAGATGCTAGTAGCAAACCCCTTGCCCACCCCAGTTGTGATCATCAAAAATGTCTCCAAACATTGCCAGATGCCTTCTGGGGAGCAAAATTGCCCCCAGTTGAGACTCACTGCTCTAGAACTCAAAATAGAAACCTAATTATGAAATGCCTGACTGTTCTGCTCTATAAGAATCACCAGTATATTTATTATATTCAGTCTGGTTAAAAGCATATGATGTCGTTCCAGTTTTGAAGAATTTCTTTTGGTCTTGCCTCACTCCTTTCAGAAACTTTAAAACATGTGTTGAGGGGCTGGCCCCTTGGCATAGTGTTTAAGTTCAGCACACTCTGCTTCGACGGCCCAGGTGCTTGGGTTCAGATCCCAGATGCAGACCCACACCACTCGGCAGCCATGCTGGGGTGACAACCCACATACGAAATAGAGGAAGACTGGCACAGATGTTAGCTCAGGGCCAATCATCTTCCTCAAAAACAACAACAAAAATGTGTTCATTTGATCTTTTACTTCATAAGTGGCACTCTTGTCTTCTCCTTTCTCCAGGAGCTCATTTGACCATTAGACTTTTTGGAAATATGAGAGGAGTCGGGGAGTTGAAATTTTTCAGTGTCATGTTCCACATATTTTAAGTTTTAAAAATCATTACTGACAGCAGTTAGGGAGAGGAGCAGACTTCTGTTGAGTTATTATACTTAAACTGTATACAGTCTGAATTTGATATAATATGACAACTTTTAGTCGCATTGCTTCTCACATCTCAGATTTCTTTGCATTGGTTTTCTTTAATTTTGCCTCTCCTTCCTTTTCCCTTCCTTGCAGACAATCCATGTTCTTATGGGGAGTGCTGTGCAGCCCTTGCTGACTTCAGTGGGAGATGCTATAGAGGCCATAATCATCACCATGCATCAAGAAGATTTTTCTGGGTAATAATTTTCAATCAAAATTTTCGCTCACCTTTGTTGCATTTGTTTTTCATTCCCACCTTCACCCCTACTCCCTAAGTCTCCTTGTTCCTCTTGTGACAGGGTCAGCCTCCAACCTTACCCGACTTTATTCATTGCCAACACCATTAGCAGATTAGAATTTTTCAGTTCTTCTTTCATCATTTCTCTCCTGTCATTGAAACATAGAATCATTACTGTCTATGGGACTCAGCTTGGTGCTGCAGGACTTTTGGTAGTTTGTTCCATCTTCCCTGTCCAAACTTATCTTTTTCCTTACTTGTCACAAATACCCCGCACTTGAGCCTCTGGCATAGGTGTGGTATTCCTCGTGTAAAATGACCCGCCTCTGCCACTGTGCTAATCCAAATCCTGCTCTGGCTTTGAGGGCAAGCTCCTGCTCAACCCCCTCCAAGAACGATTTTCCTTTCTCAGAGTTCTGTGGCAATCTAATCTGGTCATCTCACACCTAGCCGTAAACACTTTAGTATTGTTCCATAGCTGTTTCATATGCATGCATACTGCTTATCCATATAATATGTACCTAGAGAAGAAGAATCATAATTCCTAACCCAGTGTTTACTGAAATCTTTTTAAATAGAGTAAAATGGTTTTAACTCAGTATATTAGAAAACTATCTATGAAGAATTTGAAATAGTTATTTGCACGTGCTTAGTATGAATATTTTTTAAACTTAACCACACTCTAGTGCTAAACATTCAAATATTAATATGTAGATTTGTGTTTTATATTCCTAGTTAGTTACTTTTTTGGGGGGAGGAAGATTGGCCCTGAGCTAACATCTGTTGCCAATCTTCCTCTTTTTTTAGCTTGAGTAAGATTTTTGCTGAGCTAACTTCTGTGCCAGTCTTCCTCTGTTTTGTGACGCCACCACAGCACAGCTTGATGAGCAGTGTGTATGTCTCTGCCTGGGATCCAAACTCATGAACCCCGGGCCACCGAAGCAGAGCATGCGAACTTAACCACTGTGCCACCAGGCCAACCCCTAGTTACTTTTTTTGAACTGTCCTGTTGCTCTTTATATTCATGTTGCTTAAGAATATCTACTTTATTAAATTTTCAGCCACTAGTCTAGCTGTTTATACAAAAATTGTGTCATTATTACACTATGCTTTCATTTTTCAAATCATTTATCATTTCATTTGTAAGGTATCTTTTGAAAGGTAGAAAGGTCAGTCTCTATTTTTAATAATGGTATGAAGCACAGAAGGGTAATGTGGATTCTACACAAAAATGCTATAATATTTGTAGACAGGAATATAAAACTGCTGATTACCAGTATTTGGGAGGAAGTGAATTTTGTTCAAAAGTGATCTGAAATGTCCCAGTTAGACCAATCATCAATGCCTCTGAAAAGGAAGCAAAAATGAGGTAATTTTTGAAGGCTTATTCAGTAATTGTATTGGTGAGCCATGACTATTAGTGCCTACAGATAACACATTAGACATTAAAAGTTGGTTTACAAATAGGTATGTTGTTACTAGTTTGCTTAAATACTAGTGAGCCAGGCCGGTGCTTTAATACTCTTTGCCATGAGTATGAAGCATTTTTTTAAGGTGTATAACATTGTCCTCAATTCTTTTCCCTAGATGGCCTTTGATGGCTCCATTTCAGCCCACTCTCTGTATAGCAGACATTGGAGATTCCACTGAAAGTCATTTTTCATACGTGGCAGTATAGGCATGTAGAGCACTGTTGCGTTATAGTGTATTTAAAGTATTGCATGGCAGTAATTTCCCCACTTTCTAGAACCTTGTTATTAGCAGTTCTGTCATGCCATTTCATGTACATACAGCTTATATGAAATATGAGGTGAACTTGGATTAAACTATTCAAGAAGTAGGAATCACTTTTATAGTAGGGCCAGCCCCCAGGGGTCACACATGGACACATAATAGTGAACACCTGCCCTTCCAAGCCCTCTACACTTATTGTAGGTAAAAGAAGTAAATCAGGTTTACCTTCTAGGCCAACCTTATATGTAGTGTGGTTACAGAATCTGCTGCTATTTAAAAAGTATTCCTCAACATGATTTCCTGATATTTGAAATGTATTTAATAGGACCGGTGTGGTTTTTTCCAAATTAGATACAACTTAAAATGTAAATGTTTGATTGATTGAAATTCTTTTATTTAATGTAAAATGATTCATGTCCAATTACAGCTTTGAACGGGAGAGAGAAGACAGTGAAAGTTAGGAGGACCCTAGATCCTCCAAATGATGGCAGAGCACCTCTGAGGAGGGGACGTACACACACACACACACACACACACACACACACACACACCCCAAAAGACTAGTGACAGGTAGATGAACATCTCCCACTTCTCAAGTGTGCGTTTGTTGAGTCCTTCTATCTTCAGCTAGCTTGTGTATTCAGGCTCTCATTACAAAGATCCTTAAATTTCTGTGCAATTTACCACTGCACTGTATCAACTGAGAACTTCTTACTAAAAGCTTTAGCATAATTGGGAAAACTGAGCTTTAGCAATTGCCAAGCAAGTTTTGTATTCTAGTAAATTTAAGTAAAGCTTCTAATCCACATGGAGAATTGATAATACATCTTTCAAAATTTTGTCTATTTTTATTTTACTTATATCGATACATGCTTATGAAACTTGTTTTACTATGTTATTTTCTAATCCTTAAGGAAACCATTTCAGCTGACCAGATTAAAATTCCTGAAACAATCCTCCAAAGTAGTTCCAAGATGCTAATAGTGCTTTTGATAAAGCATAAGACGATGTGAAGGAGATTGGTACTTTTTTTTTTGCCACCTAGACTTTTGGAATGACAAAACCTAAATAAAAACAGGCCATGCAATGTCTGAAATTGGCAAAACCAAACCCCACACAGAGAGTACTGTCACTTACTAAGGTTGTGCTTGTGCTCTGTACCAAGCAGCATGCCACCCTGTGATCCTGCAAAGTGCAGTGTTCCACCATGCTCCCTCAATGGCCTTGCAGAGCTAGGACAGTCTTTCTTATACCTGAACAAAATCTCTCCCTGCTGGAACATAAGCCTACTTTCTCTATTTCTATCTGCTTCTGGAAGTGGAAGACCTTTGGTTAGCATCCTACTTATAATAACTATGGCAGTATTTGAAAATAATTAAGTTCACCCCATTCTCTGGCTCTGGACATTTGAATCATATCAATCATATCTGTTCTTCTCTAAACCATCACCAGTTTCTCTATGTCATTCTCAGAACATGGAAACATTTTACTTATTTTTTGAAATTATGTAGCCAGTGATCTCATTGGCTAGCTATTTAATATCAGGTGATTTCTAATTTTGGTATAACTTCTTTCCTATAAATATTTCACATTCTTTTAATATATTCCTTAAAGAGCAATTATAAACATTTATAAATTATAAATAGTATTTCATGGAGCATCAGCTGGCATCATCTGTTGATCTAAATTAAAGCCTTTCCAAACCTCATCATCTGGGAGGAAAAAATTGCATACCATGTGTGTTGTTATATAACCAATTCCACAGTCAGAATTCTACTATTGGACTGATCAGATTAAATAGCACAAGAGCAGAGATATCTTTGCCAAGAATTTGTTTGGGGAAGGCAGCATTTTCTGCCATTATGAAGTATAAAATGCTATTTCAGGATCCGTTATTTATTTATTCACTAACCAGGCAAAGCATATGAGTGGATGGAGAGTTGTAAAGCTGGAGAGACCTTGAGAGGTCATAGAGTGTGTAAGGCACTTGTATGACTCCTCCAAGACAGACAGTTGTCTATTTCATTCTTAATAATCTTGAGGTAAATAAATTCTAAGATTCCTTCAGTAGTCTTCCTAGCATCTTAAAACAGTCTTTAGAATATAATTTAAACAATGTTTTTTATGTTCTTTAACTCTTAGCAAAAACAAACGATGCCTTTTCTACCCTTATGGAAAATACTGCTTAGGATTGAAATAGCAGGCAGAGGGCAGAGAAATAGTGCCTTTTAGTACATTGGCTGTTTTTTCTTTTGCAGGTCATTATCCAGCTCAGGAAAGCCTGATGTTCCTTGTTCTCTGTACATGAAGGAGCTTCAGGGTTTCATTGCCAGAGTTATGAGTGACTACTTTAAACACTTCGAATGCTTGGATTTTGTCTTTGACAATACTGAAGCTATTGCCCAAAGAGCAATTGAACTTTTTATCCGCAATGCCAGTCTCATAAGACCTCTTGGTGAAAGTGGGAAAATGCGACTTGCTGCTGATTTTGCACAGGTAAGTTGAAGCATAGCTACAAAGAGGAAGATGTTTCAGCCTCAATATTATTTATTAAATAAAAGACTAAATATATATTCTTCAGTGTCTTTAAAGAGTTGAAGCATGAAGAAAAATAAATCCATTTAGACCTAACTGATAAAAAAGGAAAGAATTTAAAGATACTTTCATACCAGCCATTTTTTTCTTTGTATTTAACAAAAGAACCATCACTCATCTTTGATATTTCAAGATTAAGGAGAAGTACCTCATTCCACAGTAAAGCAACATTTCCCACTTTTACATAATATGGGGCTTTCTTACTATTTTACTATCCCACCAGGTCATTATTGATAAGAGTAATTGATTAACCTTGCTGGAAAATAATGTAGGCAATGAAATTTAACCTTCAAACAGTGTAAAGGGACTTTTTGTTGTCATGTAAAGAGAAAGAACTCTAACACATCTATGATCCTCTAGTGGCCAGCTCAGCATTTCAAGACAGTATTCTAATTCATTTAGAAGCACAATGGACCAGGTGGATGTAGAGTCTGATTATTTGGTCTCCCTCTATTAAATAGAGTACTTTTCTTGTGTGTGGTCAGCCTTGAAATCATTCCAAGCTCTCTGATATGAATGAAGTAGAATGATTAAAAATAGCAGAACTGTAATCAGCTCTTATAGAAAGTTTTTTTTCTTTATCCTTTAGAAAGATTTTTAAAAAGCCTTTCAGTAGTATCAGAGTAAAGAAGAAACACCTCAAACATACACTTTCATTTAAAAAATTCAGAAACAGATAATTCATATTTACCCAGCATGTCAAAGGTGAACTCATTTTTTAAGCCTTTCAAATCTGTTACTTTACTAGTCTAAATAGTTATTCAAATGAATTATTCATAGTGGTTTGCCAGATCCTCCCTGCTTATAAAGACAAATTTTAATGTCCCTATTTATTCCTGTGTGTCTGGGAGCAAGTCTTGGTTCATTATTCCGGCCCCAAGGAAAGGATGTGGTGGACTGCTTGTAGCAGGGAGGTGGTTGTCAGAAGCTACCTCACACCTGAGAGAGTTACAAAAAGGAACAGGTACATAACCTAATGTTTCAAAAGCCAGGCTCTCTGCATATTAATTGGTATAGAATTAGTCATTTTCATCCTGGAATTATATGCTTGAGACCAATAGACTATAGTAAAAAGCCTTTAGTAGCCTCAGCATGAAAATAGAAATTAAATGTTAACCATTAATGTGCTCCTTTTACGTTTCCCATTTTTGTCAACTTCATTCTCAGGCACCTGTACATGTTGCTTTGTTGTTACAAGTAAACTTCAGGGTAAAGAGATTTATATATAAATAGAGTCTTATTTGTCCTTTACTGGGGTCACAGGCTGCTTATTGAAATGAAAACAGTGAGGTACCAAGACCTGCTCTTATTTGTTAAAAACATTGTGAGCTATACTCAAAGGGGTGTCTGTTCTTCTTTGCCCCTTTCCTCCTCCATTTTGTTCTTCTTTTCTGATCTTCTTCTCTCCCTGGACTACCCCCACCCCCTGGTTGATTTGCATTCTGCTCCAGCTGGTTCTTGAGTCACTTTCCTGGAGGCAGCACTTCAAGTCCAATTAGAGTGGCAGCGGAGCAGGAGATGGCCAAAATGAGAGTGCTGCGGGAAAAAGGCTTTTTGTTTTTGTTTTCTGTTCCCTTATGCGTCTTGAAAGATGGAAAGCATTGTCCTTTAGCCCTCGCTAGCACCTGCTCCAAATGCGGAGCATCCAGGGGCGCGGTTGAGCTCCCACTGTCCTAGAACTGCATTCTTGAGAATTTATTTGGCATGCCTTCTTTCTTAAGTCAGGTTGCCCAATAAACCAAACCTTTCTCTAGATTCCTTCCTTTAAGATAAATGAAACTTATCAGTCATCATTACTAACTTATGCTCCAAGGCATTCTCTGTTTTCCATTTCTTAACTATAGAAAGTGTGTTTTCCAGCCCTGCAACGACATTGGTTACTGCAGTCATTGTGGTGCTGATTCCTTTGTTCACTCCTGGACATTGCGTCCCAGTTTCAGAACATCCTGCCCCTCACCTTGCAGATGGTTCCCTAGTCCTGTGGGTCCAGTGTGTTGTGGGCACAGGAAAGACAGGTGGAAGCATTATTATAGTTAATCGTATTTGTGACAGTAGCTTTGACAAATATTAATCCAGCTGTTCTATCATTCCCCCCATGTTTTAAAAAATTAAAGTGAATTTTGGGGGATTTGTTTCATTTGATGTAGTTTCTTGCCACAACTGCAATTATGTGATGTTGCACCTCAGCTTTCAGAATCATACTTGGCTGGAAGTATATTTCTGGGGTGAGTCAAAACACTTAGATAGCATTACCCTGACTTTATATTATATTCATGAGAGGCATCAACTGAGGACTAGAAAGCCTTTTGACTGCCACATTATTGAAAGTTCTATCAATTGGTATTCAAAATTAAACCAAGCCATTGAGGCCGCCAGAATCAAGAACACACAGATTCTCTACGGGTTTGAAAAGAGTTCTTGTGCTAAGAGTGCTCGCTATTCTGGCATAAATAACAGAAAGGGAAAGAGCTCAAGAAGAGTCCGATAGAGTAGGTTTGAGAATGCTGATTATTTGGCCTGAAGTCCAGTTGCAAAGACAGATAATGATCTATTTTAAAGATTTCTTTAGGACTCCTGACTTATCCTCACTGGCACCGTTGCACAGGTGAAAGAGAAGGTAGTTGCAGGGTGCCATCTGGAGGGTCCATGGCGAAGGGAGTACCCAGCAGACAGCCCCCTTAGGAATCAGGTCACAGGCATGAGGCAGTTTCCTACAGGTAATTAATTCCCTGCTGTGACCGCATGGTCTCTGGGTCTACACTAATCACACAGCAGTTCTAAAGCACTAAGCTTGTCCAAGGCCACTGGGGTTCTGCTGATTCAGAATCTCTCTGGGGCCTTGTCCACACTGCCCTCTGAAGCACACACTTCTCTCTGCCCTTCAGTATCCCTGAGGGAAAGGATGGCTTTTGAAGTTGGCATTAAATTATTTACTCAGTGATATTCCTAGCAGTTTCTATTTATAGGTCTTCTGGTGCCCTTTAAATATACATTTATATCTATTTTGCTTTTTGCCTGAAAATCTCGATTTAGAAAAGAAACCAAAATAATGAAGATTCTAATTCCTATTGCCTTTTCTCCTGCACAGTGTCAGGGCAGGAGTGCCGCAGGAAAATCCAAAGATGCCCTGTGGTTGACCAAATGTCTGTGGTGGGTGAGGAGCAGCCCTGTAATTAGTTCACATGCCTGCAGCTGACTGCTCATTCCTCTACCCAGCGAGCTGGAGAAAGGCGGCTGCGCATGCCATTTCTGTATCCACAGCTAATTACAGTCACCTCCTCTAAAAGGAACAATCCTGCCCTTTAGAAACATGGCCTTTATTGTTTAATGGAATTCTGGCAGAAGAAAATGGTTTTCAGTACCCTAGAGGTCCTTTATGGATGAAAAATTTATTTTAAACTTTTAACAGTTTTGAAATTGTCCTGTCGCATAGACATCTCCTGCATCATCGGAGATTCCACAGCCATTTGAGGTCATATTCTCTCATAGTGTAATTTTTTCTTAGCCACTGATTTGTTTTAACATTTGTCCTGCTCAAGTGCTAAGGCAAAGGTTGTTTGGTTTAATCTTTTAAGATGATGAAGCCCACTAGGGTAATTGGAAAAAGAATTGACAAAAACATTTCATGGAAAATGCTTCACATAACTTTAGTGTTTAAAAAACCATCATACACACACACAATTAGTTATATGATTGGAATTACCAAATCAGAGATATATGATAATCACATTTTTACTTTATGCTTAGTGTAAAATAAATGCCACGCTGTGAAGGAAACCAGAAACTCCCATCAAGTGAATAAAGTAAAAGGTTCCAAGGAATAGCCCATCACCTGCTGTCTTGAGTTGAGACCACTGGCTTGAAGTTGCTCTGTTTTGCATTGTTGGCAAGAATTCTGGCTTTTCTTCCTTAGATTTTTCTCTTTTTATTTACTTATTCTTCTGTATTTTAGAGAGTTTTCCAACCATGTGAGGTTTCCCTTTAGGACTACAGGGTATACTCTGTGTCTTCTATATGTTAAGAGAGAAATTCATCTGGCCACTAGTCACCCTCAAGACCACCTCAAGGAAGCTGCCCTCCACTTGTTCCCCGACACTCATATCGTACATTTGATCACGCACTTGTCATTTTCCTTTATGATAATCATTATGTGTATATATCTGTATGATTTTGTTGAATAATAATTATATTGCTTAAATAAATATATATCTCCTTCTTCACTAAATTTGAGAGAGCTCCTTGAAGGCAAGACAGTCTCATTCATCTTATCCCCATGTCTAGCTTGGTGCCTGGCAATTAATAGGGAGTCAAAAACGTGTCTCAAATGAGTGATTGTTTAGATCTCCATGGTCTTGCAATGGCAAGGAGATCTGAACAGTTTTTCAGAAGGATGGCCAGCAGGACAGAAGCCGCACTTTCCTTTCATGTGTTTTTCTTGAAGAAAGATGCTGCATTACCAGGGAGCAGCCTTTTCTTAGCCATGTTCTAAACTGTTTTTTAGAGTGGAGAAATGGTTTATCATCTGAATGCCACATATGCAGAAAGTTTGCATATGCACTTGGTAGATAAAGAACAGGTAGCCTAAAACTCCAATTAGTGACAAGCAAAATTTCCAGTCAAAGGAGGAAAATAAAGAGAAGTGAAACCAATAGTTGCTAAAATTGAGTCATGAAGCAAGTTAATTTACTAATAATTTAAAAGGGGGAGAGTTTTAAAAATACTGATAATAATTGATGACATTTAATGAGCATTTATTATATGCCATGCACATGGTGCTTTGTGGAATTATCTGTTTTATTTGCATAATTCCATGAAGTGGGTATTATCATCTCCATTTGATAGATGAGGAACCTGGAGTCTAAAGAGTTAAGTCCACATACAGCTAGTCATTGTAGATTCGGAATTCTAACACAGATGTACCACCTCCAGAGTCAGTGCTTTTAATCACTTGGACCACTGTGGTAAAAACTGTCATCATTTATATTTGATATAAAAAGGCTTGTAATGCCTACTTAAAGTATAGGCACAGAGTCAGTCGTGAAAACCTTTTTCTGACTTTTCAATGGAGAAAAGATCTAAACTTCCTCCTTTTAAATAACAAAAAATGTTTTTCTATTTTCTTGAAGAAAGTTTTCTTGAAGGAATTGTCTTATCTTATGCTCCTTTAATAAATAAATGCAAGAGTTATCTAAATTGTAGCCTTTTAATAAATTTAATTGACTTTCAAAACTTGCCTTTTTCCAGATCAAATTAAGTGTACTGCAAGCTACAACTTTTTATAATCCAAGTGTGTCCCCAGTTTACCTTAGGATTCTGACATAAAAAGCTATGGAGTATCTTTTAATATTTCAGATGGAGTTGGCTGTGGGTCCGTTCTGCAGAAGAGTATCTGATTTAGGAAAGTCCTATCGAATGCTGAGGTCATTCAGGTGAGACATAATTCTGTTATCACTGTTAATAAATATACTCATATCCTATTAGCAGATAAATCCTTTCCTCCTATCCACGTTGAACTTTATGAAATTGCCAATATTCAACCATTGGCAGTTTCGTATTATCTTAAAAATTATTATTCAAATCAGAAACCCATATAGAATTATATGCAATGACTACTAAGTGTGTGTGTGTGTTATTTTTGAGTTATAGTTCAGAAGATTCAGCTGGCAGTCTTTATTATGCTCTTTTTAGGGGGATTTTTGTTGCTCTCCATTCTTACAAAAATACATTGAGTGGTAATACCAGGCAATTCATAATTATATCTGAAATTATTATCTGAAATTTTCATTTGTTCATTTATCATTTTCAATCTACTCTACTTCTAAAAAGGTCTTAGGTTACATTCCATAACAAAACTATTGAATAGATATTAAAAGAACTGAGTTTAGTGATGGAATGCAGGGAATGACTGTAAATGTAGTAGATAATTTAGGCTAATGCAGTTGAGCACAAAATTTAGTACTGAGCTTCCTAGAAACCAGTTCAAAAAGAAAAACACTGAGTTAATTCAGACTCATGATCTAAGAATATACCAGTTTAATGGGAAAATCCTTTTTAGTGCTGAATGCTTAGATAGGCCTTTTACCAACCTAGATTTTAAGGAACACTGAATAGCTTAATGACTAGTGTCTTCAATAGCAGGTTTTAGAAGATATTGTTTATATGGGTGTTTATTCAATAAACCAGAACCTCCCAAACTTTTTCACAAAATGGCACACAGAAAATGTATACACTCTGAAAGATAACCAGCTCTGAGGGCTGAGGGGGTCAACATAATACTTAACAACCATTTTGTGACCACAGCATACCCGATGGGAAGCCTTGATATAAACTATCCATAGTATCCAAGAGCATAATGTCTTTGAATGTTTCTTTATAAAGATAAGAGAGTTCAGGCCTGTGGCTTTCTAAAAACTGACTCAGTAGTAGAACCTAGAGTAATCAATAAGCAGTATGTCCTTTAAATGATCACTTTGCTGTCTTATGTCATCCAAGCTTTTGGTAGTAGAAAATTCAGGTGTAATGTCACTTGAGATAGAAGAATCCAAGGTTGTTGATTGAAAAGGGAACCCTAATCTTTACCTTGCCTATTTGTAATTGGCAAAGATATTTTTAAATATCTTTTAACACAGAGCCTGAATTATTTTTCTCAAATGCCCATCTATACAGAGTTGGGTTTCAAAAAAACTTAAAAGTGGGATCACAAGTATTTTCAGATACCTTTTCTGGATCAGCTCAAACCTTTTAAAAAGTATTTAAATATTTTGTTGAAGCCTTAGGGTTTGGCACTACCAAACATGGACAAGTTGAAAGATTCAGAGGTCACCAATCCACCAGTCATCTGCCTGTATCATAAAAATAACCTTAATAAAACTCCTCTAAAGTCACTTACTTTGAGTAAGATGGTAGCACAGCAATCCTAGTTGGGTGAGAAAATGCTGCCCTGAATAACAGAATCAGTGAGCATACTGGAGGATATTAACCAACTAGTTATAGTCCCATATAAAGGTATGGGAAAAGCTGTGATTTGGGATTTGCTATATTAAGCTTAGGCTATTATTTTTGGTATTCCTCTCTCTCATACTTAGTTGTTTACTGCATGTGTATATATTAAAATAATGCTTATCTTCCTGTTTACTGAAGCAAGATGGCCTTTATCCAAGTGCTTTTAAACTCTGTTACAGTATGGAGTTACAAATTCTGAGGGTTTCATATAAGATCAATTCTATTTTAAGTCATTTAAGATGGGAATTTTCTGTCAACCCTCAATTCTCAAATGAGAAAGAAACCTCTAAAGGAGCATTTAAAGTTTGAATGGTGATACCTTCTAGTACCTATTTATGGAATAAAAAATTAATGATTGATCAATGTATAATAGAAAAAATCCTTTATTTTTTATATCTAGCTTCTTTCATGGGGCAATCAATGTGCAATCTGGATGGGTTTCAGACTTTTGACCATGACTCACAGTAAGAGATATTTTATATTACAATCTGGCATACACTTGCGTGCAACACACTCAAATCCATACACATGCACCTGCACACCCACGTGTGGGCCCTGAAACAGTAATTACTCTTACTTCATGTGATGTTCTCTGACACTTCTTTTTTGTTCGATAATTTTAACCCACTAACTTGGTTCCATGACCCACTAGTGGTTTGCATCCAGCAGTTCCTCACCAGCTCTTCACTCTTGAACTTCTGCTGCCCTAGTGACTGACAGAGTTTGTTCCTTTCTATATCTGTAAAGATCTATGCCCTTTTCTCCTGAGATTCTGGTTCCCCTGAGCTTCCTCCTGCAGATGACTCCTTAGCTCCCAAGGCGGTCACACATGTGTAATGAGAATAATTGTATCTTGCCTATGGAGCATTCTCCATAACTTGAATTCAGTGAAAAATTCTAACAGAGATTTATATATGCCAATATATCCCTATAGTTACATTGCATCTACAGAAATCTATTGAATTGATCCTTGTACTTTCTCAGTTGTTTGATAGGACTTGGATGGCCATTTGATAAAGATTTCACGATTAACTGGATCAGGAAATAAAATGAAAGCATAGTATATTCTGGGGTCCAAATCTAGCCCTAGTCTGCAAAGAACGTTTTAGATCCCACCTTTTGAGAAGAGAGATGTCAGTGCCACTGTCTCTGCCTGTAAAATAGTGGTGGGAAAGCCCCTGGCCCTGCCAGCTTCCCCGCAGTGGTCATATTGAAGAGAAGTGACTTGGGAAGGCTTACCTCTGTGGAGGATCCTGTAGAATCCCTCCCCAGAGAGGAGGAAGTCGGTACAGAGTGATCTTTATTTCACTAATCCAACTCCAGGCCCTCTATTTCTTTCCCTGCAGAAACTTGTTAGGGATCTGTCTCTTCTCCAGAATTAGTCCTGAGCAGTCCCACTCTTGTAAATCTTCCACTGTGCTGTGGGCTGGGACGAGGAAGCGGCCTCATTAGTGGCCGTGTGCATGATTCACCTCGGCTCTCCTCCATGGGTCTCCTCTCCAAGGTTCTGAATCACGCAGAATGAGCTGAGTGGTGGTCGGTAGGAGATTGGCTAAGTAAAATATGCCACATTCATAGGGTCAGATATGTGCAAATATGTTAGCAATTTATGTTGTTAGTTAATATCTAATAATATGAAAAAAATACTTCTTAATGCATCACAAAATGAAAAAACAGGCTACCAAACAGTATATATGATATGATCCCTACTATCTTTTCAATAATATTGTGTGTGTGTGGAGGGGAAAAGCCAAGGATAAACATCAAGATGTCATCTTTGGATCGTACAGTTGTCACTAGTGATTTTTCCTTTAGAGATTTTCTATATTTTTCAAATTTTCTGCCTTGGTTGTTTTACATCTGTAGTTAGAAAAGTCAATAAATGTATTTTAAAATCCCTCTTGCAGTGTTTTTCCCATTTAAAAATAACAAGGGAGCTAAAAAATAATATAAAATATACTAAAACATTACACGGTAAGGGGGGTGGGGCAAGAAAAACAGGCAGGCAAACAACCCAAACCCAGCAGGTTGGGCCTCGGTCTGGATTAGAGGTGGTGGCTGCAGGAGAGGGCAGTGGGCCCAGTGCAAGGGCCCCTTCGCAAGGGAGGGTGACAGTGCCAGCCAGAGGGCCTCCAGTCCAGACCCCAGGTGCAGCACCGGCCCCTCCCCCGCTCCCTACACCCTCTGACACAGGGGCCTTAGCGGGCGCTCCCTCCCCCATCACGCAGCCATCTGCTGCTGGGCACTGTCTTCTTGACAGTAATATCAGTGGACTATTTAATTAAGCCCGCAAGCCTCTTGCATGCATTTACATTTTACTGTCTACATTAGAGTTTCTCAGGCAGCAGGAATCTTTTCTTACACAGGACAGAATGCAGCCTCAGAAAGCTGCCAACGTTAGGGATTTGCCCCTGGGTGATTTGTATTTCTACACAAGACACATGTGTCAGAGCTGCGAGGCCCCATCCTTGTCCATCCCTCTGCAGTGTGACATTGTCCCTAAGTGGTATTGGGGGTGGTCACCTGGCCAGGGGCCTGAAGCTCTGACCCTTGACAGTCTCAATGCAGATCTTTGTGAGACAAAGGACAGTAAAAGGGACCACATGCCCTTACACCAGCTCGGGGACACACTCCCTGCCTTCAAACAGGCCCCAACACGTTTACTCCAGAGGGAACAGCTTTGTCCCTGAATTATGTCCACAGCCTGCTCTGCTGGAAGCTTCATTAGGGTTAATGAAAGCTGTCAGGAGTTGGGAACTGTAATGATGGATCTGTGAGCATGAGGGACAGTGGAAGAAAGAAACCAGCAGTGACTCTAGGGTGTAGTGTTCATGTCAGCTGTTTTCAGTTGTGGGGGTGGTGAGGGTTTTCTGTGTCTACGGTTTGTGCAGGTGTGTGACCCCTGTGCAGCAGCTGACGCTGAAAGAGGGAAGATGCCAGGGCTGCCCATCTGAAGACCACGTGAGAATTGCAAGGCTGCTCCCGAAGCCTGTGCTGTAACCACTGCACTCACATTTTTTTTCAGAAGGTCCCGTTTGTTTTCACTCTGATTGCTCCTAGCACAGCACTTGAATGCGTATATGAATCATCTAGGAAAATGTCAGAAAATTTTAAAGAGAATCTAAACGCTCCACTTTGGTGGCAACCTCCTGCTGTGAAATGCCCCTCTCTCTGTCTTCTCCAGCGAAGGGGCTTCAGGAGATGCCTGAGGGTTGCTGAGCCAACATACACTTGTATCTCTAGAGAATGTCTGCCTGAACCCCTGCCTCCTTCCTGACTTGGTCACAGGACTGACAGTCTAGACTCTAAGAAAGGGACCTGAACGTTCTCCAACCTATGCTTTGAGCTCTGACTCACCCCAGGCCTCACCTCTTGCTTCGTTCGCTCCTGGGACCCGCACGGCCCCTCTTGCCACGATATCTGGGGCTCCCTCAAGACTCTCTGTCCAGGCCCTCACCTGCTGCAGGCCTCTGACACTTCTCCCTTCCCTTCTCTTTGAAGGCCCTCCATGTGTCCTGTGCAGGGGGAGTTGTGCCTCCTCCCGCCACCTCATTTCTGTGTCGGTTGCAGATCTCAGTGTACATTCTCAGTGGTCTTGCTGCCTTCTCAGGCCCCTCACCAAAAGGAGGTTTGGAATGGGGTGGTGGTGGCAGATGGCTTGGGCCACACTGGACTTTGGTCTTACTTCACTTGGTAGTCGGCCTTAACAGAAGCCTGACAGCTACACAGCTATGAGTCACTTAAATGTGGAGATCCCCTACTAGAAATCCAGTGTTTTCTAATGGGACCTAATACTTGATTAATTAAGACTACCTGCTGGCTGTAAAGGTTAGCCTTGAAAGTGCTGCTGTATTTAGAGTTTTTTTCTCCAAGAATGATCTTGTGGCATTTGGGGTATCTGCATTTTATAACACCTTAATTAATTTCTTTTTGTTCCTTATATCACCTCAGTTGGTGATTTGTTTTTTAACTTGCCAGTATTTCAGATTTCACCTGGAATCAAGGAGAACAGAGGTTCTCATGCTGTGTTCTTTCAGACTCTTAAAACAGGCACCAGAAATAAAATGTCTGCGTTTGATGTTACAGGTAATTATGTCAGTGATGCATAACATGGACTCAAATCCAGTGTTGCTCTCCACAGCTCTTTTTGGCCATCCTGTTAGTGACTAGGGTGGAAGATCTGGTCTTGGTGAAAAAATAAGTGCTGTGATTAAGAGCTCCAAAGGGATGGGTGATTGACCAAGAGATTCCATTTTAACATGAGCTGGCTCTTACCAGGCCTGGCTGACACAGGCATCTCAGCCAGCAACCTCATTGTGTCGGGCTGCTAGACATGGCACTTACAGACCGTCCTTCTCTCCCTGCCCCCTCCTCCTTCCTCTCTTTCTTCCCTTTCTGCCATGTATCATGTATCGTTTGCGTTAAGAATATATCGAAGTGGCTCGCCTGGTGGTGTAGTGGTTATGTTTGTGTGCTCCATTTCGGTGACCTGGAGTTCACGGGTTTGGATCCTGGGCACAGACCTACACGCTGCTTATCAAGCCATGCTGTGGCGGCGTCCCATATAAAGTAGAGGGAAATGGGCATGGATGTTACCCCAGGGCCAGTCTTCCTCAGCAAAAAGAGGAGGATTGGCAACAGATGTTAGCTCAGGGCTAATGTTCCTCGCAAAAAAGAAAGAAAAAATTATTTAAAAAAAAGAATATATCAAAGGAAAATAAAGAGAAACAGAATCAGCTATGTAATTCTCATTTTCAGAAGGAAGGAAATATATCAGTTCCTAAGAGAAAGTTCAGCATTTCTTAGTTCTTAATTCTAAAGCACCTGCACATGGGGCTTCCTACAGGGAGCGTTGAGAGGTCGGGGACCAAAATTCGTGGTCACCTTCCTGTAGCAGAGGCAGAAAGCATTCCATATGGCTCCTCTTCAGTGAGTCGAGGACAGTCATATAGGACTGACCCCCCCCCCCCCCGGGTCTCCTCATGTCATGAATTAGGGTTCAAGATAAATCCCACCATGTTGCGTGGCCTGGGCAAAGAGTGGGCTTTACTGGGGAAGGGGAAGACCGCACAGGACCAGGGACAGCAGGGAGAGAAGTGAAGGCATAAGTACCCATCTCCCCACATCCCTGAGTGGCCTTTCAAGCATGCCAAGCCTGCAATATGAGCCTGTGACCCAGTGGAGGGACCCCCTCCCCACTGCCTCTTGCCCCTGTTACAGCTCAGACATGGGAGCAGCCTTGTCAGTGCATAAGAAGCAGACTGCTTGGCCACAGGCTGGATTTGGGGTTCCAGGGAGCTGTCTGGGAATGCCAGCTGCTCAGTACACAGGGACCTGGGGTTGTGAGATATTTCCACTTCTCCTGCTGGGACAAGAGGTCTCTGGTCTATGGGAAGTGGAAGTGGGGTGCAGCCTCATCCCCATTCCAACCCAGAGTCAGCTTCCAGAGACCTTTAAGATGACACCACTTGCCGTCCCACAAGAACTTATGGTCATGCAGGTGAAAGTAATTCCAAAAGAGACTGTGGTGGTTTGGTTCAAGTATGTAGGTGACTGGAGGTCTACTTTGACTCAGAGAATATTATCTCGAAAGAGATAATAATTGCATGGTATCCTGTAAATAATTTTCTCAGATAGGTTTTTCTATAGGAGCTGTTGACAGTTTGAATTTGTGCTTTCTCCAGGGCTCTTTGTTTCTCACTGAGAGTAAGACTATCTATTCTAAGAAAGAGATGAATAGTTGCTATGTTGATGTCCTAAAAGCAGCTGCATGGCAAAGTGAAGAGCCAGGCTGCCTGGGTTTGGATTCTTGCTCTGTCCTTCTCTAGCTTTTACTTGATCTCTACCCTTCTGTTGACCTATCTGTAAAATGGGGCTGTGATAGTACCTGCCTCATAGGGTTGTTAGGAGGGATAAATGAGTTCACGTATACAGAGCTTTTAAAACAGTGCCTGACACATAGTAAGTGCTGTATGTGGTAGCCGTTGCTGCTGCTGTTGTTAAAACTAGGAGCTTTCACCTCGAAGGAGATAGTGCCATCCACACACACAGAAGGACTTACAGGGATGCCTACAGACAAAACCCAAATGTTCCCTCAGCAACGTTTTCATACCTGATTAGGTGCTTGACTCATTACCTAAAGCTCTGCAGCATGGAGCCCTGTCAGATGATTCGGGCCTTGAACATTTTCAAGGCCAGTGTGCCACCTTCTCAGTGTGGTCACGGGAAGACCTTTGTCCTACTCCCATGGTGTGCCTGGTTTGAGCTTTATGGATTTCTGGTGGTAGGCAGCACAAATGAACTGAAATGTTTCCACAATAACTAACGAAAATAAATTACAGAACAATGTTACTCGATAAAACAGTTGAAATTAGAAAAATCCCTACCAGAGAGAGATTTTACTTCTAGAATAGTTACTATAAAGGCATTCTTTCTAATAATATTCTGGACCCAAAAATGAGAACCAACTGTCTGTTGGGAGCACTTCTGACTTTTGACATCAAACCTTACTATCAGTGTGAGGAAGAAGCTGGTCTCTGTTGTTTGTGCAGGCCTTCATCCCTAGATGGGAGTAATTACGCTGGGGTGGAGAAAGAGCCCAGGACACAGAGCTGTGTTACATGCTTCAGAATCATCGCTGCTCTGTCAGGAGATGTTGCCACCCTGTTACCTCTTAAAATTCAGCCTCTACAGCTTGGCCTCTGATCAGCTCTTGTCCATCAGAGCCCAAAGCCAAGGAGAGGTCAATAAAAGTTTCAAATTGTTCCTGCCAGCCTTTTGACAGGGTGGTAGGTGACTGGTAGTGGAGTAGATCTGCCTGCACGCTACTGTAAAAGAGTGGACAGTGACACCCAGACATGTAGTGTATTAGAAGGGAGCTGGCATAAATCTTTGATGGAATGTTCAACAAAGTAATAATTTTGTTATTTGTATACAAGAACATAATTGCCCTTTGAAAAGTTCTGTAGAAAATGTTTGAATTTACCCACAATAGATTATAGCCCAAAGAAGGAGTTCATTTAAAATGAAAGGTGAAAGTTCTGACGAAGATAAGAATGTGTTAGTTATAACTTCTTGAAGTCTTTACTGTGTGCTTTGACTTTAGCCTATTAATCAGATGAGCTCTAAGAGGAGATTTTGCTGAGTCACCATGAAGTCAAGTCAGACCCATAGGCCAGTGAGCTGCCGTCAAGGAAGGAGCTGAAGGGCAGAGAGAGAGAGAGAGAGAGAGAGAGAGCAAGGGGGGGGGGAGTGCGTGCGTGCGCGTGCGTGTGTGTGTGTGTGTGTGTGTCTGGGCTGAAAGGGGGAGGGGTCAGAATTGGTTAAGAATTAGCCAGTCTAGGAAGAACACTGTTATTCGTTCTTCTCTATTATGCTATCATACTGCTATGCTTTTATATTCTACCAATGTGCTATTGTGATTCTTTTTCCAAATCACCTCTTTCAGCATTGAACAGCATGAAGTAACTTCTGCTTTTTCTTCTTTTAGACCACTGCTCTTCCAGACAAGTGAACATGTGGCCAGTAGTCCCGCACTGGGGGACATTATTCCATTCAGCATCATTATTCAGTTTTTGTTCACGAGAGCACCTGCTGAGCTGAAATCCCCCTTCCAGGTAATAAAGTGAAGCCAAAACTCTCTTATGAGTCTTCCCTCTTAACTCTGTGAATTTGAAGCCCCAGTCACTGAATGGGTTCCTGGCCTTCTCTTGCCTTATTTAGTGGTGGATTTCTGTCTTGGCTGCTAATGATTAAGGAAGGAAGGAAAATTCTCACTGCCCAGCCCCGACTTTCTCAGCAGTGTAAGAATTACCTGATGAATCCAGAATTAGCCCGTTAAAGAATAATGACACAAATAATTTATGTTCTTAAAGTTTTTTGCTGACCCACCTTCAATTGGCAAGTCCAAAAGTTTCCTTGGGAGTCAGGAAGGTGTGCCAAGGGCTGTATCAGCTTGCCTCCGGCAGGTGTTTGAGGTCATTTCACCTTGGGAATCCTTGAGAGTCCTCTTTGCACCAGCACTTGCTGCCATTCATGGAAGACTGCATATGCACTCTCTTCTCTAATTATTTCCACCCTGCAGAGGGCAGAATGGTCCCATGCACGTTTCTCCCAGTGGCTGGATGACCATCCATCTGAAAAGGACAGGCTCCTCCTCATCAGGTAAAGCCAGGTGTTCCAGGGGCACCTGTCTATTCTAGAAGCCCAGGGAGGCTGGGGGACACAGGGGAGGAGGAAGGAGCGGTGCATGGTGAGCGTGTGCATGCGATGGCACCTCCTTGTGCCAGGTCCCCTCACTGCATGGGCACACATATGCTGGAGCACTTGACAGTGGCAACTGTTGGCTCATTTCTAGCTTTCCATGTCCTTCACTTCCACAACTTCTCATGCCCTTCTGTGCTCTCCTGTGCCTGATCCGGCCCTAGGAGTTATGCACTTCTGGTTTTGAAAGCCAGCTTCAGCTATGAAAAGACTTCCTGCTGTAGTCCCCATTTTCTGCTTCATTCTCATGAGCTGCAGTTATTGAACTGGTGGAGCCAGATGTGCGTAAACTTTTAAAAATACCCAAACATGATACAGTTATTAGTAGAAAACAAGGATAACCCAGCAGCTGTGTAGATACCAGGTGGCCTCCACTAGCACCCCACAAATGTGTTTACACACGTACACATGTGTGCACATGCACCACCCCCCATACACCCAACCACGCCCAGGGTGGGATGCTCTGTCATATGTGACTTATCAAGCATCTCTCTTCCATCAGCATTTTCCTTTGAAATTGCCCTTACCAAAATCGCCAGAGACCTCTTCGCCACCAAACTCAAACGTTTCTGTTCTTACCTTATCACTCTGCAGCTTTAGCTAGAGTTGACTACCACTTCCTTCTTGAAACTCCTTGTCAACTGAGTGATTCAACACGTTTTTATTGATGCCCACTGTGTGCTGGGCCCTGAGGACACAAAGCAAACCGAGACATGGCCTTGCCTTCTCGGAGCTTTTGTGACACCATGGTCATCTGTTTCTGTTCTAACCTCTCTGGCCATTATTTTCCTGTCTCGTTTGCTGAGTTGTCTCCTTCTGTCCACTCCTTAAATGCCACCATTTCCCACAGCTTGTTCCAGGCTTCTTCACATTCTGTCTGTTCTTTGGTCCCGAGGTGAGCTCATCCAGACCCATGACTCTAGTGACCTCTTCTATCCTAATGGCTCCTGAGTCTGCCACTCACCTTGATTACCCAGGGCCTCAGACCAGCAAACTTGCTATCATATGTCACCACTCAACATCCCACAGACATCTCAGCCCCAAAATGTTAAAAATAAATCATCTTTCCTCTCAAACCTGCTCAATCTCCTAGACTCTCTGTCTTAGTTGAGGTGTCACCATCACCTATCCAGCCAAGCTAGAAAACCTTTAATTATCATTCAACTCCTCTGTCACCTCATTCTCCAAATCCAGTCAGTTGTACTCTTAAATAGCTCTGAAAGCCATTCTCGGCTCTCCCAGGGCATCCTCATGCTGCTGGCCTGGGGCCATGGCACTAAACAAGCCTTTGCTCTAGCCTAAGTGCCGGGGGTGAGTTGGGTTCCCTGAAGCCAGAGTGGGGCTAATGTGGTGAGGTGATTCTCAGCCATGTTTGCACACGAGAATCATTTACAGAGCTTTGAAAAATCCTGGTGTCTGGGCCACACCCTTGACTACGTCAGAATCTCTGGGGCTGGGACCTGGCATCAGGATATCTTAAAGCTGCCCCAGCAGTGCCACAGCTGAGACTTACTGCCCTAGTTACCAGGTGAAAGACTCCATCAAGGAGGGAAGCTGTGAGAGGTCATCGAGAAACATCAGCCAGTCAGCTGCTGGGAGTGACTGAGCTCTCGTGTGGTGTCCGGAGCCTGGGTGAGCTCCTGGCCTAGGCCGGGAGCCTGTGTGCATAAAGAGTAGATTAGCCCGGGTCCCTGCTCTTCTCCTTATCTGTCACTCTTCTTAGCTATGGGCATCTGATCAAGAAATGGGAAAGGATGCCAGGTGGGCCTCCCAGCAGTCCATGTGACTGGTTAAAACTGCCCTCAGAGAAGGCTTTGGGTGTGGGTGACGGACTGTGGGCCTGGGGCTGACTCAGGGATTTGCAATGTCTTTGTGGATTTTTTCCTGAGTCCCAAAGACTCACTCAGGTGGTAATAGAAGAGGATTCAGGATTCAGTTAATGGAACAGGTTTCATTTTTCTCTTCTCAACAAGCTGGAATGAGTTCATCAACGACAGTTGTCCTGCTGTGGGCACATCACAAATCTGTTTGCTTCTCTTTAAAAATGTCTCCTGAGTGATTTCATCAGCAGTGCTGTTGCTAGGCCTATATTTAGCAACTGAAAATCATGCTCAGAAATACTGTCGTGCTTTTTAAATAAGGCCCACCCATCACTCCACACATGGCTGGTATCAGAGCTTCATGCCCTGAGCAGAAAATTGAGCCCTTCTTGGGGGATTCCAAGACCCCGTGCTCCTGCCACAGCCAGGCTGCTGGTGAGGAGGGAAGCTTTGTCCTGGACAATGTGCTTTCTTATCTGTTATTGCAAAACTAGTTTTGTCCCTGCAACTGAAGCACTACTGGATGAATTTCTTTCCCCTGTAGATAAACCCAGGGTGAGGATTGCTCTTTAAATGTCAGTAAATTTGTTTTAGCTTTTGGGGCAAACCTTGCTGTGTACACATCTGTTCCTCCCGGCACAGTATGTGAAGTGTCATAAAGTAGGGCAAATCGAGGAGAGTGTAACTCCTGCTGCTGAATAACTGGCGAATAATGAACTCTCTTCTGCCCTCCTTTCTGTTTCCTTTTGACACCAGATGTTTCTCTGGAGCTTGAATGGATACTAGTCAAGTTAATTTTAAAATAAGAGTAATCACTGACTCCTGGGGCCAAGTATTGTACGTGGGGGCAACTGTACCTACTCAGCTCCCACCAGGCAGGTACTCAGACACGTGTGTGCCCTCGGGTGCGGAGGTGGCAGCCTGGGGAAGACCTGTGGGTCTGTAAGTGGGGAGTGTGTACTCAGTAGAGATGACGTCTGAGTTTTTGATGCAAAGATTTCTCAAGCTCTGCAGAAGTGATAGGATTGGCCTCAAACCCATTTACTCTTGATACTTGCAGTGGAGCCCCAGCTCCTCTGTGGCCCTCCTTTGTGCTTATTCTTCATCTGTCTGAGTAGAACACCTTTCTGATGTCAAAAATGTACAGATTTTATGTGCCTATTGGTACTTTTTATGTATACAATTATCAGACAGTTCTCGGTGCCAGATACATTCTTGGAGCCTTG
Organism: Tapirus indicus; assembly: GCA_031878705.1. NCBI lineage: Eukaryota > Metazoa > Chordata > Mammalia > Perissodactyla > Tapiridae > Tapirus > Tapirus indicus. The sequence goes on from CM062917.1 coordinate 80,784,646, forward strand.
CCCTCTTGCTGTGGTCCAGGGCCCAAAGGCTGGGAACCGTTCCCTCACCTCCTCTGTTCTTCTGCAGAGCTACAGGATCCCTGTTGACAGAGGGTGATGTTTGGTCTCTCCTCCCGGTGTCTGTATGGCACTAGATACCTACCAGTTTGGGGAACTGGGTGCCTGAGATGGGACCAAGAGGGAGGATGGAGCCAGGAGCAAGCCGGGCTTTACCTGCCAGTGGAGACACGTGGTGGACCTTTAAGTCACTTCTGTATTTCAGTCTAAACACAGTGACATTTAATGCCTGACTGAAATCAGCTTTGTGTTCCATAAAAACTTCCACTTGGCGACTTTATATCGCGTTGAGCAGCGTTGCCACGTTCACTATGAACCATTCCTCTACTAATTGCACAATTCCTGTTCTCATTTTTTTTTTCAATAAGGGTGACTTTAATAATCTGCTTATTTTGGTTACAAACTAGAATTGAGACTAACTCTTACATAATGCTTGGCCTGACTTCCAAGAAAGCTGATGTTTTGCTCAAGCAAATGGAGTAATTTAATAATTGCTTGAAAATTTTGCTCTGATTTTATGTGGGAGGGCAGCTTTAATCTGTTTTTCTCCTCATAGTTCTGATGGTGTTTCTGATGAATACCAAAAAAACTCACCAGACTCATTTCTGAACTTTCTTCTGCATATTATGTAGTTCATGTACTGTCTTATCCTTTTGAATGCAAATGAAGCTAAGTTGATTTTTCTCCATTTATTAGATAAAATGGATCTAATCCATTCACTGCATAATGATGACAATTTCTGTGAATTTCAGGGCACTAATTTCTCAGACTGATATATATACACCATTGTCTCAAAGACAGTTGGGAATTTCTCTCCTGTGTATGAATCTGCAGGGACTACATTTTGGGAGTGGGATGATTGCCCAGAATGCCATAGCAACTTAAGAAGTATTACTGAAAGAAGCAAGTCTTTTTGTAGAGAAATAGCTTCATTAAGGCTCAGCTCTGACATGAATAAGGCACCTCAGAAAACATGATTCTCTGAGAGCATGAAATTCCATCTGGCATGCCTTTGCTTCTTTTGAGGATCCCAACAATCATGTTTCTCCTTTATTTACTTTCTTCTGCACTTTTGTCTTTGTTTTTCATTACCATTCTATCTTCCTGTATTTCTAATTCATTTTTTTTTATTCATTCACCATGCATTTGTCAAGCACTAGGTCCTGGGAATTCATAAATGAACAAAACAGCCCCAACCCTCGGTTAAGTTACATCTTAAGAGGGAAACTTACCAATGAACAGATCCTTACACTATAACGTGATAATGCCGTGGTAGAAGTGGGAACAGCTTGCTCAGTTACATGGGGAGTCTGAGCACTCTGGAAGTGTGGTGGGGAGAACAGTATCTGAGTGCTTTGTGGGTACCTCTCTGTACCTGGAAGAGAGTCAGACACTTCACAGCACAATCTGTTAATTCTCATAACTCTGTCTAGTAGGTATTCTTCCCATTTTGCAGATGAGGCTCAAAATGTGGCCCAGATCACACAGCTAGGTAGTGGGGTGGAGCCTGATATACACGTGTGCCTCTTAAACAAGGGCCTCCCATCCTTCTCACGGCTGATTTAAAGCAATCATGCCCCGAATAAAGCATGGAGTCAGCTTCAGGGTTCCCCACATCTGGGATCCTGCTAAGCCATGGCTGTAGATGCAGAAGTCATAGGCTTTTCCACAGATTGCTGTGACTCCAGGGTGGTTTCAGTTCTTTTGTGCTGCCTGAAATTTACAGTAAAGGCTTTATCAGAAAGAGGGCATTTGAGCTGGGCCATATGCAAAGGGCATTCCAAGGATAAGGAAAATAATGAGAAAGGCCTAAGAGAATGGGTCTTGATAATGAGGAGGTATTCAGAGTGGTCCAAGAGAAACAGGCCCTTTTGCAGTCATACCTTGTGAAGCAGAGACATCTTTATTTCAGGGTACTATTCTCATAACACCCCTGATCTCTCCCGGGGTGGAGTTTGGGGTTGGGATAAGAGTCACAAATGGGGTGAAGCTGCACTGCACATGTGTTGGTAACACAAACACCAGAAAGTAATGATTTGAGGGTCTTTAGGCCACAACAGACTGTCTGGAACCCAGCAGTAACACAGCCAGGGTTGGGGGAGGTTCATGATGAAGCTGGTGTTCAGTGGAGTTGAGTTTAGACACTGTCCTAATGGGAATGGGGCATGGCAAGTGATGAACTTCAGACAGCTGTTTCTTGCTATAGTCTGGCGAATCCACCAGCACAGGGGCGAAACAGCCCCAAGGATGACCACCACCTCCGAGGCTACAGCAGTAATTAGGGCACAAAATGGCAGGATGCAAACTGAAGCAAAGGGGAGGGGAGGGACTGGATGTGGAAATTTGTGAGGTAAATTAAAAGGATTTGATGACCGATTGGGTGTAGGATTGGAAGAGAACTTTAGACAGACCTTTGGGAGAAGATGGTGCCCTTTGTTGAAATTGGGGAAGGTGGGAGAACACTACCCTACGGGTGGTTTTTCCCCCTAGGTTTTGTTTCTGTTCTTTGTTTTTTGATAGACTTGATTTTTTAGAGCAGGTTTAGTTTCACAGCAAATTTGAGAAGGTACAGAGATATCCCATACACCCTCTGCCACCATGTATGCACAGCCTTCCCCATTATCAACATCCCCCCCGAGTGGTACACTTGTTACAATCGATGAACCCACACTGACACGTCATAATCCCCCAAGGTGCATAGTTTACATTAGGGTTCACTCTTGGTGCCGTATATTCTGCAGGTTTGGATTGCCCTAAGTTTCTGACAGCTGAGTTTGAGGGATACCTGGAAGAAATCAGATAAAGATGTCCAGAACACAGGTGGAAACAGAAATCAGGAGGGAGGTCAGGGCTGGAAATAAGATTGGAGATTCCATCCTGTGTAGTAGCTGAAACTATGAAAGTAGATAGTGGGGTGGAGGGCACTAGAGTGAGTGTGAGCTGGACAGACTCCAGGCAAGCATGTTCCCAGAGTGAAATGAAAGTAATGAACAAACCTGACCAAGAATTAATATTGTTAGTGTTTGGAAGCAAAAAAGCCAGTTAAGAGTTACGTGTTAGCTGAGACTTGAGACTGATTATATGAGCTGAGTAATGGTATTAACTTACATCTTTATAGAAATGCTCTAATCACAGAGTGTGAAACTTTAAAAAACAGGATTATGACAAAAATTTGATTGTTATACCTGGGGCTTAAATAGACCAAGAATGAAAAATTAATCTTTAAACCATTCTAACTCCACTTAAACATGATCTGACATTTAAACAGATCATCTGGTTGAGGGATTGGAAAACCCTTTCCATAAAGGGTCAGATAGTAAATATTTTAGGCTTTTTTGCAGGCCACACTATTCAGCTCTGCCACTGTGGTGTGAAAGCCGCCACAGACAGACGAGAAGGGAACCAGCATAGGCTGGATTTGGCCTGTGGGGGTAGTTTGCTGACCCCCCCGGATCTATTTCATGAGAACATGATAATCATAAATAACTGGCTGGCACCACGTACCCTTGACTAAATTCAGACTGCCATCTTAGCACATAATTTGCCAAAAACTAGAGCCAAGAGCAATTTGTTTTACTTGTGGTTCATATTCTGTCAAGTAACAGGAATATAATGCACCTCCAGCCCTCCCGAGCATGCCTTCATGGTGCAGGGCTCCCCCTTGTGAGCTCTGCGAATAGGCACAGGCTGCGTGCAGCTTTTCAGAAGTCTCTTTAATAGGGAAGGTAGAGGAAAGGGAAATAGAACCATCTCAGAGGCCAGAGAGCCTCCGATTGTATGATTACACGTCTAAGTACAGTGCAGACTGAAAAATGTTTATAGTTTTGCACATTAACTGTAGTAACACTACCAATAAATGTTGGAAGGCTGTTGGTCACCTAGCTTACGGAACTGGGCATAGCAGTTCCAGAAATGGGCTTGTTTCTTTTATATATTGGCACCCTCTAAGCTGTTTTATTTCATTTATGTAATTTTTTGACATTGTTTTCATTTTGGTTTTCAGGGGAGCCCTGGAAGCTTATGTTCAATCAGTAAGAAGTAGAGAAGGCAAAGAATTTGCACCAGTTTATCCCATAATGGTTCAACTGCTTCAAAAAGCTATGTCTGCTCTTCAGTAATAATGTGAAGTATTTCTTAATTTCCATTTTGCGCTAAGCCATTCAAGGTTGGCAGTTAAACTAAATAACACGTACTCTAAGACAGCTACTATCTACTATGTTAAGAATGTAAATGACTTTTCTCTATTTCCTGTTAATCTTTTTCTGTTTACCTCCCTCTTTAGCCTTTCTGCCTTAAGTAGCATAAAATGTCAAAACAGATTCATCACCACCTTCAAACTCCAGGAACCTGATTTTTCCAGAAAGACATCCAACTCTTTTCTCTCCTTTCAGGCTTTTCTATGAGGCTAGCTGAAATTTCTTTCCCATCGCATAACAAGAGTCCCCCTCTGGGGGAACACATACTAAGTCCCCACTGCTTCTTAAGGGATATGATCAAGTTATATAATGAGTACCCTGCTTCCCCCAACCAACCTTCCTCCTCACTAGATAAGTAGGTAGCCCAGTGGTTTCCAAATCTGGCGGCACATTAGAACCACTGGTGGAAGCTTTAAAAAATCTTGATGCCCAAGTTGCACCCCATATCAACACATCTAGGGGAAGGAGCCAGGCATTAGTTATTTTTTAAAAATATCCCCAAGTGTTTCCAATATGCAGCAAAGTTTGGGAGCTACTGGAATATCCCAAAGCTAAGATGTAGGGTCAAATGTTGTTTAAATATGTCATCCTGTAGCTTTAATAAAGATAGAGCAAGGCTGTCTTTACTCTGTTTGTGTCATTTCATTAAAAGCAGACTTTTGGGGCCATTTAATTTTGTAACAGAGATGCCAAGTAAAAAAAAAATATATTCTACCAAGATTCTTATAAATAGTAGATAATCTAGGTCCTTGTTTTTTATTACCCTTGCCCTGTTATTAACATTTTGTTTTTAATCTAATGTTTAAAATCCCGTCAGCAGCTTCCTAATCTCCCATCCCCTGACGCTGTTGTTCTGATGACTCGCACATAAACCTCAGTAAGATCAATCAGCAGAAGTCAGAGATAAACAACTCTTTTAATTTTATTTGAAATAATATACAAGAATATAGTGTGCAAAATTTAGGGGCAACATCATGAAGTATAATGAACTGAAATCAATTTACAGCTGTGATTCCTAACCAGAAACACCACTTGGTAAGTAACATGAAAAGCCATGATTGTAGCTCAGAGCAAAAGCAGCTGTATTGCCAATGTATTTGCTCTAATTTTAGAAGTTGGAGGAAAGTAAAGTGCAAGTGTTGCACTGTCATAAGTGCAAAGTCTGCCCCCACCATAAAGATACGATGACACAATAAGATATTTAAGATATGTGGCTGAGGAGATACAGAACACAAAGTTTAAAAATACAATGGTGTCAACTGTTAATAGCACCATTACAGTGACTATATCCCAATGCTATTAACTAACTTTACCTTGGCCTGGGCTAGGTCTCCACTGGAAATCATGGATGGGTGCTGCCACCTGGTGCATAAATGCAGCATAATGGCGGTAACTGCAGCAGGTGGCTCTTGTGCTGGGACACTGACACCATCCACCTGCCACATGTTCTGGTTGCCTCTTGGCACTGGCCAGACTAGGAGCTCCGTGTTTGGCACAGATGCTGAGCCATGTGGTGGTTGCTCAAGGAAAGGCCAACTCTCAGCTTCTGTTTAATTCCATTATGTGTACAATACAGATTAATAAGCAGTAAGGAGCCAATGTATAAACAGCAGTTACATATTTTTAAATTCCCCTTTTGTACAATTTAAAATAAAACATGTATACACGTCTCCTCTCTTTCTACTATACTTTAGCACCACAGGATATCAATTTTCAAGCCTATATTACCTGATAGACATATATGAAGTTTGGAAGAAAAATAAGGCAATTTGGTTTACAATGTTGATAGTTTTAGCTTACTTAATGCTCTAATAGAGAAAGCAAATCCTCACTCATATTATTAAATCATTTCAAGACTCAATGCTATCGGTATCTTATGGTCACACGAATTCAGGACAAACAAACAGTGGGACCTTGATCTTCTTAAGTCTTTCCATCAACAGTCAATGTTTATGCAAATACAGACTTAAGAACATAAGCATCCTGGTTTAATGTTGTTGTGAGCCCTGTGGAGATAAAATTAAAATTCAGTGAATGTTTACAAATCAATACGTAGTAACTCTACATATGAAAGCTAAGATGGATAATACAGTATTTATAAAGTTACTATTAAAAAAAGATTGCTTTCAGGGGGCCGCCCGGTGGCGCAGCGGTTTAGTCCGCGCTTGGCAGCCTGGGGTTCGCGAGTTCGGATCCCGGGCGCCCGCCTACGCACTGCCTGTCAGCCACGCCGTGGCGGCGTCCCATATAAAGTAGAGGAAGATGGGCACAATGTTAGCCCAGGGCCAGTCTTCCTCAGCAAATAGAGGAGGACTAGCAACGGATGTTAGCTCAGGGCTGGTCTTACTCACACAAAACAAAACAAAAAAAACATTGCTTTCCCAAAGGTGGTGATTTTACATCTGATGGCTCAAGCATCCAGAAAATTTATGAAAATGATGAGAAAAGAGAGATGGACTAGGTATAAGCAGAGAGGAAAGGGCATCGAGATCAAGTCCTACCACAAGGAATTCTAAGGCAACAAAGAACTTCAAAAATCCAGTTCAGCTGCCCTCTTGTATTGGAATCTGACTACCGACTGCTTCTTTAACAGAAATTCTTGAGAAATTTAAAGGGATGTGAACTGCATGTTACTATAAAGAAAAAGGTATAAATACACAGAATGAATTTAAGATGTCCTTGGCCAGCCCTCTTGCTGCGAAATACTGATGTCTTCCTTTCATTTTTAAATGGTATTTCACATTGAGCTCATCCTATTGTGTGAAATTTTCTTGTAATTTATCTAAAAATGCTTAAAAGATGCTAGTCTAGTAATGGAAAAGTTCTAAGGATCAAGTCTGTCCAAGATAGCATTATTCTGGTGCGAACCTGTTTATGAGTCTTCCTCGGCCTATTTCTTCTCCTTCCTGAGGTTTTTAATCTAGAAATTCTGCACAGATGTCACAAGTCTCCATGAAGGTTGATTAATGTACCCCCACACATCCATCCTCCTTAGCTCTTCACTGATTAAGAAATGAAAGTCTGCTGAGGCATACCACCCAGAAATTAGAAAAATTTTCTACTGTGTTATTAATCTTTCAACCCAACTAGAAACACTATGTTCCAAAATTATTTTTCTACCTCAACATTTCCGGACATATATTCCTATTAAGCATGCCTGAGATTTCTACTTTCTGTGCTAAGAGAGTAAATAGCACTTAATGATGAAAAGAAAAGCAGTCTGCCTTATATGATGCTGTAAAAACATTAGATTTTGAGGTATAAAAAGGCTGAGAAACAGCATCAACACAACCTTTTAAAGGTTATAATAATCATTCAATTTTGAGGGTAAGTCAAGATAATTTTAAGCAACTACTTGAAACATACTGAATTGGTTCTTTTCCTTTTCCAACAGTCAGGATTTAAACGTTTTTGTTCTTCAGCCAAAGCCTTTGCTTCTAATGTATACATCCTTCTCTCTTCATTCTTCATTTTCTTCCACCTGTCACCAAGGATCACACTTATGGCTCTGTAAAATAAATATTTACAATACTGAAGGCAAGAATTTTTCATCAACTCATGTGCTGCTACTTCAAGAAGAAATACAAAGTGAAAATGACAAAAATCTTGTCCAACACAGAGAAGGGAAAAGGTCAAGGCTATAGTCATTTCCAGTAAAATCCCAAGTCATGTGGTCCATTCATCATATTCTTGGCAGTTAAAGCCTCCTGGAATAGTGCCAATGTCTCTAACTGTCAAAGGACATCTAAAATGGCTAAAAATTAGATGTTCTACAAAGCTCAGATTTGAAGAAAAAAGTTAAATCTTTCAAAGAAATGGTTTAAATTACCACTGGACCTATCCTGGTATATCAGTTTTTCAAAGATTTTAAGATATTAAGGCAGACAATGTTCAGTGTCAGCAGCATAAAGTATTCACCTTGGATTAAAAGCTATTCTTACTTTCTGTGTCCATAACCCATCAAACTGTTATAATAAAAGTCTTTTTTCATTCATGCAACCAAAGTGAAAATGTGATGGCATTAACTATGCACATTACTGTTTACCTCCTAAGATGACAAAAATAAACCTTAGGCACTATTTCTACTTATCACTTGGGCAAATTGGGTAAACTCAAAGGGAAAGAAGTCAAACTGTAAGACACATCCTGATGATAGAAATTAAGCTATTTCCTATTTATATTTGTTATATAATCTGCTCCCAAACCTACTAAATAGTCTCATCCAGGACACGTAGACATAAACCATTTTCCTTCCATGAAGAGCTTTTAACTGTTAATTTCATGACACTCATACAAAACAGAAGGTCCTGGAATGATGGCATTAAGTACATACAAAAATGATTCTACAACAACTGATGTGGAAGCCAGAGATAGGCATCTGAGCTTCAGAAGAACCATAACCATGGAAGCTCTACTACTTAAAAAGAAATTAAATATGTAGCAAATATATGTATTTTTTTAATCCAATAAGTTGATGCAGTTAAACACTGTACTGCATCTTCCTTTATTAAAAGAAAAACCAGTTTTATAGTCTTTGGGTTAAAGGTATCATAAAATGGTTGACACATTTACCAGTTAAATCAATAAGAAATATTCACGTATGTATCAATTCCCAAATTAGAAATGCATTTGGTATAAGAAACCTCTTTTTAAAATGTTAAATACTTAAAAATTAGGCTCATGAGAACGGATTAGTGGTTACTAAAGGTGGGGGGGTGAGCGAGATGGGTGAAGATGGTCAAGAGATACAAACTTCCAGTTATAAGTCAGTCATGGGGAGGTAATGTACAGCAGGGTGACTATATTTAATAATATTATTTTGTATATTTGGAAGGTGCTAAGAGTAAATCTTAAAAGTTCTCATCACAAGAAAAAAATTTGTAACTATATATGGTGACATGTTAACTAGACTTATTGTGGTGATCATTTTGCAATAATATCAAATCATTATGTTGTACACTGAAACTAATATAATGTTATACGTCAGTTATATCTCAAAAAATATATATATACATACACACAATATATATTAAAAAAACTAAGCTTATGAGACATTCAAACCAGAGTTCAAAACCTAATTATTTTATGTGGATAATCGTTTGACTTTTCTCATGATTTTGAGAGTAAAGGACACAGCAGTTTTGATTATCAGGCAACTAGGAATACTGGAAGGAGATAATTTTAATACGTGGAAAACACGGTTGGTTTGCGAGGAAGTGAGTTGTAGAGGACTCTTAAGACATGAGGTAAGGGTACAAGCTAACAGCAGGAAGGACCAGAGTTCATTTTTATTCCTGAGGACACCTCTGATTTGAGTCATTTCACAAATCTGGCAGTTATCACCCATCACTAATGCCTGCACATTCCACAGTATGACACAGTCGTAAAATAAGTACATCCTTGATATCTGACACAAGAAAGTGCTAGTCTTTTCTATAAAGATGGAATGGTTGGTTGTTAGAACTGTGTCCTCTAATAGGCAAATGACATCAAATATTATTTTAGAAGGCAGATCTTTCCACTGGTAACCTAATTATCTGTCTAGGTATTATAAAACAATTATACATGCCCCTCAAAATTCCACTTAAACTTTTTACTTTAAAGTTAGCCTAAGAAAGCAGAAAGAATGCAATAATAAAAGCTATAAAGAATAAGTTTACTTAACTATCCCAGTTCCTGTGAACTGCACGAAGTGTTACTCAATTATTATAATCTGAAATATCACTATTTTTACCTGTTATCTTTCCCTGGATACATCTGAGTATATTCAACTCTGTACTTTTTGGCAAAAAGCATGAAGGCATTCATTGGTCTTTTGCACTTGTTAGGAGAAGTGGCACTCACAGTCCCTGAGCTGTGGTTTTTGACAGCTTTAGCATACAAAGAACTGGAGGAGAGCTGTGATGATCCAGGTGAGCCACAGTTTTTACTGAGTCCAGATCTTGCAAAGTCTTGACCTCCAGGTCCTCCACAAGTCAAAGATGCACGACGCTGACGAGCCATACTACTTAGCACATAGACTGCAGAAGAATCCATAGGCGTGAAGTCATAGCTAAAAATAAATTTATTAACATGGTTTTAATTCAATTTAATTATCTCATTTGTAAAAGCAATTTTTTTAAAATTCTTAACATCTGATTGGAAATTTCTATGTATTTTCCCCTATATAACGTTACCAACACTACTTTAACAACTTCACCATTGATAGTGGCTTATAAGATGAAAGCTTATGTGTTCATTGACTAAAATTTTTTTTTTTTTTATCTGAAGAGAATACAGAAGTTAAAAAAAAGACTTCAAGGCCCGCTCCCAAAGGAAGTGGTTACAATCCATGTACTTTATTCACAGCAACTACCTCCTCCAGATCCCACACAACCCACTTATTCCTACTTAAGACTCACTTTTTGACAAATTTGATAATCTGATTTCTTGACCTATAGAAGCCTAAAACTAGAAAATTAAAATGAATTGGCAGGCATACACCAGGCCTAAGGACTGACTACTACAGAAGACAAAATGTTGGGTCAGGGCAGTCAAAAGTGGTTAAACACAGCAAAAGGAACTTAAAATGCACAGTAATCTGGGTCATTTGTTTAAGTACAAAGAGTCACATATACATCAGTCTCCCCTAAAGGTCACCCATATATTACAACATAGCCTAATAACTGAAAAGTAAAAACCTACATTGATTGGGAAAAGCCTTATTTTGTTTGGTATGTTCAGTTTATATAAGCATGGAAATTAGCTATCCACATTCTCTTATTTTCTCAACAAGCTGCTTGGAGAGCATCATTATCCTCTCTGTATATTAAGAAACAGGCTAAGAAACATAAAGTATTATTCACCCAAGGCCACACAGCTGCTATATCCAGACCTAGATCTGTCTGTCCACCTCCAGATACTTCACACTGCCATTGGCTAAACTCAAGGTGAACAAATAATAATCAGATTAACTGAAAATAGTAGCTGAAAATTAGAGCTGGTGTAGACAACAGCCTAAAGATACACCTGTAAAAAGTTCTCTTTAGGTCCAACTGTGTTAACTCCTACTGCTTATACTATTTATCTTAGCAGAAAACCTTTTATTCTAAACCCAGCTCCTAATTCTCTCCCTGAAACAGAAATTCTGGTCATACATCAAAACAGATTGATATCAGCTACCAGCAGAGTACCTGCCTAAAGGAAAAGCAATATGAGATTAAGGATTACTCTCAAGACAGATGGAGAGAGCTACATGAAGGAGGTCCATGCCACTCACTACGCACAATAAAAATGACTTCTACCAGTTATCAACCACACAACATCTATTTTTTTAAAGGTTTTACATGAAATAAATGTACTTAAAGTATGACTCCAAAGTCAACTAATGATTGCTTAGCAATCAGTATTATGTCAGAGCAACAATTTTTGCTATCTTAAGCACCTCCCATATATAATTTAGAAAAACAGCAAACTTAAACAAGCATTAGAAATGAACCTGACACAAAATTATTAATCTCTACTGAAGGAAAATAACCACAATCTGAAGTACCGAAAGATGTTAAAATAGGGTAAGCTAACTACTGAAATTGGAAAACACCATCTAGTGGTACAAATATAACCATCATCTATTTCCATTATGGATACAATTTAAAGTATTTTGAAATATTCAATCACAGAATTCAGGATTTTGACATGACTACAGCACTAAAATATTACATAGAATATCTAAAAAAAAAGCTTAATCTTTTGCTACCCTCAGCATTCCTTCTCTTCACCGTCTGTAGTTCCTGAAATGTGCCTTGTTTCTTTCACACCTCGACTTTTTCTACATGCCATTCCTTCAGCTTAGAATGCCCCTTCCCACTTTCACTGTCTAATTATTAAAGAAAAACTCAACAGTGGAGTAGTGTCTATTAACCACGTCACAAATATTAATTCATTTAATCCTCCCTTCAATATTATCCTCATTTACAGATTTTTTTTTTTAAAGAGCCATAGACAAGTTAATTAACTTAGCCTAGCCTCCACAGCCAATCCTACTGCAGAGCCAGGATTTGAATCCAGGCAGTCCAGCTACAGAGCTCATGTTCCTACCAGGCTACACTACCTCTCAATCAGCACATACCACACCGTCCACACCGACTAATCTATTCCCTTCTCTACACTGGAAGCACAGAGGCAGGCCCACGTATTAACTGATGCCCAGCACATACCAGGCTCTCAAATGTTTGATGACTGACTGAGGGGGTAGAATAAGTAATTCTGGAGAATATCATAATGTAAAATTTTAATTGGGTTCAAATCCCACCTCTGCCACTTACTAGTAACATGACCTTGGACAGGTGAAATGAACCATGTAGCCTCAGTTGACGCACCTCTAAAATGAAGACACCATATGCTATGCAATGTTGCATAGCTGAAAGAACAATATATAACACACTCGGCAGAGGCTGGCACAGGGCAGGTGCTCAATTAGGGTATCTAGTGTTATTGTAGAAGTGGCCTAGATTGGTCAATAAGAGTATTAAATTTAGAATCTTTATACCATATAGCCTTAAATCCTAGTTCTGACACTAACAGCTATGTTTTGGGTATCTGCCTTCACTTCTCCCAGCTTTAGTTTTCTCTCTGTAAAATGAGGATATAATCCAAGAGGGTAGTGAAGATTAAATAAGTTAACATGTACAGTGCCAAGTACATAATGGGCACTCGATAAGTTTGTTAGATATTACTTGAACAGAAATGTCAACTTCACAAAGTCAGAAGTGACTGTGTTAAACCTGCCTGATGCTTAGAACATTGGCCTCAATTCTCATGTCTCAAATGGGCTTCTCCAAATCATGCTCTCACTTGGAAGCTTCCTTTCTACAACAGAGCCACAAATTGTGTTTAAGAGCTCATCAATTTATTGCTGACTTCTGATCCTTACCAAGCTAAAAATCTACCCAAATGTCCTCCCCTATACAGCATGGCCCAAGAGTTCACCCCAAATCCCCAAGCAGTACCTGGGAATTTATTCTGGGATTCCCTCTTGGACTAAGTGTTTCTTCTTCCTGCCTTTCTTTCCCTTCTTGCCCTCCTTATGCCAGGTGGCATTTCCCTTAACCCAGCAAGTTATAATCCAATCCACAATGAAAATTTAATCATGCTTCTCAAGTTTTTCATGGTTACTCCTGGATGAAACTGCCCATTTCTACTCTTTTGGGAGGAGGGGAACAGAGGGGTACTGCTGTCACTCCACAATGAAATGAGATCAATGCCCAAGGTCGTCCTAAAACGGATTGCTCTTCAGTGGGACCAAGTGATGAGAACTTGCCATCTTGGCAAAACAGGAATTAGGTAACCAAATGTTTCTTTTTGCTTAAAAAAGCAAAGTTTCGCACTATGCAAAAAATCTATATATAAAAAATCTATATAACATATATGTACTTACTCTATAAAGCATTCAAATAAATACAAATGAACCCACAACCTAAATTAAGAAATAGAATATTTCTAATGTCACTCAAGTTCCACATCTGCCACCCCCAGAGATAACCATTCTCCTGAATGGTTTATCATTCCCTGACTTTTTCAATAATTTTAATATAAAAATAATAGTTTATTGATAAATACAACATATAAATACCATAGCAGCATTAATTATGTCATTTATATTAACATGTTAATATATAATATTTTGTTGTGCAGAAAAGAGTTAACATAGCAGGCCTGAATGCTACCCTTTCAAGGGTTCACTTACAAGGCTGGCCCTTGACTCGCACCTGGAACTTGGATTTCATGAGGGTTCCCATCCTTCCCACAACTCATTAAGAGTGGCTCACCATGCCTAAACTGTGTGTACAAACCACATGGTTTACACCTGCTTTCCTTTTGGAAGTTCAAAATTTTGGTACATGCCAGGCAGAGGCAGCCGATGTGACCAGCTCCCAATAAAGCCTTGGTGCTGAGCGTCTAACAAGCTTCCCTGGTAGATAACAACTCAGGCATGTTGTCACAACTCACTGCCGAGGGAAGTACGCTGTGAGGGAGAGGGCTCCTGGAAGCCTGGCTTCCCCAAGACTTCACCCTGCGCCTTTCCTGTTCCTGATTTTGTTTCGTATCCTTTTGCTATAAGAAATCACAGCTGTGAGTATGACCAAATGCTGAATCCTGTGAGTCTTCCTAGTAAATCATTGAACCTGGGGTGGTCTGGGGGAATTCCAGCATAACTGTAAAACATGTATTATATATACTATATAAATAATAAAATTTATAATTTTACTAGATATATTTCCAAAGAACATCCAAGTCCATAAAAAAATGGAATCATACTGTATATTTCTGAGATTAATTTTTACTTAACATTATTCCTAAAATTAATCCATGTTTTAAAATGCACAGCTAAGGTTCATTCATTTTGCATTGATAAAAAGAATTCCATTGTATGACCATATCACAATTTATGTATTCACTCTCAGTTAATAAGTGTTGATAGTTTCCACGTTTTGCTATCACAAGCCACACAGCGATGAACTTATTTACACATCTCCTAGTGCATGTCTACAAGAATTGACTTCTCTGGGATAGACATACAGAGGAATGGAATTGCTGATATTCAGCATTGTAAGATAAAAAAGGTGGAAGATAATTTGGCTTTATCACTTTACATTCTCACGAAAACAAAAGAGGTATCACTCATCTACATCCCAAGAATACTTAAGAGTATCAGACCTTAAAATTGTCTAATTTTTCTACACTTTTTCAAAAAAGTGTGTATATGAGGGATGTAATCAACTAGCACTGAGATTCCAATCCTGCAGATGTTTATGGAGCATAGAGCCCATGCCAGGCCCAGCGCTAGTTGCTTTATTAATAGTCTCACTTACCCTTTCAAAATAAAAACACATTAACCTTATATTTTATATTAAATTGAATGAAATAAAATCTACCAGCCAGCAGGAACTCTTGAGAATTCTCTACTTAATGCCTATGGATTTGATAATTATCTTAAAGAAAGAATGAGTCTTAAGATCCCACATATCTACATACAGACTCTCTCTGGGTTCATTCTGGGAGTAGGGTGACCAACTGTCCCAGTTTGCCCAGGACTGAGAGGTTTCCAGGGATGTGGGACTTTCAGTGCTAAAACCAGAAAAGTTCCATACAAACTGAGACAGTTGGTCAACCAAAAGGCTGAGTGTCAGCACACTTAAGGGTTCTTGTCCTATTCTACCACTTACTAGCAAGGAGATCTTAGGAAAACTCACTTCCTTCTTTAAAATCTTTCCAAATGTCAAGTTTTTGGTACTTCTACTATTTGTTAATCCATGCAACTAATGCGCTTGGTCAAAATGATTATTAAACAAAGATACAGTTAACTAAAGGAAAAAAAAAGATATGGTTAACTACAAAAAAACACCATTAAAAGACTTATGGAATGGCTAAAAATAACTGGCCAGATATAGCAGGGTTTTTTTTTATACAATTATTAAAGCTGATCTATTTAATTCTTGGTCATATGACATGTAGTATTTTTCCTAATTTAATCCTAAATGTTTTATGAACTCACTTTTCCTATATGACTACTGTATGTAAAACTCCCCTTGAACTATTATTTTACTTTAATTATCTAATTTTTAAAATTTAATCATATATATACTTCCTCTAAGTAGTCCTTTTATAATTCTTAAATCTTGAAAAAGTTAACCTCCTTAATATTTGACTTAGTAATCATTGGGGAGATTAAAGGTACACTTTAAGAAAAAGGAAGAATTAATCAATCCAATATTACCTTTTAAATGTATCAAAAACACCTGAATCATCAAAATTAATGGCATCGGGGTGTCCAGGAGGTAGACATACATCACCAATATGAATTTCACAACATGGAATGCCATGCTGTACCACAGTCAAGCTTGGATAAAATGATGACCAACCTAAAGTTAAATCAAACAATAGTTACATAAAGGATGGGGACTGAGTCTAAAAAATAAAAAGTTATTGCTTAAAATAAGTCCCAAGAGATTTTTAACACAAGTCATGTATCTTTGCCACAAAGTAAGTCCAAGTATTTTCTTTAAGGAATGCAAAAGCCCTCCAACACTGGTTTAATTCAGCATTTTATTAACAGATTCTATCAAGCAGCACTTCCATCAATCTATAAGCTAGTAAGTGATAAATGATGATGACTAAGACTATGAAATAGTTTCTGAATTATGTTTTATGTTTAACACGGTATTATTATCATAAGGCTCTGAAAAGTGATTCAGGTATGTAGCACATTTGGTAACCCGAAACCAAAACGTAATTACCAGAATACTCCATTCCCCAAACTATATCAAGATAACAGAGAGTTTATTATAGTATGCTACATGAATGTAAAAGTTCATACCCACAGGAAGTAGAGCTCCACCGGACTCCTGCTAAGATACTTAAGCATCACTAGGTATTATTATAAGGCATTTCCTATGGTAGTTTTATTTAGTTTGAAAGTTTTCCCTTCAATTTTTTTTCTTAATCATCAAAAAATTATGCCACAAGACATAATTATAGATTTAAGGAGCTTTCTTTAAAAAGTTACTACAAATTCAAATTGAAGCCCTACCTTTATTTTTAACATAGAAAGGGTGGTCCAGCTTACACTCTACAGTAAGTAAACCATCTTCTACTGTACCAGGATCAAAAGTCAACTTCAGTACAGACTCGCCAAATGATACACTTTCTTCATGTGATAACAACTTTAGACCATCAGAACCATAGCCCTGAAAATACATGCATAGAGTGAATAAATCGGCAATGTTCAATTCAACACATTGTGAAGTTCCTATTATGTGTAAGACTTGGTGGAAAAGGTAAAAATACACAAGACAGGAACACTGTCTTGAAGAGTTTTTGATCTGATAGTGAAGAAAGGCACATCTATAAATCACTACAATATGAAGCAGATTGGAATAAGCACTTTTAACTCAGGTATAAATAATGCCAATGGAGTTTAATAAAAGGAGATATTAACTCCAAGAGACATTAAGGAGGGCTTTCAATGCCCATTTGCATTGGGATTTAAAAGAAGAACGAAATTTAGAGAGGTAGAAGAACATGCCTCCCACCTGGAAGAGTTGTCATTAACTTCTTTGGAGAGTGCTGAGTATCTGCTAGAAATACAGTGAGTTCAGAGGTGGGGCAAATAAGACTGAAAAGGAGGGGCCGTTGCTTTTTAGAAAGTAAAGGGATATTCAAGACAGGCAAAGTGCTTGAACATTCCTTTGAGAGAGTACTGGGAAGTCAATGAGAGTATTTTTATTAATATGATTGTCAATTTTAAGATGATGGTAAAGACTGCAGAATAAAAGGTACCTCTATTATTCAATTTATTTGAAGATATAATGAGAGAAACCTATTACAGTCTTGAATTGACCAGCACCGTGGCAGTAGAACCAGGCTAAATTTAAATTCAACCAGTATTTTCTTTGAGCACTTAGTAGCTGCCAGGTACTAGGCTCTGAAAACACAAGCAACACATGATCCCTTAATGACACATGATCCCTTCTCTAAATTGACAGGAAAGCAAAGGAGAGAGACATGCCCCCAGTTAGCTATAGTATCCAATCATTATTACACTAGTGCATGAACACAGTAATGAATGAGAGAGAAGGATGACTAAACAATCTTGAAGGAAATAGAACTGACTGACTGAATATGAAGAGAGAAAAGGGAATAGTCAACTTCACCATTTTGAAGCTGGCAATCAAGAAGGATAATACCTTTAAAGAACAGGGAAAAAGTAGGCCAGGAAGAGGAAGAAAAAGGTAACTTCAGTTTTGGTTATACTAATAAGCTGAGTTTGAAGAAGTGATTGATACTCATGTACAGATACCTAACATGCAGTTGGAAATATGCAGGTGAAGGCTATAGACATATATTTGTAAATAACTGAATTACAGGATTTTCTAATTCTTAGAGCTGTAAGACCTAAGAACTAATCCAATCCCATTTTACAGATCAGGAAGGCAACACCTAGTGGAGTTATTCTGCCCAAGGTCTGTCACACAAAAAGTAACTGGAAGAACTAGAAAGAGAGCCCAGGTTTCCTGACTCCAAGACCAGAGTGCTTTCCACAGGCCCCCAAGGAGCGGCTGCTGACATTACCAGCAGAGAGAAACTGGTGAAGAGTGAGGAGGGGCAGAAACTTATCTTACATTCCACATCAGGGCAGATAAGCCACCAGGCGAAAAGACAGAGACATTAGAAAGAGAATCAAGGCACTGCCATACTACACAAATCAAGAGAAGACAACCCAAGGTGTCAAATGTTGCAGAGATGTCAAAGAGAACAAGCAGAAGTCTCTCTAGAAATGAGAATAAAGCTAGTAACCTTTGAGACAATTTTAGAAGAGTGGTAGAAGCCGAAGTCAGACTATGACAAACTTTACTATAATGAAGAGTAACAGCAGGAGGGGGAAACTGAAGGCAGCCAAGTCAGGACTATTTTTCTCAAGAGACTCAATAGCAGGGGACAGCAGAATCCAAACAGGAATTTTAAACAAGCACACTTCACATGGCCAATTTCTCTGCCTACAGTGGAAACGGAGAAATTAAAGATTTCAAAGATAAAGGGCTCAACCGATCTTTATCCTACTGCTACCCACTACTGCTTTGGTTATCAACTTAGAAAATGCCAGTGTTTTGAAATGGGGCCATCTAAAAAGTAACAATATAATCAACTCTCAATTATCCATAGGGGAATTAACCACGTTATAGATTACCTAAGATAAGGCTCTGGTTTGTTTATTCATTTTATTTTTAATGCCAGTTTTAGTTTTCCCCAACATAAAACGTATAAAAAGTGCTAAGAAATACATTCTTTTTCCCATCTAAGGAAGCACACTTATAAAGGTAAACTTAAGTCACTGCTCCTCTCCATCAGGCTAAGCAACAGTGAGTAGTCGCAAAACCTCTACAGAAAGTGAAGATGTCATTTACATATGAAAGTAAATGGAGGACACTCCTGTAGACTACTAATAAACCTTAGGTTTCCTTTTGAAAGATTCTGAAAAGTTTTAAAACTTTTAAATCAACCTTGTGAGTGCCCATTTGGAGATCATCCTCATTATCACAGCCTTCGGTTCTAGCAAAATCTTCCACATCCTGCCATTCCTTATTGCTTCCCTTATGAAAGCACAGTCGTGTGCCTAAAGTTTAAGTAAAAAACAAATATTAGACATATGACAAGTGTGCTACAGAAGTAAGCTGTAAAAAACTGAAGTATTTTTTTTTTACCTTTCAAAAAACAGTGCCAAGCAGTTGAAGGCCAGGAATTGCACCATCCCAAATCATCATCATCTGAGAGGGAGGACATGCAAAAAATGCCAGATTCTGACTCACTATTTGCCTATGGAGAAAAATATTAAAATTTCTTTATTTTTTAACATATTTTGTTAACATCTGTCTTTATCTTAAGACTTCAGGCTCTCTTCTTTATTAGTGGATAACAATCATTCTAAACTTAAGAAAAAATATGGCTTTGACAACTGAAGTGTTGGGAAGTTTTAAACGCATGTTCCCACTAGTAACAAACTTTCCTATTTCCAAACAGTTAATAGAGCTGTACATAAAATCTAAACCAGCTCACTAGCTGAACAATGAGACATACTATTTATTTCCCATCTGTATGTGCTTCAAAAGAATTTCTTAAGGGAAGTTAATAATTTCTTGTGGGAAGTTAATATAAATTAATAATAATAATAAATTTCACAACTGTTGTTCAAACTTAGTAAAAGTTTAATCTCATGAATAAACTCACCCTTTCATGCCTGACTGGTGTTTCCTCCTTCCAGTGGTGATGAGGGAAGCCTGGCTCGCTCTTAGATGAGGACACTGGTGGAGGGCGTGCATAGGAATGTAAACTTTTGCTAGTAGCTATGATGTGTACAGGAGATGATCTAAAATAAAGAAGCAGTTTTAACCATAAAGCACAGATCCTTAAAGTATATCTTTCCTTTTGATGAAAAGAACTTCACATTCATAATGCCCATGTTATTACATATAAGACACCTATGGAAAACTCTAGTAAAGACATCAAGATTTCATTTATAGTATGCTATTCCTTAACTTCTTACCCAAGCCCTCTTCACACATTTTAAACACCATTTCTTTCAGTTTTGACAATGTATTTTAAATTCCAAATTAGTTTCATTTATTTATTCATTCATTTTTATACCAATAAGTACATATAAATGTACAAATTTTCTTTCATGGGGGATAACACCCCCTGTGCAGGGGTCCTTGTCCATTTCTCTCTTCTACTTTGATGCAGTTAATAAGTCTCAATATGAATATGGCATCTAGGCTTAATGTGACCAACACTGAACTCTTTATCTACCAACTACCTATTACTGGGCAGATAAAACAAACTACCTTAAGCTAAAATGCTTAAACTTATTATAGCAGAAAGCAGCCTATTTGCAACTTCTTATAACTGGACACTATTTCTTGTTTTCTAATACAAACGTGCTGAAAAGCATCTACACGTAAGGCTAGTTATCTTCCCCCAGGATCACTTTAAAAAAAGTTACCCCTTATCCCCTTTTCCTCTCCAAAGTCTTTTTACCAGTCAGTGCCCCCTTTAGAGTACATGAGGCTCCCATGAACACACTAAGATCCTTCCCTCACAAACAGATCAGCTCTTCATGGGAAGAGCTGTAGACAGTAGACAGCAGACAGCAAGCCCATAAAGCACGTCCCACAAAGGACGACCAGTAATGTGTACTGATTCCGGAGTTTAGAAAGCAGCAGAGAGGAAGACTGCAGGGTCCAGGAGGCAAATCCTGAAGGTCCCAAATCAGGACAATTCTCTGAGATACCAAATAGAGATTTAGTCCTTAACAGAAAAAAGTTTATGCACGTCTGTACTAACTCTCTTCTAAAAAAGGAGAGGGACATTGTACTTTCCAATTCGTCCTTTATTCCCTGAGAAATTTTAGCCCCTCAATTTTTATTTTATCCTCATTAACTTTTTTTCATTATACCTTTGCAGAAATTACTTTTAAATGAGGATCTATGAAACTGTACTTTGCTTTTACGTTCATAGCACTTCTTAAATAAAAACCCCTCAAATTTCCATGCCTGTTAGCATACTCTCCAATCAATTTTGGATTTCAAAATACAAATACTGAATATTTCATCTTTGCCCGATTTCTTCCTTTTATTATACATTTAGATCTTTATGAAATTTTAGAGAATGGCCAAACTGCTAAAAATTCCTTAAGTTCATCCCTGTCTTCATGACTAAGAAAAGAAAATGAGTTTATCAGTTCTTCCATTTAAGAGAAGTAACAACGCAATGTTCTAAAATGTATATGGCCTAAATGTTCTGTAAAAATTAACATGCTAAACGTGTCTAGAACACTATTACCATTGATCTCTCCATCCCTCTATCTATGCAGGGATAATGTAAGTGTTACCTGTCCTCAACCCCTTGGTACTGTACAGTTACGATTCAGACATCCAAAACTCAACAATGCACAGAACACTACACTAACACTACAAGAAGTGGCGTGAACAGCCACTGACAGTGGGAGAAGGCAGCCAGGACAGCAGAGCATGACTTTTGGTCTGGTTCCCTAAGAAGAAGGGAAGCATAGAAAAGGCTGTGGAGAATAAACTTACATCTCTAGGGAGATGCTCCTTTACTCATGTTTTTAAATTCCTATAGTAAAATCAGGGTTTTTTTTTTAATTGTAAAAGAATTTTTAGCTTTCTAATTATTAAGATTACAATGAAAACTAGAACTATAAAGGAATTACTACTCTGACAGGCAAATTTTCTTTCCTGTGGAAATTTTCCTGGAATTAAACCAAAGTTAACTAAATTGAATTTGCTCAAATAAAGACCAATATCCTACCGAAGAGAAGAAAACAGCATAACTTGATAAGTTGCAAGAAAACCAGGGCTTCACACCTAAAAAGTTTATTCTTGAGCAAAGAATTATCCTCTTAGGAGCACAACCAAAATTCAGTTATTCCTACATCACCCAGTTTGAACTAGGGTTTATCCACCCACACGAGTGCAAATCTTGGCATTTCTCTCCCCTACGAACTCTAATTTATCTACGTCTTTTTACACAGATAATTTTAGGGATAATTAATAAAATATTATCCACTTAGATCTCTCTAGAAATATTAGTTGGAAGCTTCCATAATTTCACAGCACAACAACTCATTTTCTTAAACTCTGGTCTGGGTATATAAAACAGTGGTTTTTACCAGTGGGAGTCCACTTTTATATGTTCAAGATTTTAATATCAGCAAATTTTAGTATTAGCAAACAGAAAAATAAGGCGACATACACTGTGGAAGAAAATAAACCGAGACCAAAAGGAACCAAACTCGAGGTTGACAAAAGTTTAAAATTTAACGTTTATTATAATTATGGTTCTTTAGACAAATACAATTTTCAGTTCCATTAAGTAGAAATATATAACAAAAGTATTTTCTGGTCTGATTTATTTATTTATTTTTTTTAATTTAATTTTTTTTTTTTGTGGGGAAGACCAGCCCTGAGCTAACATCTGTTGCCAATCCTCCTCTTTTTGCTGAGGAAGACTGGCCCTGGGCCAACATCCGTGCCCATCTTCCTCCACTTTATATGGGACGCTGCCACGGCATGGCTGACAGGCAGTGCGTCCGCGGGCGCCAGGGATCCGAACTCGCGAACCCCGGGCTGCCAAGCGCGAACTAAACCGCTGCGCCACCGGGTGGCCCCATGATTTATTTTTTGATGACTTTAAAACATTTACAAATACTTTCTGACTCTGCTGTTCTCATATCACTTTTATCTAATTCTCAAAGTAGGAAATCATGATATCATGAAATACCTCTTTGATCATTATAAGACAAGAAGCTTAATTCAAATTACTTAAATTCTAATTAAAGTAAACCATTCATGAGATGGTTAATAGCATTATTACTTTTAAAAGTAGAAAAAAATAATAGCTTTTTATAATGATAGAAGTTCTCAATACAAATATAACCAATATTCCTACCTGTTGTAAAATGAGCACTGCATAAGTGGGCTTTGTGGACTGGTGGCAATATTTGCTAATTCTGTTAGCCAATCCACCTCATTTTCATGGTAAGTATTTTCTGATATGTCTGAGGTATTTTGGTTCCAAGACGGTCTTGGATACTCTTGATGTGAAACATCTGCACTCAGCTGGTACATGGCAGACTGGGTAGGGTCACCTTGAACAGCCTGAAGCTCAGGAAGGTCATCTGCAAACAGCACACGCAAAGTTATAACAAGGAAATTCCTAGTACAGAGAACAACATTATAACTACAGTTGGAGGAGAAGTCCTCAAATTTAGCTAATTTTGTGAGAAGAAAAGTACAAATTCAAAATGTTTTCTTGAATAAAACAAGCTTCAATTTAAAAAAATTACACCTTATACTTTAAGGGTCAACAGAGTCTGATGGAAAAAGTAAACCGAATGAATGTAAATGTACTGACGACTTCACTACCCAAACCATGTAATTACCGTAACTGTTCACAGACTGGAAAACCAGGTCTGTGTTTTCTGATTTTTTCCCCCAGTTTTTTATAGCTCACCTGGGAATAATCCACATAGCACTGAGACATTTTTATAATAACGTGTTAATGAGGAAAAAGGCATTTAATGTGTGCATATCTGTATTTACTGTTCACATACTTTATTAACCTGTTATACAAGATTACTGCAATAATGAAAACAACAATTGTCAAAGATGAGACTATAGGTCATATAAATTTTTATGTACTACCTATTCAACTTTATCTATGCTAAATTATTTCTTTTTACTGAGAAATTTTGAACTCAGTAATATTTACTGGTTATTTTCTCCTAAAAGTGTGTTCCTAAAAGGTAGTTTCTGATAGACTCTAAGCTCCCCAAGAGAGAAAACTAGAAACAGTACCCAAGTACCATACCACTTTACACACCAAGGCTACGAACACTTTAAGGAAGGCTACATTCTAAAAAGTTGAATTAAAACAAAAAAAAGCAAACAAGAAAGAAGGAGAGAAAAGGCATCTTGCAGGCCTTAAAAAAAAAACCTCTCTATGAAACACACCTACAAACTCCACAGATCCACCAGGTCCCCCTTCAGTATGTAAGTTAAGAAACTCTTCTAGTCTTGGGAGTTCTCCTCAACTGTCACTATACAAGTACATACACATAATTCCTATTCAGGCAGATATCCCAGAAGAGCCTGCTAAAACTGAAATGTCTTACTTACAAGTACTGATTCAGGATATCCATTCATAAAGCTGACTAGAAGGTACCCCCCTTTCACAGAGCAGCCAAAATATCACACCAACTTAAGATAACCCCACCCCGTCATTCTCATGCTGCTGTAGCTATATCCCTTCCCTCATTGCCAACAACCTTCTTTAACCATCACTTCTTTATTTACTGTAAAGGGTTCATTTCTGTCTTTCAAGTTGAGGAAATTAACTACTTTTAAACTGAAGTCATGAGGGGCGGTGCGGGTTTTTGACCCACTCTGGGCCCTAAGTTCCTGATATCCTCCTGAAAATGTGATGGTGGAGATCACTACCTGAGTAAAATGGTGCTCCTTGCTCAACAGTAACCACTATTCAATGAACATTAGGGCCCCGCAACCCCTTGGCTTTCAAACAGGTTATGTCCCAAGACCTTCCGGATCTCCAAATTCCCAAAGAGCACTCCAGCATATAATCTCTATTTCATCATTTGTAAAATGAGGATAATGACATCTTCTCAGGTTTTTTGTGAACATTAAGGAAAACTGCATATTAAATGCAGGCAAAGCCAAGCTGAAAAGCTGGGCAGCAAGCCAAGGTCACTCATTAGGTGTTTTATCTTCAACACCAGCCTCAAAGCAATACAATTCATAATCATATCTCAACAAACCTATACGTTTCTACAGGTCACACATCTTGGAGTAGTGATCACCACAAATATCAGATCGTCAAGTTTCAAGGGTCCACTGTAATTTCCCCACCATACCAACAAACCAGCCATGAAGAATGGCCAAGAATAATCCACTGAGCTCACTGGGATGTTTCAAAAGTAATCTCTTCTGAAAAGCCAAGCAGCAGGGTTTTCCTAGGGTGTTTAATAGCCCAATCTTTACTCACAAGGCAGTTTAGTTTGATTAATTTGTAAATGAGTCTCTATGATAACCATATATAGCCCAAAGTTAGGTTGGTTTTAAGTAACATTTTACAAGCAGTAACAAGAGAACACTGAAAACTAATGTACAAAAACTTCACATTCTTTTTAGCAGTTCAAGGTAGGTGGAAAAGCTGACTAAACATGAAAATTAATCTGAATCTCAGTGAGATTCCTAAAAAACTTTTAATTTTGTTTACCAAGCTCCATGTGCTCATCACAGGAGTTGTATCCAGGTGAGGATGGCAAATTTTCATTACACTGCAGCAACTCCAATGAGTCATTCATTCCTGAAGTTCTCTTGTCCATTACCAGCAGGAGTTTCTGTACTGCATTAGGCATCTGATTTGTCTTCACTTCCCACACCATGTTATGGTGCTCCGACTGAAAATAAAAATAATATAAGAAGAAAGTCAAGTCATGTGATCTGGAGATTATATAAGTATAAACTCAAGCAGAGAAATCACAATGTTGTAACTTTAACTTAATCATACACTGCTGTTTGTATCCCCCTCAAACCCTTTAGACGAGGATGACTCCCTGATAGCGTGGCCTACAACCACGTAGTCAGCACTAAATTACACCCAAATCCCAAAGGATTATTATCTTGAAGTTATAAAAGTCGTTTCTGTAAAAGAATAATAACAGAGTTATATATACTTTTACTTCTTTAATCGAGTAACTCCTTTCAGACCCAAATATTGAGGCCAATGAAACTTTTTTTTTGTTTGTTTGTTTGTTTTTTTTTGTGGGGAAGACCAGCCCTGAGCTAACATCCGTCACCAATCCTCCCCTTTTTCGCTGAGGAAGGTTGGCCCTGGGCTAACATCTGTGCCCATCTTCCTCCACTTTATATGGGACGCTGTCACAGCGTGGCTGACAGGCAGTGCGTCGGCGGGCGCCCGGGATCCGAACTTGCGAACCCCGGGCTGCCAAGCGCGGACTAAACCGCTGCGCCACCGGGCGGCCCGAAACTTTTTTTTTAACCTGTATCTTTAAAAGTAAATTAAGAAAACTTTCCTTAAATTTAAAAAGACGGAGGGAATACTCTATTTTTTTCATTTTTTGAAGATTCTCTTTTAATTTCTTCTACTTACAAACTGTGTTCATTACAGTCATGCGTCGCTTAACAAACGGGGATACGTTCTGAGCAGTGAGTCATTAGGCGATCCCATCGTTGTGTGAACATCAGAGTGTATTTACACAAACCTAGACCTCGGCTATATGGTACTAATATTATGGGACCACCATTGTATATCTGGTCCATTGTGGGCCAAAACCTTGTTATGTGGCACATAACTGTATTTTGTTTTCTCATCTTCTGAAAGTGAACAAGATTAACAAAACTAAAATTACATTCTCTAAAGAATATTTAAGACTTTCTTAAAATAGTCATATATTATACTTCTAATAAAAATAAAAATGTTATGTTTTCTTAATGAGAATTTGGGACCTAGCTATAATAAAAAGATACCTATTCTTCTGAATAGGCTATCACTTCTAGAAAAATGAATATTAATCATGGGAAATTTAGCTAAACAAATAGTAAATCTACCTTCATTTCAAGCCTACAAAGCTATCACAAGGAAGAAAATAACATACGTTAATACACCCAAATAATTTCTCAGTAAGGTCCACCAACTAAATTTTGTTATGAAAGTAAAATGCAGTTATACCTTTACACTCTGGCCTTTGGACAATGATCAAATTGGTTATTTAATGGGTGACAACAGCAGGAAGATTTCCTGATTTCTCAGGCTCCACTCCAAATCTTTTTTTAAAAAAGTTCTAATGAGCTAATATGGAATACACAAAAAATTCTGACTAACATAACAGTTTTTCCTCAAAATAAAACAATATATTGCTGTTAAAAGTCAAGTACCCCAACCCAAGCTGGTCAAAAAATGCAGTGAAAAGATGTTATTTGCTTAATATTTATACCAGAGCTTTCTAAGCCATGATGTAATCACCGACAAACACAGGCAACAGGGACAAATTTTTTTCTACAAAGGCTTTTTCATGATCTTTTTCTTATGAAATATGTTTTCCTGATTATAAAATACACAATCACTGTGGAAAGGAATAAAAAAATCATTTTTTTAAAAAAGGGATATAATAATTACTTCTAATCCCACCAACCAGATTTAGATACTGTTAACATTTTGGTGTATTACCTTACAATCCAATCTCTTTTTCATGGAGATACCTATAATCATATATTTTTCTTCATACTTCATATTATATATAATTGATATCTTTTTCCTTAACATAAGTTCATAAGCATTTTCCTGTCATTAATTTTTTCAAAGATCTATTTTAAATAGTTAAATAATATACATCATAAGGATGTACCAAAATTTACTTTTCCCTCCTATTGCTGATCATGTTGTTCCCAGTTTTTTCACTCTTCTAAATAACACTGAGTTTAGATTTTTTTTTAAGTATTTGTTTACATCTGATTGTTTCCTTAGAATCCTAGAGACAGATTAGTAGGTGGACAGCAATTAAACATCTTAATGTTAACATGGAGAGCCAAACTGCCTATTGACTCACTTTATTTCTAATACTCTCTTTTAGATGCTTTCTGCCTGTACTCGTCACAAATGACCCATATCCTGGGCATTCCTTTAGAGCCTCACTCAACCCCCACTGTAAGATATACTGTGAAGTAGGGAAAAGGGCACTGGGTTAGGCCAGGAAAACATGGATTATGATTCCAGCTTGATCACTTATTAAATATCTGAGCTAAGGGACTGAGCTTCTCACTAGCTCACTATCTTCATCTGTAAAACAGGGCTAATGACTCTGCTCTACGTTCCTCCTAGAGTAATGGTGAGGGTGAACCAAAACAAACTGAGTAAAAGAAATGTGAAACGACTTCTTCGAAATTTTTTTTATCCTTAGATTGACATAGGGCAATATTGTAACGTACTTTGGGCATTTAACGTCCTAAATAGAAGAGTTACTGAAAACAGTAGCAATGGAAAACCAGACAGCTATTGAGCTTCAGCAATTTCTTCCCTGGGAAATATTATGACAAGTTGTTCAACAGATCTCAAGAAGTCATGTATCACACCATTACTTTAGGCAAATAGTTTATCTATCTAAAGGATGTCTGAGGCATCTGCAAGAAATGAACACTCTTCCAGTTTAATATAATCTATTATGTTCCCATTAATCACAGTCTTATTATAGGGTTACAGCAAATCTGCTGGGGTATAACATGAACGTCTACTGTACTGCTTCACATACAGATTGATCCGTGTAAGTCAGCCCCAGCTGCAATCTGAAACTTGAAAATGTTCTCATTTTTTACCTTTATTATGAAATTCAAAGGCTGCACTATGCAGATATATCCCCTCAGAGCTATCCTTAAGTGCATGAAACAGAGCTGCCTTTGGGATCCACAGAGGCAGAGCTGCAGTTTGTCTGGTCTTCCCCCTCCCTCTGCAGAGCTCTTTGGTTTTCTCATTCTTCCCAGCTAGATTTTCCCTTCCCCATCAGGAGGTCCTGCAGTGTCCACCATTCACCATTTACAGGACACTAACATCTAGCAAACTGTATCATTTCTTCAACACTTTGTCTTCATTATCTACCAACATTCCATCACAACACTCCTTAAATGAAGTTGAAAAAAAAATTTTAATTTCAAAACAGTTACCTACAAATAACAAAAGGGATGAAATAAATATTTGTTGAATTTGAGTTCTGTGTGTTTGAATCTCTCATTGTTCAAGGCTATCAAAAGTTTGGTCTTGAGATAATGGAGGATTTGCTTCTGTAAACCTATGGTACAGTAAATGGCAGCCTAAACTTAACATCCACAGACCTGAGTTTCACTCCTGCTCACCACTGAACCTGAGGCAGGTCACTTAACCTCAGCCTCATGTACCTCTATGTCTCTCACAGGGCTATTGTGAAAATTAAATCATATATATGGAAACAAAATTCAAATCCATATACAAATGTAAGTTTTCTGTCTCTCATTTATGTCTGTCAAACTATCTGAAGGAAGCATGGCCTCTGATACAGTAAAGAAATACGAGAAGAGTCCATACTCAAAAACACTTCCCCATATCCATTATACCAATCAGACATTCATTTCAATCAACAAGCTCCTCTTTCAAGTATCTTCTGGTAGAGCTAACTCTATTGTTCATTCATGATTTTGTAAATGGCTTTGACATTACAGGATTCTAGGATTATAACTCTGCACATGTCAACTCTTCACTAGATGAGTGATTCTCAAAAGAGAAGAGTAAAATTCTCCAGCAGTTGTGCTCTGAAATGTCATGTTCAAAACTACAAATTTTTATTGGGTGGGCATGAGAAGGCCCTACTGCTTTTGTTTTGCAAACTTTCAGAAGTAAATATCCACAAAATCTTAGGAATATAAAAGGAGAGGAAGAGAGAACTAGAAATAACTAAGTCTTAATGAATGAAAAAGGAGGAAATCGGGTTTTAGTAAATGCCTACTTACTGTGTGCAAAGCATTTCCACATACTTCATCTACTTTTATATAAACCTCAAAACAGCTCTGTGAACAAAATAGTATTATGGATGAGGAAAACAGGACTCCAACGACTGAATGGGACCATTTTCTTTTTTAAAAGAACTGAGGAAAAAAACAAAAGGTACAGACCAACACAGGTTAGACTCCTACGTTAAAGAGCCTGTTCTTCCCTGAATCTTTACCTTTCCATCCTCATTGTGGATATCCAGGAAAGGATCTTCCACATGCCCTCCCCTAATCCTGAAGGACTTCTATACCAAGGTCAAACTGTGTGGGAGGAGGGGTTGAAGAGAAGATACTTCGCAATTAATTTATATCTCTGATATGAGGAATTGAGGTATTTAAAATTCATTACATAATTCCAAGCTAAAATGAGTCTCCATAACAAACTATATTAAATGCAACTTTCTACACCAAAAGCAGTTGGGGGCCTTAATGCAGTTCTTTTAGAACATTTTCAATGAAACTTCAAACAGAAGATTTCAAAGACATGTTTCTACCACTGGTTTGCCACAGTGTTAAAAAAACAAACACACACACACCACACCCCAACACTGGGTGGTATTCTTTTGGTAAAACATTACTGTAAAATATCCCTTACCACCTAAAAGACTGAACAATTTCACCTCTGTGCTCCAGTTTTCTTCTCTGGGACCAGTACCTGTCTCCTATGGTTAATCATTAGCGATATAAAAGATACTACATCCCACATCCTTCCCTGGTTCCAAACCACTCTGCTATCTCACCAGTCCCTGCTGCCCAGACTACACTCTGCCCCTGCTGGACAGTGCCAGCACTGTCTGTACAAGTTCTTATTAATCACATCTACACAGCTTCTTATTAATTTCGTGCTGATTTGACATGAAATGCTGATACTGATGAAGATAACAGAAAACCCAAATACACCACTACAAGTCATCCACAAGCCTGTTTAAGAGAGTACTGTCAATTCAAACAGTATTTAAGACAAGTCACTGTATGACAACAACTTGAAATCATCTAAAAATTCATACATGAAAGAAATTTGTTTTCTTAAACTTGATTGTAATCCTAAAACATTTCACATTACCTATAACACCCTGTGGAAAAAGAAGCTTTACTAAGCTATCACTAACTTTTAAAAATTCAATCAACCTTATATTATTTTTCTATTCTCTCTAGAAAACTATAGTATAAATTATATGAAGCACCAAAATAAATGCAGATCAAAATATAAAGGAATGTGAATATTACTGATATGTCAGGCAGTTAATAAACACGATCATTTTTCCTTAATTTTGTGATACACAAGGTATTTCTCAGCTTAAAAAGATTAATTTGTTGATTTATTTTCTCACTCTAATATTCACTTTCATACTTAAAAAATAATACGTGTAAAATACCTGGCATTGTCTCATTACCACAGTAGTTACTTCTTATAATTTATGACAGAAAAAAGTACTGATATTTTCATTTCAAACAGAAATATGAGAGGCCAAGCTGGCAATTCTCCCTCAAGGACCTTCAGGGTCTAGAAGTTTATTCAGTCCTTAAACCCAGGCCATTTTCCCTCACCAATGGTCTAGTAAGGAAAGGCTCCAAAGAAATTAAAATACAGTGGAAGAGACAACTCTTAAAGCGACAGTACCATGTTTGAAGTCTGAGAGGTAGGCACGGTGAAGCATGGAAAAGAGGGCGATATGTGTGTAAGGAAATCCTGGGAGAAGGTTAAGTTTTTAACTAATGTATGTTGTAGAAGTTCGCAAAGTGAACGAAGGGGAAGGGCTTTCCAGGCAGAAAGAAAACGTAATTGGGCTTATGAAAATAAATAAGACGGAAAATAGAAAGTGAAATCAAATTTTCATTCTATAAATAATCTATTAGTCAAGTTAGAATCAACAGCAGTATCTTGCTGTAAAGTGGTTAAATGGCTTCCTCAAAAGTATACAGTAGCTCAAAAAGTTAACGAGTGGATTTAATTCTTTGAATATAATTCGAATTTCCTTAAAACTTTGTCAAATATTGCCTACCCAGCAAGCACTGAGTAGTTTAATCAAAGAAACTGAACACATGACCCTAACACTCTTGTCAGTAAGCTAAAGAAAGAGACCACAGCAAAACCAAAACAAAAAACCAAAGACTGAAAGTACTTGGAATACACTACAAATGTAAATTATCAATAGTTAAACAATAGAAAAGTACTTACAGATGTTAAACTTATTCTAATTCTCAAAAGGTAACTTGAATTTCAAAACTAGTCATCTGTTAACTGCTAGTTAGTGGGGGGAAAATCTAAAGCACTTTGTCGGACTAGTTGGTAGGACTCCAAAACTTCCTAGTATACACAACTCTTCTACCCTCCTCCCGTCTTAGCATCAGTGGCAACTCGAGCTAAAGACTCGAGTACTGCCCTGCTGTCAGTACTCCTTTTAAAAAGGATTCTTGCTGAAAACGCCTGAAGGCTGAACTCCAGCTAATGCAGCTAGAACGGCGGCGACTAAAATCCCCTAGACAGCATGCAGCATTTAAAGAAGCTACAAACACCGGGCCCTGGCTGTCGACCTCGCCTGGATTCTTTTTTGTTTTGTTTTAATCTGCCTGGGGCAGCAGCATAGGTTGGAAGGCGGAGACTGGAATCGCCTGCCAAGCCCCGACTCCCGGTCACACAGCGGCGGCGCCTCCCGGTTCTCGCCAGGTCCATCCCCCACCCTCTTTCGCCATTCATCGCGCTCCCTCCCCTCCCCCCATCATGTGACCGCGGCCTGGACTCCGCGCTTGTTTTTCCCCTCGGCTCAGCCCCACCGCGCAGGCGCCTCGGAGCCCATTCATTCAAACTGCGTAACAATGAGCCCCGGGGCCCAGCGGCTCCGCGAGCTTCCCGGCTCGGCCTGAGCCCCTCTTGGCCCCGGAGGAGGCGGCGCCTCATTGGGGTCCCCCACCCCCGGCCGGCCGGCCGGCCGCCCACCCCGGGCCAGCTTCGGATCCTCCGCCCACACGCGGGGAGTTGAAGTCAAACTTTCCTGGGCAGCCCTGGCGCCGCGTCGGCCCCTTCCCCCGCCCAGGCCCGCCCCACCTCCGCACCCGGCCGGCCACCCACCGCGCCACCCGGCCCGCAGCGCCGTCCCTGCCGACTCCTCCCAGCCCCCGCCCCCGAGACCCCTCGGGCCGCGCCGCCGCGAAGCCCAGGACCGCCGGGCCAGAGAGCTCGCCGCGGGCCGTTCCCGGACGGTTAGCTGCCCCCACCGTGAGAGCAGCCTTCCGAGAACGAGAAGCGCGGCCCTGGGCTCGCCCGGCCGCCGCAGCCCCGCGGGATCCTGCCCCTCCCTGCCCCACCCCCACCCCTTCCCGAACTGGAAGACAACAAACCCGCCGCCGAGTGTGGGCAGCTGCGGCACGGGCCGCCCCGGTCGCGACAACCCCGTCAGCAGCTCGCGGATCCCCTCTCCGAGTGAAGCCGGCCTCCCCGGCGCGAGTTACTGCTCCTGCCGCCGCTCTCACTCCTCAACCGAAACTTTCCTACTTACCAAACCCGTCGCCATTACCAAGTCTTTCAAGCTTCGTCTTCCCCCTCCCCTCAACCCCCCGGGGGTTGAGCCTCCTCCCAGCTCTTTCGCCCCCTTATTGGGCTTCGGAACTGCCATTCGGTCCTTCCCCTTTCCCATTGGGTGATACCGTGGTCCGTCTCGAGAGGCGGGCTTGTATTGACTTTTGCGTTGTGTTTACTGGAGAAGACTGAGTGTCAATCACTATAGCGAGCGCTTCGGATTGGATTGCTGCCGAGACTCGGGGGACCCAAGCCAAACTTTGCCCACGAAATGGATTGTGGGTTGGTAGTCTCAGCCTCGGTCCATACCCCTGGGAAACTGCAGGCCGGAGGAACCGGTTGGACTACATAACCCAGAGGTGCGTGCAAAGCGCAGTCTTGATAGTAAACAAGAGTCATAGGGACACGTGTATCAGCTCGTTTGTTTTGGTGTCTAGGACAAAAGGGAGGGGGCGGAGGAAGGGAGTGTGTTAAAGCTTTGCCTTCTTCCCTTCCTCTGGGCCTGTGGTAGCGCTCAGAGCAGCCCCAGTCGCTCAGAGCAGCACCCATTCCGGGCCGTAAACGGGCAGAGTCGCTCGCTGCTCAAGTTTGGCAGGAGGCCAAGGTATTGTTTTAGTGCGAGGGGAAGGAGATGACTGCACAAGCGGAAGCAGAGCAGCCTCGCGAGGGACCCAGTCACCCACAAATCACGGTCGCAGGCATGATGGGGATAATAAAGGTGGTGCTTGGCTCCAGTGGGAAGAACTAGAATTCCTTTTTCCTGAGCCTTGCCTCGCCACCCCCGGGACAGCAACTTGAGAAGATTTCTTTGCCAACTCTGTTCATTTCACCCAGGATTTGTTGAATGCTGGCTATGTGCCAGGCACTGAGAGGCCTGGGAATGAACAGCGAGAGAGAAGCTCGGGGTCTAGAGAATTTACAAAACTGTAAAGGGGGATGTGAGAAGTTGGGTGGGGGGGACGATTGGTTATTAACTTTGAAATTGAAGCAATCAAAGCGGTGTTCTCCATATTGAAGGCCTTCTCGGTGGTTTAGGTAATCCAGAGGGGTATAATGTGTGACTTAAACTGACTTCATTTGTGAATCATTATCTAAGTTTCTCTGGTGAGTTTTTGTTAGCCATTTTTCCCCTCCTGACGGCTGGCCATTGATGAAAGAGAGAAGGTCTTTCCACTTCGTTTCTACTAGGAGTTCCTCCTTAAGTTACTAATGCTCTGACTCACCAGAGGAGGATGGCTTCTCTGGCTTTATACTTATCTTCACTTTAAACATGGCTCTTCATCACAGTCCATCTAGTCTATAATTGATGTTTTTACCATTCACATTACACAGGCATTATTAAGCTTTTTTTCTTTGAACCTGTAGTGTTTAATCATTTAAACTATACGTTAGGTTTTATATCTTTAGATTACTATATGTATGCTTAATATTTAAGAGGAGAACTTACATTAGTAAGAAACTTGTAAAGTCGAACTTTTGAAAAGAGCTCGAAATCATAGCTAATTATTCTTAAACTGCCTACATTTCTTGAATTTTTAAATCTACCACATAACAAATCAAGCCGCATAAATCAAGAAATCCAAAATAACCCTCATATGTTGAAACAAGTTTTGCAAATTCTTTTAGAGATTCCCTGTTTGAATCCTGGAAGTGAAATTATTTGTAAAATCGTCCTCCCTCCATGTGATCAAAGATTTACTTTCTGTATTCACAAATAGTAATCAAACGTAATTTTTTTCTTAAAATAATTCAGAGGGCCAACAAAATGCCTAAATTTTTCCCTGAGGAAAAAGGACACGATTTGAATTGATCGTGTTTTAG
This sequence comes from Tapirus indicus, assembly GCA_031878705.1. Lineage (NCBI taxonomy): Eukaryota > Metazoa > Chordata > Mammalia > Perissodactyla > Tapiridae > Tapirus > Tapirus indicus. The sequence continues at coordinate 80,819,904 of CM062917.1, forward strand.
AGATTAATAGTGATCCAAAGAAGAACTTGATTGTGTCCCTGCTATTCTGTATATCCTTATTTTCCTCCTTTTTTTTTAATAGAGGTTCATTGTACCCCAGAATTGAAAATATAAACTCCAATGTTTAATTTCTTGACAAAAAGAAAAATCCATAGAATTCACCTAATCATTTAAAATTAAAATCTGAGATATTTATAACTAACTCCCTCCAGGAAACTAAAAAGCTTTCCTGTTCAAAAAATGAGCTCTCAAGAGTTTGAGGCCCTCCCTTCCCCTCTTCACTGCATAAACCAGGAGATCTGCTTTTGGCTAAACCTTACTTTATTTGAAAAGTTTTTTATTTGAAAGTTTTTACTAAAAGCCGTAGTGGAGATATTTTTCTTGGTGGACTCTGTGATGGGAAGAATAACTTCCACTTCAGATCAAGATACTGTGCATTATTATAAGTAATAGTTTATCTTTTACTAGCACTATAAAGGTTTTTCCATTCATCCAAAAATATTTAGTTCCTACTATTGATTTGTTGACCACTGTGCTAATTGATAAGGATACAAAGATATAAAATATTCTCGCATACTTTCATTTTTGCCCATCATTGAATGTAAGAGTAAAATTCTGATAGCTCAGTCACAATTGATTAAACATCAGTGTTAGAATTTGCTACACCTTTCAGTAGACAGTCCTGTCTTCTGACTTCCCTGGGAAGCTAAATGATAACATAGCACCTTATGTATATTTAACAGGAACATCATCGTTAATTCTTGGGTGACTAACAAAATCAGCCAACTCCTAAGCCAGAACAAAGGTTAAAGTACAAAACTAGTAAGATTGCCTTGGAAATCTTTACATATATAAATTCTATGCTTCCACTAAAACAGATATAATTAAAGAATTTTTATGTGTTCTTTGGATGTTTCCATGATAAAATTGATATTAAAAAATCAGTCTTTAAATAACACCTACTCATGGTGAGTGCAGATACAATATAAATATACATACACATAATACACATAAAATGCCAAAATATGTCAAGAAGTTGTCATCTAAAATCAAGATGTCTTTCCAACAGTTGTAAAATTACTTCTGTTATCAGAAAGAAACATCTAGTTCTAACTTGTTAAAGATAAAAAAAAAACAACTAGATAAATCCTATTTAGGGGTGAAATTAAACAATATATTTCCCTTAATTCCACCACATTTGGCATACCAATGACTACTTTGCTGGACTAAGAAAGAAGTTCAAGCACATGGCACTGCTTGAATATTGAGAATATCGCTTTTCAAATTGTCCAAAGGTAAGCAAATGAAATCACTTAAATCAAGTACTAAAATTAGGAAATGGAGCACACGTGTGGTCTAAAATAGTAAGTGCCCAAACTTTTCAGATAGTATCTTTCTTGGTAGATTAAACTCTCACAAATATCCTTCCGTATATCTTACCATACTTTAAAATGAGATAATTTTATAATTACTTCAAAGTACTGAGGTAAACTCAAATTGTAATGAAATGCCTGGGAGCTAATGATGAGTGCCATTTTAGAACTGAGTAATATGTATCTCTTGTGCTTATAATTACTGATGTAACTAAAAGTTTAAATTTGGCTCTGATGACCGTAAAGCAATGGTGTCAATATGTGGTGTCCAACATTATCACCAGTAGGAGGAAGAATTAAGGGCAAGGGGAGGAATCAAGAATGACTGTTGGATTTCTAGCTTGGGTATGGTTTCTGGTTTGGGTAATTGTGTTTTGTCGATGCTATTGACTGAGATAGAGAATGTTGGAGGGAATGGATTTGGAGACTGGGAGAAGGGGAAAGGATGGGCTCAACTTTAGATGATGAACTTGCTGTGGAGGCAAGAAATTTGTGTACATGGTTCCTGTAAGCAGCTGAACATATTTGTCTGGAGCTTAGGAGATCCAAGTGTATAGAAATAAAATTGGGTGTCCTCAGGACATAGAGGGGACTAACTTTGTGGTTTCAATTGCCCTCAGATAGTTTTTGTGGGCCAGCCCTGATGGCCTGGTGGTTAAAGTTCAGCGCCCTCTGCTTTGGCAGCCTGGGGTTCGGTTCCCTGGTGCAGAATCACACCACTTCTGTCAGTAGCCATGGTGTGGTGGTGGCTCACATAAAAGAATCGGAAGAATTTACAACTATACACAACTACGTACTGGGGCTTTGTGGGGAGGCAGGGCGGGAAGGAAGAAAAAAGGAGGGAGATTGGCAACAGATGTTAGCTTAGGGCGAATCTTCCCCTAGGAAAAAAACCCCAAAAAACCAGAATCTGCATTTTTAAAAAAAAGTTTTTTGTAAATTGTCCAATTTGGTATAAATGAAAATATGAGTATTTGGGGAGGACAACAAATAATTATACTTAACCCTTCCAATTTATAAAAACAAGCAGCAGAAATATGAGGGTTTTCATCTGCTCAAATGACTGTTCTCATGTCTTTCATTGCAAATTTTCTAGACTAGGTAATTCCTGTTATCTGAGCCATTTAACAAAATTTCCCACACTTTTTTCTGCTCATATCTATTTGATATCCCAAATATTTTCTTTCAGTTGCCAGTCAAATGTACCTCACTTTAGAGACAATTGAGTCTGATACAATGCAATTAAAATCATAATAGTATGTACATAGGTCTTATCACACTGTGCTACACTTCATATTTCTGCTTACATTTGCCTCCCCCAATATTTATATTGTCTCCTCCCTTCTCGGTCCCCATCTCCTATGCATCTTTTTGTCTGGTCCATCTCACATGCATTGTTTTGTCTGAGCAATGAATAGATGCCTGCAGAAAAAGAGTGAAAAGTTAGGGGAAAATAAGCAGCGTGAATTTTCGTTAACATGTAGTGTATTATGTGTTATGCTGTATGTCATATGCTCTTTTGAACACTGACTCTGTTAAATAGCTCCCAATGCTTTAAATGTCTCTTGCTCTATATATTCATCACTAGTATTTGAGAACAGATCTCATCTTCTAGCTATGTTATTTAATAAGCACTAGTCTTTGTCTTCCTCACAGTGTCAATCACACAAAGACAATATTTGTCTCATTAATACACTTCAGTCCTTCAAGTTAAATGGCATATCATAATGCATTAATAGTAATAAAAATGTTGAGGATATTTAAGTTCAGCTTTAAGGGGCAATTATAAGAAAAAGATTTGCTAAAGATGTCTTTATAGCAAGGACCTCTCTTAAAATATTATTTGGCTTTAAAAATGTCATTCGTGTACCTTTCAAGAATATAGTTATTTTGTAAAGGGAAGTACACTTGTATTAAATCTTAACCTTTGGCCTAAAAAAGGCAGTGGAATTCTAGTGCTACACATATATTCTCCCATTCCTCAGCAGGATCTAGGTAGGTTTCCAATTAGGACAAAGATGGAAAGTCAGCTATTAGAGGCAACTTTATCCAACATTTTGACTGGTCATATCTCCTGCTCATAAACTCATTCATGGGTTCTACTTTGTAAACTTTTCTTCATGTTAAATAGCAAGCATTTAGAGTATCACTCCTGGGTTGTTGCAGTCAAGAGCCAAGGCTGCCTTTGTCACTTCAGAGCCCATTTCCAGCTCATACTTCAAATTCCCCTTGCACCTGGAAATAAAGGTCATTTTCTGTTTTTCCAATTGAGAGTAAAAATGCATTTACTTAACTATAATGACTCGGTTATAATTGGTACTAACAGAACATTGTGTGTCTATACATTTTGCAGTAGCTTTTTTTTTATATTTGGGAAAATGGCAAGGTTCTTGGGAAAACCACCTGATAGGTGGCATTTCATTTTTGTGGTGTAGACATTTACTTCCATATCATACATCATTGCATCTTCTCATATATGTTAACATGCTTCTTCAGGATTTCCTAGGCGATTTTATAGTTACAAACTTAAGGGCATAAAAAGGGACAGAAAGACTCAGCTCTGTTGGTCGAATCAACTTTTCCTCTCAAAATAATCTTAATGTCTGCACTGGAAACGTTATGCAAATTTCTCTTATACTAGGCTCAATAACATCATTATTAGGAAAATATATGAGGCCAAGAATTGCATGAGGAACCAGGAGATTGCAATTGCCCACGAGTTCTGCCATAGACTCATAAAGTAGATGATTTTGGTGAAGTCCCTGATTCTCCTCAGTTATACAACTGAATTGATTTAAGCTCTCATTGTTATTGTTGGACATACAAGTCCACTGAAAATGTACTTTATTGCTTATATTTCCATAATGATACTTTTAAAGTGTTTTTAAAAAATACCTGTGAAGACTAACAACTGTATAGTTTCAATCACTCAACCAGTTTTGCTGCCTTTAAAAGTATCCCAGAACAGGTAAGGTTGTCTCAGCTCTTATTCCAATTACTTTTCATTAAAATTCTTTCTGATACTCAACATCAGGCTGTACCTCACACTACTTTTAATTTTAGAAGCCAGCATTCCTTGTCATTCTATTTCTCCCTTATGTATTAATAATTCTACTTCTCCCTTAGGTATTAACATAACTGGATATTAGACTCCCTTCTTCAGTTACGTAAAGCCATGGCTTATCCAGATGTCTTACTTTACCCCTCTAGACTTACATATTATAATTTTCTTTAAGAAAAATTTTCTTTAAGAATGCCAAAGGTCATCTAATCCTTATTATAAACATTTTCTTGAGAAAATTATATCAGTATTTTAAAGATGCTTTAGAAAGGACAAGGACTCAGCACTTAAATCTTACATATTGCAATAAAATCCCAAGTCCTTTGCTTCATGCCCTATGTTTCACTTGCGGCATTTTAAAGCATTTTAAATGGTCTGCTAGTCAGAGTTTATAACAGTAAACCAAATACATTCACCCAGCTGTGTCACAGGTAGTGTTTATGTTAAAATATATGCAACAAGCCCTAGTTCATATTGATATGTAGGAAACACATACACACAACACACACACTTTATATTGATTTAAAGGAAATAAGGGGAAGCACCTTTGCGTTAAAACAATGTTCTCTGCGAAGAATTCTTAGCCACCTATAATGCATCCTTGAATCAAACTTCAACAGAGAATTTCCACATCATAAGGATTCTTGATTAGTGAATAAATAATGACATCCACAAGTCAAACTAGAGGTATTTTAATTAGATACTTTAAACACATAAATTCCCTAGATAGCCAGATTTAGTTAGTTATTCCAAATGGCCAAATTAGTCTGCAGTATACCACAACTATTATATCACATATGACAGTTAAAATTTTTAAAAACCTATTGCCATACAGAGCCATACTTTCTTGCTGTATTATGCCCAGGGGGTTAGCTTTCACACATGCCACATCTCTATCATGCTTTTACATAATGCAATATGCACTATGGAAGTCTTATTATAGAAACAAGCAAAAAAAAACTTCATTGAAAACAACATATTTTATTATAAAAGTGTGCTTTATTATAAGGAAAATTTAAATATAACCAACAATACTGAAAATACTGTAACTGGCATGTACAGCCTTGGTCAGAGTTCTTTATTAAACAGGCATCTGTTTGCTATTCCATGAAGAACTAACAATCAGCTTATGCAACAAAATAGGTAACTTGAAAAAGTGAATCAAGTTAAGAATACAGAATGATGAACCAGGAATTTGGAGTTCGATGTGTTTTTTCTTATTTAACAAACATGGCTTTTAAAATAAAATCTGAAATAGAAAACAAGTCATCTTCAGGTAGTAAGCTCTCTTCCTACCAGAAAGTTTGCAAAATTGTCAGTGTTCTAAAATGTGGCTGAAGTTATACTTTACATACTTTAACTTCTTATATATACATTATCTGATTAACATATTTTAACCACGTTTTCATTATACAAGTAAGACCATAAACATTCTCTAATAAGACCACACTAGCCACAGAATAATTTTACCCATGTATATTATTTCTTTGAAACATGTTTCCCAAAATGAAATTGCTCATTTAAAAGTGAACTGATTAGAATTAACCTCTCTAGACAGTGGAATCATGTAGGCCTAGAAATCACGTAAGAGCATATTGCTTTGGTGGAACAGAATTAAACTCACCTTGTGTAGCAGAATAATAAGCACAGCAGTTATCAATGAAAATCTATTGTTTGAGTTCCTTCTGCACTTTTACCTATGAGTCTATATTAAAGCAAATGGCAAGGCCTAACAGTATATTTGGAATGGGCAGAAATTCCTTTTATCTTTACATATGGTTTTGCTTATAAAAAATTATTTCTACCACCTTGGAGGAAACCATGGTAGCAGATGTCTGCAAAGGATTGTATTATGTATGCCTAGTGAACAACAAAGAAATATCCTGTGGGCATGTTGATAAGGACCCCAAAGTATTTTTGGTATAGGAGGGTGTTTTTTTTCTTTTTTAGTATATATAAGATGTTAGGCTTTTAGAAGACAAGTAAGTTTAAATAGCTTTTTAAAAAAGCTTTGTGACATTACATGTCAAACTAAATTTTTAAAGATAAAGGATGCAGAGAACTGCAAAATGAAAAAAGGAAACTGAGAAATAGTCTTTATGAGGGAAATGTGCTAATGATCTCTCATCTAAAAAAGATTCTTCCCTGTTATCGCAATAACTAAATTGCCTGTCCTTAAAACCACTGGAATATGTAGGTTACTGTCATATGCCAAAGAAGTCAAAATGTACTTTATTGCAAAAATATAAAAGGTTTTTAAATTGCATAAGATGTTTTATACCATTTCATCAAGAGGCCAAGGGCAGCACATAATTCATCAAGCCAGAAAAACTTTAAAACAAAAATGATTAAAATTGTACTTACTATATGTAATGAGTTGTAAAAGGAATATGAGGCCATGCCGCACAGCATGATTGACTGCCAGATTCCCTCTTACATGGGCATATCACTACCACAGCAGTCTGAGTAAGTCAGAATGAACACACATCACCTATGATAACGTCCTTGAATTATCTTCTTAAACACAGATACTTTCAGTATATTACAATCACTTGAATAAACCTTTCTATCAAATCATAATTTGTGGAGTAGAAAGTCATTTTTTCAGTTTGTCAATATTTTTATGATCTACTGTTTAGAAAGTGATGTTAAAGCCTATTGACTATTAAATCACTACTCTGTTTATGGATACATTGTAATTGTAAAAAAAGGAAAAAACCTGAAGTCACAGAAAATGCTTGGCATCTACACAAACACGTTCTCAGTAGGCTAACCACTAATGCGTGATTTGTCACTACAGGTCTTCTTGTTCCACATTTTTGCTGATTCATGCAGTGGGTTCCACAATATCCATGTCTGTTCCAAACAGGGCCACTAGCTGCTCTTCATAGGTGGCGATGTTCCTCTTCATTATTTCCATGCAAGGTCCCAAAAGCCTTTCAAATGCCTGCACATCCATGGCTGAGAAAAGGGGAGAAGAAAAGACAAATAAATAACCTTCTCTGTAAATCTGCAGAATTTCTAAGTCATTTATGATACCCACTCTGCATATATGTCAATAATGCAATGGTATTTTTAGATAAATATTATAACATACAAGAAAAAGGCATAAAGGTAAAAATGTCCCACTTCAAAAAGGAAGCAGCCAGGGTCCCTCGGCAATATGATGTGCACTGCGAGGCTGGCCGGAGGCTCCTGACCTGCACTGGGAAGAGGAGGAGGGACTCGCATGGCAAGGCCTTGGAGTTTAAAAAAATTACATTAGTTTTGATGTCATCACCTTAGTAATAGAAACTCTCAAAGGCGGCAAGACAGTGTTTTCTATCCTGTTTTCCCTCCTCAGGGTTTGCAATGCTGTGTTGTGAAGGCCCCATGTGACCTTTTATAGTTTTTACTCTTTTATACTGTTGTCTAATCAATTCAAAATGGCAGCCAAAATTATGCTTTTGTCCACTTCTGCAAGTTTAGCTATATGTCACCTTGCCTGCCTGTCTCATGCATTTTTTAAAGTGAATTTATAACATATACATGGACAATATGTTCACACACTCTACCATAGAAATACAAATTAAAATACTTTTTTTTTGACTTTCAAATTTGCAAAGGTAAAAAGACAATATTTACAAGAATTGAGTGCACGGACATTCTTGCACTGCTGGTAGCATGTAAATTGGTACAAACAGAAGTGATCTGGCAATATATATCAAAAGCCATAGAAAGAAAATCCACTTCTGAAACCATTTCTCAGGAAAAATCATATATATAGAAAAGTAGTCTACACACACACGAAAGCCCCTCCCCCCAAAATGGAGGCCAAACCTTCAATATATTTGCCAATGAGGAATGATTAATAATTTATAATGTGTATTGTTATCTAATACAATTTGACGTAATGAGAAAATGCCTCTGCTATAATGAATGAAAAAGGCAGTTTACAAAATTATTAAAAACAGAAAACTCATGCAAATAAAAAAGATGAGAAGAAATTATAATAGGATGTGGAAGTCACTGGGTGGTGCTGTGGGTGACTGAGTTTTTCCTACATTTTCTGTATTTCTCAAATTTTCTTTAATGTGAATATAATAATTTATTCTCGAAAGAAATTAACAGGATTTCACTCACATCACCTTTACTCTTACTGTCTAATATCTCCACTCAGGGAAATTACCCATCAGTTTCTAATTGCCTTCTCTTTCATCCAAGTATAACACTTGATTAATACTGTACTTACTTAAAACCTTTTAAAAGGTTTTAAATAACCCTTTTAAAGAAAACTTACTAAAAAAATTTTAAAAAGTGACTTCTGTAAGAAGTTAATTCTGAGGATACTTGCAAATCTTAAGAACAATGAAATTAAGTTTATTCTGCTGAACTGTGGATGAAGAGCACAGAGTGGCTAATTACTGCTGAATCAATTTTCTTAAAGAAAATGTCATTTATATTGACATCTCCTGAATTACATTTCTCATTATTAAAGTAAGTTATTTCTCAGATATATATAGATGTCTTCCAGCTGAAGATGGCATTTCTGTCAGACTACTATGTGGTATAAGAGAGTAATAAACAGCTGAACAACAAAGAAAATTTTATTGTGCTTTGACACACTTGAACCTTTGATTCCCAGGACTAGAATGAGTGAGTATTCTCACAGACATTCCAACTCTCCCTGCAGAGCTTAATGTACTTTATAAAAATATTGTTTGAGCCTTCTTTTTGAGGAATACAGTACATGTTTTTTTGAAAGATTAGAAATAAAACTTGGTACTCAGAATTCTTGTTTTAACTACTAAATTAAGATGTTACTTCATGCCTATAAAAAAAGAACACTATATATAAAAAATTTTTAAAGAAAAAAATGGCTTCCACAAATTGATTTTATAATGCAATGAACCCTAATCTTGTTATATTTTGTGGGGACCATAAAACTTGTGAACCCAATAACATAATCTGTACAACATGAATACGTAAAGTGCAGACATGACAATTTCAACCAGGAGAAGCATGCCCACCATTGTGAGTCCTACCTAAACATTTGACAGTCCCAATGGCGTGTGCAGAAGCTGCTCGAGGTTTGTTAGTTACCAGAGCAAGTTCTCCAAAGTACTGTCCCCGGGAACATCGAGCGATTTCTACCGCACCATTCTCTTCTGCTTCTGCTTTACCCTGGCAAGGTAATTGAAAGTATTAACTTTTACTCAGCTTATGAAAAATAAAAGTTAACCCCAGTCTAAACATCAAAAAGAAAATCTGCTATGTTCCTTTTAATATTATGTGGATTTTTAGGACTTGCAGATGCTTACCTTCCTTTTCATAGTAATTTTCACTTCTCCAGATTCTACAATGAAAAAAGAATCAGCCAAATCTCCCTATCAGAATAAAACAAAAACAGGGTGAAAATGCAGATGTAGGTGACAGCAATCCTGCTGCCTATCACAGCCCTGAAATCAATCCGACCCCAGCGTACAGGTGATTTGCCTGAAAAGTGAGGCCCCATAGGGACAAACTATCTTCCTAAACTGAGAGGTTACAACTGACAATGTAATGATTTCATTTGTATAATTATTTGAAATAAAATACTCTCTACCATAGCATTCCTGCTAAAACTAGCCAAGAAAATATGGCAAATAACATGGGATTAAGAATTTCATCCCAACTTCAACTGGATAAAAGCATCCATAGTTAGAAACAGCAGCGCAATTTCCCAGCAGCATCTCCTCAGTCAGCAAGAACACATCTGCTGATCCTGTGCCCCCCGGGTCGTCCTAATACAACCAACACAGGCATGGTGATCCAAGAGAGCCCACTGACTCCCAAAGAGCAGAAAGCACCCAGACTTACTCGGAAATGGCAGATTTGGGCCTGAGGGTTTTACCGCTGTTAGCAAGGGACCCAACTCTGAGACGCCAGTTTACTGACAATCCACCTCAAGGCCTTGTAAAGACTTCGCAAAGAAAAGTGTTGCCATTCTAACTACAGACCCGTTTTTTTCTTTTCTTTCTTTTTTTCGGTGCAGAAGACTGGCCCTGAGCTAACACCTATTGCCAATCTTCCTCTTTTTGCTTGAGGAAGATTAGCCCTGAGCTAACATCTGTGCCAATCTTCCTCTATTTTGTATATGGGATGCCTCCACAGCATGGCTTGATGAGTAGTGTAGGTCTGCCCCCAGGACCCGAACCTGTGAACCCAGGCCGCCAAAGCAGAGAGCATGCAACCTAATCACTATGCCACCAGGCCAGCCCCAGACCCATTTTTTGGGTGTTTTTTTTTTGTGGTGAGGAACATTTGCCCTGAGCTAACATCCATCGCCAATCTTCCTCTTTTTGCTTGAGGAAGATTCTCCCTGAGCTAACATCTGTGCCAGTCTTCCTCTATTTTCTATGTGGGTCACTGCCACAGCATGGCTGCCAACAAGTGGTATAGGTCCACGCCCAGGAACCGAACCCAGGCCGCTGAAGTAGAGCATTTTGAACTTAACCACTAGGCCACGGGGCTGGCCCTTGGTTTTGTTTTTGAATGAATGCTGCCTTGTTTTCCAAGGATGTCTTCTGAATTAAAGAGTATAATATGAAAGATAAATACTGACTTTTCTGAGGCTCTCAAAGTGGTTCTGAAGAAGCTTAGATATTTCACAACTCTTTAGGACAATTCAAGAAATACAGTATCAGATTATATTACAAAAATAAATGTTGAGTCTAGATTGATATAGTGCAGACATGTATGTTTATAAATGCTTAAAAGACAACTAATACCTCAAAATATATTTAATAAATCCTACATATAGTACACATATCTCCTTTCTCTTATCTTTATATCAGGTTTTCATAAGAGCTTCATGTTCAAGTTTCAAGTGTTTTGAATCATAATAGGTCTATCAACTGCTATGTAATTTTGTTTGTTTTCAAAACGTGCCCTAAGTTCTGTATCGAAGTCTGTGGATTGTGCCAGTGTCAGTTTCCTAGTTTGGATGTGGTGCTACAATGATGCAAGATGCATTGGGAGAAACCAAGTGAAGGGTGCATGGGATCCCTCTGTACTATTTTTGCAACTTCCCGTGAAACTATAATTATTTCAAAAAAAGCTCAAAAAAATCATTTTAAAAGTGTTCTATACTTTTTGTCATTTATCAATTTATACAATAGAACCTTAACCTTGTTCTCTAATTTGACTCTTTTTCCCAATCCCTGACTGCTCTAACGTGTGTGTGTGTGTGTGTGTATGTATGTATGTGTGTAGGTGTAGAGACTGATTGATTGACTTGTTTATTCGCCTTCTAAAATTATTCTTTCCTCAGTCTCACAGACCTTGAATCTTGTTTCACAGAGATCAAAGGAAGAGACAATATTTTAGGTAAAGATTGCAATACAGTATAATGTTGTGGTAAAAAAATTACAGAATCTATTAAAAATCTGTTAACTCATTTGCTCAACACTTCAAAAATGTAACTAGGAAATAAGGTGCTATCATCTGCATGCTTTATCTCTGAACTTCAACTGTCTTCATAAATCCTACTTCTTGGTAGCCCTACTCTAACCAAGGTATGTAACACAACTGGTTCCAACTAGGATCTTAGAAAGGGAGTAAAGGTTCAGTAGTATGTTGGCCCCATTTAGTGCCTGGAGGCCTGGACAGTGTATGTACAGTATGTGCCCTTCTCAGTTAATTTATCAGCGAGGAGCCTCAGGAGGTTTCATCATGAACTGATGATACAAAACTCTACGGTATCTTCCAGTGTACCTTCCGAGCCCTCACAAATCTCATAGAACACTCACCTCTTTTTTCCTCCTATAAATGACATCTTATGACGTGTGAATTTCATGTCACGTCCCAATGTAAAATTATGCAGAAAGCCATTTGATGATTTAATACATATTCATCAGGAGTTAATTATGTAAATAAAATATTCAAATAGCTGTAAATTAAACCATTTTTAACAGGTCATTTGGTAGAAGTAATATTCATTTACTCCATCACTACATACTAATTACAGACACACACGAAAACTTCGTCAAGATTTACAATGTATAAGAACCTTTTGGAATATAACCTGAAACTGAATGACATAAAAAGCGTTATACCTGAGCAATGATTTGTTCCCCATCGTTGTAGACTTTGGTGCCTATCACATCTACCACTTTCAGGCGTTCAGAAACCTACAAAGAAAAAAAGACAAATATAAACAGACTAATTGAGTAATTTATCTATTTCAGAGCTTAAAAATTGGTAGCCTATAGGCCAAATAAACCGAGCGGTGTGTGGTATGTGTGTTTGTTATATTAATTAGTTGCCAGCATTTTAAAATAAATTTCTCATAAAAATTTGAATTTCCAGCTTCTCTTGAAAAATCAGGAGACTCAGCAACACTCAGCCCGTTTCTACACGGCAACAATAAACTAGGGTGGAACGGCAGCTGTGCTTTCAGATAGAGCACATGTTCCCCAGTTTACCAAAGTCCCTTCTTGGCTTGGTTTTCTTCTTTATGTTACTTGCCTGGCTCTGAAGGCATTTGAATTTCCAACACCCGATCTATTTTTATTTAAAGAGATATGCTGCTAGAGCAGATCAGCTGCCTAATATGCATCTGTAACGTGGCCAACATCTCTACCAGGCATAAACTGACAATCCCACAAAGATAGATTCCAGTCGATGAGTCAGTATTAACCCCAAGGTTTCTGGTCATGATGGTGGAAGGATGGCACTGCCATCCTCTAAGGAGGAGAAGCGGGGAGGAGCAGCCTCAGGATGTGTTAGGTTTGAGAGGTCTATTAGACATCCAAGAGGCGATGCTGAATATGCAGCTGGATTAATGAGTCTGGCGTTCAAGGGAGGGGCCTACCCTGGTTATGTCAATGTTAGGAGGCACCAGCACAGAGACAGTATTTAAAGCCAGGGGATTTGACAAGTTCACCAAGTGAATAAGTATAGCCTGGGAAACAAAAGTAAGAGACCCTGGAATGCCAATTTTAAGAGGAAAGGAAAAGAGGAATAAATAGCAAAGGTGACTGAGGAGAGGCTGGTGAGGACATTTTGTACTTAGATATCCTCCCCCTGTAAAGGTATAACTAGTGGCTATTGCCTGCATCTGCATGATTATTTTCAGTCTGCTTTTAAAAGACCACAAATAAATTTGATATAGATGCTGGTGCAGTTACAGGTAGTAAAAGAAATACTGAGTTATAACACCATATTTAATCTTTTCAAATGAAAATATGGACAGATTTTTATTCAAAGAAACTTTTCTATAAAACTAAATATTCCTAAGAAAACAGAAGCTTTTAAAGCAAAACAGAATTAAAAAACATGAACATATACTTACCTCCAAAGATTTAAGGAATGGCAGTGACTCAATAAAGCTTTCATACATTTTTCTCTTTTTGGCATTATTTTTTACAATTATTCTCCTGAAGGTTACCCTGTCCTAAAGGCAGAATGTCAAATACAAAGACAGTTAAAAGGTTGATTTTATGGGGGAAAAAGTCTGAAGAGAGTTTCATCTTATTCCCTATACGGAACAAACAATAATTAAGATTTAGAAATGAAAAATGAACATTATTATACTTTTAATGAAACTCATTTCAGATTTTTATTTCTTCAAGCATAAAATATAAAACCATATAAAATATTATCTTCAATTTTTTAAAGGAAGCATCAGTTTACTTTTACTCAGAAGGGAGATCTGACCAACATATAATTTGGCTATGCCCACAAGGTGGCGCTGTTGCACCATTTAAAAAAAAAAATAGATACTAGCACCTAGTTCTTTATTTCCTCCAGCTTTTCTGAGATATAATTTATCTATAAGATTGTGTAAGTTTAAAGCGTATAACATGTTGATTTGACATACTTATGTATTGCGAAATGATTACCCCAGTAGGGTTAGTTAATACTTCCATCACGTCACTTAATTACTATTTCTTTTTTGTGTAGAGAACATTTAAGATCCACTCTCTTAGCAACGTTCGGCATATGATACAATATTGTTAACTGTAATCATCATGCTGTATATTAGATCCCCAGAACTGATTCATCTTATAACTGGAAGTTTGTGCCCTGTGACATCGCCCCATTGCCCCACCCCATTCCAGTCTGCTTCCATGAGTTCAGGAGCACACGGGGTTCCTTCACTGTGGATGACAGCCCTAGAGTGTTACCAAATCACTTTCGTGGGACATGACAGTACTTTTATAAAAAATAAAGTAGAATAGAAAATCTCAGAGTGCACCCATCCCTTGTAGTAAAGTGTTGTCTTGTTCAATATTTATTTCAGTTACGCACAAAGACACACACACACACGCTCCGGTTGTGATGTTTCCTTGTGTTTCATAATGTGGGTTACAGCAAAAAATACATGGAAAACACTATTAGAAATTTTTTTAAATCATAAAGCAATTATAATGGAAGAGATCTTGAAAAATTATTTATTCTAGGTTCTTGGTCATATCCACATTATGTTAGTCTTTTTTTAAAATGTGAAAGCGCAGAGAAACTACAGCTTTCTTGAGTAGGGTCTAATTCCAGTGTTTATCATGCTCAGAGTTTTAAAATGTTCCTATGTTTACACTACTTAACCTCAAAGATAACAGAACTTAATTAAGGAACCAAGGCAATTTTTAAAGATAGCTCAAAAAATGTTTTTCGTACAAATTTTATTTTGAAAAAAATCCTACAAAACATTTAGTTCTAAATTAAAAGCCCCCAGAATTATGTTAGTTTGGCATACACTAATAAACAATTATACAATTTTAATATAAAATAAAATTGGGATATGTTATTAATAAAAATTACTGCACCAACATATTAAGGCTGAATTTAAATAAACCGGTACTACTAAGAAAAATGCCAGTGTGGATGTAAGTCTCTAGGAAATTAAACATCCTGTTCTCCAATTTAGTTTATTACGGTTTTATAAGGGTGCTAATTTGGACTTGTATTCTTAATTTTTTAAAAAAGAGAAGATTTTACAATATAATTAGTAAAAATATTAAAATAATTTCCAAGCCTGGCTCTGCATCATAATCAGCTATAGTATTTAAAAAAAAAAAAAGGTTTCTGAGATCCTAGACTTTAATGACTCAAAAGCTCTGTATGCAGGGCTCAACAGTATATCTTTCATAAAAGCTCCCCAAGTGATTCTGATATATAATTGGATTTGAGAACCAGCTGCAACACCATTTTATGGACACAGTTTACTGCAAAACAGAGAAAACTAGAAATAGTTTAGTGATTTAGAAATTAACCACAATGAGAGAGAAATACTGGGAGCACAGGACAAAATAAAATAGAGAAAAAAAGAAATTAACCACAATGAGCTATATGTCTCAGGAAGAATTTCCTATTAATGGCCCACCTCTTCACATCCACTGTGACATATAAAGTCCAGAAAGTCCCATTTCAAATGTCTTCATCCTAGTCATTTCAGTAACTGCCTCTCTGAATCATCAACACTGAATCATGTAGATCAGTTCATCCTCTAAGGCTAACAGTGACCAAGTAGTATTTACACAGTTAGACTACACTACAGTGGACTCTTCTCTTGGGATCTGCTTATCTTTACACCTGCACTTACATGGCAGAGTGCCAATCCATTGACATTAAAAGAAAAAATTCTTTTCTAAGCGACTTTCCCTGAAAAGGGCTAGTTAGGTGAGTTGCTCTTAAAAAGCAGCTTTGAAGTATTACTTGATTACGTTAATTATTCTAATTTCTTAAAAAAGCTATTGCACTTATGCACATACCCCAAGGTGATCCTCACAAACTGCCCACTTTATTATAAAGTTTAACAACATGTGTAGATTAGTAAAAATCTCTGAAAATGCTTAATCCTTCTTGACAGCTTAAGTATCATGCACACCAGGAAATGCTGGGCCTTTATACCTAGTTAAGATTTCTACGAGGGCTGAAAACTATCAGTATTCAAAGGGGCCCACCTGCAAAATACGTGATCCTGTACTGAGGATGTGCAAGGAGGCGCTTCGTCACCGCGTGACAATCTGACCCTGGCTGGCGACCCAACTGGGGGGATTAATGTTCTAAATGACACCTTCCTTAATGAAATAGATCATGGCAGACCCTGGAGTCCGCCTGCCCTTCTGAGGACAGGCACACACGTCTACAGACCAAGTCTGCTTTGGTTTGGAGTTTTTACTTTGCTGGCTTTGGGTATTCAAATCTTTGATAGTCCTAAAAACACTTCAGATGAGGAGTTCCCTTGGACCTGGAACAATTCCAATTTTTCTTCTACAACTTAAAAAGTAACTCATCACATTTTTAATAAGTAAACAGTGGCTGCCTGGTTCTAATAAGAAATGTACAATATATCTTGTTTCTCTGATGAAACGATATTTCTACCAGCTGAATCCACTTCAGTCAGCTGCTGAGTCATGACTGAAGAATGTGTAACTTCTGTAATGCTGTACAGTCCTTGGAAATGAGATTGTTAACACACTGCAAATGATCTCATCCTCTCCTCCTTCCACAAAAGGATTTGAGAGAAACAGTCCAATAAATGCATGACAAAACCATAGGGGGGGCTGTTTTCAACAATTTAAAAGGAAAATACAAATACTGTAAACATCCTGCTAAATCAGCGCTCCTTAAAGGGTGTTCTGAGCACCCGCAGCACTGGTGTCTCCTGGGAACGTATGAGAAATGCAGACTCACAGGCCTCGCCCCTGACCTGCTGTATCAGAATCTACATTTCGGCTAGATTTCCCAGCTGATCCCGTAAGCACCAGAGAGTCTAAGCAGCACAACCTTAATTAAACAGTCTTCTAGAATCAGCTTCACTAGTGCCTGCTACTTTGCATCCTGGTATCACCTACAAGACTCAGCCTTGTAGAAATACCACATTAAGAAATTTACTTTAAAAACCCAGGTCCCACCCCCAGAGATTCTGATTATATCTGTCCTAGGCAAGAGGATTTTTTTGTTAAACACCCCCAAGTAATTCTGCTGTGCATCCTAGCGAGAAGCAGAGGCGTCAAGTACTTTTTCTCTACATGGCTGCTTTCAGTGCAAAGTTGTTACCTATCAATTTACACCATACCGAGAGGATCCTTTTATCGTGGTTTCTCACGCTCTTGCATGCGTCAGAATCACTTGGCGGGCTTCCTCAGCTACACATCACTGAGTCCCATCTCCAGAGTTTCTGATTCAGTGGGCTCGAATCAGTAAGTGGGGCTCCAGAATTTGCATTTCTAGCAAGTTCTCAGGTGATACAGATGCTGCTGGTCAAGGGATAACACTTTGGGAACCACAGATTATAATAGTTACCTCAGAAAGCTACCTGAGAATACAAGACAGAAGCCTTTGTTTGCTTACTTGTGTGGCTAGTTGTTTTTAAGAGTGAAGGAGGAGCAGTTTGGATCTGAGTGTCTCTCCCGGGGCCAGGAGATCCCAAGTTCCTGACTTGACTGGGGAAAGAAACACAACGACTGAACCTGGCCCAGTCTCAGTGCCAACAGTTCAGCATCCAGTAGTTGCTTGATGACTTCCCCGATGATCGATGACCCCAAATAAATCTACCTATGAGAACTAAAATACTGTGTCCACCTGGCTTTCGTCCTAACCCTTTCTACAAACAACATTCAGGTCACATAAATACTTCACTCACCAAGCCCCACAGAGCACCAGCAGAGGTGGCAGTGATGGTAGCCGCTCTGGGTGTGTTGTACATTAAGGCCAGCTCGCCGAAACTCCCACGATTATCGTAGTTCCCGACACACCTTCCGACGCCATCACATTTTACATAAATATCAAATGTTCCTCTGTTGGACACATGAACAATAAGAGATAAAAGTAATTCAAGTAAAATCTCATTACAATAACACATTATTTCAGAGAAGAGGCCTGTGCAATAAAATCTCATTTCCAGCCTCCCTTTTCTCCCTGCTGACAGTAAGTAATAAAAGGGCATCAGTATGTGCCAGAGACACCATCTGTTCCTGACAAGCACGTATGAACCAGGGTAGGGACCATACATGCGCCTGCTGGGAGATGAGACTAAACAATAACAACTGAAGGGAATAAACGATAAAAATATAACTAAGACTTCAACCAAATAGGATACGCAGAGACAACCATCTGAAGGAATGTGTATCAAACTGCCGACTGTGGTTACCTCTGAGCATAAGACTAGTGAAGGATTCCAGGGACATTCACATGTAATTAAAGAGCTTACATTTCTAAAATGAACATGCATTACTTTTGTGATCAGAAGAAAATAACTTTTTTAAAACAATTGTTTTTTAAAACAATAACAATTTGGTCAGCCCCTCCTCTACAATACTTACGAGGGGCCTTTATAATCTAAAGGAGGGGCTGTCAAACTATGGCCCACAGACTGGCTGCCTGCTTTTGTAAATAAAGTTTTATTGGAACACAAACACCCTGGTTCGTTTATGCATTACCTCCACCCGGTCTGAGCTACAACAGCAGAGTCGAGTAGTTGCGATAGAGACCATATGGCCCACAAAGCGTAAAAAATTTACTCTCTGGCCATTTGCATCATCTGGCCCTTTACTTTAGATTGACCTCAGTCTAAAGTAAAAAGTGGTGGAAATTCAGATTAAATATCTGATCCTGGTCTTTTCAGTTTTTCTGTGCTTATCATTCAATTGGGGTTCTTTTTCTAGGTAAATAAGACTCAGTTTGCATGTTGCTGCACTACGTATTATCCAGCTCCTGTATTTACATGAATTCTTCTTGGGGAGGACTATCTTTCCATGGACTGTATTTTATCACAGAACATGGGTTCAAGGCTTGCTGAAGCAGCTTTGAGGACAGACAGGAGAAATTCTTTGGCTTTATTCTGTTGGCTAAACCCTAACAAAGACAAAAAAGGGAGTTGTTTTAAGATCGGAAAAGAATTATGAATGACAAAGATACAACAAAAGCAAAACCATAAGATAATAGACAAAAGATATTAATGAATAAGGAAGAGAATAATTGGTTTTAATATAATTCATGGATAGAATGGCTGTTTCAAGGTTACCTTCTAGAATTTGTTTCACGACTATTTTTCAAGTATAGAATACACTTCTGCACTAAAACTGTTTCCTACATTTTCTACTTTGAATAGGATAAAATATACAACAAATGTGCTGGTGAGAAGTAAAATGGGGTACCAGTCCAACTGAAATCACGTGAGTCTAAAATCTGTGAAAATACTGTGTGCTGCTTTTTCCTATAGATTTCTTTCCTGATAACGTGAGGCCTCAGCAGTGCAGAGCCATGAAAGAGCCCAAAGGACGGCCAAGAGACCTGGCTGTTGGGTCAGCTCTACACTGGTCCTCCGCGTGACCTTACCCAACCCCCATCACTTCTGTGTGCCTGAGTGAGAGTCTTCATCTGTCAAGTATGTGATCAGCATCTAACTGAAAAGGGAATGTTCTATATACAAACAGAAGGCAGTTTTTATAGTCAAAATACTTACAAAAGAAGATTAATCCTGTATTGTATTTGGGGTTCTCATATACCCCTACAATTAAATATGAACATCTGAGAGAACCTCTGAGGTGTTTCATTGATGAAAGCTGTTAATGATAGAAACATCATGACTCTAATTTACATATGGGATAACTGGTTCTGTTCTATTCTAAAATCACCGAGTCCATCCTGGCCCTGGCTCGTGCCTAGGCAACACCTCCATAGTCACCAAGGCATTAGGGATGAGGGAATGAGGCATCAGTGGAAACCCTTCATTTGGAGAGCACGCACTACTGACGTATGAGGGAGACCACCCACAGAGCCCACATCAAGAAACAAGGCCTAGGCAGACAGATGAGGACTGATTTTCTGCAAGGCCTCTGAGTTGAACACAACTCTATCCAGAGAAGCAAATGTAATTCAATAAATCAGGATGGGAGATGATCTGTGTTCCACACAAACAGGAAAGGCTGGGGGTACCAACTGTCCCATAAACACTTCCTCATCGCCTCATGAAAGGGAAGAAATAAAGACTCAGTTTAGATTGCTCCCCTATTATATTTTAGGACTCTTATCCAGCTATTGCTTAAAGCACACTGTTCTTCGATGAAGTCAAGCACAACTTAAGTTTTCTGAAATTCGATTTTCAGTATAAATGCATGCCTTCTCATTTAAAGAAAATAATTTCTCCACAGAGTCTTTAAAAGACAAATATAATGACGCATAAACAATTTCTGGAAGGACACACAAACTACTGACTAGATGATGCTGAAGCAGTAGGAAGAGAGACTGACTTTTCACCTTATGCTCCTCTGAAATATTGGAATTTTTAAAACCATGAGCATGTTTTACTTTGTAGTTGATAAAAAAGAACCTTTTGAAAAACAGAACACAGATTGAGTTATACTGTGATTTAACAGCCTGGATGCTGCATTACGCTCCTTGTCTCACTGTGATAGGCATCTATTACACACTCACTGCCTCTCGAATAGAAGTTCACAAATGTGGAGGCTCACAGTGAATGACTGAGATGTGTAGACTAACCAAAAATCACCAATCTTCCATAAACTACGCCTCTTTTCATGATCTAGTATAGTATGGCTTCACTGCATGTATTCACAGCAGGTTTACAGTGCCTGTTACACAGTAATAAGAGGAAAGAGGCAATAGCAACTTTCATACATTAATTTGTCAGTCATTATAATAACCAGTGAGATTTTACACAAAAGGTTCATTACATTTCAGCAGTGAAGTTACGCAAAACTTACCTATCAATTACGTAAAAGTTGTCACCATCGTCACCTTGATCAATTACATGTTCCCCTTCTTTGACCAATTTTTCAAACATGGCATCTAAGACTTGAGACATCTGCTCCTATTTAAAAATATATATATACAATCTTTATTTTTATCTAGAACACGTTTCCTTAAGTAACTATAATTAGCTCTGTATTTCTATGAACAAGCTCAAAGAAATGGAAATATCATCATTACCATTAAGTCTTGTCAAAAAAATACCCAGTACAGTCTTCCTTACCACATACAAATGAGATGATTATATATTTACTCTCATATTCAGTATACGAATGAAACTAATTATAATTAGTCTATTTCAGAATATTTCCAACTATGACCACTTTAATATGAAAAATTAACCACCAAACCACCATATACCTTGTGAAATATAATCTTAGCAACTAAAATGACCAGATTAGTAAAGAAATATTGCAAATGTCTTTTAAAGATATCTGTTTTTAAAACTTCCCTATATTAGTCATCACTAGCATTTATAGAGATTACATAAATACTTAATTCAAATCCTGACTCCAGTCCTTTTTGGTTCAGCACCCAAAACATAACAGAACAAAACAGAAAAACAACAAAAGCAAAACAAAAAACAATTGTGGCAAATATTCTATCGCTATTCTTTGTCAGTAAGGTTCTCCTCGAGAAGCAACCATTTACTTCCCTGGGGCAGATTTATTCAACAACTACTTAAACTATATAAAATTTTTATTCTGCTCAAGTGTGATTGACAAGGCTTAAGGATAAACTTCAGCTACTGAGAATAAACTAGAAGGTGAAAGAAATCTTCCCTCAGAACAAATACAGGAAAAATTCAAAGGCCTCGGAATAGAAGGAACAAATGGATATGGAGAAATAGTACAGTGCACAGTCACAGAAAAGTCAGAAGACTTAAGAGGGTTATTGGCTTGGCCACTTATTAGCTCTGAGCACTTGATCAAATCACTCTCTATGGGTATAAAAAGGGTACAACACTAACTGTCTGGGCCAAAATCAATTATTATCATAAGTAAATTAAGGAGCTGAAGATAGATAAAAGGGGGAAAGATGCAAGTGGAAAACACAGTTTGAAGAAACAAGATATTCTGGATCAAAAGCATGAACAGACCACACTGATTCTCTTCTTTCTGAGACCCCATTAACATTTCACAGGGAAAACAAAGGTATGAATCCACAATAATACAGAGCATGGGAAGGGAAATTGATGGAGAAGAGATTTCTAGAGCAAAGGTAAGTTACACAGGGAGTGGCAGAGAGAGGGCACAGCCTAGAGTTGGGCAGATGGACCTGCAATGTGGCAGCCAACCACCTGCTGGAGTGTCACCAGGCTGCAGCCTGGGAAACACGGTTCGGTCAGGATGGAACCGAGACAGCCAAAAACAAGTGGACGGATTCAGAGTCCTATACCACCAGCTGATACCTTCCTTCCAAATGCCTCCATCCTGAACACAGAACACCTAGCAAACAAGTATTGACCACAACTCTTCCCAGACAAAAGATCAGAGTCAGGTTCTTGGCAGAAACTGAACAAATTAGGCAGAACTAGAACAGTCACTGTGAACACTGGTGCCCTAGAACAAGGACCTTCACTTGCTGGGATTTAGGGGTCCCCCTGTAACAGCTGGATCCCTGTGCACTCAACCTAAACAGTACATTGGCTGACAGGCCTATCCTACTTATCCAGAGCTCTAAGTCAGCTTTGTGTGGCCCCTCTGGTAGCCCATGAGACTAAGATAAACTGCAAAATAGCACCAGATGAGACAGAGAATTCAGGAGCAGTAAAGAGCATTTAGAAGTTCTACTTTGTATACCCGGAGATATTCAAGATGCATGGGATGAAAAATAGATTTAGAAAAAGCAAATCAGAGAAAAATGATTCAGTTGGAAATTAAAAACATGGCTGACAAAATTTTTTCTTCCTTTTACATATTTTATTTTTTGGAGCAGTTTTAGATTCACAGCAAAATTCAGCAAAAAAGTACAGAGAGTTCTCATATACCCCCATTCGCTCCGGCAGCTCTCCCTTACTGTCAACGTCCCCCAGCAGGGGGTACATTGCGACAGTTGATGAACCCACACTGACTCATCATAATCACTCAAAGTCCATAGTTCACATTAGGGTTCACTCTTGGTGCTGGACACTCTATGGGTTCCAACAAATGTATAATGACATGTACCCACCATTACAAAAGTTTTTAGAAAGTAAAGGGGTAGGAAGATAACTTAAAACCAAAAACTTCAAAGAAAGCCGATAGACAAAAAGATAGGAGTTCCAGAGAAAGGGGAAAAAATAATCAAAGAAATATGGGATGAATTTTCCAGAATCAAAGGACATAAGTTGTCAGACAGAAAGAGTCCAGCACATTTGATGACCAAACCACACTAACATGGCAATGTGGTTTTAGAATGCCAAAGATAAAGAAAGCTGCAAAGCTTCCAGAAAAGGGTGGGGGGAGCTCTTAATGATATTTTTAAAAGATCAGCTTCTCTCAAAATAAAGAAATGCAAATTAAAATTGAAATGAGGTACCATTTTTGACCTGTCAGATTCAAAAAGATAAAAATGTTAGACTAATGCACTATGGTGGAGATGGTGTGGGAAAGAGGCATTTTCACATAGACGGCTGACAGGAAGGTAAAATGGAACAAACTCTACAGAGGGCAAGTTGTCAATATTTAATGAAATTTCAAATATACATACTCTCTACCTCATTAATCCTTTTCCAGGAAGTTATTCTACCTCTTTCCCACACCATCTCCACCATAGTGCATTAGTCTAACATTTCATATTTAGGAAATGACATGTGCACCGGCATTTTTCATTGCAGCATCATAATAGCAAAAGATTGGAAACAAACTAATGTTTATTTACAGGGCACTGCATAAATGGGTTTGGTATATCCACACACTGGAAAGCTATGCAGCTATAAAAAAGAATGTGGGGATTTTAAGACATTTGTCTTTCAATGGAGTCACTGACAAGCAAGAGAACACTCAAAGAAGGGAGTCAGGAAATGTGAAAACCCACCACAGGGGGAACAGTTCAGGAAAGTGGGGGCATTTCGGTGAGAAAAGAAGACCTACATGTGAACACATCTGCTATCTTCTGTCACACTGATGACGCGGTGATTCTAGAGGCCAGAACTGGGACTGCTGGGTGGAAGTTTCATGGAGATTTCGGCACAACATAAAGACATAAGAATGAGAACTGTCACTCAAGGGAGGCGTTGAAGGCAAGTTTTCCATCTTCCACGTGCTGTCAAAAGAGCTCAGCGCTTTTCAAACCGTGTTTTGTGGAACCCAGGATTTCGTGGAGGTGCTTCAGTGATTGATTCCGTACACAGTTGATTTAACTGCACCCTTAGAGTATATTTTAGCCTTTAAATATTAAAACTAATGGAAATCAAAATGCTCAGATGGATTATATACACAAAATTTTTTTGAGGTGAAATTTCATAAACATGAAATAACCTAAAATTATTTAGTAACATAAAATTAACCATTTGTAAGTTAAAACAATTCAGTGGCCACAAAGTTGTGCAACCACCACTTCCATCTAGTTCCGACACATTTTCATCAACCCTATGCCTACTAAGCAGTCACTTGCCATTCTCCCCTCCCGCCAGCCTGTGGCAACCATCAACCTGTTTTCTATGGATTGACCAGTTCTGGATATTTCATGTAATGGAATCATACAATATGTGATCTTTTGTGTCTGGCTTATTTCACTCAGCATAATGTTTTCAAGGCTCATCCCTGTTGTAGCATATATCATACTTCATTTCCTTTTATGGATGAATAATAATCCATTGTTTGGATATATCACCATTTGTTTATTCTTCCATCGACGGACACCTGGGTTGTTTCCATCTTTTGGCTATTGTGAATAGTGAAGCTATGAACATTCATATACAAGTATTTGTTTGAGTACCTGTTTCCAATTCTTTTGGGTCTATACCTCAGAATGGAATGCTAGGTCATATGGTAATTCTATATTTAGCTTTTTGAGGAACCGCCAAGCTGTTTTCCACAGTGCGTGAACCATTTTACCTTCCCACCAGCAATGTACTAGGGTTCCAATTTCTCCACAACCTCATCAACACTTGTTATTCATTTATTTATTTTTATTATACCCATCCCACTGGGAGTTAAGTGGTATTTCATTGTGGTTTGACTTGCATTTCCCTAAGACTAACCATGCTGAGAATCTTCTCATGTGCTTGTTGGTCATTTGCATATCTTTTTTTGAGAAATGTCTATCTGCTCATTTTTAAATTAGGTTGTCTTTCTGTTGTTGAGGTGTAAGAGTTCTTTATGTGTCCTGGATACTAGACCCTTATCACATACACAGTGTGCAAACATTTTCTCTCATTCTGTAGGTTGTCTTTTTACTTTTTTTGATATTGTCCTCTGATGCACAAAATTTTTTATTTTTTATGAAGTCCAACTTATCTCTTTTTTTTTCCTGCTCTTGTTTTTGGTATCTATCTAAGAATCCATTGCTAAATCCAAGGTCAGGAAGACTTACCCCTGTATTTTCTTCTAAGAGTTTTATAGTTTTAGCTCTTACACTTAGGTCTTTGATCCAGTTTGAGTTAATTTTTGTATATGGTTTGAGGTAGGAGTCTGACTTTGTTATTTTGTGTGTGGATATCCAGTTGTCCCAGCACCATTTGTTGAAGGGACTATTTTTTCCCCATTGAACAGTCTTGGCACCTTGTCAAAAATCAGTTGGCCACAGAGGTATAGGTTTGTTTCTAGACTCTGAATTCTATTCCATTGTTCTATATGTCTATCCCTATGCTTTGTAGTAAAAGTTTTGAAATTAGGAAGTGTGAGTCCTTCAACTTTGTTCATCTTTTTCAATGTTATTTTGGCTATTTGGGCCCCTCCTTGTTATATATACAATTTTAACCCATTGGACAACAGTCAAATGTTAATGTGTTTTCATGGGTTCGCTTTATAATACATAAATATTACCGCTTTAAATTTTCAAAAATAAATTAATACTGATAAAAATAATTTTTAAAAAGGATAAGGAATCTCTATAAATACTGATACATTGTTAAGTAAAAAAAGGACAGGGCAGAACACTGTAGAGTTTGCTCCCACCAAAATTTAAAAAGAATATACTGGTATATGCATAGCATAAAACCTGGAAAAATATGCTGACAGTGCTAAAAGAACTCGGCTCCTGAGAAACTGGGTTGCTGGGAGACAGAGATGGAAAGGAGATTTCCTTTCACTGACTATTCATTTGTTCTTTTTGAATTTTTGTTAATTGCATACATATACTGATTTAAAATTTTTAATTAATTAAAAAGCCAAACTTTTCATTTAAACAGAGAGCATAACATCGCATCTTTACGGTAGCTAAGAAAAACTTTTGGAAAAATGATGGTGGTGGGTTTGCAGGAAGCAGTTTTCATCCTGTCCCTGGGTCCCTGTGTGAGCTCTGGCACCTGTCTGTGGAATAGCAGCTAGGGCCGACGATGAAGCCAGAGTGGCAGTAAAACAGTGCTTTCTCGATGTGGTGCTAATTGGCCCCACGGGGACCATTTTACCCAAACGAGTTCATCAACTCAGGCAACATATGGTCAACTATCAAAATTCTGAAGGTTGATTAAACCATTTACTAATATTTTGTTTTGCTTACTATTTATATTTCAACTCTTTTAGGGCAGATGGAGGGGTAATATCAGCTTCATTGATTAGCTCTGACTCTAAATGTCAAATGGAGAAAAAGAAGAAATACATTGCTATAGTACATTTTTTCATTATCTTGGAATTAGCTGCATTTTAAAACATTATAAAGCTTAAGACTTCATACACAGACATGAAAAAGTAATTCCTGATAAAATGCAGAACAATGATTTCTTCTAGAACTCTATGTGACATGTGTCTGTTCTAGTCAATCAAAATGTAATTTCCCTATAATTATGCACAGAGCAAAAAGAACTTAGGAAATGTTTAATATGCAGAGGGTTATCATGATGACTGACAACTACTGTAGGAAATCCACATCTTATTCTCCTGCAGAATGCAAATTCGAGACTGAGCTCAGTAAAAGGACTCTGACTCACTTAAAAAATAACAATTTACTCTCCATTAATGAAAGAGCCTATCATATAGTATAGGAAAATTATTTCAGTTTGCCTCAAATTAGAAATATTTCAGAAGAAAAATGGCCTACTGAGTCGAGCATTAAAATATTCATGAAAAGAATATCTTCAAAGAGATTAATAATTATAAATGCTGTGCTCAACGTATGAATATACAGTACTCCAAGGAAAAATGTTCTGAGGCCTGGGAGGTGCAAGATTTTCAAGCTAAATAATGACTTCAAGAAATTCAAATGAGATAGTAGATACAAAAGCCAAGATCATTCTTCTCTCTAGTTAGTAATTAGTGCTTCCCCTTCCTCCTTCAAGTTTTCCCATTTCAGAAAAAGGTGCTACCTTCACAGTCATTGCAGCTAGACACTGGGAGTCATCCTAGACTCTTTCTGTCAGGCTCCAATTCATTCAATCACCAAGTACCAACTTCTCACCCTAAATATTTTATGAGACCATCTCTTTTCCCCCTTCCCTAGTTAGGCTCATTTCTTTACCCCGGATCATGGCACGGCTTCCTCTCTGAGCTCCATTCCCTTTGTTCTTGCCCTGTCCCTCTCTTGCCTTTAACTCTCCCCTCCACACTGCCACCACAGTGACCTTAAACACATCTGACTGTTCCATTCTCTGCTTAAAACTCTTCAACTGGGCCTGCCCACTGCCTACAGCAATGTGTCCCATGCCATAGTGTGGCACTTAAGAATGGGCCTTCATGACACCGCACGCACACCTCAGCTCCCACCCTGGATATCCTCCACTTCAGGCTCTAGTGAGAACACTCTCTACTTTTCTTCAACTGGCAATTTCCTACTAATTTTCTGAGGATCAGCTCAGGCGGCCTCTCCAGCAGCCTGAATCCTCAGGTGAGGATAAGAGACCCTCATCCTCTCATAGTGCCCTGACCATATTACAGCATTTATTATGTTTTATCAAATTGCTTGGTGTGTATATTTAAATCCCTC
This sequence comes from Tapirus indicus, assembly GCA_031878705.1. Lineage (NCBI taxonomy): Eukaryota > Metazoa > Chordata > Mammalia > Perissodactyla > Tapiridae > Tapirus > Tapirus indicus. The sequence continues at coordinate 80,848,140 of CM062917.1, forward strand.
ATCAAATTATAAGATCCAAGAGGATAAGAACCACGTCTAAGTATTTTGTGGCCTCCAATACTTTACACAGGCCTTGGAACATAGTCGGTAGTTAAGGAATTCAACTGAAAGGAGCTGCTGTATGATAAGCAGATTATATAAGTTGAATATGTAATTCAATTTAAATGCATTTAGGTTACTGTAAAAAATGTATATCATAAAAAACTAGAAAGATGCTTAAAATAGGAGCTTAACCTAAAACTTTCAATCTGCCATGTTTGGGGATACATTTTTTATTCTAGGTGGTAACTTGTTGAGAAAAATAAATGTTTACTTATATATACTCTGCATCATTCCTAGAAGGATTTGAGTAGGGAAATATATCAAGATGGTGTGAGTTCAAATCCAAAAACAAGATCTTTTGGAAACAACTATGTAAATATGTTTGCTTCTTCTCTATAAAACATTCAATAATGATAATTCATGAACTTGGTAATTTCATGAACTGGCCTTTAAATATATATATTGAAGATCAACAGAGCAGTAAAAAAAGTTTAAAAAAATCCTATTAATAAAAATAATCACTTTAAAGATGCTCTTTGCCAGAATATACCACTAAAAGTTTATTTGTTTTTTTTTATTCCTGTTGGTGAGGAAGATCAGCCCTGAGCTAACATCCATTGCCAATCCTCCTCTTTCTGCTGAGGAAGATTAGTCCTGAGCTAACACCTGTGCCCCTCTTCCTCCATTTTGCATATAGGACGCCAACACAGCAATGGCTTGACGAGCAGTGCGTAGGTCCATGCCCGGGATCCGAACCCACGAACCCGAGGCTGCCAAAGCACAGCATGCAAACCCAACCACTACACCCCTGGGCTGGCCCCAAAAGTTTTTAAAAATAACTTTAAATGTGACCAAACTTTTCACAATGCTTTAAAAGAGTTAATGTTGAAATGACAAGGAAAAATCCACTTAATAGGCAGCATCTTGGGAGAGTATAACTGGCAGCTATTTCATTCACGCCTATTCATCACGTAGGGTATGGACACCAGAACATCACTGTTTAGTCACTGCTGAAGCATTACGATTCTGGTTCAACTGAACAGGGAAGTATGCAAACAAAATAACATATGGTAGTACCAAAATACCAAACTAGAGCATTTTCACATTTGGCTCTCATCCTTGCTACTCAAAGTATGGTCGTGGCCAGCAACACTGACATCACCTGGGAGCTCGTGAGGAATGCAGACTCTTAGGCTTCACTACCAAACCAGAATCTGCATTTTCACAAGACCCTCTGATGACAGGCATACTAAAGCTTGAGAAGCACTGTTTTTGGTGACCTGTGAAATTCTCCAATGTAAAGTTCTTGTTGAAAAATAGAGAAAGTTCTAGTTGAAAAATAGAGAATCTCCTTGGTTGAAGCCCACCCCTAAGAGGAACACTAAGAATTAATTTTATAGCTGTCTTCTGGGTGTTTCTGGAACAAGAGAGTTAAATACTAAATTAGCTTAATTCCAATACCAAAATTATCATCTTATACACACACACACACATATATATATAAAACTGTATCTTTACACTAACAATTATTTGGTCTCACAGAGGTGGGTGATCATTAGAGATCACATAGTTTAGTGACCTTTATTTTCATAGCATCATTATCATTTTAGATAAATGAGATTGGGGATTATTTGGAAGCCCATCAAAATTTCACAAATCCCTTTAGTTACATATCCCACTATGTAATACTACAAGGAAATTTTTCCATTCATAAACGAAATTCCTAAATTTTCTATCTTAATCCCATTTTCTATTCTTCCATTATTAGAGAGAACAAGCAGCAACCACATTCCGTAGAGTTTTGCAAACTCAGGGATAATTCCGGAGGACCTGGATCAAGGCCGACAAGAGGCTCTTCCTTAGAGAACATGTGATCTGCAGGTCAACTTCAACACCAACTCAGGTCCTGAGGGTCTTTGTTTCTTCAGCACTGACCATCCTGGTACAGTGATGGTACTCGTAAACGGGGGTTGAATGAACTGAGTGAATAAACCTGGAAGGGCCACTCTGAACAGGCTTAATTCACACCATGAGAGTGTTCAAAAGATTGGTGTAACTTTTAACAAGACCTGAGTTCGAGGTCACTTAAATACCATCATTTTATTACAAGTAACAAACATATCACAAAATGTAATTTATTATTGAATATGCATACCAAGATAAATATAAAATAATAACTCAAAACATTCTTGGCTTTGTCCTGCGTTTTCTTTTTGAGAGACTATTCTGTGCAGAGAGCCCTGAGTGGCAAATGCTACCTAAAGAGGGGCAAAAGGATGTGAAAGAGAAAGTTCCCACCCTCAAGAAAATGGGGGATAAAGTGACTGATGGATCTCTGGTAAGGTCAGTTCAGGCGTGTCAGAGCCTGTACTCTGGACTCAGAGATGGAGAGATAAACTTATAATGTGTGGTCCTAAAACAAGATATCCAAACTCATAAAACATAATCCGTGTTCCTGGAGGACATGATGTAAACATAAATGGTATTAGAAACAAAGGAGCTTTTTATATTTCAGGGTGCAATATGACCCAGTGTAGAAGACTTGGTAAGATGCAGTACTCTCCTCTTTATAAAATTGGCCTTTTTGACAAAACCTCACCTTAAAACGAGTGGGTCTTGGTTTATGCTTTCTTATCAATCTGAAAACTATAAGATGTTGAGTCTGACCAAAAAAAACTTGAGTGAGTTACAAAAGTTGACTCAGTTTTCACATTTGGAACATGGCAGTAGGGGGTTCTTTTCCAAGTGACCATATTGCAATGAATAAGCATAATTTGCGGTGAAGGAAACAGAACATTGAGGTCAGAGTGCAGGGCAAAATCTGAACAGCATGCTCACTCATACTGAAAGAGGGTATTCTAGAAATACATCCAAAACCAACTAGAAATTTCAAAATCCTTACAAAGAACAAAAAATCCCATCTTTAAAGCCAAGTAAAATGTTACTTTAAAAATATGCATAATATAGGGGCCGCCCAGTGGCGCAGCTTGGCAGCCCGGGGTTCGCACGTTCAGATCCCGGGCGCCCGCCAATGCACTCTTCGTCAGCCACGCCGTGGTGGCGTCCCATATAAAGCAGAGGAAGATGGGGACGGATGTTAGCCCAGGGCCAGTCTTCCTCGGCAAAAAGAGGAAGCTTGGCGACGGATGTTAGCTCAGGGCTGGTCTTCCTCACACACACACACACAAAAATAGGCATAATATAAAACTAAAATATAATTACTGTTACTGGCTGTTGAGAGAGGCAGTAACACCATGGGCCCTGAGCATCCTTGCATGTTCCTGCTGGGTGTACAAAGAACACGAGATCCTAACCTCGCCTCTCCTGGGCCATCTCTCAGGGCTACGTCTGTAGCAAGCAACCTTGAAGGATGAGATAATGTTTTCCCCCAGACAAATGGCAGGCCTGGTGACTCCTTGTCTAACAGCAGTGGACCTCCCAAGCTCAGTACTCCTCTCCTATGACACAACCTGCTCATGTGAGGCATCTACAATGAGGCCTTTACATCGCCCCAAGTGACGTTAGCTTGCAAAGGGAGTAAAATCCAAGACCCTGCACAGTTCCTCACAGTGACACTGAAAAAAACCTTTTTCACTGTTGAGATTTATCTTACCGGATCCAGGTTCTTAAACAGCAGGATGTCTTTGCAAGCCTCTTGTAATCGATTCCTCTGATCATCAGTTTTTGGATGTATAATCTAAAAGGACATCAAATTAAAAAATAAACAATTAGTCTACTCACCTTACTCATAAGGGATAAAATTTCCTAGCAGAATGTTAGAAGGAAGAACTGTTAGTGCCGAGGTTCACTTTAGGTGACCAGACACTGTCAGCCCACCGAGTAGAGGAAAGAAATACAACTGATCTCAGGGAGGTGATGCTCATTCATCAGTTCAGCACCGGAATGTTTTCCAGAATGTTTACCCCCAGACTGGCAAGTTCGTTTTGCAAAGGTCTGTGACTGGCTGATTACTGAAGACTCTAAAGCTCCCAGCCAGTGGGAACAAACAAAAGGACAACAGGTGACAGCAGCTGTGTTGGAAATCTGGAGACTGCCTCTATTGCGTTTAATACTCGTTTAATATTCCTCACTACTCTTGGACACTCTCCATCACTGAGTTTAATACTCTTTCAGGATGTAGCTCTTCCCTCTGAAACTTGATAAAGTCTCTAGAAGCGAGTAAATTCTCACATGCATCTAGCATTAGCGGTTAAATACATCTTTGTGCACAATGTATGTAACTACCCCCACAGGGAGTGATTTTCCGAAGAGAGCCAGCAACCATGCGCTGCCACCCAAGCGACCGTGGATTTTACGAAAATGAATCCAACAGCGCTGGTGCACTCATTTTAGAATGGGCTCAAAGAAAACCAGGGTACTATATATTCTTACTAAATCTTCATTCCAGGAGGGTGAAGCCCAATAGAATGCCTTCTGTAAGTGTGGCCTGCCAACTCCCCAGAGTCCCTTTTGACCACCAGAAGGCTGGTCCACTGGCTTGGACCGAAAGGCCCATTCTTTTGTGAACAGTGGTAGTTTGTAGTATAAAATGAGTTAGAGAGGCAAGAGATAGTCCTAAAAGCAGGAGGCATCGAGTCGGTCTCCTGGAGACCTATATACCACCTTTTCCTGTTCTAACGTCCACTCAGTGACCAGGAGGTGATAAGCAGGTGCCTCACCTCTTCTGTCAGCTGGCCCCCTCATCAGAGAATTGGGTAGCTGTGAGTTTTGTGCCCATGAATATACCAAAACTCACAATGGGAAATTAAAATCAGCATTTCAAACCCATCTCGGATGGCTATAAATTAATGAGAATTATAGGCTCAAGAAGAAAGGAGGAAATTTACAGTATCTGTGTACTTTTTCTGTGTGTACTATTTATATACCACACAAAAGACTACCAGCCAGTGAAAGAGGAAGTCACTGCCTTTTTTCCTATACGGGTAAGGTGGATGCCAACTTCTGCTTACTATCTAATCAACACTCATCTCAACCTAGATTCTAAGACGACATATGGACACAGAAAAAGCAGATCCTACCACCTACTAACTCACTGCTATACAAGAAACTTTTAAAATTTGTCTATTAACCAAATCATGCCAACCAAAATTCACTTTTCCCTACTTCAAATAAGGAAGGCTAACACAATAAAACAAAGCAAAAAGTTATTTCTCCCTTCACAAAATCCATCTAGAATTGCTTCACACTGAAGCAATCATGAACGTCTGCCTGCTGAGAAGCTCTATCCTCAGAGAGAGAAAGCTGGGGATACCATGTCACCATTGTTGAAATGACTTTCTAGGCCCAAGATGGAGCCGCGCCTGCCCAGGGTGCCACGTCAGCAAACTGAAACTTAGGTTAACTTTCCTGTCCCTGTAAATGCTCCTCTTGACCACAAACGTAGTCTATCCAGCCAGCCAGTCCTCAAATGCAAGCCAGCTCTGGGCTCTATACTTATTTCCTTGTTCCTTATTTATTTTCTATTTTTCTCTTCCTTGTTCCTTCTTCTTTTTTTGGTTTTATTTATTGAGGCAATATTGGTTCATAACTTTATATGAATTTCAGGTGTACATCATATTTAGATTTCTGTGTAGACTACATCATGTTCACCACCCAAAGACTAATTACCATCCCTCACTGTACACATGTGCCCTGTCACCCCTTTAGCTCCCCTTCCCCTCCGTTTATGTATCTTAAGTGTTTGTTTGCTATTGTTGTTGTTTTTATCTTCTACTTATTAATGAGATCAGTATTTGACTTTCTCCCTCTGACTTTTTTCACTTAGGATAATACCCTCAAGGTCCATCCGTTTTGTTCCAAATGGCAAGATTTCATCTTTTTTACAGTAGTATTCCATTGTGTATATATACCACATCATCTTTATCCATTCATCTCTTGATGGGCACGTAGGTTGTTTCCAGTCTTCACTATTGTGAACAATGCTGCAGTGAACACAGGGGTGCGTAGAACTGTACGAATCTATGTTTTTGTGTTGTTTTGATAAAACCCAGCAGTGGAATAGCTGGAACATATGGGAGTTCTAGTCTTAATTTTTTGAGGAATCTCTACAGTTTTTCCATCGTGGCTACACCAGTTTACATTCCCACCAGCAGTGTATGAGAGTTTCCTTTTCTCCACATCCTCTCCAACACTTGTTATTGCTTGTCTTGTTAATTATAGCCACTCTGACAGGCGTGAGGTGATATCTCATTGTAGTTTTGATTTGCATTTCCCTAATAATTAGTGATGTTGAACATCTTTTCATGTGCCTGTTGGCCATCTGTATATCTTCTTTGGAAAAATATCTGTTCAGATCTTTTGCCCATTTTTTAACTGGGTTGTTTGTTTACCGTTGTTTAGTTATATGAGTTCTTTATATATTTTGGATATTAACACCTTATCAGATATATGGTTTGCAAATATCTTCTCCCAATTGTGAGGTTGTCTTTTCGTTTTGTTGATGGTTTCCTTTGCTGTGCAGAAGCTTTTTAGTTTGATGTAGTCCCACTTGTTTATTGTTTCCTTTTGTTTTCCTTGCCTGGTGAGATATGATATTTGAAAATATGCTGCTAAGACCGATGTCAAAGAACATACTGCCTATGTTTCTTCTAGAAGATTCATGGTCTCAGGTCTTACATTCGAGATTTTAATCCATTTTGAGTTAATTTTTGTGTAGGGTGTAAGATGGCAGTCTACCTTCATTCTTTTGCATGTGGCTGTCCAGTTTTCCCAACACCATTTATTGAAGAGACTTTCCTTTCTCCATTGTATGTTTTTGGCTCTCATGTCGAAAAGTAGCTATCTATAGACATGTGGGTTTATTTCTGGGCTCTCGATTCTGTTCCATCAACCTGTATGTATTTTTGTGCCAGTACCACGCTGTTTTGGTTACTATGGCTTTGTAGTATATTTTGAAATCAGGGAGTGTGATACCTCCAGCTTTGTTCTTTTTTCTCAAGATTCCTTTGGCTATTTGGGGTCTTTTGTTGTTCCATATAAATTTTAGGATTATTTGTTCTATTTCTGTAAAAAATGTCATTAGAACTTTGATGGGGATTGCACTGAATCTGTAGATTGCTTTAGGAAGTATGGATATTTTAACTATGTTAATTCTTCTAATCCAAGAGCATGGAATATCTTTCCATTTCTTTGTGTCTTCCTCAATTTCTTTCAACAATGTTTTATAGTTTTCAATGTAAATGTTTTTCACATCTTTGGTTAAATTTATTCCTAGGTATTTTATTCTTTTTGTTATGACTGTAAATGGGATTGTATTCTTAATTTCTCTTTCTGCTACTTCATTGTTAGTGTATAGAAACTCAACTGATTTTTACATGTTGATGTTGTACCCTGAAACTTTACTGTATGTATTATTTCTAATCTTCTTTTGTGGCTTCTTTAGAGTTTTCCTCATATAAAATCATGTCATCTGCAGATAGTGACAGTTTTACTTCTTCCTTTCCAATTTGGATTCCTTTTATTTCTTTTTCTTGCCTGATTGCTCTGGCCAGGACTTCCAATACTAAGTTAAATAAGAGTGGTGAAAGTGGGCATCCTTGTCGGGTTCCTGTTCTTAAAGGGACAGCTTTCAGTTTTTCACCATTGAGTATGATATTACCTGTGGGTTTGTCATATACGGCCTTTATTATATTGAGGTACTTTCCTTCTATACCGATTTTATTCAGAGTTTTTAGCAGAAATGGATGCTGTATCTTGTCAAATGCTTTCTCTGCATCTATTGAGATGATCATGTGATTTTTATTCTTCATTTTGTTGATGTGGTGTATCACGTTGATTAATTTGCAGATGCTGAACCATCCCTGCATCCCTGGAATAAATCCCAATTGATCATGGTAAATTATCTTTTTAATGTATTGTTGTATTTGATTTGCTAGTATTTTGTTGAGGATTTTTGTGTCTATGTTCATCAGTGATACTGGCCTATAATTTTGGTTTTTTGTGTTGTCCTTATCTGGTTTTGGTATCAGGGTAATGCTGGCTTCATAGACTGACTTAGGAAGCTTCCCCTCATCTTCAATTTTTTGGAAGAGTTTGAGAAGGTTAGCTATTAAGTCTTCTTGGAATGTTTGGTAGAATTCACCAGGGAAGCCGTCTGGTCCTGGACTTCTGTTTTTTGGGAGGTTTTTGATTACTGTTTCAATCTCCTTACTGGTGATTGGTCTGTTCAAATTCTCTATTTCCTCTTGATTCAGTTTCAGAAGGTTGTATGAACCTAAGAATTTATCCATTTCTTCTAGATTATCCAATTTGTTGGTATATAGCTTTTCTTAGTATTCTCTTATAATCCTTTGTATTTCTGAGATGTCCGTTATAATTTCTCTTCTTTTGTTTCTGGTTTTATTTGAGCCTTGTCTCCTTTTCTTCCTTGGTGAGTCTGGCTAAAGGTTTGTCAATTTTGTTTACCTTTTCAAAGAACCAGCTCTTAGTTTCATTGATTTTTTTCTATTGTTTTTTTAGTATCTGCTTCATTTATTTCTGCTCTGATTTTTATTATTTCCTTCCTTCTACTGATTTTGGGCTTTGTTCTTCTTTTTCCTTACTTTAGGTGCACTGTTAGATTGTTTCAGATTTCTCTTGTTTCTTGAGGTAGCATGAATTGCTATAAAATTCCCTTATAGTACTGCTGTGGCTGTATCCCATAAATTTTGGCATGTCATATTTTCATTTTCATTTGTCTCCAGGTATTTTTTGATTCCTTCATTGACCCAATAGTTGTTCAGTAGCATTTTGTTTAATCTCCACATATTTGTGGCTTTTTCAGTTTTCTTCTTGTAATTGATTTCTAGTTTTATACCACTGTGGTCAGAAAAGATGCTTGGTATTATTTCAACCTTCTTAAATTTACTGAGACTTGTTTTGTGGCCTCATATGTGATCAATCCTGGAGAATGTTCCATGTGCATTTGAAAAGAATGTGTATTCTGTGGTTCTTGGATGGGATGTTCTGTATATATCTACTAAGTCTATCTGGTCTAATGAGTTGTTTAAGGCCATTGTTTCCATATTGATCTTCTGTTTCGATGATCTATCCATTGATGTAAGTGGGGTGTTAAAGTCCCCAACAATTATTGTGTTACTATTTCTCCATTTATTTCTGTTAATAATTGCTTTATAAATTTAGGTACTCCTATGCTGGGTGCACAAATATTTACAAGCATCATGTCCTCTTATTGGACTGTTCTCTTTATCATTATGTAGTGCCCTTCTTTGTCTCTTGTTAGTTTTTGTTTTAAAGTCTATTTTGTCTGATATGAGTATTGCTACCCCAGCTTTCTTTTCATTGCCATTTGCATGGAGTATCTTTTTCCATCCCTTCACTTTCAGTTTGTGAGTGTCTTTAGGTCTTAGGTGTGTCTACTGTATGCAGCATGTATATGGGTCTTGTTTTTTTTATCCATTCAGTCACCCTAAGTCTTTTGATTGGAGCATTTAGTCCATTGATATTTAAAGTAGCTATTGATAAGTATGTATTTATTGCCATTTTGTTACTTTTTTTCTGGGTGTTTTAGTAGTTCTCAGTTCATTTCTTCTTCTCTTGCTGTCTTCCCCTATAATTTGATGGCTTTCTTTAGTATTATGTTTGGGTTCCCTTTTCTTGTTTTTGTGTATTTATTATAGGTTTCTGGTTTGTGATTACCATGACATTCATATATAATAACCTACATAAACAAATATATACCAAAAGCCCTACTCTTCTACTCCCCTCCCCTCACATTTTATGTTTCTGATATCATATTTAACCTCTTTTGTGTGTGTGTGTATCCCTTAACCTCTTATCATGGAGATGGATAATTTCAGTACTTTTGTATTTTGACCTTCATATTAGCTTCATAGGTGGTTGATCTGCTACCCTTACGGTATATTTGCCTTCACCAGTGATTTTTTTTTCCTTTGATAATTTTCTTATTCCTATTTGTGGTCTTTTCTTTTCCACTTAAATTTTAAGTCCCTTTAACATTTCTCGTAAGGCCGGTTTATTGGTGATAAACTCCTTTAGTTCTTGATTGTCTGGGAAACTCTTTATCTCTCCTTCCATTCTGAATGATAACCTTGCCAAGTAGAGTATTCTTGGCTGTGGGTTTTTTCCTTTCAGCACTTTGAATATATCATGCCCTTCTAGCCTGTAAGGTTTCTCCTGAGAAGTCAGCTGATAGCCTTGTGGGGTTTCCTTTATATGTAACTTGTTGCCTTTGTCTTGCAGTTTTTAGGATTCTCTCTTTATCTTTAATTGTTGACATTTTAATTATAATGTGTCTTGGTGTGGGCCTCTTTGGGTTCATCTTGTTTGGTGCTCTCTGTGCTTCCTGTTCCTGGATATCTGTTTCCTTCCTTAGGTTAGAAAAGTTTTCAGCTATTATTTCTTCAAATAGATTCTCTGTTCCTTTGTCTCTTTCTTCTTCTTCTGGGACACCTATGATACAAATGTCAGTGCACTTAATGTTGTCCCAGAGGTCCCTTAGACTGTCCTCATTCTTTTTAATTCTTTTTTCTATTCAGCTGGGGTGAATTCCTGTGCTCTTTCATCCAGCTTGCTGATCTGTTCTTCAGTGTCATCTATTCTGCTGTTCATTCCCTCTAGTGAATTTTTAACTTCCATTATTGTATTCTTCTGTTCTGAATGTTTCTTTTTTATATTTTCCAATTCTTTAAGTTCTCACTGTGTTCATCTAATCTTCTCCCAAGATCAGTGAGATCCTTATGACTATTAGTTTATATTCTTTATCAAGTAGATTGTTTATCTCTGTTTTGTTTAGTTCTTTTTCTGAGTATTTATCCTATTCCCTTATTTGGAACATATTCCTACGTCTCCTCATTTTGCCTATTTCTCTCTAGGTAGATCAGCTACATCTCCCGATCTTGGAGAGGTGGCCTTATGTAAGAGATGCCTTATGAGGCCCAGCAGTGTGCTTCCCTCTCATCACCAGTTCCAAATGTTCCAGGAGTGTCCCCTGCATGGGCTACATGTGTCCTTCTGTTGTGGCATGTTTTCTCTCACTGCAGGTACATGGGGAGGCTAGGCTGGCCCCCTGGCCAGCTAGTTGTAAGGCTCAGCTGCATGCAGCTGCTACGGTCACTTTAGTCACTTTTTTGGGCAGGGAGAGCCCCAGAACAGCTTGCTGCAAGGTCTAATAGCACACACCTGCTGCAGTTTTACTGTTAAGTGAGTCAGGCCCTCAGCATGGCTGGTTGCTAGGCTCAGAGGCTCACAATTTCTGTAGGCCTCTGGCCCGCGAGGCTCTTGTCAGCTCTCTCAGGAGCACAGCTGGGTGGGGCTGGCCCCAGGCTAGGCAGCAGACAGTTGTTTCAGGTGATGGAAGGTGGGGCAAATCCCTTATGTGGCTGTTTGAGAAGCACAAGTCTGCTGCTCCACTGCCCTCAGGTCCACACATCCCATCAATACAGTCCTCTCGCACACATGCTATGCCCTGCCAAGGAGGACCCACTAGCCCCACTGCAGAGGTCCTACATAACCCAACTACAAGTTCCCCAAAGGCTTCCTGACCCACTAGAGGGTCAGTCCTGCCTGCCCTGGCTGAGAGGATTAAATTGGTGCTTTAGTGGGCAGGGCAAACCCGTGCACTAACAGGCCAGGGGAAGAAATAAAATGGCATCTGCCAGCATCTGTTTCAGCAGGCCTGTACTAGGTCACAATAATGGCTGCTGCCAGTGTCTCAGTCCCTGGGGGTGGTCCCAGCTACCTCCTGCCTCTCTGAGATCCACTCAGAACTTATCAAGTGAGTCTCTTTTACTGAAGGCCTGTGCACCTTTCTCTTTTTTTACTGACGAAGATTCGCCCTGAGCTAACATCCATTGCCAATCTTCCTCTTTTTGTATGTGAGCTGCTGCCACAGCATGTCCACTGACAGAAGAGCGGTGTAGGTCCACACCTGGGGAACCGAACCCAGGCCACTGAAGCTGAGCCTGCCGAACTTAACCACTAGGCCACTGGGGCTGGCCTGTGCACCTTTCTTTCTGGTGATTTTGTGTTGGTTTCTGGAGCAGGTGAATTTGTGTGTATGCACTTCAAAAGCGAGCTTTTCTTTCTCTTATGTTCAGTAGCTTTTCTGGGGGTATTCCCTGTTGGTTTTAACAGCCAGCAAAGCCAGGTATTATAACACTCGTCTTGGTTGTGCTGAATTCAAAAGCTGCTTATTGTGGCAGAGCTCTCCCACTCAGATCCCCGACTCCTCCAGGAAAAGCTTCATACCTTAAGACTTCTCCTGGCCATGAGGTTCCACAGCTAGAATGTGGCTTTTTCTTCAGCAAAAAGGTATTTCTGGCTCTTCCACCTCAGTCAATGTTGTTCCTTGTTGGGGGCGTTCTTTTTATCCAGTTTCCAGTGCTCTCTCAGAAGTAACTGTTCCACAGGTAGTTGTAAACTTGTTGCGTCCATGGGAGGAGGTGAGTTCACGGTCCTCCTACACTGCCATATTCCCAGCAATCTCCGTTCTTTATTCTTTATCCTATAAAAGCTTCCTGCCTTCCATACCATTTTGCAGTTCTCTGGACTCTTGGGAAGAGAGACTGCCTGCTTCATGAAATGTTAAAGTTTGTTTGTATCACCTAAATTGTCTTCTTTAATCATTTTTAAACACCACGTTACAGCTGGCTTTCCTTCTGTCATCAATTTAAGTCTTTCCCCCAACCCACTCACTTCATATAAACGCCGCACACAAAAGCCCAGCTTTTTCCTCTTCTCTCTCTTCTACTATTTCTATTCTTGGTGAAGTGTGAATTCTGGGATTTTGAACGAAGAGACACAGCACTAAGAGCAACTGATGTCTACCAATTTGAAAGGTAGCCCTTTCAAAGACAATACCCTAAGTCCTGCACCCTTGCTGTGGAAGGACCCCAGAGGCGGGCTGGTTCTTAGCTACAGTTTGGGTTGTTTTAACTCCTCCTGGAATTTCCAAGCATATTTCCAATAATTTTCCCCAATATTTTCCTTTTTATTTTTATCTCAATGTGATTAGGTTCTTTTACACAGTCAAATGAAATCTTAACTGATTATAGCCTCCCCAGAAAAATGGTCAGAAATTAGTTGGAATGATCCAGCCACATCACTTTACCCATCTCCTGGACCAAATGGTAGCTAAGTTTCCAAGTCCATGAGATACTGTATATTCTTTTCAAACTGTAGTTTAAAATATTATTTAATTCAGATTTTTACTAATTTAAACCAGTTCATCAAACTTATCTCATATACATTTTACCATATAAATTTTTATCATATACATTTATAAACAAATATAAAGAATGCATGTAATCTTCAGTCATCCATTATTGTTTCCAGATACTTAAATCAAGTACGCAACAGGGGAGGTCTAGTTTTTCAGATTACACAGAGTGGTAACAGCACATTACACAGTAGCAAAGATACCGTAATCCCAAGGCAACTAATTTTCAGGCTGAGATTTGTGGACTTTATCAAAATAATTTAAGTCCTGGTAGTGAGAGATGAGCTCCGCAACCCTGGTGCTGGGAATCCCCACGGGGACAAGAGTTAAATGGGATTTCCTTCAAGGTCTTCTGTGTCATGTAAGGCTCCTGACCGTTCTGCCACTGGATTTGACATATATTTCAGGGACCTCAATGATATAATGACTAAGGGACACAGTATCTGCTTTTCCATATTAAAACTCAATTTTACTGAAGTATTTTTCAAAGCTACAGAAATAGATTTTTGTTTATATTTTTTTAAGCCACATAGAAAAGGGGAACTTTTGCAAAGTATGTACTCAAAAAAAAGAAAAGGTAAATTATTACTTTCCATTTCCAGGCACAGTAATCTCTTATTTAGTTTACTTTTTACTAAATAAATAATAGAACAGAGCTAAAGGACACAGCTTAGAAACTGCTTCAAACCCAACTGGAGCAATTCTTATAAAACATTAGGACCCCCAAGAAATCAGTTCCTGAGCCAACTATTAGACTTGTAGATTTAAAAAAAAAAAAAAAAACAAAAAACTGCTGTACTGACACTCTACATGCAATTTTACTGTGATTTTTTTGTTTCAGAGTAAGCCTTTATTGTTATAAATTAGCAGAAGCAAAAGACTTTTTTCCGAGTATTTTTCCTTACTAGAAAAACTGTCTAAGAAAAATAACATTATCACTATGAGAAAGATAGTTAAAAACATTTTTCATCTCCAGCCTGTATTTTGCAAATTTGAAATAAAACCATAACTGCAGTGAACTTTTAATGTTCATCTTTCCTTTTATCCAAAGAGAGCGAACCTTTGGATAAAAGTAATGCTACAGGACTTGAAGTGGAAGTAGGCTACCAGAGATAAGACCAGGGAAAGAGACAGAATGATTCCATAGGGCTCCTGTTAACTTATATGCCTGTTAACATCTTTTCTATGATTATTTTCCTTATCCAATACAGGAGTATCAATTTAAAATGAATTTATTCAGTAAATTACATACCCTGGACTCTGCATCATCTTCTTCTTCATCAGGATTATAAGCTTCTGCACACACTATAAAAATAAAAACAAACATTTTAAAGATTCTTTCATCAGGAAACATACCATAGTAACTATATCTTTAAAAATCAATGTACAAAAAGAATACCATGGTGTAAAAAAAAGCAATAATTCACCTCATTCCAGGGCATGCAGTCTACCTCCAAAAACTGGTCTCCTACTGCAATTTATAAGGAATTTATTAAAATATAAAGCTGCATTTTAAGATGCTGACAACTGCTTTTTGCTTTCTCTTATTCAGAGAAACAGAGCTTAAACTTTTTTACCTTCATTTCCAAGCTACAGAAATGCATAAGATCTAAAAATTACCTAAAAGACACCCAAAAAAAGTCTAAGTCTGCCATGAAATGATCAATTTAATCATACAGTTATGAGTAACTTTCACAAATTACTCATAATCCAATCTTCCAGGAGCAAATACTAGTCATATTTGGCCTATTCCTTTCCAGTCTTTATTCACAGTTGAGTTTATATTGCACATGCAATTTTAAAACCTGCTTTTTTCATTTAACACGGTGAGAATTTTACATGCCATTAGAAACATTTTGTAAATATTGTTTTAAGGGCTGCTTATTATTTATCATAAGCTGTAGTTAACCACTCCCCTAATGCTAGACCTTTAGCTGGCTTCTATCAAAACAACCTTGCAATAAATATCTTCATGCATTAATATTTGTCCACATTTCAAATTACACTGTAGGAATTACTTCCACATGTTATTTTGGGGCGAACAGGTTAGAAAATTATTAAGGCATACTTATCACCAAGTTTCTCTCCAGAGTGGGTGTACCCATCCACCACCCTACAAAGAATGTGTAAGACGACGCCTGTAAACTATACAACGGAATTGGATGTAATTGCTTAAAATCTTTGCCAACTTACATGAAAAAAGTATTAAAAACTGTAAACTGTTATTGAATTTGAGCAATTCTCAAATGTTTTTAAGCTCATTCAATTTCCTCTTTTGTCCTTATGTAGGGGAATTTATGTATGTATTTGGTTTTCTTTTGGATATATACCAGTTTCTTAATACTACTTTGTCTGTCATATTTCTCACCATCGTTTTATCCAATTTGCTTTTTAACTATAATTACAAAGTTTCTACAGATTATGGATGTTTGTTTATTTATTTTACTTTTTGCGTGTAAGGAAGATTAGCCCTGAGCTAACATCTGCTGTCAATCCTCCTCTTTTTGCTGAGGAAGATTGGCCCTGGGCTAACATCCATGCCCATCTTCCTCCACTTTATATGCGACGCCGCCACAGTGTGGCTTGATAAGCGGTGTGCCGGTCCATGCCTGGGATCCAAACCTGCGAACCCCGGGTGGCCGCAGCAGAGCACACGAATGTTATAACCACTACACCACTGGGCCAGCCCCATGAATGTTTGTTTATGTTTAATGTAGTGAGGTCATGGAAAAAAATTCCCTGATGTGACTTAAACCCAACATTAAACATCACAAAAATACCACTATTTCTGAGCTTAGAAACCCCTCCTTTATTTGCAAATCTAAAGATTTGTTACTTCTCTTCTCTTTTAGTTTTTTAAAGATAGATCTTTTTACATTTACCCTTTAATCCATATGGACTTTATTCTAACATAGATGTAGAAATTTAAAGAACATAGTACAGGCTGACAAATGTCTTTCCAGGGGCCTCCGGATGGCATCAAGAGTATTAGCATCATTATCATATTACCACTATTATTATAAAACCTGACGTGAGCTTTCTTTTTCCCAGACATTGCTCCATATACCTAGATCGGTGGTTCTTACCTAGGGCCAATTTTGCCCCACAGAGGGCATTTGGCAATGTCTGGAGACATTCTGACTGTCACAACTGTGAGGGCTTAGAGGGAAGCTACTGAGGGAGGCCAGAGATGCTGCTAAACCTCCTACAATGCACAGAACAGAGCTCCCTCTCCACAACAAAGAATCACCTGGCCCCACATGTAAATAGTGCTGAGGTTGAGCATTCCTGACCTAGTGAATATTTTCTCATTCCATCTCACAACAACCCTAGGATAGGTGTTATATCACCACTTGAGAGACAAGAGGCTAGGGCATAGGCAGGTTATGCATCTTGGCCAAGATAACACAGGATTGTCTGGCTGACTCCAAAGCCCTTCTTCTTAACACTGTTCTGCATTTGACTGCTTTGGTGAACTCACCAGCACAATGCCTGGCCTTCAGCCTTCTGTCTCAGAAATCTACCAGAAGGGGACCTGTCTCTCAGGGGCAGGCTCCCACTAAAGAGCCTCACTGACACACAGCACCAGAATGCCAATTGAGTAACTAATTTCCTGAATGAAGCATGGAGTCAGCATGACCAGCCAGCTCTCTCCCTGCAGGAAGACCACAGAACAAGCCAAATCACAATTAAAAGGCTGCTTGGTGAGAAAGAAATGGGAGGAAGAGAGTCTGTCAAATAAATTGAATGTTGAACAGCATCAGTCTGAGACAGCCTGAGGCATATGCATACACAATACAGATGGTCCTGCTAATGTGTCCCTGACACTTAATTGTGTTGGCTGCAACTCTCCAAAAAGCATGAGTACATCTACTTCTAAAGTTTGGCTCTGTAACTTTCTGTTTCTGTGGATGACCAACCTCACAGGCAAGACAGCTACATAGTTTTCAGGGCTCAGTGCAAAATGAAAACATTGGCCCCCATATTGAAAACTTAAATATTTCAAGAGGGCCACAGCAGAATATTAAATGAGACTCAAGGCCCTTATGAGTGTGGGGCCCAGGAAGTCAGGACCAGTCCATTCAATGAGGTGACACACTAGGTAAGATATTTGGTTCTTTAAGGCAACTTGTATATATCCTCACCCATTAATGTTGATCTTAAATTTTAATTCACAGAAGGAAATCTTAATCCTCTAATTTTTAAATTTCAAGCCCCTAAACTCTGATAAAAAACCATCTGGAGTAAGAATCTATTATTTTTCTAAATATCTTATCAGTGATCCCAGTATTATTTAACACCCTTCTGATTTGTGATACCTACTTTATCATGCGTTTGTTTGTTTGTTTCTGGGCTATCCATTTCATTGAACCATTTATTGTGCCAATATCACAAGGTTTACTTCTTGACATTTATGTGTAATTGTTTCACTATAATGAAATTCATCTACTACCCCCTCCTATACCCAAATCAAAACACAGCATTTGCAGTTTTGTACATTGCGTGGTGCCTCACACCTCCTTCTCTTCCCTTACACTGTTTCCTCTAATTGGAAAGCCCTCCACATCCTCCCTTCCAAGCCATCCCTTCTCTCCAGCCCCAACTAAAAAGTCAGATCAAGAGTCACATGTTGACCTCGCACCTACACAGAGCTAACTGAAGAAATCCCACTTCGGTGCCCCCTTTGCACTGTCCCAATCCTGGGGGCAGAGCTCATTAGGATCACTTACCACACTTTACCAAAGATGTTACTATCTGTTCACCCCTCCAGGCCGGGACTTGAAACCCTTCAGGGCCTAATTGTGTGCTCTCCTTCATTTCTATATTTTCCTAGCACTGACTGGGCACATTGCCTGGCTCAATGCACATTTTTTTTGAATGAATGAATGACTGATGAACAAACAAGCTTGCAAGGTCCTTGAGGGCAGAGATGATGTCTCTTTTAAATATATCCCAATAGTCTACCTGTATTATAGACTCTCAGACAAGCACAAGTAGAATGAGTGAATGAATAAAAAGTTGTTCTTTTTTCTTAAAATGCCCTATGCTGTTTGTCCAAGAAATGGGGACAGAGAGGATAAGTGAAAATGAGGACCCTCTGTCTTGTTCACCAAGGGGCCTGGTACAGAGATTAGGACCTCAGTAGATATCTGTACAACAAATGAATGGATGGAAGACTCTATGCCTGGATGGACCCTCAAACCAAAGCCTCCAGATAACTCGAATACTGCCTCGTATTCCTTCTGAAATGTATTCACCCCATCCTTCCTGGACAATCTGAAATTGAGCTTGAAACTATATATTCCATTCTTTATTTGGCAATTACCCAGTAGTGAGGGACAAAACCTTAAAGCAAACCCTATACTGAGGTTTCCTGTTATGTTGTGCATATATGTTAATACATCAGTCATCTAGAATGGTCCAAGACTCTAAGTAGATTCCCACCTTGCAGACAAGGTAATGTGCATTGGTGTAGCCAGACACCCATCACAGTTTGTAGGACAGAACAGGAAAGTGAGAACTATACTGACATCTTCTGGGGCTTGGCCCTCAATCTTTTCATTATATATATTCATATATAATGTGATAGACAAGGAGTAAGGGTTTTTTTTTTTTTTTTTTTACCTCCTAACACCAAATACATGTTGTCTCTTCCAACACCACTTCTCCAACTCTCTGACACCAACTAGATGTCCATCAATTCAATTCTGATACTATCTACCTGGAGTTGGTGTCAGATCCCACAAGACTGCCCCCATTTCAGATGTCAGTCGCAACTCCCAGGTTACCCATACTTCTGACCAACCAACTATAAATTGGAGGTTCCCACGACCCCCTCCTCAGGCTCAATAATTCACTAGAATGACTCAGAACTCAAACTGGTGCAGCCTCTATGGAAAACGGTATGGAGAGTCCTCAAAAAATTAAAACTAGAAATACCGTATGATCCAGCAATCCCACTCTTGGGCATCTATCCAATGGACATGAAATCAACCATCACAAGAGGCTTATGTACCCCTATGTTCATTGCAGCATTATTCACTATAGCCAAGAAGTGGAAGCAACCCAAGTGTCCCTCGACTGATGATTGGTTAAAGAAGATGTGGTATATACATACAACGGAATACTACTCAGTCATAAGAAAAGACACAATTGTCCCATTTGCAACAACATGGATGGACCTAAAGGGTATTATGCTAAGTGAAATAAGGCAGAGAGAGAAGGACAGACACTGCATGAACTCACTCGTATATGGAATATAAGTGAACACACGGACAGAGAGAACTGATTGGTGGTTACCAAGGGGAAGGGGGGTGGGGGTTGGGCACAAGGGGTGAAGGGTTGCATCCACAAGGTGACGGACAAACAAAAATGTACAACTAAAACCCCACAGTGTTATAAACTATTAAGACATCAATAAAAAAAATAAATTAAAAAAAAAAAAAAGAAAGTGCTTTCCTTACTATTACTGATTTATTACAAAGGATATAACTCAGAAGCAGCCAAATGGAAGAGATACATAAGGCAAGATATGGGGGCAGAGGCTCCAGGCCCCCACCTCGATGTGTTCACCAACCCGGAAGCTCTCTGAACTTTGTCATTTAGGGGTTTTTATGGAGGTTTCATTACCTCGGCAGAATGATTGATTAAATCACTGGCCACTGGTGATTAACTCAATCTCCAGCTCCTTTCCCCTTCTTCCCTGAGGCTGAAAGTTTCAAGCTTCTAACCAAGGTTTGGTCTTTCTGGCCACCAGCTCCCAGGCTGAAGCTATCTAGGAGCCCCTCAGCCAAGTCGCCTCATTAGCACATCAAAGAAACTCTTATCACTCAGGAGATTGCAAGGGTTTAGAAGCTCTGTGCCAGGCACCCTGGACAAGGACCAAGTATCTTTCTTATGCACACAAGGGGTTACACCAACTCCCAGGGTTTTTCACCAAATGCCCACTAGACTTTGTTGGTAATATATAAAAATCAGTACAGTCATAACAACTCTACACTGGACAAGTTTACATATGCCGTGTTGGCTTTAACAAAGCTAACAAAGAATAACGGAGTCCGACTGAACTCCACAAGCCACTGGGCCCCAGCACTTGGCACAGAGCCTTGCACACAGTACACCCTCAATAAATATTTGTTGAGGGAATAAAAAGCAAATGTGGCCTGTACAGAAAGACTGCATGGTTTAGAGTCCTTTAACCTAGAAAAATACTGACTTCGATAAAATATATAAAACTTACTTTTCCAATGTTCTCAATGCACTAAGAGTTTAGCATACGTATTTAAATGATAATCAGCTTAAAAATAAAGCTATCATAAAAGCACAGGTGTATTAGACAATGGAGTTCCGATTCAATATGGTTAAACTTAGCTTATTGAAGTGGAAATGCCCTCCTACAAAGGGAAAAAAATCACCTTTTACAAATACTAGTTTAAGGCATGCAATCTCAAACAAGAAGATTAGTTGAGGGAGGGAGTAAAAAACCTTACTCTTTCTTTCCTCACATAAAGCACAGATGTACATATAGTACATAAACAGATATACAGTATTAAAAACTCACTGGGGGCAATTAGGGAGAAAAAGTCTAAAAAGACTTGGGGAAGAGGCAATATAAAAATAAGATTGAGAAACACTGATACAAGGGTCTATCAGTTATAGCTAAGTAAAGGGAAGAGGCACAATGACAAGTCACTAGACTTTCCTCTTCCCCCATTGGTTCACATTTCTGCCCAGGTCATTTGTTTTTTATCTGCTCTGACACACGAGTGATAATCTTAAATTTTAATTCACAGAGCAAAGGTATTTGGACAACATGTCCAAAATACATAAGTTCACATTTGATCCCAAATCACATTCAAGCAAAAGGACCCATAGGAAGTCTTATTTATCCATTAAAAAAAAAATACAGTTTTTGAAATGTGGGAGATGATGCAAAGGGAAAAAGAATGATGCAAAGCATATATATTATCATTATATGTTATAAATAGTGTATAACTTGTTTTGTCTATGTAATGTGCATAAACCATTTGTTCTCTAGGCACTCACAGCCTAGAAAGCAAGACAGAAATAGAATAACCACACTAATATTAGTGCCATGAGGAAGGTATGCAATGGTGCTGGAGGAGCACAGAGGAGAACGGAGTGAACTGCTGCTGAGAGGACAGGGGAAGGCCTGGCAGGAAAAGCATCTCCCTAAATAGTGAATGAAGGACAGGGAGAAGATTACTGAGAAGACTGCTTTGTTCACTGTTGTATTTCTAGCACTTACAGCAGTGACTGGCACATGGTAAATGTTAACAAAAATGGTTGAAGAAATAAACAGTTACTTTAGTTGGTGAGAAAAGTATTCTCTTCTTTTGATCCTTAGACCTATAGAAACCGCATCTGTCAGCGTAGACTGGTTTATAGTGCAGTAACAAGCATCCCCAAATCTTAGTGACTTAAAACAACAGAAGTTTACTTCTTGCTCACACTGTATGTCCATCCCAGGACAGCAGGTACTCTGCCCCATGTGGTCTTTGCTGAGGGCTGTAGGCTGACAGAACTGCCACCATGTGGAATGTCACCAGTCCCCAAGGCAGTAGCAAACTGCTCACTGGCTCCTGATGGGGTTCAAGACAGAGTACTCCAAAACATGGCACCTTGGCATATTGACTACATTAAGCTGAAGGAGTCTGAGAAAATGGAAGAAGCAGGAAGGTCACTCGGAGCTCCCCTCACCCTTCCTCCCTGAAAGCAGGAGGTAATCTCCCATGTGAAAGCGACCCTCCCTGTCCCAGGAGGAAGAGAGACATCCTTATCACCAGAGACAGGGAGTTTAGGGCCAAGAAGCCTGTATAAACAAACCGTGTTACTTCTTCCCCATTTACTACTCAGAGCCCAAACCCTTTGTCTTGTCAATTCTTCACAAATTTATTGTTTCTTTGTCTAAAAGGTATAAAAGCTTCCTGCTCTGGTCACTTCTTTGGATTTTCATTTTCTTGTGAAGGCTCCCACAAACATGTAAAAATTCAATAAAATTTGTATGCTTTTCTCCTGTTAATCTTGTCAGTTTAATTCTTATGCCCAGCCAAAGACCCAAAGAGGGTACAGGAGAAATTTTCCTCCCCTGTACTCCTAAAGCTTTTGCCTGGAAGTGATATATGTCTTCTGCCAAGAAGGCAGATCACATTTCAGAGGACAAGTGATCCGGCCATTCCTAACTTCAAGGAGACAGGGAAGCATGATCTTATCATGTGCTCAGAGGAGAGAAAACTAGAGTATTGTAGGAGCCCTAATGACTAAAGGAACCATCTGACGGCCCCAAACCCAAGGTTCTTCTCTCCCTCTCTCTCTACTAGGAGCTGAGAAGCGGAATGGAGGGAGCTTTGAAATCAACCTCACAGTTTACTTAAAAATAGAGAAAAAAAGCTCTTGACTTAAAAATCTACAGAGTAAGGCTCATAAACTCTGAACAGAATCATTACAATTTCCTTAAAACTGCCTTTAAATATTAACTGAATATTTAGCTATTTAATATATAACTTAATATTTTACTATTTCCTGCATCAAAATGTTAAAAGTTATTATAATCCACCTTGTTACTTGACTATATTTCAGCTACAAAAAGAGCAATATAAATATATCCTGTACTTATCTTCCAGAAATGTTGGCAGGCTTCATTAAATAGTACTTAGGTGAATATTTAATTCCCAAATCAGCTGTGTCCATGTCAGCAGATTTTTACTATAGAGATTTTAGCCACGACAGTTTACTATATAACCCTGTCTTGGTGAAATGATAGAAACACAATTTCCACTTAATCTGGTTGGTTTTGCCTCTCCCCCGTGGGGCTTTAAGAATCAGCCCTTCATAAACCACCTTCTGGTTCTCTTTAAAACTCTGTTTTAAACCTTTATTCAAGTAGGTTCCTAAATCATCCCAGACATATAATTACCAATCTTAAAAAATTTCTATAAACTTTTTCCTGTTCCTTCCAGTATAAAACATTCTACTGTCTCATAAGCATTTTAGATATATTAAACATTTCACTAAACTGCCCTGATTCATTACAAAACCATTATTTTTGCCGCTCTTTAACAAGAGAGGTATTTAGAATAAGACTGCATAATTTACCAATTCCTTTCTATGTTTTTATGTTTCTAAAAACACTTTTCCTCCACCTGTATACCACTCCTCTTTAAGTGACTATATAATCAAGAATCGTTCATACCTCACAAATAAACCATCACGCTCAGGACACTAGTGGATCAGCATCACTGAGATACATAAATGAGCAGCGATAGAGAGCTTCAAACAATGAGAATTTGCTCATCATTTGCTATTTTCCTATTATTAAAGCTACAGAAACCAAAATATCCTGTAATCTTTTTCAAAAAAATCTTCTAATTTTTCTTCAAAAATGCCTCCAGAGGAAAAACAAAGTACTACATCAGAACCCATATACGTATGGTAGGTAAATTTTTATGCTAGACTTGGGTTCCAAAGTATGTAAGAACTTTAGTTATGAAGTATGTGGACTATCCCCAATCCATTTTCTTTCTATCACATGCTCTACACGCATGCACTCAGTCTATACAACATCACTTAACTCACTTATAAGGAGTATAGCACAATTAAGAGGACAAAGCATCCAATAGGTTTATAAAAGGAATTATGTCAACACGGAATGTTTCTGTGAGGATGAATCCAGAATAGGAAAGGCTCAAACACTCTACATAATACCACTGCTCATACACTATGAGTAGCCTGTGGGATTCAGAGAATGGAGGAAATACCATACGAGCCCTCACTCCCTCTCACATGCAACAGTGGTTCCCTGGAGCTGCTAACATTCCTTTCCTCAGTACGATAAAAGAAAACTAACAATGTGCAAGATCCAAGAAAGGGCAAGTGCATGTAATCAAAGAACTCAATTCTGGGTATTTTCCAAATAGTCTATTCCAAGTAAATTCTCTTTAAGAGAAAGTATAAAAACTTAAAAATGACCAAGAGTAAGATAAATAGCTACAATAAAAAGAGCCTGAAAATAACTCTGGGAAGAATATATTTTGATAACCATTAATATTTTAAAGTCCATGTATGTGTTTGTTACTAATCCCTAATTCCCCAGTGATATTCTCCAGAACTATTAAGCAGCAGACAGTAAGTGGATCCGTTTGTAGTAGAGGACAGTACTGCAATAGAAATTACATTTGTGCGTTGCTGAAAATGATCTAATGAGGACTTCGGAGCATTATATTTGATATCAGACTCAATGTCTACCTCAATCTGATAATAGTATAGCTTCCTTTATACCTTGAATACTTTAAAAAGCACCTTCAGAGATAGAGTACAGCAGAGTGAGGAGTATGGCAAATCCTCACTCTAAAAGCAATGATAAAACAAGACAAAATTCTCACACAAAAAACAAAATAAAAATATTTCAGAACCCTGGAAATCAATTAAAGGTATACAACAAATTGAAAAGTATTTATTCATGAAAAACTACCGAACCTCAAGTGAGAACAGTGGGAGGCTATGGGAAAGACACTCCTATGTTTTCCGTTTACTCACACTACTACCACATCCATAACACTTCTGATACCACACGTGTGAGTTTATTCCCACACTGACCAATTCTTCTATACCAGCTGAGTGTCCTACAGTTCAGTTCCAACACTATCTACCTGGAGTTAGTGTCAGATCCCACAAGTTAAGGGTTCAGTCCCACAAGACTGCCCCCCACTTTAGGTGCCAATCACAAGTAGTAGGTAACCAGGTTACCCACAACTTCTTCCTGACTTGACCATATAATGGAGGTTCCCACGATGCCCTCCTTGGATTTGATCATGTGTTAGAATAGTTCACAGAACTGAGGGAAACGTTTATCAGTCTATTATATAATAAAAGATATGACACAGATGAACACCCAGATGAAGAGATACACAGGACAAGGGCTAGAAGGGCCCTGAGCGCAAGAGCTTCCGTCCCTGTGGAATTGGGGTGCACCACCACAGCAGCATGCAGATGTGTTCACTGAACCCTGTATTTTTGGGATTTATATGGAGGTTTCATCATGTAGGCATGATCATTAACTCAATCTCTAGCCCCTTTCCTCTTTCCAGAGGATGGTGCATGGTGATGCAAGTTCCAAGCTTCTAATCATGGCTTGGTCTTTCCAGTGACCAGCCCCCATCCTGAAGCTGTGCCCGAGCCCACCAAAAGTCTCCTTACTAGAACAAAAAACATTCCTATCACCCAAGAAATTTCAAAGGATTTAGGAGCTCTATGATAGGAACCAAGGTCAAAGACCAAATATTAGAATAAAAGATGCTCCTAGTGCTCTTAGTACTTAGAAAATGACATAGGCTTCAAGAACTCTGTGCCAGGAACTGGGGACGGAGAACAAGATATATTTTTTCCATTATTTCACAAGGAGTCTGTGGCATTCTTGCCTGAGACTGCTATCCCAGACTACCCCCGTCACCAGTATAGTCAGCAGGGTGGTTCTACAGCTTGGCTGCTGGAGGAGGCTAACTGGATTAAGAGTAGAGCACAAAAAAACCCACGCTCGGCAACATAGTTGGTAATGGCAATCACGGTGGCGGACAAACAGGAAGGCTAGCAGTTTACCTAGCCTGAGGTTGTGGTCCTGGCTGTGGCAAATATCAGACCAACGGACTAACCAGAAATTAAACAAAAAAATGAGGCAGCACAGAAGGGCTTCATAAGCTCTCCACACAATCATGGCCTATTGGAAGGCTGTGCGGGCACGCAAGAGAAACTGGACAGGGCCCAAGCCATCTACATATCCCTGGCTGTCCATGAGGCTACAGCACATGCAGAGAAGACAAAGATGGCAGTTAGAAGTTGGGATACACTTTAAAACTACCTGAAAAAATTCAATAGAACAAAACCAAACAATCTGATTAAAAAATGGACAGAGGATCTGAATAGACGTTTTTCCAAAGAAGACATAAAGATGGCCAACAGGTACAAACGTGAAACGATGCTTGACATCACTAACCACCACAGAAATTCAAATCAAAACCACAATGAGATATCACCTCACATCTGTTAGAACAGCTATTATCAAAAAGATAAGAGATAAGTTTTGGTGAGGATGTGAAGAAAAGGGAACCCTTGTGCACTGTTGATAAATTAGTGCAGCCACTATGGAAAACAGAATAAAGTTCCTCAAAAAATTCAAAATAGACCTACCATATGATCTAGCAATTCCACTTCTAGATATTCATCTGCAGAAAATGAAATCACTGTCTCGAAAAGACACCTGCACTCCCATTTCATTGCAGCATTATTTACAACAGCCAATGCATAGAAGCAACTTAAGTGTCCATCGATGGATGAATGAATAAAAAAATGTGGTATTTATATAGATTGAAATATTATTCAGTCATAAAAAGAAGGAAATTCTACCATTTGCAAGAACATGGATGGCCCTTGAGGCCATTATGCTAAGTGAAATAAGTCAGACAGAGAAAGCCAAATACTGTATGATCTCATTTATATGTGGAATCTTAAAAAAAGAAAAAACAAAAAAACCAAACTGATAGAAACAGAGAACAGATTGGTGGTTGCAGAGGGGGGAAAAAGGCTACCTGAAATTTGAATATGCTCCCCAACTCACACACAGATCCATCAGCTCACGGCATTTGAATACAACCTCTAACTCATCACTGACTGACCACTAAGCCATGCAGCCACAGGGGCTAACCCTGGAAAGCCAGGGTTAAAATTTTTTTAATTAAAAAAAAAAAGCAGACACAATAGCAGTCACACATCATAGTGGAGACAGAGTCCATAGATTTAGCCCAGGAAAGTTACTAAACAAAAACCAGCAACAACAACCTTGAGACAGAGAAAATCAGAATTTGGAATTACTACAAAATATAATCTAAAATGCCAGTTCTCAGCAAACTTGTAAGGCATGCAAAGAAAAAGGAAAGTGTGATCCATACTCAGGAAAAAAGCAGTCAAAAGACATTGTCTCTGAGTGGGCCCAGCTGTTGGACTCAGCAGACAAAGACTTCAAAGCAAACCATGATGCTTTGGAACTAAAGAAAGTCATGTTTAAAGAATTAAAGTCTGATGACAATGAGTCAACAAACACAAAATCTCAATAAAGAGGTAGAAATTACGAAAAATAACAAAATGAAATTCTGGAGTAGAAATGCACAATAAACGTGATGAAAAATTCACTAAATGGGTTCACCAAGTCTGAACTAGCAGAAAAAAGAATCAAGGAACTTGAAGATAGATAAGCAGAAGTCATTCAATCTAAAGACTAGAGAGAAAATAGAATGAATAAAACTGAAGAGAGCCCCAGAGGTGAGTGAGACAACACTAAGCACACTAACGTACACATAATGGCCGTTCCACAAAAAGAAGAGAGAAAGGGGCAGAAAAAAATAGGAAGAAATAATGGCCAAAGAATGCCCAAATTTTATGAAAAACAATAATTTACAGATCCAGGAAGCTCAACGAACCTTAGCCTAGAATAAACACAAAGAAATCCATACATTTTAGAAGTCAAAACCAAAAAATCTTCAAAACAACAACAAAAGATTTATCATATACAAGGGAACAATAAAACGATTAATGGTTAACTTCTCATCAGAAATAATGGAGATCAGAAGGCATGGATGAAATATTCAAATTGTTGAAAGAAAAAAATTATCTCACAAGAATTCTATATCCAGCAAAACTATCCCTTAAAAATGAAGGTGAAATGAGTTCATTCTCAGATAAATAAAGACTGAGAAAATTTTTTGCTAGCAGATGTGTCCTACAAGAAATACTAAAGGAAGTCCTTCAGGCTGAAAGTAAATGACACCAGATGCTAACTCAAACTGGCAGGAGGAAATGAAGAGCACTGGAAAAAGTAAATACGTGAGTAAATATTAAAGACTATATACACACATACTTTTGCTTTTTTCTCTTAATTTTTACTTTAAAAGACAAGACTGCATAAACCAGTAATTATAACACTAAACTGTTGGGTTTATAACACATGTCAATAATAGCACAATGGGCTGACAGTCTAACTCTACCTCCCTCAGTTCCTCCTAGTTCACACACCGTAGTAAGGCAGTCTGATTGTTACATGTGGCTATTCCCAGAAAGAGACCACCTCTTCTCAGTTTGTTCCTGAGTAATGATCAAGGTGAAAGAGGTGGGGAAGATAATATAGACAAATTTTGAAACATCAGGATTCCATCCTGACCATTCCTGGGCATGATACATTTCTAACCAAAAATTTTTCATATTTACCACAACATACAGAATAAAGCCCAAACTCTTATCAAGACTTCCAAGGGTCCCCCACAACCTGATTCAAACCTGTTTTTTGAGACTTTCCTACCATAATATAACAAAGCCCATAAGTTTCTAACTTATTAAACTATTCATTATTACCTCAACACAGTATTATTTTGTGTGATTTACTCAAGTGGAAATTTCTCTCTCCCACTCCCCATTCCCACCTATCAAAATCCTACTCTTCTCTCAAGCTCTGCACAAATGCGACATCCTCCCCGATACTTTTCCCAAGCACACGAGTTAGGATTAAATGTTCCCTTCTATGTACAAACACAGAATGCACCTTATTTGTGTCTTTATTTCAGTGGAATCATATTATGTGGGGGCTAAATTCTAAATACAATACACGAGGCAAAAATTTCCAATAGTCAATATTATTCTTGAAAATCCCATAAGTAGCCATTGCTAAAGATGGTCATATGGTCCCACAATAAGTCCCCAACAATGGGTTTTCCCTCCAGCATTAACACTGATTGCTTTTTATTCTGTTGAGCACCAGAAGTTGTGGCAGGCTTACATTTAGAAGTCACGTTGTACGGAAAATGGATACCTTTAAACCCCAGAAATGCTCATACTCTGAGAAGCAGGCAGGAACTGAGCAAGCCAGCAGGAAAGGTAGATTCACATCTCCCCTCACCCACTGAGGGCACAGTCTACCCGTTCCTTTGCGCTCACGGTCTCTGTAGAATGTGTACAGTGGAATCAGAGTGGGTGGCCTTCACCATGACCCAACTCTGCCATGCTGCCCTACAACTATCTGGTAGGACAGTCATGGGTACACAGTCAGCTCTTCCAGGGGCTTCGGCAGAAACTAAATCTTACTCATCTTTAGCAATCTCACAGTATGAACAGAAGAGTGTCTTGCAATTAGTGAGTTAATTATAAATGCTTTTAAATTTAACTGAAGTGACAGCACAACCAACCAGATATAAAGCCATCTCTTCTACAGTTATCAGAGTATAAACATTCCCCAAACATTTTTGCACAAAAAACCCGTCCTCTCACAAATTAAAAGCCCTTGCAAGTCTAGAAAAAAGAAATCCAATCTGATTTAAAAATGCAAGAATTTTGCATAATGTGAGGGAACCAGGTGGTTGGCTGCTCTTAATGTTCTGAAGAAAATAACATCAAAAAACAGTTTGTAAGAAGAAAATTACAGTGACCTTTAGCCTCCCACTTTATCTCTGAAAAATTTGTCGTATAAATATAAAGTATTATTTCTTCTTTGGGCTTTTTCCTTTAGTAGCTAGATGAATTGGTATGCAAGATAACAGTTCCACTCTTTTGAAGAGAAGCAACATTTGTCTGGCATTGTTATTTATTGTCATTCTATGTGTAAAGTATTATATTATCATAAAATGGTAATGTTTCTTAACAGAAAAAGACATATTCAAGTGGGTCACCTGCAGTCATGCAGGCAGGTGGTGAAACAAGTGACTTCCTCATGCAGAGCTCAGGGCTTATCAACTGTATCTGATTTGTAAATGTGCTAGTACACAGCAGATGTCCCCTTAGGCTGGAAAGAAAGCTCAGAGGGACAAGGGAGAAGCTGCCTTTGACAAAGACAGACAGAGGGCTTCTTCATGGCAGCCAGTCTAACCTAATAATCAGCTAGCAGACATGATTGTAATAAGCCCAAATGGGGTCAGCTAAAATTAGTCCCAAGTGAGGTCACAGTTTCTGAGCCCTGTGTCATAGCAGACCCCAGATGGGCAAATGAGACAACTTCAAATCAATCCAGCATGGCTGGGCTAATTAATTAGAACCTTTTCCTGGGGTTTTGGGGGGCTTGAATCAGAGGGAACGTCAGGTCAGTCTCTGGTGGCTATTGCTGTAAAGCATTTAGCTTCGGTGGTCATAATGATCCCCACCATATGGAGAAACAGCCTACAGCAAGAGAGATCAGGGGCAAGAGATGGAGAGATCCCTAAGAGCGTTCAAAACCCGGGTTCCAGTTGTTCCTGGGGCCCAGCTGCACTCCAGCCCTCCCTGCGGCTCAGGGGTTTTGTGAGCCCCCACCACTATTTCAATAAACTTTCCATTTTCACTTGATTGATTTCAATGTGTACTTCAGTCTCTCACAACTGTGACATCAGAAATTAAGGGGAACACCCTGGTTCAAAAAAATCAGGACAAGGATAACAAGATAATAAAGATCCAATCAATTACCAAAAAGAACTAAGAATAAAACCACAGAGCAGTCATTCATAAGGAAGTAGTATTTCCAAAATAAGTTCAAACTCTAGTGACTCTTCAATGGAATTCTAACAACAAAAGTGGGCGATACATACTTGGGGACCATTATTGGTTCTGACAGGAGTACCCATGATTATTCATCTATCAATCAATCAGAGAATGTAAATGATAAAGGTAGTCTGCAAAATTGAAATTACTCTCTGCCACCAAATTTTGCTGTCTTGCAGAACAAATAGGGTTGACTTGGTCTTCAATTTAGTTTTTATTTTCCATGGATTTCAGAACCACTGGCTGGTATTTTTTTAAATAGCTTTATTGTTCAATGCCCGGTTGAATCAATGAGGACACTAAAGCTCAGGGCTTACACACCTAGTTCATGACGGTGCGCTGCGATTCCTACCCAGGTCTTCAGATGCCAACCCCCTACATCACCCGGTCTCCTGGGTCTACAGGAAAACACAGCACATCATGGATAGCCAAGAGAAGGAATTCATGAACCAACCAGGCAAACAGAGAAAGGGTGAACAACATGCATCATTATTATAAAATACCTTTTTAAAACACAACCTGCTATACCCATGAAGAACCTTCATAAACTATGAAGTTCGTATCTTTGTTTTGTTTCCACAAGAATGTACGTGTCATGAGAGCAGGGAGCATGTGTGTCTTGCTCACCAGGGCACTGCCCCAGGTCTACAACAACTAAGAACTTCTAGCCCACTGTAGACACTCAATAAATATTTATTGAATGATAGTAGTTCCATCTAGTCAACAGACTGAACTATTTAAAAGAGCACAGGGTTTGCAGACAGAATGTCTGAATTTGAATCTTGCCTCTGCCACTCTGCTGCTGTTACCTTGGGCAAGGACCTAACCTCTGTGTATCAGTTTCCTTACCTGTAATATTAGAACAACAATACTACCTGTTGTATAGAGTTGTTTTAAGAATAAAATGAATTAACACGTGTTCTGAGTGTAAGGCACTCAGAACAGTTCCTAGCTCATGGAAAGCCTTCAATAAATGGTAGCTGTTATGATTATTCAAAGTGTTTGTCACTGGAATTCCAGGTTCTCATTTATACAAGTTTGTATATGAATGGACCCATAGCATGGAACCCAAATTCTTACTTTTTCAATATAAAATATCTTTACCCCATGCATAGCACATTTCTAATGCCCTTAGTACTTCTGAAGTTAAAAAGGAAGAACTAAGAAAGAAGTCAGTATTTGACAGATGAAAATGGTTTTAGGAAGGAAAACCATGAGAACTGGTTTGCACAAATACTCCTTATATATTTATTTCATTTCTCTGTTAGAGTCTCAATCTAAAATTAATCTTAAGTAATAGGATTTGTGTCATCAAAACAATATAACAAGCTATTTTAGAGCTGCAAACCTCCTTAAAAGGCAAAAATTAGAACATATAATACTTTCCTATGTATGAACAAGTTTTATAAAACTACACTGTGATTATTATTTTAAAAGCCATGAAATACATAAAACCTCAATAGACATGAAAATATGAGGCAGAAACAAAATGTCATTTCCCTATGCCATTTCTTGCTTCATAGTTGGATGGAACAACGGCTGCTTGTCATATATACTGACTAGTACATCTGAATCATGGTAAGTGTCTCTTGTTGGGGTCAGGAGGTGTATCAACCACCAGTTTCTAAATTGATAATTCCCATCTCTGACCCCTAATTATGCACCTAAAACAGGGAAGCACATTCAACAATGTTCTCTGAAATATACCTAAAATTCAGAGCTAGATTCTGTGTTAAAAAATGTGTTTTTAGTTGCATTTCTATACTCGAATAACAAACTAACAGAAAGAGAACTAAAGAATACAATCCCATTGACAATTACAACAGAAAGAATAAAATATCTAGGAATAAATTTAACCAAGGAGTTGAAAGACCTATTCAATGAAAACTATAAGACATTATTGAAAGAAATCGATGATGACATAAAGAAATGGAAAGCTATTCCATGCACATGGATTGGAAGAATAAACATATTAAAATGTCCATACTACTTAAAGCAATCTATAGATTCAATGCAACCCCAATCAGACCCCCAATGACATTCTTCACAGAAATAGAACAAAAAATCCTAAAATTCATATAGGGCAACAAAAGACCCCAAATAGCTAAAGCAATCCTGAGAAAAAAAAACTAAGCTGGAGTCAGCACAATCCCTGACTTCAAATATACTACAAAGC
Source organism: Tapirus indicus (assembly GCA_031878705.1). Lineage (NCBI taxonomy): Eukaryota > Metazoa > Chordata > Mammalia > Perissodactyla > Tapiridae > Tapirus > Tapirus indicus. Next base: position 80,881,121 of record CM062917.1, read on the forward strand.
TAGAGTAATCAAAACAGCATGGTACTGGTACAAAAACAGACACAAGGATCAATGGAACAGAATTGAAAGCCCAGAAATAAAACCACTCATCTATGCACAGCTAATCTTCAACAAAGGAGCTAAGAACATACAATGGAGAAAGGAAAATCTCTTCAATAAATAGTGTTGGGAAAACTGGACAGCCACATGCAAAAGAATGAAGGTAGACCATTACCTTTCACCACACACAAAAATTAACTCAAAATGGATTAAAGACTTGAAGGTAAGAGGTGAAACCATAGAACTCCTAGAAGAAAATACAGGCAGTACATTCTTTGACATTGGTCATAGAAGGATCTTTTCAAATGCCATGTCTACTGGGGCAAGGAAAAAAGAAAAAATAAACAAATGGGACTTCATCAGACTAAGGAGCTTCTGCAAGGCAAAAGAAACCATGAACAAAACGAAAAGACAACCCACCAACTGGGAGAAAATATTTGCAAATCATATATCCGACAAGGGGTTAATCTCCAAAATATATAAAGAACTTATACAACTCAACAACAAAAAACCAAACAACCCAATCAAAAAATGGACACAAGACATGAACACATTTTTCCAAAGAAGATATACAGATGGCCAATAGGCACATGAAAAGATGTTCAACATCACTAATCATCAGGGAAATGCAAATCAAAACTACAATGAGATATCACCTTACACTTTTAGAATGGCTATAATTACCAGGACAAAAAACAACAAATGTTGGAGAGAGTGTGGAGAAAAAGGAACCCTCATACACTGCTGGTGGGACTGCAAACTGGTACAGACACTATGGAAAACAGTATGGAGATTTCTCAAAAAACTAAAAATCAAAATACCATATGACCCAGCTATCCCACTACTGGGTATCTATCCAAAGAACTTGAAATCAACAATTCAAAGAGACTTATGCACCCCTATGTTCAGTGCAGCAATAGCCAAGACATGGAAGCAGCCCAAGTGCCCATCAACTGATGAATGGATAAAGAAGATGTAAATATATATATATACACAATGCAATACTACCCAGCCATGAAAAAAGACAAAATCATCCCATTTGCAACAACATGGATGGACCTTGAGAGTATTATGTTAAGTGAGATAAGCCAGTCAGAGCAAGACAAACACCATATGATTTCACTCATATGTGGAAGATAAACAAATACATGGACAAAGACAACAGATTAGTGGTTACCAGAGGGGTAGGGGGTTGGAGGGTGGGCAAAAGGGGTAAAGGGGCACATATATATGGTGACTGACAATAATGTACAACTGAAATTTCACGTTATAAACTATGACACCAATTTAAAAAAATGTTTTTATTTGTACTAAATAGTTGGTAAATGTTAGTCATATTTTAATATGACTAATAATTAATGTGATTACCAAGCACTGTTCATTCTAGGAATATAAGGACAATTCAATATTAGAAAATCTAGGGGGCCGGCTAAGTGGTGCAGCAGTTTAGTTCACGCTTGGCAGCCTGGGGTTCGCCGGTTTGGATCCCGGGCTCCTGCCGACACTCTGCTTGTCAGCCATGCTGTGGTGGTGTCCCATATAAAGTAGGGGAAGATGGGCATGGATGTTAGCCCAGGGCCAATCTTCCCCAGCAAAAAGAGGAAGATTAGCAACGGATGTTAGCTCAGGGCTGGTCTTCCTCACCAAAAAAAACGAAAGTCTACTAATACAACTTACCATGTTATTACATTAAAAGAAAAACCAAATGATCATATAGATGCTATGAAGGCATTTGACAAAGTCTGTTCTTAACTTTTAAAAAATCTCAGTAGTATTAGTAATGCTACTAGCAAACATATATTCTTGCTATACTTTAGGAAATGTGTTAAGTATTTTACATTGATTATCTCATTAATCAATTTACAGTACCCCATGAGTTAGGTACTCTTACCACTACATTTTACGGATAATGAACTGAAGTCCAAAGAGATTAAATAACCCTCTCAAGGTCAAACAACTAATGAGTAGCAAAGCCTAAATTTGAACCCAAAGCCATCTGATCTCAGAGCTCAAACACATAACAAATCAGTAAGAGAAAAAAAACAACTGAACAGGCAGTTCACAGAAAAAATAAATACAAATAGTCAACAATAATGAAAAGAGGCTAAGCCTCACTCATAAACAAAAAAATGCCAACTAAGACATAAGTGACCTATCGAATTCATAAATATTCAAAAATTCTATAATACTGAGTGTTTTACACTACATTAAACATAAGATGAATACATAAATTAGTATACTATTTTAGAGGGCAATTTGACAATGCCTATATACTCATACCTTTGACTAAGCAATTCCACTTCTAGAAATATATCCTATAGATGTGCTTGCACAATTCCGCAAAGATACATGTACTTAAAATTTAAACATCTTTGTTCTATAAACTTTAACACATCCATAGAGTGGAATACTATTCAGTCATTAAAATAAGAATGAGGTACCCCTAGATGTAAGGACATGAAAAGTAATACATGATATACTGTTAAGTGAAAAGGCAATGTGCAAAGTTGGATATAATTTTAATTCAAGCTAAATATGTACGTGCATAAAAATGTCCAGGAAAGTACTTAAGAAACCATTAACTGTGGTCATCTCCAGGACCAGGACTGGGAACACTGGCAGACACAAACACCTTTAGTTTTCATTTTATACCCTTTTGTACTATTTGACGTTCTTACCATGAGCATGTATCAATTTTATAATAACAAATCTTTAAATGATAATACATAAAAGGTATATGTACACACTGATCACAACTATAAAAACCATGGATACTGATTCACAAAGATTTCATTTTAGAAAAATTTTAATAGTTGATCTTAATATATAGGGGGAAACAGGACCTCATCATTAAAAAGGTGAAAAGAAAAAAAAAGATCCTGACTTATTGTTGCTGAAGATGTCAGAGAGCTGGAAATGATTTCAAATTAAAATGGAGAAAATCAGCCAAACATCACCTCTCGTCCCTCCCTCCACCCACGCTCCCTCCCCTCGGTCATTCTCATCTCACCTTCTCCCTCCAAATCACCATGGAGCACCTCACACATCGTTGTAGACCACTCAGAGCTCTGGTCTCACTGATTTCTTGTTTATACAGACATAACTAGATCTTTGTACTTTTTATAGGATCCATAATTGCAAAGGAGTACAGTATTTAATACAACTCTGCAAACCAGGCAAACATGACTTATTCAGTTCTTAGCATCTTCCTTAGGGATACCTGCATCATTAATCTCCTGTTTGATATGTAGACATCTGAAAAGTATATAGATGGCAGTCATTGAAACAGAAATTAAATTGATTTTTCCCAATATTTAGGGTTTTTCCCTTATCCAGGGAGAAACAAAGAGAAATAATAAACCTGACTGAACTGCAAGCAAGTCATTTCTAGAAATATAGTTAATTCCAGGTATAAGCAAATAGTATGATGGTTTACAATATTCCTAGATGCTTATCCATTAATTTGGGTGGCAACATAGTATTTTCAGATTTCTAGCTGAAAAGGGAAGGGGATAATACTTCAGTTTAGATCAAAATTAATCTGAATTGGGATGTCAAGGAGCAGAGGTAGAGCAAAAGTCACACCAGAAACTGCTTTTATACATTTTGTACAAGGACCACTTTGGAAAAGAATGTATTTACCCCAGTCAGTTTTAATGAATGGAAGTACCATATTACACGCCACACCAGCTCAGGGTGAGAATTTTCTAATAAACCTTTTCTGATACTTAAAAAAGAAAAGAAAAAAACCAATCTGAATCACTCAAATTGATTGCTAAAAGCATAAGAATATAAACTACTTTGTAATTTTGGGCACAGAAAATTTGAACAATGAATTAATTAAAATATAAAGAATAACCTTGGGTGTTACTAAACAGCAGTAATCTAAATGCTTCATCTGTAAGAGTGTGTGTAGAAAAACAATGCTGGTACTAGAAATTACTCTAAACCTTTGCTGTTTCTCTACTTTGTTGGAATGGAGTGTATAAAATATTTAATATAATCAAAATGCAGGATGAAAATTATAACGGGGAAAAAGAGCTAGAAGTTGTCTATTTCCTGCAGACTCCTCACAAACAACTGCGTGATTTGGCTATATAGTATCCAAGATTTTTATAATTCTACTAGCCCATAACTCCCATTTAATAAAAGAGTTAAAAACTAGTTTGAGTGAATTTTAAAGAATAAATTAATAATACTAAAAAACAAAAAGAACATGACCTTGGGCATGTTAAACTTTGTGCCTCAGCTTCCACATCTGTAAAATGGAGATAAGAAAACTTCCTTCAAAGATGGTAGCAGTGATTCTCGTGGGTTATCACAGGGAAAGCAAAGTTGAGAAATGGTGCCTGGCTCTGTGTATATTTTAGTATTACCATCATCACCTATTTTCACAAATTAGACTTCTAGTTCATAACCAAAATAATTGATCCTTATTCAAACTTTTGAGCTATGTCCCTTGTTAGAGAAATTTATTCTTTGATAAAAGCAAGGGGAAAAAGCTTTGAGAATTAGAAATTCATGGAAAACATTTGGGACTGTTAAAAACAAGACAACAGACCCGAAACAGTTGCTTATGCTAAGCCCCACATCACCAAGCCAAGACTTAATTACAGTTTTGGCTCTCCCGGAAATGGAATCTTAATGAAGTCAGTCAGGAATCACCTGGTCAGCCCTAGTTAATCTGCCTGATAGAGCCCTGCCATCTCCTATAGGAAAGTAACCTTGCAATAACCAACCTGCGTATTTGCCTGGTATAACTTCCTTGTTTCCACTCCCTTTTACCTATAAAAGTCTTTCATTTTGTATAGCTCCTCAGAGCTCCTATCTGCTAGATTAGATGATGCCCGATTCAAACTGATTTTTGCTCAAATAAACTCTTAAAATTTTTAATATGCCTCAGTTTATCTTTTAACAGGATTCACAGTCTGCCTTCAACATGCATAATGATCTCTGCCTCAGAATCTCTGTCTGGGATGAGACACACAGTGTGACTCTCTGTGGCTACAACAAGCATCCAAGAGACTTCAGTCCCACCACTATACAGTTGAACATCAAGAATTCCTCCTGAAAGGATGATTTAATGAAAGAAAAACTTTAACTTCTTTTAACTTATAATTTAATTGCCTATGTAATACAATATGAATATTTTTTAATCAAAAAACTATAATTCTGGATTATAAGCCTTTTCATTATTCTAATTCCAAGAACAGCTCTCAAATCTAAGAAATGTACTTAAAATAGATGCAACTATCCGCTTCATATAAATGCGCTGAAGAAAAGCAACACTCATAGGGCCACAAAGTCTGAATAAAGTGAAAATACCAAATAAAAAGGTAACTTGAAAGTAGCAGTTTATTTTTAGAAAGCCACAAGAGTAGATATGAGAAGTGTAAGTTTTCAGTTTCTGCTGCAGATCACCACTCAGCAACCTGCTGAAACTGAGCTCTGAAAATGACCTCAGAGCATAAAAGCCAAGTACACTTTCTGGAACACTTTGCATCTGGTACCCTATTACTTTATGCTATGCAATGAACATATTAAACTATCTACATCTGTTTTTAAGTGAGAGCTATAATTTGGAATTCTTTTTTGAAATATCTAAGGAGAGGGTCAGTTCCACCTTTTTTTGATGGAGTCAATAAAGATGATAACATTCATAGTCTCTTGAAATAGGTCTAACAATACAATTATTTAAGCTGTTTAGTCTTTCAAATGAAAGGCTCCTCTTTTCTACCATTCTGCAAACAATACACCATTAATCTATATTTCAATTTGTTAGCAGTTTGATTATACTGTCTTATGTAAAACAATAACAAAATCAACATTGTCTGGTTTTAATAACTCAAGACCATAGAAAAAAAACATGGAAGTGCTGGTGGAGGCGATCCCTGCTTGTTACTGGTAAAAAAGAGGAGACCTGGATACACTGTTTGCTTTTCAGTCGTACCATTAATTTTTAAAATATCAGAAAACATGATCCAATGAGTAGCTAGTATAAAATACACTGTTGGGCTCTCAGAAACTCAACCCAACGACAGGAACATGCTGTAGTAATCAGCTCCAAGAGGCAGCTGGTTCAATCTGATTAAGAGCAGGGTGGGGTGGGGTGGGGTGGGGTGGGGGAGCTCCATTACTAATTTGGTCAATTAAAATTGTGGGATAAGTTATAGGAGAAAATAACAGAGAAAACTAATATTATGGCATTTTTATTACATTAAAATTTGACAAATTGAGCCTAATGATATATAAAAGTTTATTTAGCACTCACTATGTGTCAGGCACTGTGATAAAAAAAGCAGCTTTGCCTGCATTCCCTTCATGAATTACAATACCCCGGTTTTACAGAAGACAGTTTAAGTTACCCAAGGTCATACAGCTCATAAATGATACAACTAAGATCCTAAACCATGTCTCTGTCTCAGGCCCAGCCCAGTGCCAAACACAGTGTAGGCCTTCACCGAATATTTGAAAAATAAATGAAAGAATGGCTTCAAATCCAAGCCCTTCACTTTGACACCATACTGCCTTCTGTAACTAAGGTAAATATCAGAAGGTTAAAGTGGTCTCATTGGGAACCTGATAGAGTTAGCCTTAAAGAAAGTTTAGTTAAAAGAGCATTCATAGCAAACAAATCAGAACCTAAAGACCCTCGATCTAACTTTGCTGTCATCCTTGGTCATCCACAAGATGCAAAATCCTCCAGACAACCACCTTTTCCCCAAGTGCATCTCCACACTCCTTTAAGCTTCCCCATTAGATTGTGAGTATGTCAAGGGCAGGGAGCGTTTGCTGCTGCTGTAGCCAGTGCCCCCACAGAGCCTGACAATGGTAACTGCTCAATAAATATTTGCTCAGTTGAACTGCTGACCTGTGGATTCCTCCCATCCACTCCTACCCTCTTTTCCAACACTTTCCCCTCACCCTCCGGTGCTTTTATAAAACATTTCTGACATTTCTCTGCCTTAGCCGAAACCTGGTTCTTCTCCAAGAACACCACTTCTCTTAGAAGGTCTCACTCCCTGTGCACAGTGGGGTCCGAAAGATACCGAGGGACCCTCATGGCTCCCCACACTGGCACCCAGACCACTGCTGGTACCCCACACAGGCGCAGTGCTCCCCTGAGATTCACGGCATCCAGGCACCTCTCCTCAGCTTTCTTTCTACTCCAGTTTTGCCATCATCACAGAAGACTTCCATGTCCAAGCCCATCCTCAAGTTTTTTTCGCTTCCTTGACTCTAATAAAACTTCATCTGGCGTCCACTCTAGCAGTCTTACCCTGTAACTACGTACACGCTGGTCCTCACCTCAGGAATCTTAAACCTCATTATACACATCTGGCCAAAGCTTCCCATCCTTTTAGTACCCCCACTTCCATACTTTACATTCTATTTTTTCTTTGACTTCATCCAGAAATGCCCTTTTCTCTCAATTCATTAATTATGATGCTCAAAGTTTAATAGTGGGGAAGAGACATGTGAACAACCAAGCACAATATCAAATGATGTGTAATAGTAACAGCAGCATGAGTAGATACTCTATATCTAGACGGCATCCAGAAAGAAATACTGCTGAGGGGTAGGGAACATGGTTGGGAGTGAGTTGTAGCAAGGCTAGACAAGCGAAACCTGTGGAGCGCCCCAAATACAAACAGGCATAGCCAGGCAGCTGAAGTAATACGAGTATCACGGACTTGGGGCAGGGCCGCCACACACCACCATTCTCACACTGCAGTCTGCTCTTACAAAAGGCCAAAGTAGCAAAACCAAACAAGGTTTTTGGTTTTGTTTTAATAATCAGTTCTTTTAGATAACTGTGTAATTTTCTCACATAAAAACTTTTTATGAGAACTTTCGTATCTCATACAGACCACACCAAGCTCATGTCACCCAAACCACAAGGGTCCACAATGAGGTTAAGTACAGAGAGTGGGAGTGTTTCGGAACTATTATAGCAATTTGATATTGCCATGACAGTATTATTATATTTTACAAAAGTACTGGTCTGCAACGGATGGGAGAGGGTGGGAATTGGTTCTTCACACAGAGAGTTTGTGGAGTTGTCACTTGAACTCTGATAATTAGAGAATGGCTGTGGTAGGTTCAAACGTCCCGTGTGTCTGCTCATGTCTGTTTTATAGGCAGTATCCAGTACCAGGATACATAAGGGGCTCAGTGGGCCACACACGCTTCCCAGGCCATCTTCCAGGTCCCTCGGCATCTGCTGGCGCAAAGAGTCTGAGGACACCATAGGAGCAGGAGACACCCTGCCTGGCCCTGAACTGTCAATCACGTTTTTACTGCTGCCTTCCTTTCTCCCTTCCCTGGAGGGCTCAAAGAGAACTTTGGAGAAAATGCAATTAAGTTAAAGAGATAATCGAATTTCTCATTGGCCTTGAGATAGTTTATCAGCATTCCTGGGCCCAACAAAAAAGAACCAGAGACTCAACACTTCCCATAGATTCCACTGGGCTCTATTTCTCACAGCATGCTAAGACATGCAAGAACACGGTATGCTTAAGAAGTACCAGTAATTAGTACTGCTGGAGTATGAAGGAGGAGAGGGAAGAGGCTGGGTACAAGACGGGAGCAGCACTTGCTTTGTTCACCTGGTTTTATTTGTAACAAATCACAAGGGAGAATCTATTTTAACATTAGCCTAGACACAGAGACATAACAGGTGCGTTAGCCATTTCCACCCCACCTAAGGGAGAAGCCTGGACAAAGAGCCCCAGGGACTGTGCTTTGGCATCTCTGAGAACCTCTCTAGGTCCACCCTCCACCCTCTCTTCTCACCTCCCTTGCCCAGTGCTGGAACCTCTGGTTTCACCCTGGTGCCTCGGTCCTTGGTCATCTATTGTCTGACTCTTGATCCCAGCCTCCCCCTGGGTGTCATCTTTCTAATGAAAGACATCAAGCTTTGCAGTCCACAAGCTACCTCTGACCCACGTCTACATCCAGTCCAGTCTCCTGGGAGCTCCTGCTTATCCAGGAGACACACCTGGACAACAGGCTGATACTATGAAACGAAACTGGAGAGAATATCGAGAATATCGTGTTAAGTGTTTTTCATGCATTATCTGCTGTTTAATCACTACAATAATCTTGTGAGGTAAGTTTTACCCCTGTTTTATACCTGGAGAAACTGAGCTTTAGAAAAGTGACTAAAGTCACACATACACCCACACACACTTTTAATTAGTGGCTATGTGAGTAGCAGAGCTGGGACTCCAACTGAGGTCTATCTGAATCCAGAGCCTGTGCTGCCTCCCCTGGTTAAGAGAGACACGAACATTCTGAAGCAATGGTAAGTAAAAGGCAGAAATGACCCCCGGCCACAAGCCCCTGCTGCTCTCCGTGGCCATGGGCATCTGCTTCCTCCACGCCACAGCTCTTGACGGCAGAGGCAAAGTGCTGGGCAGCATACAACGACAAAGGACTTTATAATAAAAATTGCTAGCTATCAGTGATAAAGCACAATAGTCCCCTTATTTTCCTGCTGAAACCCACGCTACAAGTATTAAAGACCAGCTCAAATGGCACCCTCTCTGTGAGCCACGCCCTCGAAGAACTGTAAGTTTTCTCCTTTCCGCTTTGTGGATATGATGGTATTTCCACACTCAGCGTCACAGCCAGCTTCCCTGCTAGACTACGAACATGCTAAGGGTCATTTCTTACTCTTCTTGCATCCCTAGCACTATACCTGGCACACAGTAGGGACTCAGCAAATGCCTGCTGAATGAATTAGTAAATTAATTAAAGTAGTATTCTCCCAGTGTGCGATATCTAGTGTCGGAGATTACCAAGCCTGAAGTAAGCTTCCGAAATGAAGCTCATTTCAAAAACAAAATATAAATGTAAATATATTCATATCAGCAAATTAGTCTGACAACTGGGAAAAAATAATTTAGGGGTTAAAACCTCTCATCAAATAACTTTAAAGTAAAAACAATGAACACCAAGGCTACAAAATATTTTCAAAACAAAACAAAAGGAAGCATATGTTCCCTGAATCAAGGAAGCATATGTTGCCTGAATCAGATTCAAGACAAGATCTGAACTTTTGCTATTTCACTACTTTCTTGGGGACTAATCATTTTCTGTTTTGGGTGATTTCACTGAGTTTTTAATCTGTCATTTTACACAGCAGGTGTGTGAGATTTAAAGACTTAATTTCACCTCTGAATTATTCCAAATGCTGGGAAATTATAAAATTTTAGCTCTGTTAAAAATATACTATAAAATTCAATGCTCATGTTACGGCTAAAAATTGAAGAGTGGCTAATTATCTACACGAGAAAAGAAAATTAGCAAATTCCTAATTTGGAGTTCAATTTTCACTTCTATTATAAGAAAAAATTACGTGTTAGGGCAAGTAATGCTCAACAGTAGTCCATGAAAACAATTCAAAGATTCGAGGGACATCAGTGGGGCACAGTGACCAGACAGTGGATGTGCCCATGCAATCTAAGAATTCATAACAGGCGACACAGGGAACTGCGTCATGGGAGAGGCAGCCCTGAGAACTCGAACGAATCAGATCTCAAAAATTTCAGGAAGTCGATTTACGAAAGACAAGAAAAACAGAATCATGACCACTAAATGCAATATAAAATCCTTGAATGAGCTTAAATTAAAAAAGAGAGAGGGAGAGAGGCCATAGCAAGACAATTGAGAAAACTGTACTCTAGACTGTGTATGAGAAAACAGCATTGTGTCAAGGTTAAAGTGCTTAAGTGTTATGTTTTGTAAAAGAACGTCCTTTTCCTAGGAGATAAAGTATTTAGGATTCCTAAAAGGTTCAGTGAAAAAAATAAAAGTGTATATATATGCATGTATAAGGAAGGAAGGAAAAGAGCATACAAATGTGGCAAAATACTAACAATTGGGACATCTAGATAAAGGTGTTCATTGAACTATTCTTCACATTTTTCTATAAGTTTGACTTTTTTCAAAATAAAATCCTGGGGTTAAAAAAAATTCAGAGAGGTCTGACCTCATGCTGCAAGGAAGGCATTGTCTCAAGATTCAGGGGACATTCCACTTTTTTTCTTAATTCAGAGACAAAACCATTATAATCTCTTCAAAAACTGTAATATACAAAAAATAAAAAGAGATGCCCATATTATAAGGATGAATATCAAATGGTATTATAATGCTCTAAGGCTCTTTTATGACAGGCTAAGGCACAGAGCTGAGGGTTTTATTGTTTTGTTTTGCTTTAAACTATGTTCAGGAGAAGAGGGCTGACCACGAACATTTTTGAGAGCCTAGACACTCTGCTTTATAAAAACCATCTAACTTAACCATCACAAGCGTGACTACAGCTGTTATCCCAAACTGAAAGAAAACGAAAATAAGAAAGTAAAACTCAATAAGGTAAACAACTTACATGCAAATTCAGACAATAAATAGGTGGTCTGAACCCGTCTGTATACTGTAGACACCCAGGGTCTTTCCCATATAATACACTAGGTGAACAATGAAGCAACAGGATTGGTGTTCGCTTCAAGTTTTACTCTTCAAAGATTTATTGAGTTACTACATCTACTACTACCAATAGTTCTTAATAATTACAACAATAAATGGTATATTTCCATTTTTCCACCAAAAAGAATAATCTTCCAAAACAGAAAGCCCATAATAACCTTTAAGAAAAATTAAAACCCAAACTGTCAATGCTAATTCCATCAAAATTCTAAAACAGATAATGTGTATGACTTCTCTGTATTTAAAAAGACATACTGATAAGAAGTGATTATTAAGAGTAGAAATGGGTTAAAAAAGAACAAAAGCAGTATTCCTTTTTCTTTGGTTCAAAAATAGGATGATAGGGTGCTGTTTAAAAATAAGGTTATGGGCATTCATACTGTAGTATATAAATTTATCAAATCAACACATTGTATACCTTAAACATACACAGTGTTATATTTACATCTCAATAAAAAATAACAGTAAATAAATTTAAAAATTAAGGTTATGGGGTGCTGTCAGGAAGATACCAAGACACATTTTTCTAGATTTCAGAGCACATCTGACAGCTTCAATCATGCTTTGCAGAACTTATCCCATGTAATCCATAAGGCAAGACCCTATTCTCCAACGCCCATCTCTGCTGGTTTCCATTCATCACATTCTACTATATGCCTTTCATTCCTGTACCAAGTGGAAAACTAGCTTATGAAACCCCGAGACCTCTCAAACTCAAGATTCTCAGAATTTTGCTTGAAAATACTGAGTGAAACTGAATCCTTTTACTTAGAGAAATAAAAACTGACAGGTTTGTAGGCAAGCCCTGAAAACACACAAGTAAAGTGTAAAAATGATCCTAAATAATGTATCTGGCAAACACTTTCTTAGTATAAACATTCCTCTCATCCTTATGAACCATAACAAAAGGAAAAGGCATAAAAGGGAGAAATGTTTGGTTTGAATTATTCAGCTTGAAAATACTTATTTTTGATAGACACAGCATGAATACCAAAAGCCAAAAACTCAAACATTTAGGAAACTCAGTCAGAAGATCAGAAATGTATAACATATTATTTTTTAATTTTCATTCAGTCAACAATGACTAAATATCTAGCACAACAGAGAGTATATTTATTGTTGTAATATATACATATAGCATTTATTGTTGTAATTATTATTAAAAAAGAGATGAATAAGAAACAAACTCTTATATCATATAGACTTCTGGTTGATTTTACCTAACTTATTTTCTTCCCCCAAATTACAGGTCTTACATTAAAGTTTTACAGTTTATTTCTGAAAACAACTCCATCAGAAAACGATATCCTACAAAATATTTTTAATTATCATATATGAATTTCTATATTTTAAGTAGACATTTATTTATTTGCAGGAAATGCTTCTTTAAAAGAAACTGATGTCTATCTCTACTACTAAATTAAGTTATTTTTAGCCACTAAATTAAATTAACAGAGAGAACTGCAGAATTTCCTCCTCAAGATGTCTTCAGACTGTTTCTGTACTCTTCTTTGCCAGGAAAGTTTTAGACAAACTTTATTAAAAATAAAGTCAAAATAAGTTACTGACATGTAGATGATTAAATAGGTCCCAGTCCTTTTGTTTCCTTATACGACTGTTCTTTTTATCTAAGATAGTAAATATATTTTTATTTCCCTTGCTTGAGAGACTGAAAATTTATACAAAATGCTAAGCACAGTGCCTGAGCAGGGGTACTCCATAAGTTGGTTCTCTTTTTCTTCCAATAATCAATGTCAAGATTCATAACGGTTGACAGAATGTTATATTTTATCATATTCCCATAATGGTTTCCAGCATGTTATACTATTAGGGTAACAATTTTTACTCTTTTAAGGCTTCTTGCTGTATATAACACGACTCCTGAACTTGATATCGCCTTATTTATTTTTCTTTAAATCAAATAATTTCCTGTTTTCACTGACATTTCCTATTGCCTGTTGTTCTAGGAATAAATGCAACATTTGACTTTAATGTGTATTTCTTTGCTGGCATTCCACCTTCTCTACATTTCCAGCCAAGTTTGCTGAGATACACTGGACGTAGATTCAGTGGTGGCGGCGGGACTAAAATAATGGTGTCTCAAAACTAACCTACATACTGGAGCCCTTGACCCATCAACTGATAAGGATATTGTACAACAAATACTAATGGAACTTGCCCAGAAATAAATGTCTCATGTCATAGAGTTCAGGCAGAAGAGGAGATAATTTATTCTAAGACTCTTAGCTATGTTTTTATGGAAAGAATTTTGTAACACGAAGACAAGACCTCACACCACTGATTCTTACTGTTCCTCTCGTTTCCACCACTGCTCATAAAAGACTACAAACTACACTAGAATACGATCACGCCTGACAGCTCTACATTGGGATCAAGTTTGACGGCTTACTGACATAAACATAATCTCTCATTACACAAAAGGCATCACAATCTACTCTATGTTTTCAACATTTAAAATAAATACACCTTGAGATTACAAAAAGCTCAGGAGAATAAAGTAGATACCATCCAAATACAGCACATTTTCCTAATCCCTGTCTTTTTCCTTATCGACCTGGTCAATACACAATAAGAGTAAATTATACTTGTAACTGCTGACAAATTAAAAATAAAACTCAACCTTAAAACACCTTTAATAATACAGCACAGATGGAAATAAGGTAATTTTATGAAATAAATCACTCATTTGTATTATATAAACATCAAAGAAAATCTCTTTGAAATGTTTATTTCGTGTTTTTCAACAAAAAAAATTCTAGTTATATTTAAAAGAAAGAGTCATTTTCTCAAACCAAACATAGTAACACTCCATTTGTCCTCTATCTTCAGAGAAGATATTCCACAGAGGTGAATTTTCCAGATAACAGTGTATCCATTTCAATGCCCAAACTCATTTTGCTTAAACCATTTTGGATAGAAATGCCCTCAACTCTATAGTAGTACACAGTATAGTGAACTTAATGTAAGCATTTCTTAATGGCTAAGGTCTATCACTGTGAATATGCATCATCTTTAAGACAGCAATAGCCTCAGGGGCATCAACAAATGTAAAGCAATTCGCTCCTATTCTAAATGGCCCCATGAGGATAAGTTCTTGTAACTGCATTTTAAGAGTTTTCCTGTCTCTTATTAAAAACTCTCATCCATCACCTTTTCTAGGGTGTCCTTTACCCATCTTCGAAACACTGCTTCTAAACTGTGGCTGGTAAATCAAGTAACCATGCAGATAGCAATTTATCAAGAGTAGGAATAAACAAATCGAGGTGGGAGTCTCCATTTAAACAGGTACATCAGCCTCAGTGCACACAGTGTGATTATAAGTTTAGCCACTCAGGGATATTTCCAAGTTCTTGATTATACCAGATGGCTGTACTTTCTGGGAAAGTGACTAACAAATCAATTATTACTCTAGGGCAATTATTCCCTTCATACTTTCTTGTCCAACATGACTATCATTTAAAAAATGTCACCATTAGTAAGTAAAATTCATAATATAGTCAGACTTACCTGAGGCACGCCTCGTGAATCGGTTTATTACTGGAGCTAAAAGAAAAAAGAATAATAATATGATTAGATAAAAATCTAATTTATCCAAAGCCCTGAAAAGGACCTAAATTGTTAAGTGATCCCTTAAGTCAAATAGGAAAAAAAAATGAACGAATAAATAATTCAACAGGAACTACCACAAATACATGAAAATTAAATGTTTCAATTCACTAGTAGCCAAAGAAATATAAATTAAAATGAATATTTCACCTGTTAAATTAGTCCCCCCAAAACATTTTAAATAAAAATCCTGAGTTTTAGACGGCTGAAACTGCTTAAGTCGGGACAGTGTCAATCTATGTAATATCTTTGGAAACAATTTGGCAATTACATCAAGTGCCATAAAAGGTTTATGTCCTTTAATAAAGTAATTCTACTTTTAGAGATTTATCATAAATACTACTAGAGAAGGAAAACACAATATATGTCTACATCATGTGATGATCAGCAGCATCATTCCTACAATGAAAAAACTAGGAAACAAAATGCTCACATATACTGAAATAACTATTAGGTGAAGGACTGTATATCCTTGATATTCTCAGATTTAATATTTGTGTTTTTGACAATTTTTGTGCAACCCAAAGATCTATGATATGCATATCTGTACAGTAGTTCCCTTTTATCCAAGGATCTTCCATGGTTTCAGTTACCTGTGGTCAACTGCGGTGTAAAATATTAAATGGAAAATTCCAGAAATAAACAATTTGTAAGTTTTAAATTGTGCGCCTTTGGGAGAAGTGTGACGAAATCTTGCACTGTCCCACTCCATCCTGCGCAAGACGTGAATCATCCCTTTGTCCAGCAGATCCATGCTGTATAGGCTATCCACCCGTTAGTCACTTAGTAGCCATCTGGATTATCAGATTGACGGTCGTGGTATCTGCGGTGCTTGTGTTCAAGTAACTGAACCTTATTTTACTTAATAATGGCCCCAAAGCACAAGAGTAGTAATGCTGGCAACTCAGATATGCCAAAGAGAAGTTACTGTTGTTCATCTCTTACTGTGCCTAATCTACAAATTAAACTTTATCACAGGTATTTATTATAGAAAAAAACATAGCAGTATATAGAAAGAGTTGAGTTCTCTCCGTGATTTCAGGCATCCACTGGGGGTTTGGAACACATTCCCGGCGGATAAGGGGGGACAACTGCACACTGAAGGCTGCGTTTTCAGGCTGGCATGTAGGAGCACATCCCTCAGCTGGTGGGCCCATCATGAGCCCACTCCCCAGACTCAGCTCAGCTCTGTTGTTTCTTCTTGGTTTTGCTCACAGTTAAATCAAGAAGTGAGGTTTTTAAAAACTTTATTCCTTGACAGAAGCAGGTTAAGTTCATGGTTCATATCATCTACAGAAAGGAAAGCATGCACTACACAGTATATTTTAGTGGCGGAATGTCATCAATCTACTGTAACACTTTTTAATACTTTAATACTTTTAAAACAGTAATTATAAAAATTGTTTACACTATGTAAATAGGTCAAGTAAAAAAGGAAGACTTAGGGGCTGGCCTGGTGGCTTAGTGGTTAAGTTTGGCACGCTCTGCTTTGGTGGCAGCCTGGGATTTGCAGGTTTGGATCCTGCGTGTGGACCTACACCACTCATCAAGCCATGCTGTGGTGGTGACCCACATACAAAATAGAGGAAGATGGGCACAGATGTTAGCTCAGGGCCAATCTTCCTCAAGCAAAAAGAGGGAGATTGGCAACAGGCGTTAGCTCAGGGAGAATCTTTCTCACCAAAAAGAAAAAAAAGGAAGACTTAAAATTTTTATCAGCACTATGGTTATACTGCGTGAAAAATATGGATCCACAGGAACAAGTACTAGAAGAAAACTGTGTCAGATGTTTTACATTAATCCTTGAACAATGCTATTAAATATCAGCATCGCCACATTACTGATGAGGACATTTTACAATAAATGTAGAGACACTGATTAATTTGCTTTAGATCACACAGCAACCCTGTGGCAGAGCTGGAGAATTTGAACCCAGGCGCATCTAGCACCAAAACGCTGCCTCCTAGAGAGCAGAAAGCAAAAATACTGATTCCTGAAATCACACAATAGGTAAATATTTCCTTCCATGTTGATTTCCATTGTTATTAAAGACTAACTTTTTCAAACTGCTTTTTCACAACTGCTTCAGAACCAGGTCTAAAGAAAGCCTCCCCAGGAGGCTACAAGGACAGGGAAGAAAATCCAACCACAGGGAAGCAGGATAGACAGTGCCAGCTGATAAAGGCAAGACAAGGCAAAAACACATCTCAGCCTTGGGCAAAAAGAGAGCAGACATTCTCCCCCTGCTGCTCTAGCCTCTCCTCTCAAGACAATGAAATCACAGCACTACGCGCTTCTGGTGTGAAATGCTGGGAGGTCTTTGTTTTCTTGGGGTCCCTTAGGTTTCTGTGTCCTTCCGAAGTATTTAAGGCAGAGATTTCCAACACAAGTGGCGTCGCCAACTAGAAGGTGTATTCCAAATTCATGGGGCAATATTTTCAACTGCTACAATAATTCAGAGGACATCCTTGGCATGTGGCAGACAATGTACAGGACAGTCCTAGAAAACAAGGAACTGTCCTGAATCCCACAACTTTTGTCCTGTACTACTTTCAACTATCCCACTGGACATGCATGCTGGCAAAAAAGTCAGTTTATAAGCATCTGAGCCTAGATCCTAACACTGTTCATACCTAAACACAATTATTTTATGCAGTTTTAATATACATTGAGTTTTCTACAACATAAATCAAAGGAATTTTGTGGGGTTTTTTTCGTATTTTCTTTGTTTGGAATTTTACTAATAGATCTTCATCATTTCAAAAAATCATGTCACTGCTGCCATGCCACTGGGGTATTTGAATTGCCAGTACGCAACACACATGGTCAGGCTATGCTTGCAGCTTTCATATTCTTAGCGAGTCTACACGTAAGTGGGAGAATCTACATTATGTCTTCTTGCGTCCATACTGAAGCACACATCTACTGAAATCCATATTACTTACTACAAATTACTTTCCTTTATTTCTCCTTTATATTTTTGCCAGAAATTACATCAATTTTTAAATTGCAGGTAGACAGGTATATGACTATGATTTCCATTTCCCAGTAGTAACTGGGGCCTGGGACTGGGCAGTTAATAAGATGGGTGCACCAGGCAAGTGGTACACAGTGATCAAGGTAAACGCTGAGTTTTGACACCGATTACCAAAAATCCAATCCCTCGTATCCATATCTCTCCATATCCACGTGCAGGGATGAAACACAGGGTTTCCTGCACAAACTTTTGGCAAGCTAACAGTAACCGTCACAATTTTTCTAGATTTCTTAGTCCAGCTACCAAAATGGGGAAGAAGGTTGAGATTTAGAGTGGAAGCCTCGCTGGAAATAAAGCCACGTGCATCTGGACAGGGCATCCCTGGTGCTCTCTCTCAGGAACCTAAGTACAGGAAAGGGGAGCAGGGGGCCGGTGAGGAAGGGCACTGCCGACATCCCGTACCGTCGGCGATGAGAGCCCGGGCACGGGCAGGCACCCGACTGGCCTCGGGGGGCCTGGGCTCCACTACTGGTCCCAGTGTCTTCTGTGAAACCTTGGATGAATCGTGTAACTTTGACTTAAATTCTCAACTTATAAAATATGAAAAGCAAGACCTGCCCTCCTTCTTTCAGGGGCATTTTATAAAGAAAAAAATAAACATCTTGGAAAGTACCTGTAAACTATAAATTCCTATCTAAATCTAAGAAATTGATGCTTATTTATTATGAGCTAATATTATCAATTTTCACATTACCACTTTTTAAGATATACAAAGTAAAACGCAGTACAAATTCATAAAAAAAGTTAACAGATGATGTTTTAAGTGACAAGTCAAGTTTTCTCACACTCTTGGTTTCCACTTAAGATTTTCCTATTCTATGGATATTCTGTCAGTGTATTTATACACACATCCAATACTAGAGGCTAGGAGGATATAGAAGGAAAAAGAAAGGAAACATATTATCTGCCTGGAGAAACAAACAAATATGATTCAAGAATATACTAAACTCCTAACATTTTTAAGAGATATAACCTAAGATCTCAGTGAATCCTCAAGGAAAAATACAGAAATAATTATACAGGTTTGACTTTCTCCCAAATGCCATTCCAGGGGAATGTTGAGAGTCCTGTGTCCCTACAATATCTTCACGCTTGTCTAACCAGAGATCCCCTCAGTTCCCAAACCATATTCCACTGGATTGGTCTTAATTCCTCTGTAGCTGGGAGACCCAGAAGCGTAACTAATTCGAGTCTTCCTCAATGCTGGAGTATCCTCACAAGAAAGGTCCTCCACTACGTGAGGTCAACCGAATGAGCCTGTCCTCCCACACTGTGACTCCAGATGCTCTCTGGTGCCAGCAGGACCCGCTTATCTTCTCACCCCTTTATGCCTGAAGCCGAAGCAGTGCCTGGCAGACAAGAGGCGCTGAGTAAACCCCCGCGGCACGGATCCATAAACTCTGAGAAGTGAGTGAGCAAGTCTCCTCGTCCCACTTACTGTTCCGCTTTATTGAACGTGGATGGGAGCACTGGAAATGTCACAGACTCCCTGCCCCTGACGAGCTTGTCCAAGTCTCATTGTATTTTCAAATACAATGACTACAAGGGCTTACACGACACAAGGAGCTACCTACCAAAAAATTTAGGTAAAAGAGAAATTCCTCAAAAGACTAAAAAAGTTGAGAAATTCTATAAAGACCAAAGCAGTCCGTTGAAAGCATGAACCAAGGAGTTTGGTCATCAAAAAGGAAGGCCAGGTTGATGGGGGTGCACGTAGTTTACGTCTCTGAGCACAATGCTGCTGGGAGAGACGTTTCAAGTTAAAGAAATAAGATTCCCAAGTTGTGATCTATGGTCATTAAACACACACACTACACAACCACTCTATACTGCAGCCACACTAGTTAAATCAACCTTTTGTAGGAGAGTGTTCATATCCCCTGAAGTGAGAGGTACACAATAATTTTGGGGTCAACGGAATAATTAGGATCCCTACCCTCCTAGTTGTCGCCTTTTCTAGCAAAAAACACTTCTTGAATCTGTTAACTGTCTAAATAAAAGATTCTAGAAATTATGTAAATTGAAACCATGTTAGCTGATTATTTTTGACAGATACTTAGCTCAGAATAGATTAATTTCTCTTATGCCTGTGCTTCAAAAATTAAAAGTGAAATAAGGCTGACCCTTGAACCAGGGAAGAATTAACATTTAAAAAAGATCAACAGCAAAAATGCAAACTAAACAACAAAACCTGAACTATTTTACTAACTAACCGAACAGACACAATTTTCAAACTTTTTACTACATGTTTTAATTCCTGACACTGGAAAGGACCACTGACTAATTCTATATTTTTGGTAGAGGATGATGAGCTTGACCACTTTTATAAGTACTCAGAGATACTCGAGCTGCCGCTGTCCTGAGCCTTTGAGTTTCTTTCCAGACACACGGCACCTGAGGATGTGTGGGGATTCGGCCTCTGGAGGGGCTCTGGGGTACCAGGACAGAACCACAGTTGGAGGATGCTCCCCAAAGCCTCCCAGTCTTGGTCCTAAGGAGACACAGATTATGAGCCAGGTACCCTCGGAGGACCTCTGATCAGACGTGATGGGAACTGCTGGAGAGGCAGACATTGGGGGACCAATTTTCTCCTTCCTTTCTGATCATACAGCATGAGATCAGGGGTCCAACCCACCCAGATACACAGAGCACGGCTGGAGGTGGGAGGAGGCAGATGAAACACAGACATTTCAGCTTTTACAAGGTGCCAGCTTTAAGGACCACTAAAAAGATATACATTTTCATTCTTTCTCTTCATAAATCAAACTCCTCGAAATATAACAGATATTTAAAAACACTGAGGTCATAAAATTTATAACTCTTAGAGTAGGAAAAAAAACCACTCCTACTTACTTTTGCTTATCAATCAATTTGACTCTCCACTTTTTAACTCATGAGAACTTTACCAAAAACGCCCGCTTAAGAACAGAAAGAAAAACACCATTTCAGCTAGAAGAGTCCTAAGGTAGATAAGCTTATAAAACCACACACAGAGTTGATGGAGTAACAATGCCGAGAGAATGGCTCCCAGATACTTTTAGGATTCTAAAATACGTGCTCAGAAGAGAAGCAGGATATAGGAAAGGCCATTGCCAAAACTACAGAAATGCAGTCTCTGCTTCTGCGTATGCTAACCCTACGTGGTCAAATATGAGCAAAGGGCAGACTTACGGAGACTAACGTTCTCTTTGTAAGAGTCAACAATCTACACTAGACAAAGAATACCAGGAAAGCCAAAAGCTGCATGAGTTCAAACTGTCACACATCAATAAAGTCACAACAAAACAGACCCAGAAAAAGGTAATCAAGAAAAATATAAAGGCTTTGAAATGAAGACCAACCGAGAGAACAATCAGGGGTGTGATTAAAGTTGCTCTAATCATATAAACATAGCTATGAAATACCTATATTCAAACCCTCCCCCACATCTTCACAGAATGCAGGTGCTCCTGCTATGCCAGTCACAGCTCTCATGTCCCCTCCTCAGGAAACCTTTCTCTGAACACCCAGTTTAAAGCAGCCTCCCCCACTCCAGGTCCTCTCAATCATGTCACCCTGTTTCAGTTTCCTCAGCACGATCAGAGCCATCTAAAGGCACTAGTGTATTATATTTACTGTGTGTTTCTTCCCATGCGAGACTGTGGGCTCCGTGAAGGTAGAGTCCTTCCTTGTCAGTCTGCTTCACTACTGCATCCCCAGTGCCTAGAACACTGCTTGATATGATACATACTAGGTGCAACAAACGCAAATGAACAGTGCTAACGAAAAATTAATATAACAGGGGCGCTCCCTGACACCTAAAGACTATTTGGATAAACGTAAGTGATATTTATACAAGTATTAAATTTGTAAACCCTATAAATTAGAAAACAGTGCTGGCTGAAAACATAGACTTAAAAACAGTAAAGCCTGACTGGCCTTTGGCTTTTTGTACAAGTAGCAAAAAGCGATCCCATTTATGCCCCATAATTATAAAAATGTAACCCAGATGTTAGTGTCCAAAATAACGAAAAATTTCACTAGATAATCAGTGCAGAAAGCAAAAACACTTTTCAATTAAAATGTGGAAAACAGAATTTCAAGACCATCCATGTTTCCATTTTTTTTTAATCAAGGTAAAATTGACATACAATGAAACGCACAATCCAGTGAGTTTTGACAAATGTATACACCTATGTAAACAACACTCCAACTAAGATATAAAACATTTCTGACACCCTAGAAAGGTTCCATAAGCCCCCTTACTGTCAACTCCCACTATCCCGCAGGAAACTATTGTTAGGATTTCTACCACTGTGGTTTAGTTTTGCCCTTCTTTGAATTTCATATAAATGTGAGAATCATTCTTGCTGTTGAGAGGATCAATAGTTTGTTCTTTTTTATTGTTGAGTAGTAGTCCATTCTATGAATATACAATTTGTTTATCCAATCTCTTGTTGATGGACATTTCGGTTGGTCCCAGTTTGAGCTATTTTGAATAAAGCTTCTATAAATATTTGTATACAAGTGTTTTTGTGAACGTAGGTATTTATTTCTCTTGAGTAAATGCCCAGAGTGGAATTGCTGGGTCATAGGTGGGTGAGAGTCTAACTTTATAAAAACCCACAGCTTTCCTAAGTGTTTGTGCCATTTTACACTCTCATAGGCAACACACAAGAGTTCCAGTTGCCCCACATCTTTGCCAACATAAGGTATGTCTTCTTATTTCAGCCATTCTTGTGTGTGCTTAATGGCATTTCATTGTGGTTTTAATTTTCATTTCCTCGATAACTAAAAATATTCAGCACATCCCATGTGCTTATTGGCCATTCTTACATCTTGTCTACTGAACTGTTCAAGGCTTTTGCTCAGTCTGATTAGGGGCTTTTTATTATTGAGTTTTAACAGTTCCTCTTATATAGTCTTGGTAATGACAAATTAGAATATGTAATAGAAAAAAATCCCAGTTATAATAACAAAAATAAGTTACTTAGAACTAAAACTAAGAAAAGAGAGGAAATCCTTTATGGAGAAAATTATAAAACATTATTGAAGAAAATGAGAAAAAGGCTGAATAAATGGGGATACACCATGTTCATGGATAGGAAGACTCAATCTCATTAAAATGTCTATTCTCTCCAAATTTGTTTATAAATCCAATACAATTCCAATAAAACTCCCAAAAGAGTTTTTCACAAAACTGAAGAAGCTTATCCCAAAAATTCTATAGAATAATAAAAACCTATGAATAGTTAAACAATTCTAAAGAAAAATAAGGTGGGAGTTACTTTACCTTACCATATACCAAGACCATATAAAGTCATATTAATTAAGAGAAAGAGGTATTGATGAAAGGATAGACAAACCAACAGAACAGAATAGACACTTTAAGTACATTTACATATATATGGAAAATTGATATTTAAAAATGAGTGGGAAAAAGTCAATAAATGATACTTATTTTTAAAAAATGAAAGATTCTCATCTCATATTATACACAAAAATAAATTATATCTTAGATAGACTAAAACCTAAAGTGTGAAACTCAAGACTTTTTAATTTTTACAAGAAAATGAAGAGATTATATTTTTAAATTAGGGTAGAGATGGATTCCTTAAACAAGGCACAAAAGCATAAATGTAAAGGAAAGAATTAATGTTAGGCTACATTAAAATTAAGAACTACTGTTCACCCAAAGTAACCAAACAAAATGAAAAGACACACCCAAGACTGGGAAAAGATTTTTTCAATGTATATTACCAACAAAGATTAGTAACCAGAACAATAAAAAAAGAAGGAGAAAGAGAAAAAGAAAGAAAGAAAAGAAACCTTCCTACAAATCAGTAAGAAAAAAAAAATCAGCCAGATAGGAAAAATGGCAAAGAATAAGACAAAAATTTTTCACAGAAGATAAACTACAAAAATGGTCAATGAACATAAAAAGACACTCAACATCACTAGTAATCAGGGAAAAGCAAATTCAATTCACAACAAGATTCCACATCTAACATCTGTCCTATTGGCAAAGCTTGTTAAAATCTGACAATATCAAACGTTAGCTTAAATGTGGAGAACCAGGAGCTGTTATACTGCTGCAGAGACTGTAAAGTCGTGTAACAACTTTGCAGAGCAAATACAGCAGTACTAGGTGCATTAAAGCTATGTATCCCCTACAACTAGCCTTTCCACGCTTGGGTATATTCCCTAGAGCAGCAGCCCTCAAAGTCTTTGGTCTCAAAACCTCTTTAGATTCTTAAAAAGTATTTGCTTATATGGGTTATATCTATCGATATTTAATGTATTAGAAATTAAAACTGATAAATTTTTAATATATTATTTCATTTAAAACTACCAACAACAAAACAATTACCTGTTATCATACAACAAAATTTTTATGGAAAATAACTATATTTTCCAACAAACAAAGCTTAGTAAAAAGCGCGACTTTGTTTTACATTTTTGCAAATCCGGCATAATAGAAGACAGCTGGGTTCTCATACCTGCTTCTGCATTTAGATCTGCTAAAATACCATATATCAAGTACCCTCTGAAAAACTCCACTATAGACTTATGAGAGGATGAGAGGGGAAAAAGACAGAGAACTTAATATCATTATTATCGTTTTCACCCCATAGGCTCCCTGAAAATGTCTAGGAGTGAGAAGGGAATGATCCTCCAGAGGTCCCCAGACCACACTTTAAAAACCACCTTAAAAACTCTTAGTACATTTACATAATACACACACACACACAATATTCACTACAGCACTGTAATAACAACAAATTGGAAACAACCAAAATATTTATCAAAGAATGGAAAAAGTGTCTATTTATACAATGGTATGCTACATAGCAGTTCAGAACCAATGAACTAGACCTACATGAATCAATGTAACATCATCTCAAACACTGTTCTCAAAAACAACTTGAAAGATGATAATGTACGTAAGTGAAACTCACAAGTGGCACAATTTATACAAATTCTGAAAATATGCAAAATAGCACTATTTCTATATGGATAAATGCCTATTTAATAGTACAAAAAAGCAGTACAAAAAATAGTAGTAGTCCAAAAACATGCATAGGAAATATAAACACCAAATTCACCATAGTGGTGGTTATCTATGGAAAAGGAAGTTAAGAGAATGGGATGAGAGAGGGATACACAAGGGGACTCCTACGGCACATGTGATATTTTCTTAAAGGAAAAAAACTCAAGCATTAAAATGTTAAAATTTGTTAGAGCTAGGGGATGGCTTACGTGAGTGTTCCTTATTTAGTCTCTGTTCCTTTCTGTTTATTGAAAATATCTCACAATAAAAAAGAGAAAAAATGTTCTGCTCTACTTGGTTTTGGCAGATAAAAATCTCTCAGTATGCTCGGACACTATCAACCCAATCAGATTAGTTCACATTATATTTTTTTAACTTTATATTCTTTGACATACAAAAATTGTATATATTTAAGGTGTACAACTTGATGTTCTGATATATGTATACATTGTGAAAAGATTACCATAATGAGGCTAAATAACTTGCCCATCACTTCTACATAGCTACAACTGTGTGCGTCAAGATTTACAATCTATCCTCTTAGCAAATTTCAAGTATAAAATACAGTATTTGTAACTATCATCACCATGCTGTATAGTACAACTCCAGAACTCATTCATCTTGCATTGATTAAAATTTTGTACCTTTTTAATGCTAAATCCAAAAATATTTTTCACAAAATATCCTTTTTACAAATGAATTTTTGTTAAAATTCAAACACTAAAATACTTTTGGAATTCTTTTTAAGGAATTATAAGGAAATTATTTTAAGGAATTATTAGTTGGTAAACTGTTGTTAATGACAGTCAAGAAATCAAAGACCTGTGAACAACTTGTAAAAAACAAAACTATCCAGAAGGATTGTCTTTTTTTCCTTCTAAAAATATATTAAGATAAAAATCTGTAGTGGAGCAAGTACAGAATTATGGGTTCTTGGAATAAAATCACATTCTAATGTAAAACTTAGGTACAAATTTGTCCCACCATGAGCTTACTTTCATAAATATTATGACATGAGGAAATGGCAACAAGCTGTCAATTTAATGTAACTAATTTTTTCCAATTAATTTATATTTCAGGCACATATTCATGTTTTTACTACAAGCATCTGCCTCATTTAAATGAAGTGACTGTTTTCAATACTTCTACCTACTCTTTCCTAAGTTATTTTAAAATGACTTAAAACTTAAACAAAACCATCAACTTGGAGATTTTGCACACACAAGTTTATTTGTTCTACCACTTAAACACTGATTCTCAGGGGAAGGGATGGTGTGAAAACAAAGCAAAGCTTTACCCCATTGCTTTCTTTACTTTTTTTAAAAAAAGTCAAGACTATTTACCTTGCATTTCAAATGCGATTAAAGGAGGGCTTGAGATTTCAAGGAGTGTGGGTTTTTTAAAAGTTTGAAACACTTAGCTAAAATATCTACAGACTTTATTTTTATATTTTTCATTAATAACTTCTTTTAAAAAGTACGATTCCTACACTGCTTTGAAATCAATCTCTAGTTTCTTACGTTTCCAATCAAACTTCATTTTTGAAAACTGTTGGTTCTCACTGACTTCTAAAACTTGCTCTTTCTCTTCTTTCTGTCTTCCCTTCCTTTCCTTCTTTCTTTTCTAACAAACCCATACTTAACGCTTAATACATGCCCGACACTGTTAATTCTTACAACAACCCTCTGAGGTAGGTACTGTCATCATCCCCATTTCACAGATGACGAAACTGAGGCCCAGCTGGAAAAGTAACTTGCTCAAGGTTCCCAAAGTCACAAATGGCAGGGCCAGGACTGAAACCCAGAGTCCACACCAAAGTGAAGTCATATTCTTTAAGAAGTTTCCACCGTTTCTGATTTTTCATGTCACCACTCTTAAATTTCCAGCAACTAAAAGCAAGCTGTTTTTGTTTTCCATAAACTACCAGGTTTCAGAAGTATGAGGTGGAGGAGAGGAGGCTCTACTGACCATGTTTATCAAATTAGTGGAGGAAAAAGAAGAATGACCTGAGAGTACGGGAAAGAATCATAACTTTAGGACAAAACTATTTGGAGATGCCTGCAGAACACGCCAGTAGAGGAGGCTGGTAAGCGGGTGGATATGTCAGTCTGAATCTTTAGGAGAGCGGAGGTCTGTGCAGAAGTTAGAGGAAAAACTGGAGGCTCCAAAGGGCAAATGTACCTTGAGTGGTGGGCAGGGTTCAGGCAACAAAGGGAGGACAGCAGCCTGCATTCAAGGCAGTAGGAGTGACACGGAGAGGTGGAGAGATAAAAAAGGATAAAGCCAGGTTTAGTGCAACAGATGAGTTTCGGATTTAGCATGGGGCTCAGAGAAGCAGAAGCAGTGGCACGGGAGGTTTCCGTGGGTCAGAACGTCACCTGGATTAGAACATGAATCCTCATCGCAAGACAAGCCTGTGTTCTTCGTATTTTGCAGAGTGATCAAATGTCAAGCCAAAATATAATACAGCCTCATTTTTAATTGAATGAAGTCTAAACCTATGAAACCAAAGATAGGCTGAGGCTTTTATATTTCATGAAAACATTTTAAAATGCATTAACGTAAAGAATTATTAGGTGACTATTTTAAATATTTACATGCCTAAGAAGGTTTCAATCACTTCAGAAAAATACATTTCTAGACGTTTACTATTATTAGACATTTGGTAGTCAACTGAGGCTAACTTAAAATATATTTGAAATATATATATATCAAAATATATTTGAAAGCCTTAGAGGGAGAGAACATCTTCCTGCACCTTCCTGCCCGCCTGTGGCAGGGACATCTGACACCTGCGAAGCTTACTCTGATAGAGGGCATACTCGTCCTGCCATATTGATACTATTAATGTCAACCAGAGAATCTTGCAAAGATTGTTGGTAGGGTGAAATGTAAGCCAACCTTTGGAGAAAGAGTGGGATTTGGCAGAAAATTAAGGAAAGACCAAGAGAATAACTTACACAAGAGAATTTGGTTACATCACTTGAGAATCATGTCGTGTGCCTCTATAGATGTGTTTTATTTACTACTGAATGGATATTTATGAAAGAATTGCCTTTCTTTCATGTCTCTTTTCACTTAAAATTTATTTAATAGGTAATACAAGTATATGATAAGCATTTTTTCAAAAGTTACAAAAAAGGAGACTGAAAAGTCTCCCTCTTTTAACCAATTGTCGTCTTTAGAGATGCTTTTCCTGAGATACTCTACGAAACTGCATTTCTTTTAAACATTAGATTTTTTTTATAATTCCAATTGGCATTTCCATGATTTAGTGATTCATAACTAAACACTTATGATTCTTTTTGTCACATCCCCAAAGTTGTCACCAAGAACATCAGTACTCCTCTACAATCTAGGTTGGAGTTCAAGGTGCAGACGGAATACAGGTTTAAAGCAAAAAACCTGAATCTTACCTTTCAGGTAATATGATTTTATTTCCTTTTTATAAGACAGAATTTTCCTCTTTATTCTGCCAAACTCCTATTGAGTCAAACAATTAACTTACCTAATGAATGTCTATTTAAAAAGACACACAGAGACACGAGGACCTGCCTACCTGCAGGTCCTTTATAATCTAGGAGCTTAAATCAGGAAACCGAAATCGATCATAGTTACCTTGCACATTAATAGAGTACAAAGTTAAGTTGTATTGTTTAGAACTGTGGTCCCCAAAATGGGTTCATGTACCCCAAGGCAGAGTATAAGGCAATCCTTTGGGGTGTAGAAAAATGAGAACTGTTTACAATTACTTTTTACTTCTTCCTTTCAAATTTATATTGTGAGATGTTTTATCATATACATAATAAATTAAGATACTGGTACATGCATAAAATTTACAGAGATATATTGTGAGTGCATACTCAAATATTTTGCTAATAAGGGTACATAATCAAAAACGTTTGAGAATTAAACAGCTCAGTATATAAGGTGTTCATTTCTAAAAACAAACATTTTACTGAGTTTCTGAAGTATATAAAGTACTAATTTGGGTGGAATAGACAAAAAAATTATAAAAGGGACAGATCAATGCTGGGCTAGACTGGAAATATTTAGAGGGAAAAGCACATAGCTTATTTTTTGATATGTGGTTCTTTTTAACTATGTGACTGCTGTAACAGTTACTGAAAATGAAGTGTATGCACCATGGTTAAGGAGATGGGCTCTGAACTCAGACTGTCAGGTTCAAATCCTGGCTCCACCACTTACTTCGGGGGGAGCTAAATGACATATGTATAACAGCCTTGTTCAGTGTCTAGCACTTAAGCAGACAAAAATGTTAACTATTATTATTAAATAAAAAGAATATCATTTAACAAATACTACCTTTCTATAGTAACTGAAATGAAACAGCCGAGTCATGTTTTAATTCAGCACAACCTTTTGGAAAGTTGCTTTTTGGGTCTAACTGAAATGTATTTAAACAAATGGAAGCTTTTTTCCTTCTTTTTTATCCAAAACAAATCCCCTCAATATCACTCCCATGAACTATTTTGTCTTGGAACAGCTAATGTAAATTAAACCATGTCAGTCCCTAGCCAAACGGATACCGGAATAACTGTGTACAGTATATCTTCTTGGCTTCACTTTCATGTGGAACATGTGTTTATATTTTGACCTTTTGTCTTTTTTTAAAATACAGAAACATTTTTAAACAGCAGCAACTAGGATGATTTTTTTTCTTTTAGTTTCCAAACATACTAAGCTACACATGGCAGAGCCTATTGCTGAAACATTTATAAATGTTACACCAACTGTGTTTATATTTCTGATTTTTTTAGATTGTTTTGTTTTCATGTAAGCCATGACCTGAAAATTTTAGCTCAAATTCTTTCCACAGAATAATTACATAATGGAACAGTCTGAGTCATTTTGAATTTCCGAAACACAAAACTCGCTCCCATAAAATAAAGATAATGATCAGCCTCATAGTGAGGTTTTTATATGGGGTTTTGTGACGATCCAAAACACACAACTAAATGGTATGGATGAGGCTGGAGGGACAGTAAGAACAGGACCAAGAACACGGTGATGATAATTCATCCAGCTCAGAAAAATCACTGCACTCTTTCTTCTTTTCCATTGTCTTTTCTTAAGCAATTGGTACAAAAATAAAGTCTAATATTAGATTTCACTGCAATGCAAAAAAATCAAAGAGCAAAAAAACTTGGTAATTCTGAAGGCAAAAGTACAAAAGTACTCCTCTTTAGCCCAGCCTTTTAAACCTTATCCATCACCTTGATGGAAGACGGAAAGAATTCATAACATGTAAGTTAATATAAATAGCACACAAAATGTAAGTGATAGTTCTATGAAGAAGACCAAAATCGACTAAATTTGGGTAAGGAACTTCTCTGGCTCTCAGCTGCTCCATCCGTTAAATGAAATAGATTACACATACTATCAACGAGACAGTCTCTGATGAAACGTTTGTTTCTTAAGAAGTCTAGAGATAGTAAACTTAATAATCTTTTTTCTTTGAAAAAATAAAAGGTAAGAGTTGGCGCTCAATAAATATTTCTGCAGGGAGTGAATGAGTGAGCGAATGAACACGCATCCTTCCTTCCAACTTTCACACATTCCTTCTCCTCATAGGCCATCCCAGGTCTCAGCCCTTTCTGGTATTATGTAACTCCAGACACTACTAAGGAAGACCGTGCAGTCAGTCACTCAATCCCTCACCCTAAAATATTTCATCAAGCCCAACCTCCACCACAGGCCTTCTCTATTGTCACTACTCTCATTAAATGACTTTCTTAATGGGTCACAAATAAACTCTTCACTGACAAATTCAAAAGTCTCTTGGTTGTACTTACAGTCGAAAAAGAAACATATTTGCTTTTTGACACAGCTCTGAACAAAATCTTGACAGCTGGAACTTACTGGAATCCATGGAATGAGATTTGCAACAATAGATAACCATTAAATATTTACTCCATCCCACCCAGACATAGGACATCACTTGATGTGCAACCTCAAATGGAAAGCTTACAACTGTCTTACATTAAATAATGGCTAAACAGTTTGATTTTTAAGAGAGGTAGACAAATGAAAGCATTCAATGCTTCAATTTTTGTTTAGGTGTCTTCATTCTATGTCCTCTCTTCAGACAAACTGTAAATTACTCAAAGAGCCCTTTACAAGTCCCAATTGATTTTATTCTTCTCCTTCCTCCCTCTCTCTTCACATCCCTCCATCTCTGTCTCTCTGTCCCTCTGTCTCTCCCTCTCTCTGCCTTTCTCCCGTCACCTCCCTCCCTCCCTTTCCCAAGGCCTAAACTAACAGATGGATAAGAGTCTGAGAAAGGACACAATTTCAAGTCCTTTGACTTCCTAATTTCAATACCTAAAGCAATCCACTTAATACCACCATTAAAATGAATAATGTTCTTAACTGCTCTACTTTGAAAATCACAATTACCATCTATAACTCAATATTTTTAAAATCTTCTCTAATATTATTGTTTTATGCTCATAACTAAAATAACGGCTTCAATATTTTAGCCATTGTCATGAGTAATGTAATACATTTCAGGAGGATTTAAAACTACCATGTAGATTTCTAATAGCCAAAGACCATAAAAGTCTCATTAATTACAAAATTCTGGAGCTCTTAGCTACAAATTATGAGTTGAAAGGATGTGGGTTTTATTACTGTGCAACATAACTTCACATTAAATCCTAAGTAGAACTGCCACGTTAGCTCATTTCCTACTGCATTTCTCTAAAAAATGCAAACACTAGCTTCATTTCCACAAAATACAATGAAATTGCTATTCTGCAAGAAAAGTTTACACTTCTGTAAGATTTCATGTTAATAAGCTCATTTGTTTCACATGTAGTCACCACTTGCTGTGTGCACTGCCCCGGGGCCTTACAAATATTAATCCATTTATCCTCGTAACAAACTTATGATGTAGGTACTATTAGTGTGATAAGATGTCATCGTGACTAGCACAGCATACATAAACAACAAATGTTGTCTAATTTAAAGTTAATCCCAAAAAACTGACTTTCATGAACATTTTTCAAACCAATTAAATGTATTTAAGAGGTTGATATATTAAAAAGATATTTTAACTTTCAGTCAGTTGCATAAGATAACTATAACCACTAAAATAAATTTCTCTAGTCATATGTTGACAACTACATGCCGTGGAAGGCAGAGCTAACAATTGGCCACTTTGCCTCACAATAATTTTTAGTAGCCATAGAGAGAGGAAGTTCTTAAAATAAGGGCACACAGAAGTGAACCCAAAAATCAGCAATTCTTTAAAGCTACGATTACTCTACAATTTCCTGCCATCAGTTAGGTCATGAACTCAACAGGTCAATGTCTTTTTTTACTCCCAGTATAAGCATGGTTAAGAATATTTTCACAGAAGATTCTTGGGCAGTCAATCTGTCTATCGCCCTTATTGCTCTGTTGCCTCACCTTAGGAAGACCACATAAACCATTTCAGACAGATGAATTTCGAACTTTTATTCTTCAAGTTACAATGAAACTTAGTTCCTCTAATTCTGTATCTAACAGAGATGAAGAATATCTGCTCATAATCCTCTAAGAAAACTTTTTCAGACATGAATATTTTTCTCAACTCTCCTTCAACCATTTCTTCTCATGATAAATAATTTTGTTCTCTTAATCTCCCACCAGCACCACCACCACCACCACGAGCTCCAACTTTCCAATATTTTGCATGATTTTAAGGATCTCTGGTAAATTCTCCATGTTCCCTTTAAATTGTAAAAAATCAAAGGTGCACAAAGTCCTCCAACAAAGATTTGACATAGGTCAGAGTTAAGAGGATTAAGTCATAGTTTTTACATGGTAAATTTCTATTTCTGTACTTTTGACATGCTTGCTTTATAAGGTATGGTTCTATATTTTTGACTTATGTATCCACTTTAAACTCTTTTTCTTCCACAATATAGAAAATTAGTTCTCCCATATTTTAGTTTATTTTTCTTCCAGGTTGATAGCTCTTCATTTACATGTATCTAATTCTTTCTGATCATCTGTCAATTTATCAGGGTAATTTGGAATTTTTATTTACTTGATTGTATAATCTCAGCAATTTCACTGAAGAAATTATCGAGCAACACAAGGTCTCACAGTGATGCCTACATAAAATCATTAATTACCATAGAGTTCACTTCAGATTGGTACTGATCTAACTTTTTGGCCTACTGTAAACCCTTCTAATAAATTCCTAACCTGGGGACACTACCCTTTCAGAAGTGAGATGCCAAGTTTTATTCGCTTTCTGCAGGATGAGGAAGAGGCAGGCAGAGTCTCCATTACAGCTTCTTTCAGGACTTCAAGAGTTTCCTGAAAGGGGGATCACCATATGCCATTACCATTCTAACATCTAAAGGTTGCCCTTTTAACCAGAATTCATAGCAAACTGAAAGTAAAAATAGAAGCAGTAAAATTAGAAAAGAACTGAAGAGGAATGGGAAAGCTAACTGCAGAGGAAGGGATCCTTTGGAAAGGTAGGAAAGAAGTAAAGACCCCTGCACACATCTGATCGTTTGGCCTAGCGCCATCAATGGCCATGCTACCAGACCACGGCTCACTTATGTGACTCAATCACCACACTGAGGTCAAGATCATATGCTTGATCCCTATGTGAGTCAATGGGCACCAGTTTCATGGTCAAAAACTTGCCTTTTTGCCCAACCTCTCATAAATACCATCACTTGTCCTAAAAGGATTCATGAAAATGGGTGTGAACCAATCAATGCAAAATTCATCACCATTACTGGAAAAATAACCAGGAAAACCTGACCTGTGAGTCAGCCCATAGTATGCATTTCATTTAGGAAGAATGCCCTGATGGTCTTGGGTCAGACAGATGTAAGAAACCAGGCTCTCCTACTTACTCTCCTATGTGACCTTGGACAAGTCAATTTTTAAAGTTAATTTAAAGATTAAAACACATTAAGGGTCTCAAGTAGAGCTTGACAGAAAAGGGATGCTCAAGTGATGCTAGTGCCACCCCCTTCCAGAGATAAATCCTGGGAGTTAAGAGCACAGAGTGTTCCAACCCTGGTTTTGCAGCATATTAGCTGTGAAACATTGGGCAAGTGACAGTCTCACCTTTCTCATAAAGCTGGGATAATGAATTAAAGCATTTAGATAGTGCCTAGCACACAGCGAAGGTCAATAAACAGCAGCTATTTTTTCAATTGTTAGTAAGAGAGATTATTATCATCACTATCTCTTGATCAATGTTTCTCAAAGTGTGTTCAGAGAACTATGGATATCAGAATGACCTGGAATGTCTGTAAAAAAACAAATAGATCCCATGTTCCAGCCCAACCTACTCAAAAAAGCTCTCCAAGAATGGTACCAGGTGATACTCATTTCTGAATCAAACTTCCCTGAGATGCATATTAAAATTTAAGAATTACTGATCCAGCTGGTCTTGTGCTGTGTCACAGCAAATTAAGACTTGTAGTCTAGTACTTACTCTTTACTACACCAAGAGGATTACCCAGTATCTGGTGGTGTTTATATTTTGGTACTTTTTTGGACATAGATATTAAACTGATAGGCTCATTCCTGTTTTTGTTATGTTTTGTTTTTCCAATGGCACTATTTTGACTTTATTTTCCCTCTGACCAGGGGTTGGCAAACTATGACCTTGGTCTGTGGGCAGTTCTGTACAACCCCAACCTCCAGAGGGAATATGTGGTTAAAGCATTGTTAAAAAAAAAAATATGTGATGGAGACCATATGTTGCTCACAAAGCCTAAAATATTGACTGTGTGGCCCTTCACAAAAAAGTGTGCCAACCTCTTGGTAGCCTATAATTGTTTTTAAACTGCAGGCCTCAACACAATTTACTTAAAAAACAAAAAGAGAGAATTGATTAGAATAGAAAATATTCTAGTAGATGTTTTCTACTGCGCCAAGTAGAGGGAAGTACTATTGCCAAAGTTTCTGTTATACCTGTATACATATGTGTGTGCTGGACAGTGGTCAAATTGTATTTGGTTGCAGTCAAATAAGTTTTCAAGTCCTTGGGGGTAGTGCTGGGGAATAAATAGTACAATTGGTTAATAAGCATTTATTAAAACTCATACTGAGAAACTTTTACAATAAAGGCACCTTGGAGAACATAAATCCATACAAAATGATCCCTGCTGTATAGAAGTTAATGGCTTATTTCTTCATTGCAAGATGGAAATAAAATCTGTTCTGTGTGCAACATACATTGTTGTAAAGAGAAAATGGAATCACCAATGCAAAGTACTTCAAAAGCACTACACAAACAAAATATTTTAGTTATACTAACAATATACTGTATCAAACATATATAAGTTCTTTACCGAGTCCCTAAATTCCTCGATTCCTCCAATTTGGGAAACTAGTCCTTTTTTTTCTTTGTGTGTGTCCATGTGCGTGTGTACGTATGCATGTATGCATGCATGTGTCAGGAGCATAAAAGAAGTATTAGCTGCCTCTGTCCTTTCTATGTCATCCATTATTGGCTTCTCTTTCCCATCTATTTAAAATATGTATTGTTTAATCTCTTGTTTCTAGTAAGAAAGGCATTTGATTAAAAGCTTTTGCAAAAAGAACAATTAAGACTATCATCATCCTATCCCTGGAAACACTAAAAAGACCAAAATTAAAATTTTTAAAGTAACCTTATTCCCTTTTATCTTCATAAAGCACTAATTTCCAGGGCTTTTGTGATTGTTTTGGACAAGCTAAAAATACATTAATTTTATAACACATTTCAACAATTTTGCAAAGAAAAGAAACACCTTCCTAGCAACATACACAAGGAAATGACACTTCAAAATGTTTTCATTATATGAAATGCTCTGCGGACACACAAACCACAAGCAGTGTAAATAAAGGCTGGTGCAATGCTGAATGCATGTGTGCTTTCCACCACAAAGAGAAAACACTTGCACATTTGCACACCATGGTATTTTAGCTTGAGATGCCATAAAGATGGGATCTGGGCACGTTGTGTAAATACAGGAGGCCGTAAATGTGCGTGTGTCTGTGTGTGTTAGGGAAAGGGTTGTAAGCAGAAGGGGTGGGACTTGCCAGGAGCAGCTATTTGAGAAAATTCCTTTTTCTTTCCCATTCATTCTTTCGAGCTTCAGTGTCTGGCACAGTCCTTACAATTACTCACTGGTTTTTCATTCTGAAGACAACCAAAAAGCTTTCAGAACTTCCTACAGTGTTTTTCGCACACCTTTTTTTTTTTAAGGCACCAAATCATTCAATATTTGTTTTAAATAAAAAGCAAACCACTAGCCCGTTTCCTCATTTCAAAGACCCCGTGGGTTGTAGGATAAATAGGATTCTTTGTTGTGCGTCCAAAAATAACAGAACGCGGTATTGGTAAATTGGAAAATAATAGATTACTCTGTTTCCAAGAATGTCAAAGCTATTACCATAAATTTTGTTCTGCCTCAGTGAGTCCAATTTCATTCTCCTTTTAGTGAACTGGCCGTCCTAATAACAGTAAAGCCAATCCAGTTGAGCAGCCCTCGCCTTTTCTCTTTGGACACTCCATTAATAAATGTAAGAGCTGAAAGAGGACGCCAAATGGGCCAGTTTCCTTTACGCACAATGGTATCCGTTAAGCGAAATATCTCCAACCACAGTGAAAGTTGTCGTTCAGATGCCCACCCAAACGAGTCGTCCTCTGCCTCCCAGTCGAGAACCAGAACCTAACCTTTCAGCTCCCCACCTCTGGGGAGGGGACGAGGAGGAGGGCACGACAAGAGAGCAGAGTAGGAAGGTGGGCGAGTGGGAGACAGAAATGGATGCTGAGGGGGGTAGGCGAGATGGGAAGGTGGAGAAGGCGGGGAGAGGTGGGTGAGCACAGCTGCAGGATTAAAGAGCAAAAAGCGGGGGACTGCAGTGGGGAGCGGGGGCGTGCGGGGGCTCGGGTCCTCACCGGTGAACGCCCCTGCGTCCGCGGCCTCCTCCTCCTCCTCCTCCC
Organism: Tapirus indicus; assembly: GCA_031878705.1. Classification (NCBI taxonomy): domain Eukaryota; kingdom Metazoa; phylum Chordata; class Mammalia; order Perissodactyla; family Tapiridae; genus Tapirus; species Tapirus indicus. Next base: position 80,918,321 of record CM062917.1, read on the forward strand.
CGTTCTCGGAGTCGGCGTGCACGGGCTCCTCGGCGAAGTTGACCCCCTTGCTGGGGGTGCCGCCCCCGGCGGCGGCGCTCGCGTCCCCCCAGGTCCTGCCCTCATGGCCGCAGCGCGCGGCGCCTTTGCGCTCGTTCTCCTGCTGCAGGCGCGTGAAGTGCTGCAGCGCGAACTCCAGCAGGTCCGCCGGCTGGTGCCTCAGCACCTCCACCGTGAAGCCCTGCAGCAGCTCAGTCAGTCCCGCCGGGATCTCGATGCTCATCCTGCCTCCGGGCCGGCGGGCGCCCGGGCGCCGCCCTCGCCCCCTCCCCGACCGGCCTCGGGCCCCGCGGCCCCCGGACGAGCGCGGACGGCGCTACCGGCTGCGAGCGCGGCGCACTGGGCCCCGGCGGCCCGGCCCGCGGCTCCCGGCGCGCGGCTGATCCGAGCGGCGGCGGCGGCAGAGCGAGCGCGGCCCCGGGAGGGCTGGCAGCATCTCCGGCTCCTCCCGCGCCCGCCGCGGCCGCCCCTCTCCCCCGCCCGGCCGCCCCGCCCCCGCCCCGCCGCGGCGCGCCCACGTGATCCCCGGAAACCATGGCAACCACCGCCGGCGGGCGCCGCGCACCCGCCACTCCGACTGCAGCGCGTCTGAAGACGGTGGCCGGCGCCGGCGGGCTTGCGGGGAACGCTGCTCCGGCGCGCGGCGGGGGCGTGGGGTCCGCCCTCCACGCTACCCGGGTCCCCGCTTCCAGGCGCGCCTCGCTGTCCACCTGTCGGCAGACCCCGGAGCGGGCGGGCAGCTCGGCCGAATTCCCACCTGTCATTCACGGCGGGGAACCCACGCAGAGCTGGTGCCGCGCAGTTAGCCCTGAAACTTCAGCTTCCGCCTCGGTGGCCGCATTTTATTTTCCTCCGAGAATCTAGTTGCACTGATAAGAGTTGGTACTGTCTTTTGTTTCAAGCCATGTAATGGCACTGATTCTCTTTTGGACAGACAAATAGCACCCCATCTTTGTGACACCTTTTTTTTTTCTTTCGCCGCATTTTCTCCAGCCTTTCTCCATCCAACCTGTTTATGATGTTTTGCCTTATTGATACTAATTCATTGTCCGCTCTATGCATTTACTGCAATTTTTGAGACAGATGCACCATTTGTTGTGAGGCACTTATCAATAAAAATACATCTTGATATAAACCTCTTGTTTGTAATACAATTTGTATTCACTCCATGAGCGAATGTTTTATTTTCGTTTATCAACCTCATAATAATATGTTGCTTTTAAATATGGTAAAGTACTTCTAATTGTAAGTGTCAAGCATTTTAAGAAGTAAGCTTTTATGAAATACTGTGATCCTCGCTGCTTGGCCCACAATGTTAGTCAAACTCAGACCATATAAGCATTATATAAACCATATAGGTATTATTGTCTTTATAGATCCAGTAATTTAAAAGGAATTTGCATCATCTGTCTTCATTTATGATGATGTTTTTATTAAGATGAGCATTGCTTGCATGTGGCAGAAAATGCAAAATGCAGTAGCTTAAACAAGATAGCAGCTTATTTCTCTGTAACATAAATGTAAGCAGGGCAGGGCTGGCGCGGTGCTCCCATGATCATCAGGCACCCAGGCTCCTTCCAGCTCATAGCTCTGGAAGACTCAGTTTGTGGGTCCAAAATTGCTGCTCCACCTCCAATCATCTCATCCATATTTGAGCCAAGAGGAAAGTGGAAAAGAGAAGGGAACCTCCCCCCACAATACACAATCCCTCCACCCACTCCCCCCCAAGGACACTTCCAGAAAGTTAAACACACAAATTCCTCTTATGTCCTCTTGGCCAGAACTTAGGATGGCCACACCTATGGTGTGGCAGATTGCATTTTCCAAAGGTGGCTGCAAACATATCTCCTGTCCCATGTGCTCTTCTCCATGTGACCTTGCCACTCCTCCATCAAGAGATGAAGTCTTAATTCCCCTCCCTGGATGGGCTTGTGACTGCTTTGATAGAAGTCATGCCAGCATGACAGAAGCAGCCGGCCCTGTGATGCCTTGTTCGAAATCCTGACCCACAGAATCTGTGCGCATAATACAAAGGTTGTTTTAAGCCTCTAAGTTTGGGGGTAATTTGTGACACAGCAGTAGGAACTGAGACACATGGCTATAAGGAAAGCTTGGGAATGTAAGCTTTATTTTCAGCAGTCATGTGCCAACCAGACATTTGGAGATTAAGGAGAACCAATTCTGGGGACAATAAACAGTGTCTGCCGCAATGCTCAACACCCTTCCCCCGGGAATAACAGATGAAAAAGCACTGCTTTTCCAAACATTTACAAAAGCCATATTTCAAAGCAGCATCTTACATTTTGTGTTTCAAAATGCATGTATTCCTTTTTGTAGATTTACCATGTGAGGCATGGTAAGTGGCTCTGTCATCAACCGCAATGTCAGGGTTACGTGGCTGTCATTTCTTTAGGGGTATAGAAGTGAGTCAAGCATGAAATGCATAACTGGATTAGATGACCTTTATGGTCTCTCCCATCCTGGGATATTCTACAATAGTATATTAAAAGAAGACTTGTTGGATTTAAAATATTTTTGCAAACAACTCTCTGATGATAATTTTTGTTTGCATAAATTCTTAAATCAATAACCGTGACCTGAAAAAGTAAAGCTTGATCCTGATATTCCTGTTATGAAAATATTGTTCTCAGAACAAACATCCACTTCTCAGATCATATTCTGGCTTTTGTTCACTACCACATAACCATTTTGGTAAAATTGTATGATTTCCTTTGCTTTCATTTTCAGAATATTTCCTTTTGAACCTTGAAGTGCAGTGACAGTGGCTTATGGGGACTATTTATCATTGAATTCTTTAAAAGAACATCACTGATATTGATTCTTTGGTTGTTGATTTACAAAGCAATTTGCACTAGTTTCTCGGAGAATCAGAAGCAATTGCAAAAGACCTCCAAGAGTTCAGCATTGGAATGCAATAAGAGTGCTACCAAATTTGTTTTAACACATGGAAAATTAAACAGATATTGGACAGAGACATCAATTTGTTTATATGCAGTTGCCAAAACAGGACAAGAGCATGGACAAGCCAATAGTTTGGGCAAGTGTTACAGTGGGTAATCCTAACTATGACCAATCAATCATACAGTATTTCTTATCAATAGTTAAGACATATTCTGATCAACTCTCCTTGGTGCAGAACTGTATACCTACACAAGGAAGGAAAAAGTAGGCAGGGGCTACTTTTTTTTGAAAGAATACAGGGGCTGTGCTTGCACAGGGCCACTGCAGCCATCACTCGCAGTTTTCTATACCTTTAGCAGTTCTGCACTGATTACGTTTTTTGTGTCTCTAGTTCATATTCTCAAGAGAGAGGATCCAGGTAGTTGGTCTTGACCATCCAGTAGATTGGCTGGCCTTGAGTGGAAGGTTCTCCCCTGGTTCAGTCAGTGTGGCCAGTGGGGTGCAGGATAAGGAAGTGGTCAGGTAGTATACGTACATGACAAGGCCTTCCTCTCCAGCAGAGAGAAAAGTCCTAAACATGGGCACTGTAGGTGGTATGGGCACCTCACAACTTGTCTACTAAAAGACGGTCACCTCAGAGCCTGAAAATCTTGTAAACATTTGGACTAAGACAAAACAAAATGTTTAATCTCTACATGCGGCTTTGCAAAGGGTTGCCTCTAGGAGACCAATGGTTCTCAAACTTTAGCAAGCATCAGAAGCACTTGCAGCGCTTGTGAAAACACAGTTGCTGGCCCTACCCCCAGATTTTCAGATTTAGTAGGTATGAGATGGGGCCTGAGTATTTACATTTCTGTCAAACTCCCAGGTGATACTGATGCTGTGGGTCTGAGGACCAAACTTTGAGATTCCCTACACTAACTTCCCTAGGGAAGAGTTTATATTCATAGTGAAAAACCAACTGCTTAAAGTAACTTTTTTGCTTAACAGCAAAGCGTAAGTTTTTTTTGGCTAAATTAGGATTAAATGCAACTTTATTATTCTGTTCTCCTTATGGGGTCTTGCAAAGTTAGAGATTGTCAAAAGCAGTAGAGAATATGTCCTTAAATAGAATATGAGTTTCCTATCAAGGACTGTGTAGGACTCACAAATTTATCTCTGCTTCCTGAAACTGTACTAAAATAATGGCTAAAGGAATGGGGAAAATAAAACAAAACTATAAATTCATAAGGACAAGAGAACAAAAGAACCATAAAAAAAAAACTAAAAATAATCAAAAAATTTTAAATTATTCAGCCTTAAAAAGAAGGAAGTTCTGACACATGGTACAACATGGATGAACCTTGAGGACATTATGCTAAGTGAAATAAGCCAGTCAAAAAAGACAAATAGTGTATGATTCCATTTATATGAGGTATCCAGGGTAGTCAAAATTCATGGAAACAGAAAGTAGAATGGTGGTTGCAGGAGATGAGGGGAGGGGGAAATGAGGAGTTGTCGTTTAATGGGTAAAGAGTCTCAGTTTTGCAAGATGAAAAACTTCTGGGGTTGGTTGCACAACAGGGTGAATATACTTAACACTACTGAACTATAGATTTTAAATGGTTAAGATGGTAAACTTTGTTATGTGTATTTTACCACAAGTAAAAATTTTTTAAATTTGTTAGTGAAAAAAAAAAAAGAACAGGAGAAGAAACAAGAGCAGATGAGAGTTGTCTACTAGAATTTTGAAACTAACTTAGCAAACTAGAGAACGCTGAGACCTAAGCTTGGGTGAGGGGTCAGTGAAAGGAAGCCAGCAAGAAGCAAGATCACATGTGTCACAGAGTGCAGAAGCACAGAATCTGAAGACATTGGAAGCCTCTGAAGGGGGATAAGGAGTGAGGACTAATGAAATATTTGTATAGGGAGCTGATAACACTGGCCACCTACTGGCCCCTCCTTCAACTCCTCTCCTCCATTCCCAGCAGAGATGGAAGAGTTGACTTTCCATAGAGGTTTGCACAGCTGATTGTGGGGATAAGGTACTGTCCTGAAAAGAAGAGGAATGATTCTAATCTGGTGAACTATCTATCAGTGGACTCCTCCCCCCACTGGACTCCCCCCCCCACTGGACTCCCCCAATTCTGAGAACCAGATTTATAACCTCCCGGGCAAGAAATCAGAGCTTCTCTTTAGGGAAATGACCAGCCCAAGAGAAAAGACTTACAGATGCTGCCATTTGAGGGTCCCCCAGTGAAAAACCCAGCTATCTGTCTGTTCACCCCATTTTGAAGTTCCCAGTCAATAACCACCACCAACCCAAAAAATGTGAATTCTCAGAAACATGAATTCAGGTAGGAATTATCAGATTTCCAAGAAAAGCTTGTAGTATGAAAGACTGGGACCAAAATAAATGAACTATAAAAATAAACTCAGAGAAGTAGAGACTGCAGTGAACAGAAGAAAAATTCAAAAAGCACTTTAAATATTCCCTGATATACAATAATAACAATAATAATAACAGTTAACATTTATTTATCAGATACTGTTCTAGGCACTTCATATCTATTGAATCACTTAATGTTTATAAGAACCCTATGAGATGTGTATATTATAACTCTACAGATGGATAAACTGAAGCACAGAGATGTTAAGTAACTTGTTCAAGATCACATAGCTCACAAATAGTACTGGGATGGGACCCCAGGCAGTCTGGTTCTACAGCTACTATTCTATGTTTAAAAGAAATAAGAAAGAACTCCTAGAAATTAAAACTATGATAGTAAAGGTATAATCTGTAAAAGAGTTCAAGATAAAGTTGAGGAAGCTTATCAGAAAATAGAACAAAAGAAAAAAAATCTAAAAAATGGCAGAGAAAAAATAAGAAAATTAAAGGATTGATCCAGGAATCTCAAGATCCAAATGACAGGAGTTTAAGAAAGAAAACAATGAGAAATGGAGAAAATTGTTAAAGAAATCATACAGGAATTTTTCCCAGAATTGAAGGATATGAATTTCTACATTGGTGGGGCCCATGGACAGGGCCATGGAATGATAAAGAAAAACACCTGCACCAAGCCTATGATACTGAAATTTCAGAAGAGGAACATAAAGAGAAGAGTATAAAAGCTCAGAATATTATCAGACTGCTTAGCAGCAGCACTGGAAGCTAGAAGACAATGGAATAACATCTTCAAAATGCTGAGGGAAAACTATTTCCAACCCAGAATTCTGTATCTAGCAAAATAAAGATATTTTCAGAAATGTCAAGTTTTAGAGAATACAAACTCCCATTATCCTTTCTCAAGAATCCAAATAAGTTTTATCAAAACTAGGAAATAAATGGAGAAATAGAAACATATGGGATCCAGTAAGAAGGTCATATGCTCCTACCACCACATCAACCAGCCTACCTGCACCTGTACTCACATACTCTACTTCTGCTGTTAATCTGGATGTCCATGTTCTGTCTACCTGTGCTCCAGCCTGTTCCCTCTGACCTACTCAAGGAAATTGCTTCTGCAACTGCCACCTCTTCCTGTCATCAGTGTTTCTCTTTTATCTGAACCACTCAGTGGCAAACAGTCTCTAGGGAACCCCTGACTCTTGCCCCCTGGTTTTCAAGCCCAATAGAATCCCCTTCCCTGAGTGTGAGTGGTACCTGTTACTTCCTTCTAGTCAATAAAATATGGCAGAGGTGAAGGGATTTTGGAGACAAAGTCTCAAAGCAGTTGATTTTGAGTTAATCAGAAAGGAGTTTCTCCAGGGCCTGACTTAATCAGCTGAAAATCCTTTCAAGAGGGACTGGGCACTCCCTGAGGGGAGACAGTCTCCTCAATGGCTTGATAAAGTGAGCAGCCATGCTGAGGAAGCCCATGTGAAACGCTTTCTTCACTTACTTTTCAAGAAACACTTTCTTCACTTCTTTTTCAAGACACTACTTTTTCTTGGTTCTCCTTCTACCTCCCTGGCCACATACGTCTTCTCAGTCTTCTTCATTGGGCATGTCTGATGCTCCTGACCTCTAAACGTTGAAACACCCCAGATATCTTCTTTCTCCATACTCACTCCCCAGGTGATCTCATTGGTCCAGTGGCTTTAAATACCATGTGTATGTGAATATTCTCAAATTTATACCTCCAGCCCTAACCTCTCTCTGAACTCAATACTTCTACATCCAACTGTCTTGAGATGTCCAAAAGGCTCCTCAAGCTCACTGTATCCAACACTGAACTCTTTGTTACTCATTCTGCTCTATCCCCAGCACCTAGAACCATGCCTAGATTATAATGGTCACTCAATATTTATTGAGTAGAAAGAAGGAAGGAGGGGAAAAAGAAAAAAAGTTGTAGCAGGGAGAGAAATGCATGCAGAAGAAAGGCTAAGAGAATTCTTAGGACAATGGTGGAGAGGAGCCTGGGATAGCAGCTGTTCAGCAGATTTAGACATCATCCAGGTCCAATTGGAGCAGGAAATCAAAGACATGAAGAAGGAAGTCCCCAAGGAAAAAGAAAGACACTGATAAATTATCTAATGTGTTTGATCATATTGAGAAAAACTATACCTCTGGCAGAGAGTTTGGGAAATGAATAGACAATAGTTTCAGAGAAAACTACACAATTGAGGAAAACGGCATGATCCACTCCAGGGAAAACAGAAGGTTGAACAAGAAAGGAAATAAAATCAAAGAACACTATGCAGTTTAGCCATTTGCAATATTTGTGTATCATAACAATGAAAACAATGAGTACTGATACAACCAAAAAGTGTGGTATGACTATATTGGGCAGAAAAAGAGAAAGGGAAGAGTGTGTGTTTGTATGTGCGTGTGTGTGTGTGTGTGTGTTGTGGGAGCATGGAGTGAGAGCACTAAATCCTCATATTCCATAAAAGGAAGTCAATAGAAATGTCTAAATTGGAGAATCAAGAAATAGTAACGTATACATCATTTAGAAATATGCCATTAAATAGCAAAAAAAAATAGCTTAAATAATTGAATTGCTTCTGGGATATGGGAATGATATAGACATATTACTTTGTAAAACTAAAAAGTATGAATTTCTATAGCAGGTGATAAATAACAAGGATCCCCACATTTCATACAACTCATTCCTTGATTTCTGGGGTCAGGGGATCCTATAGTTGAGATTTCTCCAGTCCCTATTTAGGGGGCTAAACATCTAGTGGGAAATTCCAAGCCTTCATTTTCAAGTTCTATGAATTTTAGAAATCGGTTGCTCTTAAGACAGGTAGCCACTTTTTACAAGGAAGGTATTCATTCTCTAAACATCCTATTTATTGTCCCATTTAGTTGAGTGTTTATGAAACTTTGCTTTATAATATCTTGTTCTACTTCAGTTATTTCCTTTTTTTGCTCCTCCTTTTCTCTCTCCGATTTATTTACTCCATTGTCACTTGTGAAATTCAAGCACCAAGATTCCCAGATGTACAATTCTCTTACTAATCAGCATCCCTATGGGATAGAATGTTCCATTTTTGCTTTCAGTTCTCTTAGAGCTAGCATGTGCTTTATTTGAAGAACAGTTTACCTTTTACCCTGCTTCAGGGTCATAGTATCTTTTGTTTGTTGAACTGTATGGTCTAGTAAATTCTGTTTGGCCTTTTTCTTGCCAACAGAAACAAATTACACATGTATCAAAGCAGAAGGGGATGCTTGGGGTATTTAAACTACATTTTATTAGCCATTTTCAAGGTAGATCTTCTGCATTTTCCAACTCTTTTTTACTGCACCAGTTCTAGAATTTGTGAAAACATGTAAGCCAGGCCTACATAGCAAACATAGAGATAGGTATCATTTTTGGTTGATTCAGGATCATTTAGATTATTTTGTGCTTGAATGTTTTTGTTAATCCATGAGCAATACTTGGTATTATCTCTCTGCAGATGACTCCAAAATGAGGTTTTTAGTTCAGTTGTCTCTCTTAACCACCAAACCCACAATTCCACTTACCTGCTAGAAGGTTCCGCATGGCTGTTGCCAACACCACAAATTCAATTACCAAACTTGTCAGAAACAAAAATTAAGCTCTGCCCCCTCAGAACTGTTCTTCCCCCTCTGTTCTCTATATTTGTAAATAGCATCGTAACACCGTCTAGTCACTGGCTTAGACTCAGAGCCTTCGTTGATCTTTGCCTCTCACATCACAAAGTAGATTACTCGTCAAATCCTGCTGATTCTATTTCCATGGTACCTTGCTGGCATTTGTCCTCTCCCTGCCATTCCTAATGTCATTGCCTGTCTTACCATGCTTGGGCTGCCATAACAAAATACCATGGACTGTTTTATCACAGTTCTGGAGGCTGGAAGTCTGAGATCGGGATGCCAGCATGGTCTGGTTCTGGTGAGAACCCTCTTCTCAGCTTGTAGACAGACAGCCTCCTTCTCACTGAGTCCTCACATGGCCTTTCCTCAGTCTTTGCACTTGGAGAAAGAGAGGGATCTCTCTTTCTTCATATAAGACCACCAATCCTATTGGATTAGGACCCCACCCTTATGACCTCATTTAACCTTAACCTCCTAAAGTCCTTTCTCCAAATAGTCACACTGGGGCTTAGGGCTTCAACATATAAATTTTGAGTGACACATTTCAGTCCATAGCACTGTCCCAGGCTGGGTCTTCATGACTTATTGCCGGACTGTCTTCTAATTAACCCTCCTGTCTCCAGCTTTCCCATTTCTAGTTACACATTATTTTGAGAAATCTTTTCTAGATACATTTCTGTTTACGTCACTTTCTGCTAAAAAAAACCCTCCCATGGCTTTCTGTTTCCTGGAGAATAAAGGCAAACCTCATTATCAGGAAATTCAAGGACTTTGATAATCTGATTCGAATCTAATTTCCCAGCTTTAGCTCCAAGCCTCCATCACACCATTTATACCACAGCCAGATTGGAACACTTGCCTTTCTCTTGACGTGTCTTTCGCTCTCCTGCCTCCCCACCTTCACTTACTGTGTTTGCTCCACTGGGAAACCCTCACATATCTTCCCCAGTCAAAAATCCTACCACTTGGTCAAATGCCACCCCCTGTGAAGACTTCTCTGATCCCCCGGCCAGAAGTAATCACTAACTATTTTGTGCATCCTTTTGTACTTGTATTATAACTTTTTACTTTATTTGTGGAATTATGTGGTCTCCCTCTGGAAAATAATCTTCTGAAAGAAACAGGTCACAGCCTGGTTGCATAGGGTACAGCAGAATCCCTGCAGGGCCTAATACCTGCAGGCTTTCAGTGGACATTTGTTTATATGAACCATGAACCTATTAACAAGAATGAGAGCATTTCATAGTCAAGTCACCATAAGAGAGCATTTAGATTAGCGATTTTCAAGCTATGCTATTTGGAGCCATATTGTATTCCATTCTATTCTACCTCAGGCTTTGATAAAATATTTTATTTGAAGAAAGAGTTTTGTCGCCAAATATTTTAAACCATTGATCTTATTCAACTCTTTCATTTTGTAAAAGAGAAAAACGGGGCCAGATGGAGATTAAAAATTACACTATTGAGAAGCAGAAACAGATTCAGCAAGATATATATAAACTGTATCAATTGGAAAAATATATTTGTAGAGCAGCTTAGAGACCTCATCCTTTTCTAAGACATTACCTTGCTATGGAATAATTAAGAGAACATCTGAAACAAATGGTAATAACTCAGTGAGGGCACTTAAGGTTAAATCATTTCTTCCAGGCAGTGTTTGGTGCTTCAAGATTATGACAGATTTCGTGCTCTCAGGAAATGTGTCATTCACCATGGATCCTGATACAATAAGCCTGTTGTCTTAAAAAATTGGACACAAGCTAAAAATCACATAAACCCTACAAAATGTAAGTACTGAGCAAAGATTTGAGCATATAGTATTCCCCATGATTTCTCAGGTTCTATATCAAGAAAGATCATGCAATAATGAGGATAGCAAATATATTTGCTGCTTGTGTATGCTTGCATGAATAATAATGTTAATGTTATAATGGCATTGCTAGCTGTTGCTTAGTTCTTGATTTTTTAAATTTGAAATTCCTTCTAAACCAGACCCTCAGTCTACAAGTCTCCAGAAAATGAGTAAGGATTGAAGGAACATGAAAAGCCAGTAAAAGTATTGTTTTTACTGCAGTGTTACTTGACAATAGTAGTTCATGCTTAATAGCAGCACAGGCTGACAAGGCTTATCTATGTGTTTAAATAGAACGTGCCACTTAAAGAATTAAGAGCTCTGTGATGCTTGCCTTTTTTGGCATGAAATGATCCAGGGAGGGTGGGAAGCTATTGGGAAGAGAGTTTATCATCAATAATAATAATAATAATATGTCCAGGATGCAACTTCCTGGACCAATTTATGTATTAGATTTGATTTCCTATTTTTGGAGAACATCTCAATGAATCAAAAATATTAATGCTGAGCATTGCACTAAGCAAAATGAATAAAAATGTGTTGAAAAATATCTGAAATGCAACCGTTTTCCAGGATTAAAAAATACAGAAAGTCATCTGTTTGATGCAGATTAAGAAACCTTTCCTTTAGTAGCTGTAGTGGCTCTTTGAGAGAGAATTCATCCAGGAGGTCAACAGGTTTATAGCACGTACCCTGGGCAAGGCACTATGCGGGGAGTTACGGTTACACAAAGGGACCATTAGGATAGGGGAAAATGTTCCTGTCCTCATATTCTGGTTGGGGAGATTGACATGAAACTAATAAATAGAAAACAAATTACATAATTATGAAGAAATTATAGGATGGTCTGAGAGAATATAAACTGGGAGACCTAATTAATTTGGATGTGAGTGGAAATGTATCCTCTTTGTTGACTGCTGGTATTGGGTATAGACACGCCATCATTTGCTATTAAATAGAGCCAGAGATTGACAGTGGTAGGGCTGCCAGAGCAAGAGCAGCTGATACCATTATGCAGATCCTTGGCTCAGAGCCAAAGCCACCGAGGCAGCATTTGACAAAATGTAGCCATTTTCCATAGGACTACTTCCCTTAAAACACATCTCCCCACAGTGTGCATAGCCCCTGTCTGGTCCTCCCCAGCTGGCTTTACTGTATAATTGCAGGAGCCTCTGATTCTAGTGGGAAGTGGGACAGACAGGTCAGCTTTAGTCATGAAGAAAAGACTTGACAATCTTTTTTTTCTTTTCCTAACTTCTAAGCTGCCAACGCTTTATTCATAAAACTTCATAAATATTTTTAATTAAAAACAAATTTTCTGGGTGATATAAAAAGAGGAAACTTGAAACATTCACATTTGTAATATTTACCGAAAGCCAATCTTTTCTCTTTTCATTATTTATATACTGTTGAGTTTCTTTAATGAAATTCTACTCATTTTTGTAGTTCAGATTTATTAATTGTTAATATAACAGAAACCCAAATTTAAATATCCCCATCCCACTCTTTATACATTTTCTTTTTTTGTGCATTTTTATTTCTACTCATTAAAGAGGATTTCCTTTCTAAGGCTTGGATTCACTATTTTATGTCAAATAATTCCTTAAAAACCAAACTTATTTCTGTGTTCTTGTATTCAATGTTCTCTGTCACACTTGTCCTGATTGATCTACCCTCTTTTGACTTCCTACTTTTAAGTAATAGTTCCCCCAAAAGAAGAACTCTATTAACCCTCTGTTCTCCATTCATGACTTCCAGAAAACTTTGCTATTTGGCTTTCCACAAAAAATTATTTCTGAGTCTATCCGTCTTTCTACAAACTTAGACCCTATACACCTAAAATTTCATTGTTTTGGTCAACCATCAATTTTCTATAGAGAGCTACCACATTCTATCCAGTCCCTCCCTTGATTCAAGGTCATCTTAATCTGTTCATCTCGTTTCCTCACACCTTCTAAACTGTGTCTGAGTTCATTGACCCCCTTTGTGTCCACCCCTAAATTCCCCATTTTCTCCATTCAATCTGGAAGTAATTTACCTCTTTCTTTTAGTTCCCTGTTATCTAATCTTTTTCAGTTTTAGAAAAGTTGATCACATCCCTTTAGAATATGCATTTATCACATCATGGCCCAGCCCTAACAAATGTTCCTTCTCTTTTTTTGGAAGTTGTGAGAGGATGACTGTGATACTCACATACAGCATAAAATACACCAAACCAGACAGAAGGAGCACTGAAAGGTAAAGTCCTGTGTTCAAATCCCAAACTCTCTCTAACTAGGTTTGGGTCCCTTTGCCTTTGTGGGTCTCAGTTTTTTCTGTTAAATGAGGAATTGGATACTAGATAATCTCTAAGGTCGAGAGTTGATGATTCTATGTATGTCTCAAAAGAAATACTTCACATTCTATACAATGTACATACATGTTACGACTTTAAACTCTATAGGAAATCAACTCTGTTTAATATTCTGTTTATTTAATATCCCTTCCAATTTTTGTTTTGTATCCTTTCACCTTTAAAAAAATCACACTCAAGATTCTAATGAGGGGCTGGCCCGGTGGCGCAGCGGTTTAGTTCGCACTTGGCAGCCCAGGGTTCGCGGGTTCGGATCCCGGCACCCGCCAACGCACTGCTTGTCAGCCATGCCGTGGCGGCGTCCCATATAAAGTAGAGGAAGATGGGCACAGATGTTAGCCCAGGGCCAGTCTTCCTCAGCAAAAAGGGGAGGATTGGTAACAGATGTTAGCTCAGGGCTGGTCTTCCTCACCAAAAAAAAAAAAAAAAAAAAGATTCTAATGAAAATTTGTTTTTCTTTTCTCATTCTTTTCATATTTGTTCATCTTTTCTGTCTCAATCACTCTATGGTTATTTACACTGTGCATCGACCTACATATTTGTCACCAAAATGAAAACAGAATCCATCTGTTCTTGTTATGCTTATAATAGTATTATTTTTGTAGGCTACAACTTACATTTGCTCTTTCCCTTATTTATATAGTGTAGTGGCCTAAAATCTGTAGCACAAATTTTAAAAATAATATTTTAAATAATAATACATGAGATTATTTGAAAAACAAGAAAATATAAAGAAAAAATTAGAATTTCCCGTATTCCCAATATCCAGAGATGAAAGCTGTTATTTTTTAAAGAAATTTGATATCATAATTTATACATTATTTTCTCTTGATTCGTTGATGCACAAAACAGACTGCCTCTACCATTTCTGATTCTGTCTACTTTATTTATATAGCTTCACTTTTCCCTAAACAAGAGATTTCCAATCTTTAATAACCCTTTACTTTCTCTGATTGTGCACAGAAATTTTTGCTTATTAATGTTTCATTAGCATTTTACCATGCAGTGTATTTTCAGAGTTTCTATTGTTATGCATATTGCAGACAGTTGCATGAATATTCTTGCCTTATTTCAAGCTTTATCCATAATGTATTGGAATTCTAATCACATTTTCCTAGTATTTTTATATATTTCACACAGTTAGAAGGCAACCCATATGCTAGCTCTATTTTTAAAAGATTTATGCCTTGCTGTATTGGCGACAGTCTCCTAAGACAAAAGCACTATTTAAGCACTTTTTGGTCGTTCTGTTACTGATTTCAAGAAAGTGGAAAGTCTAGTCTGTCATCTTTTTTTGTAGCATAATTTTAGGCCTGAGGTATTATTCTGTTGCTTGCTACTACTTGTTTTTGCAGTGCAATTATGAAAAAATTTTAATCTGAATCCAAAAATGGTGAGCACCTCCAATTACTGCTATTCTTTTGTTAGCTTCCTTAAATGAGATAGTCAAAAGCACTGGTGTCACGGATTTTATTATTTCCCTTTTCTCCAGAATCAAACCGAGTATATCTGCCAAAGGTTTATTTTAACAGTAGGAGAATTATTTGCAAATGCAGTAGTAAGCCAGTCTGTTCCGGGAACTCTCTTCTGCCTCCTGAACTTTATTATGCCTTCTAACTTGCAGACGTTTGCCTCTGCCACTTCAAGTCCAGCCTCCCATTAGGAAAATAAACAGTACAATTCCAGAGCATTAGAAGGAGTCCTATTTCATCCGCTAATACTTGCATAATCGTAAGAGGCTCTCCTTTCAGAGCTGGACATCATGTGCATTCATCCCTTTCCAGGAGCCTTGGAGTCACCCACAAGTGATTGCATACTTCTCTTCTCTGTGGGGAAAAAGAACAACGTAAATTAAACTCTCCTACTGTTTTCGTCTTTTTTTTTTACTGATATTATTTACTTATTTACTTACTTACATATTTTCATACTTAGCTAGCTAGCTGTCCAGCTATCTGTGGAACCAAGGACCATTTCCTCCTTTACCTGACTTGTATATGTTAGCAGGTGTCTCAGTACAACTTACTTGAGTCAGTACCCTCTTCCACCTTTCATAAACTTGCTTGCTCATTTCTTCTTTCGTTTCAGTGATTTCTTCTGCTCCTTGATTGATCCCCACTCTTGGGGCTGCCTCCTTGGTGTCACACCCAGATTCCCTTCCCCAGCCTGCCTGCCTTCTCCTTGCCCTCTGCCCCATGACCTGACATCGCTCACCAGTCTCACCTACACTAGGTTAGGCATTTTACTCACCGACTCTTCTGAGGGCAAGCACAAAGCGCAGCTGCTCTCTTATCACACTTCCTTGCTAGTTTGGGAGCAAATTATCATCTTTTACACTACACTGTTCAAAAAAATCCAACCTCACTTTTTATCATGTTCATACCTCTTTAGTTTTGCTTTCCGCCTTTAATATTTGTCCACTGTTGAGTCAGAGATGAAAGCTGAGTAGAAAAGGAATCAAAGATTATCAAAGAAATGATCCACATTTAGAATGAATGACATCCACTGAATATCAGAATCAGCAATTAGGGGCCTTTCAGCAGAGAGTTCAGAGGGCCCTCTCCCTCCCATCCTGTAGTAAATATGACATAGAGCCACAAAAACAGAGATTCATAGAGGGGCATTTATACTTAGCAGGAAGGATGTGTGTCTTTCCTGAAGGCCCAAACCATGGAATTAATTGACAAATGAACAACTGATCTTCACTGAGATTAAATCTTTTGTTGAGATGGGTAAGGACTATAACTTTGGTTATTTTATGGAGCCATAGTCTCTGATAGCCATCCTCT
Source organism: Tapirus indicus (assembly GCA_031878705.1). NCBI lineage: Eukaryota > Metazoa > Chordata > Mammalia > Perissodactyla > Tapiridae > Tapirus > Tapirus indicus. The sequence continues at coordinate 80,934,319 of CM062917.1, forward strand.
CCCCAAATATTAACATTGAACTAGCACAGCTTCCTTCAGCCTCTAGGTTCCCGGATCTTCCTACAAAGACCGTGACAAGAATTTTAGATGGAAGGATCAACTCTTGGAGCCTGGAAGTAGTTTTAGGAAAAAAAAAGATGATAGAGAACTCCATATTAAAAAAAGTCTCTCTCTATATACATATATATATATATGTGTGTGTGTATATATATATATATATACACACACACATATAATATACTTGAGTGAAATTAGGAATGGTGGATATATTCTGTTGATTTCACAGATCAGTGCCATAAAGAATAATCAAATTCTCCCACAAAATTTTGTTTTACCATCATAACTAGAATATTAGACTTGTATAGACCATGATCTGACCAGAGTGGCACTTGGCAAGTTTTCAAATTGTAAAATATTTTTGTCTTGTATTCCTACAGAAACCATGACATTCTGTGTTTTCCAAATATGTTGATTTGGTACCTCCCCAACTCATCAGCCTTCTATGTTACTTAGTTGTTCTCTAAACAATTTTTGGCTGTGGTGTGCAAGAATGTTTTATGAGCAGTATTTTTTTCTGACTACTCTTTCTCCCTTCTTTCTCTTTTTCTGCCTTCCTTCCTCTTCCCTACTGTATGAATGAGCTATTGCTATGTAACAAATTACCCTCAAACTTAGCAGTTTAAAACAACAAACATTTATTATCTTATCGGTTCTGTCAGTTAGGAACTCAAGGGAAGCTTAGAGGGGTGGTTCTGGCTCTGAACTGAAGTTGAGCTGCTATCTAGGGCTGCAGCCATCTGAAGGCTGGACGGGGGCTGGTGAATCTGCTTCTAAGATGGCACACTCAAAAGGCTATTGGCAGTTGATCTTAGTTCTTCTCCATGGGATGTCCACACAACATGGCAGCTGGCTTCCTCCAGAGCAAGTGTCCAAGAGAAAGAGCAAGGAGGAAGTCACATTTGCTTTTATGACCTAATCTTGGAAGTGATACATCGCCTCTTCCACCATATTCTGTTTGTTAGAAGTCAGTCAGTACATCCAGCCCGCATTCGAAAGGAGAGGAATCTAGCTCCACTTTCTTAAAGGGAGAATTCTCAAAGAAATTGTGGGCATATTTAAAAATCACCATACCTATCTCCTTCTCCCTCCCTGTTTTGGAATTCTTGCTTGATAAAGAAAACTGTAAGACACTCGTGTTGCTTTCTTTTTCTAGGAACCAAAATAATGTTCTCAGAGGAAACAGAGTAGCAGAGGACTAGGAACCAGAAAGACAAATTTACTCTCAGTCTGTAGTTAAGGAACTTTGTGATCTTGGGTGAGCCACTTAACCTTACTTGCCTCAATTTTACACATTAAGAAACTTGACACTCTTTAAGCTTCCTTTTTTAAACTCAAAATTCTATTTTACTTCATTTATTTATTTTTTTGAGACAGTGATACCTAACATTCATCCTTCCACAGCCTCAAAGATTAAATTTCTAGCTCTTCGGATCTCTATCACTATCTAACTAGTTGGCTACATGTTTGTACCCCAGCCTTATTTACCTTTAACTCCCATTACTAATATACGGGTTTAAAGTCAGCATTCAACCTATATCAGGGTTCCAGCAGGAAAGAGATGGCATGTACAAAGTAGATAATGGAGGAGAGTTTAATAAAGAGACTATTACAATGGTGTGGACAGGATTTGGGGAGACCAACAAGGGACAGTGCACTATTTTAGGACTAGCAACACCAGGGAACTGTTACCACCCTGGGGCTGAAAGGAGAAAAGGTGGGGAGCTATTATCAAAGCTTAGAAGCAGAGAGGACCATCTCAACACGAGCTGTGATCATTGGTCTAGAGATTTGCAGTGACACCATAAGGAGAGACCTGAGGGATTAAATATCCCAACCTCAGTTTCTTCCTTCCCTCTCATCTCTGACATCTCATTCATTGACCAAACCCAACCTAGCTGGCTAGACAGTTGATCTAATAAATGGAAAATAGGTAGCACACCCCCAATATGAGGTTAAAATTACACTTTGAACATGAAAATAGGAATAATTAAAACATTATAGATAAAATCAAACCTACATAGAGAAGACTCAACAGATTGTGAGTGCCCACATATAATCTGGATAATCTGTGTATCACCTTAGAAGGGCAAGACTAAATTGTGATTATACCTAAGAAAAATTATATTTAGTAAATTATATTGTACTGTGTCTGGAGAATGAATGTGTAAATAGAAGTAGGGGAATCTATAAAATGATACTGAGAAAGATAGAATGTGACAGCTCCTCTAGCAGTAGCCAGAGGGAGGGTGCCCTGACCCATGAACACCAGTATTTTCTGTGAGGCAGATAATCACAGTAGAGTGCAGATGAATGCACTGGGCTATCACTGGCTGGTGATACTGGGCATTAAGATCATCCAGCTCACCCCACTTTGCTGTGTTCCATTCTCTTTGAGCAATCCTTTGATGGTAATCCAACTCCCACTTAGATTTGTCTATCATGAAATAATGTGCTCACCAGAGAATACGAATATCCAAATCTTTCATGTTCATTTTTCTTACTATAAATCAATAAAGTGGTCTTCTGGTAGTTACGTCTTTGTGAGTTCGGCTAAGGTATGTCCATCCCCAAGAGATGGACGTGGGCATGGGAGCAGATCAGGTTTCTGAACCCACAAGGCCCAAGGGCCTTGACTGCGGGAACACCTTGCATGGAAATGAAGGCAGCCCTGTGAGGACCTGCCATCTACCCTTACCTGTCTCAGGACCTATCACAGTTTGTTATAATTGCTTATTTACTTGTTTGCCTCTGTTGCTAGGCTCTAAGCTCTGTGATCGCCATGTCAATCTTGTTTTCTGGTTTATTGCCAGATTTTTTTATAACTATTTGTTGAAATGAATGAATGAATGAACAAAAGAACTTGTCAAGGTGTATATATGGATCTTCCCAGGAGTTACTCAACCTTCCTCTGAAAATTTTCTTTAAACTACATCACCTTAAACCAACATCCTGCTGTATAGCTCTTTGGAACTCTTCCTCTCCCTCTGTACTTGGTTTCCTCGTGGAGCATCCTTCTGTTCTATCTTTCACTCTTCCTTATTTGGAGCAGAATCCTAATCCCTTTTCATCTCCGACAATAATTTTTTGCTTGTGCTTTAACCTCCGCCATTCAGTTCACCATAATGCTTTCATCTAGCCCTGCTTTGATCATATTTTCTTGCTTCCTTCCTTTTTTTGGTAAATGAGTGGTTCAGTATTTCCAGTTTTTATTAGTTTTCCCTTCTTGGCTCCCATTTGTCTTTGCATTTTTGTTCCTTTTCCCCTTGCTGTCACTGCCTTAAGTTGTCTTTCTCAGGCCCATACCCCTTACTTTCTTCTACTTACTCCTCCACCCATATCAGGTAAGGCACAACTTTCCTCTTTTGTCTAAGAGTCCGAAAGTTCCTAGTTACGACTGCTGCCAGGTGCTTCTTCACCTCACTGCTCTTTTCTGGCTCTGAGAAATTAGGTTTCATGTGCCATTTAAGAAAAGTTTTATACTGCAAAATTTCAAAGGTACATAAAAGTGGGGAGAATGATAGAAAGAATCCCTATCACAATGACTGACATTTGCCAATTTTGTTTCTAAGATTATATATTACTGGACTACTATTCTCTGTCCCTCCAAGCTGCACATGTGAAGCAGATCATATTCCAATGCCTTCTGGAGCTGTAGAATGTCCAGGCAGAGGTGAATGCTCAGCGCTCTGCTCCCATCACACACTCTGAACAAATGCTGTTCTGATACCATCATGCTCTTCTCTCTCTCTCCCCTCCTAGACTGAGGGCTCATTAAGGCTGGGAGTTTTATCTTCTTCCTTATATCCCTAGCACCTTGCACACAGTGCCTGATACAATGGCTCTAAACGAAAAGTTCTTGAATGAATGAATGAAAAAATAGACTGCAATGACTTATCTCTATTTCAAGTAAAAAATTCAGATATTCTGGTTACTTCTTGCAGTGGTCTGCTCTCTCTTATCTCTAATTCCAACTTTTTTCTCTGGGGCAATGCCATTTTTCACTCAGTGGGTTTGGGTTACATGTTCTAATATCATAATTTATACAATATGTATGTTGTAGCTGTCAATCATTTTGTTTTTAAATAATATAAACACCAACATTTATGTATACTTGTTATATGCTGGGCACTGTACAAAGTTCTTAGCAAATATTTCCTCTCTTAATCCTAAATCTAGAAACTATTATCATCCCCATTTTCCAGAGGAGGAAGCCATGGTCCAGGAAGAATAAGTAACTTGTCAGGGTCACATCACCAACGAGTGGAGGAGTCAGTATTGAAACATAGATCTATCTGATTCCAGAACTTGAGCACAACCACTATTCTATACTACCATGGAAGTGGTCTTTATCTTTGGTTGGCTTAGTGCTATTTGTGTCCAGCCAACAGCTCTAAATCTTTCTCTTGAGATACCATGTCCAAAATAAATAAGAAATTGCTCTACTCTTAAGTCCTAAGTCTTGCTCTTTCACCCTTGGCAACTGAATTACTGCAAAAATGTCTCTTGAAGTCTTCCCCAGTGACTTTATAATCTGAGTTCCCACACAAAATCCTCATGCAGGCACTTGTTGACTACGTTTCATCTTATCCTGATGACTGATAGTCCTTTGGATGGCTTCACAATCTATTTGCCTTTCCTTCAGGGACTGAATAAGTGTTTTTCTTCTCCCTGTGGAAGCACAAGTCCACACCACTAATTGGACATGTCCTTCATTTTTTCTCTTTGCTTTTTTGTTCCTGAATTCACTCCTACCTTTTTCTTATATCATCACTTCAGTCAACCTGGTCTCCAGGTCTCCCTGTCTTGGGCTTGCTTACCATCGTGACCATGTCTCTGATCACTAGAGAGGACATATGTTTTTCTGGGCTCAGTATCACTTTGGGGCATCACCCTTCACACCCACCCTTCTCCATCCATGTGTTCTGGTGGACCTGGCCCTTCCGCCTAGCTCTGGGGTGGGCACATGAACCAGGCCCGGCCAATCGTAATTGTGAATTCCTCCAGTCATAGTAACTGGATCAGGATGAGCACATGACTGATGGTGAGTCAATCAAATCCTTTGCGGGGACTTGTACTAGTAAGCAAGAGTCACTCTGTCCTGAGACATAGGTACTAAGGATGATATAAGCCTGAAACTGCTGCTGGCCATCTCTGTGACAAGAAGAAAGAGCCTGCTTAAGAACGGAGTCTTCACAGATAATGCAGTATCAAAAAATGGAGAGCTACGTATTCCTGACCCCATAGTTTAAAGCCTGAGTCAAACCATGCCTAAAGTCACCTCAGCATCTGAACATGATAACCATTAACAGGAAAACGCTCTCCAGAGTAGATCTCTGTACTGTCATTAGGAGAAAAAGAACACCCACCCTTCATTAAATGTAAATACTGTGTTTGATTGGGTAATGAGGAAGGAGACAGATATGACAGCAGGAAGTTTTAAACCATGCCCTGAGCTAGCCTGAGGGGTTCCATGAAAGTTCCTTAGGGAACACCATGGAAACCAGAAAGCACGGCTAAGAATAGCTCTGTATTTGTTTTCTATACCGGGCGTCGATATAAGGTTTCTGAAGAAAGGCTGTGTTGCTAACAAAAGCAAAAACAAAAATCCTTTGGAAATCATTGACCCAACATTTATGTTAGTTCTAGAAATGCAATTTCTTCTATTCTCTAATTCCTGCTTTGCGCTCTACTTTGGTTGAATTTGTACCCCTGGCTACACGATCATTTAATTGCATTTCATACTTTTTTTTCCTTCTCCCTCTCAGGGATGATAAACCAGACATTTCCTCCACATACTCTTCTCTCTTTTCTCATGGGTTTCAGCCAATTTGACATTCAGCAAAATTCAAATTCAGCAAATATTTATTGAGGCAAGGTAGTGCTATGTGCTGTATTTTGTAACATTCATGAATTCTTTCAACTCCCTGAGAGGTGAGTAGCTATTTATATTTGTGTTTAATAAATGAGGTGAAGGGATCATCTCAAAGGTCATAAAGCAAATTGTTGATAGAGCTGGAAATACAACCTCTACCATAGTCAGGTATTAAAAAGAGCCTGAAGGTTGGGACAGACAGGCTTGGATTTGAAGCTGGGTTTGTTACTTACTAATTTTTGGAACTTGAGCAAGTTATTCAATCTCCCTGAGCCTCAGTTTTCCACCCATAAAATGTAATATTCTCTACCTTGTAATGACATATGTGGATTATATTAAATCATGTGTTAAACACGTTAGCATAAAGTTGGCTCAGGAACTGTTAGTTTCCTTCCACTCCACCAGGAAATACCTGTGTTCCTCTATCCGAGATAATGGCTATGTAAAAAAGGTCTCACATACATGTTAACTCTCTTTAAATGCTGTTTTCCAGATGCTCATACATGTAGAACACATTGTACCATAAGTCATAATATTTAGTCATTTCATTATTGATAAGACTCTTGTTGGCCAGGAGAAAGCAAACGCTTGTTACTGTGGATTCTCAACACTAAGATTCACAGTAGAAAAGAATCAACACCAAATTATTTTCAATTTTGTCCAAGAAAGATGAAGAGAGGAAGACTTGCAGACTTTCAACGAATTGCAGCTTCTCTCCAGCCGTTTTAATCTAGCCATCATTTACTGAATCAACAATTATATATTTAGGCGTAATGCACATTAGGCCCTGTTTTCAGGGCTGGAGACACAACGTGAACAGGATGGACCAAGTGTCTGGGGGGGGTCGGATGTGGTAGTGCATGATCTGTCCACTCTGCCCTCGTGCCCTTTATGGCCCTATGCTTGCTGCACTAGTTTAGGGTGGGGGGAACAAATTATGTTTTTGCACAGCTGAGCTAAGAGTGATTTTTACATTTTTAAAGAAATCCCGTGTAGCCTGCAAAGCCAAAAATATTTATCGTCTGAGCCTTTACAGAAAATGTTTACTGACCTCTGGTTTGGAGCAACCTATAATTCTTTCATCAAGACCAGACTGAACAGTTTCATAGCATAAATATTGAGTCTCTTATTAATAATTTGTTATTTGTGTAAAGCATCATTAAGTATTATTTACTACGGTTGTTAAACAGTATTAAAGGATAAAAGGTGGTGGTTAGTCGGAGGGTAGACTTTTTATATCAATTTTGTAAGAAAATAATTCACTTTTGTTAAGTCGTTTGTTTGACTATAACTTTGATTTCCTAGACTACAACCTCCACATAAAATGCGGACCTTCTCTAGCTAGCTTTTCTAAGATTTTTAAAGTATTTTTCCCTGCACCAAAAATGGAAGATTAGAAGGTGACCTGGAGAAGGGTCACCATTCCTCTATGACAATGGAGAAGGCTGAAGAGGAGAAGGCTGTCACTCCCGCCCTTTGATAAGTACCACTTAAAAATCTCTTAATCTTTCCATTTAATATGCTCTGCATTTCTTCCCTGGGCCACATTTATTTAAAATGAAACAGTCCTCCTTTCACTTGTCTACATGTTTCTTAGTACTCTCTCTGTCTGTGTCATGCACACATGCATTTCCTTCCCTTCCTGCTTGCCTGGGCTTCTAGCTGGGCAAAGTAAGAGTCATTGGGCAGTGTGCACTTACTCAGTGCCTGTGGTTTGCTGACTTTTACCCCTAACGGTAATTCTGAGCCTTGGAGTTGCATCCTCTTCTTCCTCCTATAAACTGCTCCCATGTCACAAGACTACCAGCACCCACCCTGAGCTTGTGACAGGCTGTCCTGGTATCACCCTAGTATAGAAGAGTCTATGCCAAGCCAAGCTCACAGTGCACATGATTTGAAGAGGCTTCCAGCTCTAGCCACAAGTGTCCAGACTTGGGTGTTAGCAGACTAGTTCCAGCTCTTCTCCCTCATGTGTTGTTGGATCTGGGCCAGCTACTTAGCTTTTGAATGCCTAAATTCTCACATCTGTAACATTAAGATAATGCCGACTTTCATTTCAGCTTCTGGGAATAGAATTAAACTGTATATGGGCATTGATGTTGCCGTAGTAACAGTCACACAAGGTATCTGGCATGCCAACGAAGGCAATAAATTATTTATGATAAGTACTGGTAAAAACTCCTAACTGTCACTGTAATAAAAGATTCTTACAGGAAATCCTGAGGATATACTTTCACATTAATTTGCATTCATTATTTCAGGGACACTTCATCATTCTGCTCCAAACTTCCCTATTCTAAATTCACAGAATAAAAACAATTAGCACACGCTGCTGCTGAATTCAAAAGCAGTACAGAGTGCTCCCGTGGCCCTTGTAAGGGGAAGGAAGAGACTGACTTCCTGGGGCTATTTATTCAAACCAGGGAGGAGTCGATGGGTGTGGCTTGTCTAGGTAGAGATGGCTCCAACTTGGGACCATCTGAAGAAAACAAGAATGTTAGGCAGCTCTACTATAACAAATTTGTTGTAATATTATTATTGTTATTATTCTGAGAAATCTTAAATATACAATAAAACACACAAAAAAGTAAATATTATCATCATTCAGAGATAATCAATATTAACATTTCAGTTTATAGCCTTCCTATCTTTTTTTGTGTGTATGAAGAAAACTAGCCCTGAGCTAACATCTGTTGCCAATCCTCCTCCTTTTTTTTGCTGAGGAAGACCAGCCCTGAGCTAACATCTGTTGCCAATCCTCCTCTTTTTGCTGAGGAAGACTGGCCCTGGGTTAACATCCATGCCCATCTTCCTCTAGTTTATATGGGACGCCGCCACAGCATGGGTTGACAAGCGGTGCAACTGTCCACGCCCAGGATCTGAATCCTCGAAACCCCAGGCCACCGAAGTGGAGCACACGAACTTACCACTACATCACCGGGCTGGCCCCAGCCTATCTTTTTTCTATACTTATATTTTTCCAAATGTTGTTTTGTAACCTGCTTTTTGATTTGTAAACATTTTTCCAAGTCATTAAATATTCTTCTAGAACATAATTGGCTGCATGCCATCATAAGAGTGTGTCAATTTATTTGACCAATTCGCAATTATTAAGTGTTTAGGTTGTATCCTGATTTTTCTTTTAATTAAAATCAATTCATGTATCAACCTGAGATCTCACATTAATTTAGCTGACAGATTTTAGATCTACGAATATTTTGATCCATTCATAATACTTCCATTGCTAACGACACTCCTTTCTTCTTTCCTAGTAATTTTGCTCGCAGCCTGATGGTGCAAATACATCCAAATTGCCCTTCAAAAACAAATTCCCGTGAAAGTCTCAAAAGGAGAGGACCCTTGCCTGAATTTTGTTTTTCTGTATTCTTCGGTCCTTGCCTCTGGATCTTTTATGTAAAACATTATTTTCTTTCTTAATCTTCTTGAAAATATCTTTTTTTCTTTCTGAATTCTTTCTTCCTTTAACTACAACATTGATCTCTTCATTTTAATTTCAAAATCCATCCTTATTTTTCTCTTTTGATAGTGTGATTTGACTTTCTCTTTTAATGGGGGTTTTATTCCCTCACTCAGCAGATCTCAAACATTTTTAGTATTAAGATTCCTTTAAAAATTTATTGAGGACCCCAAAGAAGCTCTTGTTTATATGAGTTATATCTCTTGCTATTTACCTACTAGAAATTTAAAAATATATATTGCATTTCACTTTAAAGTAACAATAAGAAACCTATTACATTTCAACATAATAACATTTTATGACACATAACTGTATTTTGCAAAACGAAAACGGTTTCAGCGAGAAGAATGGCGTTGTTTTACGTTTTGCAACTCTCTTTAATGTCTCCTCTAGCAAAAGGCAGCTGGATTCTCCAGTTGGCCTCTGCATCGGCGCTGTTGCTGTACGTTGTTTTGGTTGAAGTGTGTGAGGAAAATCCTTCGGGAAAGGAAGGACCCGGCAGACCCTCTGAAAGGTCTCAGGGACTCACAGGGATCCTCTGCCCACACTTTGAGAACTGCTGCCCTAAACTGACTGTAATTGTTGGACAGTCTTTTAATGCTTCAGTTTCCTTTTTCTGTAAAAGCACAGCGGTAATAATAGTGTTTCAAAGTGTCCTCAAATTATAACGTGAAAAGTGCTATAGTGACAGGCAGAATTCTACACCGGGACATAAACTAGGAAAACACTTCCAAGGCGGCATTTGGGAGAAATGATGCTATGCAAAGTAACATGGTTACTCAAGCAAGTTGCTCTTTCCAGTAGATATTTAGGTTTCACATTTAACCACTGCAACCCAAAACTAAGGCTAAGATGTGAATTCTGGCTCAGTTTCAAAATGGAGATATATTTCTCTGAAACTCACTGCCTAGTCCTCTTGGTATTTTTTGACCTGTAAAATGGACTCATGCTTCGTTTCTTGGAAGATGTTGAATGTGTCTCATGTTAACTTAATTTAGGTCAGGGGTGTAATCCCTACTGGACATTTTAGAGTCAGAATGTAAAGTTTTTCTTGGTAGACCTCATAGTGGGTTCTGTGTACTGCAACCAATCCCATATGTTGTTATATACATGTTCTGCATTGGGCTTGATTGCATGCACTCTGTGAAGCTGGAATGTCGGGATACTGCACGGGGCCTATTTCACAACAGTGCATATTCTGCTTCAGCTGACATGCTGACTCAGCCTGTAAAAGAGCAATTTGGAGGGCAGGGTGGCACAGAAGCCTCTGTCCTTAATCCCCACCCAGAGTTCCAGTAGGTTGTCCACCCCCCATAAAAACCTCACACTGGTGACTCTCGTGTCTGGCAGCAGCTCTGTGCTCAGCGGTTGAGGGCCAGGCATGGGGTATAGGCATGGGGTAGGGCGCAGATGTTTTCCTCTGATCTGCGTCAGATTCTCAACATAGCATCTGACAGTGTTGAAGAGTGCCTGCAGCCTGGATTTCAGAGAGACTGAGCTGTGTGTGCATTTGGTAAATGGAGATAATGGGCTGGGTGAGGACAAAATGAGAAAGGATATTAAAGTATTTTGAAAACACTTTAAGTCCAATAAAAAGTATAAGGATTGTTACTTTTGTTTTTAAGTGCCTAAATCGGCCTTAGTGTTAGGAATTGCAGTGAATAGGGACACACCAGGCCTGAGGAGAGTCTTTCATTTACTTCTATCAGGTCAGGGAAAAGAACACGCTGAATCCTTCCCAGATCTTCTTGCTACGCTAATCCTCTCCATGGAGTTCCTGAAGTTAAGTTGATTTTGGCTAAAAGAGCCAGTCGTTGATCCCCCATCCCTCCCTTATGTCAAAAATGAAAAGAACAGTCTGGTGCTGACAATTTTTGTCTCCCTATATAATCTGGTGACTTTGTTCTGCCACGCAAAATTGATTGCAGCATTCATGATCAATGACTTTATTTTTCAAGTCTTTTATACTTGTTTGACATCTAAAAGAGCTAACAAAATCACTGATATACTCTTTATGAGAATATATCAAGTACTTCAGTGTGCACATCCAACATCTAAAAAAATCCTCTATTAATTATTTTTCAGTTAAAAGTAAGCAGAGCCTTGGCACTGAGATAATTTTTGAATTTAGAAATTGATTATTGAGTGAAACCTTAGCTTCATTGTGTTTAATTAGACTTCAATTGCTCCACTTAAGAAAGGTCACCTAAATTTGGAAAAGACAACTGATTCTAATTGTGACAATCTCATGCTTGCTGAATTTTATCAGAAAGGTTAAAGTACTTTTTTTTTTCCATGTACTAAGTAGCATTTATCCATACTCTCACGATGACAGCACACCAAAAAAATCTTGGGTTCTAAAGAAATGAGGCAATCATATTTTATGGATTAGGCTTTGATTCCTTGTCTCGGTGGCATTATCAGCTTGCTTTGTGCAAGCATTTTAGACTATGTGCACCTAATATTCTTCGCTGTGATAATGGAATTATGTTTCCTGTGGGTCTATTAGAGGTGTGGCAGGTTGAATAAGAAAATGTCTATACAGCACTTAGAGTTTCTAGAGGTAGCTAGGTCATAAATTAAAGTGACTTTGTTTCTAGAGAGCCAAGGTGGAATGAACTGGATGACTGAGGGAGAGGACTCAACAGGAGTCAAGGCAGAGGAACTCGAAAGAAGGAGCTCTGAAGAGCCTGCGGTGGAGTTGCACAGGCTTCTTCAGCTACCATGTTTCCTGTGGCATTATGAAGCTATTAGGCTACATAGTATTCATGTTATTCTTTTGTTCCGTGGAAAATGCAGGTCAGTTCTAGGTTCATGGCGGAGCACTAGACAAAAGGCTCCAGCTATCCTATGAACTCTGTCAACTTAGTTTATATACAAGTATTGGGCAAAATGAGAAAAATATTTTAGCCAAAGATTATATCCCAGAGTATCTCACATAGACCATTATTCAAGCATAAACTGGATTATTATTTTCTTTTTACTCCTGACAATTTATAAATAGCCAGGGATTTTTCTAGCGTTATTAACATATAATTGACATATAACATCATATAAGTTAAAAGTGTATGACATAATATACGTATATATTGTGAAATGATCACCACAATAAGGTTAGTTAACACATTCCTCATCTCACAGAGTTACCTTTTTTCCCTCCAGTTTTATTGAGATATAATTGACATACAGCACTGCATAAGTGTAAGGTGTAAGCATAATGACATACCTATACAGCCGGCCCTCCGTAGCCACAGTTCACATCCGCCGGCTTTGCATGCGTGGGTTCTGCATTTGCGGATTCAACCAGCTGCAGATGGAAAGGCCTACGTTGGTTGAGTCTGTAGTGAACAAGCACAGACTTTTTTTCCTTGTTGTTATTTCCTAAACAATACAACAACTATACAAAGCATTTACATTCTATTAGATATAAGTAACCTAGAGATGATTTAAAGTATACGAGAGCATGTGTGTAGGTTATATGCAAATACTATACCATTTTACATAAAGGACTTGAGCATTGTGGGGGTCCTGGAACCCATCCTGTGCGGACACCGAGGATGACTGTATTGTGAAATGATTACCACAGTAAGTTTAGGTAACATCCATCTCCTCATCTAGTTACAAAAAAATTTTTTTCTTGTAATGAGGACTTTTAGGATCTACTCTCTCAGCAACTTTCAAATATCCCATCCAGCAGTGTTAACTATAGTCATCATGTTGTACATTACATCCCTAGTACTAATTTAATCTTATACCTAGAAGTTTATATTTTTTGACAACTTTCCTCCAATTCCCCCACCTCTGACCTTTTTTTTTGTGGTGAGAACATTTAAAATCTATTCTTTAGCAACTTTCAAGTATACAATACAATATTGTTACTATAGTCACCATACAGGGATTTTTTTTTTTTTTAAAGCAGCTGTCATCTTCATTTTTGTGACCTTCCTCACATATCCGAGTGGTAATTTCAGATGCTGTGGAATGACTGCTATGTTTAAAATGTAGCTTTGCATTACAGCAAAATAACAGCCTGAGCTGTCATCTTCCGATAGGTGTCTCTGAGAGGAAAAAGGTGACCACATCCAAGTTTAGAATTAGGGAAAGAGGAGCAGAGATAGGGAGGGCTATCAGAGCTACCCCCATTGTAGCCACTGCTGCAGTTGCCCTGATAAAGACGGGAGGAAGTAAGCCGGCCAAGGTCTTTGCCTTGAAGCCCTTGATCATCCAGCAGGAGAGGAAATAGCAGCACTGAAGCATTTATCAGCAAACAGTTTCTTAAGAACAGTTGGACAGTGTTATGGAAGGTTAACTGGTTTCTGTCCTCCAGCGTTTCTAGCAAAAAAGGCTTGTACTCCTGTCTTAGATACAATGACCACACTAAGAATTTAGAATTTCTCATTAGAATATCTTTCCAAAGCCTCTAGGATGTGAGTCATTATATCAGAATCTTGAGCAAAAGACAGCATAGTTATGGAGAACTTGCAGAAAATGACATTTCATCTCCAAGTCTAGCTAACACACCAATTCCTGTAGAGGACTAGTTCTAGAATTCTTTGCTGTCCTGTTAATGGTGAGGACATTCCCAGGACAGAGGGACCTAGCTACTCCACATGGCACAGGTGAAAGTGGCTAGTGATTCTTCCCTCCTTTGCTTTCTCCTTCCCCAAAGCTCTTATTTCTGTTACACCGCTCTCAAGAAAGCATTTGATCAACTCCTTTCTCCAAAGAGGCAGAAAGAGAAAAGAATGCAGAAAGGTTTGATGTGTTTTCCTTCTCAGGAGTACTCTGGTTGGGGAACTAACGGATGAAACTCTGTTTATAGAATTTCAAGCATCAGCTAGCCCAGTAGGAAGGAATTTGGGGAGGCAAGGAGAATGTTGTCTATTCTACCCAGTGGACTCCCTGCCTTTAGCAAGGCAAACCCCAATGGGTTCCCACTAACATGGTAGACGCGCCCCTTACAGCCCTGCAGAAATCATAGTTGTTTATGCTGTGTGTCAGGGAAAATGGCTGCAAGGAGGAGGCATTTCCTCATGTCCTATCTGGCACTGCCTCGAGGGTTGGATCTGATGTGACATTGCAGCAATTATACAAGTTTCCAAGCTGAAGCCCATCTTGGTGAGGGTAGAGACATCACACCTGGAAGAGGCGCCAGTTGCCGAGAAGGGTCGCTGTCTTTTCTCAGGATGATTTTCATACAGAAAGCAAAGGGAAATTTTTATTACACAGTTGCAACAGATTACAGTAAGAAACACCAAAGCAACATTAATTGTGAATCTGCTCTCCTTCCCTTTGTCCAGAAAGTGCAACGGTCTCTTAATAGTAATTTCCCTCCTTGTGTGTTATGGACTTATTTGTCTTACTTTGCGTCCTTGTTAAGCTTGTGGACTAAAGCCAGAAGGAGCCCCCCAAAACCGTGGAACAATCTGTACAACTCTTTCTCTTTTTCCCTGAAAAATCCTCCTAATCTTTCTAACTATGTCAACCTACTCTATAAAAGACACTTCAGGTACTTCAGGTTGAAAAATTAAAAGTCACCTTTTTCCTTTTGAGGGAATCTGGGCTACGGTAAGTGCCGTTAGAGACATACGAACAAAATGTTTGTGGAGTGGAAAGAAGGAAACAATCAGTTCCAACTGGGGTAGGAAACTATATTGACGGTAACAATACTAGTAGCAGCTATTTATTCCACTCTCCAGTCAGGCCTCAAATGTACACCAGCACTTAATCCCGAGACGTAAATGTTCTGTTTCAAAGGGGGAGAGTTATAGGAGATGACGGTTCTGTGCCGATGTCACCACCGATTAAATAACAGACTTTCAGTAAGGTATTTACTAATCTTATTTGTCTTACCTTCGCTTGTATAATGAGGCCGATGGTACTTGTGCATCACGTATTTCATAGGACAACTTCAAATGAGAACACTAAGACCCACTAAGCTATTTCCTGATAAAGAGCAGCAAGCAGCAGGAAGGTGTTGCTATGCATTTGGACATTGCAATTATGTCTTGGTTTTGGTTACATGTGTTGAAATACATTTCATAAGCATTTTTGGAGGTGAATTTAGTCTTTTCGAAATACTGGCATATTTTTAGTAATTTCAAATGGGAAAGGTTCAAATAAGCTTTATTAGACTCTGATATATTCAGCGTAAAGAAAACAACTCCTATTGTGAATGCTAGGCTAGAAGGAGGGATTTGAAATGAAGTTGACCAGACCTCTGCCCTCAAGGCCCTTCCAACCTAGGAAAGGAGACAGTTGTTTAACCAAAATTTTAGCACCGTGGAAGACTTAAGAATAAAAGTATTGGATTGGCAAGGAAGGAATATATATTCTAAGTGTGACAATCAGGGAAGGAAATTATACCAACAGTAACACAACAATGATAATAATAGCTACAATTGTTAAGGAGTCTTTTATATTCAAGGCACACTAAAAACGTTATTGCATTTACTCCCCTCCAAAACTCCATGAAACGATTATCATCCTTACTCTGTAGATGCAGAGACAGATAAAGTGACTTGTGCAAGATGACATGGCTGGAAAAAAGACAGAACCAAGATATTGAGTTCTGGTCTGACTAACATAAAAATCCACACTCTTTATCCTCTGTCACCATGCATCTTAGTAACAATGCCATCGTAAAAACGTATTATAGTGATGTCCTAACAATTTTGAGTCTTTTAGAAAGACAATTTCCCTGAATCTGTCATAACTCTGTGATACCTCCTCGGCCATTCAAAGACCATTGAGGTAGGAAGATAGGAGCCCTGTGCACCAGCAGGCATGAGGTCCGTGTGGAGAATTACTCTCCAGCCTTCTGGCGCTTGTGTGGACCTAGTCACCTGACCCAGTCACAGCACCCAGCAGGGCTTTCTTCTCTTCTTTAGAAAGGATTGGGGAGTGGGGAAAAGCCCATCCAGCCATTTCCAAGGGTAAACACGCTGACTCTCACTTACACACAGAAACGGTTTGCATTTCATGCTTTTCTTACTGGAACCATTTCCTTCTATATCTCTTAGGAGACTTCCCAGAGAACAAATGGGCATGTTGGAATCTTTATTACCTTTTAAATGACTATATTTTCTAAGACACATATTCTGAATATAGGATTTTTTCTGATTATTGAGTTCTTTATGTGAAAATTCTTACAAAGATACAAAAATTGCATAACCATTTAGCTACGGTTGTAAATCAATTGCTTATATCGAAAACAGTAAAAGTTCTCTGACAGTGGAAGGAATTTGGAACTACACTGCGTTTGTAGTGTGCAAAGTGAACTTAAAAATCTGACATGATAGTT
This sequence comes from Tapirus indicus, assembly GCA_031878705.1. Lineage (NCBI taxonomy): Eukaryota > Metazoa > Chordata > Mammalia > Perissodactyla > Tapiridae > Tapirus > Tapirus indicus. The sequence goes on from CM062917.1 coordinate 80,951,032, forward strand.
TTCATCCTTATGTGAAAAAACTTAAAGAACAATGTATTTTGATCATATTATTCTTATTTTAGAATCTGATAGCAAGAAAAACCTCTGATCAATGGAATGACATTTTAGAAACATTAGCCCAAGTTAAACAAGAAGTTGTATGTAAGGTATGAATCTTCTGTGATCAGCACGGTGCCTAATATCCATGGTGTCTGGACCGCCACTGTTGGTTTGTTGAAACGCCAAAACACAGAAGAAGCAACCTTTATTTTTTCCGTTCTGGTCAGTGGCTTGAATTCTTATTTGAAGTCATAGCCACCAGGATAGTTCCAAGATGGCTGCCATAGTTACAAAGAATGATAAATGATTCTACTGTGTTACCATTTCTTAAAATTCTACTTCAGCCCTTGTAATGGAATTCAAATTGTGCCAGCCATCTTTTATTAGTCAGTCCCTTGGGATTTTTATTATTATTTTGAACAAGAACTATTTTTGTTTAATTCTATGGGAACCACACATAGTTTGTTCATTCACCAGAAATTTATTTTCCAATGAGTATTACTCAATTCTAAATAAGTACATTCTGTGTTTTTAGGCTGGGACATAGTAGGGGTGAGTTCAGTTAGGAACAGCATTTAAAATTATATACTGTAGCCTGGGATTTTTCATAATTCTAATATTCTGGTAACGAAAAGTGAGTTTGGGTTTTGTTTATTGTCTTTCAGAGTGATCTATTTTAAACAAAAATATCTTTTTAAAAAAGTCGTTAAAAACTGATATGTTACAACAGTGTGGCTTTTTTGTTGACTTATATCACAGCTTTGATTTGCATAACTGCTCAGTGTGTTTATTCATGTGCAGAGATAAACATCATGTTAACTATAATAACCAGAAAATTAATATCACATGTCCTTTCAGAACAGAATAAAGAAAATATTTTGTTATTCAACTTTTGGTGAATGATACAAATGAGAATCTTGAGCTTGTTTCCAGACTTGGGAAGACATTTTGTCTTACTGAAACCGGCAAGCAGTTAGCCACTGATGATTAAGTAGCTAGTAGCTAACGTTTTTTTCCCTTTTGCAATTACTGATTATAACTGTTGTTCACTCGCCCATTGCTAACCGTGGTGTTTAGGCACTATGCTCTCTGAGTCCCACCAGGTTCCTATAGATAACATCTCCCTGGATCCTGGGTCACCAGGGTGATGGGTGTTTGAGCTGTTTTTCAGGAATTAGAACCACTTGTCCACTTCAGGCCGGTTGAGACCACCGACCCATCAACTGGGCCCATGAAGATGTCCGATAAGTGACCTTTTGACATCAAGAGGCTAAAAACTCCACCCTCAGATCATGCTAACGCCACCATTCTGTGAACATGCATCCTGTGAAGAGGCATCAAGTCTGACTACGCTTGCACAGATCATCAGTTACCTCACCTCTCCTCACCTCCAATCATCTACCTCCACATTTCAGACCACCTTACCCCCTACCCCATAAATATCCCTGAGTCCCCATTATTGGGGAGGCAGATTTGAGACTTGTTCTCCCGTTTCCTCACCTGGCTGCCTTGTGATTAAACCCTCTCTCTACTGCAATCTCATTGTCTTGCTGTTTGGCTTTCTGGGTGACCGGTGAAAATAAACCTGGTTCGGTAACACTACTGTACCGAATATCTTTTTGACTTGAGAAAAGCAGAATATTTTCACTTGCAACAAAGCTTAACTCCCAGGACTGGAAGAAGAAAAAGAGGGAAACGTATTGAAAGACAGGACTTTGAGTACTTCAGACCAAGGGATCCGTAGATGTCATATTCTGTTCAATGGAACAACAGAATCTTTGAGCAAAACCATCTAAGCAAAATCTATAGAAAATGATGAGTCCTGCACTGAAGCTTAAAAAAAAATTTTTAAATTACAAAGCTTCTGCAGAGACTTTTTTCAGAGCACCAAGGAGAAAATTGAGGGGATTTTTAGTAAATGTCATTTACTCTCTTGTCAAAAAAGAAAACAAAGTGGAGTTTTTTGTTGTTCGGTTGATTTGATTTGGTTTTTCAGCCGTAGAGACATGAAACATGGAGGCCTATGTAAGTTAAACTACTCATGAAAGTAATTATTTGCCCACATATCTAAGGCATGAATAAAAATTTCATGTTTTGTTATATTTTGTTTTGCCTTTCAAATGGACAGAGATATTTTTAATGTACTTCTTTATATAGAGAAAATAATAAAGGGTAAAATTTAGATGGCCCATAATCCCTTTAACTAGATAACTCTGTTGATATTTTTAAAAATTTAAAGGTGATACAAGCACATGTTTTTAAAAATGCAAGCAGTACTGAGAGGAATAAATGAAAATAGATATGTATTTCCCCTCCCCCACCCCCCTTAACCACCAATCTGTTTCCCCAAAGGAGCAATTGTTAACTATTGCTTGTTTATCCTTCCAGAAAAGGGAATGTATCCCCAGACACCAAGATATATATGTATGTGTGTGTGTGTATATGTGTATATGTACTTAATTAAGATTTATTTTTCATAAAAGGGTTATGTCATTCCATTATACCTTGAATTTTTCATTTAATATATTTGTAGATCTTCCTATATCAGCACACACAGAGCTATCACTTTATTTTTAACAGTCGTATAATAGTTCGTTATATAGTGTACTATAAATATTTAACCAGTCCTCTATTGATTAACAGTTGTTTTTAATTCTTGTGAATGTATCTGTAAAGACTTGGCAGTTGAATAGCTGGTGAAAAGATGTCTACATTTTTAATTTTGATAGATCTTATCCAATTTGTTGAATCAGTTTTCTTTTCCACTAACATTCGAGAGTTACTATTTCTTTAGCTCAGGTATTATCAAAACTTTAAATTTTCACTCAAGGGAAATTCAGTTCATAGTATTCCACTTTTATTCTTTTTTAAATGGGTGGATATTTTACCTAAAGAAAAACCAGAATATATTCGCTTTTGGAGCATATGGTGTCTTATTCCCATGACACCATGGGCCCATGAAGACACATGGGCCCATGAAGGACAAAGAAAACATTTTGATTTAATAAGGTTGGGCTGGTAAATGTGGCTAACACCAGGTAAAACTTTGTAGCCCAGTGAGTTTTAGGAAACTTTAAAGAGTAGATTAAACTGATAACTCTCCTTTTCAAAGATAATGTGCAGCTAGGGGTAGGGGAGAAGAGGAAGTTGCTTTTTAATAGGTAGAGTTTCAGTTTTGCAAGATGAAAAGAATTCTGGAGGTTGCTTGCACAATGTGAATGTACTTAACACTATTGAACTGTACACTTAATACATTTTATGTTATGTGTATTTTACCACAATTAAAAAATAATGTGCAAAATTATGCATGTGTAGAGAAAGAAGACAGTTACCTAAAATATAATTTCGAGAGTGTAAGGGAAGAGCCTCCACCAGAAATTCGGTCAAATACCTTCAGGGGCCAACTGATGTCATTACACAATCAGACAAGGTCCAGAATGCAAAGATCCCTGGTAATGGACACAAATTGAATCTCAGGCACAAATGGCTAAGAGCCACAGCAGTAATCACCCCTATTCTGCTCTGGAAGAGTTGCCTGCTGTACCTGATGACTACCAGGATATTTCCCCATCTGGGAAGGTACCTGTTCTCTGGGACCTAATCAAGTGTGTCTGCAAATAAACCCGCATTCATCGTCTTCAATTCCAGTGACCGGATTTAGTACCTGGAGTTGAAGCTGATGCATGACCCCAGAGGAGAGGAAGACCGCAGTGAAGCCCAAGGGGCTCAGGGCACTCTCTGACATACGCCATTGTTTAACAGCACTCGATTGTGTTTTTATTTGTCATTCCGCACAGCCACTTTGTGAGAAAAAAACAGAATGAAAGGGAGAGTGCAGTCTCCAGAACCCAGAGAAAATAATAACTTTTGTTCACAATAACTTGGGTCTCAGCTCCTGATTACCAGAACCGACAAATCACCGTTATAAAATAAAGTACATTTATCTTGGAAAGGTGATTCACAGTGAATGTTAAGGGATTTCATCCTAATCACCGATCTCTTCTGCTTATTAAAGTGTTTCGCAAACTTAATAAGCCCATTTCTCACCTATTCAATGCAAGTTGGACACTTTCTTGCTGGCAATCATTTTATCTTAGCACAGAGCAAAGGTTCTCAGCCTTGGCTGCACATTAGCATCACCTGCAGAGCTTTTAAAAGTCTGGTGACCTGGACTCATCCCAGACGAACTAATTAGAATCTTCGGGGTGGGTCTCCAGGTGATTCCAACATGCAACTAAGGCTGAGAACTACTGGCACAAAGATTCTCAACTTCAGTGTTCATCATCCTCGGAGGGCTTCCTCTTCCAACAGAAATTTGGTTTAGTAGGTTTGGAATTTTCCCAAGATCTGCATCTCTTACATGCATCTCTGGTGATGCTGATGCATATGGCTCTGGTGCACACTACTACAGTGACTGAAATTCCCGATTTTTCACTCTAATCGTTGATCTCTTCTGCTTCTCGATAAACCTGGTCCCTGGGCTTTGTTCATAAGGCTCTTTACTCTAAGCTAATCATTTCTATTGCTTTGCCTCTGGAACATGCCCAAGATCTTCATAAATCACTAACAATGACTGGCTCCAAAATGGCCATGTAACCCAATGAAGTCCTGACGAATGTTGAACAGAGTAGAAAGATGACATCGCGGTTTCTCCATGCCAAACTTTTGCTAATAACTCCTGGAGTCATACTTTAGAAAATAACAACACAACTTTCAACACTATCACCAACATTAAAATGTATCATTAGGTTGTTCTGCTGAGTCACTACGAACCTGAGAATATTTTTAAGTAAGCTTACGCAGAATTAGCCCTCTAAAGTGTACACTTGTATTTTTTCTTGTGAAGTTTTGTTGTTATTAAAATTTACCATGATTATTTTTGACTGCTGCTCAGCTAATCACCTTAACGTCATTGGTAAATGATGGGCACATGTCTGTTCCATGACTTGAGTTGTCAAGAGAAATAGGAAATATTCTGATGCCCAGAATAGATCCCGTACGTTCACACTTTCTATCTCCCCTAGACTCACCTAGAACTCTATATGCCTATGTGAATAATCATAGCCCAGAATGGGATGGTCAGAGTCAACATTGGCGTGAAAAGGGAATGGGCTTTAGGATGAGATGAACCTAGTTCAGACTCCCAGCTCTGCTTCTTACTAGCTGGGTGACCTTAGGCAATAACTTAATCTCACAGAGCCTTGTTTTTTTTCCTTCCAAAATATGCAGCTACAATACTTGCCTCAAAGTGGTGTTTTGGCAGTGATTAAATGAAATGCAAAAGTGTTTAACACATTGGCTGACGCACAGTGAGGTGCTCGATAAATATAGGGTTTTTTCCTTTCTTATGATATATGATAGATAATATGAACAGCTGTGACTAGAAATATAATCTGCTCAAAGAAGTTAGGGGAAAGGAAAAATAATTCAAACTAGTGTTGGACAAACCCTCAGAAAGTCACTCACTCAGGGGTGACTGGGTTAACTCCAGCATTAGATGATGTTGGACAGGGGACACTCTGGGTGCTGGGTGGGAGCCAGGCCAGGAGACCTAAGGCCGAGGCCAAGAATGAGGCACAGGGTGAAGCCAAGGAGACCAACCTGAGCCAAGGAGAGGCAGAGGCCAGTGATGGAAGGCAGTGGGAGATCAACACTAAGCAATAGCTGGCCCTCAGAAAACTTGGAAGAAGCCCAGAGGAGGCAAAAGGTCGGCCTTAAGGAAGGGAGCGGGCGCCCAAGAGCCTGCATCAGGGGAGGTGGTGGAGCCTGGGCAAGGAGGGACCCTGGAGCAGCAAAGCCCCAGGCTGAGGTCATCCATGAGACAGGTTACAGTCTTCAGGGCTGCTCTTGTCTTTTTATATTGGCCTGGCTCAACTTTTCTCTCCTTATCAGTCTTTCCTTCTGGTAGGCTTTCTTTGATGGGTATAAATGTATTCTTCCATAATTAGATACTACACTAGGAAGAGTAGGCTAAATAATGTAACTCTGAAATCTCAGTGGCTAACACAATAAAAGTTTAAGTTCCTATCACAGTGCATTATAAGTCTGTGGGGGTGGGTAGAGGGGGGACTCTGCTTCATGCAATTATTCAGGGACCCAGATTCCTTTCCTCTGATGGCTCTGCCATCCCCCAACATGGATTTTTAATTTCTTTTTTCTTATTCCTTTTTTATCGTGGATTCCCTTGGAAGTTTAATGAAGTTTTATGGACTTTATCTCAGCATAAGGTTTTCAATTGTATAAAATAAAATACATAGTATTACAAAGGAAACAAACTAAATTGAAATGCGTTATAAAAAAAATAAAAATACAAAACTGTGGCAGAGTAACAGATATGCTTCTTTATTAATGTGTGATATTTTTCACACAGGGCATCATTTTGCTGGAGGACTTCCAAAGGGTCACTGAATGCTTACTGCTAAACCCGAATCAGGGTCAGCACCACAGTTGAGCACTTACTGTGTGCTTACGTACATTGTTCCAGTTATCTATTGCTGCGTAACAAACTACCCCCAAAACTTGGTGGCTTAATACAAAGTTTCTATTTTGCTCCTGATTTTGTGGGTCAAGAATTTGAGAAGGTCTTTGCAATTTGTCTAGGATCTATACGGCATCCCCCAGGGCAGCTGTGGCTAGGAGATACACTTCCAAGGTGGCATCTTCTTCACATGTTTGTCACCTCAGTGCTCATTGGCCCCAATCTCCACAGAGCTTGGGCTTCTCACAGCGTAGTGGTCTCAGGGCTGTTATACTTCTTAGATGGCAGCTGGCTTCCGAGAACAAGTGTCCCAAGAGATAGAAGTGGAGGCTGAGAGTATAAATATGGATATTTTTCTTACTTAATCTAGTCTATGAAATTATGAGAAAGGAAAAATAGTTCAAGCTAGTGTTGTACTCACCCTCAGAAGGTCACTCAACCAAGGATGACTAGGTTAACTCCAACATCAGGTAATGTTGAATGGGGGCCACAGCATCACTTCTGCCATAGTATACTGGTCAAAGCAGTCGTAGAGCTCACCTGGATTCAAGGGAGAAGGGAAACAGATCTCATCTCTCAATGGGAGCAATACCAAAGAGACTGTGGCCATCTTTAATCTGCCATATATACAAAACCTCATTTAATCTGTATAGTAACACTATGAAGTAGGTGTCACTGTCTCCATTTTACTGAGGAGAAGATAGAACCTCAAAGAAATTAAGTATTTTGTCCAAAGTCACAAACCTAGTGAGTTAGAAACTAGCCCAGTCTGATTCCAATCACTGGGCTCTTAATTACCACATATTCTTTATTCTTGACTTGACTTGAATCTACTACTAGAAAGCAATATACAATCTATCAGGAAAATAAAACAGTAGTGAGTTGCAGAAGAGCTGCTGGTTGCCTACCCAACATTCCTTCTCTCTCTCCTCCCAAATTTATTTGGAATAGGAATGCACACCACTAAAGGGCCGTATTACCCAGTCTACCTTGCAGCTAGGTTTGACCATGTTTTGTCCAATGAGATGTAAGAAGGAGTATTGTGTATAACTTTCAGACAGTGTCCTTGAGGAGAGAGTTCTTTATGTCTTCTGGATGCCCTGCAGATGTGATTGTTGGTGCTCAGGTAAACATTTTGAAACACAAGGGAATGCTAAATTGGGAGAGTAGTAATACAGAAGGAGCCTGAGTCTTGATGATCATGGAGTCACCATACTGGCCTTGGACAGCTGCCTCTGGACTCCTGTGACTGAGAGAGAAATAAATTTATGTCTTGGTCTAAGCCACTGTAATTTAGAGCTTTTCTGTTTCTTACAGTTGAGCTTCAGAAGAGATATATATATTTGAGGGTATGGGTATCAACTTAGTCATGACAGCTTAATCTTAATGATACGGAATTTAAGAAAGCAGGAAATCACGGAAATGGCATTATAGAGAAGAACTGTCTGAGAGCAGCTCAGGAAAGGTCGGAAAACTCAATATATTTGTTTACTTTAAAATATTACAGGGTGACTAGCATATTTGCCAAGGAACTGGAGATAACTTGAGGCAAACTCAAAAGCCATGCTTGTTTTTTATACCTATAAATAGGGCTGCCCTGAGGGAAACTTACAAACTGTCCCTCTCATGCTTCTTCACAATTCCAGCTTCTTTGCTTCACTCATTCCTGATTTAAAGTCTCTGGCAGGAACATCTAATTGGCCAAGACTGGGTTACACATCAGGGCCTAAACTTCCAGGGATGGTGAAATCAAGAATCAGGCTCTTCCATCGAAACCTATATGACAGAGAATTCCCCGAGCATACGAAAGGGCTCTTCCTAATTCCCTACAAATCCCCAGTACATCTAGCATGGAATCCCTCCGACCAGTCATTTTCATATAAATTGTTGTTTACAGGCAGTAGCCAGGGGAAAAGAAGCAATAAAAGGTAAACATGCCATCTGGGCACGAGTGTGGAATCAGAGGGGCATTCTCCATTCATGCGCGTTAGTGACAGGGAAGCACGGGGGAGGGGCTGTAAGGAATGCTGGTTCATAAGATCATAAAAGCACCAGCTTGTTAAGAAAGTGTGTGAGCTACCTCCTTCTCCCTTACCAGCTGCCTCCTTAAGTTTTTTGATTCCATCCTTCCTATCAACATGCTCATTAACAAATTCTGAAAATGTGGTTTTGACCATGTTTGATAAACAGGTGCCAAACCTGGGCTGAATAGCAAACAAAACTGGTGATGCTTTCCTAGGATTGGTTCTGGGTCCCTCTTTCCTCTGGTGGTTTATGTGACGGCATAGAGTAGTAACTCATTATATTCCTAAAATAAATTTTCAGCGTGGGAAGAGATAGGCCCTTAATTTGGAATGGTTTTGATTTAGTTGGAGAAGTTATCAGAGACCATCCATAGAAATGACTTTCATCCACTGAAACGAGAAAGAACCTCTCTGAGTCTGTTTCCCTCAGTGAAAGAAGTGGAGTAGGTAGTCCCAGGGTTCCTTCTAGCTTTAGTCTTTAAATAGTATGAAGGTGAAGATAAACCATATGAATATGACAGTCAAAGATGAAAAATATCCAGTAGTTTTTAGTGGTTTGTGTACGAATATGTTATTAAAGTGAAACAGTTGTAAAAGAAAAAAACATATAAAATGTTAAACGTAGTGATAGCTCTCACCTGGGTGTGTGGGTTAGCATTCTTAGTTGCAAACAAGAGAAATTCTGACTGATTTAAGTAAAAAAGCAATTTATCGAAAGGGCCTTGGGGTAAGTCACAGCAACTCCAGGAAGGCCAAGCTCAAAACCCACGTGAGAATGAGAGCCCGGATCATGCCAAAGGACACATGATTGGGACATGTCTTCTGTTCCCTCTGAACTCTGGGTGCCCCTGTGGGCTCCATAGGGCACAGGTGAATTCTTGACCATTCCAGCTTCTTTGCTATACTTATTCCAGATTTAAAGTCTCAGACGGGAACATCTAATTGGCCAAGACTGGATTACATCCCTGAGCCCAAACTTCCAGGGATGATGATATCAAGGATCAGGGTCTTCCACCTAGACCTCTGTAATAGGGAATTCCCCCAAACATGGGACAGGGCTTCTCCAAATCCCCTACAAATGTCCACCACATCTGGCATACTGAAGATCATCTCTATCACTCCAGAGGTAGGAAGAGAAAGGGTAATTTTTTCTAGTACTCTTTATATTCTTCTGTAAGTGAAGAAGTAGATATCTCTGTTTAGAGTTTTGCCTCCTAAAAAGGTGAGGAGCTGAAAAACATAAGCTTCTTGATGCATTCAAATTTAACAGTGCAATAGGTATAGGGAGACTAGGTTAAGTTTTTCCAGGATAGATATAGTGGGCATTTGTATTAGTTTGGGTAGCCCGGCTTCTGAACCTCTCCTTCCCCTGTTGGGGAAAGTCTTCCTTTTGTGTTTTACTGTGATGTACAGCCTGCTAATCCTGGACAAGTTGAAAATTTGAGATGCTTCTCTTTTTAGTTTCCCTTGCTGCAATGTCTTGAGCATGTGATGTAGGCACAACAACCAGATGCACCTGCCCCAGACCTTGAATTGGGAGCTGGAGACACGGAGGAAGGGATGGTGAGGAGGGCTGTCTGGCAGTGGGGCAGTAGAAGTGGTGATGCTGGTGACAGCCCCAAGTGGGAGGGCCAGTAATGTTGGCACTACAGGTGTCCAGTGTTTGGTGCTGATCAACAGGTGGCCTTTCCAGCTGGGTTCTGCAGTGTAATTTGGGATGGTTTTCCTGGCTGCACAACCACGATCCTGGTTGTTCAGTCATATGACTCGGTGACTTTGTGATACCCAATATTTTTTACTAGTCTTTTCCCCTTAAATGAACCAGAGTAGGTTTCTGTTGCCAGCAACTAAGAACTCTGTCTGGTACACATTGGCACATTAGTATCTTCTCATGGTGTCCTACACAGTGCCTGACATACAGGCAGGCAGGTCGTAACTATTTGTTGCAAGTTTGCAAGAAGGAGGAAAAGAAGAAATGAGAGAAAGAAGGAAGGAAGGAGGGAGGGAGGAAAGGAAAAGGAAGGAAGGAATGAAGGAAGAAAGGAAGGAAAGAAAGAAGGAAGAGAAGAACAGAGGGAGGGAGAGAGGAAAAAAGGGACAGAGTATGTAGTTTGGAAGCTAATCCTTTTATTATAATTTGTAACTTTCAGAGGTCTATGGTTACCCAGAATGAAGAATAGAAGGTACCTGGAGAAAGTTTACAGGAAAGTCACAAAGACAGGGAAAAGTAGAGATTTACTTTGAGAGAGTCAAAAAAATGAGTGCGATTTGGCCCTAAGAAAAGATTCCGGGACAGAAAACGAGTGTATTTATTATTATATAGGTTCTGCTGCATGTGTCAGAGAACCAGAGTAACTGTGACTTAAACGAGGTAGAAATTTATTTCCCTCCCATGTTATGGTCAAGAAGCAGATGGTCCCAAGGATGGTGCGGAGGTTTTTCTCCATGTGGTCATTCAGGGATCCAGGTTTCTTCCATCTTATTGCTCTATGATACTTAGGATATTGCCCTTACCCATGTGGTCCAATATGGCACACCATCACATCCACATCCACAATGCAAGCAGCAGGATAGAAAATGGAGGAACAATGGGCATGCCCCTCCATTAAGACACATCCCAGAGTTGCACATAACATTTCCCATCACATGCAGTTGTCTAGCTCTTACTAACATGGCCACACTTAACTGTAAGGGAGGCTGGGTAATGCAGTCTTTATACTGAACATCCACGAGAATGGCTACCACTCAAGGGTTCTATCACTATGGAAGAGGAGAAAAGATACTGGAAGACAGCCAATATTGAAGTCATCTCTATTTCAACAAACAGCAGGTTGAAAGTTTAGCTATGAGATTAGCTGAGAATATAATAGAATTTTCTGTGATTGTTGCTGAACACAGTTACTTTAGAATGTGAGAAATGCCGCCAGATGTCTTAAAATGGGACAGTTCTTCCTTTGTAATGAAATATGTTGAGAAAAGTCACAGCTCATGTTCAGTCTCAGCCTTAATGTCTCTACTCAGAAACGACACAGGGTAAAAGACAGGACTGAAGGAAAGTTTAAAGGTCCTTTTCAGGGTAGATTGTTACAGTCAGAGTTGTATGCTTGCAGAATGTAGCGAGCCTATCCAAATGCTCCTCTGGGCCTTTGTAGAAAATGCAATGGCCCCTAAGGAGGTCAGAGAGGCCTTGGGGCTAGAGGAGATAGAGAAAATACCAAGAGAAATTTACAAACGACAAATACAAGGGCAGATTGGGTGCAAGTTCAAAGCTGTGGAAATAGCATGGAGAGAGAGAGAGAGAGAGGGCATGTGTATGTCTGAGTTATCTTGCAACATGCTTCTCGGGGCCAAGAGTTACGGGGTTCTAAGCTACTGGTGGCAAGGGCAGAGGGCAGCATCCAGAGAGTGACAGCTGGGTCAGAACCTCCCAGGGCCACTGTTGCTCAGCTGACAGGCTCCTGGGCTGACTCTTCTGAACTGCACTTTCTGAAGCAGTCTTCAAAGCAACTGATTTCCTAGGAAAGCAGTAATGCTTGGCCCATCTCCACTACTGTAAATGTCTCATGAGCTTTTTATAGGCATTCTCTTCTCTCATGCTTTCAGGTTTATTACAAGGACATACATGTCACCCAAGCAACCTTGGTGTGTCATGGGAGCTCTGGTTTAGTATTAATGTTTTTGTTTCCTTCTACTCTTTTTTTTAATTATATGAATTTATTGAAAAACTCTACTAAAAATATACATTCCTAGACTGATATTAACAATGGAGGAAATTTTCCAATAATAATTGTAGTATTAATAGTAACCAATATTTGTTTATTGACTTAGTATTTTATACGTACTTTCACTTTTTTAAAAATTGAGGTATAATTGACATACATTATGTTAGTTTCAGGTGTACAAGGTAATGATATGATATTTGTAAATATTGTGAAATCATCACCACAATAAGTCTAGTTAACATCTATCACCATACATAGAGAATTTTTTCTTGTAATGAGAAATTTTAAGATTGACCCTTTTAGCAACTTTCAGATATGCAATAAGTATTATTAACTGTATATTACATCCCCGTGACTTGTTTATTTTATAACTAGAAGTTTGTGCCTTTTGACCCCCTTCACCCATTTCACCCACCCCCCACCCCCTGCCTCTGGCAACCACCAATCTGTTCTCTGTATCTATGAGCTTGGTTTTTTGGGTTTTTTTAGATTCCACCTATAAGTGAGATCATACAGTAATTGCCTTTCTCTTTCTGACTAATTTTACTTAGCATAATGCCCTCAAGTTCCATCCATGTTGTTGCAAATGGCAAGATTTCATTAATTCTTATGGCTGGATAATATTTCATTATATACATATGTATCTCACATTTTCTTTATCCATTCATCCATCAGTGGACATTTAGGTTGTTTCCCTGTCTTGGCTATTGTGAATAATGCTGCATTGAACATGGTGGTTTCCTTACACTCTTGGTCTACTGCAATTAATTTAAGGTGAGGCAAGTCTAAGGAATATATTTTTCAGAAAAAGGTGTCTAAAGGCCTCTTTATTGATATTCCTAGTAAAATAACATGTTCTAAATTCTTCCCTATTCTACCACTGAACCACAACAACAACAAATCAACAGCCTTGTCTGTTGATGGATGATTGCATAAGTGAAAATGTGGCATATATGTACAATGGAATATTATTCAGCATTAAAAAAGAAGGAAATTCTGACACATGGTTCAACATGCATGAACCTTGAAAACATTATGCTAAGTGAAATAAGGCAGTCATAAAAAGACAAATACTGTATAATTCCACTTATATGTGGTACCTAGAGTAGTCAGATTCATAGAGATATATATTGCTTAATGGGTACCGAATTTTAGTTTTGCAAGATGAAAAGAGTTCTGGAGATGAATGGTAGTAATGGTTGCACAACAATGTAAATGTACTTAATACCACTGAACCGTACACTTAAAAATGGTTAAGATGGTAAATTTTGTGTTATGTATATTTTACCACAATAAAAAAAATTGGAAAAAAAATCAATAGCCTTATCTGAGATCCCTGTGGACACAATGGACTGATCTTCTATGTTCTTCTTTCTTTTCTACTCTTTACCTTCAGACTTCTCCAAGCAGTGTTTTTAGCCATCTAGGTGCCTGTAAGTGCTATGTTATCACAAGCTGTGATGGGTCTCTACCCTCTTGGTGGGAATTCAACCAATCCTCCTTTGTGGTTTCCTTCAAACTCTATCTTTTTTATTTCTGTTTGACTTTATTTTTATTTCTCACGTACCTATCTTGCTCAGATCCTGTGTCAGTGGTGAAGAGCACAGGCTCTCCATTCACTGCCTGGAGTGAAGACTCACTCTACTGCTTCTTTTCTGCGGGCCACTGGACAAGTGACTTAACCTACCTGTGTCTGTTTCCTCCTCTGTATAATGGTGATAATAATAGTGTCTAGGCATGTTATAAGCTTTAAATGAGTTAATAAGTAAAGGGCTTAGGACAGTGTCACACAGTAAGCACTCAAGGAATGTTAGATATTATTATAATAAAATTGACTATTATTATTTCCAGAAGTTCTCCGTGGGAGTCTTCAGTAATAAGCATCTCTTGGTGTTCCCAGCAAGCCTGCCCTACATTTTTCTGGTGAGGATATATCTCTTTACTCTGGGGAACTGCCATTCGTGGTGGTTCTGTTAATCTTGGTCCCACCCTGATTCCAGGGCACTGGGTGGGCATTTAACCCAGGCCTGGACAATCATATAGCACTTCATCCCTCTAGCAGCAGTGACTGGTTCAAAATGTGGTTTAAAGTGTGGATGTGGGATCCAAGGAGGGTCAATCAGAGTTCTTCTTTGGCAGTGATGGACAGATGCTGGTATAAAATAGCCTATCTTTCTGCTAGGGCTGCTAAGCAGAGGAAATGAAAGCTTTGAGATACAGACAGCCACCCTCTCTGTCTGCACAAAGGAAGCGCATCTGAAATGGAAGCAATAAGACCAACGCACCAAAGAAAGAAGAACTGAGAGATAGTTGGGTGGGGTGGGGAGGAGAGGAGAGATAAAGGCCTGTAACTTTGAGTTTAGGGGCTGGTGACCCTGTACCAGCTCTTACCCTGACCTTCCCAGCTATGGAAGCCAAAGAGTCTCTTTTTTTGCTTAAGTTAGTTTGAGCTGAATTGTTGTCGTAACTAAGACTCATGGCTGAGACGCCCTTTACTGAATTTGTCCTTCTTCCATTCCCTCCCTCCCTTTGACCCCTTTCTTTCCAGACCCCTGAGTGACAGGCTCTTGGTGTGAATTGGGATTGTGACTCCCATTCTTGTCTTTTCTTGGTTCAGGAGTTTGCCACCTCGAGCTAATTTGCCTAGTTTCCTTTGCTGGGTTCACCAACTGTGACCCAAAATCCTTATTTCCTCATTTCTTCTTAAGTCTCTCCTCCCTGCTCCCCCGCTTCTTTTTCATCACCTCAGACAACTTCTCTGTTTCCTTTGAGCAGATGTGTCAAGCTCAGTTTTTCCTCTTTTGCTTTTGTTCTGGGTCCTTGCAGCTGGTACCCTTATGCTTTTCTTCTCTTCTGACCTTAATCTTGGGACATTTACATAAATGTGTTCCTTTTTGACACAGATATCACATACCAACTTTCCTGCACCCTGCCAACCCCTTTCTTTCTTTTTCTTTTTCTTTTTTTTTTACTGTAGAAGACACTGCTTTGTTATGTTTCATACCTAAAACACTTCCTGCCTACGCATTTCACTCCGGTGGTTTATTGATTCCTGTCTCTGACTGCTCTCTATTTCAAGTGGAATGATCAGTCCCTAAAGGAAAACTACTGGCAAGTATTTAATTTCATTCTCCTTATACCAGAAGTTCTATTTCTCACTTATTCTTCCAGTTCAAGCCTCAAACCAACCCCTTTATCTATGGCTGGTAAACTATTATGGTTATTTAAAGGCAAGTCACACAGCTCTTACTTAGATTACAATTCCAATTGATAAATGTAGAAGGAATGAAGAATATAGAAAATCAACATTAGACAAATACCATAGTGATAAGTGTTGTAAGTAAGAACGATTGATGGATGCTAAAATTAGTGGGCAAAGTATGAGGAGAAACAGGACATTTGCATAGTCTCAGGGAATCTCTCCACAAGATATACACTGACTACAAAGGGGAAAATTATAACTTTACACTAGAGGGACCTAGACACCACCTTAACCAAGTGATCAAGATTAACGTCACCACTAATAACACACATCAATGTCACATAACCGTGATATGATGCACTGAGAAGTGTACAATATTCCTTCTAAGATGTTCTTGCCAAAAACGTATAAGCTCAATCTAATCAGGAGAAATCATCAGACAAACCCAAACTGGGGAACATTCTGTAAAATAACTGACCAGCACTCTTCAAAAGTGCCAAGGTCATGATTAGGAAAGACTGAGGAATTGTTACAGATTGGAGGAGACTAAGGAGACAGGACAACTAAATGCGGTTGACCCTGGATTGGATCCTGGACAAGAAAAGGACAGTAGAGGACAACTGGTGAAGTTTGAGCAAGGTCTGTAAATTAGATATTGTTATTATTGATGTTAATTTTCTAATTAGACAATTACACTGATTTACTGTCTGGGTTACAGCCTAGGCATCAGGATTTTTGAAAGCTGCTTGGATGATTCTAACGTGCAAAATTTGAGAACCACTGATCTAACTACACAGTAAAGGAAGGAAGTCTTAAATATTAATAATGACTTGGGGACTAGCTGTAGCTTGTCCCACTAGAACTTTTGTGTCAAGTCCTTGCAAAGATTGCAACTAGCTACCGCCTCGATTGGGACTCTGTGATGGATTGGACTTCTTAGAGGCAGGGCACCAGCAGATCAGAGAGGAACCAGGTGTGGACTGTGTCCCAAGTTCAAATCTCCCAGCTCTGCCTCCCACTGCAGCCCCTGCTCTGTTGACCAGTTTCCCGCAGGCTTCAGTGGACCTCATGCAGATGCACTCGGGCCTGTGTAGCGAACCTCTCATCTCCAGCCCTGGGGCTGTGCTGATGCTGAGGCAAAGGACGCCTGTGGGAACCGCCCTGCACTTATCCATGCACAGCCCGGAAGTGTCGGGCTCTAACGGCAGTTACGTGTTACTGAGGACAGTTTCTGCATTATCCCCTCGCTAGACAGTTCCGAGGTGCTTTTCATCAGCTCTTCAGAAGGTCCTGGCAGGATGGAGCACCGGTTGCCCTCAGCCCTGTCCGGCTCAGTTCCACGTCCTTATAGTTCTCCCTCCTTCCCTGTTTCCCTCGCCTGTCCTGCCTGTTGTTCCTGGAATCACATTCCCAAATGAACGACTTACAAGTTCCAAAAGCTGTTTTTGAGAGAACCAGCCTAAGATACCTTCAGTGAAAATAATAAAATGACACAAAACAGAGACCATCTTGGAAAATCCAGGATGTTAATTTGGGGATAAGATTCTCTTCTGGTTTTGTGCTCTCTGTCTCTTTCCTCCTCTTCTTTTTCATGGAAGGCAAAATGGCTGGTCCAGTATCAGCGTTCTTTCTTTTTTGACCAGTTTGCCCTCATTCTTCAACTTCCCTCTGCTACTCTCTTCTTCAGTGGTTCCACTTGCAGCTGGTAGCTCATCCTTATTAGACCCTTGGCCGAAGCCAGAGGGAAACTGAGCTGCTTAACCAGTGTTTCTGCTCTGCTCCCCCACCACCCCAGTCAGCTGCTGCTGCTGTTGCCCTTGGAACTCTCTGTTCCTCCTCCATGTCTGCACGTCTACGCTCCCAGTGAGCTCCCACCACCTTCACCTTTTGACTTGTCTCCCTGCCACCTGAGTTCCCCATCTGCACCTGCTGGCCTGGCAATTTTCCTCCTGCACATCATCACCATCACTTCATCAGCTTCTCGTCATGCACTCATGCTCTGTGACTAGAGCAGCAATGCTGTGAGGCAAGTAGGGAAAGAATTGATGAAGAAATATTCCTTAGGGGCTGTTTGACTCCTTCAAGACTATAATAATTTATTCATTTGGTAAATATTTACTGAGTGCCTAATATGTGCCACATGTTGTTCTAGATGCTGGGTAGAGAGCAGTGAATGGAACAGACAAAAATCCCTGCCCACATATAGCTTACATTCCAGCAAATGACAAATTAGTGATGGAACTGGGTCCTAAATGCTACATCTCTCTTTCCTTCTAAAATAGTTCTTTTCTCACTGGATACTCCTTTTTACTATACCTGTTTCCTTAATAGCACTCATTCTACACCTTGTAGCTAAACTTTTTTATTAGTTTTCTGGCTCAAGATAAAATTTATTCTTGTCCCCCTTCCTCCAGTCACCCCGGGTTCTTCTCTTCTGTTGAGGCAATGCTGAGTACCTAAATAGTCCTCATGTGTAAACTATTACAGGCTGTTCAACATACCTTTCCCCATCTCAGCTGGGATCACACAACTTGAAAGGCAGAAAATGGCACTTTGGGGGCCGGTCTGGTGGTGCAGCGGTTTAGTTTGCACTTTGGCAGCCAGGGGTTCACGGGTTGGGACCCCGGGCGCCCTCCAACACACTGCTTGTCAGCCACGCTGTGGCGGCATCCCATATAAAGTAGAGGAAGATGGGCATGGATGTTAGCCCAGGGCCAGTCTCCCTCAGCAAAAGGAGGAGGGTTGGCAACGGGTGTTAGCTCAGGGCTGGTCTTCCTCACAAATAAAATAAAAATTGGCACTTCGACCAAGACAGAGGCTCAGTCCTCGACCAGTTTTCACTCTGAGCTGCAACTCTTTTCCACTGAAGTCCATTCTCTTTGTGGTTTTGAAAAGACTTTGTCACATTCTCAGATCTGTAACTTAATATTTATTTTAACAAGAAAACTCTTCCTTATGTAATAGCCTGCCTTAAAGCCATCGTTATTATTAGTAGAGGTACAATTAGTTAACAAGACCACTGATATCTGCAATGTCTGTGTAGGAGCAGTTCAGCTTTATAGATGAGCAAGCTGATTCAGAAAGAGGCTGAGTGAGATCCAGTCTTTCTTATTTCCCCTCATTCCCTTCAAAGATAATGGAAAATGACTGAGTTTGGGGTGCACTCTCTTTGGCAATTTGCTGTTGTTGTTTTTGAAGATAAAGGAATTTGAACCGTAAGCTCCAGGTAGAAGGCAATCCAACTTTTCTGTTTTCAAACATAAGTTTGGGAAAGGGCATATCCATTTCTTGATGGATTTGAAAGGTGGAGAACTGTTTACTCACCAGCTGACCTGTCTTACAAGGTCTCTCTACAAGCCTCCCCCTCCCTCTCTCCATGGCTCACATTCTGACTACCCAAGATGCCTTGAGGGGTATAAGATCTCTTCCATTTAGGAGACTTGGTCCTTGAAAATTTACCTTTACAGATCAATTATTTTGGATTAAGTATCACCTTTCTTAACATCTTCTAAAATGTAAACACTTTCTGGAAGGAGGTGCAGGGGAGGAAAAATAATTTTCCCTCAATACTTCTAGGTTCTTGGCTGAGAACCTCTGGTAATAAAAGACAGAATAACAGGAGAAAAACAAATTTAATTACGTTTGTATGTACTTAAACCCCACAAAGATATGAGACTCAAAGAAGTGACCAAAACAGGAAGCTTTTATACCTTTTAGATGAGGAAACCATAAATTTGTGAAAAATTGACAAGACAAAGGAGTAGTAAAATGGTGAAGAAGTAACAAGATTTGTTTATATAGCCTTCCTGGCCCTAAATTCCTTGTCTCTGGTGAAGTCGCGGGGATGCCTTCTGCCCTCCTGGTATAGGGAGGGTACCTTTCACAGGGGAGATTTATCTCCTGCTTTCAGGGGGACAGTGGGGGGGGGGTGGTCACAGTGTTTTTCTTGCACTGGCTGTTTCTCAAGTACCTTTAATTCAAAATAATCAACATGCCAAAATGGTATATTCTGAACCCCCATAGAGGTAACACATTACTTTCTTTACACATTAGTGACTTTTATTATATCAATCTCCTCAACTTGAAAGAACTGGGTAGAATGAACCCTAAATATCTTATCTTTGGTGAAGGAGGCAGAGAACCTTGAATGATACGAGGGACAGACATTGGAAGGGGATATGAGTCTCAAGGACTGATAAGGGGCTGGGTGATCTTTTGTGATTACTGAGATGTCATTCAGGATGATGCTGGGAGGGGACGGAAAGGCCCCGAGGGCTGTCTTTTCTGTCCTAAGGACGTTGACAGCTCTACTCCCTCCGTGGACAGGAAGTAATAGTGCTGCTTGCAGAGTGAGCCCCCTTTACCTCTACTCCCAGGTGAAGTAGTGTCTCTCAGCCTCCTTCCCCACTCTGAGTTAGGCCAGACTACAGAAGCTCATTTGGGTTTGCGGATAGGCAATAATGACAATTTGGCTTAGGCATGACTAATTTTACTTTGGTTTCCTCCAAAGGCAGTGAAAAGGAGCAACACAGAGTATATAAACAAGAAAGCTTGTCGGAGTGTGGGAAGACTCCCCATTACCTCCTTTATCTTAGAGAGAACTTTCTAGAGTTCCGTGATTTTGCCAGCCTACAATGATGCCTCTTATGCTCCAAGTCAGAAAAGACTTACACTCACATACAAGGCAATGACTTTACTACCCAGGAAACTCTCTCTCAGACCTTCCGTCTGGGTTTACAGCCTTGAAATTCTCATTGCGTCAGCCCCAGGACAAATCTCCCCTTATCTGTGCTTGTGCTTCTGGACTGAGTTTTCCATTTATGTCCACTGGGGACGATGGCCACTACACATGCCTGACCTCCAGGGGTGGGACACACTTCTGTGAATAACAGCAGCTCATTCCAGTGGGGACTTAACTGGACAGAGGAGACAGGAAGAGTATCCATTACTCCTGAATCTATTCCCCACTCCTTTTTGGAGCAGGGAAGCTTCTAATACACCCCACAAAAGAGGGAGAGCTCCAGGCAGTGTTTCTTCTAAAATACATTTTTTAGCGTTAGTGGAAAATGACAACACAAAGTTACAAGATACAAAGCTTAAACTAGTTTCTGATTGCTATGATGTATACTGAAGGTGGTAGTAAGGATATCTATACTGTATTCTCTTCAATTTCGTGTATCCTAACTTCAAATGCTTGAATTTGCAATGCTCGAGGAATATAGATTGCCTTTAAAATTGTTGTTTTCATAGCTGTTTTGTTTTTCCTGTTGATAAACTTTTAAAAACACCTTCAGCAGTCTAAAAGAAATTACCTTCTGTACTTGCTGGGTAAAGATGTGATGACAGTTTTTCTTCTTTATAACTCCCCCTATCTTTTTGGAACAGGCTGTGATTGTGGGTGGATTATTCTGATACTATTCCTTTGGCTGCGCAGTATTTTGCAGCTTAAAAGTCAAAGTTTTCTCTGTTATCATTGAACATGCATCCCTGCTAAACATACAATGATAGTTCCCTAGATATAAATGAGTTCTTTAGATTCTGTTATTTCAGTTCAAGGGCTCTCAAATTTTAGCATGCATTAATATCATGAGAAGATTTCTAAAATGCACATATCTGGGTATTCCAGAGCATGTGACTGAGTAGTCTGGGTTGGGGCTTAAGGATCTGAATTTTAAGCTTTGGCCTAAGAACCACATTTTGAGGGTAAATCATTGCCTTAGAGCAAACCTCAGCACTATTCCCATCTTGGTTGGATGAATATTCATTGTGGGGTCTGGTCTCTGCATTGTAGGATATTTGGCAGCATCCCTAGCCTCTACCCACTAGATGTCAGTAGCATCCCCACCCTCCTTCCCTTGTGAGAACCAAAAATGTCTCCAGACATTGCCAAATGTCCCCTGGAGTGGTGGATTTGCAAACCACTGCCTTAGAATCTTTGTTCTTCCTAATTCAAACATCCTAGCCACCCAAGCATTCTTGTGAGTGATGGATTTGAATATGGGTACCATATTAGAATATGGGTCCCATCTAGTCCCAAACTTAGTTTTCTTAGAACTCAGTATGATAAAATGGATCTTTTGTCCTTAAAGGCTCAAACTAAGGGCCCGTGACCATTTCCAGTCTCCAGACAATTCTTATTTGACCAGAACAGATTTTCAAAAAATTATTTAAATTAGTTGCTAACATTTACAATTTGGGATATGCTCATTCTGGCTTCGCTTGAAAATTCAGAAGATCTGACCTTATCAGTCCACATTCCTATGAGGTAAGAATCAGCTGGACCAGGAAAACAGCTGCAGTAGAGACCTGGCTATACTCTCCTGGTGCTGAGTCCCCAGTTGGCAGACCCCACTCATCCACAGTACCTGTCTGGCTCCTAGAGCCACTGGATTTGCAACTCTTGGTTTAAAGCTCCACAACCACTCGCTGAGAATGGACCATTCCATATGGAATAATTCCACTAGGGTTGGCAATGTTGATGCTAACTCTTCAATGTATTCAAAGATTAATCAGATAGTAAGGCAATGGGCCAAGTGTTTTAATCTTCTACGATTAATATATCTTCTCATTTTATAATATATTTATGTGGGATTTTATGTATTTCCCTTTTCTGGAGTAAAATTTGGATCATAAGCACTTAGCCCCCTGTGCTAGCTTATCACATTCCACAAATACTTTTTGTTTTCCAGTGATGCAGCCCTGTGTGTCTGTTGAGAATTCTCTCTTTCTCAAGTGCTGGTCCTTGACAGGCAAATGAACCATTTCCAGGGAACAGAAAAACAAAGGAGTAATGGGTGTGTGATGCACTCCTGTCCATAATTACTCTCACTCCACCAGAACCTATGCTACTGGGGAAATAACAATTTCATATGGGATGGCTAGAAACTGGGACTTGCGAGTGATCTCAAAAGAAAGGTGGAGGAAAACATGGGATGGGGCTGGCTTCATGGGCATACAACCTGTACCACAAGGCCCTGTGTGTAGAAGGGCCCCGTGCTTCATTTAATGCTCTGCTGTTGCCATCTTGAAATTCTGTTTTTTGATTCTTCGTAACTCTATTGTAATAGCAAAAGACTGGAAACCAGGCAAATGTCCATCAGCAGGAACTGGTTGAAGAAGCCACACAATGGAGGACTCTGAGGCTGCAAAAGGAATGAGGAATATCTCAACATGCTACTGCAGAGAGATTGCTGGGGTGGGTAGTTCCATGAATAAAGCAAGGTGGGTGTCCAAAATAGGCAAATGTTTACCAGTTTGTTATAAAAGGATTTAACTGAGGAACAGCCAGATGGAAGAGATGCATAGGGCAAGGTGTGTGGGAAGGAGAGTGGAGCTTCCGTGATCTATGGGTGCACCACGCTTCCCGAATCTCCACGTGTTCACCAACCCGGAAGCTCTTGAAATTCTTAATAATATTTGAACAAGAGGCCCTACAATTTAATTTTGCACTGAGCTCTGCAAATTTTGTAGATGGATCTGTCCAGAGGAAGGGCTTTTAAATTTACTTTTTTTACATTATATTATTTTATTTTTTTATTGTGGGAAGTGGAAGTGTCCAAGAACATCAAGTTCAGGAATTTTATTATTGCAAAGAGAAACACGGTCCTTTTCCCTTGCTGAGAGTGGAATACATTTATTCAGGAAATTAGCAAACAACCTCTCAAAATGTGTGGTATGTGTGGGGAACTGCCAGGAGGCAAGGAAACATGATAAGGATTGAAATGAATGCAGACAAACCATATAATTTCTCCAAGCCTTAGTTTCTTTGTCTGTACAATGAGGATAATAGTTCTGATCTTAAGAAGTAGTAAGGTTTAAATGAGATCGTGTGAGAGTGCCTCGTATAGTGATTGGCACATAGTAAGCCCTCAATATGTGGTGGTTATGTTAACATGGGTCTTTGCTCTCAAGAAGCCTCGAGTCTGGTAGGGGAAATAGATGTATGAAATCAGGGCAGTAGAACCTGGTGTATTAGTCAGCTCGGGCTGCCGTAACAAAATACCATAAACAACAGAAATTTATTTTCTCACAGTTCTGGAGGCTGGAAGTTCAGATCAGAGTACCAGCGCGATCGAATTCTGGTGAGAGCCTTCTTCCTGGCTTTTCGACAGCCGCCTCTTGCTGTGTCCTCACATGGCAGAGAAAGAGCACTGGTGTGTCTTCCTCTCCTTATAAGGACAGCAGTTCTGTTGGATCAGGGCTCCACTCTTAAGACTTCATTTAATCTTAATTACCTCCTTAAAGGCCCTAGCTCCAAATATAGTCACTTAGGGGGTTAGGGCTCCCCATATGCATTTAGAGGGACACAATTCAGGCTATAACATCTGATATAAGTACAACTAGGGCATAAACGACAGTGCCCAACTCTACCAGTATGGGGCGGGGGGTGTCAGAGAAGGCTTCACAGAGGAGGTGATTCCTGAAATGCATCTAAACGTTTTTTAATTGAAGAAATACCTGCTCAAAATAACAAATCAAAGAGCATAGAGGAGTTTATAATAAAAAACAATAGTCTCCACACCTCTCTCCAGCCTCAGGTCCACTTTCCGTAGTTGATGCTACAGAATGAATGTTTGTGGCCCCCCCCCCATTCGTAAGTTGAAACCCTAATCCCCAGTGTAACGGTATTTTGAGGTGGGGCCTTTGAGGGGTAATTAGGTCATGAGGGTGGACCTCTTATGATGGGATTAGTGTGCTTATAAGAAGAGACACGAGAAAACTTTCTCTCTCCCTCCCTCTCCCCCTCTCCTCTCCCCCTCCACTCTCCCTCTCTCCACCATGTGGTTACAACAAGAAGACAGTCCTCTACAAACCAGGAAGAGTACCCTCACCAGACACTGGACCTGCCTGTGCCTTGATGTTGGATTTCTCAGCCTCCAGAACTGTGAGAAATAATTCCTGCTGTTTAAACCTCTGAATGCCAATGTATGTACACTGTTATAGCAGCCCGAACTAAGACAGTCAACATTTAAAACATATTTCTGTTTTAATTCTCATATTTGACACTCTCTTGCACCTGTTTCTTTTGTCATCAACTTTCAGCATTATCTACTGACTCTCAGCTTTATAAAAAGATAATGGTGCCCCATTCTTTCCTGTAGCTTTCCTCTTCTTGCCATGGCCCTCCTTCTGTCAACTACCCTTTCACATTATCAAGACTACCAATTTGTATCCTGTTCTGCTACCACATTCAAGTCTTCCTTGCAAGCCAAAAAAGCAGCTTTTGTGTTATGAGACCTGTGCAAATGCCAGCCCAAGTTATGTACTTGAAATGCTTTCACTTCTTTACCGGGTCAAATGATATAAACTCAAGATCAGCAGGAAGATTTCTTTTCCTCAAAGTCAAACGGATTCTTTTTTCTTACAATTTAGAAATTTCTTAAAACCATTATGCACTTGAGTTTGCTACATATTTAGATATCTTTTTCTTGTAGAGTTTTATTTTTAAATTTCTAAATGCCTCTTTCTTTCTCTCTCTGTTTTTTCTTAAAGCATTGGCTTTGACAAATCCTTTTTGTTATACCATCTATTCCACCATACCATCTGTCTTAGTTCAGGCTGCTATAACATCATACCATAGACTGCGGGGCTTAAACAACAGAAACCTATTTCTCACAGTTCTGAAGGGTGGAAGTCCAAGATCAGGGTGCTGGTATGGTTGGGTTCTGATGAAGGCCCTCTTCTGGGCTGCAGACTGCAACTTCTTGTTGTATCCTCACACGGCAGAGAGCAGAGAGAGAGGAAGCAAGATCTCTTGTGACTCTTATAAGGGCACTAATTCCACTCATGAGGGCTCCACCCTCATGATCTCACCTAATCTTAAATACTTCTCAAAGGCTCTAACTCCTAATACCATCACTTTGGGGGATAGGGTTTCAAGATATGAATTTTGATGGGACACATTCAGTCCATACACTATCTTTTCCATCAAAATCACCTTTTTGGAGACCACCCTCCCAAAGACCTCTCTCCTGTCCAGAGATCTCCATCCTCTTGCTCCTAGGAGTTGCTTATTTTCTAGGCCTGCATTGCAACGATCATTCTGAGAATACCAGGACTTCCCTTCACTGCTCTTTTGTGTTGCATCTACTCTCTCCTGATATCTCCTGAAAATTAAGAAACGAATGTCTCAAAATATCTCAGTTTTTTCTATGCTTCTGATAGTTTGGCTGGGTATAGTATTCAAATGTAACTGGAATAGGGCAGTTTTTGACTGGTTTTGCCCAACCCTGTCTTGATCAGAGGAAAATGCTTTCTATTCCTGTCACTAACATCCCACAAAATGTCTTAGGTGTACACCATCAGATAGTGGATAGTCCACTCATACCAATGAGTGTCCCATCAAACTTGACACTCAGTGGATGATGACCAGCCATCAGACCAGAAGGGTGGAGTTCCTCACTAGAGACTGCAATCAGTGTGGACAGCTCAGCACCAAACTAGTTTCCAGGCAACCAATTGATATCTGTGATGAAACGCTTTCCCCATCCCACCAATTCCCCTCTTAAATTTAGAGTTTTCTTCTCTGAAGTGGTCCCTCTGCCTTTCTTTTGCCTTCCCCAGTCTATATTTTATCTAGTCTTTGGAGTGGAAAAACTAGCTCTGCAAGTATGCAGACATGTCTTTCCATCTGGTCCTTTGTCTAAAGACTTTATCCTTTTAATTTTAGTCTTTGTTGCTGCTTCCAAAGGAGATGACTCATGCCTATCTGAACAGAACTTAGTGGAAGAAAAAAGACCTTAGGGGTTCAAGTGAGTAAGTAAAGAGGGGAAGAAACACACAGGAAATGTATGGATTAATACTTCAGGATATAATCTCATCACAACAGGTCAAAAATTATTTTTCCTTAGACCTTTGAAAGTGTAGCTCCATTGCCTTCCAGCACCCACTGTTACTAATGAGAAATCAGATGCTGGTCTGGCTTGCTCTTTTGTGGCTGACTGGAAGATTCTAAGATGTTCTCTTTTTTTCTTTTTTTTAGAAGGAAATGAAATATTTAATCTGAGGATAAGGAAGCCCTTTCTAAACATGAAACAAAAGCTTAAAATTGTAAATTAAAAAGTTGATTTGATACAAACTGTAATTCATGTCATCTAAGATGTGGTCCACTGTGAAATGATCAATTTTTATCAGAAACCTATCTAGAAAAATCTATATTTATGGAAGATATCTTGAAGGTTGTCAGTCAGTCCATTCCTGGATGATATAGGTTTTATCCATGTTCCAGGCTGGACCTAAAAAGCTGTGTTCTTAGATTGTAGTGTTTTCATGCTACAAAGTCATTCATTATTCATTCCAAAGAAGACCATTGGAGAAATTTTATTCAGATCTAAGTGCAAGGAGCACTAAGAAACATTACCATATTTTCCCTTTGGGGAATGAAAATCATGTACCCTACCATATTTCCCTTTTTGCTTTGACTACGAGGAAGCTCAGATCAAAATATGTAGATAAATATTAATTCATATTAATTTGTATGGGGCTACAGTCTGGATATCTACATTTTAATTTTCCTTTGGACTAAATCTCTCATCCTACCTGAGCTTATAAGATCTTTTATAAAATTGAGATATAATTGTCATATAGCATTGTGTAAGTTTAAGGTATATAATGTTGATCTGATACATTTGTATTGCAATATGATTGCCAGTGTAGTGTTAGCTAACACATCTGTTGCATCACACAATTATCATTTCTTCTAGTGGTGGGAACAATTAAGATCTAATCTCTTATCAAGTTGAATGTTCATAGTACAGTTTTGTTGTCTGCAATCAGTGTACTGTGTATTAGATCTCCAGGACTTATTTATCTACTAGTTGCAAGTATGTACCCTTAAACAACATCTCTCCCACCCCCCAGCCCCTGGTAACCACCATTCCACTCTGTTTTATCAAGGTCAGTTTTTTTTCAGATTCCACATATAAGAGATTTCATACAGTCTTTGTCTTTCTCTATCTGGCTTGTCTCACTCAACATAATGTCCTCAAGGTCCATCCGTGTTGTTGCAAATGGCAGGATTTCGTTTTTCTTGTGGCTGAATAGTATTCCATTGTATATGTACACCACATCTTCTCCATAAGATGTTCTCTTTATGCTTGGTGTTCTGACATTTCATAGTAGCATGTTTAGGAATAGGTGTCTTTAAATTCTTGAACTGGTCATTTAATAGATCCTTTCTACCTAAAAATTTGTGACCTCTTGGCTTTAAAAGATTTTCATTATTTCTTTGCTAATGTCTTCTTCATGGTCTCTGTGCTCCCCTAAAATTTGATTTGTTGAATGCTAGACTTGCTGAATTAGTCTTGTCTCAACTTTTTGTTGTTGTCGTGGTGGTAGAATACACAAAACATAAAATTTTCTAACTTTTTTTTTTTTTTTTGTGGGGAAGACCAGCCCTGAGCTAACATCTGTTGCCAATCCTCCCCTTTTTGCTGAGGAAGACTGGCCCTGGGCTAACATCTGTGCCCATCTTCCTCCACTTTTATATGGGACGGCACCACGGCATGGCTGACAGGCAGTGCGTCGGCGGGCGCCCGGGATCCGAACCTGCGAACCCCGGGCTGCCAAGCGCGGACTAAACCGCTGCGCCACCGGGCAGCCCCTAAAATTTTCTCTTAACTTTTATCTCATTTTTTCCTATTTGTCTTTTTTGTTCTAAAGTCTGAGAAATTTTCTTGACTTTTCCATTCTTCTATTGCATTTTTTAAATCAGTAACTAATAATTTCTAATGGTTCTTTCTGCTTTCTGATTGCTCCTCATTTATACTACCTTAACTTTGGTTTATGGGTAACTAATGTCTGTGAGGATCTTAAGTACAATTGCTTTGTTTCCTGAATTATTTCTGTTTTTCTGATTATTTATCTAGGTCTTTCTTGTTGCTGGTTTTCTCCCTATTAAGTAAGAAGGAGAGACTAGGTAGGGAGTGTGGCTTTCTTCAGCTGTAGCGTAAGAAGGACTCTTCAGGCTGACCCTCTGCATGGGGTGGAGCAGGCAGGGCTGTGGACTAATAGTCTTTGCTCTCAGGTGAGCAGGGTAGGGGCTGGCTGTCAGGCCATGGATCCTCCCAAGCAACTGGATAAAAAGGGCTTTTCTCATGAACATCATCATTAGAAATCTTAGCTTTTGCCAATTCATGTGGAGCTAGATAGCTTAAATGGTTCAAGTTTAAAAATATAGTACATATCATTAGAATTTTTCCAGTATTGATGATTTGTTTTAAATTAGTGAGTTTTAAACTATTTTAATTCTTTTAATGGGATTGAAGACAGTTTCTAAATTTTTAATACGAATTTATTTGCAGTAGGAAATATTACAGAACTAGAGTGTATAGATGTAGGAATGGATTTAATGCCATAATTGATTTCTTGAAAGAAGGATTCACTTGTATATTGGACTTTTATGGCTGTTCAAGTAGACATTTTACATGCAATTAAACTCAAACTCTGGAGTTCTTACCCCCTTCCACTTTTATTTGGATGTTGTTTCATGGTATACGCCTAGCTTTTTTTGTCTCTAAATTGAAACATATTTTACATATACACTGTGTGTATACTCTTACCAGTTAGTCAATATAGAATTGGGTAGTTCCAATGGTTCTGCTTAAAAAAAGAAATAAAACTCTGGGATATCCAAATGATAAAACATTTCCAAGTCTCTCCACTTTGTCTTACTTTCTCATTCCCTCCTGTAAAGAAGTTCAATAACGGCTCAGAAAATGTCTATTCAATTCTTTTTAACATTCATTCTAGGGATCCTGAAGCCTCTCTGGCATCAGCTTGTTTCTAGACGGCAAAGTTCAAGACTCCAGGATCTTTGTGTTTTGTGGCTAAAATTGGTAAATTGCTCTCTTGCTTCTCTGAGCCGCCTCTACTTAATTCCTTCTCTGGGTTACTCTGGAACCTGACGAGGAGTCCTCACTAGCTCCATAGAGGTCCCTGGAGTTGGGTCCTTCCTGATCAGCCTGGACCAGCACAGCTCCCAATCAGTGAGCCATGTTCAACAACCCCAGACTTTTTCAGCTGAATCTTAAGACTGCTTTGTTCTCATCGTTCAGGTTGGAGCCCCAATTTTCTGGAGATGGCAGAAGCCCAGGTTGGAATTCTGGATATCTTTGATTTGCTGCAGGGCCCCACATGTACCCCGCAGAGGGGGTGAAGGTCACTCCAGGAGTCTGCTGTCTCTCCAGGGTGAAGGCTGAATGCTGAATGCTGTGCTTACACTTCCCAGGCAGAAACCCTAATGATACCCCTATAGCCAAGAATCTCACAGTGGGCTCTGCCTCACACTGTGAGACCCACATGCTTAGGTAGAGGAAAAGGTCAAAGGGCAGGGGAAAGTGGAGCCTAGTCCCCTCAAATACATTCCCACCTCGATGCTCCCACCCACTCATCTCTTTTGGAATCTATGGATTGAGTGGCCCTGTCTGTCTGTTTTTTCACATTCTGTTTTGTTGCCCTGACCTAATCCTTCATTTCTGAGTGGTAGCTTCATTCCAGGCAAAAGCTTTCAGAACTTGAGTCCCAGCTCTTTCCCCCAGTAACCTAAAAAGAGCAAATGGCCCCTAAGGGTTATACAAAGTGTATGTTCCCCCTTTCCTTCTGCTTACTAGAATTTACCTGAACATGAGTAAATTATGTGCAAAATCAGGTACATTCATAAAATAGATGTTCAGCCCAATAAATAAAAAAATTTTAATAGAACAAATTGAAATAAAAAAATTCTCTAACTGGCCTCTTTGCTGTGACTTTACAGACTGGCCCTGGGGGACCTATGTCCCCATCTGCACTGCCTTGCTCAGCTTCTGCTTTTCCCTGCCTGCCCTTTCCATCTGCCTCCAGCCCTTTCAGTTTAAGACACAAGCATTCACCTAATGGGTAACGGGTGATGGAGCAGTGGTAACCAGGGGAGAAGGCAGCCAAGAGCAATAAGGAGGGCAACATCTCTAAAGCACCCAGTGATGCCCCTGCAATGGCATTTGAAGGTGGCTCAGCCCAGCTCACAGTCTGAACCAACTCCATGCTAAAGAAGAGATGGATTGTGAATTTATTACTGTCTTTTCAAATACAAGCTGGTGTCACTGCAAATCAGGAGAAATGTCACATTGTACTCAGATATGTTGCCCACCTATTGGGAACTTCAGAGAGGTTGCTCTCAAGAAATTGAAATAAGGTAGCTGGCACAGAGTTAACCTATGAAATCAACATAACATGGTACAGAATACAGAACATGGAATACGCAAAACCATTTAAAAGACAGTGGCCCCCCCAGCCTGCAAGACACTAACCTGACTGATGTTAAGCAGAGCTAAAGAAATAATGTGAAAATCAGGAGCATGGTGATCAGCTTGGAAGCACGGAAAATTGAGTCACCAGGAACAGTTGGCAGGGCCCTTCAAAGCACTGTCCAGGGGAGAGGGAATAATCCCCTCCCATTGGCCAGACCAATACTATCCTGTAGGTGGAAGCATCAGGCTGTCCCAGCCTGATTCCATTAAGCATTGGATTTATCTAAAGAACTCTCTTTGTTCTGATTTCTTGCCCTCCAGGCGATCTCTGATTATTGTCTGACTTCCTCTATAGTTCTGCCTACGGAAATGGATCTGTTACAAGGGCTTTTAGTATTCCATTCCTTATAATTTTTTTTTTCTGATTGTAAATGAACAAAATGGCATTTTGGCCACAATAGTGTTTGGCTTTCCCTCTAGGTTGACCAAGTGGGGGAGAAAGGGCTGGTTACATAATGCATGTGTTCCTGTTCCTGTGAGAGGTACTTATTGTAAATGAACAATCTGGCATTCAGTTTTGGGGGCTTGGGAGATGTGAATCTGCCTCTGAGGAGATTAATCTTCTCAGGGAGCGCTTGGGTTTCTGAGCCTGGAAGGGGGAAGGCCTGACTCTGGAATGTGGAAAGTTCTCGTAGTAAGGACACAGCTCACTGAGACTTGTTTCTTATGTGATAAACACATATGCTTCTAGCTGCTGTTATTTTACCATTTTTAGGCAAAGAGAAAACACTCAATTCATAATGTAAGATACAGTGCTTACTGCGCCTGGCACGCCCAACATTAACATCTAGGTTTCTAGAACAAAAGCATGGCATTGTTTCCCTCATAGTCATCCTTTTAAAAGTTCCCCTAAACTCAGTATAAAATAAACGATGCTGTAAAATTTCAACTTAATTAAAATCCTGGTGCAGATGCATGTATTATTAGGCTTACTAATCAAGAAGGGAGAAGAGGAAGGCAAACAAATTATTTCAACCTCAAACTCACCCCCTCCTATCTCCCGACAAGCAAGAGGCGAGATGAAATTTGTGCCAAGAGATGGGAAGAATTTCCATCCTGTTTGGATTATGCTGAGATGCTTTTGGAAGACACGTAAGAGAAAACAGAGTGGTAGGAAAGCACAATTTCCTATTTACTTCTTTTTTGGATACACATTTATAAATCTTCAGAACCCTGCCCCAAGCAGGCAGGATTTCCAGTCTGAAGCAGCAGAGCAGGAGATATTACAATGGAACGGTGGGATTGCCTGGAGGGGATCCTTCCTAGCTGCTGATAATGGCTGCCGTTTCCATGGCAATTGCCAGCACAAATCAGATTCTCCTGCTGTCTCTCCATCCTTTGTTCAGAGCAAACTACGATTAGGCAGCAAACTGCAGTACCAACAAGACAGAGGCATTAGGTGAACTGGATGCCACATCTCTGCTTACAGATCTTTTGTTCTCTAATGAGTCTGCACCTCCCTAAGTGCCTAGTTGTTAAGTTGTTAACATAGTAGCAGAAGGGAGCTTGAAAAAAATACTGGTCTAAAAATGTTTGTAATCTCACCCAGGCCAAGTTTTTCTGAGAAAGAGTTTAAATCTTTAATTCTCAAGTCCAGTGATTCCCAAACTCTACTATGCCTCAGAATCCCCTAAATCTGCAAAATGCAAATTCCTAGGTCCCACCCCCCCAAAAATCTGATTTATTAGGTCTGAGACAGGACCCAGGACTCTGAAATTTGAATCTCAAGGGACTTCCCCCACAAGGAAACTACTTTGAATATATTCAGGCCATGTGGCTTTAGTCAGGTGGCAAAGTGGTTTTAGGATAGTCCTGGGGTTTAGACTGTTTGCGTTGGGGGCTTGGCTCATTGTAACTCAGTTGCGGGGCTCCCTCAGAGCAGTCTCCAACACCTGCTGCTCCCATCTAGGGAGAAGACAAGGACCAACTCTCCTGCAGCACTGGCTGCATCAGAGGACAGGCAGGGGGAGCTGTTACTTCCAAGTTCAAGGCAAAGAGACCAAGTTCTAATCGCCTTCTGCCTTTCCCGTGATGGTCAGGGTGGGCTTCAGCTTTAGGAAGGCCAGAGCTTCAAAGCTTTAGGAAGGGAGAAGAAGGTGTCCCTTTGATTCCCTGTTCTTGAAGATGCGAGGTCCCAGATCTTGGAGATATCTTCTTGTAGCAACCTCTTCCTTCATCCTTCTAGTTTTCCAGCCTCCAGGCTTTAGATGTGCTAAGATAGTGTCTCCCCAAAACATTCTTTCAGTTTCTAGGTTGCCCTAGATGCTTGTTTTAACCATCTTCTGTTTGTTAAGTAGATACAGAATCCCTGCGAGCACCTGGCTCCAGGGATAGCCTTGGAAAGGAGTCTGGCACATCCAGGAAACCTTTCTGCAGAGTCAGCATTTAAGGTCGACTGGAGTTGCACACAGTGGCCCCACTTGAAATTCAGAACATCCTAAGTAAAATTTTGCAGGAGGATGCTCCCCGCCCCAACCCCGCGGTCCTCTGTCTCAGAAATACCTTCAGCGTGTATGCGCTGGAGCGCTGCCGGTGGTACTCAGGCTGTTATTCAAATGCGGCTTCTCTCTGAGGGAGAACAAAGTAGATCTGAATAAAAGTCCTATTTTTGGAAAGGAGAAGTGATGCGCTGATAGATATTTGCAATGTGAAAACCCTCTCCTAAGGCCCTGTCCTCAAAGGCTTACCTTTCCTTACAGCAGGTGGCTCAGAAGGAGCCCAAATCACAGAGAGGACCTGATGACCACTGTGTTGCTGAGCTTTGTGGCTTTTCCCATTTTCACAAAATGAGAACAAAAGGACTGGTTCCCAATGCAATGCAAATTAAGAATAAAATAACACATAGGCAGTTGTTGACAACAGCTCCTCTTTTTTTAATTTCTACTAACTTTTGTGAATTAGAACCTCCCTGGCACCAACAACTACAGGGCCAGCTTTGTAAACAAGTCACAGTTTAGATCTGAGCTCAGAGGTGCTGGGGTGCCATGTTGTCCAATGGACCAGAGGCAGTTGTTTTACTAAGAAAGTAGCAGTGAAGGGAAGCAGTAGAATGTGGCTAAGCCTGTGAGCTTCAGAACCAGGCTGCCCAGGTACTAATCCACGCTCCCCACAAACTCAACAGGCCCCTTGTCTGTAAAATGGGAATAAGGAGAGGTACATCATGTGGTAACAGAGAGACTCAGACAAGGTGACGCATGGCAAGCCTTTCGTGAAGGGCTGCCACTTAGCAAGGGCCTGGTATACATTTGCTGTTCTAAATGTGGAGAAAAGACAGGTGCGTTTGATATCATGGACGTGCTTGGATTTACGTGGAAGATCAGGGAGACGATGCTATCACCATCTGCATTGGAAGAGTTAGCTCCCTTGTTGACATGGGTCCACGGGATGGAGGCTGGAATTTGCCACAGTGAATCCCTTCATCAGGCAAGCAGGGGACAGCAAGCCAATGGGCTTGGATTTGGCTCTAGCTGTTCCTGTTTCCTGCTGACCAGGACTCCCCTTTCCTCCACACCCAGGTTCCATTATCGGATCCTCTTTAGCAGATCTTGTACTCGCGCCTTCAATATGCAGAAGTCCCATTTCTTCTCAAGCTCTGCTCACTGTCTAATGTAGAATGAGGGGACTCTGTGCCTCAATGGAATCATTTCCTCCTGTGCGGCTGAATAAAGCAGGAGAGTTTAGAACAAACAAGGAAAAAATCCAGCTCTCCCCGATGCCTCCCATCCCCTCGCCTCTTCATCTCTTCCTCCCTTTCTCTGATGTTCTTTGAGTGCCCGTCACGGGTGCTAAGTGCCGGTGATACAGTAGTGAGGAAGATAGACATGGTTCCTGTCCTCGTGGGGCTTATATTCTAGAGGGAGAAAGACCATAAACAGGTAAAGGACAAAACAATTTTCATGTTGTAACAAGCGCTTCAAAGAAAAGAAGAAGGGGCTGAAAGAAGAGAACAGTGGAACAGAGAGGTGGGGAGCTGCTTTAGTTAGAGGAGCCACCGTGTGGGGTGCGTTTCAGCTGAGAAAACACCGCCTCTGTCAGAGCACTGCAGGTGAGGTGACGTTCTCCATGAAGGGCCAGGCTTGGGTTGAGGGGAAGAGGCAAAAAAGACTTTGAAAAAGGCTGAGATTCCTGGTGCTGAGAGCCCTCAGAGCAGGTGTCCCAGAGGGCTCAGGGAAGTACGAGCATGTGGTGGGTCCCTGGGCGTCTCATAGATTAGGGACATACAACCTGAGAACAAAATGCAAATCCATTAATTCATCCATCTTTCCACGTGTGTTTATGGAGCATTGCAACATGTCAGGTACTATTCTGGGCGTTTGGGCTACATCAGCAAACGAAACGAAGATTTCTACTTGGTGGAGCTATGTTCTAGCTGGGGGGGGGGGGGAATAGAAAATAAAAAGTAAAAGTAATACCCAAGTAAATGCTATCCTATGTTAGTAGGTGTTAAGTGCTATGGAAAAAAGTAAGACAAGGTAGGCAGAGCGAGATAAGGGAGGAGTGGGGAGTGCAGAGGCAGAGGTAGGTGTGTGTGTGTGTGCGCACGTGTGTGTGTGTGTGTGTGATTTAAAATAGAACAGTCAGCATAGGCCTTATTCAGAGGTAAGACTGAAGGAGGTGAGGGTTTAGCTGTACAGATGACCGGGGAAGAGGGGCCCAAACAGACTGAACAGCCAGTACGAAGGCCCACGGTGGGAGCATGAGACTGGGTAACGATGAGTGTTGGGGCACTTGGGCCTCCGGTGGTGACTGAGTTAAACAGGGAGGTGAGGCCTGACAGTGTCTGAGATGAGGGTGGGGCTGCAGCTCCTGGGGCACACTGTACTTGTTGCCACTTCAGAGGCCTGACCCCGTGTCACAGCGTTTACAGGCTGAGGCTCAGGAGGCATGGTGTGACACCGTGCCAGGTACTGGGACCGTGCAAAGACTTGTCCTGCCTCCCAGTCCCCCTAAGCTCTCCACGGTAGCTTCACCCCAGTGCCCCCAACCTCCCAAAGGGCTTCTTGGGTCCACACTGCCCATACGCTCTTCTAGTCCTATCTCGTCCTAACGCCAACCCCGACTGCTCAGTGCGGAGGACCTGAGTGAAGTGTCGGGAGGGAAGCAACCGGCCTGAGCTGACGAGCATTGCTGAGGAGTGAAGGGACTGACCGGACTTGACATTGGATAGAAGAAAAGCAGGATATTCAGGGCCACACAAATTTTGGCTTTCATTTTGCCCTTGCCACTTATTGGTGGAGAGAGCTTGCTAAGACCTAAGAGCCTCAGGGAACCCTGGGCAGCTTTCAGAGTTTGAAGCTCTTCACTCTTGGATTTTTTTTCTTTTTGAGATATAGTTCACATACCATGAAATGTGCACACTTCAGTGGTTTTCAGTTCATAAAAACTAAAACACAACCAAAACATAAGGTTGTGCAAACATCACCACTATCTAATTCCAGAATTTTTTTTTTTTTGGTGAGGAAGATTGGCCCTGAGCTAACACCTGTTGCCAATCTTCCTCATTTTGGTTGAGAAAGATTAGCCCTAAGCTAACATCTGTGCCAATCTTCCTCTATTTCATATGTGGGTCACTGCCACAGCATGGCTTGATGAGTGGTGTAGGTCTGTGCCCGGGATCTGAACCCATGAAGCCGGGCCACGGAAGTGGAGTGTGCTGAACTTAACCACTACACCACCAGGCCAGCACCCCAGAACATTTTTATCACCTTAAAAGGAAACCCATCCCCAATAGCAGTCACTCAACATTCGCCCCTGGCCCCAGCCCCAGCAACTAGGACTCGACTTTCTGTCTCTATGAATTTGCTTATTCCAGACATTTCATATAAATGGAATCACACGATATGTGGCCTTTTGTGATTGACTTCTTTCACTTCACATAATGTTTTCAAGGGTCATCCATGTAGCATGACTCAGTACTTCATTTTTTAGAGGGGAATAATATTTCACCCTGGATTTAGTTAGCACCAGGGGTCAGTGGATTTCTGGAGCACCTAATTCTCTGCACAGATTTGCCATTGATGAGCCATCAATAACCCCCATCCTCTAAGCTTGAGGCCTCTATATAAATGCTTCTGTTCTTATTGCCTCTTAGGTCTTGGGTATGTGTCGTCCTTGGGCCTCTCTTGAGCTGAGATAATAATTATTAAAACATCAGAGACAATAATAATTATCTCACGAGTTGTGAGGATGATTGAAACCATTTATAAAAGCATCTACCCTCTCCCTTTGTATTGTATACACTACATAGAGAACTCACTATTCCTGCAGTAAATACCTTGGTCCCCACCCATTCAGAAAGACCATTTCTAGTCTCCTGGCTCCTGTGACATGGTCTGGGCATGGTCTGTGTGGAGTGGTAGGAGTTATGATTAAGCTGCACCTTGGGTTCTTGGGGTGCTTCTGATTGTGGCGCTGGATAAAGGGGCTACTTGCTTTAGCCCCAGGGAGGCAGTAAACGGTGGGTGTCTGGGAGAAGCTTGGCTCAGAGAGTTAGACAAATGCCTGAAAGTCAAGATAATGACTGTACCTGACCCTGAGTCCCCTCAGGCTCCAGCTGAGAGTGCTGAGTCATAGCCGGTGTCCCAGTACAGACCATTCCTCATCTTATTGCCGCAGTTCTTTGGCCAGTCAGTGACCACTTCTTGCCACTCCTCACCATCAGCGAGTGACCCTTTGGAACAGGAGGGGCATCTTTAGAATCGTCTTGAGCAACCTGCTGGCACCGCAGCTCTAATCCAAACTGAAGACGGGGGACACTTCTTGGGCACTGAGTCTCCAGCCTGGGCGGTGGGATTTGGTAGAAAGTTAGAGCTTTGAACAAACCAGCACTCCTCTCTTGTGACATCTACGGAGACCCCAGAAGGACCCAGAAATTCAAGGGAAAAGGGAATGGTTTGGGGAGAAAGTGAAGAAAACAAAAGGGGTGACAGGACACTGGTTTGATTTCAGGGTACCCCTATTCTGTGATCCACCCTTCTTATCATCCCGGGTCCGTGTCTCCCTCATTTTGAGCACCTGGAGCAGTAGTTCTAAATCATCCCTGTGCAGCAGAATCACCTGGGGAAATTTAAAAATATGCAGATGCCCAGACCTCTCCCTCAGAGAGTCTGATTCAGTTGCTCTGGGGTGGGATCCGGGCAATCAGCATTTCTGATAAGGTCTCCAGGTGGTTCTCATGTGCACAAAGTGGAGGAGCACTGTGTTGAAGTCCCCTCTCACTTACCTCTGAGGGAACTTCCTGTAGGTTGCGTACGACAGCCAGCAAGGTACAGTCTTCTGTGCGTGTGGGGGTGAGCCAGCTCTGGGATAGAGGGGGTCTCTGACCCAGCGGGTGTTCATCAGGGACATTCACGAGACTTCATTCTCGCTCTGACAGTCCCCGTCACTGCTCATTTGGCTTTGTGGCTTCGGGCGGCCACTCCTGGGGCAGGCAGGGTCTGCCTCCCCAGAGCCGTCCTCAGTTCTAGTGCTTGTGTAGGTGGAGGTCAGAAGGCAGCAGAAACTATGGAGAGGCACAGTGGTGAGGCGAAGGAGTCAGAAGATGCAGGCTTGGGCTCCAGGACCATCTCTAACCAGCTCAGATGTTGGATGGCAAGTTACTTGACCTTTGCGAGTTCCATATTTCTAATCTGAACAACCTCCCTACTGTGGTGGTTGTGAGGCTCCAACACAATATTGTGGTCAGTAAAGGGCACTGCAAATTGTGCAGCTCAGTAAAAGATTTGTTCTATTATTGCAGAGTGCCCCCACACCCCCTTT
The DNA here is from genome assembly GCA_031878705.1 of Tapirus indicus. Taxonomy (NCBI): domain Eukaryota; kingdom Metazoa; phylum Chordata; class Mammalia; order Perissodactyla; family Tapiridae; genus Tapirus; species Tapirus indicus. The sequence continues at coordinate 80,989,539 of CM062917.1, forward strand.
TTCTCTCCAGGGCTTAACCATCTCACCAGTGGATGGGAACTCATCTCTGACCCTGGGGCTGGGGCTCAAGACCACGAAGTCAGGAGCAAACCTGCCGGTGAGTAAACCTTGTAAGCATGGTGCTGCCAGACTGGATGGTGGGCACAGAGGGAAATTTTTTTTTTCCCAACAAAGGAAAAAAAAAGAAAGAAAACAAAGTGAACCCTGCACGACTAACTTCATTAGATTCCTGGGCTCCTATTTGGCTTCGCAAGGTGGGAGAGCAGACACCAGGAAAAGGTGAAGCCAGTGAGGGCCCCAGTTGGTGCCTTGGAGCCCATGGGACACCAGGACAGGGAGAGCCCTCCCAGGGTGGGGCCAGGTGGCAGTGTGCCAAGGGGGTGCAACTGGCGTGAGTGGAGAGGAAATGCAAAGCAGGATGACAGTCTCCTCTGTGACCCCACGTAACAGCCCAGCTGCCTCAGTGCCCCTCAGAGAGCTCCAAGGGGGCCCCCAAAAGTTCCCTAAGGCGCTTCTCGAAAGTATCACAGGAAAATCCCCACTGCTCCCCCTGCCCGTCCTGGCTAAGGCAAACAGGAGAAAGGGGCATCATTTTGTTGCACTCAAGGGGGGGGGGGGGCGGTGAGCGCGCAGCAGACCCCGCAGCAGGCCGATTAGTCACGAGTCACGCCGTTTATGCGGAAGCCGGAGACGAGGAATCGGATCAGCAGGAAGCGGGTGGGGAGTGCAGGGGTCTAGAGGTTTTGTATTTTGCTGTTGCTGGGCAGGGCTCTGAGAAAAGAGGAAGGAGAGAAAAGTGGACCCAGAGTGGCATTCGGGCCACCACCACGGCCATAGCCGCCGCTCGGCACAGGCTCGCCAGGGAGACAGCCGCGCGCTGCTCGGAGAGAGGGCGCCAGGCCAGTTTTATCAATCCTATTTTACAAATGGTAAAACTGGGTTCTGCAAAGGTGCAGTGAATTACGGGAGGGTCTGGACTTGTGAGTGGTACAGCTGGGAGTGGAACACGTGTGTGCTGACTTTCACTTTCGGATTTGCTCCCTTTTGGGTTTTGTCGCTTGCGTGCTCTGGATGTGGCCTTACCAAGTCTGCGGTGTTGCCGGGCCCCCCAGTCCTCCATCGCTGCGTCCAGCCCCACTGGGCAAGCGCACGATGGGAGCCTTTGTGTCTTGGCCCCTCTGATGAGAGTCTGAGGTTTTGGCTGATGTGTGAACTTGAACTCCTGCTTTTGCTCCATGCACTGTGTATATTTAATCATGTTTGACGGAATTTACTTTAGTCTAAGTTCAGGCTGTTAGCCTTCTTCCTCTCCTTCTTCCTTACATTTTCGTCCACACTCAATACAAGTGATTTGTCTTCTCTCAGACCTCAACTACACAGCCCCCTCCCCTCCCCAGCGCCCCTGGCCGGAGAGGGTGCCCCCCTTTGAAAACCTCTCCCTCTTCCCCTTGGAAGGGGCATTTGCTTGTGGGACAGACTGTTGCCTTGGGAAAAGAAGCCAGAATTCTCTGAGCTTTTTGGCTCTTTTTCTTCTTTAAGCTGCACATTTGTTTTACTCTTCCTTTCCCTGTCTCAGTTTTCCTGTTTCCCTCCTGGACTGACTTGAGATTTCCCCGGCATGGGCTGCCTGAAATTTTCCTGCTGCTTCTCAATGCTTCCCCGTTTAATTATTCCAACGAGGCATTGTAATAACCGTTTGTTCTGGTTAAAAAGGAAAACTAGGAGCCAACATTCCTAATGTGCGGCTCCCTTCGGGGCTGGAGAGGTAGGAGGGGCCCGATCCTGTGATGCCTGCGTCTCCTGTCACTTCCAGGTATGCAGAGTGTGTTCTCCTGCATTTGGTCATCACAGTGATGATGTGAGGCCGGCAGAGCAGGGATTGTCATCCCCATTTTACAGAGGACAAAACAGAGGATCACAGGGTGGTTCATGAAGGATCATCTCGGTTCAAGTTTTGGCCTTAAGCTGTGATTCTGAATTTTGCACAGGAAAGCTGTTTGTATCAGAGTAGAGTATAAAAGTTCAAATACAGAGCCCGAGTTGATGTTGGGTGTTGTCTCAGTCTGCTTGGGCTAGCGTGACAAAATGCCACAGATTGGGTGGGTTAAACAACGGAAATCTGTTTCTCACAGTTCTGGAGGCTGGAAGTCCAAGATCAAGGTGCTGGCTGATTTGGTTCCTGCTGGGAGCTCTCTTCCTGGCTTGCAGACAGCCACCTTCTCTCTGTGTCCTCTCACTGTGTCTCACGTGAGAGATCTCTCTCTCTCTTTTCCTCTTCTTATAAGGCCACAGTTCTATCAGATTAGGGCCCCCCCTTATGACCTCATTTAACCTTATTTACCTCCTAAAGACCCTATCTCCAGATACAGTCACAGTGGGGTTAGGACTTCAACATGGGAATTTTGGTGGGACACAACTCAGTCCACAGCAGGTGTGTCTAGGAGAGCTCAGCCCGACTTCTAACATACCTTACATCCTGGTGCATTCACTTTGGTGCACGGACTTCAGGTCCTCAGACCCGAGGGCTCACAAGCTCAGCCTTGCCTGCGCTCCAGAGGTGATCAGACATTGGTTGCTGACACACCTCACCCAAGCTCCAAGTTACACATTTCTTAAGGTAAACTAATGGTATTACAGTCAAATTTTGTAGACCTGAGAGGTAGCAACTCTCTCAATCTCCAATCGCATCCATTAAGTGTTGATTATGTTTACTCTTGGAGAGCCGACTCATTTCTCTTTCTTATGGGACACCTCACTGTTGCTTCCACACATCACTTACATGGATCAAGAGAGGTCTGTTCGCTCTCAGTTAAGCTTTATTTTTTTCTCTGTTTGATCCAATTATTGTACTATTTTTCAGTCTTGTTGATACCCATTGATCTTCATTTCTTGCAGCAGAGAAGACAGATGCTATCCGTCACCTTTTGCATTATGTTAATGTAGGGTTTTTGCTCACTGTTTCCACGAAAAGTCAGATTCAGAAAACTGTTATTTTTATTTCAATTTAATAACACCTTTTTGGGAGACTAATCCTGGAGACAGAAGGAGCCTAACACAGTGGTAGCTTTCTTATCTCAATAAACATTTCCCCAGACTCTACCTGAAATTCTCACTTCGTTTTTCTTCTATTACCTGCAAACCCACTGATTTCAGATTCCACTTTGAAAAACGTGAAACTAGTTGGATCCGTTATTTGCTCATTAAATGAGCACTCTGTGTGTGCCAGGTACTGTGTGATGTGTGCTTTGGGTGTACTGAGGCAAGGAAAGTCTTTGTCCTCTGAAAATGTGGACCCTTGTGGGAGCAAGCTGCTGCAGCAGTGTGAGAAGCGTTACACAAAGTAGCATGGGAACACTCGGGGGTGTAGGTGGGCATTCCAGCGCTCTGGCAACAACCACACTTCCAAATGACGACCCTGCCCCACATCTCCAGCTCTCCCTGGGCTCTGATGTCACTAGTCCCTTCCCTTGTCTCTTCAGTCCTAGTGTGGTAATGGCTTCCCACCATCGCCAGACAGTGGGCGCTCCATCTTCCTTTGTTGATTCACTTAACCCTTCCCATGCCTCTGAAAGTGATTATTTCATTCAAGTCTCTGCATTTGAACCACCTCAGGTGAGTTCTGTTTCTGCCAGGACTGCCATTACTGATGTCGGCACCGGAACACGAGGGAGTTTGGCACATGCAGGGAAGTGAATGTAGTTAAGAAGGACCCAGGAATAGGGTGGGAGGTAGAGAGAGGGGAGAGGAATGGTCGGGGGTGGGGCCTATAGAAGCCAATCCATGAATGCTGAAGATGTAGGGCTTTTATTCCAAAAGCTCTGATTAGTCATTGAAAGATTTTAAGAATGAGAGAGACTTGATTGGATTTCTATTTTGGAAAGAAAGTTTATTGATCACAGTGTGTAGACTGGATTGTCAAGGTGGTGTGGGAGGGGTTAAGATAGGGAGATTAGTTAGGAGGTACACAGGGACACTAGATGATTGGAGCTGCGTGAGCTAATGGTTCACCTTAGAAGGTTCCCCACCAGTTAGTCAGTTTTCTTCCATTTTGGGAAACTACCCAGTATCTTTCAGATATATATTTGTGTGTGTATATATTCCTTATAACAAATCAGTCAGAGCTTAGTTTCTGTTTGCAACTAAAGAATCCTAACTGATACCGAATTCAAGTAAGAAATGAATACGGTGCATATGGAACTGGATGAATCCCACAGACACTTAAGAATAAGTACAACTGAATGAACTTTGTAATTGAAAGAATGCATGTGGCTAAGGAAGAAAGAGAAGTCAAGAGTGACTTGGTGTTTGCTAAGATGAGGGCTATAAGAGGAGGATCACATTTCCCACTGAAACTGTGGGGAAGGAATGATTAGCTCAGTTTTGACAAATTGAGTTTGCAAGTGCTTATGGAAATGTCCAGTAGACAATGGGTTATGAGACTCCTCCTGAATTTAGAAGAAAGATCTGGCTGGACATAGAGATTCGGGAAGCATCAGCTTATAAGTAGCAGTTAAAGCTGTGGGAGTAGATGAGGTCACTCAGGAAGAACACGTAATGTGAAAATAGAAGAGGGAAGAGCTGCGAGAAGATAAATAGTCTACAGGTGAGGCATTGGAGACAGTAGAAGTAGGTCAAGAGGCAAGGGACTGAAGTGATTGAGCATGGAGTCTGGGGTGGAAGTAAGAGTGAAGGGAACACAAAATGGGTTTGACAGGCTGGAGAGAGTGGGTGGGATTCAGAACTGGAGGTGCCAGTCTGGTTGAAAGGTGGCTGTATTGTGGTAATCCTGAAGAATAGAATGTGATCAGGGGTTGGGTATTTGAGTCTCAGCTTTCAGAGGTGGAGCAATTCTAGGGAGTAATTAAACTCAAGGTGTGGTCTTGAGAGGTCAAGGTGCTATGAGACTAAGGAGGTCTATGGATGCTCCTTTGCATGGAGAATAAAGTCCTCCAGAAGGAAGTGGTGACATAAGTACCTGAGTTTGAGATGAATGTGTAGTGAGGTCAGAGACAAGAATGACCATGAGGGACTAAAGGAATATTAATGATTTGGAAGTGGAAATGGGAGAATTCTGCACACAGCAGCACTTAAAAATATAGAACAGCTTTTATTCCAGATGACTGTAGAAAGAGCAGAGTTTCCCTCTCTGCAAGGAAAGTAGAGGACTTAGAGGACAGGGAACCTCTTTGAATAGATTGAGAAGAATAAATCGGTTTGTTTACCATCAAATGGGGAATGACAGCTGATAGGAAGTCTTAAGAAGGAGAATAGTGGGAAATTGGATCTGAGGAGCGGAATGGGGAAGGGGTTAGATGATCAGGGGGTTTGCATTGTTGATAATGTCCAAGGATGGTAGTGGGATTGCTGGAATGAGGATGGAAGTTGGGTTAACGTTGGTGCCTGAGGCCTGGTCGTTACTCCTGCATGGGGGCTTTTGCTATTTGTCCTTCCGTGGGGCAAAAGTGGAGTCAACTGGGATGCAGGAAATTCTGGGACTTTTGTTTCCTCCCAAGGGAGTAATTTTCCACTCTAATCTAAAGAAGCAACTCTCCTAATAGGAATATCCACCAGGAGGTATCAAGCCTTAATATGAAATGTTAACACCACAAACATTTTAAACATTAAGCACTTCTTGACTGTTTGCCTTCGCCACACTCTACAACTGAGGTCAGATAAAATGTGCTTCTGTGAAAATGGTTTTCTGAAGAGTTTTTATCAGTTATAATTAAAATATATGTATATGTATAATGTAACACTTTTTTTCTAAAAGGATACTTACAGTGATTTCATAACAAGGAGGAAGAATTCTGTCAGTGTGAACATAGGGCCTATTTGGTCTAAGTTGGCAAATCAGCAAAGAACATTCTTCCTTGCTAACAAATTAAGAAAGACTTAAAATAGTTATCAAAATCGTCAAGTCAGGAACATTTTTGTGCGATATCACAAAAGGGTTATCAGCTACTCGCGATGATTTCGACATCGTTTTCGCTTTTTGTCATCCAGACCTTCTCCTGTATCAGAAAAGTCAAAATTCTTCTGAGAAAACCTGAATTCTCTCACCACAGATAAGAGGTTACTCTCCAGAGAACTAGAACTGAGGGTACTTGAGCTAATGACGAAACCCCCCAGGCCACATCTGGTTTGTTAATTCTGACCCCTGGGGGTTGGTTTCTGCAAATGCATCCACAGCTAGGGCCAGACACGGGGGACTGTAAAGACCCTTCGTCAAACTGGAGCAAAAATGTGGAGCCGTTTATCACCAAACTGAAGAGAAAAGGATATTAAAAGGCACCTAAATGCAAAAGTAAACTCATAAAACAAAACAAAGGACTTGGAATTTACCGGCAATTATAATTACCCAGAAAAGGATGCATTATTCATGAAATCGTGAAAATGTCATTGTTTGTCATTTTTCTTCATAAAAACAAAACAACTGGTAATTAACAATACTTTATTCATTAAAGATTTATTAAGCATCGAATGTGTCAGGTACAGTAGTGCCCACTTATCCACACTGTTTCCCTTTCTGTCATTTCAGTCACCCACTGTCAGCCTCGCTCTGAAAATATTAAATGGAAAGTTCTAGAAGTAAGCAATTCATAAATTTTAAATTGTGAGCCATTCTGAGTAGAGTGATGAAATCTCGCACTGTCCTGCTCCATCCCACTAGGGACGTGAATCATCCCTTTGTCCAGTGTATCCACACAGTATACACTACCTGCCCCTTAGTCACTTAGTAGCTGGCTCGGTTATCAGATCCGCTGTCATGGTATCACAATGCTTGTGTTCAAGTAACCCTTATTTTACTTAATATTGGCCCCAAAATGCAAGAATTGTGTTGCTGGCAATTCGAATATGCCAAAGAGAAGCTGTAAAGTGATTTCTTTAAGCGAAAAGGTGAAAGTTCTCGACTTAATAAGGAAAAAAAAAATCGTATGCTGATGTCGCTAAGATCTACAGTAAGAACAACTCTTCTATCCCTGAAATTGTGAAGAAGGAAAAAGAAATTCGTGCTAATTTTGCTGTCGCACCTTAAAAATGTATGTATAGGAAAAAACAAATATGGTCTTTGGTACTATCCACGGTTTCAGACATTCACTGGGGATCTTGGAATGTATCCCCCACAGAGACGGGGGGACTACTGTATATGCCAATATATTGTTACATGGCCCGTGTAACATGGGGAAGAAGGATGGCACTATTAGCTCTGGAGAAGCTTGTATTGGTAATAGGTGGAATTAGTAAAGGTAGAAAACTTAACTTATAATTTTATTTAAAAAGTCAAGTTAAGTGTGGGAATTAAACAAAGATTCAGAATATGGGGCTAAGGCTCCAAGGAATTCAGTGTTTTTCTCATTTCTCTTAATACCTGATAATGGAGTGTATGCCCTCAGAAGCTAAATATTTAGCTTTGTGAAAGAATGGGAGAAGAATTGCTGCTAATGCCATGTCCCCAAAATAAAATGAAAAACCTCATTCCTTGAAATTACTGAAGGTTTTCAATAATCAATGCAAAATGTACATCATGTGAAAGAGGGTCTTTGCCTAAGGGCATCTTCTAAGAATCTTCAAAGAAAAATTTCCCGATTATTTTCATGTATTTAGCCATTGGTTGATAGAATAATCCTGCCTATAGTTAGAACTGTTCCTAAGTAGTGGCATTTGATGAATATGGTCTCCTTTGTGTGGACAGAGTTGTGGTAGGGAAACTTTCTAGTCTGAATACAACTGTGTAAGTGGAAGCCTCTGGGTATTTCCACTGTAGAATTTTCTATTTTCTGGTTTGACCCCAGGAATTAAGTGGCGGTCAACCCAATAGACCTTGAAACTGTGAAGCAAAGTTTATCCTTGGTTCATTCAGCCACATTCTTTCAACCTTTTTTTTTTTTCTTTTTTTCAATGAGTACCTATTATGTACCAGGCATAGTTACTAGGGATACATGGCCCTAATCCTCATGGACCCAATATTCTAATGAGAGAGTCAAATAAATGACTACAAATTTTGATAAACATTATGAAGGAAACAAACAAGGGGGGAGAAAAATGGGAAACATTTAAGCTGGGATCTAAAGATGAAAATGAGCTTGAGTTCGGAAAGATCTTAGTGGGTCCAAGAATCTGAGAAATGTCAGTGAGTCCAGAGCTTTGTAAGCTAGAGGGAGAGAGAGTAAAATGAGACTAGAAAGAGACAGAATCAGTATCCCCTCTTACCTATGATTTTTGTCCCTCTCCCTGCCTTCCATGACCCAAAGCAAAGTGTACTGTCATTTATTGATTTATTCATTCAATATATAAGTACTATTCCATGTGCTCAGAATATGGCAGGAAACCAAACACACAGAATTCCTGCTCACATGGCTCTTACATTCTAGTAAACACCAGAACATTGATTCGATTATTGTCTTTTACAATGTATGATACGAAAGTTTACTAAGTGAACTTAGGAAAGAGATAGAGGTGGGATGAGAGTTAGGAAAAGAAGGGAAAGTATTGATATAGGGTGGCCAGGGAAGGCTCTATGATGACGTGACTAGTTCTCAGCTTTTCAAAATAGAAAGAAAAAAGAAAGATAACCTAATGGCCAATAAAGTGTTAGTTGATTGGCCTGAGAGGTTGCCTGTGTCTAGAGTATTTTATTGAATACTTGACATAAAGTGCATTGGGATGATCCATTTGTTCTCTAGATGTGGTTGGAATGCTGACTGGGGGTGAATGTGTGTGAGAAGCAGAGGAGGAGTCCTGGAGAAGAGAAACTTTGAGCTGAGCCTCAGGAGATGAGTAAGGTTTTGACTGAAGGACGGGAAAGAATGACATTCCAGGCTGAGGGAACTGCTTGAACAAAAGCCCGGAGGTATTGAAGTACTTGCTGTGTTTACTGCAGTAAAGTAGAGCAGACTGTGCTAGTTTTTTATTGCTGTGAGAAGAGAGAATCGTGCATCATTCTCAGTCTAGCCAGAAAACACACTGTACTTGAGGTATTTCAAAAGGAGGAAGTTTAATGTAGAGAATAGGTTACATAGGGGATGGAAGAGCTAAGAAGTCAAACAGAGGTGGTGAGGCAGCTCAGAGTTTAGCAACGACAGGAAGCTGTTACCTCCCCCAGGGCTGGAGGGACAAAGAGTGGTGTTATCAGAGCCTAGATCTGGGACCACATTGTTGAAGTGGGACCTGCCCTATGGGAACTACGTCCATGAAAGAAGAAGGTGTTCCACGGGAGCTGGAAACAAGGAGGGATACAGTCTATGTTAGAGATGGTGACCCGAAGTAGAGAGAGAGGGATAAATAGCCTGGCTTCTTCCCAACTCCCGCCTTCCAGTATCCTGCCAGGGCTCCCACTGGCCAACTCCACTCAGAAGATGAAGGGCAAGGGAGTTTGGGAAGTGTAGTTTCCTGTGATAAAGAGCAAAGGCAGAGGGCAGGGAGTGGATCTGATTACTGACAGGCAAATTACCACCAAGGGGGCCAGGGGAGCAAAGAGGAACACAAGGCAGTTCCAATTATAGGAGATGAGGCTGAAAGGGAGTGGTAGATTAGAAACAAATCACAGCAGCCTTTGGTGTGCAGAGTTTGGGCTTTATTTTTGGCCACAGGGGTCCATAGCAGAATTTAAAAAAAATTAATTTCTATGAGTTTTTTAAATTATAAAAGCAATGTACATTCATTATGAACATCTTCTAACAATACAGAAATGTGTAATATAAGAGTAAAAAGTAAAGGTTCTCAATTTCCTTCCTGACTGCCTCCCTTTCCATCCTACTCCCCAGAGGTTACCAGGTTGGGGTATAGCACGCAGACCCTCCCAAAGTGTATACAAACACCACCACCACCACACACACACTACTTATGGGTATATGCATAATATGACTCATTTATTATCTATATATGCATAATATGCCCCATTCATGTATTTTAATATATATGTATATTCTATGCATATGATACATAAATGGGGGCATATTATGCATATTTATATCAATATTAAAATGCATAAATAGATTCATATTAAACATTCTCTTTTGTCATTTTTTTTTTTTCACTAAAGATACATCTTGGACATTTTCCATGTCAGTACCTGCGATATATACATCTACCTTTGGTTTTATTAATGGCTGTATAGTATTCTAGTGTGTGGAATTTATTTAACCAGTGCCTTATTAATGGGCATTTAGACTGTAAAAATACTGGCTATTTTTAAATGACAATAATCAAATCAATGTCCTGCTGTTTACTCGAATGTAAGAGCCACGTGAGAAAGAATTTTGTGTTTTTGGTTCTCTGCCGTATTCTGAGCACCTGGAAGAGTACCTATATATTGAATGAATAAATAAATGAATGGCAATGTATAAATGAAGGGAAATATTTTAAAGTAGGTATTCTGATGGTGTGAGGTGATATCTCATTGTAGTTTTGATTTGCATTTCCCTAATAATTAGTGATGTTCAACATCTTTTCATGTGCTTGTTGGTCATCTGTATATCTTCTTTGGAAAAATGTCTGTTCAGATCCTCTGCCCATTTTTTGATCAGATTGTTTGTTTTTTTGTTGTTGAGTTGTATGAGTTCTTTATGTATTTTGGATATTAACCCTTGATCGGATATATATGATTTGTAAATATCTTCTTCCAGTTGTTGTCTTTTTGTTTTTTTGATGGTTTCCTTTGCTGTGCAGAGCTTTTTAGTTTGATGTAGTCCCATTTGTTTATTTTTTCTTTTTTTTCTCTTGCCTGAGAAGACATATTCAAAAAGATACTGCTAAGACTGAAGTCAAAGAGCATACTGCCTATGTTTTCCTCTAGGAGTTTTATGGTTTCAGGTCTTACATTCAAGTCTTTAATCCATTTTGAGTTAATTTTTGTGTATGGTGTAAGATAATGGTCTACTTTCATTCTTTTGCACGTGACTGTCCAGTTTTCTCAACACTATTTATTGAAGAGACTTTCCTTTCTCCATTGTATGTTCTTGGCTCCCTTGTCAAAAATCAGCAGTCTATTGATGTGTGGGTTTATTTCTGGGCTCTCGATTCTGTTCCATTGATCTGTGTGTCTGTTTTTGTGCCAATACCATGCTGTTTTGGTTACTACAGCTTTGGAGTATATTTTGAAATCAGGGAGTGTGGTACGTCCAGCTTTTTCTTTTTTTTCAGGATTGCTTTGGCTATTTAAGTTCTTTTGTTTTCAATATAAATTTCAGTATTCTTTGTTCTATTTCCATGAAAAATGTCATTGGGATTGATTGGGATTGCATTGAATCTGTAGATTGCTTTAGGTAACATGGACATTTTAACTATGTTTGTTCTTCCCGTCCATGAGCATGGAATATCTTTCCATTACTTCACGTCTTCTTCAATTTCTTTCAATAATGTCATATAGTTTTCAGTGTATAGGTCTTTCACCTCCTTGGTTATATTTATTTCTAGGTATTTTATTGTTTTTGCTGTGATTGTAAATGGGATTTTTTTCTTGATTTCTCTTTCTACTAGTTCGTTGTTAGTGTATAGAAATGTGACTGATTTTTGTGCATTGATTTTGTACCCTGTAACTTTACTGTATTCGTTAGTTATTTCTAATAGTTTTTTTGTGGACATGATATATAAAATCATATCATCTGTGAATAGTGACAGTTTTACTTCTTCCTTTCCAATTTGGATCCCATTCATTTATTTTTCTTGCCTAATTGCTCCAGCTAGGACTTCCAATACTGTGTCGAATAAGAGTGGTGAGAGTGGGCACCCTTGTCTTCTTCCTGTTTTTAGAGGAATAGCTTTCAGTTTTTCACCATAGAGTATGATATTGGCAGTGGGTTTGTCATATATGGCCTTTATAATGTTCAGGCACTTTCCTTGTATGATCATGTTATTGAGAGTTTTATCATAAATGGATGTTGAATCTTGTCAAATGCTTTCTCTGAGTCTTTCAGGATGATCATGTGATTTTTAATCTTCATTTTATTAATGTAGGGTATCACATTGATTGATTTGCAAATGATGAACCATCCCTGAGTCCTTGGAATAATCCTGGTGTATGATCCTTTTAGTGTATTGTTGTATTTGATCTGCTAGTATTTTGTTGAGGATTTTTGCATCTATGTTCATCAGTAATATTGGCCTGTAATTTTTCTTTTTCTGTGTTGTCCTTGTCTGATTTTGGTATCAGGGCAATGTTGACCTTGTGAAATGAGTTAGGAAGCATCCCATCCTCTTCAATTTTTTGGAAGAGTTTGAGAAGAAGTTTAAATCTTCTTTGGGATGTACCAGAGAAGCCATCTGGTCCTGGACTTTTGTCTTTTGGGAGGATTTTGATTACTGTTTCAATCTCTTTACTTGTGATTGGTCTATTCAGATTCTCTATTTCTTCTTGGAAGATTTTTGAATAGAAAACAACTACTCAAAATAATGATGATGATGGTGATAATGCATTTATTGCATGCTTATTCAGTGCCAGACTCTGTTCTACATGCTTTAATATTATTGATTAATTTAATCTCTGCTATGTTGTAAATGCTTTTATTACCATTCCCATTATGGACACGAGAAACTGAGAGAGTGAGGTGCTTATTCCCTTAGCTTCTCAATATTTCTCAGTTTAAATTTCCAAGACAAGGACGCGTCACCTTTCCACACCAGGATATGTCATAGGTCACTAGCCAAGCTACGGATTGGCTCATATTCAGCTATAGTTGGTTAAAGTCACAATCTCTTGAGAAAAGCAGAACCTCCCAGCTTCTACTGTGGAGGGACAGGCACCATGGCTGATATATCTGGTACATCCCCTAATTATGTCATGTGGGCACTGCTTTTTTTTGTTTCTTTTCATGTCTGCTCTTGGGAAAGAACCCCATGTCTACTTTGGGATTCTGACTATGAATGAGCAAATGAACTTCAACAAAACTTATTGGGGGGTAGAATCAACCTGCCATAAGAGATGCAGGTGAATCATATGAAATCAGTGATTTTTGCCATGTCAGTGCAAGTAAAAATATTTAACAGGTTGACTAGATTTGCTGGGCAGTCAAACTTACCAGTGAGCTTTATCTGGTTGGCATATCAGAGACTGAACTTTCCAATTTAATAGTGGGTATGGTATTAGGGAAATAGTTGAAGCAATAGAGGAAAATGAGAAACTATAATGGATATGACATATGCTGAAAATAGATGGCATTCACACCCAGAGGATTAAGAGTCTTTCATCTTCTTCTAAATAAGAACAATCATCTTCTAAAAGAAAATGTTTTTCTGTAGCGCTGCCAGCAAGAAACCTTACTGTTTGCTTTAAAAGAACACTCCATTAATTCTGTGGTGGGGAAAGGGAGTCCGAGTTTTGCATTTGTCTTGAATGTCTCAAATATTTATGCATAATAGTGGCGGATTTTAAGGTGTTAGCATTACATGTGTTTTTGTGAGCTATCTGAAGAAAAATCCAACTGTTGAGGGAATTTAAAAACACCTGGGTCTTTTAAGATCATAAAACATCAAGTAGTTTTCCACCAGAGTCTCTGGCTTACTTTTGAAAGCTTCCTCTGCTTTTCTGGCTTATCATTGTTCTTTCTTTTAGAGGCTACAGATCTCCCGCTGAAAAGATACTTAAATGCTAGAGCATTAGAGGGCTTGAATGTTGTTTTTACTAGGACAGCAAATTGGAGGAAATGATACATAACAGGAGTGAAGACCGCGTATTTGGATGGTTGTTTAATATTTGCATTTTATTCAAATTCTTAGGACCTCTTGGGAATTAAACATGGAAGGAAAGCTTTGGGGAATCATCAACTAAATACCGGTGCTGATGGACTCTTGTCATTCTCTGTCTTGCATCAGTTATTTGTGCCCTGTATTCCCGTATTAGACTCGGAGATCCTTGAGAGTGGTTTCTAAGTCATCTTCTGGACCCCCACAGCGCTTCATATGGTATTCCATAATCATCGTGCCAAAATGGAATTTCATTTAAAGACAAAAATTTCACTATTTTAAGGAAACTAGGATCCCATCAGCATAGGGATCTGAGAAAAGCACAAATTAAACACAACTTAATCTGGGGAAAAGGCTATCTTTTTGTGGCAAGCTCTTATTGCATTAAAATTATTCCATTACCCATTATTGAACTTTTCTAGATGAGGAATATCTCAGTCAGAACTCTTTAGGAGAGACTTGGAGACAATCTAATATAAAGTATCACCTGAGGGCAGGCTACCATCTAAATATGCTGGAAGAAGAGAGAAAAACTGATAGAACCCCAATTAAAAAGCTGCATCCTAGCTTTTACCTGCCGCCCTTCTCTTCCTCCTTTCTGTCTTCCTGGAGAGTTATTCTCTCAGGAAAAGTCCTCTTTGCAGCCCTTTTCCCCACACTCTCCAGTCACTAGTCTCAGATTTTCGGAAGGCTGTGGTATTTTAAAATCTGCTGGTACTAAAGCGCCTATGGCATCAGGCAAAGAAAAGTTAATAACCTTAAATTAAGGCAAGTAAAAGCACCCGTGGAAAGAAGAAAAGGACCTTTTGTTTGGCAAAACTGTAAAATAGTAATCAATATCATATCATTTTTAAAAATGACACTATTGCTATGGGGTAATACTTTTTCTTTTGTGTATGAGCCCATTTATCACACAGTATCCCATGAAACTGATAGGATTAGGTAACCCTTAGAGATAACAGGGAAAAATCAAAGCAGGGAAAAAGTAACTCATTTGTACAGCATCATTCTTGTCTTAAATCAAGATGTGAGACTTCTACTCAGCATTTGCAATAAAGATAGAGCAGAGGCATAATATATCAGTACCATAGTCTTAGTTCTAGAATAGAAAGAGAAACTTCCAGAAAAATGGAAAACACAGTAATTACTATATTAATCTTTTCACCTCAAGGAAGATGAATCTTAGCCTAAAATCTAAAATGAGGTTGGTTTTAGGGAAGACTGTTAATTCATGGGGTTGTTGTCAGAACTGGAATGGTTTATTGAAGTACCCGATGGATACTCCTTTTCTTAAGGGCCTAAAAACAGAGCAGATTTTCATCTGGTGTTATTACACAGAGGTCATACCCAAAAGATAGATAAGTTGACTTAATAAACTCTTGTTGACTCTTCTGATCTTATGGTTCAAGGATAGGAGCATTGATGTTTTTTGGTATTGTCTCTGATTCACTTTTCTTTTTAACATAAAAGTTTTATTGAGATATAATTTGCACACCATACAATTCACCCATTTAAAGTGTACAATTTTAGTATATTCACAAAGTTGTGTAAGCATCATCAGCATCAATTTTAGTACTTTTTCATCACCTCAGAAAGAAATCCCATAACCATTAACAGTCACTCCCCACCACTCCCCACTCCAGGCCTAGGTAACCACTAATCTAATTTCTGTCTCTATAGATTTGTCAAGTTGGACATTTAATATAAATTAAATCATACAATATGTGGTCTTTGTGACTGGCTCCTTTCACATAAACTTAGTGTAAAGTTTTCAAGGTTCATCCATGTTGTAGCATGTATCAGTACTTTATGAAAAGTCATTGCTGAATAATATTCCATTGTATACCACATTTTGACCCATTCATCAACTGGTGAATCTTGGGTTGTTTCTAATTTTTGCCTATTATGAATAATGCTGCTATGAACATTTTGTACTAGTTTTTATGTGGACATAAGTTTTCATTTCTCTTGGTATATACCTAAGAGTGGAATTGCTGGGTCATGTGGTAACTCAATGTTTAATCTTTTGAGAAATTGCTAGACTATTTTCCAAAGCAGCTGTGCCATTTTTATTCCCACCAGTAGTGTATGAGGGTTCCAATTTCTGCATGTCCTCGCCAACACTCATCATTCTCCTTTTGATTATAGCAATCCTAGTGTGTAGGAAGTAGTATCTCTTTGTGGGTTTGATTTACATTTCCCTGATGGCTAATGGTGTTGAGCAGCTTTTCATGTGCTTTTTGACTATTTAATATTTTCTTTGGAGAAATGTCTATTCAGATCCTTTGCCCATTTTTAAATTGGACTCTCAATTCCTGTCCATTGATCTGTATGTCTATCCTTATGCTAGTACCACATGGTCTTGATTACTGTACCTTTGTAGTAAGTTTTGAAATCGAGAAATGTGAGTCCTCCAACTTTGTTCTTCTTTTTTGAAATTGTTTTAGTTATTCTGGATTCATTGCATTTCCACATTAGGATCAGCTTGTTAATTTCTACAATGAAGCCAGCTGGAGTTTTGATGAAGATTGTGTTGATTCTGTAGATCAGTTTTGGTAGTATTGCCACCTTAACAATATTGTCTTCTGATCCATGAACAGGGATGCTTCTCCATTTATTTAGGTCTTCATTAATTTCTTTCAACAATGTTTTGTAGTTCTTAGAGTATAAGTTTTGCACTTCTTTTGTTAAATTTATTTGTATTTTATTCTTTTGTATGTTATTATAAATGGGATTTTCTTCTTAATTTTATTTTCAGGTTGTTCATTGCAAGTATATATAAATACAATTGAATTTTGTATATTTGATTTACTTTTGCTCTAAGGTAACACTTATGCTAGTAACAGGAAACAGCTACAAGAAATACAGTTTGTTCTAAAGAGATTGTGCTAATGCCATAGCATATTATTGCCCAAGCAGTGGCTTTGCTTTGTCCTGAGGACTGAAATATCTCATCAAAAAGAACATGCATAAAGCAAGGGAGTTTAAACAGTATTGTATCTATCCCATAGATGACTTTTGATGCTCAAGTACCCCTGGAATAGGTGAATATCAACACCTATTTCTAGACGTACTTAATTTTCTCCAGCAACAGCTACTATTTTACTAACTACTGGCATCCCAATTCTCTTCCTTCAGGTCTTGACTCGGACATCAATTCCTCAGAAAGCTTTTCCTGACCCATCTATGTACGGTTGTCCTCCTGCATTTATTTGGTAACACGTCACCTAGTTTATTTCCTTAATCACACTTATTACAATCTGCAATTATCTCATTTGTTTACTGTCTGTTGCCATCATACAGAGTAAGTCCATGAGAACATGGACTTTCCCTTTATTTGTTCACTACAGAATCCCTAATGACTAACACACACTAATTTTTGGTGCACAAGTGAATAAATGGATTTTCCAACTACAAAAGCATAGCATAGGAAACTGCTAAACATGCAAAGCAATACACAAATGACACTGACATTGCACTTGTGTATACTTTTGATGTACACCCAAAAGAATTGTAGAGATATGAATACGATGGGTCAGAAGACTCACTCATGAGCCAGAGGCCTCAATGCCTCACACGAGCCTCAAAGCTTTGGTTCAAAGTTGGTTTTCTACAAAAAATGGTCAGTTAGTACATGCCGTGGACCTTCAGTGTTGACCTTCGATAGCTGAACTCCTAGATGTTAGATCTACAGGTGTCCATGGTATACTTTGTGGCTGTCTCAGGAAAGTTTATGAGCGGATATTTTTTTTAATCTGAGTACATTTGGATCCTAGTAATTCTAGTTGTCACAATATCAGTCATTTGATTATGTATTCCAATTAATCAGACATTCTGAAATCTTTCATTCTATTCTGCAGTTTCTATATCCAGATCTGTGTAACTTCAAAATATTCTCAAGTCAATTGACATACTTGGTGAAGACAAAATATTCCAAGAATTCAAAATATGCCCTACATGTTTTACTAAGATAAATATAAAATTTTAAGAGAGTTCCAGGAAATTTGAGGAAAAGGGAATGCAGCTTTTAGTTATCAATCAACAGCATATTTCATGTGTTATTTACAGAAACAGAGAATTGAATTTAGATGGCAGGGCCACTAACAACATGACGAGCCTTTATTGAACTTTGCAGTCGAGCTGATGCTAGTTCTTGTTTATGCAAATCCTATGTTACTTTGAATTGCTGGCTCTATTTTCCTTCTAAGAAGAGCAAAGTCCAGGAAGGATAAGAATCATTCATCAGTGATAAACATTTGAAGAGCTTGAACTCTTGTGTTAGAAAATTTAGAAAGTCAAGT
Organism: Tapirus indicus; assembly: GCA_031878705.1. Lineage (NCBI taxonomy): Eukaryota > Metazoa > Chordata > Mammalia > Perissodactyla > Tapiridae > Tapirus > Tapirus indicus. Next base: position 81,007,520 of record CM062917.1, read on the forward strand.
TGATTCAAGAAAGTTTTTCCTAAATAATATTTTATCCAGATTAATAAGGGAACATGGATTTTCCCTAAAAGTGAGCCAGGAAAAAATACAGGCAGGAGACTTATTGACTCTGTCTCTGAAGGAATTGTACGTTATTAATTCTGAATTCCAAAGATTTCACATAGTGTCTGGCACATAAATGTTTGATAATCATATTGAAAGAGAAAGGACATTATCTTGAAAGTAGATTGGGTACTTTCAGGCTTGACCCCATGGCATCCTAAGTGTTGAGGATGACTTCAAGCGGAAATGGGGACACTGGTTTTGGAGGCCTTGCTTAGTAAGGGAGTCTGGAGTAAGCGCTGTTCTGGCTAATATTCCTTTCTCTTGCCTATACAAGACTAGTCACTGTTATAATTGTACTGCCTGTCCTGATCTATTAAATAGTCATGCAGTCTCCTCCATATCTTAGAATGATACATCTTTTTCCTGTGTAATTTGCTGGATTTTCATCTGCTGTGTTGATGTTGGACATTGGGGAAGATCTTGAAACCAAGATATTGAACTAATTCCTTAAAATGTCAAGAGTTCCCAAGGAAGAAATAATGTAGACCTTCCATGTAAGCATCCCTAAATTAGAGACAAAGGTCAAAGAGGCAGGCTGATTTCTTTCTGATAACAACCCTGGTTGTTATGGAGATGAGAGGGGGAGGAAACAGGAAGAGAATTGTGAAATGTTGCAGTGGAAGAAGGGGTTACTAATATAAGTCTGGTGGTTCATAATACATCCCTTTAAGCCAGGTAGGAATCATTCTCAACCTAGCTCCCGTGGCACTGTGGGAATCAAGGTATAAATAATTTCCTAAAATTCTGCAAACCTGACAGTTCTTTTTTTGGTAAACTTACCCAGGAACGCTATAAGATCACAGCTATTGAAAAGGTCCTGGAACTGATACTAACATGCATGGCTCTTTTCCAGGTCATTTTTATTCTAATCTGAACATGACTGCATTGAGAACCCAGATTCAAATAACTCATAATAATCAGTGAGCTACCTCTCTTGTTCCCTGAGGAATCCCCATCACCCATTCTGCTATATGCTATAGGACTTCCTCCACTTCCCCTTGATAAGCCAAAACTTGCAAAGGCTTCGAAAGATGCCAAAAGCTCCCTGGGCTTATTTTTCTCATAAAACCAGCTGGTAAAGAGAGACTTGATATTAAATAACCTTAAGCAAAATAAGGCCAACCACTGCTCCTGGAGCTACAGCTGAGGAGCCCTGGCCTTGATCCTTTAGTGGATGGCCCTAGGCAGGGAAGAATCCCAGGCTCTAGCACCTGCTTCTTGAGAAGGCGCATGTGAGAGTTTCTTTAGAAAAGGTTTCCAAGGAAACCATATTAACTTCTATTCTTTTTTCTTAAATGTATTAAGCACAAAACGTGCCTGCTAGTGCTTGGAGTTCTCATTTGAAGTCAGAAGCTGCTGAGGAAGAGTGTTTGCATGAAACACACCCACATAGCCAGAAATCATTTTTATGCTTCCTTCACGAAATGTCAGCTGCATACTCAGCTAGGGAGAACGAAATGACCTGGGTTCATTTGTGGGATGAAAGATAGGCAAGATTAACTCCAGTTGGTTGTATTACTTTTCTTCCATTATTGTGATGGTTACTAATGAATGATAGTGATGTTTGGACTGAGAAGTTGTGTCTTACCAGTTAGATCCTATATACCTTAGACTACGCAGAAAACGTGAATACCACAGAATGTCTTTATGTATATTTTTTAATATGCAAAGAAATATCCGAGCAAGAAAATCACAGAAAACTTGGCCGAAATGATCCTACACCTACATATCTCCATTCAGGTCCAAAAACTTTCAGAAACTTGGTCTGTTACCCTGCCTATGTTTCCCGTGTAGTAGGGGTAGATGCTGGCAGCCATGTTTTCACCATGTGACCCCACCTCCCCGGTCATAACTGATTGGCCTTGAGGCAGACACCTGACCAAAGCTGAGCCAATCATAACCTTCAATGCGGTGTAATTGGAACTCAAAGATGCTGGAGGTTTAAATTAGATGTTCAAACCAGAGGAGGGCTGTAGGCCCCATGCTTAGCTACCTGCCCAACCAAAAGGAGGAAAGCTGGTATGCAGGCAGCAAGCGCGCGCGAGAGAGACTGAAGCACATACAAAAGAAAGGTGAGAAAAGTGAGGCAGAGGGAGGGAGGACAAGAAGAGAGAGAGATTGGAAGGATTTTTGATGCTTTTTAGTTCCTGTTTCTTGTCTGCACAGCTTGGATGTACTTCTTGATCCAAGGGTTTCATGAAACAGATTTATATCCTCCAAATAAATCCCACTTTGTTCTTAAGTAAGAGTGGTTTTCTGTGACTTCCAACCAAAGGCCCCTCATAAAACACCCTGCTTTGCTAGAATCAGCTTTTACTACATTTCTTTCCACGGTCCGGGTTTGCGGGTTGTTGGTCTTGTCATTTGTGACCTGCATGGGTGCTGTGGTAGCTCTTCCTCTTGTGGTACCCCGAGGATGTTGACCTCCTGCACCGGCCATTTGAGGGGTGGGCGTGTGACTCCGGTCACGCTCTTCGCATTGGATGTGGTTGAGGGATCCGCACAGAAATGCTGCTCCATAATCATGTGATGGGTTCTTGTGGGAGGGTCAGTGAGGATTTGTATAGAACTGATACCAAGCAGACTGACCAGACAGGGAAATAGATTTGGGGAGATTCAGAATTTTCCCTGGGAGGGAGATTCCTAGGTTTAGGGGACTTTGGGGTTCAGAATCATAGAATGGTAGAGAGGATAAGATAAGAAGGAACCTTGTGCAGAGTCCACCTCCGCCTCTCCTTTGTCCAAGTGAGAATCCCAAAGCCCAGGGAGGCTGATTAGTTTGCTCTGGGGTGGAGCCAGGACTTCCTACCTCCAGCACGGTGTTCTTTCCCCAACCCCATTCTGCCTCTAGCACTTTCTTAATGAAAAGAGCGTTTAGATTCCTGTGTAGGGGAGGAAAAACTTCTCCTCTTTCCAATTAGGGTATCTGGCTGGGCCTAGGAATTAAGCTGGCATAGGGCAGATTAACAAGAGAAAGGCATGCAAACTTTGTTAAATTTTTACCAATACATGGGGGCCTTCACAAGAGAATGATGACCTGAGGAAGCAACCAGAACAAAAAGCTTCTATACCTTTCAGACAAGGAAATGATAAATTTGTAAAGAAATGACAAGACATAGGGGTTTGGGTTAGGGGCAGTAAATTGTGGGCAAGTGACTAGGAGATACATAGGGGAGGGAAGCTACTGGAAGATGAATGTTATTTAGTATGTTTTTGTGTTTGTGCACATCCATTTCACTGGCGATTCCCAGGCTCTGGTGATAAGGATGTTCTTCTCTTCTTGGTATGGGGAGGGCACCTCTCTCATGGGAAACTTTATGACCTGTTTTTAGGTAGAAAAGGGGATGTCAGAGAGCCCTTCCTGCACCTGCTGTTTCTCAGATGTTTTCAGCTCAAAATAATCAATATGCCAAAGTGGCATAATTTGGAGTGGCATGTCCTGAATTCCTTCATCTGGGTTCTCCCATCGGCACTAAACTTAGAATATACATAATAAAGTGCTTATACACATATATAGGTAAGGATTTTATGGTCCTTCTGATGAATTTAAAGACATTTATTTTTAAAGTAAATTGAAGAAAAATGTGAGTCCACAGGTAATGTGAATAAGTAGTTGTTTTTTTTTTTTTTTTTCAGTAGACCCGCATGTATGGTGTTTGTCTAACTTCAAACTAAGTTATCTTAGGCTGTGCTTGTTCTGATATCCAATAAACCATGACGACATACCTAGGTCACCTGAACTTATTTAACAGGGGTAGAAACCTGATATATAACATAAATCTAAGTGTTGACTTTGCACCACATGCGTCGTAAATCATATTCATTACACAGATGATTCCCAAATTTACTTCTTAAATCTTCTCTCTTGACCCGTGGACACTCTGTGTGAGGTCACAAACAGCTGCTTTGTTCCTGTCACACCCGTGATCTCTGTCCTGGTTCCATCTGATCTCCTGCCGTCTATTGCAGAGGTTTACTTGCCCCTGGGGAAACTCCCCTCCCTTCGTTTTCTCCAACAGACTGCCTCTGGAATTCCTTTTCTATTTTGTAATGGACAGTTATGAAATTTAATTAATTAAGTTTTTGGCCGGCTTTGTACCTATTTCTCTTTCCTTTGAAAACAGCACTTGGATTTTCCTTTGAGGACCTCTCTGCTTCAGTGAATGGGGTTTGGGTAGGCTGACCCCACCGTCTGTCTCCAAGGACAGGCACTAGGTCCCCCTGGCCATAGTAGTTAGATCTCTAACAGTTGATCCAAGTTATCCAGTAAGATTCAGCCACCAGACTCCTGGTGGAACTACTGGGGAAGAAGCCATCTCTTCTCACAGGGATCTTAAGCCAGCAGGATGTAAGTCTCCAGCTGTTGATGATGCCCTTTGCCACGGTGTGGAGAGAATCCCTCTGAGAAAGAAGTCAAGAAGGGGAGAGTGGAGCTGAGAGATGATGTTATTTGTTCCTTGGCACCAGCTGAGCCTGAAGCCAGGTGCACCTCTTTACTTCCCAGTTGAATGAACCAATACATTCTTTTTTGCTTAAGCTAATTTGAATTGGGTTTCAGTCACTGGCACCCTAAGGCGTCCTAACTAATGCATGGCCATATTGCTATTGCCCATAAGAGCTATCCATGCCTTTCTGTTACATGCAGAATAGTCCAGCCTGCTCTGCTCACCTTGAAGGCCTTTCATGATCTTGCCCATGTTAGCCTTTGCTTCCTCTTTTGCCATACAACTGACACTGCTGTTGTGGTGCTCTACTTGATATTTCTTGACTCACCTTGCATTTTCACACCTCACTGCCCTTGTCTATGCTGCTCCTACCCTCGCTCCATCTGGAATGCTCCTACCCACATGTTGAGATCCTATTTATTCCTCGAGACCACACTCAAATGTTACCTTCATGAGGAAGCCTTTCCTGGTCCCTTAGTCAGAGATAACTCTTGCTACCTTTGTATTTTCTTAACTCTGTATACTTCTATTATAACACATCACAACCTGTCTTGTCTCTCTAGTCGAGAGGTCATCTTTAAATCCCTGCCCCTCCTCCGAGCCTGAGACCCAGCAGGCATGAGTAGGTCATGCTCCACCACGGGTTTTCCTGATAGTCAGGTGTGGAGGAGCCTGTTCCCCCCACCAGATGGAGCTTTACTTATTTCTGTTCCCCCAGGATCACCGAGCAGGGCTGAGTGCCATGCACACACTCTGTTGAGTAGAGTGGACCCGGTCTCACTTGGAAACGCTTTCACACTTTTCACAGTGGTTTTCATATAGATTTTGGTGGTACTGAACCAGTGTCAACTACCAGTTTCAGGGAAGGGCTGTGATAGTTGTTCAGAGAGTGGCAGCTCTGGGCCTGGGACTGACTGACTTTCCCTTAAATGATTCTTATAGTTTCCATCTGGTTTGACAGTTGCCATTTAACTTGCGTCTTTGAATAAACTAAAAGGTAGGAGAGAGAAAATGAGGAGAAAAAGTGGTTCCCTTTACAAAACCTGGTTCAGTGGGAGCTCCCATTCTCTTGTCTTCAGCATCATCAGTGCCTGAGGGCCTGCCGGGGTACGGGAGCACAGCTCTCAGATCCATGAAAAACGTGGGATTGTCTACACATGTATGTGAAACACACACGTATGTTAGTTATGTCTGTATTTATATGTGCACGTCATCCTTTTTGGTCTGAAGTGTCCCTGACAAAGCTGAAACTAGCAGACTTTATACACACAGATTATTGTTAGGTTAGTGGCTGCAGCTGCTGTTTACAAATCCTGGTGATGTTTGTGACTCTGCTGTGTTTAGATTCAGCTAACATTGCCAAGCAGCTCCTCTGTGCCGGGCGCTGGGCTAGGTTCTTTCACACACATTAGTTCATCTGTCTTTTTAAATCTTCAAAACAACTCTCAATGTCTTAGTTATCCATTGCCACACAACAAATTACTCCACAACTTTGTGGCTTAAACGACAACATTGATTCTCTCCCAGTGTCCGGGGCTCAGGGGTCTGGGCGCAGCTCAGCTGGGTCCCCTGGCTCTGGGTCTCTCACAAGTTTCGACGTGAAAAGATACATTTCCCAATGACCTATGTGGTTGCTGGCAGAATTCAATTCCTCACGCTCTGTCGGCCGGAGTCATCTCTGGGCTCCTTGCCCCATAGACCTCTCCACAGAGCAGCTCACAACATGGCAGGTGGCTTCCTCAAGCTGAGCAGGTGAGAAAGAGAGAGCTAGAGAATGCTGGTAAAGAGGACAGTCACGGGCTTTTACAACCTGATCTTGGAAGGGACATCACATTACCTTTGCCATATTTTGTTTGTTGGAAGCAAGTTGCTAGTCTCAGTTCATGCTCAAGGGGAGGGAACCACCCAAGGACATGAGCTCCAGGAGTCAGAGACCACTGGGGATCGTATTAGAGGTCTACCTACGACAGAGATGGATCGTATAACTCCCATTTTACAGATGAGAAAATTGAGACACCGTTTGAAAAAACAGAGATGATCGATGATGTATGTATATGTATTGAGGAAAATTCATGTCTCTGAGTAGTATTTCTCAAGCACAGATTGGGACATGTTTTCAGCCTTCTTGTTGGAGTGACGTTCTCCTACCCACAGAATCCACCTCCTCGTCCTTTAGAGCCTTGCTCTGCAAGATGTGGGCGGGGACAGTAGCATGGGCCTCACCTGACAGCTTGTTGTAAAAGCAGAATCTCAGACCCCACCCAGACATATGGAATCAGAATCTGCATCCTTGGTGATTTGGGTGCATGTTAAGGTCTGAGGAACGCTGCCCCAGGAGCTCTCCTTTCCCGGGTTCTCTGCTGGCGTCAGGCATGCCTGCGCTCTTTTCTCTGCTGGAACTGCTAGCTGTTTGCCCCTCAGCAATAGTGGAGAATATTACACTCTATTCCTGCCTTGTTTCAAAACCAGAGGAAATGAAGCCTCTGAAATGAAGCTTCTTACCACCTCCTTTCTCGTATAAACAGCAGCAAGGTAAGAGTAATGATGAGTCTCTCTTGATAATTAAGATAGAGCAGAAACCATCGGCATGGTTGTCGTAGACAGCAGACAATTATAAATGAAAGTCGTCATTTGGCTCTCGAGTGAACTGCAGCAAATCTGTCCAGAAAGTGAGCCTTCCTAAATTATATTTTATTTAGGCAACATAGGTGAATCTCAAAAGCATTATGCTATGTGAAAGAAGCCAGGCACAAAAGACTACATATTGTATGATTCCATTTATATGAAATTCTAGAAAAGACAAAACTACAGTGACAGCATTTCAGTGGAGAGGTAGGCGGGAACTTTCTGAGTGATCGAGCTGTTCTATATCTTGACTGTGGTAGATACATGGGTGTACACATTTGTCAAAACTCATCAAATTATACATTAAATTCATGAATTTTATTTTATGTAAACTAATCTTCAGTAAAACTGATGGAAAAAAGTAAACAGAGTTAGCAGCTTTGTCCATTGACGAAGTTCCTCCAACTTTCCTTGGGCCCAGAACCCAAGGACTAATTTGCATTGATTAGAATAACTCATCAGAGAAACTGCTATTTAGAAGATTTCCTTAGCGTCTGATATTGATACAGAACGGAAATTATTTCTCCTTTGAAGCCTTACTGGGAAGACACCATACCTAGAAAGTTGTTAAGATTTCCATCACTGAAAAGACTCCTAAAAGTCACACTCCAAGAATGATGCTGTTGAACTTTGTTTTGATTTTTGAGATTCTTCAGCCTCCCTTGGAAAGGAACACAGGAATGATAGCATTCGTTCGTTGAGCAATAACTCCAGGCTAGACATCTCCTTAATGCTTCACTTTCATTATTTCATTTAATCTGCACAGCAATTCCATAAATGAGGTACTACCGTCTTCCCAGTTTACAGAGGAGAGAGCAGAGCCTAGACAGGTTGGGCACTTGTTCAAGTGACAATTAGTACTCGAATTTGGGAAATCTAATGCCAAAGTCACTTAACTACTCTCTTTCCTGCCTCACCTACTCTAAACTGCTCCTGCAGCATCTGGCTCAGACTCTAAAATGGATTATCCCCACGTTGCTGGTTTACGGTCCACGCTGCAGCCACAGCCACCTACGCTTATTCTGCATTTCTGCCAGGGTCTCTCAGGTCTCAGACTCCTTTAAATCTCCATAGATTAAAGGAGTCAAACCATCTGCCCATTGAAAGCCTGCCAAATGTGCTCTGCCATTATGGGCAATTGTTGCCTAAGCAAGGAATTGCTTCCAGGATGAGGAATTGCCTTCTCTGGTTTCCAGAACCATGGGTTGGAGAGAGCAGAGCCCAGGAGAGATCAGGGATTTGGCAGTGGTTTGTGGCCACAGGATTTCCCCAGTGGAGGTTCTCAGTAGTCACAGGGCTGGTTGTTTTGTAGCACAGGTGCTCGGTGATGATGCAAAGGAAAGGCGCAGGGTGGGAGGTGTTAGGGACCAGTATGGCGTCGACCACCATACACATCTGGTGGTGGGAGGTGCTGTTCAGCCACAAACCTTGCACGTGGCTGGAAATGGTGGGGATAATGGTGGGGACATTTCTGCAGATAGTAGAGACCCATTTTAACTCTTAAGTGTAATCAAAAAAATTCTGAGTTTGATTCTCTGAGTATAAAACTTCTCAAATGACTGTCCATCTGCTGTGAGATGCAGAGATGTGCTGCTGAGGTGCTGCAGATGGATTCTATGTTCCTTGGTATGTCCCTGTCCCTGTTACATCCTCCAAATCAGATGGACAAGTGCATTATGAACCCAGAGTCAGAGCCTGGCACCAGGAGGGAAAATTCTTACCAAGGCAGCAGGCAGGGAGATCTAATCCAGACTAATGAGTGAATGCTTAAGAGAACAACCTGACATTCATGAGAAGTGGAAATGAGGCAGTTTGCACCTCCAAGGGGACCTTAACTGTGAGTTAGAAAGCTCAGCATGGCCACTTGGGCTGCATGAGGTTTGCAGAGCTGAGAAGAACTGGGCCAGGCAAGGCATCCCGTACTGAAAGAATAGACAGCATACCCGGAGGACCCCCTTCTCCACAAGCATTGTCATTTTGGGGGGTAGATCAGGCCAGCCTCAGCATATAACACATCACAGTCAGGTAGGGGCGGGTAAAGCAGGAAGATTTGACATGGTCCTTTTTACCCCAAGAAGTTCCAACAACAGCTTTGATGCCAGTGCTTGATAATTTTTGACTTCACGTGATTATTTTCCCTTTGAGAAACAAAATTTTCTGAGCTTTTATGAGGCTTGAGGGAAGCTAGAAGATACAATTATCATGCAGACCACATTTTTTCTCCAACATGAAAAGACTTAATTTTTTCCCTTGTGAAGAAATTAAAATAATAGAAAGTCAAGTTCTCCAAAACCCAAGAGAAAAAATAAACGCAAGGTAAAAAAAAATCACTATTAATGGTTTGGTGTGAGCGTATCCTCCCAGCTTTTTAATGCATGTGCAAACCTACCTTTTAACTTGAGTATGACTGTAGTGAATACTGTCCGAGGACGACCTCGTTCTACTCCTCAGTAGGTCAGAGCATGGTTGTCAATACATTTTGATCTACCTTATCTTTTTCAAGGGCTTCATTGTAGTCCATCGTACGGATGTGATTTAATTAACCAACCCCCTCTTGAGAGACTTTCAGGCAGTTTCCAATTTTTGGTTATTACAAAGAATGCTGGTAACTGTTTTTGTCCCTAAGTCTTTGCACACTTGTCCAATAATTTCTGAAGGATAAATTCTTGGATGTAGACTTGCTGGGTCAGAGAATAGATACCTTGTTAATTTTGATAAAATTTGACAAAATGACATGCATGAATTTAACAACTTGCTCTGCTCTCAACAGTGTGATAGAGTGCTCTTTCTCTTAGATTATCACCAACTCTGGGCATTACCAATCTTTGCTAATCTGTTGGTGAAAATGAATTTAAGTTATTTTAATGTGCATTTGTTTAATCAATAGTGATTTGGGGTTTGCTGTCATTTGCTTATTGGCCACATGTATTTTTTGTGTGACTTCAATATTTTCTCATGAGGTATTTATCTTTTACTTATTGAATTATTAGAGCTTTTTATTTATTAAGAATATTAGCACTGTGTCACATATTTCACATGCAATTAAATCTTTTCGGTAACAGCAGAATATATCAAACAGGTTTACTTATATAAACTCTGTGATTCACCCAGCCCCCCCAAAACCCGCACAAAACTTTTGGTTATTGACACTGTATTAGTTTCCTAGGGATGCCATAACAAAGTGTCACAAACCGAGCTGCTTAAAACAATAGAAATTTATTCTCTCACAATTCTGAAGGCTAGAAGTCTGAAGGTGTTGGCAAGGCCATGCTCCCTTGGAAGCTTCTAGGGGAAGATGCTTCCTTTCCTATTCCAGCTTCTGGCCCCAGGTGTTCCTTGGCTTGTAGATGCATCATTGTAACCTCTACCTCCATCACATGCCATTCTCCCTTCTCTTCTGTTAGGTGTACCAGTCATACTGGATTGGGGCCCACCAGTATGACCTCATCTTCACTTGTTTATATCTGCAGAACCTATTTCCAAATAAGATTGGATACAGATACCAGGGGTTAGGACTTCAACATATCTTTTGAGGGGACACAGTTCAACTCACAATAGCCCTCACTATGAAGTGTCTGCTATCACCAGCAAATCCAAACTCTTTAAGGACTGGACTGGGTCAGTCTTGTTCCACATTCTATCCCCAGTCCTTAGCACAGTGTCTAGTGGGTAGTGGGCTCCCAGTAAAGATTCATTAAGAGTTTGAATTTCAGGGATAGCTGGCCTTTCAGACCTTAAAAGATGTGTACAGAGAACACAAGATATCAGGTTCTTCCTTTTATTTAAATTAACATTTAACAATTTGTAATTAAAATACAAACGCAAGTGGGGAGAACTGGACTGTCCAGCAGGACTGTCTCAGCTCTCTGAAGGGGTATGTGCTTTAGGTTCCCCTAGCACCTGTCCTGAAAATGAGTCTTTAAGAATATGCAGACAAGCACCCAGACTAGAACCAAATTTATCAACCAGAATTATTAGGTTGGATTAAACAGAAAATAAGACAGCAGAACCTTTAAAAATCCAAATTTATTTTATTTTTTTCATATTGTAAAATATAATTGGCAATTTATTTCATAATCATGGCAAATAGAGCCTAGCTTACCAAATAAAGGCCAGAATTTGCTCCAGAAACTAACTGTCTAAATTATTTTTTGGACTTATTTCAAAAAATAATTAATTTCCATTTATATGGGACTAACAGCCTCTAAATTAAGCTGCAGCATTCCTACATCTAACCTCTATTAAAAAAATAATCTTTTGTAAAAGATATATTTAATAAAGTTAATTTTTTTAATTTAAGCGTTCTCTCTAGGAGTTGATATATTTTATCTATCATATCTCTACTTCCCCCTACTTTCATCAAAGTATCACCAAAGCTGGTCAAATGCTGTCATATGGGACCAGGTCTAAAATATGTGCTTTGTTTTACTTTTAGTGGCCCTGGTTCCAGTCCAAAAGCAATGAGCCAGTGTTTTAAGCCCTAATGTACAGCCATTCAGATGAGGTATTTCAATTTGAATAAAAGCAACATTTTGATCTGGGCACTTTATCTGCACTCATACAGAAATGGTCCAAATGTAAAACTGAGCACCAAAGCCATGGTCAGATACACACATTGCCAGCTTCATGGGCTTGTGACCTGTGCAGTGACCCATGCCCAGAAGGACCCCGTGCTTGATTTAATGCTCTGTTGTTGCCATCTTGAAATGCTTAATAATTTTTGAATGACAAGTCCCGCATTTTCATTTTGCCCCAGGCTCTGCAAATTATGTAGCCAGTCCTGGAGACACGTCAAAGCTGCTTTGACCTGAGTCATCTGACTTGTGATCTCTGTTTTCATATTGCATTGAAGATAGAATTGTGGGTAGTTCCCAGCAACTCCTCCCAATAGCAAGATGATCTTAGTTTTAGAATACTTTCAAAGATATAAACGTTGTGGGTCATGTGATTCACTGGGAACAATAAAGGAAGGAAGGATGATTTTTGTTTATCTGCAAGTCTATAGAGTTAAAATTATACCTTCACTGGAATATGGAAGAATCAAGCCCAATATATATATATTCATGATATATGTTCATTGGTTCATTTGAAGAGCAAATATGTATGCACATGTGCCAACAAGCTAAATATAAATACATTCCTCTGTAATTCTGTCATTAAGATGATTATTCCAGCAAATCAAATAAAAAGCGAAATCTTTGCAAGGTCTGAGCTTGGCTATTCTTTATAAGAATAATGAAAACATCCTCTTCTGAATTAGAAAGCCTCATTCTTCCTGCTCTTTTTCAAAAGAATAGTAGGAAACGGTTGGTCTAAAAATGCCATAAAAATGTCTATCCTCCATTAACACAGGAATAAACATTTCATTAGAGGGCATGGTCCTCTGTATGGGGGATAGACTGTGATTTTAGAAAGACGAGCTGTCAAGGAAGAGGAGTTCTTTCTAGATACCTTATGAGCCAGGGAAAGGCTCAGTGGGCAAGGAAGCAGTGTTACCTACACCTTCAAAGGCCATGCAGGGCTTTCTAACCTGGGCTGCATTAATCACCTAGAGTACTTAGAAAAATAATGCTGTCCGGGCCTCATCCCAAACTAATTAAGTTATAACCAGAGGTTGGTGCTCAGGCAGGGTACTTTTTAAAGCATCCCTGGTGATTCTCATTTGCAGCCAGGGTTAAGAAGCTCTAGTCTTTTGCATCCACAAAAAGAAAGTTGTGGGCTACAGCAAAGTCAAACAGGTATCTATTTAGAAAACTTAAAAATTAAATATATATTTATATCTGATTATACTTAAACATAGACACCGTTAACAGAGTTATTTCTATGTAAAGTATTAACTATAGGTAATTTAAAAATATTTTATAAATAATTTAACGATCTTTCTCTAAGGTTAAACAACACTTCCAATAAATAGCAAAATATTTAAGAGATGAAAATAGTTTTTGAAGAAGACATTTCAATTATTTTTAGGACAACTGAAGAATGTGTTGGAGTTTAAAAGTCCTTTTAAACTGAGAGCTGGATAAGGCAAATAGTGTTCTTCCTGACTTGGAGTACTTTTTAGATATCAAATATCTTCTTCTGTTAAAAAAGAAAGAAAAAGCTGCTCAGACCAAAATTTAAAGTTAAGGCATTCAGAAACTAATCCCTATTTTCTAGAACGTCTCCTTTAATAATATAGTTTTAAAAAACTGCACCCCATTTTTACAAGTAAGTACCTAAAATTCTAGTAACCCTAGAGGAGAAATTCTTTTTCAACTAATTTTTGAGTTCCAGGGTAAAGGTGTTCTTGAAGATTTCACAACTCTGGATAAAGAGTTGTGGGAGGGTGGCAATGGAGGAAGAAGGGAGGCAAGGAGAAAGGGAGGGAAAAAAATGTAGAGGGGAAAACTGAGTCTCTTTAGTTACAGTAGTTTCTATGCTGGAGAAGGTTATCACAATTGTACTTGATAATTCTCTCTGTGGGCAGAGTTGAGACAAACGGTCTCATCTCTATTTTTCCTATTCATAACCCTGGAACCACATCAGCAGAGAAAGGCCAGGGCACAAAGGTTCAGATTTCCATTTTGTGTTTGCGTGTCTCAGTTGTATACTGTGAAAGAACCTAATCACAGAAGACACTGAAAAAGACTGACTCGCTTTCCTGGCTTTTAGCACATCACCAACATCGGCAGACACTGAGGGGACGTTTGGAAGCATCATTTCAGGAATGAGACACAGGTTTCAACGATTACATCTTTTTCTGGAAAGAGCTTGAGGAACACAAGGATAACCTAAACTGAGAGTAAACCCAAATGAAAATAGATTATTCCACCAATAATTCTTCACCAATTATGCTAAAGAATTTCTAGAAGTAGTTAATAAGAAGATAGTCAAAACATTAGGCACAATGAGGAAGTAGCTAGTCTGTTTAAACTTGGAATATTCTCCAACATCACTGAGACAAATGAGGAAAAACACACCTGCAAATAGGGCTAGAACTGAATATTACTGAAACAGTCAGCCATGCCAACATTTTGCTCCAGTGAAGGGTTCAGCTAGGAAAAGAGCTATATTTCAGAAGTGCCAGCTTTCCTAATGACCCTTTATATTTTAAATCCAAGGTCAATGACTGACATGCTGATTTAAAGCTTTAGAATACTGCCTTGTTTTTAATTCGAGCTCAGAGTATTAGGCTGAATGTTTCTCTCCTTGTTTGATGCCAAGAACAAGATGTAGGAACCAGTTAAACTGCACAGTCCATCCTTTGTCTCTGCAAACTTCAATCTGATCAAGAAAATACTTTTTAGCATCCTCCTCGTTTTTCCCCACTGTTAGGGCATCCCGAATATATTCAATGTCTTCTTTGCTGGTTAACTGGGGCATTCCCGTCATCAGCATCATGGAGAACAGGATGATCAGTAGGTTCGTGTGATGACGAAGGGCTAGATAAGCCTTCACGCAGACATCCTGGACAAAGAGAAGAAAATGCTGTTACTGTTGTTGCAGTAACCAGGTAGGCTGAGGACTACCGGGCTGTGCTGGAATTTACATGACATTACTCTGTCTGTGAGAGGAAAACATCACAAACAAGGTGGGGACCTCGCCTCAGATGAAAAACTTGATGAGAACATGAACTGTTTTTCCAGCCTCTAAAGCACTTTAATGCAACTGCATATATCCAGGGTGCGCTCAAGGAAAACCAACTGATACTGTAAGTTTCATCTTATTCCTTAGTCTACCTTTTTACTTCAGTTTCTTTCCTAGGAAATAGAGGGTGGGAATTTCAGTAGTGTCTGAAGAGGAATGAGTCAGTTTCCGAACCCCATACTGGAATCAATAAATTTTGTGTCAGCATAAATGTTTGCCAAGAGCTAATGGAATCTAAAGCAATGGTGGGAACATGGTGGCTTTATTTTCCAATTTGCCCAAGAAAACAGATGGATCTACTTTTCATTGTCTGACTTTCAAAATTGTTGAATGGACTTTGGAATTTTAATACAAATCCTGAATCCTGAATGAGAGAGTGGGCTTTAACAAAGGCTATGGCTGGTGCCTCCTCCAAAATCCTAGGAGCAGGTGAGACAGGTGAGTTAAGTCCACTTGTTAAGCAACAGGCATGGTTCCAAAGCATAGAAAAAGAGGCAAGCTTCCCAATTTCACAACATGAGACTAACCCAACCTTAATGTCATAACTTGACAAAGATAACATGTCAAAGGAAACTGAAGTTAATGATTGCAGATATAAATATCTCAAATATAATATTGAGTAATATGTTAAAAGAATAATACACTGTAGCCAAATAGGGTTTATTCCAAAATCACAAGAGTAGCTCATCATAAGGTACTGTATTAAAATCCACTTTTGACTTTTATAAAAGTAACATGTAACTTAATATGTAACTAAAATGTAATCATGTGAAGAATTATCTGAAATTACCAGTCAAAATCATTCTGAATAATGAGTACTGAGAAAAGAAATGAAGCATAAAATCAGAAAAGTGACGGTAAAATTGTTAGTGTTTACAAACAACTGAATTGTCTTCTTGCAACACTGCAGGGGAACAAAACTGAAATACTATTGTAATTAGTTTTTATTAAACTAGCTTCTGATAAAATTAATAAATAGAATGTTATAAATAGGAGCAACCAGTTAGAAAGTATAATAAAAGACAGATGCTGTGAATAATGGTAACAAAAAAACCATGATTCCTGAGATAAATACACACACAAAATATGCAAACCCCATTTTTAAAAACTAAATATTTACTGAGGCACGTAAAGAAAACCTGAATGTGTGTAGCAACATAGCATGTTCCTCAGTGATGAGACTGCTTATTGTAAAGATATAAATTCTTCTCAGATTGATCTATAAATATAATGAAATTTCAATAAAAATTCCTATTGCATATATATATATATATATATATATATATATTTTTTTTTTTTGCTGAGGAAGATTCGCCCTGAGCTAACATCTGTGCCAGTCTCCCACCATTTAGTATGTGGGTCGCTGCCGCAGCACAGCTGCCCCTGAGTGGTATAGGTCTGCACATGGGAACCAAACCTGGGCTGCCAAAGTGGAATGTGCCAAACTCAACTACTAGGCCATGGGGCCGGCCTCCCTGTGGCATATTTAAATTCAGATATGGTTTTAAGTTCACCTGGAATAATTAGGGCTTAAGAGAACATCTCAAAAAAATATACTAATGAAAAATAGTACTTGCCATACTAGATATTAAAACATATTATAAAACTACAATATTTAAAACTATGTGAAACAGTACCTATCCTTTTCCAAAAAAGATAAGAAATTTTATGGAACAGAATGGAAGGTTCAGAAACATATCTAAGTACATCATAAATATAATATATAATAAAGGTGACTTCTCAAATTAGTGGGGAAAAGATCTATTATTTGATAAATGGGGCTGGTACAACTGGCTCATCATTTTGGGGGAAAAATAAAGTTTACTCCATGTGATATACCAAAATAAATTCCAGATGGAATTAAGGATTTAAATGTAAAAAGGGAAAATATTTAAATAATCATGGAGTGGGAAAGGACTTTATGAAGATGACTTCCAAGGTGGAATCTATAAGGAAAAGATGGAAAGATTTCAGAAACTTCAAACTTTTGAGAGGAAAAAAAAAGCTATAAACAATATAAAAAGAGGCAAATAACAAGAGAAAACATATTTACAAATTGACACATCACTTCTTCACCCCCAGGCCCCACTAGCTCTTACAAACTGATAAGAAAGAGATAAAAAGTTGGCTAGACATACAGGCCAAGGATATAGATGAGAATTCATACTATAAGACATAAAAAGAGATAATAAACATATGAAAAATATGCAATCTCATTAGCAATCAAATAAATGTAACTTAAAATGAGATGGAAACATTCACCTACCAAATTGGAAAATCTTTTTATTTAAATTTTTTTAAGGATAATAACCAAAGTTCATGTTTCGTAGGCTGATGGTAGATGGAAGTAGGTATAATTTTACTAGCAGACAATTTGATAACATGCATCAAAGCTTTAAAATACTTATAAATGTTATATAATTTAATTGTGGTGGTTACATGACTGATGCATTTGTCAAAATTCAAAGATCTGTACACCTAAAAAAGCTGACTTCTGCTGTATGTGAATTATGCCTCAGTAAATTTGACTTTAAAAATGTCTACATCCTTTTACCCAGCAATTTCTGTGCTAGGAATTTACCTTTAAAAAAGTCAGATAATTTTGCAGTGATTTGTCTACAAGAATGTTCATTAGAACATTATGTACAATGGTGGAGACTTGAAAGCAACCTAAATGTCCTACAATTGGGGATTGATAAAAAGCACTTATGAAAGTACCTACGATTTCCTGCTCTGTAGCTACTACAATGATATTGTGGAAGAATATGTAATAAGCATGTAAAAGTGTTTGAGTCAAAAAGTAGGTATAAAACAACACATTTAGTATAATCCCATTTTGGTAAGTGAACATGAAATATTTATATAGAAAAAAGAATATAAGTTTACAGGCCAAAATGTTCATAGTGATTTTTCATTTTGCTTTTAGATTATCTTGTGTGTGTCATTTGCATGTGGCAGAGTAACTGCAATGACAATAGTTGTCATGTCTGTGTCATTCTGTATGTCAAGGCTGGACTGTGTACACTTTTGCACTTGGACCTGTCCAAGTGCAAAAACCCAGGGACTATTCTGGCATTTCTTAAGTGAGACAATATATATAAAATGCCTGGCACAGAGTCTGGCACGTAGTGGGGGTTCAGTAAATGTTAGTCTTCTCCCTTTTCTACCTGGACAGTAAATTGACTCCACATCTCCTCTCTGCTTACTTACCATGAGGTGGGAGACCCAACAGAGCCAAAAGACTGCTTGGTCTGTTCCTTCTGTGGCCCAGTCATCTCTTGTCTCTTGGAAGTAGCCCCAGGGCATTAGTGCTCTTGCATTCTTAATGACTCCACTTATGTCTGGAGATCATTTTCTTTTCTCATCCAAAGGACCCACTGAGGTCTCTCTCATTTCTTACTAATTACACAGGCTAAGGGCAGACTTCACCCCAGGCAACAGTCTCATTAATTTGCCAACTCGGACAATTTTCACAAGGGCATAGATGGGGATGCCTTTTGATTTTGAATTAGAGTACATTCTGATTTTTAATTATTTTCTATCCTTCTGTACACTGGGGGCTCCAGGCAAACCCCCTGCTGTCTGAGCCCACTGTGTGGTCAAATTCTTTGACAGAAAATTTTTGAGGAGGAAAATTAATCTGGGACCAAGTTATGATAACACCAGTCTATAGGTGCTCTGTAAATATTGGTGAAGAGGCAACACACCGATTCACTGATCGCTGTAGCACACACAGAGAAACATTAAAGGAAGGGAGCTGTCTCGTTTCTCTTGAAGCCATCTCACCGATAGAAGGAACTTTTGCTGGCTCGAATTTATTCCGTTAGTTCTGATTTTCACACACAAGGGATGCTACTATTGGAAAGAAATTTCAACTCCAAATTTAACTGCATGCCCCATACTTGTCAGACGCAATGTCTAAATTCTAACTGGCTGTGCGGATTTGGAGACTTGGTGCAGATTTAATTATCTTTTGCTTCAAGGTAGTGTGGAGCGGTGGTTAAAAGCACAGATTCACACCTCACTGCCTGGATTCAAAGCTTGGCTTTACTACTGACAAGCTGCTTGTCATTGGAGGAGTTACTTAATCTCTCTGGACCCCAGTTCCCTCATCTGTAGAATAAGAATAAGAATAGCAACACCCATTTCATGTGGTTGTGGTAAGATTTAAGTGCTACATAAGGGGTTGGCTCTTATTATTAATAGTATGAGAAGTTGCATTACTGAACACACACTTCTCAACGCTGAGGAGGTCACCTTCCCAACAGACCACCTGTCCAAAATGTCTCTCAGATAGTGAAGACCTGGGTGGTGTGGTGGGTCGGAGGAGGAGATAAGCCTCACTCCAACCAGTGTTGAGGGGGGGAGCTGTCTTGGCGCTGCCTCGCTGAGGTATGTAGGGAGATGGAAGCATATGGCTCCCTGGCTACATCTGCAGGTGGTTCTCTCACTATGAGGGGCACAGCTGAGCACTTGCTTTGCCCACTCAAGTCCCAGAAGTTTCATTTCTGCCCTTTGTACTCAGCCATAGGTCTGTGAGAGTGTCCTGACCATGTTGCCTCGGCCCACAGGCCTGCGGTTTGAGGGACTATGAGGATGTGGCTTGGGGAGCTCAGGGGGAAGCACAGAACACAGAAGTTACTGGCCGTAGCAACAGAATTTTCCCTTCTGCCAGGGCTGCCTGGCACTGACCTCAAACATCCTCATCCTGTCCTTCTCAACTGCCTGTTGAAGGCTTTGTATTATTGAGTGGAGAAGAAGGGGTAAGGCAAGAATCTGAGTTCAGGGACTTGGTTGAATGTCCTTGTTAATGAGTGTGAATTTGGGGAACCCTGTAATACTGTTAAGGTCATTAGCTAGAACACTCTCCATTAGTAGTTAATAAATAGATTGAGCCTACATAGCACATCTGCTCTTAATTTCATAGTTGATTCAAATGCCTTCATTACAGCATCCAGTACCAAAGAAAAAGATTGCTTTTACAAAGCTACCACTCCCATAAGTCTAGGGAACAAAGGAATTCATTACCATTTCAGGGTCAAAACTTTGACTTGATTTGTTAACTGGCCCAACTGATTAGTTCACTAAACTGAAAAAAACTACTTTCTATGCATAATCTACTAATTTCTTAACCACCAATGAGCTGTGGCTGCTTTAGACTGTTCAAGGTGATATGGAATAGGGCTACTTTTTCTTAAAACTAAAATCCTCCATTCTCATCTAGAAACAAAGTGGAAGTGAAATATTACTGTACATATCCACCAGAATGAGGAAGTAATCTCAGGACCATAAAACAGAAATTCCAGTTAAAGAACTGAGGGCGGAGAGGAGAGAGAGAAGAAAAACTCACAAATATTCATCAATGAAAAGAAATGTTCTCACCCACTTACTTTTCCTAAATAGTAATGCTGCCTTTGTCTGCTAGAGGAAGGAGACAGTGGAGAAAAATGATATTTTCGTCAAAGACAGAGGATTTTATTTTGTGTTTTGTAAAAATCAATGATTTGGCTAGGCAATGTCTTTAGAAGTTATTTTGGCAAAACAGAGAAAGTCACTGATTAGCAGACCTAATAATGCAGGAAGAAGCACTTTCTGTAAATCTGAAAGAAGCATGTGTCCAACACTTGGCCATGCATTTGTTGAGTTTGAATTAGGATTCCTATCTTTAAGGACTTAAAATTTATTCTCAGACCAGCTCTGTCTACCAGAGGAAGGGCTGTACTGCCATCTTCTCAAATATTTAGCTACAAGGTCATTAGAAACCTAAGGTTACAATTAAACTGTTCAACTTTAGTCAAATATTCTAAATAGAGTGTAGGGGTGTGGGTGTATGTTTATATATCTTCTAGCCTTGTTCCAAAAAGGATTTAATGTGGATTATTTGGATACACAAAAGTCAAAATAACATTAATTAGAAGTGGGTAGAAAAAGGAAAGAGAATAACAAAGGAAATGATCCACAGTGGGTTTGGGAAAACCACACATCACAATTTCTACAGACTTGCCACGGGCGGTCTTCAAATACGTCTGTGGCCAAAAGGAAAACTGAATCCGTTACTTCATCCAATGTTCAGAAGATTTAAGAAAACTATTTGTTTAGGAGAAACACAGCTTTTCCAGAGACTAAGATCTGATAGAAATTTCGCAAGAGACCTTTACAAAGAGTACGCTTTGGAACATGGTGAATAATGTCCTCGATAATATTTTCTTATGGTAGACAAAACAATTCTCTAAAAGAAACTAAACATGGGAGAATGATGTCAGTTAGAAGGTTATTCTTGATAAATGTTTCAAAATAACAGGGGTCTGATATCTTAGGCTCTGAGTGACACTGCATGCTGGTGGATTAACACATAAATTCAATCCAAGGTCATCTTTCTAGTCTTGTAGTCATATCTTTTCCAGAAAAGTGATAAAATTCAGCAAGCTCATCTAAGTCTGAACAATTCTATAACCCCACGCAAGTCTGCATCTGGGGGCGATATCACACCAACACATTCAAACTCCTACAAATGGCTGAGGCTGGACCTTTCTCTGGGGGCATCTTCCAGTGGAGAGAGTGAAGTCCCGGCAGTCTTCAGACTTGGATGGAGGAGGCTGAGCTTGACTTCCTTAGTGGGCCAGGGTGCAAATCCCAGGAGGGAATCCTTTATCATCTCAGTATATTAGGGGCAACTAGACAGATAAACTCATCTCCCTGTTGACCTATAATAGGCCTGGATTACAGTAATTTGTGATTAATCGGTTGAGCTCCAAATGACTTTGCTTTGCTCTCTACCCCTCTAATCCAGCCCATGCACTGCTTCAAACTGGATTCAAATTTCCTTTCTTGACTCAAATTCCACCGCATATTCCCATGTATACCTACGTGCCATCCATCCCAGACAACTGCACTTTTTGTTCCTAAATACTGATGCTAAATACTAACTTCACGCCCTTGCTCACGCTATTCTTTCTGCCTGGATGTTCCTTCCCTCCCTGCACCCACCCAGCAAAATCAAACTGAACTCAGCCCTTAAGGCTCCAGGAAAAGGCTTCCTTCACTCCACGGCCCTCTTCTATCCCCCAGGGCAGCATTAACTGCTCCCTGTCCAAACCACTGTTGAACTCCTTAGAACAAAGCTGTGTGTGTATCTCTTCTGCTGTGCGCTGGGGCTGGACCTCTGCTGTGTCACCTGAGCCCAGCACAGTGTCTGGGACACTGTGGACAATCTGCAAATACATGAGTGAAGGCATAACGTGCAGAGGCCAAGTTCAATTCTGGGCAAGATTCATTGCTTTAAAAGCAGGATGAATTAGGGGACAACCGTATTTGTAAAGACGTCCTGCCTTGCCAAGAGCACAACTTGAGCCTTCCCTGTGTTGAGCACAATGCCTGAAATGTGGTAGGGATTTAATAGGTGTGTGTGAAGAACAGGGCCTGGTGACGACAACAGGACGGAGTGGGAGGCTGAGCAAGCCTAGCCCGGCAGGTCACAGGTATAGACAGTTACAGGTGTACACAGGTGCAGACAGGTGCAGGGGCTGCCACACAGGAAGGGGAATCAGAGAACAGGAAGGGGCAATAGTGGTGAGGTGGCCGCAGTCTGCAGAAAAATGTTAGATGGTAAGGTCTCTGTGGTCCCGGTGTCCCTGTGGCTGGGCTCAGGGACAGTACCTGGGTCTCCAGCAGGGCCCAGCCCCAGAGGCAGGTTAACAAGCAGGACCCTGGTGGAGGAACGGAGGCAGAAGCAGTTAAAACAGACTGGGATCCGAGATGAGAACTAGATGACAGCGGAGACGGACTTGGAATGAAGGTTCCTTAAAACCCGAGTCAGGCTCTGCACAGAGACTGGGCACGGGCTGAGCCGGCAGCTGGGGCCTGGGTGCACCCTGGCATGGGGACAACACTGCCAGTACTGGAAGCCAGGCAGGGCCTGATAAAACTGGCATCCTAGATTAAAACAACACAGCGAATGGGTTCCACTTCTCTCCTCTAAAACACTTCTTAAGAGTGACATCTAGGGGCAAGTGCCTTGTGAGTACACGCCTCAGGCTGCCTGCCTTGCAGAGAGGTGCTTGTGAAGATGTGATTTGGCTCCCCTGACTGCTTCAGCTTTATCTGACATACATTCGCTTAGTGCCTACTGTGTGCAAAGAACACCTTCAAAAGGCCTGTTTATACAAGGCCAAGTTGTTCACGCTCCCTGAAAACTGTCCTCCTCGAAAAGTGTCAACCTGCGCCTGAGTTACTACCTCATACACTCACAGAATACCACGTGTAATGGGGAAGGAAAGAACCTGAGGGGTTATCTAGTCTCATCCACCTCCTTCCCCGTGCGGGACCTGCCCCTCCACCATTCACCCCTTCACTTAGCCAGTGCTGACTGAGTGCTTCCTATGTCTCAGGCCCCACGTGCGGGATTCAGGTCAGACGTGGCCCTGCTGCACAGAGCTCACTCTGTGGGGAAAGGGAGAGACAAAGAGCAGACTAGTGCAAACAATTATACACAGTGATAGGTGCCGTTAAGGCAACGTGCAGGGACTGTGGCAAAGAATGACACGAGAGGCCTCATTTAGAAGAATCTGAGGAATGACATTTAAGCTGAGACGTGAAGGGCAGCGAACGTGAAGGGCAGCGAAGATACGGAGGAAAGCCACAGTGACCGGGAGTTGGAGAATGTAGGGAGAGTGCCCTGGGGTAAGGTTGGAGGAGCCAGGGCTCCAGGCCACAGGGCCTGGTAGGGCAAGCTTAGATATTTACATTTTATTCAAAGTGAGATGAGAAACCACTGAACAGTTTAGAGTAAGGAAGCAACATTGTTTCTATTTCTTAAGTTGTTTTTAACCAAATTCTAATTAATTTACAACTTTCTAGAAGACCAAATGTTTAATAAAATGAGGGGAAAGCACTAAAATGTTGACAGTGTTACTTTTGGAAGATGGGATAATGGGCTTTTTTAAATATCTTCCTGATATTTTTAATATTGTGCTGGCTTTTGTTTTTTTAAAGAAGCATTTACTACTTTTAAGATTGGAAGAAAAAAAACCCCTACATTCTTATATAAAGATAAATGGGAAGCCAAATTTCATTTGTCAGTGATATAAATGTATTTGTACATAATATATGTTCTATAATTGTTCAGTGAAATTTAAAACAAAGTGGCTCTAAAATATATTTCCCGTGGGTAAAATATTGTTTTCTTTTTTGTCTCTTTGGTAAGGGAGAGATTTTTCTAAGAAGAATTTATTTATCAAAATCGTTGTCATCGAAATATATCTGTTTAGCACCCTGTGTGTGGGATGCTGCTCCAGAGGCCAACAGATATTCTTGGGTTTAATTAGGAGGCCTTGGTTTTTCCTCTTTTTGTCTGATTACAACTTGTTCCTGAACCCTCACCCATGCTAGAAATAAGTTCTGAATATGCTCCTAGGCTACACTAGCTACCTTGGAAAGAAGAGAGAGGTGGGATAAAGCGGCGCCCTCCTCTTTCAGTTCCCCTGACTCCCATCCTCTGGCCACTAGCTACATATATTTTTAAGTCTTCGTGGAGAAGGCTCACCTCACCCTTAACAAAAAAGTGGGTCAACTTTTCTCCACCCTTCCTAACAGGTTATTCAAATGTGCTGCATGCATTAATTAACCTTATCTAGTCAAAATTAGCAATTCATTGGAAATGAGGACACCTTTAATTCAAAATGTAAATATGCACAACATTTCCCAGTTACCTAAAAATGGCAGCTTTATTATACAAGATCCTGAGATGCTATTTAGAGCATTTAGAGATGTGTTCCTTGAGCCTGAAGGACTTCATCTCAAAAAGGGAACATAAAACTAAGAAAAAAAAACCTTCTGGAAGGCTTATTAGTATGTAAAAAAAACATTGTCACAAGGTCTGAGTCAAATGATGAAAAAACTTGCTGCTCGTCTTTGTCAAGCTGGAAACGTTAGAAATCCTGCATGTGTATAATTGTGTCCACGTATGTGTGTGTGTTCAGCTTTTTTCCTGCTGTGAGTGAGGAGGTGGGAAACGTGTGGAGAGGAGGAGTGGACCGTGAGGCAGGCAGGGAGGCAGAGCTTGGACCCCACCTGCTCTGTAACCACAGCAGTGCTGCCTTTTCATGTTTTATACGCAGTTCTGCTTGAGATCTCATTTCAAAGAGGGCTTCTCAACTAAAAAGTTTTCACAGGCTGAAGACCTGTTGTGATGTACAACAGGGAGTTTCTGCGGTGGTCTAGGCACTGGGCTGAGCATTCTACATACTTCATTCAAATCTTCCCTAAAAAAACCACACGAGGCAGGTCTTAGTGTTTCTACTTTACAGATGAGGAAACCCAGGTTCTGCAAAGATAAGGAATTTGCATCACATACACAGCTTATGTAGCAAGCTCGAGTTTGCTCCAAAGCCTATCCTTTCAGCCACAATGCCATGCGGGATCTGTTGTTTAAGGCTCAAAGTGCATATATTCACAGGCACTTAAATAGTATGCCAATACTCCAAAATATAGATATATATAAGTACAGTAAAATTTACAAAGGTGTGTTTTTAGTAGTGCACGCTGCCTAGATGTCGCTTTAGAGAAAGGGATTTTAATGGCTTAAGAAACAAGCTTTGGTCACAAAGGATGGAGAAATGCTCCCAGACGAGAGGATAGACTGTGTAAAGGCTCCTTGTGAAGATCTGTTGCTTTGGGTGGAAGCTGCCTGGAGGGGGAGGCAGCCTCTTCTTGGCCTCCCCATACCGCAAATCTTTTCCTTAAAGAATATTTTGAAACTTAAAACAACAACAGAGACTAAAGAGGGAGTAGTGCTAGGATTTTAAGGGTGACATGGCATTATAGGGTCTATGGGAACGTTGCCAGGAACAGGACAGATGGGCAGTCGTTCTGGAGAAAACCACTGGCAAAAAGGAAGAGAACATACAGAGAAACAAGGAGAGACTGTTAGGTCAAATTCCTGCGTCTGTCTGACTCTTTAAACGGCACTGTTGCTGCTGTGTTTGTTCAAAGCTACTCAGATGAGCCCACCTCTAGGAGAGGAGAATGGAGTGTTTTCCCCTCTTTACATGGTAAAATTCTTCCAGGTTTTTTTTTTCTTTCTTTTTGTGGAACTATTTTTCTCTTCCAGGAAGTTGTCAAAACATGAGATTTTTAACTTTAAAGAAAAACAGGACTGAAATGTGTCAAATCCCTGGAAATAGCCTGAAACCCAGTTGAGTTTACACAGAAAAACACACATTAAAAATCCTCAGACCATCTGGCCACAGAGATCTCAGTTTCTCTGACTACACTCCTGGAACTGTGGGAGGGCAAGTCCTGTAATCACCAAGTCGAAAACCAGCCAGGAGAACAAATAAGAACAGCAGGTTTCAAAACAATACATCCTAGTTCCTGTTCCACTGAACTTCAAGGCCCGTGTCATCTTGCAAGGATAACATAGGACCCAAGAAGAGACTCAGGAAAAAGACTTGTTCCTGAAATGCTGAGTGCAAATCAAACCATGTTGAAGAGGCACTAAACGAGGGGGCTATTGAAAGGGAATTCAGGGCAAACGTACATAAAAAGTAATCACTCTTGGCCACAGTTTTGTGTTTGTATGGCTATAAAATAGGTAAATTAGAGCAGTTACAACTTTTCTGAGTTATGTTCATTCACTGCTATTAAATTTGCAAGTGTAAAAATTTTACTCCTTGGGTATTTGAAATTTGATAGTCAAAGTGGATGGAGACCAGGAAGAAACGAAAAAGCATGTAGAGCGTGAACACTCCCAGGGAGATGGGTAGGCCCATGTCAGAGCTTGCTTACGGGTAAGTGAGACAAGCTGGAGCTCTTTGTAGAACCTGTAGTCAAGTTGACAAGATTCCAAATGAGAGAAGGAACTACCCTTTATAAAAATGAGACAAGCATACAGCAGTGCAACAAGAACCCCCTGTGTTAGCAATTTGATAAATCCACACCTGTAGCAAAAGTCAAGAGAAGCCCACAATCATTTGAGAGTCCCAAAAAATACACAGAAACTTTGGATCTTCCAGGCGATGCCTTGAATAGATAAATATTCAAAGGCTAAAACCTGCAAGTCAGGCACTCTTCTTTAAAGCCCTGTCCTCAGTGCCAGTGTCATCCTGGCCTTCCACATTTGCTGGGCCCACCGATTATGGAATACTTTTACTTGCTATTTGGTTTTAGGTGGGAGGATTCCTGAGAATCATTTTGCACTTGGGGAAGGAATGGAGGAGATGGGGGGAGGTAGGATGGTCATGCTAGGAGCGGGTGGGCAGAGACGAGAGGATCCTCCAAGTGGAGCAGGAGGTGAAGGCTGCTGTGCACTTCAGGTGCCATCTGGCTGGTGTTCCCAGTGGGCAATCAAGAGGGAGGCCAATTACCTGAAATTTCTGGAAGTATAGGCTTGTCTTCTTTCCAGAAGTTCCCATCACAAACAGGAAGTCTGGGGTTAGCACAAATGGCACTCTCTCTTTGTTAATGCCCAGGAAACTTTTGTAATTCCCAAGAATGTGGCCAAAGTCAATATGAAATAGATTTCCTTAAGAGAAGAAAATGTTTGACATCATTATACTGGCATAAGTGCTTGTAAAAACATGCTGGTTTATTTCTCGAAGTATTTTTTAAGTTGCCTGAAAACGAGCTATCTTGGGTGAGAGAGCTATTTTTACACTGTTTTATCAGCTTGTGATATTTTCGTCTCAGCAGGTGTGTGTTGTAGTAGCCACAAAGCACTTCTTTGAACCAAGTGTGTTTTTGACATTCTTCCGGTGTTCTTTAAATGACAGCCAAATGCCATTAAAAAATTCTCAGCTCAGAATTATTCTTAGAAATACTCTCTTGCTAATATGTCATCATTATGCCCAAGAGTCTCTTATGCCCTTTATGTAACTCAGGATAGACTATGTTTCACTCTTTCTTGGGGAAGAAGCATTCACCTTTTACTTTTGAGTAGCACGATAGAAATAAACCATTTTGAGTCTCCTTTGGGTTGATTTCTACCACTGTCACCATGACCACCACAGTTACCATCATCTCTTCTCATTTATATAGCCCTTTATCATATGTATGGTCCATAAACGCATTATCTCTTTTGATTTTCACAGAGAGTAAGCAATTTACCCCAATATGGTGCTTTTTCCAGACTCTACTCTTGAATTGGTTCAAATTTCTTAGAGAAAAATTGCATGGAATGTTGGCCAATACTGACCACTGTCAGAGTGGACAGTGAACCCGTGAGGAGGGGTAGATTAGGAAGGCACAGCATTTCGGATTTAAGGATATCTGTGAGTTCTTTTTGTTGCTTCTCTGCACATCTGACACTGTTGATCATGCCAACTTCACTAGCTTCTGGGATGTGATTCTATCTTAGCTTTCCAGCTACTCTCTGGCTTTTCCTTCTTAAGTCTCATTTCCTGCATCTTCTTCCATTACTCACTCCTGGGTTCTCTCTAGGGTGATAACGGCAGCTGTGTCCCTACACAATAATGACTTCTAGATATGTGCTGCAACTTTGAACTCCACTTAAAAATTACTCTGTACTAGGGGGCAGGGGCAAGGGGGAGTTAGTGTTCAGCGGATACAGAGTCTTAGTTGGGGAAGATGAAAAAGTTCTGGAGATGGATGATGGTGACGGTTGCACAACAACGTGAATATACTTAATGCCGCTAATCTATACACTTAAAACTGGTTAAAATGATAAACTTTATGTTATGTATATTTTACCACAATCAAAAAAAATTACAATAAATAAACTCACCCGTCTCTGTGATCATAATATTGTCATTGTGCCTGTCGCCTATTCCAAGAACAAAGGTTGCCACACAGTAGCCAGCACAGGAATAAACAAATCTCTCCACTGCTGCCTGAAACTAATTAAAATGCATCTGAATATTAGTTGTGTTCTAACTACAAAAAGCAGTATGAATTTATTACAGACGACTTCCAAGAAGACACTATTCTGGGAACCATTTTCAGAGAGCAAGTTAGTTGTGCCCGATTTCATCAATGTGAAATCTAAGTGCCAACTTTCTCATTGCTGTACTTATATTTTAGGTGAGGATTCAATGAATCACAATAGCATGAGGAGGAAACAAGAGTCAAAGGGCAATAGTAATTTAATCAAAGGGTTCACTTCCTCTCCATGCATCACTTGCCAACAGTTATACAGAACCCATAATAATTTCACCTCCATTGGTGAACATATGTTTTGCTTGTGACCACTTACAGTATGTATGGGTTCACAAATCCACATGTATAACAGACTAATAAATGCTACTAATTATATTTCCTCCCCAAAAGGCTGCTAATCATGCAAATGAGAAGTGCTAATCCTGTGCAGCAGAACTTGAAACTGCAGCCAAACAGCCCAACCACACAGCTTGCGAAGGATTTGGCATATGTACTTCAGAGGAAGGGGGGAAATGACATTTTCAGCATCCATAATTTACCATTTAGATTAGAGTGCAGTGGTAAATTATAAATTACTTGATAGGGTAGGTGGTGTTTCCCAGGTAGGAAAGAATTTATACACGGTAAGTAAATTTTTCTGCTGAACAACAAAAATAGATCATCATAAAAACTGCTAACGAATTATTGCACAGAACCAAATTTTATGCAAAGCATGCCTGATAATCAAAGGAGAAGCAAATACTCACGGAGTTCTGGACTGAGCGCCTCTGTTTAACTCAGATATGCTATGTGACCACGGGAAAGCACTCAAAGCCCCCACGACCTGACAAGTGAAGGACTTCACCAGTTCGTCAGAAGGCTCGTGCCATTGGTAGAGCCTTTGAAAAGGTGAAACCTCTATTGCTATAAAAGTGACAACTTGTCATGAGCCGTCAGACTGAGGGAGAGCAGGAGCTCACCTTTTCTTCAAGAGGGCATTTTTCCTTGAGCCAGTGATTCAGGACTTCATCTTTAAACGCTCCCGTGTTGCCCACTGTGCTTTGCTGAATTTTGGCGATCGTTGTGGCATCTTTCACGATCTCGATCATTCCTAAGGAGGATGCACAGAGTCTGATGTACACTGGGGCCTCGTGCCTGCCCCAGAGGAGGAATGGCTATGTCTTTGTTGAGTGGAGGGCAGAGGGCTTTTTCAACCAGAGGGCTATTTTCTGGGTTCGTGCTGTTGGTTTTCTTAGGAGGAAGAGAAAGAAAAGGAGGAGGATATGGAAGTTGTGGGGGACATCCTTTCAATATCCTTGAATGAAGAGGAAAGGGTGGGTTTTGAAAGGTACTAAGTAAAAGCATTTCTGTGTTGAGTACATCCCTCCTCACTCAGCAACCTGTGCTTTTTCCTTTTTTAAATTACAGGGTCAAATGTAAATGGTTTTGTACAGTTCTCAAATCGGAAACTTGAATAAAAATGTTTGATTGAAATTAAAATGTTAAATGTCTGTAAAAGTACCTAAGAGTAGTGTATGTAATAGCTTTGATAATTCAGGGATATTAAAATAAGTGACAGATCTTTCCATCTATTTTTAAATGTTATTTGTGAGAGAAAAGTTTAATGTGCAATGAAACAAGTTAAAGTTTAGAGGTGGAGAAGTCAAGAGGAGGGAACAAGTTCTTACTAAAATCATTTCCATGTATAGTCACAAGGATTTGAATCATGCTTCATGGATTTCCAACATATCCATATTAAATGGAGAGTCACATTCACTAGCCTTGGAACATTTTCTTCCTTTTTATATGGATTACGATTGCAACTTTTGAGTCATTAAATGCCTACACTGAAGGAATTATGATCCTTTAAAACTAGCTGAGTGGTATATTCATCTCCTGAGGTAACCACATACCTATTTTGTCACCAGTTGAAATGCAACCATATGGCAGGAGGCACAGATCCAAGGATTCAGTCTCCCAAATAGACTCCATGATTCGTAGAATCTGGGCATCAAAACACAAAAATGTTTCCATTATAAATATATATTTTTCTTCTCCCTTAAAAGAAACAACAATCTTATCTGGTAACACAACATATACAAGTAAACATAAAATATATAAGTAACAACTCTACTTTTATTTATCAACCTGGTACTCTCGTTTCCCTTCCATGGGAGCCTGTCAATTTTGGTCCCTGAGATGTACCTTGGGGAGGAGGATAAATGGATTTATTTTGGGATAGGTTTTAGCCATGACTCATCTATTCAAATGTTCCACTCTGGTTATGTATATTTTACCACAACAAAAAAAAGTTCCATTCCAACATCCTTACAAATTTTTATCCATAAGGCACTCTTGCGCTACAACTAAGGCAACAGTGACAACAATGACAATGATAGTTAACACTTCCTGATGCTGTTTTATGCTGATCCTTCACATTCACCCTATAGTGTGGATAGGATTATTATTCCCATTCTGCAGATGAAGGGACTAAGGTTTAGAGAGCTTAAATAACTTGCCCTGACCCGCCATGCAAAGCACCTGAACAACAAGAAGTGTGTAACGGGCAAGCGCAAACCGTCCCTCAAAATGAGAGGAAGAACAGAGTGATGTGTTTTTGAAGTGTCCATCTTCGAATAATTCAAAAGATTCTACAGATTTATTGGAAATTTAATAAACTTTCAAAAGGTTGGAAGGATTTCCTTTTCTTTTTCTTTTTTAAAGTACTTCCAGGACAATACACATGCCATTCTTGAAAAGAGAGCAAAGGGTATTATTGTTTCCTTATTAGAAATAAGTAAAAACAGAAACCGAGAGAGAATTGAAAACATGACCAGTTTTTAAATAGGCTACATTTAAATCAGTGTGGTTTGCCTATTTTAAATAAATCATGTTAAATATTAGAACTTATGTTACCTCTCCAATGTTGAACAACTAGAATGTGGGGAATATTACTTTATGGATTTGCAAAGCTAAAGTTTATCCAGAAATGTCAGAAAATATGAAAATGATCAACAGTGATACCTTCGCCATTCACCTCTGCTCTAGTCATCTGTTCACTGTTGTTATTTAACTGCATGATTTCTCCAGTCACCTACCTGTTCATCTCTTCTCTCCTTCCTATCAGATCATTCACTTGAGTTTGTGTGTGTAGATGTACATCACAGGTGATGGATCTAAGGAGAGCACCTGTGGATATGTAACTATGTCTGTGAATATGCATAAAGTGGACGCTAGGAGGTAAATGTGTCTATATTCTATGTGACCATACTAGGAATGGGCTGTATGAAAAAGAAGTTAGGTGGGGAAGATTTGTCTGGCTATACAGGATTATTGGATATGCATCTCAGGAATGGACAGAACTGTGATGCTCACTAGATTGCAAATCTAACGGTCCACAGCCATATTCTCCTAGTGACAACTCTCTACTACGTAATCTTGGATCACTGTTTATCATACAAAATAGGAGAATGGAAATAGAGTCAGTAGAAGGAATTTTTTAGATCTAATACAGAATTCTTTTTTTCAGATAATTGAAAAAAAATTCCTTAACAGTAGCATACCTGTAAAATAAGCATGTCTTGGCGCAGATCATCACCATGTTTAAAGATAATTCCAATTGTTTCATTTGATAGAGCTGTAGGGTCAGCACATTTAAACTCAAGCCACAGGGGCTTTTTCTTGGAGGCCATCACTTTACATTTTTCAATCTGTAAGGAAACAGTCACATGTTTCCTACACACAAATGAGTACACATCGTGGAGACACACATCCTCTTGCAAAGCATCACCATAAACGACTAGGACAAAGTCCTAGTTAGAAAATGCATTTCAATGATTTTCAATGATTTGGGTAAAAAACACAAAAAGTATTCTCACCAAATCTAAAAATACTAGAGAGATTAATTTACAACACTTAAACAAGTTGTTCTCAAAGTGTGTTCCAGGGAACCCTATGAGTCTATGAAGGTGCCTAAGAGGTGTGGCAGATCCCCTCCTCTGCATGCCCCACTCCCATAGGACTCTGGGACTCCCACGTTCCCTTTAATACAGAGCAACTGTGCTGTTATTTGTTTATATATTTGGCCCCCCTCTAAGATTTAATTTGAAAAAGAGTTCTATTGCTACCACAGTGTCTAGAAACTATTATTGCAGAATCAGATGCAATAGGCCAAATCTAACAAGATGAAATTTAACAGCAATAAATGGAAATCTAGCACTCAGACACAATGCCACCCCCTCCCCCGCCCTCCAAATAAAACCCCATACATCTAAATAAATTCAAAGTGGGGGAAATGTGACTTAGCAGCCACTCACTTCAAAATGAAAAATCTTAGTAGTTTTAGCCAAAGGTGAATTCACCATGGATCAACAAATGTGATGTGGCTTTAAAAAAGCAAACATAATTTGAAGCCATATTAATATATCATTATTCCTACCAATCTCTAACTGGATAAGGACAGTGGATAGTGTGTGCTTTTACTATAGGGCCAGTTTATGGCTAAGTATATAAAATTAAACATGAAGAGACGAACTTCCCCTTCTACCCAGGGGAAATATCTTTCAGAATTGAAGGTGGAATAAAGAGTTTTTCAGACAAACAAAAGTTGAAAGAATTTCTTGCCAGAAGACTTGTACTATAAAAAATATTAAAGGCTGAAGGAAAATGATGCCAGATGGAAATATGGACCTATGCAAAGCAATGAAGAGTACCAAAAATGGTAAATGTGTGGGTAGATATAAAAAAAGTTTAATCTATTAAATCTATTTTTAACTGTTTAAAGCAAAAATAGTAAGAACATATTGGATTTACAACATATGTAGAAGTTAAAAGCATGACACAAATAGTATAAAATATGAGAGGAGGTTAATGGAAGTATACTGTTGTAAGATTCTGATGCACGTGTGAAGTGGTTTATGATCTGAATGTCATCAAAAGTGTGTGGTATTGATGTAAGGATAGATATTTAGATCAACGGCATGGAAGAGAGAATCTAGATATAGACCCACAGATATATGGTCAGTTCATATTTGATAAAAGTGCCAAGGTATTTGAACAAGCAAAGGACAGTCTTTTCAACAGATGCTGCTGGAAAAGCTGGATATTCAGAAAAAAAAATGAAACCTGACCTTTACCTCACACCACACACAAAAATTAACTCAAAATGGAAAAAAGACTTAAAATGTGAGAGTCAAAACTATAAAACTTCTAGGAAAAAATATCTGTCACATTGAATTTGTCACCATTTCTCAACTTTGGCACCACTGACATTTCAGTCTGGATAATTCTTTGTTGTAGGGGGGCGACCCTGTGTATTGTAGGAAATTTTGCAGCATTCCTGGCCTCTACCCACTGGATTCTGGTAGCATTCTCCCAGTTGTAACAATCAAAAATGTCTCCAGACATTACCAAATGTCCCTTGGTGTGTGGGGAGGTTCACCCCTGGTTAAGAATCACTGGATTAAGCGAATATTTCTTAAGACACAAAATGCATGAATCATAAAAGAAAAAGTGATAAATTGGATGTAACCAAAATTAAAATCTTCTGCTCTCTGAAATATACTAATAAGAAAATGAAAAGGCAAGCCACAGACTGGGAGAAAATATTTATAAAATGTATACCCAATAAAGAATTTGTATCTAGAATATATAAATAACTCGTAAATAAAAATAAGAAGGCAACCCACAATAAAAATGAATGGAAGATGTGAATAGAAACTTCTCAAAAGAAGATGGAAAATAAGCACTTGAAAAGATGCTCAGCATAATTAGGGAAATGCAAATAAAAACAACAGTGAGATACCACTTCGTACCCATTTGAATGGCAACAATTAAAAAGACCAATGAGGGGCTGGCCCGGTGGCGCAGGGGGTTAGTTTGCGCTTTGGTGGCCCGGGGTTCGCAGTTTCGGATCCTGGGCGCCCACCGCCTCACTGCTTGTCAGCCATGCAGTGGCAGCGTCCCATATAAGGTAGAGGAAGGTGGGCACCAATGTTGGCCCAGGGCCAGTCTTCCTCAGCAAAAAGAGGAGGATTGGCAACGGATGTTAGCTCAGGGCTGGTCTTCCTCACACAAAAATAAATAAACAAATAAAATAAAAATAAGACTGATGATAACAAGTGTTGTTTAGGATGTGGAACAATTGAAACTCATGTACATTGCTGGTGGGAATAGAAAATGGTACAGTCACTTTGGAAAAACAGTTTGGAAGTATCTTACAAAATTAGACACATATCATCTGACCTAACTGTCTCACTGTTAGATATTTACTTAAAAGGCGAATGGAAAACAAACTGTGGTGTAACCATACAAGGGAATACTACATAGTCATAAAAAGGAACAGACTACTGATACACACAGCAACATGGAAGAATCTTAAAAGCATTATGCTAAGTAGAAGAATCCAGATACAAAAACTACATATTGTATGATTCGACTTCATTAAATTCTAGAAAAGGCAAAATTACATGATAGAAAGCAGATCTCTTGTCTGGGATGGGGGATGGAAGGAGGAAAGGACTAACTACAGAGGGATATGAAAGAACTCTTTCCATAACATTTCTATGGAAATGTTCTATATCTTGATGGTAGTGGTGGTTATAGGGTTCTACACATTTGTCAAAACTCATTGAACTGTATGCTTAAAATGGACAAATTTTATTGATTGTAAGTGATTCCTCAAGAAAGTTGATTTAAAATAAAATGGATAGAAGATTGTTTGGTGTGGAGGTTTTTAGTATGAGGTGAGAAAAGGGCTCAACAGAGCCTGGTCAGGGACGTTCCAGCTTCCCTGTCTCTACATAAACATTAGCTTTTGTCTACTAGGCCCTGTCAATCATGCAGAGACATTTTCAAGACACAGAGACCACGTGGAGACATGAAGGTGATACCTACCACCAGTGCTCCTGCTTTCAGCCCAGGATCATATGGAACT
The DNA here is from genome assembly GCA_031878705.1 of Tapirus indicus. NCBI lineage: Eukaryota > Metazoa > Chordata > Mammalia > Perissodactyla > Tapiridae > Tapirus > Tapirus indicus. The sequence goes on from CM062917.1 coordinate 81,043,127, forward strand.
CTAAAGCTTTTGGGGAGATTCAAGTTCTGTAGGTTTTCAAGCTTTTGCTTAAGTTGTGAAATAACTATAATTGTCAAAAGCACACAAGAGTTATGTGAGTTCAAGAAATTATCAATATTATCTAGAATATTTCCTGAGGCGTCATCTACTCACAACATTCTATACATTTGGTCTGGTGTGGAGGAGAAAAGGGGGTAGGTTTCTGTGTTTGAGGAACTAACCATTTGAGGTGGCAAGATAAGTCAGGCTTACTGTGAGCAATATAACCATGTACACATACTACAACAGGGGACAGAAATATGTGAATATATGGGGGATACCAAGACAATCAGGTAGAGAAGGATGTTTTAAGGATAATTATAAGGAATTGATATTGCAGTTTTCTTTCCAACATGTGAAACTTTAAACTGCCATCTGATTTGGGGAACAGACATTTGAAAACCATATTAAATGGAATTCGGTTAGGGTTCTGTAAATTCTTTTCAAAAGAGGAAGTTAAGTTGTGTGGAGACAATGTCACAGCTTCAAACTTCTAAAGGCAAAATACATAAACTAAAAATTACCCCCTGGATAACAGATAGACTGGAGGCCAGTACAAATGTTTCTCTTTCTTACAATAAACATAAAAGTGAATAAGATTACTATTACCATTATTATTTTTAGGAGAGAGCATTATCGGTGCATTGGAAAAGAACCAAAGGGAAAAAGTGGAAATTCAAAATATTCAGAAGTTGAAAATATTGGCTGAGTAGGTTAGTGAGTGTCCATTATGAGCCACGGTGCTGGGTCTAGGTATACAAACATGAAAGATATTCAAGGCTCATGCAGTTTACCAGACCAGAAAGATGTGTTAATGAGTATAATTTAATGCAGTGTCAACCCAAACCTACAGGAATACAGAGAAAGAGTGATTAATTTTCCTAGGGCAGGGACAGGATTTCTCAGGGATAAGAAGACTATATATATTGGAAATGGCTTCAGAGAAGAGATGATATATATTTTAATATAAAGTATTCTGATATATATGTATATATTTAAACATAGAGTATATATATCTATATATGAAGATATAGATATATATACACAAAGTTTAAAATAGCTTCTCAATAATTCACTTTAAAAGACTGAACATTTGAAAATTATATGCATATATTGAAAGATGGGGAGAAAAACATAAATATTTGGAAATAACACCTTTTTGTGTGTGTGCACAATTGTTCTTAAAGAATACATCTTACATTTTACATCTGCATAATGCTTTTTAATTTTTCAAAAAGTTTAACATCTGGTATCATAAATTCATCATTAGAACACATATATAGTTTTAAAAAATATTAAGTTGTAAAGGGAGAACCTTAAATTTGCTTACTCCACGGAGACAGAAGATTAAAAGAGTGGTTCTTAGCTGCCTTTAGGAAGGTGCAACTAGCCTTCCAGAAGGAAAAAGAATCACAGGGACGATGGCATTTAGAGATGAAGGCATTTGGAAAGAGAACCAGGAAAATGTAGCACTATACCTTGGGAACTGACGTCATACTTTTCAGCAGAGAGCGATTTAATATCAATGGTGACTTTCTGTAACATCTCGATTACTTGGACTTGTTGGGTCAAGTCGTGCAGCATGGCCAGGCCACAGCCCCTCAGGTAGGCTTCCAGGATCACAGCGAACCTCTGCTGATAGTGCCTGGACTGGGCTATCTCACTTCGCAAGAACCAAAACAAGAAGTGACCAATTCTTTTGTTCTGAGGGTGGGAACAAGAAGGTTGAAATTATTATGACTAATGCTCTAGATCTATTAGCCAATTCCAGATAACTTTTGAAATGTCACGCTATTATCAAAATGGAAGTACTTACTCTTAAACCACGCTTCAGCAGAAATCTGACAAGGGCGCTGTCATGGTATGGTTCAAATTTCACAGCCTAAAGGAAGAACACATTGGCATTTGTAGGACTACATTCTAGGTTGGTTAACCAGGAATAGGAAGTGGAGAAAAGTTGGTGCTCTGCCTTAGTGGGTTTTTGTAGCTAGGGTGATGAGAATCTTACAAGTCACTTAAGTTCAATCCTTTTTTTTTGAGGACACTTCGGGCCAGAGTGAACCACTTGTTTAAGGACAGGGATTAGAAGCCAGAACTCTCAACTCCCAGTCACATGCTTTTGATAACTTCACAGGTGAGGAGGTGAGGCATGTGCTCCCATTAAGGGCTTACTTGATTTATTGGAAGGATAGAAGGGAAAGATGGAGATGGCTATAATGAATCTATAAAAGTGGAAAGTAAGACAGGTTGTTGGAAAGAAAATAGACACAAAGATATAGCACATGTAAGGAGAAAAATATTTGATACGAAGATCCTATAGCTTGTCTTCTGCTCAAGATGTGTGTTGGGCATCTTACTGGCAAGTCACCGAGCTGCCTGACAGGTTCTTACTGCAAGGAAACAGCAGGGCTGGATCATTCCACACAGAGCCATCACTCTGCCACTCTCCCTGCCATGCTGTGGGGTATACAGAGCTTTTCGTTTGAAAATCTCTTATTTTATATGCTTCCTCAAGTTTAGCAGTGTTTAGCAGTTTTCATTATCACTTGGCTAATACAGAGACATTGACTTAGGTGACAGCCCTATGACTGAAGAAAAAAGAACCAATAAAATGTAAAGAATAATTAAGGTGCATGGAGATTTGTTATATCATCTTCTGTACTTTCCTGTAAGTCTGCAACAGTTCATAATTTTAAGAGCAGCAAGACTAATAAATATTGTTTGATCATTACAGACACATATATAAAGTTATAGGGTAGGTGTCATGTATAAGCATAAAGAGAGGCTTAAAAGTAAACAGCTCAGGGTATTTCCTTTATAAATAGACATGGTCTACCCTTTTCCCCAAGAAACAGGAGAAATTCCCATTCCACTTTATGTTTTAGGGCCTGGGGGCTTTTGGGTATGATTTCCAGTTGTTAGTCTGGTTTTCCAGTTTGGAAATGACCCATCCTGACTTGACAATATTTTGATTATCCCCATCCTTTCCATGGGTGTGGTCCAATACGTGCCATTGTAGCTGCAGCTGAGATCTTAATTCTGAGAATGTGGTTATTTCGCCACCAGTACTCACTTCAGAAATGTTTTGAGTTTCAAACCTGAACGTGAATCTTTTTGACCTTCTTCATGTTTCACTTCTGTAAAGACAATGCAGATCTCAACTGGGAGACCATTTTAATCAGGAATGAGTCATTTGGCCATATCTGAAAATGTCTCAAATAGTTTTACAAATGACTACTCTTCTTCAAATTTACGATCACAAATTCCATGTTAATATTACTTAGTGACCTCTTTCATTTAAACATTTCCAAGAACACTATTCATTTTCCAATTCTGCAAAGTTCACTTGTGAAAATGACAATGTAACATAATTCACGGTAGCCTTGGGACTTGGAACAGATCTCATGCGTATCGGTTTTATGTTTTTTGTTATGGAGAGCTAGAAAACTAAAGATACTTTGATTATTCTAAAACATTCATTAGTGTTATGCCAGTATCTGAAATGGGCAGAGAAAAATATTGTATATACTTGATAGATCAAAGGCCAAATGTAATGTTTCAAGTATCTGCCTAATGGGAAGGTGAAGATTCAGAATTCAAGTTGGGAGTATCCAAAATGCTCATCAGGAAACTCCAAGGACTTCCTGTAAATTTAGACAATGATTAGACAGTTTAGTGTCTAACACTTAGCCTGGCTAATCCTAACGACCTCAGGTCAAATATCACCTACTCAGAACTGTCCCTGGCTTCCTCGGTCTAAATTAAGTGTCCCCAGGACCCCTGGCTATTTTCTCATAATACTCGGTGGTTTTTCGCCAAAGCATCTGCCACAATTTGTTTTAAATATCTGCCTCTATGTGTACTCATTTAACGTCGGTCTTCTCCCTGCGCCACAAGCTGCACGAGGGCAGAGATGGGCTCTGTTTAGGTCACTGCTCTATATCCAGCTTCTAGAACAGGGGAAGCACTCAGCATATGTTGTTGAATTAATGAATGAACACGTCTGCACTCTAAAATAGCATTTCTATTCCAATTCTTTGACTTCCTCTTCCTTGTCAAGCAGCACAATATAATTTGAGAATGGCTATAGTGAGTAGAACTGTTCCTCCTTCCTTTAACTTCCTAAGAAACCCTTAGGCAAACGACTCAGCCTCTCCAGACCCCAGGGGAAGGCATGAGAACGGGAGTGGCTTTCAAGGTCCCATCCAGATATGAGATGCTATTCTATGACTTGCGATAGACATGATCAGAGAGTATGACCTTTTCTCTCTAGGACACACTGTCCTGAATGGGATTGATGCACAATACCGGGAGACAGTGAACAGAACAGAGCTTGGAGTCAGACCTCCTGGGTTTGAATTCCGGTCTTTTCAAGTCCATGACCTTGGGCACATAATTTAGCCTCTCGGTGCCTCAGTTTTTTAATGTATAAAATGCAAATTTTAACTTGACCTCCATCACAGTTGTTGGGAGAGTTAAATGTGATAATACAAGAAGAGCATGTAAATCACTTGGACCTGTGGCACAAGGGAGCTTTCAGTAAGTCAAATCTATCATCAATATAGTACATGAGAACAAAGTATTCCCACAGGGTCAGTTCTCCTAAGAAATGCAAATATCAATGTCTTCAAAATGCTTGTTGGCAAACCCTCAAAGACAATAAAAAAGTAAATGGAAACAGTTGACTACTTTTTGAGGTGGCTTCATCAGATCTACTATGACTAATCATGATGCTCTGGACAACAGGCGTGTGATCACAACCGAATGGGGTGCCTGTGCACATGCAAATAAATTCCTTGAGAAGAGTGCTCCATTGATAACATCAGCATCCCCTACCTGAACCAGCTGTAGCAGGTAATGCAGAACATCATCGTCCTCCAAGCTCTCCAGTTTCTGAACTGCAATGGCTCTTACATTTTCATCTGAAAAGTTGCAGTCCAGGAGTTGCATTGTTAATCCAACATCCAAAGCACTTTGATCCCACGCCTCCCTTCTGGCTAACAATTGATACGTTTTGGCCACAATTTCTTGCTGTCCCCATTTCACTGAGCTAAATAGCTTCGGATATGCTTTTGGATGCTTAAGGCTTTCATATCTGAAATGCCAGAGCAATTCTTTGTCTTCTGCCGTGAGAGGGTTAAGTGGATCAGTGGCTATGATGGCCTCCAGCTGTTTCCGAAGCTGGTTGGGCATTTCCGCTCGAACCCGGTCCCCTTCGGGGTCAGGGGTGGGCCGATGCTTAGGCAAGGCTATTGGGTGACAGTAATTGTCCAGCAGAATGGAGATGGACATTGAGTTCTCCTTGTCTGGGTTGGTTGCAGATGTGAGCTTGTCAGCATTGAAGCTCCCTTGATCTTCTCCCTTCCCAGATATCTGCCACATGTGGAGCACGTACTCTCCATGGCGCAGGAGGAACCGGTGGTCTATCAGCAGCAGGTTCACATAATAGAGAAGCTGAACTTTGCCTCTGGACTCAGAACTGGGAGTCTCTGCAGAGGCCTTGCCAGACAGTGTGGGAGCTTTGCCGCAGTAGATCTGGAGGTTCAGTAGAGCTCCTTTGGGTAAGTCTTTGATTTTGATACTGAACTCAAGCCACACGTTCCAGAGCACCTCCTCTGTGAAGGGTTTGGGGCTGGTTCTCCTTTGGCAAAGGACTTGCTGCCCATGCTGGATGTTTGCCTCCACAAAAACCGTGAGGTCAGCATTCCGGGGCAGGACAGGGATATCAATGCCTCTGATTTTGACCCTGAACTTCCGGTCACAGTCCCACAGGGACACGGTGAACACACTCTCATGGTCCTTCCCATGGATGGTCAGCTGCTCATGGTAGCCAGTGACTCCCGTACAGTCATCCACTAGTGGCCACTCTTCTTTCCTCACCTGGTCCAGGGCTGGGTCTGGAGGAGTGTCAAGCACCAGGTGAATCTCCTCCCCATTCTTGAGGCAATGCCTCACCCACTGAAAGTTTTTGATGGGCGTTTCACCCACCAGGTACTCATCCCGGCCACAGACACGCAGTACAAAGTCCTGCTCATTTTGGCTTTCGGGGATATCCATCAGAGACTTCTTCTTGGCCATCTTGGTGAAGAAGCTCTGGAGGATGGTGCCTGGGGTGTCATCAGCTGAGACCTTGATGGTCTGGCTGGTGGTGCTGCGGTGAATGATGATAAAGATGCAGTTGTTGGTAATCTTCTTCAACAGGTACTCCGGGAGGGGCTTGGACGTCACCCAGGGGTGCATGGCGTAGAGCTTGGGGTCACGGCCGGCCACCTCGGCCATGCGCGGGGTGACCAGACGGCGGCGCGTGAACTCGAGCTCGTCGTCGTGCACGTTGCTGACGTCGGTGACGTCGTAGCCAATCAGGGCGGTGAGCTGCTGCTGGAAGGCCAGCGTCTCCTCCGAGGGCGTGCGCCGCTGCACCACGTGGATCTGGCCCGGGCTCCTGTGCAGCACCTTCCAGTAGCGCAGGCAGTCCAGGGTCTGCACCACCTGGAACTTGTCGTAGATCTCGTACCACTGCCCCTTCTTCTGGTAGAGCAGGAGGAAGTGGTCCGGGCCGAGCCGGTGGTAGAAGTCGGCTGCCACGCTCGTCTCCAGGGCGCGCAGCCACACCTGGGCCTTCATCTGCTCCACGTTGCCGTGGCCAGCCACGTGCAGCAGCGCCGTTTCGGGGGTCTTGCTGTTGCGCTGGCTGGTGGGCAGCACGAACTCGATGGGGATGAGCTCCATGGAGGACAGGCTGGCCGCGGAGCTGCGCGGCTTCATCCTCCGGCGCCTGCGCCGACTGTCCTCTCTCAGAACCACCGGCTGTTCATAGTTTCCCAGCTCCATGCCCTACGCGACCTGCGAGCGGAGAAACAGAGCGCTTTGTCACAGAGAAGGCACTCTCCGTCTACATTTTTCAGTGGATGGTAGAAGGAGAGGTGTAGAAGAATGTACATATGAGGATACCGGGGCTTTGGAATCGGGGCCCCCCAATCCTGGCCCCGCCACTCAGTATCTGGGTGACTTGAGCTAGTGAATCTCTGACCCTGCTTCCCAACTATCAAATGGGGTAGTAATACTTCAGAGGATGGAAGTGAGAACTAAGGCAATAGGCTTGTTAGGTGATGGGCCTATGGGGGTTCATTAATTTCTCTACTTTCGTTTTGTTTGGAAATTTAATTTAAAAAAAAGATGTGTAAAGCACTCCTCTAGCATAGTGTCTGACATATTATAATGGCTTGAAGTGGTAATTGTTCTTCTTAAGTATAGTGAAACGCATATATGAGTAAAACAATCCAGTTGAAGGATCAAGTCTTAGTTTACAAGGTGCAAAGGAAGATGCTGAAACACCCCACTTTGAAAACAGGTCTTTGACTTATTTTCTTTGTTCAGTCTCACACTTCTCCTTGGGACCCAGACACCTTACTCAACCTCCGCTCACATTCTCCATTTTCAAACTGTCGGATCAGGTATCTACTCCCTAGCCAACTTCCTGTCTTTCTTTTTTCTTTCTAGTTAGGAAAGGTAGTCACTTCATTGATAAAACTCAAAGATACCAGAATTGGTGAAGCTGCAATCAAGAACATTTGCAGATAGTTAACATTTTGAATCATGAAATGTGTAAACATTCTGGCTGTCACTGCTATATTAAGGCGGTACCCTAGGGGAGTTGTCCAAGGCTGTACTCTCCTAATATGAACATTCAGGTAATTTTAACTTTGTACCAGTTCATTCCACCTGCCTCTGTGTTAGATAGTGGAGAAGACACAGGATGGAAAGAAGGACGTGCTGTTTGGATCTCAATCAATTATTTAATTTCTTTTTTGCTCTAATATTTTCATCTCTATAAGGAGAATTCACAAATTTATTCTCATCAAACTTATCCACTCTTTCTGCAAATATTTAATAAGCACCTGCCCTGCACAAAGGGTTTAAGTATAAATGTGACATACTACAGTAAGAAACTCTTCAAATAATGATAAAATGCTAACAATATTACAATTGAAATATAAGCTATTTGGATATTAACTTTAGTATCACTACATTGTAAGATACATTCTAAATAAGAATCAATATTGAAACAAAAATTAATATTTCAGAAAATATTATTTACTCTCTTAAATGACTGTTAGTGAGACTCATAACTACTTATTTCCTTAAGAAATAGTGGAGCATTTGATATATAACCAAAAAGGAGAGTTTGATTAAAAGATAAGAAAGACAAGTTTCATTAGATCCAAACTTCTGTTCAAATCTTGGCTTAAATTTCCTTTTAAAGTCAATATTACCTCTCTTAAAAATATTATGAAGTTATACTTAGTAAATACCTAAAACCAACTGTCCCACAGAACTGTCTTTTGCAGCTTAAAACAGTCACTATTTGGTCTTTTGCTACTTTATAGAAAAACTAACAAAGAAGAGAACGATAAGATATATTAATATTGACACTAACTTAAAATAGGTCCAAATTTAGGCAACATACACATACATAGCAATAACTCCTGCCTCAGTGAAACTAAACCATCTTACGAGACACAAGATGCAGAAGAACACAGGCTGACTGAATACTCACTGCTGTCCTTCATGGTTGAACTACGAAGCTTTCTCCTTTTACGAGAAGACGTTAGAAACGCTAAGTGCAGTCATCGCTAAGCATGCACTTGCAAGAACACCGAGCCTCTCTGGCACAGGCTCCGGTGCCCTCCCTCTTCCTCCCAAACAAAAACAAAAAAGGACCGATGCACCTGCAAAACGACTGCCGGAACCTTGTGGATGTCCGCACAGACAAGTCGGACTAGACAATGAAACAGACATTGAGTGGCGGTGTCATCTCAAGAACCGACAACAGTTCCAGATAAAAATATTCTAGCTGAGAAGGAAGTGTCACTATTCCGAGTCAGACCCAACAAAGGGCAAAAAATAGAAGGAAGTAATACCTGATAAAGCAGCGGAGGCGATGATGCTGAAGGATCATTTGTTTAATATTTGAAAACAAAACAAATTCAGACCTACCCAGTGTGCCTCTAAACTCTTCCGCTTTTCTGGGTCTCCCTTCATATCCAGATGCAGAGGAAGTGTTGCAGTTACCAGGAAGGAAGTTTTAACCAAGTTGATTATACGTGTGATTGCTCATTTTAAAAGTGTCAGAAATGCATTTCCTGTTATAGCACAGAGAGCAAAGCACAAGAGTGAGCAATGTTTACCACATATATATTTTTTACTCTTCAAACTAATTTTTTTAAAATTGTGAGACTGAATGGATTAAAATTACATGGATCCAAACAAAAAACACACATTCATGAAATATTTTTCTAGCTAGTTCTAGGTAGAAGAAAAGACCTAACAGCCACCGTATTAGAGAAACAGCCTGGTGGGAAGATTTTTAAGAGCCAGATTAAACCCATCAGTCCTGTAAGGTCATTCAATTAATTTTCCCTCATGGGATTTCAAATGGACCCTTGTTCATACGTTGTAACTGAGGGACAGGGGAAGAGAAACCTAGTGATCTAAGGGACTGAGTTGTCAAGCAGAACACTTTCAAAGTCAAGCTCTGAGAGCTCACTTCTTTGGTTTGGTGAGACATTTCTCTCTTTTTTTCAGAGCATTCAGGGTCTGAAATAACTCTGGCTCAAACAAAAGTACAGTGTGTGTGTGTGTGTGTATCTGTGAGTGTTGGGAGTGAAGACTTACTGTGAGCAATGATGGACTGCAGACAAAAATAAAAGGAGGTTTCTTGGTATCACGAGAAAATTGGGGAACTGATCACTGTCATGCCATCAGATAGACAGTCGCTGGGAGATAGCTCCTGACTCCCATGGGAGTAGAGAATCCATAGAAAAGCCGTCCTAAATCATTTTTAGAGCAACTTTATATCTTCTAGGTGTCCTCAATTCCTTCTAGAACCCCCAGGCACACTCAGATCCTGAACCAGTGCCCCCTCTCCTCCATCCTAGGATTTCCTATACCAGAGTTCATTCTCCAACCTGGGCCCTCATGGACTCCAGCTGAGTCCCAGGGACAACAAGTAGGATGGCCTTGGTCTCACGGGTTTCTTAGAGGTAGAGGCTGGCAGCTTTAGAAGCCTCAAACCTGGCCCTCTTAGTTGGTTCTGAGGGATGGACCAAGGAGCCACACTATAGGAGCTTGCCAAGCTATGCTTCACCCAGAGTGTGTGGGAGGGCTCATGGGGGTAGGTGGTTGGGTGGGGGTTTGGGGTTGGTAGGGCTGACCACAGAGGGACCATGAGCTTGGCCAGTTCTGTTCCCCAGATCATTCAACAGAGTCCTTCCCTGCCCGGGCTCAGTCACACCCAGGGGGCCAAGTCTCCACCTCACACACACACACACACACACACACACACACACACACACACACAGAGATTATTTCAGAAACGCTCGACTCTGGCTCTTGGGTCTCCTTGCCTCTGCAGAAACTACTCAGCTAAGTCCAGTTATGCAAAAGTTGTCTGTTCTATGACTAAACTTGCAAATACTTCAGGCTTTATTGGTGGTTTGCGATTAAAAGTACCCTGTTCTTCCCCAAATCCAAATATAGCCACTAAAATGTGACCAAATGTAGTAAATGTTCCAAGGGAGAAGTAATGGCCAGTGTCTCCTTCCTCTATGTGGATACCTCCTCCATGCAGAGGAATTCTTTACTACTTAAGGCCTCTTTATCCCCAGATTTTTTGGGTTAAAAGACCCCTAGGCCACATCATGATCCTGTTTTATTAATATATTTCTCTTTTCTTCTTTTTTTCCCTTCTGTGAATCTCCATGCATCTAGCACCATGTTTTACATATAGTAGACATACGCCACATTTGGGCTGAAAAAAAAAAACCCAATCAAATCGTCTGACCTTTATTTCACACCCAGTAATGACAGGGACAATAAGATAGAACAGATTAGAAAATAAGAACACAGTAAGATGTGTCAATGGTCAGTTAAGATGAAGAATGAACCCATTTTGACTAACATGAGGAACCACAATGCTTTAGAAACATCACCTTTATATCCCCTCTGCGTGATCCGCTTTATTAGTTCTCTTTGTTGTTGCCTTATTAACACTGACTGAAATATAAGGCCCCAAACTGTCTGTACCACACCCTGTGAGCAAGAAATCCGCCCATATAATGGACACCCAGACCATCCCTGGGACCTTCAGAATTATCTGCAGACTGTCAAGTATTTCCGTCTTCTACCTGCACACCTATCTGATCACCTACCTGTCTCTGTCTACCTCTTACACACATACCACCATCTGACAGAGACAAAGCTGTTTGCAGTAGGGTGTGAAGTTTCCAAACCAAAGATGGTTCCTTCATTCATGGGATTTTTCCTATTCAAGGGCATAGCAGAGGGTCCCAGGAGAGAGAAAAACTTGGTAGGCCAGCTTGCATGGAGTCTGCTCTCCCAGCCCTGGTCCCGAGGCCCGGGGGTGACTTCATAATAGAAGCTGCTTCTCAGGCCTTTATAGGGGACATTGCTCCTTCCAAAGCTCCGGGTTCTCGGCTGAGAGTCTAGCGGGAGGGGGGGGGGGTCACATCCCGCTGGAAGGAAGCCAAGAGGATGCCCTGCCTCTCCACGTTCAGAAAAAGGGCGCAGGAGTACAGACTGGGGGTGGGAAGTGGGGCGGGGGCGCTGGCCCTGAGCTAAGCTCTTCCCTGGCTCGGGGCGCAGCGGGGCCACCCCTGCACCGCCGCCTCCCGGGGCGGACGGACAGACACGTCGCAGGCCCGGCGCCCGGGGCTCCTGGCCAGCCTCCTACGGGTCCAGCGCCGGGTCTCCACGGGGCCGCGGCGGGAGGGCAGGGCCGGGGTCGCCTCGCTCGGTACCTAAGAGGAATCCTTTCGCCTCCAAAGCTCGGCCCGCATTTTCTGCAATTACCCGTTTCATGGGGTCTGTTGCATCGCATGCGAATTTTCCGCAGATCGGGAAAAGCCCTGATGGGTGTGCTTCAGTGGGGGCGTGAGTTTGCCCGGAGTGTGCCTCCACCCCGCCAACCCCTGCCCGCCGCGCAGCATTTCTCATTTTCTTTTAAAATGGTTGCCTGGCCACCCCTCCCCCTTTGTCCTTCCTTCCTTTTCTTTTAAAATAGTATTTACCGACTCGAGGGGGGAGGGGCTTCGGGGTTGCTGGTCATGTTCCCTTTCTTGAGGCGCTGGCTCCCGGGTGACCAATTTGTGAGCAGTCATTAAGCTGTACGCTTGATGGTCACTTTTCTGTGTGTGCGTTATACATCAATAAAAGTTCAAAAAATAGGATTTACCTAAAATTATTTTTACTTAAAAATGTCAAAATTTAAGCTACTTCCCGTACGTTCTTAATTAAGCGGGTGTTTGTCTTCTTTTTTTCCACATTTTTGGCGAAGTCCTTCTCTCCATGTGAATCTGATACTTCAGGTGGAGGCCAGAACTGGACCACCGTGCCTGTCTCTCACAAGTAGTGGCCCCTGCCCAGATGCTCCATCTTTATCTAGCTGGAGGGCCGTCTGGCTGGGCAGAATATCATCAAGGAAACATGGTCACATTTGGAGGGAAGAGGTCTCTGATCCAAGCTGCTGTTGTGGAATTCCACTTACTTATTCATTGACGTATGCATTCATTTAGCATTTATTATTGAATATCATCTGTGTGCGGGCACATGGAGTCCCTGTCTGCAAGGAGCTTGCGACTTGGCGGGGCAGAGATGTCCACCGATCATCATCACGCAGTAGGGAACATAAGATAAACCTTCAGAGCTGTACGGAGAAAGGGTTATAGGAGTTCAGAGCAGAACGCTGTCTTTTCCAGCTGAGCCTTCCAGAGGGAAGGCCTCAGTAGGGCTGGCAGGGAGATCAGGTAGAACTGGGCAGGCAGAGGCGCGGGGAAAGAGCATTCTTGCAGAGGAAATAATGTACGGAGGTCCAAGTTCAGAAGACTGAAATTTCCTTAAGTAGTCAAGAATGGGAGAAAAGACTGAGAGAGGGTAGACTACGGCCAAGTCATGGTATTCCTGACAGGGCCATAGCGAGAAGCATTCTGTAGGACTTGCTAAACAATTAGGAAAAGCCAAATGGAACAGGGTGGAGGTGGGAGTAGGGGTGGGGTTAGAGTACATCTTGAGGGCCCCCTGGACTTTCTCTTTTAAATGAACAGCTTTATTGAGGTATACTTTACATACCATCCCCTTCAGTTTTCACCTTTCACATAGTTCTCTGAGGCAAATGCCACAGTCCTAATGTATTCATTAGAGTATGCTAACTGTGCTAATTGCTATAACAAAATCTCGGTGCTTGCTTTCTTTCTCACATCATAGTCCCAAACTGGTTGGGTGGAGGAGGCGCTATTCTAAGCATTCATTCAGGACCCAGCTCCTTCTAGCTCCTGTGGTTCTGCTCTCCCCCTGAGCCTTGAGTCCTCCATTGGGCCTGAGAATGGCTCACATCTCTTGTGCCCGCATTCCATTGGCCAGAACTCTGTCGCAAGACCCATGTAATGCCAAGGGTGGCTGGGAAATACAGCCCATCTATGTGCCCAGGGGGAAAAGAAATAGGTTTGACAAAGCCACAGCATTATGTTTGCCTCAACATAATTAGAAATGATAGGGCTTTGATGAGCATGATAGAATTTAAGTACTATCATATATCTAATTTCATGCGTTATGAATTATTTCTATCATGAGACATTTAGAATATAGCCCATCAGCCTTAGGCAGTCACTGATGTTATGATTATATCTCTTCTCTGTGTTGAGTGGTTAGTGATAAGTAAAGGCTTTTACAAAACCAGAAACTGGCAGTCCTCCCTGTTGCCTTCTCCAGACTCCTCTTCAATAATGCAGTTCTTCCTTCACTTGCTGGGAAATTCTCTTCTAATCAGGCAGCGCAGTAACCCAGAGAACACACGTAAGAGAATGGAGAGAGATTAGTAGATTACTAAGATTACCTTAGTTGACCTTGTCAATGTCAAGGCCAACCAAAACATTTTTTAAAATTCACACTTTTGGAAGGTTTGTTAATTTATTCTACTACCCCATCACTGTTAAAGTTTATTTATCATAATAAAAGTTTATTTTTATAAACTTTAAAAATAAAAATATTTTCTATAAAAAGTTTTCATGTATCATCAGCAGGGTAGGAGATTGGTGGAAGGTCTGGGTTATGGAGTCATTTGGAGACCAGGGAGTAGATGGTGCAGGAGATTTTTATGGGCTGGGCCTGAAAGTGGTAAATGGCACTTCCATCTACATTTCATTGACCAGAACCGAGTCATGAGTTCCTATTGCAAGAGTCTGCGAGATATGGCCCTGAGTGCAACTCAGCAACAACTCTACCCTGTGGTGGTGGTGGGAAGGTCATCTCTGCCACAGCAGGGCTACCAACTTCTCTTTTCTTTAAACTGACATACAATACCCTGGCTCTGCCAAAATGAGATGTACTAGGGATGTTGCTTTTAAGAAAATAAAAGAGATCTTGCTTTAATATGATGGTTCTAAAAGAATGAAATGTTTTGTTGTTGGATTGATAATATAAGTTTGTTGGATTGATAATATGAGTCCCAAACAGGGGGATAGATAGTGTGGATTGTTATATGGTGCCATGGTCCAAAGGAGATAAAAAGCAAAAGCAGATGTGATTGTCAATAGGGCTGGTGACAAATACTCCAGTTCTCCTCCTAGAAGGCAGGTGGTAGGATGACATTGCCCCACCCCATCTGAAGTTAGAAGTGATCACTGATTTGCTTGGACCAATGAGACATGAGCAGAAGTGTGTCACCGTTGCCATGTTTCCTTTCCTCTGCTGTGGAGAACTTGGAAGCCCATGCTGAGATGGAACTTTGTCGACCTGGCCCCTGAAAGACAGGGACCATCCCCCCAACTCCCCAGTTCACTCGTGTTGGGCGTGTATATGGGCAAGAAATGCACCTTTGGTGAGTCAGGCTGCTGAAGTCTTGCAGTTGTTTGTAACCGCGGTCCAACCTAGTATGTTCTGACAGCTCCGTCGGGTCAAGGTTCTCCTCGAAAAAATGGGCTGATGTAGTATTTTGGATCAGATTTTAAAAGGTTAAATTTCACTCTATGGGATTTGAAATGCAAAGCTGCTTTGGGTGGAAGATTTTGTTGATATCAACTTTGATTTGGTATAAATCAATCCTATTTATTCATTAAAATACAATATTCAATTTATAAATGCTTCAAAAGTGATGCCATAAACTTTTTTGTAATGTAAAATACCAGAGAAACAGCAAACATTTTATCTAATGTTGTAGGTACACAATTATAGAAAAATAATAGCTGATTTTTTTCCAGTAGTGTTTAAAAGAGAGATAATTTTCAGAGTTTTAGATGTAGATTTTGGTAAAAGTAAATTATAATGATTCTTTTTGTCTTTCTTCATAACACTGTTTCTCTTCCCCTCAGGGATTTTGTGTGGCTTTTCTTAGAACCTCCTCCTTCTTAATGGTATTGAAATAACTGGAATTAATACCAGAGGATCTTTTTCTCCTTTTGTTCCTCAGTTCTGCTTTAGAAATTCTATGATTACCATATGTAAATTGCAGTATCAGTATATTTGCCACCAGAGCCAAGCTTCAGTGTAGCTACCTCACATCCTCTGCCCCAATATGCCTTATGATGAAGAAAGATGACAAGTACTAAATCAGGTACATACTCCTCAAAGGGAGACAATAGGTCAGGAGTCTTTGCTATTTTACAGTACAGCAGGAAGTTCCAGGCTTGGGAGGAAACAGGGTGGGCTATGCTAGTGTTTCCCAAATGCCAGGCTTTGGCCTGGCCACGTCAGAACCCTCTGGGAGACTCGTGAAAAGCACAGGTTCTTAGTTTGACTCCATTCTCCCCGAATCAGAACATTCAGAGAAAGGATCTGGGAATCTGCATTTTTAACAATCTCTCCAGTTGATTCTAGTGGACAGACAGCTGGGTGTATCTCAGCAGAGGCCATAGAGGACCCTCCAGAGGACAGCACACAGGGCCATGTGCCCTCCCCGTCCTTCCTTGGCCATGAGGACGTGTGCGCTTGCCTCCGTGCCCATAAACCACCTTGGGATGTGAGCGATGGTGAGACCCTTTGAGAAGGGAGAAACTCTCTGATAGGGAGTTTGAACTTCGGGTTAACTAAATATTTACCCAATAGAGACTTTTTAAAATTGATAAAACTGAGGGACTTTTAATTGGGAAGTTTAATTTTTCCCTGTTGGTGGGAGTAGAGGCTCAAGAGCAAGACAAGTCAATTATAGAAAATAGATACATTTTTTTTCTTTGCACAACAGAATCGTTGTATATATAATGTACCCCTTTACCCTTTAAGCAACCCAGCATTTCCAAAATTTATTTGACATTAAAATGGTTTTTCAAGTAAAATTTATTAAAAGTCTGTGAAAACTACTATTCCCTGGCATACATTTTGGGAAATGTTGCCCCAGATTCTTTTGCTTCTTCTCTGTTTGTGTCTGTGTGTACATGTGTTTTTATACAATGTTACAAAGCATTGTCACGCACAGTTGGTGGCTTCCCCAAATGGCAGACTCAAAGCATTGATTATTAGATGGCTGCTATGGGACGATGATGCCATGTTGATTTGAAGATTGCAGCTTTAGAAACCTGAGATGTAGGAGTGAACAAATCTGGAATGGAAGGTTCAGTGTCTCAGTTTATGTTCCTCCAAAACAGCAGCCTCCAAAACTGAGACAAGGATTTGGGTACAAGTAGTTTAGTTGGGAGATGGTCCTAGGAAGCATGATGAAAGAATGAGATGGGGAGACAGAGCAGGCGCAAAGTCAATAAAGGCTATATTGATGACTACTGTGTGCGAGGGGGCGCGATCCCTCTGGGATGCTCCAAGAAAATATGTGAAACGTGCCCCAGAACCATCCCACTGATTGGAGTAGAAGTTGATTATCCCTCATTGGTTGAGGGTTGCTCCTGGCCACATAAATTCTTTGGCATTTCTGGCCTGTGCCAGCTTGGGCCAAGCGTGCCCTTGGGCAGAGAGACACTGGGACTTGAGGTTGGAAGCTGTTGGTATGTGTGAGAACTACTTCCTGAAGACCTCTGGGGTGGGCTCAGGGGACATGAGTGGGTTACTAACAGCATCCGCTATACCCAAGTTAACTCCCATCTTTTAAGGTCATTATCTCTGCTTCTTTTGGCAAAGAGTTATCTCTTGTTGTGGGGTTGTGATACCAACTGAAACTGCCTATTTTGACCCAAACTGTATCATCAGTAGTAGCGTGTGATGCATTTTTAAAGGCTTGCCTTAGAAACTAATTCTGGAGACATCTGTTCATCTTGTTTTGCAGGAAGCAAATGGTGTTCAATAAAATCTGACCTATAAGTGACTTAAAGTCTAAGTATAGGCCGAAGTGTGGACAGGGCATTTGATGGCCAGGTCAGTCATTGTGATTAGAACCCATCACTAGTGACCTGTGAAAATGGTCTCAGTCAAATCTAGTCCACCACACTTACACAACGTGACAGGCCATCGCGGTAATGAAACTGAAATTAACTGAAAAGTAGTTGATTTACTCTTCAAACATGTAATGAGTCCTTATTATGTCTTATAATAAAGAGCATACTGAAGGTGATTTTAAAAGTAGAATCATAGAGCTGCTGGGAATGACACAATATGTATTATGAGTCTGTTTAGTGTAATGGTTAGGAATATGGACTTAGGAACCAGACAGCTCGGGTCCAAATCCTGGTTCCACTGCTTCCAAGCCTGCCTTGGGCAAGTTACTTCATATTTCTGTGTTTTAGATTATTCTAAATAGTAGTACCTTCCTCATAAAATTTTAAGGGTTAAATGAATGAATATGTGTAAAGCTTATAGAACAGTGCCTGGTACATGGTAAGCAGTAGGTAAATTTTGGCCATTAACTAGCTCTATCCTGTTTTACAGATGAAGAAACTCCAGCCCAGAGGTGCTTGGTGACCTTCCCAAGGTAATGTCCTTAACTCGTGGCACCTGGAACTCATGTCTTCTAATTTCTTGAGCAATTTGTTTTCAGTACAAGTTGCAGAACTATCGCAGACGATCGTCAAAGGTGAGATCTTTCTTATTATTTGAGAGACAAGGTGGATAACATTTTGAGAGCAATTTAAATATCATAAATATAGCATAACATAGCACATACTAACTATGAACATTAACTGTAGAAGGAATTAAAAGTAATGTGTGGGGATCATCATGGTATCAAATTATTATAGAAGCTTCCTGAAAGAGAAGAGCCTTAAACCTAGTGCTTTTGGGAAGCATTGGATTTGGCTGGGAAGATAAAATGGGAAAGGCTTTCCTGGGGGGATAAGGGCACAGTGGTAGCCATAACCAGGTGCACGTGAAACAGTGGCTCCCGAGGAATTGGGCTGGATTGTAGGGAACTGAGATTGCAAACTGATGGCTTGTAAGCAGAGTCTGGGTTCATGCATGTGTTTTGTTTGGCCTACAGAGTTTCACAAAAACCTGTGTTGCCTACTTTACATATATATGCATATATATAAATATATAAAGAGAGATTGATTGATTGATTTTTAAGGAATTGGCTCATGTGATTGTGGGGGCTGGCAAGTCTGAATTCTGTAGAGCAGGCTGGGTGACTGGAAATTCATATAGGATTTCTATATTACATTAAAAAAAATTTTTTTTTTTTTTTGTGAGGAAGATTCGCCCTGAGCTAACATCTACTGCCAATCCTCCTCATTTTTGCTGAGGAAGACTGGCCCTGGGCTAACATGCGTGCCCATCTTCCTCTACTTTATATGGGACGCCGCCACAGATGGCTTGACAAGCGGTGTGTTGGTCTGCGCCTGAGATCCGAACCTGCGAACCCCAGGCTGCTGAAGCAGAGCACGTGAAATTAACCACTACGCCACCAGACTGGCCTCTCTATGTTACATGTTTGAGGCAGAATTCCTTATTCTTTCTTCTCCAGGAAACCTCAGTTTTTTGCTCTTAAGGCCTTCAACTGATTGGATGAGGCCCTCTACATTATCGGGGGTAATCTCCTTTACTTAAAGTCAACTGATTGTAGATGTTAACCATGTCTACAAAATGCCTTCACAGCAATGCCTATACTAGTGTTTGACTAAACAAGGGAGCACCATAGCCTAGCCACTTTGACACATAAATTAAATGTCACATCTACCAACATTAAAAAATCTCGTATTTTGGGACCGGCCCAGTGGCGTAGTGGTTGGGTTCCATGTGCTCTGCTTCAGTGGCCTGGGTTTGTGGGTTGGATCCCAGGCACAGATCTGCACCACTCATCAAGCCATGCTGTGGTGGAGACCCACATGTGAAATGGACGCAGACTGGCACAGATGTTGACTCAGGGCCAATCTTCCTCAAGCATAAAGAGTAAGATTGGCAACAGATGTTAGCTTGGGGCCAGTCTTCCTCACCAAAATAAAAATAAAAAGTCTCTAGATTTTAAAAGGAAGAGCCAGATTTCTAGCTTCTTTGGAAAAATGGAAAGCTCTGGCAACTCTGGACCTGTAAGCCCTTTAGTAATGGATGGACTTCTGGATCGCTTTGGTCTCCACCCTGTCCATGGGCATTTGGGCTGTGTCCTGAACCCTGAGGGGGAATGGAGAAACCTGAGTTTGGTAATGGAAGACAAGATCATTTGATGGAGGACATTGAATCTACGTTCAGTAGAGCATTACCACTGCAAGAAAGAAAGTTAGAGATCTTCTAGGTCAGTGATTTATCTGTGGAGGCTGCTGGGTAGGGGAAGAGGCAGTGGTGGGAGTGATAGGGACTGATTCCTTTTTTATGTTTTAATCTGAGCAGCTCTACTTTAATCTGGTTCATGTTTCTGGCTGCTCAAAAGTTGGAAAACACGCCTGAGGACAAGTGTTGCCATTTTACAACTGAAGAAACCAGAGCTTGGATTCTCACTTTGGTTTTTGTATGACAGGCAATAGAAAGCCTTCCAAACACTCTCCAGGAAACAACTAGCAGGTCGTCAGAACAAATTTATGTGACATCCCTTGCTATGCTACACATGATGACATGATGATATCCTTGATGACTGTGAATAAAACTCTGAATATGTGTTGATAACTCTTACTGATCTCTTCCCCTCAGATGTATCTAAATCCTTCTTGAGTCTACTTATGTTTTTGACTTTCCCACCTCTCAGGATAATTAATTATCTTCATGCATCTGTTACTGGAGGTAGGTCAAGTAATTCAGCCTGTTGCCTATTACCTCTGCCTTTACGTCTTCAATTTAAGGTGGAATTTTCAGTTAAATAATAGAAACATTCAGATGTTAAAGAGCCAAATGTCACAAAGATGCAGGCAAAAATGGAGACAATTTCAATCTCCAACGATATGTAACTCATCAAAAGAACACAAAGTTGATGTGTGTTTAGCTGCACATATAAAGGAATAAAATTTATCTCAGATGATAGAAAATGATTGTTTAAAAGAGCCTTTGAGCTCTCTTAACCTTGGGCAGTTGTGGAATCATGAAAGATTTACCTGGCGAGAAACAACTGAAGTAGAGAGAGATTGGGAGCAGGACCATGAAGAAGCCATTTCACTCCCCATGTTGGCCTGAACCAGAGAGTGGCTCTGAAAATGAATAAGAAGAAGTGATAATTGTAGACAGGCGGGAGACGGTAAGGAAGGAGTGGGCAGAGGCAAAGGAATCTCTAAGGCTTCAAGCGTATGGACCAGGAAAATAATGATGCTTTTGGCAGAAGTGAGAAAGCTAGTTGGCCCACATCGTTAACACCATTTATTGTATTTGGGGCTCAAGTTTATTTTTAACTGAGATTGACTGACTTCACCCTTTCTTCCATTCCTTTAAACAAATAAATGTTTTACTTTTGCTCAAGGATTTGCTGACAGCAGGAGCCAGGATAAACATAGTGTTTGATAGGAACCACTGAAAATTTGGCAATATTATAAGTGTATAATTTATACTTATACTTTAGATCTTAAAAGATTTATTTAAAACTTTATTAATAAGATTTATTAATAAACTTTAATAATAATAAAGTTTTAAATTAATAAAGTTTTAATATATAAGTGAAATATACTTAATACATAAGTAAAATACATAATAAATAAAAATTTATTTATTTATGGAAAAACTTTCTTAAAGCTTGCAGACAAAAAAACTTTAAATATATAGCAAAATGAACATATGTAGTATTAAATTAATTTCTTATTGAAGAAAATGTGTGAAATAAATAATGAAATTTTAACCTCTGTGATGACTTCTATTGTAGAAGTAGCTTTAATTGGCTTCATCTGACTGCCTTTTTAATGTATGTAAATTAGCACTTAGCATAGCGCCCCAAAGTTAGCTATTTAATTTTAATGTAATTTTCCCTCTGAGTTAGTGTTTTATTAACTGAACTAGTCTAGTCTTCAATCTGAGTTAAACTCTGCCCAATCTCATCCTTAGACAATCCTCAGATATTCTCTCTTAAAATGCTTTGTTTATATATCCTCAGTCAGAATATTCTCTTTAACTCCAATATAAAAGGATTGTCTAAACTGACACTGACTCAAATGGGCAGCATCTTTGCCAATACATTATGTATAATATTTTGTATATAAGTACATATGCTAATGTTCTGTGTGAAAACAACATCCAAAGACGATGTAAACTATTAGACCCATTAGAAGACTGTAGGAGAACAGAGAAGTAGAGGAGACAGGATGAGTGTTGTAAAAGGACTGCAGAATGTAGACTGAAATTTAGGAGACAACTTCAGTTAGGGGCAGAAGAAGAAGGAAAACCCAGCTGTTCAAAGAAATAAAGAAGAAATATAGAGAGAAACAGAAGAACCAGGATAACCTGGTATCAGAGAAACCAAAGGAGAAGCACTTTCCAAGAGAGTGTGAAGGTGGATGGTGACCAACCAGGTGAGAAGAAATAAATCAAAATGGTGGACAGATCATTGAATTTGGGCAGGAAGTGTTTGGTCCTGATGTGGAGAGAACAGTTTCGAGGGGTGATGGATGTCATATCGAGGTGAGAATGGATATGAGAGGACAAAGAGGGAATAAAAACACAGGCTGAGATTCAGAGAAAATTTTACTACCTTTAACCAAAAATTCATTGCTGGCTCGCTTGAAATGCCTCGTTTACTTCAAATCAAGATTGAAGCAAATCTATTAGTGTCTGTAATTCATACTCAAAACAATGATTCTAGGGGCCGGCCCAGTGGTGCAGCGGTTTAGTCCGCACTTGGCAGCCCGAGGTTCGCAGGTTCGGATCCCGGGCGCCCGCCGACGCACCGCTTGGCAGCCATGCTGTGGTGGCATCCCATGTAAAGTAGAGGAAGATGGGCACGGATGTTAGCCCAGGTCCAGTCTTCCTCAGCAAAAAGAGGAGGATTAGCTACGGAAGTTAGCTCAGGGCTGGTCTTCCTCACAAAAAAAACACAATGATTCTATATTGTTTTTGTTAATTACCCAAGACAGGAGTTCATTAGCCAGTGAGTGCATACCCTAATGATCAGCCCAGGTAGTTGTGGTTGTGGTATTATTAAATGTATCTGTTTATAGAGGCAACAGAGGCTGTCAACTACAGTAATAGAATTTTGATCTCTAGATCTATGAACCTTATTTTTCTAGGGCTGGAAGAAAATGTTTACAAAGGAAACAAGTCACCGAAGTTACAGCAAATTCTCTAAATTATAAACGATGCTAAACAGTAAGAGTCACCATGGGAACATTTTAGAAACTCCTTGGGGATCGATCCCCTCACCTGTTCTTCTGTCACAAGCCCTCTGCTGCCTCTGAATTGGTTGGTCATTCTCACTCTTGAAAATACACTCCTTGGTTCACCTGGCACCAACTCGTCTCTGGTTCTCTTCTTCTCTGACTGCCCTGAAGTCTCCTTGATTCCTTTTTCTCTGTCAGCCCCTTGAGGAGTGCTTTCTCCTCCCAGATTCAGTCACCAGCTCTTTTCTTGTTTTCTGCCTTTTCTTGGAAAATCTCATATCCTCCCACGGCATCACCTTTCACCTATACTCAGGTGCTTGCAAATCTACATGCCCAGTTCCTTCCTCCTAAATTTCATATCCACATTCCCAGCTACTCACTGAACAGCCCCTTTGAGAGGTTTTATAGGCACCTTGAACTCAATATGTCCAAAACCAAACTTGCAGTCTCCACCCAATACCTCATTCCCCACCAAACCTGTTCTACTTCTGTTGGTGGATGGCATCAGCATCTACCTCACCAACTAAGCTAGAAACCTTAAAGCGATCCTCAGTGCTTTCCCCTTCCTGCTTCCCGCATCCAGTGTGTCTGAATTGTGGCCACTCTGCTCTTTGACATTTTCCCTATTCTTTTGTTTATTCATTCATTCAACAAATGAGTCTATTGTGTACCAGGTACTACAGAAATGGCAACAAACAAAACAGATAAAGTCTGTTTCCCTATATCTAATCAGGGGAAATAGGCAATGGACAAATAAGTATATAATGGTAGCTGGTATTAACTGCGAGGAAGAAAAATAAAGCAGGGTGAGGGGGCAAAGAGTGATGGGAGTTGCCATTTTAGATACATTGATTAGAGAAGACATCTCTGATGAGGTCACCAATGAAGAGACCTCTGAGTCAGTGAGGGAATGATCCCCGTGAGTGTCTGGACACAACCCTGCTTCTGCATCCTTACTGGCCCTGCCTGGTCCAGTCTTCATCACTGCTCCCCGAGAGTTTTTGGACTCGGGGAGTTTTGGGCTCCATGCTTCAGACTTCGTATTTCTTGGTCTCATATGACCTCTCATTCCTTCCCAGCTCTGGCACATCCGCCACATGGTCCAGGACACTGAACTCTTTAGAGTCCTCTGAATAGACCCCCCTCTTCATTTCCTTAGACTGGTTTTGTGTGTGTTGTTCCTTTGGCCTGAAATGTTTCTTTCTCAGCACCTGGGGTGTCCTTAGTTATCCTTTCCGTATCCTCGTAACAGCTTTCAATCTTTTCTCAAGTGAGGCAAATAGGAATAAATCACTGAATGAAATTCAGTCTAAATTTGACCTTTTATGTGACATCTCCTTTAAAATTCCCACTAAAGTTTAATTGCCCCCTTCTCAATACTGCCAAAGCATTTTGTACTAGAATCTATCGCAGAGATTAGTAAACTTTTTCTCTGAAGGATTGGAAAGTAAATATTTTAGGCTTTGCGAGCCATATGGTATCTGTCAAAACTACTGAGCTCTGCCGTTGTAGCGTGAAAGCAGCCACGGACAATACGTAAACAAATAATCATGACTATGCTTCAATAAAAGTTGATTTACAAAAACAGGCAGTGAGCTCCAGTTTGCTGACCCTTGTTTTATTGTCATTTTGTATTGTATTGTAATTATTAATTCATTTTTCCACTTCTACAACTAAATTATGAGTTCTTTGAGGATAAGGACCCAGCAACCATATATTATCCATTTTTGTGTCCTAGCCTGCGGAAGATTGTATTTTCCAAAGATGGCCACAACAACATTTCCCATCCCATTTGCTCTTCTGCAGTGTGGCCTGCCTCTGACCTTCTAGAGGTGGGGTCTAATCCCCTCCCTTGAATCTGGGGTGGCTTGTGACTTGCTTGTCACCGTAGAACATTGTGGAAGTGAGCCTGTGTGATTTCTGAGCCTGGGTCTGAAAAGGCCACGCTCTTTGGTTCTCTTGTAACGTTCACTTTGGGGAAACTCCTTGTGGGAACCCAGCCACCATTCTGTTAGAAGCCCGGAACACATGGAGAGGCCACATATAGATGCTCAGCTCAACAGTTTCAGCTGAGCCCATATTTGAGTCATCCCAGTCCAGGCACAGACAGGTGAATCAAGGAGGCTTCCTACGATTTCAGCCCCCCTCTGCCCCCCATTGTTTCAGGTTCCTCAGCTGAGGCCCCAGATATTATGGTGCAGAGAGGAGTTACTGCCCCCAACTAGCCATGACCAAATTGTAGATTTGTGAACAAAATAAATGAGGATTGTTATTTTACTTCATTAAGTTTTTTTTTAACTGAGATTTAGTTGACATATAACATTGTGTAAGTTTAAGGTGTACAATGTGTTGATTTAGTACACTTCTATATTGCAAAATGATTACCACCATAGCTTAGCTAACACATAAATCAGGTCACATGATTACCATTTCTTTTTGTGATGAGAACATTTAAGATCTACTCCCTTAGCAACTTTCAAGTATATAATACAGTATTGTGAACTATAATCACCATGCTGTACATTAGATTCCATTAAGTTTTGAGATGGTTTGTTACACAGCAAAAGATAATTGAAACATAACCCATGCTCTGAGGTTTTGGGGTTATTTTTTTGGGGGGTGAGGAAGATTAGTCCTGAGCTAATGTCTGTTGCCAATCCTCCTCTTTTTGCTGAGGAAGATTGGCCCTGGGCTAACATCTGTGCCCATCTTCCTCTACTTTTTATGTGGGATGCCTGACACAGCGTGGCTTGATAAGTGGTGCCTAAGTCCATGCCCGGGATCCAAACCTTCGAACCCCGGGCTGCCAAAGCGGAGCATGCCAACTTAACCACTATGCCACTGGGCTGGCCACTTGGAGTTATTTTAAACGTCAAAGCAACAACAAAAATAAGAACCAGAATGTCATATTTTCTATGCGTGATTTTTACTTTAAAATATTTCAGTATGTGATATATATGGGTATAAGTCAACATTATCTAAATCCTAGGGGCCTTAAACTAGCATTTTGAGATGCGTTAACTAAGAATACACCTTCCAGGCAGGAT
Organism: Tapirus indicus; assembly: GCA_031878705.1. Lineage (NCBI taxonomy): Eukaryota > Metazoa > Chordata > Mammalia > Perissodactyla > Tapiridae > Tapirus > Tapirus indicus. Next base: position 81,068,880 of record CM062917.1, read on the forward strand.
TGGTTAATTAGCACTTAAAAGCCCTCTAACTAGGAATCCACTAGTTAGCACTAGTATTTTAAATATAGGCATCCAGGTCTGCACCATAGGACTTGTTAATTAGCTTAGAGGATGTTAGGAATAATATTTTATTGGTGCAATTAGTAGTTTTAAAAATTTGTGGTTACTTAGAGAGATTTAATGGGCCCTACCTCCCTTAAGAAATAAAGCATAAAATCAGCAAGTCTAGCAACAAAACATGCTTGGAGTTAGGACCCAAGGTCTAGAAGTCCATTTTGTCCTGCATTCCTCACTTAATGGAGGACATGCCACCTGATAAAACTAGAAGGTTTGCTGATTCTGCTCTCAGATTGTCATTTGCTCCACTGAGAGGGAACTCTTCCTGCCAGGTGCTTGTTGGAGTATACTGCCTGGGACAGAGAGCAGAGATTTCTCTTAGAGTAACAAGGTTTTGTTCCCGAATACTAAGGTATTTGTCTACATGGCAACATTGGGTCTGAGATTTCTATTGTAACATCCACCTAGTAGGGAGTTTATAGAGGTGACAGCCTTACTTCTAATCTGACAATTGTCGATTGATCAAATTAGCTTAGGTTGTTTGCAACACTGGCATATTGATATCCTTGCCCTAAAAGGTGATCCAAATATTTTCCAGCTTACATTGGGTTTCAATTTCAGGAGAAAAGGAGATTCTTTTTGTCAGGCAATGTGTCAAATGGGGGCAGTTGCTGTTGATGTTGTGACAGACAACATACTGCAATGAGTTGATTACTCAGCACCGTGCTAAATTGTTCCTGTGATTTCCCCTGTAAGGAGATACCAGCGCCACCCAGCCCAGGGTTTGGAATTATGGATTGAGCGAGGCAGGTTGTTCATGACCAGTGACTGGGAGACACCTTGTGAGATTCACGAGCAGCTTCACTCGGCGTGGAACCATCACTTACGCACCCCTGAATGCCGTTTTCGCTCTACTTGTTGCTGAAAGACAAATTTTGATCTGCAAACTCTGATGGATGTGGAATTGGCATGCAACTTTCCAGATGCGCTGTTTGTTTGAGAACAATGTAAGTAAAGAATGCTGCAGAGTGTGTTAATGGCCTACAGCCACTCTAAAGGAGATGTATGCCTCCACTCTAATGTACTTAATTGCCAATCAGTCAGCCCATCTTTAAGAGGCCTCCCTGGCTGCTGGGAACAAGGGGCTGCACAGTTTGTCACTCTTGGCACAGCTGGCTGCTTCCTCTTGTGATTCGCAGCTGTGTCCTCGACATCTGCTGAGATGTCCCCACAGGCATCTCAGAACCAATGGTGCAAAGCCGAACACATCGTTCCCCCTGCTCAAACCTCCTCTTCTTCCTGTGTTCCCTACTTCAATAAATGACACCACCATCTGCCCAGAGGCACAAGCCAGAAACCTGGTTCTCTGTGACCCTTCCTGCTTCTCACAAGCTGTACAACCAGCCTCAGGTTCTGCTAATTCTGACTCCAAAATAATGCTCAGAATACATCCACTTCATTCTGTCCCACAGCCACAACGCCAGTCCAGGGTGCCACCGTGTCATACCTAGATGACTGCCTGATCTCCGGCATCCTCTTGCAGTAGGATATCATTTGAGATAAAAACACATTTTATTCCTGTGTTTTTTCCTTTCCTTTTCCTTCATTTAAGCATGCCCAGTAATAGCTACCATGGAAAATGGGAAGAGCAGGATCTAAAAAATTCAGTAACAAACTACGGGGTTGAGTTATTTCAGGAGTACTGAGGTGCCTGGGTGAGTCTCCATGGCTAGCTGGCCAGGAATTCCCTGAGTCTGCCTGGACCATCCTGGTGGTAGTGGTTCATTACAGCTTAAGTATCAAAGGGGACCATTCTGAGTCCTGTGCCTGATCAGGACTTCCAGGACTAGAACGGTGACTGCAGAAATTTCCAGGTTTCTTGGCAGAATTCTACCCTCCTCCTGCTCCCTGCTCTGGGGTTGCCTGCCACCTTCCCATTCAGCCTTCTCTTCCTTCCCTGTCATTCCTCCACCCCTCCTAGGAATTTATCATAGTTAACCCACCCTAGTCTGAGAATGAGGGCTGGATGAGAACCGGAGTTCACAGCAGTCATGTTACAGCTGAATTATGACACCAGAGGGCGTGTTATCGTGAGATATTGTTTTGTGCTCATTGCTGTAGGGAAGGGATATAGAAGATAAGAGAACAAAAATTCTTGACTTTGTTCCCATAACTTTATCAATAGGTCGTGAAGTGGATTATGAAGAAGACCACTTGTCTATGCCAGAAGTAACAGCAGAAAGGACTTTACCCTACACTAAAAATATGCCCTCCTGTTCCTCCCCAAACCCAGGGCCTGGTGGGAAGAGAGAAGAGTGAGAGGTGTGTGAGTAGAGCACAAGGGCCTTGACTCAGCTTCCTGGAAGTACCAGGAGGGCAACAGGACCCCGGGATGAAGCCACTTGGGATATATCCAGGCAAAGGGAGCCAAAGAACGCTCTCAAAGATTCCCAGGCCCCATGTGATCTTGGGGAAGAGACTGATAAACTCAATTCCACTGTTTATAAATGACAGAGGCCTCAAATGTTTTACCTCTCTCAGGGAGGTTTTTATTTTAGTGTTAAGCAGATCAGTCTCTAGTCTTGGAATTTTAGGCCTGAAGGTGAGGCAGGGGAAGAGGGGGCTACGAGGGGGCTTCCTGGCTCTTCACAGCCCACTCCGTCCACTTATAAGCTCAGCCGTCTCTGCTGTCAGGTTGGCAGGGAAGGTTTGGTGCAGTCCCTAGGCATGGGGCCTTTTCTTTAATCTGTGGTGTGTTAGAAAAAAAGTTAGTAACTGTTACTATTATATTTGTAAAGAATTGAGGATAATCTGATTAAAAAAAATTTTAATGGCACCAGGGCTTAATATTTTCACCGCCATTTTAGGATAGACGTGGGTCTTTATAGTCTGTAATAGAGCTGAGGTAAATTTGGTTGTGATATGAGCTGAATATTTTCAGTTAGTCTGTGTCAAATCATGGGAATAGTGAATAAAAACAAATCTCAGAGTCATTCTTTGGTTTGTGACCTGAGTAACCAATTTCCTGACTTTATCCAACTCTTAAATCTATGTGTTTTGTTTATATACTTACTATGTTGTGAAAATCTTAAGAGTAACTTAGTAGGTGAGATTGCCCACGGGTGTGATATAAGTTAATTACTAACCCACTCGTTTACCAATAATTTATATGTATATAATATGTGTACACACACACACATTAGTATATTTACCATTCATTTTTAGGTATATGTAACTTCTGCATTAATGAGAAAACTAAGTATGTAGATAAAATTGTAAACTTAATATGTGTTATTGTAAACATTTCCTTACAAAAGCACTTTCTTTTGTTGTTGAATCCCAAGTACCATGAAACTGCTAATCTGTCTGATTTAAATTCTCGTCTTACCAAGTTCCTCTGACTGCATCACAAGTGAGTAGCAGAGAGTCCCAACAGGCTTGGCGGATGGTGGGGACGGCCCTGAGCCTTTGTGAAATTGACTGTGCAATATGTTTCTGGGTTAAATGTCTTAGTCAACCACCAGATAGTGTGCAGTTCTCTCCAGAAGAGGTGGGGTCCTCTAAGAGGAAAAAAAAGCCAAGTAAAGATCTTTGGATAATTTTAAACTAAACATTGTGAATTGGATGTGGATGTGTGGAGCCATGCACAGCAGGAAAAGTCGACACTGGAATGAAAGTCAGCATTCCACCTCTAACATTACAACAGGACTGTTCCCTGGATGCACTCCCTTGCTAAAGTAAGTGTAAATAGAATTTTTGTAACAAGGATCACATTTTAAACATGCTAGAAAAGCTGGTGATATAGGGAGTCATGAAGTGAATCCTTTTCTAAAATGAATACATATTGCATGTGTGGGATTGTGTGATATCTTTGGTGTAATTATTCATAGGTTTTCTGGCCATAGGTTTCATTTTTCAATGAATCTAAGAATCTGTAGATTGTAAGAGGCAGCATTGTTTTATGCTCCATCAAGGAAGAAAATACTCTGACAAATGAACTCTGAAGTAATGCTTTATTACTTAGAATTTTTATTTGATATGTATTGAAAGTATTCTTAGACTAATTTAGACATAGATTTTTAATTTTTGTCAATCTAGTGCAGCAATTTTCACTTTAAAAAATCTCAGAATTGCTTTATACTCTTAAAAATTATTGAGAAGCCTGAAAAGCTTTGGCTTATGTGGACTCTATTCATTGATATTTACAGTATTAGAAATTAAAACTGAGAAATTTAAAAAATATTTAATAATTAACAAATAGCAACAAATTCATTACATGTTAAAATAAATGACATTTTATAAAATATGTTTTCAAAAAAATATTAGTGTAAAGAGTAGTATTGTGTTACAGTTTCCAAATCTCTTTAATATCTAGCTTAATAGAATTTATTTGGAGTCTCATACTGTTTCTGCATTCAGTCTGTTATATTATGTTGTTTTGGTTGAAGCATATGAAGAAAAGAAAAATCTAGCCTTTATTTATATATATGTCTCTATCATATATATTTATCTAGCCTTAGCCTTTATCTGTAGATATAGATATCTATATATAGGTACAGACATATATACACATATACAGATATACATATATAGATACATATATACACATATACAGATACACATATATATAGATACATATACACACACAGCCAGCCCTGATCATCTTGTGGTTAAGATTCGGCACTTTCACCACCATGGCCCAGGTTTGTTTCCTTGTCAGGGAACCACACCATCCATCTGTCAGTTGTCATACTGTGGCGGCTGTATGTTGCTGTGATGCTGAAAGCTATGTCACCAGTGTTTCAAATACCAGCAGGGTCACCCTTGGTGGACAAGTTTCAGCAGAGCTTCCAGACTAAGACAGACTAGGAAGAAGGACCTGACTACACACTTCCAAAAAAATTGGCCATAAAAACCCTGTGAATAGCAGCAGAGCATTGCCTGATATAGCACCGGAAGGTAAGAGGATGATGCAAAAAAGACCAGGCGGGGTTCCGCTCTGCTGTCCATGGGGTCACTAGGAGTCAGAATCGCCTTGAGGGCACTAACAACAACAGATATATAGATATAGATGTAGATATCTACAGATAAAGGCTAGATACATATATATGATTAAGATAGATATTTATAATATATATAATATGTACGTCTGCAGATTATACATCATCTGGATTTTAACAGCCTTTTCAATAATTGTGGGTATTCTTCTTTGACACTACACCAAAACCTGACAAATGGTAGTTTCTTATACATTAATTGCAATGTCGAATCTGAAATTATATCAACAAAATTTCATGTTCTGTTACATTAAAATCCATTGATCTATCTTGCACTTTGAATGGACGTTTTGCTCATGCATGATTTTGTAACAACATGCAATGGTCATTTGGAAAGTATTAGTCCACTGAGTTTTGCCAATCTTCCAAATATTGGCATATTTCATTATACAGTATAAAAAAAATCACTTTTATTAATATCATCTCCAATCTAGTCAGAAGAATCTTGAAGTATTGGGAAGCTATCAAGTTCACAGTGGCAGACCCAAGTTTTTAAAAATTCATTTTTTGTTGGAAGCGTTGTTTTAATTGCATTAGTGCTTTTCCTCAAGATAACCATCACACCTCATTATGCAGCAGAATTACCTTTTACTTCATTAAGGCTATTCTTTTTTTTTAAATTGTGAGTAGTTGAAGGATATAGTGATTACTAGTAAATTTGATGCCACTGGCTTAATTTTTGCTAAGGCACAAGCAAGTGTATCCATCATTGCTTTTGCACCACCTGTGCAAATGTTAGCACAGTGAAAAAGAATAATATCTTAGTATTATTAATAAAAATAAATTTGATGTTGTGGGTCTCCTGAAAGAGTTTTGGAACTCTCAGGAGATCAGGGACACACTTTGTCAGCTGCTGTTCTATTGCATCCATAAAAGAAAAATAAAAGTGGAATAAATTGTTTAAAGTATTATTAAAAGTTATTTGCATTTAAAGTCTGACTCTTTTGAAACACGTTTTGATTTGGGGTCAGAAGTCCACACAATATCATATTTTGTGGAGTACAGATTACTACCACAAATAATCTTGATTTTTCAGTCTCTTAAAGCGATATGTAGAAATATGCAGCAATTAGGAAAATGGTATCATGTGTCATGAATGTCATGTCCAAACCTACATGTATACAATTTAAGAGTAGTACGAATTGGTTAATATGCCTAGACATGTATTCCTTAGGGGCCTTAAGTAACTGCCGCAGATACTCTGGTAATTTGTGAGTACCCCAGAAACACCCCGCTGGAACTGGAATGTGAAGAGGTGCTTTGACACCACTGGGAAATGTTACTTGATTAATACAAGAATTTACTGCATTTATGTTAAGAGGAAAGATTTGAGAAATTAATTAATTTATATTTTCTCTTACTTAAGTGCTTTTATCTCTCAAATCTCACCGAGAGTCAAAGCAGTATGTCCCAAGCCAGCAAAGATACATCCCAGAACCTTCATGTCATTTGGCTGCAATGAACTTTCATTCTGAGACTGCAGGGCACAGGGCAAGGCATGTAAAGAAGTATTTCCCTGGGAACTGAATGGAGTTAGTCACGAGGATGGATGTTTAGGATTATGGGTTATATTGTGTCAGTTCTGAATACCAGATTCCAAGGGACAGAGGTGACCATGGGTTCTCTGATGCATTTTTTCTTGGGCTTTTGTAACATATGGGGCCTCTAGACTGTGGGCCCAGCTTTTTGGAAGGAGGACAGAAAAGAGTTAATTGACTTTATAATGCTTTTCCAGGTAGAGGAAGCATTGGTGTGAGTAGGGTGGGGGATAATCAGCCCAGAGTAAGAGGCACACTGAAGATAAGGACAACAGATCTGATTCTAGGGCCAGCCGGTGAGTACTACTGCCCAAGGAGCCCCAGCAAAGGGGGGAGGGGTTGGTCTTTGCACTGATGTCTTTCATTGTTTGGATTCATATGATGTTGGGGGAATTTGTTGATATTGACATTTACAGACGTTTTTAAAACACACATACACACATCAAAAAACCCCAAAACTATAAAACTTGCTTTGGTAAAAGTAATCACAGCAACTTACAAAAACTGCTTACCATGTATGCATAATTACTATGCAGCAAAATGTTAAATAGACACATCCATGAAGGTGCCGAATTAGCTTTTTTGCACAGTTTTGATAACACTAAACTCTGCTCACATATACGCAATTATCATAGTCTATTGCACATGTCATATGATTGCATAAAATAGAGGATACACTCCCTGTGACTGTGTTAAGTTCTTAGCTTTTATTTATCTCCATAGATATTTTTCCACAGAAATTTTGATGAGGTGGTTGAGAATGGATGCTCAGTTGTGGACCAAACACGTGATGCCCTGGAGGTCCCATTGGGGCCCCCTCAAATGTGGAGAAAGAGCCGGGGTGAAGCCATGGGTAGGCCGAGTGCTTTCTTGGAGACAAAGAATCATCCCTATTGTCCTGGGTGTTGGCACGAAAGTGACTGTGTTAAACATGGGTCCACACTAAGTCCACGGGGGCAAAACCATCCTGTGAACAAAGTCTTTTGAAACTTAGCCTCTAGAATCACTTCCTCAGAAATAACGCCAGAGAGAGGAATCCCGTGAAGATGCAGGAGTATTGCTGCCGCCAGGACTCTACAGGAGTTAAGGAGAAATGCATACACAATAAAATGAGACACTGTGGACTTTTGATGAGAATAACTTGATTAATATTCTTTTGGTGTTGGGAGTGGCACAAAGGAAGATTTTGCTAAAGTAGCAAGGAGATGACTGAAGCTGTGGAAACTACACATATGAGAATGGAAAGTGTAAAAATGAGGCATTCATGCATTCTTACTGTAGCTAATTCCAGATACTGCTTATGAACACTGTCATCCTTTATTTCTTTAAATGTTAGTCATGATCATAAAAGCGTTGTTGGAAGACGCCTGCTGCCTGTGTAGCCGCAACATCCATAGAACAGGAAAATGGAGACATAAGTGGTTGTCTTTTTTATTAGAATTGATTTCAGAAAATTATATTAATCTGTATTCACAAATGCTGCCATTGTCTGTTTCTATATCTGGCAGTTATGGGTGGGACTTGACCTTTGACACAGTGTCCTTTGTTACCACTTGAGTAGAGGAAAATGCATTGTGGGAGACAGTGCAAGCTAAGTAAAGACCATTTGAAGAAGCAAACTCGGCATTTAGATATTTAGATGAAGCACAATTTAATCAAAATTAGGCAGATATGCTAACATTTTTGCTAATGATATTCTGAAGAATGCAAAGTAAACTTATTTTACCCACATTTTGACTGAGAAATGAAGATATTAGCAGGGAGTTATGAGAAGCAGGCAGCATTAAAAGCAAATGCATTTTTAAGTTTTTTTGTTATAGTTCTGTTGTTTTTAAAAGAGCAATGCTTTTCAAATCATAGCATTAATTCAAAGAAGTGTAATTCTGCATGGCTAAGGGGGACTGCCTCAGTCATTTCTTTTTTCCAGTGGTTTATAGTGATGGTTCCTGAAATTACTTTTGAAGCTGAGCCCTTTCTAAAATGCCCTGGGTAATTAATTTTACTATAGATTCAGTTGGTAAATATCAATGCATTACTGTTTTGAGCAGAATCAAGAGAAATGTGGTTGACATTTTTGTTGTTATTACAAAATTTTCAGGAAATGATTTGAGTTTGTATAAAATCTTGTAGTGCACTCATTCACTCTCTCAGTGTCTTAGGTCGGGTTCCTTAGAAACAGATATTGAGCTGAGGACTCGTGGGCAAGTGAGCTGGGCTCTCATTCTCCCACATCAGTCAGTCGTTGGCTATCCAGGGGAGAGGTAAATGCCCAGGCACTCAGGTCCTCTGCATGAGGTGGCAAAACAGCTCGGGTGGCCCCAGGGCAGTGCTCTGAAGATGAGTTGGAGGGATGGGGCCGTTGGAATCAAAAGCACATAAAGGAACGATACAGGAGTAAAAAGGATGTGATCGACAAGGAGAACCGACAGTGTCCACTGCACTTGTCAAATGTTTATTGAGTACATTTTTAAGTGCCAGATGCTGTTCAAAGCTCTGCAGATTCAGTGGAGTATAAGACAGTGAGGCTTCTGTCTAGTGGGGGAGACAGATAATACAATAAGTAAGGTAACACGTGGGTAACAGTAACACAGTGGTACATGTTATGAAGAATATAAAGCAGGGCAAGGGAATAGACAACGATTAGGGGTGCTAGATTAGAGAGGGCAGTCAGGGTGAGTTAAATAAACAAATTATATACAAAATGTGTTTGAGTTTCCATGGGGCTATCCTTTGGGAAGTGCTGGCATTGTGTATTGTTTCTCCCTAATCCTGGGAACTTCTTTCACACGGAGCTCATAGAAGGGAAGTGAACCTCCTATTTAAATAAAACCATCACAATAGGTATTCTTGACATAGGAACAACAAACATAAAATAAAAGGCCTTCAAATTTTTTCCCCTCTGCATTTATTTCTAAATGTTCTGAAGTCAAATGTTTGGGAAGCAAAGGAAAAAGAAAATTGTCTTTGTACATTAAAAATTCTGATAATGTACGTTGGTGAGCATCTCAGTTCTGATTAAGAACTTTACAAAGATCTAAGTTATTTGGGGGAGAATGAGTGGAAAAGGAAGAAAACAGTCATCGGGCTTAGAACATAAAGCTATATTTGATGTTTTAAACTGAAGATCCTGAAAAATCTAAATGACACAGTAGACTTTTGAAAGAAAGGTATGTGATGAGGTCATAGTGTTGCAGAGGTGACAATCAAGGTCAAATACTTGATCTTCCATTTCAGAGGTGACTGGACTCTTGTCATTGGTTCAAGCTAAAACTCACAAGTGCTGCCAATCTGTTAATGTCTGCGGTTATGTTTGTGAGGGATCTTACTGGAGAGTCACCATTTTAGAAATTCTTTCTCCTGATTATTTTATCTGAAGCAACTTCAGATAACCTCACGTAACTACTGTCTCACCACCACCTAATTTCTCTTTGGTCTTTTGGACCAGAGGAATGGGCAGGAGGTCATGGTAGAAGATGCCAAATAGGAATTTGCTGGCAGGAATAGAATAGTTTCCTTTCTTACTTATTCTTCATAATATATGTTTCATTGCTTTTCTAGTGAGGAAGAGAAAAAATAGAACATAGATTATAATGGTCATACTGTGTAATTTTTGGTAGATAATGCTTCCCAGCTTTGTTTTGTTAGAAAAAATATATATTAAGAAATTAAATGGATTGTGGATTTTGAAACTTCATCAATGAGCCTTAATATCATCATCGAAATGATAATATTCATTATAATTTAAAAATTAAGCAGCAATCAATTAATTTAAATAATTTAATATAATAGTGAAGTGAATTCTGTGGCAATGCCCTTCAGGTGCCTATTTTATAAGCAAAAAAAGTACTGTTAATGGACAGTGAAATATATAACAGCAAACAGGATCAGATATATCCCTCCTTTGGTCAGCCTAACTAGAGAGAAAAGTGCCTGGGGACTATGAAGTTAGAGTAAACCAAGAACCATTTATCACTCAACAAATATGTATTGATCACCTTCTGATCCAGGAGCTGGAGAGATGACGGTGAAGACCACAGACGAACACTGCCCTCACGGAGCTTACAGAGGAGAGGCAGGAAAGAGACACACACACATCATGACAAGTGTTGTCAAGAAAATGAATAATAGGCTACAGCAAGGGTTGGCAAACTTTTTCTGTAAAGGGCCAGATAGTCAATATTTTGGGCTTTGGGTTATGTGATCTCTGCAGTTGTAGAGGGAAAGCAATGGTAGACAGTACGTGAATGAATGGGCATGGCTGTGTTCCAATAAAAATTTATTTACAAAAAACTCCCCAACAACAACAGGTGGAGGGCCAGATTTGGCCTGAGGGATGTAGTTTAATGACCTGAAGTGAGGGATGGTGATTTTAGTCTTGGGTGGTTAGGGAAGACTCCTCTGAGGAGGCAAAATTTAGGATGAAAATCGAATGATGAGGAGCCAGCCATGTGAAGCTCGGGGGAAGAGCATTCCAAGAAGAGGGAATAGCTAGGTCAAAGTTCCTGTGGCAGGAACAGGCTTGGTCCCTTGATGTGGGTGGCTGTCTCATTTTTGCTGTGTAACTTTGGGCAAGCCACTGAATTTGTTGAGCCCTTTTTTCTGGGGATCGACATGAAGATAGTAACACTCTGCTTATAGGCTTTTTGCGAAGTAATGTGTGAAAGCATTTTTCTGGGCAAATATTAGGTAGCATTATTAATAAGTAGGATTTAGAGAAATAGCTGTGAATAAACTTTAATAGAATCAGGATTTTGGCATCAAAGTTCTGGTACTTTCTAGTAGCTTTTCATATTTTTACTGCTGGTATGTTATTTCCTGTGTAACTTACTACACTGCGTACTACTGCTTAGTCACCAATTTACTCCTTGCCAACTGCTTCTCAATTTTATTTGCCATTTTACCAATATTTGTGGGAAATTGTCACTGTTATTCTCTACATATGTTTAACAAGTAGTTGTTGAATTAAATTTTTGTTGTTGTTGTTATTGGAAGCACAAAAATATTGTGGGACCCACAGACTCAAGGTTTTATTTCTGTGAATTTTATTTCCAGGCAGCTGATGAGCCAGCAATCTGACAAAGCTAGGCCTCAGAATTCCTTCCTTATGTTGTCAAAGGACTAGTAGCAGCGTGGCCTGTAAGTCTGTTCACAGCCTTATTCTGTGTGCCATTAAAGCTTGTCTCTTCTCGTGCCTGTCCCCCCACCTGTGGCTTTACCCCGGGTTTATGTCCCCATCTCAGTTTTGCAGTCAAAGCTCATGCCTCCTCTGTGTCACCACACTGTGAACCCTTCTCTGCCCCACCTTCGTCCTTTGAGTGATGGGGGGAGACTAGTGTGAGGACGGAGGAGAAGAGTACCTGGAAATAACATCACCCAGTACTCAGACATTAATGTGGAAACTAGCTGAATAGACCACTGCCTCGCTTTACGGGAGATGAGAGCTGAGCAGAACAAGAGCACACCCTCGACAGATACTTGTCTCAAAGCTTTTCTTTCTAACCAAGGAAGTGTCCATAAAGAATGTGGGAACAAGAAAGAAACTAGATTCTCTTCTGTGTAATAATGTGACTTCCTGACTCCATGGAAGGAAAAATTACCATGATTTTAGTAAATATTTTCTTCCTCATTCTGGATTTAGACTGTCCATGAGCGTAACTGTTTGTCCCGGAAGGCCGTGTGGACGGACTTGGTGTAACGGGTCCCCCTTTGAATCAAGAGATGTTAAATGAACAGGTGAGTGCCCTCAGCTCACCCTTGTGGGGACCCTCATAGGCAGACTGAGTTAGAGGGCTCTGCTCACCCAGACAGCCCCTCCCCTCCCAGTCCCTGTTGTCTAGAGGCACATGGGGGCATCAACAGACATTGTCAGTTGTCTTACTGAAGCCCCTGCGCGAAGGCCCAGATGTGGGATGTGCTCTGACAGGGGGAGAGGGATGGATTCTGGGATGAGAATGGATTCCTCTGGATGAGGGGCACAATTTTCCAGAAGGTGGTAGAGATTTTCCTTCGGAGAACTAGAGGCAAGAGTCTCTTTGAAGGACATGTTTAGGTCCGAGGGCACTGGATTCCGGATGCGAGCACGTTGGTTCTGAGCCCACGTGAGATTCCTGTTGTGAAGAGTTAACCTCTTTGGTGCCTGTTGCCTTTGGATTTTGAAGAAAGTCAAATCAGCTTAACTTTTCCCTGGCTACGTTCCTTTTCAAATTACCTTAACCCTTCAGTAAAGAAGTTGTCCCAAACAGGTTGGTGTAGGTGAATTGGGAGAGCTGGATCGCAAGATCAAGGCAGCAAAGGGGAGGGTCTGTGCTGTCTGCAGAGCCTGCAGAGGAGCAGCGGGGCTGTGAGTGGTGCCTCAGCAGAGAGAGGGGCACTGAGACTGTCAGCCCAGAGACAAAACTCTTCATTGTGGGAGCTTCTCAATTCTTCACCCTTCTGTCGAAATATTGTGGGAGTGCAGAAGGTAGGATGGGAAAATTTGAAGTGTAAAGTATAATTTATTGATAAGATCACTTGAATTTTAATTTATGACTAAAGCCTCAAGCTGGAAGATTATAGTGCTGGTGACATTCAGACATTAGCCAAGACATTAGGCAAGAAAGGTTGTATTCAGGGATAAGAAACTTGGTTACACTTCTGGAATTATATCCCCTGGGCCATTATTCACTTCATCTATCATGAGGCCAGCCCTGGTGGATGGCAGGGGCAAAATTTACTACCTAAAACCCAGGAAGGCAAAATTACTGCATCATTGGCCCACATGGCGGAGAGTCAGAAAACGTGCATGCGGTGAAGAGTGTATTTCTGCCCGTCCTCCCAAAGGAGGGCCTTTTCCTTGGAATAGGACATCGCCAAAGAGCACATGAATACATTTGACAGAATGAGATGCAATCAGAGATGATTAAAAGCATCGGTGATGCTGATTACAAGACAGATCAGCAACAAGAAAGTGTTTTCTCTAAAATACATGGGTGTTTCTACCTTGATAGCCATGGCGTCTATTTCAATCTGCTGACCGATTTGACAGACGGTTCACACACTTTATAGTCCTATTTTGAAAACTACAATCACTGTGGTCAATCATTACAAACACTCCCTGTGTGCCTCTCCCACTTCCCACTACCTTCTTGGAAAAACCACGGCCCAGGATCAATCCAGCTCTGCCCTCACTTGTGCAGCTGAGTGTGGCAGGGGAGTAATTCAGCACCACCCCGACGTTAATTCAATTAATGACCATAAAGCCTTTAACGTCCCACTTTTCTCCTCCACTCTCCTTGTGACTTTTCTCTTCTCTCTCTTCACCCTCCTCCTCCTCCTCCTTTTTGTTAAATTGAGGTATAATTTGCACTCAGTGAAATGCACAGATCATAAGTGTGTAGTTTGATGATTTTGACAAATGCATGCATCATGTGATCAACACTCTTATCAAGATAGGAAACACTGCCATCACCCCAGAAAGTTCCCTTAAGTGCCTTCTCAGTTGATTCCTGCACTGACCCCCCACCGCTCCCAGGCAACCACCGTTCTGATTTGTATCTTGGGTAACTATCTCACACCTTTTCCTTTCTCCTCAAATCTCCTCTTCCCCATCCTCACTCTCAGCTGATGATCTTCTTGCCTACGTCATGTTGCTTACAAGAAGAGAACTTTCATATGCTCCCCCGTCACTTGCACACACCCATCAGCCTTTGCATCTGTATACTTCCTGTCTGTGCCTGGACATAGCATCTGTACTATCTGTGCTCCTGCCTAAATCTAAGCCCTCCCGTCCCTTCTTGTAGAGTCAAGAATAGCACTCCAGCAATTCTTTTTTCTTTCTCATGTATAATTTTTCACACACTATCGGGCCCATTCTCATCAGCATTTATTTCTACGCTATTATATATTCCCTCCTAAAAGAAAAATAAAGCAACTCCCTTTGACCCCACTTTCCCTACTAGTCCCCATTTCTTTACTCCTCTTTGTAGCAAAAATCAAAGTGCAGTTTACACTCTCTGGGTTTAATTCTTCCCTATTCTCTGTCAAATTGTTTCTATTCAGGCTTTACTCCTGCCACCCCATGGAAACTGCTCTTCTCAAGGTCACCAAATGACCTCCACATTGCTAATTCCAATAGTAAAATGCTCAGCCTTTGACAGGATTTGATGTAATCGATCCCTCTTCCCTCTGATAAAATGTCTTCACCCTGGCCTTCACAACACTCTCTTGGGTTTCCTCACTGCTCACTTCTCAGTCTCAGTGTCCCCTGCTGATTCCTCATCTTTCCTTAACTGTTCACGTTGGCGTGCCTCAGGCTCACCCTTGGTCTCCTACGTTTCTCTGTCTACATACTCTTAGTGATCGCATTGAGCTCATGGCTTTAAATACCAAGTGTATGATGATGTTTTCCAAATTTGTGTCTCCAGTCCAGATGTCTGACCTGAAATCCACGCTTACATTTTCTAACTTTCCACTTGACATCTCTGCTCGGATATCTGATACACAGCTTGACCTGAACATGCCCAAAACTGAACTCCTGACCTTCTGCTCTAAACTACTTCACTTGTAGTTTTGCCATTTGGGTTGATGGCAATCCACGCTTGTGGTTGCTCAGACCATAATCTCCAAGTCATTCTTGACACTTTTCTTTCACTCATACCCCACATCCAATCCACTGGGAAATTCTATTGGCTCCACATTGCCAATAGTATTACTCTTCACTGAATAATCCAATTTCCCTTCCTTCTGTGCCCCTCATTGTAGGATTAAATATCCCCACTTTGTTGAGTTTAGGAGTGGCCATATGACTTGCTTTAACCAAATAAATGTGGGCAGAATTGATGGGTATCATTTCCAGTGGGTGCTCTAAGAGTCAGTTCATGTGATACACACACACACACGCGCGTGCAAACACACACATATTTGCCACGTCTCCTTTCTCTCTGCCACAGTGGCCCACGATGTTCCAGAAAGAGGCTACTCTGCCAGTCTGGACACACAGCCAGGTCACGAGGAGCAGAACCACAGCCGACTCACACTGGACATGCAGTGTTGTGAGTTGCTGATTTGGGGTCTTTTGTTACTGCAGCATAACTACCTATTCTGACCAATACACTCTCTCTTCAAAAAGTATGCAGTGTCCGGAGTGACGTCAGCATCATGGCGGAGTGAGATTCCCTCTTTGAATCTCTGCCCCCTACGACACAACGAAAACATCATTCACATTCCAACAGAGCTCAATCAAACACTACGAAGGACTTCTGAGAAACCCCTGCTGCCATAAATCGGACGGTGGAGGCGCGGGAAGCCCAGGAGGATGGGAGGAGAGGTAGGAGGTTGTACTCCCCCTCCCCAATCTATCAGCAAAGACAGCACGGTTCGCGGACAGAGGGGGGAGGGGCGGCCCACAGCGGGGAAAACTATCGCCATCCAGGTGCTCTCACAGACTGTCGCGAGATCCCCACTGGGAAGCAACAACGGACTGTTTAGGGGGTGTAGCAAACACCCTAAGAGAGCCAGAAAGGAAACCCCCGGGTCAAGCAGGAGAAAGAGAGGACCCCTCTCCCCACACACCCGGCGTTTCAGCATAATCTCTCCAGGGGCTGCAGCCGCCTCAGAGCAAACCTCTCACGATCTCCATCTAGTGGTAGCAGGGGGAAACTGCAGGACCAAATTATGAGGGGTAAAAATAAGGATGTCCCCGTTGGATCCTTGCGACAATTTGCCAGGGCTACAGACCAAAAGGAAAATGACAAACACCCAGAAACCAACTCTGAAGGCACAGAATTTGATAATGTGAATGACAGAGAATTCAAAATAGCTATCATAAACAAGCTCAACGAAATACAAGAGAACACACAGAAACAAATCAACGAATTCAGGGATTATGTCACAAAAGAGATTGAAACCCTAAAGAAAAACCAGTCAGAATTATTGGAGATGAAAAACAAAATCAACGAGATAGTGGAAAAAATGGAGTCTTTAAAGAGCAGAACTGACAATACGGAGGAACGAATTAGCACTATTGAGGATAGCCACGCAGAAATGCTCCTGGTAGAGGAGGAGAGAGAGCTAAGACTAAAAAGAAATGAAGAAATTCTTCGAGAAATATCAGACTCAATGAGGAAAAGCAACATAAGGATAATAGGTATTCCAGAAGGAGAAGAAAGAGAAAAAGGAGCAGAGAGTTTGTTCAAAGAAATAACAGCTGAGAACTTCCCCAACCTAGGGAACAAGAGGGAAATAACAGTGAATGAAATCAATAGATCACCTAAATATATAAACAGGAATAAAAAATCATCTCACCACATAGTAGCAAACTTAAAGAATACCCGTGACAAGGAAATAATATTGAAGGCAGCTAAACAAAAAAACAAAATAACATACAAAGGAAACCCCATCAGGCTCTCAGCTGATTTCTCTACAGAAACTCTACAGGCTAGGAGAGACTGGAATGATATATTCAAAATCATGAAAGACAAAAACCTTCAGCCGAGAATACTTTATCCAGCAAAAATATCCTTCAAATACGATGGAGAAACAATAACTCTCCCTGATAAACAAAAGCTAAGAGAGTTCGTCACCACAAGACCCCCACTACAAGAAATGCTCAAGAAGGCCCTTAGTCCTGAAAAAAACAAATGAGAAAAGGGATACAAAGATTTCAGCAAGGAGAAAAGCAAGGAGACTAAACCAGAACAAAATACAGTTGGAAAACATCAAAAATTAATTCAAGCTCATCACTGGAAACACACATTCATGACACAATCTGGAATAAAGAGATAACAAATAAGGAGGGGAATAGGTAAGGGATTGAATCGACCCAGCCTCAGGAAAAAGGAGGCATCTGAAAATGTACTTTCTTATCCAGGAGATCGCTTATATAAACCACAAGGTAACCACTAAACAAACAACCAGAAGAGAACCACACATGACAAATAAAGAGAAAACCAAGAGAATGAGCATGCAGAAATACCAAATTGAATTTGCAGTCCGAAACACAAGGGACAAGAAACGAAGGAAATGCAAAAGAACCAGAAGATGAACAATAAAATAGCAACATTAAACCCTCATATATCAATAATCACTCTAAATGTAAATGGATTGAATTCTCCAATCAAAAGACACAGAGTGGCAGGATGGATTAAAAACCAAGATCCAACAATCTGCTGCCTCCAGGAAACACATCTCAGCTCTAAAGACAAACACAGACTCAAAATAAAAGGATGGAAAACAATACTCCAAGCTAATGGCAAACAAAAGAAAGCAGGAGTTGCCATACTTATATCAGACAAAGTAGACTTCAAGATACAAAAGGTAATGAGAGACAAAGAAGGGCAATATATAATGATAAAAGGGATACTTCACCAAGAAGACATAACACTTATAAATATCTATGCACCCAACACAGGAGCACCAAAGTACATAAAACAACTGCTAAAAAACCTTAAAGGAGATATTAACAATAACACAATAATAGTAGGGGATCTTAATACCCCCCCTTACATCAATAGATAGATCATCCAGACAAAAAGTCAATAAGGAAATAATGGACTTAAACGAGAAACTAGACGCAATGGATTTAATAGATATATACAGAGCACTCCACCCCAAAAAAGCAGAGTACACATTCTTCTCAAGTGCACATGGAACATTCTCAAGGATAGACCATATATTAGGAAACAAGGCAAACCTCTATAAATTTAAGAAGACTGAAATCATCACAAGCATCTTTTCTGATCATAATGCTGTGAAACTAGAAATCAACTGCAAGGCAAAAACTAGGAAAGGGACAAAGATGTGGAGACTAAACAACATGCTACTGAACAACCAATGGGTCGTTGATGAAATTAAAGGAGAAATCAAAAGCTATCTGGAGACAAATGAAAAGGAAAATACACCATACCAACTCATATGGGATGCAGCAAAAGCAGTCCTGAGAGGGAAATTCATAGCAATACAAGCTCACCTTAACAAACAAGAAAAATCCCAAATAAATAACCTTAAATTGCACCTAACAGAGTTGGAAAAAGAAGAACAGACAAAGCCCCAAATCAGCAGAAGGAGGGAAATAATAAAAATCAGAGCAGAAATAAATGAAATTGAAACCAAAAAAACAGTAGAAAGGATCAATGAAACAAAGAGCTGGTTCTTTGAGAAGATAAATAAAATTGACAAACCCTTAGCCAGACTCACTAAGAAAAAAAGGGAGAAGACTCAAATAAATAAAATTAGAAATGAAAGAGGAGAAATTACAACAGACACCACAGAAATACAAGGGATTATTAGGGAATACTATGAAAAACTTTACGCCAACAAATTGGACAACCTAGAGGAAATGGACAAATTCTTGGACGCGTACAACCTCCCAAAACTGAATCAAGAAGAAATAGAGAATCTGAACAGACCAATCACAAGTAAAGAGATTGAAACAGTAATCAAAAACCTCCCCCAAAATAAAAGCCCAGGACCAGATGGCTTCCCTGGAGAATTTTATCAAACGTTCAAAGAAGATTTAGCACCTATCCTTCTCAAACTATTCCAAAAAATAGAGGAAGATGGAATACTTCCCAACACATTCTGTGAGGCCGACATCATGCTGATACCAAAGCCAGACAAGGACAATACAAAGAAGGAAAACTACAGGCCAATATCACTGATGAACATAGACGCAAAAATCCTCAACAAAATATTGGCAAACCGAATACAGCAATACATCAAAAGGATCATACACCACCATCAAGTGGGATTTATACCAGGGACACAGGGATGGTCCAACATCCGCAAATCAATCAACGTGATACACCACATTAACAAAATGAAGAATAAAAACCACATGATCATCTCAATCGATGCAGAGAAGGCATTCGACAAGATCCAGCATCCATTTATGATAAAAACTCTCAACAAAATGGGTATAGAAGGAAAGTACCTCAACATAATAAGGGACATATATGACAAACCTACAGCAAACATCCTACTCAACGGGGAAAAACTGAAAGCCATTCCTTTGAGGACAGGAACAAGACAAGGGTGCCCACTCTCACCGCTCTTATTCAACATAGTACTGGAAGTTCTGGCCAGAGCAATTAGGCAAGAAAAAGAAATAAAAGGACTCCAAATAGGCAATGAAGAAGTGAAACTTTCACTATTTGCAGACGACATGATCCTATACATAGAAAACCCAAAAAATTCCATCGGAAAACTACTAGAAACAATCAACAACTACAGTAAAGTGGCAGGGTATAAAATCAACTTACAAAAATCAATTGCATTTCTATACACTAACGATGAAACAACAGAAAGAGAACTCAAAAAGACAATCCCATTTACAATTGCAACAAAGAGAATAAAATATCTGGGAATAAATTTAACCAAGGAGGTCAAAGACCTATACAATGAAAACTATAAGACACTATTGAAAGAAATTGAGGAGGACATAAAGAAATGGAAAAATATTCCATGCACATGGATTGGAAGAATAAATATAGTTAAAATGTCCATTCTACCTAAAGCAATCTACAGATTCAATGCAATCCCAATCAGAATCCCAATGTCATTCTTCACGGTAATAGAACAAAAACTACTGAAATTCGTATGGGGCAACAAAAGAGCCCGAATAGCTAAAGCAATTCTGAAAAAAAAGAACAAAGCTGGAGGCATCACAATCCCTGATTTCAAAATATACTATAAAGCTACAGTAATCAAAACAGCATGGTACTGGTACAAGAATAGACACACAGATCAATGGAACAGAATTGAAAGCCCAGAAATAAAACCACACACCTATGGACAGCTAATCTTCGACAAAGGAGCAAAGAACATACAATGGAGAGAGGGAAGTCTCTTCAATAAATGGTGCTGGGAAAATTGGACAGCAACATGCAAAAGAATGAAAGTAGACCATCTCCTATCACCATATACAAAAATCAATTCAAAATGGATCAAAGACCTGAAAGTGAGACCTGAAACTATAAACCTCCTGGAAGAAAATATAGGCGGTACACTAATTGAGATTGGACATAAAGGGATCCTTTCAGATTCCATGTCTACCCAGACAAGGGAAACAAAAGAAAAAATAAACAAGTGGGACCTCATCAGACTAAAGAGCTTCTACAAGGCAAATGAAACCAGGATCAAAATGAATAAACAACCCACCAGCTGGGAGAAAATATTTGCAAATCGTTTGTCAGACAAGGGATTAATCTCAGTAATATATAAAGATCTCATACAACTGAGCAACAAAAAAACAAACAACCCGATCAAAAAATGGGCAGAGGATATGAACAGACATTTCTCCAAGGAAGAGATACAGATGGCCAATAGACACATGAAAAGATGTTCATCACTAATCATCAGGGAAATGCAAATCAAAACTACGCTGAGATATCACCTTACACCCGTTAGAATGGCTATAATCACAAAGACAAATAACAAATGCTGGAGAGGTTGTGGAGAAACGGGGACCCTCATTCACTGCTGGTGGGAATGCAAACTGGTGCAGCCTCTATGGAAAACAGTATGGAGAGTCCTCAAAAAATTAAAAATAGAAATACCATATGATCCAGCAATACCACTCTTGGGCATCTACCCAATGGACGTGAAATCAACCATCACAAGAGGCGTATGCACCCCTATGTTCATTGCAGCATTATTCACTATAGCCAAGAAGTGGAAGCAACCCAAGTGTCCCTCAACTGATGATTGGTTAAAGAAGATGTGGTATATACATACAATGGAATACTACTCAGCCATAAGAAAAGACACAGTTGTCCCATTTGCAACAACATGGATGGACCTAGAGGGTATTATGTTAAGTGAAATAAGCCAGAGAGAGAAGGACAGACACTGCATGAACTCACTCATATATGGAATATAAGTGAACACACGGACAGAGAGAACTGATTGGTGGTTACCAAGGGGAAGGGGGGTGGGGGGGGCACAAGGGGTGAAGGGTTACATCCACAAGGTGACGGACAAACAAAAATGTACAACTAAAACCCCACAGTGTTATAAACTAAGACATCAATAAAAAAAAAATGGAGGGAAAAAAAAAAAAGTATGCAGTGTCCGATCACTTCTACTGCTACCCTGGTTCTGCCATCATCCTCTCATGCCTGGATTACCACAACAGCCTCTTCACTGGTCTCCCTGCTCCTTTCCTCAGCTTCCTATGGTCAATTCTCAATAAAGCAGCCAGAGAGATCCTGTTAAAACCTGTTTCACTTCTCTGTTCAAAATTCTATAATGGCTCCTTGTTCCATTTCGAGTAAGAGCCAGTCCTTACAAGACCTAAGATGCCCATCATGACTGGTCCGCCATTACCCCTCCCTCCTCGTCATTCCCCATTCTCCACCTTACTCACTGTGTCCAATCCCGCTGTCCTCCTCACTGTTCCTCAACTCAGCAGGCACCTTCTCACTTGAGGGCTTCTCTCTGTCTAGAATGCTCTTCCCCAGATATCCTCATACCTAACTTCCTTGCCTCCCTCAAGTTTTTGCTCAAATGTCACTGCCTCTCTGAGGTCTGGCCTGGACCCTCTGCTGACAGTTGAACTCTTTCCCCTCCCATCTTGGGTCCTTTGACCCCCATCACCCTGCTCTACCCGTTTTGCATGAGGTGCTGATCACCTTTAACATACTACGTCATTTACTTTTTACATCGTATTGAGTGTTTCTTGTTTATTGCCTGCCTCCCCCATTTGAATGTAGGTTCCACGAGGGCAGAGATCTTTGTTTCGTTCACTAATTGGCTATTTCAGTGACGGCACATGAAAGCATTTAATACTTAGGCAAATTAGAGACAATATTTATTCCCTGTAGAAGGCCGTGAAGCTAGGAGGAGATGGCTATGCAAATCAACAGAGTGGGACCAGGGACCATCCCCACAGAGCTCAGGGCACCAGGAGACAGTCGTGCTGGATGGGTCCTTGGCTGTGGCAATGGTTATACCTATGGCTTCTCTCATTGGGAGCAAGATGAAAAATGCTTGCTCTGCCCTCATAGTGCTTGGGTTTCTTATACTTCAAATATCCCATAGTTAATTATATAGGGTGCTGGTTTTAGAGCCAAGCTCACATAGCAGTTTTTCTTGTGTATGAATATTGCAACCCATCCCTACCTCTCTTGTCCATCCGTGACCACGGATCCAGTAGAGGCTGAGTCATCCCATGGTGGATAAACAAGGCTCACTGATCTTCCAGACCAAGAACCTAGAATAATGCCTGGCACATAGTAGTTGCTCAGTTAATTTGTTGACTAAAGGAATTCAGGAGAACAACCAAGTCCAGGAATACAGGAAGCATTTTCTTAAAGTAAAGCCTGGCTATTCAGTCAGGCTGCATGCAAGCTCTGTTAGATAAGACCGGATCATGAGAATTATGAGTGGCACAAATTGTCTGATCGAGGCTTAACTGTGGGCTTATTTCCCAAGAAAACACTCTGGAATATTTGAAACCTTGGACAAAAATTCAAATCCAGTGTTACTTAAGGTCTTTAAATGACTAAAATGTTATCATTGTTGGCACAACACTAGTTAGCTTGCAGTTAATGGTTAAGAACATGGATTCTGGAGCCCGACTAGGTTCTAATTCCAGCTCTGCCACTTTCTAGCTGTGTGACTTTGGGCAAGTTACTTAACCTCTCTGTGACTCATTTTTCTCATCTGTAAAATGGTAGCAATAATCGTTCCTACCTCATAGGGCTGTTTTGAAGCTAAATAAGTTAGTGCATGTAAGTGTTTATATCAGTGCCCAGCACATAGGAAGTAATATATGTTTGCTAGTATATTGTCATTATTATGTATACTATCCCTCCCTCCTCTTAATTATCCACCTGTTGTGCTAAGTGGATTCTGAAAGCCAGCAAAAACACACTGAGCTCCTTAAAATGCTTTTGCCCAAACGTCTGTCCCCTATGCAGTGTGCTTGGTCAAAGTTGTCCTATTAGCTTCATATTTGTTTAATTTTTGAAAGGTGGGGGTAAATTGTAGAACAAGTTTTATTCTTTTAAAGTAGACTATAGATTCTCTCCTTGCCTCACATCCCCCTTCCAAATCTGTGATAAGATCCCAGCATTCTCAGAAAAGAGGGAGAGGTCCACAGGAAAAGGAAGCGAGTCGACATGGCCCCCAGGAAGAGGGCTCTTTTTGGGATGTGTGACAATGTGCATTAAAGAGGAAATGGGGGTGACAGGTAAGTTTTCTTATTAATACTTTTGTTTTCTAAAATATGCCCAATGAGCATGTATATTTTAAAAATTAGAATAAAATGCAATATTTTATGAAATAGAGAATAAAAAAAAATCATGCCCCAAACTCTCGTTAAACTGCTAAAAGCTCTACTATAGGCGGGCCGCAGGAGAGTAGGTCAGGTGGGTGAAGGAGTTCAGGGCTTATACAGATCTCGGGACTCGAAGGAGGGAAGGAAACACGTGAGAAGCAGGAGTGAGCGGAGCTTCCCTATGAATTTCAAGTCATTTTGAAGAGTAAAAAGAAAATCAGGAGACCAAAAAGACTCCTAGCTGACCAATAAACAATGTTTGAGCACTTACTATATGCAAATTACTATGCCAGGTACTGTGGGAGAGATGGCAATGAATAAGGCAGGGTCTCTGTCCTCTTATTGCATCTAACCATGCACCGTAGGGAGGAAACAGACTCTATAGCAAGTGGTCACCCTCTTCTTTTGGAGACACGGAATCTTTTTAAGTCACAACTCCCGTGCCTCTCAGGGTATCCCTTGCAGACCACCTGGTTCAGGAATATCAGGGCTGAATATGCAAATGCAGGTTCTCAGTCCCTCCATACCTACCAAGTTGGAACATCTGGAACCCAGAGCCGGGGTGTCTGTCTGGCTTTTAGTCGAGCACTTTGGGTGATTCTTCTGCACAATTAAATATGTTAGAACTCCAGCTGCTCCGTGGTAGGTACCTAATGAGTTAAAAAGGAAATTACCTTTGGCTGGAGGATGGGGATGGACAGTTTCATGGAGGAGAATTCGGACTGAGGCTTTGCTGACTGTGGCAAAGGGAAGGTGACGTTCCAGGGCAAGGAATGGCTGGTCCAAGGCAGCGAAGTGCATGGGGGTCCAGGGGCTTTGGCCCCCGGAGGAGATGACGGCTCTGAGGTTTCTGACAGACGCACACTGCGGACCGACCAGGCGACGTGTTTTCCTTTCTACACAGCCCTCGCACAGTCCCTCAGGCCTCTCTCATGCACAACCTGGACGACATTCGAGAAGAATTTCACCAGGGAAAGCTGGTTTTGCTTTGTGCTCATTTGTCACCGAGTGAGCTAAACTCACTGGCTTTCTGCCTTCTGTCAAGTCAGCTGTTCTCCGAATTCAAGCAGAAGTAGGAGAATTTGTTGCCACTCAGGCTGGAGTTTTGCTGTTCTCACACTTGAGGTCCAACAAGCTGACCCCGTCAGCAGATGGAAAACAGCACACTCAGCGCTCCCGTCACCTGGGGCAGGGCGGGGCGGGGCAGCGGCCAGGCCAGCGCTTGGTGTACCAGGTGGGGTTGCCACCTTGGGTGGCCTCCGGGGTGAGCGGCATGCAGCAGGAGATCAGATGTTACTAAATAGCAGAAGTGCCCGAACCAACCATTCGGTCTGCGAGTGGGTTGGTACCTCCCTGACTAGGCCACCTGCAAGCTGTCAATCAACTGAACAACAAGCATTTAATGACTGACCCTACTGTTGACTGTGCTGTCAGCCTCCACCCCTTTCTCCATTTCTAGCTGATGCTATTTGAGGCATATGAAGGATGAGAGCTTGGTGCTCATTTCCCCGTGAAGCCTGGCACTTGGGCTCAGCACTCTGCAACCCCACAACTACAACTGTGTCAGACTACTGCCTCCTTCTGGCCCCCACCGTCGTGGTGTAGCAAAAAAACACGATGCGCTGGGAGTGAGACACAGACACAGTGGGATGGACGTGGAAGTGCACTGCCAGATGTCCCTCCCAGGACGGACTTGTGGTCCCGGTTCTGGGGGTGCTGTCAGCGGACTGTTGTCGGCTGTCAGTCCTTCGGGGTTTGCCTCAGCTGCAGAGAGGCCTCCCCCAAGGCCAAGTCCACATCAAGTGACTGACTGAAGCAGGTGTATAAAAGCCCGGCTATTTGGCCCAATGCCAGACAACTGGGGCCTCCCAGTCCTGCCTCTGCTCCCTTCCTTCCACAGGTGCTAATCCTAAGGGCATTCCCTAATAAACACCCACAACCTTAATTCCGTTTCGGAATCTGCTTTCCAGAGAACCCAATTTGCAACACATGAGTATGAATTTCAGATCCTTAGGAGCCCTGTGACCTTGGGGAAACAATAACAGTTTCTGTAAGACTCAATTTTCTTATCTGCAAAATGGGAATAATAGTAACTTCTTCATGGGATTGTTGTGAGTGCACTTAGTTTAATACCTGGTGCCGAGTAATCACTCATAAATATTAGATTAGTAATCTTGGGCAAGTTATATAACTTTGGTGAGCCTTGGATCCTTTATTTAAAAAGGAGAACAATCCTACTTACATCTCAGGATTTTGGTAAGGATTGAATGACATAATGTATGTATGTGTTAGGTACTCAATAGATATGTCCCCCCCCCCATTTTCCCTTTAAAGTATCAATAGTAGCTTTATATAGTGGATTTTAAAAATAATTCATGTTTATTTTCTTTCTCTATTACTTGCCCTTTATCAGAGTATAGGGCATTCATATTTGGAGGAAGAAAACTGAATATGGAGCAGAAAGGTGGGGCTAGAGTGGAGCCCTGGTTTTGTGGCTCTCTTCTCTTTCATCACAGCTCAAAGGCCACCTCCTCCAGGAAGCTCACCCTGACTGACTCAACACATTCCACAAACCACTCATATGACCTTTGATTCACTTTTGTAATCCTTATGATGATGTATATACTCCTTATGATGATGGATCACAGGATTTCTGTTTTCATATTGTAACTCTCTGAGAAGCAAGGATGGTGTCTGTTTTTTCAAAGAGGGTACATTGGCCGAACATTGCTGTGTTCCCTGGGAGTGTTCAATGGTTACTGTACTAGTTAACAGTGACTAACTCTTACAACAACGCTGAGTCCTGCTGGAGCCCTGTGAGATGCTCCAGGAATTCCTGCTGAATTGACAAGGAATGTGAGAGCCAATTGGGGTCATCTGAGGCCCCCTTGTCCAATTCTGTCATCTCCACCATGAGAAAACTTTGTTTAAGTCAGTGCTCTCTCTTTAAACAACAGCATTTAGAGGCTCACGTAGAATTTTGGTGCCCCATCTTTATTACATCCTCTCTATTTTATAACTTGCTACTCTATTTTTTGTTTCTGATTTAAAGCTTGGTCAGGTCTAGGAACATTGTCTTACACTGACACCTACTGGGCAGGTGGGAAAATAACGGACACCTGTAACACTAGTGTTTTTGGTGACTAGAAGCAGAGAAATGATGTCTTCCTCATTGCATTCATCTTTAAGACACATCTTTCTTACAACTCTCCTAGTTTTGAGCTTTTATGTCCCTCTTCTTCTACTAAACCTAAAGGTCCACATTAAATTTTAGATTTCTTGGGTGTGATGATTCTATCCAATTAAAACGCTAAGAGCCCATAGTACATTTAAACAATGTCATTGTGTAGATAGACGTAAAGTTCAGTGATGAACAGTAATCACACTCATTGAATGTGACCTTAATTCTGCAAGCACTGCATCTCTCAGCAGCTGTCATGTCAACTGCGCCTGTGAAAAGTATGGGGCTATTCTTAATTCTAGGTTCACCCCTTGGTGGGAACTGTGAGAGGCCATCCGATGTGGATTGAAACCTCCCCATGATGGCAGGAAGAATCATCCGGGATGAAGGACGTAAATTCTTTCCTTGAAGGTTTCTCCAAGGATCACAACCCCAGTAAAAATTCCTTCAAGGGTTTCCTCATCCTAATGAGACTTTGTTACAAATCCATCTCTCTCCTGCTTTTATCTAAAAGTTTCTTTTGTTTGTTCTCCTAAGTTTTGTAAGGTTTGTAAATGATTAATCAAATCCTACTCATAAAAACTTCACAAAATATACCAGTAGGTTATTTTCTAACCACCCCCTTACCAATCCTTTTTCACTGTACTTTTTCTTTAGTTAATAATGTAATCATTAAAAGTACGTTCTAGGGGCCAGCTCAGTGGGGTTGTTGTTAAGTTCGTGCATTCTGCAATTCGGCACTGGCCCAGGGTTCGCAGGTTTGGATTCCAGGCACGGACTGACACACCACTTGTCAAGCCATGCTGTGGCGGCGTCCCATATAAAGTGGAGGAAGATGGGCACGGATGTTAGCCCAGGGCCAATCTTCCTCAGCAACAAGAGGAGGATTAGCAACAGATGTTAGCTCAGGGCTGGTCTTCCTCACAAAAAATAAAAAATAAATTAAAAAGTACTTTCTAGTGGGTTCTATGCTTTTTTCCATGTGGTGTATGTATACACAATAGAATATTATTCATCCATAAAAGTGAAGGAAATCCCGTCATTTGTGACGACAACATGGATAAACTTGGAAGGCAGAATGCTGAGTGAAATAAGCCAGACAGAGAAATACAAATACTGCATCGTGTCAATTATATATGGGATCTAAAAAAAAAGTCAGACTCACAGGAACAGAGAGTAGAAAGGTGCTTGGCTGGGAG
Source organism: Tapirus indicus (assembly GCA_031878705.1). NCBI lineage: Eukaryota > Metazoa > Chordata > Mammalia > Perissodactyla > Tapiridae > Tapirus > Tapirus indicus. The sequence continues at coordinate 81,097,166 of CM062917.1, forward strand.
GTGGGGGAAATAGGGAGACTTTGGTCAAAGGGTACAAACTCTCAGTTATAACATGAATAAGTTCTGAGGATCTCCTATACAGCACGATGACCATAGTTAACACTACTGTATTACCTTCTTGGAATTTGCCAAGAGTAGATCTTACCTACGCAAAAGGGTAACTATGTGAGGTGACGGTTGTGTTCATTAACTTGATTGGGGTAAAGATTTCATAGTGTATATGTATATCAAATCATCATGTTGTGAGCTTTAAATATATATAATTTTATTTATCAACTATACCTCAATAAAACTGGAAAAAGAAAAGAGAGAGAGGAAGACAGCACCTGGGGTGTAAGCCTGGTAGCACTCATTGACACACACCTGGGAGCCGAGAGCTCCTGTTTGATGTCTGGGACTTGGAGAAGAAACCTTGAGGGATTACGACCAGGTGTACTTGGAAGGGGCCTTGGTGCCTGGGGCAGGGAAGACTGGCAGGATCGGAGACAGGAAGGGGCATGGATTTTGGACGCCGAGAGACAGGTTTGAAACTGGCTCCACCACTTACTAATTGTGGATCTCAGGCGGTAACTTGGCTCCTCTTTGCCACGGTTTTTTCACCTGTACATGGGGATAACAGTACCACTTAGTATAGTTCTTGTGATAAATTAATGACACAGTGCTTGGCACATAGTAGGTGCCAAGTGATTTCTACTTCCTGTTTCAAAAGGGACTCGATTTACTTATGCCTGGCCCGTATGCAGTCTGAATATTCCCCTGTTAACAGTTCCTTCACATGATAGATGCCATTTCTGGAAATCCTTGGGGCTCAAGCCTTCCTCTCTTTAAGTTTTCTGGTTGCCACGAATGACCTCTGCTTTTCTCTCAAACTTCTCAGACATCCTCTGGTCCTTGCATTGTCTGTTTTCAGACTTTAAAAAATGGTACTAGGGATTTAGTTATTTAATAACTATTCTTTGAACTCCTACAAAAGGCCAGCCTGAGGGGTAGAGCAACAAAACACACAAAGATCCCTTATAGAGCTTTGATTCCAGGAAAGGAGGACAGAAAAGCAAGTAAATAAAGCATGTGGTTTGTCAGATGATCATAAATACTAAGTAAAAAAATAGGGCAGGAAGGGTGGTAGAGATTGTGTATGTGTGTATGTATTTGGGATGATGGTTTTGTCACCACCATAGAGCCGTATGGAGGAGAAGGGCTGACCTGGGCTGCTTGTGGTGACATAAACTGGGTTAAAACGATGGCGAGGTTGGTCCTGATGGCCTCACGGAAGACAGCGGTGTGGTGTATGAGGGGGGCTCCTGCCAGAAGCATGAACAGTCCACTCTTCACTCCTGCCAAAGGCGACGTGGAGGAGAACATGGGAGGCAGTGCCTGACCTTACCTGGGGCGTGGAGAGTTGGCGGCTTCCCTTCTGATCCCCGTCCTTCAGGCAGTGGGGACTTCGTGAATGTTGACTTCTTGAGACTCAGATCCTAAAAGCATTAAAAAAAAGCGGGGGGGGGGGGGGGGGGCGGGGATAGGAAGGAAGCTGACGTCGTGACCTACAAGGAACCCATCCTGTTCCTCTGGGACACAAGACAGTCATGGCGGATCTGACACAGCCCATCAGGGATGAGCCCTCTGCCTACAGCTATGCGGAGACGTGATAGCAGGAAACACCGGCGAGAAAAGGCGTAGCAAACATGGCAGAGCGGAGGGGCGTCGGTCGGGAGCTGCAAGTCTGCCTCCTTCTCTCAGCTGCCTGACTCTTGGCGCGCTGCACTGCCCCTCCGAGTCTCTGTTTCTTCCTCTTCTCTACGGTGAGGTTGGCCTCTAACATCCATTTCAGATACAAAATTCCACGACTTGAAGGAGAAGCTGGAATTTTATTTCTGTCGTCAGAGTTTTGAACAGAAAATAGAGGATTTTAGGGCACGGATCGAGTTTTCATTTACTTTTTCTTTTCAGTTGATTTCGGAAGGAAAAAAATGAAGGGGAGGAAGAGTTGGCTTTTGTTGTCGGTCTGGAGGAGCGAGATTAGATTTCTTGGGTCATAGCCAAACACACCAGGCTGGCTCTTTCAATGACTGGGAAGAATTTGTTTGGCGGAAAATTGCTGACTTGATGAAGAGGGCTTCTCCACTCAATTTTCTGGAGGAGGGAGAAAAAAAATCCTGGCAAACCAAATTAAATGCCCCCATTATAAAGATGCCTGGTCCTTCTAAGCTGTGTTAGTTGCCGTCTTCTCTGTTTCTACAGAAAGCTGGAGCCAGCGGATAGGAGAAAGGCGAATGACCCCACGCAGGAGGAGCAGTGCGTATAGGATGGACCTTTAATAAGTGTGTGATGAATGAATGAATGAATAAATGAAAGAAAGTAAGACCAACTAGTAGGTAAAGGGAAATCAGGAAACCTGACTTTAGCTTTTCATTGATCCCAGATCAAATTCAAGAATTACTAAATGTGGTTTATGGGCACTTAGAATAGGAGTCATCAACAGGACCCAGCACGGCCTCATTGAGGACTGGTCTTGCCAGTAATCTCACTGGTAGAGTCTCTAGGCTTGTAGGTTGGGGGAAGGTTGTGGACATAATCTATCTTAACTTCAGAAAAGCAATTAAAGTCCCCCTTGATCTTTTCTGGTTAAGATGGTGAAATAAAGACTTGATCATAGCATTAGATTAATTTACAGCTGGCGGAAATAAACCTCATTCAAATTGTGTTGATTATGACATTTTTCTACCTGGAATGAGGTATCTAGTAGAGTGCCACAGGGTTAAGGTCTTGGGCCTGACTGTTCAACTTCTTTTTTTTTTTATGTTTTATTTTGAACTAATTATAGATTCACAGGAAGTTGTAAAAAAGAATGTGTAGGGTGGTTGCATGCACAATTCACTCCCTTTCCCCTAGCGATAACATCTTGCATAACTACGGTATGATATCAATACCAGAAAATTGGTACTGGTACAATCCACAGAGCTTATTCAGATTTCATCAGTGTTATGCGCACTCAAATGTGTGTATGTTTTTGTGTGTGTCTCTGTGTGTATGTATAGCTCTGTGCAACTTTATTACGTGTGTAAATTCATGTAACCAGCACCACAATCAAGACGGAACTGTTCCATCACCACAAGGATCTGTCTTGCTATCCTTTTATAGCCACATCCACCCCCCCATCCCTAACCCTTGACAACCACTAATCTGGTCTCCATCTCTATAATTTTGTTATTACAAGAATGTTCTATAATTGGAATCATACAGTATGTAATCTCTTTAGATTGGCTCTTTCCACTCAACATAATTCCCTTGAGATCCATCCAAATTGTTGTGTGTATCAATAGTTTGTTGGTTTTTATTGCTGAGTAGGATCCGTTGTATGGATGTGCCACAGTTTTTTAACCATTCACCTGCTGAAGGATGTTTGGATTGTTTCCAGTTTTTGGCTATTAGGAATAAAGCTGTTATGAACATTTTTATACAGGTTTTTGTTTGAACGTAAGTTTTCATTTCTTTGAGATAAATGCCCAAGAGTGCAATTGTTGGGTTATATGGTAATTGTATGTTTAGTTTTATAACAATTTGGCAAATTATTATCCAAAGTAGCTGCACCATTTTACATTCCCATCAGCAATGCAGGAATGATCCAGTTCTCTGCATCCTCACCAGCATCTGGTGTTATCACTGTTTTTAAAGTTAGCCATTCTGATATGTGTGTAGTAATACCTCCTTGAGGATTTACTTTGCATCTCACTAATGGCTAAGATGTTGAACATCTTTTCACATACATATTAGCTCTCTGTATATTCTCTTCAGTGAAATATTTGTTCATATCTTTTGTGCATTTTCTAATTGGATTGAATTGGATTATCTGTTTCTTACTGTTGAGTTTTGAGAGTTCTTTATATGTTCTAGATACAAGTCCTTTATCAAATATATGATTTGCAAATATTTTCTCCCAGCCTGTAATTTATCTTTGTATCCTCTTAACAGGATCTTTTGAAGAGCAAAAGTTTTCCATTTTGATGAAGTTCAATTTATTAAGTTTTCCTTTAATGGACCATACTTTTGGTGTCAAGTCCAAAAATTCTACACCTAATCCTGAGGATGTTCTGTTTATCTTCTAAAAGTTTTATCATTTTATGTTTTACATTTAAGTCAATAATCCATTATAAGTGTTGGGGAAGAGGGAGAATTCCTGTTTGCTCTTTCTCTTAAGGTTCTTATGGCTAGCCAAATAATTAAAAAGGCAGGTTAGCAGGAGAAAATAAAACAAAGTTTAATAGCATGTATACATGGGAGAGACCCAGGGAAAGTGAGTATCTTGACAAAATAGCGGAGGTTCTCTTCTTAAATAGAAAGACAATGGAGGGTGTTGGGGGGTCTGGGAGCCAGCTGTGGGAGATTACCAGAAAAACACAGTAACATTATTATGCAGATTTAAGGCCTCACCTTCCACATTGACAAGTTTCTAGAGTTGAAGTCATCTCCCCCTATTCCCAGTACAGAAAGGGTGATACCTTTACAAATGGAGATTTCCCTTACAAATGTTCTGTCTGGTAAACAGAACTTTGATAGGAATGGGCGTAGAAAAGACCCTCCCAGTCTATTGATACCCAGAGTCATCCAAGGTGAAGGCCCGTCCCAGGGACAGGCCTTCCATCCCAAATCCCTTTAGACAGTTGTGGGGGGCGGGAGGAAGGCCAAACGTCGTTCAAGATTCTTCTGAGCCTTCATTGTCTTCAGCTCGAAATAATCCACATACCAGAGTGGCGCATCTTGGGGTGGCCTGCCCTGAACTCCATCATAAGTTAATTTGCTCATCTTTTAAAGTCAAAGAGGTTGAAGATATGGTAGGCATGTAGGTGATACAAACAGCTGGAATATAGTGATGAAACTAGTAAGATAAAATTTATAAGCATGTAACATCAAAGACAGGGTAGCGTGATGGTTGAGAACGTGGGTTCTGTAGCCAGACTGCTTGGATTCAAATTCCTGCGCTGCCTCAGAGGCCTTGGGGAAGTCCTGTAACCTCTCTGTGTTTTAGTTTCTGCATCTGCAAAATGGGATTAATGAGAGTACTTGCCTAGAGGGTTGTTGTGAAAGCTTAATGAGATAATGCAAACAGAGCACTTAGAACAGTACTCAAAGAAATGCCACCTATTATTATTATTATTGAAATCTGACATTGGTTTAAAAATTGGGCAGTTACAGGGGAGACATGACCAAGTAGGGAGTTGATGTGAAAAAAGAATCCTTGTATATACAAAGAAGTGGAGAGGTTAACTGAACTTACTTGAAATTTTTAACTTAAATGTCTGCTCAACTTTTGTCCAGTTGTATATGCTTATAAATATGTGTCCTCATTCAGAAATGGCAAGATTTACATAAGATCCAAATAACAAGGCATTTAAATCCATTCAGTGAAAACCAGAGTCCACTGTTTAGGACCGTGTAGATACTCAAAGGCATTTTTCGTATTCTTGTTGAGATTTAACAAAGCAGTCATTGTTTTAGATTATCAGCCTCTAGTAAATGGTCACTACGTCTGTACAAGTATAATAATCTAGCAGTAGGAACGAAGGGTATCGACAGAGTGCATAGTTATAGCTTGATGTGGGGGTCACATAAATTCTCCGCCTCTCACGGTGGGGGGTACTTCTGGGCCGCCAGCCCTTGGTACCACTAACAGAATGTTGGGACATGGATCTTTCTTATGGTTTCTACCTTTGCTGAAAATGAGGCTATGAGGGAGATGTAGATATAGGAGGGTTGAGTAGATGGAGAAAGGGGCTCCCAGAAGTGACAGAAAGAAGCTATTACACACCCTACACATTAGAAGAGAGGGGGACAGAGGAAGGGGAGAGGGCCTCAGATTACTAGAAGGAGGTGGGACTCCCTGGGCCTGGGGTCTGTCTGGTCATTACTCTGCCAGGAAGCAGCTGAGGGACAATGGGCAGTTCACCCAGTCTCTCTGTGCCTGGCTTTCCGTTTCTGCCACATAATGAAAGTAGTGTCTGCCCCACAGACTCCATGGGCAGTCATGAAGAATAAATTTACATGAAAGTTCTTTAAGCCAAACATAAATGTATGACATTGTTATTATTTCATTGTGGACCAAATGCACATATATCTTTGTTCATTGTTTTTATGGAATATACCCTTAAGAACTAGCACCATCTCTGTCTCTTACTCCCTTGCCTCACTAAATTCCTTGGATTTTTCAGTTCCCTCTCCACCTTATTTAGCAGTGTCCCGGCAAGGCAGCGTTGCTGCTTTACCAGAGGTGCTCTTTCATCTCAGTAACTGCTATAGAAAGTTTCTAGTTTAGATCAGTAAGCTTATTCTCCTCTCCCGAATCTGTGATGCGGGAGACTGACCTGGCTCATCCCCCTGTACCTTGCTACTTCTCGGATGTCTCTACCCCTGAGAACACATGGGCCCCAACTCTACTCATGGAAACAAGTCTCCATTTGTCTTAAAGAATAAATAGATGAATATCAGTTCAGGTTCCATTATGAAATACAAATGTAGATTTACTTTACTCATAGTTCCCCTGAAAATTGTGTGTGTGCGTGTGTGGAATAGGTTGAAGAGGGGACTGTTTTTTAAAGTACTGTAAATTTGTCTATTATTTACAGAAAACAGTACAGTATTCTTTGGGGTTTGCTATTATGGTCATTATGGTCATCATTACCTTTCATTTTTAACTATGTGGTTAATCAATAAAGGGATTTTTAGATGCATTCACAGGTTTAGACCAAACATTGAGAGTTAAAGACTTATCCTTTGGGGGGATATTTTTGGGGAAAAAATCCAGTGACCACAAAATCCCTAAATTAAGTATGAAAACCTGAGGAGAGAATTTCTAATAGTGGGTCAAATAAAAAGCTTGGAATAATTTCAAGTTTTCTTAATTTGAATGCTTATTTGCTATTCATATTTGATTTCCCCACTGCAACCTCATGATTGAGAGATAGAGTAACATGTGTATCAGGAGAAGAGAAACACATATATATTTCAAAGGTCTGCCACATAATCCTGAAAATCCACCATTAGAGAACCATTGTTTTCGGAGTACCAATTCTCTGGCAGGGAGATACTTAAGCTGCTGTCAATCAAGACCACATATACAAGGCCACACAAAATTATCACAAAGCACAGGCTCTGGAGTCAGATGGAGCTAGGATGGAATTTGGCTTTGGCTCTTACCAGCTGTGAGATTCTGGGCAAATTACTTATCTTCTCTGAGTCCCAATTTCTTCATCTGTAAAATGGGATTAATAATGGCTATCGCATGAGAAACACAGTTTAAATGAGTTGATATATTTGAAGAACTTAACACAATACTTAAAGTAGGCTCTTAGTACATCGCAATGTCATTATTAGCAATAGGAGGAATATTTCATTCAAATTGGGGTTTGCATAGCTTTGGGGGTACATGAAGACATTCCAAGGGGTATACAGATTCAGATGATTTTAAGGAAAGTGATTTCCAGATTCTACATTTATATATATAATGTAGAATTAATATATGTATTACGTATATATATAACATATAGGAGTGTGTGTATATATATATATATACACTCTTTCTATATTCATCTGGTTGCAAATGCACCTGCACTAGGCAGCTTCTCCTTTCCATCTTCCCTTTCACAACCTCCCTTCTTCTGCCTTACAAGGGAGGGACAAATTTCTCATCCAAACCAAATTGTACTATGGTGTGTTGCCTTGGGTGCAGAAACCTCTGGGACACCACGCAGAGGCAACTCAAAGTGTAGATGTCTGAGAGCCTCCTTTAATCAAAATGGCACCATGAACCAAAGGAGAGAGGGCATCGTGTCTTTGCCCATCTGATGCTTGTCTCTGTTAAGGGTAAAGCATACCTGTCATGTTTATCTCTCCCCAAAATTCACATATTGAAATCTCAACCCCCCAATGTGATGCTATTTGGTGGTGGGACCTCTGGGAGATAGGTAGGTCATGAGGTTAGAGCCCTCATGCATGGGATTAGTGCCCTTGTAAGAAGAGACACCGGAGCACGCTCTCTCTCTCTCTGCCCTCTGCCATGTGAGGATTCAATGAGAAGAAAGCCATCTACAAACTGGGAAGAGGGCCCTCATCAGACACTGGATCTTCCTGCACCTTGATCGTGGACTTCCTGACCTCCAGAACTGTGAGAAATAAATGTTTCTTCTTGAAGGTACACAGTCTGTGGTAATTTATTGTAGCAGCTTGAACTGAGACAATACCTTAAACAGGTATGCTGATGCATATTTGGATGTTTTGATTTCAAGTATATTATGGAATTAGGTGGTGGTGGTGGTGGGGTGATGGCATTTTTTTTGGTCTTCACACTACTGGCAAAGAAGGTATTTTTCCTGAGGAAAGAAACCCTTGAGAACAGACTAAAAAGAACATTTCTTGGAAATATCGAAGATGGCAGTACGTTATTCAGCTAGATGACAAACTCGTGATAGGTTTCTGTACTTTGGTGCTCTCTCTGTCTTGAAATATTCAAGATTTGTAAGAAGTGTGCTGGGAAATGCCAGTCTGCTATGAACCACACTTTCTCTGCAATTTCACCATCTCAGTAATGAGGGTGAGCTCGGTGAACACTCTCATCTGTCTACATTTTAGTCTAGTCTCAGCAGTATAATTTGCATGATTTCAACACAAAAAGACCTGCAATTTCTTCCAGCATATCAATGTTATATTTTCTAATAAGAAATATACATTAGAGGTAAGTTACTGTTTTGTACTTCATTGAATATGTATTCAAATTCATAGGAGAAACATTTTCATTAACTTTTGCTAAAAGTTAGCAAAATATGAGATCCATCCATACTCATTTTTTATGAAGGCACAAGTCTCCTGCACACTGTCACTCATTGGCCACTTTTCTGCTCATTTATTAAATCCTACCATGTACTTATTAGGCGAATTAGTCAGCTAGGACTGCCATAACAAAATACCACAGACTGGGTGGCTTAAACAACAGAGATTTATTTTCTCCTGGTTCTGGAGGTGGAAGTACAAGATCGGGGTGGCCGCATGGTTGAGTTCTAATGAGCTGCCTCTTCCTGGCTTGCAGGCGGCCACCGTCTCCCTGTGTCCTCACATGGTGAAGAGAGAGAGCTCTGGTGTCTCTTCCTTTTCTTATAAGGGCACCAGGCTTATTGAATTAGGGCTCCACACTTATGACCTCATTTAACCTCTATCACTTCCTCACAGGTCCTATCTCCAAATACAGTCACATTGTGGGGTTAGAGCTTCAGCATAGCAATGTTGGGGGGACAATTCTGTCCATAGCATTAGGTTTAAGTAACTTAACAGAAATATGTTGCAGATTGTATTCTGAATAACGTGCTCAACAATCCTTAATGTACTTTTTTATAAGCCTGTACTTATTAGTGACTAAGTTCTTTCTCTTGCTGTCAATTTACATAAAGTATTTAAACTATACTCTTAAAAGCAGAACATATATTTAGGTTCAAAAGCAAATCAAAATTTTCCCAAAATGCAAATCTAGTATTAAATTACCTAAGCTTTAGAAAACCAGCTTGATTAAATTAGTATTAATTTCTCCCTTTCAGGTGTTGAGATGCTGATTCCAATTCTGTGAAATATATAATTGCATAGACATAGTTGACTTCAACCAACTTTGGGAAGAAATCACTAATATACAAATAAATATCCTCAGTATCTGCGTCTATCTTTCATGTCTTTGCTACACATTTTGAGATGTCCTTAAAAGATGAAATATGACATTAATATATGTCTTTGTTCACAGTCAAGGAGAAAAGTCCTAAATACACAATTTGCCATTTTGTTTTTAACCCCAGTTTCATCTATTTTAGCTCCATAGGCAAGATGCCTCCAAGTAAAATATGAACAGAACAATCAATAGTCATGTGAAAGTCTTGATTAAGCTTTTTTTTGGTCATACTTCCTAGAAACTGAGAAAGTGAAGAACTGATGACTGGGTAAAAATATTTTTTTGTAAATTAAGTGCTTTCCAATTCTTTGCTTTCAATAAAATTAAAGGAGGACCTAACCAAGTTGTCAACAGACAGATAATTAAAATTTTTTTTTGATAAGAGATCACTATGTACTTTGTGACTTATAATTAAGAAGGCATTCAAATAACAGAGTCATATTTCCATAAGAAAATGCCTTACATTCTTATTACTTATTTAATTGAACAAGTTTCCTCAGGGCTTATGTCTGTAAAAATGAAAAACAGAAATAGAACTGATGCTGAGTCCTATCTCATTCTAACAGTAAGAAATAACCAAAGATACATGAACTTATTAAAAAAGAATTATTTATTCGTTTAATTTTCCAATAAACTTTACTTGCTATGTTTTATAATTATTTCTCAAAATATGTTATACATTTATGTTGCTTTGTTCAATTGCGTATTAAAAATCATTGTTAAGATAACTCAATCCTGAAAAATTTAAAAATACTTAGAATCTCATGGTCATATAAAATTGTGATGTTTAAATTTCAACCTATACATGATTGTGTTTGTTATTGTAGAGAAGTTAATAGGATAATCAGATGAAATCTTTCAAATATAAAAATATATTACATTAATAAGATTCTTTCGGGGAAATATGAGATAAAGGAGAAAAAAAATGATATAAATTTCCAAGTTGTCAAAAAAGAGCTTGTTGGTAAATTTTTAAATGAGTGAGAATGGGTATCAAATTGCTTTGGCATTTAGAGTCCTTTGGATACAAAGTATGATATGCTTTATTTAAAAATCAATATTTACAACATGCTAGAAAGTACATATTTTGCAGCTATTCAAATTTATGATGAAAAATTTTAGGTGTCTACTTGAAAATGTGCAGGGGGATAAATAGCTTTTCAAAATTCTTTTAGAAAGTATGAGAGAAAAAAGTTTGAAGACCACTGATTTAATGTATCAGATCTTTACAATTTTAACAGTTGATGATAATGGACTTCATGGGGAAAAAGTGGACAGAAAAATGTAGAGCATAGAGAAGGGCAGACATGGGGGTGGTGTTGATCTGAACTCTTGGGACAGAAAAGTAGAGCTGGAGAAATAATAACAAAACATAGCAAAATCACACACATTTCTCAAAGTTATGAATTTTTGGCCAGCACCTTTGAGGCATGGCCTCATCTATTATTTATGAACTTTTGCAATGCAAATTTATGTTGAAGTTGGTTCTCTCTTCTGATGGGTTTAATTATGTTGGAGACCAAGACTCCATTATCATACCCATGATTACTATGTGGCACTGTGGTAGGTGCCGGAGATACTAAGATGAACATGAAACCCCTCAAGGAGTTTACAGCGTGGAAGAAAATGGGAGGTTAATATAATCTTAAATTGGAAGTCAATGATAATGTGCTTTGAGTATTTTTCATTCATATCCCATGTTTCTCCACACAAAACATTTGATGTAGAGGTTGATGAATAAATGAAAAGCAATAAGGAAAGTTAATGTATTGTGGTATATGTGGAAGCCATTTGGTTTAAAACTAATTCGGCCTGAACTTGTTTTTCCAGAAAGGTCTGATGTGGCCTGGTGAGCATGCATTGTACATCTGCTTTAAACATTTACAGTGTCCTAAAACCAAGCATGATGCCCTTAAAGATAGGGATGTTGCCTCCCCCCATATTAGCATTTCTTTATAGATAAGTATTTCTTCCCAGAAACTAAGGATTAATTACTGAACTGCTATGCTTATCTCGTGACACTGGCCTGCTGACCACCGATCTGCTGTGCTCACCTTGTGGCCACTGACTTACTGTGGTAGCAAAGCATCTCGTGACAGTGGTATACAAGATATTCCTGTCATATTTGATGTATGTTCCTTGTTCTAAGATAGTATATAACCATGCTGTATACCCCGCTTCTTCCTGGCACTTCCTTTCTTGGTGAAGGTTGCTCCCAGGCTATATTCTTCACAGCTGACTCATATAATAAACTCACCCCAATTTTGATTTATAGATTGATTATGGATTATTTGCATTGACAATGTCATTTGAGTTATTTTTAAAGAAGGTAATGATGGATTTGGAATAATTATAATAATTCCTTACATGTGTACAGTGTTTTGTAGTTTATGAGGTGATTTCACATAAAGTAGCTCATTTGGTCTTAATAACAACCCTTAGTGGTGAGCAAGATCTGCATTGTTACTCTCACTTTAGAGATAAGAACACTATGGCCTAGAAAGATTAGGTTTTGACCGCATCATGTAGCCACTAAATGGCAGAATACGATGGAGCCCAGGTCCTGTAGGCTTCTAGTTTGGCACTTTGGCCATAAAACCATTTGGTAGCCTGAGCCACTAAGCTTCCTCTCCTGCATGCTGGGAAAGACCATCCTCTTTGGACCTCTTCTATTCCTACACATTGTACTGGGTGTACCAAGTTTGCAAGGCCCTGACCACTCTTTCACCTGGGCCATTTCTCAGGGTTGTTTATGCAGCTGGTAACCTTGAGCGATCAGGTAACAAGCAGTAAGTCTTACTCCCAAGCAGTAAGTCTTGCTTACTGTTTGTCATAAAAATATGGATTCTTCAAACTCAGTTGTGACACAAACCCACTGCATGCTTATCATCCATCTGGGCCCATCATGTTGCCCCTGTGGGTCTTGAGGGCAGTGAGAACCGAGGAAAATATACTGATGCTCATGCTTCTCACTGTGCTGTGAGTCATAAAGTCCTTTGACCCAGGAGCTTCATGTCTTCTGCCAGCATCCATGACATAGTAACAGGTTAACTTATTAGCTTGAAGGCAGGGTAAAATCTAATCTCAAACCTGACATGGCAATGACAAGTACTTGCAAGATGTTTGAGGACAATGTGTAAGGATGTGTAAGGTCTGATGGGCCTCAAATAGGGTTTCAAATGGGGTATACCCCCAGAATCTAAATTCAGGAAGATGAGAGTCAGAAAATAGTCCTCTCAAAAGGGAACTGGTAAAAATTGACACACTATTGTCCGGAAATAGCCATACACAGAACAGACTAGGCCCAAAGGATTTGTTGCTTTGATGACAGGTTTGATATTTTACATATTGTTACTGTGTCAGACTATGTAACCCAAGTGTGCAGGAATGTAATCTTATTTCTCTGTAACGAAGTTTAACTTTGCTTTCTAGTTCTAATATCTTCCAATGGTAGATAATGGAAACTTAATAAGGTGACTCAGTTGTTTCAAGTTTGAAACTCAGATTCCCTCCATCCTGTTCTTCTTTTCTCCCCAGCTCTAACATGGTGGTGGGGTGGGATGAGGTAAATTCAGGCTGAGGTATTTTCTGTCCCTGCTCGTCTCTGCTGAGGAGTGACTTGTCTCAATGGGTCTTGGGCATCTTGCCTCTTCTTGCTGCATGGGCGGTGATGTCTCTGGCCCCATCATGGCCTTCAGTTGTCACGGTCATATACTCTGTGTTCTCCTCTATCAGTCAGGGACCTCTTCTGGTCCGAGTGCCCTTCATGGGTATGTAATAGTTCTTAGGTAGTTTTCTCATGCCATGCTGGGGTCTGCGGAGCTCTCTGGGGCCCATCTGCTTGGCTGTTTGCCTCAGCCATGGCCCGTTCATCTATCACTCGGGTGCCATGTTGGACATGGGGCTTCTCTATGAAGCTTGAGTCTCACTAGGAAGCCAGGCTCTGACCCTTCTCCTTTAGAGCTTCCATGATCTTATTTGGGGTTTCTACCTGGCTATCCAACTTGCTGTTCCCACATCCCCGTCAGAACTTGGTGTTGGGGATGGAGAGCTGAGACCTTCTCAAGGATTTACTGGTATCTGAATCCCAGTCATGTCCTCTATGATTTTTATTTTTTCCCATTTATTAAATTTTTATCTATTTCTAATCTACATTTACACTCTTCTCCCATCAAAGATTTATGGTATAAGGCTCTCTAAATCTTTGGGGTTTGGATCTTGATATTTAAAGTTATGCCTCTGGTATTTAAAAGAAGAAAAAAAGGAGAAACCCTCTTTTCTTCTCTCAAGCACCTACTGCTTACAATAGAAAGTCATGCCCTGCAGACCACGGTCTCTCTATAGATTTACCAAAGTCTTCTTCAAAGTCTTCTTTGTAGCTCATAATCCATGGCTTGTATTCCGCCAGATGATCCTACCCTGAGGGTGATGTATACAGAAAGTGCCCTCTGACTGCTGACTGGTAGCTGAAAGGAAAGGGTAACAGGAATCAAAAAGCACATAGTTTATCCATTCATCAGTTGATGGGCAGATGGGTTGCTTCCACGTCTTGGCTATTGTGAATAATGGTGCAATGAACAGAGGGATGCATAGGTCTCTTTGAATTGTTAATTTCATGTCCTTTGGATACTCAGTAGTGGGATAACTGGATCATATGGTATTTCTATTTTTAATTTTTTGAGAAATCTCCACAATGTTTTCCATAGTGACTGCACCAGTTTGCATTCCCACCAGCAGTGTATGAGAGTTCCCCTTTCTCCACATCCTCTCCAACACTTGCTATTTCTTGTCTTGTTAATTATAGCCATTCTGACGGGTGTGAGGTGATATCTCACTGTAGTTTTGATTTGCATTTCCCTAATGATTAGTGATGTTGAACATCTTTTCATGTGTCTCTTGGCCATCTGTATATCTTCTTCAGAAAAACGTCTGTTCATATCCTCTACCCGTTTTGTGATTGGGTTGTTTGTTCTTTAGTGTTGAGTTGTATGAGTTCTTTATACATTTTGGAAATTAACCCCTTGTCGTGTCACCCGCCAAAAGGGGTCCTCTACTCTCCTCAAAGACAAGCCAACAGTCCAGAGGCAAGGTGGTAGGAGAGAAAGTGTCTTTATTATTACAGCTTGCTAGCAAGGGGGAAGATGGTCAACTAGTGTCCCAAAAAACCCATCTTAAAACTACAAAATTTTGGAGCAGTTATATAGGGCAAATGGGCTGAAAGCTGGGCGGCGGGGAGAATGTGACTATCTGGTATTGTAGTCCTTGAGACGCTGGAGCATCCCTTTTCCTGTCACCGGTGATGGACGCCAACATGGGCTTCTTCCTGTAGGTCTTTACATTCCTGGGGAAACTTAAAGATCAAAGTTACTGCCTTCTCGCATAGGGAGGTCTATGTACAAGCCAAGGCTGAGAAAGTAGCAGAGCATGCTTATTTTTCACAAGCAGGTATGGACTTGTCCAGGCTATGTGCAAACTAAAGCATTGCTGACAAGCAAAGGGATTTCTTGTGGATCAGGGTCATTTTTAGCTTCTACATGATTCCCCTCTACAAGATGGCTTCCCTTATGCTAACTTATGCTAACCTTTGGCTATATCTATCATAGCTATTTAGGCAGCACTAACAATTGGATATAGGATTTGCAAATATTTTCTCCCAGTTGGTGGGTTGTCTTTTTGTTTTGCTCATTGTTTCCTTTGCCTTGCAGAAGCTTTTTAGTCTGATGAAGTCCCATTTGTTTATTTTTTCTTTTGTTTCCCTCGCCTGAGTAGATATGGTATTTGAAAAGATACTGCTAAGACCGATGTCAAAGAGCATACTGCCTATATTTTCTTCTAGGAGTTTTATGGTTTCAGGTCTTACATTCAAATCTTTAATCCATTTTGAGTTAATTTTTTTGTATGGTGTGAGATAATGGTCTACTTTCATTCTTTTGCATGTAGCTGTCCAGTTTTCCCTATACAATGGAATACTCCTCAGCCATAAAAGAAGACAAAATCATGCCATTTGTTGCAACATAGATGGACCTTGAGGGTATTATTCTAAGCGAAATAAGCCAGACCAGAGAAAGAAAAACACGTATGATTTTGCTCATATGTGGAAGACAAACAAACACGTGGATAAGGAGAATACTTTAGTGGTTACCAGAGGGGAAGGGGGGAAGGGCAGAAGGGGGAAAGGGGCACATATGTCTGGTGATGGATAAAAACCAAACTATTGGTGGTGAACACGATGCAGTCTATACAGAAACTGAAATGTAAGGATGTACACCTGAAATTTACACAATTAAAAAAAAGCACATAGTTTAATAGTAATAAAAAATAGCTCCACTGCAATTGGGAAATCATGCTTGTTTCCAGGGTCTTCATCAAGAGATCATAATGTTCCCGGGAAGCTGGCTAACTGCAAGTGATATAAAGAAACTGCAACCTACTCAATTACATTGCAGCTTGCCAGGAATTAAGTAATGGTGTTCTCAGAATTGGAGAGTACGATGTGAGCACTGTTTATCTAACACTGTGCTGAAAAGTCTGGCCTTAGCTCCTGGAAGCCCAACAGGGTTATCTAGATGATAATGTCTCTTGAATGGAGAGCAGTTCATCAGTTCATTCAGCAGCCCAGCTTTTGGGGGATAGAGTTAATGGATTCTGTGTGAAAGGCAGGGCTTTTCGTTCCAACCCCTAGCTGTTTGATAGCAGTTCTCAACTTTTAGTGTAAATAAGAGTCTTTTAGGAAGATTATTTAAAAATGTAGATTCCTGGAAACTCCATCCAAATAATCTGATTCCTAGGTCTAGGTTGGGATTCAGGAAATTATATTTTAACAGGCTTCTTCGGAACCACGTTTTGAGAAGATTAGACTAATAATTGCAGTGGCTAGGTTAGAAATTAAATAATCAGTGACAGTACCTCCATTAGAGCTAGGCCAGAGGGGCTCCTGTCTTGGGGTCTGTGGTTGAGAGGGCCCTGCTCTGGCCATGTCCATCCCCATGTGTTGGGGAATCTGTGGGCTCAAGTGGATATGCTAACCTGGAGCCTAGGACCAGCCTTCTAGACCATGATCTGGGTACCAGTCTCCTGGAATATTCTGCCCAAATGGCACTGAGCTGGCTCCTGGGTTTTGCGTGGGCTTCTTCCCTGGTCTGACCTCCGGGGGTATACCCTGCTGTAGACAGCCTTAGGTGTCAGTGGAGGCCAGGGGGCAGCTGTTTATGGGGATATGGACAGAGCTTGGCTGGGTGAGCTGCAATGTCCACTAGTGGCCAGAGGGAGCCCCAAATGGAGGGCTGGCTCTAGGGAAAGCAGGAGTGTGGGCTGTAGTCCAGAGCTGGCTCTCCCTGTCCCACTACATTCCTATACCTGTGTCCTAGGTCCTTTTGAAGGTATATTTATCAGGTAGGGGAACAGAACATGTTCTACTCAGCAGCTTGTGAACTTTCATTTATAACTTCTAAATACGTAGACATATGGTGTGTATTCTTGCCTCAGTTCCCACAAATATTAGGGGCAGAACTGATCAATATTTTCAAATTATTAACGTCTTGGAATCAATTTCTTCTGATCAAGAAACTTTCCTTTAAGCCAAGCCCTGGGAAGGAAAAATGGATGAGAAAGAAAAGGCAATGTGGCCTCCAGGCCTGGCCACACTGCGGGGCCCAGTGAGGAGCAGGGAGTGACATGGTGCGGCCTTTCAGAGCCTGTCTGCTGTCTAAGGGGTGGGGGTGGGGCAGGGCATAATTCTGTTTTGCTGAGCTGGCTGATTTCAACTATTTGCTGGGGGGTGGTGGGGTGCAAAACCCAGGTTGTCTAATTGCATTCTCTCCAGGATTCTGGCCTTTCCTGCATTGGTCAAGTTTCCCTTTTTCTTGGAGTGAGATAGAGTCTGGAATTGTGAACACTTTTCAGAATGACTTTAAAATATTTTCAAACATTGCATGTAAAAAAAAAAGACTTGTTCAGAGTTGGATTAGTTATTTTATAAGTGGATTAACAAAGAAAACTTTGATTTATTTTTTATATAGTTCACACACACTGGAAGGTGTAAAGGCATCATTACATGACATTCACTCTTCTTGATACCACACACAACATACTTTAATGGAAATATTCCTTAAAACATCTAAGTACTTTTGTTTTAATTCTCTGCTTCCTTTAGGTCTGCTACATTCAGTTGTCCAAGTTGTTCACTGCACAAGAGCATTTACTCTAGGGAAAGAGTGGGGACTGAAATTCAGCCCACCTTTCCCTTGTCAAGCAGAGTACCCTAACATGGGCCTGCATCTACCAGGAGGAAGGGTGCCATTTTCCAGTCACACAAAGTCACAGTCTGCTCATCAAATCACACACCTCCAGGCTTAGTACCATATAGAAAGGTCCCTATGGATTGTCACAGTAGCCTAACATTTAAATATGGCACAATGTGTTTTTCTCAGAGGACTCTCCTGCCAGAAAGACATGCCTGAGCAAAGAGCAGAGCCTGGCTGTCTGGTCAGATGTGGCTCCTATTATAGATCAAGAAATTAACATTCTGGTCTATAAAAGCATCTCCCTTTGTATGGCTAGCTCCCCAGAGTCTGATCCTTCCTGGGAATGGACAAAATCGGATTTCTAGATCAACAAAGCTGAAGATGCTACGGTTGTGGTGACCTTTTACAGCCTCATGTCCCAGGCAGAACAACAAGCCAGCTGCATGAAATCCTGTGAAATCACTTGAAATTCATTGCAATGCACTCAGGGTTTACCTCGTAGACATGAAGAAAGGAAATTATGGATACTAACATATCACTCCCTGCACAGGTTTTCTATACTCTTACTCTGCTTTTTCGTCATATTACTTATCACTCCTGGATCTACGTTACGTATCAATGTGTTTATTTACTATATGCTTGATGAGTTCCTGCCACCATCTAGAGGTACTCATTAGATACTTGTTGAATGAATAAATGAATGGCCCGCCCCTGGATGCGACCCTCAGCTTTTGTAGCGCTGCTGTAAGGTATTGTGAATGGACTGTTAGGAGGAAAGACTGCACTATCGTGGCCCACTCGAAGTGGGCAGGAAATTGGTCAACTCTGGGCTGTTGTGTGAAAAGGTGTGTCTGCTGGGGAGACCCCCCAGAGTAACCACAGAGCAGAGGATGTAGGATGATGCCGTGTGTCCAAGAATGGTGGGAGCCTCTTGGGAGATGCTCAGCTGGGAATCTGCGTTCTTTCCCGCTCCCGTCCCCATCTCCGTTGCAGCAAAGAGAGGACGGCCTTTCTGGGAAGACACAGGCGGCTGCAGCAACAATGACTTCCACGAGTCCCAGAGAAAAGCCAAGCTTCACCACTGCTTGAAGCTGTGTAATAACAAGGTGCTGGAACAGAATTAGCGAGAGCCCGAAACTGGAGTCAATGAAGGTTCTCTAAGATGAAGTGTTTGAGCAATTACACCTGGAGACTGAATGTTTATTGCTGCTAATATATCAGCTTTGAACAAAGAAAATAACTGGTGCAATATGGATCTGCATTGACCATGAATGTAGAGGAGGACATCTCTCACCCTCCCCCAATCCTGCCCTCTTCTGGGCCTGCTGGAACTCACAGTCCATTGGTAACAAAATCCCATATCCTCAGCCTCGTGCCTGAGTGTTCCTGCCACCATCTCGCTCTGATGAAAACCTGGCTCTCTGCTGAGAACACTGCCCTCCTCTTCTCCTGCATCCCTGTCAAGCGGTGGCTGTGGTTCTCTCCCCCATAGTTTTGTGCCATGGGGCCTGGAGGTGAGATGCGTTTCCTTTTCGCTCCTCATTGCCACTTCTAGATCATTCTCTTTCCTCCCTAAAACTGTCTTGCATTGAATCTCAGGTCACCAGTTTGTGTCAGCCATTCCTCTCATTTTGCTGACATCTGTTGTCTCGAGGCTGTTCCTTAGGGCTCCCGTCTTACCCTCACAGTCCTAGTCCCGTATCGATTCCTTACAATTTGAATATACATGTAGCTTGTCCCTCCATTCCCCTGGCCTCTCAGTTCCCTGTTTACCTCTCCTCTCACAATCTGGCCCTTCGCCGTTCGTCACTCCCTCGGTCAATTCAGACCCTGCCATTACTCATCGCTGTGTGCCCTCCATGATTGCAGTGTGTGCATCCCACTCTCTGACCCTGTCCTCCTCTCTTCCCAGCACAGTCCCTGTAGGACCCTCTTTGCTGGAGCTACGTAACAAAGTCCCACAAACCAGGTGGCTTAAACAACAGACATTTAGTCTCGCACAGTTGGAAGTCCAAGATCAAGGTGTCGGCAGGTTGGTTCCTTCTGAGGGCTGTGAGGTAGGATCTGCTCCCTGCCTCTCTGCTGGTTTGCAGATGATCTTTGGTGTTCCCTGGCTTATAGACACTCCAGTCTCTGCCTTCACCTCCACGTGGCATCCTCCCTGTGCGCGGGTCTGTGTCCAAATCTTCCATTTTTATAAAGACACCAGTTGTATTGGATTTAGGGACCCACCATACTCCAATATGAGTGCATCTCAGTGTAACTAATTACATCTGCCGTGACTCTATTTCCACATAAGGTCACATTCTGAAGTATACTAGGATTCCAACGTAGAGATTTAGAGAGGACACACATTTAACCCATAACATACCCTGCAGTCCGTCAACTCCACTAGGACCTACAGTCTTACCTTGTGTGTTCCCGTGAAGCCCTCCCCTCCCTCCTTACTCAGCTCCAATACCACAAGGGCTCGTTAACATCGCTCCCTTGCCTACCCCCTTGCAACTCTCACTTTGTTGAACTTTCTTGGTTAAACCACAACCCTGCTGAAATCAAGCTCTCCACCCACGTGGTGCTTGAACCCGGGCAGCCGACTGTGGCTGGAGAAAAATAACTGTGCTGACTCTTCTCATTTTGAATTCATGAACATAAACCCTGAGTGGACTCAATGCTGCTGGGCAAACGCGCTCTCCTGTCTCAGCAGTTTCCTCCGCTGCTGGATCACTGCTCTCACCATGCAGACATGTTTGTATAGCTCTCCTATTAATTATATAAAAACCTTTCTCGACCCCACATCCGCTAGTGGTTGTCTCTCCCAGCTCTATCACTGCTGCTCTTCACAGCACAGTTCTAGAGTTGTCTACACCCACTGTCTCCAATTCCTCTCTTTCTATTCTGTTAAATCGTTTCCAGTCAAGTTTTTGCCTCCCTTCCCCAAAGTTCTCATGTTAAGGTTACCACAGACCTTCAAGTTGTGATGTCTAGTGGTCAATGTTAGTCTTTATTTTATATGATCTACTAGTGACACTTGACACTGTTGATCACTGTCTCCTCCCGGGAACAACTTTCTTCACTTGGCTTCCAGGATGCTGCACTGTGTTCCTCTGATCTCACTGGTCCATTTTTCTCAGTCTCCTTTCCTGGTACCTGCTCTCCTCCCAGCCTCTGGAATGCCCAGGGCTTTGGACCTTGGACCTATGTCCTCTCAGCCAGTCTGGTGAGTTTAGGTACAATCCAAACCTCAAGTTCATGTCTCCAGCCTGGACCTTTCCCTTGATGTCCATTTTCTCCCTTAACTTCTCCTCTTGGACGTCTACTATGACGCATCTCAGCATATCCAAAACTGAGCTCCTGATCCAGCCCCCACACCTGCTCCTCCATCCTTCTACTTGCTCAGGCCAAACACCCTGGATCATCCTCTCTTTCTCTCACATCCCACAGCGACTTGTGCTGACTCTCCCTTCAGAGAGTATCTGGGATTTCATTTCTTCTTACCACCCCACTGCAACCACCTGGTCCATACCACCGTCACCCTGATGATGGGCACCACCTCCGACTCATCTCCTGTCCCTGCAGTTGGTTTCTAAGGCAGCAGCTGGATGATCTGTGTGACACTTCAGCCAGATCAGGTCACTCCTCTCCTCGAACCCTGCAATGGCTCTCTGTTTTATTCAGAATAAAAGCCAAAGTCCGTATGGGGCCCTGCTGGGAACCACCTTGACTTCCTAACCGTCCTTCCTCCTCCTCTTCCCCTTTTTCCCCTCTCCTCCCACTCTGGTCTCCTTCCCCTTCCTTGAACGCATCAAGAACACACCCTGCCTCACAGCCTCAGCCCTCGGTGCTCCCTCTGCCTGAAATTCTCTTTCCTCAAGTAACCTTGTGTCTTCTTCCCTCATCACCTTCAAATCTTTGCTCAAATGTCAGCTTTCCAATGAGGCCTCCCTGACACTTAAAGTTCCAGACACTGCCCAGCATCCCGGATCTCCCTCACTCTGCTGTGTTTTTCCTATAGCATGTTTTACATTCTCATATACCGTATGATGTACTTATTTATTATGTTTTTGGTTATTCTGTGTGTCACCTTGGTAGAATGCGAGTTCATGATTTTTTAATCGGTGCGTCTTTTCTCCCCTGAGCCTAGAACAGTGTCGACACCTAAAATGTGCTCAGAAAATATTTGATAAATGAATGTAGGGTTACCCAGAACTAGGAAACGATGGAAAACAGACTTGTGAAAGGAGGACACGCTTGGCTAGGAGTGTTAAGAAACATGGCTAATTAACACCAGAATGACTGCGACGTTATCCGGACACGTTTGAAACCAGTGGTATAAAGGTTGATGTGTCCTTTAATTGTTGAGTGAACTGAGCATGATTTCCTAAGCACAATTCAATGAATAATCCTTTGTTGCTTTTGTAAAGGACCAAGCAATGGAAGCCGCCTGCTCCCCCGTGAAACCCTGTTACAGAGAGGAGCTGGGGGACATGAAAGTGAGAGGCTGCAGGTGGCAGACCTGATTATTTCACTCTACACTTTGGTGCCTGATCTGGGCCTGTGCAGGTCGGGGTCTGTCCTTGTCAAAATGTGCTTTTAAAAAAATGCCTTGAAAAACCTATGTGTCCTTGTCCCTTGATGGAAACAGAGTGCTGCTGTAAACTGGAGTTACTGTGGCGACAGTGTCACCTATGATATTCTAGTGCCCCTCAGCAAACGCAAAGATGAACAACTGAACTTACTCCAGTTTATTGGATGTGTTAAGTGATGAAGTTTGCCCGAAGCTCAGGAAAACAGCAAAGGAAAGATGAAATCATGAACAATGGAAAGATTGACAGGACAGGTATGGAGTGAACAAATTGTTGAAAAGAAGGAAATTCTTTTACAGAATTGGCTGTTTTGTAGAGATTTGATGTTTAGCATTTTACACTCACACTTGTTAGCCAATTACCTCACCCACTTGGAACATGCAGATAGATTTACATGAACTGCTCCGTCTTTCCAGGATCTCTGTGTAAAGCTCTCCCCATCACCCTAAACATGGAATCCCAGGTGCTTTCTCAGATTACTACCCAGCCCTGGGGCCACCTTTGCTAGGGATGTGCGATAGGGGAGGGAGGAAGAGGGGGGAGTAGTGGTGATGGAGGGGGGCGGTAAGAAAGGGAGTGGTGGGGTCGATTTAGTGGAACAAAGGGATGACACACGAGGAAATAAAAAAAGTGTCAGGCTCAGGCAACGTGTGCTGTGACTACAATAAAGTTAATAAACTGTTTTCTTAGCTGTTTGTTGGAAATACATTTTAAAAACATGCTTACATTTTTTTTTCATACATATGAGCAAACTACTTTGCAAGTGGCTGATAGTATAGTTTCTGATGTGTTGGAGGGGAGGAAACATCTATCTCAACACTTTCTAGGCAGACTTTGAATTCAGATCTCTACAATTCTTCAGAAACAGCTGACAGTCTCAAAAAGAACTCAGGTGGTCGTGATTCACTCCCCGTCCTCTGATTCACTGCACTCGGTCACAAACGTGGACATGTGGCCGAGACAGAGGACTGATTCTGAGGATTCATGAGCTGATTCTATACTTCATGTTTTGACTCCATTCAAGTCAAAGCTTTTCAGCGTTTTGACATCACAAAGCAGAAGAGAGGGGAGGGAGCAAAGGATGAGAAAAATGCTGTGAATAACGGTTTGGTATCTAAAAGCATCCATTTCCTGCACAACATCAGAAAGCGAGGTTAGGTAGCTACTGATAGGATGTGAGATGAAGAAAGCAAAACTACTTTCTACTTTTACACCCAGAAAGACCCAACCACTTGCTCTCCTATGACTTTCTCTTAACTGAAATATTTACAGTGAATAAAGAAGGGCAGCAAAATAAACATTCTTGGGCTCCGCACCCATCCACAGTCCCTCCAAAAAAACTTTGTCACTGATACTTATTAAAATTCATCTGAAGAAACACTGATATTTTACTATATATTTAGAAAACTTTATGTAAAATATACAAATAAACATGTCATCGCCCACTTAAATTATTTTAAGGTGATAAAAATTTCTGACTACTTAATTTCGACCTATGTTTATGGTAACAAGTTAAAATGTAAAAAAAAATTTAAGTTTACTGGGTCATGACATTCTGGAAATTTTCCTTAGAAAGATGTCCTAATTTGAGTGCCCGATTGGATAGTAAAACTTGAACATTCTTGTTAGTGCAGAATTAGATATAATGAGTGATGAATGTGATAAATTCATGTAATGAAATGAATGTACTTTTTAAATTTTGGATTGTGTTTCTTTTAAGAAATTAAAAGTTCAAAGTTATTAGCATATACTTAATTATAGTTTTTTTGTTTTTGTTTTTGTTTTGGAAACTAATAGTGTTTTGTTGTTAATAGAACCTGACTAGTGGAGTAGGAGACCCACTCTGCCCCCAGAGGGGCCATGAACAATGGGTGTCTGGGGTCCGTGGGGTAGATGGGTCAGTGCAGTGAGAACAGCTCCAGCCATCACTGGGCCCTGGGTGGTCAAAGACTGGTCTGGGGGCCAGCCAGGGGACCGAGCACCTGAGTCTAGG
Organism: Tapirus indicus; assembly: GCA_031878705.1. Taxonomy (NCBI): domain Eukaryota; kingdom Metazoa; phylum Chordata; class Mammalia; order Perissodactyla; family Tapiridae; genus Tapirus; species Tapirus indicus. The sequence goes on from CM062917.1 coordinate 81,121,685, forward strand.
CTCCCCCTGGCTCATCTGCCCAGAGAGAGCCATCAGCTCAAGCCCACCAAGCCAGGTAGTGGAGCAGCCAAAGGTGGGTGGGGAGGACCCAGGGGGACATGATAGGGGGTTTTATTTTCATTTTGGTTATTTTGTTCTCGCTATGCACATTATTTCATACCATTACCCAGCACATAACCTCACTAGAAACCGTCATTTGCTTGGTATTGAATGTAAAGGGGCTGAAGGAAATGGAGATATTTGAGAAACTCCCAGCTGCTAGCCAATATATCAATTCGAGGTACATTTCTGATTTCTCAGATTGGAACAGTGGGTGACAATTTATGGGTGCCAAAATACGAAATTTGGTGTTAAATTCCCCATGAGTCTCTTGTGTGACAGCATATTTTAACATTGCTGAATACTTGGGGGCCAGGGGGCAGAGAAGCATATCGCTAAAGCAAAATGCAAAAGTACAGTTGGAAAGTTATAAAGTTGTATTCCTGCTGGTTTATTTTATCCCCAATTGTGCCAACCAAAAAACTAATTGCTTGGTTAAGATTATGTGATTAAAAATATTGCTGAAATCAGGCTAAATATGCATGTGGGGTTTCTGCTGATGTGCCCTGGCTATGAAACATTAAAAGTCAACAGAATTGTAAACTAAACCATGCCATGAGCTGTGGAAGAGAAAATGGCCTTCACAAGTAAGTTAAGGTTACTCATAGGCACTGACTTAGATATGTTACGAGTTAGAAGAAACATTAGAGATCGGTGTAGTTCAAGCCCTTTATAAATTTTAGAAATCAAGAAACTGAGGTGCAAGGTGGTTACTTGACTTGCCCACGGTCACATGGCTCAGTGGCAGAGCCAGGCTAGAATATGGCTCTGGATTTCTGGAACACAGCTTCTTTATTATACCATGCCACGGCAGCACCAAAATTCCAGGACTGCCTTTGCAAAATTACATTTAAACACAGCTCTGTTTACTAGCTTATTCACTAGCTGCGAATGAATTTGCACAGAACCGTGTGGATGAGGAGCCAAATCACGTGATTAAATGTTTGACAAAGTGGTGTCGAATGACCGAAAGCCTTAAATAAGTATTGACTTCCAGTCTTTTTGGAGTTGTAACTTCCTATCAGTTTTTATCTTGAATGTGTTTCTTATGAATATCACATCTATAATATACATGTTAAAGTGAGAACCAAGATTAATTTTTGTTTTGTTTGATTTTTAAAATTCTTGGCAAGATCTGTTGAGATAATTGGTGCTGGGAAAACAGTGATGTCCTAGAAAGATTACGACGAGATGCCTGCAGGACCTGACTTTCCATCCTGCCTGGCCACACATTAACTGTGGAATCGCTTCCATTTTCCAGTCAATAAAACAGGGATATTGGTGACTGCTCTACCTCCAGGAAACACTCTAAGAATAAATGAAACAAAATAAGTGAAGTGCCCCAAGGGTTTCATACCTTCCTAATATAATTAGAATAGGAAAATTAGACTTTTAACTACAACTTCTTTAACTTAGAGTGCCGATGGCTTCAAGTTTTCTTGTAACTTTAAGAGTCAATGATTCTCAGGAATTCCTTTTCACACCATTTAACCTTTAAACTGCTTTCTTTATTGAGTTTTAGGTTCAGAAGACGCTGAGAATCACCTAGTGATTCTTCTTCCTGGTTCAAGCTCCCATTTCAGACAGTCTCGAGAAAGGCGGATAAGGTGCTTCCTCCGGGGCAAGGTGGTTTGTTCCCTGGCTGAGCAGACCCAACATAAAAAATGTTCATCTCGTGGAACAAAAATCTGTCTCAGTGTAATTTTTAACTATAGCCCTGCTTTTTCATTTTGAGTTACACAGATTTTATCAATTCTTAAAATACTTGAGTTCGACTATCATGTTTCTCCTAAATTTTCAGTATTATGGAAAGAAAGAAGATAACATTACTGAGTGGCTACTATGCAATATTAGATGCTTTTGTCTAGGTGTTTTCACTTAAAACTCAAAATAAATCTATGCCACATTTCCTCCATTCCTGCATTGATGAGAATAGCCAAGTGGTGAAACCACAAAAACTGGAGTTAGACAGACCCGGATTTGAGTCCTGACTCTACCACTTACTGTGTAACTTGCAAAAGTTACTTAGCTCCTCTGAGCCTCAGTCTCCTCATCTGTGAATATTTATAACAGTTATAATTATTCGAATTATAATATGGTTGAGTGAATATAATGCATGTGAAGATATAATGCGTAGTACGTATTCAAAAATGTTAGCCATTATTATTGGTCATTATAGTAATATTAGTATTATATGTTAATAATAATTGGTTATTATTATTCTCTTTATTTTTTTGACCTAAGCACAGGACCTCACATTTATTCCAAATAACTTATATTTTCTTTGTTTTGGGCCTAGTTTCTACACGAAGAGATATTTTCATATTGTCTTCTGGTATATTTGCTCTCTCCACCAAATTTTTGTCATCCAAGTATTCATAAACACATATTCTGTGGTCTTTATGTTTTTGACAAAGATGTTGAACTAGAATGGGCAAAGAATAAATTCTTGGATTTTCTTTTTAAGGTTGAAGGCAAGTCTTTGACCAATATTCTTTGGGTGATGTTGGTTGCCTAACTATGAAGCAAGCCGCCCAGCCATCTTCCTATCACCTGACCTATAGTTCTCCATTTTAACAATAAAAGGTGTGCACCATGAGACTTGGCAAATGCTGTGCTAAAACCAAGATGTACTGCGCTCACGCCTTCCTCTGACATACCGGCAACCAGATCTAAGAAAAGAAATGAGATTAGGTTGGCATGACTTATTCTCAATGAATTCACACTCATTGCCAGTGGTCAGTATTTCCTTACTATGTATTGCTTACAAATCATCCATTCTAGAATTTTGCTTGGAATCTGCATGAGGCTCACTAATTTATATATAAATCTTACCCTTTCACTCTTTTGGGAGTGGAAACATTTTCTAGCCACTGGGCATCTCTTTTATTCTCCTTCCTTCTCAGCAGCAGTTGTCTGATCTCGTCTGCAAATCTTTCCATACTTTGGGTTAGAATTTGTATTGACTGAAGTTTTGAACTCATGTAGAATGGTCGAGGACTCTCTTGCTATCTCTTTTTCCATTGTAGGTTTTAATTCTCTATTAATAATGTTTGTACCACAACTGATGCTCATTCTCTATGAGAGAGATTACGGAAATAAAGCAGAAAACTGAATGGTTCTTTGGTTATGCTATCATTTGTTAAGACTATATTGTCTGAGATATAGTGTAGCTATTTCTTCTCTGATCTTTTCCTGGCGACAGAGATTAAAAAGAGAAACAGCTTTCTTGTTGTCTTTAGTGTTTATCTCTGGCCCCAGTTTATTCTGAGTCTTTACTTTCTCATCCTACTCTAAACAGTTTTTTTCCTTTCTTTCATTGCACCCATGACCCTGTCTACCTCCATCAATCTTTCTGAACTCATCAGAGAACCCTCTGAGCCACAGGAACTTGAAATGAAGTCTTGTGATTCCAGATCCAATGCTCCTTTCAATCCTGTCTGAGAGCTGTCTGTTCGTGAGACACCTGTGTACTTATGCCATTTATCTTTTCAGTTCACTCTCAGGACTCTCATAATTGATTACAAGAGACTATTTATCCCTACTCCATTTTCTTTCCAGGCAGCATATCTTTCTTCCTCAGTAGCATCACTTTTCTATACTGCTCAAAAAATCCCATTTTTAGAGTCCATATCCCTCTTGTAAATACATTCCCTTTGGCACTATTATTTTCTTTACCTTTTCTGAAGCCTCCTTTCTGAAGGCTTGGCCATTACCTTTTTTACTATTGCAAAACATCAAAGCCACTTTATCCCAGGATGTCCTAATTTCTCACTTGACACCTCATTCTTTCTTGTTGGTCAAACTGGAATCCAGGACAGAAGTTCCCTAAATTTCTTCCTTTACCTTGTGAGGGAAAATTGTCAGCAACACAAGCCAAGAACAAGTCACCCGTTCTTCTGGGTACTGGCTTGAATATGTCCCCCCAGATTTTTGTCCCCCTGGAACCTGTGAGTGTGACCTTATTTGGAAATAGGGTTTTTGCAGAAAAAATCAAGTTAAGATGCAGTAATACTGGATTGCGGTGGGGGTGCGAGGCTAAATCCAAATGATTGGTGTCCCTATAAGAAGAGAGAAATTTGGACACAGGGAGACACACACAGGGAGAACACCAGGTGAAGGTGGAGGCAGAGATTGGAGTGATGTGTCTACGAGCCAAAGAATGCCAAGGATTGCAAGCTACCGTGAGCAGCTAGGAAGAAACAGGAAGGACTCTTCCCTAGAGCTTAGGTTGTGATTTTCTTCATGGTAATTTTTCAGGCATGCATAGTCCATTTTGGTGGATGAGTATCCAGCAATTAAGAATGGGGATAATAATAATAAAATGAATTAAATTCCCTTCTCTGAAGGGTGTATTAGCATTTGAGGGCTGGAAACCTTCATATAGTTGTATAGCCACTCGTTTTACTGATGAGGAAACCAAGGCCTAAGTCCTACTGAGAAGATGCACAATCATATCCCCTTATTCCCAGTTCAACTATATTTCCATTATACCACACAGGCAAATAATAATTCAAATTGTGAAAAATTAAAGTTGATTGGTCAGAACTACCTGTTATCAGTTAAAAGCAGAATTAACTGATGACATATGGTATCTTGAACTTTAGGAAACATTTTTTTATGTAGATCCCTGATATCCATTTTCATCATATGATTACCATACTATCGTTCTCTTTCTCTTTTTTCTGTTTTCAGATTTCTGTTTTTAATTGATTCCTTCTTCCCTTCCCTTCCATGTAGTTTCAACAAATTCATTTCCCACTATTTTCCAGCAAAGATATGTAACATGTACTTTCGTTTTAAGCCTTTTTCAAATAAAGATAATTTTACCCCCAGGGTGTTATAACATTCAAGAACAAAATAAACATTGTAGTATGCTGATTCTGATTATTTCTATAATAATCATGTAAATAGTGCCATGGAAATAATGCTAATATTTTTATTCCCACACTCTTTCTGGCTCAAGTGGTTGCATCTGGTTAACAGCTGGGCTTGTGGCTGCAAGGCCCTAAGATGGAGAACGGCACAAAAGAGAACAGTACACCGTTGGCACCATGTTCCTTATTCCCACATCAAACTAAGGTTACCTTTTGGAACTCTCATTAAAAGGGAGCAAACACTGTCTTCCTTTATACCATTCAATGTGTGATAAGATACCAATGGTGAGTCTATAGATTGTGGTCTTGCTGAGGGCTTGATAAATAGAGTTATGTTGGGAGACAGTTCTTCCTGGGTCTTGCTATAGACTGAATGTTTGTGTCCCCCCCAAATTCATATGTTAAATCCTACTCCCCAGTGTGATGGTATGAGGAGGTAGGGCCTTTAAGAGGTGATTAGGTCATGTGGGTGGAGCCCTCAAGAATGGAATTAACGCCCTTATAAAGGAGACCCCAGAGAGTTCCTTCACCCCTTCTGCCATGTGAGAACACAGCAGTGGGAAGATGGTCAGGAAGCGGGAAGCAGGCCTTCACCAGACACTGAATCTGCCAGCGCCTTGATCCTGGACTTCCCAGCCTCCAGAACTACGAAAAATAAATGTTGTTTAAGCCACCCAGGATATGGTATTTTTGTTACAGCAGACCAAATGGACTAAGGCCTCTTACGTTTCGGAACATTTTGCACACACAGGCATTGACTGTCTTTGTTCCAAATTATCTTTTGAAGAATCTTTATATCGTGAACAGCTTTGGAAGATATAGTGTCTCCCTGTGGAATAGAGGGAAGATTTGTTTACTGTCCAATATAATAAAGATAAGGACCTTAGGAGGTAAGACCTTACAGTAAATCCTGTTTTCTATTTGTGGCTTGGCAGGGCTGAGGGCAACCAAAGACTGTTTGTCCATCAAGGCTTCAGTGAGACGATACAACCCATAGCTCAGAGGTCCATTGGGATCAGTCACAGACCTTACTCTGCCTGGGCAGGGACTGACAGCTCCAATCGACCTAGAACATTGCCCTCGAAACCAGCTTTCATCTCCACCTCTTATACCAGGAGCTGCTTGCCTTCCTGTCACAAATCAATTGGCTTCTTGGAGAAAAGAGCATGAGGAGGAAAGGTAAGAGATATGGGGTGGGTTGAGGGTGTCACATGGGTCTCTGACTGCTCCAGACAAAGAGCAGAGGAGTTAAATTGAAGCCACTTTTACTAGAATCCGATTGTAGCTCCACTCCCACACTCACCTCATAGAATGACTTCAGCACTGAAGAATAAAAATATATTTAAAATACTTGCCAGGGTATCACATGTTCATTTGAAAAGCTCTTTAATCAATTATCTACAAGCTCAGTCAAGATGAGTACTCATTTTGCAGCAGTTATGTGGCAGATCACATGATTAAAAAAATGAGAATTCCAGTCTTGAATAATTAGTGACTCAAAATCATGAAATTCTCATGCTCTTCATAACTTGAGTTGTGGTGATCCAATTCTCTTTTTAGCAATGACTCAAGTAATCGACCCAACATGTCGCATGGCAACTGAAAAACGTTCCACTTTGATTTTTGTATTTACAAGTTATTTCCAGGTTGTCTGTAACAATTTGATTTTATTCTAAAATACATTCTAAAATTATTAAAATATTTTCTGAGATTTTGGCGGGAGGAATTACCCTCACAAAACCAGAGATCAGGAAATGCTGATGTGTGTATCATTCACTCTGTATGACCTTGATTAAGCAATCTGCAGAAACTCTCTAACAGCAATTTGAACTATTTGGGAAACTCACTCTTGGGCTCATATTTAATGTATGCATTGGTCATTATAGGTCCTAGGAGATTTTATTTGTTATATATGTTATTGTGTTTGGCCTTCATTGTTTGAAATAATTGTGACTCTTCTGCTTTTAGGATCCCTCAACTTGGCCCCTAGCTCACTACCGCAATATCAACATACCCAGCATTCCATCATGAGATCCAACAGTTTATAGAAGCCTTTTAGCATTTAAAGCTAACTTTATATGTGTAGTCCTTGATTTTTGCTGGAATATGTTCTTGGAAACCAAAATAAAGTGGATGGTCAAAAAGCAGACTGTACTTTTCCATAAAAACATTATATATGTGGATTATGTTCGTGAGCTAGCATTTGGCATCAAATACATTTAGATGCAATTAATAATTTATCATGAAAACAATGATACAACTATTAAAGTTATATGATTATTTTGAATATGAAATTTATAAGTTTTATACCTAAAATGGGGTAAAATGATCATACCTAATGAGGGTGCAGGAATGTAATGTTCAATATATAATACTATATATACTACAACTTGAAAAGAACATAACCAGCAAAAAGAGTCACATGTTAAATATTTAGCCCACAGCTGAACTTGCCTTCTTAGATATAGGAAAGGTTTTGGGGATAATTTAGTTGAACCACATATCACTTACAAAAACACTTTAATTGTTTTGGAAGCGCTGGCCAATATAAGGCCCCAAATAAAATATAATAAATAACATAAGTATCAGAAAGATAAAATTATTATTGTTTTCAGTGTATATGATTGTCTGTTTAGAAAACAGATGGGAAGAACACAAAAACTAACAAGAGCATTCAGCAAAGTGGCCAGATAGACTACAAATATTAAAATATTAATATGTTTTCTCTATTAACAATAACTGATTAGATAGTATAATGAGAAATAAGCCAGACAAGAGGAAAAAATTATAGAATACCTAGGAATAAACTTAATAAGGACTGTGCAGGGCTTATATGACAAAACTATGAATTCCACTGAGGGAAATAAAGACACCTCATTAAAGGAAAAAAAAAATCTTGTCCTCAGACAGAAAGTTTCAATAGTATCAATAGGTTAATTTAGTCAAAATTGTCATAATTTAATGCAATCTCTTAACAATCCTAATGGATTTTTTGTAACTTGAAAAAAATAATTTAAAAAATATACCTGGAAGAATATACATGTAAGAATAGCTAAGAATTTTTGAAGAAGAATTATGAAGAGAGACTAATCCTACCAGATATTAAAACATATTTTAAAGTTTTGGAAATGAGAACAGAGGTATAGAGCTAGAAAGATCAATAAATTAAATAGCCCAGAAATGGGTCAATGTATTTCAGTTACAGACCTCTATGTGTCTTACCTTCCTCAACTGTAAAATGGGAATAATAATTCAGGCCCGTCTCATAGGCTCATTCTGAGGCATTTAATACATGGAAAGTTATTGGAGCAGTGCCTGGCATTCAGAAAATGCTATAGAATACTTTGCTGTATTGTTAAGCAGTGATATCTTACCAACTAAAACTGATTTGGTTTAACATTGGATTCTATTTTCTAGAATATTTATTTATTGTAGTTTTTTTTTCTAATATCGTGTTCCCCAAGCAATTCCCTATTCTCTATGAGACCCTGCTCTTGATAACTGTGGTGATTTGGTCAACCATGCTAATTCTCAGGACTATAAATAATGTGTTATAAATACCATGTCTGGTGAGAAATTGTGCCATGTAGGTTATTTAATAAATGGTGCTGGGATAACTGGATAACTGCTTGAATAAAAACAATGTTAAACATTTCCCTCACATATGATACCAAAATAAATTCCAAATAAATTTAGAGATTGAAACATTAAAAAAAGAAAGAAAAGAAACAATATAAGATCTAAAAGAAAACACAGACATTAAACCCTTCAGTATTTGTGAAAATGGATACTCTGGCACTGTTAGTTGGAGAATAAATTAGTATAATCTTTTTGTAGGGAAATTTGGCAATATCTATCAAATGTATTTGGTGGAAAATTTGGCAATATATATCAATGCATATGAAATGTGCATACCTTTGACCCAGTAACTCTACTTACACATATTTCTCCTGAGGGAATAATTGGACAAGTATGTAAAGATGAATGTATTAGAGTGTTGGTTGCAGTATTGTTTAAAATAGTAAAAATTTAGAAGTAACCTAAATATTTACTAGTAAAAGATTAGTTAATTAAACTGTGACTGATTCAAACAATGTAATAAAATACATTGTAGCAATTTAAATGATTTATTATAAAAGAAATGATTTGTTATAAAGTAAATTTATTATAAAATAAATGATTTATTATAAAATAAAAAAGAAGTTAGATTAAATATAGATATTGATAGAAAATTGAAAAATAAACATTAGTGTTAAAAATTTAGAGAAACTTCCAGAATGTGATTCTCAAAGTGTGGTCCCCTGGACCAGGAGTACCATATCATCTGATGTGTTAGAAATGTAAATTCTAACAATCAGTGTTTAATAATCTCTTCCAGTGATAGTGATGCACAGTAAAGTTTAGAAACATAGATTTAGATTTTAGAAGAACTGGAATAGAATACACAACTTTCAAATCATTAAGGGGAAAAAATTTGTTACAGAGAAAATGAAACCAAGCCAAAAAAATGGTAGGGAAGAATAAAACAAAACAAGAAACCATAGTGAGTAGGAAATACAAAATAATATGGCAGAAATAAGTCTAACAATATTAAGTTCAATAAATATGATGAAGTTAAATACACCCATTAAAAAACAAAGGTTTGAGCTTTCCCCTTTAAAATTTCCCCCTGCTAAGATACAACAAAAAGGACACTTGCATACAAATAGAGGACACTCACACAACACAAAGGATGTATGAGAGACCCACGCAGCGGTACACCTGAAGGTGGTGGTGCTGGAACCTCTGGAGGAAGTGGGGAGAGGTAAGGAGACATCCTCCTCCTCCCCATTCGATCAGCAACTTGGAGACTGTGAGGCTCCCAGAGAGGAGGGGGAGGGGTGACCCTCTGTGGGAAAACCATCACACTCAAAGATCTCTCATGGCCCATGGGGAATTCCCACATGGAGGAGACTGAACTGTTGCAGGGGTGCTGCCATCATCTGAGCACCCCAGGAGAGCAAATAGTGAGGGAAGAACAAGAAGCCACCAGGATCAGGCTGGTGAAAGAGAGAGCCCTGCCCCCCACATGCCTGGCACTCCAGCACAACCAATCAGCCAAAGCCCCTGCAGATCACAATGGGGACAGAATACACAGTGCTTGACCCCCACCCAGTGGCAGCTACTGGAAACTGTGACCAGATATCTTCAGTATGAAAAAAAATAAGCTAACATTGGCAGGCACTATACAAAAATAGATTAAATCTCCAGACCAGAAGGAAAATGACAAGCACCCAGAAATCAATCCTGAAGGCACAGAAATATACAACCTAAATGACAGAGAATTCAAAATAGCTATCATAAAAAAGCTCAATGAATTACAAGAAAATACAGATATACAATTCAATGATATCACAAAAGAGATTGAAACCATAAAGAAAAACCAATCAGAAATATTGGAGATGAAAAACACAATGGAGGAGATAAAGGAAAATCTGGAATCTTTCAAAGAAAAGAGCTGACAACGTGGAGGAAAGAATTAGCGTTATTGAGGATAAGAATGCAGAAATACTGCAGATAGAGGAGGAGAGAGAACTAAGACTAAAAAGAAATGAAGAAATCCTCTGAGAAGTATCCGACTCAGTTAAGAAATGCAACACAAGGATTATAGGTATTCCACAGGGAGAAGAAAGGGAAAAAGGAGCAGAGAGCTTCTTCAAAGAAATAATAGGTGAGAATGTCCCAAACCTGGAGAAGGAGCTAAAAATACGAGTGAATGAAGTCAATAGATCTCCTAAATATATCAACATTGAAAGACCTCTTCAACGCATATAGTAGTGAAGCTGGCAAAAGTCAATGACAAAGAAAAATATTAAGGGCAGCAAGAAAAAAATAAAATGTTCAAAGGAATTCCCATCAGGCTCTCAGCAGATTTCTTGACAGAAACTCTACAGGCTAGGAGGGAGTGGAATGACATATTCAAAATTCTGAAAGACAAAAAATTTCAGCCAAGAATACTCTATCCAGCAAAAACATCCTTCCGATGTGATGGAGAAATAATAACTAATCCAGATAAACAAAAGCTAGGGGAGTTCATTGCCACAAGAATCCCATTACAAGAAATACTCAAGAAGGCCCTCATGCCTGAAAAAAAGAAAAAGGGGATACAAAGCTTCGAGCAAGAACAAATATAGGTAGACAAAACCAGAAAAATCACAGGTCTCTATCAGAATAGCTTACCAAACACTGAATTATAAGCATCAAGATTAAGGGAAGGAAAACACCAAAAATGAATATAACCTCATCACTTTAAACACACATTCACCATACAAGATGGAATAAGTTGTGACAATAATAACTTAGAAGAGGAAGAGGAAAGGGATCGAATCGACTTAGTTTAAGGAAATAGGAGACCATCAGAAAATGGACTATCTCATCCATGATATTTTTTTATACAAACCTCATGGTAACCACTAAACAAATAATCAGAACAGAGTCACATATGAAAAATAAGGAGAACACTAAGAGAATCATCACAGAGAATTACCAAACTGTATTGGAAGTCTGAAATACACAGGATAAGAAACAAAGGAAACGCAAAAGAACCAGCAAGTAAGCAATAAAATAGCAACATTAAGCCCTCATATATCAATAATCACTCTAAATGTAAATGGATTGAATTCTCCAATCAAAAGACACAGAGTGGCGGGATGGATTGAAAAACAACATCCAACAATATGCTGCCTCCAGGAAACACATCTCAGCTCTAAAGACAAACACAGGCTCAGAGGGAAACAAGCTATTGGCAAACAGAAGAAAGCAGGTGTTGCCATGCTTATATCAGACAAAGTAGACCTCAAGATAAAAAGAGTAATGAGAGACAAAGAGGGGCAATATATAATGATAAAAGGGACAGTCTACCAAGAAGACATATCACTTATCAATATATATGCACCCAACACAGGAGCACCAAAGTACATAAAGCAACTATTAACAAACCTAAAAGGAGAGATCAATGAAAACATAATAATAGTAGGCGATCTTAACACCCCACTTACATCATCCATTACATCAATGGATAGATCAACCAGACAGAAAGTCAATAAGGAAATAGTGGGCTTAAACAAAAAACTAGATGAGATGGATTCAATAGATATATACAGAGCACTCCACCCCAAAAACAGCAGATTACACATTCTTCTCAAGCGTGCATGGGTCATACTCAGGATAGACCATATGTTGGGAAACAAGGCAAGCCTGTATAAATTTAAGAAGATTGAAATCATAACGAGCATCTTTTCTGACCATAATGCTATGAAACTAGAAATCCACTAAAAGAAAAAAAACTGGGAAAGTGACAAAGATGTGGAGACTAAACTACATGCTACTGAATAACTAATGGATCACTGATGAAATTAAAGGAGAAATCAAAAAACTACCTGGAGACAAACAAAAATGAAAATACACCATACCAACTCATATGGGATGCAGCAAAAGTGGTCTTGAGAGGGAAACTCATAGCAATACAGGCCCATCTTAATAAACAAGAAAAATCTCAAATAAGCAACCTTAAACTACATCTAACAGAACTAGAAAAAGAACAATAAACAAAGCCCAAAATCAGAAGGAGGGAAATAAAAATTAGAGCAGAAATAAATGAAATTGAAACCAAAAAACCAGTAGAAAGAGTCAATGAAACAAAGAGTTGGTTCTTTGAGAAGATAAAAAAAAATTGACAAACTCTCAGCCAGACACACTAAGAAAAAAAAAAGAGAAGGCTCAAATAAATAAAATTAGAAATGAAAGAGGAGAAATTACAACAGATACCACAGAAATACAAAGGATTATAAGAGAATACTATGAAAAACTATATGCCAACAAATTGGACAATCTAGAAGAAATGGATAAATTCTTAGACTCATACAACCTTCCAAAACTAAATCAAGAAGAAATAGAGAATCTGAATAGACCAATCACAAGTAAAGAGATTGAAACAGTAATCAAAAACCTCCCCCAAAATAAAAGTCCAGGAGCAGATGGCTTCTCTGGAGAATTTTACCAAATATTCAAGGAAGATTTAATACCTTTCCTTCTCAAACTATTCCGAAAAATAGAGGAAGGTGGAACACTTTCTAACACATTCTATGAGGCCAACATCACCCTGATACCAAAGCCAGACAAGGACAAGACAAAGAAGGAAAACTACAGGCCAATATTGCTGATGAACATAGATGGAAAAATTCTCAACAAAATATTAGCAAACTGAATACAGGAATATGTTAAAAAGATCATACACTATGACCATTGGGGTTCATATCAGGGACACAGGGATGATTCAACATTCACAGGTCAATCACCGTGATATACCAGATTAACAAAACGAAGAATAAAAACCACATGATCATCTCAATTGATGCAGAGAAGGCATTTGACAAAATCCAACATCCATTTATGATAAAAACTCTCAACAAAATGGGTATAGAAGGAAAATACCTGAACATAATAAAGGCCATATATGACAAACCCACAAGCAACATCATACTCAATGGGGAAAAACTGAAAGCCATTCCTCTGAGAACAGGAACAAGACAAGGGTGCCCACTCTTGCCACTCTTTTTCAACATAGTACTGGAGGTTTTGGCCAGAGCAATTAGATAAGAAAAAGGAATAAAAGGACTCCAAATAGGTAATGAAGAAGTGAAACTCTATTTGCAGACGACATGATTTTATATATAGAAAACCCTAAGGAATCCATTGGAAAACTATTAGAAATAATAAAAAACTACAGCAAAGTTGCAGGGTACAAAATCAACTTACAAAAATCAGTTGCATTTCTATATGCGAATAACGAACTAACAGAAAGAGAACTCAAAAAGATAATCCCATTTACAATCGCAACAAAAAGAATAAATTATCTAGGAATAAATTTAATCAGGGAAGAGAAAGACCTATACAATGAAATCCATAAGACATTATTGAAAGAAATCAATGATGACATAAAGAAATGGAAAAATATCCCATGCACATGGATTGGAAGAATAAACATAGTTAAAATGTCCATGCTACCTAAAGCAACCTACAGATTCAATGCAATCCCAATGACATTCTTCACAGAAATAGAATGAAGACTACTAAAATTCATATGGGGCAACAAAAGACCCTGAATAGCTAAAGCAGTCCTAAGAAAAAAAGAACAAAGCTGGAGGCATCACAATTCCTGACTTCAAATTATACTACAAAGCTATAATAATTAAAACAGCACAGTACTAGTACAAAAACAGACACACGGATCAATGGAACAGAATTGAAAGCCCAGAAATAAAACCACACATTCACAGACAGCTAATCTTTGGCAAAAGAGCGAAGAACATACAATGGAGAAAGGAAAGTCTCTTCAATAAATGGTGCTGGGAAAACTGGACAGCCACATGCAAAAGAATGAAAATAGACTATCTTCTTTCACCATACACAAAAATTAACTCAAAATGGATCAAAGACCTGAAAGTGAGACCTGAAACTATAAAACTTTTAGAAGAAAATATAGGCAGTACACTATTTGACATCTGTCATGGACGGATCTTTTTGATTTCCATGTCTACTCGGACAGGGAAACAAAAGAAAACTTAAACAAGTGGGACTTCATCAGATTAAAGAGCATCTACAAGGCAAATGAAACCAGGATCAAAATGAATAGACAACCCACCAGCTGGGAGAAAATATTTGCAAATCATATATCTGACAAGGGGTTAATCTCCATAATACATAAAGAACTCACATAACTGAACAACAAAAAAACCAAACAATCTGATAAAAAAATGGGCTAAGCATATGAACAGATATTTTTCCCAGGAAGATATACAGATGGCCAATAGGTACATGAAAAGATGTTCAATATTACTAATCATCAGGGAAATGTAGATCAAAACTCCACTAAGATATCACCTTACACCCATTAGAATGGCTATAATCACCAAGACAAAAAACAGCACATGTTGGAGAGGTTGTAGAGAAATGGGAACCTTAATTCACTGCTGGTGGGAATGCAAACTGGTGCAGCCTCTATGGAAAAGAGTATGGAGATTCCTCAAAAAATTAAAAATAGAAATACCTTATGACCCAGCTATCCCACTACTGGGTATCTACCCAACGAACCTGAAATCAACAATCCATAGAGGCTTATGCACCCCTATGTACATGGCAGCAATATTCACTGTGGCCAAGAAGTGGAAGCAACGCAAGTGTCCCTCGACTGATGATTGGATAAAGAAGATGTGGTACACATATGCAATGGAATACTTCTCAGCCATAAAAAAAGACAAAATCATCCCATTTGCAACAACATGGATGGACCTGGAGGGTATTATGTTAAGCAAAATAAGCCAGAGAGAGAAACACAAACACTGTATGATTTCACTCATATGTGGAATATAAACTAACACTCAGACAGAGAGAACTATTTGGTGGTTCCAGGGGCAAGGAGGATGGGGGGTGGGCACAAGGGGTGAAGGGATGCATCTATATGGTGACTGACAAACAATAATGTACAACTAAAATTTCACAATGTTATGAACTATTAAGACATCAATAAAAAAGGAAAAAATATATCAAAAAAACACAAAGCTTCTCAGATAACTTTCATGTTGTCAATCTAAGCCTTGACTTAAAATAAATGAATATAGATAGCTTGAAAATAAAGAAGAAAAAAGATGTACCAGGCAAATGAAAATTAGAGGAAGAGTGTATAGTGATTCTAATTTAAGACCAAATAGAAATAAAGACAAAAGCATTTTACAGAATAACACACGCAGAATAAAATGGACATTTTGTGCTAATAAAAAATCCAAGCCATTTATTTAAAAAATAAAGCAGGAAATTTTATATAAAATGTGTATGTTACTTAGAAATTGACAGATTAAGTGGACAAAAATACAGAAGAATAGGGAAAACTTTAATAGCATAATTTACAAACTTAATCTAATAGTTGTATCAAGAACTGTATCCAACAAGCAGAGACAACACGTTGTTTACAGACACAGGAAATTCCATTCGGTCCTCAGAAGTGGAAACCACATAGGCCACATCACTGATGACACTGCAATCCAATTAGAAGTTAACAATAGAAAGATAGCCAAACAACAACAACAAAGCAAAAACGGAAACTCTACAGACCTGGAAATTTGAAACAAAGAAAATAAGAGCTGAAATTATAAACTACTTAGGAGTGAATAAAAATAAGAGTGTGGAATATTTCCTGTGGAATACACCCAAGGTAGAATCCAGAGGAAAATTTATAGTTTAAATGCATTATTAGAAAACAAGAGAGACAGAAAGTAAAAGACTAAGTATAAAGCTCCAGAAGCTAGGGGAAAAAACACAAAATAAATCCAAAGTAACCATAAGGAAGAAAACGATAAAGAGAAAAGTATAAAATAATAATTTAAAAAATAACAAACAAGTGAAACCCTTTCGAGATTGTAATCTTGATCAATAAAACCCAAATATGGTTCTTTGAAAGACCAGTAAAATAGACAAACCCATGACAAATCTGATGAAGAGAGGGAAGAGAGAAATAACTAATAAACACTAGAAATGACAAAAGATAACTATAGGTACAGAGGAATTTTTTTAAATTGTAAGAGATTACTAATACATCATATGGCAACCAGTTTGAAAATTTAAACAAAATGGAATGCTTTTCTAGAAAAAATATGGATCAGAACTGACTGAAGAACTGAAAAGTGGAATAGATCAAGAACTGTACAAGAAATTGAAAATACAGTATCATATAGTTTGATTGTAGTTCTCCCATACCTATATGAAAGAGAAAATTCTTAAACTATGGAAACTCTTTCAGATCTTGCAAAATATGGAGAAACTTTCTAACTCATCCCATACTACAATAGTCTCAATTGCAAAATCATGCAATGAATAGCACAAAAGACTATAATCTATCATTTATGAAATAAAATATCCTAAATAAAATTTTAGAAAATAGAATCCAGAAGAATATTAAAAGAATAATAAATCATGACTTAATAGGATTTCTCACATTATACAAGGAAGATTCACTATCAATTTATCTAGGAATATAATAATAGATGAAAGGAAAAAGTGTATGATTATCTGAATAGATGACAAAAAAAGCATTTGAAAAATTCAATATGAATTCACAATAATAATTATAACAACAACAAAACAACCATTTGTAAACCAGGAATATGAGGAAATTCCTCACCCTGGTAAATATTGTCTATTGGAAAAGCACAGTGAATCCATCTTAATTGTGAAGCACTTGACCATTTCCATTAGAGTCACAACAAGCTTATGCTCTCTGCCTTTAATTAACATTATGTTGGGGTTCTCAGTCATAAAACACAAATAGAAGAGGAATAAATATTGGCAAGGAAAAGTCAAATGGTCATTATTTGCAGGTGATATTTTCCTACTTAGAAAATTCAAGAGAATCAATGGTAAAACTATTTGAACTAATATGAGAATTCAAAGTAAGAGAGAAAGATTTAAGATCAAGGTACGAAACTCAATAATTTTCCTCCACATTAGCAATAAACAATTAGAAAAATGTGATGGGGAAAAAGATATCACAATGGCATTAAGCCCCATAAAATATCTAGAAATAAATTTAATAAGAAATGTGCAAGACTTTTATGAGGAGAACTATAAAACTTTCCTGGAAGATATGAAAAAAACCTGACTGAATGGAGAGACATAACCACGTTCCCAGATGGGAAGACCCAATGTTGTTTATTTGTTCAATATCTTAAAATTAATCTCTAAAGGTAATCTCGGTCCCAGCTCTAATGGGATTCTTTACGGAATTTAAAAAGTGAATTTTGAAGTTCCTAAAATGAGCAAAAATTGCTAAGAAACTGTTGGGGGAGAATGAGCTTTTGTGGAAGACTTGCTCTACTAAATAGCAAAATGCATTATAAAACGATATGTATTAGTTATCTATTGCTGTGTAACAAAGTACCCCCAAATCTGGCATCTTAAAACAACAAATATTGATTGTCCTCTGCAGGTTCTGAGGGTCGGGAACCCAGGAGTGGCTTAGCTGGCTCGGGGCTCTCTGGAAGCTGCAGACAGCGAGGCAGTCATCTGAAGGGGCTGGAGAATCCGTTTCCAAGCTGACTCACATGGCTGTTCGCAGGAAGTTTCCATTTTTTGCCATAGGGGCTTCACTAGAGGGCCACTTACAGGATGTGGCATCAGTTTCCCCCAGAGCAAATGATGAGAGAGAGAGAAATCTGAAATGGAAGTGACATACCATCACTTCTGTCATATGCTATTGGTCACACAGACCAACCTTAGTACAATATGGAAGGGGACTACACAAGAGCGTGAATACCAGCAGGCAGGGATCACTGGGAGCCATCTTCGCAGCTGCCCACCACACAACAGTTATGTAAACAGTGTGGTATTGGCACAGGGAGAGACAAAACGTCAACAGAAGAGCGCAGAGATTCAGAAACCGACCGGGTAGATACGGGAATTTAGTTTATGTGAAAGCTGTACATTCAAACCAGCGAGGAGAAGAATTAATGATTCAATACACTGTGTTATGAAATTCACTCTCCATTTATAAAAGGATCATATTAGACTCATACCTCATTCCATACCCCCAAGTAAATTTCAGAAAACTTAAGGAACTAAAAAGCACATATGCCTGTATTTGAAACAAATATAGGAAAATATTTTTAATCAGCTAAGGGTAGGGAAGAGCTTTCTAAGTAATGTACAAAATTATAAGCTTTAAAGCAATATATTGGCATATATGACTTCCTTATAGTGAAAACAAACAAACCCCAACAAAACAAATATCTATAAGACAAAACATAGAATAAACAAATTTAAAGACAAATGGAAAGCTGTGAAAAAAGTTATGACACATTTTATAGAAAACATATATTACCCAGATTACATAGTCTTATAATCAATAAAGTTTAGGGACAATATCATTAGTACAACCAGCAAAGGATGTAAACAAACCAATTTGTGGAAGAAGAAATATAAATAGCAAATGAACATAGGACATAAATTTCATTAACAATCAGGGCAATTAGCTTTAAAAGAAGATTTTGTTACCTATTAAAATGGCAAAAATTAAAAATATGGATATGATCAAGAGTTGGCAGGATACAGGGAAATGAATGCCATGTTATTGGAGGGGTGTGTGTTAATGAGAACTTTTTGGAAGGCAGTTTGGGAAGATCTACTAAAATTTTAAATGTAAATAATTCCGAGGCAGCATTACGTGTCTAGGAATTTATCCCATGGAAACACTTACCTGTGCGCAAAGATGTATGTGCAAGGATGTGCATTGTAACATCATTTTAATTCAATAACAAAATAATTGGAAATAACCAATTAATATTTTTTGTTGTTAATGCTGTGGAGTTGATTCCAATTCCTAGTGACCCTGTGTACAGCAGAGTGGAACCCTGCCAGGTGTTTTTGCGCCATCCTCTCACCTTCTGGTGCTATGTCAGACATGCTCTGCTGCTATTCACAGGGTTTTCATGCCAATTTTTCAGAAGTTTGTGGCCAGGTTCTTCTTCCCAGTCTGTCTTAGTCTGAAGCTTTGCTGAAACCTGTCCATCATGGGTGACCCTGCTGGAATTTGAAATACTGGTGGCAGAGCTTTCAGCATCACGGCAACACGCAGCTAGCATAGTATGACAACTGACAGGCAGGTGATGTGGTTCTCTGATTGGGAAACGAACCCAGGGTGCAGTGGTGAGAGCAGCGAATCTTAACCACTAGACCACCAGGGCTGGCTAACCAATTAATATAGGCATGGCTTAATAAATTATAGGAAATTTATGCTATGGAATACTATGCAGCCATTTAAAAGAATGAGATAAACATATCCATTGAATGGAAACATTGATAAGAAGTATTATAAGTAAAAAAAAAAAAAGTATGTCACAGAACGGTACTTATGGTATGATCCCTCTTACTACATATAAATGTGTTCTGAGTATGTGCAGAGACAAAGAAATAAGAGGCTGTCCACTGAACTTTAAAAGTAGTAATCTCCTAAGAAGGGTTTGGGAGTGAGGATGGGCGGGCAAAGAGAGATGTTCATGTTTTGGAGTGTACAGTTACATACTTTAAAACTTTTACAATAAGAACATTCATATATGATTTATGGATTTTTAAGATAAACTGTTAAAAAATCACTTTGTTATAGTACATCAAACTCAAGACGGCAGACGAGCATATTCATCAATTACCCTTTTCTTTCTAAGCCCTATTGAAAGTATAGAAAAACTCATTTTTTAAAAGGAATGAAATCATAATAGCATTGAAAATCAAGAAGAGAACATGCCGTTGGCAGAACAGGAAATCTGAGGAACTCCTAGAAGACAAAAATTAGATAGGATCGATATATAAATTGACAGAGAAACCAGAACAATAACAGTAAAAACACTAGAACCAAAACATCAAAGATAAGTTCTTTCCAAGGGACACCAGGAAGCTCTAAAGTCACAATCAGTGAAGATGAAAAGCAGGGGTGGCTTGTAAATAGTGAACAGCGCAATTAACTGGTATGAACAGGGCACTGGGAGCCCAAGATCAACCAGATTCCAGATCTTCCTCAAACAGCATGCATGGAACGGCTAACCATTGTGGCAAACCTTGAGTATCCCCTCTAAAGAAAGGAGGGATTCTTCTGGAGAGGAGAGGGCTTCTAGAATGGATGCTGGGCCTGATGAATAAACAGAACCGAGCCTGAGCTAATACCAGGTGTCCAGCGCAGAGACTAAGGAAAACAACAATTGAATGTAAGACAGTTAAGCCTAACATCCTCCCAACCTCGGCTGTTCCCTGATGGTGAATCTGTGGGGCAGCAGCCTAACGAAATTCTGTCCACTCACATGGAATCTGAAATCAGTCCTCCCGTAGGGGAAGCAGGATCACCTGACTCCAAGGAAACTCAGACCACCGCTTCGTGAGAGTCCACCTGGCTCTTCACTCATAAACAGCAATAGACAAAAGGGAGCTCTCAGGCAGGTGTTTGGAGTATGGGTGCAGGGCTGCTCATTGCAGCATTGTTTGTAATAGCAAAAATAAATACATAGATGAAGGAAGTGTGACCAGAAATCAGGCAAGGAGAGGGTTACTGAAATCTGATCCATAACTAAATATAGTCTGTCAAATGTTCCAGACAGGAGAAAACTAAATGTGCTGTTTTTCAGAAGTCGATGTCCTCCTTTTTGCAGATGTTGCCACCCTACAGTGAAACTTACAAGATCGCAGCACAACCCCTGCAAATTGCTCCAGCTCTAAGTGTCCAAAAGTTACCTTGGACCTGTTATGTAATGGCATGTTGCACTGAACCTGTTATGTAATGGTGCCTTGCACATGTTCCCTGATTGGGCCCAGTTGTTACACAGTTGTAACACATCCTCTGCACTCTGGAGCATAGTCTCCACTGGCACTAAGGTGGGGGGTGGGGAGCACTGCTTTGAGAGCTATCCCCGGTGTTCTTCATTGCTTGTGTAAGCAAAACTTTTTCTTCACCCACTTCAGCCTTGGTTGTGCTTTTTGGCTCTGCCCCCACCAAGAGACAGACCCATTTAGTTCGGTTACAGAAGGAAGGAAGACAACCAAAATCTACATCACTAAAGGAATGTTTGGATAAGATATAGTATGCCCACACTGTAATTACTCCACAGTAATTAAAAGACCCTGACAAGTCCATATGTATTAATATGGAAAGATATCTGTACTATTTTACTGAGTGAAAACCAGGTGTGAAACAGTATTTATATATGATGCTGTCTTTATTTTTTTTTTTTTAAAAAATGGTCTAACCATCTATCTGGGACAGGTCTAGAAGAATATTTCACCAGCTGTGGACAAGATACACTAAGGAGCAGGAGTTTGGAGGGAGGGTGAGAGGAGTTGACGGTGGGTCTTTCACTTTTTACTTTACCGATATTGTTTGATATTTGTGTCAAGGAGCAAGTATTATTTGTAAATAACATTAAAAATAATAGTTGCACTAGGAAAAAATGGTTACAAGACACATACACCTCCCTGAAAAGATCTACATAAAAATATCAGAAGTGTTTATCTCTAAGGCATAAGCTTACAGTTAAGATTCTTACATCCGTTATACTATTCTGTACTATCTAATATTTTCCCAGTGATATCATAATCAATAAACCAATAAAAACTATTTCAATTAAAAGAATAAAACTTTTTCAGAGTGGACTGTCCCACTCGCTCCTTTTTTGTGAGAGGAAGACCACCCCTGAGCTAACATCCGTTGCCAATCCTCCTCTCTTTTGCTGAGGAAGATTGGCCTTGGGCCGGTGCCCATCTTCCTTCACCTTATGTGAGACGCCGCCACAGCATGGCTTGACAAGCGGTGCGTTAGTCCGCGCCTGGGATCCGAACCTGCGAACCCTGGACCGCCAAAGCGGAGCCCCCGAATTTAACCGCTTTACCACCGGGCAGCCCCCGACTCGCTCCTTTTCTCAATGTTAGACAAAAATACTAAAGAGTCATTGTGTTTCGCAAGGCAAGCACCGAACTTGAATTTGGGATCGTGCTTCCAGAAACAGCTATTAGAGCATCTAGACATTTGAAACTCTCAGTCAAATGTTAGCGTTGAGGGCAACGAAGTGCTGGTAAGTGGTTAACAATGGGCTTCCCGCAAAGAACAAGCGCCCTGATTTGTAACGTTTGCCGATTTCTGTCAACACACTCCCACCACACCAGATGCCAGCTACCACAGTGATCAACACGCGGAGCTGGGAAGGGACACGCAAGGGGCTCTCGCCAGCCGGGATGAGCCGGCTCCACCACAGCGCTGATAGAGACAGTCTGGTAAGCGGGGATGTCCTCAGATCCTCTGCCTTGATTTTCTTCTCTTGTCCCGTCTCCCTGGAGAGCAGGCCCAAAGAAGAGGCGAAGTCGCAGGGGGCAGCTGCCAGATGAGTGTGGAAGAGTTGAGAAGGCGGCGGCTGCCCTCTCTGGCCTTGCTGCGGGAGGAGGGGTTGGAGAGGTGGAGGGGCGGGTGCTATTTATGGGCCTATTGCAGATATGAACCTCCATTTTGGTTTTCTAACAGAACAATCAGAGCGATTTCCACCCCCTCCCGCACTTCTAAGCTTTAGTACCTTGAGGGTCTGTTGGAGACACATATTGGGGACAGGTACTTAGGAAGCAGAGGTGTGGATTTCAGGAGCAGACAGATGAAATGAATAAAAGCCAACACGAGGACCACCTGTGTTCCATTCCAGTAAAGTCTGTTTGCTCGGAATAAATGTCTCAGTCACCCCCTCTTTTATTATTACCGTAAGCGTCCCTGTGCTGAATGCTGTGTTCGGGTCACGCTTATCCTTTGGTGCTGCCTTTTTGTTTAGAAAGAAAAAGAAAACAGACTAAGCTGGAAAGTCAGATTGTCTGCCCTTCAAAACTGTAAAAGCAGGAAAGAAATTAGTCGCAATTCCCCTCTCCCTGCACGCCTGTCTATTTACTGCCAGCCCCTCGTGGAAACCTCGGTTTGCACTGATTTTGCACCTCACGTGACATGACATCCTCTCCATGGAAGAGCATAAGGAACATCTTTTTTCTGAACAAAACAGGTCCTGTTTCTACCCGCCCCGTCCCCCTCAGACTCCCTCGCTGCCATTTACCTCTATTTCCATTTCCTCCCTGAGTGGAACACAGTGCATTTGCTCTTCCTAGTCACCGCCCTCATTGCTCCTGTGCTTTCTGCATGTAGCCAAAAAGTAGGAGACAGAATGGTCCCTGGTCACAAAGCAGAGGTGGGGGAGAGGTAGCCAGGATTGTGATTATTTCCACATAAGGAAAACACAGGGGAAAAAAAGTGTGTTTGGTCGACTTCTGGGGAGTTTTGCTCTAGACTGGGATGAACCCCACCCTTGAAGGAAAACTTTGCATTTTGCAACACCCAGATTACATTAAAAATACTTTGCGTCAGCAACAGTTGGTGTTAATTTTTACAGCTTTGTTGTTTTTTAAAGGGAAGCATATATGCAAAGTTGATAAACATTTATATAAGTAGAAACATTTTTATCTGCACACACATTATATACCAATATGAATATGTTTATATATGTGTGATTTTTCTCCCTAATTTTTAATTTTGATTTGAATAAATTCATCATCACTGAATGATTGTGGGGGGAGTCAACAAGTTTTTGCTGTCTAAAAATAGAATTCCAGAGAACAGCTGTATTTCTTTGATAGAAGCAGTGGACCATTTCTGAAATGTTATGGTGAAAATAACAGAGTAAGTTCTCATCCTATTTTTCTCCTGGGCATGCAGAAGAAGTATGGCTCCAGCCCTCCAGAATAGTGGGTCACTATGACAAGGGACTCAGGATGGTGCATGGGGTGGTGCTTAAGGAAGCTTAATAGAATACGGTGGGGAGAGGGGCATATTAGAATTTATCCTAAAATAAAAATTTATTAATACCGTATATATGATTGATGGGCATGCATGAACATAATTTATAAATAAGTATGCATGTATTAATTTAAGTAATATTTATTGAGGGCCTGCTCTGTAGCAGGTGGTGGGAATACATCAGTGGACAAGAAGGCAGATGAGATCCCGTAGAGCTTATGTTCTAGTTGGGTGGAGATGGGAGGAAAGAGAGGATGAAGTTTGCCAGATGGTAATAAGATCATGGAGGTCAATACATCAGGGTAAGGGGGACCAAACTTTCAGGTAGAATTGTCAGGGAAGGCTTCTCTGATAATGGAATGAATTTGAGCAGAGATGTAAAGAAAGGCCAAACCATGCAGATATGTGGACGAAGAGCATTGTTGGCCCAGGAAGCAGCAACAGCAAAGGTCTTGCCTTGGGGCATACTCGCTACATTCAAGGATTGACTGGGAGGCCAGGGGGCTGAGGGGTTGGAGAAGGCTGTGTGGTAGGAGCTGAGGTCAGAGAAGTAGCCGGTCTCCAGATCCTGCCTGGCCTTTAGGCCACTGCCTGGACTTTGGCTTTTGCTCAGAGTAGAGGAGAAGTCAATGGAAGGTTTTTTTTTTCAATTGAGGTAACATCGGTTTATAACATTATATAAATTTCAGGTGTACATCATATTTTGATTTCTGTGTAGACTACATCATGTTTACCACCCAAAGACTAATTACTATCCATCACTGTACACGTGTGCCCAGTCACCCCTTTCGCCCCCCTCCCTGACCCCTTCCCTCTGGTAACCACCAATCTAATCTCTGTATCTATGTTTGTTTGTAGTTGTTGTTTTTATCTTCCACTTCTCAGTGAAATTATATGGTATTTGACTTTCTCCATCTGACTTAGTTCACTTAGCATAATACCCTCAAGGTCCATTCCTGTTGTCACAAATGGCAAGATTTCATCTTTTTTTTTATAGCTGAGTAGTATTCCATTGTGTATATATATTACATCTTCTTTATCCTTTCATCCATTAGTGGGCACTTAGGTTGTTTCCAAGTCTTGGCTATTGTGAATAATGCTACAATGAACATAGGAGTGCATATATCTTTTCGCATTCATGTTCTTTGGGTAAATACTCAGCAGTGGAATAGCTGGATCATATAGTATTTCTATTTTTAATTTTTTGAGAAATCTCTGTACTGTTTTCCATAGTGGCTGTACTGGTTTGCATTTCCACCAGCAGTGTATGAAGGTTCCCTTTTCTCCACATCCTCTCCGACACTTGTTATTTCTTGTCTTGTTAACTATAGCCACTCTGATGGGCGTGAGGTGATATCTCACCATAGTTTTGATTTGCATTTCCCTGATGATTAGTGACGTTTAGCATCTTTTCATGTGCCTGTTGGCCATCTGTAAACCTTCAGAAAAATGTCTGTTCAGATCCTTTGCCCATTTTTTAATTGAATTGTTTTTTTTGTTGTTGTTGAGTTATATGAGTTCTTCATATTTTAGATGTTAACCCCTTATCAGACATATGATTTGCAAATATCTTCTTCCAATTGTTAGGTTGTCTTTTCATTTTGTTGATGGTTTCCTTTGCTGTGCAGAGCTTTTTAGTTTGATGTAGTCTCATTCATTAATTTTTTCTTTTGTTTCCCGTGCCTGGTGAGACATGGTATTCAAAAAGATACTGCTAAGACCGATGTCGAAGAGTGTACTGCCTATGTTTTCTTCTAGAAGTTTTATGGTTTCACATCTTACATTCAAGTCTTTAATCCATTTTGAGTTAATTTTTGTGTACGGTCTACTTTCATTCTTTTGCATGTGGCTGTCCAGTTTTCTCAACATCATTTATTGAAGAGACTTTCCTTTCTCCATTGTATGTTCTTGGCTCCCTGTTGAAAATTAGCTGTCCATAGACGTGTGGGTTTATTTCTGGGCTCTTGACTCTGTTCCATTGATCTGTGTGTCTGTTTTTGTGCCAGTACCATGCTGTTTTGATTACTATAGCCTTGTAGTATATTTTGAAATCAGAGAGTGTGATACCTCCAGCTTTGTTCTTTTTTTCTCAGGATCATCTTGGCTATCCGGGGTCTTTTCTTGTTTCGTATAAATTTTAGGATTCTTTGTTCTAGTTCCATGAAGAATGTCATTGGGCTTCTGATTGGGATTGCACTGAATCTGCAGATTGATTGCTTTAGGAAGTATGGACATTTTAACTATGTTAATTCTTCCAATCCAAGAGCACAAAATATCTTTGTGTCTTATTTGATTTGTTTCAACAATGTTTTATAGTTTTCAATGAGTGAAGAATGACCTCATCTGATTTATATTTGAAAAGAACTGGGTCTCCTCTGTTGAGAGTAGGCGGTGAAGCAGAAAGACCAGCTAGTCTACTGGCCACAGGACTAGTTGTCCTGGTTTAAACAAGGCCGAGGCCAGTAGCAGTAGAGATGGGGAGAAGTGGTTGGATGCTGCATACATTTTTAAGGTAGTGCCCGTAGGCAGAGCCAGGACTCAATGAGGCGAGCAAAGCACATAGGGTGCAAAATTTAAGAAGGCACTCCCCTGGAGATATGACATGGAGTGGGTGAGAGGGGACCAGTTGGCTTATCAGAGCACAGACAGTCCATCCACAGCAACTGGAGGGAGAGCAGAGTGTAGGGCACAGAGCGAGTGGCTTGGTAGATGTGGGGATGGAGAAAGTGAAGGTTTTCTTTTGATTATACAGTATCTTTTTCAGTGAATTTAAAAGCTTGGGGAGAAATAGAGGTTTGAGGAGAGTGAAGAAGAGATGAAATAATCACCTAAGTGTGTAAAAGTGAAAGAACCAAGGATATGTAGTGGGATTGCCAGGTGTTACTGAAGGCCCGCCTGAAGTCAGCAGTCATGGGGCTGGCACTGGGGCTGCGTGCTCAGAATGATTGAGGCTGCCTGCTCGGAATTATTTATTTATTTGTTTATTTATTCATTTATTTATTTTACTGATCGGGAAGTCTGAAGACCACAGCTCTATCATATAAGATCTACCAAATTGGCCTTAAAATCCATAGTTGAAAATCTAATTAAAAAAAATTTAATAACTGCCACTCTTGTCTCATAAATCGTCGCCCAGTATAATCATTTGAAAATCCTTGGTCAGCACGAATGACATCTCTATACAAATTTAGGCTTCCGATAAAAATAAACCGCAGGATCCTGAATGTACCGCTCTCTCTGTCACTAAGACAGCATTCTGAAAGCTCAGATAAATTCCCAGTAGCTCTCGCCTTCCTTTGGGACCGAGACTTGCCCAGAGTACCTCTGTCAGCACATTTGCCTCTGAGTCTTCCAAAGCGGCCAACATAATATACAATTAAGAATCATCACATTATTACTGGATGTATGAGACTCAGCATTATTATTAGGTTCTTGTGTGTTAGCCGAGAATGTTTGCAGTCGCCAATCTCAGACACACAACTTTTCCCCCGTGTTACTAAGCTTAATCTTATCTCCAGCCTCCATTTCTGCTGACAGCAAAAATGTAACAGTCATTTCCAGTCAGATTCAGTCACTTCAGAGATCTCTCAGTTAATTCAGAGAACCATCTCTCCTCATCCCCCTGGAGTTCTGCCTATATGGGGGAGGGGAAAGGGGATGGGAAGGAGCTTAAGGCATCCATGGGAAGGGGCATCAGATTCTGGATAGTTCTCGGTCCTCTCCAGCCTCCGTTGAGATGTAACTTGTCTGTCTGCTCTTTGGTCAGCAGCATCTGTTGTGCTGCAGAAACCAGGGTCCAGCTTTGGACTCCAGCCTTTATTATCCAGGCCACTCTTTCTGATGACATCCTTTTCTTGTAGCCACAGAGCCCTTTCTCATCCATCATTCCTCTTCCTGACATTTCTGCAACCCTCCTGGGAATCCTTGGGAAGTCTTCTTGTCCCTCTGGGTCTAAGGGAGATTCAGATGATTAGCGTATGCCCTCTTAAATAGGCTGACGCAACTGATGCCACTTCTCTCGCTCGGCTGCTGCTGCACCTGGCTGAAGCCAAGCGCCTCTGTGGGAAGCCTGCTGCCTCCCCAGAATTTACTGGATATGACTTGTGTCCCCTCCCATGACTGTGCTGCGTTGGGGTGCAGCACAAGGTCCCAGTGACTAAATCTCCTCCATACTTTGTTACTGGACTAACTTTAAATCCTTCAAAGTGGCAACACTGGCTCTTTCTTAACCAAGGAATCTTCCCAGCTTTTTTGCTTATGGCATAAACTTTATGCCTCCAGTCCTTGCCTTTTTGGATCTGAATAGAATCCCAAAAGAACAGACTCTTGCTATTGAATTCCTTGGCTTTCCAATCTATTCTTTCTGGCATAAATTTCAAGAGTCTATTTTAGAAATTAAGAGACAAAAATCTGTCTTTTGTCCTCCATGATCTGCCTTTCTTAGTCACTAATCCTGAGCCCCATAGTCTAGTTTTTTTTCAGTTGATGCATAACAGGTTATAACATTGTGAAATTTTAGTCATACATTATTGTCAGTCAGTCACCATATAAATGCATCCCTTCACCCCTTGTGCCCAACCCCCAACCCCCTTCCTCCTGGTAACCACGAAACTAATCCCTCTGTCCATGTGTTAATCTTCCGTATATGAGTGAAATCATGTGGTGTTTGTCTTTCTCTGTCTGGCTTATTTCACTTAACATAATACCCTCCAGGTCCATCCATGTTGTTGCAAGTGGATGATTTTGTCTTTTTTATGGCTGAGTAGTATTCCATTGTATATATATACCACATCTTTTTTATCCACTCATCAGTCGAGGGACACTTGTGTTGCTTCCACTTCTTGGCTATAGTGAATAATGCTGCAATGAACATAGGGGTGCATAAGCCTCTTTGGATTGTTGATTTCAGGATCTTTGGATAAATACCCAGTAGTGGGATACATGCATCATAAGGTATTTCTATTTTTAATTTTTTGAGGAATTTCCATACTGTTTTCCGTAGAGGCTGCACCGATTTGCATTCCCACCAGCAGTGAATTAGGGTTCCCATTTCTCCACAACCTCTCCAACATTTGTTATTTTTTGTCTTGGTGATTATAGCCAAGACAAAATGGTGTGTCAGGTGATATCTTAGTGTAGTTTTGATTTGCATTTCCCTGATGATGAGTGATGTTGAACATCTTTTCATGTGCCTATTGGCTATCTGTATATCTTCCTTGGAAATGTCTGTTCATATCCTCTGCCCATGTTTTGATTAGGTTGTTTGTTTTTTTGTTGTTCAGTTGTGTGAGTTCTTTATATATTATGGAGATTAACCCCTTGTCAGATATATGATTTGCAAATATTTTCTCCTGGCTGGTGGGTTGTCTATTCATTTTGATCCTGGTTTCATTTGCCTTGCGGAAGCTCTTTAGTCTGATGAAGTCCCACTTGTTTATTTTTTTCTTTTGTTTCCCTTGTCTGACCAGACAAGGAATTTGAAAAGATCCCTCTATGACCAATGTCAAAGAGGGTACTGCCTATATTTTCTTCCTGGAGTTTTAAAGTTTCAGGTCTTAGCTTCAAGTGTTTGATCCATTTTGAGTTAATTTTTGTGTATGGTGAAAGAAGATAGTCTACTTTCATTCTTTTGCATGTGGCTGTCCAGTTTTCCCAACACCATTTATTGAAGAGACTTGCCTTTCTCCATTGTATGTTCTTAGCTCCTTTGTCGAAAATTAGCTGTCATAGATGTGTGGTTTTATTTCTGGGCTTTCAATTCTGTTCCATTGATCTGTGTGTCTGTTTTTGTACCAGTACCATGCTGTTTTAATTGTTATAACTTTGTAGTATATTTTGAAATCTAGGATTGTGATGCTTCCAGCTTTGGTCTTTTTTCTCAGGATTGCTTTAGCTATTCGAGGTCTTTTGTTGTCTCATATGAATTTTAGTATTCTTTGTTCTATTTCTATGAAGAATGTCATTGGGATTCTGATTGGGATTGCATTGAATCTGTAGATTGCTTTAGGTAGCATGGACATTTTAACTATGTTTATTCTTCCAATCCATGTGCATGGGACATCCTTCCATTTCTTTATGTCATCATTGATTTCTTTCAATAATGTCTTATGGTTTTCATTGTATAGGTCTTTCATCTCCTTGGTTAAATTTATTCCTACATATTTTATTTTTTTTGTTGTGAGTGTAAATAGGATTATATTCTTGAGTTCTCTTTCTGTTAGTTTGTCATTACAGTATAGAAATGCAACTGATTTTTGTAGGTTGATTTTGTACCCTGCAACTTTGCTGTAGTTTTTGATTATTTCTAATAGTTTTCCAATGGATTCTTTAGGGTTTTCTATATATAAGATCATGTCGTCTGCAAAAGCGAGAGTTTCACTTCTTTGTTGCCTATTTGGAGTCCTTTTATTCCTTTTTCTTGCCTAATTGCTCTGGCCAAAACCTCCAGTACTATGTTGAATAAGAGTGGTGAGAGTGGGCACCCATGTCTTGTTCCTGTTCTCAGAGGGGTGGCTTTCAGTTTTTCTCCATTGAGTATGATGCTGGCTGTGGTTTGTCATATATGGCCTTTACTATGTTGAGGTACTTTCCTTCTATACCCATTTTGTTGAGGGTTTTTGTCATAAATGAATGTTGGATCTCGTCAAATGCTTTCTCTGCATCTATTGAGATGATCATGTAGTTTTTATTCCTTGTTCCGTTAATGTGGTGTATCATGTTGATTGATTTGCCGATGTTGAACCATCCCTGTGTCCCTGGTATAGATCCCACTTGGTCATGGTGTATGATCTTTTTAATGTATTGCTGTATTTGGTTTGCCAATATTTTGTTGAGGATTTTTGCATCTATGTTCATCAGTGATATTGGCCTGTAATTTTCTTTCTTTGTCTTGTCCTTGTCTGGCTTTGGTATCAGGGTGATGTTGGCCTCATAGAATGTGTTAGAAAGTGTTCCACCTTCCTCTATTTTTTGGAATAGTTTGAGAAGGATAGGTATTAAATCTTCCTTGAAGGTTTGGTCACATTCTCCAGAGAAGCCATCTGGTCCTAGACTTTTATTTTGGGGCAGGTTTTTGATTACTGTTTCAATCTACTTGATTACTGTTTCAATCACAATTTACTTGTTATTGGTCTATTCAAATTCTCTATTTCTTCTTGATTCAGTTTTGGGAGGTTATATGAGTCTAAGAATTTATCCATTTCTTCTAGATTATCCAATTTGTTGTCATATAGTTTTTCACAGTATTCTCTTATAATCCATTGTATTTCTGTTTCATTTCTAATTTTATTTATTTGAGACTTCTCTCTTTTTTTCTTAATGAGTCTAGCTAAGGGTTTGTCAATTTTGTTTATCTTCTAAGAGAACCAGCTCTTAGTTTCATTGATCTTTTCTACTGTTTTCTTGGTTTCAATTTCATTTATTTCTGCTCTAATTTTTGTTATTTCCTTCCTTCTGCTGATGTTGGGCTTTGCTTGTTCTTTTTCTAATTCTGTTAGGTGTAATTTAAGGTTGGTTATTTGCGATTTTTCTTGTTTGTTAAGGTGGGCTTGTATTGCTATGAGTTTCCCTCTCACGACCACTTTTGCTGCATCCCATATGAGTTGGTATGGTGTATTTTCATTCTCATTTATCTCCAGATATTTTTTGATTTCTCCTTTAATTTAATCAGTGATCCATTGGTTGCTCAGTATCATGTTGTTTAGTTTCCACATCTTTGTCACTTTCCCAGTTTTTTTCTTGTAGTGGATTTCTAGTTTCATAGCATTATGGTCAGAAAAGATGCCTGTTATGATTTCAATCTTCATAAATTTATAGAGGCTTGCCTTGTTTCCCAACATATGGTCTGTCCTTGAGAATGTTCCATGCATGCTTGAGAAGAATGTGTAATCTGCAGTGTTTGGTTGGAGTGTTCTCTCTCTATATATATATCTATCAAGTCTTTCTCATCTAGATTTTCATTTAAGTCTCCTATTTCCTTATTGACTTTCTGTCTGGATGATCTATCCATTGATGTAAGTGGGGTGTTGATCCCCTACTATTACTGTATTTTTGTTAACATCTCCTTTTAGCTTTGTTAATAGTTGCTTTATGTACTTTGGTGCTCCTGTGTTGGGTGCATATATAATTATAAGTGATATGTCTTCTTGGTGGACTGTCCGTTGATCATTATATATTGCCCCTCTTTGTCTCTCATTACCTGTTTTATCTTGAAGTCTACTTTTTCTGATATAAGTAAGGCAATAGCTGCTTTCTTTTGTTTGCCATTAGCTTGGAGCATTGTCTTCCATCCTTTCACTCTGAGCCTGTATTTGTCTTTAGAGCTGAGATGTGTTTCCTGGAGGCAGCATATTGTTGGATCTTATTTTTTAATCCATCCCACCACCCTGTGTCTTTTGATTGGAGAATTCAATCCATTTACATTTATAGTGATTATTGGTATATGTGGACTTAATGTTGCTATTTTATTGCTCATTTTCTGGTTCTTTTGCATTTCCTTGTTTCTCATCCCATGTGTTTCAGACTACCATTTCAGTTTGGTAGTTCTGTATGATGGTTTTCTTAGTTTTCTGCTTATTTATTGTATGTGTCTCTGTTGTGATTATTTGTTTAGTGGTTACCACAAAGTTTGTATAAAAACTATCATAGATGAGATAGTCCATTTTCTGATGGCCTCTTATTTCCTTAGACTAAGTCAATTCCATCCCTTTCCTCTTCCCCTTCTAAGTTATTATTGTCACAACTTATTCCGTCTTGTGTTGTGAATGTGTGTTTAAAGTGATGAGGTTATATTTATTTTTGGTGTTTTCCTTCCCTTAATCTTTGATGTTATAATTAAGTGTTTGCTAACCTATTGTGATAGAGAGATGCAATTTTTCTGATTTTGTCTACCTAGTTTTCTCCTTGCTCAAAGCTTTGTATCCCCTTTTTCTTTTTTTCAGACATGAGGGCCTTCTTGAGCATTTCTTGTAGTGGGGTCTTGTGGCAATGAACTCCCCTAGCTTTTGTTCATATGGATTACTTATTATTTCTCCATCATATCTGAAGGATATTTTTGCCAGATAGAGTATTCTTGGCTGAAAGTTTCTGTCTTTCAGAATTTTGAATATATTATTCCACTCTCTCCCAGCCTGTAAAGTTTCTGCCAAGAAATTGGGTGAGAGTCTGATAGGAATTTCTTTGTACATTATTATTATTTTTTGTCTTGCTGCCCTTAATATTTTTTCTTTGTCATTGATTTTTGCTAGCTTTACTACTATATATATAGCTTTACTTGGAGAGGGTCTTTTCATGTTGATATATTTAGGAGATCTATTGACTTCATTCACTTGTATTTCTAGCTCCTTCCCCAGGTTTGGGACGTTCTCACCTTTATATCTTTGAACAAGCTCTCTGCTCCTTTTTCCCTCTCTTCCTCCTCTGGAATACCTGTAATCTTTATGTTGCATTTCCTAATTGAGTCAGATATTTCTAGGAGAATTTCTTCATTTCTTTTTAGTGTTAGTTCTCTCTCCTCTATCTGGAGCATTTCTGCATTCCTGTCCTCAATATTGCTAATCCTTTCCTCCATATTGTCAGTTCTATTATTTATAGTTTCTAGAATTTTCTTTGTCTCCTCCATTATGTTTTTTATCTCCAACATTTCTGATTGGTTTTTCTTTATGGTTTCAATCTCTTTTGTGAAGGAGTTCCTGATTTCATTGAATTGTCTGTCTGTATTTTCTTGTAATTCATTGAGCTTTTTTATGATAGCTATTTTGAATTCTCTGATGGTTAGATTGTAAATTTCTGTGCCTTCAGGATTGATTTTTGGGTGCTTGTCATTTTTCTTCTTGTCTGGAGATTTAATATATTTAATATATTGCATACTGCTTGAGGGTGTGGGCTTATTTTTCCTTATGCTGAAAATATCTGGTCACAGCTTCCACCTGCCTCCACTGGGTGGGGGTCAAGAGCTGTGTAGTCTGAGCCCACTGGGATCCAGGGGTGCTCTGGCCAGAGTGGCGGGCCAGAGAAGGGGCTCTTCCTTTTGCCTACCTGGTTCTGGGGGCTTCTTGGTCTTTCCTCACTGTCTGCTCTCCTGGAGTGCTAGCTTGATGCAGACACCCCACCAACAGTTCAGTCTTCTCCATATGGGAGTTTCCCATGGACTGTGAGAGAACTTGGAGAGTAACAGCTTTCCCACGGAGAGCTGCCCCTCCACCCTCTCTCTCTGAGAGCCGTGCCATCCTGGTCCCAGGGTCACTGTCACTGGGGAAGGAGAGGAGTTCTTCTTAACTCCTTCCACTTCCTCCAGGGGTTCCAGCACCTCCACCTTCAGATGTAAGGCTGCATGGGTCTCTCAGATGTCTTTTGTGTTGTGTGACTGTCCTCTGTTGGTATATGAATGTCCTTTTTGTTGTATTTTACTGGAGGAGAGTCTAAGGGGGAAAGCTTGCTCTGCCATGATGCTGACATCACTCACCCAATAGTCTAGTTTTAATGGTGGAATGACCATGGAGTGAAAAGGAATTACCCCAAATTTAAACTATATATTATTTTATTATAGTTGCCCCTGTATAAAGGTAGACTGCAATTTCAAGAGTTCTTAGGGGATGAGAGTCGATGGAGTGGAGTGTTTCTGAAGGCCAATCAAGGAAGGAACAAAGGTTGGAACAGTGGTTTCCAACTCTTCACATGTCATCAGAATTCTATAGGGTCCTTTCAACAAGACGTACTTCTGAACTCCACCCTGGAACTCCTAATTCAGAAGGGATCCATATATATTTTTTTCAACTCTAGATATTCACACTGGTGATTCTGATGTGTACCTATCACCAGAAGCCATGGGTTAGGATACAGCTGTGGCCTCAAGATCATGAAGAGGTGGTCTAGGGGAGGAGCTAGAAGTGTCTAGAATCAGGTACATAGTCTGGAGTTGAGATTCACCTATCACCACTTCTCATAGCAGAACACACAGATAACCCCAAGCAGAGAATCAGGAGGCAAAGGGGAAACCAAACAGGAAATAAGGCAGAGAAGGGAGCAGGTGCCAGCAAAGTCATGAGAACCGAGTGGGTGCAGACAACTTGGCAGGCAAGAGCGCCAAAAGAACAGAGGTAAGGAATCTGGAAGAAGGAGCCCTTGATTCTGTGTTGACCTTTGCCCCCAATGAGGAAGATTCCAATATTTTTTCTGCTAAATCAGGAACGAGTTCTAGATTTTAGTCAACAACTTCCCACTTCTGGTAGACATTGGCATAAGGCTGCTGCAGCACTGTACTAGCCCATACCTGGTGCACTTCTAAGAGAAAAGGGAGAGAGAAAAAAAGGGTCAAGGAAATGGGGAGATAGAAAGCTAAGCTAGGGGCTGGCCCGGTGGCAGAGTGGTTAAGTTCACATGTTTCGCTTTGGTGGCCCAGGGTTCACTGGTTTGGATCATGGGCGCAGACCTGCTTGCCACTCATCAAGCCATGCTGAGGTGGCGTCCCACATCGAAGAACTAGAAGGACTTACAACTAGGATATACAACTCTATACTGGGGCTTTGGGGAAAAAAACAAGAGGAAGATTGGCAACAGATGTTAGCTCAGGGCCAATCTTCCTCAAAAAAATCAGGTGCTCTGAAGAATACCAGGCTGTCATTCCCACATGTCATAACTGGTTGGAGCTGATGACAGGGGACACATGTTCTTGGCTTTGCCACAGTCTCCACTACTTCCTATTAAAAAAAAAAAAACAACTAAGCTAGATTTGGGTAGGTTGATAGGTGAAAGGAGCCATTTCAGGCCACAGGGATTCTGGCGTCAAAAACCCGTGGCTGGCAGAGGGAACCAAGTACTGCACTTCCCACTTTCTACCTATGCCTCTGAATCAAAACATTCATTGTAAGTGTATTTGTCGATATTTCCTAGATATGAATGGTATCACAAATAAAAAGAAGCTTTCCTAAGAAAACATTAAGATTAGCAGATAGCACATGCTGCATGCCACTCTGATTTTAAAAATGAAAAAACACACACATGTGTGTGTTGATGGATTGTAATTAGTCTTTGGGTGGTGAACATGATGTAATCTATGCAGAAATTGAACTATAATGATGTACACCTGAAATTTATACAATGTTATAAACCAATGTTACTGCATTAAAAAAAAAGAGAAAAATAAAATAAAATAAAATGGTTCTAATATAAAACGTTTATTAAAAAATACTTTTGGTTAAATGATACACATATATTTAAATATGTTTCCATAATGTATGCTATTATAATGTTTGAAATTTTATACATATTTATTTTCTTTTTGTAAAAAAATTAACTTCAAAATATCTCTATTAATATTTTCTTTATATTTGAATATTTTATTTATTCAGTATGATTTCTTTGTTTAAACAACCTGATCAAAAAATGGGCAGAGGATATGAACAGACATTTTTCCAAGGAAGAGATACAGATGGCCAATAGACACATGAAAAGATGTTCAACATCACTCATCATCAGGGAAATGCAAATCAAAACTACACTAAGATATCACCTGACACCCATTAGAATGGCTATAATTACAAAGACAAATAACAACAAATGCTGGAGAGGTTGTGGAGAAACGGGAACCCTCATTCACTGCTGGTGGGAATGCAAACTGGTGCAGCCTCTATGGAAAACAGTATGGAGAGTCCTCAAAAAATTAAAAATAGAAATACTGTATGATCCAGCAATCCCACTCTTGGGCATCTACCCAATGGACATGAAAGCAACCATCACAAGAGTTGTATGCACCCCTATGTTCGTTGCAGCATTATTCACTATAGCCAAGAAGTGGAAGCAACCCAAGTGTCCCTCGACTGATGATTGGTTAAAGAAGATGTGGTATATACATACAATGGAATACTACTCAGCCATAAGAAAAGACACAATTGTCCCATTTGCAACAACATGGATGGACCTAGAGGGTATTATGTTAAGTGAAATAAGCCAGAGAGAGAAGGACAGACACTGCATGAACTCACTCATATATGGAATATAAGTGAACACACAGACAGAGAGAACTGGTTGGTGGTTACCAAGGGGAAGGGGGGTGGGGGGTGGGGGGTGGGCACAAGGGGTGAAGGGTTACATCCACAAGGTGACGTACAAACAAAAATGTACAACTAAAACCCCACACTGTTATAAACTATGAAGACATCAATAAAAAAAATGGTAATAAAAAAATAGCATGGCTTTGTATCCAGTTTTTGGTTTTTTTTGCAGAATAAATTGTATAATTAAACTATAAAAAATAAAAAATAAGTAAAAATGAAAAAGACAAAGCTACCTTGAACTAGTGGAAGGGGCTGCTCTATGTAAGGCACCTAACTTCCTTCTTTTTTAAAGTAACAATTAAGTTGGTAAATGAGGGATCACTCATCCCAACTCTGGCCAATGTGTATGGATTTATTATTTATTTTATTTTTGATTGTAGTAAAACAAACATAAAATTTACCATCTTAACCATTTTTAAGTGTACAATTCAGTAGTAGTAAGTATATTGTTGTGCAAGCAAATCCAGAACTTTTTCATCTTGTAAAACTGAAGCTCTATACCCATTGAACAACTCCTCATTCCCCTCTCCTTCTAACTCCTGGCAACTGCCATTCTACTTTCTGTCTCTATGAACTTGATGACTCTCGATACCCTACATACGTGGAAGAATACAGTATTTGTCTTTTTGTGATGGGCTTATTCACTTAGCATAATGTCCTCAAAGTTTATTCATGTTATAGTATATGTCAGAATTTCCTTCCTTTTTAAGGCTGAATAATATTCCATTATATGTATATAGCCCATTTTGTTTATCCATTCATCTGTTGATGGGCATTTGGGTTGCTTCTGCTTTTGGCTATTGTGAATAACGCTGCTATGAACATGGTTGTACAAATATCTCTTCAACACCTTGCTTTCACTTCCTTTTTATGCAGAAGTACTATTGCTGGATTATGTGGTAATTCTATTTTTAATTTTTTGAGGAACTGCCATACTGTTTTCCACAGTGGCTGTACCATTTTACATTTCCGCCAACAGTGCACAAGGGTTTCATTTTCTCTGTATCCTCCCCAACAGTTGTTATTTTCTGCTTTTTCTTTTTTTTTTTTTTTTTTTTTGGTAGCAGCTCTCCTAATGGGTATGAGATGATATCTCATTGTGGTTTTATTTGCATTTCCCTAATGATTAGTGATGTTGAGCATCTTTTCATATGTTTGTTGGTCATTTGTATATCTTCTTTAGAGAAATGTCTATTCAAGTCCTTTGCCCATTTTTTAATATGGTTACTTGCTTTTTTTTTTGTTTTGAGTTGTAGGAGTTCCTTATATATCCTGGGTATTAAACCCTTATCAGATATATGATTTGCAAATATTTTCTACTTTTCTAAAGGTTGTCTTGTCACTCTGTTGATTGTGTCCTTTGATGTGCAGAAGTTTTAAATTTTGATGTATTTTCACTTTTGTTGCTTGTTCTTTTGGTGTTATATCCAAAACATCATTGTCAAATCCAATGAAATGAAGCTTTCCCCCTATGTTTTCTTCTAAGAGTTTTGTAGTTTTAGATCTTTGATCCATTTTGAGTTAATTTTTGTATATGGTATAAGGTAAGGGTCCAAATTCATTCTTTTGCATATGGATATCCAGTTTCCTCAACAACATTTATTGAAAACATTGTCCTTTCCCCCATTGAATGGGCTTGTCACCCTTGTCAAAAATCATATATGCAAGGGTTAGTATATAGATGTTAAAAACAGCTTTATTGGGATATAATTCACATTCCATATAATTCACCCATTTAAAGTGTACAATTCAATGGCTTTTTAGCATATTCATTAAATACCAGATGGAGTTGTGCATCCATCATCACAATCAGTTTTAGAATATAGAAAAAGAAAAGAAACGAAAAGAAGCAAACAAAAAGAAACCCCAGTCCCCTTACCTATTACCCTCCACCTGCAAACCACCCCCTACCTCAGCCCTAGGCAACCATTAATATGCTCTTTGTCTCCATAGATTTATCTATTCTAGACATTGCCTATAAATGGGATCATACATATGTGGCCCTTTGTGACTGCCTTCTTTCACTTACTGTAATGTTTTCAAGTTTCATCCACGTTGTAGCAGGTATTAGTACTTCATTCCTTTTTATGGCTGAAGAATATTCTGTTGTATGGATATACCACATTTTATTTATCCATTCATCTGTTGATGGGCATTTAGGTTGTTTCCACCCTGGCTATCATGCTGCTATAAACATATGTATACAAGTTTTTGCATGGACAAATGTTTTCATTCCTTTTGGGTGTTAAAAAAGAGACAACAGGCTCAAAATGGAGTCACTCCACTTGTGGAGCTCATGTCACCAAACTGAGACTTAATACGTAACCTAAGTGCAGTTTTAGCCTCCCCCAGGAAAGTAGTCTTAACTGGTCAGTCTGGAATTTCCTAGTCAGCACTAGTGAGGTAATCCGCCTGATAGAACCCTTTTGTCCCGTAAAGGAAGGTGACCTTTCCTGATACAATCCACTTTTTCCACTGCCTATAGAAGCCTTCCATTTTGTACAGCTCCTCAGAGCTCTTTTCTATTTGCTAGATGAGATGCTGCTCCATTCATGCAACATTGAATACAGCCAATTTGATCTACACATTTACTCAGTTGAATTTTCTTTTTCAACATGGGTATACACCTAGGAGTGGAATTGCTGGGTCATATGATAACTCTGAGCTTCTTGTGTGGATTTTGAATATAAGAAGATAACTGATTTCCAAGAGAATGAAGAATAATGTACTGATAAAGTATGGTGAAGAAAATTATACAACTGTGGGTCTCATAATGTCAACAATGACTGAGATTGAGTAAGGTGCCAGGAATGATTAGTTACAAACTATTTTAAAATTCACATCCTGTAGTACTAGTTTATCAGGTTCATATTCCTAAGACATGGTACAACATAAAGAGATTAGGCTACAGATGATGTAATATGAGAATTTCAGAGAGAGAAAGAAAAAAACTGATGTGGGGAATCCATTAATAAAAATGAGGGAAATACATGAAAAGGAATTGGTCAATACCAGTACTTTGATTCCCTTCAGAGTGGGGTTGATAAACTCTTCAACCGTGAAGGTCTTCCAGCAGGCAGAAGAAAAGGAACATTGCTTGATTCATAAATGCGCATGCCCATAGTGGGCAGGGAGGTAATGTAAATTAGTGAATCAGGTTGGTTTGGGTGCAAGGGATTGGTGGGGAATGTGGTGTCAAGAGCACATGTTTATCTAAAGCCATTCAAATTAAGATTTTCTTAAAATACTGTGACAGCCAATCAAAACATGTGAACCCAGGCCCTAGGCAAATAGTTACACGCCCTAAATAAAAATGGGGAGGAGAGAGAGAAAAGAGCAAGAGAGAAAGGGTGAGGGAGAGGTAAGGGAGTAAGAGAAAAAAATGAAGTCATGCGAATTGATAAATTACAGAAAAGGCTAGTGGAGTACGCGCAGAAAAAGACTGGAATTGAACCGTAGCGAATTCCAGTGACACCTCATTATCTTATATTGCTATTTGCACCACAAGGTGGGGCTTCCAGTAAATTAACTCCACAGAGAACCCTGCTTCACTGAAGCCCTCTTTGAGGGTTGGGTGGGTTGAGTCGGGGAAGAATAGGAATGCTGCTGCTTCATTTACTTCAAGGTCTGGAGTTAGAGGTCTGCCTTCTGAACCCATACTTCTTGTTAAAATGTGGATTCTGACTCAGTAGGTCTGAGGTCAGGCCTGAGATCCTGCATTTCAATGACTCCCAGGTGATGCCCATGCTGCTGTCCCCGTAGAGCACACTTTGAATAGCAAGGCATTAAATAACTCTTGGATGAACGAAGAAATGAAAACTACCACCTCAACATATTTAGGAAACAATAAGCAGTAAAGGATAAGGCAGTTAGGGAGGTTTCTCCTTTCTACCAGGCCATTCTATGAGTTTTGTAATCATAATAACATATTTCAAGATATCAAGAGTCAGAGATCAGTCAAAAGGAGGTCACTGTTCCGCGCAGCCACATGTGGCCATGTGATTCAGTTCAGGGCAATGGGATGTGACCATTAGTAATATGCAACTTTTGGGTTGTGCCTTTAAAAGGAAGGATGTGCCCTCCCCTTCTTTCTCTTCTGTCTGGCTGGAATGCAGACAAGTGGTGAGCTATTTTGGACCATGTGGACAAGGGCCATAGCTGAGGGATTCTATAAAGTTCTAACTTTTTAAAGCCACTGCTATTTTGGGTCTGTCCAGTGCAACCGATCCTATGTCATAAGTAGTATAGAACCACACTGCTAATTTTGTTATATTACAGAGTTACAGAGAACAGAATTCATTCTGGCAAGTTTAGGTAGATTATTATAGGAAATTAAATGGCTTGTAGAAATGTTAAGAGTATGCTGAAGACCAGGTGCTAGCTTGAGCTTTCAGAAATGACTCTGAAAACCACACTGCAGATGGTGTCGCCAAAGCAGCTGCTGTGTCTTCCACATCATAAAGCCACTGCTACAGAAACATACTGTCCTGATGAGGATGCCACCACAAACAGGAAACCGTCATTACTACTGTGGGCTCCAGAACCACCCGGCCTCTGCTATGATCTGCACCAGTAAGATGATGCCCCGTGCCTGCCTTGTGACATCCATAAAACCAATGACTGGCACTGGGACCTCTGCTAATTCAGTTGCAGAAAAACTAATCACTTCCAACTATGCCCAAGAGCAGAAGCAGCAAAAGCTCTGCCTCTGCCTTTCTTCTGTTTTCCACAGCTTGCATGGATGCACCTGATTGGCCAAATCTAATTCTCATTCAAAACCCTATCCACTAGGGAATCTGGGAAATGTAGTTTTCAGCTTTCCGGGCTCTGCAGTTCAGGAAGGCACATGAGAAGCACAGTAGAATGAATATTGAGCACTAATCTACCAGATGCACGGTATCCTCTAACACACACAAAATGGTGTCTATCTAAACTTATAGGATACACCAAAACTGTACTCAAAGGGAAATCCATAGCCTTAAATGCTTTAATTAGTAGCCAGAAAAAGAAAATAAGTGAACTAACTATTCAACTCAAGAAGCTGTACAAAGAACAACAAAATTAACCTATGAAACACAGACGATGAATTTTTTTTTAGATAAAAACTTAAATCACTTTTAAAGCAGAACAATTAGTAAATAAATTTAGAAGCTTGTTCTCTAAAGGCTCAACAAAATAAAAATATCTCCAGAAGATTAATCTCCAAGAAATGGAGAAAACATAAATAATATTCAGATTGATGAAAGGGATAACCCGTAAATACAGAGGAAAAAATTTTAGGTATTTCAAATATATATATAATTTTTTGCTGAGGAAGATTCACCCTGAGCTAACATCTGTTGCCAATCTTCCTCTTTTTACTTGAGGAAGATTCACTCTGAGCTAACATCTGTGCCAGTCTTCCATTTTGTATGTGGGTCACTGCCACATCATGACCGCTGACGAATGGTGTAGGTTTGAACCAGAGCCGCCGAAGCGGAAGGTACTGAACTTTACCACTAGCCTGCAGGGCTGGCCCCAACATTTCAAACATTTTTAATACTACAATTTACCGCCATGTACTTATCAGTGAGCTTCAACAATTACCAACATTTTCCCATTCTTATTATTTATTCTTCTCTCTCTCTCTCTCCACTCCTCACTTCTTTTTCCCTTGGAGTATTTTAAGGAAATCCATAAACATAGCATTTTACTCGTAAATACTTCAGTATTTATCACTAACCAATTATGACTTTGAAAATATTTACTTTAACCATAATGTCATTACGCTGAATAAATTAGCAATAATTTCTTAATAGCATCTAATAATCAGTCTTTTTCAACTTTCCCTGATGGTCTCAAACTCTTTTAACAATTGTTTTATTCAAATCAGTATCCAAACAGGGTCCACATATTGCATTTAATTAATATTTTGCTTTAGTCTCTCTAGTCTGTAACAGCTATTTTATCCCTTTTTTCCGCATGTTACTTATTTGTTGAAGAAATGAAGTTATATGTCCCCTGAATTTTCCACATTCTTATTTTGGCTGACTGCATCCTTATGAAAAAGACAGTTTTTAAACTGAAAATATTAGATCCAATTCTATGATAAATTTGAATATCCTAAGAAAATTCAGGATTTTCTAAGAGAATGAAAGTTTCCAAAATTTACTAAAAAAGATGTGGAAAACATGAGTAAATTCAGAAAACACACTGGAAAAACTTAAAGAATTATCCAAAAAATGCCTCCACACTCAGAAGGTTTTGTAGGTAAGTTGTTCCAAATATTCAAGGAGCAAATAATTTTTTTTCATTTTTAAGCTCTTTAAGAGCATGGCGAGAATATGGAAGTCTTCCCAATTTATATTACAAAATTAACATTAAAATGATTCCAAACTTTGAGAAAACAGTATAAAGACAAAATCTACACATCAATTTCCTATGGGAAAAAAATATACCTAAGATGGGAAAGAGAATAATAGCAAAATATTAAAAGAACTCTAAACAAATATACTCTAAGCAAATAAGTTTTATTCTAACAATTTAGACAAATTAGCATAATGTCCTCAAGGTTCATCCATGTTGTAGCATATAACAGGATTTCCTTCTTTTTAAAGGATGAATAGTCTATTGTGTACCCTATTCTATTGTATACCACATTTTCTTTATACATTCATCTGTGGATGGACATTTGGGTTGCTTCCACCTCTTGGCTGTTGTGAATAATACTGCAATAAACATGAGTATACATATATCTCTTTGAGATTCTGCTTTGAATTCTTTTGGAAATAAATTTTAAAAAACCCACAAAAACTCTCTGCAGGCCTAATAAAATATAGCTTCTAGCCAGAATCAGACTGTAAGCTGCCAATTTGCAATCCCTGTTATCGTTTATTTATTTACCTTTGTAGTGGGGACAATGGAAGGACAGTCGTAGCCCTGGCAAAGAAGAGAAAGCTCTGAACAGAGTCTAGTAGGACGAGAAGGAGTTATCCAGATGATGTTAAAGGCAATTTATTCCGGGCAAAATGAGCAATATTAAGAAGAAAGTATAGGAGAAGACAGATGGCTGGGGAGGTCTGAATTTGGGCTGGTGGTGAAGGATAACCATGATGAAAGGCGGGATGGTGGTGTTAGTTGTTTGCAAGTAAATATCATTGGAATTAAATGTCTCTGAACTTTGAGGGTAACATCACTCATACTCCCAGGTTAAAGGAGTCTTGAGGTGCAGTGAAGGTGCTAAGCCAGGCATCTGGCTCCCAAAGAGCATAGCAGAGTGAACAGTAGATACAGATGACAGCAGCAAGTGACTGAATGAAATTATC
Organism: Tapirus indicus; assembly: GCA_031878705.1. Lineage (NCBI taxonomy): Eukaryota > Metazoa > Chordata > Mammalia > Perissodactyla > Tapiridae > Tapirus > Tapirus indicus. The sequence continues at coordinate 81,166,404 of CM062917.1, forward strand.
CAGTAAGGGAGTTTCACATGGGCATGAGACATTAATCTGGATTTGGCAGTGGGGAGAATGGTGAATGTGGTCCCTGAGAGGAGGTGCTCTGAGAAGAACATTCCTGGGCAAAACAGAGCCCTAGTTAATGGGACCTCACCCAATCTTACACTGCAGGGAAGTCAACTCCCCACTTAGGACAAAGAGACGTCATTCTGCCTTGATGGTATGTGCAGGTAGGGAACGGGACATCAGGAAGCAAAGATGGGGTCAGAAATGTATGGTGTGGGAGAGTTGTGGTGGGAGTTGGTGGGGTGGAGTATCTTGTGGGCATCCCTCAGGGGCAAGATGGACCTCCCACACAAAATTTGGTTTGGATGTCAAGACTGATGATGTGACACATGGACCAAGAGTGTATGAAAGGTTTATTACTCACACAAGGAGGCTTTCTTGGGAGGGCAGGGCCAGCTCCCAAATGGGTCTGAACATAGCTTGAGAAAGCAAGGAGGGGAGACTTGGCTTCGGGTTTTATAATAGGTGGGGCTGGAGTGAGGGTTCCATCACACTGGCCAAAATTTGCATGGTTTGAACTTCCTACCACTGCCAAAGGAGGGAGCACCTGGCCTTTCTTATCAACTTGCCCAGATGTGATGCATAAGGGGAATAGGGAGTGGCAGGGCTTGAAAGCCGTGAGCCATCAAATATCAAAAATGGAGTCAGACTCTTTATTACAGTGTACCAGAGAGCATTGGTGAGCCTGGACCTCAAGAGAATTAAAAACACAGGGCCACCCATAGATCATCTACTTCATTCCTTAGAGGAAATCAGTAACCAGGGACTCTAGAGGCCAAGACTCCATAGCCCATGTGAAATGTTGGAACTTTTTAAATTTTCCATGTTTCGCATTTATATTATTTCCAGTCTGTTTCCTGTGAGGATTATCAGAAAAATTCACGTAAGAAAAAGAGCCAGTAAGCTTGTCATCGTGGGTAGAGTGTGTGTGTGTGTGTGTGTGCACGCACATGCGTGTGTGTGTGTGTTAGATATAGCTGATTGGCACTCAGCATCCATTTCCATTTTGTTTTGGTGTCTTCTTGTACTGCAGAGGCCGGAAATGAGGAAACCACATTTGCTTGACTCTTCTGGATGAATTTTATTATATACATTTTGGTTTACACATAGAAAGCAGAAGTGAAGCAGATGCCATCTCCCTTCTAGTTTTTGGCTGTTTTTCTGCTGGTGAGCAAGATCTTGGAGGTTTTTCTGAAGTGGTGTTCTAGTGTCCAGCTGCTAGCTTCATGGGCATTGGGAGGCAGTTGTGGTGTGGCATCACAGCCGTGATTGTGAACCATATGGTTCCTGAATTCAGTAGTCCGGTGTCAGTCTACTGACTGCTCGCCATCTCATTGTTGCAGGGCTGGTAGGTCGCCTGGCTGCTCAGTTCTGCACTGCTCTGGGAGTTATTCCTGGAGGTCCAGCCTGGAGCCTGCTCCTCCAGCCATTCGAGTTAATTTGTAAACACCCAATCCCCTTTATTAAATTCCTTTGTGCTATATATAACTAGATTGGTTTCTATTTCTGGTCTTGGACCCTCATTGTCATTGTGTTTTTGTGTTGGTAAGGGGGGACTGGTTTGGGGACAAGGGAAGTGTGGAGATTATGTCAACTCCAAACTTTATTTTGAGATGGGGGAGTGTAGGAACCCCGCAAGTGAGAGAGAATGGTGGCCTCTGTGGACAGAAGCCTGGCTGATCCCAGGGATCTGAAGATGAGCTGGGACCTCAGAGGGTGCTCTGGGTCAGGGGTCGGGTGAAGGGGAAAGCCTTCGGGGTTTCCAGACATCCTCCCTCTGACTCTACTGACCTCGGAGCTACAAAGGAAGAGGGTCTTAGGTGAGTTTCTTCAATCGATAGATAAAGGTGTTTAGTATTTTGTTTATTCTGAATATTCATTGTTTTGCTTTTAAATTTCCATAAGCTAATTCTCCCAAGTGGTTTTTATATTCTTAGTGCAGTCATAGCGTACTTGAAAAAACCCTTTTCTTTTTCTTTTTCTCCTCCATATACAAGAGGTAACTTTAGTATGGTCTCCATTCGAACTTAAACAGCCTTCCCTGAATTTAGTAGAATAAAAATGAGATTTGCCGAGGGCAAATGTAGTCAAAATTTCTAAGATTTTTAAGGTTATATTGGTACCTTAATGCTTTCTTATACAGTGCTAGCAGGGGAAGTAATCCTTTGATTCAATTCAACAAACACTTTTGAGGTGTATTAAGCCTCAGGATTTCCTGGGCCTCTGCCACCTCGCTCTCCACTCCACCTCAGCCACCCACTCTCATGACACATCTTGGGACTTGCTTTCAAGGAGCTGGTCCACCTCTGTAGTCTTTACCTTGGACATACTATAAACTCTCTCTCAGCAGATGGCTTTGCCTTCTATTTAAGTGAGAAAGCTGAGGTTTTCAGTTGGGAATTTCCTCAATTTTTTGACTCCAACCAATGAATTTATGTATACTCACAACTTCTCTTACTTCTTTTACTCAGTTTCAGAAAAAGTTTGCCATTAAAAAAAATCTTTATTGAAATATAATTCACATATCGTATGATTCACTCATTTGAAGCATACAATTCAGTGGTTTTTAGTATATTCACAGTGTTGTACAAGTATCGCCACAATTAATTTTTGAAAATTTTCATTGCCATCAAAAGAAACCGCTTAGCCATCACCTCCAAGTTCTCCCATTGCCCATCTTTAGGAAACCATTAACCTACTTTCTTTCTCTACAGATTTGCCTATTCTGGGTGTTTCATATCAATAGGATCATACAATATGTGGCTCTTTGTAACTGGCTTCTTTCTCTTAGCATAATGTTTTCAAGGTTCATCTGCATTTTAGCATGTATCAGTACTTGATTCCTTTTTATGGTTGAACAATATTCCAATGTATAAATATACCTCATTTTTTTATCCATTCATCACTTGATGGCCGTTTAGATTGTATCCACCTTCTTATGGATAATGCTACTGTGAACATTCATATACAAGGTTTTGTGTGGACATGTTGTCATTTCTCTTGGGTACATACCTAGGAGTGGAATTGCTGGATCATATGATAACTCCGTTTAACCATTTCAGGAATTGCCACACTGTTTTCCAAAGCAGCTGTACTGTTTGACATTTCTACCAGCAGTATATGAGGGTTCCAGTTTCTTCACATCCTTGTCAACACTTGTTATTATCTAACTTTTGATTATAGCCATCATAATGGGTATGAAATGTATCTCATTGTGGCTTGTCTCTGATGGCTAATGATGCAGAGCATTTTTTCATGTGTGTAGCAGCCATTTGTGTATCTTCTTCTGAGAAATGCCCATCCAGGTCCTTTGCACTTTTAAAAATTGGATTGTCTTTTTATTTTTGCGTTGTAAGAGTTCTTTGTATATTCTGGATACAAGTCCTTTATCAGATGTATGTGAGTCTCAGTTCTCCCTAGTGGAAACCCCAAACTGGGTTTAAAGCACTCAGATCCACTCTTGCTCACGGCATGAACCCAAACCCTTCTGTTCTGCACCTTCAGGGGCCAGTGGTGACTAACAGAGGAGAGTCTTGGCAAGTACGTGGCTGAAGTTGTGAGGCTTTGCATATGATAGCAAATATGGGATGAGACTAGGAGTGGCACAGCCTTCTAGGGAATGAGATGGATTTTTCTCAGAGAGGTGAGTTGAGTCACCAGACTGAGAGTTGTGAAGGGGAATGGGAAGTCGAAGTGAAGCAGAAAGGTTGGGGTACAAGTTAGCAAGCAGAGGGGAGGCGACCTCCTTAGGAAAGCTGGTCTGGAAGGCTCTTCTCTGGGGAGGTGAAAGGGAATAGCCATGTTTGCTATTAATTTCATCTTTATTTGCCCCACACTGTTGATGAGGGTGGGATTGTTGAGAAGGGATGCACAATATTTATTAAAGATCAACATCTGTGAAAGGAAGGGAGAGGAAGCAAGATGAGGCAAAAAAAGTGAGCTGCAATGCAGGCCCAAGAAAGCTCAGGGAACCTGCGGGGAAGCTCTGGACCAAATATTGCACATCAGAGCCATCTCACAGCTGACCAAAATGGCCAGGATTTTATACCCCTGCTTCAGTTATGCTCTGGGTGCAGGCTGCTTGGGAATGGTGTGAGGTTAGGTGAGGAATCTCTTTGAAGCTGATGCAGACTCTGAAGAATATGTCAACTAGAGGCTGTCTGCTGTTTGCACTCCTCGTGTTTGGGTAGCAAGTCCTTTCTTAAAGGGGAATTTGAGTATCTCCATATTTCTTTCTTTCTTTTTCTTTTTTTTTTTTGGTGAGGAAGATCAGCCCTGAGCTAACATCTGTTGCCAATCCTCCTCTTTTTGCTGAGGAAAATTGGCCCTGGGCTAATATCCATGCCCATCTCCCTCTACTTTATATGTGGAACGCCTGCCACAACATGGCTTGATAAGCAGTGTGTAGGTCTGCACCTGGGATCCGAACCTGTGAACCCTGGGCCACCATAGTGGAGTGCACAAACTTAACCACTGTGCCACTGGGCTGGCCCCTCCATATTTCTTTATCTATCATAATTGTATCCTATTGAAGAACTGAACCTACCTACTTATTAGTCTGGAGTGTTGGGTCTGGTGAAGGTGTTGGGTCAGGCTGCCCCCTCTTCATTTCCTTGTGAGCTTCTGTGGCAAATGAAGAATAGACTAGAGGAGAGCCATCCCCCACCCTGGCCATGCTCCTCTTCCACCGTGCACTGATTGTGATGTGGAAGCCATCTTGTGAGGGCCATGAGAGACACCGTCAACCCTCAGGTGGGGAGAACCCCTCACTTCCCCTCTGTGTTTTCTACAAACACTTTCGTGCTTTGGGGGAGTTATGGTGGAGGAAACATCCGTTGTTCTCTCCATCCCTTTCTAGGCTCCTCTTCATGTATTCCTGCCAGACAGGGTCACTGTATGGCCTTATATCCTAGATCTTGCTCTTCTTTGGCTTGCTTCAAAAATGAGTAAGGGCTGTGGCCCTCTCGTGTTTGTGTCCCATGTGGTAAGCAGACCAGGCAGGGTCTGGTCCACTCTAGCTCCTCTCCCTGGGTGGGAGGGCAAGTTCAGTTCAGCCTGAAGCCCTGTTTTCCTCATTCCAGCTTTCCCATTAATGAAGCTGATACTTTGATCTCCATCGGTCTTATGAGTCTGTTCTCCATTTGGAAGGAGCTGGAAGTGATGAGGGCATGAATGATGGAACTCCCCTGAACCCCAACAGCCAGGAGGTGCTTGGGGAGACCCCAGGTGCGAAAGTGAAGTTACTTTTTTTGGTCTCTGCTGTAGTGGTAAAGGCCTGGCCACACAAGGTTACACTTACAACAAACCTACAAGGTATGTATAAATCCATTTTACCAGATGAGAAAACTCAGGCTCTTAGAAATTATTTCATATTTAAGATGAGGCTAAACCCCTTGAAGTTACATTCTATACTTCCCATTCACTTTTTAACCCATTTCAAACATTCTCCTTAACCGCTGCACTGAAATCCCTCTTGCCAAGTCACCAAAGGATATTGCTTTTGCTAATTCTGTCAGACACTCTTTAGATCTTATCTTGCTGTTTCAACTGTTCACTTCTTAGCAGCTTCTGACACCGTTCATCACTTATTTCTTCTTGTAAAACTCCCTTTTCCACTGGCTTTCATTGCAGTGTATCTACTGTGCTGCTCACCATTCTGACCATGCCTTCTCTGTCTCCTTACAGATTTCTCACAGTCAGTGTTCATTTTCCCCATTGTTCTGTTTTTGAACTTCACTGTAGGTAACATGGTTTGGCTCGCTCATTGTGCATTTCAGCACAGTCTCCTTCTAACCTGTGGAAGCTGTGAAGCTAAACAAACACCTTCCTCCCCATAGAAAACAAAACAAACATTTTCCAGATGCCCTAGAGTTCTGGATGTAATTTAAGTTCTGCCGATCAGATACATACATTTGTGCATGCCTTAGATTTGCATCTAATTTGAGAGGAGAGAAGGACTGGGGACATTTTTTTGCTGGTGCAGATTTTAATGGACATGATGTCGTTTTGGAGAGGCTGCTGTTAACAGTAGTTTCTGATGTGGCAGACAGTTTCCTGATTTTACAGATCTCTGATCATTTTAAAGGCAGCAGCTTCTTCAGCTGTCCAGTTCTGCAGCATGGCTTCGGGAATTGTTTCTAAAAGCTTAGGATAGAGTCTTTTTCATTAGTTTTCCTAAGAAAGCCTCTTAAAATTCTGTAATAAATCCCTTTCCTCTTAAACTGGTCACAATGGATTCTCTTCTTTGTCTGTACTTTTAAAATACTGACCAATACAGTACTGGTTTTTTGGGTTTGTTCATTTTTTGTTGTAAATTCAGTAGTCTGTCAATGGGCAATATCATGCAGTACCACTGACTGATGTCTCCTAATTTTATATCTGCAGACTAGACAACTCTATTAAGCTCCAGATTTATATGTCCAGCTGCCTACTGGACATCTCCATCTGGGTGTCCAATGAAATCTCAAATTCAGTGTATCCAAAACTGAACTATTTTTTTCCTAATACTTTCTTTGCTCCCTATCCAGATCTGTAGCCTAGAAACCTTTGTGTCATCCTCTACTCCTTTGTTGCCCTCATCCTCAACTTTTCCATCAGTGCCAAGGCCTGTTGATCTAATTTCTAAGTATTCCTTGTGTCCATCCTCTTCTCTCCATCCCTACTGCTTGTGCCTTAGTTCTAGTCTGATTATTAGAATAGTCTTTCTCTTCTCCTTCCTCTTTTCTTCATCTTCCTTCTTCTCTTCTGGGTTAAAAAAATCTGTATTGGGGGCCGCCCGGTGGCGCAGCAGTTTAGTCCGCGCTTGGCAGCCCGGGGTTCGCAGATGCGGATCCCGGGCGCCCGCCGACGCGCTGCTGTCAGCCAAGCTGTGGCGGCGTCCCATATAAAGTGGAGGAAGATGGGCACGGATGTTAGCCCAGGGCCAGTCTTCCTCAGCAAAAAGGGGAGGATTAGCAACGGATGTTAGCTCAGGGCTGGTCTTCCTCACACACACACACAAAAAAATCTGTATTGAAGATAATTGTGTTGTTTTGTTTGTTTTTATATTTTAACATATCTGAAATTGGGATCATCTCATAACTGATGGTCAGCTAAGAAGTCATTCTAACATAGTGATCATGATCTGCTCACACATACTTGATTGTGGTTAAGAGTGGTAAGACTGGACAACCTCAACCTCCAGATGTTTTGTTCAATAATCATTAAAGGACCATTTGAGGAAGGAATATGAGTCCTGATTGTTGTATAATAAACGTTTATCGGCGCCTTCTGGTAAAATTAAGTTATGACAACATCAAAAGCTGCAGAATGGGTGTCAGTAGCTTGGAAGGAAACCCAGAGACAATATTAAAATATTAAGTGGCTTACTTAGGAAGGCTAAGTAAGCACTCTTTTAATAGATGCTGTATATTGCAAATACTCTAGATAGCACAGAGATCAATACTGTCTGGAAGAATGTGGAGATCAACAACTTTGTGTCCAAGAGAACTCAGAAGAGTGGGCTTCTGTGAGGAAGTTGTAGAAATACTATGGTTAATTTATTTCATTTACATTTTCTTTTTTATATATGCACAAGAGTGAGATATGACAAAAATATCTACATAAGCCCAAAATAGCTATTTCAGTCAATATAAAAAATTCTAAGCTATAGGACAGCATTTTGTCCTAATTTTTCAGAATTTTTTTGGTAGTGGTACATAAAAAAATAGTGCATCCTAGTACACTGAGATTCAGTGAAATATGGTAATTCTCCAAGTTTTGTGGGTTTTTCAAAAATATGTCAGATTTGTTCTAGGCATACACTCCTATTTCTGCTTCTTGGTGGCAACTACGTTCAAATCTTTTAGATGATTTTTCTGGTATTTGCTTCTTTTTCTCTAAATAGCACCCATATACTGCTTTCTTCTCCAGTTAGACCTATTTATTGAATTCTCATTATAGAAAAGAAGTATTTCATGCTCTCTTACCACCTCTCACCCCTCAAGATGTCACACACATTCTCCTCACTTTCCTTCTCCTCCCAATATGGTTACATTATAATTTTTAGTTAGATTAGTATTCACCATTTACAATATTATGGCTGTGTCACCAATATTCCCACCTGAGCCATGTAGTGTACTATTATTCATTTCTTTTCTCGTACAATTATTTGTTTTTCCTGTGATTAATAATCTCTCTCACTTGTTGGTTTAGTTTTCTGTTTCCCTTGTTATTTCATGTTCCAACTCTCTGAAAAATCTGTATCTTTTTTCAGTATACTCAAACACTCAGATATTCTATTCATTTCACTTTGGGCAGATGTTTCTCCACGTGTGATTTATTTTGTTCCCATTTGGACTGGGTGCTCTGTGGTCCTGTGTCACCTGCCATCCTGGGATTTCATTTGCCGTCGTCCTGTGGTTCCCTCTTGTCTCTCTTCTGTTCAATCTCACATTTCCTGGGTTACGTGCCTTCCCCTCTCTTGGCCTACTCTTTTGATTTGGTGGAGCACATGCTCCAGTAGCAATCTCAGAAAGGATGCTGGAGAAGTAGATGTTGTGAGACTTTGTATGTCTTAAACTGTCTCTAGTCTCCTTTACCTCCTGATTGATACTTTGAGTAAAGAATTCTAGGTTAAAGTTAATTTTCCTCCAAATTTTGGGAGCATTGTCCATTCATTGTGTTTTTGCTACCAGTTTTGCTCCAATGGAAGTCTGACGCCACCCTGATTCTAGATCATCCCCTCATCTCCTACCCAGGGACTCTAGAGCTTCTCTTTGTTCCTGGATTCTGAAATTTTGTGATGTTGTGCTGGGCTCTTAGTGCCCTCTCATAATCTGGATACTTTTATCTTTAAATTCTGGGAATTATTTCATTGATACTTTCCTTTGTCTTTTCTATTCTCTTTTTCTGGAACTCTTCTGATTTGAATGTTAGATTATCTAGGGTCATCCTCTTTTGGTTTTACTTTCTAGGCTCTTTCCTCAATTTTGTCATTCAACTCTTCTACTGAGTTTTATGTCTGTAATTTCACTTTTAAATTTCTTTTGTTCTCTGAATGACCCTCTTCACAGGCTTCTTTTCCTGTTTGTGAATGCATCATCTTTTCTGATTTTTCCTAAGGATATCAGTTATGATATTTAGAAACTATTTCTCTTTAAATTGTGTTTCTTTCCAATTTGCTTTTGGGTTGCTGCTGTCATTTGTTTTGGATTCTGTATTTCCCATTGGAGGCTTTCCTCAAATATTTGGTGATCCTTGGCTGTCTGCCCATGTTTACCAGCAGGCACTAAAAGCTAATTTGAGGCTGTGTGTGTGGGGGCTGGACTTTTGGATGGAAGGCTTCACTCTAGGGTCATCAGGCAGGGCCTAGACAGTTTTATTGTGGGACTCCCAGTTATTTCATGAGCTAGATCTCTGTTCTCTTGGTCTGATCACTTTCCCCAGAAAGAAATCTTCTAACCAAATGCAGCGTATGACACCTCTCTTATAAAGTCTTTCCTGATCCCATTGGATGTTCTGCAGAGGTGGCACTCTCAGTATCCTTTATCAGTTTCCGATGCAACATCTGCAAAACCTAGGTATTAGTGCATAGAGCACATCATTCTACTGTCTATTTTTTGTTAGTCTTTATACTGTACTCTGCTAATAGAAAGTAGGTACCTTCTTACTTATTCCAATGTCCCCATCCTCTAGCAAATGCCTGGCACACAAAAGGTGCTGAATAAGTGTTTCTTGAATAAATATGTCTCAGGCACTGTATTAGGCTGTGGAGTGGGTGAGATGGGGTGGAGGTAGGATTTAAAAAGTGGGCAAAAAAGAACCTTTGTCCTAGAAAGATTATCTATTCATATCCAAAGGATTCTTATGACCTAAATTTTTATCTCAAGTTAGCTTTGGCTTTGCTTGTATGTGGTAAAATTTTTAAAGAATGTTCTCAAGTATTTGGAGAGGCAGAGTGTCTCTGAATTGACGAGCATTACCTTGTTTGAGATTTTTCAATAACGATGGTTTTGTTTTCTTTGTCAACGATAAATTAGACATGGGAACTCAACTACTTGAGTTGTAACATTTAAAAAATGATAATGAAATGGTAGTATACCCTTGCACAATGAAGGCAGAGGGTGTTAAATATTTTTAAATGGTGCAAAAGTATTTATCACCAATTGCCTACAGTCATGCTTGGTAATTTCCTCCCTGCTCTTGCTCTGCTCAGATATCATTAAAAGAATGTAGCAAACTTCATAACCCATTATGAAGCTGAACACATTACAGCATAAGAACAACAAATCCTACTTTCTTAATCATAGTAAAAGCTGCTTTTTAAAAAAAACGTAATTCTTTTAAACATTTCCTTATCTTTTTCATCTCCTACTCAGTCCCGCACCCTTTCCCAACAATGACTACTAGCTAGTGAATCCTCCTATTGCTTCCTGCTAAGCTGAATCAACACTTCTGGAGGCTGTGACTAATCAAAGCCACAGCCCAGCGTTATGCTTGACTTTTGAAAATCCTGGTTAGCTTTAAGGACATAATTATAAGTATTCATGCTTACAGAATGAGTAAGTGGGTACAAAAACAAGTCAGACTTCGTCAATGATTGTTACTTATTTGGCTTTTTAAAAAATTGTATTGACTGGTTACTTAGATATTCTGAGATCATGATGGTGTAAACAAAAGCATTTGGTTTATAGGATCCTTAATGGCTCTTTGCTTTTTCTATTCATGGCTCAAAATAATGGGAAATATGGAGAAGGAAAGATGTGATCTCTGAAAGGTAATCTAACAGATACTATGTCTCTGAACATTATTTTGACAGCTAATTACCATGGAGACCAATTAATCGCCAAGAAAAAGAGGAGTATTTCCTCATTCCAAAAACATAAGACTCTCTTCCGGTAGTGTCACTGTGCATCTGTCACCAAACTATGAGTAGACTTTTAATTTCTCCCTGAAAGAGGTTCCACCAACAAAAATCGAACTGTGTATTACTTTAGGTGCCCCACCTTGATTGACATCTGTGCCCATGGAGTTCACTTCCCTGGACTTAGTGCCCACCCCAGTCCACTAAGCAAGGCAAGATCACCGGTACAGTGGCCACTCAGAGGAGACAATGGATGTAGCAGAAATGATAGATGAGTTTAGCGAATTTTCTTATCTTCTTCAATCACAGCCAAGTGTCTTGAAAATGTAATCTTAAACCTTCTCTTTTCACTTCCCCACAAACCCTTCACTTCTTCAGTCTTGCTTCTGCCTCCAACACTCAAGCGAACCTCTCCTCAAAGAAGCCATTACTGATGTCCTAGTTGACAAATAAGCAACTTTCTGCCCTTATGTTTCATGAATTTTTTAAAGCAATTGGTATAGTTGACAATCTTCCCTTCCCTCAGACTTCTCTGTTGGTTTTCCTTCTGAAGCTTCAGTTACACCTTCTCAGTCTCCTCTCTCCCATTTTTTCCATTTCTCTATCACTATTGGTTTCTTCTCCGTAGCCTTTTACCATGCTAAAGTTTCTACCATACTAAAAGAAAATTCTCTCCCCTAAACTTGTCATCCCTCTGAGAGATCACCCTGTATTTTTTCCACTTCATTATTAAATCCTATAAAAGAAATGAAACATTCCCTGCACTTCTTGATTGCTCATTCACTTTACAGCTCTCCATAGTCAGGCTTATACTCCATCAATCTAGTGGAATGGCTCTGGCAAAGTCATTAATGACTTTCTAACTCTTTAAAATCTTAACCTTATTTAACTTCTTTTTCCAGCACTTGACCATACTGATCACTTCCTTCTTGAAACTCTCTCTTCCTTGATTTCCATGACATTGCCCTTTGCTGGCTCTTTTCTTGCCTCTCTGGACATTCTTTTTCAGATTGCCCACGTTCTATAGTTGGCCCCATAAACACTAATGTTTCCCATCATCTTGACTCTTTCCTCCTCTCACCCTATAAGCAATCCTAGAGAAAGCTCACCCTTTTCCATGGCTTTAACCACCCTACACATGCTGATGACTAGTGTGTAATCTACAGAGGTCAGCATCTTATACTTTTGTTTTCTGCTACACAGTCTTGCTTTTGACTACTGCCAGGGGCTCTGAGAGACACGTAGCAATATCCTTCATAGCAACACTTTTCATTTTTCACTTCAGGGGGCTCTTTTCCTACCCTCCCAGGTCATAACACTTTATATTTATCTCCTCTTCCAACCCCCAGGACCCCTGTCTCCCTTTGGAAATATAGCTCTGTTACTCCTATGAATTAAACTTTAAAAACCAAATCCTCAACTCTTTCTAGGGCAAGGGAATATCAAATCTTCAGGACACACTGCTTGGTTTCTGGGGTAGGTATTTGAGACCAGGGAAGGAAATATATCTTTCTAATTGAATGTTCTACCACCACTTCAAACATAACATATCCAAAATGAATTTTGCTACCCTTCCCCATTACCTCCTACCCTGTATCAGCTTCTTCTCTTTTATTTCCCAGGTTGGTAAATATTACCATCTAACCAATTACCCAGGCCAGGATCCTGGGTGCCAACTTGTTCTCCTTGGCACTCCTCTTCACCTCCCTTGTCCAGCCAATCCTGTCGATTCTACTGTCTAAGTGTCTCTTAAATCTAAATGTCTTTTAAAACCACCTTTTTTGCATGGTCCTTGGTGTCATTGCCTATATCCAGGCCTATTTGTCTCCTTCCATGGCTGTTTCCTCCAGTACTGCTTCCTCCAATCTGTCCTCCACACTGTTGTCAGAGGGGTAATTTAACTATAGGTCTGGTTATATTTATCTCCTACTTAAAATTCTTTTGATGGTAGCTTTCCAGTGATTTTATGGGAAGTTCAACCTTCTTAGCGTGCTGTACAAACCCTTTCATACTCCTCCTTGCCTTCTCTCTTGTGTCATCTCTTGCCATCCTCTGCACCTACCATACACATCATTATCTCCAGCCTCTATGTCTTCCTGTATGTGTTGGCTTCTCTGTCTGTAATGCCTCTTCCTCTCTCCATCCTTCCCCACCCGTTGCCTCCACCAACATCTCCTCATCAGGGAAATGCAAATTAAAACCAGAATGAGCTATCACAACATATCCATCAGAATGGCTAAATTAAGAAGACTTTCAATAGCAAGAGTTGGTGAGGATGTAGAATCACTAAAACACAAATACATTGCTGGCAAGAGAATAAATTGGCTCAACCACTTTGGAAAGCTGGTATCTATGAAAGCTAAACATGTTCAAAACCATTCAAGAATCAGTTCCTGTTAGAAATAGTTGGCTTCAACTCCACGTTCCCATAGCATTTTACTATGGCATTTATCACACTTTATTGTAGTTGTTTATTGTTTTTTTTATTAGTTTTTCCCACTAGACTGCCAGATATTTCAGAAACAAGATCTGTCTTTTTATGTCTGTATTCTGAGAGACTCAGACAGCTCTGGCACCTAATAGATACTCAATAAATGCTTGCTGAGTGAATTAGCTGTATACTTAAAAGAAATAGAAATTAATTCTTGATGGCAGTTTTAAGTCAAATTCGTTAGTTTATGAACTTGTATGATTTCTTCTGATAGGAAGTGAAAACTATGTAGCTCCATGTACTTCCCCTTTTGCATTAATTTTCAGAAAACTCTACAACTTTAAAAATCAGACTTTAAAAAATCTGTACCAACCCACCTTTCTATAAAAGGAGAAAATAAAATTAAATGAAATCAGCACTTCACATCACTCACCTAGCAAAAACTGTCAGAGGGAGAGTAGAGCAGCATCAAGTGACAGTTTATAGAAACATCAATGGCGTAAAAACTGTTTTAGATTCATACCTGATGACTTCATCTGGCTTAAAATAGACTGAATATACAATGAGACCCTGGCAGTCAAACTCAGAAAAGATCATCTAAGGAAACGAGGGGAGGAGACTCCACCACCAGCCTGACGTGAGTCATCTGGTACCATGGAGTGATTTAGCTCCAGATTATCTGGAAACTAATTTTCTGAAAGGGAAGGAAAAAATTAAGTCACAAAGCTTTCAGTTTCTGTTGAAAGGACACATAAATTCACACTCAAACAAAATCAACCAGCTCATAAATGACAGAGCCAGAATTTGAACTCATCTGCTCCCAGAGTTCATGCTCCTTTTGGCACTCCAGGGGGAGATGCGTCCAATGTGGGGAGCAGGGCTGCCTCCCAGAATAGCTAGGTTGGTTACACAAATTTCAGAGTTTATCAGTGACAAAAAGCATGTGTTGAAACACTTAAGGGAATCTCCTAAATGAATAGTAAAGTATATCAAGTTTACTTAAACTACCTCTATAACTTTTGATGAAAGGTAGGAATCATAAAATTTGTAATCCCTTGGTGGTCTGTAATGTTTCTAAGGGTGATGAAGGATGTGGATAAGAGACCTTGTTTCATGAGTGCACTGCGGAAGAACTTTTCTCTCTCTCGTCTGTGCACCTGTGATCTAAAAAGAGAAAAGGAAAGGGAAAGAATGGTTTGACAAGAGATGGGTTTTCTCATCCCCTTCTCTCTTATGGAAAACTATTTTCTGCTCAGGTCACTGATGTTTTGCCCAGATCTTTCCTTTGCTTCCAGAAGGTTGCAATTGATGAGGTAGTTCAGACACTGAGTCAGGAAAATTCTTCCTTCCACCCTGCTTCCTCATTCTTCTTGCATAGCACCCTGCACCTGATGGCAGCTACAGGGTTTTTTGATGCCACTTAAGTACAGTGAGGAAAGGAAGCCAGTAAAGCAACCACAAGTTCTCTCCTGATACAAAAAGTACATCCAGATTGACTGCAGGGCAGGTACTCGAAATAAATGCATTGGGCAACTTGTTTTCTACTTCGCTGTCATCTGCATTCTCCTTGACATCCCATTATGCTTGGGAACAAAGTGTCTGTGTCATGTATCTGTGGCTTAATGCCATGGGGATGGAGTGGCGGGGGGGGGAGGAAAAATATACCCTTCTATATAATCCTGCTTTTCCACTGTTGAGAATCAAACAGAATTGTCTAGTTTAACTGAATTAACTAATTCTCTAATGAATTAGATAAAAATAGTATATTGATAATCCAATAACAAACTACATTTAAAAATACCACCTGGGGCCTGCTTGGTGGCATAGTGGTTAAGTTTGTGCACTCCCCTGTGGAAGCCTGGGGTTCAGATCCTGGGTGCAAACCTATGCACCACTTATCAAGCCATGCTGTGGCAGCGTCTCATATAAAGTAGAGGAAGATGGGCACGGATGTTAGCCCAGGGCCGGTCTTCCTCAGTAAAAAGAGGGGGATTGGCAGCGTATGTTAGCTAAGGGCTAATCTCCACACACACACACACACAACAAAACCACCTGATGGGGCTGGCCTGGTGGCAGAGTGGTTAAGTTAGTGCATTCTGCTTTGGCGGCCCAGGGTTTGTGAGTTTAGATCCCAGGCGCGGACCTATGCACTGCTCATCAAGCCATGCTGTGGTAGCGTCCCACATGCAAAATAGAGGAAGATGGGCACAGATGTTAGCTCAGGGCCAATCTTCCTCACCAAAAAAACCCGTAAAATAAAAATAAAAATACCACCTGTATAAAACATGCAGATTTAAGCTTCTATACACCCTAAATTTATTGCATAGCATTGGAATTTATGATTTAAAATTCATTTGTGAAAATCATATATAAAAGAGGACATCACATGTAATCTTTTAAAAATCTAAGACAACATAGCATATATTAACCTCTGCTACCTCCACCAAAATAAAGTTTTAAAGACATAAACACCATAAAGACAAGGAGAATAAAAGAGAAGATGATTGCAGCAAAATTTTGAGAGTGCAAAAGCAAATGGTGAGACCACAGGAAGCTAAAGACTAATTTAACAGTGAAGAATCCCTAGGATAAGGTAAAATTTTGCTGCAGAACTTCAGAATGATCTAAAAATTGGATATGAAAATGAATTGGTTTGAAACTCCAAATGAGAATCAGTTAGGTCCCTAGGTCCCCTTTCAGTTCCTCATACTGGGCAACTACATCTCTCCCAGCCTGGCAGAAGATGGAAGGTGACTCTGAATTGGAAGGATTCTGGCCTCAGGGATGGCAGGCACACCTGTGGGCAGAGCACTGCCCTGAAAACAAGTTTTTATCTATTAAATGGATGGAATTCTTTCTCCCTGCAGCCTATACAGCCCCAAGAAAATGTTGACAGAGAGACTTAAATACTCCAGACAGGAGTTTAGAGGTTTCCTCTTTGGGGGACTGATCAACCCAGGAGAAAAACCAACAGATACTGATGGTTTGGGATACCCAACAAATGGCTGCATCCTTGCCCAATCATGAAGTTTAAAAGCCCTGTCCACTCACTATCTGTTTTTCAGTACTTCATCTTTAAATATGATCAAAGATCCCAGGATTACCAGGAAATTGAGGAAGCTGTCTAACATGAAGTAGAGGGTACAGAACTGAAGACAAAAAATTTAAAAAGCAACTGGGAGAGTACACGAACAAGTCAGGGAGCACAAAACACTAGAAAAGTATAATTACAATTTGAGAGGTAAGAGAAAATAATATATGCATGAAAAGAAACATTCAGACAATGACAACAACAACAAAAATCTTAAAAATTAAGTATATGATAGCAGAAGTGAAAAATTTAATAGAAGAGTTAAAAGATAAGGAAATCTTTCGGTATGCAGAAAAATAATGGAGATAGAAAGAAAGGAGAAAACAGATAAGAAAATTAGCCAAAGGAAAGGAGTTCTAGAAGTAGAGAGAGAGGAAAACAAACAGGAGAAAATTAACTAAGAAGTAGTGCAAAAAATTCCCAGAACTGGCCAGCCCGGTGCCGTAGGTGGTAAGTTCGCACGCTCTGCTTCTGGCGGCCCAGGGTTCGCGGGGTCAGATCCCAGGCGTGGACCGACGCACTGCTTGTCAAGCCATGCTGTGGCGGCGTCCCATATAAAGTGGAGGAAGATGGGCACGGATGTTAGCCCAGGGCCAATCTTCCTCAGCAAAAAGAGGAGGATTGGCAATGGATATTAGTTCAGGGCTAATCTTCCTCACCAAAAAAAAATCCCAGAACTGAAAGAGTTGAGTTCCCGTATTAAGTGTCCAGCATGATGAATGGGGAAAAAAAACCCACAGCAAAACAATCATTCATATTCAGACCTCTGAGAACAAAGTGAAGGTGCTAACACTTCTGAAAAGAAAAAGCAGGTCAATACAAATGTTCTGGAATCAGAATAGCATTAGGTTTCTCAACAGTAAAATTGGAAACTAGAAGAAAATGAAACAATCTCCTTTAAATGGTGAGGCTAAAGTGATTAAGAATTCAGAATTCTATTCCTAGTCAAACTTTTAACCAATTGTGAGAATTAGGTACAAAGCTTTCAAAAAATTTAACTCACGTGCACCTTTTTTTTCAAGAAACTACCGAAGGAGGTGTTCCACTAAAGGAAGGAGTAAACCAAGAAAGATGACATAGGATCCAGATATCCAAAGAGATCCAACACAGGAGAGAGATGAAGGGAATTCCCAGGCTGGTGGTAGAGAGAGTCCAGATGACAGCAGAGGAGCAGGTCAAGGGAAACACTCAGTTTGGCACAAGAACGTTGAGGAGACCAAGAGGGAAGTGTCTGAAAAGTAATGAAACTGACATTTTGCCAGATGTGCTTAACAGTTTTGAGAGAGTATTTATAGTTCTGCTGAAAGTCTGTATGTGAACAGGAGACAGATATACATAGAGACTAAAGAAATGAAAAAGAAGCTATTAATAACTCCAGAGACAACAAAAAATAAACAAAGATATATAATAATATTACCCTACACGTTCAGCTGGAAATAAAAGTCATATACGTAAAAAGTGACAATTGATTTAAACCTAACTATGATACTAATGGGATTAGATATTGGAGTAGGGAGTGTGTGTGTGTGTGTGTGTGTGTGTGGTGTAAGAGAGCTACTCATCTTTCATTGGAAAAAATCTTAAGATGAAAAAAGTCAAGAAACGGTGTAAGCATACTATTAGAAATATGGAACTAACTGCTAGAATAACAACTATAAGTAGAAGAGTGATCTCCCACCTCTAAATTAATATAAGCATTTACTACTTTCTTAGGGGATGGAAATTGGGAATAAAAGAAGTAACATTTGGAATTTTCATTGTTTAAAAAAATTTATACAATTATTTGAGTTTTAAAACTATATACAGGAATGACTGATACAAAGTAATTTAAAAATTAGGTAGAAATTAGAAAATTTGAGAACTGTAGTATCTCAGTGTTAGAAAAGATTTTAGTAGATTTTTGTTAAGTGGCTTTCAGGCTTTTTGGACCACTACTCACCATTAGAATATATTCACATAACAACCTATGACTCACACATGTACACACACACACTCATCCTCTCTCTCCTCCCACACAACTAATATATATTTCATGAAACAATGCTTAGGTTTACCATTTGTAATATGCTGATACTTTTTTTTCCTTTCCTCTATTCCATCCTATATTTTAAAAAAATATGTTGGGTTGTGAGTCACTAATTGATTCATAACCTGCAATTTGAAAAACACTGATCTAGCCCAACCATTTGATGTTTTGGACCCCGCCTCTCACACAAAATTTTCTGATTCCCACTCAGTACTGATCCTTTGGCCAATTGTTCCAATAGGACTCTTGACGTGGTTTGGGTTTGGGTGGGGTCCTATAGGACCTTCTTATAATGGATCAGACACGTCTCCTTCAAGTCCTCTGGAGACAAGCCTGGAGGGCGGGGTATGTCTCAGTGAATGGGATGGTAATATAAACATTTTTATCAATACTCTTGCACATGGAAGGTGCTCGGTAAATATTTGCTGTTTTAGCTTGACTTGTTCATAAAAGCCCACTAAAACCTCATCATAAGCATGCATTTATTCTCCTCTTTTCTTCTCTGGCTGTTTAAAGAGAGCTGGATGGTTTCCATTCGTGTTCCCATTTGACTTGGCAGAGATTGCTCCACTGCATCTTGAAGGGTTCGAGCTTAGAAGAGACCTGAAGCTCCATATCACCAGTGCTGTCCTTTTTGAGGGTATTCAGACGTCATTGCTCATTCAAGTGCGTTCAGCTTCATTCACAGGGGATGGACTCTGGCAGTCCAGCCATGCAGGGCTTTTTGTTAAGCACACCCAAAGGATGCACATTTCAGACATCTTAATGGACCAGATCCTCACAAAAGAATGAAAAGCATGTGAAAACAGGAAACACAGAAGCATGGAAGAATTTGGTTTGATGAAAAAATAGTCTCCTGGAAACTCTACTCTGCCTTTAATTCTCATACTTCAAATCTTACAAATGAAGGCTGAACCCCAAATGCTATAAAGATTAGAGCCTGCCTCTGATTGGAGAGTGGGCACATCTACAACGTAACTGTAGATGTATGGGAAGCCTGTATGGTGAGCAGTGAACCTAGGATATAATCTTAGCTGAGTTCCTCTTTTGTCACCTGTGAATTTTTTTGGAAGTTTTGAAGTGGGAAACACTGATCATAAGTTTTTAAGTATTTTTTTAAGCTAAACAGACATTCATAAACATGTATTATAAAATTCTCAACCATTCTAGTGGCTTTCTATTTTTCCTTTTCTTTTCAAGGTTATGGAAATTGTACATATTTTGTATGTCTTTAAATAAAGCATACGTCAAAGGAAAATGTCTCTTTTCCTGTGAACAATTTCAAATCCCTTAGAAAAGCTTTATACCATCCTGAATTTCCATGGAACTTATCATAAACTGCTGGTCTAGAGGAAAGTGTATAGGAGACATTTAAAAACAGAAGGATCATAGCTCGATGTTTGTGCCTATATTATGTAGAAAACTGAGTTATCACCAAAGAAAGATTCCTAAAGAATGTATGGAGATCTGGACACTGGGAGAGAAAGATCGCCAGTGGGTTGCTGCCATTGAACAGGTGCATAATACAGCATAATTCAGTCTCTAAAGAAAGGTTTTTCAAAGTGTTATCTGTGGACCACTTTCATCAGAATCACTTGAGGTGCTTATGAAAATCGGAGGTAAATTGGCTCTATCCCGGACTTACTGAATTAGAATGTGGAAATGGAGTCTGGGAATGTATGTTCAACGAGTTCCTCAGGTGATTCTGATGAACACTAAGAGAAAGAACCACTATGATGATGATGGAGGTGTATCCACAGACTGGTCATTGTTACAAATGCAGCTGGCATATTTCACGCCTGGTTACTATTGTATAACAGGTGGACAGTGTAGCAGGAAGGCCCTGGTGGCACAGCAGGAACTAGTGTCAGCCATCTAAATGGGAGATCCAGGTGACCTGGCTTGTGAAAAGCTTTTTGTTTCCACAAGCCATTTCAGGTAATTATGCTGGAGTTTCAGAGTGACATGCCTGGAGGGTATAAGAGGCTTGATTAGGTTCCCCTGAGTGTTTCCTGTGTCTGGTAGGAACTTACCTGGGACAAGCAGATTTTTATTGCCATCAAGTGAAGTATCCCACTGTAAGACTCAAGAAACCACACTGAAATCCTGGTATTCTTGGCTAAGAATCTACCTTTCATGCTTATTGCAGTGAACTGTAGCTTCTGTAAGCTTCTTGGGCCAGGCTGGGCATTTTGTCAAGCCTAAGACCCAGTCTCTTGTGGGATGACGTCAGCCACATAAACGTCTTTAGAAGATGCCAAGTGAAAGGAAGACGGCAGGGAAAATATGCACACACACACACGCCCACACAGACTTGAAACTAAGGAAGAGATCAATCATTCAAATGGTGTTAGGACCCAAGTTTTAAAAATTTGAACATTTGATCGTAATAGTAATTACCCCAAAAGTTACCTGTTGTATAATTAGTGAATTGATATATTCATTCATTCAACAAATATTTATCAAACACCTAAATAGCAAGGAGTCTGTTAAGAGCTGGGGATTCAAAGGAAGTTGGACTTGATGTGTGTCTTCAAGACTTTTAGGAAAGAGAAACATGTAAACAACTACAAGATAATGGGATAAGTGCTAGAATGGATAAAAAAGTTACATAAGGAGTAGTGCTAATAGTCTTAACAAAACAAGATAAGAAATTTCCCTTTTTACTCTAATTCTACCCATTTCAGGTGGGTAATAATGCTTAATTTTCTCTCTAGCATTTAACGTATATTAAAGAACAACTTGGCCCCATTAGTCTTCAGATTCTTCGCTGTAGATATCTTGACTTCAAGGGTGAACAAGAGGCATCAACACACTACTATTGATGTGATTCTGCATTGGCGTTTCTGGTTTTCATAGCAAGGCCTGGCTGTCTTTAGTGATTTACAAAGATCGTCAGGGAATTCAGGAAAATGGTGTCCTGTGGTTTTAATCTTCTAATGTGGTAATACTTTTTCTAACATTAATTGATCCTTTACTTAATATATTCCTCATCGGTATCCTATCAAAAGAATGTTTTCTTCATTGAGTCTGTCTTACCTTTTTAATGGAATTGATGGCCCACTGGAACTTTTGCCTCATAAATATAGTCCCAAAATTTTGTAAACAAGAAAATAAACAAAAACAGAATACTAGTTTCAAGAAGGTAGAGTTGAGATTACCCAAAACTTGAGAAGTAGTGAAGTGGGGGGGCAAATAGTACTACCAGTATTATGGCCATAAACTTTGATTTGATAACCTTGAGATTTCACAGAGTCCAAGGATTGCAAATTCAAATATGTTATGAGGACACATAGGTTATGAAACCTGCTCAGCTCCAGCCCTTGTGACCGTGTTGAATGAGGACCTGGTGATAATAGAAATAAGAACTTTTCAAGGACAGTCAGAGATCCGTAATTCTTTTAAACTTTCATGGCTATTAAAATTCCATGCAAGTTCAAAGGAAACATTTCTGTGGATTTGCAACCCCTGACCAAAGCTGTAGTTCTCTATCAGAACAGGAATTGTTTTATAGAAAATCTTCTTGGGAGAGTCTATGTCCTTTCACTGAAGACCAATCCCATAGCTTAAAGTTAAGAAAGTTTTCTGATTGTTTTTTTCTTGGTTTTCCCGGTATATAACTTAAGTTAATGTGGTAAAGCCTCCTATGCAGAGGCTGGCACTGTGCTGAATAAAGGATAGCACCCTTTCCTGCAAAAGAGAAATTGATAGACTAAGTAAATGTGGTTTCAGGTGAATGAAGGATTCATCTTATTACAAAGTAAAGTGAAATAATAATTATAATATAAAATCCCAGTAATGATAATTATCACAAAGGTGGTAATGCTGTAGGTCAAGATGATAGTCTCGAAAGTTAAAGAAAGGCCCTGGCTTGACTCTGGTATGCCTCTTAGTTACATAAATTTTATCAGGCTCTACACAGAATTCCATTTCCTGTTCTGCTCCAGGTTCTGTCTGAACATTAGTAGCCTTTGTTGTAAAGAAAATTCATGCATTTTTTTAGATATATATGGCATCCCAATAGATAGGAGTAAAAATATCCTGAATCTAGATCAGACCTCATCTCAGTCCTTGTTACTGAACCACCATGTCCTTATGCGGTGAAATGTGTGTGCTAAACCCTCACGTTCAGGACCTCAGGATGCCCTTTGGAAGCCGGATGCCCTGAAAGGTGCTGATGCTCCCCCTCTTATCGCCACTCTCTATAATCTAAAATAACAATAATACTAAATTGCTAAGTAAGAGTCAGGAAATCTAACAGAATTCTGACTTTTTTCCCCATGGTGACTACTTTGATGCTTTCTTGGGAAATATTAAAATGCCAGATTCTTTCAAAATATACATTCCCTTTAAAGCTTACCTCACATATACTGGTGTCGTAGAAGGTACTGGAGCTATAAAGATAAATAAGAAAATATGAACCTTCCCAGATATTTACAGTTTCCAGGAACTCACTAACCTTGCAAATATTTTTCCATTTTGGGAAGGCTTTAACTGTTAGAAAATTTGCTTTATTAACATAGTCATAGCAACGTAAACACCAAATACAGATTTAGCAAAAATATGTGATATAAATATGTTAGAAGGTAGAGCAAAGGAGAATCCTCATCTTCCATAGTAAGAAATACATAAATATTATTTAAAACTGAAGAATCAAGAAATAGTTTATTAAGCATGTTATTTAGAAACATGAACAGAAGAAATGCCAGAAGAGTTGAAAATGGTTGCTTCTGGGGAAATGAAAATTGAGGAGTGGTAGGGCAAAGAATGTTATTTTATTTTTTTTGTCTTAAGTAACAGTGAGTGTCAAAACTATATGAGTATACTTTTGATTAAAAATTCATTAAAAAATGCAATGAAATAAATTGGGTGCACGGAGAGAAGCAGAGATCGGAAATGGAGCTCAAGGACTTCTAGGTTCCTTACGAGGCTCAGCCCAGCCTTCTGGTCCCTTTCCGCGGTCCAGCTGTACCTTCTCCACCGGATTCTCAGAGATATCAAGCTACCCTCCAAACAACCCATTCCTGCTTAATTGAAACCAAGTAAGTTTCGGTTATTCACAAGCAGAAGGGTTCTAACACATACATACTCTAACAGTGACATGTGACTGAAGGACAGCCAAACAGTATAATAATTAGGAAGTTTCAAAACTTTGTTTTCCAAAATCTACTTCTTAAAAATGAGCACTCACCCTTTAAATCCCTAATTGCCACCCAAATCCTGGTATTTGTGAACAGAAGAAAATTAAAAAGCATTATAGGGCAAGAGTTGGTATACTTTTTCCGTAAAGAGCAAGACAGTTAATATTTTGGGCTTTTGCAGGCCATATAGCCCTGTTGCCACTACACAGCTCTGGCATTGTAGTAGGAAAGCAGACATGGACAACACAGATGAGTGTGGCTGTCTCCAATAAAATTTTATTTACAAAAAGAGGCAATAGGCTGGATTTGGTCCATGGCCAGAGTTTATTGGCCCTGCTTTAGAGCTAGGGCCACTGCATAAAGTTGAACAATTTGTGCACAAAAATGAGTGACCAAGGGGACAAGTGGGACTGAAGTGCAGCCACACTCCCTTTACCATACTCTGTGCCAAAGTGTGACACTGTGTTTGCCCAAAGTTGGGGGCACTTTTCTCTAATTCATCTGCCCAGTGTGGATGCTCTTTTCTAATCACACAATGGTTCCATGGCTAGTTGTTTCCCTGTTTAGAACCTCAGAGAACACGCAAATATTAAAATATTTGCAAGTCATTAATAACATCCTACATGAGACTTCTCCAGGCAAAATCTCCCAAGCCATCTGTCCATTCTCTCCATGACTGAGTGTCTAGTCACTTCATCTTCCACATCATTCCCCTGGGGAATAGGCTCGAGAGGACCAATGTCCCAGAACTATACACAGTACTCCAGGAAACGTCGAAGGAGTTCAGAGCAGAGTGATTATTATTAATACAGTTGTAGGACCGCATAAGTTATTGGGCGGCAAATGCCTACAATGGACTCGTATTAAGCTTGCTGCCAACTGAACCCCCTTGGTCCTTTAAACATGTGCTGCTATTAAGATATAGTTCTTTTATGTTATCCTTCCACAGTTGAGTCGTTGGACCCCAGGTTTAGACTTTATACTTATTTCTATGAAAATACATTTTTTTAGAATTGGTTCATTGTTTCAGGTAGTTCAGAAGGAGGCATGAGCTATCTCTTATTGCCCCATGGGATCTCTAAGTTTGATGAGCCCGCCACCTACATCTTATCTAAATCACAGATCAAAATGTTGAAAACAGTAAAAGCCAGAGCATAGGAAATTGCTTGTTCACAACCTAAACAGAAACTTATAACTTAAAGCAAGATATATGCCCAGATAAGTGCAATAATAAGAAACTAACCTTTAAAGAAAATATCACCTCTGTAGATCTTAATTCTAAATTTTAGTGAAAATTTTATTAACTTTGGAATATATACAGTGATACGTAATAAAAGAGTTAATATTTTAATAGCATACTAGACCAAAATATTTTCTTTTAAATGTTTACTATGAAGAGACCACAATAAATAAATAATTATGGGAGATCACGAAGGGACAATTCAAATAAGAGTAAATATAAGTTAAGAAATATAAGATAAAATGTTCATTCTCACTAATAATAGAAAAATACAAAATAAAATAATAATTGATAGTTAATGATGGGCAAAAATACTTAAAATGTATAAAACACCCAGTGCTGGAAAGGTTGGGATAAAACATATGCTCATATATTGCTGGAAGAATTGCAACTTGGTATAATCTTCTTAGAAATCAATATGGCAATAAATATGAAAAAGTCTAAAATTGTTTCTTACTTCTTGACCCAGGAAATTTATCCTAGAGAAGTAATGAAAAGAAGAAAAAAGTTGAAGAAGTGCACTTGAACATTGTTTATAATCCTGAAAAACTGAAAACAATGTCCTTATGTCCTAAATATCCCACAAATATTATATTTGAACATCCCGATGAAAGAAATATTATGACAAAGAACTGGAAGTGTTAAGTATTAAATTGTGTAAAAATATGGAGAAATATTTATATATTAAGTGAAAAAACTATATGACATAAAATTGGACAGAACTAAGGAAACATGACATAAATATTTGAATATTGATATTATGCAGTGAATTTTTTATTTAAAAATTTAAAATCAATGTTAATGTAACATTGTTTTCACAATAAATGCATTTGCTATTAAACTTTGCTACCATATAAAATATATACTACTGTCTGATTACGTTGAAAACTCATTGGTGGGAGCAATGTGATAAAAGCTGGAAAAATGGGCGAGGATTCTTGATCCTTTTGATCTGTACAGAAAGGAAGAGTCAGCCATTTTGCTACAGTCTAGTTACTGGACAAAGGAGGGCAGAAGGTTGATGAGACAGTAGAAATGTCTTCCAGGCCATAATATGGGGAAAACAGTTCCAGTAAATCTAGCTACAAACCTTCAAAAGTAAGAGTTAAGTAAATTAAATTGAAATATTTTACAAATGACATAACCCTGTGGTCTTTTTTGGTCTCTTCTTCTCCAACATATTTTCTAAATTAATCATGTAATACTTGAGACAGTGATCATTTCTGAGTTTCTACCTGAATGTGGGGGAATTTCTCAAGACAGTAATTTCTGCATATTTTCAAATCTAAAGTAGTTTTGGCAAAATCTCTAACATTGGTAGTCGGTGGGGGCGGGTAGGATAGGGGACATCCTTGGGGGCTAGAGTGCATGTCACAATCACCTGGGGGTCTGTATCAATTAGGATGTGTTCAGCTTCAAGTAATAGTAGTTGAAGTCATAAGGAAATTTGCTGATTCCTTAACTGGAGGTCTGGAGGTGGGCAGGCTTGGGGTTGATTTGATGGTTCAACAGTGTCTTGGAGGATCTAGACTCTTTCTAGCTCTCCCCACTCTCCTCAGCTTGAATTTCAGCCCCAGGATTTTGCCTCACAGCAGCAAGAGGGCCACATGAGGTTCACGCATCATGGTTTCCCACTCTAGAGTACAAAGCAGAAAGGACAAGAAGTAATGTGTCATATCCCTCAGAAGTTGGGGTGAGTTGGATAAAATGTTGATTATAGTGGTGAAGTGGTAAAAATAAGCCTCTTAGCAAAGTCTGCCGTGGACCTCCCTCTTTGTGCGTGGTGGATAAAAAGCTTCTGCACCAGAGGAGGTGAATTTGGCTAAAGCAGGGATAAGTTCTTGTGTGGGGTAGAGTTTGGAAGTAAGAGGCTTAGGGAGGGGTAAATGGTTTTTCTTTTTTGGTAGCAGGAATTTACCATTGAGTAGCAGGAAAATATTCAGTGCCTAAGGCAGCATAGACTTGAACTTAAACCCTAAGTTCTTTGGTAGCTCTTACAGAAGGACCGCAACTGGGATCTAAGCTAACTTCTCCTTTTCTGTCCTTGTTTCTAATTATACCAAGTGTTATTCCCTGAGACTTCTCTATCGATTGTGTGCCCAGGCTGGCATGTGGTGGCCACTGCCTGAAGGAAGCCATTGCTATGGGAGCCCTTTCTTGTTTTCATTTGTTTGTTTCCCTCACCTGGTTCTTTGAGGATCAAATCAGATGAAGTATTTTTTAAACTATGAAGTACTATAGGCAGGGAAAAATATTAAGACATTATTGCTATATAAATGACAAATGACAAATAGAAAGATGAGTAAGATATCTTTTAATGTGTCTTGCTGTGAAGGAGTTTATAATCTAGATGGTTCACAACCTTTCTTCTGTCCCAACACAACTGAGAGATACAACACATTCCCCTCAGTAGCAGTGGTTTTCCTTGGAGTAAGGCTAAGGTGGTATATGGATGGGGTGAGGAAGCATGTTATAAAGGAGATGAAAGCACAATAATACAGCCTTCATAGAAGGAAGAGAGCACACAGGGGATCAAGTGGCTTTGGGGAGGAGCCTCAAAGATTGATAAAATTTGGAAAGAGTCCCAGTCTGCTCATCTGTAAAATGGGGCATATAGAATAATACTTACCTCATGGGATGGCTATGAAGATTGAATGAAGATATTCACATCCTAATCTCTGGAACATGCAAGTATGTTAGGTTATATGGAAAAGGGGAATTAAGCTTGCAGATGGAATTCAGGTTGCTAATCAGTTGACTTTAAAATAGGGAGAGTATCCTGGATTATCCTGGTGGATCCAGTGTAATCACAAGGGCTCTTAAAAGTTCAAGAAGGAAGCGGAAGAGTCAGAAGGAGACATGACTATTGAAAAATGGTCAGAGGGATTTAATGTTGCTGCATTTGAAGATGGAGAAAGAGGCCATAAGGTAAGGAACGTGGGTGGCTTCTAGAAGTTGGAAAAGGCAAGATAATGGATTCACCCCCAGAACCTCCAGAAAGGAATGCAGCTCTGCTGAAAACTTCATTTTAGCCCAGTGAGTCCAATGTCCAACTGCAGACTTCCAGAACCATAAGATAATACATTTGTGTGGTTTTAAGCCACCAAGTTTGAAGCAGCAATAGGAAACTAATAATACTAACCTATAAGCATCATGAGGCAGGTTCCTGATATGATTCTGCTCACTCTTGATTTCCAGCACTCAGCTTGGTATATAGTAGGCTCTCAATAAATTACTTGAATGGATGAATGAATAGGCATTCTAGGAATGTATTTTAGTAAAGTTTAGCAGGAAGTTTTGCTTGGTCTAGGCATAAATAAGGCTTGAAGGCTGGTTAGGGTCAGGATGTGAAGTTTTTGAATATAAGTCTATAGAGTTTATTCTTCATTGGGTAGGCAATGGAGATCCACTGAAGATTTCTGAGTATTAAAGGGGCAGGATTGGAACTGTGTGTTAGGAGATTAATCTACGCAGTATTAAGTAAAATTAGAAAAAAATTACTTCATGATTCTGGAATTTTATATGCTGACTTATGCATCCTACTTATGTGTCTAAAAAGCAATATTGTTTTTAAAGTTATGGTACTAATTTGTTGACTCTTGTTCATGTAATTATTCATTTTAATACTTAGTTCTCTTTCTGCCCATTTATGATTCAATATGTTAATGTTCTTCCAATCTGATACTAATAGTCTCAAACTGGCTAATTATTTTTACATGTAATTACAGCTAAGCTCCAAAATTATTAAGGAAAGGAATAGTACAAGTGAGGTCTACAACTGAGATCAAATAGTTTGAGAACTTATAAAAAAAATGTGATGACTTCATTCCGCTTTTGATAGGTTTATCAGATTTGGTAGATTAGGGAAAGGTCCATAGACATAGTATATTTTGATTTCAACAAAAATGTGACCAAGTTTTTTATAATATCTTCCTGGATAGGATACTGTGAGCTGGGTGATAATAATGGAAGGCAGACTTGAGGCTAATGGACCAACCATGCCCCAAAAGTGGCTATGAATCACCATGGGCAAGTCTCCAGTAGAGTGACATAGGTCTTTGTCATTGAGTCCGTGCTAATTGGTTGTGCCATTGATGACTTGGTCTAAGGTGGAAGGATGCTTGTTTAATTTGTTGAAAGGATTAATCAAAATCAGACATGGGAGAATCCAGATACAAAAGTTTCACAATAGGTAGGAATGTTGGGCTGAAACTAACAAAATGAAATTTAATAAGTAAAAATGTAAAATCTTCCAAGTTTAGTATAGTATGAGGCATAATAATTTTGGAGAAGTTCATGTGGGAAAAAATTTAATGTTTTTACTTGACTTTAAATTTAATGTGAGTTAACAGTATGAAGTTGCTTGCTTTGAAGTTTTGACAATCTAAAACTTAGTTTTTGTGATTGGTTCTATGAAGCTCTGGAATACAGACAATGGGTAAAAGATAAAATAGAAGTAGATTTTAAACATGAGAAAAATCTTTTCTTTTTTGTTTGTTTGATTTGTTTTTTGGTGAGGGAGATTAGCCCTGAGCTAACATCTGTTGCTAATCCTCCTCTTTTTGCTGAGGAAGATTGGCCCTGGGCTAACATCTGTGCCCATCTTCCTCTACTTTATATGTGGGACGCCTGCCACAGCATGGCTTGATGAGCGGTGTGTAGGTCTGCGCCTGGAATGCAAAACTGCAAACCCCAGGTCCCCAAAGCGGAGCACACGAACTTAATCACTACGCCACTGGGCCAGCCCCAAGAAAAATGTTTTAACTAAAACTGAGGAACAAAGAATTTTGGTTAATATCAGGCCCAGCTAACTTCAAATCTGGACAATTTCTTGGTCCATTTCCCATTTGGGCAGTTTCTGATTTGATCAATCATTCATCAATAAGCATTAATATACAATGTTATGTTGTAGATGTATCCTCTCATTTTGTTTTCTGTCTGTTCTCTATTTTTCATTTATTTTCTTTTCCTACCTTCCTGTAGGTTAAACATATTTTTATAATTCTGTTTGTTTATAGTGTTTCTGAGTATGTCTCTTTCTATAGGTTTTTTAGTGGTTGCTCTAGGATTTATACTATATACAAGTAACTTATTCCAGTCTACTGATGTCGTTTTACCAGTTCCAGTGAAGTATAGAAACCTTACTCCCCTTTACATCCCTTTATCCTCTCTGTTTCTAATGTATTTGTTGTAAATATTTCCTTTACATACATTTAGAACCACATCAAACAGTGTTATAATTTTTACTTCAACCATTGTATTAGTCTGCTTGGGCTGCCATAACAAAATACCACTGACAGTGTGGCTTCAATAACAAATTTATTTTCTCACAGTCCTGGAGGCTGAGAAGTCCAAGATCAGAGTGCCAGCTGACTCAGTTCCCAGTGAGAGCTCTCTTCCTGGCTTGCAGATGGTTGCCTTCTCTCTGTGTCCTCACATGTAGAGAGAAAGCACTTTGATGTCTCTTCCTCTTCTTATAAAGATATTAGCCCTATCCACATAGGACCCCCGCCCTTATGACCTTTATCACCTCCTCACAGGCCCTATCTCCAAATGTAGTCACATTGGGGGTTAGGGATTCAATATATGAATTTTTGAGGACACAAACATTCAGTCCATAACATCCATCAAATATAATCTAGAAAACTCAATAGGAAAAGAAAATTCTATCATATTTACCCATATTTTTGCTTACTGCGTTTCTTTTTCCTGATGTTTCAAGATTCCTTCTAAAGTGTCCTTTCTGTTTAGAGAACTTCCTTTAGCCATTCTTTTAGGGTAGGTCCGCTGGCAACAAATTCTCTTAGTTTTCCTTCATGTGAGAATGTCTTGATTTCCTCTCCATTATTGAAGGATAGTTTCACTGGATAAAAGAATCTGGGTTGACAGTTCTTTTCCTTTAGCACTTGAAAAATGTTGAGTCACTTCCTTCTGGGATCCATTGTTTCTGATGAGAAAAATACTGTCATTCAAATGGCTTTTCCCTTATAGGTAAGGTGTCATTTTCATCTCACTACTTTCAAAACTTTTTTCTTCATCTTTAGTTTTCAGAAGTTTAACAATGATATGTCTGGATGTGGATTTCTTTGGGTTTATCTTGTTTAGGTTTGTTCAGCTTCTTGAATCTGTAGGTTTATGACTTTTGCCAAATTTGGAACATTTTCGGCCATTATTTCAAGTACTTTTTCAGCTCTGCCTTCTTTCTCCTCTCCTTCCAGGCCTCTAATGACACAAATATTAGATCTTATAGTCCCACAGGTCCCCAAGGCTCTGTTCTGTTTTGGGTATTGTAGTCTATTTTTTCTGTGTTGTTCAGACTGAATAACATCTATTGTTCTATCTTCAAGTTCACTCATTCTTTCCTCTGTCTCCTCCATTCCACTGTTGAGACCATCCACTAAGCTTTTTATTTCAATTATTATATTTTTCAGTTCTAAAATTTCCATTTGGTTCTTCTTTATATCTCCTGTTTCTTTGCTGTGATGTTTCATTTCTTTACTGCAGATGTTTATATTTTCATTTGTTTCAAGAGGTTCATAATTGCTTGTTAAGGTGTCTTTATGATAGCTGTTTAAAAATCCTTGTTACATAATTCTAACATCTTTCTCATCTCAGTGTTGGCATCTATTGATTATCTTTTTTCATTCAGTTTGAGAACTTCCTGGTTCTTGGCATGATAAGTGAGATTCTGGATATTATTTAAATGATCTGTTTTAGCTGGTTTTCTTTGACACTGTTCCAACAGGGAAAGGGAAGGATGCTGCCTCAGTACTGCCAGTTAGAAGTCCAGGTTTCCCACTCTGTCTCCGTTGACACCCAAGTCAGGGAGAGGGGCACCTCATTACTACCTGGTGAGGGTGGGAATGCTAGCTCCCAACTAGACCTCTGCTGACAGCTTCCTTGCTGGGAGGGGTAGAAGTGTCTTGTTACTGCTCCCAACATTGTCTCTACTGACACTGTGGGAGAGGACTGCCTCCTTACTGCCCAGCAGGGCTGAGAGTTGTGATTCCCCATGTAGCCTTCTCTGACACCACACCAGCAGGGGTGGTGGGGTGCCTTGTCACAGCCTGGTGAGGGTAGAAGCCATAGTTTTCTTGGCGGTGTTTTGCTGCAGTAGATCAATTATCTTCTAAAAGTTTTCTATCTTGCTAGGCCACTCCTCTCTTGGTCCTATAGCTAGAGAGAATAAGATTTTGTTGGGGCTTTTTATGTCTAAATCTCTTGGCATTTCTGGGTTGCTTGATTCTCCAGCACTCAGTCTGAGATGTGTGCTAAAAAGAGAAAAACAGAAAACCCAAGGAACTCACTGCTGTGTTGTTCTTTGGGTTCTGGGGTCCCTAGTCTGTCTGCTTTCTCCTCTCCACTTTTCAGAATCTTCTTATGTTCATTTTATATACAATGTCCTGGGTTATAAGTTTTAAGTAGCAGGAGGAATAGGGAAAGTACATGTATTCCATCTTCCTGGAACTGGAAGTCCTAGCCTCTGTTTATAAGGTCTTTGTGTATTTCATACTAAACAGTTTTAGAGCTTATCAGAGCTTTGAGATAACTTTTGTCAAAAAATCTAAATTACTTTATAATGGTTCTAATGAAAAGGCTGAAAGTTTTCTTGATGACTCATGCTCTATTTAATTTCATTCAAACTAAAAACTAATGCTGTCTCCTTGGATTAAACACAAGAATGTTGAAAACAACTCTGGACTAACAGTTAGAAACCTAGGTTCTAGTTCAAGGTCTTCCACCATTCAGCTGTGTGAACTCGGGCAGATCTCTTGACATCTCAATATTCTCATCTGAATTAAGAGTGTTGGACTCATTAGATGATCTCTAAGTTTCCTTCTAGGTCTAACATTTTGATTTTCCCCTCATAAATCTATCACTTAAAAAAAAATCTCTAGACTTCCACTGTAAAATGGGGTTAAACCAAGTAAAATCCTAATAATTAGATAAAACAAATAAGGATAACTGTTATTTATTGGATGCTTACTGTGATCCAGGCACCATAGTGAATGTTTTACAAATGTTCTCTCATCCGATCCTCAAAACAGTCCACTGAAAGAGATTATGACGATTTTATAGGTGAGAAAAGTGAGGCTCAGAAAGGTAAGCAATGTGTCCAAGGATATTTTGATTTCAGAGCTGATGCTTACAACCACTTTCATATACTTTTTATTTTTATTTTTTGGACACTTTTCAAGAAGCAAATTATTTTATAGAAGTGGGATCTTAAAGCAAAGGTTCTGGGTAGCTAAGAGATATATTTTATTTTTAATATCTCCAGTCACTTTTTTCTGCTTGGATTCATTTTTTAACTATATAAGTTATAATTTCAGAAAATATATACTTATAGCTAGTTTTTTTTCTGTTTATTCTTATTATCCACCACTTATTTATCAGATATAGAAAGCATCATTGCCCTTGAGAGGTAAAGGAATAAAGTCAGGATTTTAAATAATCATTCCTCTAGAATAAAAATTAATTTGCCAACTTTCCATAAACTTTATAATGTCTCAGGAGAGTCCCAGGAATTAGAAGAAATACATTATCTTTATGTGTAATTTTTACTTACTTATGGAGAATGGATAAGGAACTCTTTGTAAGAATATCTGAGCTAATCCAAAGGTGTAGAGGTCAAGAAGAAATATAAAAATAAGAAATTGAGGAAATAGAAGAATAGAGAGAGCCAACAATGCAAACTTTATAAGTATACAATAATTTAAGCACTTGAACATGATACTAATTCCTAAAAATATTGTTTGGTTTTAAATAAATTAAACAACGAGCATGTATTATAAAATGAACTATTGACTACTCTGCAGCTTGTTGAGATCTTATGTTCTCTTAGAATAAAAATTGTGTTGAAAAAAGATTTATCCTCTTAATTGAATCAATTCTGTAAATTGTGTAGATGCTGGTATGTATTTATGTGGCAAAAGACCCTGAAGTACTTATAATATGATTAACATGGAAGGTGCTGTATAATATAACATATTATAATAATAATATGATAAGCCAGGAATACATAAATTATTTTACTCTTTTCTTTCATTATGAGGTCCCCTCACTGTTTCTCTGGCTTACTCTGTGAGATTTTCTACGTCCATATTGCAGGGGCATTCCAATGGAATTTATTTAAATCTCACATTATTATGTGTTCCCAGAATTATCAAGAGAAATAATTGTGTTGTAGAGTTGTAATATCATTTCTTTATAAGGACTTAGGATGATGGTAATTGGCTCTATCATCTTGTTCTGAGATCAGGGTGTGCTTTTCTAGGAAAATGATTTTCTTTTCAGAATGTTACTATAATTTTGGAAGGTAGAGAACTCATCTCCTGGTAGGAAGTTTTGTTTTTGCCATAAACCCACTGTATGAAGAGGGTGCTCTGGTGTAGAGAAGCAACTTTCAAAATATTTTTGTTTTAGTTTTTATTGAAACAAACGAAATAGTATCTGGTTCAAACAAAATATTATGTGTAAGTCCAAGATAGGACAGATAAAAACTGCTCGATTCTAGGTGGAGTAGGAGAAATAGGGTGCAGTTCTGTCCCTTGGTCACTCCATTCATTCATAAAGCATTTTCTGTTGAACCTCTTAGAGTCTGGGCAGCACAATTTGAAAAACTTCCAGTAAAATCTAAAGACCTAAACCATAGTCCTAGTCCTACTATCAACAAGCCATATTACTGAACCCCTGTGGGTCCAAATTTCCTCATCTGTGAAGTAAGGACATTGAACTAGGTATCTTTCAGCTCAAATATCCAAGGGAACCATTAGCAACTATATGCAAATCACAAAACTTCTGTGCTTTATCAGTTCTCTACTGCAAAATATGATGCTCACTGAAGGGTAAAATTTGCATGCCTACCTCAAAGTTCTAAGTATTAGGAGATTTTTTTTTTGACCTTAAAAATTAAGAGAAAACTGCAGTATAAATGCAAAATATGAAATTGTCCCATTCCAACTGATTTCAGTGTCTTTCTCACCTGATTTCAAATAATGAGTGGTATTTCGTTGATCTACGCAGCAACCGTAGAGTGCCCACTATCTGACAGACACTGAGCTAAGGACTGAGGATAGAAAAGACGACTAAACAATGTCCACTACTCTATAAGCATTCAGAATCCCCTCCCCTCGGACACAAAAGGTAATGTGTTCTTCACGTGTTCTTTTCAGCAGAACGCTTTTGATTGTGATGCTGCATCCTTTCTGAATGATAGAGATGGTGCTGCAAAGGGACATATTAAAACTAAATGAAAAGTGAAGTGCACTCACGTAGAAAGTACTATATTTAAAAACAAGGCTATTTTCTTTCAGAATGGCTTTGTTGTAACTGATCTTTGATCAACTTGAGCAAAGTCTTTAGTTTTATAGGTATAATAGGCTTTGCTTTCCCGATAGGCAGAGTATCTCTTAAATATGAAGATGGTTCCATTATGACGAAGTAGACAATCTCACGATGCCGCCCATAGTACCTGAATGACTCTGGATTACAAGTGGTTGCTTAAAATGGACTGGGGCCAAAAGAGGGAAGAGTTGGATGAAGATGCCAAAAGAGGTCTTTGAAGGTTTAGAAGGGAATTGTGAAAGGTCCATTGCCTCTAGACTTTAGCCCAAATTCCCTTGCTGTGGTACAAGCAACAGCCCTTGGGCACGTCTCCCTTTGTTATTCAGACGGGTAGATCTCCCAGCTCAATCCACAAATGCACATCCACTCACTCTGAGAGTGGCTCTCCCCAAGGTGGAGCTGAAGGCCACCCCTTACTCTAGACATGACACTCACCCCATATATCCACCCAACTCTTGACTCGCGTTCAAGGGCCACCACCATCACCCATCCCAGCACCATCTTCCAGGAACTGGCCTCTCCCCCATTAGTCCCCGCCCTCTTCCGAGAGCACCCAATGGGTGGAGTCGGGGCTGCGGTGGGCGGGGCCTGAGGCGGGCACATTTAAAGAAAGGCAGAGGGCGAAAGGAGGCAAGAGAGGAGAAGAAAGAGAAACCAGGGGGGCGAGGCGCCGTCCAATGACAAAGCCCAGGGGTGGGCGCCGGCCGCCATCTTGTACCGGGCGGCCGTAGATCCACCCGCGTCTTCCGCCCTCGGAGGGGGGGGGGGGGGCGGCGGCGGAGGCGAGAAAAGTAGGAGACGCGCCGGGCGGGAGGCGCCGGCAGCGGCCGCCGGCGGCAGCGGGACCCGGCGAGCGGGGCGGCCCCGAGCGGCCTGCGATGCGGCGCGGCGTGAAGAGGCGGCGGCGCCGGCCCCCGGCGGCCCCGGCCGCGGCCGCCCGGGGCGACGGCTGGAGGGCCGGAGGAGGGGCCGGGCTGGAGGCGCGGGAGGAGAAGGTGGTGTACTCGCGGTCGCAGCTGTCGCTGGCCGACAGCACCCAGGCGCTGGGCGACGCCTTCAAGCTCTTCATGCCCCGCAGCACGGAGTTCATGAGCTCGGACGCCGAGCTCTGGAGCTTCCTCTGCAGCCTCAAGCACCAGTTCTCCCCGCACATCCTGCGCAGCAAGGACGTCTACGGCTACTCCTCCTGCCGCGCCCTGGTGCCCGAGCCCCCCGCGCCCCCCGCCGCCCGCCGCCCGCCGCGCAGGCCGGCGCCGAGCGCCGCGGCCAGGAGGAGGCGCCGCGGAGCCCGAGCGGCCGCCGCCCGCAGGAGGAAGCCCCCGCCGCCGCCCGACCCCGAGGAGAGCTGCCCCGCCAAGCCCGCGGCCCCCGCGCCCCCCGCGCCCTGCTTCGGGGGCCGCAGCCTGGAGGAGATCTGGAGGGCGGCCACCCCGACGCTGACCACCTTCCCCACCATCCGCGTCGGCGGCGACGTGTGGGCCGAGCGCAGCCTGGCGGCGGCTCGGCGCCGAGCGCGCCAGGTGCTGCGGGTGGACCTGGACCCCGTGGTGAGGCTCCGCCGCTTCCCGGTGCCCCGGGCGTGACGCGCGACCCCCCGGACCCTGGACCGGAGCTTCCGCCTGGAGGAGTGAACAAGTGTCAGTCGAGTGTTTACAGATCCGACCAGGACCCCGTCCCTAGTGCACTTTACGGCCGAAGAAGTCACCCGATGGCTCTCCCGGCCCCGCGCCCCCGGGATGCGGCGCCGCCGTCTGGGACCCCGGGCCAGGTGTGTCCCCTGCTGCCCCCCGGCACCGGGTCTGCGGAGGAGAAGACATCTGGACCCGCGGGGAGGTCCCTTTTCTTCCTGACCCCGGATTGAGACGTCTCCAGGACTATAGGGGCAGATCCGTTTTCTCTCTTTTGGACTCTACCTCACTGGTCTGGAAGTCCTCCGAAGAAGTTGATATTTTTCCAAAGGAATTTGGTTTCGTACTTGTGTAATAAAGCCAGAATTTACTTGTTTTTTATTCCCTGCCCTCCCCCCCTTTTTTTTCTTTTGACTGCCACCCCTCTTTCTGGACGAAAAATCGAACATGTTTTTGGTGTTGCACTAGTTCGTGCTCAGGGTATTCTGAATCCCCTTCGTCTCCTAATTTGAACTGGATTCCAAAGCTTTGACCACGGATTTTTCGAAGAGATTCAAGCTTGTGACTGTTAATAGTGCAAGGATGTGTATGACTTTGGATTTCATGGGCTCAGTGATTACAAACAAAGAGATGCAAAGTACCACTGTTTAAACGTTTTTAAGGTGTTTCTAAAGAGTTTATATTGAAATTTAATGTTTATATTTACTGAGCTCCTAAAGAAAATGATAGAAACTCATATGAAGTTTTGTTTAGGAAAAGTTGGCTTGTTAAATTCTTTTTAATTGAATAAAAATTAAAGTGCATTGAAACCACATGGCTTGTGATTAAAAAAAAAAAAAGACCAAAATGAATGACTTATAAAGATCTGGTGTTGGTTAAAGAGATGGGTGGAACCCGATTGGAAATGATTTGGCCTCCTTGTACTGGTCTAACATACAAATACAGGAATATTTCAATGATAATTTATTTTAAAATGAGGATAGTATAGGAGAAATGAATGTGTGTAAACTTTGTGATTAAAATGATAAACAGAATACCCATTAGAATTCTCAGAACTGTTAATGATCTAGAGGGGTGGGGGCATTTCTTGATATCAAATTACTGGTTGAAGTTACTTTGGGCAAAATAGATCTCTCTTTCTTTTTGTTCTTGGATAACAAGAAATGTCCAGACTAATATCGATCACTTTTATAAACGTAATGACAATTAGTTGACTTTTTTGCTCCACGAGTTTCCTTTTTTTATCTTACTTCCATTCAGAATTATGTTTGCAGTTACCGGCCTTTGTTTGACAGCTGAAGACCACAGGAATCGAACAGGCGAGCCACACAGAGTGCTGACCCTTCTTTTACGCTTTTATAATAGTGTTTATATTGTATGACCCAGTGTGGAATTCTTGACTATCCAAGTGCCTTTGGTCATTAGTGGCAGCAAGACTTAATGGTTTTTAGCCAGTGGTGCCACAGCCAGATTTTACTGCAATATCTAAAGGGTCAAGTAGTGTTTTTGTACCACTGTTATTTCAAATATAAGTATTCTGCCATGGAATGATCCATACTGGGCTGGAACCTGACATATTAAATCCTCAATATTAAGGTTTATCTCTGCTTGGCAGCTTCTTAGGAGAATAATGAGAGTTGCAATTTTGACTCTTGTGTTCTTAGAATTCAAATGGCATAGCTTTCTGAAATTAGTTTTTCAAGTTTAATAGTCCATAGTAGGAGTTTTGTGACTTTAATTTCAGTGTTCTTGTTTTGTAAAAAAAAAAAATATATATATATATATATGCATATATATGACTTCATGCCAGTTTCCCAGTAAGCCTCATATTCTTTTATTCACTACTCAATGGTAATGCGTTGTTACAAACACTGACACACTGAGTAAAGAAAAGTGAATAATGACTGAGAAGATGGAGAATGTTAAATTATATTTGTGTGATAGGGAGCTTATATGTGTTCTTTTGGTTATTAGCTTCCATTGCCAATTGTATTTCAGATACATGGGGTTTTCTTCCCCCCAAAATTGTTAACTTTTTTAGCTAACTAGCACCTGCGGAAAAAAATATGTTATTTGTACCACTTCACTATTGTATATAGTTTTATAATAATTAAAAAATAAATCCAGTGGCCATATTAGAATGTAATTTCAACATCTAGCTTATCTAGGTAGTTTCCCAGAGGATTTTTGAAATTAGACTTAGCTGGGAGGAAATATTGGCTCAGCACAAAACTGAAACATAACCATTGACGGACACCAGGCATTTACTTTCACTGAGATTCTTAACATGTTTTCCTCTTATGCCTTGTTACTTTGGTGCACTTGAACGCGCATAAATGCTTTTTTGGGCTGTCTGATTTCTGTTTGGATCTGATTGCCTATCCTGAATTCACTATGTTATTTATCTGGTCTATTAAATATCATACCATTTCTAGTTAGTGAAATAAGATGTAAAACTATCTTTATTTTTGCTGAGTTTTCTTTAGCAAAACCTTGCTAAATTTAGTTGTTTTACAACTTCTAAAATGTGAAGAAACAACTAATCCAGTTGATTAGTATAGTCATAGGAAAGTGAAAGTATTTTATGGGGACTTTTGGGCAGAATGTGGAAAGGAACTTGGCACGGTGGCCTTTATGGGGAGGCATCCATTCACTGTCCTCTAAAGTGAGGGTGTAGCTTAGCTTGTATATAGTTTTTTAGAATAAATCCCATGGTCTTTATTCATTCTTTTACCTTCTCTTATATCTCATATGGCACAAGTAGAGGAGAAAGTTTATCACCTTGCTGTGCTTTAATTTTTCACTCCCGAGTGCCTAAAGGTGGTGACCGGCACCTCAAAGAACCTTTTGAAATTCCTGATGTCATTTTTACCCTCCTTCCTGTCAACCAGCAACTTATTTTTCCCTACTGAAACCAGTAATGTCATGACTGTTGAGGGCAAGGTTCATTGTTGATAGTGCAAAGTGTCGCTGTTGTGGTGTGTATTTATTTTGTCCAAGTTTGAGTACCCTATTGGACAAGTATAACTTAAGCTGGTGGCTGACAGACGTTAATTTGCTATGTGCAAACGATAGTACTATTTTTCTGAGAACTCTTCAATAACAAAACATGAGAAATATTTGAATACACAAGTCTGAGCTATTTCGAACTCAAAGTTTTTTTGTTGTTTTAAGGGTTGCCACAGCACTCTTTAAATTGGTGGGTTTTAATGGACATATATACATAATATTTACTTTATTGGTGTGTTTAAAATATTTTTTAGTAGACTGTTATGTCTTGAGTGCATTAGAAGGCAATTGTTTGTGATGGAACTGAATTGTTTCCTTGGACAGTTTGATGTGCATATGATTAAGATTTACCATCTGTACTTTGCTTTTTAACTTATTAACTGTAAATAAATTTTAGAGAATACACAGTGTCTGATTTTTCTAATGATGCTGGACGTTTTTGAAATGGGATTGTACGTTTGCTTGTGAATTGGGAAGCATTTTAATTTATAGTGTGATAAATTTTGACTTTTGTTGTGAACTTCAAACTCCTGGAAGTTTCGAGGTACTCGTTTTGTGCTATCTTGGGAGTCTGTGTTACATCGGCTCTTTAATGATCTAGTGAATCTCCAGGACAATGTTTCATGCTCTAGCCCAAGCCATTACCCAGTTTGCCAGCAATAAAGAACTGAAAAATGCATCAAAATTCATTTTTGAGTCCTGATCCCAGAGTACCCCTGAGGTGGTGATAAAGGTCTAAAGCTTGCGTTCTTTCATATTATGAAAGAAAGAATGCTCTGTGTAAGTAGCAACACAGAATAAGAGTAGAGCCAGAATTTTCAATACAGTCTAGAGGGTAGAAGTGGAGTATGCGCTAGGGCGGGACTCATAGTACCATGTGGCCTGAGTTTGTCTTTGTACCTGAGTTCCTTCCTATCAGTAACGGAAGGCAGCATGGTGTAATAGCTGTGAATCACAGTGCTTGGGATGGAATTAAGGGTTCACTACTTGCAGGCATTAGAACTCTAGGTAAATTACATAAACTTTCTGCCTTAGCTTCCTCAAGTATCAAGTGTGGTTAGTAAAAGAAACTGTCGGGCCATTGAAAGGATGAAAAGGGATATTAATGGTGGACACATAGGAAATAATAAATGCTATTAATTGGAGGCATGAGTGCTGAGAATAAGTGCACATGCTGAAAGTGGTTCTTTGGGAGTTCAGCATCCCTGGAAGAGAGTGTGCCCTGGGAAAGCTAAAAGACAAATTAAGAGAAGGTAATTCGTGGGTGAATTAAATTGAAGACAGAAATCTCTATACTTTTTTTAGCCTGCTGACAAACTATACAGCAGGAGGTTGGATTAAGTTGATTTATTAGACAGTTTTCACTGTTGGAGGTTTTCTAGGCTTTCTTAATTTTTGGTCTTCTTTTATAAGATCACTTAAAATGCGTTGTTACGTATTTTAAACTGAGAATTTATGAAAGTAGTAGTTGGAGTTATTGATCCAAGAACTTGCCAGATTTCCACACTGAATTTTCACTTGGAGTAAGTTCAGTAAAGGTTGTCTAAGAACCATGTTAATTTACATATACAGAACTAGATTATAATTAATTTGTGTGAGGTTTGTACTTCCTGTGTTAAAGGAAACCAATAAGCGCAATAGTTATGTTTGGAACAGCAGAAAATTATTACCGAAAGTAAAAACTATCCTCATATTTGAATCATTGACACACTCATCTTTAGGTTTTGGGTCTAAAGCCTGTAATTTAGCTCTAATTCCTCTGAGCACAAAGACTAATGGAACGTATCCTAACTTGATGAGCAGGCCAAAGTTGCAGTATCTGAAGGTGACACAAAAGAATTTCCTTAGATGGAAGTCATCTAGAAGGAAGCTGCTTAAAACTGAGCCTGAGTGCAGATTTGATGGGAGCAATGATTTCTCATGTCAGCATTTGTCTTGGTAAATGTCATCCTAAACCGTGATCTGTATAACATGATAAACTTACCCAGAGCCCAACTGGCAGGTAACGATCATAACAGCAGACACTATCGCTAGACCAGTAAGTTTAAATAAGTATTCTACTGAACTCAGATCTGGACTTCTTTTGCTTCTGAAAGTATTCACAGAAGTGTTACATTGAGATTCTTCCAAGTACTGAAATTAACTCTAAAATGTGTATATATTTCTTCCTCTAGGGTTTTTTCGGGTACACATCTTTGTTGAACTTTAAGTGGTTAGTAGAAAGAGTATAGAAAAAGCAGTGTGACTTAGGGTTCTAAACTCTTAGATTAAAAAATTATTGAAGCAGGGGCTGCCTGGTGGCATAGCGGTTTCGTCCATGCTTGGCAGCCCGGGGTTCGCGGGTTCGGATCCCGAGCGCCCGCCGACGCACTGCTCGTCAGCCATGCTGTGGCGGCGTCCCACATAAAGTGGAGGAAGATGGGCATGGATGTTAGCCTAGGGCCAGTCTTCCTCAGCAAAAAGAGGAGGATTAGCAACGGATGTTAGCTCAGGGCTGGTCTTCCTCACAAAAAAAAAAAAAAAAAAAATTATTGAAGCATAATATACATATAAAAAGTACGTACATTAAACCTATTATAAGCACAGCTTGATGAAATTTCATAAATTCAATATACTCGAGGAACCGGCAATCAGATTTAAAAGAACAGGACATTACCAGTATCCCAGAGGACCCCTTTATGCTCCTTCCAGTCTCTACCCATCTTCCGTCCAAGATAACCATTATTCTGACTTCTTACAGCATAGTTTCCTTTTGCCTGTTTTTGGACTTTATATAAATGGAATTGTTATATGCCTAGCTTCTTTCACTCAAAATTTTGTTTGTGAGCTTCGTTCATATTCTTGCATGTAGTTGTAAATCATTTATTCTCATTAGTGTATAGAATTC
Organism: Tapirus indicus; assembly: GCA_031878705.1. Lineage (NCBI taxonomy): Eukaryota > Metazoa > Chordata > Mammalia > Perissodactyla > Tapiridae > Tapirus > Tapirus indicus. The sequence goes on from CM062917.1 coordinate 81,209,098, forward strand.
TAGTGTATGAATATTCTACAATGTTTCTGCAACTCTTGATGGGCATTTAGGTAGATTCCAGTTTAGGGCAATTATGAATAAAGCTTCAATGAACATTACAGAACACGTCCTTTGGTGAACATATATATATATTTTGGAGTATTTACCTAGGAGTGAATTTACTGGGTCACATATTATGCAAATAATCAGTCTTGGTAGATACTGCCAAACAGTTTTCCGAAGTGGTTATACCAATTTACGTGAACTTTTATAGTAGTGTGTGAGAGTTCTGGATACTTCATATTCTTGCCAACACCTGGTCTCTTTGGTCTTTTTCATTTTAGCCTTCCTGGTAGGTAAACAGATTTAAAAAAAAATTAAAAACATTTTAAAAACACCTTAAATAGCACATAAGGGCTTACAATAAAAAACAAAATGACTCACTCACAAACACCCCTTCCCTAGAGGCAACAGTTTTTTCTTTAAGTCAGGGTTTTTTTAATAGGCTATTTTTTTAGGGCAGTTTTAGGTTTAGAGACTAATTGCAGGGAAAGTACAGAGTTCCCCCCCGCCCCGTTTTTTACAGTTATTAATATCTTGGCATTAGTGTGGTACATTTGTTATAACTGATGGATGAGCCATTATTGATACTTATTATTAACTAACATTAGGGTCCAGTTTTTGTGTTGTACAGTCACATAGGTTTTGACAAATGCATATTGTCATGTATCCACCATTACAGTATCATACAGAATAGTTTCACTGTCCTAAAAATGCTCTTTGTTCCACTTATTCATCACTTCTCTTCTCCTAAAGCCCTGGCAACCACTGGTCTTTTTACTGTTTCTATAGTTAGGTCTTTTTCAGAATGTCATATAGTTAGAATCATAAAGTGTACATGTAGCTTTTTCAGACCGGCTTCTTTCACTGAGTAATATGCATTTAAGTTTCCTCCATGTCTTTTAGATGGCTCCCTTCCTCCCTCCCTCCCTTCCTTCCTTCCTTCCTTTCATTAATGGAGTTTATTTTTTAAAACAGTTTTAGGTTTACAGTAAAATCGACTGGAAAGTACAGAGAGTTCCCGTGTAAACCCCCTCCCCCCACAGTTTCCCGTGGTATTAACATCTTGCTTTAGTTTGGAGCATTTGTTACAATTGATTAGTCAATATTGATTCTGTTATTAACTAAAATCCATAGTTTGTCTTAGGGTTCACTCTTTGTATTGAACAGTTTTTTGAGTTTTGACAAACGCATAATGTCATGTACCCACCGTTACGATATCATACAGAATAGTTTCACTGCCATAAAAATGCCCTGTGCTCCATCTAGTCATCTCTCCCTTCCTCCCTGAGTCCCTGGCAACCACAGGTCTTTTTACTGTCTCCGTGGTTTGAGGCAACACTTAACTCTTTCAGGTTTTTATTGTCGTTGGCTATCTTCATAATTCTAAATAATGCACCGTCCTGCTGTTTATTGATTTATCAATTTTAGGCACCATCTACTGACTTCCTATGCAGATGAGACACAGCTCACTTACACCACCTTTCTTCTCTCTCCTCTCTTCCCAATATGCTTACGTTACTGAATTCCTATCTTTATTACTGTTGCAGTCAGGGTCCAGCCAGAAAGTGAGTCACTATAGGTATTTTAAACAGTTACATCAGTGATGGGAGATCCCAGAAGCAAACAAAGGATGGCAAAGCAACCAGGAATTAGTATCATGAGAAAGCTGTTTCCATCCCCAGGGCTGGAGAAACAGAACTGTGACTAGTAGGAGCTGGGATCACAGGAGAAGGGGCTGCCCAGAAAGGAGCTAGAATCTCTGAGGGGATAAAATCACTGCTAGAAGGTGGAGAGGGAGAGAGAGAAATATCTGGGTTTATATCTTCCTCCAGTCAAGCCTCCATTGGTCAAACCACTCTAGAAGCCTGTTGGCAAGGAACTTAGGAAATAGTAGTTTGTCGGAGAAGTGCAGGAGTGGGATCTGAGGGCAAACAGGCCTATTGGATGAAGTTATATACGTGCATTAGTCAGGGTTCTCCAGAGAAAGAGTATCGATAGGAATTGGCCCACATGATTGTGGAGGCTAAGAAGTGTAGACCTGGGAGAGCCAGACGTGAAGTTCCAGTTCAAGTCCGAGGGCCTGGGAAGCAGTGGAGCTGATGGTGCAAGTGTCATTCCAAGTGTGAGTCAGAAGGCAGGACAAGACCAATATCCCAGCTCAAAGACAGTCAGGCAGAGAGAGTGAATTCTTTCTTACTCAGCCTTATTCAGGCCTTCAATGGATTAGGTGAGTCCCACCAACATTTAGGAGGGCAATCTGCTTTATTCAGTAACTGATTCAAATTTTAACCACATCCAGAAACATCCTCACAGACTCACCAGAAATAATGTTTGACCAAATATCTCAGCACCTAGTGGCCCAGTTAGGTTGAAACATAAAATTAACCATCACATATGTAATAGTAAACGAGATACTAGTCTCTATTACTTACTTTATCAATTTTCACTCCCTACATTGTAAGATGAATGTGTCCCTTATGCTTTCTGCACTTTTTCTTTGTCCTCCACACCCTGTCAGCTTTGGGCTTTTACTTTGGCATTTTTGTTAATATTTTTATTTTGCCCTGCAATTGAGTTTTTTTTAGATTGTTCATAGGTTGATTCTAAAAATTGAAAACCACAAAATGGTTTACATTATTATGATTATGTGAATAGTATTCAAATCTTAAAACACTGATCCTTCTTTGCAACCCTTGGACCTCTTGAATGAGGATGTCCCTAGCATCCAGGTGGAGTGGATTCTTTTTCTTTGTACTCCGTCAGTGCTTTAACCCATGCTGTATTTTGGTTGGTTCATTCAGACTAAGACCATCTTATAGATAACTTTTGGTTTTCTTTAATTTTCTAATTGCTCTTCTTTGTTTTCTTGCCCTCTTTCAGTGTTCCTAAATCATGCCATCTCTGAAGTCATCTTATTTCCCCCTAGTGTGGTCTTATTGGATCCTTCTCTTCTGCCCCAGTTTAGACTGGGGCCTCAGTAGCCCTGCTTCAAGCTTTCATCCTGAGGTTTTTCTTTGCTTTCCCAGTTTTGTTCCACAATTTCATGGCAATATGACTCTCTGGGAAGGTAGGGAGTATTTAAGAGCATGGGCTCTGGAGTCAGACTGCCCAGGGTTAGATCTTAGTTCTACCACTTACAAACTGTGTGACCGTAGATAAGTTATTTGGCCCCTTTATAACTCAATTTCCTCATCTATAAGATAATAATAGTATATACTTCATAGGATTGTTGTGTGGTTAAATGTAATAATACATGAAAAGCACTCACAACAATGCCTGACACAAAATAAGCACTCAATAAATGTTAGCTATTATTGATTATCTTCTTTCTTTATTTATCCTCTCCTTGTTTTGCTGGAGTACATCCTCAGATAACTTCCTAAGAAAGACTGAATAGAGTCTGAGGCTTTGCATGTCTGAAAATATCTCTATTCTGCTAAAATATCTTTATTCTGCTCTCACATTTAATTGATGGTTGTGATAGATTTGGAATTCTAGGTTGTAATGACTAGTTGCCCCTTCCCTAAGCGGCCCCAGACTAAAACACTGTTAGAATGATCATATCTACTTTTTATAGTGTTTCAGACTCAAACTGTCACTTTTACCTTATCCTATTCTTTTGAAACGATTCACTAAGTCCAGCCCACACTCAAGGCAAGGGGAATGAAGCTCCACCTTTTGAAGGGGATAAAAGAGAATTTATGAACATATTTTAAACTCCCACAGTCTTCCCTTTGGCCTCAAATTATTTACATTCATCTTACATGCAAAATATCCTCACCCCATCCTGAGAATCTCCCCTCTCAATGTCCCAGCCCTTTAGAACATCAGCTTGAAGTCCAGGATGTTGTCATCTAAATTAGCTCCAGGTGTGGATGAGGCTGCTCAGGTGCAGCTTCTTAAACATGTGTCCTCTCAATCTGAAGGACTGTGAATTAAAGATACAACCAACACTCCATGGTGGGACAGTCAAAGGATAACCAGAATAGACACTGATGATCAAAAAGGAGGAAAACAGGACGTTTACATGAATCACTTGGTCCACAGCAATTCTGAAATTCAGCTGGGCACAGGTTGGCAGTTCCTTCATTGGGACTCAAGGCCTGGGAATGATTTTCCATGGTTCTAGCTCCCTCTGGGCTCTTGACTTCACCCTTTGAGTGATTCTTCCCTTTCCATGAAAGGTAGCCTGTGTCTGCAGCTGCATAGTTGTCCCATTCTACTTACTGACTGTAGAAGTTTATGGGTTTAAAGCCCTCTTTTCATCGTACTGTCTATGTTCTTTTAAAAACCCTTCTCTACCTTGGGCTTCTGCTGAGACTTATGAAGAGCAACACTCTTAAACTTCCAGTTTTGTAGTAGCAAAGAGAACCACAGTTCCTACAGTTTACTTTGCTCTATGAGGGTATGCTTATATCATAGAATACTGGGATTCTGTAAGACTCTACTTCATTTAGGAAACTCTTCTGACATCTATTCTCAAATGTCATCTATTCAGCTTTGGTCTTAAGTTAATAATTTCACCTTTGATGAGGGATGCATCGTTAATGTTATCTGTGCCAATAAAATGTGAAACTATTTTAATGGTATTGACTAAATGCAAATAGTATCAGTTAGGAATGCATTTAGCTGCAAGTAATAGAAAGCCTGCCACCAGTGGCTTAAACAGAGAGAGAAGTTTACTCACAAAACAGGATGCAGGCTGCATTACTTTAAGGCAGCAATGTCATCTGAAGCAAGCTGCATGGAATGGCAGAGTTGCCAATGTCTTTATAACCTGCTTCAAAATGTTGGAAGAAATGTCAGCAATCATTAATACTAATAATACCAATATTTACTGATCACTTATCACTTGCTCTCATTAAGGGGCATTTATGTGCATGAGCATTTCAGGCTCACAATAAACAGAGGTGGAATGGTTGATGTCATTTGAAAGTCATTTCTTTTCTTCTTCTCCAAGTCACAAACTGGCTGTAATATTTCTAGGGCACATGGCTTCACCAACATCCCTTCAAGGTCTCCTTTGCTTATCAATGCATCAAACAAACTAACAGAATTCCAGAATCTAATACTTTGGGCTTGTGGAGAAACCAGTTCAGTCATTTCAAGTCATGCTAAGGATCCATGCTATTGAATCTACTTTCTGGATGAACTCTCAGAACGTGCCCCTGTGAGTGTATTGGCTTTGTGGTTTTTTTTCGCAAGAACCTTGCTTCCATGGAAGCACTGCAACTTTTATATAATTATCAATTAAAGTAAAAAAGGATTTTACTTTGTTTTCTTGTTGACATTTTCTAATGTGTGCTAAATTAACAGGTTTCATTTTATTTAATGCTTATCATCATATAACTATTGTAACATCATCACAGAACAATGGTGGCCCCAGGTGTAGCATCAGCTCTGGAAACTTCAGATGTGGTTTGCAAAGCTCTATAAGGTCTTTGTCATATAAATTTAGAGCTTTTTTGAGATCTGGATCCTACTCTCCAATTCTTCTTTCTTTTTTTTTTTGGTGAGGAAGATTGGCCCCGAGCTAACATCTGTTGCCAATCTTCCTCTTTTTGCTTGAGGAAGATTGTCCCTGAGCTAACAGCTGTGCCAGTCTTCCTCTATTTTGTATGTGGGACGCTGCCACAACATGGCTTGATGAGCAGTGCATAGGTCTGTGCCTGTGATCTGAACCTGTGAACCCTGGGCTGCCAAAGCGGAGCATGTGAACTTAACTACTATGCCACCGGGCTGGCCCATCTCCAATTTTTTATTACCTTTCCATGCTGTTTCTTTTAGAGCTTTCTTTAATTCCTTTACATTATTCCACTAGGCATTTGACTAAACTTGTCAAATAAACTTTTTTTCAAATTGAATATGAACATTTGGAAGAGCGCTGACATGTTCAAGACCCAAATATTTTTATTATCTCTGGTAGGACTTGGTTCTCTCTGTGGAAGGTGAATAAGTAAACCACTGTCTTTTTTTGGTCTGAAATAAAAATATCTTCTCTATTGATCAGCAAATATATGTGCAAGGAAACACGCAAGATACTGCAAGTTGGAACAAGAAGGTTAGGAGTACAAATTAGATTTCCTTTCTGTTATCAAAAAAAAGATAGACTTTTTATTTGATTAATTAGGATAAGCTGTGCTTTAAAAAAATAAAAGGAAAGATAGCTATGAAATTAGATAAAAGTTAAACAATGAAATATTTTTTCCCTAGGGTAGCAAGGAGTTATGAGAAATACCATAACCTGTAAATTTTATACTAAAAAAGTTGCTGCTAATGAGATTATAAAACTTATCTTTAAAAAGTTTGCTTTGTGTGGTACTATTATTCCTTTGTTCTTCAAAGCTGAAGAAGTTTCTTCCCTTCTTCTTTTAACCTGAAATGAAAAGGTATTTTTTTCCCTGCATGTTCTTCTTGTCATTTTAAAGCTGAGGTTTCAAAAAAGTCTTTTATGTATTAATTCTTTTTCTCTCCATCCTTTGTACAAAACCAGCTCTGAGATTGGGAATAATGTTGACTGTTGTTAACCCAAGTCTGGTGAACTTAAATTGTCATAAAACCAAGCATTTGAGGAGACTTGGAGTTCATCTCTTGGAGTTCCTTTTCTAGCCCTTGGGCAGGATCCCATTGAAACCATCCATAATATAATGGAGACCCTGTCTCTGGAAAGAACTGTGTGATTTGACTTTATATGTTGACTTTTCTAGAAATCTAAGCATTCAGAGGGCCAGGGGCTGAGTGGTGGGAGAGGGAGACTTTGTAGAAGTGCAGAATATCCAGGTTTACTTGAAGCCAACTGGGCAGAGGAAAGTTCTATCTTGGAAGGACTAGGCTCAGCCAGACTCTTCTCTCGGTTGTTGTGGAATTAGTGAAAATTATTCTCAGAGCTCGTATGAAGGATGCCTCCAGAACTCTAAAAGGGACTTGTTCCTTTTTTATTAAATAAAGGGTCTCAGGGGATATTTACTTCACCCTTCTGTATCCTCAGTACTTCTTCACACCAATTATGTTATAATTACCTCCTTACATAGTTCTCTTTCTCCCCTCCTAGACCATGAATCCCTCATTGGCAGAACTCATCTTTCTCATCTTTTTATCATTACAGTAGTGCCGGCTATGTGCAAACTGTTCAGTAGACGTGGAATGAGTGCATTGTGTTTATGAAGTTCGGACAAACCCAGGATACAGGCTCCCAAATTTTACAGAAGAACTAGCCATCTCATTTCAGTTTTATATGTAACAAAGCAATCTGTAATGGAATATATATATATATATATATATATATATATATGTGTGTGTGTGTGTGTGTGTATGTGTAATATTTTTTACAGAAATTTATGGAATGAAATTTTTTTCCTGAGGAAGATTCGCCCTGAACTGACACCTATGCCAATATTCTTCTGTTTTGTATGTGGGTTGCCGCCACAGCACGGCCACCAGTGAGCGATGTAGATCTGTACCTGGGAACCGAACCCGGGCTGCTGAAGCAGGGTGCACCAAACTTAACCACTAGGCCATGGGGTGGCCCCTGGAATGAATTTTTGATGAATTCCTAACATTTTGTGATCAAATGAATTGGCTGAAAACTCTGACACCTCTTATGATCCTACTTGCAACCCAACACTACTTAATAATCATGACCTCAGAGTCCCTTAGCAAGAGGCAGCATAGTGCAGTGGTTAAGAGAGTGGCCCCTGGTGCCAGGCTGCCTGGGTTCAAAAATCTTCCCTCGCCCTCTTACTAGCAGCAGACCTTTGGACAAGCTAGTTAATCCCTCCGTTCCTCAGTTTCCTCAGCTGTAAAGACAGGTGTAATATAGCACCTATCTCATGGAGCTTCTATAAGAGTTTAGAATAGTGGCCACAAGTTGGTTAGCTTTGAGTAAATGAACGTTAGCTTTTATTAGTAATAACGTGAAGACTTTAGAAAGTCTTAGTTTGCTTATTTGAAATTTGCAATGTTAATACATGTGCTGAAAATGAAGAACAGGTGTAGTACATAAAATATCATATTAGAATAAAACTTATTTGGGGGAATGAGGTCAACTTCACTAACAGTGGTGTGTGCAAAGGGGTGCTCTAGGTATTGCAAGGAGCACCGAGATGCGCAAGACGTGCCCTCAGTACAGACTGATAGCAAAATGGTCAGAAATACGTAGGACAACAGAGGGAACAAAGTAACTTTGATTTAATCCCTACCATTCACCAGGTACTATTCTATGCACTTTATGCTTGTTTTTCTTTCAAGCAAAACTAACAATCTTATGAGACAGGTATTATTATCCCCATTCAATAGATGAATAAACCAAGTTTAGAGAAGTTAAGAAATTTGTCAAATATCACAAGTCTGTGTAGCAGAAATTTGAACCTGCAGCTGTCACATCCCACTCCCCCACTAATCTTCATAAACATTCTTTGAGGAAGGGAAATAAATTAATCACCTCTGGGAAGAACCTACTACAGGACTGTGAAATCCCAAGGTGGGAAAAAAATCAGTTTAAGAAGCCTGTTTTATTCACCTTTGTAGTTCTCCTGGTGTACAGCAGAGGTGTTCAATGTTTATGAAATGAATAAGTGTATGAATGAACGAGCGAAAGAATGAATTCCTTTGCTCCTATGGTTAGGTTGTTTAGTTTGGCCGAGGATCTCGGGGCAATCTGGCTTACGTCTCAAGCCATTCTATGTGCCTCCTGTTCGAACTGCCACAAGCAGGTGAAAGAGAAGTTTAGTTAATATAACATTTGTCTCAAATTACTTGTAAGCCAGTGAAAAACAGACTTCACAGATGTAACCACGGGGAGTCATATGCAGTTTTAAACCCTGCCTCCTCCACCCCCCAGTTGCCATCCTGGAGCCTTTCTGTACTGGAGTCCTGTAGGCCCCACTGCAGACACCTCTTCCAGTTTGTAAAGATACCAGCTCCGGAGACTGTGACACGATGACAACGTGGACTGGGTTCTGAATATGTTCTAATTCCCTTTTACCTCCTAAACACCTTCATAAAGTTTTAATTCCCAGGTTTTACTTAGATAAACTACAGAGCTGATAAAAAAAATAAAACAAAATGGAATAATGGACCCAGAACCAGAGATATACTGAAACCAGGACAGGGTAGGTGGGAGTGAATGGGAGGTAGGAAAGGGAGAGGGGCACCCAGAGAGTCTTTACATGGAAGTTTGCATTCTAGCAAGGGAGGAGAGTTGGCCTTTGTATTCCTTTGAGCCAGAACTTCTTGTCCCCAGCACGTGGTATACTTGCTGTAGGATGTACACTTCACAGCTGTAGGATGGCTCAGCTGCCCCTTGCAGTCATGGGAGAAAACACTACCAACAGAATCCGCTCATTCTCTTGCCCTCTGATGTTTCCCTCTGGCTGGTATTGCTAAAAGCACCTATTTTCCTTATGACACCATGGAACAGGTAGATTCACCTCTACCGGCCTTTGTGTGCTTTCTTCTTCTCAGTTCTTTTATCTACCCATGGCTTTATTCAGCCATTCAGCAAAAATTACTAAGGGCCTCTATGGCCAGGATCTGTTCCAGAGGTAAACCCCTGCCCCAATGGCACTTACAGGCAGGTGGTGATTCTTATGTTCTGTGCTTGCAGCTACTACATCAGGTGGGTCACTCCATGACCTTCCATTGCTTTCTCATTATCAGTTGGCAGGTGGCTGCCTGCTTCTTTTCTCTGTTTACGTACCGAGTGAAATCCAATGCTTTGGGGATATGGATGATTATAGTGAATGAACTCCTGGATGTGTCTATTATCTTGATGAATTGTACATATTTTTTTCAAAATCTACTTTAGACTTGAGCTAGATATTTAAAACAAAGAAAAACCAACCAGAAGAGGCTCATCAAAATTGTATATCCTAAGGGTTTGACAAACAGTCAATGGCTTTTTCCGGAAGCATTTGGCCAAGGGACAAGTCATTGAGTGAGTCCCCAAACCCGGGGGCAAATGCAGATTGGGCTGTCAGGCCTCTGAGTGTGGAGCTTGACCCACTGCCTGTCCTCAGGACCCACCTCAGAAGCGATGGGAGGAGGAGCTGCTGCCAGGGTGTACCTAAAGTGACTCCATCATTCATGGGCTCTGATGCTTGAGGGCTGTTTATTCCAATTAAAATGCAGCCCTCCTGGACGTTGAAAAGTGTGCCTTAGAGCAATGTCTGGAAACAACCCAGCCCAGCCCCCTCCTTTTACTGTTTTGGCCCAGAGAACCACAGGGCCTTGCCCAGGGTTGCTCAGCTAGTGAGTGGTTCAGCTGGGATGAGACCCCTCATAGTCTGAGTCTCTATCCAGTGTTTTTTCTGCCAATCCATTTGCCTGGGTGGGCTTAACCTTAGCCCTTCTTGGACTTTTATCGTGTTTTGCTGTAGGAATCGCACACAAGGTAGATTTCTCAGGTAGTTGTAGCCGGGGCAAGGGGCTGTGACAGCAGAGTGGGGTGAGAGGCAGGGGGGCCTGGAAGGAGAGAGGATACAAAAGCAGGGGAGTGGGCCTGAGGGCCTCCTTCCATTTTCCTCTGTGCTGGCCTCAGTAAAGGTGTCTGGGCAGCCTCGTCCTGAGTGCTGGTGGAGTTTCGTGTATAGCCTAGAGTAGGGGACGCCTTGGGTAGGCTCCCAGCAGTCTGTTGGAAGTAGGCGTGTGTGTGTGTGTGTGTGTGTGTGTGTGTCTCAGAGAGGGGGAGAGGATCACAGTGGGAGGATGTGATATTGACTCTGATTGCCTATTCAAATCATCTTCAAATGACTCACATCATGGGGCATTTTCCTTAAAAAAGAAAGTAAATCCTGAAGAAGAAGAAGAAGAAGAAATAATAAAATTAGATCTAGAAATTGATCTGCATTGTTCAAAAAAAATTCCTTCTAAATATGTTTCTTTGATTTTAGAGGTTGGCTTTGTTCTCCTCTAAATCCTAGAAGAAGTAATGGAATATTAAAGATGGTTTGGAATGGCGCCTTCATTGGTGTGATTTTTAATTCATTTTACAGATCAAGCATTCTGGCAGGAGGAACCTAAAATGTACAGTCAAATGAGTTACCCCAGCCAACGTGGAGCAGAGGGCAGGGCGGGATGGGATGAGTACGGAGAGTGTAACGTTTGGAAGCCGAGTTCACAGTTAGCACAACTACCAACCCGCTCTGAGGATTTGGGCAAATCAGGGTTCTTTCCATTCTGAAGTTTCATGATGCAGGTAAAGTTCTACGTGAATTCTGTACAGCCAAAATTCATGCCTGCATGAGTAATTCAGAAAAGAGGGCTTATGATGGAGCTATTCAGACAGACATCGTTCATCTTTCAGGTCAGTGATAGAAAATGATGATCAGAACTCCAGGATCATATGGCCGAGGTTCAGAAATTTTGTTCCTTCACCAAGAGGACATTTTGAAACTGAATTTACCATTCAGGTTTAATTCTTCTATTTTGGTCACTTTTTAGTTAAAATGTTAAGTAAGCAATGTGTTTATCTTAGTTATGGCAGAGCTAATGTCTGCATAGGGACATCACTTGAAAATTAATGAATAAGGTTTTTCTGTTTCTATTATAAAGGAGAGTCATCCATTAGCATAAACTATGCCTTAAAGAGAGTGACCACTACTTGAAAAAATATTGTGAGCCTAGGATTCTATTGTGGAATACAAGATTTGTTATGTTGAAAGATGATTATGAAAATTCCAACATTCTTAATCATTGGCACTGATGGTTAAAAGAAGAGGGGTAGCTTAGTTGAAATAAGTGATTGCTCTTGAAAAAAGAGGTGTAAATAGGATTCTGGTGAATTATTTTGCTAATTGTTCTTCATTATACCAAATAATGTATTATAAATGAAAAAAACTAGTCTCTCTTCTTGAAGAAAAATATTCAAGAAAACTTTGATTATAAAGGGCCCCTCGAAATTCCATAGGAGATCCTTTTTGCTGTAGATTTGTAGATTTTCTCACTACCCCATAGTTTTTCTGATATTTTAGTTTGGTGTTCTAGATCTGAGAGTTAGGGTGCTGCCTCCCTCAAATACTTTGAGTAAGTCTTTTCTTGCATGATTGCTTCATGTTAAAAAAAGATATATTTAAGATTCCTATTATAGACCCACTCTTATGATGATAGGTGTACACCTTATGATGATAGCTGTTTCCGCCTTTTCTGGAGAGCAAATTGGAAATAAATATCCAGAACCTTAGACTATTTTTCATACCTTCTGGCTCAGTAATTTCACATATAGAGTTTTGTTCTAATGTAATAATCAGAGAGGAAAGACTAAATTGTGTACAGAGATGTTCATGTAAGAATATATGTAACAAAATTGGAAATAAACAATGTCCAAGAGTGGGACAATAATTGTGTACAATATATCCACACAATAAATTTTATGTAGTCATTAAAGTCATGTTTTCATAGCACATTTAGTGCGCTAATGTTAAATGAGAAAGAGAAGCAGTATATAAAGTAATATAGAAGATATATTCCCAGTTTTATTTTATTTTTCAATCGAATACCGTAAAACATTTTGAGGTATAATTTACATTCAGTAAGATTTTCCCTTTTCAGGTATATACTTTGGTTAGTTTTGACAAATGTGTCTATCAAGATATAGATTCTACCACCCCCAAAATTTCCTCTTGCTCCTTTGTAGTCAATACTCTCCCTCTACTCCCAGTCCCTGGCAAACTATAGTTTTGCATTTTCCAGAATGTCAGATAAATGGAATCATACAGTATGTTGCCTTTTGCATCTGGCTTCTTTCACTTTTGAGATTAATTTATGCTGTGTGCGTCAGTACTTCACTCCTTTTATTGTTGAGCAACATTACGTTGTATGGTCACCTCATAGTTTGTTCATTTACCAGTCCATAGATATTTGGATTGCTTCCAGTTTCTGATGCTCACGTGCCATTTGTGTACAAGACATAATGTTTTTTATTTCTCTGGGGTAAAAACCCTAGGAGAAGGATTACTGGGTTATATGGTAAGTGTATGTTTAAGAAATTGCCAATCTCTTTTTCAAAGTGACTGCACCATTTTGCATTCCTTCCAGCAATGAGAGTTCTAATTGTTTTGCATACTCTAAGCTCATGGTATTGTCCATTTTGTGTGTGTGTGTGTGTGTGTGTGTGTGTGAGGAAGACCAGCCCTAAGCTAACATCCATTGCCAATCCTCCTCTTTTTGCTGAGGAAGACTGGCCCTGGGCTAACATCCATGCCCATCTTCCTCTACTTTATATGAGACGCCGCCCCAGCATGGCTGACAAGCAGTGCCGTCTGTCCATGCCCAGGATCGGAACCTGCGAACCCTGGGCCGCCGAAGTGGAGCATGCAAACTTAACCACTATGCCACCGGTCCCCTGGTATTGTCCATTTTTAAAGTTTTAGCCACTCTAATAGGTGTGTAATGGTATCTCATTTTCCTAGTGACTAATGTCAAGCATCTTTTCATGTGCTTATAAGCCATCCACATATCTTCTCTAGTGAAATGTCTATTTAAATCTTTCAAAATTTGAGTTGTTTGTTTCCTTGTTAGTGAGTTTTAAGAGTTCTTTATATATGCTGTATAGAATTCCTTTGTCATATGTGTGATGCAAATGTTTGTCCCAGTTTGTCACTTATATTTTCATTTTCATAATAGTGTCTTTTAAAGAGGAAAAGTTTTTAATTTATCAACTTAACTATTTTTAATTTTATATTCATGCTTTTCTTTAATAAACTTTTTAGTTTAGAATAGTTTTAGATTTATTTAAAAAAAAAAAGCAAAAGTAGCACAGAGAGTTCCCACACACCCCACATCCAACTTTCCCTCTTATTCGTCTTAGTATAACTCATTTGTCACAACCGATGAGTATGGTTTATGTTTTTTGTGACCTAAGAAATATTTGCCTGCCCCAAAGTCACCATGATTTTCTATGTTTTTACACAGAAATTTTACAGTTTTAGCTTTCAGGTTTAGGTCTATGATACATTTTGAGTTAATTTTTGTGTATGATCTGTGGTAATGTTGAGGTTCATTTTTTTCTTTTCTGTGTGGGCATTTAGTTGTTTTAGTACTATTTTCTGAATAGACCTTTTTATTTTAATATATATATAAATATATAAAATACTGAAGGATGTGGTTGAATGGTGGTTATTTATTTTTTACCTCTGATATTTTCTATATGTCTCTACAATTAGCACAAGTAAGCAGAGGTTTTGAGTGGGCAGACACAATTTGGTGAAGAATGACCATATTGTGAAAATAAATGCAATAGAAAAGAAGCAGAGACTGAGAGAAGCTGGCCTCTGAAAGATGGATCAGCAGATTATGTTGGTGAGAGGGTGACGGATACCTCAGTCACCCATTTGTCGATTTCTGAACCACCCTGCAGAGCCTGGGAGGCCTGGCTCTGTCATAGTTCCTCTTCTTCTATGTGGTCTAGTCTAGTGGTTGAGAATCCTGTATTTTTTACTTCCGCATCCACCCTTACAATAAACCCCCATTACTTTAGACAACTTGAGTGGGTCTCCGTTTCTTGTAACCTAAAGGGAACTTACCAGCAAACCTACACACAGACGAAGCAGACACCTCTTTATGGGGTAAGGATAATGACTAAGGAAAAACGTGTGCAGGCCCCAAAACTCCTCCAGGGTTTAGCCCCCATGAGTGAAATTAGAGCTATGTCTTTTATTATAACATTACATTTCTGATAATTGTAAATATATTGCTAACATCAAGGGGTAACATTAATATATTAACTATTTTAAAATTTATTTTTTGTATTATTCCAGCTCAGAAACCAGAGTTCTGAAAAACAAGTAAATTCTGATTTGGGGTGGAGAGAGAAGGTTGCAAGTAGAACATTTCTGAACATAGGCCAAGACTTGTATTTGTGAAACTGGTATCAGAGACGGCAAAAGGGTCACCACGGCTGGGTTTTGCATACTTGAGACATGGCACATCACGGTTAAAGCCGTGGGCTGAGGGGTCAGAATATCTGGATTTCAAGGCCAGCTTCATGACTTTCTTAGCTGGGTGACCTTGAGCAGTTTACAAAGCCTCCTTAAGCCTCAGTTCCTTCCTCTGCAAACAGGGGTGGTTGGGAGGCTTCTGGCAGGTAATGTGCCCGGCACAGAGGAAGTGCTCCATAACTGTCAGCTCATCTCATTGCTCCCTAGTACTCCCCAGCTCTCATGCCAGGGGGCCTGGAGGCCTCGTGTGTGTGCATGCCTGAATTTTTAGGCTAATTGTTCACTTTGCGATGAAGGCCTCCCGTTTCACTGAGCCCTTGAGCCACCCCATCTGTTCAGCCATCTCTGTCTCCCTGTGTGGGTTCCCTCCTCCTTTTTCAGACCCTTAATTAGTTTTGGGTGATAGAATGATCCGCACCACCTGAGCATCGGTTATTAGCAATAAATGCGGCTCCTCTGAGCTGCTATGGCATACTAATTATTTCCACATAAAGGTAGTTTTCTGCAGCTCTCATTACCTGCTAAATTATACTGGTGCCTATTTTAAAATTTTTGTTTGTTTCTTTTGAAGTCATTCACCTTAGGTTCATCTAGTCAATCCAGAAACACCTGCAATAACATTGAGATAAAATTCTTCTGTTTAACTTTTTTTCAATTTTTAACTCCAGTGCGTTTTTGTTTTTTAGCATCCCATTGGGAAGTTCTATTTCTTCTATTTTCTGGCTCATGTTTCCTAAATAGCCAATTAATTGTTTAATAGATGTTATCTCTGGGAGGTTGCTGCTCTTTGCCAGGCATTACTATTGTCATGCCAGGCCTAGCATTTAATTCTTCCCCTGACTTTCGCTCCAGGGCCACGTGACAAAGGCAATAGGCCAGAGAAGCTACTGAGTTGAAACAGCTAGAACTTCAATTTAACTAGGATTAGGTTAGCACCTGCTAGAGGTGGTGGGCATGGCAGTTAGGGCAGGAGACATGGAAACGAACCACAAATGGGCAAAATTGGCTGGATGTAAGAAAAAAAACCTCTGTTTCCAGCACTATAATCAAGCTTTGTTTATTTTTGTTAAACTATGGTGTAAGTGTGTAACATACTACAAACACATTTGGACATGCGTTTTGGATGCTTATTTTAATTTTCACATTGGGTCTCAGTGTTGGGGATACCATAGGGAGTGGTGTTCATGCCCTATCCAAGGGAGGTCTTTAGATCTGACTGGTTTTCTTCTTTACAACATTTTGTACAATAGAAATATTTTATAATTAATTAATTTAAAAAACCAGACTTCAAGATTGTAATTGGGAGGAAATCTAGTCAGGAGTCATTGTGGTAGTCCAGGAGAGGTGAAAGTGACAGCGGGTAGAGTGGGGCCAGGAAATGGAGAGATGAGGACAGATTTGAGATTTCTTAAAAATGTTTTTTGTTTAATTAACATACTATAAAAATAACTTTTTTGGTGGATAGTGCTATGAGTTTTAACAAGTGCATAGAGTCATGTAAACACCACTCCAATCATAATATAGAACAGTTCCATCACCTCCCAGAATTCCCTCGCATTGTAGTCAACCCCTCCACCACCACTAACCACGGACAAACACCCATCTCCGTCCCTATAGCTTTGCCTTTTCTATAATATCACATAAATGGAACCTTCTTGTGTTTAACTTTTTGAGACTGGTTTCTTTCCTTCAGCATAATGCCTTTGAGATGCATCCATGCTAGTCATATATCAACAGCTCATTATTTTTTTCTGAGTGGCATTCTGTTGTATGAATATGCGGTTTGTTTAACCATTCGTCTCCTGAAGGATATTTGTGTTGTTCTCAGTCTTTGTCAATTATGAATAGAACTGCTACAAACATCTGTGTGCAGGTTTTTGTATGAACATAAGTTTTCACTTCTCTAGAGTAAATAGCTAGGAGTGGGATTAATGGGGCCTATGCTAAGTGTATGTTTATAAGAAACTGCCCAAGTCTTTTCCAGGGTGGATGGACCATGTTGTACTCCCACAAGCAATGCGTGAGAGTTGCAGTTGCTCTGCATCCTTGCAAGTATTTGGTATTGTCATTTAAAAAAAAATCATTTTAATAGGTGTGTAGCAGTACCTCATTGTGGCTTTAATTTGTATTTCTCTAAAGCCTGACGATGTTGAGCATCTTTTCATGTACTTAAATATGTGATATTCTGGATTCGAGACCTTTGCTGGATATGTGATTTGCAAATATTTTCTCCCACTCTGTAGCTTGTCTTTCTGTTCTCTTAGCAGTGGCTTTGAAACAGCAAAAGTTTTAATTTTGATGAAGTCCAATTTATTGATTTTTTTCTTTTAAATAAGTCTAATTTATAAAGCTTAAAACTTCAGGCATAAAATTTGTGCTCTTTGTGGGCATATTTTGCTATTATATACCAGCACGGGAATGTTTTCAGATTTGTTGGTTATGGCTGCACTAGTTGTGTACTGCACAACTCTAGGAGGCATAATTTGTTTGGACAATAATGTGAATGGCACCCCCAAGAACTGTAAAGTGTACAATTTGTACAACCATACGTTTTCTCTCTGGTGTCTTCTTTACTGCACAGATTGCCATTATTGCTGTGGTCCTGTTTTATTTCTCCTGCCATTTATTTGTTATTATGTAGAGTCTACATTAAAGCTCTATTTAAGAAGCTCTTGTATATAAACCATCTGAAGCTAGCTTGCTCCCACTGACTCTTCAGCTAGCTGACAGCCTATCCTTGGGGCTCCAGCAACGTCATGCTTTCAGGCTGGTTTCCTCAGCTGACTCTTCCCATCAATTCACATTTATGGAAATTGGAAACTCCCTACACTTAGCCAGTTGTAGCTGTCTAGACAGCCACGGTCTTGAAATTTGAGTCTAAACAAATGACTAAAAACTTAAGATTTGTAGCATCATCCATTATGCAACTCTGGATTTGCATAAAAAAGCAACAGAATATAAAGACAGAAATGCCACTTGCAGGTAATATTTTGGCTGTGAGTAATACATCATTAACTCCGAGTAGCTCTGAGTAAACTTCGAGGTGGCACATGACCTCCCTCTGACAATGTGAGGTACCATTTGGTGTCTGAGATTTTTATATGCTGGATACGTGGCTGGCTGTACTTTCTTGCTTCTAGTTAAAGATGGGATCACAAGCTATTAATTGGTCAACAGTTAGTGTCAGAGCAGAACCAGAAAAACTTCAACAGAAGGGAATTGTTCTCAGTGTGCTGCTATGTCATCCTCTTCATCAAATAATACAGGCTCTAAAATGCTACACTGTGAGGCAGGGATACGGAAGGAGAAACAAGTGTCCTGTTTGTGAATTGTTTTTATTCAGAATCAGGCTGATTATGTTTTTATGTAGGGAAGGCACAGAATCTGATTGTATCTTGTGAATGAGTATAACTTAAATGGAGAAGTTGTTAAGGAGGGCATCTTGGAAGGTGTGGACTTTGAAGACTGAAGGTTTGGGAAGAGTGGGTGTGTAATATCATAGATAGGTAAAAAGATCCATTAAGATCACTGCTTGTAGGGTCCAAAGAAATGGTTTGAGGAATGAGGGAAGGGAATGATTTAATTCTCGGCCATTGATCCTGTTCTAAGAAGTGATGATACACAAAGGGTAGAACCAACAGGTGTTTTTGTTTTGTAAATATGCCCATGAAGGTACTACAGGAAAGGTGACCTTCCCAGGTGTCTTCCACCTACCTGGCTTCTTCATAATCAGCTACAGTATGATTTCAGAAAGCATCCAGTTTTTTACCATTACATATGATGCTAGGCTGTAGGTTTTTTGTTTTATAGGTATTCTTTACCAAGTTGATTAATTCCTCCTCTATTCCTAGTTTGCTGAGATTTTTAAAATTTATATTTTATGAATGGGTATTGGATTTTGCCAAATGCTTTTTTGGCATCTATTGTTAAGAGCATATGATTTTTCTTATTTGGCCTGTTGATGTGATGACATTAATTGATTTTCAAATGTTGAAGCAGTCTTGCATGCCTGCAATAAATCCCACCTGGTCGTAGTATGTAATTCTTTTTATACATTGTTGGATTTGATTTGCTAACATTTTATTGAGGATTTTTGCCTCTATGTAAATAAAAGATATTGCTATATAGTTTTCCTTTCTTATAATGTCTTTATCTTATTATTAGCTGTGTTTTTTTCTTTTGTGAGGAAGATTGGTCCTGAGCTAACATCTGTGCCAGTCTTCCTCTATTGTGTATGTGGGATGCCACCACAGCATGGCTTAATGAGCAGTGCATAATTCCGCACCTGGGATCCAAACCCACGAACCCCAGGCCATCGAAGTGGAGCATGTGAACCCAACCAGTTTGCCACTGGGCTGGCCCCATTAGCTGATTTTTTAATGCTGACCTCATAGGAAGTGTTCTCTCTGCTTTTATTTTCAGAAAGAGATTGTACGGAATTAGCATCATTTTTCCTTTACATATTTAGTAGAATTTACCAGTGAAACCATGTAGGCCTGATGCTTTCTTTTTTGGAAGGTTATTAAGTCTTGATTAAATTTACTTTATATATAGGCCTATCCAGATAATCTGTTTCTCCTTGTATGAATTTTAGCAGTTTCTGTCTTTTAAAGAATTGGTCCATTTCATCTAAGTTATCAAATTTGGGGCCATAGAGTTGTTCATAACATTCTTTTATTATCCTTCTGATGTTCAAGGAATCAGTAGTGGTTACTCCCTTTCATTTTTGATGTTAGAAATTTGTGTCTTCTTTTTTTTCTTGGGTGGCCTGGCTAAAGGTTTATCAATTTTATTGATCTTTTCAAAAAACTAGCTTTTTGTTTCTCTATTGATTTTCGGTTTTTTATTTCATTGATTTCTGCTCTAATTTTTATTATTTCTTTTCTTCTGCTTGCTTTAGTCTGCATTTGTACTTCTTCCTCTAGTTTCATAAGCTGGACATTTAGGCTACTAATTTTAGATCTTCTTTTCTAGTATATGCTTTCAATGCTCTAAGTTTCACTCTAAGCAATGCTTTCACTGCATCTCACACATTTTAATAGGTTGTATTTTCATTTTCATCTAGTTAAAAATACTTTTAAATTTGTCTCAAGACTTCTTTGACTCGTGTTATTTAGGAGTATGTTGTTTAATCTCCAAATATTTTGGGATTTTTTTTTCAGCTATCTTTCTGTTATTGATTTCTAATTTAATTCCATTGTGGCCTGAGAGCATACTTTGTGAGTTCTATTCTTTTTGTGTGTGTGAGGCAGATTAGCTCTGAGCTAACATCTGTTGCCAATCCTTCTCTTTTTTGCTGAGGAAGATTGGCCCTGGGCCAGCATCCATGCCCATCTTCATGTACTTTATATGGGACGCCACCTCAGCATGACTTGATAAGCGGTGCGTAGGTCCGCGCCCGGGATCCGAACCTGAGAACCCTGGGCCACTGAAATGGAGCACACAAACTTAACCACTATGCCACTGGGCTGGCCCCATGATTTCTATTCTTTTAAATTTGTTAAGATGTGTTTTATGGCCCATAATGTAGTCTATCTTGGTGAATGTTCTATGTGAACTTGAGAAGCATGTTTATTCAATGATTATTGGATGAAGTATTCTATAAATATCAATTAGATCCAGTTGATTGAAGCTCCTGTTTAGTTCAACTATATTCTCACTGATTTCCTACCTTCTGGATCTGTCAGTTACTGACAGAGGGGTGTTGAAATTTCTAACTATACTAGTGAATTTTTCTCTTTCTCCTTGCAATTCTCTAAGTTTTTTTCCTCAAGTATTTTGATGCTCTCTTGTTGGGTATATACAAGTTAGGGATTGTTATGTCTTCTTGGAGAATTGAGGCCATTATTATTATATAATGCCCCTCTTTATCCTCAGAATTTTCCTTGTTCTGAAGTCTGCTTTGTCTGAAATTAATGTAATTACTCTAGCTTTCTTTGGATTAATGTTAGCATGGTATATCTTTCTTCGTCTCTTTACTTTAAATGTGTCTTTACATATATAAAGTGAGTTTCTTGTAGATAACATATAGTTGGGTCTTATTTTTTTATCCACTCTGACAGTGTCTGACTTTTAATTGGTGTATTTGGACCCTTCACATTTGACATGATTATTGATATATTGGATTAATATCTACCATATTTTTAACTGTTTTCTATTCATTGCACTTGTACTTTGCATCTTTTTTATCTTCCCCTCTTTTTATGCCTTCTCTGATTTTACTGGAGCAGTTTATATTATTCCACTCTCTTTCCTTTCTTAGTATATCAGTACTTAGTATACTTTCTTAGTATATCAGTACTTCTTTTTAAAAAAGTTTTAATGGTTTCCCTAGTGTTTGCAATATACATTTACAACTAATCTAAATCCATTTTCAAATAACACTATACCACATCAGGTAGTGCAGGTACCTTATAACAGAGTATTCCCAATTCCTCTCTTCCATCCCTTATAACATTGCTGTCATCTATTTCACTTATCCACATGCTATAATCACCCACTATGTTGCTACTATCATTACTTTGAACAAATGGTTATCTATTAGATCAATTAAGAATAAGAAAAATAAAAAAGACTTTATTTTACCTTCATTTATTCCTTCTTCAATGCTCTTCCTTTCTTTCTGTAGATCTGAATTTCCAATCTATATCATTTTGCTTCTGTCTAATGAACTTCTTTTAACATTTCTTGCAAGGCAGGTCTACTAGTGATAAATTTCCTCAGTTTTTGTTTGTCTGAGAAACTTTCTATTTCTCCTTCAATTTTGAAATATGATTTTGCTGGATATAGAATTCTAAGTTGATGGTTTTTATCCTTTCAACATGTTAAAACATTTCACTCCACTCTTTTCTTGCTTGCATGGTTTCTGAAGAGATGTCCTATGTTATTCTTATCATTTTTTTTCTCTGTGGTTAAGGTATTTTTTTTCTTTCTTAAAATTTCCATCTCTCTGCTTACATTACCTGTCTGTTCTTGGATATTGTCTACATTTTTTTCCCATTAGAGCCCTTAACATATTAATCATAGTTAAACTCCCTATCTTTAAATTCCCAAATCTGTGTCATCTCTAAGTCTGGGTCTGATGCTTGCTTTGTCTTTTTAGACTGTTTTTTCCTGGCCTTTTAGTAAATATGCCTTGTAATTTTTGGTTGAAAGCCAGACACGATGTATCTGATCGTAGGAACTGAGATAATCAGGCTCTTATGTGAGGCTCTATGTTAATCTGGCTGGGAGCTGGGTTGTTTAATGTTTGCTGTAGCTATAGGTTCTGGAAGCGTCAGGTTTTTTTTCCCCTCCCTTATTGTCTTTGGGTTTCCCTAAGAATTCCTTCTTAAATAGGGTCTGTGTCTTGTGTCTCTCTCAGCTGTAATCTACTATTATTATACTGGAGCCCTGTTAATGTGGTGGTAAGATGTTGGAGGGGGAAGCACTCTATAATCTTATGTTTAATCTAAATTTTTTTAGTGTTCTGAGTCTCTGGCCTATGACCTTCAGAAGCATTTCTTAGTTTTTTTTCCTCCCCTTATGTGAGACAGAAAGGCTAGAGGGGTGGGAGTTGTCTAACTGCCCTCCCCCCAGGTTGGTAAGGCTCTGGTAAAACAGTTTCCCTTCTGAGCAGGTCTTTGTCATGGAAGAGCTTTGGATGTAGTTCAGAATGTTTCCTTTTCCCCTCTCTCTGCCGGAAGCATAAGGGAATTTTTTTTCTCCAGTCTTTATCTTGAGAACCTGATGGAGCATCTGGAGGTAAAACCCACAAAAGTTGGGACCTCCCCTAAGACTAGACACCCAGGGGTTTCGGCTCTCAAATCAGCCCATACTCAGCTTCCAGGAATTCACTGACTATGGTTTAAATGTTCTTGCCAGTTACTGGCTCCAGTGGCTTCTCTCCCAGGGAGCTCACCTCAACCTCAATTCTCTGTATCCTCCTGTCTTCCCAGTTTTGGGGTGGCAGTTTGCGTGTGACCTCAACTTTTTGATGAATCTAAGAAAAGTCACTGATTTTTCAGTTTGCTCAGTTTTTATCTTTCCGTGAGGATGGGAGTGATGACTGCTGAGTCCTTTGCCTGTTGGAGCTGAAAGCAAAAGTCCTCTGTGCGGCGTTTTTTATGACTCACCTTTAAACTTTACATGCAGTCAAATTCACTGGTTTAGCATAAAGTTCTATGTTTGACAAATGCACAGAACGATGTAGCCGTCACCACAGTCAAGATACAGACAGTTCCCTTAGCCCCAAGATTCCCTGTGCTGCCGTCAGACTCTCTCCTACTCCTAACCCTGACAACTACCCATCTGTCTTAGAACTTTTCATTTTTAGGTCATCTGTGGGATTGGGATCCCTCTGGGACTGTCATGGGGTATATATTTTGGGGCATGAATAGGTCAAAAAAGAAAACTCCTTTGGCTGGATCCCAGGAAATGTAATGCACTACAGCTCCCAACTCTGTGCTTTCTGCCACTTAAAAAAGTAAACAGAAAACAGAAATAAAGTAAGAATAAATTCAGCAAAAGTAAAAAAAAATAGACAAAATGGTAAAAGAATTCAATTTAAAACAAATTTCATAGCCTTTTCTTTGAAATATTCAAGTATACAGTAGTATACAGGTGCTCCGTGCAAAGCAAGTGACTAAGATGACTACTATGTCAAGGGCATCTTATGATATTGTGCTGGACAAACTTTGGAGATGACTTAATGACCTAAAGAGGAGTCAACAAACTACAACCCACCAGCCACATTCTGGCGTACTACCTGTTTTTGTATGGCCCACAGGCTAAGAATGACTTTTTTTGTTGTTGTTGAGGAAGATTTGCCCTGACCTAACTTCTGTGCCAAACTTCCTCTATTTTGTATGTGGGTCGCTGCCACAGCATCGCCACCAACGAGTGGTGTAGGTCTGTGCCTGGAAACCGAACCTGGGCTGCTGAAGCAGAGCGTGCCTTAACCACTAGGCAACAGGGCCGGCCCCAAGAATGATTTTTATATTTATAGGTAACTGGAAAAAAGTAAAAGAAGAATATTTCATGGCATATGAAAGTTATATGAAATTCAAATTTCACTGTCCACAAATAAAGTTTTATTGAAACCCAGCCACATTCATTTATTGACATATGGTCTATGTGCTTTCAAGCTATAATGGCAGAATTGAGTAGTTGTGATATAGACTGTATATGGCACTCTCATCACTGTGGACTGATACTTGGCACACTACCAATTGCAGTGACGCAGTTATAATTCAATAGCATTTCAAATGTCATAGGATGACATCCCTCCCTCCTTCACTTTCTCCTTCCTTCCTTCTTTCCCTTCTTTTTCTCTTTCTCCTTCCCCCCATTTACTTACTTTAGTTTACAGTAAATACCCAACAAATCAAAACAAGAAAGGAAAAGTGGACTTTGAATGTCATGCTTTTAAGACACAGTGGAGTGTAGATTATTTTGTTATAAAATTAGATGGCAAAGCATTTTGCTTACTATACAATGACATTATAGTCCTGCCAAAAGAATATATATCAACATAACCAGACCAAACAGTCATCACATGATTCCCAGCTCACAGGAAAGCAATGGTTAGAAAAACAGAAAAACTTAAAACAGAATTTCTCATCACAGCAGAATTTATTCACAAAAATAAAAAATGAAAATGAGCCTGCAACTGAAGAAAGTTTCAGAGTGGCCCATTTGTTAGCCAAGCAAGGAAAGCTGTTTGCCAATGGTGAGTTAACTAAATTGTGATTGATTGCAGCAGTCAAAGAAATGTGTCCAGAGAAAATAAACTTGTTGGAGACTTTTGCCTTTTCAGTGAGAAAAGTTGCTCATAGAATTGAAGACATTGGGAGCAACATCATTAGTCAATTAAGAAATCAGACAAATACTTTGGCGTGGTTTTCCTTGGCTCTTGATGAGCCCCACAGATATCACTGATTCTGTGCAGTTGATGTTATTTATTCAAGAAGTCTAGGCCGAGTTTGAAGTGACTGCATGGAACAACTACAGGTGAGAATATTTGCAAACAATTTGAGAAAACTAATTCAGTACAACCGGAGGTGGAATCTGCTAAAAAGTGTTACAATTGATAGCAGTAAAAATACATGTGGAGCAGTAAAGGTTTAGTTGGACAAATTTACAAAGTTTGAGAAAAATGTAAGATATTTAAAGCCTGTGGTTAGTTTTTGTGTTATTCATCGGCAGGTACTTTGCAGAAAATACTTGAATCTATCACGCGTCACTGATCCAGCAGTTCCATTGGTGAACTCATTTGCTCTCATGGACCTAACCATAGTCAGTTCCATAAATTTTTGTCAGAAAAAGGAGCTGAATATCCTGACTTGTGCCACCCAGCAGTTCAATGGCAGGGGTAAAGTTTTAGGGTGATTTTTTTGAGCTTGGGGCTAAGATTGAAATTTTTTTAAATGAGAAGAATTGCCTTCAACCACTACTAGTGAACCCTGAATGGCTTTGGAAATTAGTTTTTGCTGCACGCTTGATGTTTCTTAATGAACTCAACCTAAAATAACAAGGCCAAACAGCACTTCTATGAGAAACTTACACTGGTGCAAGGTCATTTTGACAACTAACATGGTTTGAATGTCAAGCTGCCTTAGTCGCTTCCAGTGGTGTCAAAAGAGGTGAGATCTCCATTTCCATGCAAATTTGCAATGGATATATTTTCTGAGTTCAAACTGCAGTTCCAGCAGCATTTTTTGGACTTCAATGCAAGTGGAAAGAAACTTTCCATGTTTCAAAACTCATTTAACTGAGCAGCTGAGGAGCTTCTACTTAACTTCAATTGGAAGTGATGAATCTGCAATGGAATGATATGCTAAAAGACAAATATCAATAGAAAAATTTAATGGAATTCTATAAATGCCTTTCAAGTGATCAATATGCTCAATTCAATTCACATGCTTGCGAATTGATATCAGTATTTGGCAGTACTTTTCTATGTGAAAAGACATTTTCAAAGATGCAATATTCATCTTTGAATTGAAATAGTCAATGAGGCAAAATCTCATTACAAGTCAGCATTAACAGATGAGCATTAGCAACTAATGTTGATAATAGGCCAATTACACTTAAACCCCAATTAAGTGAAATGTTATTGCCCCAAGAAGAATTTCATTCTTTTCATTATAGATCTGTACCATAAAAAAAGTTGTACTAAATTATTATTATATGTTGAATTTTGTCAGTAAAAAATGTATGGAAATTTGTTTTCTTTCTTGTTACATAAGTGATTATATTGTATCCTTAATTTTACCTCTTGGTCCACAAGGCCTAAAATATTTACTCTCTGCCCCTTTACAGAAACAGTGCTGACCCCTGACCTAGACTGCTCTTGATTTCCTGTGTGCTGGAAGACAGTCCCAGGTCCTCAAATGAAAAGCCCCAGGCACAGAGCCAATAATCTGCAAAGATCCTTGAACATTATAAATGGAACAAAAAAAGCTTTTACGGGTTGGTCAGCTGACATGTCAGTCAAACTGTCTCTTAGTAAAACCTGGCACTTAAACAAAAGAGGGTCCTCTTTTCCAACACATCTGTATTAGTTTCTTAGGGCTGCTAGAACAAAGTACCACAAACTGGGGGCTTAAAACAACAGAAATTTATTCTCCCACAGCTCTGGAGGCCACAAGTCTGAAATCAAGGTATTAGCAGGGCCATGCTTCCTCTGAAGCCTCTAGAAAGAATCTTATTTTGCCTCTTTCTAGCTTCCAGTGGTTGCCAGCAATCCTCAGCATTCTTTGGCTTGTAGCTGCATCATTCCAGTCTCTACCTCCATCATCACGTGGCCTTCTTCCGTGTCCGTCTCTGTGTCTGAATCTCCTCTTCTTATAAGGACACCACTCATGTTGGATTTAGGGCCCACTCTACTCTAGTATGACCTCATCTTAACTAATGACATCTGCAAAGATCCTATTTCCAAAAAAGGTCACATTCTGAGGGTCTAGATGGACATGAACGTGGCCAGAGTGAGGGACACAGTTCAACTCTGTATATTTTAGCAGTGAAAGGAGGCAGTGATCACAATGGTGCTTGGCTAGAGAGCTTCAGGACATGTAGTAGACAGAAAAATGACCCCTCTTCCCCAAAGGCATTCACATCCTAATCCCTGAGATATGTGAATATATTGCTTTCTACGTCAAAAAGTGACTTTGCTGATGTAATTACAGTGAAGAGTTTGAGATGGGGAGATTATCTTGGATTATCTGGATGCCCCCAATGTAATCACAAGGGTCCTCATAAGAGGGAGGCAGGAGAGTCAACGGCAGAAGAAGGAGATGGAATGACAGAAGCAGGAGTTAAAATGATGACCTTTGAAAATGGGAGAAGGGGCACTGAGCCAAGGAATGCCTGCAGCCTCCAGAAGCTGGAAGAGAGAAGAAAATAGATTCTCCCTGGAGCTTCCAGAAGGAACACAGCCCTACTAACATCTTGATTTTAGCCTCATAAGAGTCATTTCGGACTTCTGACCCCCAGAACTGTAAGACGAAAATTTGTATTGTTTTAAACCACTAAGTTTGTGGTAATTTGTTATAGCAGCAATAGAAAGAGAGCTAGTTCAGCTGGTTCCTATAGCTTGACAGAGCGCGCTCTGGCTGTGGATGAAGGAAGGAGACGGGGGAAACAGAGGCCAGGACTGCGGCAGGAAAGATCGTGCAGCAATGGGTGCGTGTGCAACTGGGGCGAATGAGAATCAGAGGTACCCTCTGTGCTTCCGCCTGTTACAGGCGCGTGTTCTTTAGCAGAGGATTTCAAAAGACAAGCAAATTCCGCTTTGGGACTGAAATTTTAAATAAAAGTGATTTAAATTTGTAGAAAAGAGGTGGTGTTTTCGTAAATGAACCACAGCACTTTGGAGGTATATGCAGTTTTTCAGATTCAAAACACTCCCAAGTGATCTTCAGAACCCTCGTTCCTTCCAGATGGCCCCCCACAGATGCCGTTGTTCACTTCACAAAACGCACGCGTGGTGGAAAGACCTCTCAGAGTTTTGTATACAGGAGTGTTAATGTCTCCACTTTGGCTCAGGGAGCTAAGAAATATTTGTAGCTAAGCAAACATTTCATAGAAGGGATGTTCCCTGAAAAGGACAATTTGCCCACGAGCATAGAAAAGTGTCAGGGCAGAAAAGAGAAGTTTGGCGTTACCGCTTGCTATGGAGCTTGGATCGGAATCTCTAGGCTAAAAATAAACTCTGCTAGCCAGCTCATTCTGTCATGACCCCAGACTTCTTAGGAAACAGTAATGCTGGAACTGTTTTTCAAAGACATAGCAAATTAAGAGAACATCATGCCAAATGGGATGAAAGATCAGATGCCCAGAAAAGGACTTCAGAACTGTTTAAAAATTATAAAAGCAATCTTTTATTTGAAAAATAAATTATGATAGCTGCAGGTTTCTTTTAATATTTGATTTTGCTTATTTTAAAGAGGAACACTATTTTATAAGGCAAGGGAGATTCTAAAATTGTGTCCCCAGAGGTTCTTAAATAAATAAATAAAAATAACAAGACATCTATTTTCCTGGGAAATAGAATATATTCCTGGATATAGAAAATAACTGCCTATTCATAGGTGAATAGATGAGATCAGAGCTTTTTAAATTTGGCTGCCAATGGTTTTGAAGTCTTTTTCTCCAGTTAGAGAGCTTTAAAAAATACTGATGCCCAGGCCCGAAATCTGGATATTCTGTTATAACTGGCTGAGAAACAGGAGTAGATAGGGCCTATAGTTCCTTGAAAATGTAAAAATTCCTTGATTGACAGAAATTTTATAATTATGATCACTTAATTTTAATAAAGTGATTGTATTTAGGGTTACTTTAATTTTAACAAAATTGCCTAATTTTATAATTATGGTCAAAATCTTATGATCACTTTAGCGGGCTGAATTCTTTAACAGATTTTCATTTAGCAAACATTTATCACATACTAAGTATGCAGCCTTGCTTTTAAGAAACTCCAGGTCAGTAGAGAAGTGACACATGTAAAAATGTCAGAGTTCTCAAGCCGTGTAACATGTACCAGCAGGGACTTGCATTGAAATTAAGAGGTAGCAGAGAGGAGGAGAGGTTAGATTTATTCAGGGTGGGCTGGGGGGTGACGCAGAGATAAGAGAAGGCTCTGGTCTCAGCTGAGTTTGGAAAGCTGACTATGGTTTGTCAGGTTGGCAAGCAAAGAGGGTGTTTCCAGAGCCAGGGAAAGCATGTGAAAAATCACAGATATGAGTCAGCATGTTTAGAGATGATCATTGATGTTGCTAGAGGGTGACATTTGGGAGATAAAGCAGGAGCTGGGGATCGGCAGAAGGTAGGAGGTGAGGCTAGAGAGTCAGGCTGGCCCCACGAATGGCGGGGGACCTTTCAACCATTCAGGCTTCGGGAGGCGCGCCCTGGAGCCGATGGACAGCAGTTGGAGGGTTCTAAGACATGGGATATGATCAGACTTGCTCTCTTGCAGGATCCCTCTGGCGGCCCCAGGGAAGATAAGTCTAGGAGGAATGAGACTGGGGGCAGGGAGATGAGTAAGGAGGCTGTTGCCAAACCCAAGTGGAAGACTGGGACTGACGTGAATAGAGAGGAAGGGATAGATCTAAAATGTAAGAGGGAAGCAGAATGAACAAGACCTGACCAAAGTTGATAGACACAAAGGAGACAGTGAGTCAAACTGACTTCCAGGTTTTTTATTTGACCAGCCAGACAGCTTATGACAGCCAGCAGGCACTAAACGTTGAAGCACAATTTATTTTGTAGACTCAGTCATACAGGAACAGATATCTTCAGGCTTAGCTCAGCAGCGTGGAAGTGAACCAAGTTTCTGCGGGTCACCCTGGCCTCTAAAGTATGGATGTGGGGATAGGGGTGTGGAGCGTGTGTGTAAGTGTTCAGGGTAGAATATGGGAATGAAGTAATGGCTTTCATTTTGTTTTGTTTTTTAAATTGTGGTGAAATACAACAACCTAAAATTTACCATCTTAACCTTTTTTTTTTTTTTTTTTTTGGTGAGGAAGACCAGCCCTGAGCTAATATCCGTTGCTAATCCTCCTCTTTTTGCTGAGGAAGACTGGCCCTGGGCTAACATCCGTGCCCATCTCCCTCTACTTTATATGGGACGCCGCCACGGCATGGCTGACAAGCAGTGGGTCGGCAGGCGCCCGGGATCCAAACCCGCGAGCCCCGGGCTGTCAAGCGCCAACTAGACCATTGCGCCACCGGGCCGGCCCCATCTTAACCATTTTTAAATATACAGTTCGGTGGTATTAAGTGTATTTCATTTTTGTGCAACTATTACCACCATCCATCTCCAGAACTCTCTTCATCTTGCAAAACTGAAACTCTGTACCCATTAGATAAAAATTCCTCATTCCCTTCCTCCTTAGGTTCTGGCAAGCCCCCTTCTACTTTCTGTCTCTATGAATTTGACTGCTCTCAGGATCTCATGTGAGTGGAATCATACAGTATTTGTCTTTTTGTGACAAGCTTACTTCACTTAGTATAATGTCCTCAAGGAACATCTGTCTTATAGCATATGTCAGAATTTCCTTAATTTTTATGGCTGAATAATATCCCATTGTATTATATACCACATTTCATTTATCCATTCATCCATTGATGGACACTTCAATTACTTCCACCTTTTGGCCATTGTGAATAATGCTCTATGAACATGAGTGTGCAAATGTCTCTTCAACACCTTGCTTTCAGTTCTTTTGGATACATACCCGGAAGTACTATTGCTGGAGTATGTGGCAGTTCTAGTTTTAACTTTTTGAGGAACTACCATACTGTTTTCCACAGCGGTTGCACCATTTTACATCTCACCAACAGTGTACAAGGGTTCCAGTTTCTCTCCATCCTCACCAGCACTTCCTATTTTCTGTTTTTTAATTTTTTTTTTATTTTTAGTACTAGCCATCCTAATGGGTATGAGGTGGGATGTCATTGTGGTTTAGCAATGGCCTTTTACCCCAGCCTCCATTAGCTAGAGCAGCTGCAACCCCAACCCTCAAATCATCCCTTACAGATCAGGGTCCATGGGGTTTTCTCACGTGGCTCATACCACTGCTCCTACCCTTGCTTTTTCCTGGTCACTGTCATGATATCCCTTCTAGACAAGGATGTCGTTCTATTGCTGAACCAGTGTCCAAAATGGCCACTCATCCTATTTCTCATGATGTCCCCACACTGGCAAGTGGCTACTTCTTGCTCTGCCCTAGTAGCCATCAAGCTGAGCAGGGCAACCACCCTCCTCCCACTGCCCATCAATCCCCAAAGAGCCTTGCCCCCGCAGCCTGTTTTCCTCTGGTGCCCTGAACCAATCATTTGACTTGCGTTTCAGTCCATTGCCGCCCCCTCTCTAACTACGTGACACAAGCGGAAGGGCCAGATAATAAGATGGAAGACACGAAATGGGGCTGCACGCCAACATTGCCCCACTTTGCAGGCTAAGCCTGTTCCCCATCACTCCCTCCTCCTCCCCTGGTGCAAGTCCCTTCCCCAGCCTGAATATTGTCTTGGATGAAGGAGCAGCCCCTGGTCTCCACCCACTTGGAGCCTTAGCCCTGCAGGATGGCTTCCAGCCCCACAGGATCTAACCACTGTCCACATGATGCTTATGGGGTTTTCCTGCACATAAAACCCTGGTGGGCCTACACAGGCCTCCTGAATTCAGCCAAGGGAATGAGCTTAGATCTTCCCACTGGCCTTTTGCTTTAATGTCACAGGGATTTCAGGCAAGATTGCTAGAATTTTAGCATATTCTTCTCTCTAATATAGAAATTATTCAGTTGTAAGTGTTGTATAAATCCTGGCAAAACGGCAGGTTCCTGCAGTAGGTCAAAGTAATACTTCCTGTAATTTCCTGTTCACTTCCAGGCTCACACCTGAGGCTCAGGGCCTGTGTTAGTTTCCGAGGGCTGCTGCCACAAATTACCACCAACTGGGTGGCTTAAAACAACAGACCTTTATTCTCTTACACTTCTAGAGGCCAGAAGTCCAAAATCAAAATGGCAGCAGGGTTAGTTCTTTCTGGAGGCTCTGAGGAAGGATCCATTCTGTGCCTCTCTTCTAGGTTCTGGGCTGCTGGCAGCCCTCAGCATTCCTTGGCTTGTGGCAGCATAACTCCAATGTCTGCCTCCGTCTTCACATGTTCTTCTCAGTGTCTCTGCGTTAAATCCCCCTTTCCTTTCTCTTATAAGGATACCAGTCATTGGATTTGGGGCCACCCTAAATCCAGGCTGATCTCATCTCAAGATGCTTTAATTACATCTGTAAGACCCTATTTTCAAATAAGGTCACATTCATAGGTATAGGGGGTCAGAACTTGGATATATCTTTTTGGGGCCACTGTTCAACCCACTACAGGACCCAATGTCATTTCTGCATCAGTTGTTCCACCAAGGTGGTGACCTAGAAAAAACGTTTATCTGATAATTGGCTTTTTGGAATAAACTGGGAGATGGCTCCCATCTGCCTTTAAGGTTAGGAAGATTATATTTGGTGCTCTGAAGAGTATTTATTATTAATGGGGGTTAGGGTCTCACACACACACACACACACACACACACACACTATGAAAACAATTTTATTGTAATTTTCTACTTTAAATAATCCTCCCATTTTCTGAGGTGAATTCCCCTCTGAGTTTTCCACAAGACATTCCATCCTCTACCTTCACCCAGAGTTGGACAAGTGATTTACCTTTTTAAAGAGTGTCTCTCACTTGTATTCCTTATGGCACAGGCAGCCCCGGCATAGGGAAGGCCTCTTCTCAACACATTCCTCCCCTGAATTTAATGGTCAAAGGATTCCTGACCACCCCACCCTCTGGGGGACACAGCCAGCAATGGCCACGTGCTCGTCCTGCTCAGACGCCAGGGGGAAACAGCATGGGGATGCTGGAGCTGCTTAGAATCTTGTGGTTAGTTCCCACGTGGCTTGACCCACAGGCTTTGCCATTTGATGAACTTATAACATTGGTTGCGGATATCAGTTTCCACTTAGTACCTAAGAATTACTACTTATATTGTCCCATATTGATGACTTGAAACCTTTTAGAAAAAAAAAGACTCAGAGATGAGATTTATTGCCATTCTCGAGTACTTCCTGAGCAGAATCGAAAACTCTCTCTTGGAAAAGACTGTGAAATAAGAGTCTCCTTGGCCAAGAGAGAATAAAGTCTACAGAGACCAGACACAAATACCAAGCAAGGAAACAAAGGCTCCTGGGAGAAAGAAGGATGACAAGGAGATGTGGAAGCCAGAGAGAGAGAGAGAGAGAGAACAATGATGCCAGCCTGTTCCCAAGAACACCCTCCCTGCTTACCACAAGGGAGCACAGGTCAATACGAAGATGGAGCTCTTCTAATGGGCCTCAGTTCCTGTTCCTTCTCCCCGTCACTCATACCCACTCTGTGTTAGATGATGCCAAGACTAGGAAAAAAAACTAGTGGTTGAATCTCACTGAAGGGTCCCTTAGCCTCAGCGGTGACACGTATATGAAGTCCACTTTAGATACCTTCAGAATTGGTTGGGCACCTTGGGGTTGGCTCTGGCTAGAATTAAATCTGTGGGATTGAGTTAAAGAGAGAAGAGAACTAGCTTCCCAGGATTAATGCAAGAGATGGGACTATGCAAAAAAGGAGTGATACCAGAAAGAGAGGTAAAACACCTTGAAATAAAGAGGTACAGTATTCTCTACATTCACTGGACTGAAACGACTACAAATAAGGTGTATTTCACCTTCTTAAATTAAGGTGATAAGATACTCTTTATCTTCATGGGATCGAAACAGCTACAATAACCTACACATGCATTTAATTTAATTTAGTGCCAAATTGTTAAATAACCTTTTTTCCACTTTACTTGCCTGAGTTTGCCCAGAGGAAGGAGACACGATATCACACTGTTGGCTACTGCCTGCTGTCTTCTGGGAAAAAGTCTCTCAATATGGAAAAGACAATCAATTCGAATAGCCCAGGAATAAGGGAATTCATCCATCCATCCATCCATCATCCTACAAACACACTGAGTACCTATGATGCGTCAGGCTCTGAGGGATGTAAAGAAGGTATCATGGTGCTGAAATCATGTGTCTTTCAACCCCAGGATCCTGTGATTCTGTAGTTTTCCCCATCAGATGATACATCCGCCAGTCTTCCTTTAGCCAAGCCAACAGTCGACTACCAGAGAAATAGGTGTCTAAAGTTAAAAAGTTTAGATTCAAATCCCAACCCCATCACAAGTTGTGTGACTATGGGTTAGTTAGTTAAACTCTCTGGACCATAGTTTCCTCATTTGTAAGTGAGAAATAATTCCAACTTCAGGGAGTTATGTAGAATAAATAAAATGTTTAAAACTCCTGCATATAGTAGTTCTCTTCCTCTTAATTCTTATAGAAAGGTCTTTCCCTCTAACAGGAATGTAGCATTTCTCTCTAAAATAGTCTTGTAATGTTTAAAACTTTGGTTTAAGGCCCATAAAGAAAGGAATTTAACTCTATACCCCAAGTCAGGATTACCTGGCAGGTCTCTTGGTTTTTTCCACAATATCTCCCTTCCAGGATTCTTAGACTGTCCAACTTTGAAGAAGTTTCAAAGCTCTCAAGCAGTCTCCTGCTTCATGCCAGGTCAATTTGGATTTCGCTCCTTAACAGTGCTGCATCTCCTGGAATATTTGTGGGTTTAGTGCATTCTAGTGCATTGGCGATTTCCAAAAGAGCCATTATTGCTCTTACACAGGCTTGAATATTTGCTCACCCAGCCTACAGACTCATTGACACATACCAGGGAGCCACATAGATTTCCCAAGTATGTGAGTCAAAGGCTCATTTTTATCATTTGGATCAGACACATACTATTTATAAGCTTATCTTAATTGGATGTTAGGTTTTTTAATCCTAAAGTCCCTCCAACCCAGACTTTGGGATCAGAAAATGTTTATTTCTAAATGATATTCTTTATTATTCAAAACGCATTCATGGTTCTTTTGAAAAATAAGATGAGCGTTGGTAAATGTCATTTCAACCAATATGGGAAATACCAAAGGAGGTGGAAATTCCACAATGTTGTGCTAATCTCACATACATGAGATGTCAGGCAAAGCTTAGATGTCAGGCTGCTAGGCTCAGGTACACAGTGATGAATCAAATGTATATGGTCCATATTTTCATGATGCTTCAAGCCTTAAACAAACACAAAAGTTACATGTATAATTACAAATTGTGATAAATGCATGAAATAAGAGATTAAAGGCCATGAGAGAGAATGACATGGGGGACAAAATTTAGTTTGGGGTATTGGTTAAAGCAGGCCTCTGTGGGGAAATGACCTTTAAGCTTTGACTTATGATAGGACATAGCCAGGAAAAGAATGGACACAAAGTGCTTTCTAAGTGGAAGCTGGAAAAAGCACACCTAATTTGAGGAACCAGAAGAGAATGGGTCCCAATCATCTAATGAAGGGGAGCATGAAGAAAGATGGCATTAGAGATGGGACAGGGCAAGACCCTCCAGGGTCTTGTGGTCGTGTTATAGATTCTATATGTTATCCTGGGTGCAATGGGGACCATAGGAGTGTTTTAAGCAGGGAAGGATCCGCTCAGATTCAGGATTTTTAGATGACATTCTAGCTGTTGTGTAAAGAATGGATTAGGATTGGCGTGGGAAGAATGAGGAGGGCACAGAGGTTAGGAAAGAAAGCAGGGAGACCAGTTGGAAGGTGATGAGAGATCAGCTGGCTTGGCCTAGGGTTGAGGCAGAGCTGGGAACACTTGCTACTGGATGGCTCAGAGGAAAGAGATCGATGAGCGAGGGACAGAAGATGAGTTACAGGTTTCCTGCTTGAGCAGCAGAGAAGAATGCCCTGTTGACAGAGTGTCATAAGAATGTTTATAAGTTAGTTGGTCGTGAATTTCAATTGCCGCTATTTTTGGTATTAAAATTCATATATTTAGAGAATTTTGTTTAGGATTTTCTTTCTTGATTGTTTTGTTTCCATTGAATTGTATAGTTATTACCATCTTGATTGTCTAGTTGATCGTTTCCAATTCTTTGCTGTCAATAAGGTCTTCTTACACAGGACTATGGAACTGGTGGGATACATATGTACATCATTTCTGCTCTGCCTTAGTCACAGTCATAAACTTTTAATAACCACTGCTTTAGAAGAATCTCAAACTCCAACAGGATTGTTGTCTAAACATCTGCCCCCTTCTTTTCCTTACCTTTGCCCTTGTCTGCAATGCCCTCCTCCTTCCTGTCTGCCAATTAGAAGTCTGACCATCTTAAGATTCCATTCGTGCCTCCTGCCTCTGAGAAGCCTGTACTGATCACTCAGCTTACTAGGCTTCTTCTGACACATCATATTGGCCTTGCAACCTTAGGTTTCTTTGTATGCGTGTAGGCCTTTCCCACCCCAAAATATTGTAAGTTCCTTGAGGGCAAGGATGGGGTCTTTACATGCCTACAGAACCTTTCATGACTCCTGACACACGGTCAAAGTTTAAATAATGCATCTTGGTCAAATGGTTGAGTTCATGTCAAGCTAGGTAGGAGGGGAGACTCGTGAAGGAGTTGTTCTGGGTCGGATGGGACCTTAAAACAACTCTCACATGACAAATTGAAGGCATTCAACTACCTGACTACACATACATAATATTCAATTTCTAACATATCACAAAAGAATTATATTTATGTCCTTTGTTCTCTCCCATCTACTGATGCATTTGGAGATTGAACTCGAATAGGAACATATTTTTAGAGCTTTGTGATATTTCACTGCTCTCTGTGGCTGTACTTTCTGGAGCCACATTGTTCATTTTTGTTTTTCATTCTCTGAAATACATTAATCAAGACAGTTCCTGGGCATGGGTCCAAAAAACAGTTTCAAGAAACCAGGGAATTAAACAGTACTAACCAAATTTTCAGTTGCAGCAGTAATTATTAAATGGATCTCATTTAATTCCAGGCTGTGATCTGGACCCTGGAAAATTAACTCTTGCCTTTTTGAAGTCTCACTATTTATGGAGCTGGGACACCAAACTAATGTCTGTCTAAATATTTGATAGCCTGATCTTCCACCCAGAGTGTGCCAAATCATGACACATCTATCTGTAAAACATGCCTAACGTAACTTTGTGTTAAGAATTTGGGGAATTTTCAAAATAATCTGGAGGCCACTTACAGTATCATAAAGCCAGTACCTGTAGTCTTTTGGTTTAGGAGCTCGAAGTTAAAAAAAAAAAGGAAAGACAAAGTCAGTGTAGACACAACCTAATTTTTACATTGCATTTTATTGTCCTTTTTCAGGAAACAATTCATTCAGAATTCCCTGAACTGGATTCCTCTCCTCCTTGTGTCTGGGGTTTTCAACATCTAGCTCAGTGGTTCTTAACCCCAGCTCAGATTAGAATTACCTGTGGATCTGGCACCCAGATCCACACTAGGGTGATCCATCACTAGGGTGATTCTCATGTGTGGCCAGGGTTTAAGACCAAGGAGGCTAACTAAACATTAACACGCTGTAACAGATAGGCTTCTATCTAAGCACAATGGAATGAGAGTGTTCACGGCAGCCTTCATTATGACAGCTTCAGTCTGGAAACAACTCAAATGTCTATCCACAGTAGAATGGATGACTAAATTATGCAATACTCGTACAAGAGAGTACAATACAGCAATGAAAATAACTGAGTTATAGCTACACAAAACAGCATAGATGAGCTTCATGATGTTAAATGAAAGAAGCCGGACACACAAAAAATACATGTTGTTTCATTCTATTTTTATAAACTTCAAACACAGACAAATCTAATCTATGGTGTTAGAAGTCAGGATATTGGTTCAGTTTGGGGAGCGAGATGGGACAGTGATCGGGAATGATCACATGGTGCTGATAATGGTCTATTTTTTGAGCTTTGTGGAGGTTAGAGGCTGAGAATATGTAACAGAAAATATGTTTTTGCCTTATCATTTCAGTATGTTCTAAAATATATACACTAAAATAATTAGAGAGGTTCACCTGAAATATCAAACAATCTAATCTTTTGGGAGAAGATGTTTGGTCAAAAAAATAATAATAAGATATTTATCATTGTGAGTCATCTACTAGTTCTTGGTCTTTTAAATACAATATAATCTTTGAGACAGACCTACTTAAGACAATATTTTGGAAGCTAATATGTTAATCACAGTAAATGGGGATCCAAGATGAATGTGTTCCTTTAATTTTGTTCTAAAGCAAGTCGCATATTGTATAAAGCCACTTATATGACTTTCAAATAAATGTAATATCATATAGACTCACATTATAATATAGTCTTTCATAGTGTTAACACTGGACTATTTTAAACCACCCTTACTATCTTGAGGATGCCTAATAAATTTACGAGATGAAATATTTTATTGATTCAAGTGATACTAGACTGAATTACTTAATTCACTTCCAAATGTTATTATTTTTAATTTTGACAGTAATATAGATTTACTATAGCAAATTTAGAAAATAATAAAAATGCTCATAATTCAACCAGCCGGAGGGTAAGCACTTTTAGTACTTGATAAACTTCTCTGGGGAGGAGGAAGAATGTATATATGCTCACATTTAAACAAAATTAGCTACACAGCTTTGAGTCCCACTTTTTTCATCTAGTGATATAGTATCAGCATTTTCCTGAGTCACAAATGTTCTGCAGAGCTGTGAATTTTAAAGGTCACATAACATGCCATAATTTATTTACAGTCTATTGTTGAACATTTAGATTATTTCCATTTTCTTGCTTCCATTAGATGCTAAGAATGGAATGAGCCTTGCATGGTGGAGAAAACAGGCTAAAGAATGTCAACTACATCTCAATTAAAAAAAAAGAATTACAGCAGGTAATGTGAGGGGGAGCAGCTGGCATGGTCAAATTTTGCTATGCCTTATCTATTGCTGGCAGCATTTGCATCCTTCTCTCCCTCCTCTTCATCTTCTTTTTTCTTCCCTTCCCCCTCCCTCTTCTCCCTTCTTCTTCCTCCTCTTCTTTCTCCTCCCCCTCCTCTTCTCCAGCCACACTGGCCTCCTCGCTGTCCATCAATACACCAGGTACTCTCCCGCCTATGGAAATTTGTGACTCTTTCTGCCTGGATTACTCTTCTGTTCAGTCACCATGTGGCTCCCTCACTTCCTTGAGGTCTTTATTCAAATGTCACCTTTTTTAGTGAGACCTTCTCTGGTTACCCTGTCTTGCGTTTCACACATATAACCCCAATTCTTTTATCATCTGCCAAGATTTACTTTTTTCCCTCTAGCATTTATTATTATCTACCATAGTTTTTATTTCAGTTATTTTTCATTCTTGGTCTCCCCCACCGGACTGTAAGCACCAAGAGTGCAGGGTTCTCTGCCTCTTGTGTTCACTGCTGAATCCTCAGTGTCTAGACTGTGACTGTCTCATTCTAAATGCTCAAAAAAAATTTGTTGGGTGAATCAATGAATCAACGTCACGGTCATCATGAACATCATCAACAGCCCATCTCCATCAGGAATCCTTTAGTGAATATCCAGGCTGAATGTAAATTTATGATCAGGTCAGAGCGATTGGATACCTAATTTAGCAGACTCCATTGTATGAAGTGACCCAGGAGTGAGTATGTCATCAGACAGGTCAAACCGTGAAGTTGAATAGATGGTCTTTGTTTATGTCACTGAACATAACAGCTAGACAAGAAGAAGCTGGTAAAACTACCCTAAGTACATAATTAACCAGATTAAAATGATTCAAAGGGGGTTTGTGAAGTAAAAGGAAGTCAGGATTAAGAAAACTCTTAATCTTCCCATTTTTTGCAAAATATGAAGAGTAATTTGTTGAGATGATGGGTTTATCCTGCTTATCTAGAAGAACAAGACAGCCTGACCTAGTCCAGCCACAGCAGCTACCAAACCCCAGTACTGGATCAGCTCAACAGTACGTTTTCTTTGTTCCTCCTCCTGCTCCAAGACCAGTAGATGCTGTTGAAGGAAACCGAATAACCAACCTCGTTGTAAATATGCGACACCCAGCCTCAAGGGGGCCCACAGTTCTGCTTAGCAAACCTGGAATGGAGTGGTTCGCAAATTTTTTGGTCTCAGGACCCCTTTTTACTAAATTATTGAGGACCCCAAAGAGCTTTTGTTTATATGTATCATACCTATTGATGTTTATTGTATTAGAAATTAAAACCGAGAAATTTCAAAAATATTTAAATATTTAAAAATAGCAATAATAAAATCAATACATATTAACACAAATAACATATTTTTGTGAAAAATAACAATATTTTCCCAAAAACAATCAGTGAGAAGAGGAGCATTTGTTTACACTTTTGCCAATCTCTTTAACGATTGGTTTAATAAAAGATGGCTGGATTCTCATATCTACTTCTGCGTTCAATCTGTTGAGATATAACATTCCATGTAGCCTCTGGGAAATTCTACTGTCCACTCATGAGAAAGTGAGAGGGAAAAGGTAAATAATGTCGTTATTATTATGTAATTTAC
The DNA here is from genome assembly GCA_031878705.1 of Tapirus indicus. Lineage (NCBI taxonomy): Eukaryota > Metazoa > Chordata > Mammalia > Perissodactyla > Tapiridae > Tapirus > Tapirus indicus. The sequence goes on from CM062917.1 coordinate 81,249,583, forward strand.
CCTTCACTATGCTTCAATTTGTCATGTGCACTGAATCTGTCTCGCCAAAGGTCCCTGATAGTTTTTGTTTATGTTATCAATAACCTCCCAAATATTGGAAAATCCAATGATAAGTTTGGTTGCCTGGAAGGATTGGGGAAGGCGTCATGGACATAGAGATAGGTATTGAAGACTGACTCTGAATTTGCCAAGTGAAGGTAAAAGAAAGGGCAGAGATGACTGAGAACGCAGGGCAAACAGTCCCTGTGACAGGGGGTGAGGGAAAGTGAGGCTGAAAATGTCCTGATGAGTCTGGATTCCTCCTGGGGGCATTAAGAAACCATGGAAGTTGACACAGAGCTAGCTCGGGAAGGGGGAAAATTGAGCAACACTTCTTCTTTAGGGCAGGAGGAAAGGGAGCAAAGGATGCAGATATTGATATTGGTAGAGGTGCAGTTTAGAGGAGTGGAGAGTGCTCATTCATCTATTCAAGACATGTTTATTGGACTCCTACTAAGTACCAGCTAATCGATAGTTTCTACTTACTCTGTATTATAAGATGAATGTCATATGTTAGGAATGAAGGGAAGAGGGGTGTGGTTATAGCTTAGACGAGCAGTAAAGATTTGGAACAACTTCTGGAACGGGGCATTGTTGAGAGCCTCACAAAGACTGACAATCATGGAACCCCCATGGAACCATGGAACCACTAACCTGGGGTTAGTCAGTGGATAGACTAACCCACGGCTGGCAATTGTCAGAGCCAGTGCAGCAGCAGACCAAAAGGATAAGTGAACTAGGGAGTGCTCATGAGAGTGTGCTTAAAATGATTGGTCCTGGACTGCAGGCTTTTTTTTTTAAGATTTGTTGAGGTTAAATTCACATAACATTAAATTAACCATTAACCATTTTAAAGTGTCTGATTCAGTGGTATTTAGTACATTTACAGTGTTGTGCAACCATCATCTCTGTCTAGTTCCAAGGTATTTCATGACCTAAAAGAAAATCCTGTACTCACTAAGCAGTCACTCCTCATTTGCCCCTCCTCCCAGCCCTCGGCATCCATTTTTCTACTGTCTGTCCCTGTGGATTTTCCTATTTCGGATATTTCATATAAATGGAATCGCGTAATACGTGACTGGCTTCTTTCATTTAGCATAATGATTTCAAGGTTCTTCCACGTTGTAGCAGGTATCAGTACTTTATTTTCTTTTTTGCTGGCAAATAATATTCCATTTTATGTATATGCTATATTTTGTTTATCTATTCATCAATGACGCACATTTGGGTTCTTTCCACCTTTTGGCTATCATGAGTAATGTTGCTATGAACATTCATGTACATGTTTTTATGTGGATATATGTTGTCGTTTTTCTGGGGTATATACCAAGGAATGGAATTGCTGGGTCACAGGGTAATTCTACGTTTAACATTTTGAGGAACTGCCAAACCATTTTCCAAAGTGACTTTAACATTTTACAATTTTACCAGCAGTGTATCAGGGTTCCAATTTCTCCACATCTTTGCCAACAATTTTTATTACCTGTCATTTTTATTATATCCATCCTTGTGGGTGTGAATTTGTGGTTTTGATTTGTATTTCCCTAATGACTAATGCTGGTAAGCAACGTTTCATGTGCTTATTCACCAGCTGTACGTTTTCTTTGGTGAAGGCTCTGTTCAACTTTTGCCCATTTTCTATTTGGATTGTTTGTTCTTTTACAGTTAAGTTTAGAGAGTTCTTAATATATTCTGGATGCGCACCTTTCGTCAGATATATAATCTGCAAATGTTTTCTCCCAGTGTGTGACTTGTCTTTTCATTTTCTTAACAGTGTCTTTTGCAGAACAGAAGCCTTTAATTTTGTTGAAGTCCAATTTACTATTTTTAAAAAATGTATAGATCATGCATTTTTATGTCATGTCTAAGAACTCTTTGCTTAACTCTAGTTTATGAAGACTTCCTCCTATGTTTTCTTCTAAAAGCTTTAAAGTTTTACACTTTAAATTTACATCTATAATTCATTTGAGTTAATTTTTGTATAAGGTGTGAATTTAGGTTAAGCTTTGGTTTTTTTGCCTACGACTACAGTCATGTGTTGCTTAATGATGGGGATACGTTCTGAGAAGTGCGTTGTTTTGTCATTGTGCAAATATCATAGGTTGTGCTTACACAAACCTAGATGGTATAGTCTACTACATGCCTAGGCTATATGGTACTAATCTTATGGGACCACCATCATATATGTGGTCCATCGTTGACTGAAACGTCGTTATGTGGTGCATGACTGTATTCAATTGTTCCAGTAACATTTGTGGAAAGACTATCCTTTTTCTATTAAATTGGCTCTGCACTTTTGTCAAAAATCAGTTCACTATACTTGTGTATAGAGTCAATTTCTGAACTCTCTATTATGTCTCCTTGGTCTATGTGTCTATCTTCTCCTCAATACCATACTACCTTGATTACTGTAGCTTTATAGTAAGTCTTAAAATAGAGTACTGAGAGTTCTCCAATTTTGTTCTTTTTCAAAATTGTTTTGGCTATTCTAGTTTCTTTGTCTTTCAATACATATTTTAAGAGTCAGCTTGTTGATATCTATAAAAAATTCTGAAGTTTTGATTGGTGTTATGTTTAATCTATAGATCAATTTGAGGAAAATTGATATCTTAACAATAATGAGGCTTCCATCTATAAACATGCCACATCTCTCCATTTATTTAGGTCTTCCTTGATTTCTTTCATCAGTCTCTGTCAGTCTTTTATCAGCTTTCAGCATATAGATCCTGTACATGTTTTGTAGATTTAAATCTAGGTCTTTCATTTTTTGGTGTGATTTTAAATGATATTTTTATGTGTGTGTGTGAGGAAGATCAGCTCTGAGCTAACATCTGTTGCCAATCCTCCTCTTTTTGCTGAGAAAGATTGGCCCTGGGCTAACATCCATGCCCATCTTCCTCTACTTTATGTGGGACGCCGCCACAGCATGGCTTGATGAGCGATGTGTAGGTCTGCACCCAGGATCCGAACCTGCGAACCCTGGGCCATTGAAACAGAGCACGGGAACATAACCACTATGCCACTGGGCTGGCCCTAAATGGTACTTTGTTTTAAAGTTTCATATTCTGATTGTTCATTGCTAGTATATAAAAATAAAACTGATTTTCATATATTGATCTTGTATTCTAGGGCCTTATTAAACTATTTATTAGTACTGAGAACTTTTTATGTATATTCCTTATGATTTTTTCATATAGATAATCATGTCATTTGGGAGTTGAGATAGTTTTATTTTTCCTTCCAATCTGTAAGCCTTTTCTATGCTGCCTTCTGTCAATACTATGCATGTGCTCAGGAGAGGTACTGGGGTTTGTGTTGGTTCATGTACAGAATTGGGATATTCTGTTCTTCAGTTCTCTCCTTTCTTGGATTTCTCTCATACTCTCCGCATTCAAAGGGCCCCTATTCTTGGTCCTTTGCCTAGAAAGCTAGGATTTCTTTTGGAGTTTTAGCTGGTCTGCTGTCTCACATTTCCACTAGACTCATCTGCCTTTGGGGCAAAGTGGCAAGAAAATAGAGACTGAAAAAATAGTGGGGATTCCCCTTCATACTCTTTGCACTGCAGGACTGCTTTTTTTTTTCATTCTTCTGGCCAGAAAGATAGGTTTTTCTCTTGAGGTTTTGACTGCCCGTTCCACTACACGGTAGCTTTGCAGCTGAGACTATTCTTGGGGCAGTGCAAAGAAAGGAAAAATAAGAAAAAAACCCAGGAGATTTCCTCCAAATTCTCTGGTTAATGGGAGCTCCTTTTCCCAGTCCTCTGGCCAGGAAGACTGTCAACTGGTATATGAGGCTCACAGAAGGAGTTGTTCAAAGTGATTTAAAGTGGCAGAGCCATAGTCTAGATGTGGCAGCAGAATCCTATGTGAAGATCCGCCTCATCTTCTAAGGAATGGGAGGTAGGCAGGTTATGTAAGGGTGAGCAGCCTTTGCTTTGCCAGTGATTTGAGGGAAGTTGTGTTGTACAGGGAGTGAGATTTCAGTTAATGTGAGAATGTTGTGGATAAAGGAAGGGAAGAACTTAGCGAGGGCATCAATATGCCACCCACTACCTTAACACTTAGAGCCCTTAGCTCACTGAATCCTGAACATGCAGATGAGAAGGCAGTACAACACTGTGATTGAGACCATGCGTATTGGCATAGAAGCAGAGTTGCTGCCCACGCCAGCCATACCACTCGTGTGTGAACTTGGACAAGTTACTTAACATCTCTGAGTCTCAGTTGCCTCATCTATAAAATGGAGATAATAACACAGGGGTTTGAGGATTAAATGACAATGTGTGCAAAGTGCTTAGTGCAACACCTGACAGCACAGAAGAATTGCTCAATAAATGATGGTTATTATTATCCTCGTTGTGATAGCTAAGGGGGGTAAATAATTTGAGGTCAGATACCTAGGAGGTGAATCTCAGGTCTTCTGACTTTGACTCTTTGATTAGGAGGGAGCCCAGGGCTGGAATGGCCTGATGAGTAGAAGTGGGCCAGTAAACCAGTCCTTATCCAGCTCTTTTTTGACAGTCCACTGTTGGAGAGTCATCTCTTTGGATTTAAGACATCCTTCCAGTAAAAAATGGAAATCCCTCTAGAAGAGATAATACATGGAATCTTACATGTAGTATTAGGTGTCAGGCACTGTGTAAAACTTTACCTGCATCATCTCATTTAACCCTTACCGTGATCCCCTCATGTAGGAGTTCTTATTTCAGTTTCCAGTTGAGGAAGCTGAGACTTAGGGAAGTGACTTCCTCAAGGTCACATAGCCAGTTAGTGACAGTGTTGGACTAGAACCCTAGACTCCTACTCCAAGTGCAGTGTTTTCCTCTGTATCACAGCTAGCTTTCTCCCAAAGTGAACAATACCAGATAATCATTGGAACGAAGTAATAAAAAGATATACTTATACTAGAACTACTTCTAGTTCTTCTAGTTCTCCCCCAGTTCTCACTGTTCTCTGGGTGACTTGAGTCACTTACTCAACAGTTTTGATGTTGTTCTCTTTGGGAAACGGAGATGACGTATTCCTAAGTTTTGCCTTTGTTGGTCTGCTATGAAGACCAGTAAAAATTAGTAAAGTTCACTGACAGATTAAAGTTTCCAAGTTGAAGAGAGTAATTTGAATCCTTCTGCAGCCACATATAGCTCTGTGAAAGGTAAGAGTTGGGGTTTCAAATGACTTTGATGATTTCCATCAATTCCTTTCTGCAGGATTTGACTGCTTGTTCTCATTCCATTCCTAATTCTTTCCCTTTTTTCTTTCTTAACTATACTTCCCATCTGTCAGCTCATTCTTCTGATTTCTCCCCATGTCTAGCAATTGTCATTCCCCATATGTCCACATTGAATCGACCATCTAAGAAGGAAAAAAATCAGAAAACAAAACCAGAGAAGACTCAACATTAAAATGTAATTTGGAGTTAACACTTCCACTTCCAGCCAAAATATAATAACAGGGACTGGATTTATATTCCTTCTGGAAACAACTTAAAAAGTGGACAAAATATATGAAACAACTATTCTCAAGACATCAAATTTCAGTCAATGAAGGACAATGATGCCTGAGATTGGGAAATAAATGAAATGATCCCTACAGTGCCCTAACTTACTATCTGGACAGAGTTTCAAGGCTGTGGTGTACAGAGAAGGACACCAGAGCCCAGCAGTTTCCCTACATTGTGGACATGGAGTCGTTAGTTCAGAGAGGCTCCTAGATTTCATAGGGAGGAGGATCATATCAGAGAGGAGAAAGTTGCCTAGAAAGAGAACTCCAGAATCAACAGAGTGTCTGCCTTGAGTATTTAATTGAGTATTGATCAGCTCATGTGTATAAGGAAACTACCTGAGGTCAGGAAAAGAAACACTCAAAAGGATTAGAGGGAACAGTATCTGGGGTCACATAGGACTAGGAGTAATGCCTGTTCCCAGTAGCCAGTGTGGAAGACCTTATTATTTACATGCCACTTGGAAGAATACTAAGAGAGTCTTGCATCAGTACTGGGGAAAAATTATCCCTCCACTATATACTGCTCTTGTCTTGCCTAAAAAAGCTTTAAAGCAAGACCTGAAAGGATCAAACTATTTACAAGTAATTTAACTGTGTCTCAGAGCAAAGACCAAGCATATTTTTAGGAATATAAAAATACCCAGCACCCAAACAAGGTAAAATTCACAATGTTTGGCATCTAACAAAAATTACTGGGCAGGAAAATACAACCCATAATAAGGGGGACAATCAATTAATTGAAACTGACCCAGAAATTACATAGATGATAGAATTAGTAGATAAGAACATGAAAATAGTTATTATAACTGTATTCCATATGTTCAAGAATTTAGAGGACAGATTGAGCATGTAATAAAGACATGCAAGTAATAAAAAACCCAAATCAAAATTTTAAGAAGAAAACTATAATGACTAAAATGAAAAATCCAGTCTATGATTACCGAATGGGATTAATGGCATATAGACATTGCAAAAGAAAAGATGAGTGAACTTGGGGACATAGCCATGGAAACCATGTAAAACAAAACACACAAAGAAAAAGAGACTCCAAGTGGCATAATATACAAATAATTGGATCCCCAAGTGGGAAGGCAGGCATGAAAACTAACTGAATAAATAATGAACATGAATTTTCAAAGTTGATGAAAATTATAAATGCATAGATCCAATAAGTTCAATGAACCCCAAGCATAGGAAACATGAGGAAAACTACACCAAGGCACACCATAATCAAATTGCTCCAATCCAGAGATAAAGGGAAAATTTTAAAAGAAGCTAAAGGGAAAAAAAAAAAAAAAAGCAGATTTCTCATCAGAACCAGTGTAATCTAGAATATAGTGGAAGGACATTTTTAATGTACCTAAAGAAAAAGTTGTTATGATCTTGGATTAGGCAAAGATTTCTTAGCTACAACACCAAAAGCGTGATTCATTAAAAGAAAAAAAAATAATTGGACTTCATCAAACTAAGAACTTTTGCTTTTAAAAAACTATTAAAAGTATGAGATGACAAGACAGAGACTGGGAGAAGATATCTGCAAATCATATACATGACAGGACTTGCATCTAGAACATATAAAGAACTTTCAAGACTCACTATTGTAAAGATAAACAATCCAATAAAAAATGAGCAAAAGATTTGAAAAGACACATTACCAAAGAAGATATCTGTATAGCAAATAAGCACATGAAAAGCTGCTCAACGTAAGGGGAAATGCAAATAAAAACTACAATGAGATAACACTACACACCTATTAGAATCTCTAAAATGAAAAGACTGGGCTACCAAGTGTTAGCTAGGACGTGGAACCGCTGGAACTCTCATACACCGCTGATGGGAATGTAAAAATGGTACAACCACTTCGGAAAACAGTTTGACAGTGTCTTAAAAAGTTAAACATACACCTTGCATATGACTCAGCCAATCTACTCTCAGATATTTTCCCCAAAGAGATGAAAGTATATATCCATACAAAGAATTTTACATGAATGTTCATAGAAGCTTTGTTTATAGTAAGCCAAACGTGGAAACAACCCAAATGTCTACTGGCATGTTAATGAGTAAACAAAAAAGTAATGAATTATTGATACACACAACAACGTGGATAAAATTCATAATTATGCTGAGTGAGAGAAGCCAGACCCCCCAAAAAAGAAAAAGTTATGTCCTGTATGATTTCATTTATATACTATATTAGAAAATGCACGATAATCTATAGTGACAGAAAACAGACAAGTGATTGCCTAGGGATGGGATTTGGGGAGGTGTGGGATGGAGAGATAACTAAGAGACACAAGGACATTTTTAGAGGTGATAGCATATTCTTTGCCTTGATGTGCTGATGTGTACATGGGTGTATACTTATGTCAAAATTATCATATTATATGCTTTAAATATGTGCAGTTTATTGTATCATCAGTTACACCTCAATATAGCTGTTTATAAAGAAAACACGACTAGATATCCTGCCTCACATCCTTCAGGGCTGCTATTTCAAACCTGCTCCTCTGGCATCCACTTATTCTCTGAATCCTCAGTATCCTTCGATAAATCAAACCATTTCTTAACAATAAATGTAACTGGGAGAAAGGGGAAACACCCTGGCCGTTATAATGTGGAGCAATCAGAGCTGCATCACAGCTCTTGGAACCATGGTCCACAGACGGGATGGGTGACACAGTATGTGTGTTTTTGCTTTTGGCAACTTAGAGCTGGTGGTAGGTAATTCATTAATTACTTGTTTACCAGTTAGTTGTCCTCTGCCTCCTCCTACTATATAATAAGCAGGGACTCCGTCTGTTTTGATCTCTTCTGTGTTTATAATAGAGCTAGAAATATCACATAGTAGGTGCTCATTGAATCTTCATTAAAGAATGATTAAGTTTTATTGCATCTATATAAAGCATCTATCCAAATATTTGACAATCTTAATGGTAAAAGTCCCCAAACCATCACAATTTCACTGGTTTCAAGATTTTCTAGTCTTTGAGCAATGCTTAGATTTTATTACAATCACCACAAACTTACCCTAAAGCTTAACTTCCTGGATCATACAATGCCCCTATTTGCCCCTCATTCGCACTCTTGTGCAAGTAAGTCAGGAAGACTCTATAATACGATCCTTGTTTAAGAAGTCCACATTCCTAATTTTTTCTGTCAGACAGAATTAAATCTGACCATGTGAAACTCTGCCAGTGATGTGGCAACAAAGATAAATAGGATCAATTCAAGTTGAACCCTCTGGGCTGATCCTTGTAGGCTGTCTAGGGCATGAGGACAGTTAAATGGCAATGCTGCACTCAGGAATATGTCTACTGCTTATCCAAATAACAAAAACCAAGCATTTAAACAGGTAAGTCACTTCACCAGAGCACAGTTTTGTAAGAGAGAATGAGTGGTGGAAAATCGATGACTTCTTTAGGGCCTTTCCTGCTGCAGAGGCAGAGTACACCATCTGAGGGGTGTGTAACAGAAACGTGAAACCTGGGTACAGTCACGCGTTGCTTAATGACAGGGATACATTCTGAGAGGTGCCTTGTTAGGTGATTTCGTCGTTGTGTGAACACTGTAGAATGTACTGGAGGGCAACAAAATTTTCCACCCCAAAATGTGTCTCTTTAACATGAGGATTATTTTAGGCTGATTATTTTTAAGAAACAAAAGATTCAGCAAGTTTTTCTTGTTACCTCCCCCTTAACTGCCTAAAAGAATACAGACAAAAATGCCTGTCTCAGGAAGCGAGCTGTCACCGTAGCATGACATGAACTGGGTAGTCAGGGAGGAACCTGTTTGTTGGCTCCCTGTGTGTTCTTCTGTTTCTCTGTGGCCAAACACTTGTTTTCCCAACATTTGCTCCTTTTCACCTGCCTGTGAGTTGCCTTCCTTCTCTTTGAAGTCCTGACTCTCCCCACCGCCAACATCTTCTTTGTCTTTAGCTGAGGATGGTATCTAAGGTGAGGGCTTTGGCCATTTTGGTGAGTTACTTGGTTTTCCTGGGGTTCTGCTATGTATACATGTTATTAAATTGTTGCTTGTTTTTCTCCTGTTAATCTGTCTCATGTCAATTTAATTCTTCGACTGGCCAGAAGAACCTAGAAGGGGAGAGGAAAATTTCTTCCTCCCCTACAGTACTTAAACAAACTCAGATGGTATAGCCTACTACACATTGAGGCTATTTGGTACTAATCTTATGGGACCACCATCGAATATGTGGTCCATCATTGACTGAAACATTGTTATGCGGCACGTGACCGTAGCTGTTTAACGGGCAGGGTTATCTGAGTGACAACATTCTCTAAATTCTGCCTTACACATTGACATGATAATCCAAGGGAGTCATTAAGCACTTCTTATAAGTGGCATAGAAGTTGACACTTTCTAATTGCTTCAACACCTATTTATAATACTTGGTCATGTCTGCACTTTGCACATGAACACCCACTTGGTAGTCATTTTTTTCCCTGAAAAATGAGTCTTTTATATTCCAGTGGATTTGCAAGTGTAGCCTTCCTGAGTGGGACAGCAAAAGGGCATCCTTGATAGCTGTTGCTTGATTTAATTGGATAGTTATGGACCTACCCCTGTAAAAGGATTCAGACTTTTCTCAGTCTGTCGTCAGATTGAATTGAAAGCCCATTGCCTATATTCAGTTCAACTTAACAAACATGATATTACATATCAGACATTGTGAGACATATAGCTGAAGGAAAATCGCTTCCCAAAGATCACCTAATGGACACAGTTGATTGACCCTCAAAATCAATCCCTTTTACTAATGATGCCTTGTTTCTTGGAAGGTCATGAAACCACTTACTAGGTCAAGATCAGCATTGTTTAAAGTGAAATAGAACCATAAAGAATATACCAGAGTACATTACACTTAGTAAGGTTAAGTAATATTTTGTGAAATTTTGTTTCATTTATTTATATATGTGTGTGTGTGTGTGTGCTTACACTGGGTTGTGATGAAATATGTGTTTCTTATAGTAGATTGGGGTCAAAATGTTTGAAAGACACTGATCTAATGCACCTTCCTGACTCCTCTGCAGCTGGAACTCTGGATAGGGCTTAGGTTCAGCCAATCGGATGTACTTGCATGAGATTTGGAAAATGTGATAGTTAATTTTATGTGTCAACTTGACTGGGCCATGGGGTGCCCAGATATTTGGTTAAACATTATTCTGGGTGTTTCTGTGAGGGTGTTTTTGATAAGATTAACAATTGAATGGTAGACTGACTAAAGCCAATTACCTTTTCTAATCTGTAGGTGGGCCTCATCCAATCAGTTGAAGGCTTGAATAGAATAAAAAGACTGGCCTTCCCACGAGTAAGAGGGAATTTCTCCTGCCTGATTGCTTTCAAACTGGGACATTGGTTTCTTCCTGCCTTCAGACTCAAGTTGAAACATTGTCTCTTCCTGGGATTCAAGCCTGGCAGCCTTTGGACTAGGACTACACCATCAGCTCTCTGGGTCTCCAGTTTGATAGCTTGCCCTGCAGATCTTGGGCCTTGTCAGCCTCTATGATCATGTGAGCCAATTCCTTATAATAAATCTCTGTTTATATAGATATACATATTATTGGCTCTGTTTCTCTGGAGAATCTCAACTAATTCAGAAGGTAAAATGTGTATCTATTGGTTCTTCTGCTTTTTCTGGCAAACACAATATGGCAGGCAGAATTCTAAAAATAGCCTCCAAGGTTCCATACCCTAATCCTGAGAACCTGTGAATATGATGAGATACCGCTCCTGTGATTATGTTGTGTTATGTGGCTCAGTTGATCTTAAAATAGAGAGATTATCTGGGTGGGCCTAATCTCATCACATAAACTCTTCTAAAAGCAGAGAGTTTTCTCTGGCTGGAGGCAGCAATGGAAGTTGGAGGGATTAGCACGAGGGGGATTCCACGTGTGGGATCTTGCCACCAGCTGTGATGCTGTGAGAGGACCTGTAAGAAGGCCCACGGAAGGAACTGTGGACGGCCCCTAGAAGTTGGAGAGTGACCCCTGGCCAATAGTCAGGAAACAAAGACCTCAGTCCTACAGCTGCAAGGAACTGAATTCTGCCAAACCTGAATGGCTCGGAAGTAGATTCTTCCTCAGAGCCTCCGGATGAGAACTCAGCCTGCTGACATCTTGACTTCTGCCTGGTGAGACCCTAAGCAGAGAACCCAGGAGGGCCTGCCTGGAATTTGGATTGACAGAATTGGGATAATGAATGCATATGGTTTTAAGAGTTTGTGGTAATTTGTTACACAGCAGTAGAAAACTAACGCACGTAGACATGGAGATGTGTTCTCCTGTGGCAGCATTAGCAGAGATTTAGGGGCCAGTCATTGGTATCAAGAGGCAGGATGTAGGACATCTGTTTTGGCTGGTGTAGACCTAGCAGGTGTAGTGGCTCTGCATCCACCAGTTCCAGTGGTGGCCTTCTTTTTTTCCAGCTTTCCCACTGTGGCAGAGATTGGGGTTACTCTGGTAGGACAATTCTGCAGTGTTGTCCTGGGATTCCAGGAATGCAGTCTAGATCTCACTTATCCAGCCCCTCTAAAGATGTTTTGAGCACCCAATTCCTCATATTAAATCACTGCTTAAAATAAGATAATTTGTTATATGCTATTGATCCTTGACTGTTTTATCTCCAAATTTCTCCTACCCATTAAATATAATCACATCTGTCAGCTTATTTAAATCTCTGAAGTACTGACCACTCCTCACTTCTTGAAAATTCCTCTTCTTTTGTTCTTGATGATGTCTGATTGTCCTGGTTTCCCTTATAGATTTCCTCTACTAATTTTCATTCTGTTTTGCTGGATCATTTTCATTCAACTGAAGGGGAGGAAGATCTATCCTCTACCCACTCTGGATCCTTTCTGGCTGGGCTACAAACTAAATTGACATGAGACAGAATAACAGGAGAAAGTCAAACAAACCTTTATAACATGTACATGTGGGAGAGACCCAGGAAACTGAGTATCTCAACAAAATGGCAGAGGTTCTCCTTTTAAATAGAAAGACAATGGAGGATGTTGGGGGTGGGTCAGTTATGGGAGATTACCAGAAAAACACAGTAATGTTATTATGCAGCCTTGCCTTCCACATTGATAAGTTTCTAGAGATGAGGTCATCCCCCCTTCTTCCCAGTACAGACAGGGAGACACTTTTACAAATGGAGATTTCCCCTACAAATGTAAATGTTTGGTAAGCAGAACTTTGATAAGAATGGGCTTAGCAAGGACCCTCCCAGTCTATCGATACCCAGAGTTATCTATGGTGATGGCCTGTCCTGGGGACAGGCCTTCTATCTTAAATCCTTTTAGGCAGTTAGTCAGGGGGGAAGGTCAAAGTTTCTTTCACAGAAAGTAGTCAGGATAAAGAGACATATTCTCAGGTGGCTAATTCTGATCCCCCAGTAACAAACGTGTATTGAGCATCCACTAGGTTGAAGACATTGTGTGCAAAGTGCGGGGGCCCCATCAAGAGCTGAATATGGACCTTGTCCTCCAGGGATTTGTCAATATGTGAACAAGTAACTGTAGTGAGGTGATAACATCTATAATAGAGATGCATAAAACGTACCCTAGAAGTCCAAAGAGGAAAACACCTAACTCTGGGGTGGTCAGGGAGCCCTTCACAAAGATGATGGCACTCGAGGTCAGTGTTCTAGAGTAGATACGTGTCAGATAGACAAAGTAAGGAAGAGCATTCCAGTCAGAGGGAACAGAAAAGGCAAAGGCCTGGGAGTTTGAAAATGTGACATATTAAAGGAGCAGCAAGGAATTTGCTGTGGCTGGATTTCTGGGTGCAAATAAGAGATTGGTAGAGAAATAAAGTCAGGATTTGTATAGAAGGTGACATGTGGATAGGATCCTAGAAACAGACAGAATTTACTGGAGATAGTTATTGTACTAAAATTCCTAACCTTTGATGACTACCCACTATATTCAAATAAAGTCTGAACTCCTTGGCTTGGTTAAAAGGGTTGTTCATCACCTGACTCTCTAGTATCACTCTCATCCCACTTTCCTCTTCCCTGCCATCCATTCACTCATTTACTCATGCATTTATTTAGTCAGAGAGGTGTGACAGGTGCATATCATGTAGCATGTGCAGATCATTGAAAGGACTTTGGCTTTTATTCTAGGGGAGATGGAAAATCTGAGTGACCTGATGTAATTTACATTTTAAAAGAATCGCCCTGGCTACTGTCTGGTATGGGGTGAGAGGCAAGAATGTGAGCAAAGGGACAGATAAAGAGGTTATTGTAATAATCCAGAAATGACTGTAGCTTGGGTTGGGATGGAAGTGGTGGAGACAGTGAGAAGGGTCATGATTCTGTATATATTTTAAAGGTGGAGATAATAGGATTTGCTGGTGGATTGAATGTGGGAGATGAGAAAAAAGAGGAATCAAGGATGATACTTAGGTTTTTGTCCTGAGCCACATGGAGATAGTTTCCATTTGTGTGTTAGAGATCACGGGAAGAGTGGGTTGTAGGGGAAATCTCACGGGTTGTTTTTTTAACATGGTGATTTTGAGACACCTATCAGACATCCAAGCTCCATTATGAGTATGCAGTTAGATATAGGCATCTGCAGTTAGGGGAGAGGTTCAGGGGGGTCTTATGGGTGGTTTACTTGGTATTTAAAGCTGTGAGATTGGATGAGATCATCTAGGGAGTGAGAGTAGATGAGGAAGAGAAGTGCAAGGACTCAGCCCTGGGGGCTCCAGGTTTTCAAGTTCTGGCAGAGGTGGAGGAACCAACAGGAAACTGGAGGGAGTGGCCCCTGAAGGAGGAGGAGAGATATCAGGAGGGCATTAAGTCCTGGAAGGCAAGTGAAGAACGTGCTTCAAGAAGGGAGGTCGGGGCTGCCCCATGGCTAGCAGTTAAGTTCCCGCTCTCAGCTTCAGTGGCCCAGGGTTTCACAGGTTGGGATCCCGGGCACGGACAGACACACTGCTTGTCAAGCCATGCTGTGGCGGCGTCCCATATAAAGTAGAGGAAGATGGGCACGGATGTTAGCCCAGGGCCAGTCTTCCTCAGCAAAAAGAGGAGGATTGGCAACGGATGTTAGCTCAGGGCTAGTCTTCCTCACACACACACACACACACACACACACAGAAAGGAGGGATCAAATGGGTCAAGTGCTGATGGCAGGTCAAATAGGATGAGGTCAAAGAAATGATCATTGGATTTTGCAATGTGGAGATCATTGACACACGACAAGAGCAGTTTCAGCAGCGCTGGGGAAAAGCCTAATTGCAGTGGGTTCAACAGAGAATTGGAGGACAGGGACTGTAGGCAGTGGGTAAGGCAGTTCTTTCAAGGAGTTTTGTTACAAAGCTAAGGAGAAAAAAGCGGTGGTGGGGAGGGAAGGAAGTGGGGTCAAGAGAGGGCTTTTTTTTTCTTCTTTAAGATTTGAGAAATAACAGCATTTTTTTTTCCATTTTGCTGATGGAAATGATGATATGGGAGAGTGGGGGAGAATTGCTTGCAGCAATGTCCTTGAGAAGGCCAGAGTGCCTCAAGTCTTAGTGTCCAAAGAAGAGTTGGCCAAGAGAGGGATGAACAGATCATCCATACTAATGTTGGTGAGAGAGGGGAACATGGGAATAGATGTAGGTGCGATGGGAGATGTGGTAGTAGGTGATTTTGCAAGTTCTCTTCTCACTGATCCAAGTTTCTTGGTGCAGTAGTAAGCAAAGTTGTAAGATGAGAGAGAAGAAGGGGTTGGGAACAGAAGAAGATTTGCAGGGAAAGAAGGTGTGAAGTCATCGTCTAGGGGTGTGAGTAAGTAGCCTGTGACCTCCCTTGAGGTCAGTGGTCCTGAAGTAATTGCTGCATGTTTTTCTCCAATCACTTTGGGTGTTGACAGGGTTAAGAGGTGAGTTAAATTGAACTTCTTGCAGTTCCCCACTCCTTTACCTTTGCACGGGCTGTTCCATCTGCCTGCAATCGCTTTCTGATGACTCATCTTTCAACTTCTGGCTCAACTGACACTTACTTAAGCCTACCGGGCAGAGTTAATTACTCCCTTCTTGGAACTGTTGAGGTACCATTTACATCCCTCTGTTGTAATAGTTTCCATATTATAATAATTTGCTTCCCCGTCTCCCCACGTAGTTTGGCCACTCCTTGAGAGTGTCAGTTTGGTCATCTCCATTCCTAGTAAGGTGTTTGGCCCATGGTTGGCATTATTAATTGCCTATTGAATTGAATTGAAATCCATGGAGAGAATCAGCAGAAAGAATTGGCAAGTAGGAGAGGTAGGGTCTGGAGAAAGAGAGAGTGGTGACATTTAGAACCAGGCTTGGCTGCTTGACAAGGAGGGAAGCTCCTGCCCCTGAGGACGTGTAAGTAACTGCTTACTCAACTCGGACGGTGGAGTGAAATGGGCCTGAACCTGCAATGAAGCCCGTGTAGATTGGATCAGTAACACTCACTTCTGTGAAGTTTGCTTTGACCAAAAGACTTCATATATGTGGAAGAATTTTGTAAATAAAAATGTACTACACAATGTAAGATATTATTGCTTACAGCACTCTATGGCAAGATAATAGAAATGTGTTGAATTTGTATATTTTCTTAGAGTATAGGCTGTATAACAAAAGAAGAGGAGGAGAGGCTAAAGATAAAAAGAGTGATTGTAGCTATAATCTCCTTGTTGGTCTTTCTTCTCTGAAAAGTCTCTACATAAGATGGCATCACGGTCTCTTTCACTTACTGCATGTTCCAGTGCCTCTCTTTGTCTCGGAGCCAAGAGCCCTGATGTGACCCACTTTGTGAAGCCAGGTGGTGTCGTAGACAGACGAAAGTGCCAGCGCATTCTGCAAGAAGCAGCGGATGAGGAGCCTGCAGATCTGACTGGCTGGTGTCACAATGCACAGGTTTGGGAAATGCCTGTGCTCAGAAAAGGCCAACCTTCCACAACATTCCAACACTCAAGGGAACTTTTTAACACATTGGCAATATTAACAGTTCCATACAAATCAGGTCTTTGATCCTTGATGCTGACAGGAAGTAGTATTACTTTAACACACTCTCTGATTTTTATTGTTAGTTAACTGTTCATGTCTACTTGTCTTAGTTTTCCCTTAAGTTTCAAGTTTCTTAAGGGCAGGGACCATGTTTTATACTTCATATCCTCTGCCCACACATGCCTACCACAGTATTTTATGGGTACTCAATTACCTTCTGTTACTGATTGGGTTGTTTTTTTTAATAGGTGTCAGACAGCTGTCATGGTGACCAGGTATAGACAGAGCGGAAAGAGAAGTAAGTGTGGCATTTTTCCTACTATATAAACCACACGTTGATTAACCTGAAATCCTGGGAACACAGGATGTCCTGCTTGAACGACTGTGGGTTTAGGACACTGTTATTCTACTCCTTCTTCCCAACAAATACAAATATCTTTAAGGCAGATTATCTTCCTTTTCACTCCCTAACTTAAAATAAATTACAGCATTGCCTTTGGGCTATCTGCTCACATGGGATTTAAATTCATAAAAGAGGAAGCTCTAGAAAACACATAGCTGTTGCATTTTGAGGTACACCAGGAGGCTGCCTTATTTACTGACTTTGTAGGATGGGTTGGGTTACAGCATTATGTTTCTGCAAGGATTTTCCAAGATGCAAATATACCTCTTGAGCAGAGTAGCAAGTTAGGCCATCATCCTCTAGTGGGAAATTCAGCTTACTTCCAGTTAAGTTGATCATATTAGTCACATTAAGGAATGAAAAATAGGACAGATTAGTTCTGATGAGAAAAGGCATCAAATATTCTGGGAACATGGAGTGATGCCCATGGAAAAACAAAATAGGAGCATGAGACTGGGGACTCAAATTGAGAGTTGTCCCGGAAGGCAAAATCAAGATGCCAGAACAAAGAGCAAAGATAAAGACTGTCTGATCTGTAGAGGTTGGAGAGTTTGCTCCGGGAGGAAGAAAACTCCTTCAGAGTTGGGGGTAGGCTGGTCACCATTCTACAGGCTCCTCATTACCATCCAACTCTCATATAGAAATCCTTTCCATCCTTCCTTGAAATTCCTGCCTCCATCCTCCTCACTCCAACTATTCCATCCCTGGGCACCACCTATTTTTCACTGAACTGAACCCCGTCCTTACTCTTGTCACCTTGCTCCTGCCTCTGTTATGGGCAATTTCAGAGTCCTGGTACAATCGGTCTAACATAGCTTCAAAGTTCTCTAACTTTTCTGACTCCCACAACCTTAACCGCCAGGTCCCTTTAGCAACTAACTTCCATGACTGCACTCTGGGCTCTGTCATCACCCAGATGTCCGACTCTGGGATCTCAAACTCAATATCCTAGTCTCTCCAAAGAGCCTCCCCTAACCAGGTGTCCCACTATCTTACCCCACAACTTCTCTTCTTCATCCTGATGGAGACCTACAGTCCCTTACTTCCTCATTCTCATTTCTCTGTCTGTTGTCCCTTGTGGCTCCATTTCCCTTCCTAATCCAGTCTACACCCACAGTGTGTCACTTTGTGTCAGAGCCTCTTTGTCCTCTGCTGAATCTGCCTTGCTGGCCTTGAACCTTGGATGAATCCCACTATCAGCCCCCTTCTCTCTTACACTCAACCTACTGAGCTGCTAGAGGGAATCATACAGTCAATTGGGGTCACTGCCACTATGACTTTATTGTTGCTAGCGACTGCCAATGACAGTCTTAAATGGATCTGGTCACCTCCCATTTCCATTCTCCACAGCAGCTATTCTAAACTTTCATCATTTTCCTCAACCTCTCTTTCTCACCTTTCTCTTGGGAAATGACTCTTACTTCATAGATACAACTTAAATTATAGACACTTTCAAACTCTCACTCAGCTCCCTACAACCACAACTTTTAATAGGCTCCAATGCCTCCTCCCCAGGCTAAGAGAAAGAAATGTTTCTTCTCCCACTCAAGACTTATTCATTCATTCAACAATCACTGAGAGCCTACTATATCCTAATAAACACTGTGCTATACACTGGGAATATTAGCAATGAAGAAGATGTAGGCCCTACCCACAAGGAGCTTAAAATCATGTAGAGGAGACAGACTTATAAATGAATTATAATTCAATGTGCATTATGGTGTAATGATAGAAATATGCATACAGCATTATGAGAGGGGGAGGGGAAAGGCCGCCTAACTCAGCCTTCATGGGAAGGAGATGAAGTATCATGAAGGACTTTTCGGATGGGGTATTACTTCAGCTAATACTTTAAAAGTAGGTGTTAACTAGGCAACGTTGGGGTGGGAAGGAGACAGCAGGGTCAAAGATTAGAGGGCAGGGAAAAACAAGATTGAGTATAGGAAGAGGATATAAGTAAAAGCATGAAATTGAGTTACTCTAATTCTTGACTGTGTCCCAGACCTGGTTATGTGGCCATCCCACAAATAATGTCAAACTCAACACATTTTCCCTAAATTTCCTTCTCCTTCTTTATTCTTTATCCTAGTATATGATACCCCCACCTGTTGGGTCACCAGAAATCTAGACTATTTCTTCAATTCCTCCTGTTCTCTCACCCCCATCATTCAACTCGCAACTAACTTATGTTGATTCTAAGGCATCAACATTTCTCTTATGCCTCTCCCTTATCTATCTTTGCTCAGCATTGATGCAATAGTCTGGTAATTGACCTCACATCCATACTGCCCCAGAGAGGTCTTTCTAATGTGTGCGTGCGCAGTTGGTTACATCACTGCCCGGCCAAGCCGTGGTTCCCCACACTTCCGACGTGGTAGGAAAGACCTTTTCCATATAGCCCCTGCCCCCATTTCTGCATCCTTATCATTCCCTGGCCATTTGTCTATGCCCCTAGGCTCTAGCACAATCAACTATCAGCAATTTCCTTAATATGCCCTATGATTTCATGCCTAGATGTCTTTTTTCCCCACAGGTACAAGAACATTAATGCAGCATCTTAATATGAACACATTTTGATGCAGTCTAAAACAACAACCAAACATTTAGCTATTCTTTTTTTTTTTTTCTCTCCAGAGCAATGACTCTAATGGGCACTCTTAACCCATTCCTACACCTTTCCCTTTTGATTCTCTCCAGGGTGAGGATGACATCAATGACCTTCAACAGATTGACTCCCATTTTCATCTTCTATCAACAGTCTAAAGTTACCTTAGTTGTCCTGCTCCAAGTTATATTGTTTCTGCTGCTTTAAATGCCCTTCCCTTTCACTGTCTTCCTAAGGCACCTCTACACACTTTGTATTACCATACCCCCAAATCTCATACTCTTAGGAAGTCCTTCTAGTTACCCATCCTACTACCCAACTGTAGTCAACCATGCTCTCTCTGTGCCCTGACTAATCTCTATATTCACTTGTATAGACACCTCTCACACTTTCATGTCACCTCCATCAGACTTAATCTCTCTGAGGATAGGGCTCATTCATTTTCTTAATTTCTAGCACCCCCTACAGTTTTGGAACAGAGCAGGTGCTCGATAAATTGATGCTAAATCAATAAATAAAGGAGAAATGGGATCCAAAGGCAAAAGTCTCACCAAAGACTGTGGTGCTTTTCATTTCAACCCAGAGTAAAACCAGAGTTTTTGAATTCAACCAGAGAGTCCTTTTGGTCAATCCTAGCAGAATTAACTGTGTTCTAGGAGCTGTCAGCTGAGAGAGGAAGATCTTTCTGCAGAAACCTGAAAGGTAGTTTAATTTCCTAAGAGGCCAGACCTTGAAAGGTTAACTGTATGATCTACAAGTAGGTAAGAAGATTCTGGATCACGGAAAATCAAGTGCAGTGAGAGCAGTGGCCACATGGGAAGAGCCACAGTAAGGACCACAGTGGGCCCAGGGGGATGCAGTGCTGCCCTTTCTTAGAAAAGAGGGTCCTGAGTGGCTCTGTATGGGGGGAGGGGACAAAAGGAGGACAGAGAGTGGGGAGGAGAGGAAGTTGGAATCCCAATTATGTAATGGAATATCAAAGGAATGTTATTGTCCCATTCATATGCTTCCCTATATGTCTCCTGGGGAAAACAGTATCTTTTCCCCTAACTAGTTTTTTATTTTCTAAAGGTAATATATACATGGTAAAAATTCCTATGGTATAAACAGGTGTTCAATGAAAGTATGTCTTCGCTCTACTCTAGGCCTCCATTATTCTTCCCTGGAGGTAACCACTACTACTAGTTTCTAGTTTTTTCCCCAAACCTTTGTATATATATAAAACACACATGCAACTCTATCTAAATCCCAATCTAAATATATATTTATATCTATGTTTTAAACATAGTCGGTAGCATCCTATCATTAATAGTTCTTCATTTTAGCTCATAGAGACATTTTTTTCTTACTGTGGTAAGAACACATGATATGAGAACAACCCTCTTAAAATTTTAAGTATGTAGTACAGTGAGACACTATTTTTCAAACTGCTACATAATATTTCTACTGACTGCTCTATATGTATTTAATTAGTCCCCTATTGATGAATATTTAATTTGTTTCTAGTCTATTGCTATTTCAAGCATTGCTGCAGTGAAAATCCTTGTACATATATGCATCATCCAGGGTCCAGGAGGAAGCAGATGGTACATCCAAAGCTTAACTGAAGAGAGTTTAATGGAGGGACTGTTGACACAGGTGCTGGCAGGGTTAATGGACCCAGCAATAAATGGTTAAGTACTCAGGAACTAGCATGAGTGAGAAGTCTTCACCTCCCCTAGGCACAAAGGGACAAGGCAAGGGAGCAGTGTTAGTGGAAGTCAGTGAGCCTAGTCATGAGAGAGAGGCCACCCAACTGGAGAGGTCACCATAGATTGAGGAATGCAGCCACTGCGAAGACTTCAGCCATCAGAGTAAAGATTCTAACTGGTGTCTCCTCTTGCTCTCTGGTTTCCTGCTGGTACATCCCCTGAATACAAATGGAAGCTAGAGGATGAGAAAGCCCAAGAGATGCAGTCCATGGAGGTCGGGTCCCAGGGCACAGGCAGGCAGAGCAAAGTCAAAAGTATATGTGGAAGGATAAATGGAGAATAATCAGTATAATATGTTTTTGCACACATGTGCCATTCATCTGTTGGAAAATGTCCTAGCACTGAAACTGTGGTGTTAGTAGGAAAGAAGGAGTCCCCTCAATATCCGTTCCCCTCCTCTTCCATGGTTGTTACCAATGCTTAGCTCTGCCTATGGCTGCTCAGAATTAAAACTACATTTCCCAGCCTCCCTTGCAGCCAAAGCAATGTAAGAGGAAGTGTCGCGAGGTAGTGTCTGAGAAATTTCTCTGAGAGACAGCCAGCTGATGCGTGCCTTTTGTCTCTTGTTATTTATTCTTTGCTGTAATTCACACGCTGCCTTGGACCATGAGCTCTAGGCCCACACCCTTTGGATGGTGAGTGGTGGGCTGAAAGGAATCAGATTCCTGAGCACTTCACGGAAGAGAGCTGCCCTACCAGTCTTTTTCTTTTTTGGTGAGGAAGGCTAGCCCTCAGCTAACAGCCACTGCTAATCCTCCCCTTTTTGCTGAGGAAGATTGGCCCTGGGCTAACATCTGTGCCCATCTTCCTCTACTTTATATGGGACCCCGCCACAGCATGGCTGACAAGCAGTGCGTCGGTCCGCGCCTGGGATCCGAACCTGTGAACCGCCAGGCTGCCAGAAGCAGAGCGTGCAAACCTAACTGCTACGCCACTGGGCCAGCCCCTGCCCTACCAGTCTTGAACTGCATCCCTCCAGACTTTATTTACTTAGGAGAGACATACACGTTTACCTTGTTTAAGTCACAGTTATTTCTTTTCTGTGTCATGTAGCCAAATCTAATCCTAATGAATAGGTATAGATAATGGGTATTAACATTTTGAATTTTTATGAATATTGTCAAGTTTGGCGTTTTAAACTGAATTTTTCAGACTGAGTCTGAATCCAGCTACTCCACTGATTACACAGGTGATCTTGAGCAAGTTTCTTAATCTTTTTGTGCCTCAGTTTTGTCAAAGGGGTAGTAATAGAAACAACTTCATTTGGTTGTTATGAGGAGTAAATGAATTAAAATATCTGAAACATATAGACCAATGTCTGTTCAACATAGCAAATACTCAATGAATGTAAGCTATTACCATTATTATTATAACTATTATCATGTTTAATTGTCCTCCAAAGAAGATGTACCCATTAGTCTATTCAATGTCTGAAAGTGTCTCTTTCCTCTTCCCTTATCAATACTATGTATTAGCTAAGATTTTTGACCAATAGATGAATGGTAGTGTTTCATTTTTATCTCAAATTGCTTTCTAAAATTATGAGGTTGCACTTCTTTTCATATTTTTTAAGCCATTTATATTTATTTTCTGGTGAACTTCTTTTTTGTGTCCTCTGTTCATTCTATCGGATTTTTGTTTTGTTTGTATTGTATTTTGTTTTTTAAAGGAATTAAAGTATTATGGACATTAGCTTTTTGTCTGCTATGAATGGTACAAATATTTTCCCCAATTTTCATTTGCCTTTTGACTTTATTTTTTCTATACAAAAATTTTGAATTTTAACATAGTAAAAATAATCCTTCTTTTCCATCATAACATCTGAGCTTAATGTTCCCACCTTGGAAAGATCTTTCTCACTCTGGATTATTAAAAATAATTCCCCCATGTTTTCTCCTAGGACTTTACAGATTGATTTATATCAAAAATCTTTTCTCCATCTGGAATTTAATTTGGGGTAGGCAGTGAGGTGGGAATTGAAGTAATTCTGCAGGCGACTGGGTTGGAGGGTTGACAAAAATGAGCCCTCTGACACATAAATCCCACAGAAATTGTAATTTACTATGATCCACACAATAGATACATTTTATTTTATTTTTTAATTTATTTTGTGTGTGTGTGTGAGGAAGATTAGCCCTGAGCTAACATCCATTGCCAATCGTCCTCTTTTTGCTGAGGAAGACTGGCCCTGGGCCAACATCTGTGCCCATCTTCCTCTACTCTATACTGGCCCCTTTCCACAGCATGGCTTGACAAGCAGTGAGTCAGTCCGTGCCCAGGATCCGAACCTGTGAACCCTGGGCTGCCAAAGTGGAGTGCGTGAACCCAATCGCTATGCCACCGGGCCAGCCCAAAGATACATTTTAAACAAAACACTCCAGGAGCAGCCCAGCACGCAGATGTCGGGTGAGCTTGCCTTCTCAGCTTCCTCCTCTCCTTCTTTGTGGGAAACACAAAGGTTGTTTACAATGGCATTTTGTATTTTCAGGGCAGGGTCCTGCCAGGTCCAGCATAATTACTTTACCAGGTTGCAAAACTGCCTTTCACAACTGGTTCTCACTTCCCAGTGGTGGGCACGATTTCTTTCTCTGCCATCAGGGCCATCCTGCTACCTGTTCACAATTTAGAGAATAATGCCAAGATATCTTTATACCTGGGCTAACAATGACCCATCTGTGGACATATGCAGTCAGACACCACTCACGTTTCAAGGCCACATAAGGACTGAGCCCAGCAAGCTGGACCAGGACCTACCACTGGGCTCCAACTTTGTTTTTTTACAGGTGGTTTGTCAGTTGTTATCATAATGGTTGAGAATACAAGCTCTAGAGTAAAACTATCTGCCCAGGTACTTCCACTCTGCCACTTTTGAGCTACAGGGTCAAGAGTCAAGTTTACTTCACCTTTTTGTGCTGTGGTTTCTTCTGTGTCAAATGGGGATTATAACATAGTGTGGGGATTGAATAAATAAATACATGTAAAGTGCTTAAAAAATTCCTGGCGACAGTGCTCAGTAAATATTAAAAAGGCCCTTCCCAATCCAGAATATAAAAATAACTCTCCTGTTTTCTCCTAGGACTTTACAGATTCATTTATATTACAAAAAAGGGTATAACATTCATAACAAGTGTTATAACATATAATAAGTGTATAACAACAAAAATTAGAACATTTATAAGAATAAAGTATTATAACTTTATGAATAGTATCATTATTTGTATTTGAACAATGCATTTGCTTTGAAATGTCATTTGGTCATATACTTAATTTGCACATGCATTTGAGTCTAGTTCTGGATTCTCTATCTTGATTCATTCATCTAGCTTAATCACATTTGCTTTAAAAGATACTTTATTTTCTGGTAGAATTTGCTTAATTCATATGCTTCCTTTTCAGAAATTTTTTTTCTGGCTAAACTTGAATTTTGATATTTATACAAAAATCTTCGAACCAGCTGCTCTGATTTAAAAATCAATTAATATTTTATTGAGGTTGCAACAAATTTACATATTAATTTAGAGAAAATTGACATTCTTACAATATTAGCTTTTCCTATTCCAGTACAAAGAATAGCTCTCCATTTATATTCAAGCTGTTTTTCTTTTTAACTGTCTCTTAGAAGAGTTTTAAAATGTTCTCAGTCTTCTTTATGGTTCCTGCATATTTCTTAACTTTATTCCTATTTTCCTTCCTTTCTTTCTCCCTTCCTTCTTTCCTTCCTTCTTCCTCCTCCTCTTTCCCCTCTTTCTGTTATGGTAAATGGCACCAGTTCTTTTATTATATTTTCTAATTACTTCTTGTTTGTATAGGAGAACTATTGATTGTCCCTTTGTGAGCCTGGACCATGTAACTGGATCAGAAAAACTAATGAAAATCTTCTAATCTCCCTTCCCTCATTGCAATTGTGTGTAATCACCATATGTTGGAAGGAGATAGACTGAGTCAAGAGAATACATGTTTCAGAAGAGAGGCCCCAGAGGACATAGAAGCCTGAGAGAGCAAACGGGGAGGGAATAAATGTGACTGAGAGAAGGGCTGACTGAACAGATGATTAGGGGAACACTCCAAAACCAGATTGATTCAGAATAACACATAAAAATTGTTGGATGTGATCAAAGCTGTACACAGGCAAATTTATGGTGTTGAGTGCTTCCTATTATTTTAAGTGGTTGAATTAAAACTAGATAAATGAAGCCTTTTACTCAAGAAGATAGACATAAAAAATCAGAAATTAATTATTTATAAAACAAAAAATTAATAGCACTGAGATAAATATAAGTTCTGTGGGATTTCTTTGGGAAAAAAAACCAAAACAAAATCAATAAAAGCAAAACTAGTTTTTTTGTAAACAGAAAATTTAAGTAAACAAAATTAGAAAACTAAAAGGTGATAACAGTATAGATCTTTTTATCATTAAAAAGAAATCTAGGGGCTGGCCTCATGGCCTAGTGGTTAAGTTCAGCTCACTCCGCTTCAGCGGTCCAGGTCCACTGGTTTGGATCCCAGGTGTGGACATACGCCACTCGTTGGCAGTCATGCTGTGGTGGTGATCCACATACAAAATAGAGGAAGATTGGCACAGATGTTAGCTCGGGGCAAATCTTCCCTAGGAAAAAAAAAATTCTATATACCTTTGCCAATAAAATAGAAAATGAATGATTTGGCAGAAAATATAAATGACTAAAATCGATTTAAGAAAAAGTCACAAGAGAATAGAAGCTATTCAAGTCATTTTTTAAAACTAGCATAACCCTGTACTGAAGAGGCGATCGGTGTGACCCGGGAACCAGGTAGCTTGGCTCGGATCTGTTTTATAAACATGTACGTAGTACTTACTCGGTGCCAGGCGTGGTTCTGAGCACTTTACAAATATTAATTTGTGTAATTCTCCTAACAACTCTATGAGGGAGGGATAACTATTGTCCTCATTTCACAGATGAACAAACTGAAGAAGTCAGAGGTTAAGGAACTTGTCTGCTGCCCAAGGTCACAAAGGTGGCATGTGATGCCACTGAGAGGTGGCATGAAATAGTGCCCTAAAGCATGTCCTCTAGCATCAACCTACCCGAGTTCAATTCCTGGCTCTCCCATGTTCTAGCTATATGACTGTGGGGACAATTTTTAATCCTTTTGTGCTTTGGTTTCCATATGTGTAAGACTGAGAAATAAAACAATCATATAAAGAATTTAGGACAGTATAAAGAAAGATCATAAAGTGTAAGGAAGTGTCTTTAGAGACTAAGGCCAAGATTATTCACACCCTCGTATTCCCAATTACTATGTAAGGGTGTGACAGCTGGATGGTAAAGACAACTGACAGGAAAAAACTGATTCACTTGAAATATGGTGTTGAAGGAGAGCTCTGCGGATCCCATGGATTGCCAGAGAGATGGACAAGTGGGTCCTGGAGCAAATGAGGCCTGAACTGTCACTGGAGGCAAAAATGGTAAAACCCAGGCTGTCTTACTTCGGGCACATCATGAGAAGGATTGTTTGGCAGAGACAATAGTCCTGGGAAAAGTAGAAGGCAGCAGGAAAAGAGGAAGACCAAATATAAGATGGATTGACCCCCAAAAGGAAGCCATAGGCAGGCGTCTACAGGAGCTGAGTAGGGCTGTTGAGGACAGGACATTGTGGACATCACTAGTTTATTTGTAGGGTCTCCGGGAATCAGAGCTGACTCGATGGCAAGTAACAACAACAATCTAGAGCATAGCAAATGCCCTTTAAACATAATGCTATTATTATTGTTGTTATTACTAAAAGAGGAGGCTACATAAAAAAGACGTCATTCACATATATGCACAAAATTTAATTTCTTTATACCTAAAGCATAAGAAAATCCTAAGGTACTCTAAAGCTTTCAGTTTTTCTTTTAACATTCCAAGCAGTATTTGAAGTCTGAAAGGGTTGCTAATAGACAAATCATTCATGAAGAAAAGCTGCTGAAAATTAAAGAAATGTTGGCAATATCCATAACAGTTTGAGGACATTTTAGAGATTGACTTCAAAACTAGTCATTCCAATTTTATACAAACAAATCTTTAAGAGGTTTTACTTTACTTCATTTAATATCAAATGACATTTTTGAAGGAATCAGGTTTTTTAAAAAATCATGGATTAAGGTATTTATAACAATTTTGCCAATAAAGTTTCAAAATTAAATCATGGAAAAAACAAGAGACCTAACTTTTTGATCAAACAATTTCTGAGAGATTTTTATTTTGGAGAAAAATAAATATAAGCCGAGAACACACGTATGATATACAAATTTACTTTCCCACTTAAACAAGTTTGTTTGGAAAACAATGTGAAAATTTCTTTAAAAATGAAACATAGACTTATCATATGACCCAGCAACTCCACTCCTAAAACTATACCCAAAATTATGAATGTCATGTACACACAAAGAAAAAAAAAGACATCATTCTAAATTATAAATATAAATGCAAACTGTACTCAAAACAATAAAGGAATTACCCACCATGGTCAAGTTGGGTTTAACCTAGGAATCCAAGGATGTTTTGTTCATCACTTTGATATATCCAATAACAATATATGTATAATGTGGTCATCTCAATAGAAATTGCAACATTCTTTCTAAATGAAAAAACAAAAAAAAGAACAAATCTTAGGCATCTAAGAACAGCAAATCCTTCCTAAACATGATAAGGAATATCTATATTAAATAAGCAGCCAACATCATCCTCCATGCTAAATTACCTGGAGCTGAGGATCTCAGTTCGTTGAACATAAGAATCACCTGGAGAGCTTTTCGGTCCTGCTGATGCCTGAGAACTACCCCTGACCAATTAAATCAGCATCTCAGGGACCTGGGACTCCAACAACAAAGTAGAGAATAACTGGTCTAGAAGAAAGCTAATTAAAATCAAGAACTAAACGAGGATGCAGACCATGGCCATTTTTATGTAACATTGTTTTGGAGGTTCTGGTGCATACACTAAAACGTGAAACCAATAAGAGAGAAAAATATTGGCCAAGAGGAGATAAAAATCACTTGTAACCAGTGTGATTATGTGCTTGGAAAACCCCAGGAGAATAAACTGAAATGCTAAGTATTTTTAAGAGAATGTATCTACAAAGGCAGCTTTCCTATGTATCAACAACAATACAAGTTAGAAGATGTAATGATAAAGATTTCATTTAGATTATTAACAAAGAGAAAATAGAACTAACAAAAAATATGTGGAACCTAGATAAAGGCCATAATAAATTTAATTTTGGAAAATATAGCCTAGATCTGTGGTTTTCAAACTGCACTATTTGGAGTCTCAGGGCAAAGATGACCAGGCATGCAGAGAAGAGGAAAAATGGGTCTGAGTAAGAGGACCACAGGACGCCCCCTCCCGCTTTTGAAGCAGCTCCATTTTTCTTCTTTTTCAGTGTTGACCTTCTGTGTAAGAGTTTACTTGAAGCAAGGTTTTTGCCACTAACAACTAAATTTTGAAAACCTCTAGCCTAGATAAAATATTCCTTAAGAACATCCAGTACTTTTTACTCATTCATGTATTTGTTTAGTCACTTCTGTGTTTACTGAGTATACACAATATACAAAAGTTACCCCACATTTTTTGAGGAGCCACTACTGTGTTAGATGCTTTATGTACTTCACCTCATTTCATCTTTGGAAACACCACGTGAGAAAGATATTATCCCCATTCTTTACAGACGAGCAAACACATTCGAGTAAGGAACGTGCCCAAGCTCTCACAAGTGGTGAGAGGGCAGCAGCTGTAACTGGAAAGTATCTCAGCCTGCCTTCAGGGCGCCTTTTCTTTTTCCAACATACCACACCAATTCTTAGCATGTAGGAAATAGTGATGTTATTTGAGATGATGATAATGATTGTGTTGATGTTCATGACCCATTGAAATATTGATGAGGATGTTGATGTTGGAGGGTATTGAAAAAGAAATGAAGGAGATGTTGATATTGGGACGTGAGAGGGACATGTATGATTCCTGTGGTAGAGGTGGGGCTGTTCTCTCTGATCACTCATCCTTCTGTCAGTTGAAATGGAATGACAGGGGCCAGAATTTGCCTGGACGCCCTAACACCTTTTGTCAAGAAGAGAAGAAGTCCTGACTATTGGGTCCGGAGAATAGAGAACTGAGGGAATGGCATTAAAGGACAGGAGATGTGGGGTGAAGGGACTCACGTTAAAGCCAAGTGACCAGCACACACTGCTTGGTTAGAGCAGGTAGCATGTCTAGAAATACTTGCTCCCCCTCGGGCAGTTCTCAGAATCACTTTGCTATTACGTATATTGCATACATGCCAGTAGACCCTGCCCCTATGCATAAGTGAAAGCAACAGAAGCAGATGGTATAAAAGGTCATTCTGCCCACTGATTGTCTGAAATCTTGAAATTAGGCAAGACATGCTTTGCATGGTAGACACAAAGGTTCTTATCACTTAAATGGTGTATTTTGTTGTAAATAACTACTGGCATACAGCTTGTGCCAGGGTCTGATCATTTTAAAATATACTATCTACTTAAATTCTAGATTCATAGAACTGAGCAAATAAACTCCAGTTTGCAGTAGCTCTACCAATGCAGGGGACCCCTGAGTATTCTAAGATCCTGCTTAAAACAAGTCCTCTCTGTCTTTATTACAATATGACACATGGAAATTTATGGAACATAAATTTTCATTTTCTGATGAAGCAACAATATGAAATAGAATACACGATGTCATAGACTCTATGAAATAAAAGTTTTTATTTTTAATGAGATCTGTCACCATTTCAGACCTGCATGAAATTGAAATAAACACTATGAACAACTGTAAGAACTAGCATTTCACAGTGTGAGGAGTCAGAGGTGACCAGATGATTTAGTTGTGTCCCAAGCAAGATGTCCTAATTTCAAAATTATTCATGCATTCAACAGAATAAATGCTCATTCTATTTAAAAGGTAGTGATTCTTTCTACCCAAGTAAAAATGCAGCACATTCACCCAAATTCTAGACTGAAAATAGAAGATTATTAGCATTATAATTTATGTAAATGGTGCTCTATTCATGTGAAAGTAATTGGTATCTCTCAGTCATATGCTAATTATTACATAAACAGATTATAAATAATCATGTGAGAGGATTTCATTTTTTAAGCTGAAACACTACTAATTCCTTTAAAGGGTCTACTATTTTCTTATATGAAACATGAAAAGAATGACTCATACGTGTTCCAATGCCTTGAAAATAAAAATTGTTTGGTGTTCTAAAAATTGTATTTGTCAGGTTTGGTAGGCATAAGATACATCAAGATCTACAGCAATGATTCTCCATCTTATTGGAACTTATTGAATATGTTTTTCTTGGTGGCTGTCCTTAGGAGGAAGAATGGGTATAAATTTCTCAAACTGAGTGCATCAAAATCACCTGGACAGCTTGTTACACACAGATTTCAGGGCTCCACCCCCAGAGTTCCGATTCAGTGGGCCTGAGCTGGGGCCCGATGATTTGCATTTCTAACAAGTTATAGGTGGTGCCGATGCAATTGGTTCCAGCACCACACTTTGAGAATCAGTGCTTTAAAGCGTGGATATGGGCACGGACCCCGAGGACTGAAGGAGCGACTGGATTCAACAGCCTTTCCACGTCCCCTTCCCCTGACGGTGAGTGGAGGCGTCGTGTGGAGGGTGTGTCCTGTGTCAGAGACCTGCCTCTGCTTCTGCCAGGGGTCTAGGGGCCTTGCCAACCGGGGACTCCTTTTATGCTTATTTATTCACTTGTTTGGCTACTCCACTCTGAGCCAGCGGAGGCCCCTGTTTATGATTTACAAGACTGTTTTGGTCCTCAATCCAGAGTCAGGCCACGACGGGCAGTTTCTTTGCAGTCTCCCTGTGCCAGTGGACAGAATTTTCTCTAGAGCCCTCTTTCCACTGAAGTTGTACTTCTTCAAGGGCTCCAGCTGTAGGTGGCATGCATGTGTTGTCTTTTGTGTTCGTTTCAGCTCTTTATTACTACTTTTATTGGATTTCATTTGCAGTTCTTTATCTAATTTCTCAACATGGATGCTTAGATCATTGATTTTTTTCAGCCTTGCTTTTTTTTCTAATATAGGCATTTAAGTTCCCACTTTCTACCTGGAGTGAGATCAAGGCTTAGTCTTCCTTTCCCAAGTGGCTATTGAAATCCAAATCCCTTAGTAGGGAAGACCAGCCAACACCCCAGGGCACCCAAAGCCATTAGGGCTTGCTGACCAGCCTGGCCTTCAGCTTCTTCTTTATTGTTGTTGTTTTCACTCCTAGGGAATTCCTTCTCTTTCTCACCTGCTCAGACTTGCATTTACAAGTCAGCGTGTTATAGTTTATGAATCATTTCTAGGTATTTTGCAGTAAGGGGCTTTTCGGGATATCTATTCTGTCATATTGCTAGAAATGGAAGTCTAGAGATAACAATACCTACAGATTGTGAGAATAAAATGAGAGAATATTTGTAAAGCCTTTAGCTCAGTGCCTGCTAGACAAGAAGTTCTTGGTAAGTATTAGGTTCTGCTATTATTATTATTATTATTAGCAGCAGCAGCAGCAGCATACCTAGGTCTCAGTGGATAACTAGTGGCAGAGGTAAGAAATGGAATGCTACAGGAAGCAAATCCTGCCAGAAATGGCGATGGAAAAAGGAGACATCATGGTAAACTCAAATTTTAACAAGATTGTGATAACTTATTGAGGATATATATTGTCTGCTTTCTGAATAGACCCAGAAAACTGACCCAATCATAAGAAAATTCTTATACTGAGAGGGAAATCCTGGAACCAAATTCAGGGCTACCGTAGACAGCTGCTGGGGCTCAGCGGGCACAACTCTGGGGGCACCATTCGTAGACCGAGATGTCACAGTGGCTGTGACCAGGATGAAGACACACTCCTCCAAGGTTCACATTTTGACAAAATTAAAAAGGAAGCAAAGATGTGGAAACAAGCTAGACGTTTTTTAAGGCAGTGATTAGGAGTGTCCTCGCTGCCTCACAGGTGCGCACCCTGTGTTAAAAATAAATTCATAGCTGAGAAGGAAGCTTAGTGTAGGTTTCTGTGTATTTCCTACTGTCGTTGTTTCTCTCAAAGCCCTGGAAGCCTCCTGATGAATCAGGTGGGTAAAATCAAGTTGTATTCAGTCCCTCAAAACTATTCGAGGCAGAAGAGCTAAGCACTGGATTCCCAACAGCCATTTGGTTCCTCTCCAGATATCCCCTTTTTTTCCTTTTTCTTCTAGATGTCTTTTTCTGCTCTTTCCTCATCTGTGCCCTTCCTCTCTTCTGTTACCCCCTCTATTGACCACTTTCTCTCTTGTCTCCAGCGGTGAACGTCAGCCTCTCCCCACACTGCACCATGTCATACAGCAGACGGTTCTCTTCAGTTCTGGTTGGGTGTTAAGATGGAGGCCATGGTCCTTGGGAGGGCTGGTGGGAGCTGGGCAGGTCCGCACCTTCAGAACTGAGGTATCAGGCAGATGATCAAGAGTGCCAGTGCAGCTGGGAACGGGTAAGGCCTGTTCACCAGAACCATGTGGAAGCTGGTTATCAGAATGAGGGTCCACACAAGGTCAGAGCAGCAAGAACAAGGAAGCTGTCACTCCAGCTGCTGTACAGGCTTCTTGGATTTACCTGCCCAGGTCCAGGATTGGCCCATTCACAGAGTCGTGATGGCCAGGAGGGAGGGGTCAGGCTACAGGGATGGGACGTAGGGGTGGGTATAGAGCTGGGAATCAGCAGGCCATTCCCAAGGGTCTTTGGCTGGGGCCTGGGCTCAGCAAGGAACAGAGCCCTTGAGCACCTCCTCTCTACCAGAATCAGAGGAAGCCGAGGAGGGGAGGGCAAGCTCAGCGAAGCTGACACTGGTTCCCTTCACTTGGGCTTTGGATCACTTCGGGGAATGTGTGTCTTTCTTTCTGGAGAATTTCAATGTAAAATCTTTCAGAAAGATAACAGCTTCTCCTCAAGTCAGAGAAGACCCAGATATCACCAGGCCATTTCTGAGGTAGATGAGAGGAGAGTCACACATTCCAAACCCATTGGATATTTGCTAAAGGGCCAGGAGAGGGGGAAGAGTAAAAGGTGGGGGAGATGAGTGGACCTTAAGGTGCTGGACCTGGCCTGAGCTGCCCAGATTACTCTGTGGGTATCTTTCTCTGAGGAGTACTAAGCAGAGCCAGTGCGTGAGGCAGTTGATGGACCCACGCTTGGGGCTCCATGTGGCCTTGTAAACACGGAGGCCAAGCCAGGGGACACCCCACAGAGGAGCATGGTCATCTTATGACTTATTCTTGAGACCAGGAATGGTTTCACTACAGTCTTACAAATAAAATATCCTCTTAACACACCTGTCCAAGCACTGCTTCTTGACTAATTCTTGCACTTTTTCAAGAGTTAGTAGGAGTCTGAGAAAGGGAATGGGGCAGGTGCGGGGGTCTCCAGTAATTCTGTTCCAACATTTTGAGGTCATAATGGTGGCACACAGACTATGCAGGAAGGACGGAGAGAGAAGGAAACAACATGTAGACACATCCACCCAGGATCCTGATCAATACTGAATGAGAATGGAGGCTTTTAAATGGTGAGGAAGATATTCAGGATCTAAAGATAGTGTTCGCAGCAAAGCAGTCAGATTGCAAATTAGTTACAATATTGTTAAGCTATACACAGAGTAATTAAAATCAGAGCATTTTACAAAGTGAGCCACACGTATCATTGTATTCGCCCATACTGACTTCCACTTAGAGGGTGTTTACTGTGAACTCAACCCTATAGTAAATCATCTCATTTAATTCTCACAAATTCTCTATGGAGAGGGCATTGCTATTATCCCCAATTTTATAATGAGGAAACTGAGGCCCAAAAAGGTCAACTAGGTTGTCCAAGGTCACGCACAGCTGGTAGTCAGAGCTGAAACTCTAACCCAGTTCTGAGTTCACCACCCGAGCTTTTAACCAAGACGCTAAACCACCTCACAGCAGACCGAGCAGGTGGGGACTAATAGCTGCATTTCACAGGGCAGGAGATTTTGGTTTATAGTAGGCTGAACTCTATGAAATTGCTGATTTTATCATTTTTGACTTACAAAAATGACAATGTCATATGCTACAACTCAATAGAGACTGAGTGAATTAACCAAGGTTATCCCAGGTAGTAAGACCCTAAACCCACATTCTTTCCACTCCTCCACTCAACCTGGGAGTAAATGTCTAATTTACTCCCAAATTACTAAAGGTTGCTACCCTTTGGTGCCTCACTACTTTGTGGGGTGCGGTGTAGGGACAAAGATAAAGGGCACCATTTGTAAATCGTATCTCGATAGAAGTCTCTAGGTGAGGCTTTATGAGATTGTAGAGAACAAAGTCCTGGAGACATGGGGAAGGCGTCCCCTCCACCTTCCAGACTGAGGGAGCGGCTCTTGCAGTCTCAGACGTGAGAAGGAATTGTGCTTTCAGGGGACTTGAAATAGTTGGGCTTGGCTAGAGAGTCTGTTGACTGGGAGTGGGGAATATTGTCGGGGTCCGTATGTCCAGTGCCTGGAAATACTTTAGGGTGTTTATCCTCCCACAGAGCAGCGTTTCCTTATTGTAAGCACTGCTTAGAAGACCCTTAGAAGACCCTGTGTGTGCAGGCTGGATTAGACGGGCATGCCCGGGGTACTAGTGACGAGAAATCCAGACAAGATGCATGCCTGACTTAGTGGCAGAGAGGACAAAAGGCAGGAATGACTTGGGACTATTTAGGAGGTAGAGTTGACAGGCCTTGGTGACTGATTTGGAAGCAAGGGGCATTCTACAAATAATAAATGTGTTTGGAATCTACAAATAGATTCTCAGGCTTAACTGAGTCTTAAAAAGACTATCGCTTAAACTTCCAGAAGCGGGAAGGATGAATCCTCTAAAAGAAAGAGCCCTCAGGGGGCTGCCCAGTGGCGCAGAGGTTTAGTCCGCGCTTGGCAGCCCCTGGGGTTCGCGGGTTCGGATCCCGGGCGCCCGCCGACGCACTGCCTGTCAGCCACGCCGTGGCGGCGTCCCATATAGAGGAAGATGGGCACGGATGTTAGCCCAGGGCCAGTCTTCCTCAGCAAAAAGAGGAAGATTAGCAATGGATGTTAACTCAGGGCTGGTCTTCCCCACAAGAACAAACAAACAAACAAAAAAAAAAAAAAACAAAAAAGAAAGAGCCTCAGGCTACAAAGAGCTATGCCTTCTTTGTAGGAAAGATGGGAACAAGGGAGGAATCTTCCAACCTGGAGATTTGTCACTGGGCAAAGTCTCCTCGCTCATGACGGGCCGACATTCGGTGCTATGTGCTGATCTGACAGACTGGCCAACATCCATTTGGGTGGATGAATGCCATGCTTTATGTGCTGTCAAGGGTTTTGGTCACCACTCCTGCTTTTTCATCAAGAGACAAACCCACTAACCTATTTTGTTGGTGTGAGAAGTGCTACACAGGAAACATACATTCTGAATCCTTAGTTACTCGATAGAAAACATATTTTTGAATATCCCTAAATCCTCGGGAGGAAAGGAAGATTAGGCACCAGAATCTAAGGACAGGGCTTGCTGGATGGTATGAAATGCCCAGGCGAAAAGAGGGAAGTTCAGAAATATCTTGGGCAGAGTTTTAGTGCTTATTTGGTTACTGGAAGAGAAGGCAGGTCTAGCTTTGCTGGAAGCAGCCTGGATCTCACACTGTGAATCTCAGTTGCTCTGAGCCCTCGTGTGGGTTAGTCATCCTGATCTATGCAAATTGTCCCCATTCTTGGAACCTTGTGGGAGTGGATGCAGTGTTCTAGCCTCCCCACAGGAAGTGGCAGGAGGGGTTTATAGATGGATTTCTCCCGCTGACCACCAATTTAGTGAAACTCATTAGAAGAAGTAATTTCGTACATACCCATAGGAAAGTTCTAGGGCCTTCCTTGTGACTGAAGTTGAGTCAAAACTCAACCTCTTGAGAGAAACTTAGTCTGCTTATGAAATTAAAAAAAAAAAAAAAAAAGTCACCCAGCCCTTTCCTTTTGGAAAGTGAGTTAAAGGAGGCTGTGTTATTAGGCATGTCCTTTGGCCAGTGAGCAAAGCAAGTTTCTGAAGAGCAGACCACAAAAGAAGTTGAACCCATTTACAACTTGTCCCTGGAAACCTTGATTTCTCTTCCCCATATGGTCTATATAGCCTAATAAGGGTTTTCAGAGGGCTTTAAAATGTGAAGACGACTTCTTTATTTCTTTATTTTTTTTGAGGAAGATTAGCCCTTAGCTAACATCCACGGCCAATCCCCCTCTTTTTTGCTGACAAAGATTGGCCTTGAGCTAACATCTGTGCCCATCTTCCTCTACTTTATGTGGGATGCCACCACAGCATGGCTTGGTAAGAGGTGTGTAGGTCTGTGCCTGGGATCTGGGCCCCTGAACCCCGGGCCTCCACAGCAGAGCATGCAAACTTAACCACTATGCCACCAGGCCAGCCCTGAAGAAGACTTTTTAATCAACTCTCCCAAGGAGCCTAGTGAAAAACTTTCCAAGGCTGGGAAGATGGATGTAAAATCAATAACTTTCAAAGTAGCAAGATTCCCAGTGATACTCAGGAAAGATGTCTGTCAGCAATAGTGAGCTGCTTAATGGGAGCAGAAAACAACATAAACTGCCAAATCAAATCATTCCAGAGATCTGTGTGTTAGAAATGCCTCATGGTCCATGCCTTCCACAATTTAGGTATCTATAAAATGACAGAATTCAACTGCTACGAAATCTTCCTCTTTGTCTTGCTCTGTTCTCTATTTCTTGGTCTCCACGTTTCTGGAGGTGGGGATGTGTTTATCACATACACACACAATCGGGGACTCCTCAGATGAGGCCAATCATGGATTTGGTCCAAGACTGGCCTTCATGGGAGGCTGAATCTTCCTGGAGTTGCATTTGGTGGAAGCTGGAACTGGGGCAGAGTGAAGGCAAAGGCCTGCATCAGGCTCCAGGATAGCACGACACTGTGCCCGTCTTTGTGCGCCCCGTAAGCATGTCTGGGCCACATGGTCTCCAAGAGCACACTTCCCCCAACAAATACAGGATGAATAGGTGAAAATGGGATGGAGTGTAGTCTTGATCCCTCCTCCCCCACTGGGGCCCTGTATTCCCCAAGTCAAAGCATTAGAGAATGACTAATACCCGAGAGAGGAAGATTTATTTTCTCTATGCAGATGTAGGGCCCTCATGGTCCAAGAGGGCCCCCCTTTCCCAGATTCAGCCTTTGCTGTTTCAGGAGGTCCCTCCTGTTCCTTAAATAGGAACAGACAATCTACAGTCATTAGGAATGTATTTTTTTTTTTCCTTGAAATGATGGAATGAGGGGTTATTGAGTATAGATGAAAAAGCATATTTCAAAGACATTCTAGGCTAAAATAGGTCTTGTTTATTTATCTGGAAAAATAACCATCAGAAATAACATTCTTTCTGTGAGGAATTGCTTTCCAGGTTGCGAACAACTGATATACAAACATAATTGGGAACCCAGCTCATTTCAAAGTTAAAGAATGCTGTCACTGATGTATAGTAGAAATTTATAACATGAAAATATTAAGTATTCTGCAGCAGAGACTGCAGAGTTAATAATCCAATTTTTAGCTGAGCACATGGCCTCTCGAAGTAAAGATTCTCTTTCTAAGCCTCTCTTGCAGCTAGGTGTGGCTGGTGATATGCTAATAAGATGATAGCATTAGTGGTCTTGATGGTGTGTGTATGCGATATGTGTTATGGAGGATTTGGATGTGGGTGCCCCTTGCCTTTTCTTCTTCTTCCCTTCCTTCATCTTGCTGCTTGGAATGCACATGCTGCCATCTTGGTTCAAGGCCACCCATGGCCGTGCAAGCAGATGGAGGAAGCCTGGGCCCCTGGGACTAGGAAACATCTTTCCTGGATGTTTATGTAAGAGAAATAAACTGAAATCCTGTTTAAGCTATTGTCATTTGTCAAGCTTTCCACCACTCATAGCTCTGCCTAATTCTAACAAACATTTATTATCATAACTCTTAACAGTGACACTCTTCATTCTGCCGTTTTCGTATTAGCTCAGCACCTAGATTAATTTGCTTTCGTAAATGAACTTTGCAAGCATGCATCCTTTCACTTTAGTATAAATCAGCTCAGGCTTATAGGTAAGATTTTATAACTGAGGTTTTTCAGTAAGGTCTGGGATTAGTGTACATCTATGACACGAATATTTCTGTTATCAATGGCTTCCAGTTGCCAGTAAGCCTGGAAACAATTAATCAGTTTTGCAAGTGGTTTGATTCTTTTGAACTCGCCCTCAAGGTCTATGTCAAGAAAAATATGAGGACTTGATTATTTTCCCTTTGGCCCTACTAAGATATGAAATAGGGTCTGGTCTGATTGAAGGTAGAATGTAACTAGCAGAGTTATTGACCAGAGTGAAAAACAGCTTTTAAATATTCTACGTGTATCAGTTAGCTATTTCTGAAGCTGGCTGGTCTTTGATGGCCTCACATATCTGGCGATTGGCTAGCTGTCAGCTGAGTCAATGGGTGACCAGGCCACGTGTCTTTCATTATCTAGTAGGCTGGCCTGTGTGTGTTTACATAGTGATGGCAGGATTCCGAGACAGAAGAAATGTGCAAGATCTCTAGAGGCCTAAGCTCAGAACTAGCACACCAACATTTCCATCATATTTTATGCCAAAGCAAGTCACAAGGCCAGTCCAGATTCAAGGGGTGGGGGATATAGACTCCACTTCTTGATGGGAGGAGTCGCAGAGTCACGTTGCAACAAGTATAGATGTAGAGAGGGGTGCAGAATTGCAGCCATTTTTGTAACCAATCTAACACACTATGATTCTTGCATAAAAACTCTCCGACCACGCTGACCAAATGGGACAGAACACTCCCAAGAAAGCAGATCAATTCCTCCAGAGATCGATGAAGAGAGTAGTTGTCTTAGTCTGTTTGGGCTGCTATAACAGAGTACCACAGACTGAATGGTGTATAAACAGCAGAAATCTATTTCTCACAGTTCTGGAGCCTGGAAGTCCAAGGTCAATGTGCCAGCAGATCTGATGTCTGGTGACAGCCCCCTTCCTGGTTCTTGGATGGTGTCTTTTCACTGTGTCCTCACAAGATGGAAGAGGTCAAGGGAGCTCAGTGGGGTCTCTTAGGTGGGCACTAATCTCAGTCATGAGGGCTCTGCTTTCATGACTTAATCGCCTTCTAAAAGCCCCATCTCCTAATACCATCACCTTGGGAGTTAGGATTTCAACATATGAATTTTGGAGGAATGCAAACATTCAGTCGATAGCAGTAGTGCGGTTGTGATTTCTCAGTTGAGAATCAGGGGATTCTAGATTTAGTTCTCAGGTTCTCAGCCTAAATCACCATAATCATTTGGTAACAGAGTTTCTAATTTAATCTCTTTTTACCCCAAACCACACCACCCAGAAGATGACAGTCAAAGGATCTGTGTACCAGTGGAAGTGGTAATTAAAGTAGCCTTTGCCTCTGAATCCCACTATTCATTCAACTAGAATTTATAAAATTCTAGGCTCTTTGCTAGGGGGTAGGGATGCAAAATGAGTAAAACTCAGACTCCATCCAACCTCTCATGGAGTCATAGTCTAGTCAGAGAGAAAAATGGAAACAACCCAGAGTAATTCAGTGTGGTAGGTATAGATAGAGGCACACTCTCTGGACGAAGATAACACAGGAGGTTTCTCTCTAGGGACAGATCAGGGGCGACATTCCCAGTGCCCCCACCCCATGCTTGCCTTCCTAACAGTCCTTGTGGCCCCCAGTAATCTTCCCAGTTGAGGCTACATTCTGTTCCTGCGTTCCTGTTGAGATCAAACCATCAGGCACCTCTGTCCAGGCCACTCTTGGAGTTCCTATGGCTGTTCATCCTCAGAGAGTGGACAGTCCTTTCTGATCAGAGTTATTTACAAGGCTCCTATCAGGACAGGCTTGTCTTTAGAGTGTCTTACAGCAGCCCTGATGTCTCATCTTTTTTAATTTTCTTTTTTCGGTGAGGAAGATTGGCCCTGAGCTAACATCGTGCCCATCATCCTCTATTTTGTATATGGGATGCCTCCACAGCATGGCTTGATGAGTGGTGCGTAGGTCTGCACCCGAGATCCAAACCTGTGAACCCCAGGCCACTGAAGTGGAGCCCACAAACTTAATCACTATGCCAGCGGGCTGGCCCCTGTCTCAAGTCTCTTTTTTAGACTCTGAGTACTTTCATATTCCTCTTCTCTCTCAAGAAATGGAGGATGGGGGAGGGGAGAAGCTCCTCTGTGGGTGGCAGGCTTTTGAGAGACCCTAAACATTGCCACTCCTCAAAGTAACTCTTAACAAGCACTTGGAGACCCAGGATGAAGACAGACATCAGCCTCAGACTGGTAGTGTCCTTTGCCATTCTGTTTTTCAAGAATTCTTGTTGGCCCAACAGTCCTCTCCAAATTCTTTGTCCCTGTCTCTTCCAGAGAGCCCCAGACTCTTGTGCAAATGCAAGCTGTGGCTATGCCATACCTCCTGGGTGGGAACGTACCTCCTTAGGTGGCCCCTTGGGGCCCTTAGCCCACTTCTTACACAGTTAGATTTGTATGTAATTGCAATTTTTAAAATGCAGTCTCTTTGCGCCAGAAACTGTCCCCTTCCTAATGAATGGCCCCAGCTGAATATCCTTTGCCTGTAGTGAAATCTGCCTGGAGCTGGTGTCCTCAGATTCTACGAACTGAGGTTAAAACGAGTAGCATGGAGATTCCAAGAACTGTTAATGCAATTTTCTCTTATGTACAAAGCTTTTCCAAAGGGCGTTAAAAAACAGAATTGGACATTTTTCTTGATAGGTTTGAAAGCATTTATCATATGGACCATGATTTCCCACCCACATTGACTGTTTGATAGTTGATAATGAAACATCATTGTAGTTTTGCTTTTCTGCTACTTAAATACAGATAACTGGACCTGATGACCTACTGAAAAACAGGTAAAGAAGCCCTAAACCAAATAAAAATCAGATATGTGACACTCATTCCCCTCCTGACTGACAGGTCACAAAGAGCAGGAGTTAGGTATCAGCACTGAGGCTTGTCTACTTGGGCACATGTTTCCTCCTCTTGTCTGCTAGAGAAAATGACTGGGAGGGAGCACAAAGACCTGAGCAGCAGGGTGAAGGGGGTTGGCTGATTATCTGGGTAGAGTTTCTTTGGAGATTTGTAGATGTTGTCCAGGCTGGAAGGGTAGGAGCTAGAAAAGGCCATTTTCTAGAACAATGCTCTCAAACTTGAATGTCTACACACATCACCTGATTTTGATTCAGTAGGTCTGGGTTGAGTTTTGAAACTCTGCATTTCTAAAAAGCTCCCAGGTGATGCTGCTGCTGTTTCTCTTGGCACCACACTTTGCATAGCAAGATTCCAGACTGTGACCTCTCTCTCTTTCTACCACCATTTTCCTGGAGAAGAGTCTGGCTAAATGGCAGACCAATGAGTTGGTATTAGAGCACTTATTTGTGAAATACCTACTCTGTGTCAGGAACTGTTCCAAGGGCTTTTTATGCACTATCTTCTTTAATACTAGTTACAACCTTATAAGATAGGCAACATTATCCCTATTTGAGAGATGAGGAAATTTCAGCACAGGGGTTTTTGGCTGCCCATCTACTATGTTCCAGTGTGAACAAAGGATGACAGTATTTACAATAGTGGGCATGGTTCTGTGAATGTAATAAGCACTTAATAAATATGTTGACTTGATCCAATGACTGATCAGGCTCGTATTTTTCCAAGGTGAAATAAATTCTCCCAAACCTGTTCAAGCCTACTTCTGTTTAGATACCTGAGCTTATGAATTGGTTCAGCCAATACACTACTCCCACTAGAGCAAGAAATCAAAGACGACAGCCTTCTGGACTGTCCAAACTTCCCAGGCATTTTCCTTGGAATCAACCCCCAAAAGAGAGAGTCTTTGAAGTCTGGAATGATTAGGAGGTTGCATCATATATTTGTACAATGTACAGCCTATACAAATGTCCATGTTGTGTTGGTCCTGGTGATAAAGAATGATAACTTCAAATCCACAAATGCCAAACCCAAGTTACAGAGAAGGAACTCAACTCATTTCCGGTGCTCTTAGTTCCTTTGTGTGAATACAATTATCAGTTATTTCTTTTGTGGATCATGCCTCTGGCGTTGTATCTAAAAAGTCACTTTTCATACCCAAGATCATCTAGGGTTTCTCCTATGAGCTAGAAGTTTTATAGTTTTGCATTTTACATTTAGATCTGCAATCCATTTTGAGGTTTTTTTTTTTTTGGTGAAGGGTGTAAGGTCTGTGTCTGCATTCATTATTTTTCTTGTGGATGTCCCATTGTTCCAGCACGGTTTGTTGAAATGACTGTCTTTGCTGCCTTATATTACCTCTGCTCCTTTTTCAAAGATCAGTTGACTATATTTATATCGTTGTATTTCTGGGCTCTCTATTCTGTTCCATTGATCTGTTTGTCTATTCTTTTACCAATACCACACTGTCTTGATTACCGTAGCTTTATAGTAAGTCTTGAAGGCAGATAGTATCAGTATTCCAACTTTGTTCCCCTTCAGTATCGTGTTGGCTATTCTGGGTCTTTTGCCTCTCCACATAAACTTTAAAATCAGTTTGTTGATATCTATAAAATAACTTGCTGGGATTTTGATTGAGACTGCATTGAATTTATAGATCAAGTTGGGAAGAACTGACATCTTGACAATCTTGAGTCTTCCTATCCACAAACATGGAATATCTTTCTCTTTGTTTAATTCTTCTTTTATTTTTGTTCATCAGAGTTTTGTAGTTTTTCTCATATAGATCTTGTACATGTTTTGTTAGATTTATACCTAGATATTTCATTTTGGGGGATGTTAATGTAAGTGGCATTGTGTTTTTAATTTCAAATTCCAGTTTTTCATTGCTGGTATATAGGAAAATGATTGAATTTTGTGTATTAATCTTGTATCGTGCAACCTTGCTATAATTGCTTATTAGTTCCAGCAGCATTTCTTTTTTATCAATTCTTTCAGATTTTCTACATAGGTGATTATGTCATCTGAAACAAAGACAGTTTTATTTCTTTCTTCCCAATGTGTATACCTTTCATTTCCTTTTTTTATTGCATAGCTAGAACTTTAGTACAATGTTGAAAAGGAGTGGTGAGAGGGAACATCCTTGCCTGCACCTGATCTTAGTGGGAAAGCTTTGTTTCTCACCATTAACTGTGGTGTTAGCTGTAGGTTTTTTGTAGATATTCCTTATAAAATAGAGGAAGTTCCCCTCTATTCCTAGTTTGCTGAGAATTTTTTTCATGAATGAGTGTTGAATTTTGTCAAATGCTTTTTCTACTTCTCTTGATATGATCATGTGATTTTTCTTCTTTAGCCTGTTGATGTGATGGATTACATTAACTGATTTTCAAATGTTGAACCAGGCTTGCATACCTGGGATAAATCCTACTGATATTATTTTTTTCAGTATTTTTTCCCCTCTGTGTTTCATTTTGGATAATTTCTATTGCTATGTCTTCAAATTCATTACTCTTTCTTCTGCAATGTCTAAACTGCCATTAATCCCATAATACATATTTTTTTAATCTCACACATTTTAGTTTTCTTCTCCAGAAGTTCAATTTGAGTCTTTTTAAAAATATCATCTATGTCTCTACTTAACATACTCAATCTTTCC
This sequence comes from Tapirus indicus, assembly GCA_031878705.1. NCBI lineage: Eukaryota > Metazoa > Chordata > Mammalia > Perissodactyla > Tapiridae > Tapirus > Tapirus indicus. Next base: position 81,293,581 of record CM062917.1, read on the forward strand.
TCTAGCTTTTTTAACATATGGAACACAGTGGTAACTATTTTAATGTTCTTGCCTGCTAATTCTAACATCTATGACAATTCTGGGTTGGTTTTGATTGATTGGTTTTTCTTCTCATTACAGATCATATTTTCCTGCTCATTTGCATGCCTGGCAATTTTGTATTGGATAACACAAATTGTGAATTTTACCTTGTGGGGTGCTGCATATTTTTGTGTTTCTATAAATACTCTTGATGTTTGTTCTGCAATGCAAAGTTATTGGCAAACAATTTTATCCTTTCAGATCTTGTTTTTAAGCTTTTTTTTTTTAAGCTTTACTGAGGTATAATTGAGGTATAAGTTGTAAGATATTTATTGAGGTATAATTGAAGTATAAATTGTAAGATATTTCAATTGTACATTGTAGTGATTTGATATACATACACATTTTGAAAGAATTCCTGCCATCTGGTTAATTAACACATCCATCACCTCACATAACAACTAAATAGTCACCATGCTTTATATTAGATCTCAGACCTTATGCATCTTGTAGCTGAAAGTTTGTACGCTTTTACCAACCTCTCCCTCTTTCCCCCACCTCCCTACCCCCTGGCAACCACTTTTCTTCTATTTCCATGAATTTGACTTATATGTGAATCTAAAAAAAAAAAAAGTGATACCATGCAGTATTTGTCTTCTTCTGTCTTATTTCATTTAGCATAATGCCCTCAAGGTCCATCCATGGCTCTTAAGCTTTTTTAGGCAAGCCCAAGGCAGCATATTTCTAGAGATAATTATTTCCCATTGCTGAGGCAGACTCTTTGAGTACCCTAAATACTCTACCCGCTGCCCTGTGAATTTTGAGATTTTCCAGTCTGGCTTGTAGGAACAGGCACTATTCCAGGCCTTGTCTGAGTGCCACTAATCCTTTCAGGTGGTTCTTTCCCCAGGTAGTTTCCTCACATACATGTGAGTAATCAGCTGAATGAATACTCAAGGAGGACACTATTCAGATCACCAGAATTCTCTCTCTTACAGCATTCACCTCTCCAGTACTCTGTCCTGCAAACTCAACCTGCCTTGGTCTCCCCAGACTCAGCTCTTTCTTCTCAACTCAGGGAGTCCACTGGGCTCTGTCTGGGTTTCCTCTCCCTGTGCAATGGCCTATAAACTCAAGGCAGTAATCGGGGACAATCGTAGGGCTCACCTTATTTTCCCCCATCTCTTTAGGTCACTATCCTTAGTTGTCTGATGTCCAAGTCTCGGAAATTATTGTTTCACATATCTTGTCCACTTTTTTACTTGTTTCAAGTGGGAGGGTAAATGTGGCCCTTGTTGCTCCATGTTGTTCAGAGGCCGAAGTTCCTGTAATAGTGGGTTTTTTTTTTTCCCCAAGTAACTGACAACACAATGCAATATAATGGAAAACAATTGCCAAGTGAAATCATTAATAGTGCAAAAAATGCCGACAAAAGTGATCTTAGGGGAACTGCTCAAGGAATACACACATCTACTGATAACATCTATTAGACAAAGATAAAATATGCTATATCTATTTCCTGGTGGAAGGATCTTGTGAGTCAGATCACAAGGATGTATGTCAATGGCACTCTGAAAAAATTGCCTTTATACTACACCGGTACCTACTATTACCTCTAGTAGACTTCTAGTAGACTACCATGGGTTTCAGCTCCATGAATCAATTTTCCCAGGATCTGATAGTCTCCGGATTAATCATAGTCCAAGTTTTTTTTTTTCTTTTTACCTTTTGACCTCCTTTACCCATTTTTTCCACCCTCCACCCCTCACCTCTGGCAACCACCAATCTATTCTCTGTATCTATGAGCTTGTTTTTTGTTGTTTGTTTGTTTTTAGATTCCACATATAAGAGAGATTATACGGTATTTATCTTTCTCTGACTTATTTCACTTAGCATAATGCCCTCAAGGTCCATTCCTGTTGTCTCAAATGGCAAGATTTCGCATGGCTGAATAATATTCCAGTGTCTGTGTGTGTGTGTGTGTGTGTGTGTGTGTGTGTGTGTGTGTGTATACCATAATTTCTTTATTCATGCATTCATCAATGGATCCTTAGGTTGTTTCCATATCTTGGCTATTGTAAATAATGCTGCAATGAACATGGGGGTGCATATATCTTTTCAAGTTCGTGTTTTCATTTTCTTTGGATAGATACCCAGAAGTTGAATTGCTGGGTCATATGGTAGTTCTATTTTTAATTTTTTGAGGAATCGCCATGCTGTTTTCCATAGTGGCTGTACCACTTTACATTTCCACCAACAGTGCACAAAAGTTCCCTTTTCTCCACATCCTCATCAACACTTATTTCTTATCTTTTTGATAATAGCCATTCTAAGAGGTGTGAGTTGACATCTCATTGTGGTTTTGATTTGCATTTCTCTCATGCAAAATAGCATTTTGAAGCACACAAACATACAGTAACAGTTACCTTCTCATTTATGGCTACCTGGTTTCCATACCTGGCTTAGTCTCTTTGGATCTTGGTTTTCAGATTTGTAAAATGAAAGGTTCAGACCATGTATTAGTTGGGGTTCTCCAGAGAAACAGAACCAGTAGGGTGTGTGTGTGTGTGTGTGTCTGTGTATAAAATATATAAAAATTTAAAAAGCTGTATTATAAGGTATTGGCTCACATGATTATGGATGCTGAGAAGCCCACCATCTGCTGTCTGCAAGCTGGAGACTCAGGAAAGCTGGTGGTGGAGTTCAAAGGCTTGCGAGCCAGAGAGCTGATGGTGCAAACTCCAGTCTGAGTCTAAAGGCCTGAGAACCAGGAACACTGAGGGCAGGAGAAGATTGATGTTCCAGCTCATGCAGTCAAGCAGAGAGTGAATTCAACCTTCCTCTGCCTTTTTGTTCTATTCAGGCCCTCAACAGATTGGATGGTGCCCCCCCCCCCCCACATTGTGGAGGGCAATCTACTTTACTCAATCCACCAATTCAAATGCTAATCTCTCCAGAAACATCCTCCATAGACACACCCAGAAATAATGTTTAATCAGATATCTAGGCATCCCATGGCTAGGTCAAGTTGACACATAAAATTAACCATCACAGACCAGAAGAAAGACTCATTGCATCCTACTTTCAAAAGTTTTTGAGTTTGTGAAATCATTATACTCTATACTCCCTAAAACACAGTTTAGCAATCACTCTACCCTGAGCTGTCTGATAGTTAGGGTGGAGAACTTTATGACCCTGCATCTCTTCCCTTCATCCATCTATTCAGTCATCTAACAAATATTTGGAGAGTACCTACTACGTGCCAGACACCATGGTAGGCACTGGGGATACAGCGACAAACAGACTAACCTGGGGATTACATTCTAGTGGACGCTTAGCACTTGTTAGAGGCCTACTGGGCCCTATGCAAAGCACCTTACCCATGTTATCTTACTTAATCTTCACAACAATTCTATGAAGTTGGAAAAATCACTATACATACAGACGAGGAAAGCGGAGTCACAAACCACTAAGTGATGAAGCAGGGATGTGAAGCGAGGCAGTCTGACTCTTGATCTCCTGTTTTTAATCTCTTTGCCAAAGATTCTGAAAGGTGACCACCAGACAAAACTCAGCTTGCATATGTATTTGCTTTGTCTCACACCGATGTTTTACAAAACTTAAATTGAATTTCCTGAAACTCTCCAGTTTCCCATGGTCCCCACTATTTCCTATTCTTTCAATACCCAGCCTGCTTCTTTTATTTACCTGTCTGGCCCCTGAAGGCATTTGGATTTTGATTTCCACACACTTCTGTCCTGCCTGCTTCTTGGAGTTATTTTGCACATCTTCCTCATTTCTCAACTCCATTAACTGTACCTCAAGTAACTTCTTTATCACAAGCTCACCCCTCACATTTACTCCTTTTCTCTTTCTCATTTCTCTTTAATTTCCTGCTAAGTTAACTCAGTGTCTGTCAAAATTTTCTCATTCTTTTTCCTCTCTTTTTGAGCCCTGTCTGCATTAGCTATGATTATAGCTGATATATCCAAGATTATTGGCCGTAATACTATAGCACTAAGAACAAAGAAGGAGTAAAAACAGACATAATAAAAGAAGCTAATTCCCTAAATATCTAAAACCTTTGAAAAATCCAATATACTTCTTCAGATCTCAAATAAAACTAAACAAATATAACCGAAGCTACCACTTTCTTAGTTTTTCTTCTCTATTAAAATGGCATTAAGAGAAATAAAAAGCTTTGTTTTCCTGTTTTGTTTTAACCATAGTATCTCCGGGCTTGCCTGGAAAGCAAACTGTTTATAATGTTTTTTGAAAAAAAAAAGAAAGAAATTCAAATTCCAAATGATTGGCCAATGCAGTTTTGAAACAATCCATTTGTAAATCTTTCTGTGCAGAATACTTCAGAATTTGCACCTTCTCTCTGACTGAACTGTGAATTCTCTGACAGCTTCCACTTGATGTTCTGAAATCTCTATGTAAAATACAAATGATATCCCAGTTAGAAATTCCTATTTTTACTTATTGCACCCCTCCTCCATCCCAGCATTCCTGTAACAGGAGCCTCACTGATGTGGCTGTGCCAAAGAGCTGATACTAATTCTATTTCTGAGTCATTTTGGCCAAACTCAGAGCACTGTAGTTTTTACATTAGGTTAAGCAAGATAACATAAGATCAATTTCTCAGGCTGCCAGTGTCTAAAAAACATTTGAGGGGCTGGCCTGGTGGTGTAGTGGTTAAGTTCATGCACTCTGCTTCAGTGGCCCAGGGTTCATGGGTTCGGATCCCAGGTGTGGATGTACACATCACTCATCAAGCCAGGCTGTGGCAGTGCCCCACATACAAAAAATAGAGGAAAATTGGCACAGATGTTAGCTCAGGGCCAATCTTCCTCAGCAAAAAAAAAAAAAAAACACATTTGAAGTAACCACTGACTACATGTGGCTAGTCCACATTGAGATGTGCCATAAGTTGAATACACAAGATTATAAAAACTTAATACTAAAAAAGAAAGTAAAATATCTCATAATTTTACATTGATTACATGTCAAAATGATAATTTTTTATATCAGGTTAAATATAAACACTATTAAAATAGAAAAAAATTGAACACGATGAGCAGATATTTGTAGCTCAAGAGCAATGAGGGTGAAGTCTTGACATAGTGTGTAAAATTTTGAACCTTGACAAAGGTGATGAGGGGTTCTTTCGGTTTGTTATCCAGTAAAACAGTAAAATACAGGGGAGGAGGAATTTCGTTCTTCGAGCAGAAAGACTTAAATTCAGCCAAAGGGACACACATTTATTGAGTCCCTCTTTTATATTGTCAGTGCTGGGAAAGCGATGACAAGCACTAAGAGGGTGTGTTCACAGCACACTCCCCTATCCAGAGCGAGAGTCAGCACCCTGTTCTGGGGTACTGTTTATAAAGAGTACCTAGTGTGGCTAGATAACATTTTGAGGTATTATTTTTTTTTCCTCTGTTTATTTTCTTTTCCCTTCACTCAGGCTGACAGTCTATTCCATGCTGCTTGCCTCAAGAGGTAGAAGCAGGCTGGAAAGCAAAAGTGATCCACAAGTCTTTCCAGCTTTTGTTTCCCAAACGTCTGATTCCTAGGTGTCTGGGAGGAGTTAAGAGGGAGAACAGGATTTGCTGATGGAATATCTTTTTTTTTCTTTTTGCTGAGGAACACTGGCCCTGGGCTAACATCCGTGCCCATCTTCCTCTACTTTATATGGGACACCACCACGGCATGGCTGACAGGCGGTGCGTCCGCTGGAGCCCGGGATCGAATCCGCCAACCCCGGGCTGCCAAAGCGCGGACTAAACCGCTGCGCCACCGGGCGGCCCCAATGACGGAATATCTTGAAGGAGCCAAGTTTAATTTGGAGCCTCACTGTGACCCTGGGAAAAGACCACTCCCTCCAGAGTTAGGAGGGAGAGGAGTGAGTAATGTGTGTCCAGACACAGCAGAGACTAGGCCATGGGGAATACCTTGGGGGGGGGGGCGTGCAGCAGGACCCCAGAAGAGTGGTGCATGGTGCATCCAGGCAGAAGGGCCGTGGGCAGCCTGGTCAAAGAATTCTGTGCCCCAAGTGTGGACACAAGCAGCAGAGACCCACCAGACCATGGCCTCATGTGGACCAGGATGGTAGATGCCTCAGTGGCCACCTGGGCATTCCAGTCTAGACAGGTGGATACTCTGTAGGATCCCAGAACTATGGCACATCACGAAGATAAGGGAAGGAACCCTAAGGTAACATTTTTCCACCAGTAGAGTGGAATGTGGGCATCAGTCAGAAGTTAATTCAAATCAGAAACAATAAAGACAGTTATGTCTATTTTACAATCTGGGTTTATAGACTGAAGATTGACCCCTTACTGCAATAATGATGAAAAATGTTTGGGTTTATGAACTCCTGGTCTCCAAATTTTCTCCCTGGAGCAAGTATATAACCTGTGGGGGCACAAGGTAAGAAGATTAGATTGTCCTTTCTTTTGTTGCTGTGAGTTGCATCTCTGGGAACTTGCAATTCACATTTCTTCACAATTTCCCCATCGGCAGGAAATCCAGCAACCCCCTAGTATGGGCTGGAGAGTTGCATGCTAGAGGGATGATGCCCATTGAACTAGAACCCAACTAATTTTACTGCCTGGGAAATTTTTTCATGACCATGAAGGGATAGTTTTTTCTTTTTATAAAATATAATTTTACAAATTGGAAAATCAAGACCATTTTAAAAACTTCTTTATCAGGGAAGGCTCTTATCTAGGAAGACAATCAAGCCCCACCCCAGCACAGCTGATCAATTCACTTCTTTCTCCCTAAGGCAAAAACTCCGTCTGAATGGGAAAATGTCAAGTTGGTGGCTTGACCTGAGCTGGGGAACATGCTTACCCACTTTCCTAGCACCTATTGTATTCTGTATTCTGCTTTTCTCTCTCGACCTTCCTTCCCAGTTCTAAGTCCAGTGAAGAAAAAAGTTAAAACGCTGCTCATTTTTTAATGCATCCCACTGGGTTTTTTTTTCTACTATAAAGGAGGAAAAGCAATAATTGATACTTACAGGATCAATATCCATACCTTGGAATGTGTCAGGGAATAGGACAGATTAATTTGGAGCTTCACTGTTACTCTGGGAAAAGACCCCTCCCTCCAGAGTTAGGAGGGAGAGGAGTGCAGAAGGGCAGACGATGGAAGAATTTTCATTCCTTGGCTGCTTATAGAACAACAAACAGAATTTGTTAAAATAATATATTGGCCACTTATTAGTTGCCTTTAGCAAATATAACATCTCTGGTGCTGCAGAGAGTCTTGATCTGGTCACTGGCCTTTTCTGTAACTTCCTCTTCTGTCATCCATGTACCAAGTTCAGGGACGAGGGTCTGAGTCCTCGTTCTTCCCAGAGGAAGAATGCAGCGGGGTACTCGTGAATGTTTGCAGATTGCTGCCACCCAGTGTGATCCTAATGACCTGATCCCAATCACCAGAACAGCATTAGCCACTGCAGCATCGAAACCCAAATTATATGATGGTGATAGGGTAGGAACCCATTACTAGTCAGTAATCGATCCATGATACCCTAGACTAGAAGAAGTCCTTAGAGACAGTGTGGTGTAACCCCTTGATTTTACACACATGGAAAGGGGGACCAAATGAGGTCAACCAACAAGTCCACAGTCCTGTCACTGGTTATTGGAAGAGTTAAGGGTCATAGTCTTCTCTTGATACCCAGCCCCATGTTCTTGTTATCCAGTTAGCAACTTGAGTGATGACTATGGCTCAACCAGGGGTCACAAACATAGCAGAAATGAACAAAGCAAGCCTATTGGTGAACAATCAGAAGCAATGGACCTGACTTGGAGAGAGCCTGCCCTGCCTGAGGCATTCAGATTTACCTCCTGTATTAGTTTCCTATTGTTGCTATAACAAATTACTACAAATCTAGTGACTTAACACAAATTTATTATCTTATACTCCTGAAGGTCAGCAATCTGGAATGGATCTCACTGGGCTGAAATCAAGGTGTTGGGAGGGCTGTGTTTCTTCTGGAGGCTCTAGGGGAAAATTCACTTTCAGCTTCTAGATACCACCTGCATCCCTTGGCTCGTGGCCCCCTTCCTCTGTCTTCAAAGCCAGTGATGGCCAGTAGAGTCTTGCTCATCATGCCGTTTCTCTGGTTCCAACTCTCTGCCTTCCTCTTCCATTTTATAAGGATCCTTGTGATTACATTGGGCCCATCCAAATAATCCAGGATAATTTTGCTATTTAAAAATGTTAACTTAGTCACATCTGCAAACTCCTCTTTGCCACGTAAGATATAGTATTACAGATTCTGGGGATCAGCATATGAATGTCTTTGTGAGGCACTCTGCTTGCTACACCTTTCATAAAAATGGCCAAACTAAATACCTTTGCAGGCCAGATGGAGCCCATGGGCTTCCAGTTTGAGCTCCTCCATTTATTGCTATGCTAAGCATCAAGAAGTCACATTAAAAATATGGTAAAATCTTTAACTTCGAAAATGGTCAGGCTGGAGGATGAAGACTAACACACAAAGCAGTGGGGCACCATGTGCCAGAAAGTATACAGGGAAGCGTCATCTGGCACGGGGGCTGTGATGCTGCCAATGGCTGTCCATGTCCTCTCAGATGCCCACAAGTCTTAGATCTCAGCTTTAGATGGGAAAGAAATCCACATGATGCTTCACTCATCTGAGAGGAGCCTGAAGCCTTTCCAGGGGAAGTGACAGAGTGAGTTAGTGGTTGAACTGGGATTAGGGTTCTGGTATCCTGATGCCTCAGCTCTGCTCTCCTGCCACCCTACAGGCTGTTCTCCACCAGTGCCCTTGCCTGACGTTCAGGGCCCTTTGTCTTCTGACTCCACTGTATCATCCACTGCCACCTTCTCCTGTGACCCAAGGTGACCTTGCTCTCATCACGTTGCTCTCCTTGTTGCCCTAAGAATGCACACACTGTTCACTCATCATTAGTTACTCATCTATTGAGTGCCTGCCATTGCCAGGCCCTGACAAGGCTCTGCAAACACAAGGGCAAACAGAACCCAATCCCCTCCTTGAGGGGCTTCTAGTCCAGTACAGTGATCCCTACCTGGTTGTGCTTTGGCACAAATGACGGAGGGTTGTTCGCTCGTTCTGCTGGCTATAATCCCGGCCACACCCTCTCCTTCCTTCCTCTCTTAAGAGAGAAGAGCGGAAGGCCAGTGGGTGACAGCACTATTATTCTGGAGAAAACTTGAATCTTTTCTAAGTTACAGAAAATTATTTTTAAAGTACATTATTGGCAAACTTATATGTAAGTAGTAAATGACCCGGGTCATGCGGTTGTGACTTGCAGGTAGGAACCTGTAATTTAGTGGCTCATGTAGTCCTGCTTGCTTGGTATGCCCTTGTTTAAGTGAACACTGGAGCTTTGACTAGTCCTCACTTTCCCAAAGAGAAGAAAAGCAACTCAGCAATAAGGAACCCCGCACCCTTTTGAGGAGAGAAACTGCCATCTGATCTTTCACCTTCATGTTCTTTGAGTCAACACCATAAAAGTTATAAAGGAACTGGGAGTGTTAGCCTGAAGAAGAGAGTGCTGGAAAGAGAAAGTGACAGGAGTCACCTGTCTGAGGGGAGAGATTTATTCTGTTGGTTCCAAGAGAATAGCGTCAATGAAAAGAAGCTGCAGGAGGTGTATTCACACTCACATGACTCATTCCCCAAAGTGATGTGGTCAAAATAGCTGAATGAAGGAATGAGGAAACCCTCATTTGCCAGGGACAGAACCCCAGCACAAATGAGCTAATCAAGACAAGAAACGGGGAACTTCATAATGACTGAAGAAGCCAGGGATAGAGTGACTTCAGTTGCCCCTGGATTATCCCCACACCTTGCGGTGGAGAAGGGAGCTGTTGGTGTCTAAGATATACCCCATAGCTCAGCATTAGCCACCCCTTAGATGAGAGCCCTCGTATTCACAGTGGCTCTAGCACACTCCAGGGATTGACTTTCGATGAACTAAACTCTATGACCTTGGAGAATGGTGCTGATTGGCTGAGCCAGAGTCACAGGCTGCCCCTAAAATGAGGGTGGGGGAGTAAGGGGCAGGAACTCCTCCCCCAAACCTTGTAACCTGAGAGTGAGGTGACCTCCTCCCCCACCAAGGAAAATCAGGCTACTTAACTGAAGAAGGGGGAATGGGTGACAGGTTAAAAGAACAGATGCTCTCTGTGTCTCCAAGACAGGTCAGAGTAAATGAAGCCCTTCACTTGTTTTTCTTATTCCACATGAGGGCCATAGAAGTCTTCAGCAACACTTCTTACAAGTTCCCTGTCATTCTATCCAGTTCTACCCTCTCACATACCACAGCCTCCCTCAACATCAGGCTCCCCAACTTAAAGACTCCCCCTCCTCCTCCACTGCCTTTCCACCTGATTCACTTACACAAAACTGGAGAACCGGTCTGACAGGTAGGACTGTGGAGGGGACAGGGCATGCATGTGTGTGGGGTGGGGGTGGGGAAGCTAAGAACACTGGCAACTTGATTGTTTTATCCCATCACATCAGGAAAATCTGAATTCTCCCATGTTGGAAGGTCTACCTTGCAAGACCCTGAGTTCCCAATCCTGGAGGAGAGGTTGTGCTCATAGGACATTAGGAACCTAGAGGTTTACAAACCCCCTCGGTGCCCTGCTGCCACATCCAAAGTCTATACAAGCCCGCTTTTAGTGGCTTAAAGAGGAAATTTCTCTTCTCACCTGCTATCAGAGGTATTGCTAATAATTTAAGGCTGGTTTTATCTGCATTATGGTCTGGCACATCTGGAACTCAAGCTTCAAGTGCTGGATTTGATAAAGACTGTCCAGTAGCAAATAACCAACTACAAGAAAGGGAAAAACTAGGAAAAGCAGAAACCAAAGAAAAACTGTTACCACCCAAGGGGGTCATCTGCCTGCTGCAAGATGTGCCAATAGGCAGGAGGCAAGGTGTGAGAGAGAAAGGGTTTTATTACAGCTTGCTAGCAAGGGGGAAGATGGCCAACAAATGTCTGAAAGAACCATCTTACAGAACAAAGACTACAGGCTAGTTATACAGGGGGCTGGTCTTGGGTGGGGGAGGCAGCTGGTCTCAGGGTGGGGCATCCATCTGGTCTTAGTTCCTGATAATGTTTTGTTTTACCGGATATGCATCCAAGACTGGACCAACGTCCTATACCCTGATCTTTCACTTGCCACTGATGATGGCTATCAGCATAGACTTTCTGCCCCAGGGGTCATCACATTCCTAAGGAACTCAAAAGAACAAAGTTATCAACTTATAGCAGCTGGGAGGGGCCATAAAATCTACAGAGCATGTCTGGGATAGTTAATCAGAGGTCATTCAAGGTTACTATAGGGTTTCTTTTCTACAATATGGCTTCCCTCATGTCAACCTTGTGTTGAGCTGGTATCAAAACCAATAACAAACAAGTGAAAAAACCTGGTCAGTCTCTTTAGGTGATTGGAAGTAAAAATAATTTGGAAGCAGCCACCTAGAAGGGAATCTAAAGCCCTTTTGATCTTATCATCCATTTCTTAGATAAATAATGGATTCAATACAAATGGTGCCAAAACCAAAGTTATAATTTTTGGAAGACACCTCCCAGTATTTAACCAGTCACTGATCTGGCCAATTTGTCTTGGAAGGTACACCAGGAAGGTCTATTTTATTTTTCGAAGTTAAAAGAGCTAAGGGAGCTTTATTGAGATTTTTATTGTTGGTTTAGGGGCCAAGGTGTAAGAAGTGGTGCCAAGAAACCCGATGCTGCGCTTATCACGAGCAGGCCTGGAGGGCTGTGCACGCCTGTGAGGGTGCCTCCTGCATGAACTAGAATCCCTGCCTGCTCTTGGATTTGCAGACACCCCTTCCCCACAACTCCCAGGCCTTGCAGGGAGGTGTAGAGGGTTTTGGCTCAGCCCTCACACTTTGACCTTCCCTAGGGTGAGGTGCCATGGCCTGGGGTGGAGAAGCCTGGGGAGTCACTCTGGTTTAATTTGGGCCGTGCTGCAAGGAGACCCCACCAGCTATCATTATTTTGACAACCGGGACTCTGCAACTTTACAGTAGGGGTTTCATTAGCACCCTGGGACTGTTTTACAGAGACTTTACTGACCCTTATCACTTAGGGACAGATGCCGTGCCCTGGGGTTATGGAGATCCAGTCACCCTCACCTAATTTGAATGTGCTCTCTAATCACCAATTCAAAGTACTGTTTTAAGCATTTAAGTTCCTGCCAGTAATTCAGCACAGGCAATTATTGCATCATTTCATGCATTCACACAGAACACTCAGCCCTGGTAGTTATTGCATCAGCTCAGAGCAACCTGCTCTTCCAATCCATTAAACTCATTGCTCTGGAGCACACGAGAACTGCCGATCACACTTGAAATCACCACCTCACAGCCTACTTCACAAGGAGCTGGTCAAACAAAAGGACTTCCCCAGAGTTAATCAGCCTCACCTTGGGGCAAACTAGCCTTTTAAAGAGATTTCCCAGGGTCTCCCAGGAACAACCCTATTAGGTATGCGTGTGTCCCCGGGGGAGACCCTTCTCAGGTGTCGTTCCAGGAATAGTAGTGCTGCTCCCTAGTTGCAGTTGGTTTTTGTCCTAGGACACGATGAATGATGAAACTAGTTGAGTTTACTGTTTTTTTTCCCCTTTCTCTGTTTTTGTTACACCAGTAATGCATGCTTGTTAAAGGAAAAATCAGAATATACAGCCAAACAAATTGAAGAATAATTTTCACCACCCAAAAGCTACCATGGCTAAAATGTCAGTGATCCTTCCAGTCTTTTGTGTTTCCTCTCTGAATTGGCTGCTAGAAAGAGCCAGGTACAAATCCCAATATGAATGAGAATTTAATACATAAGTGGAGAAAAGATGTAATATATAATAGATAGTACTGGCTCTCCGTTTGGAAGAAAACGAACAGGAACTGCTTCCTTATACTATATGGAAAAATCCACTTCAAATAGATTAAATATTTAAATGTAAAAAATACAACAATGAAGGGATTGTTTAAAAATCTGGTAGGCTACATGTACATTCTAGGGGTGGAAGAGAGTATTTAAAACCAAATCCAAAAGGTATAAAGGAAAATATAATTATATTTGATTTTTAAAATTATAAAGTCAATAGATAAATAATGAACATTTGTACATTTGTAATGCAAGTGACAAAGTTTATATATATAATACAAATTCTTAAATTTGATGAGAAAAACACAAGATGAGAGAAAGAAAAATGATCAAAAGATACAAATGAACAATTCAATGAAGAATAAATTCAAATGGCCAACAAGCCAATAAACATATGAGAAGACGCTCAAATTCACTAGTTGTCAGAGAAAGGCAAATTAAAGTTAACAATAAAACACCATTTTACACTTATACTGGCAGAAAGATCCATAATACCACATGCTGGTGGAGAGAGAAGGGAGGGACAGAGCTAAGTGAAAAAAAAAAAAAGTAAAAGACAAAAAAAGTTCACTGAAAATAAAATCTATGCATATGGTCATATTTATGCCTTTATATAAAATTATCTCTATATATACGTGTATGTTTTTATGGATTAAATTGTTTCCCCCAGAAGAAGAAATGTGACATCCTAACCCCCAGGATCTCAGAATGTGACCTTATTGGAAGGGTCTTAGAGAGGTAATCAAAATCAAAATGGTAATCAAATCAAAATGAGGTCATTAGAGTGAGCCTTAATCCAATATGGCTGGTATCCTTATAAGGAAAGGAAATTTGGACACAGAGTCAGACACACATAGAGGGACGATGATAAGAAGATACACAGAATGCCATGTGAAGATGGGGAATTGGAGTGATGCATCTACAAGCCAAGAAATGCCCAAGATTGCTGACAAACCATCAAAAGCTAGGAAGAGGCAAGGAAGGATTCCCTATGGGTTTCAGAGGGAGCATGGCCCTGTTAACACCTTGATTTCACACTTCTAGCCTCCAGAATGGGGAGACAAAAAATTTCTGCTGTTTTAAGCCCCCAGTTTGTGATAGTTGGTTACAGCAGCCTTAGAAAGTGAATACGATGTGTATATGCATAAAAAAATCAAATAGCAAATTAAAAAAATCTTTGACAAAATTATATAAATCCAGAGCCATATTTATACCTCAATCCCACTGAGTAGCTTTGCCGTATTTATTTTAGTCCTATTTTGCTCCTCATTTCTACAAACATCTTGATATCCATCTTAAATTACTTTTGAAACATGGAGCTGTAGGGTTATCTTGGGCCATACACAATAAAGGAAACCGACTGAGGTGAGAGGAGATGAAGATACGGGATGAGGTGACCACACAGCCCTTGATCATCAGAAAGAGATGAAAGACTATCAAACCACTCAGAAATCAAGAGAACAATCTAAGGACCCACTTTGAGGGCCCAGCTTCAGTTCAGTTTCAGCCTGGTCATATTGATTTCTGTGAGACTTATCCTTCTGAGAAATCCTCTCTTTACTTACGCTGATTTGAGAGGATGTCTGATTGTTGTAATCAGACTTAAGGAAAGAACTACAGGAAGTGCATGGTGGCTAAAGGAAAAATTTTTGGATGGTGAATTCTGAATTAAGGTGTTTAATTGTGTAGTCAAAGGATTGAGTCTCTCTCCTCTTCACTTAACCACTACAACACTACATGGACAGTTGCGTAAAGGGTCCCACATTATGCAACAGCCAATTTTGATATATTTTTTTGACACAAAGATAATTAAAAGAGAGCAAAGTAGTAAATAAGAACTTAAACTTATTCTCTGGACTGAAATTAGGAAGAACCTACATATAAGAGAAGAAATCAATGATAGGTAGAAGCAACCCCCTGAAAAAAATTGGTAACTGAAAAGATGTAAGAATTAAGGTAGCAGAGACCAAATTGCATGAACAAGAATATCTCAGTAGAAGACTGATGTCCATGGAATTTGGAGATCAAGATAGACTGTGGCAGTGTATCTTCAACACTGAGCCAGGGGAGAAGCCCTGACTCTCCAGGGCACTCACGTGTCTGTTGGAATGTGCCCATAGTGGAAAGGAAGGCAGCAGTTTGTCTGACAAAACTTGAGGACACCCACCATTAACACCGTGAAGACAACCACTCTTGCTTGGACTTATTGCTCGTTCAACAACCTTCTGATTGTAAGCCTTCTTTCCAAATAGATTTCTCTGTGGCAAGAAGACTCTGATGGCTGTCATGGGCATCCTGCCCACTGGGCACTTGTGTTTTCTCTGGAAAGAAATAAATGATGGGCCACTGGATGTCAGACTCTGGTGAATCAGTCCCCTCCGTCCTCTCATGTAGGCAAATTGACAACATAGAGTTTCTGGCCTGCTGTCTCCCTAGATAACAGCACCAAGGCATCCTTGTTTTGTCCGACTGTATCAGCTAGCAGATGAGTGATTGGGGTTGTAAGTTCCTGAAGGAGGACTTGGTTAACTCTGTAGAGTTATCTTGATGCAAAATCCGCGTGGTGGTGGTGGTGCTGCTGCTGGGTGGATGTTTAGGGTCATGTCCTCGAATGGTGGGTTGACTGACTGTGGGAAAAATATGAGGGGAAGGAGGCAAAATTCTAAGTTCTGGCCATCATTCTCAGTACTGCTTTCACAGAAACATGGTAAATAACAACTGCTACTCCCAGTGTATGATTTTTGAGTTCCTAGGCAATGCAAAACTATGACATGGGTCACCAAACAAAACTTGTAATGGTTGCCTTTAGCTAAAATGGGATGGATCAAGAAGGCCAACAAAATAAAATTTTTTTTTCTCTAGTCTAACCCCCTCCCTACTGGTTGACTAACAATCAGATTTATACATTGGTTTGTAAGAAGTTTCCCTAAATAGATAAAACCCAAATCTCCTGAGCCATACCCACTCGTGGGAAATCAAAAGCGTGGATTAAAGCTTAATCAAGTTTAATTAATGAGTTCATTCATGTACCAAAAGCAATGATCACTTACTGTAGGCCATGCTGGGTGTGACATCCTTGGCGCACATCCAACTCTACTCAGCCCCACAGCTCTTGGTCCCAGTCGACAACCAAAGTCAACCTGCTCTAGGACACGACTCACTCTGCTCTCTGTGCCTGGGCCTCCCCAGTCCACTCTGTGAGTTACAGTTATGCCACCCTAAGGGAGGTCCTGCTTTTTCAGTACCGGCTTTCTCATTTTATACCAGAATCATGCTTTTGGGAACTGCATTGGAGAAGTCACTGAACTGGACTTGCCTCTTTTTTCAAAATTTCTTTGAGCCCAAAGTGAGCTGTGTGCTTTCTAACTCCTGGCTCTCTGTTCACTTATCCCAGGTGAGTTTCCTGCTGCTTCTTAGGGACTGCAGGGCAGCAACTATCATCCTTTTGGTCCAAGTATGATGGACCCATTATGAGCCCCCCAAGGCTTCTTCAAAGGACCGGGAGCAAGGTGGGTTTCAGAGCTCTGGTGAAAATGGTCTGGCAAGTGTTCAAATTAGATCCAAGCTGTAATCTTAATTAAACAGTAAAAAGAGGGGACTAGTCAGACCCAGTGTCTGGAAGGCCTCCATGTTCGTATCAAGTCTCCGTAGGCCAAGTGTTTATGTTCTTGGGAGATGCTGTGCTCGCTGTTTTGACATTTAAGAAAGAGAGTGATGTAATTTACTTGCAATAGGTTCCAAGCTCACCAGTGTACAAGTGTTCTGCAACTCTGGTCTGAAGCCAGGGTTTTGATATAATCTGAAAAGATGAAGGAGAGAAAGTGCCTTAATGCTCCCGGTATAACTGATTTGCAGGTTAAATTCCTTAATCCCAACTTTCTGAGATGTGTTTAGAGAGGTTGTGTGACTGCTGATTTCACTCACATTTTCGTTTTTCTTTAATTCCATTAATTTATGGTTAACCCTTTGAAAGAGAATGTTTAAAATAGTATGGCTCTCAGGAATAATGCTGGCTTTATTACAGAGAAA
The DNA here is from genome assembly GCA_031878705.1 of Tapirus indicus. NCBI lineage: Eukaryota > Metazoa > Chordata > Mammalia > Perissodactyla > Tapiridae > Tapirus > Tapirus indicus. Next base: position 81,310,557 of record CM062917.1, read on the forward strand.
GAAAATGATAGCTCTCTAAAAGTGAAGCAGAACCAACACGAGACATATGTTTTCCTTTTTTCCAAGTGCTGGTGGCTTCTAGAGGAAAAACAATGGAGCTGCTGCCCTGATGGGGAACTACCCCGGGGTCCTCTATGCTGGGTTAGACCAGGTATAACCTGGGTATATGGAAGCCACAATAGTGTGGAGAAACATCTCAGGACACTTGGTAAATAGTGTAGGGCCCAAAGGGCTGAAAGGCACTGGTTAGGACCTCCCCAGCCTGCACACAACCTGCTCTTGGTAAAAGTGCTGCCTCCCTCAGTTTCAGTCAGAATGACCCAGGCTAGGCTGACCTGGGAGAGGGTGATGTGATTGAGGTGTGAAGGCCTGAGTCTCCGACCTTCTCCTACCTCCTCTCCTCCTCTCTTTTCCTCCCCCAAAATCCTTAATACAACCAGACACAGAAATGTTGGCACATTATTTCTGATTTCAAATATTCTGTCCAATCATTAAGTTCTGAGTTTAACGCTGTCTCAGTTTTTCTACTTAGATAACATGTTGCCCTCTCTTCCCTGCATACATGTCCTCCCCACAAAGGAAAGGAACCTGCAGGTGACAAAATAAAGGAAGCGGGGAGGAAAGAAGGTAAGATAAGGAGGAAGGGAAGAAAAGAAATATGGTCTCCATGTTCTCTTTCCCTATTCCAGAGACTTAATTCATTGGTTACTATATGTTATAGTCTTTACTATGTGCCAGAAAATGTTTTAAGTGCTATATCAATATTAACTTATTTAAATAAAGTAGCAAGAATTACGACAATGACTTTGTGAGGTAGGTTCTAGTATCTTCCTTATTTTACGGGAAGGGAAACAGCTGAGCCATTGGCCCAAGGTCATGGCTAGTAAGAGCCAGGTTTGAACCCAGACAGTTTGGGTCCAGGCTCCTGCTCTCAACTGCTACATTTTGCTGCCTCTTCTTTCTGGTACCTTTAAAGGCTGCTACAGTCCTTGGTTCATACCTGCCTTCCTCCAGTTTCAAAGCCAGCAACTGGCATCTCTCTGAACCTTCTTCCCTAGTTACGTCTCCCTCCGACTCTCCTTTTCTGCCTCCCTCTTCCACTTTCAGTGACCCTCGTGATTACATTGGGCCCACCTGGATAATCCAGAATAATCTCCCCATCTCAAGATCAACTGATTAGCCAATTTAATTCCATCCGCAACCTTAATATTCAATTGGGAATTAGGATATGGACATATTTGGGGGGCCATTCTGTCTATCACAATATTTTACTATTATATTTTCTTTACCAAGTATCCACCTCTTTATACAACTCTATCAATCCATCTTATTTTTTCATGCATTTCAAAGTAAATTGCAGACATCAATATACTTCTCCCTAAATACTTCAGCATGGAGGTCATACAGTAGAGTTTATTATTTGCTTGTTTTTTTAAATTTTCAGGTAAAATTTACATATAATAAAATACACAAATTTAAAATGTACATTTGCTGAATTTTAACAAATACACACACTTGTGTAACCCAAAGCCCTATCAAGAAATGGAATATTAACATCTCCTGTCATGCCCTTTCCCAACCAATGTTCTGATTTTTTGTATCATAGATTAGTTTTACCTGTTCTAAATCTTCATATAAATGGAATTATTCAGCATGCACTTTTTATATAAAACTTCTTTCACTCGGTTGTTTTTTTTTTTTTTTTTTTTTTTTTGGAATTAGTAGTTTATTCCTTTTTTCTGCTGATATTCCGTTGTACTGATTATCACTATTGCCCAATTGATGAACACCAGATTTCAGTTCTTGGCTCTTATAAACAAAGCTGCTATAAAAATTCTTTCACACGTCTTTTTGTGGGCACATGTTTTGATTGGTTCTAGATATTTTCACTGTAAGCGTCAAACATTTTTGCCACATAACTAGTTGGCTGTAAGGCAATTTTGCCGTAAAAGATAAAATAACTGGTTGACATTTACTCCCATTTTTATATTATATAAATCTTAGCTTCACATTTCCCGTAGAACTTTGGAACATCTGTCAACAGACATGTGACAACATGCCAAGTACAAACAACAGTGGCTTTCACAGTGCAATACAAAGCTCAGTTACAAACAGGCATCCTAGTATTTGGAAACTGATACCTCTCTTAATGAAGAAATTTTAGGGAAAAAGGAAAAGTGCAATGGATGCCAAACAAAGAGATGAATCAACAAGAAAAAAAAAAAAAAGTCTATAATACTATGAACAAAAGACTTCAAAGACAACTGCTTAGGTATAACCCACAAAAGAAAATCACTTATTTGTGCAGTATTGCCATGAATCTACACACATATTAAATGTATTCAAATATTTTGTATTTCACAGTAATGTCTTTTTAATTTTGTTCATTTTTCATTATGTCCTTTTAATGTCCCTCTTTTATTTTTCATTATTTTCTCTGTTACAGCAAAGTTGCCTTACAGCCAATTAGTTATGCTATGAAAGTGTTTGCGATGAAAATACTTGCAACAGAGATGTCTATGGCAAACCTGCTTATAAGGAAAATACCGGACATGGATTTTTTCCTTTTGGGCAAACACCCAGATGTAGAACTGATGAACCATTGGGTAAGTATATGTTTCATTTTATAAGAAACTGCCAGAACTTTAAAAAAATGATTGTATTATTTTATACTTCCACCAACAACGTAGGAGAGTTCCAGTTGCTCTAAATCTCTGCCAACATTTGGTGTTGTCAGTGTTTTTAATTTTAGTCATTTTGGTGGGCAGTATCTTTGTGATTTTAGTTTGCATTTTGCTAATGACTAATGTTGAACACTTTTTCATGTACTTATTAGCCATTCAAATATCTTTTTTTGTCAGAGTATGTTTAAATCTTTTGCTCATTTTTATTGTTTTGGATAGTTTTAAGTATTAACTTATTCTACATCTCATTTGTTTTTATTTTAGTGAATGGCTTGAGTTAGAAATTAAAAATTGTTTCCAAATATTGAACTAATTATCCCAATATATTTTAAAAATTATCTTTTATATTTCCACTGATTTTAAATGCCATCTTTGTCATATTGTGGGATACACCAGGTTTTCTTTCACAGCTGTCTTTTCTGTTCCATTGTAATGCCTGTTCTTTCACTGGTCCAACATAATTTTAATTGTCAAGGACTTAGAATACACGTTAAAAATTGGCACAAAAAAACTCACTCTCCTTGGTCTTCTTTCTTTTTTTTTTTTTTTTTGTGAGGAAGACCAGCCCTGAGCTAACATCCGTTGCTAATCCTCCTCTTTTTGCTGAGGGAGACTGGCCCTGGGCTAACATCCGTGCCCATCTTCCTCCACTCTATATGGGACGCCGCCACGGCGTGGCTGACAAGCAGTGCATCCGCGGGCGCCCGGGATCCGAACCCGCGAACCCCGGGCTGCCAAGCGCGGACTAAACCGCTGCGCCACCGGGCAGCCCCTTGGTCTTCTTTCTTTTTCAGTATTGTCTTACATATTTGTTCCCCTTCATTTTTCCAGATGAATATTAGACTCACTTAGTAAAGCTGCATACTTTTGTTATCTCATTATGAGTTTGACTGGAAATTCTTCAAACCTATCAATTAATTTTAGGAAAATTGCCCTTTTTGCCTATTTTGACTTACCATCAAGGAGCATAGTATCTTTCTCAATTTATTCAAGTTTTTTTAAATTTTATTGCATAAACTGAGTAAAATTAAATTTGTTCTTTGGAATTTTATGTTTGTTTTGGTATTATGAGACTCTCTGGTATTTTGGATCTCTCTCTAATTCTGCTTCTCTTTGAAAATGTTTTCTGGTCTTCCTATCTTTAAAAAAAACAAACAACTGCAAACCAATAAACATATTTTCTTAGCAGACACATCTCAGAACTTAGCCAGTCAAGGCCTAGTTAATTAACCATAGCCCCACGGGAGAAGACTTTCTAGATAACTATAACCACGGATGCCAGACAGAGAGTCTAGTCCATAACATTCTGTCCACAGGATGCCCTGTCCCTTACTCACTCCAACCCCAGAGATTAAGCAGATCACTAGCCCCAGCGTCATGCTATGATCTTTAAGTCTTTGTAAACTCCAGGTCAAGTCCCTTCCACCTCTAAAGGACAGTGGTCTGATATCTATCAGTGGTTCTCGGCCCTGACTGTACCAAAGAATCTCCCATCCCAAAGGTTCTGTTTTCATTGGTTTGGGGACTGGAACATCTGTATTTTTTTCCAGTTTTGTTTAGATATAATTGACACATAACATTGTATCAGTCCATAGTGTACAACATAATGATTTGATATGTGTAAATACTGCAAAATGATTTCCACAATGTTTGGTTAATATCAGTCACCTCACATAGTTACAAATTTTTTTTCTTGTGATGAGAACTTTTAAGATCTACTCTCTTAGTAACTTTCAAATATACAATATATTATTAACTATAGTCACCATGCCACACATGACATCCCCAGGACTTATGTATCTTATAACTGGAAGTTTGTACTTTTGACTGTATTTACCCATTTCTCCCAGGCCCCACCCCCTGCCTCTGCAAACACCAATCTGTGAGTTTAATTTTTTATGTAAAAACATATAAATGAGATCATACAGTATTTGTATTTCTCTGTTTGACTTATTTCACTTAGCATGATGCTCTCAAGGTCTGTCCATGTTGTTGCAAATGGCAAGATTTCTTTCTTTTTTATGGCCGAATAATAATCCAGTGTGTGTGTGTGTGTGTGTGTGTGTGTGTGTGTGTGTGTGTATCACATTATCTTTATTCATTTATCTGCTGTGGACACATAGGAGGTTTCCATGTCTCAGCTATTGTAAATAATGCAGCAGTGAACATGGGATGCAGGTATCTTTTCAAGATACTAATTTTGTTTCCTTTGAATATGTACCCAGAAGTGGGATTGTGGGGTCATATGGTAGTTCTATTTTTAATTTTTTGAGGAAGCTCCATGCTGTTTTCCATAGTGGCTACATCAATTTACATTCCCACTGGCAGTGCACAAGGGTTCCTTTTTCTCTACATCCTCACAAGCATTTGTTACCTCTCATGTCTCTGATGATAGCTATTCTAATAAGTGTAAGGTGATATCTCATTCTGGTTTTGATTTGCATTTCCTTGTTGACTAGTGATGCTGAGCACCTTTTCATACACCCATTGGCCATTGGTACGTCTTCTTTGGAAAAATGTCTATTCATTTCCTCTGCCCTATTTTTAACTGGATTTTTTTTTACTATCAAGTTGTATGAGTTCTTTATACATTTTGGATATTAACCCTTTGTCAGACATATCATTTGCAAATATTTCCTCCCATTCTGTAGGTTGCCTTTTCATTTTTTGATAGTTTCCTTTGCTACGCAGAAGATTTTTAGTTTGATGTAGTCTTTATTTTTGCATTTGTTACCTTTGCTTTTGAAGGCAAATACAAAAAGTCATTGCCAAGACCAATGTCAAAGAGTTTAACCTCAATGTTTCTTTCTAGAAGTTTTATGGTTTCAGGTTTTACATTCAGGTCTTTAATCCATCTTGAGTTGATTTTTGTGTATGGTGTAACATAAGGGTCCAGTTTTGTTCTTTTGCATGTGGCTGTTCAGTTTTCCCAACCCCACTTAATGAAGACATTGTCCTATCCCCATTGTATATTCTTGGCTCCTTTGTCATGAATTAATTGACCATATATGGGTAGGTTTCTTTCTGGGCTTTCTATTCATTCCATTGATCTATGTGTCAGTATTTATGCCAAGACCATCCTATTTTGATTACTTTATAATATAGTTTGAAATTGGGAAGTGTGATGCTTCCGGCTTTGTTCTTCTCAAGATTGCTTTGGCTATTTGGGGTCTTTCATAGTTCCATACAAATTTTAGGATTGTTTATTGTATGTTGGTGAAAAATGCTATTGGAATTTTGAGGGGGATTGCACTGAATCTGTGGATTGCTTTGGGTAGTATGGACATTTTCACAATATTCTTACAATCGTTGAGCACAGAATATCTTTCCATTTATTTGTGTCTTCTTCAATTTCTTTCATTAATGTCTTATAGTTTTCAGTGTTCAGATCTTTTGCCTCTTTGGTTAGATTTATTCCTAGATATTTAATTCTTTTTGATGCAGTTGTAAATGGGATTGTTTTCTTAATTTCTCTTTCTGGTGGTTCATTGTTAATGTACAGAAATGCAACTAATTTTTATATATTAATTTTGTATCCTGCAACTTTACTGAATTTGTTGATTAGTTCTAATAGTTTTTAGACGGAGTCTTTAGGATTTTCTATATAGAATATCATGTCATCTGCAAATAGAGACAGTTTTACTTCTTCCTTTCCAATTTGGATGCATTTTATTTCTTTTTCTTGCCTGATTGCTCTGCCTAAAACTTCCAATACTGTGTTAAATAAAAGTGGTGAGGAGCCAGCCCTGATGGCCTAGTGGCTAAAGTTTGGCACACTCTGCTTCGGTGGCCTGGGTTCAGTTCCTGGGTCTGGAACTGCACCACTCATCTGTCAGTAGCCATGCTGTGGCAGCGGTCCACGTAGAAGAACTTGAAGTACCGACAACTAGAATATACAACTAGGTACTGGGGCTTTGGGGGGAGAAAAAAAAAGAGGGAGAGAAAGGAAGATTAGCAACAGATGTTAGCTCAGGGCTAATCTTTCCCAGCAAAAAAAAAAACAAACAAAGAAAGTGGTGAGAATGAGCATCATTGTCTTGTTTCCGATCTTAGAGGAAAAGCTTTCAGCTTTCCACCATTGAGTATGATGTTAGTTGTGGGTTTGTCATATATGGCCTTTATTATGTTGAGATATGTTCCCTCTATACCTGGTTTGTTGAGAGTTTTTATCACAAGTGGATGTTGAATTTTGTTAAATGCTTTTTCTGCATCTATCGAGATGATCATGTGATTTTTATCCTTCATTTTGTTAGTGTGCTGTATCACATTGATTTTGCTGATATTGACCATCCTTGCATACCTGGAATAAATCCCACATGGTCATGGTGTTTGATCCTTGCAATATATTGTTGAATTTGGGTTGCTAATATTTTTTTGAGGATTTTTGCTTTTATATTCATCAGGATATTGACCTGTAATTTTCTTTTCTTCTGGTGTCCTTGTGTGGTTTTGGTATCAGGATAATGCTGGCCTTATAAAATAACTTTGGAAGTGTTCGCTCCTATATTTTTTAGAAGAGTTTGAGAAGGATAGATATTAATTCTTTATATTTGGTAGAATTCACCCTGAAGTCCTCTGATTCTGGACTTTTGTCTGTTGGGGGGGTGGTTTGATTACTCATTCAATCTTATTAGTGATCAGTCTGTTCATATTTTCTGTTTCTTCATGATTCAGTCTTTGTAGGTTGTATGCTTCTAGAATTTATCCATTTCTTCTAGGTTGTCCAATTTGTTGCCATGTAACTATTCATATGTTGTCCAATTTGTTAGCATATAATTTTTCCTCTTTATTTGTGTGGTATAAGGAGTACTGCCTTCTCTTTCATTTCTAATTCTACTTATTTGAGTCCTCTTTTTCTCTTGGTGAGTCTAGCTAAAATTTTGTCTATTTTATTTATGTTTTCAGAAAACCAGCTCTTAGTTTCATTGATCTTTTCTATTGTAATTTTACTCTCTATTTCACTTATTTCCTCTCTGATCTTTGTTGTTTCCTTCCTTCTGCTGACTTTGGGCTTAATTTGTTCTTTTTCTAGTTTCTCGAGGAGTAAAGTTAGGTTGTTTACTTGAGATCTTTCTTGTTTCTTAATGTAGGCTTTTGTCACTAAAACTTCTGTCTTAGAACTGCTTTTGCTGCATCCCCTCAGTTTTGGTATGTTTAGTTCCATTTTCATTTGTCTCTAGATTATTTTTTTACTTCTCTTTTGATTTCTTCTATGAACCATTTGTTGTTTAGTAGTATGTTGTTTAATCTCCACATATTTGTGAGTTTCCAGTTTTCTTCTTGTAATTAATTTCTAGTTTCATACCATTGTGTTCAGAAAAGATGACTGATATAATTTTATCTTCTTAAATTTATTCAGACTTGCTTTGTGGGCTACCATATGATCTATCATGGAGAATGTTCCATGTATGCTTGAGGAGGATGTGTATTTTTCTGCTTTTGGATGGAATGTTCTGTTTATGTCTGTTAAGTCCATCTGGTCTAATGTGTCATTTAAGTGCAATATTTCTGTATTGATTTTCAGTCTGGAAGATTTATCCGTTGTTGAAAGTGGATTATTGAAGTTCCCTACTATTATTGTATTGCTGTCTATTTCTCCCTTTAGGTCTGTTAATGCTTGCTTTATATATTTAGGTGCTCCTATGTTGGATGCATAAATATTTACAAATGTTATATCCTCTTGTTGAATTGACCCTTTTATCCTTATATATGACTGCTTTGTCTCTTATTACAGTCTTGGTCTTAAAGTCTATATTGTCTGATATGTATTGCTCTCCCTGCTATATTTTGGTTTCTATTTGCAAGGAATATCTTTTGCCATCTCTTCACTTTCAGCCCATGAGTGTCCATAAAGCTTAAGTGAGTCTCTTGGAGGCAGCATATAGTTAGGTTTTGGTTTTTCATCCCTTCAGCCATTTGATGTTTTTTAATTGGAGAACTTATTGCATTTACATTGAAAGTAATTATTGATAGGTGTGGACTTATATTGCCATTTTGTTAATTGCTTTCTGGCTGTTTTGAAGTTCCTTTGTTACTTTCTTCTTCTCTTTCCTCTTGTGATTTGATGATTATCTGTAGTGGTATGCTTCAATTGCTTTCATCTTTTGTGTATCTATTGCAGGTTTTTGTTTTGTGGTTACCATGAAGCTCATATAAAACATCATATTTATAACAGTCTATTTTAAACTTAAGTTCAAACACATTCTAAAGCTCTAGATTTTTACTACCCTCTACACGTTTTATCTTTTTGGTTTCACAATTTACATGTCTTTGTCTTGTGTACCTTAGTAAATGATATAGTTATAGGTTTTTAAAAAATTATTTTGTCTTTTAACCTTCATATTAGCTTCATGAGGTTTATCCACTGCTATAGCAACATTAGAGCATTCTGAATTAACTATTTATCTCTACCTGTGAGATTTGTACTTTCATATGTTTTCCTGTTACTAATTAGCATCCTTTTGTTTCAGCTTGAAGAAATCCCTTTAACATTTCTTGTAAGGCCAGTTTTATTGTGATGAACTCCTCTAACTTTTGCTTGTCTGGAAAAATCTTTCTCTCTCCTTCATTCTGAATGGTAACCTTGTTTGGTAGAGTATTCTTGACTGGAAGTATTTTTCTTTCAGCATTTTGAATATATCATGCCAGTCCCTTCTGGCCTGCAATGTTTCTGTTGAAAATCTTATGGGGGTTCCCTTGTACATGATAAGCTGCTTTTCTCATGCAGCGTTTAAGATTCTCTCCTTGTTTTTAACTTTTGACATTTTAGTTATAATGTATCTCAGTATAGGTCTCTTCAGATTCATCTTTTTTGGGGACTGTCTGGGCTTCCTGGATATGAATGTCTGTTTCTTTCCCCAGGTTACAGAATTTTTCATCCATTATGCCTTTGAATAAGCTTTCTGCCTCTTCCTCTCTTCTCCTTCTGGGACCCCTGTAATGCCTATATTGATCTACCTATTGGGGTCCTGTAAGTCTCTTAAGCTATCTTTTTATCATTCTTTTTTCCTTTTTGCTCCTCTGATTGGATGAATTCCACTGCCCTGCCTTTAAGTTTGCTGATCCTTTCTTCCACTTCATCTATTCTGCTGTCGAACCCGTCTACTGAACTTTTTAGTTCAGTTGCTGAATTCTTCAGCTCTCTGATTTCTGTTTGGTACTTTCTCATATTTTCTATCTCTTTGTTGAAATTCTCATTTTGTTCACTCATTATTCTCCTGACCTCAGTAAGCATCTTTATGACCTTTATTTTGAACTCTTTATCAGGTAAATCACTTATCTCTCTTTCAGTAAGGTCTGTTTCTGAAGTTTGATCTTGTTCTTGTGTTTGAAACATATTCCTTTGTTTCTTCATTTTCCTCAAGTCTTTGTGTTGGTTTCTGTGCATTAGATAAAATAGCCCCCTCTTCTCATCTGGAAGGAGTGGTCCCTTGTAGGAAATGAAGCTTATCATTCAACCCAGCTCTAGCTCTGAAGCCTTTGTGATTGTTTCTCAAATCTTTGTGATTGTCCAAGCTGCCTTCTTTGTTCTTAGTGCCTGGCAGTAGTTGAGGGGGTTCCAAGACCTGTCAGTGTCCCACAGGGGAGTATCTCAGTCAGCACCTAGATGCAGGCTGTTTGGAAGCCAGATCTCAGGCAGCAGCATTTAAAGTATGCAAATAGACCTCTTTCATGGAAAGACTGGGACATGGGTGTTTCTGCTCCCTCTGCTCTGACCCCTGGGGAATAGCCAGTTAAGAACTGTTTCTCTGTTTGTTACAGTCCTGTGGGACTGGTGAATATAAGCTCTGCCGGCTGCCAGAGGGGCATGTTCCCTGGGCAGGAGCCACAGAAGGCAGGGCGCCAGACATGTGCACAAGCTCCTTTTAGGGAGACACCAGTGACCTGCAGGAGGGCAGAAGGAGAGCACCAAGATGGTGCTGTGACTGCACAAAAGGCACAATCTACTCACTGTGAGACAAAAGCCAATCGTCAAGAGGCAAGATGGTGGCAGAGAAAGGGCATTTATTACAGCTTGCTAGCGAGGGGGAAGATGGCCAACTAATGTCCTAAAGCACCATCTTACAGAACAAAGACTGCAAGCCAGTTATATAGAGGGCTGGTCTCCAGGTGGGGAAGGCATCCATCTGATCTCCAAGTGGAATCAGACATCTGGTCTCAGGGTGGGGCATCCATCTGATCTCTGGGTGGGGGCAGATATCTGGCCTTAGTTCCTGATAGTCTTTTGTTTTACTGGATATGCATCAGAGACCACAGCAATGCCCTATACCTCATCTTTCAGTTGTCATTGATGATGGCTATCAGCCTAGACTTTCTGCCTATGGGGTCATCACATTCCTAAGGAACTCAAATAACAAAGTTATCAACTTATTGCAGCTGTGAGGGGCCATAAAATCTACAGAGCATATCAATTAATCAGAGGTCATTCAAAGTTACAATATGGTTTCTTTTCTACAATATGGCTTCCCTCATGTCAACCTTGTATTGAGCTGGTATCAGTGCTTGCCAGCCTCTCTGATGTCAGGAGAGAATTGCAGTCAGCCCCTAGATGTATGTTAAATTAGAAGCCTGACCCTCAGGCTGCAGCTTTTAAGATATGCAAATAGGTCTCTTTTGTGAAGACACTGGGAGTCGGCATTTCTGATAGCTGCCTCTGTGCTGATCCCTGGGTGGATAGCCAGTTAAGAATTGTTTCTCTGTTTGCTACAGTCCTGTTGAATGTGCAAACAGAGGCTCCAGTGGCTACCAGAGCCAGGCGGTCAAGGGGTGCATCCCCTGGGTGGCTGCTGCAAAAGCTGGGGTGTCAGACTGTGCAGAAGTTCCTTTCACCGAGACACCAGCATTCAGGAGTTGGGCAAAGGAGAGTGAGAAGGTGGTGCCCACCAGCCTCCCTGGTCTCTGAAGAGGATTGCAGTTGGCCCCTAGATTTGTGTTTAATTATCAGCCCGACTCTCAGGCTGCATCATTTAAGATAAGCGAACAGGCCTCTTTCAGGGAAAGATTGGGAAATGGGCATTTCAGTCTGCTGCCTCTGTGCTCAGCCCTGTGGGGATAGCCACCACAAGTCCTCCGGAGCCTGTTTGTTTGCTATAGCTTTGTGGGAACAAGCCCTCTGGCTTTTAGAGCTGGGTGTTTTGGGGCCCCCTCCCTCCAGTGGAATTCTTAGAAGTTGGGGTGCTAGATATTGGGTGGGTGTGAACTCTTCACTCCTCAGGGAGACGCTGGGAGTTGTGAGTGTCCTCTTAGGTGTACGTCACTGCACCGGGGGTAGGGTTTGTGGTGAGAAAGTGTCTCAGCCTCTCCTGCTCATTTTGATGTGGGTTTTTTCCTGTTCGCCCAATGTGTAGGAGTCTCTCAGGTAGTTTCTGGGTTTCTTTCAGAGGGAATTATTCCATAGGTAGCTGTAGATTCAGTGTGTCCATGGGAGGAAGTGAGTTCAGGAGCCTCCTATGTCACCATTGAACTGGAACATCTGTAGTTTTAAAAATCTCCCCAGATAATTCTAATTTGCTGCCAAGGTTGAGAATCATTGTTCTAAATTCTCATCTAAAGTGCTGGGGTGGAAAGTTTCCTGTAGTGTCCATAACCTGTGACTTGTTTCCTGGGAGTGTTTTCAATGGACTGGAGAAAGGAAAGTTCATCCTTCCATTTAGAAGGCCACATTCCTGTGGGTGAAATATTTTACAGGTAGGTATGCAGATTTGGAAGCAGGATACGTGGGCATGAGGAGGTGGGCATAAGACCAATAGCTGAGAGGGGTCTCGCAGCCTAGGAATGATTAAGGACCAACCTGAGAAGCTGGAAGTTTCAACTGGTACCAGTGGAATGATAGAAGTTGGGGACTCTTTCTCTTTGACGAGTGAAAATCAACCATTGTTGGGTGGGAGGCATGGTGATTGAGGGGCAGGAGGGTGTGGCTATCAGATCAGCAGGTCCACCACAAAGGTGATTCAGTTAAGAAAGGATCAGGTACTGAGACTTAGCAGCACACTCCGCGTGGATAATATCGGGCAGGCCAGCCTCCCTGGAGCTTGGAGTGTGGTAGCAATGCATGCGCTGGGGAACTGCCCACTCTGACATTGTTGATACTCAGATGGCCTTGCCTTCTTGGCCTTAGTTAATCATTCATGGCAGGAGTGTTGCAGCCGTGGACTGCGATGGGAGATGTCACCTGGAAGGTGGCTGACCACACGTGGATTGGTATACCCCGGTCTACGTCAGTTGTTCAGCTCAGTGTTTACACCGTGCTACAGGGGCACTCTGTGCTTCCCGTGACCGCTGTGGGGGCGGAAGACAAATCCTTTACCCACTCTAGGTCCTTCTGGCTGGGGTGTGAATTAAATTGACATGAGACAGAATAACAGGAGAAAATCAAACAAAGCTTTATAACACGTGCACGTGGTAGAGACCCAGGAAAAACTGGGTAACTCGACAAAATGGCAGGGGCTCTCATCTTAAATACCATCTTCAGCTAAAGACAAAGGAGGATGTTGGGGCTAGTGGTTTGGGACTTCAGAGGGGAGGAAGGCAGTTCACATGGAAATGGAAAAGCAAGTGTTTGGTAAACAGAACTTTGATGGACTTAGCAAGGACCCTCCCAGTCTAGCGATAGGGAGTTAGCTATGGTCACAGCCTGTCCCAGAGACAGGACTTCTAGCCTAAATATCTTTTGGGCAGTTAGTGGAGAGGAGCTCAAAGTTTCTGTCAGAGTCTTTTGTTCTTGAAAGTAATCAAGGCAAAGAAACATATTTTGAGGTGGCCAATTCTGATTCCCCATACCACACTTTGGCAAAATGTAATTCCTGGCTTAAGGTTCTTTACTAGACGTGTGACTCCATATCACTCCCAACAGGAAATTTGGGAAGAAAAAGCAAAAGTGGGCTTGCCTTCCTTCCCCAGGCAGAGCCAGTCATGGCCTTGGTTACTTGGGACCCCACAGGGAAAAAGTCATGACAGCCTGATTTTCAAACAGGGCTTATGAGGCCAGACTTGCAATCTAAGCCACTAGGACTATCTAAAATTGCAAAACAATAATAACTGTCAGTTAACACAGTCCTTTCTACATGTTAGGCTCTGTTCTAAGTGCCTCCTAAGTGCCTCCTATTTCATGTGACAAGCTACTTCTCACATGACAGATGTGATAATGTAATAAAAACAACAAAAATTCAGTTCTAGAACCATGTCTCCCAAACCCCCTTACAAAGAAAGGCTCTAGAGCAGAGGAGTAAAGGGGCAGGCCCTGCAGCCAGGCTGCCTGGGTTCAGATCTTGCTCCACCATTTACAATATGAGTGACCTGTACAGGTTCCTTAACCTCTCTGGGCCTCAGTTATATGTGCAATGGGGGATGACGAGAGTACCTACTCATAAGATTGTTGAAGAATTAAATAAACTTATTTCTAAAGCACTTAGAACAGAACCAGCACACAGAAAGCATTATATAAATCTCTACCATTAATACTATCATAATTTTAAGGAAAATTGGATAAGGACAGGTTAATGGTTGAGCATTATCTAAGGTTTCTCTAGGTAAAACGGAAGACAGGCCTATTGATATTACTATCAATGAATCAATAACATCATATTGCCATACAAATGGCAGTAGCATGGAGTAGTGAGGAGCCCAGATGGTGAGCCAGATTACCTGAGTTCAAATTTTGACTGCCCCTATAAGCTGTGTGACCTTGGGCAAGTTGCTTAACCTCTCTGTGCTTCAGTTGCCATGCAGGTAAAATAGTGATAATGATAATAATAACAGCTACCACATAGGGTTATTGTGAGGTTTAAATGAACTAATCCATGTAAAGCAGTTAGATCAGGCCTTGGGAGATAGTAAGTGCTATATACTAGCTACTATATGAAGAAGGGTATTTTAGACACTGCATTTTTTTTTCTTTTACATACTTAGCCTTCTTCTTTTTCTCTATATCGGTCCTCACACAACTGTAACTCTTTCCTCGATGAGATTTAAAGAGGTCTCTCTAACTCTTGTTAAGCAGCTTCCACCCACAGCACATCGTGACCTGTACTTTGAGGATTAGGATACAAACGTGGACTCTGCCCCTGAATAGCTCCCAAGATCTTAGGAAAGACTGTGACGTAAACATCCAATGAGAAGTCACACTGCAATAAACGTGATAAGAGAAATGGTACCACGGTAAGACAGGCTCCTAGACTGGGCGCAAGGAGTGACGGGAAGGTAAGAAGGCCTTGCAGAGAGGGTGACATCTGGGCTGGGCTGTGAAGCATCAGTAAGATTTTGTCAGGTGAAGAAGATTAAAATTCGTTAAAAACAGAGATTCTCAACCTTTAGAAGTATACCTGGGAGTGTGTTAAATAGTGGACTGCTGGGCTCCACCCACAGAGGTTCTAATTCAGGATCTGTGGTGGGGCTTGAAAATTTGCATATTTAACAAGTTCCCGGGTGATGCTGATGGTGCTGGTCCCGAAACCCTGAGAAGCACTAAGATCAGTAGTTCATTCTGGCTTCAGTTTAGGATCCCCTGGGCAACGTAAAAAACAAAAACCAACCCTTAGGCTGGCACCAAGACGTTGGTGTTGTAAGAAAAATAACTCCTTAGGTCATTTTCCTAGGCAGCCGAGGTTGAGAACATTTAGGTTCAGGTTAACATTTATTCGAATGTGCTTGCATTTTAGGGAGCACTTTCCCAGGCGCCATTTATCCTCCCGTGCTCTGAGGTGGGTATTATTATTGCTGCCCCAGCTTACGGAGGTTTTGATTTCGACACGGAGACACAGAGTGGCGAGGATTTGTTGAAGGTCACTAAGACCTTGATGAAGCTGTACTCAGACACAGGTCACTGGCTGACCATGTTGCCGGTTGTGTACCTGTGACCCTCCTGGGGACAAATAATGTATCTGGAGGGAATGGCGTGAGCACATGAAGGCGTGGATGCAGAGGGTCGAGGGGTGAGCGGTAGCCAAGGATGGCTGGGCCCTGCGTGCCCTGGGAAGGTGAGGCTGAGGCAGTTTGGGACCGCTGCGGAAGGGCTGGAAAGTCATGTTCAGAGATGTGGACTTTACTTGGTAAGCATTAGTGAGCCATTAAAATATATTTATTAAGAACCAACAATTTAACATTTATGAGCGCCAAATTTGGTGATGACCTCTGTGCTCCATGGTTTATACACATTATCCCAAGTTCTCACAATAACGCTACAAGGTTGGGATCGTTTCTCCCATTTGGCAGATGGGGGGACTGAGGCCCCCAAAGCCTACGTAGGTTGCTGGAGTCACGGAGACAGCAAGTGGTGGAGCCTGAATTCAAAGCCACGTTTGTTTGGTTCGAAAGTCCATTGGGTTTTCATGATGTCACACCAGCATGCTTTGGAGGTGTTTGAAGAAACATTTTTTTAGTTTATTTTGAAATAATTTTAGACATATAGATAAGCTATAAAAGAAAATAGTAGAGTTCCTATATGCCCTTCCTCTGGCTTCCCCTATTCATTGTACATGACCAGGGTACAAACATGAAAATGAGGAAATTAACACACAGGCATAATATTCTTAACCAATACAAATGCCTTATTTGAATTTCACCGGTTTTCCACCAATGTCCTTTTGATTGGTCCAGGATCAGACTAGGATCCCAAGAGCATTTAGTTCTCGTGTGCCCTAATATCCTCCTTCACGTCCTCCAATTGGAGAGAATTCCCTCAACCTTTCTTTGTGTCTCACAACCTTGACACTCCCCAAAATTGCTAGCCAGTTATCTTGTAGAATGTCCCTTAATTTGGGTTTCTCATGATTCTAAGATCTGTTTCTATTCACAGAACCCTTCTGACACCGAATGCGTGGGGGTTTTCCCCCCACACCAACCAATTCTCCAACTCTCTGGGCACCAACCGGACACCCAGTGACTCAATTCAACTCTGGGTAGTTAGTGTCAGACGCCGCAAGTTAAGGACTCAGTCTTGTAAGACTGCCTCCCATTTCAGACACAAGCCACAGGGATCGAGTGCCCAGGGTACCCACACTTCTATTTGACTTGGCTACAAATTTGGGGTCTCCTAACCTCCTTGGGTTTGATGATTTGCTAGAATGGCTCACAGAACTCAGGAAGGCACTGTACTTACTATTCCTGGTTTATTATAAAGGGTACAACTCAAATGGAAGAGATGTGTGGGGCAAGATATGGGGGGGCTTCCGTGTCCTCTTTGGGCATGCCACCCTCCTGGCACTTTGATGTGTTCACCAACCTAGAAGTCCCCCAAACCTCACTGTTTAGGGTATTTATGGAGGTCCCATTATGTAGGCATGATTTGTTAAATCACTGGCCACGGATGGTTGAACTCAGTCTTCAGCCCTTCTCCTGTGCCTGGAAGTCAGGGGATGGACCTGAAAGTTCCAACCCTCTAATCACGTGGTTGGTTCTTCTAGCAACCAGCTCCCTCCTGACACTGTCTAGGGGCCCACAAAGAGTCATCTCATTAGTAGAAAGTCAGGTGTGGTTGAAAGAGGCTCAGATGAATAAAAGACACTCCTCTCACCCCCATCACTCAGAAAGGTACAAGGATTTTAGGAGCTCTGTGCCAGGAACCAAGATGAAGACCAAATACGTATATATTTCTTCTTATATCACAATATCACACAAGATTAGGTTGAAATTAAACATTTTTGGCAAAAATACAACAGAAGAGAAGTGCCCTCCTCTGTGCATCACGCCAGGGCATAAATGACGTACATGTGTCTTACTCGGTAAATGATGCTAACTTTGATCACTCAGTTAAGATTTGCCGGCTGTCTCCACTGCCAAGTTGCCATTTTCCTGTTTGTAATTAATAAGTATCTTGTGCAAATAAATGTTGAAGCTATGTAAATATTTTGTTTCTTAGCATACTTTTGCCCACAATTTTAGTATCCAAAGAGAGCTTTTGCCTGCAACAAGGATTATTGTGATTTGTCTAATGGTGGTTTTCTATTTCTATCGTCCTAGGAAAAAAATTTTATACTTTCTCCATCCTCTCTTTTAAGCCCCACAGGTGATGATTTGAGGTCTGGCTGCCTTCTTTAATTGATTTGTGTCCCTTCAGCAGCTGTACTTATCGCATAGGTCCTGCCTAAAAAGAGTGAGTTTGTGCTCATGTCTATTTGATTTTTATCTCCCTTCAGCTGTCAGAGGACTCCAGATAATAACTATGGAATTTTGAATAAGAAATTGCCACATTTTTAGTGGCCTTTCCAGCAGCACAGTGTCTAGCTATGTGTCAGTATGAACTGGAGTGGTCTCAGGGGTCCTGAATTCAATTGAGAATCTGGATTCGATGGGGGATGCTGCAGGACCTGGAAGGAGGTCAGCAAGTCAAGAGAGGAGCATGAAAGGCAGCAAACTGCAATAACTGGCTTGGGGTGGGGAGGGTGCTTGAATTTCCCTCCTAGTTTTATAGGGTCTATTCCATAGTAGCCAAAGTGGGGATATGGCAGATGGTAGCCTCCTCCCCCAAACCCAGAGACCTGGTTGAAGGTGCCGCGGCAGTCTTGGGATGACTTGAGAAAACCGACCAGTCCCTGGCCTGGCGATGGTTTCCAAGTTTGTGTATTCTCATTGTGTTATACTGTGTAACTGCATACATTTCTAGAAGAAACATAGCTAGAAGAGGTTTATTACTCAGATGGGCAACAGGGAAAGGCCTGTTCTAAGCACAGTCAACTCCCATGAGCACCCCTGAGGTATGATTAAGGCACTGCTTCTCAATTTGAATATGCCTAGGAATTTCCTGGGGATCTTGGTAAAGTGACTACTTTGGTTCAGTGGGTCCGGTTGGAGCCTAAAATTCTGCATTTCGAACAAGCTCCAAGGTGATGACAGTTCTGTTGGTCTAAGGACCACACTTTGGGTAGCAAGAATTAAGGGACACGGAAAGCCCTAAATTTTTGAAAACATGTTATCCATAAAGTATCTGAAATACCACCGTCTGAATTGTGTCTTTGCTCTTTAGAACCCCTGGACCCAAAAGAACACAAAGAATCCTATAACTTTATGGCAGAAAGAACCTTGGGGATCAGACTCAATGCACATTGTGATTTCATGGCAGAATGTAGTAAAATGGGCAAAGCCAGCAGGCTAGGGGTCAGCTGAGAGGCCTTTATTTACCTCATATTTATCAAGAACCTGCTTTGTGTAAGGCCTTATAATAAGTGCTGGACTTACTAGAAAATCTTTGTACTTGTCTATTTTTTCCCACAACAAGATATAGATGATGGTGTTCACATGGGCGACACACCCCCATGGGCATATGCAAGGGTTATACACAATTTCTGCTCCTGTGGCCGTAAATAAATCCTTTTCATTCCCACTCAAGGAAGACTGTCATGCAAGTGAACAAGATAGGCAATCTTGAAATTCCTCTCTAAATTGTGCGCACGTGTTGGCACTTGGAGCCATTAGTGACAAAGAACTGATTGTGACACATTAGTGTGTCACCTCAAAAAAGGGTGAGAACCACTGGGGTGTCTGGCAAAGTCACTCTTGCTTGTCACAGACTCTGGAACATGAACCTGAGCCTCCTGACTGCCTTTCTTTCCTTGTGAATAGCCTGTAACAAGAATAGTCTAGAAATCTGTGAGGTTCAATAAATAGTCGCTGGCCACTTGTGGCTACTGAGCACTTGAAATGTGACTAGTCTGAATTGAGATGTGCTGTAGGTATAAAACACACAGTGGACTTCAAAGACTTAGTATGAAAAAGTGTAAAATGACTTATTAATTTTATATTTTGATTATCTGTTGAATGATCATACGTTTTGATACGTTGGTTAAATGGAATACATTATTAAGCTTAGTATCACTCCATTTCTTTACTTTTCAAATGTGGTTACTAGAAAATTTAAATTTCATGTGTGGCTTGAATTATATTCTTATTAGCTATTGCTGGTTTGGGTTTGCTAGCATGGGTTTCCCCTCTCCCCTCCCCATGTTTCTTTCTGGTACAGCGACTTCTGAGAGGCTTGACACCTGTGTCCATCGGGGCATCTGTGAGGAGTGAGCAGTGGCCCTGGCAGCTACTCTGACTTTTTTTTTTAGGTAAAGGGATTTGAGATCCATCCCGTATATGACTGACTTGTATCAATTTCTGAATTTCAAATGTGCGTGTGCGTGTTTGCGTGCAATCCTGAATCCCAGGGTTTACGGGATCTGGCTTGACTTTGGGTTTTTCCAAAGTACTGAGCAGAACTTCACCGAAGTTCAGAGGTAAGCAAAGTTCATCTTGGTTCTAAGGTTTACTTAATCTTTTCTCTTTCCCCCTTTCGGTCAGCCTCCAAGTGTCTACTCCCAGCCTCCAGTGCTCTGGCTGCCAAAGACTCATCTCCAAAGTGTCTTGCCCCAACCCATCCACTCTGTCATGCTCGCTCTCTTATAAAACATGCCTGTCCCTGCTCATTCCTTCAGAGCCCTGCCCTCTGAGCATCGGCTGATTGAATTATTGTAGCAGTGAATGAGTAGCTAAAGCTCTTAGGTAATATTGTTGAGCTTGGGGATCCAATAAAGTAGGCCAAGGTGCTCCTTTGCACTAAAATGTTATTTTGATTGATACTGAGGATGTCAGAGTTCATGTCAGATGGTACCACTGGCTAAAGAGTAGATCCCTGCAAAGCAGCAGGTGAAAGATCTGAGAATGAGACGGACTTAGCGGTAAAGGGAGGAGGCTATTTGGAGTGATTGGAGGGTGTGGAAAAGCTCTACTGCTCCCAAAACACTTCCTCTTCCCCACAATATCAAATTCTTTTCTCAGAGCAAGTTTGGATGGGAGAGGAGGGATACCGGATAGGAGAGGTTCTTGAGAGAGGGAATGTTAAAGAAGAGCTGGGGGAACCATCAGCCCAGGAGGGTGAGGATGGTATTGTCCTCTCTCCAGACAGGAAAGCAGTTGAGTACCTGGAGGACAGGCTTCTTAAGAGTAGAACTTCCCTCACCTCTTGAAGGCAGGGGCACCATGGCTGCTCAATACATACTGAATGACTGACTGGCTAATGGAGTAAATGAAGTGAAGAAGGGAATGGCTGACTCTGCAGTCTATCAATAACTGCCCAGCATTCAGCCATAATCTCAAGAGATTCACAGGCCTTGAAAAAGATGGCACTCTGTAGCCTTCACTGCAATTTAGGGTGAGTTGTCTGAATTCAGGGGGCTCATATTGAAGGGGTCAATCATGAAGAATGGGAATGAGAAGTGTCCTTTATAAGGGGTTGTGTGCCTAGGGTGCTGTACAAGGCATCTTGTGAAGCAAGTAAAACACCCATCCCTTTGGCAATTCCCCACTAAGACCTGACACAAAAGAAAGTATTCTAAGAAGAAATAAATTCTATCTTCAAAACGTGTTATCTAATTTCCTTCTTCTCTTCTACTCTTCCCTCTTTTCTCTCCTATATTGGGCTCCAAAAATGCTCTTCCTTTTTATCTCTTTCTTAGTCCATAAATGGCCTTCCTGGAGATTTTTCTTTGTCTTTTCCTCTCATCACAGAAGCTAGCTGAATTGCTTTCTCCAAATCTCCGTGGCCACATTACTACAATTTTTTTTAGGTTTACTTGTTCTCCCACTTGATTCCAGGTCTAATGGAAGGATCCAGGCCTTGGATCACTCAACCATTCAGCTTTTGCTTATGTTCCTTCCTCTCTTTTCTACCAGCTCTCTAGTTTAGCCTTCCATTCTGGCTAGTTGTAATAATTTATTTTCCTTTATGAATCCTCCTTTAGATTATTTTGTTTGTTCCTGAATGGGCTCAACAGAGTTTACCATTTTATGTCCATCACTCTTAATGCTCCTCCCCTCCCCCTTAGCCTGGCTCAAGGGAAGAGAACCAAAAGGGGTGGGGAGCAAACCAGGAGGTGGTCTTACAATGTCTGGGGTTCCTGGTTTCCTGGGTCGGCAGTGAACTAGCCAGGAGGAACAAGATTTCAACACAGTCTTTCAAATGGGGAAAAACCCCTTAGGGCTCTAGTATGTATCTAAATCAGGATTTGGGTGTCTTGGTCCAAAGCTCATATTCTACCCACTACAACTAATGGTGTTGAAACACCAGGTGACTCTGCTTTACCTGTCATGGTGTGAGAGGACCTGCTGCTTTCTCCATTTATCATTCTGATGCATTTTCAGGAAATTTAGCCAATAATAATGACAATAATTATCAATATGTTCTGCCTTACCATATTGAATGAACTCCATGGCAGATGATCATCAACAAGAGAATGCCATATTGGACAATCTCGTTATAGATCTTCTTTGACAGGGGGAGTGCTGGGAACTCTGGACCACAGTCCCTTGCCAAGACCAATGTTTGTGGTTAAAAACGAAAGAGTGATGCTCAGGTATAGATAGATCAGCATCTAGAGTGATTTCTGGTTTGCCTCAAAGGCCCTCATTTAATCTGATGGGGATAGAAAAGGCAAAATCTCAGTATGACAACACTTTATTAATTCAGCAGAACTGGCTCTTGCTGAAGTTCGCAGAGTAACTGGCTGAGTGGCAAGAACCTGGCCAAGTACGTATTGAGTCAGGACGTACTGAGTCTTTTTTTGTTGATCTTCTGCCCACAAATGATGAGGATCTGTTCCTAGATTCCCTCCTAGCCGTAAGTGTCTTAAACAGGACAAATGGGTATGCTGTCCCATTATAAGAAACAATAGTATCTAATCATCATATGTGACAAATAATTATTTATTTGACAATTATTTTCTGGGTGTGCCTTATACTAAGCTAGGTACTAGGGATGTAATGGGGACTGAAGTAAAGATAGTCCTTGTCTTGATGAAACGTACATCTTAATGGCAAATACAGAAAAGTCAAAGGAGATTACATTATAAAAATATCAACTTATGATTAGTACCTCATATTTAATTCTATTTTTAAATATTTAAATCATTGATGCATAAGAAATTTATTTGGTCCAGGAGTGATATAGAAATCTAGATGTTTTCTGCTAAAAAACTAGTCATTTGTCACAATATCATTTATTAAATGGACCAGGTTTTCTCCACAGATTTGAGATGGCATCTTCATCATATACTAAATTCTCATATATCCGTGGGACTATTTTAGTACTCCATTCTGATCCTTTGAACTGTCTCCCTATTATTGGCTCAATACTGGTTTTTAATTTCTGTAACTTTATACTATGTTTTCATAGTTGGTGGGCAAGTCTTCTTTCTTCTTTACTTCCTTCCCTTTTTCTTATCCTTCTACCTTTCCAGGTCATTCCCATATATGTATATTTCCAGATGGCATTTAGAATAATTTTTTCAAGTCTCCCATCCCCCTCAAATTCCTTTAAAAACAAAACAAAAACTTGGGGCTGCATAGGCTTCTTTAAGTCCTATTGACAAAGCATCTATTGCAGATGTTTTTCTGCTAAAATAATTCTAGAAATTTAATATATATGTTAAAATAGGATTCCTGGTTATTCCTCATGGAGAAAAAAATTCCTTTTGTGGATTACATTGAGTAGAAAAGCCTATAAAAGATTCCTTTAGAGTATTTTAAAATATAAAAATCAATTCCAGATGCAGCTTCTAGTCAATGCTGTTGTGCAAACAGTTCCCCAATGTGCTTTATATAATATGGCTAAGGTAAATTATCAACTGCCTGCTGAAATTTAAAATAAAAAACTCCCTTATAACATATACCCTTTATAGGAAGATAATTCATGTTGATAGCTGGAGAACAATTTGATATATTTGAATATTTTCCTTGCTGGTCATCCCTTTCACACACATTCAATAAATATAGATCTGTTATAGAATCTTAGAGCATTCTTTGATCAACTAAGAGCAGTAAATCAATGAAATATAATATCAAAATTTCTGATGGAAACAATTCAACATATTCTGGTACCTGTAGTAGCAGCTGATTCAAGCATCATATTGTCTCTCTCTTCCAAGCTTGTAGTGAAACATGTAAACACAAGCACAAAGCAGAATAACCAGGGCAGCGTCCATGGTGACATAATTAAGGACATAGGCTTATCCTGAAGTGGACTCTCAAAGGAGGCTTAAGGTCATTAAAAGCATAGAGAAATTATGGAACTTCTTAACTCACACAGCAACAAGGAAATAACAAGGATTTATTTATCACTATGAAATAAGAAGAATAATGAGTGTATTAAATATCTGAATCTTTGGTTTTAACCCAGCAGACATCATTTAATATGGCCATGACCTCAGGAAATCTACTTAATAGCTCAGAACACTAACATAACTCTCTTGCCTACATCCTAGGGTTCTTTATGATGTATCAATAGAGATGGAAGAGTCAACATCTTCTTGATGCTCAGGAGAGCACTTTCATACTGAAATTCTAATACCAGTCAAAAAAAGATGATAGAGCTTACTGATTACTGCCTTTTGTGGAAGAAAAATATCAAGAAATTGAACAGCCCCAAGAAAATATTTGATTGTTCTTTTAAATGTATTTTAATTCAATCAAATTAAAAGCTTAAAACACCGTTTGAAGAGTAGTTGCAGTTTAGATTGTACTGCGATGCCTTGAGTGGAGTAAATATTAGTGTTAGGGCATGGGGTAGAGTGTGTTATTGTTCCCAATTATTTGTCAGGTATATACTTCCTCACCCCATTGATGTCAGGATGCTACTTCCCCACATCAGGCCATCTGATTTGCTTTGGTCAATGTAAGTGAAATGGCACGTGGCATTTTTGAGCAAAATATTAAGAGCCTTCCTGAAGTTCTGCTATTTCTCATTTCTTTTTCCCCTCTGCCCCTTGAGTTTCATGTCCCGAGATGTGCAAGATCTGCTGTTCCGACTTGATCCTGGATTAAAGGCATGGAGCAGAGTCACAGCTAAACAGAAGCTAATATGTAATGTGATTTAAAAATAATTTATTGTTATCAGCCTCTGAGATTTGGGGTCAGCTATCCATCTAGGCTAAGCTGACTAGTACAGAGCATTATTCTAAAGTGGCAGGAACAAAAGTTCTAATGTCTCATTTCCACTTCTTCACTGAGATATCTGACTTCTATAAGTAGTATAGGACTCTTAGTATTTCCTCGTATTCATCCTCTGTTGATTCCATAATCACAATATCATTGAAATATGATGCCTTGGAATTCCAGACTGCTGTTTGTTGAAAAATCCCAAAGGCAACCCAAATTCATGTGGGAAAGTAAATAACTTTGATAAGCAATGATGTTTGGGCATTTACAGTGGCTTTGTGAATAATAAGCTGTTGGTAAGACTTTGCAAAAGCAAATTTGACGAAGGCCTCTTCTATACAATACTCAACCAGTTTCTCCCTTGGCCAAAATGTGTGTCGGGGAACCAGGGGTAGAAATGGAAATGGCACCTTCCACTATTACTCCTATTTATCAACTCAAAGTATTTGCCTTCTAGCCCCATGACACTGGCTTCTGCTGGTTTAGAGCCCTGAGTACCCAAGGAAGGAATGCTTCCACTGGGGCATCCAACAACAGTTCCACTGAACTGGAGCTGAGATAGCCATCCAGACGTTTTGGATAAACAGGCAAATACCGTTGGATAAACAGGCAAAACATAAAAAGGGATTGGCTTGGGTGATTGCTCTTGATTACTAAGGAAAAATAGTGGACTTGATATACAATGGGAGCAGGGAATATTATGTTGGATCTCCTGTGATACCCTTTAGTACAGTATAGCTTGGAGTAAAAGTTATTGGAAGACTATAACGATCTCACATAGGCAGGACTATCCATGGCTCCATCTTTTAGAAAAGATGGTGTGAGTCAACCTCCTAAGAGAGGAGCCCCAACTACCTGAAGTGCTGACCAAAGGCAAAGAAAACATGGAATTAATAGTTGAGGGTGGAAGTCATACACATCAACCATGGCCTTGTGAACAGATGCAAAAATTAGAATTATGATGTCTACTCATATTTTCTTACTACATCATTTAAATATGTATATATTTAATTTTTTTCATTTTTATATAGAGTGTATTGGCTAAGTTTATGGTTTAGTTTATCAGATTCAGAATGTGCAGATACAGTCATGACAGAATTAGAGGAGAAAGGTATATCACCTAGAGATCCTGGACTAGACGCAGTAATTGATAAGACTTGCTCTTCTCTGCTTTTGAGGAGGGGATGAGTGTGCTTTTGTTTGTACAATAGAGAGTTGGGTTATGTGGACATGGCCATTTTGTTGTTAGTGGTGGTGGCGTAGTTATAAACTGGAAGTCTGAGTATGGAAGAAAGAGTGGACTGTAGTGGACATATGTCATGTTTTCATCTACCCAGCTTATTTGCCCATCATTCCTATTTTGGGTGATTTTCCACATTGTGAGTCCAGGCTCTCCAAGAAGACAATCTCTGCCTCCTTCACCTGAGACCTACATGTGACCTAGATTCTGACGTCAGGTATACCCAAATAAGACTAAGACTTCATTTTAGAAGAAAGTGATGTAAAGAAGCAGTCTTAATCAGGCTTGGAGGCTACCCAGCCTCCAATAAATAATGAAGCGGATTAAAAATGTGATCAAGTGAGTGATGCAATTGAGTAAGACTGCTGGAAGGATGGTATAGAAGGCAGCTAGTGGACATTTAAAGTTAAATTTGAATTTTACATTAATAAATAAATCTGTTCCCATTCCCACCAAATGAGACATTGTAATGGGAATGCTAATTTACAAACAAGTCTTGACCTAATTTTCTTTAAAAGTAAGGTATGCTTGCTATAGTTTATAATCCCTGAAAAGGCAGTCTTCAGTATCAATGAATATAGCCCACCAGGTATGTAGAATCAGTTAGAGAGCCTTGTGTTTCAAAGTGACAGTTTTGTTTTGGCTATGGCTTTCAAGTAAATTAATGTAATAGCTAGATCCAGATGAAACGACTGTGACTTTTCTTGTAGATCCCCAAATATATAGGAAAACAGCTTAATCAGGGATGTGACTGCCTCCAACACTGGCCACCTACTATGTGCCAGGCACTGTGCTAAGTGCTGGGAAAATCAAGACAAGTCCTGACTGTATGAAATTACCACCCTCAGAGTTTCCGTCAACATCTAGTACGTGATTGTTGCTACTTATAGAAAGGATAACTATCTTGGAAGCCTTGACAAAAAGCCCTAGAGAAGAAAATTTCTCAAGAAACTTTTCTTATTTATTATTATACATTACAGTAGGAGTTAATTTCTATCTAGTTCTCCAATTCAAAAACCTGTACCCAAACTCATATTCAAAATCTTAGAGGTCATTATTTATACCTCTTTTTCCTTTACTTTTCATGTCCAATACATCAAGTTCTGTTAATTCCACCTTTAGAACTGTGTGGAACCCCACCACCGCCACTACCTCCTCTGCCACCACCCTCATTCACGTGGCCGTCATTTCTCACATGTGCCTCTGGTCTTCCTGCCTCAGTGGTATACTGGTAAATGTTTAACAGCCATCTCTCTGGGGGGAAAATGCCCAGTTCTGTAGCCTTTGCCAATTTCTGTGTTGTAAGTACTCCCTCCGTGGCCAGTTTCAAGCTACCAACATGAGCTCAATGAACATGGAGTTGGGAAGAGATGCACAGTCACACCTCATTACAGTCATGTGCTGCATAACAATGTTTCAGTCAATGATGGCCACATATAGGATGGTGGTCCCATAAAATTAGTACCATATAGCCTAGGTGTGTAGTAGGCTATACCATCTAGGTTTGTGTAAGTACTGTAGGAGAGGAAGAAATTTTTCTCTACTATTCTATGTTCTTCTGGCTGGTCTAAGAATTAGATTGACTTGAAACAGATTAACAGGAAAAACAAAAGTTTAATAACATGTATATGTGGGAGAAACCCAGGAAAACCGAATAACTCACCAAAATGGCCGAAGCCCTCACCTTAAATACCATCCTCAGCTAAAGACAAAAGATGTTGGGGGTGGGGAGAGTCAGGACTTCAAAGAGAAGGAAGGCAATTCACAAGTAGGTGAAAAGGAGCAAACATTTGGAAAACAAGTGTTTGGCCACAGAGAAACAAGAACACAGAGGGAGCCAACAAACAGGCTTTTCTAGGTTCTTCCCTGTCCACCACCTAGTTCATGTGATGCAAAGGTGACAGCTCACTTCCTGAGACAGGGTTTTTAATCTGAATTCTTTTAGGCAGTTAAGGGGGAGGTAACAAGAAGAACTTTGAGTCTTTCATTTCTTAAAAATAATCAGCATAAATAATCCTCATGTTAAAGAGACACATTTTGGGGCAGCAAGTTTTGTTCCCCTTCAGAACACTCTACAATATTTCTACCATACAGTTAAAAAGATATATATAAATACCCTCAAGAGTGTAAATAATGGTGAAATTAGTAAAATAATTAGGGAGTGATGAGTATTCATTGTTTATGAGCTTTGCTTTTAATATAATTTACTTAATTATGAGTTTATATAATTCAATTTTTTAAGAACGGTTGTGTTTAACAAGTGGTTCACAAAATTCCTGAAAATTCGGCAGTCGGCTCTTGTGGCTGCAGCCCACCACTACTTCTTCTTCAGGCACCTGCAGTCAATGATTTCCCACACGGCCGCCAGAGTGATCTCTCTCTGATAACTTGCCCCTCCCCCATCACTTAGACTAAAATCCAAACTTCTCCTTCAAGGCCCATCAAGTTCCAGCTCTGCCTGTCTCTCACATCTCACCCCTGAACGTTCTTCCCCTTGCTCAATCCTCTCCAGCCACATTGGCCTTCCTGCTGTGTCCTCAGACACACCAAGAGCATTTCTTCCTTAGGAACTTGGTGCTTGTTAAACCCTCTGCCTGGAATGCTTTTCCTTCAGAGACTCACATACTTGCTTCCAGTCTTTAAACAAGTCTTCCCTGACTTCTCTGTAGAAGAGAGTCAACTTTTGCCTCTCTCAGAACCCTCTGTTCCATCTCCTGCTTTGTTTTCCTCGCTGGACTTTCACTGTCTGGAATTTATTACCTGTTTGCTGACTTGTTGTCATCCCACTAGAATATAAATCTTGTGAGGGCAGGGCCTTTGTCTTTCTGGTTCAGTGTTTTGTCCCTGGGCCCCAGAATAGCACGAGGCCCCTGGACAGTACAGCACCTCCACATTGCCCAACTCCAGGAGTCCCATTCCCTTGACATTCTCCATGGAGAGTGTCCTTCTGGGGAGCGCCATTCATCTGGGATAAACAGTGTGAAATACACCTTCAACGAGTGTGTGCACTCAGCCAGGCAATGCATCATAACTACGTCACTTGTATTTGGGCTCTAATGTTTCAAAAAGTCTGCCAGAGCCTTCCCTGCCTCTCCAGGCTGGAAAGCATGAGAAATCAAGATCAGAAATCACAAGACTGAAAATAATTGTTGTCTCAAAACAGTCTTCTTACTCCCAGGCATATTTTCATAATTGCCTCGTAAACTTCTTGAGCCCTGGAAGCTCTGACTGTTCCTGCCCGGCTCCTGAAATTTGATCTGCCACCGCCTGAAGCTCTCCCTGATGCTAGCTTTGGGCTTGTTGGCTTTGGGATTGGAGCTCTCTCTCTTACTGTCTCCCTCTTTTTTCATCCTCACTGTAAACCACACCCTCCAACTCAGCATTTTTCTTTAGTCTGTCTTTGGTGGCTGCTTTCTGTGTCCTGGTTTTAGCTTGATGTTTCTTGGGCCTCATGTCTTGTTCTATTCATAGCTCATCTCTGGTTAGCTTCCGTATTCCTTCTGGAACTTGAGGCCCACTTTGCTCTGGGTTCTTTCCTCTTCCACATTATAGATCTCTGGGTAGAGGTTTCCTTATTCCCTGCTCACATCTGCCCTTTCCTGGCAGCCACGATGTCATTTGAGTGAACTTGACTATAGATCTTGATCAATTTTACCCTTGATTTACATATTGACTCTACATCTTGGTCAAGGCATCATGCTGCATGTAATGGGCCACATTTATGCAGTTTCTGACTTTGGGTGGCTTGATGGAGAATTTGGAGAAAACACAGGAAAGCTGACAAATCGATGCTCCCTCCAGTGGGGGGTGTGCACCTAAAGGGTTGCACAAGATGATCCCTTGGGATGCTGGAGAGAAATGTTAGAACCTCTCTTTTAAATTCTATTTCATTTTTTAAATTTCTACATTTGTGCATGATCAAACCATCTTCGTTGACACAGATGTATGATCAGAAGAATTTGGAGACCGTGACTGTAGATAACAATCCTACTTGCACTTTAGGACTATTAATGACTGTCATACACACACACACACACACATATATAGTGTGTGTGTGTCTATTATGTAAAATAAATCCTATTCACCCCTCCCCCAAATGGAATCATTTTTATTGCTGCCGCCTGAGCAGTTATCAAATTCTTCATACCGCCCTTCAGATTGTGGAGTTCTAACTAGACACAGTTCAGTAAGGTATGGCCATGGCTGAGCAGTGAAGGGTTACTATATCACATCGCCTATCTGATCTTTCCAGAGATATTACTCCTTGTGAAAAATTAACCCTATTTTAAAAGTGAGCCTCTGCGAATATTAAAATCTTTGTAATGCTTCCAAGTGAAATGATATGCCATACAACTAAATCAGTTAAAATATGTTTCCTTTGAATCATACTTAAAATAATTTTGATATTGTGCGTCTTAAGCTTTAACTTATCACAAATCACTTAACGTGCAGCGAGCACTTCTGTTTTTCTTCTGTGCTGAATTGTTGTTTGTCAACGTGGTATCATTCCTCACTCTTGCCAGGGGCATTCTGGGTTAGATTCTGCCAATGAGAAGCATTTGCATGACATTTGGAAGGAGAAATAATAGGAAGAGCCATCCCTCACTGGTACCGGCTGTGGACAGCAGTGGGGACAGTGGCTGGCATAAGGTTGCGTGTTGCAGGTGGCTGGAGTGACAGCAGCGGCTTCCCCGTTATTCCAGATACTCCCACAATTCCTAACATCCCTGCCCTTCTGCATCTCCTGAAAGCCAGCTGAAGTTTTTGCCTGAACTTCGCTCTTCCTACCCTCCCAAGTATTGTGTAGGCTTCTAATTCCCTGGATTAAATCCCTTCCTACCGAAAATGTCTCCAGTGATTTCCATTTTCTTAACTGAACCCTGATCAGTAGACTATTTGGCTCTGGAAATGCATCCAAAAGGATAAAGGGAGATCTGAATAAGTGGAACGATTCTCCATGTTTCATGGATGAAACCACTGAATGTTTTAAAGATATCAATTGATTCCCAGATTAATCTATGATTTCATGAAATTCCAATCAAAATTCTGGTAGAGAGTTTTGTTTTGTTTTTGTGTTTAGTAACAAAATAGGCAGCAAATACATATTTTTGTTACTTTAGTCTACTTTCAAGTACCACTTTTTTTTTTCTTTACTATGCCTTTGTAAAACATTTTACTATCTGGTGACATGAATTCTTTTTAAGTTTTTCTTTTGTGGAATCACGTTTGCTAATTGTAGGCTTTTATTCTTCTTTATATATTTTGGAAACAGTTTATCAGATCCCCTGCCTTCTCCTCCATTCCCTCCTAAAACATATATATGTGAACTTGGCATGGGATAGGGGAGACTTTCCAAAACAGTGAGGGCGGGATGGGGTTTCATATAGACGCAATCTTCAGTGCTCTAAAGATCTAAATATGAAAGCGTAAAATGATGAAGCCAGCAAAAATTCAAGATTTAAGTTTGATGAAGGTCACCATGGACAGAGTTAGTAAGTAAGTTACAGGCTGGGAGAAGTTTTTTTTGCATTATCCTAAACTGCCAAAAGATTATCAGCCAGGGAATTTCTAAAAGAGCAAGAAGAAGGCAAGACATGCATCAGAAAAATGGGCAAAGGTTACAAAGAATCCAGTCTCAAAAGGGGAAACCCAAATGGCCAACAACAATACAAAGAATATCTCAATTTTCACCAGCCAGCAGAGAAAGGCAAATTAAAGCTAGGGAGTCACCACTTCACATCCATGAGAGTGGCAGATATTAGAAAGTTACAGCCAAGCATCTTAAACTTCGTGTGCTGCTGGTTCTTGGCACCGTGCATGGCACAGAGAGGGCCTTTAATAAGAGGTAAGCACCACTATGAGCTGCTCCTACCCTAAATTATCACCTTATAACAGTGAGACCCGAATAAGCGACATCCCTTGTTCTGTAAAGACACGGAACTGGTAACATCCTGTTGCTCCCACATTCTGTGATTGGCTGAGTTCCTGAAAGTTACCAGAAACAATGTGTGAGATTAAGGATAGTCGAAGGATATTTTTCATTTTCTTTGAGTTGTTAGCCTCCAGTTCAGAAGCCGACAGACCGTGGCCTGCAGGCCAAATGTGGCCCGCTGCCTGTTGTTATAGGACTGTGAGCTGAGAATGGTTTTTACATTTTTAATAGTTATTATATAACTATGTAAATAATATCCTCGACTTTGCCTCTTGGCCTACAAAGGCTGAAATATTTATCTGACCCTTTATGGAAAATGTTTACCAACCCTTGCTGTGGCTCATTCATTCCCTAACCAAATATTTACTGAGACCTGTTGTGGACCAGGCATTGTTCTAGGAGATGATAGGGCAGTGAACAAGAGAGGCAAAACCTCCTTCTTTCACGTGCTTAAATTCTCTGGGAGGAAGACAGATGATAAAGGTAAGAAACATAGCATGTCAGGTGAGGGCTGCAGGGAGGAACAGAGCCCGAGAGGGGAACAGAGAAAGCTGGAATGAGATGATTTCTAAAAACATGGCTGTTATTTAGAAAACATTGCAGACATCACTTTGACTAAATGTTTTATAGTATTGGTTGATGCATCAACAGCTTCTTTCCTCAGGCTTGGGTGGTGGTCTCTGACTTTCCCTCTGGAGACCCCACTCGAACATGTTTGTCAGTGCACAGTCACCTCTCTGGCCTGGCCTTTGCATCATCATCTTCTTATTACAGAACCTCTCTTTATCAGTCAGTCTCCATCTATTTCCTTCTTCTACCTACAGATGGACATCGATGCTTGCCAATTTCTTATTCATCCCCAAACTGCTTTTGGTGAATCTTTCCTGTCCTTATCTCCTTCCCTTAAAAAAATGTTAAAAACCCTAACTTGAATTTTACTACACAAGCATAATATAGCAGGGAAGCTAAATAACACACACAAAAATAAGACAGACTTCAGTTAACATTTTGGAATATAATCTTAGAGATTGTTTTTTATAAATATTGTATATGTACATATATCTCATGGGGTCATACTTTATATGTTATAGCATTTCTTTTTTCACTTCCTGCATATTGTGACTATCTTTCCATAACAATAAACATGTCTGTGTCACATAATTTTACCAACTGCTGCATCAGATAGGAATTGCATTCAACTGTGAGGTGAAGCACATGTAACTCAAGTGACTTAAGGATGTAAGAAGTGTTTTTTGTCTTTTGTTTTTGTTTCTTTGTGAAGCGGGAAATCTGGAGGTAGGCATTTGCTGGCATTAGTTCAATGGCAGGTGGCACAGAGATGTCAAGGCAAGTTCTCTGTGCATCTCTTGACTTTTTCACCCTAGTCTCAAAGTAGCTGCTGCAGCTCCCTCCATTTTATCCACAGTCTAGACTGGAGGAAGGAGAAAGGGGAAAGGAATCTATATTTGTTTCCTGTTGCTGCTGTAGCAAATAACTACAAACTTAGTGGCTTAAAACAACACAAATTTATAATCTTATCATTCTGGAAGTCAAAAGTCTGAAGTCAGTTTCACCGCATTACAATCAAGGTGTTCACATGGCTGTATTTCTTCTGCAGGCTCTCAGGAGAATCCATTCTTTGTCTTTTCCAGTTTCTAGGGCCTGTCCACATTCCTTGGCCCCTTCCTCCATCTTTAAGCCAGCAGCATGGCATCTTCAAATCTCTCCCTCTGACTACAAGCCCTCCTTCTGTCATCACATCTTCCCTGACTCTGACCCTCCTGTCTGCTTCTTACAAGGCCCCTTGTGATTATGTTGGACATTCCAGGATAATCCAGGGTAATCACCCCATTTCAAGAACCTTAACTTAGTCATATCTGCAAAGTCCCCTTTGCCGTGTAAGGTCGCATATTCATAGATTCCAGGGATTAGTATGTGATGTGGATATCTTGGGTGGGGGGCATTATTCACAGAAATCAACTAGAATAGGGTAGTATTTCAATCAAGAAAACAAAACATCCCCAGAAATTCCCAGCTGGACTTGTGCTGGTAACTTGTTGCTCAAAGCTGTATCATGTGGCCACTCTACAGTGACAGTTTCACTGACTCCAAGGGGAGACCTGTCAGAATTGTTCTGTATTGGGCCCAGATGACCCGATCATTAAACCCCCACTTGATCAGTCGCTGGGTGTGGGCTACCCCAGGAAGGCGTGGCCTTGGGTAGGGCAGTGCTCTGCAACTGCCACACAGCCTGACGTGACCAACAGTTGGAGGTTGTCTGCAGACAGCAGACGGCACTCCCTGGCCTGAGGAGTAAATCTTTCCCCAAAGAGGGATCTGGCTGGTGCATCACAGTGTTCACTCCAGCTGTGGTTCACAAGCTGAGGTAGGTCTATGTATATTGCAGTGGGAAAACGCCCACATGTAGCATGATGTAAATAAAACAGTAAAGAATGTCAGTGAGGTTTTACAATAGTAAGTGACATGACAACCGTGGGACCCAGGTTTTAGCCCTACCACTCATTCTCACTTTGAAGTTCACGAAGGAGCGAGAACCACAAAAACAAACATGAATCTCACATAAGATACTGCTCTATTATCACTGCTCATGATCAGACTTCTAATGAAGAGCTTCCTGGTAAACTGGGCTGGATGTGAGGTTTAGATTCAAAGTTAGGTGGGTCTGTCCCTCCTCAGAAGCCTGAGTCTTACCACCTGCCATCCAAACAACAAACACTGGAGCAAACGAGAGAAAGAGAAGAAAGAGCAGGATCCTTCCCTCACTCCATGGGTCCAGGCTTAGGACACCTCACCACACAAAGGAAAGAAGCACCAAGAAGGTATCCAGAGAGTCACACCTATGTTCATGACCTTCAACCTTGACCCCATCAGTGTCACAGAATTTGACCCAATCGGGTTAGTATTCCCTTCCCTTGGAGAGAGGAGCTGGGGAGAGGAAAAGCCAGACCAGTATGTACAGTGTTATCCCTTTTATGGTTGGTTTTTGCATGTAAATTTATGCATACATCGAACAAAAATCTGAAAGAATATATACCAAGCATTTTAAAAGGGGCATCTTTGTGGCCTAGGATCGTGGCTGGATTAAAGATCAAACCAGAAAGGGCCACTAAAAGATCACTGGAATCAACAGAAATGTGGCTGCAGTCAACTCAGCTCTCCTCACAGAACTCATTAAGTAGATAGAGAAATGTGTATTGTCCATTGTCCGTCCCTCCAGATGGCTGTCTCATGACGTCCTTTGTCCATCCCATCAGGTGGGATAGAATCCTTGGGACTGAAACAAGAAATTGCATAAACACTTGTCCCTTTCACCAAGCCACCCCTGCCAAGAAATGGTGAATAAATGTTGATGAGTAGTGGACCCAGGAGGCCCAGGCGTGCCCTGCCCAGGTGCTTGTATCCTGGTCTGACTTGGATGAAATCATCATGGAATGTCCTTTACCATCTGGGTTACTCCTTCATGCTGCTTGATATTTTACAGAAAACATAGAATTTTCATATTCAGTCAAAACATTATTTTCCTGTGGGAGGCAAAAATTTTAAAAAACTTTGAGGATTCTCATGTGGAAAGTAGAGAAAGAGTGAAGAGAAGCATATGCTGAGAGGCCTGCTTGGCTGGTTGCCTTTTCTTTTTCTTTTTTTGGTGAGGAAGATTGGCCCTGAGCTAACATCCATTGCCAATCTTCCTTGGACACCTTTGCTGAGGGAACTCCTGGGCAGGCTATGTTTCCCTGAACTCCCGGAAGGCTACCCGGTTCCCCATTTCAATCCCAGTTGGTGCTGCAATTAGACTCACATGACAGGGTACTGAGTCATGCTTGGCTCAGCGTCACCTCACATGTCACCTCGTCTGGTTCACCAAACCCCGTGTCTGGCTAATTTGTCTAGCATCAGCCACCAAATCCTTCACTGCTGGGCCTCTGGGTCCCAGGGTTATGGTTGATGTCACAACACAGGCCTTCTGAGGACCAAAATCCCATTTGTTTCTGCGGCCATGCCAACTCCCTAGACGGTACCCTTGATTGAAATAGGCAAAGAAAGCAAGGTTATGGAGGCCCGGGTGACTGTGAGCCAGCAGAACTTCCAGATTCGAATCTGTGTCTGTGCCGGTCAAACCACACTCCTTCTCTGGTGGCCTGCCCTCCATGGACCTCCACTTACCCTCACTGGGTAATAAAAGGAGGGCGTGACTTGAATCCTTTGGTAAAGGTTGGTGACCATCTTAGCGAAGACAGGCACTTCACACTGATATCCGTGGGCTGGTGGCCGGCTGGGTGCTCTCAGGATTAGGGTCTTGCTTGCCTTTCTAAAAACACCTGGTCCTTTAACACTTGATTATTCTAAAAGTGGCAGATGACTTACTGAGATATTGCTGTGTGTTTTGTTCTGACTGATGTAGAAGAATAAAAGAATATGAGGTGCCATCCGTTTGCTTTTTAGCTCACCCTCTTCCCTACACCCCCAAACCAAAGGGCAATCCAGGACTTCCAGTCCTGAAGAGCAGGGCGTTTCCTTGTCCTCAGGGCAAAATTAAGAGACTTGTTTTCAAAGAATCAGCTCTAGGAAGAAAGGCAGGTCTCTTCTTGAGTTCCAAGTTTCTATTTTGAGAAAAATAGGGAGGTGGAAGCACCTGGGGAGCATTGAGAGCTTGCAGGAAGACCAGGAAAGGGTCTTGTGTGTGTGGTCGGGGGGTCTTTGAACAGCAGCAGTACACCCCCACTCCTCCCAACACCCCAGGAAAGGCAGGGTGACCCTCTACAAACATTTTGATCTGTATAACCCCAGCGACTTTCACGTGAACCTGGAGGGAGGGAAGGGGCCACAATAATGACTGAAGTGGAGTTTCCTACCAGCCTGGTGAGATGGGACCTCAGAGCATATGAAGTTGAATTAGGGAAATACAAGAAATATGAAAAACTGTACGCTCCGGGATGTGCAGCAAACTGAGGCATGCTACGTAAAGTTAGGTTAACCTCTTTGTGATGATGGTGATCTTAGTGAACTGAGAAAACAGAAATTTCTCCTCAGCTTTATCTTTTTCCATGTTTGGTTTGTATCTCTCCTTAAAAAATATTTTCCCTTTGGAATATATTATATGTGAGGGACATGGAAGAGAAATCGATTTTCTTTTTTAAGACATATCCATTAAGTTGCTGTCCATTTGCATTTCCTGAGCTCCTTCTACAGACCATCAGATGACAGGACACGACAGTAGGTCCTAGCAGGAGGCAGTCAGCCAAGGATTAAAATATACAATGGATATTTCGCTATACCTACTGTTACCACCACAGCTACTCCTGTTGAAGAAAAGTTGAGGACCAGGAAATCAAAGAATGGAAAGGTTTTGAGGCCAAGCAGGGAGCCTGATTTAACAGAGTCTAAACTCTGAGGAATGAGGTTCCCATGAGGAGAAGTGGGCGGGTCTTTTAAAGCAAAGACGCCGGCAGCTACGTCTGTTTCATATTAGGAAAGGGTCTCTGAATATCAGTGACAGGGGGGTGATCCCTGGGCTTGTCTATCAGGCAGGGTTGAGCTGCTGGAGGTGGCTGCTGCTGCCTGGATGGAGCACCCACTGCACTGTAGAGTCCCCAGTGGTTGTTGCACCCAAATCAGGCCAGGCAGCCAGGTCAGGGTTTATCACACTTCTTCCATAGCATTGTTACTAGCACAACTAGCACCTCCTGGTTGTTGGGCTTTGTCTTCCATCAGCACTCTTTCATATATGTTATCTTGTTTGAGATGAAGGAGGCAGAGTACCCACATTATTCTCAGTTTACAAATGAATAAGCAGAAGCTTATGGAAGTCCAGTGACTTATATAAAGGGCGTTCATGGGGAAGGGAAGAACAAGGAGTGACAAAGATGACTGACAGGCTGAATATCAGAGATGATGGCTGAATCGTGTCTGGCCACTGAGAATGTCAGGTGGCACCCACAGGGAGCAGTGCACACACCGGAGATTTCTGTACTGAATTATCGAGTCATCACAACCCACCTTAGCAACAGTAGAAATAGCTTCTCTGGAGTAATTAATTTTTTACTTAATTAAAAATTTTAAAGTTTTAAAAACTTTTTTATTATAAAATTAATCAGAAACTTAGAAAGTGTAGATACCTGCACAAACTTAAATCCTTTTGCAGAAAACTTAGAAAATATAGGGGGAAAAATGAAGAAACAAACACAAAAAGTGCCCACAACTCAAGGATAAACAGTAGCATTTCCAGGATTTTATCTACATATATGATTGTGAGTGCATGTGCACATAATTGGGATCACACTATGTGGGCATTTTATGTCAAATCTTTTTGATTTAATGTGTTGTCATAGCATGGCACCTGTATTGGTCTGGTAGGGCTGCCATAACAAAGTACCACAGACTGGGTGGCTTAAAAAAACAGAAATGTATTTTCTCACATTTCTGGAGGCCAAAAGTTCAAGATCAAGGTGTCAGCAGGGTTGATTCCTTCTGAGGGCTGTGAGGGAGAATCTGTTCCCTGCCTCTCTCCTAGCTCCTGATGGTTTGCCAGCAATACTCGGCATTCTTTAGCTTTTGGCACCATAACACCAATCTTCCCACAGTGTTCTCTCTCGTGCAAGTTTACCCTTTTATAAGGACACTAGTCCTATTGGATGGGGCCCACCCTACTCCAGTGTGACCACATCTTAACTAATTGCATCTGCAGCGACCCTATTTCCAAATAAGATCACATTGTGAGGTACTGGGGGTTAGGACTTCAGCATATGAATTTGGGGGGACACAAATCAACCCACACAGCACCACATAGTATTAAGCATCTTTGAAACTTTATTTTTATGGAAATAAAATATTCTGTTGTACAAATACAGCATCATTTATTTAACCAATCCTTTATTATTTAACATTTGAATTGTTTCTTTTATTTTCCTATTATAATTAATGCTGCTGTGAACTTTTAATTTTAAACACTTGTTTATTTTCAAATTTTACAGACGAATGATAGGGTCAGGTAACTGAAGATCATACCTGGACCAAAGTTGATTTCAGGGGTGAAAAGCAGAGCAAAAAACCTAGGTGAATGACCGCTTTCTGGTGAAAACCTCCAGCTCCAACTACTGGAGGTTCCAGTGTCTTCCATGGTGAGCAGGATTATCTTTGAAGAAAAGTACCAATCAAGCTACATTAAGTTCACTATGTACTTTCTTTGAAGGCATTGATAACACAGCTGTCATTTGAGGATCTTTTAATGATGAAAATCAATTAGCATTATGGATGTGCCAGGCTGTGTGTCAGGCTTAGGTGTTAAGTGGTGAAGCAAGTCATGGTGAAGAACATCTGGTGCGAACTGGATCCATGGCAGGCTTCAGTTGTTGGAAGTGGAGCGTGGAAGAGACACGGTGGCAGCCTGAGAAGGTCTGCTGTGAACCTTTTGACGATTCATAATGAGGTCCCTCCCACCCAACATGAATGGGTCCATTGTTGCATTCCAGCTGACACTTAATGGCCAAAACTCCTGAGAAATATAAGCAATAGAAGCTGCCTTCAGTCTAGTTCCTTAGCACATGTATAGAACTCTCTGTCTAAACTAGTGGTCTCCAAAGTTGAGTGCAATCAGACAATATTTAGGAGTATGGAAAAAAACACTGGAATCATTATTTCAGTTTTCTAGTGGATTAATTCAATGTCTATTTTTGTATACATCTGATAATGTTCAAAATGTAAAACTAGAGTAGCACATACATTTACTTTACAAATAAGTAAATTTTTATACATTGTGGGCGATTTCTCAAAAATCTTTCCCTGACAAGGATTGTAAATTGGAATTCACTAGTCCTGAATCTTAACCAAGGACATTTTACCAACAATTCCTGGTAGTTCAACTGTGAATCACCAGCCGGGACTTAGTAACCTACACACTTGCCAGGTCGTTACTTCTGCTTCTAGCTCTAGGTCTTCATTCTGACGGTGACCCCAGTCCCTTGACTCTTGTCCACATGGCCTTGCCTTGGTTTCTAGCTTGGGTTCAGAGGTAAACAAATAAATAAATAAGTGACTGGTGATCCTGGAGAACAGATTGGGAGGCTCAGAGGTGCGGAATGCCAAGCTGCCATGGCTCTCTTACCCACTGCGGTCTCCCACAGCCATCTCCAACATGAAGGAGGAGAAAGGACCCACTTCAGATCATCTCAAAGCCTGCCCCAAATGGTTTGCTCCTTTCTATTTTATGCTGCCAGGTGTTTGCCACTTAGTCACACTGCTCCACTAGGCAGACGGACACCCAACTACTGACAGTAGGGGACAAATATTTTTCCTGGTTTCTCTTTTGCTTGTACAATTAGAAAGTGTCTACTACCTACATTCCGTGACAAGGCATGAAACAATATGTCTGACTCTACCAGAGACAATGTTCAAAATTGAGTCTTTTTTAACAAGGAGCCCGAAAAGATGCTAAAAGGAAGTGGGTGGCAACCCACCTTCCTGACTGCCGGAAACCAACCTTGTTTGTCAGTCTTTTTAAACTAGCCGAAAATCAAGTTTTGAACACCATGTTGCAAATAAAGGTGGAAATAAAAGCTTGACTTTTCTATGCAAGTTTATATTCAGGAGTTACTTCTGGCCAAATCCCTTGCTCATTGTTTCATATGTCATGTTGGAATTCCTTTGGCTTATTGTTCCATATGGTTTTGGGGTCAAGCCTATAGAAAGCCATAAATATTTTAGGTTTTGTCACTTTTGTTTCCACTTATTTACAGAAGCAAAAAAACTGACATTTTATAGAACACAGTAAAGTCATTCTCCCACTTGCATGCAGACTTTCTTCTAGAAGTCTGTATAGAAGTTATTTAGGGTTCAGAGTACATTTTTCCTTGATTTCTAGTCTAAACCACTAAAGCTTTGTTCTCAGACTTTAGTGGACAGAAGAATCACATAGTGGTGCTTGTTAAATAAAAAGATTCCTCAACCCCACTCAGAGATGTGCAGAATTAGCTCTGCAGAGAGTCTATGGATCTGCTTTTTCAAATAAAGCCCCTAGGTGATTCAGACGCATTGAGAAGCATGCTATAAAAGCTCTTTAACCCACAATGGACTGAAATACCAAACATTTTGTATGAAAAATAGTAAAATAAAAGTTCTGAGTTGAGACAAAATGATATTTAGAATAGATTTTCAAAAAGTATCCAGTATGTTGATGTACAATGAAAAGCAGATTTAATTAGAATATGATAAAGATGTACTGATTCATTTATCGCCTCAAAGATTATCATTTGAGCTTCTACCTTGAGACAGGCACTAACTTAGAAGGACACAATGGTTGGACACCATTCTTCTCAAAGGTTATAGTCAGCAGTGGGAGGGCAGATGGTAATCAAATAATCATGCTAAGTGAATAATCACAAATCAAGGTAAGTGCTCTGTAGAAAAAGTATAATATTCTCTAAAAGTGTTTGGTAAAAGAACCTGAGGTGGGCTAGGGTTAGGGGTGGGCAGTGAGGGAAAGCTTTCCTGAGAAGGTGCTACTCAGACTGAGATCTGAACTGAGTTGTCTCCGTGATAAGTGACTGGTGGACTGGAGCGTGTGTCTGGGGCCAAGGGCATTCTAAGAGGATTGCATGTACAGAGGTCTAAAGAGGAGGAGGCGCTTCTCTGGCTGAGAATGGGAAGAAGGCCAGTGTGGCTGGAACATGAAAGTTGAAGGAGCAGGACCCTTGTGTATCCTTGTGTAATGATGTGGGTCTTTAGCCTAAAATCATCAGTGGAGTAACATGATCACATGTGTGTGTGTGCATGAGTGTTTAATCAGTCTGGTAGCAGTGCAGACAGATTGCAAGGTGACCAAGGTACATGTGGGCAACGGTTTGGAAGTTTTTGCAGTGTTGTGAAGGAGACTTGCAGGCAGCTGGGACTAGGGGAGAGAAGTGGACATGGTAAGAACACAGATTCTAGAGATACTCTGGAGGTTGCTGGTGGGTTGAATGTGGGGAGTGAATATCACAGATTTCTTAGAGTTCTATTTTGTGCACCCGGGTAAATGTTTATGCCTTTAATTAAAATAAACAATGGGAAGGACCAGGTACTGGGGGGATGATCATGAGTTTGTTCTTAAACATGTTGAGTTTGAGATATCAAGGTGGACATATTTAGGTAGGCGATTGGAAAAACAGATCCAGGACTCACTGGAATAGTGTTACTTGAAGGTACAAATTAGGGTCATCAATGTCTAGGTTATTACTGAATCTTTAGGTGTGAATAATACTGTGGGATGAGAGTTTAGAGTGAAAAGAGAAGAGGTTCTGGGACAAATACTTGGGAAACTCCAATATTTATGCCAGGTAGAGGAGGATGAGCCTGATAAGTCTGAGAAGGGGTGGCCAGAGTGGTTTAAAAAAGCCAAAATAAAACAAAAAAATAACCCAGGAGATTGTGGTGTCATGGAAGCTATGGGAAGAAGGAAGAGTTTCAAGAAAGAAGCTGTTGAATGCTCCTGACGGGGTCAAGTAAAATAAGGAATGAAAATGTCCTCTGATTTATGAAAGTGGATGTCATTGGTGAGCCTTGTGGGAGCTATTTTGGTGCTATTCGATGGGACTAGAAGCCAGATTGGAGTGTCTTGGGAAGTGAGAAAATGGAGTAATTCTGTAGACTATTTCTGAGCTCTCTAAAGATTAATGGCACTAGTTTTTATTTGTTAACTAATTTCACTTTAAAGTGTGTTGCTTTTCTTTCCTTTGATGTCTCAGTAATAGTACTTCTATTCTTATCAGCTACCATTGGGCTAATTTATTAACTTCCAAAACGAATAATTAAAGGGAAAAAAAAAAGCTGAAAAATAATGTCAAAAAAATTTTCCCTAAGAGACTAGACAAGAGTTATAAGAGAGAAAGATGGAAAGGGATTCACAGAGATATGTCTATAGATAGTAATGATAATAAAAATAATAGGGCAATATATGAGAGAACTCTTAGGACATTTTTATTATGTGGGAGGCACTTGGTAAAGCACTTTAAATATAATAACTCATTCAATTCCTACCATAGCACTAAGGAGTAGTTATTATTATTATCCTCATTCTGTAGATTAAAGGAATTGGGGCACAGAGAGGTTGAGTGAATTGCCCAAGGTCATCTAGGTCAATAGTGGTGGAGCTGGAGTATAAATTCAGGTGTCTTGAATCTTCAGTCTTTATAACTAAATAAGTATGAGTTTAGCAAGTAGAATCAAGTGAGTTCAGAGTGGTGGGAAATACAGAGAAAGCAGCGGACCTGACAGGGGCTGAATCTCACTGAGGTGAAATGAATGGTGGCATGGGAGAGATGTGGGTGGATGTCCAGTTGGAGAATGGCTACCAGTCCCTCTTCCTGCAGATGCTCCCAGCCTTTACTGGTGATTCTCTTAGAGAGCCCCAATAAGGTTTTTGAGAGCAGGGATGGAAATACTCATTGACCTCTCTGAGAGGCCAACCATCTCTTAGCACACTCAGTCCTCTTTGTATAGCAGCACCAAGCTGCTACTTGAACAGGTAAGGTGGGTTACTTAGCATAGTTTGACTCAGCTTTGAGGTCTTAGTCCCACTTGTAGGATGATAGGAAAAAAATCCCACTTGATAACATGTCACCAAATTATTTTTCTCTTTTGGTACAATGTCCAGCATTGAATAAGTAGTAGCTATTATAATGTTTATTGTAACTTCATAACTGAGAAGAGGGCACAGTTCTGAGGATGCAATGATTGAATGAGATAGGAGATAATTCTGCTCTTTTTCGTGGGCAACTTGGCCATACCTGAGGGGCTGTTTTTGGCTTCTCTGGCACTACACTTTAAGAGGGACTTAGGGCATGTTCAGATGAAGGTAAAGGAATTCACTGTTTTGTCGTACAAAAAAAATGGTGGAGGGAATTAAGAATGATTCACTTGGCAAAGAGATGACTTGAAGCAAGCATGATATCCATCTTCA
Organism: Tapirus indicus; assembly: GCA_031878705.1. Classification (NCBI taxonomy): domain Eukaryota; kingdom Metazoa; phylum Chordata; class Mammalia; order Perissodactyla; family Tapiridae; genus Tapirus; species Tapirus indicus. The sequence continues at coordinate 81,354,266 of CM062917.1, forward strand.
AATATTTAAAGAATTACCCCCAAGGAAAAGGAAGAAAAGGAATGCTAAGGGGCAGAAACTTCAGAAGATACATTTTTTCTCAATATAATAAGTAATTTCTAACAAAGCCTTCGAAAGTTGTAACTGGCTGCCTTAAGGAGTGGTGGACTCCTCAGCCTTGGAGGTATTCAGCATGACTGAATACACGTTTGACAAGTGATAGATAAGTTGTAGATAAATGGTTGATTCATAAGTTATAGAGCGTATTCAAGCATATGGATGATGCCTGATGAAATGGGCGCTCAAATATATCTATTGAATAGATGAATAAATTAATGGAGGTGGAAATTAGTATATCCAAGAGTCTATGATCCCATAGAATTCTCCAACTCTTGGGAAATCAGAATCATGTTCCAGTGAGGAGGGACGGTTTCAGATCCAGATGGGGCATGGGCCAAGGGGGGCAGGCCAGAGTGGGGACACTGGGCTTTAGCTGGGATGGCATGGTGGCCAGGGGAGTATGAGGCGTGAGGATGAGGACAGTTCTTCCAGCCAAACTGTCAGCTTCTGTGTTATCTTGAATCACTCTGAGCTCTTGGCAGCATACTCACTATGAGAATATCAGAAAATACGCACACCTTTATCTCCAAAGGAAATCCCCATCAAAGGACAGGAGACAGGGAATCTCAAGTGAACAGCCACCCAGGGACAGTAGAACATACATTCTGGCAAGCGAGTCAGCATTCATATGAAATAAAACTAAATTTATTAATTCTGATATTTACTTTGGAAGAATTTTTTTTCTTTTTTTAACGAAGAAACAAGGAATCAAAGGGTGTGATTAACATTGGCTCTTCCACCTGTGACCCTCAACTAACTGTATCTTTCAGCTTTTCTCTGTGGCTACCTTCTCAAATTATTCTAGGGCTCTATGGGAATTTATAAATTCTGATGTTGCTGATTAAAAGTACTTTTACAAAAGCCTTGTTGATAAAAGTGTGATGGCTACTGAGTAAATAGCTGTTCTGAATTGTCAAAATATGTCAGCACAACTTGCTATAATAATATGTTTTGAACTGCAATGCTGGTGGGTCAATTCTCACCACATTACATGGGTTCCTTTTTCTTCCCATGGATTTTCTTTGACATTAAATTGCCGTGGTGACAGAAAACCAGCATTGCCGGATGTATTTTTCACGGCTAGAAAAAAATATAAACCACATGCAATAAAGCAAACCATGGAAACAGTTTAATTCCACGTATCCAGAGATGACATTCAGATAGAACAAGTCAGTCTACTTGCAGATATGTATTCTTATAGAGTTGGCTACAATAAATGTAGAACTATTAGTATCTTTTTTTTTTTTTTGCAAGATCAAGAGCAAGAAGATAAAGAATTAAGCAAAAAGATCTTTGTGGTTTATAATTCTAGAAAGGAAATAAGAACAGCTCTCAAACTAGGGTGAAGGTGAAAGTAAATAGAAATGATGATAAAGGTCTCCTTTACCACTTGTAGAATTTGCCTGGGAGCTCGGGGTAATCGCCATGAATTTGAGTCTTATCCTCCAAATCTGACCCACTCTCCAGAAGCAGGAGTCCTCTGGCAGGCATGCTTTGTCTAGTTCTCCTTCATTCCTCATTCCAGCTGCTGCTAGGAGTTATTCCTGGCTACCTACAGTTACCTTTATCAGAGGAGAGTGATCATAGAAGGTTAGAACTGAAAAGACTTGTAAGATCACATAGCCTAACTTCTTCATTTTACCCATGAGAAACAATGATGCTCATACAGTTTCTGTGGTTATCCCTACCCACACAGGAAGCTGGTGGCATCGACACGGGTAACAGCTAACACTTGTTGCAACAGAGTCAGATTTTAAGTACGTTAAATACATTAGGTAATTTAATCCTCCCAACAGTCTTATGAAGTAGATACTAATATCTTGATCATTTTACAGACAAGAAGAATTTGTGTTAATTGTTCCAAGTAAAATCCAGGCAGTAGCTAAGCAGAGACTCAAACACAGGCATCTATGATGGAGAAAGTCATGGGTGTTTTAAAGGAGATAAATTTACGTTGCAATTCTTGCATCAGCACTTACAGCTATGAGATCTTGAGCAGTTTACCAAATCTCTCTAAGCCTCAGTCCCCTCATCTGTAAAAGAGGGTAATATAAGATTGTTGTAATGATGTCCTGGCTCTTAGTAAATGCTCAGTAAACAGTACCTATTATGATTATTATCATATTATTATTTTTATGTCTCAGTCCTCTGGAGTCTATCTAGGGCTTTCCACCAAACTGTTTATCTTATTGTCAAACATCTTCCAAACATGTCTATAAATGTAATGCTTATAAAGCCTTGAACCACATTTGTCAGGATTGGAACTGCAGAAGGGTAAAAGTACATAGCCTCTCCAACAAAAGTAACTGAAAAAATTTTTTTAGTCTTCTTTTTTGTTCTTAGTTTTTGAACATCATTAAGGGTATATACATAGTTTCCAGACTTCTTAAACTCACTTCATTCCTCTCTTAATTCTCTACCTATACTGAAAGCAGTCCTCTCAGTGACTCCTCTCTGTCCCCTGCTCCCATGTTCCCTATATGTAAATGTATAATTGTACTGTATCACCCAAGGCCACCTTAGGCAAAAATGTCAATATGTGATCATCAAACTTCAGAGTCTACAGTTTCCTTAAAAATCGTGTCATCCAATCATTGTTTGGGGAGGATGTGAGTTGAGGGAGGTGGATGAGGATTTATGATTTTAGGTTCTAGTCCAAGCAATCAGCACCATTCCAGCATGACAGCATGGTTTATCCTAAATGCAGATGTTTTACCTTTTCTGAATAGCCAGTAATTCTGTCTCTGCCAGTCCCCCCAAGCCAACAACTGTCTAGTTTTAGAAATGTTAGTCCAGTTATTGATCTATGGGAAATACCAACAGTGAGTGTTCACCTGGATGTGGAGTTCTATATTATAAAAGATTTCCAGGAAGGGAAGGTGGATTAAGAGCAGCAACATTTTTCTAGTATCAATTGTCCTAAAATTTGGATGATTCACTGTTCCTGTAGATTCTGAATCTCATTAAGGTTGTAACTGTATCCAAAGTTATTCCAAAATATTTAAGTCTCTGTTATGGGAGTTCTTTGCTAAGGTTAGGATAGAAGCTGGGTTAAGAGCTTAGAAGCAGAGATAGAAGTTATGTATGTGTGTGGGGAGGGGAATGACGTTGAAAAACACCTGGAAAGTGACTTTAGATTTTAAATTTCATGAGGATGGGGATAATTTATTATGCAGAATTACTCTAATATTCATTTCATCTCTATAATTCCTGATGATGTTGATGATTTATTCCTTTATGCTTCTTCATGTATCCAAAAGAGTTGGTTAGTAGAGCCAATCGCTCTTTACCTCTTTTAAATAGAGAAAGCCACAATAATGTAGAATCAACAGTAGATCATGGTTTTGTCTTCCAAGATATTAAAGCTCAAATTCATTCGTCTATTTATTTGATTTATTTATTCATTCATTCATCCATGTATTCAACGAATATTTGTTGAGAGCACACGCTATGATCCACCAAGAATTGACCAGGTTCTGTAGGCTGATTTACACCAACCCAGGCAAGAGAGTGCTCATTCATTTTTAAAGAGGGATAGTCTTTTCTAATAATCAGAATTCTTGGGAATGCCTGCTCTCAGACGACTCAAATATGTCAGAAGTTTGCTTGGAGAAAGTAGAATCAGAACAATGATTGTCATCTGGTTTTTTGTTTGTTTCATACTTCTGCTATAGCAGCAATGATTACATTCAGTCAATATCAATTCTACAAAATTTATCAAGTGAATGTTATGAGCCCTGCACTGTATGAGGTACTGAAAAAAAAGATAGCATTTATTGAGCACTTCCTGTGTACCACTCAATTTTATAGATCCAGTGATTTATGTGTAGAGGAGTTAGGTAACTCAGCCGAGATTACACAACTTTCTTTACCTGTCTCTTCCAACACTTGGTGATGTCAGATCACCTTCTTCTCTTTAGCGCCTCTCCTTACCCACTGGCATCAATCCTGAGATATCAGTGAATTGCTAGTTGGTCAGCAACTCTAACGTCACAGTGCTTTTGTGCTCTTTCCCCAAGATTAAAGGCTCGACATTAAGATAAATAGAGCTGGGTTTGGTGTAAAATAAGACTGATATTACAGATTGAGCACCAGTAGGCCATGGTCTTTATCTTCTGTTTCACAGTGGCAATAGATTTGCAATGAACCAGCCAGCCATTCTTTCTGTCTTCCTCCTCCCTCTCTCTCCTCTCTTTCTCCAGAAGCACGTATTGCATTTGTGAGATGGTTGAGAAAGATTAGACTTGGAGGCACAGTCTGGGAAAGGAAAGTTTCCTCTGTATCGGGCCTTATGTGAATAGGATACTGTGATCTTGATAGCAAGCTACGCTTCTTAAAAGAGCTAGGTGACTGAACATGAACCTGTTTAGTGGGCAGAAGCTGGGAGAGTCTTGGGAAGTGGGCCAGGTGGCAGGAGAGAGGGGGAGGGGAACATCATAGACTGAGTCAATGTGAGACTGGACTTTCCTAGTAAGAGAGAAGCACCAGCCCATGTATGAAATATACAGGTCTTATTGACCTGGGCAAATAAAAGCACAAGATTAACGTGGAGGACTTCAGAGGGTGAGAATATAGAAAATCAAATGTAAGGTGGAAAAAGTGTAAATGAATACAATCAGATTGAAACAATGACTTTTAACATTCATATGGGAAGATGTTACATAACTAACAAGAATAATGTAAAATCATATTCATTGTCTTGTTAATGTAGACACAAAATATAGGTAAGAAAAAGTGTTGCAAAATAGTATAGAGTATATGACTGTAAAATAAAACAAAAAAATATATGTTTATATAGAAGGATGGTCATAACATTAGTGGTTTTCAGTGAGTGATGAGATTATGGGCGACTTAATTTCTTCTTCATGCATATTTGTATCTTCTATAAAATATTTATATTGTTTGTATTAAAAATTTTTTTTAAACAGTGGAATCTGAAAAATAAGAATTTTGTCAGTGATTCTATACTAAGAGCAGGAAGCAGTTTATGGCTGTTAAAATTTGGCCACTGAAGACGTGGGTTATTTTGGTCTCATGACAGACGTTTATAGAACAGGGTGTCCCAGCCTCCCATAAGTCAGACCTGCTGACTTTGTGCTTTGCACACTGTAGTCTGCTGTGGGCATGGAGAAAATCAAAGCCGAAAAGGGATTTAATTCCTCCAGTTCTGTCAGAGATTGGGAAGAGGTAAAGCAGGGACAGCCAGGATGGTTGTCAACAACTTCTCGGCATTTTCTCGGGCTCCCCCACTGTCTAGAGCCTAGAATCTCTTGCAACGTTTGTTTTCCAGCTACACTGTACTTCTTCCCCATCACGCGGTGCTGAGCACAGTCAACAATGAGAGCTAATAGGAAGGAGAAGGCAGAATGTGTATTTAAAAAAAAAGACCCAAGACCTTGAGCAGCACAGCAATCTGGGGCCTTTTAGCCTGAGCAGTGTGGGCGCCCACCACGTGTCAGGATTCTCCACACCTTAACAGAAGGCGTCATTATAGGATAGGAACATATGTCTTCCATCATAAGACTAGTCATAAGCCGAGTGATCAAGAAAAGTTAAAATGTTGTTAATAATATTAGCCAATTTATTGAAAACATTCCATTTGTTGGGATAATTATCAGGGCTCTCTATATATGTACACACATATTTTTCTCAGTTAATGTGTGTATTTTCTGTATAAGAAGGCGGGGAACCAGGTAATATATTTTTAAATAATTTCCATGCCAAATGTTTATTTTTTTTAACTCTGTCACTTAAAAGTGAAACATATCAGTCACTTACAATAACAATGAAGATGAAGATCCTTTCCTCATTTTCCCCTTTCCTCATAATCATTTTGTAATGGTGAAGAAATACTTCAGCTAAGGTTGGAGAAGTAAAATGAAATGGGACGCCAGCTGAATGTTTTTGCTGAGTGTCGAGAACTTTCCAACTTTTCTTGGTCCCAAAGCATCAAAGATTATGCTTTTATCCACCTATTCTTTTCCTCGCTTACTCCCGCTCTTGAGGACACAACCACAGTCCCAGTGGCAGCAGGAATTGAAGGGCCCAGGGCAGAGCCTCCTCCGAGGTCTTCGCCCGCACCTCCCATCAGCTCGGATTTATCCTCTTCCACTCATGCTCTGACCTCACGCTTTCATCTTCCTGCTCTCTCATTTCCTCCTCCTCCTTGGCATCCTGCCCCAGTTCTTTCACTGCTCCCCATTCTCCTGTCCCATCAGCCAAAGCCGGACATTTTGATTAGGATTCTTTTACGGTCACCAACATGAGAAAACACAGATTTCAATTACTCTTTTTTCCAGTGGTCATCATTAGCTCTTGCCCATCCCTGTTTCATCACGGAGCCTCCCCTCAGTTCTGACCACTTTGAATCCTATCTTCTTCACCCCTCTACAAGGGTTCCATGACTTCTGTCACTGTTACCCTTGGAGTGGATGTTATTTCCTCGCTGCACTAGTTCAAACCATTGAAACATTACTGCCTCTGCCTTCATCCTTTGCCTCCTTGCCTCCAACTGTACTTCCCCTCTATTCTCCATTCTTATGCCCAAGTTTTCGTCTAAAAGCAACTGCTCGTGCCACACATCCCCCCAACATCTAATACTTTTTTTTTTTTTTTTTTGTGGGGAAGACCAGCCCTGAGCTAACATCTGTTGCCAATCCTCCCCTTTTTTTGCTGAGGAAGACTGGCCCTGGGCTAACATCTGTGCCCATCTTCCTCCACTTTATATGGGACGCCGCCACGGCATGGCTGACAGGCAGTGCGTCGGCGGGCGCCCGGGATCCAAACCTGCGAACCCCGGGCTGCCAAGCGCGGACTAAACCGCTGCGCCACCGGGCGGCCCCCCAACATCTAATACTTTATGGTGCTCCATAGAATAACCCAGATTCCTGTGCATGACCTCGAGTTACATTCCCAGTCTCTTCACCACACCACCCTGCCTTGTCGACCAGCCCCTGTATACTCTAGAATCAGCTCAAACAGATGTGCTGGTCCAGAAGGAAAATATTCCATTCCTCTGTGCCTTTGCTTATGCTGTTCCCTTTGTGTGGAATAATCCCTCATCCTTCATAGCCTGAAAAATCCCCTTTGATCTTTCAAGCCTTGCTCAGCTGTTACTTTCTCCTTGAAATCATAAACTTAGCCACCAAATTTATAATTATTCAAGTGCTTGTCTTTGCTCTCAGAGCACTTTGTTTATATCTCTGGTGTAGCTTTTTATCATTATTGTATAATAATTCAGGGGCCTTCATCTGTAAAAAGGAGATAATGATAGTATTTACCTCATAGGGCTCTTGTGAGGCTTAAATGAGTTAATATATATATACAGTAATGAAGGCGGTGACCAGTATGTACTTTGTTATACCACATGTTGATAATTGTTATTGGCATCACGATCATCCTCACTAGACTGTCTTAGCCATGAGAATAGGGTCAGGTCTTATTCACTTGTGTAGGCCCAGTACCACACCCAGCAGCTGTGTGTGGAATTAAACTACAATATTTAGTCCCCTCACTATGCCACCTCATGCATGGAGGTATTTGAGGGAACAGAAATGGGTTGAAATTCAGGAGATTTTTTTTTCTGCTACAGCAAAGCATTTTGACAGATGTTTGGATGAGAATAAAGCTAACCAACTTGGAGAAACCCCAGGATGCTGGACCACCAACACCAGTTAGCTCAGACCCTTGCAGTCTGTTGCCAGATAAGACATCTCCAAAGAGGCCCTGGGGTCCTTGGGGGCCTGTGCTCAGAAGGTTCTCAGTGTTGTGGGCTGGTCCTACTTCAGTGTCTGGAAAGAGGAGGCAGCCAAATTGAGCCTCTGACCCCCCGGCTGGTGGGCAAGTTGTGTTCTTCGCACTGATGGGGAAGCAGGGGAGAAGCAGGGCTAGATGGACCCACAGCCTGGTGAGCTTACTCCATGGGGATTTGTCAGGCTGCTTTGTAGAGCCTTTCCCCAGGGGCAGCGAACTATAAATGGAGATAGCTTTCTCACTATAGGTCCCTATTCATTCCATCATTCAAATACCACATAGAATGAAGCTTCCTTAGCTGTGTGTCCAAAGCCCTCCTCCGTTCATATACCCTTGGCTCAAGCCTCCATTTCCCAGGCCTGTGGTTCCTGTCTCCATGCCTCAGCCCACCCTTGACATGCCCTTTCAGTATCTGCATGTGTCCATACCTTACTCATCTTTCAAGGTCCTGTAAAATGTGAACTCCCTTTACCAGATGGGCCAAGTCTTAGGACGCATCCATAGTCCCTTCTACGGGATCCCCACCTATGACTCCACTTCTGAGGAAAGTAGCCTAAGTGGTCACTTAATCACAACTCCCTAGCTGAGTCACTTGTGACCCCCTCTCCCTCTGTCTCTGCTAACTAGACCGGGGGTAGAGCCCGGGCCCCAGGTTATGAGGTGAGCAAACAAGAACTTTGCCAACAGGCATCTGACCACATTGGACCAATCATATTCTCTCTTAGGCAGTTTTAACATGAGCTAAAGAAATAGCTGCACAGTTAGGAGAAGGCAGGCAAAGAGCCCATGAGGCAGCAGGTCCTTGAAAAGTTGCCAGTAAACAAAAGCCACAATTAAGCAAAATCCAAAAGATAAGTGCAGTAAGGGGTGAGGTCATTAGTTGATAGTAGCAGGAATAGTAGGCAGACGTGGAGGAGCCCAGGACACTAAGAACAATTACCCTGTCACCTGTGCTCTGGTAAATCCTGCACCCCATTCTGTTCCCAGCCTACTTTCCTGACCAATGGGTTCCATCCAGGGCCAGCTACATAATTTTCAGGGCCCGGTGAAAAATGGTTCCTTGTTCAAAAATTATTAAGAATTTCAAGATGGCAGCCTTACTAGTAGTAAACCAAGTGAGTCTCTATTCCTTGCAACTATAATAGTTTGACTGAAATATTCCTCCATTAAGTATTGATCCCCTTCATTTGTAACCAATCTGCCTTTGAAGTGGGGACAACACGTGGTTTCCTTTTCAATCCCATGGTATTTTATTTTTAACCCTGTTGCGCCTGGCAGTTTCTCTCCTGCTGTGATGGGTACTGAGAGATCTGACCCCCTCCTAGAGAGTGAGTTGTCTTAAAAGCAGGTCTATGTTTGATTTGTCTTTGTTGTCTCGCAGCCTGCTTACATGCAGCTCACTTTGTTATACCAACTACCTAGCAAAGGGATCATCTTCTCTCCTGTTTTGAAGCAGTTTACCAAGAGTAGTTAGTTACATGACCAAGGACAAGACTGAACTGCCCAGTTCTTGGGATAATGCCCTGCACACATACATCCCTCATGTTAGAATTATCACAGCCAGGCATGTCCCCCCGATAAGGGAGAAATGACATTCTAGTGATCACAGAATCTCCGCTCATACTTATTAGTTTCAATAATTACAATTTGAATTTTTGAATATTTTGAATTCAAAGTTTGAATTCAAATTTTTTGAAATCGGTTTTATTGAAAGTTTGAATATTACAATAGTTTGTGATAATTCAGTTACAAAAAGAGGCTTTTGGGGCTCTTGAGTTGGTGAAGTAGGCTCATAGGTTATATTGCATTTATTAAACACTTAACTTTGTGTCAGGACCTGTACTAAATACTTTGCCTCCATCAGCTTCCTTAGCTTGGTTCTCACCATGAACACAATAAAGGAGCGCCATTCTGTTCACTGGACAATAGAAAGAACTAAGGCTTAGGTTACATTGACCAGGGTGATAAAAATAGCAGATGGCACAGCCAAGAGCATTTGTTCACACTCTTAGCCTCTGCTCTCTATTGCCTCATCAATGTGGAATTTCACCAAACCTACAAGAGTGGCCCTGGACAAAATAGTGTCCACTGCTCCCCTCTACCCCTCATTTGAGACATCTGTTCCAGCTCTTTGGGGATTGCCACCTCTCCCAAAGGTATCCATTGCCAGAATGTTTCCCCACCACTCATGTTATCCAAAGAAAAACAATTCTCTGCTGAACTCAGTAGGGATTCCTAGTATCTGCATTTAAAAAAAAGAGTCCAGAATATTTATTTAATCTGAAGCACGATGCTTCTAAACTTTTCCTACAGCAGTGACCCTAAAGGCAGAGGAAGACAGGGAATCAGCTACTCCAAATGGAAGTTTTCTTCAAGTCCTGCATATTGTTTGTAAAATTCATGAAAATTTTGTCTTCCTCTCCATATCATGTTTATGTTGGTGTTCAAATAAAATAATAATTACTTTCATTAAAGTAATGAAATGATTATATTCCAATCATTATACTTGATTGGAGCATAAATCTTATTAAATTATTTAACTCTACACCCACCCCAAATCTCTAAGTAAAATGGGGCTCTTGGAACATGTGCCCTATCTATCCTGTGGTTCTTATAGCCACTGGCTAACCTCTGAATCCCGTACTTTTATTAATTGAAAAGTAATCAATTAATAAATTGTCAAAGGCAGAATTTGGGCACCAGAGAGGAAGTGAGTAATGGGGGAAAAGAATGTCTTTCCTGTAGACCTCAATTTACACTTTGCTGTCCCATTTTCCTGGAGATGCCTCTCCAGGTGTCCAAGTGACAGACATGTTGAGAAACAAGAGTGAGATGGATACTAGTCCTACCGTCTGGGCTGTTCAGCACACACCTGACATATGGGTTGGGGTGGGGTTGGGTTGTCATGCTTAAAAGAACCACTGACAACTGGAACATGTCCAAAGAAGGGACTCAAAACCATGACAGAAAAATAATAGCCAATACTATTGGAACACTAAAAACAAGCTAGACATTTGGTGTTTTTTTTACATATGTATCTTTTTTGAATATATACAGCAGGCTTTTGAGGTATGATTGTCACCTAAATTTTACAGATGAGAAAATTGTGGCTCAAAGAGACTCAATAGCTTGCCCAGGGCCCCATACTAATAGCTGGTAGATGACTTGGCAGCGTTGTTGATTGCTTACCCAATTGTCATTTCATCTTTCCTTGCTAACAGAGCCATGATTGGGTTCATCTTCTTGTGAGAGGCCAGGTCCTTCTAAAGAGGCCCATTGGGAGTAAGGGGGATGATGAACCTTAATTGGTTTAAGCCAATTGTGATCATCTCATTATCTTTGTCAAATGACTGGTTTAAGCATGGGCAAAAAGACATGAGGAGAAGTCAGCTTGGAGGATTAGGCATGGGAAAGTTTTTCCTTGTTCTTAAAAAGGGGCACAAAAAAGGAATGTTTCTTTTTATGCTTCTGGACATTGTCATCTTCATGTGGCACTTTGACCTTTGTAAAGGATCCAGTTGATGTTAACTTCCCTCAGAAAGGCATTATCCTTTCTTCTGACTGGCAGATAGAGTGATAGCTGATCCCTCTAAACCACCCACAGACTAGGCAGAGTTGAGGCTGGTTGCAGTTTTTAAAAGGTTCTGTCTGCCTCTGATTCTCTTCTGTTCCTGAAGGATAGTTTTCAAGATCTTTCCACTGAGATGTTCCATGGGCACCTTCCCCTGGCAGTCTTGAACTCAAATCCTCATCCACATCACAGTGAGACCACAGAAAACCCCACTCAGCTTTTCAGTCATCTTCTTCTCAGCCCTATACAGTTCCAGAATTTGACAAATGTCTTAGGGAGAAAATAGCCTGTGCATTAGGCTCAGTCCTCTGCCCTCTGTTAGTACCTGGACATCAGCCCTTCATGTCTTTAATTTTGTGTCTCCGTGAGACCACCAAAGGTCTCTGGTTTCTCTGTCCCCGGCAGTGACCCAGTGCTCAGGCAAAGTCCAGGTGCTCAGCCTCTTGCCCTGAGCCCAGATATGGCAAACACCCCCCAAAACAAAAGTGACTGCAGTCAGAACATCTGTCCCTGGTTCTCCTTGCTCTAGATTCCTGTGTCCTCTAGCCCCCATTGTATCAGCAGCTTTTTGATGCCTTTAAACATTAGAGGATTTTTTAAATTTTATCCAGTCTGTTTAGTTTTTCTCAGTGGGAGCGTTTATCAGCTGCAAGCTTGGCCAAGTCTTACTTAGAAGTGGAAGTGACTCTGTTGCATTTAAAATAAAGCAGATGATGTAAAATGACAATTGATCTTTTCTTATAATTTTTTTTATTATAAACATTTTCAGCTGTACAGAAAAGTTGAGAGAATAGTAAGTCAATATCATATACCCATCACTCATGTTGAAAAATCATTACCATTTTGCTATATTTGCTCCATCATCTATCTAACTTTTACTGAACTATTTTAAAGTAATTTGCAATCTTATGACACTTCCATCACAAATAATTCAGTATCTCCTAAAAATATTTCCTTACACCATGATACCTTATTACACCTATGAAAATTAACAATAATTTCCTTATATCATCTGCTAACTACTTCATGTTAAATTTTCCATTGTCCCCCAAATACCATCTATAGCAGTTTCTTCCAACTAAGATAAAATCACACATTGGTTATTATGTTTCTTTTAATCTAGACTCTTGCTTTTCTTCATGACATTAACAATGTGAAGATGCTAGACCAGTGGATTCAGATTAAATATTTTTGGTCAGGACACTACATAGATGATCTGCATAGTTCATATTGCATCATCTCAGCAGGCACATGTTGTCTCATTGCTTCACTATTAGTGATGCTAATTTGGTTACTAGGTTAAGGTGGTGACAGTCAGATCTTTCCACTGTAGAAATATGTTTTCCTTTTGTCATTGCCAAGTCATCTGGCACTCTGCAAGTGTCCTGTTCCCCACCAAACTTTCAGTTATGGATTTGGTATTTATTGAAGATTCTGACTTGAATAAACTATTTTATTGAAGATTACAGTATGGGTAATTTTCTAATTCTGTCATTCTTCCTTCATTCATTATCTGGCATGCCTTTCTGTTTCAAAAATTTTTTAATGCTTCTCCTCTTCAACTGAGGATGAATATATTTCCTCCCAATTATGGAGGATAAAGTGTAGTTACCCCGTAATTACCAATTTTCTGAATAAGGAGATGATATGTCACTTTTAATGCTGGCAAATAACTTTTTTTGGTGTAAGTGTGGACTTGTGGATTTTTATTTATTCAGTGTGTTCAATGAATTACAGTCATTGTTCTTCTTGATCTTTAAATTATGCCAGATCTTACCAGTGGAGGCTCCTCTCAGTTGGCTTGTATGTCGTATTAGAGAACTTCTGTGCTTTCTGGCACAATAAGATGTTCTATTCTCACCTTGTACTTACTCACCCATTTCTCCAAGAAGTCCAAGTTCCTTTAACTGGGGAATAGTATATAGAAACCAAGAGAATAGGACTAGTGTTGCTCGTTACTCCTAGGATGACGTTGCATCAAGGCCCCTTCAGTGGACCTCAAATATATATATATATTTTTTAATCATGAATTTTCATTGATATTTCCAATTAACATTACAATTTTTCTTAACTTCTTTGATGTTATGTTTCTATCTTTTTTTGTTTCCACTGAAAATCTTGGTCCCTAGTAATGTATTTCCTAATTTTCTCTGTCCTACAAATACAGAAAATAATTTCAAAATTAGGGTGCTGCTACCATTAAATCTTGAGATATATTCCACCAAAATTGAACAGTCATAAGTCAATTGAACTAATTCTTTTTTTCTGGGTGGTTATATTTCCAATTTGATATATTCTTAGGTTCATTTGGTATCAGTTTGTTTTCAATTTTACAGTTTGGTTTTTTTTTAAGTTTTATTTTGTTTTTGAATACAAAATGTTTTAATTGCCCCTTATTCACCCTGCTGATGAGGGAGAGATTCTCACCCTAGGATTAGGGGAATAGCAGGACACACACTACTTGACTGGACAGATAAGATGGACACAGTTTATGAGTCACATACACTCAGAGCCTGGGGGAGAAGGGCACTGCATGTCATGCAGGGCCACACAGGGTTGTACCAGGACAGAGTGAACAACTGGGAGCTGTGGGAGGCAGGCTTTGTAGTATCAAGAGGGTGGAGTGCCCCTGGTTCCTGTGGGAGGGTGTGATTGACTTGCTGCAATAATTCTGTGAGCTGGGAGAGAACTGGCACCCTCCACTTGAGAATAAGCAGGAACTGTGCCTGGTCCCTTTGATATGGGGGATTGTTTGGCTAAAGGACCGTATCCACGGGAGCAGAGTGGGGAGGGGAACTTGAGTTCAAAGCCCTCCTGATTTTACCAGGTGTCAAGGCAGCACATCATATCAAGCCTTAATTTAGGTCTTATACCACAGTAAAAGACCTCATGTGGCTCAAAAGTCAAAACTAAATAAAATGGAATCCTCAGAGAAGTATTGTTTCTATTCTTATCACTTCCACTCTACTTCCCGCATAGATAACCTATTTTCTTAGTTTCTAATTAATTTTGTTTTGAAAATAATAAGCAAATAAGCAAACCTTTCTCTTTCTATCTATCTATCTATCTATCTATCTATCTATCTATCTATCTATCTATCTATCTATCTATCTATCTGTCTGTCTTTTTTCCCTTCCTTTCTAACATAAGAAACATACCTGTATACATTGTTCTGCATCTTGCTGTTTTCAGCAAGAACACTTCATATTAGTACATAGAGATCTTTTTCATTTTTTTTCACAGCTACATAGGACACCATTGTGTGGAAGCAACCATAGTTTATTCAGCCAGTTCTTTATTTAAGTAGACATTTGAGTTGTTTACAGTCTTTTCATACTACAAATAGTGCCATAATGAATAACATTGTGCATATGTTATGTTGTCTTTCTGGGTTTATCTTCCTAGTAGAGTTGAAAAGTGAGATTGCTGAAGTGTAAATTCCTGTAAAACTTTGTTAGATATTGCCAAATTCCTGTTCACGTGGAGTTGTGCTGTTTTCCATTTCCCAACAGCAATGTGTGCCTCTCTATTCCCTCACTAACAGAGAATATTTTTAAACTTTTGAATTTTTTGCCAATATGAGAAATGTTATATCAGTGAAATTTTATTTGTTTTTCTTATCTGAATGATATCTGTGGATCTTTTTGTGCATTTAATTGCTATGTACATTTAATTTTCTCTGAAGTGTTTGTTCAGGTCTTTTGACTAACATTTTCATAGACTTCAGGTCTTTTTCTTCTAGACTTTTAAGAGTTCTTTAATATTGGGGAGATTAGTCCTTTTTTGTAACGTTAAGTAGCAAATATTTACTCCAAGTTGGACATTTTTCTTTTTAGTTTGATTATGATCTCCTTTGCTATGCAAAATACTTTTGTTTTAATATATCTGAGTATAAAAATCTTTTCCTTTATTGTTTCTGGATTTACCCCATTCACAGGTAATAGATGAACTCACCCGTGTTTTCTCCAAGTACTTGTATGGTTTCATTTCTTTGCAGTTAGATCTCTGATCCATTTGGAGTTTATCCTGGTGTATAGTGTGAAGTATCAATTCAATCTTAACTCTTTTCAAATGATTAGTTAATTGTCCCAGGACTTGTTATGAAAATGTCTATTTTCCCAAATGATTTGAGATGTCACCTTTACCAAATATTAAATTTTGTGTGTGTGTGTGTGAGGAAAATTAGCCCTGAGCTAACATCTGTGCCGGTCCTGTTCTATTTCATATGTGGGTTGCTGCCACAACATGGCTTGATGAGTAGTGTAGGTCTGCACCCGACATCTGAACTGTGAACCTGGGCTGCTGAAGTGGAGCATGCCAGACTTAACCACTATGCCACAAGGCCGACCCCCTCAAATATTAAATTTTGACATGTACTTTTTAATGCAATATTTATCAAGTTTATCTATCAATATTATACTCATTTGATAAAAAGTGTTGGAAGCTTTCTTCTTTACCTTTACTCTGGAAGAGTTCAAATAGCATTGGGTTTATCTGGTCCCTGGAGGTTTGGTAGAATCCCTGTGAAACCATATATATTGACCTGGTGCTTTTTGAGGGTTATAGCTTCTTGATAACTTTCTCTATGTCTTCTCTAGAATTTTTTCTCTTTGACCTTAACTGCACTCAGTTTTGATAAACCCTGTTTTCCTAGAAAATTATCTATTTCATCTAGGTTTTCCAATTTATTTTCTTAGAATTGTTCAAAATAATCTTTCATGGCTTTTAAGGTTTCATTTCTTCCAATAATAATTTTCCTTTTATCATTCTTTATTTTGTATAATTGTGCTTTTTCCTTTTATTTCTTTTGAGTAACTAACTAATAGTTTGTCTATTTTGTTGATTTTTGTAAAGAACTAGCTTTTTAAAAAGTAATTCTACCACTTTCTGTATTTTAATTTATCAATTTCTCAAGTCAGTCTTTTTCAAAACAAAGAAACAAACAAACCTGCAAATAGGCGATTGTAGAGATTCTACCCTTATTGTAATAGGCAAGAGGATACATCCGTTAGATAGATCCCCACTTTTCCCCTAAGCTCAGCCTTTATGATTTTCTCCGTCTACATGTTGGACTTCAAAAGCCTGCTGGTCCGTGTAGCTGAACCAAGGACTGTCCCAACCTCTAGTTTTCAAGCTCCCTCCAGATATTGCTGACTTCTTGATGATGATAGGTTTAATTAGTCTCTACTTATTCATCTGCTTACTTCACAGGCAAATAAGGCAGCAACCACAGGGGATATGGATTTAGGCGAAGGTGCCTTTGATGATGGGGTGGGGGGAGTCACACACCAAGAATAGAAATTGCTTCCTACACTAATGGAGGAACATTGTCCTTCCTGATCCAAATCTGAGGCAGCTTGTTGGGGTTTCTTAACAGTAAACTTCTTATTGTGCACAGAAGAAATGGCCCTGGGACTGAGAGGATATATTTTGGACAAATGGGCAATGTGCTCTCATTGGTGTCCCTATCTCCCTTTCCTCTTCCTCCCTCTATGCAGGCCCCTTCTCTTTTTGTCCACCTTCAATGCACCAGACTGTTTGAAATCCAAATCCAGTGAAGCCCCGTTTTTAGATTGCTTGTTGATAAAGTTTAATAAGCTTTTCTTTTAAAAATTTTGTTATGAAAAATCTTAATCATGCACAGACATTAAGCAAGTGTAGAATGAACTCCACCTACTGACTCACCAATCATTGACATTCTACAAATCATGTTTCATCTTCCGCCTTACATCACATCATTTATAAATTCTTCAGAAGGCAGTCCTTAAGAAAAACAAACTATCCAAAATGCCATTTTCATATTTAACAAACTAACAATTCCTTAACATCACATATTACCCAATACAAGGTCATAGTCCATAATTGTCCAAAAAATGTCATTCATGGCTGTTTTAATTGAATCAAGATTCAAACAAGGTCCACACAAACTTTTTTTTCTTTCTTTCTTTTTGTTGTTGACGTATAAATGATGTATAACATTATATTAGTTTCAGGTGTACAGCATGATTTGATATCTCTATTTATTGCAAAATGATCACTACAATATGTCTAGTTAACACCTGTCACCATACATAGTTATACATTTTTTTTCTCACAATGAAGACTTTTAAGATGTACTCTCTTAGCAACTTTCTAATATTTTTAATACAGTATTATTATCTATAGTCACCATGCTGCACATTTTATCCCCATGACTTATTTATTTTACAAGTGGGAGTTTGTACCTTTTGACCCTCTTCACCCATTTCTCTTGCCCCCCCGTCCCCCCACCTCTGGCAACCATCAGTCTATTCTCTGTATGTATGAGCTGGGTGTTTTATTGTTGTTTTTTAAATTCCACATATAAATGAGATCCTATGGTATTTGTCTTTCTCTGTCTGACTTATTTCACTTGGCATAATGCCCTCAAGGTCCATCCATGTTGTCGCGAATGGCAAGATTTCATTCTTGTTTACGGCTGAATAGTATTCAATTGTATATATATATATATATATATATACACTGCATCTTCTTTACCCATTCATCTATTGATGGACACTTAGGTTGTTTCCATATCTTAGCTATTGAAAATAATGCTGCAATGAACATGAGGGTGCATATATCTTTTCAAATTAGTGTTTTTGGTTTCTTTGGATAAATACCCAGAAGTGGAATTGCTGGATCATGTGGTAGTTCTATTTTTAATTTTTTGAGCAACCTCCATACTGTTTTCCACAGACTCTGCACCAATTTACATTCCCACCAATAGTGCACAAGCGTTCCCATTTCTCTACACCCTAGCCAACACTTTTTATCTCTTGTCGTTTTGATAATTGCCATTCTAACAGGTGTGAGCTGATATCTCATTGTGGGCTTGATTTGCATTTCCCTAATGATTAGTCATGTTGAGCACATTTTCATGTCCATGTCGGCCATCTGTATGTCTTCTTTGGAAAAATGTCTATTCAGATACTCTGCCCACTTTTAATTAAATTGTTTGGTTTTCTTTTTTCTATTGAGTTGTATGTGTTCTTTATATATTTTGGATATTAATCCCTTATCAGATATGTGATTTGCAAATATTTTCTCCCATTCTATAGGTTGCTTTTTCATTTTATTGATGATTTCTTTTGCTGTACAGAAGCTTTTTAGTTTGATGTAGGCTCACTTGTTTATTTTTGCTTTTCTTGCCTTTGGTTTTGGTGTCAAATCCAAAAAATCAATGTCAAGACCAGTGTCAAGGAGCTTACCACATATGTCTTCTAGGAGTTTTATGGTTTCAGATCTTATGTTCAAGTCTAATCTATTTTGAGTTAATTTTTGTGTATGGTGTAAGACAGTGGTCCAGTTTCATTCTTTTGCATGTGGCTGTCCAATTTTCTCAACACCATTTATCGAAGAGTCTGTCCTTTCCCCACTGTATATTCTTGGCTCCTTTGTCGTAAATTAATTGACCATATATGAGTGGGTTTACTTCTGGGCTATTATGTTCCATTGATCTATGTGTCTGTTTTTATGCCAATACCATACTGTTTTGATTACTATAGCTTTGTAATGTAGTTTGAAATCAGGGAGTATGATACCTCCAGCTTTATTCTTCTTTCTCAAGATTGCTTTGGCTATTTGAAGTCTTTTGTGGTTCCACACAAATTTTAGGATTGTCTGTTCTATTTCTGTGAAAAATGCTATTGGAGTTTTGATAGGGATTATATTGAATCTGTAGATTGCTTTGGGTAGTATGGACATCTTAACAATATTGATTCTTCTAATTCATCAGCACAGAATATCTTTCCATTTATCTATGTCTTCAATTTCTTTCATCAATGTCTTACATGTTTCAGTGTACAGATCTTTCACCTTCTTGGTTAAATTTATTCCTAGATATTTTATTCTTTTTGATGCAATTGTAAACAGGATTGTTTTCTTAATTTTTCTTTCTGACAGTTTATTTATTAGGGTATAGAAACACAACTGATTTTTGTATATTAATTTTGTATCCTGCAATTTTACTGAATTCTTTTATTAGTTCTAACAGTTTTTTTTTTGTGGAGTCTTGAGAGTTTTCTACATATAATATCATGTCATCTGCAAATAGTGACAGTTTTACTTTTTCCTTTCCAATTTGGATGGCTTTTGCTTGCCTAATTGCTCTGGCTAGGATTTCCAGTGTGGAATAAAAGTGACAAGAATGGGCATCTTTGTCTTGTTCCTGTCTTAGAGGAAAAGCTTTCAACTTTTCACCATCGAGTATGATGTTAGCTGTGGGTTTGTCATATAAGGCCTTTATTATGTTGAGGTATGTTCCATCTATACCCACTTTGTTGTTTTTTATCATAAATGGATGTTGAATTTTATAGAATGCTTTTTCTGCATCTATTGAGATGATCATATGATTTTTATCCTTTATTTTGTTAATGTGGTATATCATGCTAATTGATTTGAATTGAATTGAACCATCCTTGCTTCCCCAGAATAAATCCCACTTGATCATGGTGTATGATCCTTTTAATGTATTGTTAACTTCAGTTTGCTAACAGTTTGTTGAGGATTTTTGTATCTATGTTCATCAGGGATATTGGCCTGTAATTTTCTTTTCTTGTGGTGTCCTAGTCTGGTATTGGTATCAGGGAAATGATAGCCTCATAAAATTAGTTTGGAGGTGTTCCCTTGTCTTCAATTTTTGGAAGAGTTTGAAAAGGATTGATATTAATTCTCCTTTGAGTGTTTGGTAGAATTCATCAGTGAAGCAGTCTGTTCCTGGAATTGTTTTCTGGGAGGTTTTTGATTCCTGATTCAATCTCCTTACTAATAAATCTGGTCAGATTTTCTATTTCTCCATGATTCAGTCTTGGAATGTTGTATGTTTCTAGGAATTTATCCATTTCCTCTAGGTTGTCCAGCCTCACAAACTTTTGATGATTCAGAAAATACAGACTAGTTTGGAATTTGGTCTAAAATGGCACAAAGTCTGGGTTATTAAATCATTTATAAATTCTGCAACTTTCAGATACTTGCAGACACTCCAACCAAGCCAGCAAATGATTGCCTTTTTTTTACAAATAAATAAGAACATTTTTATTGTGTACTATTAATAACTTATGAATAGCTGCCTTGAAAGTGCTAGAGGTATCTGAAAGCAATTTATTCTAACCTCTAAAGTAAATTTATTGTTTGTTTTTCTGGTTTTATAAGCAATGTAATTTTGTTGCTGAAATTTAGAAAATAAGAAACTTAGCAAGAAGAAAAAATAACAATTCTATTACTTTGAAATAAACAACTGAAATATTTTGTCATATTTTCTTGAGTTACTTCCATATGTATATTTATTTATTTTAAAAGAAAATAATGCTTTATATACAGTTTATATCTTATTTAATGATCATAATATCATGTCTTTAAATATTTTTCAAAAATATAATGTTTATTGGTTACATAACTGTCCATAATACAGACCTGGTTTAATTTATTTATCTAGTCCTCTAAGGTTGAATATTGAGTGTATTTTCATTTGATGATAAGTGACCTTGCAAGCCTTCCTCTTGCACATTGATTTTGATTATTTCAGGAATTGAGTTTACTAAATTTAGGATAATGAACAATTTAAGGCTCATTGATACAGATTTCCAAATAGTTTTCGAGAAAGACTATAATAAATAACATGTGATTCATAAATGTGGTTACAAAGAATGTGAGAGTCTTTATGGGCAGAGGTGTGGTGTGAGATAGACCTTAGAGCTTAAAGGGAACAATGTAGTCCTGGGATACCTTAGGTTGACTCCCATGTGTCTCCCAAACCACAGGTATTTTGTGAGTTATTGTCCTCTCTGGTAGAAAAGTCCCAAAATATACACTCTGGGAAAATGTGTGGTGAACTGGAAAAGGAGTTGGATTGGAATTAAAAACAGAATAGAATTCATTCTGCTGCTTTTCCAGGTCTTCTCAGTGCATCTGAACCATGTGTGTCAACCAGTAGTGGCTAGGGTTGTGTCTTAGGCAGAATTCTAAGATGTCCCCTAAGATCCCCACACCCTGGTGTACATTCTCTGTATAAACCTCAGGACTATAAATATAATGGATTTCTATGGCACAACTGACTTTTTAAGAAAGGACAGTTATCTTGGTGGGCTTTATCTAATCACATAAACCCTTTAAATCTGAGTCTAGAGGTCATAGACTGGAGAAGTCAGGGAGATTTGAAGTGTGAGATGGATTTGACAAAAGGAAGTTTCTCCATCTTTGGAGATGGAGGAGGCCATATGGCCAGGCATGTGGGCAGCCTCAAGGAGATGAGAACAGCCCCCAGATGACAACCAGTAAGGACACAGGGACCTTAGACCTACAACTGCAACAAACTGAATTCCAACAACCTGTGAGAGCTGGGCAATGAATCTTTCTCCAGTCAAGTTTTCAAATGAGGATGCAGCCAGCTAACACCTTGACTTCTGCCTTATGAGACCATAAGCAAAGAACCCAGTTCGCCACGCCCAATCCTAAGCCATGGAAACTGAGATGAGAAATGTGTTTCTTTTATGTGCTAAATTTGCAGTAATCTATTAGGCAGTGATAGAAAATAATACAATTAAGCTACAGTTACAAACAACCTAAAAATTGTAGTGCCTTAACAAAACAAAAATTTATTTCTTACTCATGTTCCACAAGGCAGTGGTCCTGCTGCCTGGCCCAAATCTTGGTTCTCCAGCTCCTGTGGTGTTTCTGTGGGCCATACCCATGGGGGCTTTTCACTATAGTCACTCAGGGACCCAGGCTGACAAGTGCTGCACCTTACCATGGCAGAAAAAGAAGAATGTGACAAGTTGCACACTGGTGCCTAAAGTTTCTGTCTAGATGTGACAATTGTCATGTCTGCTCACATTTTACTTGCCAATGCAAATCACATGGCCACATTTAATCTCAGAGTGAGTAGGGAAGTGCAATCATGCAAGGAAAAGAATGGGAATTTTTATGAACAGTTAATGACTGCCACACTATGCTAGAGTGGCCACTGTGCCCCAACCAAGCCAACTGGGTGAGCAGTGCTTTGTGGGCAAGTCCATTGATGGTTCCATTTCTGGGTTCCATACTACCTGAGATGGTTTAGACTGACCTTCTCATTCACTGGTGGCATCATAGGGATGTTTTTCTTCGGCACCCCTTTGACTAGTGCTCTGGAAGCAACCCTTTTTTTCACTTATTCATCACATATTTTATCTAAGATACTATGCATGGTATATTGTTTCAAAAGATGTCCTCCAGCAAATACTCCCATCTCTGTATGTTTATGCTGTTCTTCCCATCAAGACACGAAGTCTATTTCTCCTCACCTTGAAACTGAGGTGGCTTACTTTAACCAGCACAATGAGGCAGAAGTGACACTGTGGCAGCTTGGGCCTACCCATGAGGGGGCCTGGCAACCTCCAATTTTGCTCTCTTGGAAGCTAGCCACCATGTAAGGAGGTCTCAGCTATCCTACTGGAGAGACCACATGGAGAGAAATCCTGGAAAATGACAGAGCACCTTGGATATTCCAGCCCAAGCTGAGTGGTCAGCTGAGTGCAGCCACAGGTGGGATTCTAGCCAATACCACATGGAGCTGAAATAAACTGACCTAGCTGAGCCCTGACCAAATTGCAGAATTGTGAGCAAATAAATGGTTGCTTTAAGCCCCTAAGATTGGGAGTGGTTTCTTATGCAACAACAGATATCTGATCCACTTGCATGAACCCCTGACTTGCACATTTATAATAAAATTCAGTGTGTGATAATTGTTATAAAGGAGGTATAAAGTACTATAGGAGATCATAGCAGAGAGATTTCTTGTAACCAGAGGTATTGGGAATGCTTCATGGAGGAGATGGTAAACAAAATGGGCTTTAAAGACTCTTATCCCAGTTGTACTCTCATCACTATTAACCTCTAGGCATCCATTCCTCCACCCCACCCACTATCACAATGTCCTTCATATTAAGATTTAAATAAATTTTACATCTTAATAATATACTTGAACATTCTGTCTCATTCTTTGCATTTTAATGGAGGACTACATTATATGAATAAATGGAATTTCAAGAACAACCGCAGGGAAGGTGCTTTGGGAGGAAGACCTTATAGCATCAACCAACTTGTATCACATAATTGCTCTTTACTCCCCATACAGGGAGGCTGGCTCTGTTGTATTAATAAGAGTGCCTCCTATGTCCCCAGGATGACAAAAAAGAGCAGTCTCTCCCTTTGAAGGAACATATGTTGATTCTCCCTTTGGAGCTCACCATGAGACCCAATAAATTAACCAGCTCAGTTCAGAGCTTTCTGTCTACTTGTGTTTGCAAAGAGTGTTACCCATACATAAACCAACCCTGCATCTTTAGTCTTCGATAGGTAGCTACCTGTGTTAAGATCTTCCATCATTGAAATCTCAAACTTGCACTCACATGAAAAGTCAGCAATATGGAAGTAAGCAGGTAGATTGACAAAACCAAACCCACTGAAGGTGAGTAGTCTAGAGATAAAATTAGAATCCAGGAAATTTAAAGATGTGCATACCATGTAACCTAGCAGTTTGACTTCTATTATGTATCCTCAATGTGCCACAGGTAACAGTATGCAAATGTTCATGAAATGACAAAAAATTGGAACCAATCTACTTATCTATGAACAAAAAAAAAATAAGAAAGGATAAATAAGCAGCAAAAATGAACTAGAATTACTTATATTAATATCCATAAACCTCAAAAATATGTTGAGTAAAAAAAGCAGGGTTCAGAATAGCATATACAGTATGACACCATTTATAAAGCTTTCAGAGATGTGAAATAATACTATATATTGTTTATGGATGTATACATATGCAGTAAAGTTTAAAATATTCATGGAAATGGTAAACAGCAAATTCAGGATACTGGTTACCTCTTGGGAGGGATATATAGGAAAGGGATTAAAAAGGGATAGAGAGAGATTCTATGTGACTATAACATTTTATTTCTAAAGCTGGGTAGTGGATACATGAGCCTCAGTATATTATTCTTGGTACTTTTTTGTATGTCTGAAATATTTTTCTTAACAAAATAAAATAGGTGAAAAAATGTTTTAGGATGAACTGACTCATAGAGTAATCTTGGATTATTGTAGACCATGAAGGCAATTTGGGTAATAAAAAGTTCATTGAACTAGGGATATGAAGACTCAAGTCTGGGTTCCAGTTCTGCCACTAATTAGCTGAGTGATTCTAAATGACTCACGAATCACTTTAGCTCTCAGTGTTGCATTCTCCTTTTCTGAAATGAGGAGCTTGAACCAGGAGATCTCTAAAGTCTCTTCTAACCCCCTAAAGAAATTTAATCCTCTTTCAACCTCAAGTTTCTCCCAATAGATGCTGTATTTCTCAAGGACAGGGAACATGTCTTAACTGCTTTACATTTTTGGCGTCTTCTCCACTGTTCATAGATTCTCAACAACTTTTAAGGACTCACATAGTATTTGATAACTTATAATGACTGAATAAACAAACAAACGGCTACAACCAAACCCTTTTCTTCCATTGTTAGCTCTTCCTAAGCTGAAAGTAGGGTCACTTTCCCCACTCACGGTGGGGAAGGAGCCTGTGCTCAGAGAACTCGGAGATCTGATTTAGGGAGACAAGGCTAGGGCATTCATTTATTTGCTGACCAATCTAGCTCCAAATTTTGGAACAAATCAATGTTTTATGACAAGGATGTTAATTTTAGCTTTATATATTTGCTCAGTGAACATATGTGGTTTATTATTAATTTAACATACAATAGCACTGAGGAAAGAAACAGTGAGTCAGACACCATTTATGTGCATCCTGAGCAATTACTTCTGGGTAGAAGCATTCACGAGGCAAAGTATGGTTTTCCATGCTTGCTTTTTCCCTACTGTGACAAATGCTTGAAGTATCATGGTGAAATAGTGGCATCATAAGATGATTTGGAGTAATTCTGTACCTGGAGCCAAGCTCACCACCAGTCATCATTGGACACGTAGTGGGAATGATAAATATTTATTGTGTCAAGGCATTGAGATTTTGTCTTCTCAATTTTGACTTATTACTGCAGATAACCTAGCCCATCCTAACTAAGCTAACTATTGTGACACTGATCAGCCCCAAAGAAAAGATCTACGTTGATATTTGGAGATCACATAATGAAAAAGTCTTCTTGCTATTCAGTCAGCAAGTCTTGTCCTCTGAAATTTTTGTGCCTCACTCTTATATGACAAAGGGGAGCTAAAGATTACCAAATATTTGAGAAAGCTTCCAATGTGAGATGCCAAGTACAAAGCCAATAGAAAAAAAAAGAACTCAGATAAAAACACAGATAATCCACAAAGCAAGAGAAAAACAAATATATCATTTACATCATCAGAAAGTTAAGAGATATTGCATCCGTGAAACAAAATACAAAGTTATACAAAATAAGAAAATTAAAAAGAGCCTTTTAAATGAAAGACATGATAGCAGAAATTTAAAAATAATTCAATAGAAAGATTGGAAGAGAACTCTCTCAGAATGAAGAAAAAAATTTAAAAATAGACAAAATAAGAGTAAAAAGATAATCTGATTAGAAGACCAATCCCTGAGATCCAATCTCTAATTAATATGAGTTCCAGAAAGGTTGAACAGAAAGAGAGAACAAGGGAAGAAATTATCAAAGAAATAACCCAAGAAAAATTCTTAGAGTAATGGGTCAATGGAGTAGCCAGCACAACGAATAAAAGAAAAAATACTCCAAGGCACGTCAGAATGAAATTTCACAACACTAAGAATAGGACATTCTAAAAACTTCCAAAAAGAAAAAAATATATCACAAGAAGGATGACAATCAGAATGTCATCAGACTTATTAGCAGCAACACTGGAAGATACAAGAGCACAATGCCTTTAAAATTCTGAGGACAAATAATTTTCAACCTAAAAGTCTGTAGCCAATCAGATAACCAAATGTTAGTAAAATTATTAGCTATGCAAAGTCTCAAAAATTATACTCCTACACATTTCTCAAAAGATGTGCTCTACATGCTCCACTAAAACTTACTCCACCTAGATATAGTGGTTAGCATTTATATATTTGCTCATTTGATCTTCAGGACAACTGAATGATCTTTTCACCACCATTTTACAGATGGGAAAATTGAGTCAGAGATAGGCAGTGTCTTCAAGGTGCCACAAGTAATAATATAGAGCTGGAATCTGAAATCAGGCAGTCCAACTCCAGAGCCAACGTGTTAGGTCACTATCTTACACGGCCTCCAAGACAAAGACATTTATCCTAGGAAACGATGTGCCCAACACAGAAAAGAGATAAAGGAAATTCTCAGAATAACAGCTCTACAGCAGACCTAAAGAAAAAATAGTCAAGATTGGAATAGAAGAATGAAGAATTCTCAGAGAAATATGTCCAGAGAAAAAAAGAAGTGGTAGTTTATCTGATATGTTTGATCATAGTAAAACTTTGTTGAGATGCTGGCCTAGGAAGATTTAATCTAAGCAAGGAGTATTTTTAACTCCAGGAAAAACTAAAGTGAACAGTAAAATAAGCTTAGTTTACTAAAATAAGCTTAGTCTACTTCAGATATAAAATCATTTATGTATTTACAATATATGCTGAATATTGATTTAACCAAAGATTGTGGTAAAATATATTTGGAGGCTGGACTTTCAACTATGACGGAGTGAGGAGATTAGAATATTCTCTCTCCAAAAAGCAAGTATAAAACTGGACAAAATTGTCAAAAAACAATCACTTAAGGGCTCTGGAAGTTAACCAAAGGCAAACAACAAGTTAAGAAGCATATATTCATGAAAAACTGGCACTTTGAGTAAGAACAGTGGGAGTTTGCAGCCTTGTTGCCTGAGGCTGCTCCCATCACTTCCAGCTCAGTTGGTGAGAAATGTAGTTTTTCCAGAGTAGAACTGGCTGTGGAAACCAGCAGTTTCACAGCCAGAGGGGACTGACTTGATTGGAAGCAGACAGCAAAAATCCATGCCCAGAGTCATTGTCAGTATAAGTAGCAAACTTGGTAGGAAACAAATAGGAAGAATCCATAGCTCTGCTAGACTAAGGTGTGGTCTGGTTAGAGTGAGTGGCAAACCAGTCAGAAATGTATAGAGAGATACTGGAAATGAGAGCACCACAAAAGTATTAGACAAATTCTTGGGGCCGGCCTGGTGGCATAGTGGTTAAGTTCGTGTGCTCCGCTGTGGCGGCCCAGGGTCTGCAGGTTCAGATCCTGGGTGCTGACCTACGCTCAGCTCATCAAGCCATGCTGTGGCAGGCGTCCCATATAAAGTAGAGGAAGATGGGCATGGATGTTAGCCTAGGGCCAATCTTCCTCACAATAAATAAATAAATAAATATTAGACAAAGTCTCTATACATCCCTGGCTGACTGGAATTCTGTGTGCCTGCATTCAGGAAGCTCAAAAGAATCCATTAGAAAGTAAGAGTTCAAGTAGACTTGAAAATGCCTGAATTTTAAATGTACCATCCAACCCACACACAGCTCCATTGGGCAGAAAGTGGAAGCCTTATGGTCTAGAGGTGTTTTAACACAACCTTCTAACCAAATGTTGGCTAGCCACTAAGCTGTGCACAAACAGGTGTGATTCCCAGGAAGTCAGAATAAAATGATAAACAAAATGGTTTAAAAAAAAAAACCACAAAAAACTGAGCAGAAACATTAATAGCTACACATTGCAGAGAGATTCTTCAGATTAATTCTAGGCAAGTTACTAAAACAACAACAACATTCAGGTAAAAAGATATATGTGTATCAGAATCTAGAGTGGCTACAATGTTTTATTTAAAGTGTCTAATTTCCAACACAAAATTCTGAGACATGCAAAGAAACAGGAAATATGACTCATGGGGGGAAAAACAGTCAATAGAAACTGACTCTGATATTAGTCTTAGCGGCAAAGACTTCAAAGCAGCTCTTATAAATATGTTAAAAGAATTAAATGATACCATATTTAAATAATTTTAAAGGAAAATGTGATAATGACTCAGAAATAGAAAATCTCAATAAAGAAACAGAAACTATAAAAAGAGAGCAAATGGAAATTCCAGAGTCAAAAATTATAATAACCAAAATAAAATAGTAACTAGGTGGCCTTAAGAGTAAATTTGAGATAGTGGAAGTAAGAAACTAAACTTGAAGTAGATCAATAGAAATTATCCAATCTGAAGAACAGAGAGGAAAAGGATTGAAGACAAAAGAACAGAGCTTCAGAGACCTGTGGGACAACATCACGCATAGCGATACATATGTACTTGGAACCCCAGAAGGAAAGGAAAGAGAAGAAGAGGCAGAAAAAATATTTGAAGAAATAAATGGCTAAAAACTTATCAAATTTGATGAAAAATGCTGGTATATAGATTCAAGAAGCTCAATGAATCCCAAGTTGAATAAACACAAAAGATCTATGTGTATACACATCATAATTAAACTGCTAAAAGTCAAAGCGA
The DNA here is from genome assembly GCA_031878705.1 of Tapirus indicus. NCBI lineage: Eukaryota > Metazoa > Chordata > Mammalia > Perissodactyla > Tapiridae > Tapirus > Tapirus indicus. The sequence goes on from CM062917.1 coordinate 81,383,148, forward strand.
TTTTTTTAAAATCCTAAAAGCAGTAAGAGAAAATGACTTATTATGTATAGGGTAAAAATAGTATGAGCTGTGTGTGACTTCTCCTCAGAAACAATGGAGACCAGGAGGCAATGGAACGACCTTCAAAATACTAACAAAAAAACTATCAACCAAAGCAGTTTCTACATTAAGCAAAAGTGTCCTTTAAAAAATGGCAAGATGAAGACAATCCCAGAGAAATCTCTTAATGTCTTTTAAAAAATAAAGTTGCATATAACAGTAATTATAATACTGTATTATTGGTTTATAGCATATACAAATGTAATATTTATGACAGTAATAGTATAAAGGAGGGAGGAGGAAATGAATCCATATTGGAGAAATTTTTACAAGAATTAATTCAATATCAACTTGATGTATATGTTAGGATGCATATTGTAATCCCAGCCACTAAGAAAATAACTAAAAAAATATAGTTAAAAATCAACAGATGAATTAAAATGGTACAGTAAAAAGTAAGTATTTGACACAAAAGAAATCGGTAAAGGAGATGACATGAGACATATAGAAAACAAATAGAAAAAATGGCAGACATAAATCCAACCATATCAATAATTATATCAAATGCAAATGGACTATACTCAAATCCAAAGGCAGAGATTGTCAGAGTGGACCAAAAAAAAAACATTATCCCACAGTATGTTTTCTATAAGAACATGCTTTAGATTCAAAGACACAAATAGGTTGAAAGCAAAAAGATGGAAAAAGATACATCATGCAAATAATAACCATAAGAAAGTCAGGGTGACTATACTAATATCAGATAAAATAGACTTTAATGCAAGTACTCTTAGTAGAAATGAAGTGGGCTATTTCATGATAAAAGGATCAATAAAGCAGGAATACATAACAATTACAAATGTTTGCATGTCTAAAACCAGAGTTCCAAAATACATGGAAAAAAATGCTCTTCTAGACGACTCATGGGTCTAAGAAGAAATACAAAGACATTAAGAAAAAAATTAGAACTAAATGATAATATATATACTTCATTTCAGAATTCATGGATATAGATAAATGTTATTTGGAGAAAAATGTATGGAATTAAATGCTTATATATTAAAAGAATAAAGACCAAAAATAAACAAGCTAAGTGTCCATTTAAGACACTAGTTTAATCCTTTTTTTTTTTTTTTGCTAAGGAAGACTGGCCCTGAGCTAACTTCTGTGCCAATCTTCCACTCTGTTGTATGTGGGTCGCTGCCATAGCATGGCTGACAAGTGATGTAGGTCTGTGCCTGGGATCCAAACCTGTGAACCCAGGCTGCTGAAACGGAACATATCGAAATTTAACCACTATGCCATGGGGCCAGCCCTGATACTAGTATAATCTTAATATCTACATGACTCTTTTTTTCCAGTTTTATTGATATAATTGACATATAACATTGTGTAGGTTTCGGATGTACAGTGTGTTGATTTGATACACTTATATATTGCAAAATGATCACCACCATAGCATTAGCTAGCACCTCCATTTCATCACATAATTATCATTTCTTTGTTGTGGTGAGAACATTTAGATTTACTCTTTTAGCAACTTTCATGCATATAATACAGTATTATTAACTACTGACACCATGCTGTACATTATATTCCCAGAACTTATTCATCTTATAACCATGAGTTTGTACCCTTTGACCAACATCACCCCATTTTCTCCACCCCCCAGACCCTAGTAACCACCATTCTACTCTCTATTTCTATGAGTTTGGCTTTTTTAGATTCCACATGTAAGTGATATCATACAGTATTTGTCTTTCTGTATCTGACCTATTTCATATAATGCCCTCAAGGTCCATCCATGTTGTCACAAGTGGCAGGATTTCCTTTATTTCTCATGGCTGAATAATAGTCCATTGTGTATATATACCACATCTTCTTCACCCATTCATCTGATAATGGACACTTAGGTTGTTTCCATAGCTTGGCTACAGTGAATAGTGGTGCAGTGAACACGGGAGTGCAGATATCTCTTCGAGGGCCTGCTTTCATTTCCTTTGAATATATACCCACAAGTGAGATTGCTGGATGCTATGGTAGTTCTAGTGTTAATTTTTTGAGGGACCTTCATATGGTTTTCTATACAGGCTGTACCAATTTACATACCGACCAACAGTGTACAAAGGTTCCCCCTTTCTTCACATTCTTGCCAACACTTTATCTCTTGTCTTTTTGATGATAGCCATTCTAACAGGTATGAGGTGATATTTCAATGTGGTTTTGATTTGGATTTTCATTCCCTGATGATTAGTGATGTTGAGCATCTTTTCTTGTACCTGTTGGCCATTTGGATGTCTTCTCTGGAGAAATGTCTATTCAGTTTCTCTGCCAATTTTTTAACCAGTTTGTTTGTGGGTGGTTTTTTTTTTCTATTGAATTGTATGAGTTCTTCATGTATTTTGGATATTAACCTTTTATCAAATAAATCATTTGCAATATTTTCTCCTATTCTGTAGGTTACCTTTTCATTTTGTTGACTGTATATTTTGCTGTGCAATAGCTTTTTAGTTTGATGTAACCCCACGTATTAATTTTTGCTTTTCTTGCTTGTGTTTTTGGTGTCATATTCAAAAAATCATTGCTGAGACCAATGTCAACAAGCTTTCTGCCTATGCTTTCTTCTAGGAGTTTTATGGCTTCAGGTCTTATATTTAAGTCTTTAATCTATTTCGAGTTAATTTTGGGGAATAGCATAAGATAAGGGTTCAATTTCATTCTTCAGCATGTGGTTATCCAGTTTTTCCAACAACATTTATTGAAGCAACTATCATTTCCCCACTGGGTATTTTTGGTTCCCTTGTCAACGATTAGTTGACCATTCTGTAAGGGTTTATTTCTGGGCTCTCAATTCTGTCTATTGGTCTAGGTTTCTATTTTCATGCCAGTACCATACTGTTTTCATTACTATAAATTTTAGTATATTTTGAAATCAGGAAGTTCTGTTCCTCCAGCTTCATTCTTTTTTCTCAGGATTGCTTTGGTTATTTGGGGCCTTTAGTAGTTCCATACAAATTTTAGAAAGATGGGAAGAGTGGGCAGGTTAGGGTAGGGAGTGGGCTCTGCCAAGGCAGTGCTGATGACCCTGAGGGACTAGTTCAGGGTGGGGAGGCAAGGCACAAATTGGGGGGGGCGGAGGTGGCATCTCTAAGGACGGATGTTGTTTTTTCTATTTCTGTGAAAAATGCCATTGGAATTTTGATAGGATTGCATTGCATCTGTAGTTGCTTTTGGGTAGTATGGACATTTTAACAATATTAATTCTTCTGATCCATGAACAGGGAATATCTTCCTGTTTGTGTCTTCTTCAATTTCTTTCATCAAAATCTTATAGTTTTCAGTATACAGATCTTTCACCTCCTTGGTTAAATTTATTCCTAAGTGTTTTATTATTTTTGATGCTATTGTGAATTGGATTGTTTTCTTTATTTCTTTTTCAGATATTTCATTGTTAGTGTATAGAAATGCAACTGATTTCTGTATGACAATTTGGTGTCCTGCATCTCCACTGAATTTGTTGATCAGTTCTAAAAATTTTTTGGTAGTCTTTAGGATTTTCTCTCTATAAGATCATATCATTTGCAAACAAAGACAATTTTACTTCTTCCTTTCCAATTTGGATGCCTTTTATTTCCTTTTCTTCCCTGGTTGCTCTGGCTAGGATTTCCAGGACTCTGTTGAATTAAGAGTGGTGAGAGTGAGCACCTTTATCTTGTTCCTAATCTTAGAGAAAAAGCTTTCAACCTTTCACTGTTGAGTACTATGTCTGCTGTGAGCTTGTTGTATATTTATTATTATGCCTTTATTATGTTGAGGTATGTTCCTTCTATACTCAATTTAGTGAGAGTTTTTATCATGAAAGGAAGTTGTATTATTGTGAAATGTTTTTTCTGCATGTATTGAGATGATCATAAGATTTTTATCTTTTATACTATTAATGTAGGGTATCACATTTGTTTATTTGCATATGTTGAACCATCCTTGCATCCCTAGAATAAATCCTGCTTGATCATGGTCTATGATCTTTTCAATGTATTGTTGAATTCAGATTGCTAATATTTTGTTGAGAATTTGTGCATCTATATTTGTCTTTAGTTTTCTTGTATTGTGCTTATCTGGCTTTGGTATCAAGATAATGCTGGGGTTTGGGAGTATTCTCTCCTCTTCAATTTTTTGGAAGAGTTTGAGAAATATTCTTTAGCTCCACAATCTCTGCTTGGTTCTTTTTAATGATTTCTTTCTCCTTATTAAACTTCTCATCTAATTCTTTTGCGGGGCGGCGGGGGAGGGGGGGCAGTGAGGAAGATTGGCCCTGAGCTAACATCCATGCCCATCTTCCTCTATTTTGTATGTGGGTCACCACCACAGCATGGCTTGATAAGCAGTCCATAGGTCTGCACCAGGGATCCAAACCCATGAACCCCGGGCTACTGAAGTGGAATGTGTGAACTTAACCACTATGCCACTGGTCTGGCCCCTCATTAATTCTTGTATGGTTTTCCTGATTTCCTGTTGAGTTGTCTTTCTGTGTTTTCTTGAAGCTCACTGAGTTTCCTTAAAACAGCTATTTTGAATTCTTTATCAAGAATTGATAGATCTCCATGTCTTTGGGTTTGGTTACCAGAAGATTATTGTGATTCTTTGGTGGTGTCATATTACCTTGATTTTTCATGCTCCTTGAAGTTTTGCATTGCTGTCTTCACATTTGAAGTAGCAGTGACTTCCGCCTGTGGTCTTTACTAACTGCATTTAGGAGAGAGATACCTTCTATCAGCCATGCTAGAGATTCTACAACTGGTCCATGCTTCTTGCTCCCTCTTGTGGCAGAATTCTTAAGCTTGCATGCCTTCTCTGGATCCTGCAATGCACCAGGCTCAGTGCTCACAGCCTCTCTTTTGTTTTCCCACATATGGCCCTAACGCTCAAGTTTATATCTCCCTAGCCTCCAGATTCAGCCAACTTTCTGCATGTGCTCACTGGCAGTCTGCCAAAACCCACTCATGCCACTGTTGGGAACATGCACAGGGAGCTAGCCACAATGTGGGGATGAGGCACGTCGAGTGCTGTGGATGCCCATGGGCTAGTTGGCATTGATCCGTGGGTGAGGTGTTCCCAGCAGCTTGTGGGCAGGCTTACTGATGGAATCTGCAAGGCAGTTATGATCTGTATTTCTTTGGTGTCTTCCAAGAGTTCTATTTGCTACTCTCCCCACCTCTTCCCACTCTCCAAATCATAGAGCCCCCAGTTCTATACTCTGAATGGGATAAGAGGGAAATGAGTCCTTTTGGGCAGAGTCCTGCACAGCTGGGGAAGCAGGGTGATCACTCACATGCTCTCCTTTTCATCTGCCAGATAAATTAAGAGCCAAAGAAGACCTTTCTTGGCCCTAACTGTGCCACCTTGGGGGAGGGGTGATGTTAGGTGAAGTCAAACTGTTCTTCTTACCACATCTAATGCATTCAAACTCATATTATTTTGCTCCAGTGGAGTGCTGGAACTTCTCCTCTGGAAACCTGGATTTCCACAAAGGCTCTCTTGTTTGTGAGTGGCTATGTTAAGTCAGTGTCCACCAGGGGCTCCCAGATCATGACCAAGAGGAGCCAGTTCACAGGCCACCAGAGTCCACATTCCAGGACGGAGGTCTTTCTGTCTACCCATGGGTGGGCGAGACTCTTCCTGGGTTCCTTGGCATATGGTGCTGTATCCCACAGCTCCCTCAAGGCGTTTTTGTCTCTGGATGGATACTGAATTTTTGTTGTTGAGGGGTGGGACAAAAATGAGGGATATCCTATGCTGGCATGATGCTGATGTCACTGACTCTTTTCTTCTTAATATCTCCTCATTCTAGCGTATAATTCTACACTGACAGCTTTTTTCTTTTGGTAACTTACAGATATCATCTGGCTTTTCTTCTATTGCTTGTTCCCTAGAAGCAGAGCCCACAACAGAGATTTTTAAGTGAAAGTAATTTAATGGCTTTTACTCTAAGTGATATGGGGAGCTAGTGGTGAGTTTTGAGTAAAAGGCGGAATGAAATAACTTAAAAATTTGAAATAATCATTTTGGCTGCTGTTAAAAACAGATGGAAGGGGGTCATGGGTGGAGTAAGATAAGTTAAAAGCTATTGCAATAATCTAGGGAAGAGATAATTGTGGCTTGGAGCAGGTGGTAGCAGTGGAAAAGGTAAGACATGCTTGGCTTCTAGATATATTTTGGAAGTAGAACTGAGAAAATTTGCTGTCATATTGACAGTAGTATATAACAGAAAGAGAGGTTTAAAGGAGGACACCAAAGTTTTTGGTAAAGCATTAGAAAGAATGGAGGTGCTACTACTAACATGGAGAAGACTGGGGGTAGATTTTTTGCAGGTAGGAATACAAAACAGTTTTTGACATGTTAAGTTTCAGATCATCACTAAAAGTCTGGTTAGAGATGATGAATAGGTAATTAGATATTCAAGTCCCTATAACAGGTGAGAGGTTTAGGCTAGAGAGATAAATTTGGAAATCATTAGTTACCATACAGTTGGCATTTAAAGCTGTAAGATTCAGTAAAATCACCAAGGAAATGATTGTATATAGAAAAGAGAAGAGGACTAAATTCTGGTCCCCAGAGCACTGTAACATTGTGAAGTCAGGAATAAACCAGAAAAGGAGATAAGACTGAGAAGGAGGCAGGCAGAAAACCAGGAGAGTGTGGAGTCTTGGAAGTCAAGAAGAGAAAGCTTATGAAATAGTAGGCAGTGGTCACTTCTGTCAAATTCTATTGTTAGATCAAGTAAGTAAGGCCTGAGAATTAACTATTCAGTTAAATGAGGTGAAGATCAGTGGTGACCTTGATTAAAAAAAGTCTTAGTAGAGTTGTTAGGCAAAAGTCTGATTGGAGTGAATTAAAGAGTAAATAGGAGGTAAGAATTTAGAGAGAGCAAATATAAACAACCTTTAATAGAGATTTTATACAGAGAGAAAAGGGAGTTGAGCATTAGCTGGGAGGATCTGGGGTCAAGAGAGAATGTATTTGTTTTTAAATAGGAGAAATAACAGCTTCTTTATATGCTAATGCAAAAGTTATAGTAAAGAAGAAAAATTGGTGCTACAGGAGAGGAAATATTTGTTCAAAGTGTTGTCCTTGAGTAAGGTAATGAGGGATGAGATCTAGTTTAGAGATAGAGGGTTGGCATTTACTAGGACTGTTATACCCTCTTGATGAAGTCACTCATTTATCATTATGAAATATTGTCTTTATTTCTGGTAATTTTACTTGCTCTGAAGTCTACTTTCTGAGGAATATTTAGCTACTCCAGTTTTCTTTTGATTAATGTTAGAATGGTTTACCATTTTGTATCCTTTTACATTTAGTCTCTAAATTCCATTATATTTAAAATGTATTTCTTATAGACAGCATAAAGTTGAATCTTGTATTCTTATTCAATCTGAAAAATCTCTGCCTTTTAATTGGAATATGTAGATCATTTACATTTAATGTAGTTATCAATATAATTGAGAATAAATATACCATCTTGCAATTTTTCCTATTTGTCTCATATACTCTTTGTTTCTTTTTCCTCCCATTTCCTGTCTTCTTTTGGACTGAGTGGTTTTTTTTTAAGAAAATTATCCCATTTGTAGGGTTATTAGCTATACCTCATTGGTTTATTTGTTTTGAGTCATTTCTCTAGGCTTTCAAATGCATTTCTTTACTTTATCAAAGTCTACCTTCAAATATTATACTATTTCACATATATGGTAGGAATCCTTCAAAAGTACACTTTCATTCCCTCTTCATTCTTTGGGCAATTGTCATACATTTTACTTTTACATATGTATGAACTTCTCAATATATTGTTATTATTTTTACTTTAGACAATTATTTTTTCAAGATTTTTTTAATGAGAAAAGATCTGTTATATTTCTTTATATACTTATTATTTTTGTTGCTCATTATTCCTTTGTGCAGGTCCAAATTTCCAACTAGTGTTATTTTTCATCTACTTGAAGAACTTCCTTTATGATTTCGTATAGCACAAATCTGCTAGAAATGAATTATCTCAGGGGTTTTTTTGGTATAAAAATGTCTCTTTTGCTTCAATTTTTAAAAACAGCTTTATTGAGGAATAATTGTTGCACAGTGAACTGCACAAATTTAGAGTTTCCAATTCGATAAGCTTTGACATAGGTACACACCTGTGACACCATCACAACAATCAAAATAATGAACATACCCATAATCCCAAGAAGTTTCCTCAAATCCCTTTGCAACTCCATCCCACTCCTCCTAGCTCCTGCTTCTCTAGGCAAGAATTGATCACTTTCTGTGAGTACAGATTAGTTTGCATTTTTTAGAATTTTCTGTAAATGGAATTATACAGTACGTACTCATTTTTATCTGGCTTCTTTCACTCAGCATAATTATTTGAGTTTCACACAGATTGTTGCATGTATTGATAGTTCATATACCACAATCTTTTATCCATTTACCTGTTGTGAACATACAGGTTGTTTCCAGGTTTCAGCTATTACAAATAAACCTGCTGTGAACATTTGTGTGGATGTTTTTGTTTGGAAATATGCTTTCATTTCTCTTAGGTTTTGCCTTAATTTGACCAGTGTAGAATTTTAGGTTGCCAGATATTTTTCTTTCAGTACCTTATAGATAACTTCTGGCTTATAAATCTGAGGCAAGTCTGCTGTAATTCTTTTCTTTGTTCCTCTCTATGTAATGTGTCTTTTTTCCTCTGGTTGATTTAAATTTTTTTCTCTTTTTCATTGGGTTTTAGCAATTTGATTATGATGTGCTTTCTGTGGACTTTCTTCATGTTTGGAATTTATTAACCTTCTTGGAACTATAGATTTTCAGTTTATATCAAGTTCGGAAATTTTTTGACTACTAATTCTTCAAATAGTTTTCTGTGTCTCCTCACGTCCTCTCCTTCTGGGACTCCAATTGCATGTACATATTAGACTATTCAATATTATCCCAGAGGTCAATGATGCTGTGTTTATTTTTTTTCAGGTTTTCTCTCTGTGTGTTTAATTTGGGTAGTTTCCAATGCAATATCTTCAAATTCACTTATTTTTCTTCTGTAGTGTCTAATTTGCTGTTACTGCCATCCAGTGTATTTTCATTTCAGATATTTTTTATTGCTATAACTTTAACCTGGGTCTTTTTAAGTATCTTAATTGTCTTTCCTCATCATATTCATGTTTTGTTTTTGTTCTTGAGCATATGGAATATATTTATAACGGCTGTTTTAATTTCATTGTTAGCTAATTCTATTATGTGTGTCATTTCTGAGTCTATTTCTATTGACAGCTTTTTTTCCTGGTTATAAGTCACATTTTCCAGCTTCTTTGTATTCCTGGTATTTTTTTGTGTTACATGCCAGACATTGTGAATTTTACCTTATTGGTGCCAGATTTAATGTATTGCTTTTAATATCTTTGGTCTTTGTTCTGGGACATGTTGAGTTACTTGGAATTAGCTTGAGTCTCTCAAGGCTTTAATTCAGGGCTAATTTAACCCCACTACTAAGGCAATACACTTCTGAGGACGTTACCGGATGTCCTACATATTAGGAGATCTTCCTACCCTGGCTGATGCAAACACGAATTATAATCAGCTCTGTGTGAGCCCTGCAGACTGTTCCACCTACCTTTTCGTGTGGTTCTTTCCCAGCTTTGGATAGTTTCCTCATCCAAATGTGCAGACCAGTACTCAGCCCAAGACTCAAAGGGGCTTCTCTATAAGTCATCACAGCTCTTTCTCTCTGCATCTCCCTCCTATTATTTTTCTAGACGTCCTGGCCTCCTCAAACTCCAGGATAGTTCTCAACTCAGCAAGACAACTAGGCTCTAGTTTGGGTTGCTCCTGGCACTGTGGCCTATAAACTCCACTGGACAGTAAGTGGGGCAATGACAGGGCTCATCTCATTTGTTTCCCTTCTCTTGGAGGTCACTATACTGTGCTGCCTGTTGTTGAATGCCTGAAATCTCCTCTTTCATATATTTGTCTCATTTTCACATTGTTTAAGAAAGTGAAAAATATGGGCACAAATGCACACAGGTAGGTAAATGTGGCAGTGGCAGTTTAGAATTTTTTTTATTGCTTATATTGTTTCAGTGAAATAAGTTGCAAAATCATTGGCTTAGAGTGGGAATAGGAAAAGAAATATTGGGGGTTTGAGGGGAGAGAAAGTATGACATAATCATCTAGGAGAGTAGGAGCGCAAATGGACTAGGTAAAAAGAACATGGCTGCCATGCAGCAGTTAAGAACCTTCTTGAAAAATGGTGATCGCGAATTCCAAGTCAGAGCACTGGTTTTGTTTTTCTCCAGACATGTTTAGCTGTGTAGTACAAGTGCAAAATAGCTGGATTGAACCACATTTGTGATTTTACCAAGTGTCAGAAAATTTTTCTGATACTTGGAAATAAAGCAAAACTGTGAGCCCAGCATCCTTCTTTGTCATATGGTGATGAAGGCCACCCAAGGATTATCTAGGGGAATGAACTTAGTTCAACTCACTGTTAACTGTTGATTAGGGGTCCCAGATAATGTATGAAGTTGCATATTAAGTTGCAGTTTTTTTCCAGTAGAGATGCAAATAATTTCTGCCTAGTGGAACACATAGTTTATAACTCTTGTTGCATGTTAACCAGGTTTGTATCTCATCTAGCAATCTTATACTTAGCTTTTTAAATGCCCTTTGGACTGATCACAACTTCTTCCTAATTCCCTGATTAATTAATTAGTTGAATAAAATATTTGATCTTTATTCATTTAATTTTTGCATCAGAGTCCAGTTAAAAATTTTTCTTTTTTAATTTAACACAAGAGAGTACAACAAAATGAAAGAGAGGCAAAGGAACTGAGACTGTATGCAAGGGAGTAAATATAATGACTGACTATAGAATTTCATCTGGGAAAAGGGGTAAATGAGGATAATAGAGGAATAAAGGTCAGTGAAAAGGTGGAGAAAAACAATACATTGTGTTTTTTGGTGTAGTAGTAGATTCTTGGAGGTCAGGTACTAAAGGAAGTAAGCTAGAAAGATAGTGATGATTGGAAATTGATAAAATGCAATATTATTGGTAAAAATAAAATCTATAGTATAATGTTTGGAGGAGATGAGGTCAAGGAACTGAGGAGTCAATTTATTGGGAAGACTAATTACATTGACATCATCAACAACCATAAGAACAGTATATTGGGGAGGGCAACAATGAGTCAGGAGTTAAAATCTTCCAGAAATGATGGAGTGTAACCACTGGGTTGATGTGACTGTCGCAAGGAAGAACAGTAGGCAGCGTAATATAATGACATAATAACAAAGCCAGATGCTTTTAGAGAGGAGGAAGGGAGAATGGTCTAGAAGCAGCAAAAAGGAACAAGGAGGACATCACCACCCTCCCCCCCAACCCCTGCCCAGGCTTGCTGGCCAGAGAGATGTAGAAGGGAACGCAACCCCTATTTGAGAAAGCTGCAGAAGCAGCTTCATTGGAGCTGTATCCTCGGGGGAGAGGCAACTTTCAGTGAGAGAAAGAAGATGAAGGAAGCATTCAGAGGAGAAATTGAGCATTATAGGAAATTTTGCTGCGGGTGGATGGTGAGTTTCAAAAGGCACATTGAAGTTGTTTCAGGAGGTAAGGAACAGCGGGAGGTGGGGTCAGAAAAGGGGATGTGTAGGGTCATATAAGTATTAGAGTCTGGGAGATGGGGATGAACAGGGAGACCTGGGATTTTTGAGGAAACAAAAACAAGTGATGCTAAAAGACAGAATGAAAAGAGCCTTGATGGTGGTGCTGAGGTGAGGGTGGGAAGCTCTTGTTAGGAACACAAAGTCTCACTTGAAACCCTGCTTGATGAAGACAAGCAGAAGGCAACTTGTACACCAAGCAAGGGGCTCACTATGTGTGTGGAAACGTGAATTTTGGAGCACACATGTACCATTAGGAAACAGCTAGAAATGACATAGATAGGAAATGTGGTGAATGATTATTGAGGGTTTGTATAGCACAGAGTTTTAGGGTTTGGATGTTAGCATGGGAATCCATTGTTGAGTAGGGTAGTGAAAAAGTGAAATTTGTGTTTAGGAATATTGGTCTGGTAGTGGACGGGTTGAAGCTGGAGGGTGAATAAGACCAAGTGGCTGCTGTAATCCAAGGATGAAGCTAGGGAGGACAAGGACAAGGGGGCAGTCATGGATTGAGAGAAAGGAGTGGATCTAGAGACATTCTGAGAGGAGAATCTGTTGGACTTTGAGGTGGTTAGATGCTGGCGATTAAGAAGAAAGGAGCATCAGTGATGACTCTGAGGTTTCAATTTGGGGTGACTAGGAGAGGGGTAGTAACATTCACAGGTGACAGCGGGACATCCAAGCATACATTTTGGCGACAGTTGGAGATATGGGACCAGCTTTAATCAAGAATAGCTGCCAGGCTGTACTTGGTAGATTCTAAACGGATGGTAAGAGCATTTAATTTAATCCAACCCCTCTACCCCCACCTTGAACTTCACTGAAAGCAATCTTTCAGTGTCTGGTGTTTTTCCTTTCTCTTCCATGGGGCTGGGTAAAACAACCTCCTGATTTTTTCTTGTGTTTTTTGGTGCCACAGAATCTAAAGTATTTGCAGGGGTTGGGGCGGGATCACAATTACATTTCAATAGGGATGAACGGCCACTCAGCACGGAGAGGTGCTCCTGGATCTCATGACTGCCCCCGAGGCACCTCTTCCGTCCACAGCCTTAACTTGAGGAGCTGCCTGGAGGTCAGGAGGGACTTGCAGGCAGCCATGTTCCTTTCTCAGTTCGACAGCACAGCGGTCAATTTGGAGAAAAAAAAGAGAGGAGATTATGGGAGAGACTGTGCGCGCAGAGAGGCAATGGCGTTGGGTATAAAAAAGAAATTAGAAGAAAAGAAAGAATTGTGTAAATTGGCCATAATTTAGTAGAAAAAATATTAAATTCAAATACCTCAAGACCTTAAAAAATTAGTTTGCTTCTCCATAGCACAGGCCTCCTCTCTAGTCTCCTGGTCGGACGTCCCTCATTCACGCATGCCTATATTGTGTCGGTGGCTTAGGAAGAAGAAAGGTGCTTCTTCACTTTTAGATCCAGGGTGGCTGACAGTTTTCAACTTGCATGACAACTCTGATGGATTTGTAGTGAATACCTGGATGCTATATTGAGAAAGATTTAAGCCCAAGTCTGGGTGCAGCAGGCAAGAATGTTGAGATCAAAGAGTGATGTCTGCTGTGGACGTCAGAAGATCCATCAGAGCCTCAATTGCCATACTTTCCCTTTAGACAGTTCTCTAGGCAGCACCCTTCTTTCCAATTCTATTACCTTCATAACTCATTTCTTGTTTGCCCCCACCCCTTTCTTTCCTTCAGAAGGCTTTATGATGACTCCAGGTGAAGAGTTCTTGGAGGAATACTGTGTGTTCTTCGAGTAACTTCCCACAGACTTCTCAGTCACCAAAACATCCGAACCCCCTGAGGAGTGCTCGGGTTTTACTCTCCCACTAGCCAGGTGGCATGATTTTGAGTTCTGACCATTTGGCTTCAGTGTTGAGAGAGCAGTGGGCCAGTGGGAAAGGGGATGCAGCTGAGAACTTGGATGTTTGGTCTCCAGAAAATTACCCAGACATAGGATGGCCTCAACAGGAGGCTGGCAATGCAAATCCTATTATCCCAGAGGATTCTGGGACCTCAGCTCTTTCCATGCTGGAAAGATAGCAGAGGTGTCTAATCTGGTGAGCCACTGGTGAGAACCATCAGGCTTCCGCACGCCCTCAGCTGGCAGCTAGTGACAAGCGGTCACAATCCAGCTCTAGGGAGAAGGGAGTCCCAGCAAAGTTGGCTGGTGTGCTGAGCATGATTCTAGTTCCAGCAGGTGTGGTGATAAAACCCAGAAATGTCAGTACTGAGGACACTGGGAGAGGAGAAGGTTGTAGCTCTCTGAGAATGGGAGTGCCCGGGGATGAACTGTATGTTGGGGGTGGCAAAATTAATTCCAGCTCTCCCACCAGCTGATGAGAACTGAGCTCCTAATACAGTCCAGGGCCTGGTCAGAACTAAATCAAGCTACTTAAAGCTGGGCTTGCAGGTTAGAGTACCTCTTTTCAGGGAGCTGGGAAAGGCAGGCCAATAGCTATGTCACATCTAATCTTCTAAGATGACATAGCCTTTCTACTTGCTGGGTGGTAGAAATCTTACACGTATGTTTCCTACACTAGTGATTCTCAATGTTGGCTACACACTGGAATCAACTGAGGAGCTTAAAAATTATGCCTGGGTCCTACTCCCACGGGTGTGGGACTTGGGTGTTAGGATTTTTCAAAGCTCTACAAGTAACTCTCACATGCAACCAAGGTTGGAAACTACTATTCTACACCACTTTCCAGGTCACCACCCAGTTTTCCACTTCATTACACACTACGGAGAACAGATTCCATGAGACTTCCTCCCTCATGTGGTCACTTCTCTCAATGGACTGTAAACTCTAAGGGGAGTGATTGAGCCACATACTTATCTTGTGTCTCTCCTAAGTTTTGAGTGTTTGACCCTTAGCTCTCCCTCCTGGGTGCACACCGTTCTTACCCTGGTTCCTGTCATCTTTTGTTACACCTACAGCCCACCTACCTCTGTCCCAGCCTGGAGGACCCAACTCCAGCCATGCCTGCTGCCTCAGCTTCTCTCTCTGGGAGGGTCCAAGAGTCATCACTTTGTTTCCATATCATTTCCATAATATTCTCCATGATTCTGTACATGTTAGTTGGTTCCTTTTTCCATTCTATCAGTTTGCAGGCAGAATGGATCAAAACCAAACTGAGTTTTCAGAACAGACCTGAGTTAATTCAATCAGCAGCTGAGTGGACTCACCTTTCAGTTTCCTTCCAGCTTTCACATCCTTTGATACATCACAAATAGAGTAAAATCATCATCATCATCACCATCATCATCATCATCATCAATCATCATCATCTGGACTGAGGGGGAAACCAGTATTTAAATTAGTAAAAAAAAAATTCTGAAGCATACAATGTTTCAAACTGCATTTCTTTCATGTATTAAAGAGTAATTGAGACTCATTGCTAACAAACTATTACCAAACTCATGAAGAAGTTTATGTGCCAATAACTTAAGACATAGAACAAATTCAAAGTATAATATTAAGAAGGAGGACACTAAATTATCATTATTTGTGAACAGTATGCTTAGACCTAGAAAACAAGAGGATCGACTGAAATTGTTTTTAAAATTAATGACAGTTGTGTAGTCAGATTAAAATAAAGATAAAGAAATGGAAACTGAGGAAAATCAGTAGCACCTAGATGGTTTAAACATCCTTTAAAAATCTTATTTATGGTTTTTAATTGACTTTAAACACCCCTGCTTCAAAATAGAGCAAAAATAAACTTTGGTTATGTTAATGATTTTATATTGTAATATTGCACTAGAAGAATGTAACTATTAAAAGACATCTTTCATCCTTTTGCAGTACATACAAATATCGAATCATTATGTTGTACATCTGAAACTAATATAATGTTATATGTCAAGTATATCTCAATTGAAAAAAAAAAAGACATCTTTTTTTGGCAGCATTTTTGAAGTTGAGAAAAGGTTGAACTAAGGGCAAGGCTGAAATTCAGCCAGTCTGCACTGATCTGGCTCTCCAGTGCCCCGCCCACCCCTTCTCTGGAACTCCTCTCCCAGCCTTGCTATTATTATCCAGCAAGTCAAAGGTTAAAGGTCTACACAGCAGCAGCCACCAGAACCCTGGGCTGGCCCATTTACCGTCTTACTGCACTGCACTCCTGACTAATGGGACCTATTTCAGGATGGAATCGTTGCTTATTTTGTGTAGAATCTAAGCAGTTATCCAATTTAAGGACGACCCATCTCCCCCGGGAGCCGTCCTCTCAGTTTCTCAAGAAGATCAATTATTATAGACTGGTCTCATGACTGAGCCCAAGAAAAGGGATTCCATTCATCTGCTTCTGTTCATTTTTTATTTTAATGGGTATTTGCTCAGTATCCAGGTTTCATCTATGTTTGTAAATTCATCTTATTGTTTTTAAACAATATTTTATAAGTTGAAATTAATCTTATGGGGCTCTATATCTTTTAGGGCAATTTCTCTTCCCATTAAAATACAAGGACCATATTCTAGTTTTCATTTTATGGAGTCAAAAGCATACAGATTTAAGAAGTGTCTATGACTCAAGCACTTTCTTATTATTCCATGAATTCTTGGGAAATTACAAAATGCCTTTTGGATAGCAGGTAAGAGGAGCATACATGGTGGAAGGCACTCCTGTATTGGTGTATTATTTGTGACAGTCAATACTGTGTTGACGCTTGTATTAGCCTCCCTTTTCCAATCTATGAAAACTGAAATTTCTCATTCGGCCACCAGGTGGCAGATGAATTGCAGAAGAAAAAAACTAGTACAAGAGCAACAGAGAAATTTCTTCAGCTAAAGTAAAATAAAGAAATATCCTGCCCCCATCTTATCGTCCCCATGTAGTAGACCTCTCTGATCAGAAGTTACACCTGATACAAAACTAGAGGATTTAAAGCCTTTCTCAAGTCAGTGTTTTACTCTTCCTTTGAAAGAAGAAAACCAAAACACAAAACTCCCCTCTTCATAATGATCTTCCCGAACACACAGCTTGCTTGAGTCCTACCTGGCAAAGGCCTCTCACAGAAGCCCCAGATATGACTCTGGGAACTCAGGAATTTTCAATCCTCTGTCCTTGTCAATCAACTGGACGATTTACAATGGTGCCTTCCTTCTTAGTGCCCATAAGTCCAGTCAGTGTTGATTCACTGCCCGCCGTGGCTGGGCCTGGTGTCCTCCGTCTTTTCCAGGACTCCTACAATCAGTCCTACCTGGCCTCCCTGCCTCCAGCCTCTTCCCCTCCTGACCCACTGCCACCTGTCACCTTTCTAGACCTCAGAACTGATCATGTCACTTTCCTGCTCAAAAGCCCACCTCACTGTGTGCAATCAAATGCAGACTCCAAGGTACAGTACACAAGGCCTTTTCAACCTGATTCTCAACCAGCCTTACACACACACACACACACACACACACACACACACACTCACACACTCACACTCACACTCACACTCTCTCTAATTCAACAACACTGACATTTTGACTGTCTGCCAAACATGCTGTTTTTTTTTCCATGTCTCTGAGTTTGCAAATGTTGTTTCCTCCATCTAGAATGCTCTGCTCTGCCTGTGTCTGGCAACCACCCAGTCCCATCTGTGTACTTTGGTTGATGATCTTAGGTGGACCTATCCTCGTTCCCACCTGTCTGACCTTAGCAGCCTTTGCTGAGCTTCCTCACGTGAACTCATCTCACTGATAACACAGATGATAGAATTTTATGTCTGTTTTCCCACTAAATGTAATCTCTTTGTGCAAGGGAGTGGACTGAGTGGTGGGTAGGATGTTATTTTCAAATAAATTTCCAGAAGGGATCGAGGGAGGAGATGCAATGTCTTGTCCAGTGCACAGGCCAGTCACCCACAAGGCTGTAAAGGGATGGATGGGAAACAATGGCTCTGGGTGCGGAAAGACATTGGTTGGACAAATACTACTGCTGCCTTCCTCCATGGGAACCCAGGGGACAGGGAGAGTGAGCAGAATGGCTTCTGAACAGCCAGAGAGGGACCAGGCTCCAGGAGTGGGGAGAACTGTAGAAGCCAGCTCCTGTCTTCTACTCAACAAAGAAATACGGACGCCGAATCTGTTTTACAGCAGCAATGCTCCCCACGTTTTCTAGACTCTCCTGCTTTCCATCTCTCTGCCCTGCCTTGTCTTCTCCAAGGTGCAGTGGATACACACCTGCATCTTTCATCTTACTTAGGTAGGATTTCCTGAGAGTTTTTAGCACTGGGAGTTTTTAACAACTATCATTCATCATCTCTTGAGCTAATTGCAGAATGTTTTGGAATGTCTGAGGGCAAAACCTGGACAAATATGCTGAGTTAAACTGACTAGTCATTAAAAAATCAGAATACATCCTACTTGGGGCCCCTTTACACTATCATAGATCTGTAATATTTTCAGAAGTTTCCGTGATAACAGCTTCTCATTTGAGTGTGATTATCAGTGGGAATATGGTTGGTTCCATGCCCATCAAAATTTTAATAGAAAAAAAGTCAAAAACTAAAAATGTAACAAAATATTGACCTATTTAGTGGACTGATGATCCGACTGTGAATTATCCAAGTCCTTAATTTTTCCTTTTTGCTGCTCATTTTAACAAAACAAATCTTGAGCATGGAGTAAAAAAAGAAAATATTTCAAACCTGACTCTGCCACTTTCAACTTGTGTAACTTTGGCTAAGTTATGCCACATCTCTGAGCCCCAGTCTCCTCATCTGAAAAATGGCGGTAATACCTGCCTTGGTTCCCACAGAGGGATGCTGTGAGGCTCATAATGAGAAACATGTTTTTAAAAATGCTTTAAAAAGTATCTTTTAAAAAAATTTTCCTGGTTTGTTAGTACTACCACCAGAGGGAATGGAAAAAATGAAAGGAGATAGAATCAAAAAATCTACTTGGTAGCTCACATTGATGAGAAAAGATTAAAATTGCTGTCTCCAATGAAATGGGGGGATTATCAGTGGCTTTCTTTTGCCCTTTCAAATACATTTTATGTAAAGCAAAAACAGAAGGCAAATTTCTAAAACCAAAGGAAAAACAAAATTTTTGTGTTAAGTTACATGGGGTCAGTCACAGAAGGAGAAATGATTTGTAAAGCTGGGCAACTCTACTCTATCCTCAGGCTGGCTTCCCCCTCTCTAAATAGGTCTCACTACCTCTAAAAATTCATTTTATTCTGTAGAAAATGTAAATTAGTATTTATTTGCTCATTCAGTGCTGGATGGTTATATGTTTGCATGCCTATAACTTTATGACGAGGTCTGTATAGTTGGGTTGGCAGGCAGGACTCACTCTAGGTCCTGAGAGCTTGCCCCGCCCGTGGTCCAGAGCTATAGCTCTACCTGCAGTTGGAGCGGAGTTGAAGGATGACCCAGAGCAAGTCACACAGAGACTGAGTTTTCACACCCTGCGGGAAGGCAATTCTTGGGCAAAGAGCTCTAGGGACCTTGAGAGTCTGCCAACTAGAGAGATTAGTCCACACCTCCCCAGCCATGACACAGAGGTGACGTGACTGGTCTCTCCCAGGACAAACTTTGGCAAAATTCTGCCGATTCATCCTCACACAGCAGAATTCTTACTGGGGGCCTGGGAACACCCTAGACTATGTGACACAGAGAGGGAGTGCTGTGCCCTGAATGTGGGCTTTGTTCAGGGCCTCGCCTCCACCTTTGCATGATGGGAGGAGCCAGGAGCCACTTAGCTCCAAGATCCAGATAAGGGGATCCACTGGTCTTGTTACATTTTGCTGTGTTAATTCCCATTGAGAAAACTGTTTCATCAAATAGGCTATTACTTCTAAGAGAAACAGATTCCTGTGGGTTGACTATGAATGTTGTTTGGGGCTTTTTACCAGGTTCCAGGGAAAAAGTAACACCCGACAGCCTGGAGAGGAAGGTGCCTCTCACTACACAACATGACACACGTGCACACATTGTGTAGTTTGTTTCTTGGTTTTATTTTTCTCCAGGAAGAAAGCCTGGATTAGAGATGTGTGGAGGGAGGGAGGAGCTGAAGATTCCCAACAACTTCAAGCATTGCTCAGCCCCAACCCCCACCTAAGTTTTCAACCTTCAGGACTCAACTTCCTTCTCACCTTCTGCATGTGGGCTTGCTGACCCACCATTAGCTCTCCTGTCAGATAGTCTCCTCTCCTGGACTATGAGTCAATGACGACAGGCTCTATCTCATGTGGTTATATCCCCCAGTGGCTGACACAGTACAAGTTCAAGATAATTTGTGGAATGAGTGGGTGAATCCCTACCCTTCATCGTGGTCTGTTGTAATTGCCTGTTTTCTCGTCTCTCTCCTGCACTAAACTGGATGTTTTGTTAGGGCAGGAGCTGTCTGTCTGTTCACCAGGACTGTGTATCCAGTGCCAAGGGTAGTGCCAGACCGTAAGTATTTACAATACGGAAGGAAGGGATTTTGACCCTCTAAGAGTTTGTCTTTTGGTTGGGGTGGTCAGATGAACACATATGGAATAATCTGAGAACAAAAAGTGGCTAAACTGATCGCTGTGACATTCAGATGGTGCAAGATGCCCAGAGAAGGAGAGATGGTGTGAGGTGGAGATGGATTGCCTGGGGACTGAGGTGAGCAGAAAGTTCTGCCCCAGGAAAGACGGGCCAGGGGTACCGACTATGTGAGCAGAGTTTGGCGGGGACAGTATTGGGAGTTGGGAGGTTTCTGAAAGGAATGGAAGTATTGCTGACTGATCTAAGGCAACTGGATTAGGTCTCAGACATCAGTGACTAGAGGCGAGTGAGAGCACTGGGTCCCTTTCCCCCAACCTCATTCCCTGGAGCTGGGCTACTATGAAAACAGGTGGAATTCAACCTCCCAGACAAGCCTGTCTTAGCAGGCAAAGCAATGATAGTGACACCTTCTCTGGTAAACTCACTTTCAGCTCGCTAATCGCTGGGCGCTTGACAAGTGCTTTGCAGGAAAGGTTCCCTCAAAACAGATATAACAGCATTTTAGTAGCAGGAGAATTCGCTAGTCTTCTAGTTGGATCAGCAAACAGAATCTTCTCTTACGTGATGGAATACAAACCCAAAGAGAAACCTAGGGCTGGAGTGCCTTCCAAAGAGAGTTAGGCTACTGTGCTCACTAGCTTCTTATTCCTAATTCAAGTGAGAATGGGGACTTCTAGTCAATCCATATGTACTCAAGTTCCACCACTGAAACAGTATTTCTAATTCCCTTTGTGTTAACCACCCCTCCTCCACGCGGGGAGTGTGGAGAGCTGACCTCCAGGGCTAACCAACCCCCTTGCAGTGTGTATTTCTGATTACGGCTCTTCAGATGATAACTAACCATCCCTCAGATTTGAGTTAAAACTAATGTACCCACCTATCTGTTACACAGTGCCTGTGGTGAAATATTTAAAAGTAAATTACAGACAACATAACAGAGAGTTATGAACATTTCTGAGTTTAGAAGGACTTGGCATTATTGTGCAGATGTGGAGAGGGTCATCTTGGGCTCTGAGGAGAGACTGGCCCCTGAGTGCAGAGGCGCCACGACCCGCTGGCTCAACTGTAAACGTGTCAGGAATCTCCCCTCCTCCCCAGCCCTCATCCTCCTTAGTTCCTGCCTTATCATCTTTTGTCCTGAATGATTTTAACAGCTCCCTTACCAATTTCCCTGCCTCGATATTTTCTCATCACTCTCCTCCCTCCCTCCAGGCAAATCCATTCTCTTCATAATCGTCAGTATATTTTCTCTAAGACACAATCTGATATGAAACGTGATGGTTTAAAACCTTTCAATAGTTTGCCTCCTCTCTGCAGAATGAAGTCCAAACCTCTTAACTCCTTAGCTTGGCTTAAATGCCCTCCATAATTTACCCCCAGCATTTTCTGCAGCCTCATGGACTGCCACCTCTTGTCACCTCCTGCTTTGCTGTTGACACCTGGATCAGTGTAGACTGTTTAGGGTTACCATCTTACCCACCTCATCTTGTTCATGCCTCAGTATTTTGAAGTCAAATGTTCCCTCCTTTTCACACTTCCCCTACCCCATATGACCAACCCCTACTAATCTTATAATAATTTTGCAGGATACAAGAGTAATATACAAAAATCAATTGTGAATCTATATACAAGCATTGAATAATTGAAAATTGAATTAAAAATTACAGAATCTTTTATGATAGCATCAAAAACATAAAGTGCTTAGCAATAAAATGAACAAAATACAAGCAAGTCTTATACATTAGTAACTATAAAACCTTGATGAGAAAAAGAACTAATAAATGGAAAGAGAACCTGTGTTCATGGATTAGAAGACTCAATATTGTTACGATGTTCATTTTCCCCAAATTGATTTATAGATTACAATCCCAATCAAAATCCCACCAGGCTTTTTTGTAGATATTGACAAACTGATTCTAAAATGAATATGAAAGCCAATAGTTCTAGCGTAGCCAAATAATCTTGGAAAAGAAGTACCAAATTGGAAGGCTCATACTACCTAATTTTAAGACTTACTGTAAAGCTACAGTAATAAAGACAGTGTGGCACCCGCCCAAGGATAGACCTATAGTTCAATGGAGCAGAATAGAGAGTTTAGAAACAGACCTTCACGTATACAGTCAGTTGGTTTTGACAAATGTGGTGTGATAATTCAATGGAGAAGGAATAGTCTTTTCAACAAAAGGTGCTGGAACAATTGGATATCCAATGTAAAAAAACAAATAAAATGACACTCTGCTCTTACTTCACACCAGAGGGAAAAATAACTCAAATTGGATCATAGACCTAAATGTAATGTAAAACTCTACAACTTCTAGAAGAGAAAATAGAATAATGTATTTATGATTTTGTGTTAGGCAAAAATTTCTTAAAGAGGACACAAAAAGCACAAACCATGAAATTTAAAAATTGATAAGTTCAACTTTATCAAAATTAACATATTCTATTTGAAAGCCACTGTATTAGCCAGGGTTCTCCAGAGAAACAGATCCAATAGGATATCTATACCAGGGATGCGGATGGTGTAGATTACCGTCCAGGTCTGAAGGCCTGAGCACCAGGAGCATGAAGGGCAAGAGAAGATCGATGTCCCAGCTCAGCAATTGGCAGGAAGAAAAAGGGGAGAATTCCTCCTTTGCCTGCCTTTTCCCCTATTCAGGCCCTCAGTGGCTTAGATGATGTCCACCCACTTTGAAGAGGGCAATATATTTTACTGAGCATTTACTCAAATGCTAATCTCATCTGGAAACACCCTCACAGACACACTCAGAAATAATGTTTAATCTGAACACCCCTTGGCCAAGCAAGTTGACACATAAAATTAACCATCCAGCCACTGTTAAAAAAATGAAAAGACAAGTCATAATCAGAGTGAAAAGGTTTGCAGAACATATGTCTGGTAAAGGACTCGGGTCCAGAATACATAAAGAAATTTCAGAAGGGGCTGGCCCAGTGGCGCAGCGGTTTAGTTCGCGCTTGGCAGCCCGGGGTTCGCGGGTTCGGATCCTGGGCACCCGCCGACGCACTGCTCGTCAGCCACGCCGTGGCGGCGTCCCATATAAAGTAGAGGAAGATGGGCAGGATGTTAGCCCAGGGCCAGTCTTCCTCACCGAAAAAGAGGAGGATTAGCAGCGGATGTTAGCTCAGGGCTGGTCTTCCTCACAAAAAAAAAAAAAAAAAAGAACTTTCAGAAAGGAAACAAAGAATCCAATTAAAAATTGGGCAAAAGGTTTGAACAGATAGTTCACCAAAGGAGATGTATATATAGCAAATAAACACATGAAAATCTTCATTATGAGTCATCAGGGAACTGCAAATCAAAACCACAATGAGATACAACTGTACACCTGTTAGGAGCGGGGGAAAATCCAAGGATGCCAAGTATCGGTGAGGATGCAGAGCAACTGGGACCCTCCCAAGTTGCTGTTGGGAAGGCAAAAGGGTACAGCCACCTTGGAAAACAGATTGAGAGTTTCTTACAAAGTTAAATATATACTTACCCTAAGACCCAGCAAACTCACTGCTAGGTATTTATCTAAGATAAATAAAAACATGTTCAAACAAAAACCTGTTCATGAATGTTTATAGCAGTTTTATTCATAATCATAAAAAACTGGAAACAACCCAAATGAATCTCAACTGGTGAAAGGATAAACAAACTTGTGGAATACAACTCTACAGTAAAAAAGAATGAGCTACTGATACATGTAACAAAATGAATTTCAAATGCATTATGGTTAAGTGACTAATGCCAGACTCAGAAGTCTACTTACTTCACAGCATTCTGACAAAGGCCAAAAAAAACCCACAGATGAGTGGTTACCAGGGGCTGGCAGCAGGGAGGGGTGAACTACAAAGAGACATGATGGAATTGCGGGGGGATGATAGAAATGTTTTGTATCTTGACTGTGATGATGGTTATACGACCGGATGCACTTGTCAAAACTCAGAACTATATAGCAAAATATTGGATTTTACTGTATGTAAATTGTCTCAATAAATTTTAAAAAAAGAATTTAAGAA
The DNA here is from genome assembly GCA_031878705.1 of Tapirus indicus. Lineage (NCBI taxonomy): Eukaryota > Metazoa > Chordata > Mammalia > Perissodactyla > Tapiridae > Tapirus > Tapirus indicus. Next base: position 81,407,374 of record CM062917.1, read on the forward strand.
AGGATCTTTCTAGTATTATGAAGGCCCCAAAGATTTAATGAGCACTGCACCTGAACCCTTAATTCACTTTCAAAATCCCAGGGAACTCATTGGAAGCGCCCATTTGCTAACGATTACTTTGTTGATACTCATTTGGCTCTGGTCTGCAAGGAGAAAATACAAAAAGTACTCTACTCCTCTCATTCTTTCTCTCTCTTTCTTTCCCTCTCATTTTCTCTCTCTCTCTCTCATAAAAGTATACCTTCATATGTTGCTGGCAGTAGGTGTGGAGATGTATTTATGTCACCGTTGTCAAACGTACTCTTTGTGAACTTGCTTCTATGGAGCTGCAAGGCCACGTTGTGTTGGAAACTCTACTATGAACTTTAATTAGTCAAGTCTGTTTCTGGAGGCTCCATAATTCATATGGAGGCTTCCAGATCTTTCCAAGTTTGCTGTCGAAGTCTGCCCTGTTTCCTCAGGCAAACCTGTGCCTGGGCATCCACCATCTTGCTTATCTGAAATACGGAAATTGGAGGCAGCCCTGGGTATCAAGGATATGGCTGAGCAACTGCAATCTTGGGGAACAGGGGCTAAAAATCAGAAAAATCTTACAATAGACAGATTAAGGAGGGAGATAGAAGTTTGACTTCCTTAGAGGGCACTGTGTGTTCCTCTTGGAACTCTAGTTGCTGAAAAATTTCTCTCTCTCAACTTTTTGGCAGTGGCCATTTTCAAACATTTACCAAAGTAGGCAGAATAGGTTGACTCACTCCCGTGTAATCATCACCCAGCTTCAAAAACTATCAATTTATGACCAACCTTGTTTCAACTATACTCCCACCCACCCCTACCTTAGGTTATTTGGAAGCAAATTCCAGATCATACCATTTCTTGTATAAATATTTCAGTATGTATCTCTAAAATATAAAGATTCTATTTAAAAAATAGCTATAATTCTATTATTACATCTAAAAAAATTAACAATAAATTCCTTGATATCATTAAATATTAGTATTCAAATTTCCAATTATCTCATAAATGATTTTATTTTGTTTGCATAATTGTGTTTAAAAATAATTTGCTTGAATCAGGACCCAAACAAGGTCTGTACGTTCTGATTGTGTTGCTATGTCTCTTAAGTCTCTTTTAATCTATAGGTTTTCCCTCTATTTCTTTTTCTTCTAATAAGATTTACTTTTTAGAAAAGTTCTAGATTTATAGAAAGATTGAAAAGATGGTTTAGAGAGTTCTCATACATCCTATATATGGTTTCTCCAGCTATCAGCATCTTACATTATTATGATATAGTCATTACAATGAATGAACCAATATAGACACGTCATTATTAACTGAAGTCCATACTTTATTCTGACTTCCTTAGTTTCTCCTAATGTCATTTTTCTGTCCCAGAATCCCATCTAGGATACCATGTTACATTTAATCATGTCTCTTTTGGCTCCTCTTGGCTGTGACACTTTCTCTGTTTTTGATGACCATAAGAGTTTTGAAGAGTACTGGTCAGATATTTTGTAAAATGTCTCTAAATTGAGATTTGTCTGTTTTTCTCAGGGTTATAGTAGGGATATGGCTTTGGGGAAGGCATGTCAGAGAGGTAAGTTACTATTCCCATCACATCATATCAAGTGTGCATACTATCAACACGCTTTAACATGGTTGATGTTGACCTTGATCACCTGACTGAGATAATGTTTGTCAGTTTCATCCATCGTAAAGTTGCTCTTTTTTTCACCTTTCCCATACTGTACTGTTTGAAAGGAAGTCACTATGCACAGCCCACACTTAAGGAGTGGAGAATTATGAGCTGTCTCCTTGAAGGGAGAGTATTTACATAAATTATTTGGAACTCTATTGCATGGGAGATTTATCTCTTCTCCCCCATATACTTATTTATTCAATCCTTCATTTATATCAGTGTGGACTCATGAATATCTATTTTATTCTTTGGGTTATAATCCAATACTACTTTATTTTGTTGCTCAAATTATTTCAGTTTTGGCCATTGGAAACTTTTTCACTTGGTTCCTGTGTCCTTTTAATATAAGCCCATCATTGTGGTTGGGCTGTTTGTTTTTGAGCATTTCCTTACTTTCTTGGACTACAAGATACTCTGTGTTCATTTTTATATTTCCTACCGAGTCCTAGGATTAGCCATTTTTCCAAAGAGCCCTGGTTCCTTTTACTGGAGAATGGTATTAGACACCAAAATTTGGGCTTTAGGAGTGCTCCTTGTTCTAGGCCCTCTCAGCTGACAAAGCAAGGAAATATATGTGTATGTACTAACCTGTGTATGTATGCATATCAATAAATATTTCTGTATGTAACCATCTGTATCTGTGTTAAGCTAAAATGAGTTCATTTGATGTCTCCAACTTTAATCCATTACCACAAGGATCATTCTTTCCTCCTTCCCTTGCTTATCTGTAAATTCCCATTTCGACAGTGAGAAACCTGGCTCCTACTATCCACCATCCATTTACTTAACTGTTCAATTCCAGAATACCTATATAGCAGTATCAGAATTGTTAACACAAGGAAATAACTTTATCAACTAGAACACAGTGCTTATGTGCAGTTCCTTTTGCCTTTAGTCTTACAGACTCCACTCAGAGTTACTTAGGTAACTTGGCTCTTAGGTTAAACATATACCTACCATATGACCTGGCCATTCTACTCTGGTATTTACCCAAAAGAAATGTAATCATGTGTCCATACAAAGACTTATACACATGTGTTCATAGCAACTTTGTTTATAATAGCCAAACACTAAAAACAACCCCAAATGCCTATGAATAGATAAATGGATAAACAAATCTGATATATCCAGACAGTGGAATACTATTCAGCAATAAAAATGAATGAACTATTACTGTGTGCACAATATATATGAATCTCTAAATTATTATGCTGAGTGAAAGAAGCCAGAACCAATACATACCAAATGAGTCCATTTATATAAAATTCTAGAAAATGTAAACTAATCTGTAATGACAGAAAGATGATCAGTGGTTGCCTGGGGATGGAGGGTTTTGGGGGAGGGGCAAGAGAGAGGGACTATAAAGGAGCAAACTCTTGGTGATGATGGATATGTTCACGCTCTGATTGTGTGATGGTTTCATGGCTGAAAACGTATGTCAAAAGTTATCCAATTGTACAGTTTAAATATGTGCAGTTTACTATATATCCATTTTACCCAAATAAAAACATCTATTCCTCATACCCTTTACTAATTCATTCTAGAGCAGTGTTTCTCAAACTTTAATGTGCTCATGAATCCGCTGAGGATCATGTTAAAAGCAGATTCTGACCTGCTATGTCTAGGAGGCAACCTAACATTCTGCATTTCTAACAAACAGCCAGGTGGTGCCATTGCTGCTAGTCTGTGGGTCACACTTTGGATGGCAGTGGTTCATCAACTTTAGTGTGTATAAGAATCACCTGGAGTGGGGCCAGCCCAGTGGTATAGTGGTTAAGTTTGCATGCTCCACTTTGGCAGCCTGGGGTTCACAGGTTCGATTCCCAGGTGCAGACCTACACTGCTCATTAAGCCATGCTCTGGCAGCATCTCAAATACAAAATAGAGGAAGATGGGCACAGATGTTAGCTCAGGGCCAATCTTCCTCAGCAAAAAAAAAAAAAATCACCTGAAGTGCTTTTGGAAATTGCAGATACTTCATATTCAGAGATGAGGAATCCATAGGTGTGGTAGAGCCTGGGAGTGCACTTTTCACAAGACCCTCAAAGATGCTGATGCTCTGATATTCACTGCCCACACCTAGGAAAACATTAATCAGTCTTGCAAACCAACTTGGCCATGTTCTCTAACGTATTCAGTAATTTGTACCAGGTTTCCAGACATCATTTGAAAGCTTCCAAGTCTCCCCTCTAAACTTTTTTCCTCGTCTTTTATTTATATAAAGAAAATAGACTTGGAGTTCCAGACATGAAATGAACAGCATTTTAACAGGAAAATGAAAATAGTGAAGCTGGAACCAGTGAGCAGGTGAAAGTCCAGAGGTCATTATACCAGGAAGAAGGGAGGTAATTTAACAACTGGGGACAAGCTCCACCTGTAACCATAGAGGATTTGCCCCTCTTCAGGTAACATGTGAGAAAGGGCTGCTGCTTCCTTTCTTCGCTCTAACCTGGGCAACAGGCTGTGTAAAAAGAACTCAGGTTGAAGTTAGGCAAACTGAGATGCTCGGCTATACAGATACACAAATAGCATTCTAACTTTGGGGAAGTACCTTGACTCCTTGAGCCTTTATTTCTTTATTTGCTAAATGGGGATAACAATACCTATTTTGCAAGGTTGTGTTAAATTTGGAAATAACACAAAGGAAGACCAATGAGTAACCCCCTTCCGATAAGCAAAGTAAAAGAATATACAGTTCACGGAAAAGAAAACACAAATGGAGTTACATATATGAAATAAGCCTCAACTTGATTCACAGTAAGAGAAACACACATTAAAACTACAGTGAGGTAAGTTTTTTACCCACCATGTTGGCAAAGATTATTTTATGCACCGTGTTGATGAGCTAGTGAGGAATAGGCACTCTCCTACACTGATGGGGAAAATATGAATGGCACATCGCCTGTGGAGACCAATTTGGCCATATCAATAAAAATTAAAATCTTTATACACTTTGAACCAGAAATTCCACTTTTAGAAGTTTATACTACAAGTACTAGTATGTATAGAAAATGAAGCGTTTATTGCAGTATTGTTTAAAATATGAAAATATTAGAAACATCATAAATGTCCATCACTAATTAAATGAATATATATTGTTTGTAAGACCAAAATATTAGAAACATCATAAATGACCAATAATTAAATTAATATATGCAATATATATTAGCTATATAATATGCAGCCATTAAAAGAATGACATATACTGGAAGCTGTTAATACTGGCTAACTGTTGGGAAGAAAATTGATTTCTGAAGAAAAGATTGATAGGAATATTGTATATCCTTTTCTTGCTTTTAACATTTTATTTTTACTTTTTAACTTTTCATTTTGAAAAATTTTCAGAATTAGAAAAAAGTTGCAAAAAAAAATCAAAGAATTCTTGTATCTTTCCAAATGTTACACCTTATATAACCACTGTATAGCAAATTAATCTTAATACTATTAACTACTTACAGACCGGCTTCAGATTTCACCGATTCTCCCACTAATGTCCTTTTTATGTTCCAGGATCAAGTTATCATGTTGTCTTGACTCCTCCAATCTAGGATAGTTCCTCAGTTTTCTTTGTCTGTCATGACCTTGATGAATCCTGCCCAGTTATTGTGTAGAATGTACTCAATTTGAGTTTGCCTGAAGTTTCCTCCTAACAAAATTTAGGTAATGCATTTTGGGTAAGAGGATCACAGAAGCAGTGTTGTGCGCTTCTCAGTGCATCATATCAGGAGGCATGTGATGTCAGTATGTCAGTTAATGGTGATCTAAATTTTGATCACATGGTTAAGTGAGGTTTCTCCCCTACAAAGTTATTCTAGTCCCCTATTATGTGGGGATATACTTTGAGGCTATGCAAGTAGTTTTTTCTCAACATATTTACCCCAGTAACTTTAGCATCTATTGGTGATTCTTGTTTGCAACAATTAACACTGGTGTTTGCCAATTAGTAATTTCTATTTTCATCATTCCTTCTACACTTATGAATTGGAGTTCTGCTGAGAGGAAGAGCTTTCCCTTCCCCGCTTTAATTGCTTATTTACTTATTTATGTGTATGGACTCATGATACTTATTTTATTCTTGTGTTATAATCTGTTACTATTGACATTTATGTTGTTGCTTAAATATCCCAGATTTGACCACTGGGAGCCCATTGAATTTGGCCAGTGTGTCCTTTTGACATGTCTCTGTCATATTTTAAGCATTTCCTCACTTTCTGGCATCACAAGATGTTCCAGGCTCATCTTGTACTTTCCCTGTCCAGACTTGGAATGAGCCATTTCTCCAAGGATTCTTGGTCCTTTTTATAAGAGAATGGGGTTTAGAAACCAAGATTTGGTCACTGAATGTGCTCATTGATACTAAAGTGTCATTGCTTCTAGCCCCTTGTAGCAGACAGAGCTAAGAATATTGATACATTTACATACATCTATATCTATTTCTAGATCCATCTATCTGCAAATATTTATACTTGTGATATATATTAGTTCATACTGATATCTCTAATTCCAATCCCACAATGTAGTTTATTCTGTTCTTCCCTCTATTATTTGCAGTCTCTTTCCACTACAGTAATAAATGTGGCTGTCATTATTTATACTATTTTACTTATTTGCTTAATCCTAGAATACTCAAAATAGCTCCAAAATTGCTAATCCATACCTCTGTGAAAAGCAAAATTACAAACTAGAGTGTATAATATTTGTATACAGTTCTATTTTACTTTAGCCTTACAAAATATTGTTTTCTAGTTAAGTTGCTTCTTTTCTTCCCCACCTCCTTCATTTTTTTCTTTTTAACTTTTCATTTTAAAAAAATTTCCAACTTAGAAAAAAGTTGCAAAAAACATCAAAGAATTTTTGTATCTTCCTTTTCAATTATTAACACCTTATTTTAACCATAGTATGGGAAATTATGTTATTTATTGGTAATACAGTTAGGTTCATTTATTGCTATTCATCATTTATTTTGGGTTTCCCCCACAATATTTTAATTATATTTTCATTTTGATTTTAATTATTTATTCATTTCTCTTTAGCATGTGAAACATTAGTATGATTCTGAAAGTCAGAACTTGACAGAAAAGTATACTCAGAGTTATATAACCCCCTCATTCCTTACATTGTGTTTCAATTTCTGCTTTTTGGGTATTTTGTTTCCATATACCCTCTCTAGGTAACCAAGATTGGTTTCAGGTTTATCCTACCTGTATTTGTTTTTGCATACATGAGTAAATACATGCATATTGTGTCATTTCTCCTTCTTTCTGACATGCAAGGTAGCATATTAGTCTAGACACTCTTTTGCACTTTCTTTTTCCACTTAACAATATATCCTGGAACTTTCTCGATGTCAGTTCTTTGAGATCACCCTCATTTATTTATACAGCTGCATATGACTCCACTGTGTAGATGCAGCTTAGCATATTCCTCTGATCAGCTACCTATAGGCATTTAGGTTGTTTTCAGTATTTTGTAATTAAAAATAATGCTGAGATGTATAAACTTGTGCCAATGTATTTTTCTGTTCTTGGGGATGTATCTTCAGGATAAAATTCTAGAAATATGATATCTGGGTGAAAGGTAATTGTGTATGTAGTTTTGTTCAATCTTGCCAAATCCCCTTCCATACCGGTTATACCAACTCGCCGTCACCAATGTGTGAGAAAACTTGTTTCCCAACAGTCTCACCAACAGATTTTGTTGTCCAGATTTTTTAATTTTCATCAATTTGATAGGTGAGAAATGATATACCATTTAAAAAAATACCATAGTATTTTGTTACATTTCTCTAATAATGAGAGTTTGAACATCTTTTAATATGTTTAAAGCAATATTTACATACATTTTCTGAATTATTCATATATTTTGCTCATTTTTCCATCAAGTTTTTGGTCCTTTGTTCCTCATTTTCTAAGAGATTTTTGAAATATTATAACTATTAACCCTTTGTCTGTGATATGTTACAAATTCTTCATTTTGAATTTTATACTATATGCATAAAATACTTATTTCAGAAATTTTAAAAAGTATACAGGCACGTGTTTTGTAGGAATTGAAAAGAAAAGAAGAAAAAGTGTGACAAGTTGCAGGTTGGGAGTGATTTTACCTCAGTTCTTAGTGAGCCCCTCTCCTGGTCCTCACGATTTCGATTTGCCTTTTCTCTCAGGAGCCCTCCAAGCGAAGCCACAGACGTGTGCCAACTAGAAGGCTTGGTGAGAGGCCAAGTCGAAGCAGCTGAAGGTGAGCCCTACTCGTACCTTCTCCTCTCCTCTTTTGGTGCACGTGCCTGTGCAGTGTCACAGTTCCAGGAAATAAGTGGAGAGTTACATTCACAACTTATTTTCCCTCCTCGTGGCCTCCCCATGCTCCAGCAAAAATTGCAGGAAGGTGCTCCTGGAGGCCTGTCAGAGCTTCTCTTCTACATATAAATGCAAAGACACTAAAAATAAACAGTGGCAAACGTGAGTTTCATTGGTTCCTGAAATGTCAGCACACCGACGGTATAAACACATCTCTGGGTGCCAGGAAGGAACAGGTGGCTACCCACTTCTAACTGGGCTTTTGCAAATGGGAAGAGAAACCCGGTGAGGGCTGCTGAATAGCTGGAATATCTTGATTTTTTCTTAAGTTGTGCTGAAGGCAGGACAGCAGGGAAAGAGTTCTTCCATATTTCTAATATTTTTGTGGCAAGTTCGTAAGCACACGTGGTCCACAGGAAAGGGATTGAGGCTTGGTGAGCTCCCGCAGCAAACCAGGGCTGAGAGAATGCAATGACGAATCTCTGACTCATCAGGTGATGAACGTTGGAACAGTGCAGAGTGCATAGAATCATGAGTCAGCTAGGAGAGACGTGTGCCTAGCATGGTGCCTGTCCCACAGAATGCCATTAACATATGTTTGAATAAATGAATTAAAAAGTGTCCTATACTACCTTGTATTATTCTTAAAAATCTGAAGGCTGGTGTTAAATGCTGCAAGAGTTAGATGAGAAATACAACGCAGAGAATGAAGTGTGGCAAGACTCCTAAACAGATGCTCTGATGTAGGCAGAACTACAAGTACGGCCACTGGGTTAGACTCAGGACAGGATTTGCCAATACCGAACCATGCAAAATCCAACAGGTGACAATAGCAGCAGATAATCCAAGGCATACCTGGAATGCAAAGGCCTCCACCTGCAAACAAAGTCAGGCCCTGCCAACACCTACCACAACTGGCTAATGGGGGAGAAAGCACACTTTCTGCAGGACCATAGCATACACTTGAGAACCCAAGTCATATAACCAGTTGTCAAGCAGAGGCAATATTATCTTCTAATACAAAGAACATGACAGAATACTTATATGGCCTCCATATTACTGTAAGAAATGTTTTCCCCAGTCACTCCCAGCCCCCCACTCTCCCAAACAAATAAATTCTGTATAACCAGCCATAGACATCCTCTGAACAGGTCATCCTCTCACACTCTTCCATGCCTTTGTTTATGCTGTTCACTTTGCCTCCAATACCATTCATTTATTCATTCGTTTGTTCATTCAGGAACAAATTAATTGGTTTGTTCACCAATTATGATTGATCTTTGATTTGCCAATTTATTGATTGCCAGTTATATCCCAGGCACTATGCTAGGTGCCAAGGGTATTGTGGTGAACAAAACAGACATGGTCCCTGCCCTCACAGGAGAGACAAGAAACAAGTAGAAATATTTACTTTTACATTGTGATAAGTGCTGAGAAAATGACTATGCTAGGAGAGAAAATACCAGATGGCACTGACTGTAGAGACCGTGGTTAGGAGAGGCCACCTGGTTACCCACACTGTGAAGAATTTCCTCGCCAGCCCATATCCCCACCCCCACCCAATCACTCACTTTTCTCTGTGCTCCAAAGTCACTCACTTCTACTTTTGACTTGACATCTCTTTTTTGTAGTTAGTTGTTTTAATATCCAAGCCTCCGAGCACTAAGACTATTAGTTCTCTCAATGCAAGGAGGATAGAGGAGAAAGCACGTGGAATTTGGGGTCAGAGGACCTGACTGTGGATTCTAGTCTTCCACCTAAACTCTGGGATACTTGACAAGTCACCTAATCTCATGATTTTACTCTGGGTTCCCTGGAAGCAGAGCTGGACGTATAAAGGCTTGTGTATATGTCATTTATTTGGGAAGAGACCCTAAGGAGTAGAAGTGAGGAATGGAAAGTGAGATGGGAAAGGAGGAGGAGCCAATGCAAGGATGCATTATTGAGTTGGCCACCAGGCAACTCAATGGCAATGGGCCCATGGACCTAGAGTAGCCCTGTGAAGTGGGTCTCAGATGACTGAGGGGACCATTTATCTGTTGGCCCACCCCACCCCCGATCCCCTGATTAAGGGAGCCCACACAAGCACAGACTCCTCTCCATTCCTAAGTTTCACATTATATGAACTGCAGTGGATGGAGCAGGCTCCCCATCTGAGGTGTCAGAGACACCTGAGGGTAGGAAGCAGGAGTGCAGGCCCAAGGCCAGCTGCTGTCCAGTTGTACCTGAGTGAAGTGGGCAATCCCTGCACAGAACTGGCTGATGAGGCAGTGGCTGGAGTAAGACATGAGATGAGAGGGTTTTAGGTTGAGGTATCTGATACCTCATCTATAAAACAGACGCAATAATAATCATGCCTGCCTCTTAGGCTTGTGAGAGTTAAATGAGATGCTCTGTGTGGGAGTCTTCTATAAAGTGCAAATACTTGCAACTACTTCCATTAAAGTCGTCTTCGCTTTATACCCTAGGAAGGCACCTGGCACACAATTAAACAAAAACAAATGTGAGTTGGGTGAGTAAGTAAGTAAGAGGAGTGAGGGACCAAATACAGAGGGACCCTAGTGGGCTCCTTACCCAAGTTTCCTACCAATGTAAGATTAACAAATACATTTCACTCGGTCTGCGTTCCTTCCACATTCAATTAGATTTCAATGAAGTAAATGGTGGCAGAAGAGATATTTTTAAAATCGCTTATTTGAAAAATTCATTGAGGTCATGCCCTTGAGAGAAGAGAGCTGGGAGGTTTATTTGCCTATGAAATGTAACCCTATTAATGGGCTTAATTTCCTTTGGCTTTATCCAGTGTCTGACAAAACACTCAAACAGAATTTGGGTGAGAAATCATTCAGAACTAGAAGATAAGGTTCTCTCTGTCCTAAAAACTTATAAACCATGGGAAAAGCAGAGCAAGGCAAATTGCATCCAGTCGTAAACAATAAAGCAGGCATAGCGTGTTGACATGGTCAATATTCACACGTGATAGTGGATTAACAAGATTGAATTGAAGTCAGGCAGTGCCAACCAGGAAGGTTTCATTCATTACAACTGACTTCATTTCAATTAGCACTTGCAGATCCTATAATAGGTAGAGCCAGCACTGTGCTAGGCAGTGGTGCTGCAGGAGTGGTGAGGGTGACAGACAAGAAAATTAACAGTGAGAGCAAGTATCGTAAATGCTATCAAGAGAGGTGCACAGAGGTGTCAATGGAGTGTAGAGAACGGGTACAAATGAAGGGCACATAAGTCAGCTTGCAGGGGAAGAGAGAAGGGGCCAAGATAGTTTTCCAAAAAGAAGAGATACTTCACCTAAGGCTCAATGGAGAAATAGACGTTAGTTGGGTGGCGTGAAGGGGAGAGGGCATGTCAGCCAGAGAGAATAGTCGGGGCAAAGGCCTGGAGGTAGGAGGGAGCATGGTGCTTTGGAGGAATTGTAAGAGGGTCAGTGTTTGGGAGCAAAGGGAACATGCAGGGATATGGTGAGAGATGAGGCTGCAGCTGCAGGACCTAGTGGAGACAAGATCATAGGGAGGCTTCTATGCCAGACTAGTGCATTTGAACTTGCCTAAGGGAAAAAGCAAGCCAACAGAAGGATTTTAAGCAGTGGGATGATGTGATCCCATCAATGCTCTTTAGAAGGCTACCTCTGGCTATGGTATGAGAGAGTAGAAGACAAAGTGTCATTGGATACATGTGGGAGCAGGGAGCTCAGTTTGGAAATGATTGTCATGGTCAGTCTGGGGATAGATGATAGTGACCATGGCAATACAGTAGGGGTAGAGGTGATGGAGTTCCAAAGGGGAACCAACATGCTGGTGACCATTTGTTTGGATGTGGAGGACTAGGGAGGAGATGGTCAAAATGAATCCCAGGTTTCTGCCTCAGCTGACCAGGTGGATGATTGTGCCATTTGGTGAAGAGAAGAAAGAGGTTCATGGAGAAAGTAGAGCAGAATTGGAAGAAAAGTAGAAATGCGGTTGGAGGAGACATCTGCTTAGAATGTTTTATTTTTCTCTATTTACTTTTGGGACATGGGATCCTTTTGTACTATTTTTTCACATGAAAAGGGGTATAGTCCTCAAAGGCTCTCAGGACTCCCACGTATGGTTGTGCAGGCCATGCTCTGCAAAAGGGCATGTGACCAAGGACAGTAAGTGGGGCTGAGATGCAGTCCACACTTGCTCCTTAGGTGTGCCTGGAGGAAGAGGTGCCTGTGCTGGATATTTTCCATCTGCCTCTCCAGAACCAAGCTCCATCCTTCACAATCTTCTCTGCCCTGGATTGCTGGCCTGTATAGACTGCATTCCTCACCCCCCAGCTTCTGACTGGGTTCCACCAATGGGAGGCACTGGCAGGAGATCAAAGGGAAGAACATTTGTTTCTCTCAGCTCCAGCCCTGCTGGGTGGCCATCCATTGTCTCTCTCCCTTCACTGAAGGTCACAGCTCCCATAGCTACTGTTCCTATTGGATTTTGAGTACAGGGCTCTCTCCCCTTGGCCCTCAGGACTGGAGTGGTAATGGCTACCCACTGTTGCTGGCCCCAGGGTACTGTGCCATTCCTTGTGGATTTCCCTAAATCCTGCCCACACCTTTGTAAATGGTGCCTTCCTTACACTCTCTGCAGTTGTCCAGTTTTGAGTGTGTCATCTCTTTTCTGCCAGGACCAGGATTAATTTAGTGTATTTTTCTAATTAACACAAAGCAACATCTCCATTCACTTAACCATGCACCTGTGGAGCTGGGACGGTCATAAGGACCCTGTTTCTAAATCTTACAAAGGTGCTGTGTTAGCAAGGGGCCCTATAGGTTGACATAGTCTTGAAACATCTGGAAAGTGGGTGCCAGGCTAGCTTCTCAGTCTGACCCAAAGTTTGGTTTGGAAGGGAAGATAGGAGAGAGCAGTTGTCCATTTGGGCTGTTATAACAAAGTACCACAGACTGGGTAGCTTATAAACAACAGAAATTTATTTCTCACCATTCTAGAGGCTGGAAGTCCAGGATGGAGGTCTCGATCCAATGCGTGGTTGAATTCCGGTGGGGACCCACTTCCTGGTTCATAGCCGGTGACTTTGCACTGTGTCCTCACATGGTAGCAGGGGCCTGAGATCTTTGTGGGGTTCTCTTTTATAAGGGTGGTAATCCTAGTCGTGAGGGCTCTGCCAAGCACCTCCCAAAGGCCCCACCTCCTTATATTATCATCTTTGTGGGTTAGGATTCCAGCATATACTTTTGAGGGGTACACAAACATTCAGGGCACAGCAATTGGGAAGAGGAAGATGCTCAGAGTCAGCAGACCCTGGGGTGAGGTGCCGTGGATTATCAGTGTCAGGCATCAACATCCATCTGTCAAGCCTTCCTTGAGAATAAGGAGTTGACTCTTGGGAATTGTTTGGGTGGGAGTAGAATGGCAGATGGCAACCCCTACTCTACCAAAATGGACTTCTCCCCTGTTTTAAATCTCTCCCTTTCCTACCCAACCATCCCCTTCCCCCACCCTGGCCAAATAAAACTGCTCCTAGTTTTCTTTAGTTTAACACTGGAATCAGGTGCAAGAGAATATCTTCCTCAAACTCTCCGGTTTAACAAGATATTGTGAAAGCCATTGATCTCCATGCCTCATGCTATAGAAGTAGAGAAATTAATTATTTTTAAAATGTGCACAACTGCCTACTTAGACCCAGCTATTTGTTCGTTCATTCACTCGTTTACTCATTCATTATCGATTCCTTCATCGAACAGCTATCAAATGCCATCTAAGACTGGATCACTGCATCTGTTCTCAGGTGGACCCTCACCTCTTCCTGAAGAGGTGAGGTGGGGCCTGCAGCCGACCCTTCCCCTGACTGCAGCCAGGCCCAGTCTAGATGGCTAAGATGAGCCTGGGCAGGCTCACTTCTCACTCTGTGTTCACGTTCACTTCGAGCCCTTAGGACAGCTCTGCGCACATGGGGTGGGCGGTGCTGGAGGCCGATGTGTTTCCAGATACTTGACCCAGCTGCACGTACGAAAGCCTTAGACGGTGGCAAACGTGAAGCAAAGGTCAGAGGAGCTAAGGAGCCCGTGAGTTTGTTCCCCAGTCCTTTTCGTACTTAGTAACGAGGAGAGGACCACCAAGAGTGAGAAGGAGGGACCCTTGGTTCTTCCTCCAACCCTTTCCAGTCTTTGGGTGTGTGGCGCTGTGCTGAGCTACGGGGCAGTGTCAAAGAGGCTCTGGCATTGCAGATTTATTGCTTGAATCCTTATTCCAGGGAGTTACACAGCTTCCAACGGCATGTATGAAATTAAGCTAAAAAAAGTCATTGCGCTGCGATGTTTTGGGGAAATCCTGACTATCAAGGCTCTCTTACTGGAGTGATCAACTGACAGAGGTCAGGGCACCGCAGCAGGTCAAAGCACGCTCTTCTTGTCTGCTTCTCAGGGGTCCTCTAATTTCCTGAGAGCTGGAGGGAGCAAAGGGCCTTACTCAGCCTCAGAGATCTTCAACGCTCTAATTGCTCGTGATTTTCCTACACCCGGCTATTGACACTTGTACCAAAGTGATGGGATCTCCCCTAAGCTCTTCCTCTGCCCTCCCCACCCCATGACAGAATGAGTGAGAGAGAGTATAGAACTTGGATTAAGATCTGCTTTCCAAAATCTTTTATGTTTTTCTTTTTATTTACCTTCCTTCCATTTTTTTCCCTTCCATTCCATTCTTTCCATTTTAGTCACTAATTTATTAAATTAGCCATTCATTACTTTGTATATGAGGTCTGAGCTGAAGCTAGCTAGCACTCCCCCCAATTAGGGTTTAGATTTAAGTCTGGGAATGCCTGGATGATTTGTGGGGTCGGCCTACCGTGGGTCTATGTACCTGAGGGACAGGAGCTTCCTAGGAAAGACTCAGTCCACAGGAAGAGAAAGTGGAGGACACATACTAGGTTCAATTGCAACAGACCAGGATTAGGGTGAGGTTTGGGGGTGGTCCTGGTGGGATTTTGGAGTCAGCATAGTGCCTGTCACTCAGAGGACTTCTGGCCTAGCACCCAGGGACTTGTGCCTAAGGCCTAAGGTAAGGGTGCTGGAAGAAAAGGGCAAGTAAAAACCAAAGTAGCTCTTGACTCAAACATCCGAGGTTATGAAAGCAGCAGGTGGCACAGCGGCAGCCTAGTCAGACAGACGCCAGCTTCCTTGCCCCTGGGCAGGTGCAGCTTTGGCATGGACAGTGGTGGGCACCAGCGTGGAGGTAATGCCTCCACTGTTGGTGTCAGCAGCAATGGAGCCCTCAGCCTGGCAAGTACAAGCAAGTGAGGAAGAAAGTGGCAGGTGCCACGTGGATCAACAGGACCATCATTGCTGACGGATCCCAGACTTTGGGGGCTAAACTTGACGTGAGGTTGTATGGTTGGAACATCCACAGAGTACCTTTGGGTAAATCCAGAATAGACTGTTTTGTGTCTCTTATTAGTTAAGATCCTATTTCATTCTAGGCAGCTGAGTTTGTGGGACACGAATTGTTACACATTCGTTAAATGCAACTTAGTTCCAAAAAAGGATTTGCAGGAGCTCTACATGAAAGCCTCAGATAAAAAAGGGCCAATTTTTTAAAAAGAAGGTAAAACAACCATCGTCAAGAAATACAGACTGGAAGGAAGAGAAGAAAAGAGGTGTCGTACTAGAAAACCCAGTTAGGCCAATCTTCTTGCTTGACTTGAAATTTCTGTCTCTTTTGGACTTAATTCCTGAGATGCAAGCTCCATGCCTAATCAAGGTCCACACAAAGATGAAATGCAGCTCTTCTGGCGAAGATGCCTTTTCTCCCCCAAATGTATTACTGTGTCCAAACACGAAGGTTCTATAGTTCTTCACGGTTAGAGAGCTACCTGGAGTCACTGAACTTAGTTTGAATAGATTGTTGGAAAATTCTGATTATTATGTCTCTGCCCCAATGCCACAAACAACAGATGCAGCAGAATGAATGCCAGGCTGGGTGACACAAATGGCTGAGGGAGTTGGTAATGCCCCCGTATTGATGACCATCTCCCTGTCTCCTTCCATCCTCACAATGATGCAGGTCCAGTTATCACCACAGTTATGTGTGGGGAAAAAACCACCAGGCAGAGAGGGCAGTGACCTGTCCAAGGCCACACTCAGATGCAGGGCCAGTGTTTGAACATCGTCTCCAATTCTAAATCCCAGCTGCATAGGCCCCGTCTGGCCATAGGTCTGGAAGTATAACTCACCCTGATTTTTTTACAAGCATTCCAGAAGATTCTGATGATCATCCAGGTTTGGGAGCCTTACTACCCTGAACTGCCTATCTCAGCCTGCAGGCTCAGTGGGCGCATCATCTCAAGTGAAATGGGGTTGATGAGTATAGGAATCTAATTGCTGAATGTGATTGGAGGATGAGAAGAAGACAACTTGGTCCCTGAACAAGGAGTGTGATGGCAAATCAAGGCAGGTATCAAAGAAATAGCCATTCTTCTTACTTAATCCCTTCAGATGTTTTTATATGCACAAAGTAAAGTCATCTCTACAGACAGTACCAAGGGAGAGACTGGTCCTAGATGGATCCCACATGGATCCCACTGACAACTGCGGTCGGAATTCCAATGTCCAGAGTGGGCAGAGCAGAATGGCCTACACCTGTCTGGGAGGGCCACACACACACACACACACACACACAATCCTGTCCTCCTCTTTGTGTGGAAAGGCCTGGGAAAATGCCAACTGACCTGCAGTCCCCCTTGGCCCTTTAGAAATTCGAAACTGCTGTAATGAGACATCTCCAAGAATTTCCAAGGTCCCTAAAGTAGTATAGAAAATTAGAGCTAGAAGGTCCCCAAGGTGACCCCGGCAGTAAGAAAGAACCAGGACTTGAAGTCCAGGTCTTTAAGGACACAAAGTCCATTCCGACCCTATTGCATACATATGCACGTATACCCATCCGTATAAATGCACCATCTAGTAAATTCTAGGCTCTGTTCTAAGTGCTTGACAAATATTCACTCGTTTAACACAACAGCCCTAGGAAGTAAGTGTCATTATTATTCCTAGTCCCCAGGTGAAGACATTGAAAGAGAGGTTGCGTAGCTTGCTGATACCTCATGTGTGGTGGCAGAGCGGGCTGCCTGGCTGAGAGCCCATTCCTCTCATTACTCTGTGGTGCCGCTGCACGAATGGAAGCACCTTTCCTGAGCACTTACTCTGTGCCAGGAGTGCTTTACATTCATTAACTCGTTCGGTTCATGTGGTCGGGGAGTCTAGAGATTGAAGGCCTCTGAAGACCATGTGGCAGCGTGGCTAGATTACAAGTGTGGGTCTGGAGTGAGGCCCAGACATTTACTAGTTACATGACCTAGTAAATCATTTAGTCTCTTGGCGGCTATTTCCTCACCTGTAAAGGGAGTGTCATCATTGCTTCTACTTCATAGATTTGTGGTCAGGATTAATTGAGTTATTATGTGTTAAGTGCTTAGCATAGTGTCTGGCAGGTAGAAAGTGCTGGAGGTTTTTTTTAAAAGCAAGCAGAGAAGCTTGCACTTAGGGCACAGGGCTGTGAGGGTGTCCTGGTGAAATTCTGCAGCTGGCTCCCAAGTGTCTGGGTCGGCATCTACACAGTTGACTCCATCTCCCTCAGGGTCCCTACCAGCTCCTGGACTAGCTGCTTGTGGGTGCCGTCCTCTAGCAGCTCAGGTCTCACCAGCACACTGTCCAGCATTGCTATTTTAAGCTGGAGAGATGAGTTGACTCTGTTCAAGAGATAAGCTGAAAAGAGGAAACTAGAAATAACTAGGAGGGTGCAGGACACCAGAGGAAACTTGTCCACCCAGAACTGGAGAGCTTATCCTTGATAAGTAGCTCAGACTCTGCTATCCTTGAAACAGAGCCTTGGCTGCCTGGCAATTAATCAACTTTTCAAGGCTATTTGACCTGGCAAGAAACAATAAATGACTCTGCGGTACCAAGATGACTGCTCAGCCTCAAGGCCAAGGATTGTGCTTGAGGGGCCCTCCCTGGCAACCTGGAGGCAGGAGACCCAAGGGGAGAGAGGCTGATGAACAGCAGACCCAGTGCTCACTCCTCCACCCTCTCTGCAGCCTGGGCCACCTCCGCCATTTCAGAAACCCTGAAGCCCTGGGGAAACCCTGAGGCCGTGGGGTCAGAACGTGTGGGCCGGAGCTGTTCCACACGAACTGGGTCTTCAGACCCAGGAGGAATGGCTGTCTAGCTCTGTATATGTGCCGAGATAAGGAACCACACAGAGCTGAAGAACGAGGCTGAAGGAGCTCAGTTATGATCGTCTCCATCCTCTTTTCCTCATGCCTTCCACACATGTACTGAGCTTTTGCTCACATTATCTCCTTTGCTCTTAGTTGTTACTCTCCCCATTTTACACATGAAGGAACTGTGGCCCAGAGACACTGAATATATTGCCCAGGTGGCAAAGCAAGGAAACGTGTCTGGAATGGCAGCCAGAGACGTGAGGAAGGCCAGAGCATGTATGAGCTTATCCATTTTATCTTTATCATTGAGCAAAGGAGCACCGGTGAAAGGTTTTAAGCATGGACAGAGCAAAGTCAGGCTTGCATTTTGAAGAGGACACTCTGGCTGCTGAGTGGAGAATGAATTAAATGAAGAGAAATGAGTTTTGAGTCTAATGCAGTGGTCCAGGTGAGAGGAGATGGTAAACTCAGGTGGTGGTGATGGAATGAAGTGGATGGATTCCAGAGATATTTGAAAGGCAAGGGCCTGCTTGCATTTAAAGGGGCCTTGGCAAAGAAGTGCATCTCCTTGTCATCAAGTTTTCTAGAGAAAAAGCACTCAAAAGCCACACAGTCGAGACAAAGGAGGAAATCTCAGATCCTGTGCTGGCCAGAGAACAAATCTTGAAGCTCCCCAGGAATTATCAGAAAAAGCCTGGTGCTTTGCAAACTTTTCAGAAACGTTGCCTAGGCAATGAGCAACTGAAGACAATTGCACCACTTGAAACATTTGGAAAGGAATTAGGTTGGAAGCTCTGAGTCTCAGCAGCTTCCAGATCCTTCCCTGTCTAGCATCCTTAGAGCAGAGCATCAGGGGCTGAGCACAGAAACCATGTTTCACGAAGGACAATGCCAACTACTCCCCCAATTCTAAAGGTCTTTGCTTTTAATCCCTTCTATCCCCAGCATTTTACCATAATCCATGTCAAAGTAAATGGGACTAGAGTAATAGATTTACGAGGAAAGAGTTAGAAAGCTAAATGGGGAGCTTGGTTGAGGGTCTAGCAAATGAACCTGACAACTAACTAGTGGCGGGTGTTGAAGTGTGTAAATAAAAACCTTCTTGGAAAGCAAGGAGAGAGATGCATAGTAACTGAGCCAAGCAAGCCCCAATTATGTAGAGATTTCCCACTGAGCAGCTGGAAGAACCAAAGATGGTGAAGTGGGTGTGACCCCAGGCATTTTATGGCTAAAGGCTGAGAGTTAGAAAAGAGTGACTCCCCTAAATTTTCAGAGATAGTTCAGACTCCAGGTCGGGGGCTGGGGCCTCTTGCTTGCTCTCTCTGGTTGAATGAACGAATAAATGAGGCCTAGAAGCTTGGTTCAGCCGCTTACATTCCTGCCTCAGGAACATTGCTCTCCCAGTTCACTCGCACGGATTCCTGCTCCCACAGGTTTTCACGTGGCTGCAGTCCTAACTTAGCCTGCCAGGACATCTCCACAACACTTTACTTCATTTTCCCTGAAACACTTATCATTATTTAAATTTTTTTTTATTTACTTGTTTATCTATCATTGATCTCATGTCCCTGAGAATAGAGACCTTATGTTTGTCGGAAGTGAAGTCCCAGGGCCTGTGACAGTGCCTGGCCTAGCAGGCACTCAGATTTGTTGAATGAAGGCCATAAGTTGATAAATGAGGAAACTGAAGCCTTGTGAACATGATGTAAAAGTCACTAGTCGAAAGATGGGAAATTCAGGCAAACAGTTCATTCAATATTTATGGTGTGAAGCAACCAGTTAGACCAACATTTAAAAAATTTTGTTGGTTAATTATCTTAGAATATCTCAGGGACTGAAGCATGTGCATATTTATAAAACAAATGTGAGGCATAATATATTAATGTCAGTGAAGTAACATTTGCACAAGTTCACTGACAAAATAAGCTCTATTAGCACTTTCTCAGTAATATCATTGCAAAAAATAGCTCTAATATAAATGTTTAACCAAAAGTGTGAAACAAAGCAACTAACCATTTGTTACCGCATTTTTAGAAAGGTAAATTTCTGCTTCTCTTGGGGTTTTCTATGTTTCCAAACAACCACTTGAAGTTTACAGTAGCCTGAATAATTTAAAGAGAGCATTTTTTTAGAGCACAATCGCTGCAAGATGCCAGAGTTATAGCTGAGATTCAGACCCAGCCTCCTAGAAAAGAAAACCACAGCAGGGGTAGAAGTCCAATTAGTCATACCCAGGGAATAGACCAAATGTCCACTGCGTGGGAATGAGACTAGGCCCCAGGAGATCCAGGTCCTATTCCCTTCTCTCTGCACGGGCTAGTGTTCACACCACAGGGATGAAGACACTCCAGAGATTTCAAGCTGCAGGTTATTAGGGCCAGTGTGACCTTGGCCTCTAAAGTGTCCTCACCAGAGGCCCAAGTGTCTGTGGTGTGTATTAAATGCTGTTTGGTCAAGATGCCGAGGGAACTGGCAGATGCTTTGTGTTGGTCAGGTTTTGATTCAGCCAAGAAAGAACCATCAAGGGGAGCCTGGCAAAACTGAATAGCTCAGCAAACCACCCCCCTTGACCTTTGCAGCTGTATCCAGGCCTCCAAGCTACTGTGCACGAAGCACACTGGTCAAGAGGGTTTGAATGGAATTTCAGTCTGCTAATCTGTATTTTCTAAATTTCTCATTAGCAATTTGCTCTTACCTGGAGGCTAGTCAGGATAAAACTGAAAATCAAAGAGACAGAGTTTTATTGCTCTCTCAATGTTTTATTGCTCTCCCTCCTCCTGCTACTCTTTGGGCTGGAAGAAAGAAGGGAGGAGTGGGGAGGTGAGTTTGCATCTTGCTACCTGGTGCTGGGCAAACGGCAGAAGGTCTTTGGAATCTTTGAATGAGAGAGCAACATGCTTGGTCTTCATGCCACGTGTTGGAGCTAAGTTATCTGGTGGGCTGATCCATCTTTGGATGCCTGTTCCAAGTTTATCTACTCCATTGGATGTGGCCTCAAAGTGGAGCAGTGATGATTAGAGCTATCAGACCCTCCACCAACTCTAGGGTCCTAGCTTTCCTATGACCCATATGCCTATGGGTCACCCCTCCACCTTCTCTCTACTTGAGGCTGCTGCTTTGGCAGATGAGTCTTATGTACTCTTAGGGATAATTTTTCTGAATATTACTTTAGCCCTAAGCTACCCTTCAAGTTCAGATCTTTCAGAATATTATTTTGGTAATAAGAAAAAACTCTGCTATCTCAGAAGATTTATGAGGATGACTGTATTCTTGTTTCATTCCTTCACACTAACATATAGACTAATACAACTACTTTTCAACTTTATAATCTTCCCATACAACAATAGCTCTGAGTGTAGGGGGCTCACCAAGTGTCATGGATAGATAGGATTAGGCAAGTGTGGACTTCAGCTCCTAGGACCTCTCCCTACCACAACTGATGACTATGAGACTGATACTGGGATCAAAGATCATTAATTAGTGGTTGTTATTACTTTAATGCTGAGCAAATGATCAAGATGAAAACTGCTAGAAACCTCTTTAAAGTAACTGATAGGGGTCTGGCTTCTGGTAATAGTGAATTGAACTTGTTGGGTAAACCCTCCTGCAGATAACAATTATAAAATCTAGACAAAGTATTTTTAGAAAACTATTTAAAGGCACTGGAAAGTGACCAAAAGCAGATGGAAATCAGAGGAGATTTACCCTTAAAAGATCACAAGTGCAATGGATAAAACAGCAGATTTGTACCTTTTTCACCTAAAGGCACTATCCAATCCCTATGGTTCTAGTGGCAGAAAACCACAATCTTAATGGCTTGAAGTGACAGAGAAAGAAATTCAGGGCTGGCAGAGCAGCTGGAAATTTTGGGTGGGAGGAATTTCAGAGAAATCCTGAAAGTGATGAGCCACAGAAATGGTGAGTGTAACCCAAAATCTGAGTGTAAACTCTGCCCAAATCCCTCATAACTGCTAAAACACACATGCATAAGGGAAAACCCCAGGGACTCCAGGGAAAAAAAAGGCAAATCTAGCAAGGAGTCTACAAGTGAAAGACAGAACTGCACTGGGTAAATTTGTAAATTTGCTGCTTTTTTGACTGTGTTCCTCTGTACCTTCTAATATCAGAGGATATAGGTCAAGGCAGACAAAACAGCAAGAGACTACAAAATCTGAGCATAAACCCTGCCAAATCCATGGCTGACCACTAAGCTACACGAGTTGAGGGGAGACCACTGGGAAGCAGGCTAAAAAAATCAGTGACTTAAACCTGAAAGGACTGAACAGAGATCAGCTGCTGCACAGTGTAGAGTGAGACAGTATGAGTCCAGGCAAGTCCAACAACAACAAAAATGGTAAAATCTGTCCTCAGAAGGCCATAACAGGTTACAGAGTTACTACAACGTATAATGCAATTATCCATTTTCCAAAAATCATTGGACCTACAAATAAACAGGAGAATTTGACTCATACACAGGAAAAAAAACAATAACTAGAAACTGACTTTAAGTGGACACAGATATTGGAGTTAGCAGACAAAAATTCAAAGCAGCTATTATAACTATCTTCAAAGAATTAAAGGGAAGCATGATCTCAGTGAGTGAACAGATAGGGATCTCAACAGAGAAATGGAAACTATAGAAAAGTAACTAAAGGGGAAATCTAAAGTTGAAAAGTACAATAACTGAAGTCAAAAATTCACTAGATAGGGGGCCAGCCCGGTGGCACAGAGGTTTAGTTCATGCTTGGCAGCCCAGGATTCACCGGTTCGGATCCCGGGCGCCCGCTGACGCACTGCTTGTCAGCCATGCTGTGGCAGCGTCCCATATAAAGTAGAGGAAGATGGTCACGGATGTTAGCCCAGGGCCAGTCTTCCTCAGCAAAAAGAGGAAGATTAGCAACAGATGTTAGCTCAGGGCTGGTCTTCCTCACAAAAAAAAAAAAAAATTCACTAGATAGGCTAAATAGCAGATTGTAAGTGGCAGAAGAAAGAATAAGTGAACTTTAAAATAGAACAAGAAAAATTACCCAGTCTGAATGACAGAGAGTAAAAAAGAATGCAGAAAAATAAACAGAGCCTCAGAGACCTGTGGAACAAAACCAAGTGGCCAACATAGGTAAAATCAGGGTCTTAGAAGGAGATGAGAGCAAGAAAGGGAAGAAAAAATATTTAAGGAAATAATGGATAAAACTCCTCAAATTTGATAAAAAACATTAATTTCCAGATCCAAGCATGTCAGCAAAACTCAACCATGATAAATACAAAGAAAATCACACCTAAATCAAACTTCCAAAAGCCAAAGATAAAGAGAAAATCTTGAAATCATCAAGAAAAAAATATTGTACACAGATGAACAATGATACAATTAATAGCTGACATCTCATCAGAAACATTAGAACCCAGAAGTCACTAGAAAATATACTCAAAGTGCAGAAAGAAAAAAATGTATCAACACCAAATTA
Source organism: Tapirus indicus (assembly GCA_031878705.1). Taxonomy (NCBI): domain Eukaryota; kingdom Metazoa; phylum Chordata; class Mammalia; order Perissodactyla; family Tapiridae; genus Tapirus; species Tapirus indicus. The sequence goes on from CM062917.1 coordinate 81,431,034, forward strand.
TATATCCACTTCATAATAAAGATAAAAGAAGCTATACACTTCATAAATGAAGATAAAATAAGACAAATATTTTTAACTAAATTAAAATTAAAATATAACATCAAAATTTGTGAGATGTAGCAAAATCAATTCTTCAAAGGAAAATTTATAGCATTAAATGCATACATTATAGAAGAAGAAAGATCTAAAATCAATACCTATGCTTCCACCTTAGGAAAGTAGAAAAAGAAGAGAAAATTAGCCCTAAAGCAAGCAAAAGAAAAGAAATAATAAAAATTAGAGTAAAAATCAATTAAATTGAAAACTGGAAAATAATGGAAAAAAATCAACAAAAGTTGGTTCTGTGGAAAGGTCAATAAAACTGATAAATCTCTAGGCAGGATAACCAAGGGAAAAAAAGGGAGAAGACACAAATTACTAATATCACAAATGAAATACATGAAGCTAAAACCAACAAAACTAAAGGGAGAAATACACAAATTCACAATCAAGAGTTGGAGATATTGACACACTTCTTTCAGTAGTTGATAGAACAATTAGACAAGAAAATCAGAAAGGATATAGAATATCTGAATGACACTATCAACCATATTAACCTAACGCTTACAAAACACTACACCCATCAACTGCAGAATACACATCCTTTTCAAGTGTACACAGAATGTCCACCAAGATAGGCCACATGCTGGTCTATGAGAAACTGTTAATAGATTTTAACACACACAGAATTAAATTACAAATCAATAATAATAAGATATCTACAAAAGCCCCGAATATTTGGAAGTGAAACAGCATTCATAAATAGCCCATGGATCATTAAAAAAATTACAAGGATGGGCTGGCCCAGTGGCATAGCGGTTAAGTTTGCATGCTCTGCTTCAGTGGACCCAGGTTTGCAGTTTCAGATTCCGGGTGTGGACCTACGCACCGCTCATCAAGCCGTGCTGAGGTGGCAACCCACAGAAAAAATAGAGGAAGATTGGCAGGGATGTTAGCTCCGTGACAATCTTCCTCAAGCAAAAAGAGGAAGATTGGCAACAGATGTGAGCTCAGGGCCAATCTTCCTCACTGAAAAAAATAAAATAACAAGGAAAATTAGGAAGTTTTTTGGATGGAATGATAAGAACATAGTATATAAAAATCTGGTTTGTAGCTAAAGCAGTGGTTTGAGGGAAAGTTATAGCTCTAAATATTTATATTAGGAAAAAAGAAAGATCTGAAAGGGAATGATCTAAGCTTCCACCTTAAAAAGCTAAAAAGGAGAGCAAGTTAAACCCAAAGTAGAATAAATGATAAAGATAAGAATGAAAATCAATGAAATAGAAAACAAACAATATGAAAAAAAGTCAATGAAACCAAAAGCCAGTTTTTTTAAAAGATCGATAAAATTTATAAACCTCTTGCTAGACTTATGAAGAAAAAATGAGAGAAGACATAAATTACCAATGTTAGGAATGAAAGAGGAGACACCTTTACAGTTTCTACAGATGACAAAAGGATAATAAGGGAATATTATGAACAATATTACACCAATAAATTCAACAATTTTAATTAAAGTCCTTTAAAGAAATTGCCAAAATGAACCTGAATAGTCCTATGGCCTAGAGCAGGGCTGGCAAACTTTTTCTGTAAAAGGATAAATAATAAATATTTTAAGCTTTGCAAGCTATGCAACCTCTGTCACAACTATTTAATTCTGCTGTTGTAGCATGAAAGCAACCATAGGCAATATGTAAAAAAATTGACATAGCTCTGTTCCAATAATATTTTTTTTTTACAGCAAGAGGTGCAGGTTGGATTTGGCCCATGAACAATAGTTTGCTGACCTCTGGCCTAGAGTAACTAATGGTAGGGTAGAAGTTGCAGAGTCATTAAGTATTCGGTACAGAGAGCAACAATATTTTATGCTATAATGCCAACTTGGGTTCCATTTGCCTTCCACCAGATTTCTTCTGCTAGCAAGTGGGGGACTGTCTACCCCAGGTCAGTGAATCAGGAGGCTATCTGCTACCCCTCTTACTAATATCCATGATAATGCTTAAAGACAGATTACTCAGGTATTTAGTCATTTTGCCTCTCCCCCCTCCCAAAATGAGAACTTGCTTCTTCACATCATGCCATTACGTTTAAATTCAAAGCCCCCACTAATGTTGTTGAAATGGCTCCCTTACTTATCCTCATTATAAAATCGATGCCTGAGTAAAATCAGGGCCTCCCACCTCCAGGGCCCTTACCCCATGAGAATGATAGGACAGCAATTTTACTTTGTCCTGGTTACTCTGAAAGGGGTCCTAGGATGAGTGTTACTTTATAAATAAAATGTCCTGCTGTCATTTAGCACATAGAGAGGGCTTATTAAATGCCATGCACATTATACTGTGCACATGGTTACTCTTGTAGAAGCTTAGTTGCTGCAACTGTACCATATATAGTAGGAGATCTTAAATAGGAGTGCACATTAAAAGTTTGCAAACTACATTTGCTTTAGTCTTACTCTGAAAATTCTTGTCCGGTAAATCTGGGATAGGGCCTAAATATGGTGAGAAAAATTTCCTCAAGTGATTCTGATTGTACCCATGGTATATGTGTACTATATATATGGTAGAGAAATCCTGTATACACACACACAGGCACACAGACACACCCACACATCCACCCCCACCCCCACGGCTGCAGAGCTGTTGTATTCCTGAAAGCTGCTTGTCAAACTTGATAACTATCAAACATGAAAAAGTTCTTTAAAGACATGAATTCACCTATGAAAAATTTAAAGGACAATTTACAATTCTATTTATGATGCAACATGGCAACAATGACACATTTTTCAACAAGATAGATGTAAGTCTGCATCTCAACAGAGAATAGGTGACACATTCAAACTAGAATAATTTGAGAAGGGTTTATTTACACCTAATTCCAAAAATGTGGGTGGGATATAGGAGATCAGTTCAGGAACCTGGGGCTGGCAATAGCTGAGCTGTTACCATCCCCAGACCTGATGGGACGAAGGGAGGGAGAAGGGACTGGAAGTGGAAGGAGACAGAGTCCAATAAAGTGGGTCTATTACGGAACACAGGCAGTCTGAGGCAAATTCTCAGGGAGGGAGCCAGGAGAATAAGCACCCCAACCTGGCTCTCCTCCCTCCTCTGGGAGTCCCAGTGGCGGAACTCAACTAGACGCTGAGGGCAATGGCGCCTGTTACTGCAGTCCACACGGCTCAGCGGAGGAGCGGAGAGTTGGCTGGAGAAGACTACGAGTAAACCCTGCGGGGCAGTCAGGAGGTGTCTGGCAAATAGAAACGAATACAACCTACCACATCATATTTCAGCCACCTGGCGCTGTCCCATCCCACAACTGTTTTAGTTTGTGACCCCAACCCTCCCCCCCCCCCCCCAGAAATGGTTCTGAATGCAACAAGGACCAACAGTGGAGGATGTTCTGGATGGAAGTAATCACCACAGAAACCTATAGGGAGAGCCACATAATACTTACTCTTGGACAGGTTGTGGTATGTGAAAAAAATAGGAGACTCAGGGATGGGAAAAGTATTATAAAAAAATGTCTTGCATATATGTAGAGAATTCCAGAGACCAGTATTTATTTTACTACAAGGTTTTCTTTGAACTATTAACAGCCGATAGGTAAGTAACAGTAATAGACAGACCCTCAGATGAACTTCAAGCCCTGTCGCTAAATATGGGGTGAGAAAATAAACTTTCTTATCATTTAAGTGAGTGAAGGATTTTAAAAATGTGTCCTAGGAGCATACACGTTTGGGCTCTACTGGGCATTTACTGTTTAACTCAATCTCTGGCTTAACTCCTGTCCTCTCTTTCAGGCTGAGGATTTCTCTTTGCTTTACAAAACAAATAAATGATCAACTCTTTAGTTTATCCTTTATATTAATAGGAATTTTCATATGCTGGCTTTGTCCAATGTAGTATCCACCTTGACAACTAGGATTAATAATCTTAATGTTGCAAAAAATTAATCATTTAAAAAATACTAACATTGTGATGGCAACCAAAAAGAGGGAGCAAAGTTGCACAAAGGCTAGTAACCTTTCAAAATGTTCAGCCTCACAAGAAAACAAAGAAATGCATATCAAACAACGAATTGCCCTAACGAATTGGCAAATATTTTTAAAATCATAATATTCACTGTGTAAAGGAAAGAGTCCTGTACATCTCTTTTTGGTAATTGGTAGAATCTGTATGGAAATTATTTCACACTATTTGTCAAGAGCCTTGTAACAAAAATACCCCCGTAAAGATAATGGCTCAAACAGTAGAAGTTTATTTCTTGCGTGCATAGTAAATATTAGATGGGAGAACAGGTGCTGCCAGCTCTGCCATCTTCAGTATATGGCTTTCAAGTCTGTGTGAAGCACAACTCCATTCTGACCAGCTGGAAAGGTGGGAAACATACAAGGCTTCCTAGGACCAAGCCAGGAAATGGCACACATCACTTCTGCTCAAGTTCCATTAGCCAAAATTCAGTAATGACCATATCTTATTGCAAGGGAGGTTGTGAAATATAGTCTGTGCCCAGAGAGAAAGGAAGAATGTCAGCTTTGATGAGTGGCTTGCCGTTTCAGCCAGAAGCTTTTAAAATATATGTACATTTTAACTCAGTAACCCAGGAATCTGTTTTGGAAATATTCAGAAGTTCAGTTTGCAGCACACCTACTAGTTGTCCCCCAAATCCATTTTCCCCTTCTTCCTTAGTAATAGAAACTGTACATTTTTGCCAGCGCATGGCCATCCAGGAAAAAAATTCTTTCTCAGTCCCGCTCTTACAACTAGGCACGGTATCTGACTAAGTTCTGGCTAGTGAAATTCATGTGGCAGTTCCTAAATTCGATTCCTAAAAGATTGCCTGTTGTGCACACTTTCCTTTCTTTTTGAACTCTTCCTCCATCCTTCTGTCCAGAACGGGAATGTAAAACCTAATCCTCTCGATGTCATTTTTGAACCATGAGGATGAGGCCACAGTCTAGAGACGGCAGAGTGATGAGCTATACAGTCAACTATCTCTAGAAGTCAGAGGGCAGAGCCCCCAGGCTAGTCCTGGAGTGCCCGCTTCCAGACTTGGAAGTGAGAGAAAAACCAGGTGCCTTCATGTTCAAGCCAGTAATTTAGGTGTCTGTTACCCACAGCCAAATCTAATCCTAACTGATGTAGGCCAGAGATTTTGCTTCCAAGACTTTAACCTTTTTTCTGCTGTCCTATATATATATGGATGATGCCCATTTGTTAAAAAACATTTATTATAATTCATTGGGACACATTTTTATATATCGAAATGGGGAATTGGAAATGGGAGCTATCTTCTAAAAGATACAAGTGATGTCCCCCTTTAAAGACTGAGATTTTGATTCACTTTTGTGAAAACCATTACTTTGTTTTACAAAGAGATCACCTAAAAGGATCCTTAAGGTGCACAAAAGTAAAAATAAGACCCCACTCATTGTGTGGAAATTGTGATGTTCTAGTCTGGGAATGAAATTTGTCATATGCAATTGAACCAATGTCTCCAGACTTCTGTTTTTGTTTCGGGTTGTTATTTTTTTGGTTTTGGGTGATAGTGGAGTTGGAAAAGGAAGCAAAGAGAAACGCTTCCAGGGTGAAATGAATGGAGACAGGGCTGTGTCTTCCTTATGGCTTGTTCTTGTGCAAGGCGGTGTTTGTAGATGGTTCATTGTAGTTGGCCTGTTGAAAATGGGGAGAAAGGAGAAAATCTGAAAGGGATGGTTTTGTGAGAACTTAAGAGAGAAGCATGAGCCATAGATGCTTCAGAAGTGTTGGAAAAGAAATGAATGGAGTGTGATGATAGAGCATAAGGAGGGGTAGAAGAACATGTTAGTTACATGTGAGATAGTGTGGGTCCCAATGATGGGAGTTTGGGGAAAATGGTTCAGACAGAGGGCATAGATGTGCAAATTTCCCACCCAAGCAACAACCAAGTCCTGGTCATCCTTTCACCAATGTATCTTCAAGTCACTGACTCCTTTCTATCCCACTGACACTCTTTAATGTCTCCATTTTAGTCTGCCACAATCTCTTGTAGGAATTTAAGCAACAACTTCCTGCTTGGTTTCCTCTACCTCCAGTTTTCTCCTGCCCCAATCCATCCTCTATATTTCAGACAGAATCATCTTATTAAAAAAAAAATCTGATCAATAACAGGAGAAAGTTCTTGGGAGAAGGTGCATTTTATTTTTCAGAGAAAACATTGCCAGAACATATTTAAATTCTTAAATTGATGGATGCACCATTATCCCTAATTACGCTTGTATTGAGTTACGATTAATGCTCTACTCTCCAAAGCACTAAATCAATATTATAAAAATAGTTTCAAGTCTGAATTTTTAATCTCCTTGTGTTTTGTGCCAGTCCTTAAAGGTTACTGCCTTTTTCTTTCATCTTACTCTTTTGAATCACATTGAAATGCTTTACTCAGAGCAGCCCTTGGAAGTCTTTAAATATATGGCATACAGCACACATATTATTCTAAACACATTTCATAGACTCACTTGCAGTTCCCACTGGCCAGTCTTTAATAAAACTGTCATTGTGACTACTGCTTATTATGCCAGCTATCCAAAGGGTGTTTCTTTGTGTGGAATTAAGCATCTCTTTTCATCTTTCTAGGCTCCATCAGTAACATGAAGCCAGCTGGTCTATTCCTGTACCATAAAACCATCTTGAAAAAGAAAAAAGATCCCCAAAACACTTGCCTTATTCACCACCCAAGTATTGAATTGTTTTGTTTCAGTCCACCTAGCACTTCTTTTTTCCTGATTTCTGGGCTACCGATTACTTGACTCATCTCCTATTTATAACTCCTCAGACTTGATGCATCGACCCTCTATTGGCTTGGCTTTTCTCCTCATCTACACTTCCCACTCTCCCTCTTTGCATTTGTCTGCTTCTGGCCACCCGCTAAATCAGCTGCCTGTTCCAGTCCAGTCCAGTGGCTGCTCCCAGCGCAGACCCTATAAAGCCCAGGTCCCTTGGCTCTCACAGTTGCGATCCAGGGTTAGTTTATATCTAAGATCTTTTTCTGCCCTAAAATTCTGTAGTGTCATTATTTATAAGAAGTTCTGTGAATATAACTCTATTATTTTGGCCCCTGACTTCTAAGTTCTTGAAGAAGCTCCTAATTCCTTCAATAAATATTTATTGGATATCTGACTGTGCCTTGCCCCTTGGTCTGCTGGCTTTCCCAGCCTTCCCTGATTTCCTCCCTCTTTCCTTTCATGCAGGCATTTCTCTTAGAAAATCCCTGCACGTTTAATCCCATCATAGTAGCTGTTTCTTGGAGGACCAGGACTAACACACACTGATTTTGAAGTGTAGAACCCTCATTACTATTCTTTCTTTTTTTTCCCTATCTCTCTTTTTCAATAGAAAGAATCACTATGCTGTACATTACATCCCCAGGACTTATTTGTCTTATAACTGGATGTTTGTACCTTTTTTTTTTCTTTTTTTGGTGAGGAAGACCAGCCCTGAGCTAACATCCGTTGCTAAGCCTCCTCTTTTTTTGCTGAGGAAGACTGGCCCTGGACTAACATCTGTGCCTGTCTTCCTCTACTTTATATGGGACGCCGCCACGGCATGGCTGACAGGCAGTGCGTCGGCGGCCGCCTGGGATCTGAACCCGCGAACCCCGGGCTGCCAAGCGTGAACTAAACTGCTGCGCCACTGGGCCGGCCCTGGATGTTTGTACCTTTTGACCACCTTCATTCGTTTTGCCTGCCCACCACCCTCCGCTTCTGGCCACCAATCTGTTCTTTGTATCTATATGTTGGATTTTTTTTAGATTCCACATATAAGTGAGAGCATATAGTATTTGTCTTTCTATGTCTGAGTTATTTCCCTTAGCATAATACCCTCAAGGTCCATCCATGTTGTTGCAAATGGCAGGATTTCCTTCTCTTTTATGGCTGAATAATATTCCATTGTGTATATGCATTACCTTTTCTTTATTCATTCACCCATCGACAGACACTTATGTTGTTGCCATGTCTTGGCTAGTGTGAATAATGCTGAATGAACATGGGAGTACAGATATCTTTTTGAGATAGTGATTTCATTTCCTTCAGATAAATAGCCAGAAGTGGAATTGCTGGATCATATGGTAGCTCTATCTTTAATTTTTTGAGGACCCTCCACACTGTTTTCCATAGTGGCTGTACCAATTTATGTTCCCATCAACAGTGCACAAGGATTCCCTTTTCTCCACATTCTCACGAACACTTATTTCTTGTCTTTTTTGAAGATAGCCATTCTTATAGGTGTGAGGTGATATCTCATTGTGGTTTTGATTTGCATTTCCTTGATGGTTAGTGACATTGAGCATCTTTTCATGTACCTGTTGGCCATTTGGATGTCTTCTTTGGAAAATTGTCTAGTCAGTTCCTCTAACTCAGATTTTTTTTTCTATTGAGTTGTATGAGTTCTTCATATATTTTGGATATTAACCCCTTATCAGATAAATAATTTTCAGATATTTTCTCCCATTCTGTAGGTTGCTTTTTCATTTCATTGATGATTTCCTTTGCTTTGTACAGAAGCTTTGTACTCTGATGTAGTCTCACTTGTTTATTTTTGAGTTTGTTGCCATTGCTTTTGGTGTCAAATTGAAAAAATCATTGCCAAGCCCAATGTCAAGGAGCTAGCCCCCTATATTTTCTTCTGGGAGTTTTACAATTTCAGGTCTTATAGTCAAGTCTTTAATCCATTTTGAGTTGATTTTTGTGTATGGTGTAAAATAAGGTTAAGTTTCATTCTTGCATGTGGCTGCTATTCTTTCTTTCTTTTAAAATTGTCTGTCTGAAGCCATGGGTAATTTTTTTTAGTCTTATTGAGATTTAGTGTACACATAATAAAATTTACCCTCTGTTAATGTATAGTTTAATGGTTTTTGACAAATATATACATCCATGTAACCATCACCACTGTAATCAACATACAGAACATTTCCATCGACTAAGAAAATGCTCTTGATTCCCTTCCCCAACCCATAGCTCCAAGCAACCTGTACTCTGCATTCTGTCGTAATAATTTTGTCTATTTTAGAATTTTACATAAATGGAATCATACAGTATGTAGCTTTGTGTGTGACTTTCACTTAGTATAACGTATTTAAGATTCATCATGTTGTGTGTATTAATATTCATTCCCTTTTTTGCTGAGTGGTGTTCCACTGTACCACAATTTGTTTACCCACTCACCAGTTGTTTCTGGTTTAGGGCTATCATGAATAATGCTACTAAGAACATTTGCATGCAAGTTTTTGTGTGGATATATATTTCCACTTCACTTGGATAAGTAGCTGCACGTGAGAATGCTAGATCATGTCATATCTATATTAAGTTAATAAGACACTCTCATACTGTTTTCCTAAGTGATACCATCTTACATCCTCATAAGCAATATATGAAAATTGCAGCTGTTCCACATCCTCACGAATACTTGGCATTTTAGTCTTCTAAAATTTAGCTGTTCTAAAGGTTATTTCATAATATCTCATTATGGTTTTAATTTACAATTCCCTGATGACTAGTGATGATGAGATTCTTTTAATGTAATTATTGGCCTTTTGCATATCTTTTTGTGAATGTCCAAATCTCAGACCAGTTTTAAAAAATTGGGCTGTTCATCTTCTTAATATTGAGTTGTAAGAGTTTTTCATATATTCCAGATAGAAGCCCTTGTCAGATATAGGTTGTAAAAATTTTCTTCCTGTCTGTTGCTTGCTTTTACATTTTCTTAACTATGTCTTTTGAAGAGCAGAGGCTTTTAATGTTAATGAAGTCTATTTTATTAATTTTCTTTTGTGGCTTGTGCTTTGTGTGTTTTGTTTAAGAACTTTTGCCTCGTTCAATGACATAAAGATTTTCACTAATGTTTTCTTCTCTAAGTTTAATTGTTTTAGCTCTTAAATTTAGGTCTAGAGTCACTTGGAGTTAGGGGACTCTAGAGTCCCTTAGAGTTAAGGGACAAGGTTCATTTTTTTCCCACATAGATATCCAGTTGTCACTGAATTATATTGGTACCTTTGTTGAAAATCAAATAACCATATAATGTAGGTTTATGTCTGGCCTTTCTATCATGCTCCATTGTCCTATATGTTTATCTTTACAACAATACTACACTGTCCAGATTGCTGTAGCTGTATAATAAGTCTTGAAATTTGGTAGTACAAGTCCTTCTATTTTATTCTTCTTGGCAAATTATTTTGGCTAATCTAGGTTCTTTGCTTTTGCATGTAATTTTTTAGTATCTGTTTGTCAATTCATTTTTTTAATCTGCTTATATTTTTATTCAGATTGCATTAAATCTATAGATCAATTTGGGAAAATAATTTTATCAATATGAAGTCTTCCAATCCATGAACATGATGTATCTCCGCATTTATTTAGGCATACACGTATTTGTGATTGTTTTTCTTCCTAATGAACTGACATTTTTATAATTATGAAATGTCCCTCTTTATTTCTGGTAATTTTTGTAGTATAGAAGACAGTTTTGTCTGATATTAGTATAAACAACCCAACCTTTTAATGCCTTCTGTTTGCATGGTTTGTCTTGTCTTTTCCCATTCATTTAGTTTCAGCCTATCTGGGTCTTTATATTTAAAGTGCCCCTCGTATAGACAGCATGTAGTTGGGTCATGCACTTTTATCTATTGTGACAATTTCTACCGCACAGTTGGAGTGGTTAGTCCATTATCACTGAACACAGTTATTGATATGGTTGAGTTCAGGTCTATCATAATATTATGTGTTTTCTATTTATCTCTTCTGTTTTCTGTTCTTCTGTTTTCCCTTTCCTATCTTTTTTGGATTGTGAGAATAATTTTTGAATTCCATTTTAATTTTCCTACTGGCTTTTTGCCATAATTCTCTGCATTATATATTTTTAATGATTGCCCTAGAAATTACAATATGCATTTTTCATTTCTCACAGTCTACTAGTAGTTAATATTGTACCACTTCATGTAATATATATGGAAATTATGCAATCATTTAGCTTCATCTATTCCCACCCCAGTCCCTTATGCCATAGCTATCATATGTACTCCATCTACATACTTTAGCTCCACACATTTTTTTTTTGTTTTAAACAGTTGTGTGTATAATAAATTAAAAAGAATAAGGTAAAAACCAAAGAGATTAGCATTTATCCAGTTAGTTACTATTTTGGATGTTCTTCATTCTTTTCTTAGGATCTGAAATTTTATCTAGGATCTGAAATTTTATCTGACATCATTTTCTTCCTGCCTAAAGTACTCTCTTTAGCATTAATTGTAATGCAGGTCTGCTTGCAACAAATTCTCTTATTTTTGTTTTATTTGAAAATTGCTTTACTTCACTTCCAATCTTGGAGGCTATTTTCACTGGATATAGAATTCTGGGTTTTCAGGGCTTTTTGTGTGTTTCCTTGTTGTTCTTTTTTTCCTTCAGGCCTTTGAATATGTTCTACTTTCTTCTGGTCTCCATAATTTCTCATGAATATCAGGCTTGAAATACTCTCAGCCACCAGATTTCTTCTACGAAAACTAAACGTTTCACTCTGCTTTTACAGGAAAACTAATTGACTTGACCAACTTTCTTTTGCCAAAGAATAGGCAGAGATGTGAGGAGAATTTTCAGTTCTTTTCTCTTTCCTGTCCACAAGGCTCTGGTAAATAAAGGGTTATTTAGAAAAAAAGGTACCCGTTAAACCCAAATGTCTCCAGTTGACCTTGAATTAATAATCTCTGCCCCCTGGGAAAAGGAAAGAAAGAAAAAGCATCCTTTTCTAGCCTCAGGATATACATTCCCTGAATGACTTTTTTGGAACTCAGATGAGAAAGAATGTTTCCTTTGATGGCTGGCTTTTATTCCCAGGTGGGTGGGAAAGCTGGTGTTGTGCATGGGAAACCCGGGGCTGGAATTAAGCTTATAATTATATCTTCTAGAATAAAATAAAACTTCAAGGGGCTCAGCACTCTTTCCGGAAGCACTCTCGTCTCTGCCCAGATGAAAAGAGAACGAGGCAGCAAACCGAAGGGTCTAAGTGGTGTGTGTAAACAAGGGGAGATTACCTTCTGAAAAAATGAAACAAAACAAACATAAAAGTAAAGGAAACAAAATAGACTGTGGTTCTGCCCTTTTAAACTTGTCCTTCCCCATATCCTGAAAAAACACACAGTGTTTAGGGTTCAACTGCATGTGTCTTTGGTCTTTTCTTTGCCTAAGGTGCTTTAGGCTGTGAAGTGTCTCAAAAGGTATTCTACAAAGTTCCTCCTGAGTGGAGTGCAGCTTGGGAAGCCATATGGCGTGGTTCAGGCTACAGGCTCTGGAGCCAGGTAAACATGAGTTCAAATCCTTGCTGTGCCTCTTAACAGCTGTGTGACTTTGGGCATGTACCTTAAATGCTCTGCCTTAGATTTTTTTGAAAGAAGGTGGAAAATCAACAATAAATATTCAACCTCTTGGTTTTTAGTGTCTGTGGCTGAAACTTTTAATACTCACCAGTACCCAGCTTTCCTGTCCCTCTGGGCACATACATAGTTAATGTGCATTTCCAACCCACCCTTGAATTTGGATGGGTATATGAAACTGAGTTCTATCCAGTTGAGTATGAGTCCAAATGATACACACCAATTACAGGCCTGGCTATAATCGTGCCACATGATTCTCCTTGCTCCCTCTCTTCATTGTCCCCACCCCATTGATGGTGCCTCATGATGGGAGCAGCCTGGGTCCCTGAGTTATAAGTTGGAGAAAAGCCCCAGGATAGCACCCAACTGGAAGCATTCACATTGGATTTTTGCCTGGGGAGGAAATAAATCTGTATTTGTATTAAGGCTCTGGGACTTGGGAGTTGTTTGTTATAGCAGTTAGCCTTCCTGGTTAATACCCTTTCCTAACTATTCCATGGGAAAGGTAATAATACCTGGTTGGATTATGGTGAGGATTAAACGAAGTGATATAGGTAGAGGGCCAAACATAAGGCTTGGCACCCAACTGAAGAAAAGTTTGCTCTTTTCTAACAGACTACCAACATGCAGTTTCCTCCCTTTTCTTGCAAGGAAAAATACAAAACTACATGATATTCCTGTAAATTACTAGGAAAATTAATCCTCAACTCTTCTCTGGACAATCTGGTCCCTTTAGGTGACTGCATTACAAACAATCTAAAGGTTTCTAATAGTTCCAGAACTTTTCCCACTGTCTTCCGTATCCTTCCCTTCTCATTTTTTAATTATTAAAAAAACTTCAGATTTAATAAATGAAGTAAGAACTTTAAATCCAAGGAGCTTCAAGCCAGATCCATAATCCTAAACACACCAGTTTCTGCAGGCTAAAAGGTGGCAAAATCCATTCTGCATCTTCGAGGTACAGGATAACATGCCATCTAGCTGCATAATTTGGGCATTTTTTTGAATTCCATGCATAAGCTGGGATCATCACCATGTCTTTGGTAAAAGGAAGACCCCAGAGCAGCATGTATGCTTATTTCCTGTTTCCCGAACCTGTGACCAGTCAGAGCTTCCCTCTGTTATGTAAATGGTTCTTTTCCTGAACACATCCTATCCTCCTCCCAAAAGATTGTGAAACTTAAGAAAAATCAGAGCAAATTGCAAAATTGGACAGTTTCCCAGCTTATTGACAAAGCATAAAATACTATCATTTTTATGACAACCTCAGATATTAACTACAGATAGAGAGGTTTGGGAGAACATCCTCCCTCATCTTGACAACCCACAATGTTTTTCTTGGTTCCAGAGTGCTATGACTATTAGTTGAATAGGAGTATGAATGTTGGGGTTATTAAAAAGTAGAAAGCAATTTACATTGTTCTACATATAAGTAACATATAACAAGTTCTCTGGAAACCATTTAAATTGGCAAATAAGGTGATAGCTTTAAATGTTAAATACAAGGTTGGAGACTAAGAAAATACCCAAAGGAAAATTCTCTGTGATACTAAATGTAGACCATCTATCAAAACAGGAGAGTACAGAGAAGATGGATAGGGTGTGCCCTCGGCATGTGGGACAGGTAAAAACCCTCTTCCACCCACATCTTCTAGCCCAGTTGAGGATGTCAGAGAGTGCAGGCTTATAGCTATCACATAGTTATCAGGCCACAATTAAACCCAAGTTATGGACAAATGTGTCTAGCAAGCTGTCCCAAGATGGCACAGCCTAGTGGATAACTTCCAATTTGAAGATCCCTGAGGAATGCCCATTTCCCAAGAACTCTGACCCCTACTGAAAAGTCCTTCTGCATGTAGATGGTGTGGTCCACTTCCTTACCTGAAGCTAAGTGGGCCCCCGGAGAGTGAAATCTATGGTGAACCACACATACCCCACCTCTTTACTTTAGTTGTCAAGTTTGGGAGGATGGTGTTAAAAGGGAATGGTAATTAAGCCACTGCTTGGAAAAGCCAAAGGCCTCTGCCTTCATCCTTTGTTTGCTTCTGTCCAGCGTTGGGGTAAAAGCATCTGCTACCCAGACAAGTTAATAGAGGTTGATTAGGATTTGGGAATTCAAATCTGATGCAGAATTCCAGTTGTAGCCATCCTTTATCACCATCCCACCTCTATGGTTGGAGTTTTATTTTTTATTTATTTCACTGTCTGCCTCTCTCAGATCCACCAGCTTTTTCCATCACATACACTTGCAACTGTCAGACCAGGGGCCTCTTTGTGGATGGGCCTCTAGCTATATTGACTCATGTGCTAAAGAATCCCTTGAAAACTAACGAGTAATCAAAAACAAACTAAACTAAACTAAAATTAGAAAACACAGAGGTAAAGAAACAGAGCATTTACCATCATGAATTTCTTTTTTTTTTTTTTCAATTGAGACATAACTGACATATAACATGGTGTTAGTTTTAGGTGTACAACATAATGGTTTAATATACGTATGTATTGCAAAATGATCACCACAATATGTTTAGTTCACATCTGTCATCATACATAGTTACAGTTTTTTTTTTCTTGTGATGAGAACTTTTAAGATCTACTCTCTTAGCAACTTTCATACATACAATACAGTATTGTTAACTATAGTGGCCATGTTGTACATTACATCCCCGAGACTTATTTATCTTATATGGATTTCTTATTCTAATAGAAAAGCCAGAGTCATATTCCCTCTCTCTCTCTCTCTCTCTCTCTATCTCCCCCCCCCCTTTCCCTTTCTTTCTTCTGTCTTCTTCTTCTTCTTTTTTTTTTTTTTTTTTGGCTCAACTCTGTCTAGTTTTATCTTAGACTACACTATTCTGATTCTTAACCTAAGGCATTTAAGGGTTAGTGTAGACACCGAGTATTTTTTGCCCGCAGCTTCGAGGCTTCTGCTCCTGAACTTGACCTTCAGTTGCCGTTAGGCCCTGACCTATCCTAGTCCCAGGGACCTGAAAGCGGACCTCCCTCCCCTCTAACCAAGTTCTACTCTTCTGCAAAGCTCAGCCCTTCAACTGGTATTCTAAACTAGGTGCCAAACCCTTAAAATGGCATTTTAGCTCCTTTCAGATTTTATTATTGTTAATATTTAAAATTAGCTTTTCAAATTATGGACTTATTTTGAATTATTTACTTTATTATTTGTTTTATCTTATACGTGCATATGGTGCAAAATTCACAAGGTACAAAAGGGCTTGCAATCAAAAGTACACCTCCCTCCCAGACCTACCTCCCAGCCACTGGGGTTTCCTCCGCAGAGTGAAAAACTATTATCAACTTCTTGAATTTTCTTTCAGAGACAGTCTATGCATGTACAAGTATATATTATACACACATGTGTACATGTACATTCTTTAAATTAATTTTTAATTATATAAGCAATGCACAAACATTATTTCCTTATACAAATTAAAACTATATAGGGTAGGCTTATGTCCCCTTTGACCATCTTTCCAATCCCAGTCTCTTCCCAAATATAACCACTGTGAGTAATCTAGCACCAACATACCATAAATCCTTCCAAAATGTTTCTTTGCACTTACTGCAAATATACGTGTCCACAGAAAATATGCAGCATTATTTTATTGTTGGTTTTTTTTTTAACTCAAAGATATCCTTCAAGAATCATTCTGTGGCTTGCTTTGGGTTAAATCTTTAAAACACCTCTGACTCTGATGATAGAAGCCTCTTCTCTATTGTCCCCGGTATTTCTAAAAACCAGAAGATGCCTCTATTTCCTCTTGATCCCAGGACCGGCCTCTCTTTGGTCCACCCACAAAGTTCCTGTTTCTTCTTGGAGAGAGCCCTGGAGCCAAGATGAGGAAGAGAGGGTCTGAGTTCAGTGAAGGAGGGAGTTCTAATTGGGGACACACATCTCATGTTCTCTCTGATGGCTCATCCTGAAGTTTTTATCTAAGAAGCAGTGACCTTACAGAGTCCTTTTATCATGGAATAAAATGTGACACAGACATTAACAAGACAATTGTCCTCTCACCTGGTTATTAGCTGGAGAGTTCAAAACCAGGAAAAAGGATCCTGCAGAGCTGCTTTTTACCGTGAAGAAAAAGGGTGGGGTCACAATCCCACCACTGTAACAGGAACCCTCGACATACCGTCTGAGGAGAAAAGGCAAAATCTGACACATTCAAATGATCAGAGTCTGTGCAGAGCTGGTCACTTGACAGTAACGTCCATGTCAGTTTGACAACCTAGTTCACACTAATGATCGCACAGTCTTCTGGAAGGAAGAAGAAGAAAATCATTTCTACTTCGGAGAAATGATCAAAGCTTTGCCACAGATTTGTACAACCAGAAGTGACTTAACACGTTTTATACAAAGAGTATCTGAATATTTCCAGGAACCAGGAGCTCACCAAATCAAAAAGCCACCTACTGCATTGTGGGGCCACTTAATTGGCTCAGTTCTTGTGTTACGGAAACTTTGGATCCTATTCTGACCTCTAAGATGACACTGAATAAATTTAATCCCTCTTACTAATGATCAGAGCCAGTTTTTCACACACACAAAAATCTAGGTAATCTGAGAAAGCCGATACCTATCTAGAATGTGACCAGACCTCCAGGGCAGCTTATTTTTACTTAACTACTGTCCATCAGAATTTAACGGTGTCAGCTTTCTTTACATCATTAACAAACTTAAGAATGTGGTTCTTATTGCTTAAAGTTCTTTGTCTGAAATGAGATTTTTGGAATAAATCTCCTTTTCTTTTGTGGAAATGAAGATCAAGGTCCTCCCTGGGTTATATGATATGTAAACCAAAGCAGGAATCCAAGAAATGCCCAGTCATGGCCTCACCCTTCCTTCTCCCCAACATTTGATGTTATCATTTCTTATTCTCATTTCACTTATTTTAATTCCATCAGATTTGTGGTTGATAAACCAGAGTTTTGAAATAATATCTCACATTCTTTCCACAATATAGCCATCAGTACAGTCAAAAAGGTTGCATATCTCATGCTTTTGTTCGATACATATGGAATGCTTACATTTGCCACGCCTAAAATAGAATCGCCACAACCTGTATTTATCAATCACACTGAAGAACACGTTTTTCTAAGCAAGCCAAAACATTGAGTTCTATCCTTATGATGAAATGCACATTTCCCTTTAAGAGGCAAAATCTTTAATCAAGAATTTGAATAAAACAGTGCTTTATCAAAGAATGTCAGCTGGTTAACTTTAGGATGCTAAAAACTCATTTAAGATTATTGTTTGGTTCTTGTCCCATGCCGTTTTCCCTTGATTCTGAAAGAGGTTACTCATTTTGAGCTGCTTCTTGCCAGCGTTTTGTTTCCCTTAGCTATACAAACTGTCCTGAGAGCGCACCTGTCTGCGGCTAGGCTGTCGTGCATGATTGCCAACTTGAGGATGGTTTCAGGCTTCTCAACGTGCTTCCAGCGAAGGGTTGGGCAAGAAATGTTTCCTTCATTCTTTTGTATCTTAGAGTGAACTTTGGCCTTTCCTATTTCCTTTGCAGCCCATCCTAAAGTACCCTAAAGATCCAGGGGACTTCAGAGGGAGGCATGGAGAGACCCCTTAGTCTGAGTTAGTTTGGGTCTTTTCTGTTCTTCAAAGCCATCAAAAGGTCGGTCCTAGGCTTCTAGTCTATCTCTTCCCTTCTCCTGGCACTCAGTTGAGATTTATTCATGAAGGCCTTTTGCAAAAGGTGGGGGACGGTGCAGGGAAGATACTTCTGCTAAAATGGCCCTGCCTCGCTCTTTCCCATTTTGCCTCATCTTCCTCTGTACTCTCCTTACCATGGTGTCTTGTCCAGGGCAAGTGTTCAATAGATACAAAGCAAAGACTGCTCCCTCACTTGATGTCCCCCAACAACCACCCCAAGCCAATCCCTCCCTCAAGGATGGGAGAGAGGTAATTTTGGACTAGCTTGGTAGGTATAGTAGGGATTAAATGTATGCACTACAATTCAAATGTTAAAAATAATGTACCTTTCTTTATTTTCTCTAACTCATCTAGAACTCTACAGACTCCTAGTAGCCAATCAACACATGTAAGTTAAAAGAATGAATGTATCTCATCTTGCTCTGGAGCCCCTTCCTAGCACTCGCAGTCAGTGGTGGTGGGATGATTAAAGCTTGCCCATTCAAGGTAACTCAGTCTTTTCTAGTTTTAGAGTCTATTTCAGGTCAGTTTAATCTCATTTGGGTAATTGCTCAGTCTTTCAGTGTTTCTGCCTTCTCCCCAGATGGCATATGGGCACAGAAGGAGCTTATGGGTATTCAAGGTGACAAGGGTAAAGGGCTTCTTGTCCTCTTTTGGTCCACCTCTGGACCCTTGAGATCTCATTGAGATGTAGCTCATCTCTCCTAGTATTTGGATATCAGTTTCTGCCCTTGCTGCACCCTCTGCTGAAATTTCAGCAGCTGGTCTAATTTTTGGTTTACTGTTTTGAAGCAACAAATACCGATTGCTCTTGAGGAGTACAATTCTCTCCCCCTGCTGACTGGGCATCCCACATCAGCTGTTTTAAAAAAATATTATGTGTTTATTTTTTATGGTGGTAAGGACACTTAACCTGAGATCTACCCTCTTAAAATTTTTGTGTACAATACAGTAATGTTAATTATAGGTGCAATATTGTCCAGAAGATCTCTAGAACTTAATCATCTTGCATAACTAAAACTTTATACCTGTTGAATAACAATGCCCCATTTTCCCCTCCTCCCAGCCCCTGACAATTACAAATCTACTCCCTGCTTCTCTGTATTTAGCTATTTTATATACTTCACATAAGTGGAATTATGCAGTATTTGTCCTTTTGTGACTGGTTTATTTTACCTAACGTAATGTCCTCAAGGTTCATAGTGTTGCATATGGCAGGGTGTGTTCTTTTCCAATGCTGAATAATATTCCATTGTATGTATATACTACGTTATTTTTATCCATTCATTTGTTGATGGACATTTAGGTTGTTTCTACATTTTGGCTATTAAGAATAATGCTGCAATGAAAATGGGAGTGCAAATATCTCTTCCAGATCCTGATGTCAATTTTGGGGGGTAGTTACCCAGAATGGTGTTAAGAAAACTGATATGCACATGCAAAAGAATGAAATTGGACCCACATCTTACACTATACCCAAAAATCAACTCAAAATGGGTTAAAGACTTACATGTAAAACTCCTAGAAGAAAACATAAGGGGAAATCTTCTTGACATTGGTCTTGGCAATGATTTCTTGGATATGACACCAAAAGCACAGGCACCAAAAGCAAAAATAGACAAGTGAGACTACATCAAATTAAAAGCTTCTGCAAAGCAAAGGAAACAATAGAGCGAAAATGGAAGAAAATATTTACAAACACATCAGCTCTTGTAGACACTGCTAATCTCTGAGGCTCTCCACCTATGAGGTCCCCTCATCACTTGCTGTATCCCTCACAGGGTCACAGAGGAACCTCTGTATCCCTTTCATCCTACTCACTGGTCCATCAATCTAGTGTAAACACTTCTCTCCACCAGTGGTCTTCTACCACATCTACCCTGTGTTGGATATAGTATGAGTGGATTCATTTCCTAGGGCTTCCATAACAAATCACCACAAAATGTGTGGCTTAAAATGACAGAAATTATTCCTTGATAGTTCTGGAAGCTAGAAGCTCAAAATCAAGTTGTCACCAAGGTTGATTCCTTCTGGAGCTTCTAAGGGAGAATCTATTCCATGTCTCTCTCCTAGCTTCTGGTGTTTGCAGGCAACCCTTGTCATTCTTTGGCTTGCAGCTGTACCTAGCTCCTTCGTGACATGGTGTTCTCCTTGTGTGTCTCTGTGTTCAAATTTCCCTTTTCTTATGAGGATACTAGTCATTAGATTGGGGCCCACCCTAATCCAGCATGACCTGATTTTAACTTGATTACATCTACAAAGACCCTATTTCCAAATAAGATCACATTCACGGAAACTGGTGGTTAGGACATCAACCTATTTTTTTGGAGGGCAACAACCCACAACAAGGAGAACTGAACTGGAGCACAAGGCCAAATGTTCTTGAACTCTCCCCAACCAGCCTGAGGTTTGTAGTTGGGTTTCTATCATATAGCACCACCCACTTCCAGGGGATGAGGGTCCAAAATCTCTTCTACTTTAGTCTCATCCTCCAGAATATCTTCTTTAATTCCTTGGATCCTCTTCTCTGTGATGGAAGAACTTTGGTCTCCTTCAGGTCTGGTAGAAACTGCTCCTCCATCATGACCCTTTACACAGACACTCACTATAAAGCTCAGTGCTCAAACCTCCCAGCTTTGCTCTTGGTATATCAACACTGAAGGCTGGTCACAGAGATTTTTCTAGTGCTGTTTGCTGGGGCTCAGCCATGGCCTCCCATCCATGGAAGCCACCTGGTTCTAGGTATCATGGGAATTCTTCAAATGCTCTGAGGGGGTGGCCATCCCTGCTTACTCCTAAATACTCTTCTTTCTCTCCTTATAGATCAGCACACGTGGATTTTCTCAGTGTCGATGGTCTTACCAGACCTCTGAATGAAGGACTTAAGGGGTAAAGAAGTTGTAGACTGGCAGACCCAGCAGATCACAGAGCTCATGCAAGAAGAGAAAGACCTAGTATATATTCATCTCTCCAGAAGTCAGAGAGTTTAGAGATGAGATTAGCGGGTTCTGCATCCACAGGGTCCCCGACATGAAAGTGCTATGCGACCAACTGTCTATGTATATCTTCAAGAAAGAAATCTAACTGTCATGCTCCCTCTGCAGAATCATTCCAATTCCACTAGATTCTTTGGCCCATTCAGAATGGCTCAAAGTTGCCTGGTATGAGGTCATGAGTACTTTATCTGTGGTCCAAGTGCCTTTAGGAAATAATACAGGTTCCTTATGCATACAATGGGATGGTAGTATCCTCCTGGAAAGGCTGCTATCATTATTAGACAAAATATATGCAAAGCAACTAGTCTAAAATGCCCAGCACTTAGGGGATGCTTAATAAGTAGTAATGCCTTTATCATTAGTCTATTCTCCTCCTCTCTTCTCTCTCTAGATCACATCACTTCTCTGAAATTACCCCTCCTTTAAACACTCACTACCCCCCAAAAGAAAAATAAGGAAGAAAAAAGTATTATGCTCTCTAGAGCTCCTCTTGTCTGCTTCTCTATGAGAAGGAATTTCTCCTAAGATTCAGAGTTTTTCCCAGGCATCTCAGACCTGAGGCCAGAACTGATTCTATAATTGGTCAGCCTGGCTGTGTGAAAGCAATCCTAACCACAGAAATTTATGACACATATGCCAATCCACCATGTTGCACTATAATTATGCATAGCACAAAATATGTCTGAATTTTTTTGGAAGTGTCATTTGATCATCAGATTAAGCTCAGTTCCCATGTGCTCATTCTTCACCATTTGTTCCTCACAATGTCCTGGAAAAAGGAAAATGCTAGTCAGTAACTGTACTGAGTTATCTAGGAAGAAGAGTAATGAGTCCCATACCCCCTCAGCTCTCCTACTCATAGATGCCTTTTCATCCGGTCTGGCCAGCTCAGTCCAGGACTCTTACTAGAGAAGAAGGTGAGGGGCTAGCATCTCATCAGCGCAAGAGGATATAGGAATTTCATTAGAAGGAAATAGTAAAGATTCAGCTGGGAGTGACTCCAGAGCAGTTTTTCGTTTGTTTCCTTTTGTTCTTTCACCATAGACAGGTGAGCTCCTCCATTCAAGGTAACATTAGGTAGTCCCATCATGGTCACTGTTACCACCACTCACCCTGGTGCTGAGGTCAAAACCTAGGAGTCATATGTGACTTTCTTCTTTCCCTCATATCCCAAATCCAATGTATCAGTTCTACCTTCAAAATGTATTCCAAATCTAATTACCTCTACCACTTCCACCATCATCTCTCATCTAAACCACAGCCTCTACTTGGCGTCCCAATACCTGCTCTGGTATTTCTATAGTCAATTTTTTTTTATTATTTATGTCATAATAGTTTATAACAATGTGAAATTTTAGTAGTACATTACTGTTTGTCAGTCACCATATAAATGCATCCCTTCACCCCTTGTGCCCACCCCCCAACATCCTTCCGCCTGGTAACAACTAAACTGTTCTCTCTGTCTGTGTGTTAGTTTATCTTCCGCATATTAGTGAAATCATGCAGTGTGTGTCTTTCTCTGTCAGGCTTATTTTGCTTAACATAATACCCTCCAGGTCCATCCATGTTGTTGCAAATGGGACGATTTTGTCTTTTTTATGGCTGAGTAGTATTCCATTGTGTACATATATATATATATATATATATATATATACCACATCTTTATCCAATCATCAGTCAAGGGACACCTGGTTTGCTTCCACTTCTTGGCTATAGTGAATAATGCTGCCATGAACATAGAGGTGCATAAGCCTCTTTGGATTGTTGATTTCAGGTTCTTTGGATAAATACCCAGTAGTGGGATAGCTGGATCATAAGGTATTTCTATTTTTAATTTTTTGAGGAATCTCCATACTGTTTTCCATAGAGGATGCACCAGTTTGCATTCCCACCAGCAGTGAATTAGGGTTCCCATTTCTCCACATCCTCTCCAGCATTTGTTATTTTTTGTCTTGGTGATTATAGCCATTCTAATGGGTGTAAGGTGATATCTTAGTGGAGTATTGATTTGCATTTCCCTGATGATTAGTGATGTTGAACATCTTTTCATGTGCCTATTGGCCATCTGTATATCTTCCCTGGAAAAATGTCTGTTCATATCCTCTGCCCATTTTTTGACCAGGTTATTTGTTTTTTTGTTGTTCAGTTATGTGAGTTGTTTATATATTATGGAGATTAACCCCTTGTTTGATATATTATTTGTAAATATTTTCTCCCAACCGGTGGGTTGTCTTTTCATTTTGATCCTGGTTTCATTTGCCTTGCAGAAGCTCTTTAATCTGATGAAGTCCACTTCTTTATTTTTTCTTTTGTTTCCCTTGTCTGAGTACACAAGGAATTTGAAAAGATCCCTCTAAGACTGATGTCAAAGAGGGTACTGCCTATATTTTCTTCCAGGAGTTTTATAGTTTCAGGTCTTACCTTCAAGTTTTTGATCCATTTTGAGTTAATTTTTGTGTATGGCAAAAGAAAATGGTCTGCTTTCATTCTTTTGCATGTGGCTGTCCTGTTTTTCCAGCACCATTTATTGAAGAGAATTTCCTTTCTCCATTGTATGTTCTTAGCTCCTTTGTCAAAGATTAGCTGTCATAGACGTATGGTTTCATTTGTGGGCTTTCAATTCTGTTCAGTTGATCTGTATATATCTATTTTTGTACCAGTACCATGCTGTTTTAATTATTATAGCTTTGTAGTATATTTTGAAGTCAGGGATTGTGATGCCTCCAACTTTGTTCTTTCTTCTCAGGGTTGCTTTAGCTATTCAGGGTCTTTTGTTGCCCCATATGAATTTTAGTGTTCTTTGTTCTATTTCCATAAAGAATGTCATTGGGATTCTGGTTGGAATTGCATTGAATCTGTAGATTGCTTTAGGTAGTATGGGTATTTTAACTATGTTTATTCTTCCAATCCATGCGCATGGGATATCCTTCCATTTCTTTATGTCATCATCAATTTCTTTCAATAATGTCTTGTAGTTTTCATTGTATAGGTCTTTTACCTCCTTGGTTAAATTTATTCCTAGACATTTTTTTCTTTTTGTTGAGATTGTACATGGGATTGTCTTCTTGAGTTCTTTTTCTGTCAGTTTGTTATTGGAATATAGAAATGCAACTGATTTTTGTAAGTTGATTTGTACCCTGCAATTTTGCTGTAGTTGTTGATTGTTTCTAATAGTTTTCCAATGGATTCTTTAGGGTTTTCTGTATATAAAATCATGTCATCTGCAAACAGTGAGAGTTGCACTTCTTCATTGCCTATTTGGATTCTTTTTATTCCTTTTTCTTGCCTAATTGCTCTGGACAAAACCTCCAGGACTATGTCGAATAAGAGTGGTGAGAGTGGGCACCCTTATCTTGTTCCTGTTCTCAGAGGAATGGCTTTCAGTTTTTCCCCCTTGTGTATGATGTTGGATGTGGGTTTGTCATATGTGGCCTCTATTATATTGAGGTGCTTTCCTTCTATACCCATTTTTTGAGAGTTTTTATCATAAATGGATGTTGGATCTTGTCAATGCTTTCTATGCATCTATTGAGATGATCATGTGGTATTTATTCCTCGTTCTGTTAATGTGGTGTATCACATTGATTGATTTGCAGATGTTGAACCATCCCTGTGTCTCTGATATAAATCCCACTTGATCATGATGTATGATCTTTTTAATGTATTGCTGTATTCAGTTTGCCAATATTTTGTTGAGGATTTTTGCATCTATGTTCATCAGTGATATTGACCTGTAATTTTCCTTCTTTGTATTGTCCTTGTCTGGCTTTGGTATCAAGGTGATGTTGGCCTCATAGAATATGTTAGGAAGTGTTCCAACTTCCTCTATTTTTTGGAATAGTTTGAGAAGGATAGGTAATAAATCTTCTTTGAATGTTTGGTAAAATTCTCCAGAGAAGTCATCTGGTCCTGGACTTTTATCTTTTGGGAGGTTTTTGATTACTGTTTTAATCTCTTTACTTGTGATTGGTCTATTCAAATTTTCTGTTTCTTTTTGATTCAGTTTTGGGAGGCTGTATGAGTCTAAAAATTTATCCATTTCTTCTAGATTGTCCAATTTGTTGGCATATAGTTTTTCATAGTATTCTGTTATGATCCTTTGTATTTCTGTGTTATCCATTGTAATTTTTCCTTTCATTTCTAATTTTGCTTATTCGAACCTTCTTTTTTTTTCTTAGGGAGTCTGGCTAAGGGTTTGTCAATTTTATTTATCTTCTCAAAGAACCAGCTCTTTGTTTCATTGATCCTTTCTACTTTTTTTGGGGGGGGGGGTTTCAATTTCATTTATTTCTGCTCTAAGTTTTATTGTTTCCCTCCTTCTGCTGACTTTTGGCTTTGTTCTTCTTTTTCTAAATCTGTTAGGTGTAGTTTAATGTTGTTTATTTGGGATTTTTCTTGTTTGTTAATGTGGGCTTGTATTGCTATGAGTTTCCCTCTCAGGACTGCTTTTGCTGCATCCCATATGAGTCGGTATGGTGTATTTTCATTTTCATTTGTCTCCAGATATTTTTTGATTTCTCCTTTAATTTCTTCAATGATCCATTGGTTGTTCAGTAGCATGTTGTTTAATCTCCACATTTTGTCACTTTCCCAGTTTTTTTCTTGTAGTTGATTTATAGTTTCATAGCATTATGGTCAGAAAAGATGCTCATTATGATTTCAATCTTCTTAAATTTCTAGAGGCTTGCCTTGTTTCCCAACATATGGTCTATCCTTGAGAATTGTCCATGCACATTTGAGAAGAATGTGTAATCTGCTGTATTTGGATGGAGTGCTCTCTATATATCTATTAAGTCCATCTCGTCTAGATTTTCATTTGAGTCCACTATTTCCTTATTGACTTTCTGTCTGGATGATTTACCCATTGATGTAAGTGGGGTGTTAAGATCCCCTACTATTATTGTGTTGCTGTTAACATCTCCTTTTAGGTTTGTTAATAGTTGCTTTATGTACTTTGGTGCTTCTGTGTTGGGTGAATATATATTTATAAGTGATATGTCTTTGTGGTGGAGTGTCCCTTTTATCATTATATTTTGCCCCTTTTTGTGTCTCATTACCCTTTTTATCTTGAAGTCTACTTTGTCTGATATGAGTATGGCAACACCTGATTTCTTGTTTGCCATTAGCTTGGAGTATTGTCTTCTAACCTTTCACTCTGAGCCTATGTTTGTCTTTAGAGCTGAGATGTGTTTCCTGGAGGCAGCATATTATTGGATTCTGTTTTTTAATCCATCCTGCCACTCTCTGTCTTTTGAGTGGAGAATTCAATCCATTTACATTTAGAGTGATTATTGATATATGAGGGCTTAATGTTGCTATTTTAATGCTCATTTTCCAGTTCTTTTGCATTTCCTTTTTTTCTCATCCTGGGTATTCCAGACTACCAATACAGTTTGGTAGTTCTATATGATGGTTTTCTTAGTTTTCTCTTTATTTATTTATAAGTGTCTCTGGTCTGTTTATTTTTTCAGTGGTTACAGTGAGGTTTGTGTAAAAAATCTCATAGTTGAAATAGTCCATTTTCTGATGGCCTCTTATTTCCTTAGACTAAGTCAACTCCACCCCTTTCCTCTTCCCCTTCTAAGTTATTACTGTCACAACTTATTCCATCTTGTGTTGTGAGTTTGTGTTTAAAGTGATGAGGTTATATTTATTTTTGGTGTTTTCCTTCCTTTAATCTTTGATGTTATAATTAAGTGTTTGCTAACCTATTCTGATAGAGAGCTGTAATTTGTCTGATTCTGTCTACATATTTTTCTCCTTTCTCATTGCTTTGTATCCTCTTTATCTTTTTTTTCAGGCATGAGGGCCTTCTTGAGCATTTCTTATGGTGGGGGTCTTGTGGCAATGAACTCCCTTAGCTTTTGTTTATCTGGGATAGTTATTATATCTCCATCATATCTGAAGTACATTTTCACTGGGTAGAGAATTCTTGGCTGAAAGTTTTTGTCTTTCAGAATTTTGAATATATCATTCCACTCTCTCCTAGCCTGTAAAGTTTCTGGTGAGAAATCAGCTGAGACCCTGATGGGAATTCCTTTGTACATTTTTTTTTTTTTTGTCTTGCTGCCCTTAACATTTTTTCTTTATCATTGACTTTTGCCAGCTTTACTACTGTATACCTTGGAGAGGGTCTTTTCATGTTGATATATTCAGGAGATCTCTTGATATCACTCACTTGCATTTCCAACTCATCTCCCAAGTTTGGTAGGTTCTCAACTATTATTTCTTTGAACAAGCTCTCTGCTCCTTTTTCCCTCTCTTCTCCCTCTGGAATACCTATAATCCTTATGTTGCATTTCCTAATTGAGTCAGATATTTCTCAGAGAATTTCTTCATTTCTTTTTAGTCTTAGTTCTCTCTCCTCCTCCATCTGGAGCATTTCTGCATTCCTGTCCTCAATATTGCTAATTCTCTCTTCCATATTTTCAGCTCTATTCTTTAAAGATTCCAGATTTTTCTTTATCTCCTCCATTATCCTTTTCATCTCCAACATTTCTGATTGGTTTTTCTTTATAGTTTCAATCTCTTTTGTGAAGAAGTTCCTGATTTCATTGAATTGTCTATCTGTATTTTCTTGTAGTTTGTTAAGCTTTTTTATGACAGCTATTTTGAATTCTCTGTCATTTAGGTTATAAATTTCTGTGCCTTTAGGATTGATTTCTGGGTGCTTGTCATTTTCCTTCTGGTCTGGAGATTTAATATATTTTTGCATACTGTTTGAGGGTATGGGCTTATTTTTCCTCATTCTGAAACTATCTGGTTGCAGCTTCCACCTGCCACCACTGGGTGGAGGTCAAGAGCTGTGTATTCTGAACTTGCCATGATCCACTGGTGCTCTGGCCAACTGGCTGTGCTGGTGCTCTGGGTGGGGGGAGGGGCTGTTTCTTTTGCCTACCTGATCCTGGGGGCTTCTCGCTTTTCCCTCACTCTCTGCTCTCCTTGGGGTGCTAACTTGATGAAGACACCTCTGCAACAGTTCAGTCCCCTCTGTATGGGAATTTCCCACAGGCTGTGAGAGAACTTGGAGAACAACGGTTTTCTGAACAACTGAAGGCCCCCCCGCCCCCCTCTCTCTCGGAGAGCCATGTGGTCTCGGTCCCAGGGTCGCTGTCATTCGGGAAGAAGAAGAGTTGTCCTTACCTCTTTCCAATTCCTCTGGGGGTGCCAGCACCACCACCTTCAGATGTAAGGCTGCATGGGTCTCTCAGACATCTTTTGTGTTGTGTGAGTGTCCTGTTGGTATTTGAATGTCCTTTTTGTTGTATCTTAGGCAGGGAAAGTCTAAGGGGGAAAGCTCACTCCACCATGATGCTGATGTCACTCTCTACAGTCAGCTTTTCACCCAGCTTCTGGAGCAATCTCTAAATGTGTATCCAAAAATTTTATTCCCCCCTTCAAAACCTTCTAGAGTTTCCCATTGTGCTCATAATAAAAATCAAATTCCTATCTCAGCTCACAAGGCCCTGCAATGATACCTCTGAGAAATTCTCTACCACTTTCTGCTTCCTCATCACTCCACTTTTAAGCACTCTGCTTTCTTGCCATCCTTCCCACCTCACAAACTTGTTCACATCTCACTGCTATACCATCTGCCTGGACCATTCTTATTTCCTTCCCTCATTCAGATGTGACCAGCTCAAAGAGGCCTTCCCCACCCTTACCTCCATCATTTTCTATTCCATTACTTGGTTTTATTTTTCTTTGTAGTTCTTATCACAGTCTCAAATTACCTATATGGTATGTGTTTATCTCCTGTCTCACCATCTAGATGAGCTCATGAAAGCAAGGAGTTTGTCTTCCTCACTGCTGTGTCCTCAGGATTTTGAAGAGCACCTGGCCATAATAGGTGCTCAAAACTAGTTGTCAGATAAAGGGATGAATAAACAATACCTTTAAGATATATTTTTGTACTTCATCCTTCACCCTCACCCCCCAGTCTCCATTTCTTCAATTAAATCAGAGTCTCAGGGAGTGGAGCTCACACTTCAGGAACTTTTAAAAGCTTCCCAGGTGATCCTAATGGGCAGCCAAGGTTGAGAACCATTGAGATAAGTCAGGGATTTTCAACATTTGATGTACACATAATCACCTGGAAATCCTGTTAAAATGCAGATTCTGATTCAGTAATAGTGATAGGTATAGGCTTGAGAGCCTGCATTTCTAATAAGTTCCAGGTGATACCACTGCTGTGGTCCATGGACTATACTTTGAGGCACAAGGGCTTAGTTGGTTCCAAAGATCCCCTGCAGCTCTATATTCTGTGACTAAAGTGAAGACAACATCATCCACCTCAACCTCTATCCAAGGAGCCTGTTAGTTTCTCCCAACCTGAGTGCTCTGGATTGGGCACTATTGGGCACAACAGAGGAAATGTCACTTTCTTGATTTAAAATAATTTTTTAATGTTTAAATTTTAATTTTGAAATAATTCCAGACTTACAAAAAAAGTACAAAGAATTCCTGTATTATCCTCACCAAGATTCCCCAAATGTTAAATCTCACTGAACCATAATACAATTATCTGAATCAGAAAACTAGTATTGGTATGGTGCTATTTATCCACAGACCATATTCAAGTTTTGCCAATTGTCCCCACTAATGTCCCTTTTCTGCCCTGGGATCCAATCAAGCATCATGGATTACATTTAGTTCTCATGTTTCTTTAGTTCTTTTAATCTAAAACACTTCCTCAGTCTTTATTTGTCTTTCATGACCTTGAAACATTTGTAGAGTATTAGCCAGTTATTTTGTAGAACATCCCTCAATTTGGATTTGTCTGATGTTTCCTCAGGATTAAATTCAGGTGGTGAATTTGGGGCAAGGATATCACAGAAGCAATGTTGTGCCCTTCTCGGTGCTTCACATCACAAGGCACAAAATTTGAATCTATCCCAGTACTAACGATGTTAACTGTCGTCTCTTGGTGAAGGTGGTGTCTTCTGGCACTATTTTCCCTTTGTAATAAAATAGGTATGTCGTGGGGAGACCATTTGAGACTATAGATATCCTGTATCTTACCACATTTTCACCCACTAATTTTTAGAATTCATTAATGATTCTTACCTGAAACGATGATAATTGTGATATTTGGTCAAATGGTGATTTTCAAATTCCGTCTTTCCTTCTATATTTATCAGTTAGAAATCTGCTGTAAGGAAGAGCTTTCCCATCTCTGCTATTTATTTATTTTTACATTTATTTATATAGATGTGAATAGGTGGATTCTTATTTTATGTTATTGGTTACAATCTATTGCTACTATTATTTTTTTTTTTTTGCTCAAATTGTGCTCAATTTAGCTAGTGGAAGCCCATTTGAGCTGGCTTCTCTATT
The DNA here is from genome assembly GCA_031878705.1 of Tapirus indicus. Taxonomy (NCBI): domain Eukaryota; kingdom Metazoa; phylum Chordata; class Mammalia; order Perissodactyla; family Tapiridae; genus Tapirus; species Tapirus indicus. The sequence continues at coordinate 81,461,484 of CM062917.1, forward strand.
CCTGGACATGTCCTCATAATTTTTTTCAGGATTTTCTTACTATTTGGAACCACAAGATGTTCTAGTCTCATCTTGCACTTTCCTTACCCTAGCCCAGAATCAGCCATTTTTCCAAAAAGTGCTAGTTCCTTTTATTAGAAAGTGGTATTTAGAAATCAAGATTCAGACACAAGATGTGCTCATCAATATTGAGGTATGTTGATTCTAAGTATATGTATTTATAAATACATATCTATATCTATATTAAAAGTCATGAGTTCATTCTGGTAATTTGTTTCTGTTTATATTACATTTGGGGATCACCACCACAGCCCCTTCTATTGATTTGAATTTTTTCTCTCTTCCTTTCTTCCTCTCCCTCCTCTTTCTTCTCCTCATAGTCCTTGCCTCTTGATTTAATATGTGGCCATCTGGTGTGATAAAAGTCAGCAACTCTGGGATCTGAAGGACCTGAGTTGAATTGCTGGCTCTACCACTTTCCAGCCATGTGATTGTGGGAAAGCAGTCTCTCACAATAATAGATCTTCAAGAAAACAGAATTCTTTCTAGGCTCAATCCCTGGAATCAGGCTGAATTGTTTTCCTTTGAAATCCTCAGACATATAGGCTGGTTTCTCTCTCTTTCCTGACTTCACTTCAAGTCTTCTTTTTATAAAGACACACAGGCAAGCTACCTTCCCCAAGCTGTTCTTCCCAGCACTTCTAATGGAGCAGGTCAACTACTGCTTCTCTTCCTGTTAATTATTTTCTGTCACACAGGCACATCAACCCCCAGGTGCCTACCAGCTATTGTTCTATGTGATGTCAGTTTCTGCTCCATTTTCATTTATCCCCTAATCCATTATATAATTCTATCTCTACCTATATATCGTCTATCTATCTTTGGGGGGTGGCAAAAGGATTGCAGCTCTAAACCACCTATTTGAGAAGGTCAACTCCTATCAGGATTGGTGCTATTTTTCTCTTAGAAATTATAATGACATCATCACAGACAAAATCCATTTGATTGCCCAAGCATTAAATGTTGCTTATTCCAAAAGTGTAACTTCTCAAAGGGCAGTTATATTTAAGATTATTTGAGAACAAAGACTTTGGCAAACCTGCACTGGCAGGGAGCTGTGTTCTTTTTTGGGCATATGCATTTAACAGACTGAGAAATAAATCCACTTTTTAAAGGAAAGAGCTATTTACCACCTGCAGTTCGTTAATGTCTGAGGCAGGGAAAATCTGTCATTCACACACACTCGGGATGAAGTTGGCAGATTCTACTCTTCGGAGGGTTTTATCAGCAATGACTGAGATAGAATTCTACACCCTGCTTCTGAAAACCTGCCTGGTGTGATCTGGTGAGCCAGCTACTCCACTGCTGCTTGTGGCAAAATTTGAGTATTTGAGAGTAGTATCTTCTCATTTTTTTTTTCTTGTGACAAAAATTTGAATAGTATTCATGGAAGAGATGGTATGGTCTTAGGTACAACAGTGAGTAATGCATATATTCACCAGATTTCCAGGTACTGTAAAGCAGTTCAGGTGGGATCAGGCTGCATTATCCAGAGGGCCTTGTGCAGCAGGGTGGGCCATATGTAAGGTGTACAAAGCGGGAGGAGGAAAGACAGGAGAAGAATAGGAATTCAAAAAGCCACCTCATAGAAACAGGAGCTGCGTGAGGACAGAGAGAAAGGAAATTTTGGCCATTGCCATGAGTGAAAAATTCTCAATGAGGAAAAGATGTTTAAAAAGGATGCTGTAGGCAAGCTTTCTGAGCTGCCTTTTCAAGGAAACTTAGCACAAATATTTACATCATTTGCCAGGTTGTTTGACTTGGACAGGTGTTTCCTAAAAACAAAACACTAAGCACCAGCAGGATCTAGAGGTAATTTGGTATATTTGAACAGTAAGCAGGGGTGATCATCAGTATTATTCATAACCATAAGGCATGGGCACTGACCCATTAGAATGGATACTCAAACAATCAGAATGGCGGTCAGCTGTAAATGGGGTGCACCACACTGATGTGTGCCAGTCTAATGTCACCTCTGGTTATCTTCTTTCTAGGGCTGAAAGGGACTCACAGTGGTTTCTAGGCATGGAGGGGCTGGATGAGCTCAAACGTTCTCCAGCATAGGTTCTGTGTGAGCCTCATGAAAAACTAGCTGAGGGGAGGGGGAGGCAGAAGCTAATGACCAGTCTCCGGTGGCCTGACCCTTGCCGTCCTAGCATTACTGGACCATGCTGCTACCTGACATGCATTTATTAACTCCTTTTCAAATATAACAACAAGAGAAAGGGCAATCTTGTTCCTTTTTTGATCGTACATTGGAAGGGCAGAGTACAGGGTAACAGAGGTGGTGCTCATCAAATGTCCATTTTCTCCCCCGTTTCCTAGTATCATTGCATTTGGGTTGGGCCATGAGTAATTCTAGCCGATGGACTGTGAGCAGAGTGACATGGGTCACTTTCAGACCCAATGTTGCTTCTTCCATCCTTCTCTTGACATAGCAACTTTTGAGGCCATGTGTCCCAAATGGTGTGGCTATCGGATAGAGAAGGGATACCCAATCTGCATCAAACTTTATGTGAGAGACAAACCTGTGTTAAACCACTGAGATTTGCACAACATAGCATAACTTATCCTGACCAGAAATCGGTCCCTTGTGGATATTGCTTAACAAAACCTGAGGCATTTTCTTGTCTGGAAAGCAGTGAAGACACAGATATTGGAGATTAAAATGCTGTTGAGCTAACGTTATGCAACAGCAAAACATTTTCTAAAGCCTCCACCTGCAATAACTTGGAGAGGTAAAGGATAAGCATAATATGCCAGCAGTTCTGGAGGAAGATTTGAGAAAACAGAATGTAGAGTGTATACTGGTTGCCTTTGGCTAGGTATTATGGGAAAGAGATGAACTCAGGAAAGAAATGGTAGGCAAAAGTGAAAGGGAATAGAAAATGTTCAGAAATCCAGAGTTTAGTAGAATTGGAAAAGCCAGTTTTTTCTAGACCCCCAACAGTAAGAGTCAGGATGGAAAAGATTTTGGTTCTGCTCCCACTGAGGATTTAGGAGGTAGCAAGCTTCAAGAGAACTTTGCTCCCATGCTAATGAGAAAAAACCTGGGCAATTTACAAAATCATAAATTTTCTTGAATCCATCAAAAACTGAGATCCAAGACCACCAAGTAAACAGAATTCTAGAGAGTGACAGCTCTCCCGGAAGAGATAGGACACATAAACTGCTTCACCTTTGGCAGAGCAAGGTAGGATGAGGTGGCCAGCATAAAAACATATCAGAAAAAATCAGCTAAAAATTCAATAAGTCCTTAAAGGCCCAGTGTGGGCTCGTGTAGCAGTTTAAAATAATCCTGGGAGCCTCAGACACAAGGAGAGTTTGCACTCACTGGCAAGCTCTTTTCCATGGGCCTCCACCAGAAAAGCAAATTTGTTTTACAGAAAATCAAACTGAAAAAAATCTAGATTAAACACCAACTTCCCTGCATTCATGGAAAGTGAAAAACAATGTTAAGAAAACCAACTCGTAATTGCTCACTCATCAGGCACGTGCTATAAAAAATTCTGTCTCCCGTCACAACCAACTGCTTCCTCATAATTAATCAATTCATGAATATTTTGAGATAAGATCTTTGGCTTCAGTACATATTTTATGTGCAACAAATATCTACTTGTGCCTGAACATAAGCACCTCTAACTTAGTGTTGTCTTTGGGTTTTTTATAAATTTTAAAACTTTCAGGTTTAGAAAGGTGTTATTCAAGGTTTGGGATTTGAGCTATTTAGTTACTTTAAGCTCTATTGTTAGGTGTAAAGATAGCATTAAAGCTTCACAGATGAAATGCAAAGTGGGATTATTACATTGTTGATGGAACAATGCAAAGTTTAAAACTCTTTGTTCCTCAAGCCTCTACTAGGTCTATTTCAATTCAAGAACCACTGAGAGCCAGAAGAATAGCAAGACCTCAACAGCACCACCTCCCTACTCCTAAATTTTTTCTTCCACATTTAACAAGTATTGTTTGTTTTTACTTACAAATACGTTTTTATTATAGAAATTTGGGGAAAGACAGAAAATAAAATAAAACCCCAAATCTCTTCAACCAAGTACAACCACTATTAATAATTTAGTGTATAGTCTCCTAGACTTTTCTTTCCTGTGCATTTCTATAAGTATATTTTTAAAACTGGTTTCATATACATATTACATACTCTGTTGCACCTTCTTAAATTTCTGACCCTTTATATAAATCCCCATCTATCTCTTCTTCAGTACTGTTTCAATTGCATTATCTACTGTGGAACTACCTTCAGCTTCCACTGAGAATCTGGTCCAACAGACACCAAATAATTTCAAACACACCCTAAAGCGGGAAATCAAATGGAGACAATTATTAAATATTTAGATTTTAAAATTTATGCTTTAAGTTTCTTCAAAATCCAAATAAGATATACCTTTATATTAAAGAGTTTTACTTTGTTATCTCTAAGCATTTAGTCACAGACTAGGGATTATAAATTCAAAATATAAACTATTTAAGAAAACATTTAGAAATCTATATTTTTAGAACTGTTTAAAAAATAGGTCACCACAAGCTCTGGTCTATTCTGAGCATGATGTGAGAGACTCCACTATAAAATATTGGAGAAAAGTAAAAACAGCTCTGTTAGCAAATGAATCTATACTCGGTCTACTTAGAAGGGCGATTGGGCATTTTTAAAAATTTTTATTTTGTTTGAACCTGAGACTCCAGGGAAAGGCACGTCTTGGAGATGGAAGTAGAGTCTGTCTCCATTTTGCCCATGAAGATTGACTGGCATCCTCTTGATTTTTAATTTCTTCAACATAGAATGGTTGGTTCTACTTGAATCCTGGGAACGATATCCTTAGTACATGGTCAGACCCGTAACTATCAGTGGTTTGGGAGTGTTATTTTCCTGTCGCCTTCTAAATGTCTCCAGGCAGCAGTCACCAGCCTGAAAGCCAGTAAGCAAGTGAATGACCTTGATGCTAAAGGGCACTTCTGCTTCATTTATTTATGGAAACATACAGAAAATAGATTCAACATTTGCATTATAAGAGGGAACATCCTTTTTCAAAAGAACACAACAGTGTTCTTTGTTGAAGTATAATTGACATACAACATTATATTAGTTTCAAGTGTACAACATAATGATTTGACATTTGTATACATTGCGAAATGATCACCACAATGAGTTTAGTTACCATCTGTCACCATATAAAGTTACAGAATTTTATTTTCTTGTGATGAGAACTCTTAAGATTTACTTTCTTAGCAAATTTCAAATTTGCAATACAATAGTTTTGTCTACAGTCACCATGCTATACATTACATCCCAAGACTTACTTATTTTATAACCGGAAGTTTGTACCTCTTGATCCCCTTCACCCATTTCACCCACCCCCAAACCCCCTCCCCTCTGGCAACCACCAATCCGTTCACTGTATCTATGAGTTTTGTTTATCTTCCACATATGAGTGAAATTTGTTTTTCTCTATCTGACTTATTTCACTTAGCATAATACCCTCAAGGTCCATCCATGTTCTTGCAAATGACAAGATTCCATTCTTTTCTAAGGCAGAGTAATATTGTGTATATATATAATCACATTTTCTTTATCCATTCATCTAGCGATGGACACTTAGGTTGCTTCCATATCTTAGCTATTGTAAATAATGCTGCAATGAACATAGGAGTGCGTATATCTTTTCAAGTTAGTGTTTTCCTTTTCTTCAGATAAATAACCAGAAGTGGAATTGCTGGATCATATGGTAGTTTCATTTTTAATTTTTTGAGGAAACTCCATACTGTTTTCCACAGTGGCTGCACCAATTTACATTTCTACCAACAGTGCACAAGAGTTCCCTTTTTCCCGCTTCTTCATGGGCACTTGTTATTTGTTGTCTTTTTGATAATAATCATTCTGATAGGTGTCAGGTGATATCTCACTGTGGTTTTGATTTGCTTTTCCCTGATCATTAATGATGTTGAGCATCTTTTCATGTATCTGTTAGCCATCCCTATGTCTTCTTTGGAAAAATATCTATTTAGGTCTTCTGCCCATTTTTTAATCAAATTTTTTGTTCTTTTGGCATTGAGTTATATGAGTTCTGTATATATTTTGAATATTACCCCTTATCAGATATCATTTGTGAGTATCTTCTCCCATTCAGTAGATTGCCTTTTCATCTTGTTGATGGTTTCCTTCACTCTGCAAAGGCTTTGTAGTTTGATGTAGTGCCATTTGTTTATTTTTGCTTTTGTTGCCCTTGCCTGAGGAGACATATCTAAAAATATGTTGCTAACATCTATATCACAGTTTACTGCCTATGTTTTCTTCTAGGAATTTTATGGTTTCAGGTCTTAAATTTAAATCTTTAATCCATTTTGAGTTTAGTTTTGTATATGGTATAAGACAGTAGCCTAGTTTCATTCTTTTTGCATGTAGTTGTCCAGTTTTCTGAACACCATTTATTGAACAGACTTTTTCCCCATTGTATATTCTTGCTTCCTTTGTTGTAGATTAATGGACCATTTAAGTATGAGTTTATTTCTGAGCTGTCTATTCTGTTCCATTGATCTATGTGTTCATTTTTGTGCCTGTACCATACTGTTTTGATTACTATAGCTTTGTAGTCTAGTTTGAAATCAGGGAGCATGATACCTCTTTTTTCTCAAGATTGCTTTGACTATTTGGTGTCTTTTATGGTTCCATACAAATTTTAGGATTATTTGTTTTGGTTCTATGAAAAATGCCACTGGTATTTTAATAGAAATTGCATTAAATTTGTAGGTTATTTTGGGTAGTATGGACATTTTAACAATATTAATTCTTCCAAACCATGAGCAAGGTATATCTTTTCATTTATTTGTGTCATCTTCAATTTCTTTCACCAATGCCTTATACTTTTTAGAGTACAGGTGTTTTACCTGCCTAGGTATTTTATTCTTTTTGATGCAATTATAAATGGGATTGTTTTCTTAATTTCTCTTTCTTTTTTTTTAATGTGGTAACATTGGTTTATAACATTATATAAATTTGGGGTGTACATTATTTTATTTCAATTTCTTTGTAGATTACATCATGTTCCCCACCCAAAGACTAACTACAATCCATCACCACACACATGTACCTAATCACCCCTTTCACCCTCCTCCCTCCCCCCTTCCCCTCTGGTAACCACCAATCCAATCTCTGTCTCTATGTGTTTGTTGTTGTTTTTATCTTCTATTTATGAATGAGAGCATAGGGTATTTGACTTTCTCCCTCTGACTTATTTCACTCAGCATAATACCCTCAAGGTCTATCCGTGTTGTCACAAATGGCCATATTTCATCCTTTTTTATGGCCGAGTAGTATTCCATTGTGTATATATATCACATCTTCTTTATCCATTGTCCATTGATGGGTACCTAGGTTGCTTCCAAGTCTTGGCTAACGTTGAATAACGTTGCAATGAACATAGGGGTATATTTATCTTTAGACATTCGTGTTTTCATGTTCTTTTGATAAATACCTGGCAGTGGAATAGCTGGATCATATGGTAGTTCTATTCTTAATTTTTTAAGGAATCTCCATACTGTTTTCCATAGTGGCTGCACCAGTTTGTACTCCCACCACCAGTGTATGAGAGTTCCCTTTTCTGCACATCCTCTCCAACACTTGTTATTTCCTGTCTTGTTAATTATAGCCATTCTGATGGGAGTGAGGTGATATCTCATTGTACTTTTGATTTGCATTTCCCTGATAATTAGTGATGTTGAACATCTTTTCATGTGCCTGTTGGCCATCTGTATATCTTCTTTGGAGAAATGTCTGTTCAGGTATTTTGCCCATTTTTAAATTGGGTTGTTAGTTTTCTTGTTGTTGAGATGTATGAGTTCCTTATATATTTTGGATATTAACCCCTTATCAAATATATGGTTTGCAAATATCTTCTCCCAATTGTTAGGTTGTCTTTTCATTTTGTTGATGGTTTCCTTTGCTGTGCAGAAGCTTTTTAGTTTGATGTAGACCCACTTGTTTACTTTTCCTATTGTTTCCCTTGCCTGGTCAGACATGGTACTTGAAAGTATGCTGCTAAGACTGATGTCAAAGAGCATACTGCCTATGATTTCTTCTAGAAGTTTCATGGTTTCAGGTCTTACATTCAAGTCTTTAATCCATTTTGAATTAATTTGTGTGTGTGGTGTAAAATAATGGTCTACTATCATTCTTTTGCATGTGGCTGTCCTATTTTCCCAACACCACTTACTGAAGAGACTTTCCTTTCTCCATTGTATGTTCTTGACTTCCTTGCTGAAAATTAGCTGTCCATTGACGTGTGGATTTATTTCTGGGCTCTGGATTCTGTTCCTTTGATCTGTGTGTCTGTTTTTGTACCATGCTGTTTTGATTACTATAGTGTAGTATATTTTGAAGTAAGGGAGTGTGATAACTCCAGTTTTATTCTTTTTTCTCAGTATTCCTTTGGCTATTTGGAGGTTTTGTTGTTCCATATAAATTTTAGGATTCTTTGTTCTATTTCTGTAAAAGATGTTCTTAGAACTTTGGTACAAAGGCATTGAATCTGTAGATTGCTTTAGGAAGTATGGACATTTTCCTATGTCAATTCTTCCAGTCAAAGAGCACAGAATATCTTTCCATTTCTTTGTGGCTTCTTTGATTTCTTTCAACAACATTTTATAGTTTTCGTGTACAGGTCTTTCATCTCTTTGGTTAAGTTTATTCCTAGGTATTTTATTATTTTTGTTGCAATTTTTAATGGGATTGTATTCTTAATTTTTCTGTCTGCTACTTTGTTGTTAGTGTATAGAAATGCAACTGATTTTTGTATGTTGATTTTGTATCCTGCAACTATCCCATATTCATTTATTATTTCTAAAAGTTTTTTGGGGGATTCTTTAGGGTTTTCATTATATAAAATCATGTCATCTGCAAATAGTGGCAGTTTCACTTCTTCCTTTCCAATTTGGATCCCTTTTATTTCTTTTTCTTGCCTGATTGCTCTGGATAGGACTTCCAGTACTATGTTAAATAAGAGTGGTGAAAGTGGGCATACTTGTCTGGTTCCTGTTCTTAGAGGGATAGCTTTCAGTTTTTCTCCATTGAGAATGATATTTGCTGTCGGTTTGTCATATGTGGCCTTTATTATGTTGAGGTACTTTCCTTCTATACCCATTTTGTTGAGAGTTTTTATCATAAATGGATGTTGGATCTTGTCAAATGCTTTCTCTGCATCTATTGAGATGATCATGTGGTATTTATTCCTCATTTTGTTAACATGGTGTATCACGTTGATTGATTTGCAGATGTTGAACCATCCCTGCACCTCTGAAATAAATCCCACTTGATCATTGTGTATGATCTTTTTAATGTATTGTTGTATTTGATTTGCTAGTATTTTGTTGAGGATTTTTGCATTGATGTTCATCTGTAATATTGACCTGTAATTTTCTTTTTTTGTGTTGTCCTTGTCTGGTTTTGGTATCAGGGTAATGTTGGCTTCATAGAATGAGTTAGGAAGTTCCCCTCCTCTTCAGTTTTTTGGAAGAGTTTGAGAATGATAGGTATTAAGTCTTCTTTGAATGGTAGAATGGTGGTAGAATTCACCAGGGAAGCCATCTGGTCCTGGACTTTTATTTTTGGGGTGGTGTTTGATTACTGTTTTGATCTCCTTGCTGGTGATTGGTCTATGCAAATTCTCTATTTCTTCTTGATTCAGTTTTGGAAGGTTATATAATTCTAAGAATTTATCCATTTCTTCTAGATTTTCCAATTTTTGGCGTATAGCTTTTCATAGTATTCTCATAATCTTTTCTATTTCTGAGGTGTTTGTTGTAATTTCTCCTCTTTCATTTCTGATTTTATTTATTTGAGGCTTTTCTCTTTTTTTCTTGGTGAGTCTAGCTAAAGGCTTGTCAATTTTGTTTATCTTTTCAAAGAACCATCTCTTAGTTTCATTGATTTTTTTTCTATTGTTTTTTTAGTCTCTATTTTATTCATTTCTGCTCTGATTTGTATTATTTCCTTCCTTCTATTGATTCGGGGCTTTGTTTGTTCTTCTTTTTCCAGTTCATTTAGGTGCACTGATTGTTTATTTGAGATTTTTCTTATTTGTTGACATAGGCCTGTATTGCTATAAACTTCCCTCTTAGAACTGCTTTTGCCATATCCCATAAATTTTGACATGTCATATTTTCATTTTCATTTGTATCCAGGTATTTTTTGATTTCTTCTTTGATTTATTCATTGACCCAATCATTGTTCAGTAGCATTTTGCTTAATCTCCACTGGCTTTTCTGATTTTCTTCCTGTAGTTGATTTCTAGTTTCACACTGTTGTGGTCAGAAAAGATGCTTGGTATTATTTCAGTCTTCCTAAATTTATGGAGACTTGTTTTGTGGCCTAATATGTGATCAGTCCTGGAGAATGTTCCATGTGCATTTGAAAAGAATGTGTATTCTGTGGCTTTTGGATGGAATGTTCTGTTACTAAGTCCAACTGCTCTATTGTGTCATTTAAGGCCAATGTTTCCTTATTGATCTTCTGTTAGGATGATCTGTCCATTGGTGTAAGTGGAGTGTTAAAGTCCCCTACTATTATTGTCTTGTTGTCTTGCTCCTTTATGTCTGTTAATAATTGCTTTATATATTTAGGTGCTCCTATGTTGGGTGCATAGATATTTACAAGTGTTAAATCCTCTTGTTGGATTGTTCCCTTTATCATCATGCAGTACCCTTCTTTGTCTCTTGTTTCAGTTTTTGTTTTAAAGTCTGTTTTGTCTGATATAAGTATTGCTACCCCAGCTTTCTTTTCATTGCCATTTGCATGGAGTATCTTTTTCCATCCCTTCACTTTCAGTTTGTGAGTGTCTTTAGGTCTGAAGTGTGTCTCTTGTATGCAGCATATATATGAGTCTTTTTTTTATCCAATCGGCCACCCTATGCCTTTTGATTGGAGCATTTAGTCCATTGACATTTAAAGTAGCTATTAATAAGAATGTACTTATTGCCATTTTTTTTTACTTTTTTTCTGGTGTTTTAGTAGTTCTTCTCTGTTCCTTTCTTCTTCTCTTGCCCTCATCCCTTGTGGCTTGATGATTTTCTTTAGTATTATGTTTGGGTTCCTTTCTCTTAATTTTTTGTGAATTTATTAAGGTTTCTGGTTTGTGATTACCATGAGGTTCATATATAATCACCTATGTATATAGTAATCTATATTAAGTTGATGGTCTCTTTAGTTTGACTTCTTGCTAAAAGCTCTACTCTTTTACTTCCTCCTCCCACATTTTATGTTTTTGATATCATATCTGACCTCTTTTTGTGTGCGTGTGTATCCATTTAGCCTCTTACCAGGGAAATAGGTAATTGTAGTACTTTTGTCTTTTGACCTTCGTATTATCATCACAGGTGGTTGATCTGCTATATTTGCTATATTTTTTTCCTTTACCAGTGATTTTATTGCTTTTTTAAAAAATAATTTTCTTATTCCTATTTGTGGTCTTCTCTTTTCCACTTAAATAAGTCCCTTTAGCATTTATTGTAGGACTGGTTTCTTGGTGATAAACTCCTTTAGTTTTTGCTTGTCTGGGAAACTCTTTCTCTCTCCTTCCATTCTGAATGATAACCTTACCAGGTAGAGTATTCTTGGCTGTAGGTTTTTCCTTTCAGCACTTTAAATATATCATGCCACTCCCTTCTAGCCTGTAAGGTTTCTGTTGTGAAGTCAGCTGACAGCCTTATGGGGTTTCCTTTGTATATAACTTATTGCCTTTCTCTTAAGCTTTTAGGATTCTCTCTTTATCTTTAATTGTTGACATTTTAATTATAAGTGTTTATAAGTGGGTTTATCTTGTTTGGTGCTGTCTGTGCTTCCTGTACCTGTTTCCTTCCTTAGGTTAGGAAAGTTTTCAGCTATTTCTTCAAATAGATTCTCTGTCACTTTGTCTCTCTCTTCTCCTTCTGGGACACCTATAACACAGATATTAGTGCACTTGATATTGTCCCAGAGGTCCCTTAGACTGTCCTCATTCTTTTTAATTCTTTTTTCTTTCATCTCTTCAGCTTGGGTGATTTCATCTATTCTTTCATCCAGTTCGCTGATCCATCCTTCTGTATCATCTACTCTGCTATTGAGTCCCTCTAGTGAATTTTTCATTTCCAGTATTGTATTCTTCATTTCTGATTGGTTCTTTTTTACATTTCCAATTCTTTGTTGATATTCTCACTGAGTTCATCCATTCTTACCCAAGATCAGTGAGTATCCTTATGACTAATTGTTTGAACTCTTTGTCAGGTAGATAATTTATTTCTGTTTTGTTTAGTTCTTTTTCTGGGGTTTTGTCCTGTTCCCTTACTTGGAACATATTATTTAGTCTCCTCATTTTGCCTCTTTCTCTGTGTTTATATCTGTGTATTAGGTAGGTCAGCTATGTCTCTTGATCTTAGAGAGGTGACCTTATGTAAGGGATGCCTTATGAGGCCCAGTAGTGTACTTGCCTCGTGTCACCAGTTCCACATGTTCCAGGAGTGACTCCTGTGTGGGTATATGTGTGTCCTTCTGTTATGGTAGGGTTGCTCTTGCTGCAGTTGCCTGGGGAGGCTAGTTTGTCCCCCAGGCCAGGTGGTTGTAATGCTCAACTGCATGTGGCTGCTATGGACCCTTCAGTTACTTGATCGGGCATGGGCTGCCCCAGTACAGTTGGCTGCAAGGTCTAATAGCACATTCCTGTTGCAGTTTTTCTGTTAAGTGAGTAGGCCTCCAGCATGGCTGGTTGCCAGGCTCAGGGGCTTACAATTGCTGTAGACCTCTGGGCTGCAAGGCTGTTGTCAGCTCTCTCTGGTTTGCAGATGAGTGGGGCCAGACCCAGGCATGGGAGCACCCAATTGTTTCAGGCTTTGGAAGGTGGGGCTGATCCCCTATGTGGCTGTTTGAGAAGCACAAGTCTGCTGCAGCTGACAGTCCCCACAGCCCACAAGGCCACTCACATTGTCAACACAGTCCTGCCCTGTGTATGTGCTTCGACCCACTGAAGTGGACTCAGTTGCCCCACTGCAGAGGCCCCACACACTCCACCAATGCAAGCCTGCCACTCACACATACCTTGCCCCACAGAGGCAGACCCACTCACCCAGTTGCAGAGGTTCCAGACACCCTGCCTATGTGGGTCCACAAATTGCACTAGGGTGGGCTGCCTCCCTGGATGAGCTGGATTAAATCAGTGCTCTAGTGGGTGGGGCAGACCCCTGGGCTAACAGACAAGGGGAAGAACTCCAATGACATCTGCCAGTGTCTGTGTCAGCACACCTGTACTAGGTCATAATAATGACTGCCACAAATGTCTCAGTCCCTGGAGAAGTCTCACCTCTCACTGAGACACACCCAGAGCCTATCAGGTAAGTCTCTTTTCACCAAAGGACTATGTGCCTTTCTTTCTGGTGATTTTAGGTTGCTTTCTGAAATGGGTGAATTTGTGCCTGGGCCCTTTAAGAGCAGGGTTTTTTTTTCCCCCTTATGTCTGGTAGCTTTTCTGGGGGTATTCCCCATTGCAGTTAATAGCCAGCAAAGCCAGGTATTATGACACTTGTCTCAGTTGTGCAGAGTCCAAAAGCTGCTTATTGTGGTAGTGCTACCCTGCTCAGATCCCCAACTCCTCCAGGGAAGGCTGCATACCTTAAGGTTGCTCCTGGCCAGCCATGAAGCATCATGGCTAGAAGGTTACTTTTTTCTCTCCAGAAAGGAGTTTCTGCCTCATCCACCTCAGTCAGCACTACCCTTTTTGTGGGGTTTCTTTTTATCCAGTTTTCAGTTCTCCCTTAGCGGTAATTTTTCCAAGCGTAGTTGTAAATTCATTGTGTCTGTGGGAGAAGGTGAGTTCAGAGTCCGCCTACACTGCCATCTTGACACCATCCTTAATTTTTCTTTCTGATAGTTCATTATTAGTATATAGAAATGCAACAAATTTCTGTATATTGATTTTGTATTCTGAAACTTTAGTGAATTCATTCATCAGTTCTAATATTTTTTGGTCAAGTCTTTAGGGATTTTTGTATATAGTATCATGTCATCTGCAAATAGTGACAGTTTTACTTCTTCCTTTTCATTTTGGATGCCTTTTATTTATTTTTCTTGTCTGATTGCTATGGCTAGGACTGCCAATACTATGTTGAATAAAAGTGGTGAGAATGAACATCCTTGTCTTGTTCCTGATCTTAGAGGAAAAGCTTTCACCTTTTCACCATTGAGTATGATGTTAACTGTGGGTTTGTCATATATGGCCTTTATTATATTGAGGTACATTTCCTCTATACCCATTTTTTTGAGAGCTTTTAATCATATATGGATATTGAATTTTGTCAGATGCTTTTTCTGCATCTATTGAGATGATCGTATGATTTTTATCCTTTGTTTTGCTAATGTGGTATATCATGTTGATTGATTTGCAGATATTGAACCATCCTTGCATACCTTGTATAACTCCCACAAAAGGTATGAACATCTTAATGTATTGTTGAATTTGGTTTGCTAATATTTGTTGAGGATTTTTACATCTACATTCATCAGGGATATTGGCCTGTAATTTTCTTTTTTTGTAGTGTCTTTGCCTGATTTGGGTATCAGAGTAATGCTGGCCTTGTAAAATGAGTTTTGAAGCATTCCTTCCATTCATTTTTTTGGAATAGTTTGACAAGGAAAGGTATTAAGTCTTCCTTAAATATTTGGTAGAATTCACCTGTGAAGCAGTCTATTCCTGGACTTTTATTTCTTGGGAGTTTTTTGATTACTGATTAAATCTCCTTACTAGTAATCGGTCTATTTAGATTTTCTGTTTCCTCTTGTGTCAGTCTTGGGAGATTGTATGTTTCTAGGAATTTATCCATTTCTTCTAGGTGGTTCAGTTTGTTGACATATAATTGTTCATAGTAATCTCTTATGATCCTTGTTTTTTTTTCTGTAGTGTCAGTTGTAGCCTTTCCTTTTTCATTTCTGATTTTATTTATTTGGGCCCTCTATCTTTTTTCCTTGATGAGTCTGGCTAAAGGTTTATCAATTTTGTGTATCTTCTCAAAAGAACTATCTCTTAGTTTCATTAATCTTTTCTAATTTTTTTAGTCTGTTTCACTTATTCTGCTCTAATCTTTATTATTTCCTTCCTTCTACTAACTTGGGCTTTGTTTATTCTTTTTCTAGTTCCTTCAGGTATAAGGTTAGATTGTTTATTTGAGATTTTTCTTGTTTCCTGAGGTAGGCCTGTATTATTATAAACTTCCCTCTCAGAACTGCTATGCTGTATCCCATAGATTTTGAAATGTATTTTCATTTTCATTTGTCTCAAGGTGTATTTTAGTAGCATATTTTGGTTGTTTAGTAGCATATTGTCTAGCCTTCACATGTTTGAGCTTTTTCATTTTCTTTTTGTATTGATGTCTAATTTATTCCATTGTGGTCAGAAAAGCTGCTTGATATGATTTCTGTTTTCTTAAATTTATTAAGACTTGTTTTATGGCCTAACATGTGATCGCTCCTGGAGAATGTTCCATGTGCACTTGAAAAGAATATGTATTCTGCTGTTTGGGGATGGAATGTTCTGTATATATCTATTAAGTCCACCTGGTCTAATATATTATTTAAGGCCAATGTTTCCTTATTAATTTTCTGTCTGGTGATCTATCCATTAATGTAAATGGGGTATTAAAGTCCCCTACTATTATTGTATTGCTATCAATTTCTCCCTGTATGTTAATATTTGCTTTATTATTTAGGTGCTCCTAGCTTGGGTGCATAGACATTTACAAACATTATATCCTCTTGTTGGATTGTTTCCTTTATCATTATGTAATGCCCATCTTTGTCTCTTGTTATAGTCTTTGTCTTAAAGTCTATTTTGTCTGAAGTAAGTATTGCTAGCCCAGCTTTCTTTATGTTTGCATGGAATATATGTTTCCATCCCTTTGCTTTTAGTATGTGTGTGTCTTTAGATCTGAAGTTAGTCTCTTATAGGCAGCATATATATGGGTCTTGGTTTTTTATCCATTCAGTCACCCTATATCTTTTTATTGGAGCATTTAGTCCATTTACATTTAAAGTAATTATTGATAGGTATGTGCTTGTGCCATTTTGTTAATTATTTTCTGGTTGTTTTTGTAGTTTTTCTCTGTTCTTTTCTTTTTCTTTTGCTCTCTTCCCTTGTAACTTGATGACTTTCTTTAGTGTTTTGTTTGTATTCCTTTCTTTTTATTTTTTGTGTATCTATTATAAGTTTTTGGTTTGTGGTTACCATGGGGTTTATATATAACAACCTATATATATAAGAGTCTATTTTAAGTTGATGGTCACTTAAATTCAAACATGTTCTAAGAGCACTACATTTTAGTCTCCCTCCACATGTTTTTGTCACTATATTTTACATCCTTTTATTTTGTGTATCCCTTAGCTAATTATTGTAGATATATAGATGATTTTACTACTTTTGTCTTTTAACCTTCATACTAGCTATATAGGTAGTTAACCCACTACCTTTACTATATGTTTGCCTTTACCAGTGAGATTTTTTCTTTCAGAATTTTCTTTTTTCTAGTTATGGCCTTTTCTTTTCTATTTAAAGAAGTCCCTTTAATATTTCTTGTAAGGCCAGTTTAGTGGTAATGAACTCCTTTAGCTTTTGCTTGTCTGGAAAATTCTTTACCTCTCCTTCAATTCTGAATGATACTCTTGCTGGGTAGAGTGTTCTTGGATGGAGGTGTTCTCCTTTCAGCACTTTGAATATATTGTGCCACTTCCTTCTGGCCTGTAACATTTCTGATGAAAAATCAGCTGATAATCTTATGGAGGTTCCCTTGTACATAACTAGGTGTTTTTCTCTTGCCTCTTTTAAGAGTTTCTCTTTATCT
This sequence comes from Tapirus indicus, assembly GCA_031878705.1. Lineage (NCBI taxonomy): Eukaryota > Metazoa > Chordata > Mammalia > Perissodactyla > Tapiridae > Tapirus > Tapirus indicus. The sequence continues at coordinate 81,478,404 of CM062917.1, forward strand.
TCTGACATTTTAATTATCATGTATCTTGGTGTGGGTCTCTTTAGGTTCATGTTGTTTGGAACTCTCTGGGCTTCCAGGATCTGGATGTCTGTTTTCTTTCCCAGGTTAGGGAATTTTTCAGCTATTATTTATTTAAATAAGTTTTCTGTCCCTTTCTCTGTCTCTTCTCCTTCTTGGACCTCTATAAGGTGAATGTTAGTGTGCTTGATGTTGTCCCAGAGGTCCCTTAAACTATCCTCATTTTTTTTATTTTTTATTTTTTCCATTCTGATTTGGTGATTTCCACAACTCTGTCTTCCAAATCACTGATTCATTGCTTTGTGTCATCTAAACAACTAATGATTCCTTCTAGTGTATTTTTCATTCAGTTATTGTATTCTTCAGCTCTGATTAGTTCTTTTGATATTTTTTATCTCTTTGTTGAATTTCTCAGTGTGTTCATCCATTCTTCTCCTGAGCTCAGTGAGCATCTTAGGACCATTACTTTGAACTCTTCATCTGGTAGATTCCTTATCTCCAATTTGTAAAAGGCAGCTTCTGTCCCAGAGAGAGTTCCAACAGATCCTTGCTCCTCCAGCACATGCCGTAAAATTAATCATTTTTATCCCAGACAATTGTCAAACTGCTGCCTCTGTGCTGGGACTTGGAACAAGGAGATTATGCACATACCCATTAAGAGTGGAGTCTCAGTTCCCTATAACCCTCCAGCTCTCCCTGACATAAGCCTCCTGGATTTCAAAGCCAGACATTATGGAGGCTTCTATTCCTAATGCAGGTCCCCCTGGCTGGAGAGTCCGCTGTGGGGCTCAGACCCCTCACTCCTCAGGGAGGACCTCCATAGTTGTGATATCCCTCCTGCTTGTGGGTTACCACACTGGGGGTGATGATCCTGGTTAGACTGCACCTCTGCCTCTCCTACCTGTCTTGATGTAGATTTTTCTTTGTATCCTTAGTTGTGGAAAGTCTTTTCTGCTAGTCTTCAGGTCTTTCTCAGAGATAGTTGTTCTCTATGTAGTAGTAGTTTTGGTGTGTCTGAGGAAGGGGTGAGCTCAGGATCCTCCTGCTCTGCCATCTTGATCCTTCCTCCTATTGAGTAGGGAATTGCTTTTTAATCTTTAAATATGTAAGACTAGAGAGGATTCCGGCTGAAATTCTTGATGGGTTATCTCCACCTGATGTCCAACTTATAAGAGAGGAGTTATTTTCTCTCTATGAACTTCAGGGGCTTTGGAAGGCACATGATGCTAAAGCAATTGGAAGTTCTTAGTAACTTTGTTCAGTACAACCTCCATAAATTAGGAGAAGCATCCATCAAGTGCGTGCATGGGCTCACCTGTTTAAGAACAAGTCACTCACAATGTAAAGGTCTGTAAGCTTTTCACTTTCATATTAGGCAAGAGGAAGTGTAGCCCTTGAACCTGGAAAGGGCCCTGACTCCAAGCATATTGGTAGCCACTCAAATACAGGACTCTCAGTGGGAATGGATAACATTGGGCTGGGACTGACAATAGAGCCCATCGTGTACCAGTCTCCTTGACTGTACAGCATCATCTTGGGTGCTAGTAGACACTTCTTCTGACTGAACTTCTTGAGCCACAAACAATTTTGAGAACTGGGCCCACTTCTTAGGTGTCCAGAGGATAGCTATTGATTTCTTTTCCTCCCCATAAGCCTTAGGGCATTGACTGAAAGTCACTGGGAGATCTTGTGTCCTAGGATCATGTAAATATTCTGGAAAAGTACAGACTCAAGGATTGCCTAGAACAATAATAGCTGGCACTTATATATCATACCTAGGAACTATTGTAAGTATTTTTTGTTATAGTAATGATGGCTCTATGAGGTAGGTATTTTAGAGATAAGGAAACCCAGGTTTGAGGAAGTTAAGAAACCTGCCTAAGGGCACATGGCTTTTGTGTGGCTGGACTAGAATTTGAAGCCAGGCAGTCAATTTCCAAGTCAGCGCTCTTAACCACAATATCCTACTCTGCTCCCCAGCTCTTGCCCTACCAGATTTGTTTACATTTACCTGAAAACCCTGCTGCAGGATCCAGCTAATCCATGAAAAGTATGTAGTGGAAAGGTGGGATACACAGTTTTTTGGTTTTTGTTTTTTGTTTTTTTGTGAGGAAGACCAGCCCTGAGCTAACATCCATCACCAATCCTCCTCTTTTTGCTGAGGAAGACTGGCCCTGGGCTAACATCGTGCCCATCTTCCTCTACTTTACATGGGACGCCGCCACAGCGTGGCTGACAAGCAGTGCGTCTGCGGGCGCCCAGGATCGGAACCTGCGAATCCCGGGCTCCCAAGCATGAACTAAACCACTGCGCCACTAGGCCGGCCCCCAGGATACACAGTTTTTTATCAGAATGAAAAAAAGCTTCAGGCCCTGTTCACTGGGGCCCAAACATTTGCCAAGGCAGCTCTGTAGCCTCAAACGTATTTGAACATTCTATCAGACTTGCCATATTACTAGTTTCAGGAAACAAACATTTGTCTTCAGCAGATTCTCCAGGCTTCCTGGAAAGATGCATACATCCCATAAAATGAAGAAGAATGAAGTGACAAGGTGAGCTTGGGCTCAATGCTGGGTCAGAGCACACGGTTAGGTTCCTGGATGGGCTAAAGTATTTAACTCTCCCAAGGTCTCCAGAGGACATTCATAGGGCTCCAAATTGCTTTGATGAGGCATGGGGGACTTCTTGCTCCTCCTTCTCATTCAAACAAAGTCCACAGAAACTTAAAGAGAACTACAAGCAAGATGAAAACAAGGTGAATGCCTTTCAGATCAGTTGAGGGAAAAAAGAAGGAGGGATGTCAGGAAGGTCCAGGGCCTGGGCCAGGGTCAGAAAAGTAAAGTGACCAGCAGAGGAGTCCTGGGTGGCCTGGGGGAAAGTAAAGTCACCAGCCTTTGGGGAAGGAGAACTCAAGAGGAGAAATGACAACATGAGGATCATTCTCTCTTGCTTCAGGCCTTTACCTGGGCCTTGCTTTGAGGATAGTAGGAACATTTTTATGGGCAGGGAGAACATTAAAGTACCATGTGGTGATCATGCATCTTTATTTTTTTTAGGGATGCTACTGATTTATAAAATTCTGCCTGCTTCCCAGAAACTCCCAAAATGGTCTCCAAATTCCAATGTTTCAGCATCTAAATGACGTCTCCCAAACTGACTATCACATCTGGAAGCAGCAGAAAACCCTTTGCAGACAGTGTGGCTTGGTGATTGGCTTGGAAAATATGACTCCCATAACTATTTGTAGATTCCGTTAAATCCCTTATCCAACACACATATTAATTAAGTGCCCACATGTGCCAGGCTGGCACTGTCACTGAAGATGCAAGGAGAACAGGGCCCAGGACTTACAGATGAGTAGTTACGTATGTGTCTGTAGCATCTAACTGAGGTTCTAATACACAAATGACTTTCTTCCAAGATTGGAAAAGGCATCTGAAGCGGCAAAGCCCATCATTCCTGCTGCTGTAACTGTTGAGATAAATCATCCTGGTGGAGCCCTTTGAGCATCTTTTCCCCAAGCCAAGAAGTCCCGATTTGGGTACCCAGACCGAGCAGCACCACTCCACAGAGGCACTTCCTATCTTGGCCATTAGGTGCTGTGATCAGAGTGGCTCTAAGTAGAGCCCCTGGAAAGGTCTGAAAAGGAAGCAAAGACTAGAGAGGAAAGGATGTCAAACCACTGCATGAGGGTGGCAGATTTGCTTAGGGAGGGAACAGAGAGGGGGACACCAGAAACATCCTAAGTAAATAAACCGCTCACTATGGGGAAACTAAAGTCTAGAGAAAGATAAGTGACTGCACCCCATTTGTGGCAAAGTTTGGAGAAGACACTTGTCTCTGATATTCTCTCTACTACACTTTGCTGCTTGCTAGAAAAAAACCTTTTTAATTTCCTCTCTCCACACAGTCATTCACATCATTATTGCTGCCCCATCTTGTCCATGTATACTTATCACTGTCGTCAGAACCCGCTTCTTCCCACCAAGGACAGGGCCCTGCGAGCATTTGCCCTTTGTCATTCTAGGCAAAAGAGAAACTTTACTAAATACAACCCACTTGTTTGCTGACTCAGTATCCCCACCAGCATAAATCTAGTAGGTTCTGGCCTCCACTTTGAAGACCCCTTCTCCTGCAGTATATTGGGGACAGAGCTTATCTCATGACAGCTGCCTCGTTAATCTGCAGCCACAGCTGTGCCTCCGGCATTCACTCAGTCCACATCTTCATCCTCTGTTGCTCGGCAGACCCCATTCACTCCGCTGCCAGGCCCTCACAGACCTGTCACATGAACTAGTGTTGAGATCACTTGGGCCTTTAATTCCCGACAGAATGGCTAACGCCATGCTTTAATGAGTAACAACACTTTAATAAACATTTGGAAATAGAAGACTGGAATTACAACTCAGAGAGCTAAAATTGGTCCCAGAAATGAGGAATCATAAAGTTCACAGGTAGAACCTCTCTGCGTGCAACTCCTACTGGTCACCACCTGGCCCTGCCCAGCCAGCTTCGCCAGTCCTAGACTGTTTGTGTTTCCTTCCGTCAGAGAGAGAGGAAAAGAGTCCTCCAGCTCTTTGCCTTTCCATGGAGTCCTGGCCACAATCCCTGTGTCCGTGTTTTCCAAGTCCTCCCTCATTTTCCATCCCCTTCTGACATGTCCCAGCATGATTAACAGTTGAAATATCCTCACCATTCAGAGAGGGTTGGTCTTGCCTTAGGGTCCCTAATAAGACAATAAGCTAGAAGGCAATAAATTAAACGTCAGTCCCTTCCCAAAGTCTGGGTTAATAAGCCTAGAATATAGCAAAGAATAGGGCTTCAAACCAACTGGTCAGATGAGCCTTGAGCTGCCCCATCTGGCCCTCCTGGGGAGCCCTCCCTCAGCCTGAGTGAGGGTAGATTTCCAGCATCCCCACCAGCACCCAGCTTCCAGCCTCCATTCTGATAGGAACATCCACACAGTTTCCAAGAACAAGGGATGATTTTCAGAGAAATCTTTAAAGATGAAACATTTTCCTATAGAAAATAATTTGTGGAGCTGCAATTCCATCTGTGATGAAAATAGCTTCTTACCTTACTGTGCATGACACTGGAGCCCCTTGGAAAGGCAGGGGCTGAATTTCTGCATTCTGGAATATTTGCTTTTCCTTTTAGTAACCAAATATCCATTGTAATGTCCTTCCAGAACAAAGGATGTTTACCCCAGAGGGGAATATTTGTCCCCCTGTTTTATAATACATTAAACAAGGAAAGCTTTGAAAGTTCAGGCCTTTTTTTTTCTCCTAAGATTTCAAAGATCCCAAGACAAATTCTTTGTTAGGGGTCAAGATCAAAGAGTTATGTCCTTCCTTTACCCTGAGAGTTCCTGCAAGAAGGATGTTTTTCCCAAGCATATGGCCTAAGGTGGGGAGGCGGCATCATATTCTGTCAGCAGGACTACAGAAACTGGGGGGGAGGGGCATGAGCTCTAGGCAAGGTCTCTAATGTGGGCATCTGGCTGCCAGTGCCATGACCATAAGGTAGGGGTCCCACCTCCCCAAAGGCTCTGGAAAGCTATCACCCCCAATCCCGCCCCTTTTTCAGTACCCTTCACTGTAGATGCCAGCTCCAGAGCAGGTGGGGCATGTCAGTGTGTCCGTGCCCACGTTCTCACTCTTAGGCTACAAATTCAGATATGGCAGGAACCACATTCCCATAACCTCCTCCTTATGCAGAGCATTTCATATGCAGGGTCCTTGGATTTAAACTAGAAGAGACTTTAGAGCTTCTGGAATCCAGGACATATAAGTACTTGAGGGCCACCAAGGAGAGTCACCTTCCCAAGCTGAAAACTATACAGCCATTCTGATTTTGACCACATCCAGATAATTTAAGGCTTCCTGGCATACTTGAGGAATAATTCAGCTTCAGAGAAGTTTAAACATCACCTGTTTGTTCAGGTAATGTGAAAGTGAGCGAGCTGGGAGTTGGGGGGTGGCTCCCGCTGCCCCGACTCCTTGGTGTGCTGAGTTAGCATCTGCCCCAGCAGCCCCAGAGAGGACTAGGTGTGCCCAAGCCTGGCGACCCACACCCAGCCCTGTGCCAGCTCCCTCAAGCCTGCAGATTTCCCCTTCTGCACAGAACCTGTCTGTACAGTTCCTGATAGGGCAACGTCTCATAATAGCAGGAGCCAGTCGGTGCTTAGTAAGGTGACATTGCATTTTCAAGGCCCAGAGTTGGCATGAGATGCATGAGGACAGCCTCTCCAGAGGGAAGGCCACAGGGCACTCTCCACCAAGGCTTCCAGGAGGCGCGTTCTTGAGCTCAGGCCAGTGGAGGAGCAAGAGTCTGGACAGGGGCGTCCCCGAGAGCTGCGCTGGCCAAACCACAAGGCAGGTGCACCTTGCAAGGGGAGTCCACCCCACACACCTGGTCAGCCAACCTCAAAGCCATTCGGCCTCCCAAGGAGCTCTCGTTCCCTGAAACCAACTGCTTAAAGAGAGACCCATGTGGCACCCACTAAGGTAGATACTGAGCATGGGGCCATCTGGGGCGAAAGGATGCAAGAAGCATGGCAGAGGGAGGTTGGAGACAGGCTCTGGGCCAGAAGAACCCTGGCTCCACTCCCTGACCTATAACATTGTGCAAGAGGGTCAGTATCTGGGCTGAGTCTTCTCATCTGTAAATTGGGGATAATGAGGTAGCTACCTTATGGTGTTGTCAGTATTAAATGGATCCATAATAAGTATTTAATAATGTTAGATATTATTAAAGCCCAAGACATAGTCCTTGTTCCCAAATTCCTTACAATCTAATGGCAGAAGTGAGAAAACTACAGAGGAAACAAAAACATGAGATAATATGTAATGTGGTTCCAAGCTGTGTGGTTCAGATTCTGAGATCAGTGAGAATTAGCATAGAATCCATCATGGATCGTCTCTGGATGAAGCCCACCTGAAAAGGGAGAAAATGAGGGAGTATTATAGCCGAGTGTGGACTGGAGAGTCAGATGGCCCAGGGTGTGAATTCTGGCTCCACCAGTTACCAGTTGTTGGATCTTGGGGAAGATGTTGTGATGATTAATTTTGTATGTCAACTTGACTGGTCAAAGATTATTCTGGGTGTTTCTGTGAGGGTGTTTTGGGACGAGATTAACATTTAAATCAGTACACTGAGTAAAGCAGACGTCCTAATGTGGTGGGCCTCATCCAATCAGTTGAAGACCTGGAGAGAACAAAAAGTCTGACCCTCCCCTGAGTAATAGAGGCTTCCTCCTGCCTGCCTGCCTTGAACTGGGACATAGGCTTTTTTCCCCTGCATTTGGACTTGAACTGAAACATTGGCTCTTCCTGAATCTCAAACTTGTCAGCCTTAGGATTGTAACCATTGGCTCTCCTCGTTCTCAGGCCTTCAGACTCAGACTGGAACTAAACTGTTGGCTCTCCGGGGTCTCCAGCTTCCCAACTGCAGATCTTGGGACTTCTCAGCCCCCATAATCACATATTATATTGGATAGGTAATATATATATATATATATATATATATATATACCCATCCTATTAGTTCTCTTTCTCTGGGGGACCCTGACTAATACAGATGCTAATGTTTCTAAGCCTCAATTTTATCACCTGTCAAATGAGGATTGATAGCAATGACTCAGAGTTGCTACAAAGATTCAGTGAATTCTTGCATCTAAGGATTGACAAGTACCTGACACATTAGAGTGCTCAATAAATGTTAAGTATTAGGGAGTGTCAATCCCCTCCAGCCAAATGCCACCAGGAATCCTCCTGTAGCTGAACAAGTGGAATGCATTACCCACTGCAGTGAGGGAAACACACAGCACAGAGAACAGGCCATCTGAGTAGGAGAGTGTTAGAAAAGACTTATGGTAAGATTAGGGTTTGTGTTAGGTAATTTGGAGAGGGTTTAAGAAAGTGAAGCTTTGCTTTGGATGAGATGCCATCTGGAAGCTGTGGTCATTCTATGGTTAGGGATCCACAGTGGTTTGAATTGTTGCACCCCAGAAGATATGTCCCAGTCCTAAGCCCCAGTATCTGTTTATCTGGAGAAAGGGTGTTTACAGATGTAATTAAACAAAGGCTGTAGAGATGAGATCATCCTGGATTAATTGGGTGGGCCCTAAAGCCAGTAACAAGAACCATTAGAAGAGAAGACACAGAGACAAAGAGTAGAAACACGGGAGAGAAGGCAACGTGAAGACGGAGGAGGCAGAGATTGGAGTGACGTGTCCACAAGCCGAGGAGAGCCGAGAATCACCAGCCGCCGCCAGCAGCTAGGAGGTAGGCGTGGAATGGATTCTCCACCGAGCCTCCAGAAGGACCAATCCTGCCGACACCTTGATTTCAGACTCCTAGACTCCAGAGCTGGGAGAGAATGCCTGTTGTTTTAGGCCACCCGGTTGTGGTAACTTGTTATGGCCGCCCCAGGAAGCTAACACAGCATCTCAATAAATCTTATCTGGAGGGAGGGCAAACTAGAGCGAGGTAAAGCTGTAATTAGTAAGCAGCAGCAGTCACTCCTCTTAGTCTGGAGGGGATGCCTGGCGCATTATGATTTGAAGAATGTCCAGGTTGTATCTGTATTCAGATGCGATTACGAAGTGGACTTGTTTCTGTCTCGACCCATCATGACCGTGGAGCGGCCTTGTCTCGTGCTGCTGTCTTGTTTATGTTCAACAGGAGGACGCCACTGCCCAGCTGGGAGCGCCAGGCCAGCTCCAGGATGCCAGGGGCTGCTTTTCGCTTTTTGGGGAGCTTCTAAGAGAAATTTAAAAAGCCTCTAGTATACCCAAATTGCCTTCTGGGGTGCCATGAGAAGTGATCAATCTTCCATTTTAGCCTTTCTTTGCTGGTTATTGAGGAGTTTCTGTTATCTGTCAGATCAGAAAATTTATGTTTCCTCCAACCCAAGAAATACATCAGGATTTGGTTCAGAGCACACAGCAACATGTTTATCCTGTGACAACTGAATTAAAACATGAGCAGTTCCAAGTGTCGAGTGTTTTCATCATTCTGGTTGTTGTCAAAAGAGCTGATGGCAGTGTGTGTCCAGACACAGGCCAGGTTGTTGGTGCATGTCCAAGAGGCCCACAGCTTGGAACAACTCTCTGGGGGCAGCCAGCTGGAGCCAGACAGCTCTCTCTGCCATCTAGAGCTGTTTTGCAAATAATTTCCTTTACTGTCCCATAGAGAAACTACGGTAAATGTGCATTCACTCTGGGTCACCTCGACTAAGTGCTACAATTATTAAAACCCTACTTTCCCCATTTTATTCCTTCCTTGCCTAGGCAAACATGTGTGTCTTCTTCACAGATGTGGCAACAACCTCATTCTAGGCTTTCAGACCTTTCAGACACCCTGAATTTTCCTTGTGAGCTAATGAGGCCTTGGAGAAACGCTGCAGAGCAGTGGCTTTTTGCTCTTAACTCCCTTATTTTGAGCTCTTCAAGATAGATCAGTTCAGGTGCTCCTAGGGGGGCTTTGTTTGCTGTTCTAACCAACATGGACCTCCCCAAGGCAGCTCACAACCCAACATGTGCTCCTGTAGCCTAACCTATCCAAAAGCATGTGGTATCTTTGCCTCCCCACTACCAATGGTGTTTTCTTTCCCTTTTGTACACAAGTAATCATCTGTTATTTCTTATTTTTAACTACTGTGTCAGGATAAAAACTGTATCAGTTGCAAGTAACATAAAATTCAATGAAGAGTGGTTTAAACTAGGAAATCAATTATTCTTTCACATAACCTGAAGCCCAGAGTTAGGACAGTTCCAAGGTAGGTTAATTTGGTAGTTCCATTATGCAATAGGACATGGTTCTTTTCTCCCTCCACTCTGGTCAGCACAGCGACTTTTCCTTTGGGCTGGCTCCCTCATGGCGGCCAGGATGGTGGCTCCAGACATCACACCTTCACACAGTAAGTAACCAAATGACAGCAGACAGAAATGGAGAACATCCCTCCCTTGGAAGATTTAGAAGATAGGAGAACTTTCCCCAAAGTCTGACACTAGACTTCTGCCACTCATGGGTCAGAATTGTGTCACATGCCCATTCCTGAATCAAATACTGAGAAGGAGAATGGAATTTGATTCATTAACTTAATCAAGATTCACTTCCTTGGGGTGAAAAACTGCCTGACTTCCCCATGAAGGAGATGGTCATTGACTACATGTAAAAAATCAGAGACTATTATCAAAGAAGTAAGGTGGGAATGACTCTTGGGTAGGTGATAGCCATAACCTACCAACCTAGAGATTTCCAGAAGAAAGCACACAGGCCACAAAGCAATGCAGTGGGGCCCCTTTGGGGTTATTTGCATCCAGGGTAACTCAGAAACACATAGATTTCACCTGAAAGTTGCTACCAAATGCAACACAAAACAACAATCTTTTTTTTTTTTTTTGCTTTAGTGCAAGCCATAGGATGTGTTTCTGGGAGACGTAATATCAGGTCATTAGGCATACAGAGATTATTTGAGATTGTTGGAATTGTGCTTCCTTGAGGATCTAACATAAATGCTGTGGCATTTTAACATTCTTGTATAAAATGCATTATCGTGTATGTGCTTGTTATAGTCGTATTTGATTGGTCTGATTTTCTCCAGGGTTTGAGGTAAATACAATTTTGGAAGGGAATGAGAGAGTTAGGAAAAAAAATCTCCTTGGTTCCTCCATAGCCAAGAAGTATAAGGATTCCAGGAATTGATTCCAATAGGTGTAGGGAGCTGAGAGCTGATGAGCATTCATTGTGCTTCTCCAGAAGGTGAAGGGCTTTTATTAGTTTGTTGGGTTTTGGGGGTTTTTTTGATGAGGAAGATTGGCCCTGAGCTAACATCTGTTGCCAATCTTCCTCTTTTTTACTTGAGGAAGATGGTCTCTGAGCTAACATCCGTGCCAATCTTCCTCTACTTTATATATGGGACACGGCCACAGCATGGCTTGATGAGTGATGTGTAGGTCCACACCCAAGATCATGAACCCCTAGCCACCAAAGCAGAGCACGCGATCTTAACCCCTATGCCACTGGGCCAGCCCAGCCTTTTATTAGTTTTGATAATGATCCTGGGTCTTCTTTGTCCATGGCAGACCTCTTCTAGTCATGCTAGAAATCACTGGCATCTGACTGCAACACCCTCTTCAATCTTGAATAGGAGTAAGTTTCCTCTTCTTTGAAGACTGGCTTTTCCAAGAGTGTTGAGTGCACCCAGGAGACTGAAGCTCTGGTGTTCTTACACACCCCTGCAATGTGATGCTTAGGTGCATTAGTGCGTATGGATTCTTGCCCTTTCTTCCAGTTATCTATTGCTACATAACAAACCAAAATGCAGTGGCTTAAAACATCATTTTATTTTATTCAAAGTTCTGTGGATCAGGAATTCAGGAAGGACTCAGCAAGGTGCCTGGTCTGTGGTCCATACAGCATCAGCAGGGGCAGGTAGGGCTGGGGGATCCACCTTCAATATGGCTTCCTCAGTTACGATCTGGCACCTTGGCCTCTCTCTCTCCATCCTCCTGGGCCTGTCCAATGTCTTGGGCCTCTCACAGCATGGTGGTCTCAATGTGTCCCTTTTCTTAAATGGTGGCTGGCTTCCAAGAGGCAGGAGCAGAAGCTGTCAGACCAGTTAAGCACTATGCCCAGAGCTGACACAGCATCACACACCACTCATGCTGGTCAAAGTAGTCACAGGGCCTGTCCAGATTCAAGGGAGTCAAAAGAGAGAGTTCAAGTCTTGATGGGATTTGGCAGGATGACACTCTAGAAGAGCATATAGAAGATCTCACCATGGCCATCTTTAGAAAATACGATCTACTGCTTCCTTTTATTACTATTATTATTGTGCGACATTTCTCCTTCCTTTACATTATAGAGGTTCCCTGAGGTTAAACCACACATGTTGCACTTATGAGGAGCCCTAAATAGGTTGTATGTCAAAGAGGTTGCAATGATTGACTTTGAGCAATGTTCTTCAGTCCTTCCCGCCCTTACTGGTAGGCTGGCAATACTACACGACAGAGGCCTTCATTCTTTTTAGAACAAGGTAACTGCCAAGACTTGGGGGAGTCCCTGATGAGTATAAAATCTCATCAGGAAGAAGGACATGAAAAGATCACGGAGAATGATAAGACAGAAGATGAGAAAGACAAGAGAAAGGAAGAGGCAGGACAGTTTCCAGCACCAGAAACCACTCTGGGTCGAGCAGACAGGACTTTATGAAAAGGATATCTGGAAGCTCACAGAATCACTGGGAGACTGGAAAACTGGACTCAGAGGAGGGCAGGAGTGTGGAAAATTTGAAAACAACCCAAAGAGATTCAAATCATATCACAGAATCAGTCCGGGGAGGATACGTGCACTGCTGCCTCTGTTCACCAGATGCCATGGCTTACACGGCTGCTGCCCAGTCACTGCTGTTGCTACCCCCCAACCTGGAAGTGACCACTGAAGCTGCCACCACCCACCACTACATGGGTCATCTGCTGCTCAGTGCTATTTCCAAGGAGGGTGCATCTGATTGGCTGAGCCTGGGTCACATGTCCATGCCTCACTGCACAGGAGGCTGGGAAAGTAAGTATCATTGTCAGCTGCTTTCTCCCATCTACATTCATAAAGTGGGTATTCCCTAAAATAGAAAGGAGATTCAGGTGATGGATAGCCAAATCATGGACAGATGTCCACTCTATAACCATTCAGTCACTCTGTAACAGTTTGTGGAGACTTTATGCCTGCCAGCACTACCCTAGGCACCGAGAACAAAAGGTGAGCAGGAAAGACTTGGAACTTACCTTTGTGTTGGAGGAGAATGACAAAAAAATAAATAAATAGGATATTGCAGCTACTGATAAGTACAATGGAGAAAATAAAATTGTGTAATAGGATAGAGAGTCACTGAGGAATGTAGGGGGTACAATGTATATGGGGTATGTGGGGTGCAGGGGTTGCTTTAAATGGGATGATCAAGGAAGGCCTCTCAGGAGGTAGCAGTACTTGGGTGGCGATGTGAGAGATGAGAAGGGATCAGTCACTGTGAAGACCTGGGGAAAGAGCCTTCCGGGTAGAGGGAAGAACATATAAAAAGAGGTAGGAGCACGTGAGCGGCTGTGAAGGGGGACACAGAAGCCATTGTGCCTACAGCAAGGTGTGCAGCGGGGAGGTCTGAAATGACATTGGAGTAGCGGGCACTGAACAGTGTCTAGGTCTGCCTTAGTGAGACCAGAGCCAGCGTGTGGTGAAGCACACTTGAATTTGGGGTATGGTACCGTTTCTTGTGGCGGGGACAGTGCTGTCTTAGAAGCAGGGTTAAGAATGGTTTTGTGGACTCACAGAGGCTTTCAACCTTCTTGGCCACAACCCACTATAAGAAATATGTTATTCCACTACCCAGTACACACAAATATATACGTGTGATGGTTAATTTTACATGTCAGCTTAGCTAGACTACGGTACCCAGATAGTTGGTCGAACATCAGACCAGATGTTGCTGTGAAGGTATTTTTTAGGTGAGATTAACATTTAAATCAGCAGCCCTTGAGTAAAGCAGATTATCCTCCATAATGTAGGAGGGCCTCATCCAATCAGTTGAAGGAATTAAGAGAAAACAGACTGAAATCCCCTGAGGAAGAGGGAATTCTGTCCCCAGACGGTCTTCAGACTTGAGCTGCAACGTCAACTCTTCCCTGCATCTTCAGCCTGCCCGCTTGGCTTGCAGAGTTTTAGCCTCCATGATCATGTGAGCCAATTCCTTAAAATCAATCTCTCTGTCTCTCTCTGTCTCTGTCTTTCTCGCTCTTTCTATTGGTTCTGTTTCTCTGGGGAACCTCGATGAATACTAAATATATTGCATAATAAATATATATATATATATATATATATAGTATTCACAAAACAATACTTACCTTTTTACATACAATGTAATCTGGTGTTCTCTATTCTCTTCCATTATAGCAAATAAATGCTCATTACAATCCACTAACTGGATTGCATGCCTGTGAGCTTTGCTCTGAGTTACCAGTGCCTTCACACTATCTCAGTTCTGAGAGTGGTAATGATTCATAAAGTGGGAGCATAACCTAGAACTTTCTTAATTCACCCCCTTGTCATTTTACAAACCAGGAAACTGAGGAACAAGAGGTGAAGTGATTTGCCTTTGATTCCTTTTTTCCCAGGAAGTTGTCATTTGATAGCAGTCATGCAAAAGCTGTAATACAAAGTCCTACCTACTCTCCTTAGCTATTTGCCTTTTAAAAAGATGATTTCCAGTGAAGGATTGCTTAAGCCCAAGAAAGCCTGCCTAAGGGTGAGTTTTGGGCACAGCTGCATCTGAGTGAGGGAGCCAGGCAGGGAAAAGACCTGGACAGCAATTCTCAGCCCTCTCAGGTTGCACTGAACTGCCTGCCTGAATATAAAGGTCATTTTTCTTTACAATAATTGATATGCTGGTTACTCACTGCCAACTTTTTTTTCCTTCTTGATGCTTATGCCTGGTGCAAAAGCAGCTCTGTTTTTTGGTTCCTTATATTGTCAATAACTGGAAGCTAGACTCACGCTCTGGAAGATGAGTCCTTTAGCCAGAAAATGTTGCATCCAAAAGTCAGGCAAAAGGCTAATGAGTGAATGGTGCCATAAATTCTGCCCTTCACTCCTCTGCAAAGCCCTAACACCTGCTAAGAAAAAGCATTTGGAGTGAGTCTACCCAGGCTTTAGTTTCCTGCCTGCAGATTCTGCCCACAGGGACCCCTGGAAATACAGTGGGGAGATGTTGTAATGGGCACAGATCAGAGAGCAAGATGGCAGGTCATGGGCAGCTATGTGCAGACTGATGTTCTGAAGACCTGCTCAGAAACCTGGGCCATAAAACTTTTTCATCCTTAAAGCCAACTTGGCACCTCAATGAAATGTGGGAAGTGAACAGTTTTCATCAAAAAAGATTTGTTTTCAGTTTTTCTCAATTTAATTTGATTCATCTTCTGGAAATAACAGAAATGTAGGGGGAGACTTTCTTTCTTTGAGGTCTCTGGAATTAGAGTTATTTCTGTACATTTCTTTCTCACCTTCCTTACCAGACTTTAAAAGACACTATGTCCCAAATAGTTAGTACCCACCCACCAGAGCTATCACACCGCCTTGCACATAGCAGAGACTCAGTAAATACCTGTGGTTTGAAGGAGCATAAAAAGGACTGATTATTCAACTGTTCCAAGAACGGCAGGGCACCCACAGGCAAGGGAAAGGCATTGAGAAAGACTATAAGGCAGCATTTCCAAAATTCTGAGGACATAGTCTTACGAAATACTCTTCCCCGAAAGAATTTCATGGTCAAATCAACTTAGGAAACAATACAATCTATAGTCCCATAAAGTGGAATCAAGTGCATATTAATATAATAAAGATGCTGAAAAGAAATCCAGGATCTCAGGGCTACCTGGACCCCGATCCTTCTGTGGTTGAACACTGCTGACATCCTGTAGAACTCTGGCAAGCTTCTTTGGCAGAATACACTGCAAGAAAATGCTGCTTTAGAAACGTGTGGCCCCGTCCAGCATGTAAGGAGCTTGGAAGTTGTCACTCCAGTACTCCCAACAACAAAAAGGCTGAACAAACTAAAACTCAACAACTCTTCTTTGATCCATCAGAGAATTGAGATCATAGGGCAAATTGCTGTCCCCCAAATCGGAGAGAGGCGCACAGGCAGATACAGAGAATCGCAGAAACCTCTGCGGGAGCCAGAGCCAGGGAGGAAAACCTGAACTGTAAGGGATGCACTGCTGGAGTCTCAGTGTGGACAAGTTAGGGAAAAACTCCAGGGGAGCCAGTCTCAAAGGGGTGCCCCACACACTGGTGCGTTTTACCTCCAGGAGCTCTGCAAGTTCTCACAGTAAAGATGGGAGAAAAATCCCTTCCGACTTCCAGCTTCTGGTAGATGGGGGGGGGGGGGGAAGTAGCCCATTTTGAAATATGCTAGAGCATTCTGTTCTTATTAAGGCCTGCCCTCAAGGGGAGCTATTTTCCAGAACCTAACCAACTGGGGTTTTATGAGAACCTAAGTGACCAAGGGGAAGAGAAATCTCCAGCTCCAGCCCACTCTAGCCATCCAGTCTTACTGAAGGGAGAGAAGAGCTGAGAAGTACTTGTGAAGGTCACAGCCCAGGGGCACCGGCTCATGAAAAGACTGAGCCCTAATCCTAGGACTATAGCATGTGTCCCCTCCCCCACACCTCACCACCACATGGCAGGAGCTCCTGTGTAGTAACAGGGGAATACAGTGGGAGCTTGTGGAGAGATCCAACTGGAATAGATGCAACTAAGGAGGGCTGGGAGGAAGAAAGCAGCAGTAATGCTGACAGAGATGCTGTTTCCTCCACCTCACGCGCCTCCCTTCTCCCCCATCCCCGGGTCCTTGTGTTTGCTGCTCTCATCCACCACACTTCCCCACCTACCCCAATCCTATCCACCCGCCAGCTTTTTCCTCTTGCATGAAGTGTTGCTGAGGACTCCAGCCAAGTTGCTCTCCGCTGCACTTGTGGTCTTTAACACACAAGTAACTTAAGTTCCCAGTTCAAACAGTAGCTGGATTTTTTTTCTAATGATTTCAAATCACCTCATTAGAATATCACTTTCTTGAGAACAGGGAAGTATGAATTATCTAGTGCCTCACCTCCTTGTGGTAGGTAGCATCTTGCTTCACATCCACCCATTAGATCAGTAGATGTCTATACAGACTCAACCGCCAGCAGGCCTCCGGTAAGTGTTGTGAGGGAGATACAAAGGTAAATCAAATATAGATTCTGTCCTCCAGGTATTTACCTGTTGATAGGTCTGGGTGGGAAGGGAGTGGGAGCTGGTTGGTGGATGAGTTGGCTTTTTTTGCACAGGGTGAAAGGGAAAGACTGTGTAGTTGCAGGAACATCCCCCGAAGGGGAGCAGACTTGCATGGAGCTTCTCTCAAATAGAGCCTTCAGGCCAAGGTCTGGGTGGGCTGGCTACTGTTCTCAACAGCATTTGCCCAAGAGGGGCTCGCAGATTGCAGGTACTTCCAATGCTGACCTGCTTCGAATGATTGCACTGAAGTGAAAGGGAAAAAAATAAAATAAAAACGTGAACACTTGACCCTTAAAGGAAGTGTGATTCCACCTCAAAAGTATCTACCATTTGGAAAAGGGTTGGATCAAGTTTCCAGTGAACATTTGGGTCTGCTCTGAGTTACCTAAACCAGAAGACATCCTCACTCTAGGACATTTCCTTTCTTTAGGGAGAGACATCACAGTACAATGAAGAGACTTGGTGCTTTGCGGTAGCAAGCCTGCCCCTTACTAGCCAAAGTAACCTCTCTGAACCCGAGTTTCCTCATCTCTATAACAGAGCAATAATATCCACCTTGAAGGTTTCTCAGAAGAACTGGAGATAATGCATGCAAAGGACCAAGGGAAATACCTGATAATAAGTAGTAGCAATCCTCATTATTAAGTTAGAAATATCCTACCTTCAACAAGACTCCTTCCACTAAAGTTGCAAGTACAAACTCTTATAAAATGGAGTATTTGTCCTTGTGATATGTGGCTTAAATTCTGTCTCCCTTTCTCAACGCAATAACAAAAACAGCATTATCCTAGTAATTTCCCTACCATAAAAACACCCAACATTTTAGATCATACACCAGAAGTGGGGATCCATCCAGTCTCAAAGCCAATTTCATCTGAGTAAGAGAACTCAGAAAAGTAGAGAGAGCAGATATTTTATAGAACTGATAAGCTCTTTCCATCCAGAACTCATGTGCGGTATGAGCATCCTGTGATTATCCTACCAGTTCAGAATGAAAAATGAATGGAATGTTTGTGCCAAAAGCTTTGGTAAATTTGTAGTTTGGTTTTGCATTAGTTTGGCAGAGAGGGATATTTATTTTCTAGCTTGAAAGCTGATCTTTATCTTTCTTGGCCCTGGGTTCTTCCTTCCTTAAGGAAATTTAGATCTGCTCTGTTACGCAAGCTGTTCGATGTGGGTGAAAGTGCTACATGCAGCTTCTCTTGGTTTGCAGTGTCCGGAAAGGCTCTTGAGGGAAATTCCAACCTGTATGACTTCATACAGAGATGAAGACCCTACAGGAAACCCCTGGAGATTTGTGAGTTCTGTAGGTCCCACTGGATCCAGATAGGTCTAGACCCAGAACTCCCCAAGCATTCCCTGATGGGGTTGGAAACACCAGGGGTCTCTAAGCATTTGCCTCTTGCTTGCATCTAACCTCACATATTCCAGAGTCTCTCTAAGCCAGAGCAGAGTCAGCCTCCCACGACCATGACCTGCACATTGCCCCATGTCCCAAACCTGAATCAGACCCAGCTGTCGAAATATCTCAGTATCTTTTTCTAGGGGGTGGAGGACCTGGCAAGGAGCCAAGCCCTGGGTGACATGCCAAAGTTCTTATTATGTAAGAAACCTGTTTGACTCGTTCATGCTCGAGTAGAGGTTTCATAATGCTGTGTCATTTCCCTGACGTAGGTGACTTGTGATTTAGCAGTTTCTGAAAGTGAAACTGGAATATCCAGAAGACGTGGTCTCGGATCTGCAGAAATCATTTTCTTGGTTTCTGATCAACTCACTCTGGAATGCTGTCCTCAACTAAGCGACTGCTCTCTCTCATCTTGCTGAGCGGCTGTAAGTGGCTGTCCTCAGGCTGGTTTACATTTCTCTGTGGTGGACAGTAGGACCGGTAGACCCTAACTGCTAAAGACCGCTCTGGTTTTTTCAGATCAACCTTTTCATAGGATATAAAGAACCCCCAAACACACTGGATTAATTGGAGTGAGCACTGGAGTGATAACAGTTAACAATAATAACTCACGTTTATTGAGCACTTCGTAGTGTCAGGCACTGTTCGAAGTGCGTTACAGGCATATGCTGATTCAACCTGACAGCCACTCTTCAGACAGATGTTATTACCACCCCCATTTCAAGAAGAAGAAAGAAGCATGGAGTGGTTAAGGCACACATCCAAAATCATTCAGCTGGGAAGTGGTCAGCTAGGAGTTGAACCCAAAAAGACTGAATCCAGAGTCTCTGAACTACTACACCATGCTGCCTGTCCCAGAGTTAGGGACCCAGCATCCATCCCTGCTTTGTGGTGCTTTTGTGGGATCAACAGCATAGCAAATCACCTAGTCATGCCAGCCAGGAATCTGAGATGGCCCTGGATTCCACTCTGTCCTCTCTCTCTCACCTTTCACATCCAATACATCATCAAGCTCCACCATTCTGGGTTCAAAAGTCACTTCCTATCAGTCCACACCTAGTTTCACATTGTTATAATCCATCACCCAAGCTGCTTTCTAAAATTCATATGAGTCATGTGCTTCCTGACTTATTAACTATTGAGGAAATTTGTCATTTTTTGGCTGTACCTGCACCCCCTTCTATGTTGAAGAATCTGCCATTGTGAGGGTCTATTCACTGGTCCTCTTGGCCCCCTGGAAGCTAGGGCTTGGGTACTAGAACTGGATTTGGCCAGTCAGCTGCTTCTATCTGAAACTGAGTCTGAATGATACAAAGAAGCAGGCAAGGTTTAGGATTTGTTCCTGTGGTGGCAATGGCAGCCAGGATCCAGGACGGGTAGTGGTTGTACCTGTCTTAGCGTGATAAACAGATTCTGCTTATCTAAGCTGCCCAGCCTCTATTCCTATCCGTTTTTAAAACCCAGTTCTCTGGTTTTCACAGGAGCTCTAGGAACTACAACTATCCAACTAACATGGCCTTTTTCTTTTTAAGTTAGCCAGCGTTTGGTTCTGTTTCTTGCGACCAAGAACCCTGAAGAAAAAACTGGGTTCCAGGAGTGAGTTACAACCAACAAATATGTGGAATCTGAGACTGGTTATCTGTCTCAGTGGTTGAAGACAACTGCAGATACCACCACTAGTCAGAGGTGGGTAACTGGCACCAATGGCCTGCAGGAGAGGACCTGCTAACTGAATTAACACTTGTGGTCACCAGGCATCAAGTATTCACTGAAGACATAGCTTTGGGGACACTGAATTGCTGCCACCATAAAATGGTTTGAAGGACCTGAGACATTTGGGGATGAAGGAATTCTTTCTTTAAGGACTGAACAGCTTAAAGAAAGGGAATGACAAACTTAAATGACTAAACTATGGGCTCATGACTTGGACTGAAACTAAGGACTTTCTATGATTGTGCAAAAAAAGAAATTCTTATCTCCTGCAACTATAGAGCAGAGGGATCTGAAAACTAAAAGCTTAACTTAATTCTGCAGATTGCCAAATTACCTGGCCAGTTGAATTCACCACCCTGCCAGATCTTTTGTGTGAAATTTAGGGCATTGAGTCTCATTGCTGCATCCGCAACACTTAGCCAAGAGCCTGGACCTCACCCAATGAATCCTTGTGAAATGAATGAATAAGTCATCAGATTAAAAGTAAAAGAGCTTGTGTTAACATTCGTCTTTCTTTCAACTTAGCAGAGCAGTGATAAGGCAATGACTTGTGATCACACACTGTATATTTTGCCTTCGGTGACATTAAAAATTAGTGACTCTTCTAATTCCATCTCAGTTATCCCTAAGACAAAAAAAAATTAGGGGACATGAATTTTTATTGCAGCCTGAAAGCGAGCTCGATCCTGCTGCGGTTGTCTCCTCTTTGGGAATTCTAAGCATTTAGCGAACTGTCTCAGAATGATCTGGCATAACCATGACTTAAGAAATGAACAGCGGGGGCTGCAACATTTCCAAAGGCAGTGAAGTCTTCTTGTGGCTACACACAGAGGATTGATTGCTCAGCCATCCCGAGAGAGAGTGGTGGGCTAGCCGCAAACCCTTCAGAGTGTACGCCCTCCAGGACCCAGGTGGGCAGAGCAGCAGCAGGAAGGTCAATCAAAAGGCAAACCCTCTCTTTATTTTCATTGATGGAAAAATGAGCCTAATCTCTTCACCGGACCCTCATTCCTGGCCCCTGATAGGTGATGAGAGTTTCTGTGGCACATTTCCAGACATCAGGTGTCTGGACAGGCACACCGTGGATCCCTGTTCTTACTCTGTGGATGCTGGTGAGGATCTCGGATTTCCTGCCCCTACCAGGTTGCTGTAGTGTCATGCTGTCAAAGTCCCTGTCATATCCGAATCTGCAAGTCTCACCACCTCATTCAGAACACACTCGGTAGGTGCTTTCTGGCCAGGTCTGGATTTAAATCCCAGATCGCCCATTTTCTAGCTGGGCAAGTTACTTAACTTTTCTGTTCCTCTGGTTCCCCACCTGTATAATGGGCATAATGACACCTCCTGCTGGGGATGTGGTGAGAGTTAAATATGATAATTTATGAAAATTATATGAAGTATGTACAATTCCTGTCCCATGGTCAGACCTCATTATTATTATTTTTGATTCTGGTAAGTTGGGTCCATACCTCCCATGACCTGCTTCTACTCAGTGACTTGACTAACTTTCATCTTTATTCTCTCACCATCACTTCTCAGACCCCCATATATGCAGGAAAGCTGTGTGATTCTAAAGTCTTTCAACATAATGTATGCTGTCAGGCTGGTGGATAGCAGAGACCTCCCACACTTCAGTCCCCAGCGTGGGCTCTTTCAAAAAACTGCAACTTTTGTTCCAGAAAGATAGGAAAGGGGTCAGATCCACTCTGTCTATATCAAGTTGACTCTTACCTGAACCAACTGAGCTCTGCTTCTCTTTGGTGCATATTCCACTGATTCTTCCCAAAGATAGCTTTTGCTTTCAAAGTCTCTCCTTAACGACACAGTGAATCCCGTGAGTAATTCTATTTTTTTCTTTGCTGTGGCTGCTAGAAAGAACGGGACCCTCTCCGGCAAACGTACGGAACTTGGGGACTGTCTGCCTTTTGCTTAGACTCTTACCCTTACCTGGTTTCTAACTGAATCAGCAACTCCACTTCTAAAGTGTATCCCACAGAAGGACACACAAAACTATAAAAATATGTATGTATAAGAATGTTTCATTAGAGCACAGTTAGTAATAGCAAAAAAAAAGAAAGAAAGAAAGAAACTATCCAAATGTCGATCAATAGGGAGAGTTTAAATAAATTATGGACTATTTATACAATGAATTAGTAACCAGCCATTAAAATAATGCATTCAATCTACACATACAGACATGGAAAGATATCCAAGATATAATGAGTTTTTTAAAGTTGCATGATTCATTTAAAAAATTATTTGTGTAGTCATGATTGAGTAGGAGGAAAACCTACAATACAATACACGCCACACCAGTAATGGTGATTTCTCAGGGGAACAGACTGAGAAAGGGAGAAGGGAGCCTTTTCCCTTTTACTTTATGTAATTCTATGACATTTGAATTTTTACAATAAGTATGTGTTACTTTTGCAATAATTCCCCCAAAATCTTAAGACAACCTTTCTTTTACCATTTACTTTGTGTTTTATTATGTTTGACTTCTTATAATAAATGTGTATTGCCTTTGGAATAATTTTCCAAAGTAATCTTAAGACCTCCCAACTATATTTCAACAAAGTGTCCTGTTCCCCACTTCCACCAGCCCCACCTCTAGATTGGAGGTGAGCTTTGAGAATCCTCCTCGTGGCAGAAAGAGTTATCTCATGAGATACACATGGAACAACGAGATGAAGGGTTGTGGATGAATGATTGCAGGTCAACAAATCTTCATCCTATTTACTTAGAAGACAACCACTTGTTTATCCATTCAAAAATATTTTTTGAGTATTTATTTATTCTAGGCAGTGTTCTGGGAACTGGGACTATATGCACAAGATTGGCAAAGTCATGCCTCAGTAGCGCCTTCTTTCCAGTGAAAGTTTCCCTACTAAAGAAAATTATTTCTCTTGCTCTCCTCTTCCTGAGTACCCTAGGTGGGTCTTGGGCCTGGTCTTCTGAGATCAGCCTTCTGAAGCCAATCAGATATCAGAGATGTTGTTGGCCATAAATATTTTGTCAATAATTTACAATGCCATAAGTAATTAAAATATTTAGTGGTATGCCCAACAGAGAAACATGGAAATCATCTCAATTATTAAATGTTCTAAAAGAAGAGCATTTGAAGGAATTTTAATGATATTTCTGTTGCGAGTCCATGTTGCTATTTATATATTCATTCATTCAACAAATATCTAGTGAACATCTGCTATATTCAAGGTATTATCCCCAGTTTGGTGAAGAAAATAAAGACAAAGCCAAGCTCCTTGATCATGAAGAATTTATCCTCAAGTAAGAGCAATGAGTTGATATGTACAAATGTTACCTAGAGGTGTTCATGTTATTCTTCAGGGCTTACATTCTTTAACACCCCAATTAACAGTAATCTGAATCCTCATCCTGCTGACCACATGAAGTCCCCATTGTTTAGCAGGTCCCCCTCCCAAACCCAAGTTCCTTTGGGAAACCCCAAGGAAAGCTCACATATCCCCAAATTCCACTCCAACTGTGGCCATAGCCTCCACCCACAGCATGATGCTTTATTCTCTCCAGGTCACTGTTGCTACCTCATTTGCAAGATCTAGAACCTCCAGGACAATGTTGAGTAACAGTGGTGAAAATGGACGTCTATGCCTTTTTCCTGATTTAAGGGGGAAAACATCAGTCTTTCACCATTAAATATGATGTTAGCTGTAGGTTTTCCATAGATGCTCTTTAGCAGGTTGAGGGAGTCCCCTTATAATACCTACTTTGTTGAGAGTTTTTTCAGGAATGGATTTTTAATTTTGCCAAATATTTGTTCTCCGTCTATTCTGATGATCATGATTTTTCCTTTTCAGTCTTTTTATATAGTAAATTACACTAACTGATTTTTTAAAAGTTAAATCAATCTTGCATTTCTAGGATAAACCCCACTGCTCATAATATGCAGGCATACCTTGGAAATATTGTGGGTTTTGTTCCAGACCACTGCAATAGAGCAAATATCACAATAAAGCAAGTCACATGAATTCTTTGGTTTCCCAGTGCATATAAAAGTTATGTTTACACTATACTGTACTCTATTAAGTGTGCAATGGCATTATGTCTAAAAAAACAATGTACATACCTTAATTTAAAAATACTTTATTGCTAAAACATGCTAACCATCATCTGAGCTTTCAGCAAGTTGCAATCTTTTTGCTGGTGGAGGGTCTTACCTGGTGGCTTGTCTGGTGGACAGGTCAGCAGCTGTTCACCACATTGCAACTGCAAATCCTATGTCCTGTGATTTCCTCCAGCCCACACCTGACTGCTCTGAGGACCACACCTCTCCATCCTGGGCTGCCTGCCTCCCAGCTGTGCTGATGCTGATGGTTCTGGAGCTCCTGCAGTGTTCTGGCTGGCTCTGTTTGGGGATGGGAAAGTGGAGGGGTGATGAGGGCTGAGGAGCTGGCTTGGCTTGGAGTATGTGAGCCTCTAACTTTGGCTTTTACTGCCAAGATCCTGTTCTTTCAGAAGCTGGGAACACAGGGGGTCAGAGACAGCAGATGCACCCCCACCACGTGGGGAGGCTACCCAGCCCGAGAAACTCTCCTCTTGCAGCCAGCATGGGACCTGACCTGAGGCTGGCTGAGGTCTTAAACAGTCACAAGTCATCCAAGCAGTTTCCTAAATGATCACATGGTTGAAGAAACATGGGACCAGAGATCGTAACAAGCAGGGGAAATTTAGCTTATTTAAATAGAGGACACTAGAGAAGTTCAAATAGCTACCTATCCATTACAAAAGGTGAGAAATCACTTAAGCTGCCCTTCAGCTGGCCTTTGTCCAGTGCTCTGGTTCCACTGGTGTTGAAAAAGCACACAGAGCCTGGGACGCAAGCCCATGGATGATCCAGGCCCACCGGGCTGCGGCGTCTGCAGGGAGAGCTTTCTCCTCCAGCCTCAGCCCGTGTCTGCAGCATCCTAAGCACACGTGGCTGTCCTGGCTGGCAGGGCTGCTTCCCCACAGCCCCTAGGTCCATGCAAAGCATGACAGAGGCCACATCATATGCAGGCGCCATCTGATCCTGTGGGGCTCTGGGCATGAGTTACACCTGCCTCCTCCCGTGCCAGGCAGCCCAATACTCGAAGGTTGAGGGTGCCCTGGGGGGACATAACTGCCAGGCGCTTCCGCTCCCTGCACCTCTGGCCTAAGTGGGCCAGTCACGCAGGGCAGTCAGGCCTCTTCAGGAAACCAGCAGGACCACCTCGCCCCCTGCCAGCAGGTGCACATTGTGTTCCTGCCCTGGCCTCTCAGCAGCTTCTCTGACCACTCCCTGCTGATTGGGAGTCTGGGGTGACCATCTCTGTGGGATTTGTGCAGAGTTGTGCCATGGATCCCAGGGCCCCCTGCCTTCCCCCATCTCTGCCCACAGCACAGCCCCTGCCCTCGATGCCCAGAGATGCCCAGCAGTCACCCTTATCAAATGAGTGGATGATGGACAGAGTCCCCAGCTTCCATCCCACTCTGCTGCCTCTTCTTCCAACTCATTTTGTGTTTTTAGCCACATTTATATTGCCCTGATTCAGAAATTACTACATGTTCATTTTGTTTCCCTGTGGCCAGCAGGACAGAGGCTGCCTCAGGGCCCCAAGCACAGATGGCTGAGGAGCAAGGGGGACTGCAGGGACAATCAGGGCAGAAATGGGGGGTGGGATGTCTTCCTTCCTGCTGAGCTATAAGAAACACAGTTTACTGCAAACATATTATATGACTGAGTTGTATTTTAAATTTGCCTTGGAAAATCTGAAATTCAAAAATCAAGTATTGAAATATTAGCTCCACTTCTGCAATTTGGCCCCAGAGACCTGCACCTCTTCTCCTGGGTCACACGTCACTATTGAACCTGATCTCTCATTTTGCCATGTTTGATAGAAGACTCAGCCCACCTGGCTTTACTCATTTTCATGGTGGAAAGCAGGTGCCTAAAAAGTCAGGGACTTCTACAGGAAACTATGCAGCGATACTGCCTTCAAGCTGACTGTCCTGCAATCCCTGCAGAACCCTGAGTCCGGAAAGCGATGACCCGGGGCATCACTGAGGCTGCACCCTGAGCCACCCCCTCCAGGGCCAGCACCCTGCGGTCCAGGCCTCCCCCTACTGCCACACTGGGGAGCCTGAGATGAACACAGTGAGCGCATCCTCAGTTCAGTCGGAGAAGCCTTGTGGCATTGAAACCCTCGACTTTGAGAACCTGGTTCAGGCCATCGCTTCCATTTCAGGAAACCTGCTCCCATACAGGAAGGTGTCGATGTTACTTTTGACAAAAGAGTTCCCCAAAGATATGTTTTCATTAGCCTTGAGTGAACAGACTGCCCTGTGTGTGGGGCCAGCCATGATCGACTGTACAGAGAGCCACTCTGAGTATAGACTGACTCGCATTGAAATGCCTGATCCATGCTTTGGGGAAAGCAAGGATATTCCCCTCATTCTGTCTAACTGGGATGACATGAAAAGTCAACTTATTTCAGCAGTTCTGTATTTCAGGGTTCTCTGGTGCAAGTGGAGAGGCTGGCCTTGGCTAACCTGAGCAAAAGGGAACCATCAGATGCACCTGGGGCTGGGACGGGCCTGGGAATGGTTCCAGGCAGCTGCCTGGAGGGAGAATCCTCTAGGAGACACTTGGTCCTGGAGCCACTGGTGAGGGATCCAGTTCCCCATGGGAGTGCCCAGGTGGATGTGGGAGGACCACACACCTGCCCCAGGCTGATGCAGGGAGAGGGAGAGAGTGGCCTTTGGGGATTCCAGGTGAGGTGATTACCAGGCTATTCTCCCTTTGTGACTACACTTTAGTGTTGAGGATGAGGGCAGAGGTCATTCCCAACCAGGAAACTGGAGGGAGTAAATAGGGAGAAAACATGTGTTCCATCTCATATCAATGCAGCATACCAGCCCTTCAGCAGAGATGGCTCATCCTTGGCTCATCCCCTGGCCCGGGCTCCCTCGGAGGATCCTGAGAGACATGCCTAGGACAAGGACACTAGTAAGAAGGGGCCACCTTGATTTAAGTTTTAGCAAGCCCAACATCAATACCAACCATCCCATAAGTCCATCCCTACCAATTCCCACCAGCATAAGCTAAACTTCTCAAACACCCTCAACATGCAAAACAGACATTCCCTGAGACTTCCATCTTGGACTCCCCTACTCCCAACCCGAGTTTTGGTCACTACAAAAAGTTCTCATCCATCTTTAGGAATAAATTCAGCCAACAACTTGTTGTTAGTTGGTATGTGCTCTCATCACTGCCTGCAGGGGAGAATGCTGCAATGATTTGACTTCCCACACAATTTGTCCCATAGTTTCCCAGTTATGTCTGACCAGGCTGAGCAGTAGTTCTGGTCAGGCTTAAATCTGCTCCTTCTGACTTGGGCACATAACTGAGGCTGCACTTGCTAGTCACACTTTCATAGATGCACCACCTACTAACACACAATTTAATAAGATCCAGAGTCCATAACATAACACCCAAAATATCCAGGACACAATTGAAAAACACTCATCATACCAAGGACCAGGAAAATGTCATCTTGAACAAGTTAGACACTCAGAAGACCCCCAACACTGAGATCACAAAGATATTGGGATTATCTGATGAGAATTTTAAAGTAGCCATCATAAAAATGCTTCATCAAGCAATTACAAACATGGTTGAAACAAATAAAAAAATAGTCTCAGCAAAGAAATAGAAGATATAAAGAAAAACTAAATTGAAAACTTAGAACTGAAAAACTACAATACCTGAAATTTTAAAAACTCAATAAGTGGACTCAATAGCAGAATGGAGAAGACAGAGAAAAGACTCAGTAAACTTGAAGACAGAACAATAGAAATTACCTCATATGAAGCACAGAGAGAAAACAGACTAAAAAGAAAAAGAAAAAAGAAGAGAACCCCAAGTACATGTGAAACTATAGCAAAAAAAATCTAACATTTGTGTCATTGAAATCCCAGAAAGAGAAAAGAAAAAATGTGGGGATTAAAAAGAATTATTTGAAGAAAAAAGAGCTGATAATCTCCCAAATTTGGCAAAAGACACAAAGCTAAAGATTCAAGAAACTGAGCAAAACCTCAACAGGATCAACCCAAAGAAATCCACACCAAGACACATCTATGCACAGAATTTTGTTCCCCCCAAAATTACATGTTGAAGTCCTAACTCCCCATGTGATTGTATTTGGAGGTGGGGGCCTTTGGGGGGTAATTAGGTTTAGATAAGGTCATGAGTGTGGGACCCTCATGATGGGATTAGTGCCCTTATGAAAGAGATATCAGAGAGCTTGCTCTCTCTCTCCTTGCCATGTGTAGATGCAGCAAGAAGCTGGCCATCTGCAAGCCAGGAAGAGAGTTCTCACCCGAACCTGACCATTCTGCCACCCTGATCTCAGACTTCCAGCCTCCAGACCTGGGAGAAAATAAACTTCTGTTGTTTAACCCACCCGGTCTATGGTATTTTATTATGGCAGCCTAAGCAGACCAAGACCACACATAATTATCAAGCTTCTGAAAACTAAAGAAAAAGTCTTGAAAACGGTGAGAGAGAAATGACGTCTTACCTATAAGGGGGAAAAAAGCACTTGAATTACAGTGGATTTCTCATTAGAAAACAGAAACCAGAAGTGGCACAATATTTTTCAAGTGCTGAAAGAAAAGTACTGTCAACCCAGAATTCTATATTCAGTGAAAATATCTTTAAAGAATGAAGAGAAAACCAAGACTCTTAGATGAAGGAAAACTAAGAATCTGTCACCATTAGACCTACCCTAAAAGAATGGCTAAAAGAAGTTCTTGACGGGAAATAAATAATAAAACAAAAAGAATCCTGGAACATCACAAAGGAAGAAAGAACAACAGAAAGAGTGAAAATATGGGTAAATACAGACTTTTCTTCTCCTCTTGATTTTACTAAATTATGTTTGATAGTTGAAGCAATAATTAGAACACTTTTGTCTAATAGTGGTTCTCAATATAAGTAGAGGGAATATTGAAGACAACTGTATTGTAAACAGGGGAGGATAAGTGGACATAAGAGGAAGTAAAGATCCTTCACATCACTCAAACTGTAAGATGCAGAGATCAGTAGACAGTGATGTTATGTACATATAATGTCATACTTAGACCAAACACACAAAAAACTATACAAAAAGATACACTGAAAAACACTTAAGGCAAAATGGAATTCTAAAAGATGTTCAAACCACTCATAGGAAGGTAAAAAAAAAATGGAAGCAAAAACAGAGAGAACAAACAGAAAACAAAAAATAACGTGGCAGACTTAAAATTGAGAAAGAAAAAGAGAAAACACAAATTATCAATATCAGGGATGAAACGGGATATCAACCCAGACCCTGCAGACATCAAAAGAATAATAAGGGAATACTCTACCTACACAAATTGACATCTTAGGTGAAATGAACCAGTTTCTCAAAAAGCACAAACTACTATACATCCCCCATTTGAAATAGATAATTTGAATACCCCTATAACTTTCAAAGAAATTGAATTTATAATTTCAAAGCTCCTCAAAAAGATAAATCCAGGCCTAGATTGTTTCACTGGAAAATTCTCCCAAACATTTAAAGAAGAAGTAACATCAGTTTTACATAACATTTTCCAGAAAATAGAAAACAAGGGAGTACTCCCCAACTTATTTTATGCAATCAGTATTACTCTGATACTCAACTTGACAAAGACAGTATAGAAAAACAAAACTACAAACTAACATTCCTAATGAAAAGAGATGCCAAAAATCCACAATAAAACATTATCAAATAGAATGCAGCACTATATAAAAAGAATCATATGCCATGACAAAGTGGGATTTATTCCAGAGATGCAAGACAGTTTCAATACTGGAAAATCAATCAATATGAAATCCACATATCCACAACTAAGAAGAAAAAATCACATGAGCACATCAGTTGGTGCACAAAGAGCATTTGACAAAATTAAACACTCATTCATGATAAAAACGCAGAAAAATCAAAGCAAAGGGGCAATTCCTCAACTTGATTAAAGAGCGTCTACAAAACACCTCCAGCTAACATTATATTGAATGATGAAAGACTAAATGCTTTTCTCCTAAGATTGGGAACAAGGCAAGGATGTCTTCTCTCTAAATTAATGGGCAGACATACCATGCTCATGGATTGGAAGATGCAACACAGTAAAGATGTCAAGTCTCCCCAGATTGATATACTGGTTTAACACAATTCCTAGAAGTCCCAGAAAGTTTTCTTTTATAGACATAGTCAAGATTATTCTAAAGTTTATATGGAAATGCAAAGAAAATAGGATAGCTAAAACAATTTTGAAAAGTAATAAAATGAGAGGAATCAGTATACTCCATCTCAAGTCTGTGGTGTTGGTGGAGAAAAAGACACAGGATCAATGGACCAGAATAGAGGACCCAGAAGTAGAGCTACACTAGTATGACTTACCAATTTTTGACAAAGGTGAAAAATCAATTTAATGGAGAATAATAGTTTTTTCAACAAATGGTACTAAACCAATTAGACATCCATAGGCAAAACAAAAAACAAAAAAAAATGAACAAAAATATCTTGACCTAAACTTCACCACTTATACAAAAATAAACTCAAATTGATCACAGCATCAATTTAAAAGTCAAATGTAAAACTACAAAACTTTTAGAAGGAATCATAGGAGAAAATCTTCAGGACCTAGGGCTTGGTGAAGAGTTCTTAGACATGACACAATCCATAAAATGAAATATTTGATAAGTTGAACTTTCTCAAAATTAAAAACTTTTGCTCTATTAAAGATCCTTTTAGGAGAATGAAAAGACAAGCTACAGACTAGGAGGACATATTTGCAAACACAATATCTGACAGAGGACTTGCATCTAGAATATATAAAGAGTTCTCAGAACTCAACAGTAAAAAAAATGAACTATTCAAACAGAAAATGGGCAAAAGACATAAACAGACATTTCACCAAAGAGAATATACGGATGGCAAATACACACATGAAAAGTTGTTCAACATCACTAGCCATTAGGGAAATGCAAATGAAAACATGAATGAGATATCACTGCCCACCTATTAGAACAGCTGGTTAAAATAAAAAATAGAGGGAGTGACGTCAGCATCATGGTGGAGTGATCTCTTCCCTTAGTCTTTCCCCACTAAGATACAATAAAACGGACTTTCATAAACCAATAGAGGACATTTACAAAACACAATAGACATCTGAGAGATCCAAGCAGCCATATGTCTGAAGGTGGGGGTGCTGGACCCCCCAGGAGGCAGTGGAAGGAGGTAAATGGATCTCCTCTCCCTCCCCAGTGGCAGTGATCTAGGGTGTGGGACCTTGTGCAGCAGCCAGCATGTGACTCTGAGAGGAGAAAGGGGAGAAGGCAGCCCTCCACAGGAATGCTGTCACTCTTCGAGTTGCCTCCCAGGCCAGGGGAATGCTCCACACCAAGGAGGCTAAGCAACCATGGTGGGGGTCCCCACAAAGCCAAGCAGCCCAGGCGGGCAGACAGTGAGTGCAGAGCAGGAGCATGGGTGGGAAAGAACCAGATATTTGCGACCAGATACTACCATTATGCAATGGTGAAAGTCCACCTTATCAAACAGCATGAAGAATTATATTAACACTCCAATCCAGAAGGAAAATGACAAGTACCCAGACACGAATCCTGAAGTCACAGAAATTTACAATCTAAATGATAGAGAATTCAAAATAGTTATCATAAATGGTTACAAGAAAAATCAACGAGTTACAAGAAAACTCAGAAAGACACTTCAATGAACTCAGGAATAAAATTAATGAACAGAGGGAATTCTTCACAAAAGAGATTAAAACTATAAAAAAAAAAAACCCAATCAGAAATGTTGGAGATGAAAAACACAATGAATGAGTTAAGAAAAGTCTGGAGTCCTTAAATAACAGAGCTGATATTATGGAGGACAGAATTAGATAATTAGAGGACAGAAATATAGAAATGCTTCAGATGGAGGAAGAGAGAGAATAAGACTAAAAAGAAATAAAGAAATTTTCTGAGAAATATCTGACTTAATTAGGAAATTCAACATAAAGATTATAGGCATTCCAGAGGGAGAAGGGAAGGAGAAAGGAGCAGAGAGCTGTTCAAAGAATAATAGCTAAGAACTTCCCAAACCTGGGGAGGAGCTGGAATTACATGCAAATGAAGCTAAAAGAACTCCTAATTACATCAATGTAAAAAGACCTTCTCCAACGCATATATTAGTAAAGCTAGCAAAAGTCAATGACAAAGAAAAAAAAATGTTAAGGGCAGCAAGGCAGAAGAAAATAACCTACAAAGGAACTCCTATCAGGCTTTCAGCGATTTCTCAGCAGAAACCTTACAGGCTAGGAGAGAGTGGAATGATATATTCAAAATTCTGAAAGACAAAAACTTTCAGCCAAGAATATTCTATCCAGCAAAACTATCCTTCAGATACAATGGAGAAATGAAAACTTTTCCAGATAAACAAAAGCTGAGGGAGTTCACTGCCACAAGACCCCCTACAAGAAACAATCAAGAGGCCCTCATACCTGATTAAAAAAAAGAAGAAGAAAGGGGATACAAAGCCTTGAGCATGGAAATAAATAGACAAAATCAGAAAATTGCAGCTCTCTATCAGAACACATTATCAAACAATTATAATATTAAAGATAAAAGGAAGGAAAGCATCAAAAATAACTATAATCAATTCATTTTAATGACAAACTCATAACACAAAATGTAATAAGTTGTGACAACAATAACTTAGATGGGGAAGAGGAAAAGGATAGAACCTGCTTAGACTAATGACGTAAGAGGCTATCAGAAAATGCACTATCTCATCTACGAGATCTTTTATACAAACCTCACAGTAACCAATAAAAAATCAGAAGAGAGACACAAATGATAAATAAAGAGAAACCAAAAAAAACCATCATAGAGAATTACCAAACTGAACTGGTAGTCAGAAATATATGGTACGAGAAACAAGGGAAATACAGAACAACTGGAAAACAAGAGATAAAATGGCAGTATTAAGCCCTCATATATCAATAATCACTCTAAATGTAAATGGGTTGAATTCTCCAATCAAAAGATGCAGAGTAGCTGGATGGATTAAAAAACAAGACCCAACAATATGCTGCCTCCAGAAACACATCTCAGCTCTAAAGACAAACACAGGTTTAGAGTGAGGGATGGACGATGATATTCCAAGCTAATGGCAAACAAAAGAACAGGTGTTGCCAAACTTATATCTGACAAAGTAGACTTCAAGATAAAAAAGGCAATGAGAGACAAAGAGGGGCAGTATAGAATGATAAAAGGGACATTCCACTAAGAAGACATATCACTTATAAATATATATGCACCTGTGGGGGATAAGAATTGTCCACCTCAAGATGTGTCTCTCTCTACCTTGCTCTGAAGGACATTTGACCTCCCCCCCTCCCAATTGTCTAAAGGAATTTGGAATGGGCCCAAGGACAGGCCTCACCTTGGAAGACTCTGGGTATCGATAAACCAGGAGGGTCTTTGCTACACCCATTCTTATCAAAGTTCTGTTTACCATACATTTACATTTGTAAGGAAAATCTCCAGTTGTAAAGATATCTCCTTCTCTGTAGGGGGAAGAGAGGTGGATGACCTTATCTCTAGAAACTGGTCAGTGTGGAAGGAGAGGCCTTAAATCTGCATAATAACTTTATTGTGCTTTTCTTGTAATCCCTCATGGCTGACACTCCCAACTGCCCCCTAAAATCCTCGTTTGTCTATATAAGAGGAGAATCTCCACCATTTTATTGAGAGACACTCCCTGGTCTCTCCCATGTACATGTTTTATAAAGCTTTGTTTGACTTTCTCCTGCTATTCGGCCTCATGTCAATTTAACTTGTAGCCCAGCCAGAAAGGACCCAGAGTGGGTAGAGAATGCTCTTTCTCCCCATCACACCCAACACAGAAGCATCAAAGTACATAAAGCAACTATTAACAGACCTAAAAGGAGAAATTAACAGCAACACAATAATAGTAGGGAACCTCAACACCCCACTAACATCAATGGATAGATCATCCAGACAGAAAGTCAGCAAAGAAATAGTGGAATTAAATGAAAAAGAGAAGATGGACTTAATAGATATATATATAGAACATTCCATCCAAAAAAGCAGAATACACATTCTTCTCAAGTGCACATGGAACATTCTCAAAGATAGACCATATGTTGGGAAACAACCCAAGAGTCAATAAGTTTAAGAAGATTGAGCATATCAAGCATCTTTTCCAACCAAAACGCTATGAAACTAGAAATCAACGACAAGAAAAAAGCTGGGAAAGTAACAAGAATGTGGAGACTAAACAACATGCTACTGAACAACCAATGGATCAATAAAGGAATTAAAGGAGAAATCAAAAAATATCTGGAGACAAATGAAAATGAAAATACACCATACCAACTCATATATGGGATGCAGGAAAAGTGGTCCTAAGAGGGAAATTCACAGCAATACAGGCCCACCTTAACAAACAAGAAAAATCTCAAATGAGTAATCTTAAACTACACCTCACAGAACTAGAAAAAGAACAAACAAAGCCCAAAGTCAGCAAAAGGAGGGAAATAATAAAAATTAGCACAGAAATAAATGAAATTGAAAGCAAAAACACAGTAGAAAGGATCAATGAAACTAAGAGCTGGTTCTTTGAGAAGATAAACAAAATTGACAAACCCTTAGCCAGACTTACTAAGAAAAAAAGAGAGAAGGCTCAAATAAATAAAATTAGAAATGAAAGAGGAGAAATTACAATGGATAACACAGACATATAAAGGATTATAAGAGAATACTATGAAAAACTATATGCCAACAAATTGGACAATCTAGAAGAAGAGGATAAATTCTTAGACTCATACAACCTCCCAAAACTGAATCAAAAAGAAACAGAGAATCTGAATAAACCAATCACAAGTAAAAAGATTGAAACAGTAATCAAACACCTCCCAAAAGATAAAAGTCTAGGACCAGATGGCTTCTCTGGAGAATTCTACCAAGCATTCAAAGAAGATTTAATACCTATCCTTCTCAAACTATTCCAAAAAAATGAAGAAGATGGACTACTTCCTGACTCATGCTATGAGGCCAACATCACCCCAATCCCAAAGCCAGACAAGGACAACACAGAAAAAGAAAATTACAGACTAATATTGCTGATGAACATAGATGCAAAAATCCACAACAAAATACTGGCAAACTGAATACAGTAATACCTTAAAAAGATCATACACCATGGTCAAGTGGGATTTATACCCGGGACACAGGGATGTTTCAACATCCACAAATCAACCAATGTGATACACCACATTAACAAAATGAGGAACAAAAACCACATGATCAACTCAACCCAGAGAAAGCATTGACAAGATCCAACATCCATTTATGATAAAAACTCAACAAAATGGGTATAGAAGGAAAGTACCTCCACATAATAAAAGCCATATATGACAAACCCACAACCAACATCATACTCAATGGTGAAAAACTGAAAGCTATCCCTCTGAGAACAGGAACAAGACAAGGGTGCCCACTCTTGCCACTCTTATTCAACATAGTACTGGAGGTTTTGGCCAGAGCAATTAGGCAAGAAAAAAAATAAAAGATATCCAAATTGGCAAGGAAGAAGTGAAACTCTCACTGTTTGGACTTGACATGATTATTTCTATATAGAAAATCTTAAAGAATCTATCAGAAAACTATTAGAAATAATCAACTACAACAGCAAAGTTGCAGGGTATAAAATCAACTTACAAAAATCAGTTGCAGTTCCATATTCTAATAACAAACTAGCAGAAAGAGAAGTCAAGAATACAATCTCATTTACAATCACAACAAAAAGAATAAAATATCTAGGAATAAATTTAACCAAGGAGATAAAAGACCTATACAATGAAAACTATTGATGGTGACATAAAGAAATGGAAAGATATTCCATGCACATGGACTGGAAGAATAAACATAGTTAAAATGTCTGTATTACCTAAAGCAATCTACAGATTCAATGCAATTCCAATCAGAATCCCAATGACATTCTACACAGAATTATAACAAAGAATCCTAAAATTCATATGGGGCAACAGAAGACCCCAAATAGCTGCATCAATCCTGAGAAAAAAAAACAAAGCTGGAGGCATCACAGTCCCTGACTTCAAAATATCTACAAAGCTATAGTAATCAAAACAGCATGATACTGGTACAAAAACAGACACATAGATCAATGGAACAGAATTGAAAGCCCAGAAATAAAACCACACATCTATGGACAGCTAGTCCTTGACAAAAGCATCAAGAACACACAATAGAGAAAGGAAAATCTCTTCAATAAATGGTGCTGGGAAAACAGGACAGCCACACGCAAAAGAATGAAAGTAGACCATTATGCCATACACAAAAATTAACTCAAAATGGATTAAAGACTTGAACGTAAGATGTGAAACCATAAAATTCCTAGAAGTAAATATAGGCAGTGCTCTCTTTGACATTGGTCTTAGAAGTATCTTTTCAAATACCATCTCTACCCAGGCAAGGGAAACAAAAGAAAAAATAAACAAATGGGACTACATCAGACCAAAGAGCTTCTTCAAGGCAAAGGAAACCAGGAAGAAAAAAAAAGATAACCCACGAACTGGGAGAAAATATTTGCAAATCATATATCCCATAAGGGGTTAGTCTCCAAAATATATTAAAAAAGTCATACAACTCAACAACAAAAAAACAAACAACCTGATCAAAAAGTGGGCAGGGGATATGAATAGATGTTTTTCCAAAGATATACAGATGGCCAATAGGCACATGAAAAGATGTTCAACATCACTAGTTATTAGGGAAATGCAAATCAAAACTACAACGAGATATTACCTTACATCGGACAGAATGGCTGTAATTACCAAGATAAAAAATAACAAATATTGGAAAGGATGTGGAGAAAAGGGAACCCTCACACACTGCTGGTGGGAATGCAAACTGATGCAGCCACTATAGAAAACAGTATGGAGATTTCTCTCAAAAAATTAAAATAGAAATACCATATGACCCAGCTATCCCACTACTGTGTATTTATCCAAAGAACTTGAAATCAACAATTCAGAGACTTATGCACCCCTATGTTCATTGCAGCATTATTCACAATAGCCAAGAAGCAGAGCAACCCAAGTGCCCATCAACTGATGAATAGATAAAGAAGATGTGGTATATATATATATATATATACACACACACACAATGGAATACTACTCAGCCATAAAAAAGGACAAAATCATCCCATTTGCAACAACATAGATGGACCTTGAGGGTATTATGTTAAGCGAAATAAGCCAGACAGAAAAGGACAAACACTGCATGATTTCACTCATATGTGGAAGGTAAACAAACACAAAGAGAACAGATTAGTAGTTACCAGAGGGGAAGGGGGTTAGGGGGTGGGCACAAGGGGTAAAAGGGAACATATATATGGCGACTGACAAATAATAATGTACAACTGAAATTTCACAATGTTATAAACTATTATGACCTTGATAAAATAATTTTTTTTAAGATTTTTTAAAAATTTAAATCTACTTCCCTAAAAATGAATAAATAAATAGTGACATCATCAAATTTTGGCAAAAATTCAGATCTCTCATGCATTGCTGATGGGAACGTACATGACACAGCCACTTCTGTAAGATAGTTTGATCAGTTCTTAAAAAGCTAAATATAACCCAGCAATCATGCTCCTGAGTTATTATCCCAGAGAATGAAAATTTAAGTTCACACAAAAGCCTTTGCACAAAGGTTCACTGCAATAGCCAAAAAACTGGAAACACCCAAAATGTCCCTCAAGAGGTGAATGGATGAACAAACTGTGGTATGTCCACACTATGGAACTCTATTCAGCGATAAAAAAGAAAGAACCATTGATGCTCACAGCTTGGATGGATCTCAGGGGCATTATGCTGGGAGGAAAAACACAACCAACCTCAAAAGGTCACAGCTGTTTGATTACATTCATGTAATATGCTTGAATTGACAAAACTCCCAAGATGGTGAAGAGATCGGTGGTTGCCATGGCGGGAATGGTGGGGGCAGGGGTGGGCAGCATGAAGGAGATCTTTGTGCTGATGGAGCTGTTCTGCACTTGGATTGTGCTGTTGGGTAGGAGAATGTACACATGATAAAATGACAGAACAAGACATGCCCATTGTGTCAATGTTGGTTTCATGGTGTCAGTATTGTTCTACAGCAATGTAAAATGTTATCACTGGGGCAAACGGGTGAAGGGCACCTGGGACCTTTCTGTACTATCTGCAGCTTCCTGTGAATCTATAAATGTTTCAAAATATATATATATACTAATGCCATATTTGTCAACATGTCACAGAATAGCTCCCTAAAGCTGATCGCCCTACTCCGTCCTGCTTCCTGGAGCTCAAAGCTTTCTCTGCTGCCCCAGAGCTCCGACTTTTGGGTGCTGAGCAGCTGCGGAGCAGACAGGAGGGGTGTGGGGAATGCCGGTGCTGGCCTGTGGCAGCCTGTGACTGAGACGGGCAGAGAAGGCCAGGTGGACCAGAGGCGGCACCCAGAGTGCTGTCCTCCCA
Source organism: Tapirus indicus (assembly GCA_031878705.1). Classification (NCBI taxonomy): domain Eukaryota; kingdom Metazoa; phylum Chordata; class Mammalia; order Perissodactyla; family Tapiridae; genus Tapirus; species Tapirus indicus. The sequence goes on from CM062917.1 coordinate 81,516,993, forward strand.
AAGCTGATGTTCTGCCTTCAGGAAGGAAGGGCAATGACAAGGAACCAGATCACAGTGGACACTCCCTCCCTCACTTCCTCCCTCTGCCGGACTCCATCACTCCCCCGCCCCTGATGCCCCCTCTCTAACCCCTGCCATCTCCTGCCTCCTGTTCTCTGTGGAGATGAAGGACCTGGGGGTGGGGAAGGGGTGAGCAGCTCGGACTCACACCCCCAAACTCAGATCCTGGTCCCTCCGGCCTCCAGGAGGCTGCTGTTTCTGGGGACTGGGGTGCGGTCTGAGTAGCTGAGCCGAGGAGGATCCCAGCACTGGGATCACACAAGTGTACCCTGTGCCCTCTGACCTCTGCCCCTCAGACCCCACCCAGTGCCAGAGACCTGGGGTCCCCAGCTGACAGGAAATGAGTGTGAAATACTGCCTCTGCTTGTGGGAAGGCTGGCCTAGATGTCCAGGTCACACACAGTGTCCACCCCCACTTCAGACGTTCACCAAATGTCACTCCTCAAACCATACCTCCTCCAGGTCCTCACCATCTGACCCCGACACTTATCACATTAACACCAGCTCTGAGCCACTTCCCCTCAGCCCCCAGTTACCTGGACTCCACCACCCTCTCCACTGGCTCCTGAAACCAGCAGCCCTCCAAACAGCTCAGACACCGTCCAAGTCCCCCTCAAGTTCACCTTCCCCCCAGACAGGCTTCTTTCTGACTCTCCCTGGTTTACACCCTGTTGCTATGAGCATGTGTGTCTGGAACACTGCCCCCGGGCCACAGCTCCAGGCTCTCCACCTCCACCTCAGCCTGAGCCACAGGGAGGCCCTCCTCATCAGGATCACACCTCACCTGAGCTCCACCCACGGTCCCTGGAGCTGAGAGGGACCATCGCCCAGGATCCTAGAACTTTGGCATCCTCCTCCCTCCCTGCCCCCCAGCATCCAATTCATCACTGATTCTCACCTCCACTTCTTGGAGGCACCTCCATGTCCACGGACACCCTCCAGTCTCCCCGATGCACTTGTCCCCACCGCACCTGTTCCCACCTGTCTCCTACTCCACCTTGGTCCATCCATCCATCCCCATACCTAGAGCAACCAGAGCAAATCCCACATCTCTCCCCCACATCCTGCAGGGCTTCTGTGGCTCTGAACACGCAGCCCACCATCCTGCCCCCCTCACCCCACACCACCTCATCCATGTCCCATGCCTCTGGCCTCTCCCCACCCTGGTCTTACCCCTCACATTTGCTCATCAAAAGCCTGCATTAGACAGGAACTGCCTTTGAGAAGCACCTGCTGCTATGGCCAGAGTTTAGAGCCATAACATTGGGGTCCAAACCCAAGTTTTGCCACAAACTGGGGCCAGAAATGATCTCTTCAGAAATATCTGTGTGGGGACACTCTGCTTCTGCTTTCCTTTCTATCAGAATGGCGCCCACCTCAGTGGCTGGCTCGAGTTTTAGAGGAGTCAACATGTGTGAAAAACATTGATGGAGACGGGCAGGTTGTGCACAGTGTCAGCTCACCGACACTTTCTCAGAGCCGTGGAGACCCGTGCCCACCTCACAGCTCTGTTCCAAGGGTCACCTTAGACACTTGCCGTGTGGAGACCCGACCAGCTGGAGAATGCGACAACTCGTGTGGCGTGGTGCATTGACTGTGATCCTGGGCTGTCCATCGCAATCACCGGGGACACTTCTTTTGCATTCCAATACATTTATTTAAAATGCACAAACATCATGAAGTTCCCAAGGAGGTTACCGATATTCTGCCCCAGCTCACCTTCTATGCCCTCCTGGAATGGACGTGTGCGAGGACATCACCCCCTGGTACTGTGAAAATGTTGCCTGGAAAGCAAAAGCTTCCAGGAACCCCCACATTTCGCTGTAGAAGCTCTGCAGCTCATGGACCTCAGCCTGCCGCTGACACCACTGCTCAGCCTGTTCTTGTAACGCCTCCCCCTCCCCCAAATCAGGAGAACCCGTCCTGAGGCTGGAGGAGCTGGCGAGGACTCACTCCTCTGTTCTAGGTCTGGGTCTCGTCCAGAACTTACTCACAGCCCCCTCATTATCTCATGCCGTGTCCAGGGAGACCTGGTCCTCTCGCAAGTTCTTTAAAAATCGTGTCCCTCCTGTGACGCCAAGTTGACAAGCAGATTTTTCAGCTTTGGATTTTCTTCTTCATGCAGTTTAAGGGAATCTTTTAGCTCAGACACTTCCTTAGACAGATTTTTATTAATTTCCCTGCTGGTGTTAAGAGCTGTTTTCATCAGTTTCAGCTTTCTTTCAGAGTCTGTCAAAATTTCACTATAAGTTGGGTTTCCATGGACAGCTCTTCCAACTTCAGGCCCTTCTCTTGTCCTAAGGCCCGGGAGCCTTTGCTCCCTCTGAACAAGAGAACTCCCCAGAAGAAAAAGTCTCCCCCACTGATAGGTTCCCAGGACATCAGGCTGAAGTCAGGCCCAGGCCTAAGGTCTTCAGGCCATGCTCCCACCAGCACCCCAGAACACGACCCCTCAGGGGGACTGTACTCTGAATGGCTCCAGGCACTGGCCAGGGCTCGGCACCCGGCCACGAACCACTGCCATTTCTGAGACTGCCTCTGACAGAGGCAGCAACCTCTGCCTTCACAGACAGCCCGTCCTGGCCCCTCCACTGGAAGATGGATTTCCACCTGGCCTGGTGGCCTCAGATTTCTCATGTCTGGGTGGTTAAGATGCCTTACATTTTTGTGTTCAGCTTGTGATTCCTACCTGGCTTCCTGGTCTTCCATTTGTTTTACAGACTGATTGAATCGTGGCAGGGCGGACGGGCGGGCTGCCCACAGGGACTGGTTCCTCCCTTTCTGGCAGATGGGACACCCCTCGGGAGACAGGAACATGGTCATGGTCAAGGTTGCCAGGAAGCGATGGAACTTTCTGAGGCTGCTCCCGTCTCTCTCTGCAACTTCTGGGCTCAGATTCTCTGCGTGCAGTGTGGTGACGCGGTGCACAATGACTGGTATGAGGTATTTGTCATTTGTCTGGCTTACCTGGGCCTGGCAGAGGTGTTGATGGCCACAGGCAGACAAGGTGTTGGAGAACAGGAATGACAGCCTTAGGGCTAGACACCTGGTGTGCAACTGAGTGGGGTCCTGGAGGATGGGAAGTGCTGCTGGCCGCCCTTTGCTGCACTACATGGGGGACTGGGGGGTGGCCCTCGCAATTGGCTGAATGTCTGGGGGACTCATTCGCCTTGTACTGAGCTGGGTTGGGGGGCTCCCAGTTGGCGGGGGTTCAGGGTACTCTTTTGTCCTGTGCTGAGCTGGGTTGGGGGGCTCCCAGTTGGCGGGGGTTCAGGGGACTCTTTTGTCCTGTGCTGAGCTGGGTTGGGGGGCTCCCAGTTGGCGGGGGTTCAGGGGACTCTTTTGTCCTGTGCTGACTTGGATCGGAGGGCTTTGGGTGGGCTGGGTGTCGGGGGACTCGCTCACCCTGTCTGGAGCCAGGTCACAGGTCTCCCAGTTGCTTAGGTGTCTGGGGGACTGTTAGCCCTGAACTAAGCTAGGTTGGGGTTCTCCGCCAGCCGAGGGTCCAGGGGACTCCTTTGCTCTGGGCTGAGCTGGACTGGTGGGCTCCCGAAGGGCTGGGTGTCGAGGGGACTCGTTCACCCTGTGCTGAGCTGGGTTGGAAGGCCCTTGGTCATCCGCATGTCCGGGGGACTGGCCACCTTGTGCTGAACCAGGTTGCGATGCTGGAGGTCTGGGAGGGGCCCCCTCCCGTGGGTGAGAGTCCGTTTTACTCTGATTCCCAACGCCCAACTTTCCCTGCGGAATGGGAGAGCTTCGGTGAGAAGCCACGGGGTGCGGGTCCATCGTGCCGGGGCGGCTCCGGGGACTCACGGGACTGGCCAGGAGCGAAGGTGGACTAGAATATAGACGTGGAGCACGGGGTGTGGGCGAGAGGCCCAGGGCCAGACAAGAAGGCAGGTGGTGCCCTGTAGTCTGGGGCGGAGAAGGCAGCGAGGAGCAGGAGGAGCTGGGGCGGAAGCGCCGTCTCAGCCCTCAGTGAGGCCTCAGGCCGGAGTCTGGCTTTTATAACCACCCAGACCGTCATAATACCTCCTCCTGACATCACAGCCGCTCCCTTGGCCAATCGCCAGGCGGCTCTCAGCTCGGTCTTGTTGATGTAGCCAATTACCAGGCGGCTCTCACCATAGCCCTCCTGACTTCACCGCCGGGATACCATCCCCATCCCCTACAAGGCAGACGGGTGCCTCTGCCGGCCGGCCTTCGCCCATTGCAGCACCCAGCTCCTTCTCCCCACGGCAGAGCCTTCATTTAGCAGGCGGAGCAAGTGGGGGTGGGAGCGGTGACCCGCCCACGCAGGGCAGCGCCCCTCAGTGCTCCCAGGTCCCTCCCCGGATCTGAGAGCCAGCAGGGGGAGAGCTACTCATCACGTGGAGTAGGTCCTCCCTGGGACCTCCCCATCGCTGAAGCTTCACCCAGGGGTTTCCATGGTGACCCTAAACCTGCCTGAATCCTGACGCTGCAACTGCTTCCTTTGCTGCCACAGCTTCCCCCATTTGATAGCTGGTTCTGAGGACGAGAGATTGAGTGCAGGGTGGGCGGGCTGCGGATGGCCTGGGGCAAGTACGGAGGAGGCCAGACTCCAAGAAGAGAAAGGATCCTCACACCAACGGTCCAGGGCAACAGAGGGAGTAGGCTGCCCATCTGAGAACGCGGAAGTACCGCTCCTGGACAGCACCTCATCACCCCTCCTATGCAGTTGTCTGCCCTTGCTCATCATCACTGTGGTCATCATTGAAGACTTTAGCCCTATGCGATGCTGGCACCACTACACCCCTGTCTCATTTTCGGTGACTTCTATATCCACAAGGACGATCCATTCTATACCTGGACTTTTGGTCCTTGACCTCCTTGCCTCCTGTTGCAAACATTGTTGGTATTTTCCCCAGCAGTCATTTCTTTCTTCTACGCTGAATAACGTAATACTAATAAATAAACTGTAAATTGTTCTGGTATCCTGATGCAATGGGCTCAGAGAAAGTGCACTATCCCCAGGGAATGAATTGTGACTGAAGGAAATCAATCAAGGTCCTCCCTTTCCTCTTTGCTAGGATTGGTTGGGGGTGAGGAGGATATTTGACCCAGTTCTGGCCAACAGGGCATGAGAGGATGCCTCTGTAGGAGACAGGTGATGTTTGGGAAAGTTTTACCTCTTTAACTAAAGAAAGGCAGGTGGTAGGAATCAGTCATCACTCTCTTTGCCTTTGACCTGGTAAGGTGAATATGTAATGTTAGCAGCTGTAGCAGCCAGAGTGACACCAGGAGGAAAGACGTAAAGAGCCTCCCAGAGGACCTGACGCAAAGGTCTTTCCTTGCTGACAGGGTGAATTAATTAGCCCTGGATCCCCCTGATTCTGCACTCCTTGTTGGTGAGCTCAGAACCACCTGCACTGAAGCCACCTTAGGCCAAAAATTCTGTTACATGAAGCTGAAGGTACCGTAGCTGATCCATTTCATTCCCAGAATAATCTAAATATCTACCTAAATATTTCTTGTGCTGATTCCACTTTCTAACTACCAAAATTTTTATTTACCCTGAAGAGACAGAGGCCATACAACGGCCATACAAGTCATATCTCATTCTGTTTATGTCCTCCGGTGTCCTAGCATCGTGCTTACCTCATAGTCAGTGCTAAACATGTGTCATGAATAAAAGTGTGTAATGAATGGTTTATAGCCTGGGCATCAACTGAGCACAGCCCTTCACCCAGACCAGTATCTTTACTGGCATAAAACAAAACAAAACAAGTGGGAAAAAAACAAACAAGCAAAGAGAGAGACTGAGAACCTGAATGACTCAGTGTACTCCTTGTGGTCACTGCTGTGAAAGCAGTCAGAGGACAAGCCTAGGCCTGGCCCGAAGGGGGGTGGATCCCGAAGATGAAGGACCTGTGTTCCCCCAGTCCCTGCGGGGAGGGAACCTGCCTACAGACCAGAAATTCATCCACAAACTGTCTGATGAGCTTGTCATGAGATAAGCCAGTAAGGTGTTGGCAGTTGTTCAGGCAGCTCCTGTCGTCCTAAAGCACACACTCCCTCCTTCCTCTTCCTTACAGAGCCATCCTGAGAAAACTAGTCTCTTGGCTCCCTGGAGCCCTGGTGCGGATATAAGACTAAGTTTTGAGTAGAGGGCTGTGTGGGATTTCTGAGGAGGATCTGGAAGTGAGGCAGCAGCCCCTTCACTGCCATCTCTTCTTCCTCCTGCAGATGTAGAGTGCATGTGTGGTGGCCACACCCCCTCATGCATTACCTTGAAGATGGAAGCCATGGGAGGCTGATAGAGCACAAAGATGGAGACAGGGCCCTAATCTTGGCACAGAGAATCCAGACTTCTTTACAAAAGAGAGAATAACTTCACTTTTACCCCCCAGTCATTGTTGTGGCATTTTGTTAAATGCAGATGCACTGATCTCGGACTAATCCAAGGCTCCTTTACTACTCCACAGCACCCCAGGCAATGGGTATACTAGGCCTGCATCTCCCCATCAGCCGCTGCAGTCCCAGCAATGGGGCTCTTCACCTGCCCACACCCACTACTTCTAAAGCCCCCACCTCTTGAGCTACAGCGACTTTTTTCCAGTTCCCAGAACTGGCCAATCTCCTACACGCCACTAACCCTCTGCATGTGCTCCTCCCTCACCTTGGAGTGTCGGCCACCTGGCTAGTCCTGCTCATCATTTCAGTCTCAGTCATTTCCTCCAGGGTGCCCTCCTGGCCCCCCACTAGCTCAGACCCCACCCCCCAACAACTTCTTCACTGTCCTATCACAATTGTGATCAAATATGTGTTTGTGGGTCCATCTGATTGTGTCTCCCTTCCCCATGACACTGAGCAACATGAAAGCAGGCAGCCCCATTTGTGTTCCCCTCTGTATCCCCAGTCCTGAGCACAGCCCCATACAGAAGGTGCTTATACATGCCGAGTCCTGGCCTCATGAGCCTTTGTGTTTCTGCTTCTGTGAGGTCAAGATGCTCCTGTCAGCACAGGCAGGGCCGAGCAAGGGCGTTGACCTCAGAGAGAAAGCTCTAGCATGGCTTCTCTGCCCAACCCCTTTCTCACTGTAAAATTTCAGGCAGATGACAACTGCAACCCTGAAAGTGGACATGATGGGACACCCAGCTCCCGGGGCGTGGGGAGAACCCTGTGAAGAGCACATGAAAATGCTTGGCTCCCTGCCTGCCACGGGCCACCACCTTGCCCATCACAGCCCCGAGGTGGACACACAAGTAACTCAGATTCCTTTTGCCCAGGTCTTTGCTAGATTGAAGACATTCTTCCACTTTCCATTCTTGGAGGTGGCTGATGAAAGAGGTCACGGGGCTGTCCACCAGCCTGTCCAGTGTCCAGCAGGGGCACAGGAGATGCACGGCAACTGCACCCCACCTTCCTGTCTGCTAGATGGAGGTGTCCTTTGCCTCCTTGAGAAGACACAGGCTGGATCCTATGGGGCTGGACCCCAGATTGGTGAGGCTATTAGGGGAGGCTTCATGTATGGCAATTAGAGTAGGTGCTGAGAGCTTGAGGTGGGTAGAGATCACTGAGAGCCAACAGGGAGGATGATGTAGCAAAGAAAAAGTTCCTGAATGGGACAGACTGTGGGCACAGTCTGAGGAAATGCAGACCCAGGGGCACCATAAGAGGTCTGAGCTCTGCCCCAGTTGGCTCAGCCACAGCTAGGTGGTGGGTGGGGGAGATATCAGGGGTTGGTAGGTGGTCTCTAGATGCTGCTGGTGTGGGTGGATGCTAGGAGAGAGACTGGAGTCACTGGGCAGCACTGGAGGGGTTGAGGCGAGGGCCCTGGGGTTCAGCTGGGACTGGCCAAAAGGCAGAAGAGGGGTAGCCTGGAGGGCCAATCATGCCAGGGCATAGGCAGGGCTCTCCTTGGTATTACAGGCTTTTCTGTGTCTGGCCTGGTAAAAATTCCTGCTGATCTTTCAAGCCTCAGTGCAGACAGTCCTCCTCTCTGCTCTCCCAATCCTTACTTTCCAAGCAGGTCAATATAGTCCCATTTAGACACCACTCAGGGCCTTGCGGGGTCAAGTCACCACATTCTCTCCACTATTGCCACTCCCTGGCTATGTGGGGAGAGGCATGGCCATAATCTCCATTTTCCTTCAACCCCCCTCACCCTCCCACCCACCCAAGGGGAAAGTGTCATAATCTCCATTGTCCACCAAACCTCCATGTGGTGGTGTTGTCATAACCTACATCTTCCATCAACCATTTCACACTCCCAGACCCCCATGGAAAAGAGTTCATCAGGTTCTCCATTTTCCTTCAACCCACTTTACCCTTCCAACCAACCATGAAGAGGCACTGTCAAATATGTATTAACCTGGTAATGTATTACTGGATTTGTAAAATTTAGTTTAGAATTTTTGCATCTATTCTCATGAAAGCTATTGGTCTGTAGATTTCTCTCCTTGTGATGTCTTTATCTGATTTTATTATGAGGGTAAAGCTGGTCTCATAGAATGTGTTGGAAATTATTCCCTCCTCTTCAATTTTCTGGAAGAGCTTGTGTACAAATGATGTTATTTCTTCATTAAATGTTTGGTAGAATTCACCAGTGAAGCCACGTGGCCCTGGAATTTTTTTTGTTGTTGAAATATTTTAACTACAAATTCAATTTCTTTAACATTTATAGGAGTATTCAAGTTTCTAATTTCTTCTTAAGTGAGCTTTGGTAGTTTGTATCTATCAAAGAATTTGTCTATTTCATCTAAATTGTCAAATGTATTGACATAATGGATAATATTTCCTTATTAATAACTGTAGGGTCTGTAGTTATGTTACCACTTTCATCCCTGATATTGGTAATTTGTGTCTTCTCTTTTTTTTTCTGATCAATCTGTCTAGAAGTTTATCAATTTTATTGATCTTCTCTAAGAACATGCTTTTGGTTTCATTGATTATCTCTGTTATTTTTCTGTTTTCTAAGTCATTGATTAACTCTCTAGTCTTCTTTATTTCCTTTTTTTCTATTTACTTGAGGTTTAATTTGCTCCTCTTCTAATTTCTCAAAGTGCAAGCTGAAGTCAATGATTTGATCCCTTTCCTCTTTTCTAATGTTTAACTTTCACATAAAGTTCTCTTTAAATGCTTCCCCAAATTTTGATATGTTGTATTTTCATTTTCATTCAGTTCAAAATATTTTGTAATTTCCCTTTTGATTTCTCCTTTGTCCCAGAAGTTATTTAGCAGTTTGTTAGTTTTCAAATATTTGGGGCTTTTCCACATAGATTTCCATTGATTTCTAATCTAATTCCAGTGTGGTCAGAGGATATTGTGAAAATGAGCAAAGGAAACCTAAATCAAAATGGAGCCAGGAAGCCATGAAGGCTGTCACGCACATGTCACCCACCAGAGCTTACAGACCCTGGCAGGAAGGAAGATTTCCTTCTGACCCAGCAACAAGCTGCCCACCACTTGCAGCCAATGAAAACCACCACAGCCCTCCCCAGTTTCCTCCTAAAACCTAATAAACGCTGACCTTCCTTTTGTCTTTTCAGACTTGCTTATGGTTCACCATAGTTTGCCTGTCCTGATTGCAATTCCTCTTCTATTCCCAAATAAACTCATTTTGGCTGGCTAAAGACCTTGTTATTTCACTTTTAAGGTCAACATTTCATGGCAACCATGCAGGAAGGGACCCCAAGGAGACGAACCCCTGAGGAACCAACCACCCTCGGAACCAAGTGCGATACCCACTCAAGACCTTTGTGCTCTCTGCTTCCGTGAGATGTCTTCTTCCTTTCAGTTCGGTAAGTTTTCTCTCAGATACAAGTTTTTGGGTCAAGCTCTCCAACACTATTTGGGATCTGTTTTCTTGAAGGCATCGTCCTTTGGGTGAGTACTCATTTATTTTTCTGAGCTTCTAAGTTAAGATTATGGGATCCCAATTCTCCAAACACTCTCCGGAGGGCCCTCCTTCTGGGACCCTGGCTGGTTTCATGTTTAAAAGCAAAGGTCCCTCCTGATGTACATTTTTAGCTAAATGGATGAACCTAACCAAAGATCATTTAAAACTTCAATGGCCATTATGGGGAAATTTTGATCTCCCCCAAATTGGTTTTTCTTGGAACTAAGCTTGAAGACCGTGGCTCTAAAATAAAATAAACTGAATGAGATGCCTATTTCAGTTGGTATCTTGAGGCTTCCAGGTGTATTTGTAACTGAGTGAAAAGGGGCTTATTCTGCTTGCTGCAATCCGGTGCCAATCAATTGCAAACGAGCCGGTGGTTGAGAAAGGAAAGTTTATATGATTAGCTAGCATAATTGGAAGATGGTGGGCTAGTGTCCTAAAGAACTATCTTAAAATCATACAGGATCTTGAGGCAGTTATATAGGGGAAATGGGCAGGGAAGGAAGGGGGTTAGAGGTGTCGACCATCCAGTGTGACGAACTTCAAGGCGCCTCATTATCTCTTTCTTCCGTCATTTGTGATGGGTGCCAACACAGAACTTTTCTTTCTGGAGGTCATCATGTTCCTGGGGAACTCAGAGAACAAAATTACCATCTTATCATAGCTGGGAGATATACGTAAGCAAGAGTCATAGAACTAGCAGATCATGTGTTTTGCAAAAGCAGGAGGTGCTTAATCATCGAGGCTGCGTGCGGGCTAGAATGTATTCACAGAGACTAGTGAGTCGGGGTCATAGATAGTTACAATATTGCTTCCTTTCCCTAAAATGGCTCCCCTCTTGCTAACTTAAGATCTGGCTGTTACAGATTCAGGACTCTAAAATTGCCTCCTTACAAAATACCATTTCTAAATTGATGGAGGCAAATAAACAACTGAAAGAAGAAGAGGCATCGGAGGCCTCTTCACCCCCTTTGCTCCCTGCACAAACTTCCTCTTTCCCTACTGCACCTACCTCACCTCCTTTGTACCCTCAACTTCCTCATTCCAACCCTCTTGCTGAACATCCCTTTTTCTCCAACCTCTCCCTACTTCTTCCTCAATCACACCTGTTAGAACCTGCTCCTTTAAACAGACCTTTGAGGGTCCTAATGCTAATCCCCTAACTTCCTATGTCCCCTGTACTGAGGCTGAACTATGAGCCACAGTCAGAGATTTTCCCAGAGTTACTGAAGATCCTCACAGGTTTGCCAAGGAGCTCAAAATAATCATCTAGACCAGGTTTCTCAGATTTATACCAGCTAGTTCACATGCTCGTTGGCAAAGGCCAAGGCCAAGCCCAACACTGGATGAAAACAGCTAATTGGGATGATCCTGAAAAAGCCCTAGAACTGCAAATAAGAGACCAGCCCCCTGCCTTGTTCTATGATCTGGCTCGGGCAATTGCAAAACAACTTCACCTGGCAATTCCTAGGGCTTTCCCAAAACCTGTTGACTGGAACAAGATTCAGGCTTGCACTCAGAAACCCAAGGAACCTGTGCACGACTATCACGGTCGACACCAAATTCTTTATAAGGAGAATTCTGGTCTTCCTATGGATGACAAATCCACCTGGGTGGCCTTCAACTCTATGTTTATTAATAGGCTAAACTGGGACCTTTCTTTCTTGGTTAAGACAATCAGAATAGAATATGGAACTGTGTCCACTCCAGACTTAGTTAACTTGGCAAACCAATTAGTCCACACCATAGATGGCTCTACTAAGAAAAAGACCGTCAAAATCCTTAATCTCCAACTTCAGCAGATGGAGGCCCATAAGCAAAATCCTCCCAGCCTCAGTTGTTATTGGAAGAAGCCAGGACATTGGAAAAAAGAGTGCTATAAACAAAAATATCCAGGCATCTTCAGTCACCCAACCAATCTTTCCAATGTTTTCCCACTTCCCAATGATGGGACGCTGGGGAATACGGGGCCTTTTCCAAATGCTTCCTCTAAACCAGCTTGGAGAACCAACTGTCCAGATTGGAAAGAACCATTTCTATCTGTCCTTATTGATACTGGAGCCACACTCTCAGTGTTCAACCCCACTACTATTAAATAGCCCCTGCCTCAGAGTAATAAAATGATTCAAATAGTGGGGGTCTCTAATAAACCTCAATAAGTCAAGAAAAAAGATATTGAATAAAAAATTCTTGGTGCCCTTTTAACAGGAATGAATAGGACATACCCTTATGCCCAGGCTGGTGATGACAAAGTGAGGGAGCAGGTTGACAAACTAAAGTGTTACATATTGCGAATTTTTATACCAGTGTGCAGGCTTTAATGTTGCTTTTCCAAATGATGAATTCTCAGCAGACAATATCAGACCAATATTATGCAGCATTTGTTAGGAAGATATTGGCTCTGGGGTTAATGTTGTGTTCCCCAAATCCAATCCAGGAAAATCTGTCCACACTGCTCCCAGGCACTTTAAATTGTCTAGTGGGCCATTCAAGTTTTGGTAAATGCATTTCATACAGCTACCCCCATCTCATGGGTATAAATATGTCTTGGTAATGGTTTGCATGTTTTCTCATTGGACCGAAGTTTTTCCATGTAGGCAGGCCACTGCCTCCTCCATGACTAAGGTCCTACAGGAAAGGCTCATTCCAACCTGGGAAACCCCTTTTGAACTTCATAGTGATCAGGGAACTCACTTTACTGGTCAAGTGCTACAAGTCTGTGCTGTTTGGCCAGTTCTACAACATTTTCACTGCACTTATTATCCAGTCTTCAGGACTGGTCAAATGTACCAACAGTGTCATCAAAACCCAATTGGCAAAGTGTGTAAAGATCCTTCAAGTACCCTTGCTAAAAGCATTGCGATTGGTCCTTCTGAACCTTGGGGCTACTCCCTTTGGAACCCACAAACTCTCACCCTTCGAAATAATTACTGGGCACCTGAGGCATCTAGCTCCTGTGTCTTTTGATTCACAGCTGATAAAAGGAAATATACTTCAATATTGTAAAGGCCAAATTGCATCCATTGAGACTAAGCATACATTAGTAGAACAATCTTTCCACAGTGTGCTCCCAGGAGACAAACACCTTAAGCATCACACCTTACAACCTGGAGATTTTCTCTATTAGAAAAGACATTTCCAGAAAGACTCTCTTCAACCCCATTGGAAAGGCCCCTATCAGGTACTGTTAACCAATCCTTGTGCCACTAAACTCCAAGAAATAGACTCTTAAATCCATGATCACATCTAAAGAAGGCGCCAAACTCTGACTGGACCTGCACACCAACTGGTGATCTGAAAGTAAAGATTTCCAAGAATTGAAGCAGATGACAGCTGAAGGAGACAGCTTTCCCCAAGATGACCAGATCAGGCCTGTCTATCTTTTTCCTACTGTTACTTTTCACTTTATTTTTTCCCCCCTCTTTCTTGGAAAGACAATGCTCTTATCCATATTTCCCAACCCATTGCCAAAAGAAGAAACCTTTCTGATTGTTGGATTTGCCACCAGAAACCCCAGTCTGTCCATGACAGCGGTGACCCTCTAGTATTATCTAACGTCTACTTGTTATAAAAAATTATTCCCTGTCTGTGCAGACTTCGGTGACAAAATCCACAGAATGAGATGATTTCTTCTCAAATATTCCCTAAACACCATTGACCCTTGGCTCAAAAAGGCCAATTAACAAATCTCTATTAATAATCAAACCCTAATAGGAGTCTCGTGTGCACCACCTAGTTTTGTCTTCATCTGTGGCAGTGGAACTCTCAATGGGCCTATGAATGTTTGGACAGATGGCGAATGGGAGGCCAATGTTTACTAGGATATTTAACTGTCCCTGTTAATATCTATAATAAATCTGAAGCTTCCCATTGGTCTTTCCCACTAAACCTTCAAAAACATCTTAAACGAGAACTAACCAGGGGCATATATGACTCCAGGTTTGCCTCCATTGGGAAAAGCTTTCTCCCTTGGGTTAGAGTAAGTGCCAATGAGCATATGATCAGAAATCTCTCCCTAACATTAGGACAGCTAGCCGATTCCACAGCCAAAGCAATAGCAGCCCAACAACAATCACTTGACTCGTAGGCTAAATTTTAGACAATCTCATAGCCCTTGATTACCTACTTGCTGAATAAGGAGGCGTTTGTGTGATAACAAATACCGCCTGTTGCACGTGGATAAACACCTCTGGAAAAGTAGAAACTCTGTTACACAAGATCAGGGAACATGCACACTGGTTACAATAAATTTCACTTGACTCTCTGTGGTCATTTGATTTGTTCATTTGGCACCTTCAGGTCTAGATGGTTTAGAATCATCATACAAATTGGATTTGTCATATTACTTTTAATTCTGCTTTGCATAATTATTTTTAATGTTTGTACCTGTTGCCTGTCAAGTCTCTGCAGAAGTGATGCACTGAATAGAATGATGTTGGTTCAATGTTTCGAGATGATGGCCAATGCTTATAACCTTGACAAGGTATGATCTCAAGAGTGAAAATGCCTGAGAATTCCCCCCTTTTACCTTCCTTGTTACTCAAATGTGGCCTCAAATGGTTTCCAGTTACTATGTACTTTCTCTCTGACACAGGACATGACATCCAGGAAAGGTGCTTCCTGCCAAGGGACAAAATATAATTCCACTAAAACTGGATAACCTGACTCTTGGTCAGTGATGCTTTTAAGGAAAGATCATGATCAAAAGGGGAAAATGTGAAAATGAACAAAGGAAATTTAAATCAAAATGGAGTTGGGAAGCCATGAAGGGAGGACTCTCAAGGATATATATCATTCACTGCAGCTTACAGACCCCAGAGGAAGGAGGAATTCCTTCTGATCCAGCAACAACGAGTTGCTCACTGCTTGCAGCCAATGAAAAACCATCTTCCCCAATTGCTCCTAAAACCTAATAAAAGCTGACCTTCCCTTTGTCTCCCCAGACTTGCCTATGGTTCACCATACTTTGCTTGTCCCAAATTGCAATTCCTCTGCTATTCCTGAAAAAACTCATTTTGGCTGGCTAAAAACCCTGTTAAGGCATACCTTGTTTTATTGTACTTCACTTTATTGCACTTCACAGATATTGTGTTTTTTAAAAGACCCTCCAGCAGCAAAAAGATTGTGACTCACTGAAGGCTCAGATGATGATTAGCATTTTTTAGCAATAAAGTTATTTTTTAATTAAGGTATGTACATTTTTTTAGACATAATGCCATTATACATTTAATCTACAGTATAGTGTAAACATAACTTTTATATGCACTGAGAAACCAAAAAATTTGTGTGACTCAATTTGTGATATTCAGTTTATTGCAGTGGTCTGGAACCAAACCTGCAAAATCTCCAAGGTACGCCTGCATTTCATT
Source organism: Tapirus indicus (assembly GCA_031878705.1). Taxonomy (NCBI): domain Eukaryota; kingdom Metazoa; phylum Chordata; class Mammalia; order Perissodactyla; family Tapiridae; genus Tapirus; species Tapirus indicus. The sequence continues at coordinate 81,532,287 of CM062917.1, forward strand.
TTTAAGGCTGACAATATATTTAGTATGATTTGAATCATTTAATCTTATGGAGACATTTTTATGGTGTAGAATATGTTCTACCTTGACAAATGTTTTTGTGTACTTGAAAAGAATGTGTAATCTGTTCTTGCTGGGTGACATTTTACATAAAGATCAATTCAGTCAACTGGGTGTTAGTGTTCTATCAATTTTTTTGGAGGGGATTTTGAAATCGGCTATATTACAGATTAGTCTATTGCTCCTTTCATTTCTATCAGTTTTTGCTTTATACATTTTTGAAGCTTTATATTGGGGTACATGAGCATTTACAATTATGTCCCCTTGATGACCCCTTTATAATTATGAAATGACCCTCTTTATTCCTAGTACTATTCTTTAAAAATCTGCTCTCTCTGACATTTCTATAGCCACTCTAGCTTACATTTAATTAATGTTAGTATGGCACATCTAATCCCATCCTTGAACTTATAACCTATTTATATTTTTATGCTTAACATGGGTTTTCTCTGGGCAGCATGTATATGGATCTTGCTTTTATATCTAATCTGACAATCTCAGCCTTTTAATTAGAATGTTTAGATCATTTACATTTAATTTGATTATTGATATGATTGGGTTTAAATCTATCTTGATATTTATTTTCAATTTTCCCCATCTGTTCTTTGTTCCCTTTTGCAATTTTTCTATGTTCTTTTGGATTGAGTATTTTTATAAATTCATTTATCTCCTTTGTTGGTTATCTGTAATTACTTATTAATTTTTGTTGTTGTTGTTTGAGGGTTTATAGAATCCATATTTAACTTCCTTTCATAGTCTACCTTCAAGTAATGTTGTGTTATTTCACACATAAGAATCTGACAAGATTTTTTATTTCTCATTTATTGGCCTTCTTGTTATTGTCATACATTTACTATATATTATAAACCCTATGATCCATTTTTATTATTTTTTCTTGAAGTAATCAATGATCTTTTAAACAAATTTAAATAATGAAAAGTTATACTTATTCACCTAGTTACTATTTCCAGTGTTTATGAATTCTTGGTGTAGATCCAGATTTCCATTTGGTATTCTTGTCTTTCTGCCTGAAGAACTTCCTTTAAGGTATCTTCTAGTGAAGCACTGCTGGAGATAAATTCTTTCAGCTTTTGTATGTCTGAAGCAAAGACTTTATTTTGCCTTTATTTTATTTTTGAAAGATATTTTTGTTGAGTATAGAAGTCTAGCTTGTCAGGTTTTTTTTCTTTCTGTACTTTAAAGATATTGCCCCATTGTCTTCTCCCATGCATTATTTCCAAGACATCTGCTGTCATTTTCATCCTTGTTCCTCTGCATATGTCTTTTACTCTGGATGGTTTTAAGATTTTCTCTTTATCACTGGATTTAACAATCTGATTTTGAAGTGCCTTGGTATAATTTTCTTCATGTTTCTTGTGCTCTAGGATCATGGAACTTTTTGGATCTATGCATTTATAGCATTTATCAAATTTTGAAAATGTTTAACCATGTTTCCTCAAATATTTTTTTTGTTCTGCTCCCCCTCCAAAATTTGGGGATTCCAATTACACAGATATTAGGTCTGTTTAAGTTTTCCCATTTCTCTGTTTATTCTTTTTTCTCTATGCATTTTATTTTGTGTTATTTATAAAGATTTGCCTTTAACTTTACAAGTCTTTTCCTCTGCAATGTCTAATCTGCTGTTAATTTCATCCAGTGCACTTTTTATTCCAGTCATTGTCATTTTCATCTCTTGAAGCTGCATTTGTGTGTTTTTATGCCTTATTTAACAAGTTTAGTCTTCCTTCTATCTTCTTGAACTTACAAAATATAGCCATAATAACTGTTTAAATGTCCCTGTCTTACCAATTCTATCATTTGTATCATTTCTAAGTTGATTTCAATCCATTGAATTTTCTCATCATTATGGGTCATATTTTCTGCTTCTTTTCATGCCTAGTGTAGCTGGGACAATTGTAACATGACCCCAATGACCAATGCCCTTTTATAATCCCCTAGCCTTGACAAGGAGATACCACTCTCAAGTTTATATTACATTATATATCAAAAGAAAGGTGAAATTTTGTGGATGAAATGTAAGTCCCAAATCTGACACAGGACATGACTTAATTAAGAGATAAAATGTCTTTGGTGGGCCTGACCTATTTAGGTGAGCTCTTAACAAGGAATCTAGAAGGCAGAGACAGAAAAAGTCTGAAAAATGTGTTTCTGATAGCCTCGAGGAAGACACAGTTTCCCTGACTTCTACAGCTGCAAGGAAGTGAATTCTACCAACAGTCAAATAAACTTGAAAGAGAATCCTGAGCCTCAAATGAGACCACAGCCCTGGCCAACACCTTGATTACAAATGTGTTAAGACCCTCAGCAGAGAACCCAGTTGAGGCTTGCCCAGACTCTGACCTACATAACTGTGAGACAAAAGATGGATGTTGTCTTCAGCCAGAAAGTTTGTGGTAATTTTGCTAGGCAGCAATAGAAAATTAATATCCCCAGTAATATTTTATTGTATGCCAGCTATATTAATTTTAACTTGTTTAATCTGTCTTCCTGTAGATATTCTTGATCTTTGTCCTTAGACACAGTTCAATTACTTGGCAACAGTTTGATCCTTTCAGGGCTTGCTTTTAAGCTTTCTTAGATTTAACCAGAGCAGTATTTAGTCTAGAACTAATTTTCTCCTGACTACTGAGGCAAACATCTTACCTGATTATCCATAAATAATGAGATTTTCCACTCTGGCTGTTGGGTAAGGAACTTTTCCAGGCCCTGTGTTAGCTCCAGATATTGTTCCTCTAATTCTTTTGGGTAGTTTTTTCTCTCACTTTTGCTAGTTTCAGACATATGCACTCAATGATCAGTACTCAACTGAAGACTCAGGGGTACCCTCTGCTAATCTCCAGAGTGCTCTCTCTCTCTCTCTCCTCTCTGGCACCCTGCCCTGAAAACTCTAGCTGCCTTGGTCTCTCCAGCCTCCCAGCTCTGAGTCCTCAACCCAGGGAGCAGCTAGGTTCTTCCAGGCGTCCCCTTCCCTGCATCATTGCCCGAACTCTCTCCAGACAGGGTAATTGTAGGGCTTATTTCATTTGTTTCCCATCTCTTAGAGATCACTTTCTTTTATTTCTTGATACCCAATGTCTTGATGATTACATATTTTTTCTGTTTTTTTAGATATTTCAGGCAAGAGGGCATATCCTGTCCCTATTACTCCATCTTGCCAGAATTGGCTATACTTCTTTGTATTATTATTTTAGTCATTGCTCTAGGATTGCAATATACATCCTTCGCTTTTCATAGTCTACTTACATTTAATTTTGTACCACTCAGTTAAATATGGAAACCTTGAAGCCATTTGTTCCATATGCCCTCCATGATTTATGTTACAATTATTGTATACAATACATATACATTTGTTATAAATTATTCAAGATATGATTATAATTTTTCTTTAAATAGTTATGGGATTCATACAAAGAAATTAAGAGGAAAAAAGCAAAGAAAAAAATATTCTTTTGCATTTACAATTTTTATGTTATTCTTTCTTTTGTGGAGACACAAATATCCATTTAGTATTATTTACCTTCAGCATGAGGAACTTCCTTTAGCATTTCTTGTAGATTTGCTGTTGATGATACTTTTACTCTTATTTCATCTGAAAATAACTTTATTTTACCTTCATTCTTGAAGGATATTTTCTCTGGATATAGAATGTGGCTTGAATTTTTTTTCTTTCAACTCTTTAAAGATGTTGTTAGCTCTCTTCCATCTCCCATGGTTTCTGGTGAAAACTCAGCCATTACTTAAATTATTGTTCCCTTATGTATAATGTGTTGTTATTGTTCTCTTGATGCTTTGAAGACTTGCTCTCTGTTTGGCTTTCAACAGTTTGAGCTTAATGTGCCTTGATGTGGGATTGTTTATGCTTATTCTACTTGATGTCCTTTGAGCATGTTTTATCTATAAATTTCTGTCTTCTTTCAAATTTGGGGAAATTTTTTTGCCACTTTTTGTTAAACTTTTTTCTTTTTTCTTCTGGGGTCCCTGTTACACATATGTTGGAACACTTGATATTTACGTAGAGGGTTCTGTTCTTTTTATCCCAATCTTTTTTCTCTCTATTCTTCACATTGGGTAATTACTATTGATCTTTGAGTTTATTTACTCTGTCATCTCCTCAGCTGTTAAATCCATTCAGTGAATGTTTTATTTCAGATATTGGATTTCTCAGTCCTGGAATTTCCATTTGGTTTTGTTTGTTTTTATTTCTCTTTTCAAATTTTCTATTTTTTTCATTGATTGAGCTCATATTTTGTTGGATTTCATTGAAAATCATTATAATAGTTGTTCAAAAGTCCTTACCTGCTACCTCTAATATCTAGTTTATCTCGAGTTCTGACTCAGTTGATCTTTTCTCTTGAGGATGTGTTCCATTTTCTCAGTTCTTTTTGTGTTAGAAAAATTTGGATTTATCCTGTACTCTGTGAATGGTAAGTTGTATAAATTCATGATTTTGTTGTTTTTCTTTAACAAGTGATTTTCTTTTGCTTATGCAACCATTTCTTGTGTGGCGACTCCAATCTCATCTCAGATCATCTGTCTTTAGGTAAGCTGCCTTGACTCTGTTTCATGCATGTATGGTTCAGGAATCAGTCAGAGAAATTGGAAGACAGAACTTGGGAATGTTCTCTCTGTCTTTCTCTTCTGGGATTCTCCAACTCTCTCCATCATCTGTGGATTCGCCTCCCAGGGAGACCAAGGATATTCTACCGACATCTTCATCACCATGCACCAGCCATGCACCCAGGCAAAAGCCAGAAATACAGGAGCTTTCTTCATACAGCTCCCCTCCTCCAAGTATCTATTCCTCACCAGTGTCTGTCTGCTTATGTTCTCTCTCCAGTGCCTTCAGGTCATTGCTTTTTGCTTTATGTCCAGGTTTTATAGTTGTTTACTAAAGGGGGCTTTTCCAGGAGGGTATTATTCCATCATCACCTAAATCAGAAATTTCTCTCAGTTATCTTTTAAATTCAAGACTCTTGTCACTTGAAGTCAAAACACTTTCTCCAGGGCCTTGCAGAAACTTGTTCAACTAGTTCACATGATGAAAAGTATCTGCTGAGCAGGCTGCTTTCTGCAGCCATCGTTCATCTTCAAAGCACTTAGCAAAATCTGGCCAATATTATCTTGAAAGTACCTCTAAATTTCACCTTTCATCTCCAAAACCCTGTTGAAATCTCTTCCTTTAGTAAGCCACTAAATTTCTGTGTATACCAGGATATTTATGTGGTCTTTTTCCAGGTTTTCCCACAATTTTAAAATATTCTCAAGTTAGTCTTTGTATATCAACATTAGCCATTTTATAGCATCATCCAAAACTTTCTTTCATTTCATCCCCAAGGGTGTTTGACAACAGCAATTCTCTGTGAAGAAGGCAGTCAGTGTGTTGTAACAATGTGAGAAAATTTTTCTTTTAACAAGATGGAAGTGCTCTCATAGAACCAACCATAGACAGGACACCATCAATACAGAAATCAACACTGTTCTCCCAAGGCAGAACTTTTGTTTATAGATATGAAACCAAATATTAGTTGTGTCTTGGCTTTTGTTTGTTGTGGGCAATTCTTTGTGTTCTTGAATTTTATAATTACTTGCAAATCTTACCAATGCTGCAGCATGGCATTTATTGGTGCAATCTGCTGACTCATCAATTTAGACACAGAAGCTGTGTGGTCTTTCAGTTTATTTCACAAAACCTCTTCAAGATCATGTAACATGTCATCAACACTTCAACTTATCACACTACTTGAGCGTATGGAAGCTTTTCAATTTCTTGTACTGCATCTTGTCCTAGCATTTTATTTACAATAATCATACACGATCATGTTATTAGGATCTTACCAACTGTGTGACTTCTTATTTGGGACAATAAGATCTGCTGTTAAATAACTCACTTCCTCATCCTTTTCATGCATGTGTCTGTTTTTAGCAAGACGTTTACTGTTTATTTTGAGATTCTAATAGCTGTTTAAAGTAATCAGCACCTTTACTTCTCAAATGGCTGTGACTTGAATTTAAGTGGTTTTCTTTTTCAATTTTGCTGGAGCCATTGCTACATTTGTAAGTTGTTTGATATAGTAAGGATTGGCAAACTACAATCCATGGGCAAAATCCCATCAGAGGTTTGTGTTTGTACAGCCCTCAGAGCTAAGATTGGTTTTTACATTTTTAAAGAGTTGTAAACAAACCAACAGAAACAAAGAATATGTGATAGAGACCATATGTGGCCTGCAAAGCCTAAAATATTCACTATCTCTAGTTGAGATTTGTTTCGAACCGTAGAAAGAGTATGTACTCTTCCTTCCATTTCCTCTAGTGACCAATGACATATACTCTGTAGGAGAGCTGGCAAGGTTAGGAGTACTGCCTATGTCAGTGGCACAGAGTTTTTCTGTCTCAGAACAGATGCAGAGCATCACAGAAATGGGAAAAGAATGAGGCCCAGAGATGGCAGAGTGGTCAGGCTTAGCCAAATTCTCATTAATGTCTCAAACCCCATATGGATAAGCAAAGAACCTTATATAACCTTTGTGCGGTGCTTCTGTCTATACAGTCAGAATGAAAAAAACTCTGTGAAATCCAAGCACTGTGAAAGCAAAAATCACTCTTTGACCAAAAGGTAGCTTTTGGTCAAAAGTCTTGGTTTCTTCAGAGATTGGGCCCCTCTGGTATCTGGTTCTAGCTTTCCCCCGCCAGTCTGCCTAATTCTGCAATTTCAACTCAGGTTCAAATATAACCATGCCTTTGCGTTGCCACCTTGTGGGAAGGAGATTTCATTTTGGAATATTTGTGGTTAAGTAGACAAAGCACTAGAGTGGATGGTTGAAGAGAACAGAAGTGTAGCTACAGGAGGACAGATATGCCTTATAAATGAGGACTCTCAGGGGAATGATGAAAGCTGGGAGTAGGCGTAATTGAAGATTATTTAGTTGTGAAGATTAGAGCTGAGGAGAGTGTTGGGGTGGCACGACTTTCTGCAATGTTGGTAGACAGCCCTGAAAGCTTAGAAACTGCTCAAATTGATTAATTTAAATAAACTTGGTTTCACATCCTACATGACTCAGTTCAAGTAAGAGGCTTGAGAAATATCAAAGATGCATGAGGAAATTATAGGTAGAGCAGTAAGGAGCTACCATATTCTTACCAAACAGACAGAGTGAAAAGGCAGGAAAATATTGAGAAGGAATATAAGAATATACTACCCTAGGGTAGCCAGCCTCCAGGATGGCTCTCAGTGATCCTTGCCTCTTTCTATTCACACCCTGTGCGGTCTCCTCCCACACTACATCAGAGGTGGACTACATGACAAGTTGATGAAGATGACAATGTGCAACCCCTGGAAATAGGCCATAAAAGTCATTGTGGCTTTTGCCTTGTTCTATTGGATTACTCTTTCTGGGGAAGTTAGCTGCCACACCATGTGGACATTCAAGAAGTCCTGTGAAGAGGACCACATGGGGAGTAATGGAGGCCTCATACCGACAGCCAGCACTGACTTGCCAGCCATGTGAGCAGGCCACCTTTGAAGCAATGATCCTTTCCCAATCAAGCTTTCAAATGATTGCAGCTCCAGCCAACGTCTGAATAAAATAAAACAAAATCTTAAGCCAAAAAAAACAGCCAAGCCCATTGAAACTATAAGAAAATAAATGTTTATTGTTGTTTTAAGCCACTGAGTTTGGGGGCAATTTATTACATAGCAATAGATAACTAATATACTGCCCTACCAGGACCAGGACGGAGTGGTGAGTAGAAACTCTTGTCAGTGGACTAAAGAGTTGATAAACCTAGAGAAGATGAAAGGTTTCAAGGCTTGAGAATGTGAGGATAAATTTTGAGATTGAGAGTTAAGAACTCCAGTCGATGTTTGGGTTACGTGGATCAGGGTACTGGAGGGAGCTGAATGCCAAGAGCTAGCTCTTTTTTTCTAAATTCAAGAGAGCACAATATATGATGCATTTATGGTTCTTTCCAGGTAGTTAAGCTAAGGTCAGCAGAATGAGAAGGGAAGCAGGTAGTCAGGACAATAAGTCTGCCTAGGTACAATAAACGTCTTGGCAACCTACTCAGATCCCCTTTCCTGGACCAATACACCATTCCCCCAGCTGCTGCATCCTTCTTGATGGAACTGCTGTGGTGCCCCCACCAAAAATGGCTGGCGGGTTACACTTTCCTTCAGGGCAACCTGCAGCCATGAACTAACCAATACAGGGATACAAAATCTCCCCTAGCCTCAATGTTTGACGAGTCTGTGGTGCCTTTCTTGCTCCAGAGCTCCCCAAGGGGTCAGCCTGAGGCTAGACTTCAACTGAAGCCATGTCTCACTTAGCTTCCTCCTCTGTGCCATCTTCCCTCACTCTCTTACAGAGCTCACCAGTGATCACCCCTCAGTAAATGCCTTGTGCAAGAGTTCCTGCCGCAGGCTCTGCTGCAAGGACACCCAACCTAAGCCACCAGGTTTAAAGTAGGTGCACACGCCTACTTTAATGTACTGCACTTTTCAGAAACCGTGATGGCCTCAGGCAGGGTGCAGGGGTGAGAACTCCGACAAGAACTGATTCATACCGAGGATATTAAATATGTAAATCCTCCTAACCCTAAGAGAAAAACTTAAAGAGAATTAAGAGGATTTGGGGGCAAATCATGGGCCCGTAAGAATTATAAAGAGAAAAAAGAGAAATGCATAGGTGATGATCTCCTAATTTTCAAGATTAGTTTCTGAAGAACTACCACAAACCATTTTCAAACTGTTTGCATCACTAGTCTGACCCAATGGGATAATTTGATGGTTTTAGTATATGTCTCAGTTCTATGCAGTTTTTTGAGAGCATTAGGGCACGTGGCATGATAAATTAGATACTGGCACCTGTATTTGGTGCTTCTGTCACAGGTTATACGATATTATCTGACATGGAATCACCAAAGAGTTCCCAGGAAGCTTTAATGTAAAGACAAAAATGAATCTAAGAAATTCATACATTGGGGTGTGATATATATACAATAAATTTGAAGTCATAGCTTTTAAATCCTCTGCCTAAGCCAATAGCCAAGAGAAAAGAATCAATAAAAGAATGATTGACTCTCCTGGGAAAGAGCTTTTGGAGATATTCCTCTATAAGTTTTAACTCTGATACCTTCCTCTTTAAGTGACATGCCGTCATCAATTCATATTCTTTATCATTTTTTTCCAACTAGGTGGGAATTCCTACCATCTTCATGCTCAAAGTATAGCAAATGGAGGCAATTGCCTAAAACCCCAAAACTGATCCACTCAATCCCTCTTCCCACCACCCTCTGCTGGCAACTGGGCTGTCACTAGAGGGCCCAGGGAGAAAAGGAGAGTGTTCTACCAGCTGAAAATCTACACACACAACCATCACCAAAACAAAGCCAGCTGGGCTACCATTCCTACCATGGAGCATCTACCACCTGCTCATCAATCAGGCCTAACTTCAGCTCTATGGAAAGGTGGAGAGGTACAGAATCAGTCACAGTTGTGTGCCCCGTGTCAAACACCTCCCTAGGAATGGCCCCAATCCTCACCACTTACTACCAGCTTTTTATATTTTGTATTTGGCAAGAACACTGGAGTCAATAAACTTGAGTTTGTAATTGCCACCAACTCTCTGTGACCCAGGGCCCTTCACCTCTCAGTGCCTCAGTTTCCTCAGCTGCAAAAAAGATTGATTTTGATCTGTGTATCTGGATCAAGAAACACTAGTTCAGAGAGATGACTTTCACACACAATTACATGATTGTATAAACGAGAGATCACTGAAAACTACATCCCTGCTTGGGGGATCCCCAGTATATTGAGCATAATAAAGGCTTTCTGTGATAAATAAATGTATTTGACATTGTTTAAACCATAAAGTGTTGTTCATGAAACTTTTTGGGTGGAATACTTACTAAAAATCCATGCAGCCTGTCTTTGGTAGAACCCTGAACTAGAGGAGCCTCTCCAGATTCGTGGGTCACTGGTTGTAGTTGGCCTGGCCAAATGTCAGTGTACGTGTTGCTGTGAAGGTATTTTTTAAATGTGATTAATATTTAAACCAGTAGACTTTGAGTACACCAGATTACCCTCCCATAATGTGGGTGGGCCTCATCCAATCAGTTGAAGGCCTTAAGAGCAAAGTCTGAGGTTTCCAGAAGAGATTTGGCCTCAAGACTGCAACATAGAAACCTTGCTTGAGTTTTTAGCCTACATGACCCAACCTGCATATTTTGGACTCAAAATTGCATCAATTCCTACCTGAATTTCCAGACTACCAACCTGCCCTATGGATTTTAGATTTGTCAGTTCCCACAAATACATGAGCCAATTCCTTAAAATGTCAAATAGATAGACAGACAGACAGATAGATGATAGATAGATAGATAGATAGAGATATATTCTTATTTGTTCTGTTTCTCTGGAGAACCCTGACTATACACTGGTATTTTGTTGTGATTGATCCAAACACCTATATGGAATAGTATAAATCTCCATTCTCTGCTTTTTGTATCTCATGTAATATGAACCCTCTCAAGAATTTTTCATGAAAGAAATAATTCTCTGGTGCAAGCCTGGTGGCCTAGTAGTTAACTTTGGCACGCTCCACTTTGGTGGCCCATGTTCGTGGATTTGGATCCTGGGCGTGGACCTACACCACTCATCAGCCATGCTGTGGCAGCAACCCACATATAAAGTGGAGGAAGATTGGCACAGATGTTAGCTCAGGGTGAATCTTCCTCAGCAAAAAAAATAAATAATTCTCTTCTGGAGGAAATGAGGGACAATATGGTAGTGTGGAATGGATACTATATTGAAAGACAAGATAATTAGTCCCCACTGTGCCCCTTGATCACCCAGGGAATTGTTTGTGCCGTCAGTAGGACGGTAGTGGTGCCCTACTTGTCTGAGGCAGTGACTTGCTAAACTGAGTTTTGGTGGTTCTTTCCAGTTCTGAAAGCTGTGGTTTTTCTGACTTAATGGCTAGTGCACTTGAGAAATTAAATCTGGATCATCTCCTGACAAGCCTTTAAACACCTCCATCATAGCTAACTTGTTTGAAGAAGATGCCACTGTTAACCCAAGTTTCTGGCACAGTTTCTGGTTTGAGTTGGCCCTCAGTGAATGCCTTTCCACATTGATGGACAATTTATAAAAGGTACTTAGTGATGATCTTGGCTTCACATATGTATAGTTACTTTGAAATCCCTAGAGGACTCTTACTCTGGCACAGATATCTCATCTAAATAGTCCCTTGAAAGAAGCAATCACCATAAATAGGATGGAATCCTTTATAATGCTTAAATGGTCAAGTTTTTTATCCTCTCAATGACTCACTTTTCTCATCTATAAAATGCTAATAATAAGAATTTTTACCCTTTAAAGTTATTATAAATATTTAATATAATAATGAATTTAACATCCTTAGCACAATGGTTGGCACAATGGAAGTGCTCAAGAGTTATTATGAACAGAACAAACAACAGTTTCTTAGATTATCGTTACAGATTTTAACTTAATATAATTGTGTTTGTGGGAATACATTGTCCTAAATATAAAGGAAAGCAGTGTAATAACAGGTAGTTATGTATGAATCTCAGTCCAGAAACTCAAGTGAGCTCAAAACATAGCTTTATTTTTCTATAATTCCACTTAATTTCTCTTTCTGGCTTTCATTCTGCTAGGGTGATGGAAACTTACTCTTAGTCAGTTTAGAGTCTTCATTTCCCAAGGTCTGTCTTAAGTTCCTGGAGGCATCAAAGGAGCTAAGGCATTGAGTGGGGTGGTGGAGGTGGTGGCATCTTGTCCTCCAGTCCTTTGTCTCCACATGTGTCCACTGAGATATCTACAGTTATGGTCCTGGGTATGGCCCTGTGAGATGCCCCATTCCTGTCCTCACAGCCCCTTTAAGTCCAGACTTCCTCTATCCTGTTTCCTGACAGGAGTAGGGACACAGGTGTCTCTTGGCTCTTTCTATGCCTCTCTAAAGCATGCAAACCTCAGCAAAACTGTCTATGGCTGCCTATCTGCCCAGACATACCATTTCCACATTTTTTCCTAGGGTTTTGCCACCTCCCAGGGGCTCTGCCTAGTAAATAAGTTTCCTCTGCTCCTGGATCCCTTGGGGTGGAGGTGGGGGTTCCTACTTAGCTTTGATGAATTTTCCTGGAAGTACTTAGCATCATCTCCTTTATGGGCTTAGGTATATGCACAGACAAGAATACCACTAAATACTGCTTTTCTCTGCATACTACTGCAGGTTTTCTTGAATAGGAGAAGAGGAAATAGAGAAAACAAATACAAGTTAAAAATCTCAAACAACGTTTTTCCTGCCATGTAGGCAAAGTGTCACCAATAGTCTACTGTAACTCAACATTTATGAAAGAAAAACCATTTTTGGGTGAATATTTCAGTTAGAAACATGATCTGAGGTAAGTTTTTAAAAGAGTACAAACTTCTAACTGGCAGAGGGGATAAAATGCTGTAGGGAATTGGGGTAGATCTCAGAGCCTCGCCCAGTAGATCACAGGGCTAGTGATCGCTGCCACACCCTCTGTATTTATTAGACTCTGGTTGCAAGGAACAGAAAACCAAACCGAAATAGCTTATACCAAAAGAAGGTTAAGATGTCTCATGGAAAGCAAGAGCAGCGATAGCTGGAGCCAGGGACAGGGACACTATCAATAGCTCTCCATGTCATCTCTGCCACTTTCCTTTCTCCCTATCTTCAGACAATCTGCCTTTATTTCTTCCATCCTCATAACAGCAAACAGCCCAAAGATCCTGAATTTTACATGTTACTGGTAGGTTTAGTCAACTGGAAAGAGACTGACTTGAGTCAGACCAAAGTCTAAATTCCCTGGGAAGGAAATCTATTGGCCCAGATTGGATCTGGTGTCCACCCCTGGACCCATAAATTGTGACCAGCGTATAAACTACATTTGGACTAATGTGGCCACTCCCAAATTAACCACATGGACAAGCAAGAAGAAGGGACAGTTCCTAGAAGGAGGAGGCAATACAGAAAAGGAAGTGGATAAGTTCTGGGCATACAAATTGATGGAATCTAGTCAACACCCAGTGGTCAAGTCCTTCCCAAAGTCCAACCCGCCCTCAACCCACTCAAGGACTTTCCTCCAACCCTGGTGAGGACAAATGTGGGGAGAAATGAAACATGGAAAATTCTCTACATAAGAAGGTTTAGGAGTTCTGAATCCTTGCTTAGTAGTGAACTTTTTAAAAGGCAACTTTCTTTCTGATTACAGAGAAGAAAGGGAAAGAAGAAAGTGACAGATGCCACTAACTTGAGTGACAGACAAGCTAAAATTTTCATCCCCTTGATATCTTGTTAGAGAAAGCTTTTGCTATAGTGACTTTGAAGATTAATAATATTTGAGAGAGGAATGGAAAATAAGTAGGAGAGGTCCTGCCCCAGTGCAGTAATATTTGCTTTATTGTGGCTTCATGAAAAGACTTTGTTACAATGCCAGCCATGCTCTCTTGGGACAAAGGGATGGAGCAATGGCTATGCATCGCTGGCTGCTCAGGGCTAATTTTACAAGTCTGAAGACTAGAGATCAAAGCAGAAAATCATAAAAGGGAAGACAAGTCTAAGTCTCTACCCTCCCCCTCCCCCTCCACACACACACACACACACACACAAAACAATGTTAGTGATAGCCCCATTCTATAAAACAGAAGTGAAGTGAGATTTAATTGTTCATGCTTACACAAAAGATTGAGAAAGAATACATGAGAAACTAATAATGCTGGTTGCCTCCGGGGAAACTGGATGGCCAGGGTACAGTGTGAGAGGAAACTTTTCACTGTATACTGTTTTATATTTTTTACATTTTGACCCATATGATATCTAATAAAAAATAAAATTCTTTAAAAAATTTAAAATTATAAAATCATTAATAGATAGCTGGAAAAAAGAATGTATGGGGAACAAGTTTCTAGCCAGACTATGTGTAGAAATTTTATAATAAAAAGGAGGTTATTTTGAAAATGCAGAATTTGGGTATGAGGATGGTGCAATTTAAAATGCCAGTGCAAATTTATATTCCTAGAAACACTTTCAGTAGGTATATTAACAGTGGATTCTGCCTTCCTCTTTGTAATGAGGACCATACAAAAGGGAAAAGTCATCCTTAATGCTGTCCCCAGATCTCCTCCCGGCTTCCACACCCTGCCCGCCTCCTACTTTGTCAGAACTGATGCCCAGTGAAGGGAGCCACTAGATGTGTGGTAGTCAGGATTAGCTCCTCTATCTTGTCGACATGGAGAATCATCTTTGCACACCTGTGCCTCCAGGAGGGCCACCCTCTCTCTCCAGACACAGAAACATGTCCTACAGAGTCAAACATTATTGACAGCCTTCTGTGTGCCAGGCACTATACCATATCCCAGAGTACAAGGACGGACAAGCATGGTGAATAAAATGTAAGTCTCTCCCTAGGAAGGTCATACTCTGTCAGGGCACATAATAAATACATGTATTTTGGCCTGGTGGTGCTAAAGCCTATTTATTCATGTTATTTGCTTGTTTAAGATACTTATTTAAAAACAAAAGCCTCAAGGGGCCAGCCTGGTAGCATAGTGGTTAAGTTTGCCTGCTCCACTTCTGTGGCCTGGGGTTCATGGGTTTGAATCCCAGGCACAGACCTACACATCGCTCATCAAGCCATGCTGTGGCAGTGTCCCACATACAAAAAATAGAGGAAGATTGGACAAATGTTAGTTCAGTGACAATCTTCCTCAAGTAAAAAGAGGAAGATTGGCAACAGATGTTAGTTCAGGGCCACTCTTCCTCAACAGAAAAAAAAAAGCCTCAGAGATGACCAAAGCTCAGTCATTTCCTCGCAAAAAAGAAATCTGTTGCTTAACACTTCTAATTTCAAAATGAGAGCAAATTGTTTTCGCATAGTTCATTCTCTGCGGACTTTTTTTATGATGCAAAAAAATAATGATAAGGCTTGTTTCCATTTCAGAAGCACAAACCCTGCTGTTCCTTTGTAATTCTTCCCTGATTTTTTGTCCTAGGGCGTTTATCCTAATCATTGTATTTCCTTTTCGTACTTGATCCTTTCAGATGATCTTTCATCACACGTGAGCTTTCTACAGCCTTTCTCTTTCTGTGAATCAATCAAACGGGAAGATTCGATTCATTAATTTTTTGGATTTCTTCTGAGGTGACGGGGAATGGTGGCTTTCTTCAAATATGTAAAAGGGTCCTATGTTGAAAAGAACTTACTACACGAGACACAGAAGACTAGGATGAAGGGGTGCAGCTGTAGGGCAATGGACTGTTGCACAACATAAAAGAACTTTTCCAACCATTCAGCCTGCCGAGAATGGACACGGGCTGCCTCGGACAGTGTCGAGCTCCTCCTCGCTCTACGGGGCCACCCAGAGACTGGATGACCACTTCTCAGGAATCAGAAACTCAGCGGCAGTTGAGACTCAGAGGGTGGCCAGAGCAGGACCAGGTACATCATTTGTGGGGCCCAGTGCAAAATGAAAATGTGAGGCTCCTTGTCCAAAAATTATTAAGAATGTCAAATGGCGACAATAGAGCATTAAACTAAACGTGAGGCTTTTCTGAGCACGGGCCATGGCCAACTGCACAGGTCATACCTCACGAAGCTGGCCCTGGGTCAGAGCATCAACAGTGAACCCAAGGAGGACTTAGATTCCTTCCAAAGCTGAGAAATATGAAAGTTGTGCCAAAATCAACTATCCTCAATCACAGGATTTACATTAAGAAGATAGAGAGGAGGGGCTTGGGAGTTTTAAACTTGGACTCTGAGACAATACTCCTGACATCTTACGGATTATGTTTGTGTCTGTGCGTTTTCTCCGCGAAGAGGGCCCAGAACTTTCATCTGATTATGAAGGAAGTCATCCTCCCCAAGAAAGTTAAGAACCTCTAATCCACCTCCCGTGTTTCATCCACAAGGAAGTTGAAGTCTCGAGGGGGCAAAACGACTTCTATGAACCTGGAGAGCTGATCCTTTGGATTATGTTAGACTTCAAATCAAAAGGAATTTTTTTATTACTATAACTTAGTCGATCAATTTAATCGCAATTGCCTCATCAGTAAATTTATGTTTGCCGTGGCTTTATCCATTTTATCATTCTGTTTCAATCTTGAGCAATAATCTGATTCATATTTTATATGAGTATATAACGTTGCCTGACACTTTGTAACTTTGATTTAATGGCTTTACCTTCCAAAATACTTATAGTGACTTCTCAAAAAAGTATTGAAGATACATTTTAGGAGCATTGATGTTGGCAGTTTGCTCCAGTCATGGGATTAATAGAGTACAATTTTGGCCACAGGAATTTTGAACCAAGAGAAGAGGCTGGCACCATTTCCCACCCTCTCTTATTACTCAAGCATGACTGCAAAAATAAGTAAATAAACAATTTTAATCAGCAATACTAGCATATGTAGAAACAGCAACGGATTTGTGACATAAATGTTATTCTCACATTTCCTTTATCAAGTTTCTGTGTAATTGCCCTTAAAGCCCAACATGGTATAACCCAAGTAATTATTTTCTCCACTCGTCTTCCTCTTTGATCTCTCCTCACTAGTATTTTCCTGGCTTGGCCAGAGAATTATTTCCATTTCACACTGGTCTCCTTAGGGTCCCTCAGCCCATTCAGTCTTCGGCTCTATATTATATTTTTATAATACAGTCTTTTGAAAATTTTCTCATTTAATCTTTACAAATACCCCACAAATTGTGGCCAATGGTATTTTCAAAGATGGCCACACCAATTCATCTCAATCCGTATGTTCTTCTTAGAGTATGATGTTGACACTCCTCCATCAAGAGGTGGGGTCTATGTTTCCTCCTCTTGAATCTGGGTGGGACTTGGATTATGGTGGACATGACTCTGCATGACTTCTACATGACACAAAAGATGGTAGAGCTTCTCCCAAGCTCTCTCTCCCTTGGAACATGTGCCTTGGGAATCCTCAGCTGACATGTAAGAACTTCAGCTGTCCTGAAGCTGCCATCCAGGAGAGATCACATGGAGAGACTAGGTACAGAGAGAGAGAGAATGAGAGAGAGAGAGAGAGAAAGGACCCCCACTTCTCTGGTCCCGGCTGCTTGAGTCTTCCCAGCCCAGGCACCAGACATGTGAGTGAGCAAGCTTCTAGATGATTCCAGCTTCTAGATGATTCCAGCCCCCAGTGTTCAAACCACCCCAGCTGACACCAAATAGAGCACAAATAAGCTGCTCTCTCCAATTTCTGCCCAGACTGTGGCAAAATAAATGTTCTCTTGTTTTAAAACATGAAGTTTGGGGGGCATTTGTTACACAGCCATACTAGCTAGAACAGTACATAATGTTACTTTTAGTATTCACTTGGATGTAGGTATTTGAAAAGTCAATCTATACTTGTTTTAAGCTTAAAAACAAATGTATTGACATACAGAACTGAAAAGTCCAGGGCTGATGCTAACATGGTTTTAACAGGGGCCGTATATAATGTCCCCAAGGCCCAGACCCTCTGCATTTCTCCACTCTGTGTCTCCATGCTGCCCACACTCTCAGGCTTTGTATGGGCAAAAAGGTTGAGCAGCTCCAGACATTTACCCATCAGACTCAATTCAACAGCAGCAGCAAAGAGAACTCCACTTCAACAATTCAAACAAAGGTCTTAAACTTAATCCCAGTGGCTAAATTTGACTTGTCCACATCCCTAAACCATGGAATGTGCTGATCAGCCAGGCTAGAGGCAATATATGGAAAACCTGGAATTCATCCAAATACACCAAAAGTACAGGAATTGAGGAGGCTATTTCCCCCAATCAAATTTCTGGATACTGGTATCAAAAGAAGGGTCAATAGATACTAGCTGGCCAAAAAACAAATACCCAATTATTCCCAGAGTATGTGTGAGAAAACAGATTTCAACGTTTCCTCACCTGTGGCCCTGAGTAACCTTGTCATTTGCTGCCCCACAAGGAGCTGAGTCCAGATTTGAACACAGGTCTGTCTGATGCAAAAGTTTATTTTCTTTGCCCCAAACCATGATGGAATAACACTTCCACTCTCCTCGCTTTTCTCCTGATTTCTTATACTTCACAAAGCCTAAGAAAGAAAATCTTGCTGCTGAGAATAGAAACTTCTTCTGAACTCAAAGAGAGGTAGCTTTCAATTATACTGTTTCATTTACCCTTGTCCTTAAGCTTCCTCCAGTGTTCTAGTGTAACATCCACCGGTACTTCACCGTCAGCCCGCTGTCCCTAGTATTGGCTTGAGATTCTTGCAGGAAAATGTCCTCAGAACTAGTTTTTAAAGGGTTTATTCTATAACAACGGGACAGCAATTTTTTTCTCTTTTTATAACTTTAAGCTTTATTAAGATATAATTCACCTGTGATACAATTTACCAATTTAAAGTGTACAATTCAATGGTTTCAGTACATAAACAAACAGAACTATGTAACCATCACCACAATAAATTTTATAACATTCTCATCACCATAAAAAGAAACCTGTTACCAATTATTTATCATTTCCCCTCCCCATCTCACCAGCCCTATGTCTCCATGGCTTTCCTTATTCTGGACATCCATATAAACGGAATCATACAATATGTGGCCTTTGTGACGGGCTTTGCTCACTTAGCATAATGTTTTCATGTTGTAGCATGTATCAATACTTCATTTCTTTTTATTGCCAAATAATATTTCATTATATGGATATACCACTTTTTATTTCTACATTTATCAGTGATGGACATTTGAGTTCTTTTCACTTTTGCAATGCTTCTATGGACATTCATGTACAACTTTTTGTTTGGACATATGTTTTCATTTCTCTTGGATGTATACCTAACATTGGAATTGCTGGGTCATATGGTAACTCTATATTTTACATTATGAGGAACTGCTGGACTGTTTTCCAAAGTGGTTGCACCATTTTACATTCCCACCAGCATGGTATGAGGGTTCCAATTTCTCCCCATCCTTGTCAACACTTGTGACCATCTGTCACTTTGATTAGAGCCATCCTAGTGGGTGTGAGGTAGTATCTCATTGTGGTTTTTATTTGCATTTCCCTGGTGGCGAATGATGTCAAGCATCTTTTCATGTGCTATTGGCCATTTGGATATCTTCTTTTGAAAAATATCTATTCATATTCTTTGTCCATTTTTAAATTATTTATCTTTTTATTATTTAGTTTTAAGAGTTTTGTATGTATTCTAGATATAAGTCTCTTATCAGATACATGATTTGCAAATATTTCCTCCATTCTGTGGGTTGCCTTTTCACTTTCTTGATGGTGTCATTTAAAATACAAAAGTTTTAATGTTTGATGAACTCCAATATCTATTTTTTCATTTGTCACTTGAGATTTTGGTGTCATATAAGAAACAATTGCCTAATCCAAGTTCACAAAGATTTATGCCTATGTTTTCTTCTAAGAGTTTTATAGTTTTAGGCTCTTACCTGTAAGTATTTAAAATGGGATCTTGAACCCAACTCCAATGTGTGTGTGTTGGGGTGGGGAAGGCACACACCAACAAACAATTCTTGGACACCAGTAGGATACCAAGAATTCAACTCCCTGCTGGCACTATCTACCCAGAGATAGCATCAGATTCCACAGGTTTTGGGCTCAGTCCTATAAGTCCCCTCACTTCAGACACCAGTCACAAGACCGGGTTGCTAGCTGTGTTTCTGACCAACTGACCATAGTGGAGGTTCCAACGACCCCCTCCAACTCAGGATGCCAATCATAAGTCCAGGTCATTAACTCTACTTCTGACTGGCTGGCTATAAATCAGAGGTTCCCACAACCTCCTCCTCAGGTTCAATTAATTTGCTAGAGTGGCTCACAGAACTAAGAGAAACATTTTTACTTACTAGATCACCAGTTTATTGTAATAGTATTTAACTAAGGAACAGCCAGATGGAAAAGATGCATTGGGAAAGCTATGTGGGAAGGGGTGAGGAGCTTCCATGCCCTCTTAGAAGATGCCATGCTTCCACCACCTCCTTGTGTTCACCAATCCAGAAGGTCTCCAAACCCTGTCCCTCTGGGTTTTTATGGAGGCCTCATTACACAGCCATGATTGATTAAATCACTGACCATGGGTGATTGATTCAACCTCCAGGCTCTCTCCCCTCCCCAGAGGTCAGGGGGTGGGACTGAAAGTTCCAACCCTCTAAAAACAAGGTTGGTTCTCCTAGCAACCAGCCCCCATCCTTACATGTGGTAATACGACAAAAGATACCTTTGTCACTCTCATCACTTAGGAAATTCCAAGGGTTTTAGGAGCTCTGTGCCAGAAATGGGGACAAAGAACAAACATATATTTCTTATTATAAATCACAATATCACAATGTTAAATCCATTTTGAGTCAAATTTTGTATGTGGTATGAGGTGATGGTTCAATTTCATTCTTTTGCACGTGCCTATTTAGTTGTCCCAGCATCATTTGTTGAAAAGACTATTCTTTCCTCATTGAATGGTCTTGGCACCCTTTTCAAAAATCAGCTGACCACATGGTTTATTTCTGGACTCGCAGTTCTATTCCACTGAGCTAAATGTCTATCCTTATCCAAGACAGTACCACCCTGTCTTGGTTACTGTAGCTTTGTGGTAAGTTTTAAAATCAGGAAGTATGAGTCCTTCAAATTGGTGTGAGTCCTTCAAATTTGTTCTTTTCCAAAATTATTTTGGCTCTTCCGGGTTCCTTGAATTTCCATAAGAGTTTTATATCACCTTGTCAATTTCTTTATGGCTGTATGTTTGTTTTCATCCTCTTCCATGCATTAATCCTGTTCATAATGATATAAACCACCACTGATAACTCTAACAAGTTCAGATGTAATTTTTGCCTGAGACTTGTGGTTGCCTGTTTGATCTCATCCAGGATGTTTTCTCAGGTAAGGTGTTGTCTCAGCTATAATCAAAATCTTGTTTAAATCCTGGTCATCAATTTCACAATCTGAATCATTATCAGACCAATCAGTAAACGTGTTTTTTCATCCTTCTATTTGTTGCATCTTTCATCAAACAAAAATCAAGTTCTCCTTGTTCTTGTCCTTCTGGATGATGCAATTGATTTGATTCCTCATCAGGTACAGACACTGATTCCTTTAATTTCACTGGAGATTGCTAATGTCCCTTTTTTTACTTCTATCCAAGGCTCTGAGTCCAAGTCAGCCAGACCAGTAGACAACCTCTAGACATTGCTTGAAGATTACTTGTTTCAGTATTTTTCTTTCAACTCAGTAGACTTTGGGGCAGACTCTACATATGAGCCAGAGGCTTGGTCTGATATGAACTCAGAATTTGTGTGTGTGTGTGAGGAAGATTAGCCCTTAGCTAACATCCACTGCCAATCCCCTTCTTTTTGCCAAGGAAGATTGGTCCTGAGCCAACATCTGTGCCCATCTTCCTCTACTTTATATGGGACACCTCCCACAGCATGGCTTGATAAGCGGTGCGTAGGTCCAAGCCCGGGATCCGAACCTGTGAACCCCAGGCCGCAGCAGCAGAGCACACAAACTTAACCACTATGCCACCTAACCAGCCCCAGAATATTTTTAAAAAGCCTCCAATCAAAATTTAAGTAAGTTCTATTGCAGCATGTGGAATTACTCTTGATTATAATAAAATGACTCTTGGCTCAACACTAACCCTTGCATCAAGCAAGTGAATTACTCTGCAGCAGATGGAAAAGGAGCTCTTGATCCCTTGTATGGGCCACTCACATCTTGCCCCCAGTAGCACTCCACTCACTGCTTACTAAACTGATAGCCCTTTCAACAAGTGGCAGGATGCTGCCTTAAACAAAGGAATCTATTTCTGACCCAGGAGGTGGAAGCTTCTAGAGTAGAGGATCTCAGTCAGTGGCATGACTGGAAAGTAGAAGGTCACAGCAAGAAAATTGTATATAGGGCCTTGTCAAAAAACTTGTATCTGATCTCTCTTTCCCATACCACCCCACTCCCGGAATATCAGGGTAAGGATAGAAGAAATGGGAAGGTCAGATATATTTATTTGGGAAAATTCCCCACGTCAATCTGATAACCACTGTTCTACAGTCATGCAAGAAGAAATAAGAGTTCCATAAGCCAACAGGAGCCAAGCCTCCAGCCCTGGGGGAAGAAGAGAGAGAAGGAAAGGGAATTGGGCTTGAAATCAATACTTTCTTTAATTTGGATCACACAGAAAATGAGAAGCAGAAATGGGCTACTCAGTCTTGCCAACCAAATGGACAGAAGCAATCAAAGGACCAGAAGATTGGAGAAAAAGGTTGAAAAAGACAAATGAACATATAACAGAAAGAATCAATGACATGAAAAATAAGAAGAAAGGTAGAGAAAAAAGAGAAAGTAAACAGCTTGTTCTAGGAAGTCAGAGTCAGAATATGGGAATTTACACAAGAGACTGCTGACTTAAGATGGTATTACGGACACAGAACCAGGGAAAAACCCTTGGGGAATGATTCTAATGTTATTTTTGAGGAAGTGAACAAGGATTTGAGAAGAAGCAGAAAAGCAGAATTGAGCAGCAAGTTTAAGGAACTTTTTAAGAAGAGAAAGGAAACTTTGGAGAAAGAGAAATTGAAAGAAAAGAATAGCATAAAAGGTACAGAATGAAGGGCCCTTTTAATTTAAGACAACCTGCTTCCTGAATAGGCCAGCCTATCTTTGGTGGAGGTTGCACAAAGTTAGGTTTATAAACATCAGGGTTGTGCTTGGAAACCAATTAACTAGCCTCCAGTGCAGCTATGTAGAATTTCAGGAATCTACCTGGGTAAACCATTTTTTAAGGAGATGCTGTTGGAGACTTTGTTAATATTTCCCTGAGGAAAGTGACAAATCAGAAAGGGAACCCACCACAGACTAAAGGCACTGCTGAAGTTTTGTGTGCACTTCGTGTACTTTCAACACAGATAAAATCATGAGTGCTATGTTTCCAATTTTCTTATTAGATACTGTTTGCAATATTTGAAATTTTTCTTTTCCAGTTCCACAGATGTTCTATTACGCAGTTAGCCAACATGAACACGACATGTTGTGTTATTTACATCATTATTTTATTTCATTTCTTATTGACATTTTGGAGAACTAGCTCATCACTGTATTGATTGATCCACATAGAAACTAAGGAGACTAGTGTCGGGGGCTAGAGTCAGATTGTCCCAGCTGCCAACCCCACTCTACCACTTGCTAGATGTGTAATTCAGGACTAAATCTCTTTGTTTTAAGGTCATTCCCACCTCAAAGGACTGGTATAAAGAGAAAAGTAGGTAATTTTTGTAGAACGTTTGCCACAATGCCTTGTACATAGTAAGTACTCAATAAATAGTAGTTCTTATTATTATTATTTGGAATAATCCTTGTCCTAAAAAAAAGCCTATATTCAGAAGAGAAGGAAGGAAAGGACACTTAGTAGCACTAGGAAGAAGGAACAGGCTTAGTCTCTTATTTGTAAGTGGGGATAATAAAAACACCAAAGTGGTTGTGAATGTTAAATGGAACAGCATATACAAAGCACCCCACACAATGCTTGGCACACCATCGGTCAGTACACATAATGATCAGCACTAGGTTAGTGCTGGGTAGAAATGGGCCCTTTAATTGCTCTAAGTTGAGAAAGATGATCATGCTATGTCAACAACCAGCCATGGAGTCTGGCCACACTCACACTGGGTCAAAAATGGTAATCGTATGATAGCACCATAACCACATCAGAATGCCACAAAGCAAAGCCTATGTGTTTAATGCAAATATTTATCATTATTAGAATGGAGATTAAGATCAAATATAAATAATTGAAAAAAAATCCTTTTTGGTAGGGGAGTTTGCTTCCAAGCAAAAAGATCTTGGAAACTTGAGGTGGGGAGGGGGGCACCAAGGAAGGAGAAAACGACCTGGGCTGGGGAGATTCGAAGTCCACATTGCCTATTTCACAACTGAGTCGCGATTCATATGGGCATTTGGAAGCAGGGTGGGGAGAAACTTTGATGTGTGCGATGTGGTTGCCCCTGGGCAACTGGGTGAAATAGACACAGAATGGCCTTGGCACTGAGCAAACGAGAGGGAGGAGGCCAAAATGGAAGTGGATCCAAAGGAGGGAGGAAGGAGAGGCAGTGCTCTTTACCATTTGAGCGACCTCAATACCAGGAGAGACATTTTCATGAAAAACAGAAAATTCAATCATCAGTCAATGAGCCTCATGCTTGGATTTGGGCTTTTGTTGAGAAGTGGCATCTGACAAGTCCCTTCTCA
Source organism: Tapirus indicus (assembly GCA_031878705.1). Taxonomy (NCBI): domain Eukaryota; kingdom Metazoa; phylum Chordata; class Mammalia; order Perissodactyla; family Tapiridae; genus Tapirus; species Tapirus indicus. The sequence continues at coordinate 81,556,635 of CM062917.1, forward strand.
TAACCCAACATGGGAAGACCAGACTGATTTGGAAGGTTATGCTGTGGTGTGGGGGCTATTGAAAGTTCAACATTTTATTTCATCTACTTATAAAGTTCAAGACTGAATGGTTTTTCAGTAAATCCAACATAACCAGTTTTTATTCTGGCATATGGACAGGCAAAGCCACTGCATGTGGTGTTGGAGGCTGTGCTTTGCCCACACAAGGTCTCCAGAGGGGTAAGTGGGGACATATCTAGCTTGCTCTGTTCTCCAAGACGCAGGAGTGGAGCTTTAGGTCACACAGCAGTTCTAAATGAATTAATAGTGGCTATGGGAATAGATTTCGTATTCACTTAAGCCCAAGGTAGTGTGTTCACATTTAGGAGCCATTTGTACCTAACAAACAAATGAGCAAACACACACTAGGATCATACTTGCCGCAAGATGAGCACACTATGAGAGGCATATAGACATGGGGCTGAGACTGACAGAGGAAAGAGGAGATTCATGCCCCTCATCTCCCCTCACACTTACCTTGTGGCCTGCAGTCATCACTGGATGGACATTAAATGGAATTTAAAGTATTGTCTCACTCTCTTTCTCTTGGTGTCAGGTACTAGCCGATACTCTATGCTAGTGAGAGGTGATTGAAGAGAGTTTAGTGAAGGGACTTTTCACAAAAATGTGAGCAGGGTTAAGGGAAACCAGCAAGGGATGGTGATTCCCCATGATTGGCAATCCCAGGGAAGGAGTAGTTACCATAATTTTCAGGGAGAGTTGTGGCTGAAAGGATGAGCTGCCCTTCAGGAACAGTGACCTTTTGTAGAGAAGAAGGACAGTCATGGTCAAGTGTGCCTTTCTTCTGTATAGTACCAAAATCATAACCTCTGTGCCACTCAAAAAAGAATGTTCTGGAGTCAAGGTCAAATGGATTCTTCTTTCTTCCTCTCCACCAATTACTGGAAAGCATTACACATTTTAGACTGCATATTTGGACTCTGGATTTCTTGTATAGCTTTTTGTTTTTCTAGTATTTCTGATTGCTTTTAATTTTTCTTACAAAGAAATACTTCCTTTCTTCTCCATGTTATGAATGCATTCCAGCTTCTTACTCATGCTAGCTATTACACAGAAATCATCCTATTTTTCTTCTTGAAGATCACTGACTTTCCCTTTTAATTTGGGTTGTTGCTTTCTAGGCCTACTGAACAAATGTCATTCTGAGATTTGTTTTGTATAAAATGATTTTAAGAAGTGCAAGTAATTGTTTTATGGAGTTAGTTCTGTCTTTTCTTTTATCTCTCACTGTCCTTTTTCTTTGTTTTTCACCCCTGTTTAGCTGAATAATATCACTAAGTTATATGCAAAAAAAGACACAAGAATGACATCTTTTTTTTAACTGCTAAATTTTTCTACTTAATTCTAGAATGGCTTATCTGGTGAATGTGGAATGGGCCTTTGTATTTCTTCTGGCTGATAAAAGATGGGATACCAACCTTCAGTTACAGGTTAGCTCATCTTTAGATGTAATGTATTTTGAAGACCATGTCTTTAATTGCCTTGAGGTAAGACAAACTCTTGACTTTCATGTGTATTACTCCAACTGCTCATATGCTTTTGGTTTTCACCCTTTGGACCTATGCAGAAACCACTGCCTGCAGGATAACAGAGAGACATGAAGTACTGGTAGTGCCAGATGAGCCAGCAGCAATGCCGGGAAGTGAGAACTGCCGTACCTCGTCTTTCCCATTTATCTGCTATCTGAACCAGACTGTAAGCAAAACATTGAATTCCACAAAGAGAGCTAGGGGAGATATAAAACAACATTGGCAAAGAGTCCTTGATATGAAGGACCTCATGCCCTAAAAAGCACATGCCACAAATGTATTTTAAGAAGAAAAAAGGCTGTGTACATAATGTTAGGACAATATAAGAGCAAATGACCTAAATGGTTCTGCTCCACTTCATTATCATTCACTGAGCCAAAAAGAATAAACAAAAAGCAGTCGTCAACATACATCCACCTGAACAGTGCTTCAGAAGACATAACTGTCCTAAGCACTGGGAGGACATGAGACTGAGAGGTCAATGACCTTCCGTGGCTCACTGTGTTCTAGATCCCACACTCTCCTGTTTTAGGAGCCTTAATTTTTTTTTTTTTTATTTTCTCTCCAGGATCTTTAGCTTATGGGTGTCTTCTGAATCCTTCTACCCCCTTTAAACATAATCAGTTTTCTCACATTAAAAATAAAGAATGAAAGCCAGAAAAGAAAAAGAATATATTTTAAATTCACTTCCCTTTCTGGAGACTCCCCTTCGTTACCAAACTCATCAAAGAGATTGGTTACATTTGCTGACAATGTTTCCTCACCTCCCACCAATTTCTCGACCTATTCCCATCCAGATTTTTCTCTTACCAAACTACAAAACGATTTTCATAAAGATCACTAATAATTTTCTTGTCACCAGATTCGACAAATATTTGGGTCCTCCTATTAACTCAGTAGCCACATTGATGGCCAATCCCTTCTTTAGACACTCATCCTTTGGCTTCCATGATACTGTACTCTTCTGGTTTTCCTCTTTCGTCTGTGGCTGCTACTTCTTTGTCCTCTTTGTTGGCTCATCCTCTTCTATGCTGCCTGTGAGTTCCTCAAGGCTCAGTTGTAGGCTGTCTAGACTACCTCCTTAGGCAATCTCAAACACACCCACAGCTTAAATACCATATATTGTAAATTCGCATCTGTCCGGGACATTTCCTTTGAGCTCTGGACCAAGATAGCTACATGAAATCTTTGTTTGCATGTATCAGAGGCACTTCACACTGAAACATCCCAAATTGAGCACAGGATCTATCCCCCCCACTTAGTTCCTCTATGGTGTTTTTTATTTCAGTAAATAGCACCAAAATCCATTCAACTGAGCAAGCCAGAAGCTTGGGAGTCATCCTTGCCACCCACCACTTTCTCATGCTCCATGTCCAAACAATCACAAAGAATTGTTAACGCTGTCTTCTGAATATCTCTTGAATCAATCCATTTCCTTTTATCTTGTCTCTTACCACCATAGGCCAATCTACCCCCAACTCTCTCCCGGACAGCCTCTTAACTGTCACCCCATCTCCTGCATCCAATTTTATACTCTGTTGGCAAACTGATTTTTGTTTAATTTAACCAAATATGATCATGTCATTTCCCTACTTAAAAGTCTGTCAGTAGATTCCAATTGCTCTAAATATTAGGACCCAAATTCACATCATAGATAATGTGACCCCTGCCTCCCTTTTCTAGCCTCATCTCTCAATACTGTCCCTCGTGGGAGTGACTATCAGATCTCTGATCACTTTGACTTTCTTTCAGTTTCCCAAATGTACCATGCTCAGTCCTGCCTCAAGCATGAAATGTTCTTTCTTCCCCAAATACTCTTTTCTTCTCCCCAAGTTTACCTAGTTAATTTCTACTCCTCCTGCAGATTTCAACTCAAACGTCTCAGGGAAGCATTCCCAGAACTACCAGCCCAGGTCAAGACCACCTTTTAGACATTATTGCAGCCTCATGCATCTTTCTTTCACACCACCTACCAAGGTCATACTTCAATATTTGATCAATCTCTGTCTCCATAAATAGACTGTAAATTCCATGAGAGCAGAAACAGCACTGGTTTTTCCATCACCATTGTAACCCAAGCACCTGGAACAGCAATTGGCACAAAGTAGATGCTGAATAAATAAACAAGTCAGTAATGGTGTTTTACTGTGCAAGGCAGGCAACAAGAGGTAAAGAAAGATATTAATTCTATGCCTCATGTAATAAATATAAAAGGACTCAGAGGAGGAATAAAATCAATGCGAATAAAATTTCCAGTGATATATTTATGAACCTTTTAGGAAGTGGACCAAAAGGTAGTTGGGAAAGGACATATAATTCTATGCCATGTCCTCTGCAATGCTGAAAAGATAAACCCCCCAATAACAGATTCTATAAGAAAACTCGAAAAAAAAGGAAAAGAGAAGAATAGCATATTATATTAAAATGCTATATTTTACACTGAATTATTATTAGATTTCTCTGTAAAATAGATCTACCTCCCTTTCTACCCAAAATACCTAGAAAAAAATATTTTAAAAAATAACGAATTACAAAATAAGAAGTATGTATGATTGGATTGACAGAGAAAGCGGAAAGTAGAAAACTTGGTCCATACCATGAGCAGCAGAACACTATCCCAGAAATACAATCTCAGAGATACTGTAAGCCAGGGGAACAATTTCTGTTAAGGGACATGTAGTAAATATTTTAGGCAGGGTGAGGAATAGAGGGAGGCTAGAGAAGTGGCTAATGAGCAAAATTTAAGAAGATGCTCATGCTCAGGGTCACGCAAGTGCAAAGCCAGCCTTAAAAAGGAGCGCCTCCTTAATATGCACCCTAGGCACCTCTCTTTCCTCACCGTAGTCCTGGCCCTGATTTTAGGTTTTCTGAGTCATGCAATTACTCAACTCTGTCATTGCAGGGTGAAAGCAACCGTGGATATGTAAATGCACAAACATGGCTATGTTCCAATAAAACTTTATTTACAAAAACAGGCGGCAGGGTGGGTTTGGCCTGAGGGCTGTAGTTTGCTGACCCCTGCTACAGGCTCAGGATCCACAAATACAAGGAGCACAACTGGGCAAGAATATGAAAAACTGCAGTAAAAAGAGCTGGACCAGAGGATACCCTCCCCTTTCTGCATGGTTTTCCCCACTTCTGTACTGAGCAGCAGGCATCAGTGGCATTTCCCAAGTCCTGGAGAATTGTGACATGTTAAAAAACGTCTTTTTTCCCCTCTTACATTTGAAATGCAGTCACATTTGGCTGACTACAGAAGTCGACTGTAAAAATAGTTTTCCTCAGAACTAGAGACACTGTTCCATTGTCTTCCAATATCCTGTACTGAAGATGCAAAGTCCACTGACATTCTGCTTCTTATTCTTCTGTAAGTAACCTCTCTTTTTTCTCTGGGAACTTTCAGGATTTTCTCTTGATCTTCAGAGAGAAGAGAAAAATCAACTATTTCAAAAAAGAATAGTGGATGAGAAACATAAAAGAAAGTGTCAGGGTATGATCGAACCATATGAATGGATTCATTTCCTCTATCAATAGAGAGAAAAAACTTTGTATTTTTTTAAAAATCCAGTCACATGCTTTTTATAAGAGACATATCTAAAATAAAGTGACCCCAAACAATTGAAATACAGTTTTAGAAAAAAGATATCCAAGGTAAATGCTAAGAAGAAGAAAGCAAATATAGTAATATTAATTTCACACGTGATAAATTTCAAGATGAAAAATCATTAAATGGAAAAAGAGGAATATTTTACATTGATGAAAAGAACAATCTACAAAAACAGAACAGTCGAAACTTTTACCTGGCATAACTTCTAAATTATAAATTGAAAATATTATTAATACAAAAAGAAATTGACAAATGTACATAAAAGGAGACTTAGAGATATATATATATATATATATCAGAAATTGATAGATAAGTAAACAGAACTTAAGAAAGAATGTAAAGAATTTGAATAACATAATTAACAAACTTGATCTAATATATGTTTAACTCCCCTCAAAAAAAAGAGAAAGTATGTGCATTGTTTTCAAACACCAAAGTAATAACTACAAAACTTGAACATAAATCAAGTCAAAGACAAATATCCCAAATTCAAACAATTCTTGAAAGCAAAAATTATAGTCTTGATTCTCTGATCTCAATAAAATAAAATTAGAAATAAACAAGATAATAAAAAACATTTTAAAACGTTTCTGAACAACTCTTAAAGAGGAAATTAAAACTAAAATTACAAACTGTTTTTAAATAAACTAAAAATGAGAAATAATTATCTAAAACTTAAGTGATATATCCGAAGCAGTACTCAAAGGATAATGTATCAACTTAAATAATATATTAAAAAGAAAGATTAAAAACAAATTAATTCAAGAAACTAGAAAAATAAAAACAAAATAAAGAAAGTAGAAGCAAGTAACTAATGAAATACTAATATCAAAAATTTATTAAATAGAAAATATGACTTGTTCAGTAAAATTACAAGTTACTTCCTGGAAAGAGCAATGAAACAGATCTTTGGCAAGTCTGATTATGATAAAAGAGAAACGATAGATAAACTACATTAGGAAGGGAGACAACTACAGAGATGAAGGAGATTTGTTTGAACTTTAACTTTCGGAGATGACTAAAGACCAATATTTCTATGAACTGAATGATCTTGTTGGAAAGTACACATAACGAAACTTTTAAAGAGAGACAGAGGGAGAGAGAGAACCTGAATAGATGAAAAACCACAGAAGAAATTTAGAAGGTATCCAAAAATCTGCTGCTGAAAAAAAGCTCTGGGGGAAGAAGTGGCAGCATAGTTTTAAATCTTCCCAAATCCCTCCCAAGAAATTGAGAGAGCAACTAGGATACAGTTGAAATCTATAGAAGTAGGAATTAACTAGGAAACTTGGGGAAAAGAAAGGGTATTTGAAGAAGAAGAAGAATTTATCCAAATGCCCTGAGACAGAACATGTCATGACATATTCTGGCAACTGAAAGAAAGCCAAAGTGCCCTTGTGTGATCCCCATCCCTTGAGTGTGGGTGGGAACCAGCCTTGCACCCAGCTAATAGACTATGGCAAAGGTGACAAAGATAGGCGTGATTACATGTACCTGATTATGTTCCATAAGATTGCAACCCATCTTGTTAGGAGACTCTCTCTCCCTTGCTGGCTTTGAGGAAGCAAGCAGCCATGTGGGGAAGGTCCAAGTGACAAGGAATAAGGGTCAGCCTGTGAAAATGGATTGCTGCCAACAGCCATATGAGCATGAAAGTGGATCCGTCTTCAGTCAAGCCTCTTATGAGACCGAAACCCTGGTCAATTCCTTAATTGCAGCATTGTGAGACCATGAAGCTGAGGACGCGGCTAAGCCATGTCCAGACTTCTGACCCCCAACTGGGAGATAATAGATGCATGTTGTTTTAAGCTGCTAAACTTAAGTAATATCATTATGCAACAGAAGATAAGTAATACATGACCACAAGGCTAATAGTCACTCTCATGAGGAAGATGCTGGTGGTAGTGACAGTGTGTGACTTCCAAGGCTAGGGCATAAAAGGCAATACAGCTTTATACCTTCTCACTAAAATGTTCGCTCTGGAAGCCTTCAGCTACTATGTAGGCAGTCTGGCTGCCTTAAGGCTGACACGTTGTGAGCAGCCCAAACTAGCTCCTGTAGAGTGACCACATGGAAAGACCCTGACTACAAGAAAAGAGAGGGATGCCCAGCCAGCCCGCAGTTGCACCAGCCCCCCACTGATTCTGCTCCAGCCGCCATCTGACTGCAACAGAGACCCTGAGCCAAAAGCACACAGCTAAGTCCTTCCTGAATTCTTGACCCACAGAAACTGAGAGAGAAAAACATTTTTTAGGTTCAAGGGTGATTTTTTTTATATCACAATGGATAACTAGAACAGATAATAATAAAACTCATTGATCTGCTTTGGAGGATATTAGAAAATCAACTCATTATTTTGAAAACTAGTAAAGAAAAAAGAAAGAATCAAGCATTTATTCTGCTTTTCTTGTATGAGCTATATATCCAGAAACCCAAATACTTTATGATAGGAAGTTTCCTTTTATAGATATAATTCTGCTGATAGATGCAAAGGAGTGATAGAAACCACCATTGTATAACCCCAATGAATTAATAGATCTAAACATTAAGTATCAATGGCTGCCATCATCACAAAAAGAGCAACAACTAAACATATGTGCCTCCCAATGGAAGAACATACCACCTACGAGGCAGTCTTGCAAAAAGACCAAAATAAAACATCTAAGGATCAAGCCTCTAGATTTACAGAAACTACCAATTTACGGGAAATACAGAGTCTAGAGGAAGATGTGAAACTACACCACAGAAATGCATTCAGGAAAATCCAGACCTGCGGTGTCCAGTATTGTAGCCACGAGCCAATGTGGTGATTGAGCACCTGAAATGAGGCTAGTCAAAATTCAGATGTGATGTAAGGATAAAATACACACTGGATTTGTAGCCAAAAAAAGAATATGAAATAGCTCATTAATTTTTTATATTGAGTACATGTTGAAATAATATTTTGGATATATTAGGTTAAATAAAATATACTAAATATATTTTACCTGTCTCTTTTTACATTTCTTATTGTGGCTACTAGAAAAATTTAAAGTTTCACATGTGGTTCTCATTTTATTTCTATTGGATAACACTGATTCAGATCATAGGAAACTACATGACAATCTAATTTCCTCAACAAGTAAATTGCAAGGAAATAAAAGACGTAAAAGAAAACCTCAGAGATTAAAACAAACTTAAAAAACACATCAACCAGTTGTAATATGTGGACTTTATTTGTGATTCAAACAAACAAATTGTAAAATATGATTCATGAGACAATCAGAAATTTGAGCACTGATTTTATTATATTACAGAAGTATTGTTATTTTGTGTGATAACAGTGTTGTGGACATGTTTTAACAAAAAGCATTTATAGAGATCCACACTAGAATATTTACACATGAAATGGTGTAGTATCTAGGATTTGCTTCAAAATAATATTTAAAATAATACATATCACAAGATTGACGCTGAGTTGATCATTGCTGAAGCTAGATGATGGGTTCATCAAGTTTCATTATGTCATACTCTCTACTTTTGTATATATTTGAAATTCTCAATAATAAAAAAGTTATTAAAAAGAAACAAACAAAAGAAATACACCAGGCGAAGTCCTTTCACAGAAGAAGTCTAACAAGGACTTCTGTTATGTTGTATAAACTTTTCCAGGACATGGAAGAAGATGCAAAGCTTCTCAACGCATTCTTTGAGACTAGTATAGCTCTAACATGAAAACCAGACAAGGATGTAGTATAAAAAAAGAAAAGAAATAATAATAATAATAATAATTAGTCTAGACTAATAGACTAATATTATTCCTGAACATACCTGTGAAAGTCTTAAGTATAATATTAAGAAGTTGGATATAGCAAAATATTAAATAATACAACAGGAGGAAGTAGGGCTTATTCCAGGTAAACAAGGTTGGTTCAATATTAGGAAATCATTCTATGTAATTTGTAACAATGAAAGATTAAAGGAGAAAAGACATGTGATTATTTCAGTAAGATACCAAAATAGTATTTTGGAAAAATCAATGTCCATTCATGTTTAAAAAACAGAAAATCGTAGCAAACCAGAACATAAAAATTAACTTACACTTTTTACCCTATATACTTCTGAATTCTATAAATATTCAAGATAACTCATGTGTTCAATACTTGTTTAATTTAAAAAAACTTTAATAAGTCATGCACAAATGATCAATGAGTTATATGATCAAATTTATTGCATAATTTTCTACCTGGCCACTTATATACCTCTGTCAGCACAGCCTTGTCTCAAGATCAAAAATAATACAAATTTCTTCTAAATGTATAAAAATAATTGAAATAAATAAGTATGATCTGTACTAATTTATTTCCTTTTTGATTTTTAACACATATCCGTATACTAATTAGAATTCAAGGCCCATGGAGCATTTATATACTTCCATATTATGTACGTCATCACATTTCAGTAGGTTCACACACATCAATAATTAGTTTGAGTAAGTTCAATGCGAAGGACATTATGAATTCTTAGTCAGTGGAATGGTTCTGGCACACAGCTTTAAAGTCATTCTTAAAACTTGAATATTGTTGGCACATGAATGACTACACCAGAATACCCAGAATGTGAGAAGAGAATAAGGAAAAGATCATCTTCTGAAAGTGAGACAGAAGCAATGTCATCCTAACACCACAAGCTGAAGAGACAGCTTACAAATATGTTGTTGGTAGAGTTGGAAAATGACCAATCCCTGTGTCAAGAAGACATGGCTCAAATGTCACTGATGTAAAATGAAACTGTTCTCTCTCCAGTTGCGTTGTAACTTGCCTGGCACATTGAAATGGTACGGTGGAATTCGTCACTGTTTTCTGATACTGTCTAGGAGGAGGTTGCTTTGACTCTAGAAGACCAACCGCCCTAACCTTGACAGAAATATCTCCAGAATAATGAAAGCTAATTTCGCAGACTTAGACGGCTTAACAGAGATATCTTTTGAGAGCATCTAATGCTCTGTGTCTTATTCCGTATCTACCAAGCAAATTATTGATATGTACACTGGCTTTCAGAGGGAACCTGCTGTACAGACAACAGGATCCCATTGTCAAGTCAGGTTTATTCCACATTGCAATTTATTAAATTTTCCCTCAAAGAGACCAGTCTGTTGCTTGTCAGTTTAATTAGTGTTTCACAGTCCTCTATAGCTTGATCAGCTTTGTGCAACCTGATGGAACTATGTCTGGACCAGCTCTAGAACTGTGGAGCTACCCTTAAGGTATTTTTTACATGAAGAATACAGTAGTTTCTCTTTTGCTTCTCTCTTCATTTGCAGTAGATATTTATTCTCAAAATAAGAAAATATGAACAAATAAATATCCAACTTACTAATATTTATTTAGTGTTTGGCCACTTTCTAAAAATGTATGGTATTTCTTTGCTTGTACCCAATAAATAGACAACACCAAAAGAAGAAAATGATACAAGACAAAAATTTCCAAGATCTTGTTTCATTTGGAAAAGTGATTTGTCTATTCCCAACAGCTTGATTTGTGTAGACTTGGTCCCAAGCTATCCTGTGACTACAGAAGCACATGGTCAGAGCTCACTCTGGAGACAGGAAACCAGCACAAGGCAGAACAGAGCTGGGGAAACTGAGAGCTGCAAAGACTGGTATGAAAACAAATGGCCAGGAAATTTCAGAAACAAAACTGAAGAATGGATAGGGGCATAAATTTATTCCTAATTATGGAAGCATTTGGGACCAGGTATCCAGTTAGGCATTAGGATTTAGGAAGGAGAAATCCAGGTAGTAGTCAAAATCTCAGTAGCCATGTAGGTAAACTCATAATTGTCTAATAGAAATCTCAAGCTTAAACTGCCCAAATTGAACTGTTAATTTGATCCCCTAAATCTGTCTTTCTGAAATTGTCCACAACTCATTTAATGAAACTACCCATGAGTTAAAGCCAAAGCTTAAGAATCACCATTGATTCTACTCTTCTCCACATGGCCTTCATGAAACTCCCTCTCCTCTTCCACACACATCTTCTTTCTCAGCAAATCCTAATAACTCTACTTCCAGATATCTCAGATCTGCCCATTTCTTTCTCTTTCTACTTCTGCCATCTTAGCCCAAGCCACTATCATCTCTCACATAGACTGCAATGGTCCCTTAGCTGGTTTCTGTGCTTACTCTCTTACCCTTGATAGTCTATTCTGCATACAGCAGCCATATGGATGCAAAGTTGACGACCCGAGTTGGAGCAGCCAATGTAGACCACAGACTCAAAGCCTTGTGTTGAGGATGGCAAAGCAAGACAGAGAAAGAGCGTGGATTCCTGAACCATTATAGCATCTCTGCACTGCTTATTGTCAGAGAAAGAAGTAAACTTAAATCTTATTTAGGCCATTGTTTTTTCAGTTTCTGTTACAGCCAACTAAGTATAACTGCACCCTAATACAGACTCTATGTGAATGATGTGCTCAAAAAAGTGGCATGGCTTTAAAAGAAGTAGAGCCTTTGCCATGTTTCTCTACCTTCCATGGAGGCCTTTGCAGACAGGGCACCATCACACCAAAGAGGGCTGCAGCCTGTGCATCCTGGGCTCTGGGAACAGAAGTGAGCAGTGGTCCAAAGTGGGACATCTGCAGAACAAAGCTAAAGTACACAGTTTCTGAGGGGACAGGGGATGTCCATCAGAAGGAGGGAAAACTGATTCTTGGGTTTCCCCATAAGATTGTTTGCCCCTAGAAGGCAGAGATTCTATCACATCAATCCCTGTAGCCCCAACAAGATCTCGAGCATTGTAGGTATTCAAGAAATGTTAATGGAACTGAAAAAAGGCCTTTGTGAAATGCAGCCATCCCTCTGAGCCCAACCTGAGCTTGGCATCCCTCTGTGTCAGTGAAAATTATGAAAAGTTAACTCAATCAATTACTGCTCCTATGTTTAATATTAAACCTCTAGGTAAAACGTGTTGCATTGTTTTATTTATATACTAGCTAGGATAGTAACTACATGGAATTAAGTGCTTAACAAATACTTTTAGATGGTAGTAATAATTTATTAAACAGAAGTTCATGTTAATTTTTAAAAGTCTAAGCATTAATACATTAAAAAGTATCTAGACTGTACCTAAAAACTGTTACTGACAATAAGAGAGTCTATACTGTATTAGGTTCAGTATAATATAATGGGCACACAATTTAAGATTATAAAGTAATGAGACTAGTTGAATAAATGTATATGAGAATAAGTCATTGTTTTATGATTACTCCTCAGAATAATGGTCACTCTGGGAAAAAGTATAAACATTTTTGCTAGCCCTCACACATTTTCCTCAGCCTACATAAAGGGTAAACATAGCCTTTTGTTGCTTTAAAGAAGCAAAACCAGGGAGTAGGGGAGAGGGAGGGGCACGCATGTGGCAGAGTGGGACTTTTCTATGTGTCCTGCTCAGGTTGATTCTGGAGTACCAGGAAGGCCACTAGGAGTTCTGTTTGCATTAAAACTGCTTTGAGCTGTTGGAAGAAATTATGAAGAGGTCTTTGGGAATGATGGAACTACCTGGAATGGTTATTACCCCCTAAAAAAGGAGGAAACAGAAGAGGCCAAGTCTAGAGGCAGATACCTAAAATCAGTTCACTCTGAGACAGAGGACACCCGAGGAATCTGGGCTACTAGCTGCTAGTGACATGGTTTTTACTGTTGTTACCCATACAACAGCCATTCCTAACCCCCTTCTTTCCTTCCATTCTAGAAACTGAATATGTCAGCATTCTCACTTTTTCAGCCTCCCTTGCAGCTAGGGCATGGGCATACATCCAACTCTGGCCAGTAGGGCCCAAGGGAAGCCTGCCGGGGGTATCTGGGAAAGGTTTTCACATCTAATAAAAAGAGAGAGATGCACACAAAAGCAAACTTCACTTTCTTGTCTTGCTTCTGTGTGTTTTTGTGTGAGGTCACGATACTTCAAGCTATGGCAGTCATCTTGTGACCACACACACACATTTTCAATACATTGACAATAACAGAGGGGGGAGAGGGAATTGGCCAGGAATGTAGATATTTTTGAGTTACTGAGCCCACCCTAGAAAAATGTGCCTCAAGACTTCCTGTTGTGGATGAAATTATACCCCTATTCCTTAAGCCACTCTTAGTAGGCAATTGTGTTACGTGCAACCAAAAGCATCTTAATTGAGAAAAATGAGGAGAGATCTTTTTATTAAAACAGGATAGTATCATTCAAATATCCTCTGGGTAAGCCCTTGGAAAGTTGTCCTAAGTATCTGAAATGAGAGAACTGTGAAAGCCAGAATTCTTTTGAAAGATGTATCATGAGCTATAATCACTGATGGGCCAGGATCCCTACCCAGCACTACAATTTACAGAAGTACAAAGCCCCCATGTGAGCACAGCTGCAGGACATGTGGCTGCAGAAGGATGCAGGCAGGCCAGAAGAGGCCACCATGCATCAGAGCAAAGAGCAGGGAGAAGGACCCTAAAATCCAAAAGTAATCAATGTGTTGACATAAGTCTCTTAGAAACCTTGGGAAGGGAGGAGTTGGGAGAATTTGGAAGAGGAAGATAAGACTGTAAGTCCTAAACCATTTTGTTTGTTTCAAAATTCTTGATTATCCCACAAGGTTGGTGTGACCTGGAGAAAAAAAAGAAAATCTAGAACAATGATTTATTATGTGAGTGTCTATGGTCTTATAGGTGTGGTTCAGCAGAACATTTAAAAAGCCTTGGCAAGAGCCATGAGCTTTAATTAAATTGGATTATGTTAATTAAATAGTAAATACAGACATGCTGCTCAGTTTTCAGGGTAGTGCCCATGTTCATTCTCACTGAGTTTGGATGACTCTGAAGAGCAGATCAATTTTCTTATATGCAGCTTATAGCACGAAGTATCTGTGGGGAATCCAATCTTGTGCCTGACTCCAGAATTCTGAATTTCAGAGCAGGCCACAGGATTCTTCTTTGCATGAGGAGTCCCTTGGCCTCCCATGAGAAATGGGGAAAAGCCCTTTGGGACTGATAGTTGGCTCCAGGATAGTATGATTAACACCCTTGGACAAAGATGGCATCCAAAATGTTCCCTAGTCTCTGATTAACAGGTGCTATAGGTGAACAGGAAACTCACCATCGGGAAAGAAAGAGGTACCTAATCCAAGCCCAGATAAATTTTGAGGTCAACAACTGTTGGTTTGTTCTGGGACCTACAGCCAAGTTCCATGGCAGATGGAACTGTGGAATAATAGGTTCAGATTTCCTTTGGAGAAAACGCTCTCACCCTGGTGTCAGAGGGAAAAACAAGAGAGATAATGGTTAAATGAAGAAAAGACAAGAAACTTTTTTTTTCTTTTTACTGATGTTACTAGCCAATATCTGTGAAATACAACCATTGGGGTCTGCCAGTTTATATAGCCAAAGTGTCAAGGCCACACAGACTGAGATAGGTAAGATGAGGAAAGAAAGTAAAGATGCGAGGTGGTGACCTCTTTTTCTGGAAAAAGAGACAGACATTGTGATAACTGGAAAAGGAAGTTTGCTTTTTTGGTTTTGTTCTTTAAGATGGGAGAGATTCAAATATGTTTATATGCCAAGGAGAAGTCAAGAGAAAGGGGGTGTTTGAAGGTTCAGAAGAGAGAAGGGGTGACGACTAATGGAAGGGGACCTAAGGAGACTGGGTGAGGAGGAGAGGGAGGGATCCAGAGCACAGGTGAGAGAGATTAACCCGGGGCAGAAGGAAAGACACCTCTTTCCCTGAGCCTGCAGAAAAAAGAAAACAACTTGTGTGGAAGCCTATATCTGTCAGGATGAACCTAGTTATGTAGGGGTAACAACCTCTAAAATCTCCCTGGCTTACAACAAGAAAGACACTACATGTCCAGTGCTGTTGGCTCTGACTTGGTTCTGTGTCATCCACATTTCAGGATTTAGGCACATGGATCACCACCTATCAGGAATACTGCAGTCTTTGTGGCAGAAGGAAAAGAGCAAATGGCAAACTGTTCATGAGCTCTTAAGGCTTCTGCTGGGAAGTGACGCACATCACCTCAGTTCGCATTTCACGGCTAAAGCAACTCCCACGATCAGGCCTGAGTTCAATAGAACGGTGATGTAGAAGAGGGACTATGAATATGCATGGTCAATACAACAGAGAGGGACTTTAAATATGAGCAAACAATACAATCTACCACAGGGCTAATCCGCATTTGCCAGTGACAAAAGTTGCTCCTTCATTCATTCAATAAATATTTACTAAGCCCCCACCATGTGCCTGACACTACACGTGGCTCTGAGAATAGACCTCTAAAAAGACAGACCTTTGCTTTCATGGCTACAGATTATACTTTAGAGAGTTCCAACTGACAGCGTTGGTGTTTCTTACTGACATAGAGGACTCTTATCATCTGCTCAGAGTGAGGGAGTTGTTTGGAGGTAAGGCATTTGAGGAGAAAGGTAAACATTTCAAACAGCTGCTGAGCAAAATGGGAAAGAATGCTGAATGCGGGGAATAAAAGGGTTGACTAGGCAGCATTGCATGTCCTGCTATCGACGGCAAATTCATGGCTGTGCGATGCTTCCTATCAGTGCTCAGTAGCCTGTATACTCTAGAGCAAAAAAGGTAAGGATCTGGGGACCAGCTAGGAGATGAGAGAGCCAGAGATGATGTTGACACTGTGAAGGAATGGATCTAGGCGAGGTCTAGATAAGGAAGAAAGTAGCCATATGGACAAATGCTGGGTGACAGACAGAAGTCTTGAGAGCTAAGTAGGAGAGTGAGTGAACTAGAAAGGCAGGAGGTGCTGACCAAAGAATGCAAGGCTGCAGTTTAAGGTTTCCCAAGTGGAACAGTTCTTGGTATAGAAAAAGTCCAGGGCGTGGGTACGGGGTGGGGCCTGGTTGATCTTTATCCAGGCCTTGATTGTTCCTCAGAAGTTGTCCCTGCAGTTAAGGGTTATATCCACATGCAACTTTATACTGATTGCACAATCCAACGCTGAATTTACTGGGGATAATAAATTAACTGCCTATATTGTTTTATCTCCCCCTACTCCAGTTCCCAATCATTTCAAATGCTTTGGAAAAGAACGGAGGATAAATATGACATTTCTTTGTGAAGTCCTCCAATGCTTCTTTGTACAGTACTATGTATGAACTAGGTGTTTATACGTTCCTATTGAAGTGAATCATATTGGGATGATTCCTTTTCCTACTTCCTTCTCAATAGCAGGAAACTCCTTTGGGCATTGGTGTTCTATAAATGTTCAGCAACCTCAACAACTGTCCTTCCTCTGAGGAGGGGAAAATGGTGCTCACCTCCAAATCATGAAAAGTAAGACAGGAACAACGAAACGTGGAAACGGAAACATAAGAAAACAGAATGGGAAGAAGGGGAAATAGTTTAAGTGATTTCAAGAAATCCAGTCTTTTTTTATTCAGCTTTGTTGAGATATAATTTATATACCTTACGTTTAAAGATGAATTCAAGCCTTTTCTTTTTGCTTTCTACCTTTATTTCCCATTTCATTTGGTTGGAATTAAAAAAAAATTATGTTTGAATATAATGGAAAACAAAAACACAACTGATAAAGATGGGAAAATTGAAACTTGGCATGTGGCATACACAGATTGGGAAGACTTCCTGCAGGATATGAGCTATGAAGAGAGTTTAACATCACATAGATGATCAACCCAGCATTGCCCCAGCAAATAGTCAGTTAGGAGACCACAGCACAGTCAGGCCACAAGGACACCACAGAAAGTGTACAAGAACATTTTGCAATAGAATGTCTGTGAACAATCCAGGTATGTGCGTTAATTCTTCCTGTACGTGGGTTACAGTTACTCTATCACTTCCTTACTGTTAGACTAAGACTCAGCAGTTTTCTGTGTGTCTCTGTATGATTGTAGAGGACCCAACAGACCGAGTCATTAAAGAGCACTTCAGGGGTGGGCAGCACTGGTAATCAGATCCATGAAGACCCATGTCTTTCTGTAGATGAGGCCTTTTCCATACGAAATTAGAGCTCTGGGAGGTCCCCAAAGGGCCATGGAAGTTTGAATGAGGAAAAGGTCTAAGTTTAAAATTCCTCTTTTACACTCGTCTTTGTGACAGCTGTTGCTGCTTGGTAAGGCTAGAGGAAGTTACGAAGGGTGATGGATAGGACCATTGTCAGGAGCTGCAGAGGGGAAAGTCCCACACCTACTTCTCCTGTCTTTTTTACCGACGTGAAATCAGGTCAGATTACAACATCTGAGGCAACTTTGAGATACAGAAGTGTACCAAAGGCTGTCTGGAAGGGTGTGTGAAAACAGAGGGACATAGTCACACCCACTTTGCCTGATCAAATGTATGAGTGGAAGGCAGGCCTTTCCTAGCACCCTGAGGCATATAAACTAGGAGTTGGAATACTTAATGCACCCTGCTTGACTGGCTGTTTGGTAGAAATGGTAGTTTAATCCAGGGCTTTGAATAAAGTGAGGGGGCCTATTTGAGTCTTGGTACTAGTCAATATTTGTCATCTTGTGGAGACCTATGAGAAACAGTTTCTCAGATCTTTTACATGCTACTAGATAAACATACTAAATGCTAGCTGTTCAACTGTCTTTCAAGGGATGCCATTTCAAAATGAAATCTTGACTCTGCATTTGGTGATAATTTCATGGTTCTAAACCCGGTTAATGCAAAATTGGTCCTGCTTAAGCACGTAGCTACATATATAGAGTGTGCTTAATTCGATCTTAGGCAAATGGAGATTGTCTATTGGTAACATGACTTCATTTTCCTCTGGAGATTGCTGTGAGGGTTTAAGTCGCTAATATGCGTGCAGGCCTTATGACTGTTTCTGCGTTTAACAAGCAGTGTCAATGCAATATTAACATTTTTACTTGCACTGATATTAAACTTTTCCACCTTAAAACTGCAAATTCAACTCAAAGACTGCAAGATCAAATTTTATTTTGCTTTCTTAAAAAAAAAAAAAACGCTACCATAAACAGAGCCCACTTTGTATCAGAATCCTATCCTTTTTTCTTGCATAGGGCAGCACAGAACAATGGTCAGTTATACACACATCATTCCAGGAACCTAAACCAAAAGAATTTGTCATTTAAGTAAAATAATAGGTTATGGAAATTTTAAATGAATGAAGAAAAAAGCACCAAATTAACAGGGACAAAAAGGATCGTTTTCCTTTTTGAATTGCACTGCTTGAACCAATACAACAAAATCTCTCAAAATAAAGAAATTTTAAATAATTTCACTACTTAAACGTCTTTTAATTTCCCTCAGTAAACACAGCGAGGGTCAACCAGAAAAAGCCTCTTTTGTTTTAAACCTCACTGCTGAAAATAATTCTAAAGATATTAGTATTATTTACTACCATGGTGAGTGCCTAGAGCTGTCTCACCACTTCTGTGATCTTTGCCTGTATTCAATCTACCTGCAGATGGAGGTGACTGTCCAGAATCTGTACTGACTTTAAGACATAGTCTGGACCGAAGCTGCTTTTAATTGAAGAGGTCTCAGTTTTCTTGTGATGAGTCTCTCAATTCACAGCCCCCCACCCCCAGATAAAATGAGACTTCCACCAACAAAGGGCAGTCCACAAAGTTTCTATATCACTTTTCATTAAACTGCTTTTTTTCCCCGGCTACTTGTATCTTGTAAAACCTAAATCTTAACATTAAAAAAAAAAGGAAGCAGCTATGACCATGTGGACAAAGGGAATCTTAGTTTTAAGCAAAAATGCAACTACGTATGAGAACTGCGCAAACGGATGGTCCGCATTTGGGTGAAGTCATCCGACGTCGTTTCACTTGCTTCTCTATTTGGTGGTTGCCAACCCGTTTCCCAAGATGTGATGACTATTAACGATGATAAGTCAGTTTTGCACCCTGTCCAAGACTTGGCTCGTTCCCGTTTACTTCTCGGAAATATTAGACTCAATTAGGTCTTGTCCTCTTATTATCTGCGAGGACTGAATTCAACCCCCGCCTTTCGGCGCAGGCTATTTTCTCCAGGAAAGTCACAACATCCCTCAAACGATCAAAGAGCTCAGCCATGGAGCCGGAGGAAAGCGGAGTCGATGCGTCAGATTAAAGGGGCGCCCCAAACCTTATTCCTCACCGCTGCTCTTCGCATTTTAAAGACAGGGTTAGGAGGATCAGGAAAGACAAGAGGGATGGAGGCAAAAGGCTCGATCCTTAATCCAAGCTGGAGACAATGGTGAGTAGCTGCGCGAGGGCGACGGGGAGACGGGCAGGGGGAGGCTCCGCGGCCCCAGCCGGGTGGCGTGACTTCAGGAGGACTCAGGGAACGGGCCAGGACTGGGTAGGACAGGAAGGTGCCTGCGGGGCGGGCGAACCGGCTCATCGCAGGAATGGTGAGGCCGGGAACGCCCCCTCCCGGCCCCGCCCCGCCGCGCAGAGCCGGGAAACGAAGCCAAGGCGGGCGCCTGGGTCACCGGCCGGGTCGTCCCGGCAGCCTCCGGCTTCCCAGAGTGGGCGTCTGCGAGGGACAGCGCGTGCCTCACGTCCTCCCCGCCCAGCTCCGCCCCCTGCGCGCTGCGCACGCGCGCCCGCGCCCCGCCCCTCGCGTTCCTGCCGGGGTGATGAGGAGGAGGCGGAGGCGGGGGCGGGGAGCCTGGGTGAGGAAGCCGCTCGAGTCCCTGGGCTGCGAGCGCGAGCCGCCGTCGCCGCCACCCCGGCGGCGTCACGGCTCCCGGGCCCGCCCTCCTCTGGCCCCTCCTCCCCGCTCCGTTTCCCCTCCTCTCTCCCGCCCCCTCCGGCCGAGCGGTGACTTAAGCAACGGAGCGCGGTGAAGCCCATTTTTCTCTTTCCTCGCAGCCGCGCCGGGCAGCCTGCGGCGCGCGGCCCCCACGCTCCGGCTCGAGATGAATGCTGCGGCGGAAGCCGAGTTCAACATCCTCCTGGCCACCGACTCCTACAAGGTAGAGGCTGCGGCGGGGGCAGGTGACGGAGGCGGAGAGGGCGCGCTGGGGACGAGCGCGAGGCAGCGGGGTGGGGGGCGGCCGGTCTGGGGTCGTGGCGCGGGGCAGCCCCGAGGGACGGCGCGGGCGGCCGCTCGGCCGGCGGGATGGGGCAGGTGGAGCTGGCGCCGCAGTGGGGAAGATGTGGATGGAGGAGGGATGAAGGGATGGACGGCAGGAGGCGGGGCCGGGTGCGTGGTGGGGGGCGCGGCGAGGGGCTGAGGCGGGCCCGACCCGGAGCCGCTCGGGGCTCGGCGCTTCGGCTCCGGCTGGCGCGGGGGGGCGCGGCGGCTGGGGCGTCTCCGGGCGAGCGCACGCCTTCCCCCGGAGCGCGGCCTTTTGGCCCCGGGCTGGGCCGGCCTGGGCGAGGGCCCGCCCGAGGAGCGGGTCAGTTAGGTAACGGCCCCTTGGGGCTCGGCGGTGGAGACAGGGAGCGGGGTTTGGGAAGTGGGGTTTTCCCCGCCAAGCTGAGTCGGGTGCGCTCACCCTTTGCTGGGCAGGTACGTCCCTTTCCGAAGAAGGGGCGGGCGAGGTCCTAGTAGGGGTGCCGGAGCAGCCAGCCACGTTCCCCTGCCTGTAGTCCGGGTGCGGAGGCCACTTCTCTGCCCCCGGTAGCCGTGCGGGATTCCTCCGTCCCACTCCACTGGGCTCCGTTTCAAACTCATTTGCCCCTGGTGATCACTCAAGCTCCTTATCTGCCCTTACTGCGTTAGGACCACTAGAAAATTTCTGTGAAAAGGAAAGTGAAACACGAGGAGTTAAATGCCCTGTAGTTTAACCCTGGAGAACTTGCAGAAAGAGAAATGGCACATTGTGTTAGTTTGTCTATGGGATGCTTGCATGTATAGCTGCCCCATTAATTTTATTTGAAACGCACACATTACTAAAAGAAAGAATGATTATAGAAAAATCTGGCAAACGTCCTTTCCCCTAAATTCCAAATCATGTGAGGTAAACTCGACTATACATTGCTAAGATGTGTTAACCAAGACACTTAAAAGAAAATGTCAGACCAGAAACCCACCTTATGCAAAATAAATTTTGGTTTTTGCTTGAGCAACGTGATGGTTTGGAATATAGTGGTCAAGCATAGGGCTTTCATGTTTTTGGTTTTTGTTGTGATTTTTTTGCTTTTTGTTTCTCTCCTTAAATATTCCAAAAAAGTATTCTGGAGAATCCCATTTTACTTAAGTTCTGTTTTGTCCATTTTTTCCCAATCAATTTGAGATTTAGATGGGTTACTGTTTAAAAAGTAGAACCAAGTTTCTTTAACAAGTGGTCTTCTAAATGAAGTTTTAAAGTGGAAATCTGCACGCTTGCAAGATCACAGTATTGTAGTACTATTGAGGATGGTTTACTTGGCCCTAAAACCTCTGGCATTCTCTTAGTTCAGTCATAGTGTTTCGAGTATTTTTAATAGTGATTTTAGAATGGTCTCATTCTTAGTTTTGTAGAATTTTTTTTCTTAACTAAATAAAGTAATTTTCAATTTTTTTAATGTAGTAACTTATGAGTTGATTGAAATGGGAAATGTAGGCAGAGATTGATTGGTCTAACTTTTAAAAACAAAACTGAGTGCAAGCTCCTTTAGTTTGTAGTTCCTCTAGCCATTGTACATAAGGAATGTAAAATTGCTTTAATATCAGTTTTCTGGGATGCTTTTGATTAGAAGAGTGCATTACCAAGAACTTGAATCTCCTAGCAAGGCATACTTAACTGCAGTATTAGAATTGGTATCTATTTAATAAAGTTTATTCCTGTCCATTTTCAAGTCTGACTGGTATAGTTTATCCCCTTTCTAATATGAAATCTTTTTAGATTTTCATCTTAGTGAGATTTTTCATTTTTTCCTCAAAAAGTCTCAAGAGGAATCAATCAGGTTATGTTTTATACCGGTGGTTTACAGCAGTACAGTAAAATAGATTGTGTATTCAATACTCACATTTTAGTCCTTGTTTTATTTTTCGTACATTGTTAGTGGCTTGTATTCCATTTTTGCCTTTTTATCTTCTTAGGTGAAGAAGAGAGAAATGATAATCGAGATTAGAAGTAATGAACCTTTTATTTGGAAATTGCATGAAAATAGTACATATCCTTATCAGTACTTACAAACTATTGGCCGGTTAAAGTAGGAAACTAGTGACTTTAGATGTGTTGATGGAAGAGAGCAGAATATTGTTGATGTCTTCGAAACTGAAGAAAGAATACTTGGTTGTCTAAGCACCACAAAAGGGTTTTTTGCAGGTGGATGGGATAGTGTCCAAGCACATGGCAACATGTGTCCTCTCCACAGGGTTCAGGGCAATTTGGACCAAGGGAGGAGCATTTAAAATATATATTCATTTCTCTAATCTCATACTTCGTTATACATAATAATGAACTAAGGAAATAGGTGAATGTGGTTCTTTCTTCCACTTTCATCCCGGGTTCTTGTTGCAAATAAAAGGACACAATCTTAAGTGTTATTTATATTTTCAGAATGGCTTAAAGCAAAGTTATCTACTGGGTTGTCTTTACATTGTGCTAAGCCAGCTAGGGAAAGGTGTGTTTGGGCTGGGCTTAACCATTGCAGTGCCTGAAAAGCGTTTGAAAGTTTTTTTCGTAAAAGAGACAGGTCATTTTTTTCACTTATCCCTGGGATAGCCATTGATCGGTTTCCAAATAACTGTGGATCATTAAATGATGCATTTCTGTTCCATTCTTCCTTCCTCTTGCTTCTATGTAATGTTTTTAACAAACTACAGCGGAGAATAGTGTTAACCTTTCTGAACATTTTACCTGTTAGCAGATTAAAATGGAGGATGTTGTCAATTGAGCTGTAATTGGAAAAAAAGAATAGCTCACAAAAGTAATCCCTAAGCAATTCACGGTTTAAACCACATCACACATTAGTTATGAAATGCGCTGTCCAGTGTGGGTTACTTCTCAAAAGGTCATTTGTAAGCTGGTTATCTAGAAGTCAGCACATTTTCATCCATTCATTTAATAAATATCAGATGCCTATGAAGTATTGTAAAGGACAAAAGATGTCTCTTACAATCCAAGATGGGTGAAAGCTGATGTTAGAGAAGTTACCAAAGCCTGTATAGTTTATGTATGGTGATCAAGCACCCAGGAAGCTTTTTTAAAAAACAAGATTTTGCTTCCTCATTAATAGCAGAATAACAAATCTTAAAAGTTTGGGCTTTTTGGAGGAAAAGATTTAGGGATAGATGAGAATCATCTCACGGACAAGTTAGTTCTTCTTGGGACCTTAGCTATCTAGTGTCTTCTCTGAGCTGTTCCTGTTTTTGATAGTTGCTTTTCTTTCACTGCTTCTAAACGGACACTCAGGGGTGGTCCCAGTGGCTCCCGTGGCAGCCTGCGCCTTGTGAGGAGTGGGTACTGCTGCCGTTTGTGTGTCAGGGACTACTGGACATTCTTACGCAATTTTCCAGGAAGTTTTATATTACAAATTGTAGGAAAAACTTGGGCAACAGAAATAAAATCGTATATGTAAATCATGAATATGCTTCATAGGAAGATTAATTTAGGTCAGTAATAATTGTATAATAGCTTGCAAAACGAAAATACCAGAAGCTAGTGTCCTCTTTGTCAGTGGATGAAATCTCTCTTAAACGTGTTGCAAAAAAGGTACAAGTTGTCAGGAACTCTGTGCCAGGAGGTTTAAGGGAAGAGGCGGTATGATGATGATAGCTGGTTTTACAGTTTCTCCCCTTCTCCAAAATAACGTAATCCAAAAATCCTTAAGCCGTATTTTTGAAGTTATTATTGCTTCAAAAGCCAAATAGCAATGAATTATTTTCTGAGGCAACAGAAGTATTTCCAGGGCTTGAGAAATCTTAAATGATATCGAAAAGGAGAGAGAATCAGTTATGATTTTTGCTGTTTCTGGCACAGTAGCTTTGAAGAGGCAGAAAGTCTTAGCCAACGTGAGGCTGAGTGGATCCTCTTCTGAGTGCCCTTAGATAGTATACAGATAGCATCCCTTACTCTGTGCCCTTGGAATCTGTTACCCCATGTGCTCTTACATGCACATAGTGTTAAAATGTTGGCATGTGATTATTTCTTAGCAGTTAAAAATAAAATTATAGCTGGAAAAGTAGGTTAATAGTAGTTGCCATTGATCATGTGATCCCACTGTGGGAAGAAAGCTCTTGGAAAGACATCAGATCCACCTTATGGGAAATCTAGAGAAGCTCAGGAGAAAAGTAGACTTTGCTCTCACGGGAAGATTCTATGCAACTTAAATATTTCTCATACTTCTCTTTAACTGTCATACTTGGAACAAGGATATTTAGCCTATGATTACAGTTTTTAGAAGCTGATTTCTTCATGAAATAAATCAATCATACAACTGTGAAATTAAGTTCTGTTAAAAGAGCTACATGTCCCCGTGTGCCTATATTCTTTACCACATATATATTTATGTACTGGCAGTGCTCTGTTAGCTGCAGGAAGCCCATGCCAGTTTAGGAAACTTTTTTTTAGGGGTAGGGTTTGCTGAGGATATTATGAGAAATTTGCTATTTTCATCTTGTAAATGATTTTAAAGTTACTGTAGAACCATTTTCTCTGGTGATAGAAGTCAAAGCAGTGCTAAAAAACGATTAACATGATTTAAGAGCTCCTTTTTATAGTTCACTTTAATTTTGAATACTATGAAACTTTTTGTTAGTAATACTAAACATATTTAAAACAGCTCTTGATTTCTCTACCCATTCCTTCCAAGGCCTTCCCCATCTCAATAAATGGCTCCATTATTCATCCAGTTGCTCCAGCTAAAAATCTAGCAGACATCCCTAATTCCTCCCCCACTCTTTATCTCCCATATCTAGTCTATAAGCCTGATTCTCCTTTATTTCCAAAGATAATGAGCAGTTCTTGCACCTAACCTAGTCTTTGGCAGTAGCCTCTTAACTGATGCTCTTGCTACCGCTCTGCCACCCTGGAATCCATTCTCCCCGTCACTTCCAGGCTGATCCTCGTAAAATGTGAATCAGATTGTATTCACTCCAGCCTGAAACATACTAATGGCCTCCCATTGCACTTGATATAAAATTCAAGCTCCTTGTGGTAGCCTGTAAGCCTTACACGATGTTGTCCTTGTATCTCTCTCTGACCTTACCGTGGACTCCCTCCTCCTCCCCATTCTCTAAGCACCAGCCATCTTGGCCTTCATTCTGTTCTGTCCTTGAAGTCAAGTTATTTCCTATCTCCTTGTCATTTAGATCTTGCTCACGTGTCACCATCTCAGGAAGCCTCCCTGGCCCCCTACTTAAAGTAGTCACCCAGGCCCCCTCTAGCCTATTGTTTTCTTTTAACTTTTCATAGCATTCATCTAGATCTGAAATTATTTTGTTTAATTCTTTGAGCTTTCAGCCTTCATTCGCCCCATGAGAATAGAGACCATATCAGTCGCTTTTACTTTCCCATCCTCAGCATCTGAAACAGTGCCTGATACATAGTAGTTTCAGAGTATAAATTTGTGAATGAATGAACTATTTATAAAGTAGCAATTTATTGGTTTGAATTTCTGCTATATCATCTCGTTTTCTGGAAGGTTCCACGGGGTTCAGAGTGACCAGTTTAACAGAAAGTAAAATGAAGAGGACAGTAAACCTAGCAAAACTAGAATCATAAATCATCTATTGACTGTATTCTTAGAATATTTACTAAGAAGCTTTAGAAATGTTTTTCCCATTGAAACAATGTGTATATGCCAATATACATAGTTGTGAATGTACTATTTTATTCTTCTATAAGCGTATTGAGTGTTAGTAGGTAGTTAGTAAATTATGTTTCATGGTTAATTGCCTGAGAGTTTGCCTAGATGACCTAGATTCTTTAGCTAAATTCTAAAACAATTCTCTTAAGTTTTTCCAAAGAAGATTTTAGAAGTAATACTTTATTTCTAATTAAGCAGCCTAGATAATTTTGTGTTTTTAGTGAGATTTGTTTTCAGAGGAGGCATTCTGAATATTCATGCAAAGGTTTTAAGTACCATAATTAAAGAACACAGCCGAAGTAAACCTTTAAAATGATAAACATATTTAATTATTGTCCAGAACTGGAACTGTGTTTATTGATGGAAAATTTTTAGTATACTTTTAGACCATATGGAGTTAAGTAGTTTAGGGACATGTGCATTCAGTTTTTGACTGCTCAGTCTACTCAGAAGATGAAAATAATTCATTTGCCTTCTAATACTTTTAAATCTGATATAGAAAAAATAAATTTGTAAAGATGCACCATTACGTATCTGGACTGTAAAGAAGGTTAAACTATTGAGAGTTACAACTATGAATCTGACTTCTATAAACTTGCATGATGTGATCCAGACCTTTATTCAAATTTTACTTCTTAATAGTTGACTTTTCTTCTACCTCACTGCTTATTGCCACTAAAGGAATTAGAGTTATTTAGATTGTAAACTGGACATTTCCATTTTTATATACATCTTGCATACATTTTTAGGCAGTGGTATCTTTTTCTAATCAGTTTTAAGTAGTTAAAGTAAAAATCATTTACTATTAGGGTATCATTTGTGTGTGTGTATGTGTATATATATATAGTTGTATATTTTAGTGACTTGACTAATAGATTTAATTGCTCTGGGTTCTATATTAGCCATTTTACTTAGCTACTTCTGAAGTCTTAAACCTACAGTGGTATCAGTCCCTGGGTTCTAATCTAAAAAAAACTGACATATACTTCTCGGTAGCATATACTACAAAGCTCCATATACTTTGTAGTATATAGATATCTGTTGTACCTGAGCAAAAACAAAGTTCCAACTCTATGGCCTGACTTAGACATTCAGACCCCATATTAATATAAAGATTCACCTCCAAGGATGCGTGTAAGCAGCATAAGGGTGCTATGTTTTTAGAGTTGCAAGGTGCTTCTCTTAGAGAGGAAACATTAAATATTTGTGACCTTTTGCTCTCTATATGAGGTGTATTCATTTCAGAATTTTTGTATTAAGCTACGAAGATTGTTTAGGTTAAAGCCAAGTTTTACTAGGATTGAGATTGTGCAGCCAGACAAGGAAAATGTTGATTTTCTTAAACAAGATCAGAGCTAAACAGGAAAAATGGTTTTATATTGACAGTAGTCATCCATGAAACTTGGTCAAAGATTTATTCCACGCATCACCCTGATTCACCACCCTATACCTTAAGCTTTAAAGCATTATTATTTCTACTCTTTCAACTGGACAAATACACATTATTCTTCCAGTTATTTTTTGTTGGTAAAATGTTTTAGCCACATTAAACTATAATAAAATTCAAATTATAATGAACACTCACTTTTTTTTTTCTTAAAACAAAAACAGATGAATTTTCAACAGTGACTCAATTCAAATTCATAGAAAAGAAATTTGTGAATTCATATTTTTAAACTCATAAGGTTTTGATGTTGCATTGTATAGCCATTTATTTCCCAGTTTGGAGGTAATTTGAGAAGAAGAAAGATTACAAAACAGGATTTTTTTTTGCTGCTGCTGCTTTTGCTTTCGTCCATGTTTTCATGGTGTCGCTATGAAGACTAGAAGGGGTCATTCTCAGTACCCCATTATACGGATGAAGAAGTAGAATCATGGGAAGTCATTGACTGTTGAATTTTCGAACATACCACATTTAGATAGTAACAGTACCAAATTCTGCTTTCAGCTCATTCTTTTATATCCTGTGTATGCCCCCCAGCAGCTGCGTCTCTCATCACCTAACAGAAGACTGTTCCCCAAGATCACATGAGATGCCATTCTTTGTACTTTTGTTCCAAGCGTCCAGCTTAGAGGCCTTGTACTTCTTACATTCACTGTGTTCGTAAGATTCAATACTTTCCTGTGGCTTTGGATTGAAGATCCTGAACTGTTAAAAGTATCTTAATAAGTGTGACACTTAGTTTTTATTCTTTATCGCCAAGAAAAGAAGCTGACCAATAGCAAACAAGGAGTATAGTTTCTCTGGTTTTAAGTAATTTCAAGCACTTTCTGTTGTGATTGGTATTCTTTTCTGGTGTTTTCTAACTCAAGTATTTCTCTTTCATACAGGTTACTCACTATAAACAGTACCCACCCAACACAAGCAAAGTTTATTCCTACTTTGAATGCCGTGAAAAGAAGACAGAAAATTCCAAAATAAGGAAGGTGAAATACGAGGAAACAGTATTTTATGGATTGCAATACATTCTTAATAAGTACTTAAAAGGTATTATTCTTCCTAGTACATTTAAAACGCTGCTTTTATATAACTTCATAATTTTTTTCCAATATTGTTATATTCTATTATTTGAGGTAATTTTTTGAATACTTTAATTTTGATATTTATTGAATTACTTTAACTACTTCAGGGGTTCTTTTGGAATTTTTTTAAACCTGTTAATTCGAAAGCATTAAATCTTATAATTTGGTATATGTGGTTGGTGTTCTAAATATGAGAAAAATTTTCTGAAACTACTAACTTTGGGAATAAGTTTTTAAAAAGTCAGTAATTTTCTGAGCCTGATCTGGTTTATTAATAGAGTTTCGTCATTAATTCAAAATAAAGGATTCATTACTGACCTGGGAACTCATTTTGAATTATGGTACCGATTAAAATTAGAATATTTTCATGCTAGTCAGTTTTACCTTACAGTCCTGTTTCTCAAAACTACCTGTAATTGTGGACTTAGTCTTAATGTATTTTAAGGTAGAATAATCTCCAAAGTAATTTCTGTGCTTTCTTAAAGTCTATTTCTAGTCTGTTTTGTAAAGGTATTTCTAGGAGGAAAAGAGTTCCCAAGGTATTTATACATTTTAGAAAATTTTATCTCTAATGTTTTCAAAGAAAAATAATCTCAGAATTGAATACAGATTAAGTTGAATTTTATGCAGATAATAACGTTTTTCCATCATCTTGGCAATTTTTAATATCAGACAGTTGAGATATGTTATACTATTGAAAACCTACTTGGATATCAAAAGTACTTTGCAGCAAGACCACCTGAAATATTTTAAATAAGTTTGCTAGTGATCTTATATAGAGAAAGTTACCAAAGGCTAATGGCACGCTTTAATTCTACAGCTTAAAAACTTCATAAAATATTATTTACTATTAATTATAGCTAAAACATATTGATTGCCTATTATAGGCCAGCATTATTCTCAGTGCTTCATATTACTCATTTAGTCCTCACAACCACCCTATAAGTAAGTGCTCTAGTAGTAGTATTCTCATTTTACAGATAAAGTTAACTAAAAGTGTATTTGGGGGACAAAAATTTAGTAATTGTGAAAATTATTGGATTATCAGCCCTGAAGATATCCTTTATGAATACAGTGAGAAGCTTCTCCTGGAACATCATCTGTATCAAAGGCTTACTCTTTCCAATTTGAAGACTATATAAATTTAAAAAAATAGAAAAACAGTATGTTCTTAGAAGTTAATTTATTGTGATTTTTTAAAAATACTATACATGTAAAAATTTTGTCTGCACATCTGCTTTTCAAATAAGAAATTAACATTTATGCTAGACTGAGTGATTGGAAGTGCAAATACCTTTTCTGGCTCTGCTGTTGACTCTGGGTGAATCATTTAACCTCTCAGTTCTTATCTTTTTATCCATAAAATGGGTGAAATAGCTAGAGACATTTATCCTGTGACAATTCAGCAATCCACAGAATGCCTTTAGAAATGTTAACAGGAGACGTTTATCCTTTTAGGTAAAGTAGTGACCAAAGAGAAGATCCAGGAAGCCAAAGAGTTGTACAAAGAGCATTTCCAAGACGATGTCTTTAATGAAAAGGGATGGAACTACATTCTTGAGGTAAATATGGCTTCATGTTTTGATGTATTTTGATTTTGCTTTTAGTTCAAAATTTCTTGCAAAGGAATTTGAATTGAAGATTGGACTACAATTACAACTCGTTTCTCTCTGTGACCCAAAGACATTCTTGTGAAAAGTTAAGGGTAACACTATTTTTTTTTTTTTCTAGTAGTAAATCATTAGTATCTAGAATCTCCAGCAGGTCTAAGTAATTTGTTGTAATATAAATGAATTATAATCTAAATAGCATTTTTCAGAAAGGTGATTTAATCCTTTCTTTGAAAATATACTATGATTAAGAAAGGGCATGGTTATTTGGCAATTTCAAAATTTAGGTCTGTTCTTTTGACTGTAAAAAATAGATGCTGTGAGTCCGTCACTAAATGATAATTCTAGGAAATTTCCCTTACTGAATAGTTAGAATGGTTTGGTGTGGATCCGTGAAGTTGATTTTATTCT
Source organism: Tapirus indicus (assembly GCA_031878705.1). Lineage (NCBI taxonomy): Eukaryota > Metazoa > Chordata > Mammalia > Perissodactyla > Tapiridae > Tapirus > Tapirus indicus. The sequence continues at coordinate 81,587,076 of CM062917.1, forward strand.
CTGCTCTATTGTAGTATTCATAGCTAGCATGTTTGGATTCATTGCTTAAACTTTAGGGCGTCCAAAGACATGGGAGTTGAGTTATGAGAGTTCAGTGTCCTCTGGTGGTTTTCTTTATTACAAAGATGAGTTGGGAATGGGATCTGTTGGCATCTTGCCATGCTGTGTTAATTAATCTGTGTCTTAAAAACGAATGTCTTTTCCGTTGTAGACTGTCAAGCACAAAATAATTAGAAATACTTTAACTTTCATGCCTGTATTGTAGTATTGAGTTTCACTATTTGGTGCTGACGGGTCTTTGAAGAAGTCAAGTAAGCACTCTGCTGTAGTTTTCCCATATCTTAAGTAAGGTCAGTGAAATCTGTTGGCTCACTCCTGCACTCATCCATTTGGATTGTTGTGAGGATGATAGTAATGGATAAGTTAGGTGCTATGCTTATTAATATAATTCCCAGTGGCCAGGGTGATAAATCTTTTGATTTTATGTTCAGAGAATCTTAGGAATTCATAGGTTCTCTAGAGATAATCTTATCTTAACCCCATAGAGTCTGAGACCCAGAGATGCCCAAGGTCTCCTACCTGCTATTGAGTCCCAGCTAGGCTTCTAAGGCAGTATTCTTTCTGCTGTATCATGAGGCCTCCAGTGCTTCTCATTAAAGAGGTTTTTCTTTTATCTAGTTACTTTGTCTCAAATCACATAAATAAACTATTAGGATTTCTGAAACAACTTGCCTTCCTAGCAAAATGTTAGCCACAGCTTTTACCTTTAAAAGAAGGGAGGCATGATTAAATATCTAGTAACATACCATGTAGCAAATATATCCTCTTCCTAATTTTGAAGAGAATTGTTGCATTTGAATATTGATTGCCAAAGCTCTAGAAGGTGTACTTATGATTGGTCTATCTGCTACCAAAATGGTTTCAGGTCTACTGCCAGAATAAAGAGAAAACTTAGTTAAGATTCTTCTACTGGCAGGGATCTCTCTCTCTTTCATTTCTTTTTTGTTTGTTGTTATTTTGTTGATTTGTTTTGCTCTTTGACAGCAGTTCCCTATTTTATCTTTCAATCTTTAGCCTTTCTTTTAGGAAAATGACTTGCTAGAAGAAGATGGTATATTCTTGGCATATGTTTGAATTTTTTTTTTTTAAGAATGGGAAAAAACCAACTTTTTTGTTTTGATCAGTTTGAAATTATCTAATCTTCTAGTGATAAATGTTCTTTAGCAGAAGCACTTTGATAGCATAAAATTTAAAAATTAATATCAGTGCCAAACTTAATCATTTTAGCTAATTTTATTTTAGGATATGGATATTCTGACTAGATTATTAGCAATATAGTAACGTCTAGAATTGCAGTTTCTATGATAGTAAGTTTAGCTTCTGTAAAATATGAAGAATCTTATTAAAACAGGTAAATGCATATCATCTGTTAAGTGGTAAATTCATTATTGTCTCTTACAGAAATACGACGGACATCTTCCAATAGAAGTGAAAGCTGTCCCTGAGGGCTCTGTCATTCCCAGAGGGAATGTGCTCTTCACGGTGGAAAACACAGATCCAGAGTGTTACTGGCTTACAAACTGGATTGAGGTGAATTGTTTTGTTTTGTTTTAAATTCTTATTTAATATTATTGAAGAGGTAAAAGCCATTCAACTGGGAACCTAGTTTAAAAATTCCTACTAATAAAGCTATGTAATCTCCTATAATTTACTAAACTTTTCCAGGCCTCAATTTCCTCATCTATAAAATGACATTTGGACTAAATACTCCTTAAGGTTTCTTCCAGTGAAATCTAATAATTTGAGATTTTATCTAAATCAAATTAGTAAGAATTATTACTATTAAAGCTCAGCTGGCTTCCATCTTATTTGTTGCAATCCTAAATGTATATTATCATAGAGAAAAATTAGAAAAATAGCACAGGTACATTTTTAGTAACTTAAGACATTTTGTGGATATTCTGTTCCAGTTAGACTAAAGGAATTTTGTTCAAATTTTTAATAACTGCTTTCTTCGTTCTTCTAATCAGTTTAGGGCCCAGGCTCTACCACTTGATATTTCTCATCTAAATATATTCAAGATTCACTAATATTTGTTTAATTTCTAAGCCCAAAAGGAGTTTATATTGCAAAGGCTTTTTGTTTGTTTGTTTTCCTAGCATATAATCCTAAACAATCATATGTTTTCATATGCTTATAGTTTTTATATTAATAATCTGCTTAGCTTCTGAACAGCATAATTTAGATTTTATCTATGAGAGGAAATAGCCTAGAAAGTGAGTATAGAAATACCACCTGACTATCTGAGAGGTGTTTAGTTAGTGCTTAGAACTGACTCTGTATCTTATTAGTTTATTAGTTAAACTAATTTGTTGTTATATTGTAAAATAATACATTTGAGGGTCATTTGTAAAGACTGGAAAAATTTAGAAAAAGTAAGTGGTCCAAGAATAGGTTTGAAATACATTTTTGCTAAGTCGACAGGAAATTTAAAACTTTTTTATTAGACTCTTGATGGGCCATCAACTAATAATAGGCTAATAGGCTCAGAAAAAATGTACAATTAACTAAAATGAAGATTTTGAATAGTTTACTGCTATGTCTTAAAACTTTGAATTAACTATGAACTCAAAAGAAAGCGTATCTTATTATGAGTTTTTGTACAGTTATCGTAGTGTTTGTCATGGCAAATATTTGATTTTGAGGGAATGGTATTATAAAAACATAGGAGTAGGAGAGTGCTTAACCACGTCATCTGGTCTGTCCTTTCACCTTCAATGCCAAAAGATCCCAAACAGATAAATCTTATTTTGAAAATCATCTTTTTTTGCTTTTTTTTCTTGTTTTCTAGTTGAGGATTTAGTAAGTTCTCTTCCCTTGTGTCTAATTGAACTTTCATAAAGCAGATATTTGTGGATGTAGAGAACTAGTTCCCAGTCCACCTTGCTTCATTTATGTTTTCTTTATCCTCTTCAGAAAGTGAAAAAAGACTAGCCTTAAAAAAAGAACCTGTTTTAGTAGTCGTTATTTTGCTATATTTCACTTTTAAAAAAAGTAAAAAAATTTTATATAGAGACATTTTAGAGCAGTAGTTTATTAGCAAATATATAAATTAAAAAAAATTTTTTTTGAGGAAGATTGGCCCTGCACTAACATCTATTGCCAATCTTCCTTTTTTCTTTTTTCTCCCCAAAGCCTAAGTACGTAGTTGTGTATCATAGTTGTAGAGTTGTAGCTCTTGTATGTGGGATGCTGCCTCAGCACGGCTTGATGAGCGGTGCGTAGGTCCACGGCCAGGATCCAAACTGGTGCACCCCGGGCCGCCAGAGTGGAGCACGTGAACTTAACCGCTACACCACCAGACCAGCCCCATAAAATTATTTTTAATTTAAAAATTATTAAACATAAAGTATAATATGAGACTTAGATTTTTAAGGGGAAAAAAAGTACATAGTTCCTTGTTTTTATTTGCCTATAACCTGAAACAGAATTTATGTCGTTTACTTTCTATTCTGCTAATATATATTATTTTAAGTAATTTCAGTCCTAGGTAGGTATTTTTATCTAAGGCACAAAAATTTATGGTCTGATGCAATCCCTTATTGTAGTTGTAGACAGATCCTGTTTTTAAAAAAATATGTTTACTCTAAATACGAGGTCTCCAGAAGAGACTCCTTCATAGTCACTTTGCATCCTTTGTGGGGTTTTGTGTGGGGTTAGAGGAGGTTCATCTTACTCTTATCCATCCCCAACCCAAGTTTACCACCTTGTATATGAAATCTGTTACCAAATCCAGCAAACTTGTTGTTTACAAACTTGGAGATTTTCTTCAGGCAATCCTTTATTTAAACATTTTAAATAATAATACTAAATTGTATTCCTTCCAGTTCCTTCTCCCAGTGTATGTTCAAAGTTTTTAATAATGTTCTTTGATTGTTATTCACCATGCACTGAATTTTAAAATCCACTAAAATTATTCAGTTGTTTTATCAGTTTCAGTATTGGTGCCAGAAGAAACTCTAGTCATCAAATCAGATTTCAAAACACGTTTCAGAGAGCCTCAGAGTTCTGCAGAGGTGTCTCAGACTTATGAGGGTGCTGAGGAATGAGCTTATTGAGCTACCATCTCTTCTAACCAAACAACAGAACCTTTTTGCTGTTAAAAAGAAAGGAAGGGGGCTGGCCCAGTGGCCTAGTGGTTAAGTTTGCACACTCCACTTCGGCGGCCCAGGGTTTGCAGGTTCAGATCCCAGGCGTGGTTCTATGCACCGCTTATCAAGCCATGCTATGGCAGGCATCCCACATATAAAACAGAAGATGGGCACGGATGTTAGCCGAGGGCCAGTCTTTCTCAGCAAGAAGCAGAGGATTGGCAACAGATGTTAGCTCAGGGCTAATCTCCCTCACCAAAAAAAAGAAAAAAGGAAAAGATGACTTTAAAAACCATTCCATTAATCAGGTGCCCTCATTTCACAGATGGGGAAATTGAGCCCTGAGAGGCAAACAGACTAGTTGACAGAGTAGGTCCAGTCCTCTTACTACTATACCACACCTCTTATTATCCTTTAAAATTCCCTATCCTGCACAGTAACATTGTAATAAACACTTCTTAAATGAAATTCCTAGCTTCATTTACCTTAGTCTTAGTTTTCAGCTAAAATTTTATCTTGATTTGTGTGGGCAATTGCCATTTTGGAAAAGTTTCCAACAAGGTCTACTTTATTAGACCTTGGATTAACCCAAACTAACTTGCCTTTTTTTCCCTTGCTTACACCTACAGTGATCTTTTTTAAAGGGGAGTGATTTTATTAAGAGTATAATTTAAGCTGATTTTGTTGGACTATGGAAGGAAATGGTGATGTGAAGGATCACTGTGTCTGATAGTTATTTCTCTCCTTCCCTGGCATTTTTCGAGGGGTAAGGTCAATCTTCTACCTTTATAACTCAACTAGAGTTTTTCACATTATGTTTTATATCTTTCTCTTACTCCTAGATAATATCAATCTAATTTAAATTAAAATGTGAGAGTTAATCAAATTAAGTTCAACAAATGAATATTGATTGATTACCAGCTATGTACAAAAAAATGCTGGGCACAGAAATTAGAGTAAGATACGTATTATTTACGGGCCTTTGGGGGGAAGAGCAATTCATTCTTAACTAACCACTAATATAAGTAAGAATTAATGCTGAATTGGTAGCAGAAAAATAGCTACTTCTGTCTAATCATGAAATGGAAAATAAGTTTTTAATAAGGGAAAGGAAGAGCTGAGGAAATGGCACAGTGTCGATTAGCAGATAGCCCAAGGGGAACTGCGGCATGAAAGTGGAAAATGTAGGAGATAAACCTTTAGATGGTAAACAAGGCAAGATTGTAGAAGGCCTCAAATTTCTCTGTGAATTGGCTTTTTTCCACTATGGACAGAAGATAGCCACTAAAGGATTTTAGGGGTTGACGCAACCTGAATAAAACTCCTGCTTTAGAATGATCACCAGTGGCAGTGTGAAGAGTGAGTCAGAGAAGCTAAAGATTAGAGGTGGGATAATCATGGGCATTCGCAGTGGAATCAAGAGAGTAATTTCAGAAGCAGAATGATTAAAGATTGGAGATGATGGTTTACAGAATTTCAGTTAGGAGTTGCATCAGTTTTCTATTATTTTATGACAAACTGCTGCAAAATAAAACAGCTCTGTTTCTCATGGTTCTGTGGTTGACTGGGTGGTTCTCTGCTGGCCGTGCTTGGACTTACACGTCTGCCTTCAGCTAGGGGTCAGCTAGGACAGGACAGTCTAAAATGGCCTAACTCCCACGTCTGGGGCCTCAGCCCAGGTAGCTGGGACTGCTGGGCCTCTCTCCATAACTTGGGCTTCTTCACAGCATGGTAGTCTCGAGGTTCTAAGAGAATGAGAGAAGCTGCAAAACCTCTCCAAACAGAAGCTTGAAAGTCATACAGTGTGGCTTCCACCACGTTCTGTTGGTCAAAAGCAAATCATAAGGACAGCCCAGAATCAAGAGATGAAGAAACAGATTCCATTTCTTGATGAGAGGAGTTGCAAGATTTGGGGCCATATTTAATCAATCATAGGAGTCTACAGTTTTTTTCCTTTTTAGGTGACGGAGTTGGGAAGTCCAAGGTTAAATAATCTTTTTATTTGTTTTTACTTATTTTGTTTGTTGATCACTTAGCTGGTATTCAGTAAAAGCTTGCTTTGTAAAATTTAATTAAGAAATTAAATAGATTTTTGAATGAGCTCAGACATTGTCGTTTTAGCAGCTTTTTCTTAAATTTGAGGCTGCTTCTAATAACAGACTATCTGGTTTATAAAATAAAAGTAGAAAATTATGATCCCAGAATGGAGAAGGAGTGAATTCCCAAGCCATAATAATTAATGTGGTTGCTGTGATTAAGCATCAGACTTTGTTTGGGGTTTCCTGGCAGCCAAGGAAAAAAGAAACCAAGGGACAGTTCTTATCAGAAAGTAGGAACCTAGCAATTCTTCCATTTCCTCATTTGGGAACTTATATGATAGGCCCTGAGTTATAAAATAGACAGTGACCTCGCAATTTTACAGCATATGCAGAAATGTTTCATGTAGCTTTGTCATAGTGACTTTTGATAAATCCAGGGACATAAAGCATAACTCAGTGAATTGAATCTCTAGTGCTAAGCAAAAGTATCTCAAGTGTATAACCTACTAGTAGTCATGTTATCTAAGGAAAAATTAGATCCAAAACTACCTAGAGGAGTAAATGAATAACTCCTTTAGAGCCATACCTTTCAAGCTGTAGTCCATGGACCAGTGCTGGTCCATGCAGGTCCACATTAAATACAGAAATCGAGGATAAGCACTTAGAAACTTCTGTGGTAATTGCCTCAACATCCAAGTGTGAGTATATTATAAAACTATTGGTCCATGACACGCAGAAAATTTTTTAAAAAGTAGTACTTCAACACAGATGGTTTTTCTAAATATTATTTGCTTCTTTGGAGCTTTGGATAGAAACTAGGTAATGCGATGTTTTCTACTGTTAAGGGCCTGGTGTGCTTATCCTTTGTTTTGCTGATTTGAGAGCTGACCTTGCACTATATCTGGAATGCATGTGGTAGGCCTCCTGCTGTACAGTTGAAATATCTAATGGTTTTTCTAGTAGTATGGAAGTCCAGGACGTAACTCCAGAGAGAGCTAGGATTTTCCTCATAAAGAACCCAGTATTCTGTATTAATATTTGTGGTTAATTTTATTACTACAGACTATTCTTGTTCAATCCTGGTATCCAATCACAGTGGCCACAAATTCTAGAGAACAGAAGAAAATATTGGCCAAATATTTGTTAGAGACATCTGGTAACTTAGATGGTCTGGAATACAAGTTACATGATTTTGGCTACAGAGGAGCCTCTTCCCAAGAGGTAAGAAACTGTGACATGAACCTCACTTAATAAAATGTGGACTGTCAGATTAGCACTGTAAACTTTGGGGAAGTAATTGGGATTGATCTTGGTTCTAAGTAGGCCACATTTTGAAATTTCTAGAGATTCAGTCAGCAAGTGCATATTAAGTACCTACTGTATGTCAGCCCCTGTTCAAAGTACATGGACTATAGCTTTCAACAAATGTCCCTATCGTTTATATACTAGATGGGTGGATGAATGGATGGACAGATGGACAGACAAACATAATAAATTTAGCAAATGTCAGATAATGCTACAGAGAGCACAAGGCAGAGTAAGGGAAAAGAAGGTGACGGGAAATGGGGGTGGATCACTATTAAGTAGGTCTCTTTGAGGACAGAACAGTTGAATCTTTAGATATTTAGGAAAAACTGGATCTTTGTCATAAGGAACTATTATCAGAGATATCTGATATTATCTCTCTAAGAATACTAAAGGACAGTAATTCTTTTGGGAGCTATGCTGTATACCTCAAGAATGGACCTTTGTTTTTCTTTTTTTGGATTTTCGCTTATTGTTTATTTTCCAGACTGCTGGCATAGGAGCGTCTGCTCATTTGGTTAACTTCAAAGGAACAGATACGGTAGCAGGGATTGCTTTAATTAAAAAATACTATGGAACGAAAGATCCTGTTCCAGGCTATTCTGTTCCAGCGGCAGAACACAGGTAAAATTCTGTTTTCGTCCTCCTATTATCTAAACATTTGTTTTCTAAAACTACTGTTTTTTTCACTCTTTTATTTGTAATTCAGTAATGTTTTGCCTAACTTTAGAGTCAGGTACTACAGTAAATCTTCATGAATTTAAGCAGTACAAATTCGGTATTTGTACTGTGTATAAAGATTTGTATCAGGGAGGTAAAGAACTTTTAACTGTCCTAATAGAAACAAATTAAGAGCTTTTTTTCAACTCTTATATTGCCATATAGGTTTTATTTTAAGGACTTTTTCAGTTGCTCTATTGCCATATGCAGATAGGTTTTATTTGTTAAATTAAGTCTAGAAGCACTCACCGTAAAACCTGGTCACATTTTTCCCCTTTCCCTGCTCCTCTACATGAGCTCACCTATCTTTGCCCTGGAAATTGTCATCTGGACCCAGTACCCTCAATTGCAGATGAGCAAATAAGCCCTTTTGATGAAAGGGAGAGAGTTCAGATTCTTATGCTTCTTTATCTGATCTTACTAAACCATCTCAAGTTAAACTAGAAAGCAGTTATAATCTAGGCTGCAGCCGCTCTGGTCCTAGAATTAACTTTATTGAAAGTCAATGGAGTTTTTAAAATGTGTGCCAAGCCTTTTTTCTGATTCTTATAACAAAAATTATTTACTGTAATTGTTTTGGGAAGGTATATTATGTTCTACTCATACTTGAATATGACAGGGTGCTAAAACCAACGGTGAGTTTAGAATAAAGCTGAACTTTATTGGGTGCTACAAGGGACAGAAAGATATGAAAAACTGACCCTATCTTCGAGATAAAAATAGTACACTAGCAAGATTCTGATCTGTTGATTAAGTACATTTAAAGAAGTACAATTAAAGTGCTCTAGTGGTGCAAAGAAAGGAAAGGAAAGATCATATTCAATTGGCTGGACCAAGAAAGGTTTTATGGAAGTGGTGTGTGAAATCTTGACTTCTTGAAGGAATGGTAAAATTTAATGGCAGACATGGGGGATCATTCGTTCTCTGAGTAATATATATTGCCTGCCTACCTGTGTCAGTATTGTCCTGAAAGAGCAAGAAAGAAGGAGGAGAGTGTGAAATTGTTTAGGAAATAAGGGCTGAAACACAGAGATTTTGTAGGGGCCATAGGTAGACTGGGAAGACAGTCCAGGCCCTCATTCATTCTGACATTGAATGTTAACTGTGTGCGTACCACGCTAGGTTACTCTAATTGCATTTTCAGACGGGAGTGGGCACTGAAGTTTTTGAGCAAAGAAGTGGTGTCATCAGAGAACTGTTTCAGGAAGATTATTTTGATGGTAGGTTAGCCTATGAATTGAAAAAAAGAGGCGAGAAGTCCGGAGGCTTTACAGGAAGCTATTACAGCAGTTTTGAGAGATGACAAGGTTCAGAACCAGGCAGCTAAATGGGAAGAAGTGGATGAGTGTGAACAATGGTTTCAGAGATGAAATGGCCAGAACTTGATGACTGGAATTGGAGCTCAGTGGAGAGTAGACTCAGCTAAGGTTTATGAGCATTGCTGTGTTAGTAGGGCCTTGCTGAATACTTTCACATTCAAGACTAGTGAAACTGGGAAAATAAGGGTGTCATTAACAGATAAAGGTTTTAGGGTTACAGTATTTTTATTTTGGACTTAGATGCATTTATCTTTTAAAAACTTAATGTAGTATCTATTTATTAGACTCTTCACTGATGGTTTTGTCTCGAAGTAGTAACATGAGTATGATCCTATAAATCTGAGACTAAAGATAATATCTTCTTTAGGGCTTTCATGTTAAAACAGTAAAAATCCGTTTTATTTTTATAGTCTCAAAATATTTACTACATTTGTAAATTTGACTCCTTAACATGTAAGAATATTTCAGATGTTCTTAAGTAGAAAAGTCTTTTAAACAACAGCGTAATATAGTGAAAAGAGGTTTGCACTGAAGGTTGGGAAAACTGAGTGACCTTACAGCTGACATACTGGGTGGCCTTGGGCAAGTCACTTATCTCTCTGTTCTTCGGTTCCTCTATCCAGCCAAACAAAAGGAGGAGCTAAAATTTTACATCTCCAACATCACAAGGTCATTGAGGATAAATGAGCTGACACGTAAAATAATTTTGAAATAAGAGAATTCTAAAACTTAGAGCATTGCCAATATTGTTATAAATATTTCCTTAAGGAATATATAAATCTGGACTTAGAAATATTCAATTACATAACTTTTCCCTCAAACTTTGGAAAGGTATCAAATTTAATTTGATGCTGGAAATTGGAGAAATAGTGTGAGTAGAATTCATTGAACAAGTATTTGTAATCTCCATATACCTAGTACTATACTAGAATAGATGTTATGATTGGATTATATGGAGGGTGCTATAGAAAATGTCTATGGGATGATGAGATGAAGAAATTCATCCTGCTACCTAACAAAGTGGATTTGGAGTCCAGAAGAAAAGCTCGGGCTAACATACAGATTTTGGAAACCCTCACCACATGAGTATTTTTGAAAAGCTTTGAATGTTTTTCACACAGGGAGGTGTATAGAGGGAGACAGCGCCCAGGTCAGAGCCTTTGGTTAGATAGAAGAAGGAGAGCACAGCATCTGGGGAGACTAAAAAGGAACCATAGAAATAGGAAAAAAAAATCAAAACATGGGAGATGGCATTGAAGTCATGGGAAAGAAAGCTTCAGGAAAGTTCAAATGCCATAGAGAAAGCAAGTAAGATAAAGACTAAAAATGAACAATTCAGTTTGCTAGACATGGTACACACAAATAGCAGAGTTAGAGGACTGTATTGATACAATGCTAGTAAAGCGTAACTGCATAAGCAATGATCTCTGACTGTAGGAATTTATTCTTACATTGTAAATCTCTCCGGTGTTGGTGTTCTTTGAGCTTAATTCTCTGCCTAAAAAAAAGTCAGTAGCAATTCTTGATATGAAGATGGGACTTCTCTTCATCCATGTCTTAATTTTCCCTTCAGCCTGCAGACACTTGCGTGAAGTAGAGAGTTGGCATCATAGCTGCTGGCAGCCCCTGTAGTTGTTAAGAAGAGTGTTCACTGTAAAATGAGTTTTATATAAAGAGGCTGTCTCCATTTCAGACAAGAGCAGTCTCTGGGTAGTAAGTCTTTGTAACTCTGAAGTGTACATGCTGTGCCGTCACGAGCATACCGTGAAAAAGTTGTTTACTCTAGTCCTTTAGAAAAAAAATAAAATGACAATTTCAAACATAAGTTAGTATGACTCTTCAGACAGTTTTGAGATAAACTTATACCTACCTCGAGTTATATAATAAATGAATGGGTTGTCTTTCCATTATTTTACTTAGGAAAATGGGGCAGAGGCAAAGACTAGAAAATTAGGGAGAAGGAAAGATTGCTTGACATAAGGAAATGGAAATAGTTGTTAAATTCTGTTTAAGAATTTTTCAAATGGTGTATATTATATATTAACCAACAAGTACTTTAGTTATATATTATTAATCTATTGAATAATAATAAGAACCATTATTGAGGACATTGTAAAAATCACTATAACCATTCTTGCTTGATAGAAACTCTCATAGTTTATTTCTCATCTTAATTATGTTTTGTTCAAACTAAATGTTAAAATACTTATTCCCTGGGCATATATTAATTAGCAGTGGCTAATCTATAAATGAAATAAGTGACTACCTATTACTGGCCTTTTGAAGATATAACAGGTAGAGTTAGAATGTATGGTATAGTATAAATAATTGCCTAAGTAATTGCCTTTAAGGGTAAGATTTTGAAAAGTAAAAAAAGATGAAGTATATGTCCCCGCTATTATTGGTACATGGTTTTGAAAATTCACAGAAGGGAGCCAAGTGCTTTCATTGCCTAGCAAAATCATGAGAGTATGTGTTCATTCTAACGTTTTGGCATAGTGTATAGAGTGCATTCAGCAAGGGCTTTTTAGCTCTGATTTTAAATGAGTAGCTTCAGGAATACCAAAAAAACACCCAGTTTATAGTTAGTTGAATATGACTTAAGAACCAGAATAACTATTGGAGAAGAATAAGATTACTAATAGTCTTAAAAAAAATTGGCCAAGCAGTGGTTTGGCCCAAATATTCAACTAACTTTACTCTGTGCATTTGTTAAGCTCAGTCACTCACCTTCCCTGCGATGTTGACCATGTGGTATAGTAAACACGGGATGTGATTCAGGAACAGGTAATGTGTTGCCTAAGTAAATCTGTATGTTCATTTTGTTTTCTAGTACCATAACAGCTTGGGGGAAAGACCATGAAAAAGATGCTTTTGAACATATAGTAACACAGTTTTCATCAGTGCCTGTGTCTGTGGTCAGCGATAGCTATGACATTTATAATGCGTGTGAGAAAATATGGGGTGAAGATCTAAGACACTTAATACTGTCAAGAAGTACAGCGGCACCACTAATAATCAGACCTGATTCTGGAAATCCTCTTGACACTGTATTAAAGGTAAATTTTAATACATAACTTGATTATTAAAATGCCTGTAGACCGGCTGGATCAACACAACTTTTAATTTCATTTATACAGGCATCAATTCAGAACCATCTGGACCAGTCCCCTTACTGTAGAGTTGCAGCTCAGAGAGAGTAATAGATTTGCCCAAGGTCACACATTAATTCCAGAAAAAGGATACCCAGAGTTATGGGTTATTTATACACTGTCAAATAGACAGTTAAGTACTGTTGAATAGATACTTTCTGTTCTGCTTTCCTTCAAAATTAATTAATAGCATTACCCTTTTAACCAGTCCTATAATTTGGTTACCAAGTTTGTGGTTTGTTTCTTTACCTTTATCACAAGTCATTGCTTGCCTTTGAAGGTTTTAGCGCAAAGGAAATATGTGCAAGGTGATGTGGAATAAAAATAATTTGAAGATACTTGTTAAGTAGTGATTCTTCAGAGATACTGTTGATCCTCAGTGTCGCAATGTTGCATTTTTTTTCGTGCTCAGGACTTGCTTTGTCTTCTTTGAAAAGCACTAATAAGAGCAGGTTATTCAACGCTCGCTGCTGGAAAATACTGTGTTCGTTCCTTTACTTAAGCTGTGTCATTTAATCTCTGTGAAAACCTTACATAGATATTACTGTCTCTTTTTTTATAGACAAAGAGAGTGTCTTAGAGAAGTTAAAGTAACTTGCCTCAAGGTCACACAACATGTAAAATGAGTCAAGTATCCAACATAGATCGTTCTGGCTATTGCCTTCCCACTTTACCACACCGTTTCCCAGCTAGTGATTCGATGATAAATTACTTACCCCTTAAGAAGGGGGATAGAGCATCAAAGAGGTCTTTTCCTATCCTATTAAGTAATAGCCAATCTGAAGGTCTTATCTTAGCCTGAAATATTAACAGTTTGGTTTTAGCAAACTTAACAGGTTTCCTGTTTTTCCTGTTACCTACTAAAGTGCACAGGCATAGTTTGAAGAATAAACTGAGTCAGCAATATGGAATTTTCTCACCGTTAGGATCTTAGTTTATTTAGGAAAAGGGAGTGATTGTTGGGCAGGGGAATATGTCCAGTAGGTCTCCTGTGTCTCTAACCGAGCTTCCTGAGAAATTTTAAATCAGTGTTTAGGTACTTCAGCTGCTACAGAACTTTCAGTAGTTAGTGCACAAGTGGGATGATTTCCATATTATGCAATTTGGCTTTAGAAATTGGGTGTCATCTTTAAGTGAGGAGCACTTCAGAGCAACTATCGGTTATATCTGATTCATTTCCAGCTTTGTCTGCATATCGTGATTTCTCTGAACTTTGTAATCCAAATAGATTTATATTTGAGTTACATCAGACAAATTAAACCAAACAAAACTATTGGGCACAAGTAGAATAAATCCAAACCAAAAGTATAATCGTTTATTTGTTAAATGATGCTTTATATACTTTTTAAAAATATTATGTTTACTGTTTTAAGTTCCTAATGTTAAAGGTTTTTTTTTCTGAATCTGTGTAATTCAAAAGGTGTGAGGGAAAAAACTTGTGTTTTGAGCCCCTTTATGGTATAAATTGACTTGATAGAAAATAGCATGCCTGTTTCTAACATAATCAAAAGAAATTGAAACTAAATTTTAGAAGGCTTATACATAGTGTGAAATTTTTTAAGTAATTAGATTAATTTTTATATTCTCAAGATTGTCTAGCAGGTCATTTTTTTAACTCTGGAAAGCTTTTACACTTTTTTTTCGGTTTTAGTTATTTTATGTTGGGTGTGTATTTTTCCAAACAGGTTTTGGATATTTTAGGTAAGAAGTTCCCTGTTACCGAGAACTCAAAGGGCTACAAGTTGCTGCCACCGTATCTTAGAGTTATTCAAGGGGATGGCGTAGACATTAATACTTTACAAGAGGTATGGTTTTATATTAAAAGTTCCAGTAAGGCAATCTTTATAATTAAACTCTTTATTAGTTTGATAAACAGTGCATTAAGAATTTAAGTACAGTTGTGATTCTTTTCATAAGTGTTTATGTTATATGTCTTTTCTGTTAATTGCTTAAAATTTATACATATTAGTAACTTAAAGTATAGAAGTACCAGCCAAACCACAATTACTACACCCAGTTCTAATTGGCCACCCTGGATGATGAGCCTAAAGAAGTGTCACTATGAAACAAGAAAATGCCAGTCAAGGTATATTCCTTGTATATAAAGCATAGTCTTGGCACTGCTCAAATGGGTCTCAGTTTTAATAGAATGGGGCTTCACATACTCTAATGTGAAACTTGAATGGTTTTAATAAGTGCTTTTTCAAAAATTACAGTATGGTTTGTCAGCTCTTCTAAATTAAATATTGACTGTCATTACTATTATAGTTAGGTTTAACCAAATAGTGTATTATATTATCTCAAAACTTTTGCCTCTGTTGTTTCCCAAATAAGCTTCTAAAGGGCTATAATTTGATTTTAACTAGTACCTAAAATACTCCATAAAAATGAAGGCTGTCACTGATAGCATCATGTAGACTGTCTGCTGTTGTGAACCACTGACATTTAATGTACACAGGTCTCACATGGTATCCACTTGTATTACACAAGTTATCAAAGGGTTTTTCTGTTGGAGAGAGTTTGGTGTAGTTAAAGTCAGTACCCAAATTATAAATAGTTTGTTTTCCAAAGATTCATTTAAAAGTAAGAACTATTGTGTATAATAAACAGTATTTCTGGGGTGATGTATAGAGTTCCAAAAGGAGGTGTCTGGAATAAATTCTTGAAATAACAGAAATGAGGTTGCTTCCACTAGCTCTCCCAAACTGCTTTGCCTCAGAAAAGTGGAAACTCCCCCAAACTCCTTGTGAGACATTTGGTGTTGGGACATTAGGAGCTCTCGTGTGAAAGGGAGAGAAGTAGAAGTGCGCAGCTAGGGGGAGGACCTGAGGCTAGAAATCTCAGCTGGCATATTTAATTGCTCGTCTCCTTAGCTGAGTTAAGGTTTCTTACCCTGGTATCAGTGAAGAACTCTTACCTGTACCTACATTGTAGGCAGTTCAGCAGGTGCCCTCACGCCCCTTACCCCCCTTTCAGATGGAGAAGCATGGGCAGGGGCCTGTACCAATTTCAAAAAACCCATTAGCCCCGGTTTCTTTTCATTGCTTATCCCTCCCCTTCCTTGTTCCAGTGGTCAGCTCTTTATGTTGGGTTGTTCAGTCAGGTATGTGAACTTCCCTTTAAAAATCAAAGCTCTTTGGCTTTCCTTTCTTTTCATTTTGTTTTTTTTTAATAAACTTTGAGACAATGTATGTGCATTTTTAAAGCTGAGAATCAGCTCAAAACTTAAACTTTTTAACTCCATCCACAAGAAGTTGAAATATTAAGACAAATACTGTTTGGCGTTGGTGAAACATGAAACAGAACGCTGAGAGAATGGTTTGTGTTAATGCAGATGCACTCGTGTGTTATTTTACCTAAATGGAATGCCTACTTTCCTCATAGTGGAGGGGGTCAAAAGAAGCTTTTAGAAGCAGGAAAAGGAATTCATAGAGCAGTTTTGCTTTGCACGTATACTAAATTAGATGCCTTAATTTTGACAAAATGAAAAATCTGTTTTAAGTTCAAACAGCTGACTTCTCTCGTTGACTGTCAGCTTCCCTCTTGGGCTTTGCCATTCGCAGTCAGTCTTCCCTGTAGCATCCCACAAAGTGTACAGTGTAACCCTGCTCTAGGGTTTTGTGTTACCAAAATGAGTCTGCTTATTTAGGAAAAGAGGCAAAAATCTCTTTTGTGTTGGACAAAAGACAAAAGTGTGTCTGTCTGCTCTTTGGGTTGTATCTTGGTTAGGGATTCAGTCATCTTACTATCATTGAATCTCTCCATTGGAGTGTTTCATTAATGACATTAAAATGATATTGAATTCTCAAAATTAGCAAGATTTCTTTGCAAGTGAAGTCCCACATATTTTAAACATTTTTCTTCCACATTAACTATCCTCCTATTCTTTTCCTAGAACCCTTTTCTTTACCTTTCTAGGAAATTTCCCCTGATCATCACAGCTTCAGTCTAAAGACTTAATAGAAGACATTGATTTTATGTAAATCTTAATAATAGGAATAAATTAATTTTTTGATCTACATAGAATGTATTGTGAAAGCACTTGTAGGTTGTAGTGCATGATTTAAATGTATGGTCGTGATGACAAAAATATTTCATTTAAATACTAATGGCATAATGAGTCTTCTCATTTCAGTTCAGTTACATTAGATACCTTGGGTATGAGATATGAGAATGAAGAGTGGTAGTGGCTAAGAGTGGTATTTTGTCAATTTATGTCTAATCAGATTTTCTGATTTGCATATGTGAATATTTTTAAATAGTCATTTTTTCTCAAATTCTGTAATTTCCCGTAATGTTAACAGAAAAATTCACTTTAACTCCAAATTGTCTGAATTTTATAACTTTTGGTGAAGCTATATGGGAAGACTATCTTAAAGAAACTGGACCTGAAATGCAGAGATATGACATTAGGTGATACTGTTCTTTGTAATATCCTCATTCTTGTGCTTGAGGCATATCTAAAATCAGGTGACAGGTCTGAAACGACTTTCTCTGTATTTTACCCAAACCACCTTCCCTGCATCAGTCCGTTTCCCTTTCTTTCCCTCCGTTTTTCTGTTCTACTCTTTGTGTTTCTTCCATATTGAAATTCAATCCTTTGGATCATGCCTTAATTTCATAAGGTTTTTGTTGTTGTTGTTTTAGTTATACTTTGTTCACAGTTATTTCAATGAAAAATAAATCTGAATTCAGGGCCGTTGAGTACACCTGGGTTCAGGTATAATAATAAAGACATGGAACTGTATTTATGTACAGCCTAAGGAATCACTTTGAAATAAATTGTATATGTTTCCATCTTGATTCCTCTGGTAAAAAAAAAAAAATACACATATAGCAGGAGAATTAGAAGGTTGGAATTTAAAAAGAAAGTTGCATTTCTAAATGTGAGTTTGTTAAAAGATGAAGCTCCTTGGAGTTGATGTATTTTTATCTTGCAACATTGAAAATAAGGAATAGATAAAAAGTCTTTGAGACTCTTAGTATTTGAGGGAAATATGGTGAATTTGTATTAATATTTCACATGAAACTGTTTTGCTTATGATTTTCTAATCACTTCTGAATGTTCTGTTTAAATAAAATAGAACCAGACTTTCCAATTATTACTTCCTTTTGACTATTCTCATGAAATTAAAGGAATGGTTACTAAATTTCACTTGCCACCTTCTATCATAAAAGTGATTGAATATGTTAAATAAGATGACAAATAAGATAAATAAGCCCTACTTAGGAGAAATGCAAATGACATTCATAATAATCGATTAATGTAACGTTTAAAATATGTGTCCCTGGAAAGAACTGTGTTAGCTGCCAGAACTGTATGTTCATACAGGTCTCTCTAGCTGGCTTAGTAGATGATCATTCTCCCAAAAATGATCCAGTGATAAATCTTAACACCCAGTCTGTTCATAATTTTGGTTATGGCACTGGAGCACCAGCTGGAGTAAAATGACTCTGCCAGTGTCTCGACTGTTAGGTAGAATATTTTATATTGTTTTACCACCAATATCCATTAATTTTTAAATGCCCCCTTACGTATAACATGCACTCCGATGTGTGATAGCATGTACTGAGATTTATTGGTGATGATTAGAGTCATTCCTAGAGTCTAGTAATTTGGGGCAAATGTCTCGGCTCTCTTGCTTGTGCTTCTGGCATCTGGCCAATAAAACTTGGAGAGGCAGATGAGAGAAGTTTACTCAAGTAACCTTAGACATTTATAGCCAATTTTTTCTCACTCATTTCCTTCACTCTCCCAACTACAATCACAATGACACCCACCACAAATTCAGGAACTTTGAATGAAATCCCCTTCTTCCACACTTAGCCGTCAGGCTGCCCTTTTTGGGGTGAGTGCATCTTTTAAAAGAGAAAATGTAGAACATAACTTTGTGTAGGCCTTATTCTTATCTCCTTATTTAGTGTGTTATAAAACAGCTCTAGGATGGTTTAGTATTTATCATTATGGCCCAATGAAAATTACCTCCTTCCTCTTCTAAAATATTTAATTTTTGTTTTTCATTTTTTAATCTTCTAGATTGTAGAAGGTATGAAGCAAAAAAAATGGAGTATTGAAAATGTTGCCTTCGGTTCTGGTGGAGCTTTGCTACAGAAGTTAACAAGAGATCTCTTGAATTGTTCCTTCAAGTGTAGTTATGTTGTAACCAATGGTCTTGGGGTATGTCCTTCAACTTTCACTCCTGTATTAGTACCTTCTTGATGTATCTAGGTAGAATGCAGTTGCTGAATGCAATAATGAAAGGATAATATGGTCCTGAACTATTAATATCAGGTAGCACTGACCTTGACTCAGAAACAAGGAAAGAAAAGAGACATTAGGTAATAAATAACATGACTTAGGAGAAAAAGGACGACTTGGAAAAAAGAGAGAAAATAAGAGATTATTTAAGAGAGAGAATGCAGGTCAGTCATTTCCCACTGATTCAGTGTATGCCTTTCAATCAAAAACTTGACATAGCCATCGTGTATTAAACATAAGCAAGTATGTAAGCATTGTCAAAACAGTGCGTTAGGAAGGTGGAGTATGAAGTTGGAGTTGTGATACCAGAATCACATTCTAGTAGCCTGAGTACAGGGGAACCCCAGCTGCTAGGCAGCTCACCAACAATCCTCCTAGCTCTTTGTAGGCTCCTGAGAGTCTGTGGACCAAAGGGTGGGGGTGGGGTACTAAGAACTTCTGAGAACACCTGGGTTGGCTCCCTGCATTCCCTCACCTCCGTCTTTGGGGAGTTCTGGGGTTGACTCATCTGCTTCTCTCGTAGCCATCTCTAGTTGCTTCTACGATGCTTTGTCTCCTACCTTTCTGATCCTGAAACAAACATTCTGCTCTCTTCAGGTTCTCTAGGTCTTTTTTGCTTCTGACAGTAACAAGGTAATAGAGTAAAAATGTGCTTTACTTAGATCAGTTTAGAGACAATTTGTAATATAAAAGGAGACACCTTGAGGGTCACATTTTAACCTCAAAGACTTACTACAAATGGAGTATTAGATATTCTGCAGTGGGAGGAAAGAATATCCAAGATTTGGATTTTTTTCAAACCTTTTTTCATAACAGAGGACTCTGTCCTCCAAAATAGGCTAGAGTTATGTTTCTAAAAGCCCGATGTGGATTGGTTCAGTTATACCTATATAAAGTGCCTTAAAATTTATAAACTATGTATATACTTTCTTTTTTAAATGGGAGTGTACATTCTGATGATTAGTCCTCTGTGCCTCTAACTAACTTTCTTAATTTGGATTCCAGATTAATGTCTTTAAGGACCCAGTTGCTGATCCCAACAAAAGGTCCAAAAAGGGCCGATTGTCTTTACATAGGACACCAGCAGGGAATTTTGTTACACTTGAGGAAGGAAAAGGAGACTTTGAGGAATATGGTCACGTATGTATCTATGCTGATTGGTTTTGTTGTTGTTTTTTTCTTAACAGTAGTAGGTTGGCTGTCCAAATTAAGAAAGGAAGATTTTATGTTCTATTTTATTTTAAAGTTATTTTCAGAACAGTGTTTTTCTTGTAGGACGAAGTAGTTTTATTGTAAAATGTACAATTACTGACCTAGCCTACCAAAATAAGATGAAGAACAAGAAGTAGCTAGATCATAAATATGAGGTCTGTACATATATTGGGTGAAATAATTTTATAACATTCAAAAACAAAGTAACAGTTGGTCCACATAGTGACCAGCAGGGAGTGATTGAGCTTCGCCACACTTGTGTGTATTGGATCATCCTCCTCCTGCCAAGCAGTAGTGACTCATTTCTGAAGAGAAGTAGTTAAGAATACTTAAAGGATGCTGGTCTTAGACTTCTCACTGTGATTTATGTTAGAGTAAAACTTTGGGGATTTTAATAGATAAAAGAAGGGCTGTCCAAATTCTAAAATGTTGTTAAAGATAATTCCATTTCTTTTTAAACTTAATAGCATTCAGTTCAGATGGTTTTCTTTAGTCTCGTTTGATTCTCACAACACTGGGCTAATAAAAAAAGCAAATTATGTTCTCTTAGTAGTGTATGATATGAGAACGACATGACTTGATTCAGATCACATAACTAATAAATGGTGAAACCTAGACTTAACCAAGTTTTCTGATTCAAGTCAACCAAACTGGAAAAATGTATAGCACAGTCGTGCATCTTTTAACAACAGGGACACGTTCTGAGGTGCATTGTTAGGCAGTTTCGCCATTTTGCAAACATCATAGTGTGTACTTAAACAAACCTCAACGGTATAGACTACTATATACCTAGGCCATATGGTACTGATCTTACAGGACCACTGTTGTATATGCGGTCCATCACTGGCCAAAATGTTATGTGGCACATGAATATATGCTAAACTAGTCCATATAATCTAATGGTCTTTAACATACAAGAGTACATTTATATGCATGAACTCAAAACGTATGAAATTCCTGCTTTTTAAGCCATTGGATTGAAAAAAACTACTCATTTTTAGAGGGGAATTACTCATGAATATTCATATTCTCAGAGGACAGTTTACACTAAACATAAACATGCTAGTTTATTACTTGAGATTCTTTATACCATATCAAATATTTCTGCTTATTTACTTATATTCTTTAAGATTCTGAGCCAGAATTAATGAAATAACATTTTTCTGTTATCTTTAATGAAAATATATAAGTTCTTAAAGTTTTAGATCCCTCTATATAGCTTGTTATACAGTTCTTTGAGTACCCTTCACTTAACTCTTCTAGCTACCAAGTCTTTGCTGAATTAGTTATCCCAGATGGACTAACGTCACTTTAGACATGGTCATAACTGTGACTTTAAAAAGGCATTGATTTTAAGAGTATGTGAATTTAAGAATAGGAACCACCATTCCTTGATAGATTATATTTAACTTTATGAAAGAAAATGCTACAGCTAGAGCAGTATGATTTGAAACAACACAGTGACAAAAACATTAATGTCATATGCACCTCAATCTTCAGACTAGATGGAGAACTTAGGCACAATAGATCACTTATATGGATTTGTCAGAGAGAAACAAACTGGAGGCAGGTCGTTCCTTAGTGAGACAGGAGTGGGCTTGACCAGATCTGAAAGGGAATTGAGTCCTAATTCTCTTCATGTATCTTTGTTACATTTACGTGGGTCAAATGGATTACGTGTATCAGTGACTTTTGGACTATACACACAGAGTCTTGAAATCAGTACTTATTTTTGTTTCTGTTTTGAGTTTGGTTTTTTTTGTTTTTTAGGGATTTTTGTTTGTTTTAGACCCAAAACTCAGGTTGATAAGTTTACTCGGTGTTGAGTCTGTTGACTAGAACAAGAGAGGTCTGACAGGCTTCCCTTGCTGCACTGTCGGTCGTGGTTATCAGCGACAGCCATAGTTCTTCTGGGCAACCAGGCAGCGAGCATCTTCCGCCTGAAAAAAAAAGAGATGGGTCAGCTGGGTGTTTTTGTTTTTACTTTAAGGAAGAATGTAATGTTTAGATCATTCCTTTTCATAAAAGTTAACTATTTCTACACAGCCATTTTAGATAGTGCCTTGCTCTCTGCCTGCTCCACCAGCATTCTTTGTGTATAAAATCATTTCATAATTTGAACACCATCAACATATCTGTGTATTTGACTAGTCAGTCTAATTCATCAAAGCATTATTTAACTATTTTGCTTGATAGTCTACTATAATCATTAAATTTTAGTATTGTTATATTTGTGCAGGATCTTCTCCATACTGTCTTCAAGAATGGGAAGGTGACAAAAAGCTATTCATTTGATGAAGTGAGAAAAAATGCAAAGCTGAATATTGAACTGGAAGCAGCACCTCATTAGGCTTTGTTTTACGACTGGGGGTGTGTGTGTCTGCGTGCGTTGCGTGTGTTAGGTGCATGCACGCACATATACACCTGTGTGTTTGAGTATGTAATACATAATGTTTATTGTACAGATGTGTGGGGGTTTGTGTTTTAATGATACATTACAGCCAAATTATTTGTTGGTTTATGGACATACTGCCCTTTCATTTTTTTTCCTTTTTTTTTTTTTCAGTGTTTAGGTGATCTGAAATTAGGAAATGCACTTAACCATGTAAAAGATTAATGCTAAAGGAAGCTTTTTAGGGCCCTTTGCCAATAGATAGTATTTCAATCTGGTATTGATCTTTTCACAAATAACAGAACCGAGAAACTTTTATATATAACTGAAGATCACATAAAACAGATTTGCATAAAATTATCATGATTGCTTTATGTTTATATTTAACTTGTATTTTTGTACAAACAAGATTGTGTAAGATATATTTAAAGTTTCAGTGATTTAACAGTCTTTCCAACTTTTCATGATTTTTATGAGCACAGACTTTCAAGAAAATACTTGAAAATAAATTACATTGCCTTTTGTCCATTAATCAGCAAATAAAACATGGCCTTAACAAAGTTGTTTGTGTTATTGTACCATTTGAAATTTATGTCGGGACATACCTTATAGAATTACTAACCTCACTGCCCCTTGTGGAATATGTATTAATCATTCTACAGTAAAGAAAATAATGGTTCTTACTGGAGTGTCCAGGCGCTGTACAGTGATGATTATATATGTGGGTCATTGCATCGTACCAGTGAAATGCCAAATTTGAAAGGCCTGGACTACAGTTTGGTATGTCAGATGTTGCCTGTGGCTCTAATATGCACCTCAAGATTTTAAGGAGATAATGTTTTTAGAGAGAATTTCTGCTTCCAATATAGAATATATACATAAATGTAAAATATTTACAAAAGTGGAAGCAGTGTATTTTAAAGTAATTACACTTATGAATTTATTTTTCCTATTCTATAGTTGATATGACTTAAATGAATTACTGGACTGGGTAGTGAGTGTACTTATTTTAAATGTTTTGATTCTGTTATATTTTTCATAAAGTTTTTTAAAAATTAAATTGGATATTAAATTATATGGGCATCATTTATTGATTTTTAAACTGAATCCCTCAATCAATAATACTCAAGCAAGTTCTTAAATGAAGACAAATTATCCCCAGTGAAAAGCATGATAACATGAATTTGAATAGAAGAATCTTAACCAAAAGCAGAAAGTTGGCTAAATTCAAAGTGTTTAACATAAAATGTTCTAGAGTGATTAACTGCTAGATTCTGAATCAGTCATCACACCTGACTAGAGATCAGTTTGGGTTTTTTTTCAGATGATTAGTTTGTATTTAGGTCAGTATTTCTAAGGCAGGGTTGGCCAGCTATGGCCCACAGGCCAAATTCAGCCTGCTCTTGTTTTTGTAAATACGTATTGTCTGGCTGCTTTCTCACGACATCAGCAGAGATTGAGTAGTTGCTGTAGTGACCCTGTGGTCCAGAAAGCCTGAAACGTTTGTTATCTGGTCCTTTACAAAGAAAAGTTTGTCGACTCTTGTTCTCAGAAAAAATGTGCCTTGAATTTTAAGAGAAATGTTGATTTCCAGGGAAGGGAGGAGGCCAAATGATACAGAATTTGTGTCTCTTTTATCCTTTCTTTTCTCATTTAAGAATCTGTTACTGGAAGACTGATTTAGAAAAGCTTTAACAACATGGCAGTAAACGTGAAATTTTAAAATTGAAAAGCCATAAGTTATCTGTCCTAAATAGTTACATAAAAAGTATTTTATCAGTAGAATAATTAATTAGAGGTGAGTCATCTTTCTTAAACATCTTTTATAAGCATCATTAAAAAGGTTTTTGCAGATGATTCTAAACACTTGTTTAATGAGAACAATAAGCATTATTCACTTTTAGTAAGAGTTTTCGTCATGTAATCCCTGGTGAAAAATAATTTTAAGCTGATTTTTTTTAAATGTATCTGAGCATAGATTAGTAGTGTTAAGAAGAACACACCTTTCTTCACAAAACATGCTTAAGGGGCTTAGAGAATTAAAACTATATTTATTACCAATAACAACTTTGATAACCATCTATAATTTTGATTTTGTTTAAACATTGGAATTATACTACAGACAATATTCCTTGTGTACTGTGAATTTCAGCAGTTTCAGAGTATCTAGTGCTTTATTTTAAAACTTTCAGTGAATGCTACAATTTGAACATGGCCATAGATTGGCTGGGGGTGGAATGAGTAATTCTGGTGGGTCGTAGTCACTGGAACTGATTAATCCTGAACTTCCATCGCTAAGCACTTAGTCTTTGGCCATCCCCCTTCTGAGTAGCGGATGGTTAACATAAATATCAGCTAGAACTCTGCTGTGTGTCACCCGTAAGTCAGCCTCACTCATCCAAACAAAAGCAAATGGCATGTATGGGTTTGCTTAAGTCATTAGATCTGCAGTTGACATCACATTAACCCCCCCTCAATTCATAATATCATGAAGTATTTGTATTTTAAATAGGAGATAGGAGTTCTGTGTTAAGACTCTTTATTTGTACTCTACACTTAAAGTGAAATGGTTTTAATGATTATCCCTTATTTCCTTTCTTGAAATAATTTGTTATGAAAAAAATTTTATAGTGAAATCCATCTTGGAAAACTAGAAAGAGAAAAATGGCAAGGTATTTATTGTTCTGTTTGCCATAATTAGAATTCACTTAAATACTTAAGCAAGTATTTTTGTAGCTTTACATTCCTTTTTAACCCATTAGGTGGAGAATGTCAGCTTTTCTCCCGAGATGTATGTTAAATCCATTCTAATATGTATTCAGCATCAAAGATAAACATGTAATAAACATGGAAATAAAGTTTAGCTCTATTAGTGAAATGTTAAATTTGACTGTGTGCTTCAAATAATGACATTTCCAGACTTACATTTTTTAAGTATTCCTCCAGTTTAAAGGAGAGAAGGAGAGGCATCAGGGGTGATCCTATTTTCTGCCTTGTGCAGCTGTGTGAATGGCAGTGTCTCTTACTGAGAATACCCGAGGGAAACCAGATCTGGGGGGAGAGAGCACAGTTACGATGTTAAGATTTGAGACATTTAAACATGGATTTTAGGTAGCTGGATATACAGATTTGGGGACAGAAGGTTCTCAGTGTATAAATTTGATGTATAGATAGATGGTCATTGGAGACACAGGAGAGGGTACTTCCCCAGGGAGAGTGTAGAGTACGGCCTGGCAAACCACAGGCCATAGGCCAAATCCACCCATCTGTTTTTATAAATAAAGTCTTATTGGAACACAGCCACACCCATTAGTTTACTTATTGTCTATGGCTGCTTTCACGCTCCAGTGGCAGAGCTGAGTAGTTGCACCAGACATCTTATGGCCTACAAAGCCTAAAATAATTTACTCTATGGCCCTTTAAAGAAAACAATGTGCTAATCTTTGCTACAGAGTATAAAGAGAAGAGGACCTGGGGCAAACCCCTAGGAACTCTCCAAAGGTAAGTGGCAGGAGAGGAGCAGGCAAAGGAGACCATGGCCATAGCTAAAGAGGTGAAAACCAGGAGGAGTCAGGTCGTGAAAGCCAGAAGGAGGGAGTTTTTCTGCACAGGTGTTGAATGCTGCTGAGAGATCAAGTAGAGTGAGGAATTAAAAGCATCTATTGGATTGAACCTCCTGAAATAATTGGTGGCTTAGAGATATTCCCTTCCAGGTAGTAGAGGAAGCAGATGTCAGAAAGAAAGCTACCTGACACAGCTCTGAATTTTCGATGTGAAAGGAGGAGAGAATGAGGCAATAGTGTGTCTTTCCCTTTTTAGCTACAGCGTTATCTCTGAAGAGGACCCAGGAGAGAGGGAGAAGTTGAGGATAAGAGAGCCAAAACATCAGTGATGGTGTTGGGGTCCAAAGAAGGTGGAGGAGGATGGGGTCCAAAGCACTGGTGGAGGGATTTTCTTTTAGATGGGAGGGGGTGCTTTTATTCTAGAAGAAAGGAGAGGAGAATGGGTGCACGTGCAGACTTTGGTTTTCTCGGTGAAGTCAGAGACCAGATGGGATTTGAAAATGGAGGTTTTAAAATAATTATTGTGGAGAATAAAGTGACCAGAGGTGTAGGAGGACTACAGAGCAGTGTGCAGGACCCAACTCTTAGGAGATTGAGAACTCAACGGTGAAAATTTGCCTTTTGCGATTATTTTCTGTTCCCCTCCATAGTAATGCCCTGATGCCTGGGTACAGACACAGCAAAAAATGGAGATACGTGGGGTTTTGCCAGATGAGTCTGATAGGACAAAAGGATGATAATTGGATAATTGTTGAAATAATGGTCCTGCGGTATCTAAACTGGATAGGTAAGGAAGTGACGGCAACACAGTGTCAGGAAGACAGTAGAGAGCCCAGTGGACAGTCTAATGACAGCTCTGGTCTGTTGGGAGTCACGGAACAAGCAGGTTTGGAAGGACAGAAATGCTAGTCTGAGACCAGGATGCTTGGATGATTGATCTGAGAGGAGCAAGTTCATGGTGTAGTGCGATCCAGGATGTGACCTTGCAGTGGCTGAATGAAGTAAAGAAGATCGTTGAAGACAAAACAAGATCAAGAAACCTGAAAGGACAAGTGGGTTGGATGGATGGACATTAATAACATACAGGAAGATGGCAGAAGTTGTACTGGAGAGGAAAACTAAATCAGGTGCCAAAAGTATTCAGTGAATGAAGGGAAGGGACCAGGAGGTCAGCAGGAGGCAGCAACAAGGAGGGTGTGAGCCTCAAAGGGATCGGGCAGTGGAAACCACTGAGCTAGGCAAGTCTCAGGAGGAGCCCGGCCTCACGGAAGGGGCCAAGCTCGAGTGGACATGTGCAAGCAGATTAAAAAGTGCTCTGTGTATTGCCAAAGGTTTTACGTCCTTTACCAGGCACTCGAGGAGTATTTGTTGATTAATGATGGATGCAGGGACTTCAACCAATTACAATCAGTCCTCTCATGTATTCAGGTTCTCACCTCATTTTAAATTATCATTTTATTTTATTCAAAAGTTTCTCTAATTGTTGTCTGTTCCCGAGAGACAATGCTATTTGGTTCACAATTCTTGATTCTGTTAAAACTAATTTATTAAAATATTTATTTAGATTATTCCAGCAAAGAGAAATACGTTCTTGAAAGGAATTTTAAAATCATTAGCATTATCAACTTCACTGAAATTTTTTTAACTAACATGAAAATGGGTCCTTGATAATTAGGAATTGTGCCTGCATGCTGTCACGTGGGCTGATGGACCCTCACCGTATTGGTCTGCGGGAGTCTTGGTGCTGTAACTGGTATATTCACGAGGGACCTGCGCTTGCCCCACTTCTCAGGGCTCCTGCTGCTCTTCTGGTGAATAGTGTGAGCTGACAGTTGACTTTTCTACCAGTTTGTAGCATTATCTCTGCAGAAAAATACAATTTTGGTTTATGTTGATTTATGTTCATCCAGGAGAAAAGAAGCATCATTCTTTGGTTGGCAACAAAATTCAGTTAAAAATACAGTTATCCTGCCCCGCTTTATTTATTTTATTTTATTCTATAATTAGCTATAATGAGAAGTTTGATTTAAACTCGGGAAGGCATTCTGTAGTTTTTATCTGAATGGATTTAGCATTGTGCATACGAGCTCTCCTGATGAATAGGCTACAAGTTTAATTCTGACTAGGTCTTCCTGAAGAGCCTGAAGAGTTCTACCAAGTTTCTGAGCCTGGGAAAAAACAACTCATTTCAGCCTCTCCCTTTCTATTCTCTCCTCCTGAGCAAATAAACACACGTGTTCCTGTTGCTCCCATCCTTTCAAGAAAAAGTAACTCCTGTGATAACACCAGCTCCAGCCTCCCCTCTCCCATTCATATCCAGACTTCTCAAGCTGTGTACCTTTCCTCTCCATTTACTGCCTCGCTTCCTGTTCGTCTCCCCTCTGGTTCTCATCCCTCATTAAACACAACAGTGACCTCTCGATTGCCAAATGAGTATGTTTAGTTCTTATCTCACTGGAGGATCTCTCCTGTATTTGCCACTGCTAATAATTGATTCCTAAAAACTACTACTTTGGCTTCTATGTTGAAACATCTTGGGTCCCTTCTCTCCCTGGGGCTCTTCTTTACACACTTACCTTTCAAATGTTGACATATCCCATTTATCTCCATATTTATCTTGGCTGATCTCAGCCATCACCTGTCTCCTGAAGCCTCCATGCATGTATATCTGTAGCCCAGACCTCTGAATTTTTCTTCCTGTCTATGATGCATTTCCACCCAGATACCTACTCAAATGCGACAAGTCCAAACTTATATTCCTCCAGATTCTCTACCTCATTTGGGGGTTCAACCAACCACCCAAGTGAGACTCCCCTCTCTCTTACCCCACACATGTAATCAACCTCACAGTCCTGTTGATTTAGCTACTAGAGAACGGTGTAATATGTCTTCTCTCCAACTCCCATTTCAGGCTCACAAATCTTTTCTAAAACTACAAAAACCAACTAGATTTCCTATCCTCAGCCCCCTCCCTCTCCCACTCTGCTACCAGAGTATTCTAACAAAATCTAAAAGTTCAGTCCCCAAGCTCCCGTTAGCCTACAGGATAATGCTCAGAATCCAGCCTAACCCACAAAACCCTCCCTGATCTGGCCCATGCTACAGATAGCCTCATTATCTTGCCCTTCATTTTCTGTGCCAGCATCACTGACTTGCTCTACCTTACACGCACTCCTGCACGCATACACACATTACACGGTTTTCTCCATTTCTCTGCCTTTGCTTGTGATGACTCCATCCAGGAATGCCTGCCTTTGGCTAACTCATTTTAGGTGGTTAGGTGATAAACGCCTCCAAGAAGTATTCAACGACTCACTCCCCTGCCATCCCCAGCCCATTCTCCAGCCCCCATAGGTATGGAGTGTATTTCTAAAATAGCACTCACAATCCATGTGTCTGTGTGCTATATGAGGTAATATAGAATGATGTTTTATTCATCTCTATCTCCTGCATTCAGCACATAGTAGACATTCAAATGTTTGTTGAATAAATGTCATTACAATAAACACTTTTCTACAGTGTTTTGGTATCCTCTGAAATATTAATACCTGTTTTAATAACTTTTTAAAAAAAGTGGAATATTTTACCAAGTTTTTTAAATCCTCATTATACCTTAGTTTACCATCTTTTAAAAAAAAGTCCATCTTTTAAAAATAAACAGTAAAATATTCCACTTTTTTTAAAAAAGATGGATAACTTTTTCAAAGTATCTTCACATATTACTGTCTTTTTGAAAAATCCTTAGCGAATCCACAGTAAATTCGTGAAGTAAGGTGTTTCATCAAAATATAGATTAGAAAACAGGTATCAAAAGGATAAATTATTTGCCTAAGATGTCCTTGTATGTAGTTAAGTAGTTCATGACTTTCCTTGAGTCTTAGACCTCTGAGAATTTGCTAAAAGCTATGGGGCCTCTTCTCAGAAAAATTCTCGCTTGCAAATAAAACAGTGTATATATAACTTAAGGGAGTTGTTCCACAGACTCCACAGCGAGAGCTCCCCTAGTTAACTGCAGAGCAGAGAGCAGAATTCAGGGTGCTCTCTACTGAATGCCCTTCCCTCTCTGAACTTCTAGGGGTGCTCTTAGGAAGTTTAAAATTTAATCACCTTAAAATTGTTTTTGGAACTAGGTAAAGTAAATAAATATAATTTTAATTCAACTCTCAAGGGGTTCTACTGACTTCACTGCTGGAAATTCCAAAATTGGTGGCTATTTTAAATTCCTTTTTTACAGATGGAGAAACAGAAGCTTAGGAAGTAAAATTAAGAAATCTGACCATGTTATGTGGGAGGATTAAGAGGAAAATCCAGGAATCTTCTGTGCAAACCAGCAACACCAGACTTTTGACAAAAGCCTTCTTTGTTTTTTTTATAACTAGAAGATTGTGTTTCCAGAAATGTAAGCAGGCTAGGTAATTCTGACCACCTCCCACTGAAAACAAAAACTAATGGGTAACAGTCTTTTGGGTTTTTTTTTTTGTTTGTTTTTTTAAAAAACTGTTGAACTAACAGGACAGTAAGAAATTACCGGGTCAACATCCAAGTGAAAATGGGACCCTGGAGAGGTACCAAACACAGAAGGTGCTTTTGTCTTGGGGCATTTACCAAACCTGGGGATTATGGGCTTCAGTTTTTAGGGCCTGACAGGACATGGTGGACAGAAATCAAAGACCTTTTTGCTACAAAGCAAGCCTCCCAAAGGGTTGTACTTCAGGAAGAGGATGAACCAGGAGTAAACCCAGCCCCGCACCACTAGGGCACCACAAGGAAAGTTGCTTTAGCTCTGGGCAGACCCAGTTAAGAAAAATCTCTAAGAAGTTGTCATTGCAAGCTTGCACCTATCTGCAGTCCAAAATCATACCCAGGTTACAAAAACAAGCTATACATTTAGATTGACCTGGACTGGTAGGGTTCCCTAACGCCCAATAGAATGTGCATCCTCTCTGAAAGGACAGTCCTTCATCCTAAGCCTCAAAGAATTCCCCAACTAATTTTCTAAGGAAAATCAACAACTCACAGGGCAACTAATCACACAAGGAAATGAGACACCAGGAATGAGTGGCAGAAAAAGGATCCATAAAAGGTTCAGATATTGAACTTATGAGACATTATAAAATAACTATGCTTAGTACGTTTTTTAAAGATAAAATTGCTTGAAAATATCTGCAGGGAATAGGAAAATTTTTAAATGACCTAACATTTTAAAAAGGGATTAATAGAATTTATAGAAATAAAAAGTACAGAAACTGAAATTAACAATCAGATTAGACAGCGTAGAGGGAACCAAAGGGAAGACAGGTCAGAAGGGATTATTCAGAATGTAGCACAAAACAAATGGACAAAATCAAAAGGAAGTTAAGCAACATGGAAGAGTGAAAGGGCCTGACGTATGTCTAATCAGAGCTACAGAAGAAGAGGAAAGAGTAAAAAGGAGTAGAGGCTATATTTCAAGAGATAAGGGCTCAGGATTTACCTGAACTGATAAAAAGCAACAATCAAAAGATTAAAGAAGTTCAATGAATCCCAACAGGATAAATTTAAAAATCCACACCCAGACACATTATAGTGAAACTACAAATCAACGATAGCAAAGAAAGTGTCTTAAAACAGCTGGAGAAAAAAAGATTGCATTCTAAGGAAAGAGATTGAACTCTCAACAATGGAAGCCGGAAGACAATGCAACATCCTAAAAGGACAATGTCCTAAAAGAAAATAACTGCCAACATAGAGTCCTATTCCCACTAAAAGTATTTTTCAAGAGTGAGTATAAAATAAGGACGTTTTCAGATCACCAAACACAAAGTTTGCCAATAGAGTACCTTCACTAAAGAAAATTCTAAGAGAGAAAGGAATGAAGGGCAATAAAGTAGTAAATATGTGTGAGTAAACTAAGCGACATTGCTATATGAAACAATAATGATAGCTTATAGATTTAAATTAGACAATATTTAAAATCTACAGGTAGAGCATAAGTCAGGAACAAGGTAAATGGAGTTAAAAGTGTTGAATTGTCAGGAGGAGGTTAAACTTATTGATCAATTTTAGACTTTGTAAGTGTGTATGTTGAACTGAGAAGAATACGATCAAAGTATGTTACTTTCAAACTAACAGGAAAAGGTTAAAATTTTCCACAAGGCCAAAAATGAGAGAATGAAACAAACAAGAGGACAAATAGCAAAGAAAAAAAAAAGATGAATGATACATACATTCTATGTAAATAACATATTTATAAATATTACATACATATATCCTATATACACACAAAATCAATTAAAAGATAGAATGGTTGGTTTATTTTTTTAACCCAACTGTTGGCTACTTACAAGAGACAAGTCTGATATATAATATGACAAAAGGTTGAAAATATTTTTAAAATTAACAATTTACTGAAAATAATTGCTGCTATTTTTCCATTAAATCAAATGACTTGTTTGCTTGGGGTTTCTGACCAGGGCAGGCTGAAACAGCACATCGCGTCACTGGGCTCCAGGACAGTGCCAACACAGTGTGGCACTTGCGAGGAACAGAGCGTTCCAGCTACGTGCTCGGAGCTTTATTTACCGAGCCTTTGGGATAATACGTGCCTCCGGCAAAGAGCTCTCTTGTCTCCCCTCAGATTAGGGTGATGCCCAGGAAGCCACATTTAGGAATGGCAGAGGACACTTCAGTGCAGGAAAGACGCGCTCTGAGAAATAGTGCCTGCTGCTGATTTCTTTTCTGGACCCTCTAGCTTCCAATTTTTGTTTTTCACATCCATTCCCTGTATCTTTGAGCAGAGTTTAGGGGCATTACCCTTTGTATCAGTAAGTGGAGGAGGAGAGGGGTAGGATGAGAATCACCAGTGGGGCTTTTCTGAACCACATACCTTTACTCCTGAACGTCTGACAGGTGCCAGGATGTGACAGCGGAAAGGGCCTGTGTGGTTCGGATAAACCACCAGAGAATCCTTAAACCCCCATCACCTCTGGTTGAGAACCACTGCTCTATATAAACCGCTACCCAAATGTTGATGCAAGACGTGACCCCTCAGTGCTTTATGAACCATATCACCTCCATTCTAAACCCTCATCAGCACTGTTCTCCCTTCTGCTTAGAGAGCAAGGCACAGCAGAAGACGGCCAAGAACGGTTCTGGGAGGTTTATGCAACTTGTCCTCACCCTAGCCTGCCTGAGGAAGGAAAGGTCACTGTATTTTTCCTACAAGGGGCAAAGAGGAGGATGACTTAGCTCTGGGAGAAGGACACATTTCATATCATTTCGAGGCTCTGCAAATCTATTAACATGCCAAAACATCCTTTCCTCTCCTCTTCACATATGATAACCTGGAAAAATAAACCTCTAAGGAGGTTCCTAGCAGCAATTTCCCTGTACAGAAGGGCTCTAGGGGTATACTTTTCTGTGGTATCTCTAGGGGCAAGTATTACTGTTATTATCAAGAAATGACAACAAGCATTTGGGATAAGTGGAATTAAAAGTGCTGGTCTCCTAAGTCAAGAGAGTGGGGTGCCCAGGACTCCCCTAGAAATGACCTTTTCCAATTTGAGGTGAGTGTGAAGAGCTTTCTGCTATTGAGGGCCACTGGCCCACTGAGAAAACTGAGGACCATGTAACTAAAAATCAATTTAGCATTGTGTGTGGGAGTATATGTGTGCATATGTATGCGTGTATACATATATATGTATACATACACACATATACACTGTATCCACACATATGTATATATACACACTATACATATGTATATATACACGTATACACACACTATATATAAATACAGAGAGAGAGGAAGTACCTCACTCTTCTCCCTCTCAGCTAGTTTTGAAACTAGGAATACAGAAAAAAATAATCAATATATGTACCACAAATAATTAAAAAGCTATTTCAATCCCATATTATGCCCAGGGATACTTTAAATCTTGATGGGCAAAAAATATAACTCATTGGATAAAACAATTTCTTTGGCAGGTCCTTGTGTTTCCACCACTAGATACTATGCTTGGTGAGGGCAGGAACAATGCCCGACCTTTTCAACTGCACATTCCTAAGGCCGAGGCTCGGGCCTGGCCCCTAATAGACATCCAACAATGACATGTTGGGCAAATGAAGTTTGGTAATTCTACAACTCTCACTTCTTCCTCACCCACCCCCGAACTGTGGAGCCACATTTCTTTCTCCACCTGCCTCTCCTAACTCCATACCCGTACCCAGGTCCTCATTACCTGGAGCCAAATGCTGGTGATTTTTAAGGCAAAAAATGATCAGTGGGAACTGGTCAACCATTCAAGTAGCCCTCATTCATCTTCGTCTTGTGGAGAATTCCAGACTAGCATTTCCATCTGCTTCTCCCAGAAAAGGTTAAATTAGATCATTCCCCAACAGACCCCCCCAAATTACTACAAGTGGTATGAAGATCTCCTCAGGAATTCACTGTTCTGAGGCCTGACCTCCCAGGGTAGTCAGAACTCCCTAAACAAAATCAATGATCCTCCAGACCATAATTTTTGCTTGTTTGTTTTTACTTTTTGACCACAACCTTCAGTAAGAAACACATTTCACATTGCAACCCTGTCACATGCATGCACATACATTACTGAAACCCTTACTTTGTGCAGTGCACTCTGATATGGCCGCCTCTGTTCTCTTTGGTTCTATTCTACTCTACTCTTTTTGATGCTGGTTCTATTCCACAAAATTGATTTTTTGAACCTCTAATGGTCATGACCTACAGCTGAAAAACACTGACCTGAACTGACCCCAGTACAGCATCAC
This sequence comes from Tapirus indicus, assembly GCA_031878705.1. Classification (NCBI taxonomy): domain Eukaryota; kingdom Metazoa; phylum Chordata; class Mammalia; order Perissodactyla; family Tapiridae; genus Tapirus; species Tapirus indicus. Next base: position 81,621,957 of record CM062917.1, read on the forward strand.
CTACCTGGTCTTGTATTTGCAAGGTCATAGCTCTCCAGGAAGCCCCACATCAAGCGGGCTCATAAGCCAAACTTAGGGGCTCCGGCTACAACCGGATGAGCTTCAGAAGTATAGTGAGTGACCTGACTTCTCACGGTGCCATTTGCTATGTAAAGAAAGATAGAATGGAAGGGAAAGAAACGAGCAATTCTGCTGGCCAACTCTGTGCTAGGCGTGCTAGGTACATTGCATGAACATCCTTCCTTCACCCCTGCAACTACTCTCTATGGCAGCATCACCCCCACTTTAGAGGTGAAAAAACTGATGAGCATGGATAGAAAGTAACATGCCTGAGGCCACACAGCCAGAAAGGAACAGAGATTTCTAGCCACCGTGCTTATCTTCCTGACTACACTGCGTCAGCCACAAGGAAGAGATCTTCCCTCTGACCCTTTTCCCTTGTGTCTGTCCATGTGCAGCATCTTACTCCAGATCTGGCCTCTACCACCTCCTCCAGGAAGGCCTGTCCAAGAAGCCACTGTTCGTCAACCTCTAGATATACAACTGGCAGTTTATTTTCCCATGAGGTTCTGCAGTGCTTAGTCACTGTGTGTGCAGTACACGCTCAGTGTCAAGTGTGTGTGAATGTGTGTCTGTTGCTCTTCTGCTGCCAAAATCACACACGGGCTTTCCGTAAACAGGGGCTTACAGTTCTTGGAGCTGTACGTCAGGCTGCATGATTCTGTTTTCTGGTGCCTCATCTGACCCAGCTACTTGAGAATGACTAGGTAGAGCATTTCCAGCTATTTTTAGTTCCTTCCAATGCTGACCTAGGCTGTTCACTGAGGAGGCAGTAGGAGCTGAGAAGGGCTATATCAGCCTCATCAAAACAACTTCTTAGGCAGCTGACTGCCTGCAGCTTTGGGACAAGTGCTGAAAATAAGAAATCATATGTGCAGAGCTTTCCAGGTGAGGAAATAAAGAGCAGGCAACCCAGACTGCCCACCAGCAATCCAGAATGCCACATCAGCCAGCTGAGGCTGTGGGAGAAAAGAGAGTAAAGAATATAAAGAGGAGGTGAGGGCACCCCAACAAATCTGCAACCAACCAACCCCTAAGAGCAAAACTATGAAAAGACCCAGAGCTTGGGTCCCCTCCCTGACCTCCTCCATGAGCTTTCCTCAAAGGTTTGCTGGTGCACATGGTACCATGGGGCACAGGGAGCAACTTGCCTAGGCTATGCACTTGGAGAACTGCTCTTACCCCAGTAAAGTGGACTCAGCGTCATAGACACAAGGCAAATTCCTTTGATTAAAACATGTCCTTCTTCAGACTGGAATACTTGAAGCCATCTAACTGCCCAGGTGGCAATTCAGTATATATCCTTATCCATTCTCACTTTCAAAAACTTTTCTATATCCATTAGTTTAAGGATATGTAGAGAGAGTACAGATTTATAGAGCTATATGGAATATATATGTGAATATGTAGAATATTCAGAGAGATATATGGAGATTATACTCAACACTTTTACTCTAAGAGACTCACATTTGGGAAGATAATTAATACTTTAGAGAAAAATTGTCTTTCAGTTCTTTTATTTGTATGAATTCACAAACCTATGCTCAAAGGCGCTGTAGCCAAAAAGAACAAGTGAGGCCTTTTCAAATCTATTGAGCCAGGATTTTTGTCTTGATTTAAGTAGACTAAAAGGACCTAGTTTCTCAGCTTTTCTCTATTTTTCACAGTAACATGAGAAAAATATCAGTGTTTTACAGTACAGTCAATTGTTTCTTTTTTGCTTTTTCAGCTTATCACAGATCTGAAGATTGATATCTCTGTGTCAGAGCTAGCTTCTTTTCAAGAGTTTTTGACATTTAAATAACCCAGTTATCTATGAACACATTTCTTCATGAGGGGTAGTAGCATCTATTCCAAACAAATTTTTAGCATTATCAATGAGCTGATTCTTTTGATAATATATCAGAAGTGAGAAGAAATTCATTTTCACCCCATTCTAAATAAAACCCAAAATTCATTATTTATAGTATACTTCTTCACAGCTAAAAATAACTAATTTTTAATATCAAATATCTAGTCAGTGTGCAAATTTCCTTGATTGTCTTATAATTCTTAAAAATCATTGAAAGTGCACATGAAACATTCTCCAGGAAAGATCACATGTTATGCCAAAACAAGTCTTAATAAATTTAAGAAGACTGAAATCACAGCAAGCATCTTTTCTGACCACAATGATATGACATTAGAAATCATTTACAAGAAGAAAACTGGAAAATTCATAAATATGTGGAGATTAAACAACATCTAGGAACAACCAGTGGGTCAAAGAAGAAATTAAAAGAGAAATCAAAAAATATCTTGACAAAAATGAAAATGGAAATACAACATACCAAAACTCACAGGATGCAGCAAAAGCAGTTCTAAGAGGGAAGTTCAATAGCAATAAATGCCTACCTCAGGAAACAGGATCTAAAATAAGCAATCTAACTTTATACCTCAAGGAACTAGAAAAAGAAGAACAAACTAAGCCTAAAGTTAGTAGAAGGAAGGAAATAACCATGATCAGAGTGGAAATAAATGAAATAGAGACTAAAAACACAATAGAAAAGATCAATGAAAGTAAAAGCTGGTTTTTTGAAAAGATACACAAAATAGACACACCATTATTGAGACTTACCAAGAAAAGAGAGAGAACTCAAATAAAATCAGAAATGAAAGAGGAGGCATTGCAACTGATACCACAGAAATACAAAAGATCATAAGAGACAGTATGAACAATTATACACCAAGAAATTGGACAATCTAGAAGAAATGGATAAATTCCTAGAAACATACAACCTACCAAGACTAAATCATAAATAAATAGAAAATTTGAATAGATTAATTACTAGTAAGGAGATTGAATTAGTAATCAAAAACCTCACAACAAAGAAAAGTCCAGGACAGACACCTTCACTAATGAATTTTGCCAAACATTTAAGGAAGAATTAATACCAATCCTCAAGCTCTTCCAAAAAATAGAAGAGGAGGGAACACTTTCAAACTCATTTTATGAAGCCAGCATTACCTGATACCAAAACCAGACAAGGATACTACAAGAAAAGAAAAGTACAGGCCAATATCCCTGATGAACATAGATGCAAAAATGTTCAACAAGATATTAGCAAACCAAATTCAATAATACATTGAAAGAATCATACATCATGATCAAGTGGGATTTGTTCCAGGAATACAAGGATAATTCAACATCCACAAATTAATCAATGTGATATACCACCTTAACAGAATGAAGGGTGAAAATTATACGAGCACGTCAAATGCAGAAAAAGCATTTGACAACATCCTTTCATGATTAAAACTCTCGACAAACTTAGTATAGAGAGAACATACCTTAACATAATAAAGGCCATATATGACAAGCCCACAGGTAACATCATATTCAATGGTAAAAAACTGAAAGCTTTTTCGCTAGATCAGGAACAAGACAAGAATGCCTACTCTTGCCACTTTTACTCAACATAGGACTGCCAGAGCAATTAGGCAAGAAAAAGAAATAAAAGGCATCCAGATTGGAAAGGAAGAAGTAAAACTGTCACTATTTACAGATGATATGATACTATATATGGAAAACCCTAAAGACTCCACCAAAAACCTGTTAGAACTAATAAACAAATTCAGTAAAGTTGCAGGATACAAAATCAATACACAAAAGTCAGTTGCATTTCTATACACTGACAACAATCTATCCAAAAAATTAAGAAAACAATCGCATTTACAATAGAATCAAAAATAATAAAATCCCTAGGAATAAATTTAACCAAGGAGGTGAAAGACCTGTATACTGAACACCATAAGAAACTGACAAAGGAAATTGAAGAAGACACAAATTAATGGAAAGATATTCCATGCACATGAATTGGAAGAATCAATATTGTTAAAATGTCCATACTACACTAACCAACCTACAGATTCAATGCAATCCCTATCAAAATTTCAATGGCATTTTTCACAAAAATAGAACAAACAATACTAAAATTTGTATGGAATCACAAAAGACTCCAAATAGCAAAAGCAGCCTTGAGAAACACGACTAAAGCTGGAGGCATCACACTTCCTGATTTCAAGCCATATTATAAAGCTACAGTAATCAAAACAGGGTGGTATTGGCATAAAAACAGACATATAGATCAATGGAACAGAATAGAGAGCCCAGATATAAACCCATGCTTATATGGTCAATTAATTTATGATAAAGGAGCCAAGAACACTCGATGGGGAAAGGATAGTCTCTTCAACAAGTGATGTTGGGAAAACTGGACAGCCACATGCAAAAGAATGAAACTGGATCACTATCTTATGCCATACACAAAAATCAACTCAAAGTGGATTCAAGACTTAAACATAAGACCTGAAACTATAAAACTCCTAGAAGAAAACATAACCTCTTTGGCATTGGTCTTAGCAATGATTTTTTTGGATAGAAAAAGCAAAGGCAACAAAAGGAAAAACAAGTGGGACTACATCAAACTAAAAAGCTTCTGCACAGCAAAAGAAACCATCAATAAAATGAAAAGGCAACGTACAGAATGGGAGAAAATATTTGCTAATCATGTATCTGATAAGGAGTTAATATCCAAAATATATAAAGAACTCATACAACTCAATAGAAAAAGAATCTGACTAAAAAATGGATAGTGGGGGCCAGCCTGGTGGTGTAGTGGTTAAGTTTGCATGCTCCACTTCAGTGGCCTGGGGTTTGCAGGTTCGGATCCTGGGCATGGACCAATGCACTGCTTGTCAAGTCATGCTGTGGCAGCATCCCATATACAGTGGAGAAAGATGGGCACGGATGTTAGCCCAGGGCCAATTTTCCTCAGCAAAAAGAGAAGGATTGGTAATGGATTTTAGCTCAGGGCTGATCTTCCTCACAAAAGAAAATGGACAGAGGAACTGAATAGATATTTTTCCAAAGAAGACATTCAGATGGCCAACAGGTGCATGAAAAGATGCTCAATATCACTAATCAATAGGGAAATGCAAATCAAAACCATGAGATATCACCTCACACCTGTTAGAATGGTATCATCAAAAAGACAAGAGATAGCAAGTGTTGGTGAGGATGTGGCGAAAAGGGAACCCTGGTGCACTGTTGGTGGACATGTAAATTGGTTCAGCCACTATGGAAAACAGTATAAAGGTTCTGCAAAGAGTTAAAAATAGAACTACCATATGATCCAGCATTCCACTTTTGGGTATGTATCCAAAGAAAATGAAATCACCATCTCAAAAAGATATCTGCATCCCCATGTTCATTACAGCACTATTTACAACAGCTGAGCTATGGAAGCAATCTAAGTATCCTCTGATGGATGAATGGATAAAGAAAATGTGCTATGTATACACAATGAAATACTATGCAGTCATAAAAAGAAAATCCTGACATTTGAGACAACATGGATGGATTTTGAGGGTATTATACTAAGTGAAATAAGTAAGAGAAAGACAAGAATGGTGTGATATAACTTAAAAAACAAACAAACTCATAGATATGGAGAACAGACTGGTAGTTGCTGGAGGTAGGAGGTGGGGAGTGGGTAAAATGGGTGAAGGTAATCAAAATGTACAAACTTCCAGTTATAAGATAAATGAGTCCTGGGGATTTAATGTACAGCATGGTGACTATAGTTAACAATATTGTATTGTATATTTGAAAGTTGCAAAGAGAGTAAATCTTAACAGTTCTTATCCTAAGAAAAAAAATTTGAAACTATGTATGGTGATGGATGTTAACTTACTGTGGTAATCATCTCACTATATACCTATCTCAATTTTTTTTAAAATCTATTGGAATCACCATTTAAATAAGAATCATAAATTACAATTGGTTGATATGTCTCTTAAGTCTATTTTAATCTATGGAGTCCCCTCATCTCCTTTTTTCCCCCTTTCACTACATTTATTTTGTTGAATGAACTGTCTCCTTTGTTCTGGACAGTTTCCCACAGTGTGAAGAGTTTGTTGATTATCTCCCTCCAAATTTCTTGTTCCCTTGGTACTCTATATTTTCTGTAAATGGGGATGAAATCTAGAGACTTGATCAAATTCAGATTTAATATTTTTGGTAATACTACTTCATTAGCAGATTTGCATACTTCCATAAAGAGCTATATAATATCTAGCTATTTTTGTGACAATAGCAGACATTTATGATCTTTGCCTAGATCCATTAATTCAACTGGGGTTAAAAATTCATGATGTTCTAGTTCTACTATTTCTATATCATTTATTAGCTGGGATATATCTATACGAGAATCATCCTTTCATCAACCATGTGATTACCCTGAGGTATATGTCATATAGGAAAAGCATGATGAATGCTTGAGTCTTTCCATTTATTTACCAGTTTTCAAAATAATGAGCTGGTTCCCTAAATCCTCCAAAGGCAACCAATGAAGTGGTTTTTGGTTTTTTACTATCATTATCATTATGATCTCAAAGATTTTTAGCAGATGCTGTTGATGCCCAAGGCTATATTCCCTGAGCTCACCTCAGATTTTGCCTGCATCTATGGTAGACAGTATCTATGTGCACTGACAGCTTTCCACATCACTCTCCACTTTGCTTCTTTGAGAGCTTTCTCTAATGCCATAGGAGTTTGCTCAGCTCACCCACAGGACAGCCCAGAAGTTACAGAGATTTAACGTCTCAAAAGACAACCTTTAACCAATGAGGGGCAGCTTCCCCTTCCCTTGGTGGGATAATTCTGAGAAATGTTATACATAATTTATGAGAGGGTCTTCAACTCATTAATGCACATTTGATTCACTGTTTTTCCTTGTCTGTCTTACTTTCCTCTCTCTGATTTGTGTTCCCTGGAATCGCCTCTCAAACTACCAGTATCCCCTTCTTAGTCTCACGTTCTGCTTTGGGGTAACACCCAAACTAAGATAGATTTAAGCATGTTTAATGACTTTTGATCAATTGCATTTATTACCCTTATAGAACACTCAAACTATTCCATCTTTGGATGGTTGGTCGGTTGGAGGCTATTCAAGTGGCTTCTGAGTCCTTTTGACATGACACAGCTTGGTTTTGATAACTTTCTTTCTGATATGAAAGATGTTTCAGGCTCATCTTGTATATTTCCTTCCCCAAACCTGGAATCAACCATCTCTTCAAAAATCCTTAGTTTTTATTTATTTCTTTAGGTAGGAAATTATATTTAGAGACCACAGTTTGTGCACTAAGGGTGTTTATTGCTACTGAACTTATCATTGTTTCTAGACTCTTTCAGTAGACAGAATAGGAAACTTTCCTGTTTCTTTGCATGACGTAATTTTTTGTTGAAATTAGCTCTGGAAATTAGATCCCTCTCCAAACGTTTTTTTATTATTGTTGTTTACTGTTATTGTTGGTGCTTGTGTTCTTGTTTAGTGACTTTTCTGGACTAATTCTGTAAAATCTGTGTTCTTTGTTATGTGTGGCCACTGAAGTCTCTGCTTATTTCACTTAGGGGTCAGCTAATGATCAGACACACATTTCTTCATGCCTGAGCCAATAAGTTTCCTGTCCTTTTTTGAGAACTCTGTGCATGTGTTGGGACACAACTTCAACACTCCAGCAGGCATTTTACAACTCTACCTTCATCTTCATTCCTGCCTGTGCAAAGCCTCAAGGTCAGCCAGAGGTGAGAGAGTACCCTGAGCATACATACAGCCTTGCACAAGCATGCAGCTTTTTAAATTCCAGAGAATATGTTGGAGCTCTTCAAAGCCCCTATGGAAATCCCATTCCCCAGTTTTTCTTTTTATGTTTTTGGTCAGCCTCTTGTTAACTCCAACTGGTAATGCTGCCTTGGGCAGCTGCATTGTTAAACAAGTGTCATTGATTGTTTTCAACAAACCCCAAGGATGGGGTTGTTCACACAGAGTGAGCTCACATGGACTGAGCTCTACATCAGGGCAAATAAAGACCTGCTCTGAGAATGAAGCTTTCCTGCAAGTTTCCAGACAGATCAAATAGTGACAATTTTCTGAGAATGGGTTTTGGGGGCTCTCCAGTGCCTGACAAGCTGCTAGTTTTCACAGGTATCATAGTTGTGAGACTGTTGCAAGCTACTATGGAGCTGAGGTTAGGGGAATGGGATTAAAGCAAGTTAAACACCACAAAGCTCACTCTTCTCACCAAGATTCAGTCATTTTTCTTGAATAAACACTCCTCAGATTGTTGCAAGCCTTTAATTCCTAGAGTTCTGAAAAAGTTTATTTTGACAGTTTTTGTCACTGTTTTCATTGCTTTTATGAATAAGCAGAATTTTGGAGAACCTTACTCCACCACTCCAGAAGTCAGGATTCTGGGAAATTTTTCTTCGGAAAAATAAATCATGAATTCATACTAATACTTAAAATACCAGATTTTTACTTCACCTTATTGATATCAACTTCATTGATTTACTTAATCTTCTTTCTCACTTTTCAAAAATCCTGTTTCTCAATAACACCATCAAAATTATTATTTTGCTTTATCCCATCTTTCACACACAACAGACTCAGAATATCAATACCAATACTAATGCCCACAATATGGTTATTGTAAACAGTTTATGATATTTTGCAGTTCTTTCTGTCCTTAGAGTTTATCCCACTAGGGGTGTAGTCAAATTACTGTATTTTAGAGTCAATTTGAAAAATTCCTCTCTATGTGGGTTTGCCTCTATGTGGATAGGCAGTGGAGTTTGTTTAATTTTACTTTCATTTTTTAGGAATTGACTTTTCAAATTTAATTTTACTTTATAATTATGTAAAATATTTACATGATCCCAAAGTCCAATCTACAAAACAAGGTATATTCAAAGAAATATAATGACTATCCCTATCCCATCTACACTATTTGCTCATCCTCCAAGCATAGCCATTTTTAAAAATGCTATAGTTTATTCCTGCATTATGTTTTATCATAATATAAGAAAATATGTTTATGGGTATATCTTTTGGTATTTTGGAAGGTTTATATTTTTGTTCTAGTCATTACCTTTATGCTAACATCTTTACTTAATACCCTTAGAGCTCTTTTTGATTGTTGTCTATTGGTTTCTACCATGACAAATACTGAAGTTAGCAAGTACACTCTTCTCTCTTCTCCCTTCTTCTCTTTCAGCATCTAATTTGAAGGAATATTATTCTATTCCCAGGTAATATCTATAAAACAAACTGAGCTTAATCTATTTTTCATATACTCTGTTCTTCCCACAGTTTCTGGTAGTTGCACTCTATTACAGTATCAGAACACATAACCATCACACATCATACTTACTCAAAACCTTTAAATCTTCATTTAGATTTAGTTTCACAGATATTTAATGCTTACTACTAGTCTTTATGTCAATATCTCTCTAGTCATTTTGCTGTCTGAAAATTGTTCTTTAGTAGGTTGCTTATGAAAGGTCTTTGAAATAATACTTCCTGAATTCTTCAAAGTAATTTACCTGAAGCTTCTATAACTGAATGTCAGTTTGATTAGATATAGAGTCTTTAGTTCATGCTTTATTTTCTCTCCTAGAATAAACCACTGCTGTAAAAAAAAAATATGGTGGTAATTTAATTTTCTTTCTGTAAGAAGTATCTTGGTCCTTTCTTTGGGTATCTGAATACCCAAAGAAAAATTTTTTTTAATTCCAGTAATTGTACAAGAATACATCTCAGTGGTGTCTTTCGTGAGACATTTCCCCCCAGATACACACTGTGTCCTTTCAAGATGTAGTTTTGAGTTTTATTTTTTAAGGTATGTTTTCTTGAATTACAGTTTTTAGCATTTGCTCTTTTCCATTGGCTGGTTTTTTTCAGGAACTCCTATTATACATATATTTGATCTTCTTTATATATCTTCAAAATCTATTATTGTCTCTCAAATCCTATATCTTCATTTATTTTGATTTTCAAAATTTTTCTTTTAATCTTTTTAAAAATGAATTATATGTTTCTTTACTCTTGTATTCAATATAGTTTAATCTTCATTTGACATGATTTTTTAAGTTTCTAATTCTTGTTTGAGGTCTGACACCTCTATTTTCTAATATTCCTATTTTCCAAACACCTCATTTGTGAGTTTCTCTACCTTTGATTAATTTATGTTGTTCTTTCATAGCTTTTATCATTTTATTTCATTTTAGCTTGTTTTAAATATTAGGTTATGTTTTATATCTCTTTTGTGAGCACGTTCTTCTTATGTGCTTTTATTGTCTGAAGAAATATTATTCAGCTCCTTATTATGTTTTTTCTTATAAGAACTTTGTATGGACTTTTACTATGGTCTTTTCTTGTCACTCATAGTTAAGTGAAGTGAATTTTCCTTTTCCTTTTGCAAAGGATGGATAGCCAATAATAGTTTTTCTAGCTTCACATATCTAGAGCTCCTTCTGTTTGTTGTTTTGTGATAAGAAATATGGCCTTAATACTTCCTGAAATATGCTCCAACTTACCCTCACCTGTTTTTCTTCATTCCCTCTTTCCTTTGTCCCTGCTGTCCTTTTGTGATCAATTTCAATGCTACTCCCAGTACTTTTTCCTCAGTGTGGTTTTAAGACAGCTTAGTAGGAGAAGAAAAAGAACGTGCAGCAATGATCATATCTAGCCCATAATGCCTAATATATTTATTATCTGGCCCTTTACAGAAAAGTTTGCCAATCCCTGTCCTAGAGCAACTACCTTTTCTCTGGAGGGTTCCTCCCCATTCCATGTGGTCTAGGTGGTGCTGTCAGTCACTGTGCACCATAATGGTAGTGAGAGGGGACCCAAGCAGGAGAAAATAAATGGAGCCTTTCCTGGAGTTGATGCAGAAAGTATGAAAGAGTTCTTTCTATTAGGGTGCTTAGCTATGGCTTTGTGAATCTCAGGCTGCTGGTGGCCACTGCTCTTAGCCACATGGAGGAAGCTCATTTCCAACGAGAAAAAAACGGCTCAGGTTTTGAAGGAAGTTGGAATGATTAATGAAACCTCTGAATCAAGTTGAAGCAGCTGCATCCCTGAACTTTCCAGTTGCATGAGCCAATAAATTCACTTTTCTGCTTGAGCTCGTTTGAGGTAAATTCTGATACTACAACCAAAAAACCCAGACTAACACAATTGTATACATGAAAACACATGTACATGGCCATTTAAAGGATTCTTCTCAAATTATTCCCTACTAAGTCTGGGATTTTTTAGCTATAAGAGGATTAAAGACTAATAAAAAAATAAAAACTTAACAAGGGATGTAAGAGAAATTACTTTGTGAGCAAGAGAATAATGTAGCTAAGATTTTATAAATTAGTCTAAATTTTTAAAAAGTATGCACTAATTAAGTTCAGCTTATGGTTTATAGCCAAAATGAAGGGAAGTAATTGGGTTAGTGAGAGCAACTAACATCACATGGGTCAGTGCTGGTGGAGCCTGTTTTGTGTAATGGGACCTATCAGAATCACCAGGGAAGCTTTCTTTTTTGAAAGTCTTCAGCAAGGACCCACTGCAGAAACCCTGATAAATAGAAACGCTTGAGAACCACTGCTGTAATAGTCACCTTAACTTTTTAAAAATTCATCTGTATTTTATATTTTGCTTACTTTGGGTTTGTTTAAATGATAAAAGTTCAAAGTCCTTATCTCTGTCATCTCTAAATAAACATTCATACCACCACCAGATGGTTTCACCAATGCTACATAACAATTTTTCAGTTGATTACACCTGGTGGTAGCAAAGATCTAGGTAAATTTTGTAGATGTTTTATACCAAGGTCAGATCCAAAACAAAAATTAGCAATGACTAGGGTATCAGAAAGGCACAGAGCGAACATTTACGATTCATTAAGATGTTTTATGATATATCAGAACAGTCTCTTTATCTTGAATAAGAGAGGGAACAAAAATCTGACCCAGATAAATAATTTAGAATTAGCTTTAATTAGCTCCTGATGTGATTCTCTGGATACTAAAATCATTCATGTGTAAGCATGGCAGATGCTAAGGCCTCAGGCTCTTGAAGGCAACCTCCTTTCTCTCTTCATTCAAGCGGCTGAAAGGAAGACCAAATGCTCTCTTAGACGCTACAGTGGGGCAACAAGAGGCCCCAAACTCACCTTACAAGCCCCACAGATGAGACAGACACTCAGTGGTTCTGTGGAAAGGACCCAAATGGCTATCAGTGCTGCAGGTGGGAGCCTCCGGGCCACATCCGTGAGGGAGAGCCCATTTCAGTTCTATTGATAACGGCACTGGAATTTGTCCATACAGAGTTCTGCTGTTCTGCTTCATGACAGAAGAGAGATGGGTGAGAAAGAAGGCAGGCCAGGAAGAAACAAACCCCTACCATTTTCTTTTCTTTTGATTCTTTACAAAAGAACTCTTCTGTACAGTTTCTCTTAAAGTCTCTGGAATTGAAGGGAGGTAGTTCTATGATTTGAATGAGGGAGGGAATCATAATGATGCCTACCATCCTGTGTTTTGCTTAATTTGTCCCAAACGGTAAATGCCCTTCTCCCTGCTTCAATCTTCTAAGAACTGAACTTGGCCACTTCCCAGGCCGCTCTAGAAGCTGGCTAAAAGTCAGAACTTGGGTCACAGATTGGAAAATAATTCTCCAAATTACCCTCTTGGCTTTTCCACATATCCTGTCCCCAACCATTCCCTGGAATCTCAGGGTGACTTGTAGCAAAAGTTTTTATTCGCTTCCCATCTTAATCCAGCCTAGAAAGAGGACCTCCTGCCAAGGCCTATGGTAACAGTAGCAGCAGCAGCAGCAGCAATAGGCAGCAAACCAGTGTGACAAACATGATCACATTTGATTTCACAGCAATCCTGTGAGGGAAGGCCAGTCCTGTGGCCTGTCCGTGGATGAACAGGCTAAGATTCAGAAATGTTATGCTAGAAAGGGAGAGCAGGCCCTTGAAATTCAAGTCTTCTAGCTATTACTCATTTCAAGGATGTGGACCCTGATGTTCAACGAGGTTATATCACCTGCCCAAGTTATCTCAACTAATTAGTTGCAGACCCTGAAGTTGACAGGTTAAATAACTAGTGGAATCAGAGAAATCTGCCTCTCAAATGTTAAGAGGGGTCTCAACTTGAGTAGCTGGTGGTGCTTCCAAGGGCTTCCCATGGAAGACGGAATGGTTTTGCTCCGTCAGACTCTAGAGAGCTCACTGGTGACAGAATGGGGAAATGGACTTTAACTTGACAGAAGAAAGACATGTCTAATGCTTCCAGTCATCAATCACATACCTCAGAAGTGGAGAGATGGTCATGCAGAGATGGCCTAAAAACGTAGGCCATCCGAGGAGACCCAAGCCACCTGTGGGCTCAGAAAACATCGCAAGTCCCTTCTAGTCCCAAAATTTCTATAAGTCCCTGGAAAAGCGGGGAGGAAGAAAAGAGGTTTTGAAAGTAGAAGTGATGATTCCATGAGGATGATGGCTGCATTTTTACCCTGGATGGTGAACCAGAGAATAAAGAACAGATTTTTCTTTATTTTCCAAGATCCTGGCCGGGAGAGTGGAGAGGACTAGAGTAAGAATTAATACAACTGGAGTTGGAGACACAAAAGAATGGGGCGAACAAGCAAGTGAGGAGGAGAAGAGAAAAAAGAACACCTTATGTGTCCCGAGAAAGAACCATTTGAAGGGACACGACATCTCAAAACTGATGAAACCTGATAAACTCAACTCCAAGTATCCCATGAAAATAAGAGAAAGTTATCGCCTAATTTTTAAAAATTCAAAAACTTATTTTTAATCTATTTCTTCACTTCTTCCATGCAGAAATATTTAACCAAACACTATGACTGGTGTTATAGGCTGGCTGAATTGTGTGCTCCTAAAAAGATATGCTAAAGTCCTAACTCCCAATACCTTAGAATGTGACCCTACTTGAAAAGAGGGTCTTCAAAGAGGGTAATCAAGTTAAAATGAGGTCATTAGAGTGGGCCCTAATCCAATGTGACCAGTGTCCTTATAAAAAAGGGAAATTTGGACACAGAGACAGACAGGCACACAGGAAGAAGGCCATGTGAAGACGGAGGCAGAAATCAGTGTGATGCATCTCCAAGCCAAAGAACACCAAAGATTGCTAGGAAAGCACCCAGCGGCTAGTACAGAGGCCTGGAACAGATTCTCCCTCACAGTCCTCGGGAGGAATCAACCCTGCAGACACCTTATCTTGGACCTCTACCCTCCGGAATTATGAGACAATACGTTTCCATTGTTTAAGCCACCCAGGTTGTGATACTTTGTTACAGTAGCCCTAGCAAACCAATACAACAGGCTATTCTGAGTCTCACCTTTCCTGGACACACTTTCCAGTAAAGGCCTGGAATGCTCTGAAATTGTGAAGCTCAAAAGCAAGTTAGAGCAGGAAATAACCATAGAGGTCACTGAGTACAACTCTTGTTTTACAGACAAGAAAATTGAAAATCAGGAGGGGTGAGTGACTTGCCCAGGTTTCACAGTGGCAGAACCGTGACCAAAACCCAGGCATCCTGACTTCCAAACCACAGCTCTTTCCACCAACACCTGATTGTACCCAAACTGCAAAGACAGCCCTTCAGTAACCACATGCTGTTGTGCATCTTAAGTGTGATACCTTAGGCTGCGGTTAGTTACATCTTGTGGCGTGGCAATTAAGACACAAGGGTCATTTTGCTCTCTAGGGAATCTGACCAAGGTCTGCCTCAGGGAGGCCACAGCTGGAAGACTAGATGCACCTGCTGTCTGCAGACACATTGGATTGCGGTCCTTCCCACCTCACTCTTCTACAACCTTGCCCAGATGGTCAAACCACAGAACTGGGAGGGCTGGAGAGGAAAGGATTCCACATTGGCTCCAATGCCAAGAACCAGTGACTGCAACATATATTTGCACAGGATCTTATGGAATTCAGCTCAGACGCCCAGGTAAATGCTCAAGGATGGAGTCACTTCTTTCTTCTCCTCTATGTCTATACAAAAAGATAGTACTGGGCTCCTTATCTTCAGTCACATAAATTGGAGAGCAGGGGCCCCGAGTTTTTAAGTGGCTTGTCCTCCCGAGTCAGAAGGCATTAAGGTTGGTCCCCTCTCCAAAAGTCCTCAAAAAGTGCAAGAGGAAAATAACTTCACAAAGGGGGCTCAAGCAGACCCCTGATTTCTGTCCCACCCAGTAAATATGCCGAGTGCCAGATAAATCACACATTTAAAGGGGCAGCAATTAAGTGAAACCCTGGTGAGGAAGGCATGGCTTTGTCTACCAAGTCAGAGAGAAGGAGGACAAGGAGAAAGACTCTTCCCCTGCTATCTCCCTGGGACTGCGCTTCTCTTGATTTTGTCTCTCAGCAGGAGGAATGAGGCAGAAGCACAAGGTGGCCCAGAGCCCTGAGGAGCTGATGGGAAGGAAGGTCTTGGATCACTTGTCTAGGGAGTCCTTTGTTCAGATGCTCAGCCACAGGCCTGTGCAAGCAAAGCCGGCACAGCTTGGGCACTGAGGGAATGAGGAGGTGACTCACAGTCCGCCTGTCTATTTTCTCCAGGGCATTGGCCCATCTTCCTTCTAATGCCTTCTCGCACCTTACTCCTACCCCGACAATAACCAGATAGAACTTTCCTGAATCCATCAGATGCCCACCTTGCCTTTTTTAAACCACCGTTTTCAGCTCGGTGCAGACAGATGTGGCAATGAAGGTGAGTGTGTGGCCTATTTTCCGTCAAGGTACAGAATCAGAGACTTCTCTGCTTGTAGCCTGCCCTACCTGCCCAGTCACTTTGTACATCTCTGGGCTTCAAAGAGGACCACATGGATCCAAAAGTGAATGACTATCCCTGCCATGTCTTTTGAGTAGATACTATATATATTATATATATGTACATTCTATGGACTGAATGTTTGTGGCGCCCCAGAATTCATATACTGTAGCCCTAACCTCTGTGTGATCTAATCGTATTTGGAGGTGGGCCTTCAGGAGGTAATCAGGGTTAAATGAGGTTGTGTTGGTGGGCCCTTACGATTTGATTATGTCCTTATAAGAAGAGGCGACACAAGATCTCTCTCCACCATGTGAGGACACGGCAAGGAGGAGGCTGTCTACAAGCCAAGAAGAGGGCTCTCACCACAACTACACTGCCACCCTGATCTCAGACTTCTAGCCTCCAGAACTGTGAGAAATCAACGTTTTTTGTTTTAGCCACCCAGTCTGTGGTATCTGCCATAGCAGCCCGAGCTAAGACTATATATATATGTATATATATGTGCTTTTTTTGCAGGGGGAGGGTCTGCCCAACCCTTCCCTCTCCAACCTTCACGTACTTTACCAGGAGTTGCCCATCTCCTCAACAAAGTTACCCAGGTTTGGACAAGGTGCCCCTGTCCCTCTACACCATGATACCCCCTTAGCGCACTGGACCAGTCAATGTCCCCCTCCTGGAGAATGGGGAATTTGGACTCAGAAGTTCAATCCAATCAGGCTGCGCTTGTAAATGGAGGAGATATGACGCAGGAACTGTTGGCAATGGCCATTTTCTGTCAAGCGAAAGTAGGGAAAACTACTCCTCAGCCAGAGAGATGAATGAAGTAGGCTTGCAGAGAAGCAGGAAAAAAAGAGAATGAGGGAAGCCATAAGTCTCCGTGGGGCTTTTATCCCTGGTTCCAGAACGTCCCCAAGGCCCAGCTGCCTCTTGACCTTGCATTTCTTGAGAATTCTTTAACTTGAGCTAGCTCATGTAGGCTTCTGTTGCTTACAGCCAAGAGTGCACATTTACCAGATATCATCTGTGAAACCACTGGCTGTGGAATGGCCAAGGCCAGAGACTCCGCTGACAGCACCTCCCGGGAGGCCTTGCAAATCTGCCTAACTGTATCTTTTGAGCTACATTTTACCACCTCATCCATGAGGGTGAAATCTGAGTTTTGGGGATGACTTAATGACATCCAGACACTCTCCTCACTCCCTATGATACCCTGAGCTGTATACTGACCACAATCAAAGTCTTGCATTCATTCTAGCTGCCATGTTTTAAGAAGGAGAGTAATGAGTCACAGTACCTTATCTGAAATTCTTGGTGCCCAATGTCTTTGGAATTCAGAATT
Organism: Tapirus indicus; assembly: GCA_031878705.1. Classification (NCBI taxonomy): domain Eukaryota; kingdom Metazoa; phylum Chordata; class Mammalia; order Perissodactyla; family Tapiridae; genus Tapirus; species Tapirus indicus. Next base: position 81,639,036 of record CM062917.1, read on the forward strand.
TTTCAGATTTTAAAAGTATGACCCATACACCATACAATACATAACTTCCTCAGCAGGGTCTGGGGCTACCCCCTAATCAAATACATTAATATTTCTGTAGCAAAATATACAAGTATTTTTTAAAGCGGGTTAAATCGAGATAATAAATAGTTTCATCTCAAGTTTTCCTGCCAAATAGGTTCAGATAAGCTCAGGTCAGATTTTTCCTTCAAGTGAGTTACAAAAACCTTAGTTTCAGATCTTTCGGTATTGTCATCATGGACTGTTACTAACCCTCATTCAACAGATGAGTAAACTGATGACTAGAGAGGTTAGGTACTATTACTCTTACTCGAGGTGACCCAGATAATAATGGGCCAAGTTGGGATTCAAACCCAGGCAGTCTGGCTCCAAAGCTGCAGCCTAAATGCCACCCCATCCTGGCACTCCACTATGATGGTACCTCTCCAAACTTGACGCTACTAGTGGGTGTCAGGCTGGTTCCAGATCTGGAAAACCACATGGAGAAAAATTAAGAGAACTAGAGCTGCTCAGCAAAGAGTAGAGAAAGCCAAGGAGGAGAAGTGATCATATCTTCAGATATCTGTCTCCCTCCCAAATTCCTTCCCTAACAGCACCCACTGGGTGCCCACCCTGTGTACATTGTGCTCCGTGCTGGGAAATGCAGAGAACAAACCGCTCCCGGCTGCCGTTCTGATCTTACATCCTCTGTCCCGCTCCTGCTAAATCCAGCCACATGGCCCTTCTGTACCACAAACCCTCCAAGATCCTTCCTCCATCAGCTTCTTTGCACCCGCAGTTCCCTTCCTGGCCTTTTCTGCTTCCCATTCTTCATACGCCTCAGTTATACATCGTTTACTCAGGGAGGGTTTCCCTCACCACCCAGTCTGAGCCACCTAGTCCCCTGTTCCCACAGCACCTTCATTCTCATCCTTGCACTTATTGGTATCTAATGCTTCTCTCCAGTCTTTGTTTGCTTACCTTCTCCCCCTATTGAATTTAGCTTCATGAGACCAGCAACCTGAGCTGGTTTGCAGCCTGCTGTATTTGCAGTGCTTTGAATACCACCTAGCACATAGCAAGTAGTCTATAAATATTCACTGAATCAATTAATAAGCAAGAAATCGTGCTTCCATTTGGGGGAATGTGTTTGCTTTATTCTTTTTAAAAGCCTGTGGTTGTAAACTAGAGAAAATAGAACGTGAGTTGTGGCCGAGATGTCTAGCTATCCAGCCCCAATCTCCCCTTCTTTAATAATAGAACTCTTGAGTTTTCGTGTGAATATGCCCACCCAGCTGGACTTCACTTCTCCCAGCATCCTTTACAGCGTGGACTTGGTCAATAGAGTATGAGTGGAAAAACGAGGTGTGCCGTTTCTGAGTCATGCCTTAAAAGAAATGTAGATGCCGCCCCTAGCCCTTTTCCCCTTCCTGATACCTAGATGATGTCAGGATCTAAAGAAACCACTTTGGACCCAAAGATGGAAATCTTGTGTTGAGAAAGGCAGAGCTGCATTGCTAGCCTTGGACAGCTTACCTCTGGTCTATCAGAGAAAAATAAGCTTCCATCTTGTTTAAGCCACTGTACTGGGGGGTTTCTTAGCTACGACTGCTAGGCCAGTACTCTGACTAATAAGTTTTTAAGTCTTTTTCAGCAATTTAGATTGTTCTAGCTGTACCTGGTCTGCTCTGCCAGGAACTACTACGCAAATACTATCTCTGTATTTTTCGGGTTTTTATTTCATCTTGTTGTTTCAAGTTAGTTTCTGTGTCCCACAGCATACTGCATTTCCAACTTTTCACTTGCAGAAAGGGAAAGGAAACACATGTAGTGAATGCTTACTGGGATCCAGTAACTATGCTAAATGCTTTGCCTGTCATATCTTGTTTAATTCTCCCAATAGATCTGTGAGTCCAACATCGTTGTTTTCATTTTGTTATTATTCATTTTATTTTATTACTCATTTTAATATTATTTCATATTATTATTATAATAAGAAACAGGCTCAGAGAGGTTAGGTGACTTGTCCAAGATCACATAGCCAGTAAGTGGCAGAGTTGGGCTTTAAACCCAGGTGGTATCCAGGTTGGCTCCTTCTACTACTCTGTATTTACACTGTGATGTGCACAATGACTGAGGGCTTGCATTTGGGTTTTTAGATTTTTCTTTTGACTGTAATTGATTTCATTAACATAACTGTATGACTTTTACTTCATAACTTGCCCATCTTGATTTATGGCATCTTTATTTATCCAACCCTCCATCTCTTAGGGCCGTGCTTGTTTGTTTTTAACAAATTGTGGTAAAACACTCCTAACCTGAACTTTACCACTTAGCTATTTTTAAGTATACAGTTCAGTGGCATGAGGCACATTCACACTGTTGTGCAACCATCACCACTATCCATCTCGAGAACGTTTTCATCATCCCTAAAAAAATATGGAACACTTCATGAATTTGTGTGTCCTCCTTGCACAAGGCCATGCTCTTCATCTCTGTATCGTTCCAGTTTTAGGATATGTGCTGTCTGAGTAAGAACAGGGGGCCATGAGTTTAAGTCATTGGTTTTCAAATTCTTGGCTCCTCTCCCCTTTTTCTTTCTTTCTGTGACCTGCAGCCTGCCACTTAGTAATGAAAGAGAGTCTCCTAGTCATACACGTGCCTCTTCAGAGTCATGAGCAAGAGGAAGGGGAAGTAAATATGAATCTTTGTAAAACGGCCTGCCTTGGGTCTTATCTTTGTTGTCTGCCACCACGGATCCCCAGGGGTCTGAGCAAGGAAATGGGAGAAGATTCACCAACTGCCTAATTCAAATCTAAATCCTGTTGAAGTTTCTCAGCCTTTCAAATGGTGAGTCAATGACTCTGGGGCCACTGGGGTGAGACTCAGAGGGTCACCCAGTGCTCGGGCTGGAAGGAGAGATGTGAGTCCTCAGGTCCCGCCCCTCGGCTCAGGGATGAGACCACTGAGGCTCCAACCAGGCAGCTCTCCTCACTGTCCAGAGCTCTCTCTACCTGACATCCGCTGGCAACTCTCGCCAATACCCTCCTGCTCCCTCTTGAGTCTATTTAAAAGCATTTCTCTCCCTAAAACCCTTTTTAAGTCTATTTCAAAGCCCCAAGCCCTGTCAGCTCCTCACAATAGGGCCATTTGACCCCTTGTGTCCCCTGTGCTAGGGAGCTATTAGAAGACCTTAAAAAAATGGCGCTGTCGTGGATGCTGTGCTTTGCCAACTAGATCCCAACATCAGGACTGCAGGGTTTGTTCCCCCAGTGGCTGGGAATGTGGTTGGCTAACAGCCCTCGGCTGCCAGCCCTCTCTGGCCTGCCCCTTCCCCAGATCAGCCTGCATCCAGTGACTGGTGCCCCAGCGCTGGCCAAGATGAAAGGCCTCCTTGCTCCAAGCTCCCTAAGGAGTTATGACAACCCTGCAGCCCAGCTCCTCGCTCTGTCCCATTCGGCTCTTTCCCCTCCCCCACAGGGGCTAACCCAGGTGTCCCCCTAACAAACCTGCACAGTAACAGCCTGTCAGAGACTGCCACCTGGAAGCCGACCTGCCACAGCAACAAGAAGAAAACAATGAGGAGGCTTTAGTTACTGAACATTTGACAGGCAGTTTGCAGATGCCACCTTAGGTCAGCTCCACTCATCGTTCACCTTAGTATTCACGAACATTTGAAGTGTCATTATCCAATCACAATCTGTAGGTTAAAACTTCTCATTTTATGTAAATTCCCAGCCTATAGGTAATGGTTGCTGAGAAATCATAGCTAATTATAAATGAAATGCAGCACCTACAGCCAAACAATTTCAAAGGCAAAATTATTAGATTGAACAGTATGAAATTGCTAATATGTGACTCTTTTTTGGTCTTTAAAAATGGCAATTCCATATGGTTCAACATAATATCCTGTCAAAAATATTCACCAAAAAATCATATGTAATTTGGGCTGTAGATGCATGCTAATGTGTTTCCCTTCCAACAGCAGGCATGCCAGGGGCTATGAAGATGTTAAAAATGGCCTTGCCTCTTTGGAACAAAGATGCTACAAGCAGAACCTCGAGACAAAAGTCAAGCTAGTGCCAGGATTTGGGGGCTAAGAAAGGAAACGGAAGCACAGGCCTACTTCCCCCTGCACGACTCCCTGTCCGGTCTGAAGGACTGTCTGTCTCTCAGGGTTTCACCCTCCTCTCCAGCTCCCAGGGCCTCTCCACTTTCTCCTTCCCTTCTTTCTACTCTCACTCCATCCTCTACAGGTTTTCCTTCTCTGCAGGAAAGCATGGCAGGGAGAAGGGAACATGGTTTATGAGAGGAAACAAATTTTGTGCAATTCTCTCTTTCTCTGAAAGGCTTTTTCATGATAATACCAACATTTGAGAGTTTCCTGTGTTATCCTTTCAGTCCCTTGTGACAGTTCCCCCAATCACTACAAATAAATTAGCTCATCCACTTCTCGAAAAAATGCTTTGTCCCCATAATACTATTCATGGTAAGAGGTTCTGAGTTTAGTCTGTTGCTGCCATTTGATTATTTTGTTTATTGTGCTGATTCAACACATAAGCACAGGCATACCCCAGAGATACTGTGGGTTTGGTTCCAGACCACCGCAATAAAACAAATATCACAATAAAGCAAGTCACACAAAGTTTTCGGCCTCACAGTGCATATAAAAGTTATGTTTACACTACCCTGTAATCTACCAAGTGTGCAACAGCATTGTGTTTAAGAAAACAATGTACACACCTTAATTTAAAAACATTTTATTGCTAAAAGATGCTAACCATCATGTGAGCCTTCAGCAAGTTGTAATCTTTGCTGGTGGAGGGTCTCGTCGCAATGCTGATGGCTGCTGACCCATCAGGTTGGTGGGTGCTGAAGGTTGGGGTGGCTGTGGCAATTTCTTAAAATAAGACAACAATGAAGTTTGCTACAACAGTTGAATCTTCTTTTCATGAACAATTTCTCTGTAGCATGTGATGCTGTTTGATAGCATTTTACCCACAGCAGAACTTCTTTCAAAATTAGAGTTAATCCTCTGAAACCCTGCCACTGCTTTATCCATTAAGTTTATGTGATATTCTAAATCCTTTATCATCTCAACAGTCTTCACAGCATCTTCACCAGGAGTGGATTCCATCTCAAGAAACCACTTTCTTTGCTCGTCCATAAGAAGCAACTCCTCATCCATTAAAGTTTTATCGTGAGATTGCAGCAATTCAGTCACATCTTCAGGCTCCACTGCTAATTCTAGTTCTCTTGCTGTTTCCACCACATCTGCAGTGACTTCCTCCACTGAAGTCTTGAACCCCTCAAAGTCATCCATGAGGGTTGGAATCAACTTCTTCCAAACTCCTGTTAATGTTGATATTTTTACCTCTTTCAATGAATCATAAATGTCCTTAATGGCATCTAGAATGGTGAATCCTTTCTAGAAGGTTTTCAGTTTACTTTGCCCAGATCCATCAGAGGAATCACTATCTATGGAAGCTATAACCTTACAAAATGTGTTTATTAGTAAGACTTGAAAGTTGAAATTACTCCTTGATCCATGGGCTGCAGAATGGATTTGTGTTAGTAGGCATGAAAACATTATTAATCTCATTGTACATCTCCACCAGAGCTCTTGGGTGACCAGGTGCATTGTCAATGTACCTGGTAATATTTCGAAAGGAATCTTTTTTTCTGAGCAGTAGGTCTCAACAGTGGGCTTAAAATATTCAGTAAACCATGTTGTAAACAGATGTGCTGTCATCCAGGTTTTGCTGTTCCATTTATAGAGAACAGGCAGAATAGATTTAGCATAATTCTTAAGGGCCCTAGGATTTTCAGATTTCTAGCTATGAGTGTCCTAGATGGCATCTTCTTCTCACATAAGCCTGTTTCACCTACACTGAAGATCTGTTTAGTGTAGCCACCTTCATTAATGATCTCAGCTAGATCTTCTGGAGAACTTGCTGCAGCTCTTACATCAGCACTTGCTGCTTCACCTTGCACTTTTATGTTATGGAGATGACTTCTCTCCTTAAACCTCATGAACCAAACTCTGCTAGCGTCAGACTTTTCTTCTGCAGCTTCCTCACCTCTCTCAGCCTTCATAGAATTGGAGAGAGTTAGGGCCTTGCTCCGGTTTAGCCTTCAGCTTAAGGGAATATTGCGGCTGGTTTGATCTTCTAGCTAGACCACTGAAACTTTCCCCATATCAGTAACAAGGCTGTTTCACTTTCTGTTCATGTGTTCACCGGAGCAGCACTCTTAGCGTCCTTGAAGAACTCTTCCTCTGCGTTCACACCTTGGCTAACTGTTTGGCGCAAGAGGCCTAGCTTTCGGCCTATCTCAGCTTTCAACATGCCTTCCTCACTGAGCTTAATCATTTCTAGCTTTTGATTTAAAGTAGGAGATGTGTGACTCTTCCTCTCACTTGAATACTTAGAGGCCATTGTAGGGTTATTAACTGGCCTAATTTCAATATTGTTGTGTCTCAGGGAATAGAGAAGCACCAGAAGAGGGAGAGAGATGGGGGAACGGCTGGTCAGTGGAGCAGTCAGACACACACAACATTTATCCAAACTAAGTTTGCCATCTTATATGGGCACAGTTCATGGCGCCCCAAAACAATCACAATAGTAACATCAAAGAGCACTGATCACAGATCACCATAACAAATATAATAATGGAAAACTTTGAAATATTGCGAGAATTACCAAATGTGACACAGAGACACAAAGTGAGCAAACGCTGTTGGAAAAATGGTGCCAATAGACTTGCTCGAAACAGGGTTGCCGCAAACCTTCAACTTGTAAAAAAAAAAACAACGCAGTATCTGTGAAGCGCGAGAAAGCTACGCATGCCTGTAAGCATTTGGGCTTCTAATTTATTCTTTATGCAACTGTGAAAGTCTAATGATTGGTGTAGAGAACTTAAAGCCATTGCATGTGGACTCCTATCACCATGTTTACCTGAGCCCAAACCTGCTGCCTTCCCTTCCCCCTCACCAATATGGGGCGTCTGTGACAGCAGGGGGAGCACAGGGCATGGGACCAAGCAGCTCTGGATCTGCCCAGGATGCCCTCCAGGACCTGGTGGGGGCAGGCTGATGCTGGGCTGAGCTGGGCCAGGAGAATAAGATTGGCGTAGATGCCCAAGCCTGGTCCTTGAGAAACTCAAAATCTTAGGCAGGAGCATTCAACAGGCAAAGCTACACCTGTTACCGGTAGAAAGATGCTTTCCCTTAAAGCCTGAGTTTGCCACTGTGAGAGCAGTGATTAATGAACAGCGGGGGCATCAAGGAGGACTTCCTGGGGAGGCAGTTTCAGTAGAAATCATTTTTCTTTTTAAATTTTATGGATTTTTTTCTTATTGTAAAAGCAATATATATTCTTGGTAGAAAAAATCATATATGTGTATATTCAAATCCCTCCAATCCCATGTCCCAGGGATAAGTGCTGTAAATATTTCTTTAAAAATTATTTCATTTAATTTTACTTGCATTTAGCAGAAAAAAAAGTGAAGTGAAACCAAAGGAGTTGCTAAATTGTACATATTTATTTCTTCAAAACAAGAGCCATGAGTTACTAAGGAAATCTTCAAATAGATTACAAAAATATGAGACTTTGACATAGGGTTAATGGATATTTTTTAAAGTTTGTGCTTCTTAATGGCTATAAGTTTAAGTTTCCAGATATTGAGCTTTAGCTGACTATCTAATCAAAACCCAAAGTCACCACTGCCGTGTTAAAAACAACCAAATCATCTTTTTTCTTTTTTTGAGAGAGAAACAGAGAGAGTGAGAATGAGAGAGAATGCGAACAAAACTTTATACCTAAGTTTGATCTCTGGGTGATTCTTCAAAAACATTGCTAGGGAAAAGCTGATCTGTAAAGAAAAATATGCTATAGAAATGGAGAACCACTTTCAGGAGTAAAAAAGCACTCAATACAGGAAAATGCACCCATTACGAATTCAAACAGATCTGACTTAATACAGAAGTTCCATCAGTATTTCTTACACACCACCAACTGCCCCAAATCTACCTTGCTTCCTATTTAGACCATGACCATGACTTTCTTGTAGAGTGTTTCATTTTATTTCCTAGAATAGCTGCTGGCCGTTCTTTCTCTTGTTGAAAAAAACAGAGATTTATCTCCCCATCTCATTGATGGCAGGCTATTGTAACACTTCTAGATCCTAATCACACGATTCATGTAACGTTACCCAGTCTCTTCCTGGAGACTGTTGCCACGAACCGCTCTGACTTCCTGTTCTAATCTAGACTGCTGTCCAGACGTGCCAAGCAACTGTGTTGGTCCTAGGATTGCTTGTCATTGTCCTCCTAGACTGGTTTCTTGGATCCCATGTTTTTCTTTTTCTTGGGTTCCTTTTCTTCTTGGCTCTAGAACAGCGCTGAGTAACTCTTCTAGAAAGGTATATAGAAGACGATCTTTCTGAGTCCTCACCTGTGTCCAAAGATATTTTTATGCTTAGTCTAGCTGGTATATATTTCTATGCTCAAATCATTTCCCTTAGAATCTGGAACTCACCGCTCCATCATCTTTTAACATCCAGTGTTGCTGATGGGAGTCTGACCCAGTTCGACTTGAGTCCCTATGCAGGCAATCTTATGTTTTCTTTCTGAAAACCTTAAGGATATTCTTTTTACCCTTGCAGGGCAGAAATTTCACCAATATGTATCTAGATGGGCCCTTTCAATATGAACACAAAGTTACTTCCCTATTTTGAAGAAAGCTACATCCTCCATCCTCCCTCCATGTTCTCTTTCCATCCTTCTGAGACTCCTGTTGGAGGAGATGGAGTGTGAACTGCTTAGACCTTTTCTTAGCCTTTTTCTCATCTTTTTCACCTCTTTTTACAGCATGTCTCTAAATTCTGGAAGCTCTCTTTTTTCAACTTTATCTTCCAGATTACTAATTCAGCCCTTGGCTGCATCTATTTTAATTTTTAGACTTCTGTGAAATTTTGAAATTAATTTTGGTAATCATATTTTCAAGACTTCATTTTCAAGAATTCTAGTTTTCTGGTTATTCCTTTCAATGTCAACTTGCTTTCAATTTATGGATGTAATGTCCTCTTGAATCTCTCCATGGGTTCTAAGGAGACCTTTTCAAAAGTTCTCTTCCTCCCCAGCATTCTCTCTGTCTCCCCAAGGGGGCAGGTTGTTCCGCGAGTTCATGGTTAAGCTCCTCCTTTGCGCTCACGGTTTTCCCTAATTACCTGGATATCTTTGTCCTTACACGTGGATAAATGGAGGGCCGGTTTGCCCTGGGCTTCCCCTGAGCTGCGTTTTGAGCAGTATTTTGAGATGTGAGGACTAGGGACTGGGAAAATCTGGGGGAGGCATCCCAGATTGACTGTAGTGTTTTCTGTTTATCCTGGAGGCAGAAGTAAGCAAATCACATTCAAAGCAAAGAAGTTAATATGACGAGAAAAAAGTGCCATGCTGGGGTTCAAAAAGAGAGATGAAACTGGAAGATTCAGGGCGAGTGTAAGAAACTGAGTGACAAAGGATTTTGATGGAGGGAGACATGCCAGTCCGAGGGAAAATGGAAACACTTGTAATTCACTGATCACCGAAGACCCACCGCCGCCTGCTGCCGTCTTCCCAGGGAGAGACTTGAAGGCTGGCTTCCGTTTTTGACTCCCCCGCAAGAAACAGAAATGCTGCCCGTGCCTATCCACAGGGTCCCGCAGAGCTGAGAGAAGCCAAGAAACAACCAGGATGAGAAGCGGCCCTGTTGTTCAGGGTCCAACGGTCGGGTTCTAGCTCAGCTCCCACGCTGGGCAGCCTGTCCTATTGCTCAACGCCACCTTGATGAGGCCATGGCCCCTCCTAGTTGACCTTCCAGCTCGATTAAACGCACAACATCTCTGCTACTTAGCCAACTCTAATTAAGGCAGCAACCTGGATGAGCTCCACGTGCTATCAGAACTTTCTCTTTTAAAGCTGCTACCTATGGGAATTTTCAAACATATTCAAAAGTAAGCAGAACAGTGAAATGAATCCTGTGTCCATCACCCAGTGTCTTAGTCCTTTCGGGCTGCTGTAACAGAATACCATAGACCAGGTGGCTTATAAACAACAGAAACTTATTTCTCACAGTTCTGGAGGCTGGAGGTCAAGATTAGGGTTCCAGCACGGTCGGGTTCTGGGGAGAGACTTCCTCCTGGTTCATAGACAGCTGTCTTCTCGCTATAACCCCACATAGGGGAAGGGGTGAGGGAGCTCTCTGGGGTCTCTTTTCATAGTCCCATTCAGGAGGGATCCACCCTCATGACCTAGTCACTTCCCAAAGGCCCAGTCTCCTGGAGCTGTCATATTGGGAGTTAAGATCTCAACATATGAATTTGGAGTGGATCCAAACAATCCATCTACAGCACCCAGCTTTAACAACTACATCAATATTTTGCCAACTTAAGAACCTACTTTTAAGCAGCACTCATTTCTCAAAATGAGACTACTTTTTCATAAACCCGTATTTAAGCCCTACCTCCAGAAATTCTGTGATGAAGCCGAAGAAAACATAGTTTTAAAGAGCTTCATAAGTGATTCTGATGCCCACCAAAAATTGAGAGCCAGTGCTGTCATGAAATGAGAACAAGAGCATGACTCCAGCATATACACGGCACTCAGAAGAGTTTGATAAGTAACAGGATACCCAGAAGACATAAAGGAGAAATGGTTACAACAGTCTATACGAAAAATGTAAATGGCAGTACAGCAAAAGATCACAAAAGAAAAGGAAGACAAATAACAGAATGACAGAAAATATTTGCAACATGGATCATATCCTTGATTCATGGAGAGTTCTTATAAATTAGTAATATTTATTTAAAAAGCAGTGTTTGGGGCTGGCCCAGTGGCATAGTAGTTAAGTTTGCACACTTCGCTTCAGCGGCCCGGGGTTCACAGGTTCGAATCCCAGGCATGGACCTACACACCGCTCATCAAGCCATGCGTGGCAGCGTCCCAAAGTAGAGGAAGATGGGCACAGATGTTAGCTCAGGGCTAATCGTCCTCCGCAAAAAGAGGAGGATTGGCACAGATGTTAGCTCAGGGACCATCTTCCTCAAGCAAAAAAGAGGAAGACTGGCAACATATGCTAGCTCAGGGCCAATCTTCCTCACCAAAAAAAAAAAAAAAAGGAGCAGTGTTTGTAAAATCCCACAGACAAAGGCTGTGAACAGGCACAGCCTGTTCAGACTTAGAAGAGACTCTGAAAATGGCCAATTAATCTATGTATAGACACTCGGTCTCTTTAGACGTCAGGAAAATACAAGTTAAAATGATAAGAAACCATTTCTACCCATCAAATTCGCCAAAATTGAAATGATCCCTAATCTCCCGTGCAGGTACAGTTTGGGGAAGAAGGCCACTCCGTAACAGTAAGACTGAACTGCTGCCAACTATTTAGATAGTAATCAGGCACCGTGTACTAAAATGTATAACACAGATTCTTGGACCCAAAAATCCTACCCAGGGCATCCAGCCAGCAGAAATAAAAGGACAAGTATATTAAGATACACATTTCATAATAATATCAGCAATGATATTTACTGAGTACATGTTTACTATGTGCCAAGAACTGGGCTAAATGTGTCACAAAGGATGTCTGAATTAATCCTCATAACAACTTTATGAGGTAGTTACAATTATCTCATAGATAAGGACCAAAATTTAGCAAAGTTATATATGTTGCCACAGGTTTTTTCAAAATGCGCTTTTTTAAATGTTGGAGTTGGAGCTTAAAACCAATCAATATGACTGCAGAGTTGATGCTCTTAGCCACCACAATGTGCTGCCAAACTAGAGACAAAGAACCAGAAAAGAAAACCTACCCAAATGTCCACTATAGAGCAATAGTCCCTACAATGACCTCAATCACTAGAAATACAAAATGTCCAGTCCTACTTTGGTTTCACAATTAAAATCCACTTTGGGGGTAGGGAGCTGGAACACATGTTTTCCATAGAAACAGAAAGTTGTGATGAGGAAGAAAGGGACAAGTGATTCTTTGCTGGATGGGTCTTTTGGGAAGAGATTTCTCCACAAAGCAACCTCAACTTCTTCCTGTAAATGCCTGGTCAGAGGACTTCTAACCAGGCCACGGACAAGGTGCAGGTTCCCCAAGTTTCCCAACAGAAGCGGTTCTGCTGGCCTCCCTCCAGCTGACCTTCCCAAGGAAACGGGTTGAGGGTGTGAGCAACTTTTCCAATTGGCAGAGGAATGGTGACTGTGAGGATTCTCGGGGCACTGGAAACATGACCTCAATTTTCCTGGAAAATGACCACTTGTTTATTTTATCTCCTTGGAATTTGGAGAGGATGTTGTGAATACTGTGTTCTCCCAGTCCCGCGGCTGACGCTGCCCTGAAACCTTAACCCCTGGTGGAAAGGAAAGAAGCTTCTAATAAACGGCAGGGTCATTTGCCACCATGTTCTGGGTTTCAGGGATGACGCTCCAAAGTCATTTCCTCCGAAGTCTTATGTTCAGAATCTGGGAAAAGATTCCACAGATAAACCACGTGCCAGAGCTATTCCTCTGGGTCCAGAGTACCGAGGAGCGCACTTTAGAATCTGTTCTCAATTATGCTTGAAAATAGAATTATTTAAAACAATGATCACCATAAACAAGTCACAAGGACCAATGCAGACAGTGTGTTATAAAGCAAGGATTAGGATTAATTCTGTGTGCCTGAAACCAATAACAATAATATGAAATAAACAAGTAGCAAGTATTAGCCTGACAATCTATTTAAGAGACCGTGACACCCACAGTCCCAGAGTTGTTTTTTTCTTATCGTCAACTGTTATTAACAGCTACTTAACCTAACCTCGTTCTCTCTTCAGACTCCTGGGAGTAAACACACTGCGAACTTGTCCAGATCGCTGCCTTCCGGTGAGGCTCTCTGAAGCACGTGTGCTGCTCAAGCTGAGCAACGTGGCATTTCCAGACGACGCGCTCCACTCCAAAGTCCTTGTAGGGAGTTCCCGTTAAATTCTTCCTTTCTCTGTAGGAAAAGTTTGCTTATTACCAGCTTGTCCATGAAGACATGACGTTGCCCCCTTGACATGCCCGAGAGCCCTGAGCACCCTGAACAACCGCACATCTTCCCAGCCTTTGACCACAGCAGACTGAGGAAAGACTGGGTTCAAGCATTAGACGGACGGGAAGCACTCAGATTTTGAGCAGAACGTTATTTGGGTTCAGATCCCGGCTCTGCCACTATCCAGCTGTGTGAACCTCAGCAAGATACTTCACTTCTCTGTGCCTCAGTTCTACCATCTGTAAAATGGGAGCAATAACTATTCCTCCTTCACAGGTTTGTTGTAAGAAGCAAATGAGAAACTGCATGTAAAACATACAATACTTTGTCTACACAGAAGAAACACTCAATAAACTTCCCTGCAGTTGTGTTTTTGTGTCACATAAACACTACCTTTGATGGACCCTCCTTGACAGTTGGAAGAGTGGGTAAGCCCTACAGTCTGGCCTCTAACAGACTTGGGTTCAAATGCACTTCTGCTATTCACTAGCCACGTGACCTTTGACAGTTTTTCCTAACCTTTAAAAGCCCTTTCTTCATCTATAAAAGTGGAAGTGATTCTAGTGCCCCACTTCTTATGGCTGTCAGAGGATTAAATGAGATCATGCATGCACTTTTCAATGCCTAACACATAGTAAGTGTTCAATAAATGTTCCTGGCTGATTTTTTCATTTTAATTTTATACTTTTTATTTCAATTTCTGCTTGAATCAAGTACTTAGAAATTAAAACACAATTGATTTCCCTACTAACATTTGTGAGTTTACTACAGTTTTGTAGTCAGTCCATTTCGGGGGGAGTAAATCCTGGCATAGGAGTCAGAATATAAAGACACTGGACATGACTCTGTCAAGTGCTAGCCAAGTGATCTCAAGAAATATCAGATGCTCAGGCTTCTTAACTGTAAAATTACATTAAGATGTCTTCCCTTCCAGAGCAGTAAGATTTTCATGGGGTAATAAATGAAACATGCTTTGTAAATTATGAAACAATATAAAAATGTAAGACTTCATCATTTTCCCAGGATAAACAAAGACTTACTAGAATAAATATAAATAGAGCAAAATATAGACCTATAAAGTGGTTTCTCCATTGACTGGAGTGGATTTTTATTTCTCAATAAGTTTAAAATGGAAAAGACTCTCTTGGGTTGAAGGTAGAAAGAAGGACAGAATTCCATCTATAATCATCAGTTAATTAGTGTATGTGCTTTGGAAATATGATGCCAAGAGAATGGAAAAATAGACTAGCCTTCAGCATATTGAGAAAGAGGCTAAACTTTACTTCCAAGTGCCAGGCCATCTTTCAGCCACGGATTATGCTTTGGCATTTAGTGGATAATATTTGATTCTTACTAATTTTTCATTCTATGTCTCAGTAAACTCTAATGCAGACAAGTAGCTAATGTCTGAAAGTCTCTCAGTCTTTCTTTTTCTCTCTCTCTCAAAATAAATCCATAAACATCAACAGAATGTGGTCACAAGTGTTCACACTTCTACTAAAAAAAACTGTAATAAAGTCAAACAAAAAAAAATCCATAATTATTTCCATCCCTCAAAATTGTAGTTGGTAGGGTTTTTTGTTTTTTCATTTTTCTTTAAAGAATATACAATTTTTCTATTTGAGTTTATGAATTACTTTATGGCAGAGAAAATTAAAAGAGATCCAGGATGCAATAAAATTAATCCGTTTTACCCTTTCCCTTTTACCTCTACACAGACTGCATCTTTGGTAACCCAAATATCCGACCATTCGGATCCGTGCTAATCTACTCCTAACATGTCCCATCATTGGTCCCATGCACTTGTTCTGACCAGGAAGATGCTTGAAGCAGCCAAAATTTTGATAAAACCGTGAAGCAGGAAGAGGAGGAAATACTTTCATCTTAGGTGCGAAGAAACTGACGCATGTCGCCCACAAGGACAGGCCAGCCTGCGGTCAGCGTGACGTCAGAGAACTTCCTTCTGGGACCTCCACCTAGTGCTAATCGCCCTACTTAACAGAAAACCTGCAAGAAAAAAAAAGTTAGAGAAATAGTAAATTGGGACGTGTGAACATCGGTGAGTGTCTACTCAGAGCAGAGCACCACGAGGCACGCACAGATAAGTGAGAAATGGTGGGCTCTGTGCAGAGGTTTCCTTCTAGAAAAGCGGATGAGACTAGAGGGTGGGCCATGATTCCTGCCCACCGCCCACACCGCTGCAGACCACGGACTGAAGCACGTCATGCATCCACTCCTTCAAACCTTCCACAAGGGTTACAGAGTCCTCTCCACTTCCTCCCCAGCTCTTCACAATTCGAATCCACTCGCTGCATTCCCACTCTTCCCAGCACTCCCCACCCCACACAGAGTCCTCCTAATGTCCCGCAGATGAAGGACGTGTGACCTAGCCCTGCCCATCGCTGGAGATCTCTCTGCGCTGGAAAGACCTTTTCCTTCTCCACCACCAAACCCTGCACTCGGTCCAGCTACCTCGGACTCCGCCTCCTCCGGGGAATCTTCCCCTCGTCCCCCCACTCGGGGCAAACTCATCCCCCTCGGCCGCAGCCTGGCTTTGCCCCTGCGCGCCCGGGAGAAGCTGTCTCCGTTGCTGTGTCGCGTTTTCCATCACTCGCCCAGCTCCACGAAGAGCCGGGGAAGCAAGGACCGCATCTTTATCCTCCGCCCTCGGAGCCCAGGGCAGAGATACTCAAGAGATCTGCTGACTTGAATTCAACAGAATATCATAAGGCGCCTGTGCTGACTGTCTTCAGAAGGGTCCCTAAAGAGTTTTAAAAGTCCCGTGGAAGGAGAGAGGAAACAGTCTTTGAAATGACAGGCTTCCTTCAACCAGCCTTTAGAACTTGCAAAGCCAACAGATTCTAAAAGCTCAGAAACGCAGACAGATAATAGCACATGCTCCTACAAGGACCAACAGAAACCCTTAGCTAAATAAACAATGAAGTAAAATTAGTATAATCAAAATAAACCTTTTTTAAAAAAAAGAGTGTATAAGCCATAGCTTTAAGCTTATAAACTAATTTTTAAAGGGGCGTAGGACAGAGGTTAAGAATCATCAGGAAAGTCTACACTCTGAGGTATACTGGCTAAACAGAAAGCCTTTGGACTCACACAGCTTTAATTCAAATTCTGGTTCTGCCACTTGATAGCTGTGTGACCTTGCAAAAGTTCCTTAACCTCTCTGGGCCTCAACTTCCAATGATTTAAAGAGATAACAATGGTAAAAATGCTTAGCATACTTCCTAGAACATAGTACACACTGAATAAAACTTCATTGTTGCTATTTGGAAATAAATTGCATGTTTCTGTGGATAGCCTAATGGATAGGCCTTTTTTGATTTGAGTATGGCAAATGCTATATAAGGAATCATTTTGTAAAAACGTACGCCTTCCCTCCTCTCTCTCCATGCAATTCGGTTACTCATTTAACAAATATGTCTCCTTTCTGCCAGCCCTATTCTAGATCCCGGGGATTCAGCAGAGAACAAAAATCCCTGCCTGTATAGCGTTTACTTTCTGTTGGGGAGACACAGGACATAAACATAACAAGTGAATAAATTATAGAGTATATTAGGATATGCTAAGTGCTATGAAAAAGGAATCAAGATAGCTAAAGGGCTGTTAGAATGGCCGTCATCAAAAAGGTAAGAGAGAACAAATGCTGGCGAGGATGTGGACAAAAGGGAGCCCTTGTGCACTGTTGGTGGGAATGTAAATTGGTGCAGCCACTATGGAAAACAGTATGGAGGTTCCTCAAAAAATTAAAAATAGAAATACCTTATGATCCAGCAATTCCACCTCTGAGAATACATCCAAAGGAAATGAAAACACTAACTCAAAAAGATATCTGCACTCCCATGTTCGTTGCAGCATTATTTACAACAGCCAAGACATGGAAACAACCTAAGTGTCCATCAACGGATGAAGGAATAAAGAAGTTGTGGTATAGATGTATAATGAAATATTATTCAGCCATAAAAAACAAGAAATCCCGCCATTTGCAACAACATGAATGGACATTGTGGGCATTATGCTGAGTGAAATAAGTCAGACAGAGAAAGACAAATACTCTATGATCTAACTTAAATGCAGAATCTAAAAAATAAAAACTCATAGAAAAAGAGATCAGATTTGTGGTTACAAGAGGCAGGGGGTGGGGGTGGGAAATCGGAGGAAGGAGGTCAAAAGGTTCAAACTTCCAGTTTACAAAATAAATAAGTACTAGGGATGTGATGTACAGCGTGAACTATAGTTAACACTGCTGTATGATATATAGGAAAATTGTTAAGAGTAAATCCTAAGGGTTCTCATCACAAGGAAAAAATTTTTTTCCTTTTTTTGCTCTTTTTATTGCATCTATATTAGATGATGGATGCTAACTAAACTTATTGTGGTAATCATTTCACAATATATGTAAGTCAAACCATTATACTGTACACCTTAAACTTAGACAGTGATGTGTGTCAATGATATCTCAGTAAAACCGGAAAAAAAATCTTTAAATAGGTAAAGTGGGTCCAGAATGTGAAGGATTGTAACTGTAAATAGGGTGGTCTGGGAGGCCTCCCTGAGAAGGCAACATGGAAGCAAAGAAGGTGAGGGAGAGAGCTATTCAAAGAGTGGTCTTGGCGGAAAGAACAGCCAGTGCAAAGGTCCTGGAGCAGGGTCATGCTTAATGTGTTCCAGCATAGCAGGGAGTCAAGTGTGGCCAGAGCCGGGGAAAATAGGAGAGAGTTGTAGAAGATGAAGTCAGGGGGTAGCCGGGGTCCTGATTGATCTGCACCTCATAGGCTACTATAAGGACTTTGGTTCTTAAAGTAGAAAGATAGGGAACCACTGCATGGTTTTGAGTAGAGGGTCACTTTGACTGCTGAGTGTAGCCTGGAGGCAAGAGGGAGGGGCGGATTGTAAAGACAGAAGCAGGGAGACCTGTCAGGAAGAGTTATATAAAGCCACATGAGTGATTATGGCAACTAGAACAGGGTTGTAGCAGAAGGTGGAAAGAAGTGTTAAGATGGTTCTGGCTGTATTTTGAAGCTGAACTAGTTGGGTGGAGATGAAAAGTGAGAGAAAGAGAGAAGGCAGGATGCACCTGGTCTGAGCACCTGAAAGGATGGAGCCGCCATCAAGTGTGATGGGGAAGGCTGGGGGAGAAGCCACTCGGTGAGGGCCAGGTAGGTGATCAGGCATTTGGCTGTGGACATGCTGAGTGTGAGGTGCCCTGTACACACCCAGGAGAGAAGGTATGGGAGGACCTTCATTATGTGTTAGAAGCTAAACTCCTCCAGCTCTGGTCTCTATGTCCTGGTCCTACTATAATTAGTCTTGACCCTGTGGTTCTCAAATTTTAGTGTGCACACAAATCACCAGAAATGCTTCTAAAAGTACTGATTCTTGGGCCCCATCCCCAGAGGTTCTAATTCAATTAGCCTGGGGTGGGGGGACATGGGTGGGGAGGGAGAACAAGAAATGCACATTTTTCAGCTCTAGGGATTCCCATTGAGTTGACTCACGGATCAACCTCTGAAAAATCTTGGGGTCTCTTCTCTCCTTCCCAACTCAGATGTGCCAGTCACCTGGACAACATTTATTTATCAAACCACCCAGAAAAATACACCTTCCTTCAAAATATTCAGAAGGTAGGGGAAAGTGGGGCTGGACAGAGTGGTGACACTTGTTCCAAGCAGATTTCACTTGTTATTTCACTACAGAGAGTCTGAATGTTGGTTTCGTTCCATTTCCAGCAGGGCCAAGCCATGAGCACACCTAGAAAGTGGGCCCAGTGCTTTCCTCAGTTCTTCATATTCGTGCCCCTTTCTGTAAATGCTATTCACCCAAATTCCACATGCCCTCATGTCATCCCAGGTTCCTTCTGTCTGTCATAGAATAAAATAATCTGGATAATTTGTTCATACTAAAGTGTTAGTGACTCAATATGTTACTTCTCTGAGTTGACCCAGAAGAGAGGACAACAGAATGTAGAATGTCAGACAATATGGTGAGCAGAAGGAAGTATCTTAGTATCTCAGGGCAAGTGACCTCTGCTCCCCCTCAACTACAAGACTTGTCGCAACCATTTGTGCTGTCTGTGCACAAAGCTAACTGTGGCTGCCACAAGAATGTGCCTCTGAGATCCACGATCGCAGGGAGCGTAGCTGCCTGCGGGCCGAGCTGCAGTGACCCACCACTGAGTGTGCCCCGAGGCCATGCTTCACACAGGCTGGGCACAGGGCGGGCCCATTCCTGTCAAACCCAGGACTCCTCGATGGGAGATTTTGGCTTGAGGCCTCCCCATCAGCCTGGCTGAAAGTTTCTTAGACCTGCGCCACAATCTGACTCTTTCTACCCAACTTTTCTTCCTTCCCTTCTCCACCCCAGGGGTCAGACTTGCATCACTGTCTGTCTGACAGCTCTCCCAGCCTCTTCCAGCTCCCTCATTTTCCTCAAGACATGTTCTCCACTAAATTCCTTGCCCATTGACTCCTGTCTTGGCATCTGCTTCTTGGGGGAGCTGAGCTAACACATCCTCCTAATCCCCAGATCCCGCAAACTTGATGCAGTGAACACCTCTGGTGTCCACGTCATATCCCAGCCCGCCTGCGTGAGCTTACACTCATCTTGTGCCAGCAGCATCTCACCTCCACCAAGAGCCAAGGTTTCCACATCATCTCAGACCTTTCTCCAACATCACCAGGGCCCCTTAGCCTGAATGCAAGTACGGATCCGACACGCAGGGGATGTTTACCTCACAGGGGGCAACCCTCAGGCAGTGGGAGTTGGGAGCTAGTGCATGAATGTCCTGGCCTCCCTCCCTTCCTTCCATCCGTCCCAGATGGATAATGCTGGGAGGCATTTCGTACCCATCTTAGCAGGTCCCACATGAATCAAGTCCATAGTGGCCATAGCAGCAACCTCCATAATGCTCCCCTATATTGGCTTTCCCTTCCCTGCCTCACTTGCCCCACCACCTCCCTCTGCTTCCTGCAATCACCTCCCAAATAAACTCCCTGTACCCAAGTCCTGGTCTCAGGCTCTGCTTTCAGGGGAAACCAAACCAAAACACCTGATATGTGAATTACAGCAATGGAGTCATGTTAACAAAACTCTCCTTTGAGAAAACAGTGCTGAGTGTCTATATGAACTGCATGGTTTTAAAATATTTGGTATTTCAGTGTCCTATACCTAATATCAGCTACAGAACAGAACATCGTGCTTCCTTGAAGGGTATGGTAGCCGGCCTCCAAGATGTTCCCCACTGATGGTCATCTCTTGGTAATCATGCCCCACCCCCCATTGAATAAGAGTGGAATAAAGGAGATGTGACCGTGTGTGACCTCTAAAGCCAGGCCATAAAAGGCATTGCTGTTCCCCCTCGGTCTCTTAGATCTCCTCTAGGAGAAGCTGGCGGCCACGTTGTGAGGATGCTCAGCGATCCTGTGGAGAGGCCCCTGTGAAGGTGAACCGAAGCCCCCCGCCAACAGCCAGCACCAACTTGCCAGCCATGTGAGTGGAAGTGGATCCTCCAGCCCCAGTTGGGCCTTCAGACGACCTGAGCCCCAGCAGACTGCAACTTCATGAGAAATCTTGAGCCAGAATCGCCCAGCTAAGCTGCTCCTGAATTCCAGACCCTCAGAAACTGTGAACAAAAGTAAACGATGATTCTTGTTTTAAGCTAAGTGTTGGGGCGATTTGTCATACAGCAATAAATAAATAATAAAAGAGGATATTGCGTGTTCTTGCAGGTTAACATACAGAAACTCATGAATGTCCATACCAATCCTATGAGTTAAGCACTACTCAGTAGCCTCATATTTTAAAAAAAAGAAAACAAGGCGCTGAGAAGTGAAGTACTTAGCCGGGGCCGCTCATGTAGTAAGTAGAAGAGCAGGGAAGGAAGCAGGCGGTCAGGCCCTGAAGTCTGTGCTCTGAGCCACCACACGGCCCTGCCTTGAGTGTGGGAGTTACCATGAGAAGGAAGTATTTGTATTTCTTCACTTATTCTGAATAATACCTTGTACCCTAAAAAATTTCCTCTGTTGTTTGGCATTTAAGCATAGGACTTTTTTAGAAACTGACTCCAGTTCAGGACATGATTTTTGAGTTGGAGTAAACATTACTGTCTTCCAGAAAACACATTTCTAATATTATAAAATATCATTGGGAAAAAGTATTCAGTGATCAAAACTTCACTTCACCACCAAGCTGTTTGGGACCACAGAGACTCCCCAAAGCGATGCATGCCTCTCTCGGCCCATCAGCGATGTTTCCCCACCCTCGGTGGATGTATGGGATATTGCAGAGGAAATAGAAAAACAGCTAGCAGTGCTTCTTCCTTGAATTCCTCCCAGCCTAGCTAATCTGCAAAATTTGGCATTTGTTGATGCTGTCCTGTATTTTTGGCCTTTTCTGTCACCCATCTCCCTAGTTCAATGCTCAGCTCCTGAGTGAAAGACTAAGGGCTCACATCTCTTCTACTCTCCGTGGAATGTGCCTTGCACATAGTAGGCTCTCAAATGTTTGCTTAAGACATTTCAAACCTTCAAATATAAAAATCATTCTATTTGTTCTCTGAACTGCTCCGAGTTCCACAAGCTTCTCTTGGCCCTGGCATCCACCATTTCTGTGCTGAGAGTCGGGTAACCCACCCTGTTGGGTTGGAAATAAAGTGGCAGAAGGAGAGTGTTTCAAGGGTTCGAATGGTGTCTAATGGAACCACCCAAAGACCACCTAGGGCTACTATACTCAATTCTGGACCCTACACTTTAGGAGGGACATTGGCAAACTAAAGCCGCCCTGAGAAGGGTAACCAGAGGGAGAAGGGTCTAAAAACCTAACTGTGAAGAAGGCTGAGAGACGCAGACATATTGAGTTTGGAGAAGACTATACTTGGAGCACATGCACAAGCATTTGAAATCCTGGCCTGGGGAAGGAGGACCATGCTAATTCTAACTCAGGGACACCAGAGCCTCACTGCCCCAGTGTCTCCAGTGCGACGTTAATATGTGGCTATCAAGAAAAGAGTTGGGTGGGTGAATAAATTTGGAAAACGCCACAAAGGCAATTCCCCTCTGAGATGCACAAAGCATGTCCGCACACAAAAGATTCTGAGAAAATCCTCTAATAAGGAAACCTTTGTTAGAGTTTATTTACCACACTTATTGTGTACCACAATCCTCTCTTTTATTTCCTCATATTAATTTCTATTAACATCCCACACACAGAACACTAAGAAAAGCTGCCCTGAGAAACAGAACTAGGGCAGTCTATCTAGTCTCCTGGCTGTCAAGAGGTAGGTTTTGACACAACATGAGGGGCTCCTCTCTCCCTCCCTGTTTAGGGGCACTGTAGTGTTAGAGCGAGGCTCCCCAGTCCTTTCCACTGAAGTTCCCCTCTCCACGCAGAATGATCAGAACTTCTCCTGCCCCATGGAATCTGAGGGTATGGCCTAAGGTAACCCAAGGCTCAGCATTTTTTCTAAGTTTGATCTTTATCTTAAAATTCAGCAAAATTTGCATCTTATATCATAATATATCTGCTTGCTTTTAAACAATGTTTTAAATTTTTACCAACAGGTAAAATTGATGATCCACCATATGTTGTGTTTGTCCCGTGGCTTCCAGCCCCACTGGCACGCTGATGTGTACCCTCAAGAGGTACATATCCCTCCAGTTCCAGGAACCTAATGAACCTCTCTGGGTCCCATCATCCGAATCCACTTGCTCTATTTCGTTTGCTCTATGTGTAGATTTACACCCTGGAATTTGATGCTTCAGATCCATTTTTGTTCCCGGCCAATAATAAATCTCTAGCAACATCCTGGAAGGCAAGGAATTTATCACATTTATTGATGTATTTGCCTTGAGGCATAAAGGGAGAAGACACAAACAAACGTGGAGTCTAAGGATTTTCTGTCTGACAAAGGAAACTGACCATTTATATCACTTTTAAAGTAACAGTTCTCAATTTGAATACCATTACCCCTGAAGACCAATTAGCATAAAAGGTCTTTTGAGGCTTTTAAAGACTATATTACACAGGAGATAAATGCTTGAAATCTAATTGGCTAATTTTTTACTCACAAAGATGTGTTATAATTTCAAAAAGCAGGCCAGGACTTCACCCTGATAAGTGTTTTCTGTTCCCAGGTTTATTTTAAGTTTCTCCTAATTGGCTTTACTGTAGCATGCCATCCCTTCTGCACTTGCATCATGTAATCCTCTGGTCCATCCAGAGCGCCTCTGTTTTGGACCTCCTACTGGAGATGCAGGATTTCACTTGCAAGAACTGAATCAAAAAGCCAGGGCCTAAAGAAATCTTAGACTTAAAAAGAGAATGTAGGAAATAATTTCTTAAAGAAATAATCTGTGGCTATACTTTCTGACCCTCTCTCATCTGGAATATAGATAGCACTTTCCCTTCCCCACCCCCACAGGAAGGGCTGGGCTCTCCAACCCCTCACCCCAAGCCCAGCTGCCAAGACCCCACCCTGAGCCAAAGCCCCAGGCTCCCCACGCAGCAAGACGGGAAGATGGCAAGAAGAAACTCCAACTGAGGTTGGATGTAAGGAGTAATTTTCCCCAATATCCCTTTCATCAAGGCCTTGACAAAAGGCAGAATCTGGGAACTTCTGCTTCTAACCAAGATGGAGTAACAGGGGCTGTATTTCCCCTCATTCCTGAAGAAACTTAAAAAAAAAAAACCAGAAAAAAATATATGTAACTGATTTACAAGACACTGGACAGCAGGCAACAAAGAAAGTGATCCCTTAGAGACAGGAAACAAACAAGAAATGAACCCAGGGGAGCTTGACAAATTCTCAATTAGAGAAATGCAGCTGAAAGGTCAAGAAGACCACGGCAGCTAGAATACTTATGATTTGCGTGCAGGGCAGGGTACTGTGGAGGAGAGAATCGCACCAAGAGAGAAAGAGCTCCAGAGAGCTGCAGAGGCGTCCCCTTGGGCATTCAGTGGGTGCTGATCAGAGCGTGTGTGTGAGGAACTACCTGAAAGGGTTATGGGAGACAACATAGAACACACACAGACCCAGGATTAGCCCTAATCCTGCCAACAGACTGGAAAACATGAT
Organism: Tapirus indicus; assembly: GCA_031878705.1. Lineage (NCBI taxonomy): Eukaryota > Metazoa > Chordata > Mammalia > Perissodactyla > Tapiridae > Tapirus > Tapirus indicus. The sequence continues at coordinate 81,663,180 of CM062917.1, forward strand.
AATTCACAGGATATGTGGTAGATACTCAAAAGTGCCGTGCATCAGTTGTCAGTAGTGAGGAATAATTAGCCCTAAAGACAGTGCTGGCTCTGCCTGAGAAATCTTTAAAGCAAGGCCTGAAAGGATCAAACTGCTCCAAGTAAAATAAATGCATCCCAGCACAAAGCTTAAGAATATTTATAAAAATACCAGTTTTCAACAAGGTAAAATTTATAATATCGAGCATCAATCAAAAATCACTAGACATGCAAAGAAGTAGAAAACTATAATCCATTAAAAGGAGAAAAACCAATCAACTGAAGCCAACCCAGAATGGATACAAATGTTAGAACTAGCAGAAAGGGACATTAAAACAGTTATTATAACTATATTCCTTATGTTCAGAAATCTGGAGGAAATATTGAACATGTTCAATAGAGACATGGGAGATATTTTTAAAAGGTCCTTCTTCCAGAGATGAAAATTACAATATTTGTGATGAAAAATACACTAGATGGGATTAAAAGCAGATTAAACATTACAGAAAAAAAAAAAAAAGATTTGTGAATTTAAAGACATAGCAGTAGAAGCTATCCAAAATAAAACACAGAGAGAAGAAAGACTCAAATATAAACAAACAGAGCATCATTGAACTGTGGGACAACATCAAGTAGTCTAATATATATATGATATATATATTATTATTATATATAATTAGAGTCTCCAAAGGAGAGAAAAGAAAGGGAGAGACAGAAAAATATGTGAATAAATCATAGCTGCAATTTTTCAAAATTTGGTAAGTTATAAACAGATCCAAGAACTTCAACAAACTCCCTGTACAAGCACAATAAACATGAATAAAATTATACCAAGTCATGTGATATATGAAATTTCTGAAAACCAGTGTTAAAGGGAAAACCTTAACATCAGACAGAGAAAAAAGACACTTTATAATCAAATGAACAAAGATAAGCATAATGGCAGATTTTTGTTAGAAACAATGTAAGTTAGCCAACAATGAAGCAACATCTTTAAACTACTGAAAAAAAAATCGTCTACACCCAATGAAAATATCTGTCAAAAATATAACTGAGAGGGCCAGCCCAGTGGTGTAGTGGTTAAGTTCTTGTGCTCCACTTTGGCAGCCCAGGGTTCACAGGTTCAGATCCCGGGCACGGACCTACACCACTCATCAAGCCATGCTGTGAAGGCGTCCCACATACAAAAAATAGAGGAAGGTTGGCACAGATGTTAGCTCAGGGACAATATTCCTCAAGCAAAAAGAGGAGACTTGGCAGCAGATGTTAGCTCAGGCCACTCTTTCTCACACTCACAAAAAATATATATAAGTAAAATAAAGACACTGAGGCATACAAAAGTAGAAAGAACTTCTCGTCAGCAGAGCCACACCACAAAAATGATAAAGGAAGTCCTTCAGGAAGATAAGGATGAGGAAAGGAAGGAATGGAATGGAAATGATGCCAAATGGAAATGTGGATCCATATAAAAGATTGAACACCACTGGAAATGGTAATTACATTGGTAAGATGTTTTTTTCTTATTATTTAACTCTTTAAAAGACAACTGCCTGTTTAAAACAGATAATACATCATGACCAAGGGGATTTAATCCTGAAAATGCAAGGTTAATTTAACATTCAAGAATCAATCTATGTTTTATAAATATAATTCACCATATTAATAAACTAAAATGAAAAAACCACAGAATCATCTCAATAGATGCAGAAAAAATGTTTAACAAAATCCAACATCATTTCTGATAAAATCTCTGAGCAAACTAGAAATAGAAGGGAACTTTTTTAATCAGATAAATGGCATCTATGAAAAACCTATCACTAACATCAAACATAATGGGGAAAGACTGAATTCATATGGAAATGCAAAGGACACAGAATAAATGAACAATTTGGAAAAAGAAAAATAAAATTCAAGGAGTAACACCACCTGATTTCAATGTTTATTATAAAGCTACACATCAAGTCAGTATGTTATTAGACAAATAGATAAATGGAACAGCATAGAGAATCCGTAAAAAGATCCATGTGTGGGCAACTGATTTTTGACAAAGATGCCAAAGCAATTTAGAGGAGAAAGGGTGGTCTTCTCAATAAGTGATGCTGAAACAGCTGTATATCCATATGCAAAAAAAGGACTTTTATTCATATATCACACTATATTCAAGAGTTAAATAAAAACTGATCATGTACCCAAATGTAAACCTAAAACTATAAAACTTCTAGAAGGAAACCTAGGAGAAAATCTTTGTGACCTTGTGTTAGGTGAAGATTTCTTACCTATAATACTAAATGCACAATCGTAAATGGAAAAAAATGATAAAGCAGACTTCATTAAAAATAAAAACTTCTGCTCTTTGAAAGATACTCTTAAAAATGAAAAGACAAATCACAGATTGGGAGGAAATATTTATAAATCATACATTTGATAAAGGACTTACATCCAGAATATATAACAACCTATCATAAAAAATAGGCAAAAGATTTGAACAGACACTTCACCAAAGAAGATATAAAGATGGCAAATAAACACATTTAAAAAAAGATGTTCAACATCATTAGGTATTAGGGGAATGCAAATTCTGGTCACAATGAAATACCATTATATATCTATTAAAATGGCTAAAATTTAAAAAGCTAAACATACTAAGGTTGATGAGGTGAGAAGAAACTGGAACTCTCAAGCACTGATAGTAAGAATGTAAAATGGAGCAACTATTTTGGAAAACAGTATAAAGTTTCTTAAAATGTTAAGCGTATTCCAACCATATGATCCAGCCATTCTACTCCTACATATTTAGCTGAGAAATGAGTGCATATATCTACACAAAGACCAGCATGTAAGGGTTGTAGCAACTTTATTTGGAATAGTCCAAATGCCCATCAGCTGGTAAATGGATAAAGCAACTGTGGGATATCCACACAATGGCATACTACTCAACAATGAAAAGGAATGAGCCATTGATACATACAACGACATGGATGAATCTCAAAATAACTAAGCTGACTAAAGGAAGTTACACAAAAACACAAACTATGATTCCTTGTCTATAAAATTCTTTAAAGTGCAAACTAATCTATAGTGACAGAAAATCAGTCATTGGTTGCCTGGGGATTAAGGTGGGGGAGGGGAGGAAGAGATTACAAAAGGACAGAGGAAACTTTTAGGGGTGATGGATATGTTATCTTGATTTTAGTGATAGTTTCATGGATATACGCATATGTCAAAACTGATCAAGTTGCATACTTCAAAATGTGTAGTTTATTGTATGTCAATTACACCTCAATGGGGCTATTAAAAAACAAAAGCAAAAAGAGAATGAACCCTAACTTGATTAAACCAGTAAAAGTAAGAAAAGAGGAATCAGCAAAATAAAATAAACATAATGTAAGTTGGCAGAAGTAAAGTGAGCATTATCAATTTCCATTAAATATAAATAAACTGAATTAACCCATTGTCAATGCAAATAATCCATAATCAATCTATAAATCAAGATTGGGGTGAATTTATTATGAGCCAGGTTTGAGGACTATAGCCCGGGGCCTTCCTTCCTCCAAGGAAGGAAGCGACCCAAAGAAGTGGGGTGTACAGAGTGAGTACATAACCACCCTGGTCTTATAACAAAGAGCATACATCACATATGACAGGAATAACTCTTTTACTACTGTCATGAGATGCTTAGGTGGCACAGCAGGTCAGTGGTCACAAGGGGAACACAGCAGGTCAGTAATTAATCCTTAGCTCCCAGGAAGAGATGCTTATCCTTAAAGAAATGCCAATATGGGGGGAAGCTACATTCCTATCTTTAAGGGCATCATCCTTGTCTTTGGGACATAGTAAATGCCTAAAGCAGATGTACAAGGCATGCCCAACAGGCCACATCAGGCTGTTTTGGAAAAACAAGTTCAAACCAAATTAGTTTTAAACTAAATGGCTTCCTCATACAGTCCAATATATCCTATTGCTTTTCATTTATTTATCATTTTCCCCCTTTTGGTCTATAATCTTTTGATAGAAAGCATTGATGATCAAAATATCATCCCTCGCACCAGGGTGGTTGCTGCCTGCCCTGGGTCCATCACACCCCTCAGTGACAGGCTTTCATCTCATTTATTTGCCCAGTTATCCAGGTTGGGGGGAAATACTCGGACAAGCATAGAGGTATATATTAACAAAGGAATAATTTCGTAGGTTATATAATTTTTCAATTAATTTTAGATTGTTGCACAAACATCGTACATGTGCTTTTACATGACTCCTCAAGCTCACAGTGTTTACAATTATAGAACAGGTACAGTAACAATTATGACAATTCAATATTTGAAAAGACTAGTTTTAAAATGAGTTCTTGGGCATAGTCTTTATCAGAATTCCAAGGAGCAATCGAAATAGGAATTGCAATCCAGATCAAAAAAGGAAACCAATACCTGAAGGGACCCAACCAAACAAAGCAAGACTGGGTATAGGATCACATAAGGTATTCACTTGCTTTTTCATGTGCTTTAGCAGAGATGATACATTAGAAGATTCATCAGGTATAAAAACACAGCATTCAGTTTGAATGACTGTACATGTACCACCTTGGAATGCAGTTGGAATATCTAAGCCCATTTTGTTTTGAAGGACAGCCTTTCTCATTTAAAGACATTTCAGTAGTTAATAAGGCGATTCCTCCTTGACTATCACTAAGGGCTTATTAAGTAAATTTAGTCAGAGCTTCTATATGTGTTACAGCATCTTCTAGGCCCAAGGAAGGAATAAACATAGCCGCTCAGTGGCCATACCGGTGGAGCACTGAACAAGTCCAGCCGGGTGGTAGCCAAAGCCAGAGGTCTGTTCCACATAACCATTGAGTTTCACTAGGAGCCACCTGATAAATACCTGGCCTTCAAGACCAGTCTGTTCCAAGTCAATCACTTTCTTTAAGTATGAGAGCATTGTGAAAATCTTAAATGCAACAATTATAAAATAGGTATACGGGTTAAGCACTACAAGGTTTAAGTGAGGAGATGTAAGGTTAGGAATCCAGGCCTGATCCAGAGTCTTGGGACAGCTGTCTACAACAGATGCCATCTTCTTCTCATCCTGGTTTGGAGATACTTGCATTGGTCAGTTGAAGCCAGATATCAGAAATAGGAACCAAAACCCACTCAGACGGAGATGACTATTTTTTTGAGCAATAAATGTGAATCCATGAGTCTATGCCTTTTGATTCTGCAGTGCATGAATTGGGTAAAAGTACCTGGCACGGTCCTTTCCAACAGGGCTGCAAAGAGTGTTTTATCTCGTGTCTTTCCCAATAAACAAAATCTTCAAGTTGTAGTTCATGATCCAAAAGGTCTTGTCTTCCAGGAGCTCACTGTGAAAAGAATCAGGTACCAATCTCTCATTTCTTTTAAGCGTCTCAATGAGGCCTTGACAATAATTAAGGTATCTCCTTGGAGCAAAGTTGGTTCGTACACTCCTTCACTTAATTGCATAGGCCATACAGTTATTATCTTGAGAGGAGACAGCTGATGTTTACCAGCAAGTGCAGATCTAAGATGGAGGAGCACTAGGAGAAGAGCTTTTGGCCATGAGAGATTAAATGCTTCTGAAAGCTTCACCAATTGAGTTTTGATTGTGCCATTAGTTAAAATGTTGCATTATTGGCCAATTGTCACAAAGAGATTTAATTATTTTTCCAGTGAAGTGAGTTCCCTGGTCACTGTGTAACTCAGTAGGAATTCCTCAAACAGGAATTATCCTTTCCAATAATAATTTATCTAAAGCCATCGCTCTTCTACAAAAAAAGTCCTCAACCCAATGTGAGAACATACAGATCATTACAAAATATACTATTCTTGAGCTGGTGGCATTTGAACAAAGTCCAACTGCCATACCTCAAAGGATCCCTTAGGAAGGGGAAAGTGGCCTCATGACACATGAAATAAGTTCCCTTGATTATACTTTGGGCAGATAACACAACAAGCATATGCTTTATGAGCTACTGTGGGAGAAAGTTTCCAAAAGTATTGTTTTCCCCAAAAACCATCTTTTCAGGTGCCTAGTGGGTGAACTGGTGTATACACTGGAGCAGTGGCAATTGTTCTCCAATAGGCACTACATTTTTTTTTATCTCAGTTCAGAACCACATCTGCATGGTGGTGTCAAAAATTCCCCCTTTTGTTGCCACCTTTGTTTCTTTTCTTTCATGGTGATTCCTTGAGCCTGTAGAAGGAAATCTTTTACCGGATTAGCAGAGTTAATAGAAGATAGTGGGCATTCTTGAGGTTGGACAGCATATCCAGCTTGATAATGTCCTTGCTTATCCTTTAAGTAAGACCCATCTGCAAACCAAATTAGATAACAGAATGTAGTCATGGTCATTTTCCTCCCGTGGTGCTGGAAGCAAGGTAGCAGGTTTAAGCTAGTGAATAATATTTACCTACACAATATAACCTAAGAAGATTTGTCATCATCTACTTGACAATGCTTCCCATGCAATTTAGCATAGCAAACAAATCTAATTAGTTTAGTATCTCCCTCTTTATAGGGAGAACAAATTTCTTTGAGAAATTTCAGAGGAGCCCTCTGAAAATCCTCAGAGAAATTTTTAAATCAAAAGAAAGATTTTATTTAGGATATGAATTTGGGGGACCTTGTCAAAAAATATCAAAAGGTTTTAGGGGCTGGCCCAGTGGTGTGGGTTAAGTTTGCACACTCCACTTTGAGGGCCCAGGATTCACAGGTTCAGATCCTGGGCATGGACCTACACACTACTCATCAGGCATGCTGTGGCAGCATCCCACATATAAAACAGAGGAAGATTGGCACAGATGTTATCTCAGGGACAATCTTCCTCAAGCAAAAAAGAGGAAGATTGGCAACAGATGTTAGTTCAGGGCCAATCTTCCTCGGAAAAAAAATCAAAATCAAAAGGTCTTAAAACACTTGGTTAAACAAGATCAAGTGTTTACTGAACTTGTGTTGCTGTGAAACAATGGTGGCTGTGAAACAATCCTTAGTTATCCACTTAAAGTGAGACTCACTCAAAAGTAAAGAAAACCTTTTGTGTGTGTGAGAGGAAAACTGGCCCTGAGCTAACATCCGTGCCCATCTCCCTCTATTTTATGTGGGACACCTGCCTCAGCATGACTCAACAAGTGGTGCGTAGGTCTGCACCCGTGATCCAAACCTGTGAACCCCAGGCCACCGAAGTGGAGCGTACAAACTTAACCACACCGCCACTGGGCCAGCCCAAGAAAACCTTTTATAATCTCTTTATCAAGTGCAGACTAAAAGTCCAGGAAAATTATCTGTTTAAGAGAGGGAGAGAACCAAATTTTAACTTTTGCACCAGCATACTTTTGACATTAAAACTCACGTAATTAAATTTATTTCAATCTTAGCTAAGTTGACCATGCACAAAACTCTTTTGTCAGGGTTCTTTTTCCACAAACCTTCTATAACTTTCTTTTTACATTCAGAATTTACCCTATGCCTTCTTTCATTCCTAGTACTTTAGGACAAATTTATTTTTATTATCAAAACAAATGAAAATATCTTTGTTTCTTAAATCTTTTTTACTAAAAACATACATCTTACTTTCTTTGATTTTTTATGTTTTCATTATTAATTTTTAGTAGCTTTAATCACATATATTAATTAGAATTTTTAACCCTTACAGACCTTGATTCTTAGTGGAAACTAAGAGGTAAGCAATTATAAACTGTCTTTTACATTAGCATTCTGTGGCTTGGCAAATTTATAAATACTTTTTATAATTTCTAGAAACATGCTACTTCATAGTATGATTTTTGAATAAAATAAAGACCCAAACATCTCTTGGTTTCTCTGTAATAAGAGGCCAAAAGTAGACAAACCTATATTTAGTAATTAACATCTAATATTTTATCTTATTTGGAAATGATCTAGACACTCAATAGATTTTATCGTTTACCTCAATTAGCAAAACTCTAAGGTTTCAAGTTACCAAAAGATTTTGAAATTATTTTAAGTATATACAACATACACAATTATTGTTAAAAGTTTCACGCAACACTCATCTTTTTCACATCTATTTAGTTTACTTGTTTCCATACTGATAACTCTGAAAACATGTTTATTTTTTTGTGTGAGGAAGATTAGCCCTGAGCTAACATCCATTGGCAGTCCTCTTTTTACTGAGGAAGATTGGCCCTGGGCTAACATCCGTGCCCATCTTCCTCTACTTTACATGGGACACCATCACAGCATGGCTTAACAAGCAGTGCATCGGTCTGCACCCAGGATCCGAACCTGCGAAACCCAGGCTGCTGAAGCAGAGCACGCAAACTTAACCACTACACCACTGGGCCGGCTCCAAAACGTGTTTATTTTAATCAGACCAACAAACTTAAATAAGCTTTCACTTGCCCAAGATTGTTTTATATTATGTTAACTTGAAAGACATTTGAGTTGGTTTCCATTACATTTATATAAATGCTTGCTTACTTTAAGCCAATTTAATAAAGCTCTTTAGAAATTATACTATCCAGAGGTAAGATCTCACACATTTGTAACACATATAGACACACATACACAAAGACTCCACAGCTACTGTTTTAAAATTACTGCCACAAATCAGGTAGAGTAATACAAAGCTCACTAGTTATGAAAGAATAATTGAATCCAAATTTTGTTTTAAGCTTTTTCTATTAATATTTGTGGACAAGACATTGAAGATGCTAGATTTTGGGTGAGGGTGCTCTTACGGTCATTTTTCTTGCCTTTTTTCCTTTCTTTTCCTTCAGTCTTGGGAACTGGGGATGGGCTAGATAACAGTTCTTGGAGAGGTGAGGTGATAAGCCTTTTTGAGATAAAGGAAATGGGTGTGATCTGAACTGCTTCTAGAGCTGCTTTCCACTTTTGCAAAAGTTTGTAAGTTGAAGACAGTTGCTCTTAATTTCTCAGAAATTTGGGTTGTAACTTAAATGACGTTATTGGTTGATCTACCTGTCCAACTACATCACCCTAATTTGCTTCTTTCCCTCTGGGTGTTTAGTTTCATTTTAACTTAGGGAAGAAAGCCTAAAAGTTCTTATCAATCTCTGGATGTCAGCTTCCAGTTTGGCTGAATTTCTGATCACAAGTTGCTAAATCCCTTCAAATACCTTGTCAGGTTAGCAGGGACAAAGAGCAACTACCTGGCTGTATTGAACAGTTCCAGTAATCTTTAACGTACCAGTTTCCCCGAAAGTCTCTCAGAGTCTCATTAACCCTAGGAGTTGATTATGGGGGTGTCTGTGAAGCTATGGCCTAATGTATTTTCCTTTAGGTACATTTTATAACTTAATTTTCTATTAGCTTTTTGCAACAAAACTTTCAATAAGGTTATTTTGGAATTTTGAAAGCTTTGCTCTTAAGTGCACTTCTTAAATAATCTTATCTAATTGGAACATTCCTTCTAATGGCCAATGTAATTCCCCTGAGGCTGGTGGCAGTTTGGTAGGACCCTTAGCCTTGAATGGAATGCAACCCACATTTCTGACTATCTCTTACTACAAAACGGAGTGCAACCACGTTTTTGTCTGACCATATTTTGGGACCCCAAACTGACAATTATTAAGCTAAGCCCTCAGGACACAAAACAAGCTTGGTAAGATTTTTTTTTTTTTTTTTTTTTTGCTGTTCTTTGTAAATATTTAGAATGTCCAGAACCTTTAGTTTTTGAGCAATATTGCTGGAAGTTGGCAAGCTCAACTCTTTAAAAATTTCTCTATAACCTGGCTCTTAAAAAGGAGCCCCACAGTGGCCACTGTAATTTTAAATTATCGTGGGTTACTTTGCCAGCTGTTTACAGCTGTCCCCATTTCGTTGAGCACTTGCAAGTTTCAGAATGAAATCAGTGGAGCTCCGAGAGGAGGCCGCTCACTCAGGAAGTGGCTGGCTTTTAGAAGCTCAATTTCCTGTTCTTCTTTTAGTTTCACTTTACTGTAAAGTCTGAACAATTTCTAGGAACAGTGTAGAGGGTTGGAAATGTGCTGCTTGTGAGTGTTACTTCCTAAAGAAAGGTCGTAAGCACTCTTTTACATGCCTCAGTGTCTCCCGCCCACAGTCTAAAACTACCATGGGGGCTTGGAGCATGTGGATGACCAACCCTCATATGCGTGTCCCCGGACGAGCCATCAATTACTTAAAGTGAATGACCATGACGGAATTCCCTATGGGACCACTGCACCTCTCGAGGCTCAACCTCAACACTCCCACTAGGTTCTCCATGGCCGGAGAATGCCTTACAGCTGGGAGGAGCTGGTGTCCCTTCTCTTCAGAGCTGAACAAGTTCAGACTCCCATCTCTCTATCAAGCAGTTTGTTCAGACTTCATAAACATAGTTCTTTCCACTTTAAAGCCAAATTAAAAGGTCACCCTGCTCCATTCACTCCAAAGCTCCCCTAGGCTTCCCTAGCCTAGGAAATTCCCCCTAGGTTTCTCTTTCCTAGGAGCTCCCCCTAGGTTCCTCTGACCTAGGGTGTGTACTGGTACCCCCTTAAGACACCTAGTCGTAAGGTTGAAACAGTTCATATAAACTCTGGACCATCGACTTCAAATAAGGAGGCCCGGGTCTCAGGAGAACTGACTGGGGTCACCTGTAGGGTGTAGCAATCCAGAGGGGCTCAATGGGCCCCTGTTGGTACCGAATGCCGGTTCAGTGTAGATCCCAGGTGGTCTCTGGTGGGTTTCTCTGAAACCCTGCAGCAACTATGCCAAGAAATGTTGACACAAATAACCCATAATCAACCTATAAATCAAAAGTGGGGTGAGTTTATTAAGAGCCAGGTCCGAGGACTATAGCCTGGGGCCTTAACCAGAGAAGTAGGGTGTACAAAGTGGTTACATACCATCTTGGAACAAAGAGCATACATCACATATGACAGGAATATCTCCTTTACTACCGTCATGAGATGCTTAAATGGCACAGCAGGTCGGTGGTCAGCCAGTCAGTGGTCATAAGTATGCACAGCAGGTCAGTAATTAATCCTTAGTTTCTAGAAAGAGATGCTTATCCTTAAAGAAATGCCGATATGGGGGGAAGCTACATCCCTATCTTTAAGAACATCATTCTTGTCTTTGGGACATAGCAAATGTTTAAAGCAGATGTACAATGCATGCTCGACAGGCCACGTCAGGCCCTTTTGGGAAAACAAGGTCAGGCCGAATTAGTTTTAAACGAAATGGCTTCCTCATATGCTCCAATATATCCTGTTGCTTTTCATTTATTTATCACCATTAAAGGACAGAAACTGTCGAATTGGCTTAAAAACAAATCCAGCTATGTACTATATACAAACAGGCAGATGTAAACTAAAGTGATGAAGAGAATGAGGAGCAGGCAAGGGATACCAGCAAATGCAAAGGAAGGGAAAGTAGACATAACATGCTAATTAAAACAAACGAAAAAGACAATCTACTGAGCATAAACTCCCCTGATCTAGAAAAATGAAAATTGTGGTAAATTAATGATTCATCTTGAACAGATAAGAGTTAAAACTTTGGATACTTACTAACATGATTTTACACAAAGGATGATCCAAGAAAGGGGCCTGTGTTGATTTTTAAATTAACAATCTAACTATCAAAATTAACAATTTTTTTCACAAGTATGTTGTCCTACTTGGAGATTCTTGGAAGAACACTCCTCCCTTTGAGGGCCTGGTTAAATGATACATTGTGCTGTCTGTAATCTTTTATTCCCAAGGCTTCGAAATTGTTGCTTCTAAGTAACTATATGTATTGGGGGGGGGGGCAAATTATGATTTGTAATTTAACCCATGAGTTACTAGTATTTCATCATTTAGAAAAAGATTGGAGGATGCTAGTTTAATGTATTATTTGTTTGCTGATCATTGGTGGCCAACGGATGTGACAAATCTTGGATAAGAAACATACCTCGTGATTCCACTTTCTTGTGGAGGTAGGATTTGGGGCCAGTGTAATGATTGGCTCACTGTATTCTGTCGCTCACTAATGCTCTCACACTTGGTCCAGGGTTTCCATCATGGTGGGGAAGAGGGAGACAAGGATTGTGTCCAATCTACGATGTGCCTTGAGTGGCCCTTGGCAAAAGCCCAGAACTCAGTAAATACTAAGTCTTTGATCAGTCCTGCTAATGGGATGGTCTGGAATAGCGGTTCTCACACTTTAGCTTGTATCAAAATCAGCCAAAGTTTGTTAAAACACAGGTTCCCGGGCCGCTTCCCCAAGTTGGTGACTCAGGAGGTCTGCGGTGGGGCTGAGAATGTGCGTTTCTAACAAGTTCCCAGGTGCTGCTGCTGCTGCTACTGGCGATTGGGGGACCACACTTGGAGGGCCATTCTTTTCCGTTTCACCTGTTTCCTCTTCTCAGCCACAGCTTCAGCCTTGGGCCGTTTCTCTTGCCATCTCCGGGGTGAATGTGTCTGGCGGCACATGCCGGGGTGCCTACCCCAGAACCCCCCTTTAAGCCCTGACACCTCATTCCCAGCCGCTGGGACTGTGAGGCCCCTCCCCTGCATGAGCCTCAGAAAACGGGACGTTCCGAGACCGCCCGCCCAGCCCTGGGCGTCAAGAACACAGCGAACGCACAGATAATCCTCCAAGGCGGAGGCAGGCACGGAGGAGGGAGCCTTCCCCGCCTTCCCCGCCCCTGGCGCGTCACGAGGGTGTCGCTGCCGTCACCGCCCGGGAATCAGCTGGATGCGGGCGTGCTGGTCAGCCCGGCGAGCAGTCTCCAGAAGAACCAATCCGCACGTTTGCTCTGCAGCGGGGAACGTGCAGGGCTCGTGTCCCAGCAACCACGCGGGCTGCTGGGGAGAGCAGGCGGGGGCTGGGGAGGCAGCGGGGGAGGGGCCCGGAGGGCTTCCACCCGGGTAATGGCTGCTGGGCTCTCCCAGCCGGCTTCCCCCAACCCCAGAGGCCAGAACGTCCCACCCTGTACTCACAAACTCCTCAGAGACCTTAGGTCCAAGAAACACAGGGCAAGATTTTTGCTTTTTTTTTTTTTTTTTTTGCTTTTGCTTTTGCTTTTTCATTCATTCAACAAACATTTGTTTAAGCTTCTACTGTTGGGCTCTGGGTTAGATTTGGGATCCAAAGGGGATTAAAACACAATCCCTTCCATCAAGTCGTTCAGAGTCTGCTGTAGGAGATAGAGACGAAACAGGCAGTCCCGAAGACCCACCGTGTATACTGCCTTTCACTGTGCTTAAGAGCTCTGGAGCCAGAACACCCAGCTCCAAATCCTGTGTGACCTTGGGCAAGTCACTTAGCCTCTCTGGGTCTCCCCGCCCTTATCTGCAAAATGGAGATGATAGCAGTACCTACCTCATAGGTAGGTCTGGTGTGAGGTCTAAATGAGTTAACACATGTAAAGTGCTTAAAGTGTGCCTCGTTCAGAGTCCTGATTGCTAGTTCTTGTCAATATTAGCAGGACAAACAGAAAGGTGTTGAGGACATCAGGGGAGAGGTCAGAGACTCAGACACCAAACTAACCATCTCTGAGAGCTGCAGCTTGCCTTCTGTAACATGAGCAGATCCAAACAGAGAACCCAAGGTCCCTTCCAGTGTGAGCACTGTGGGCTGGAGGTGCCATCCAGTGGGCACCTGCTCAGCACCGTGAGTGCCAGGCACCGGGCACAAGAAGTAGTCAGGAGAATTTCTCCTTCTTGGACATGTAAGAGTTATGGAAAGAGGGAGGATCCTGTTTCACTTGGATCCACAGGAGGTTTGACAACATCTCACAGCCAAGGGCATGAGTTGAGAATAGCCAGGGGTAGTTCCCATACTCAGGCAGGCCCCTCCTCCACCCAGGGGCCCCAGGACCTAGGGGCCACATCCTCCCTCTGTGCATCCTCTCCTCCCCACCCCTCAATGCCACCACTCCATCTCTGGGCCCACTTTCCTTTTCTATTTGTAACTGCCACTGAGAGCCTGTGATTTTGCACATACATCTGCTCTCTTGGCCAGAGGGACGGCCAACCCCACAGCACATGCCGGCTGGGAACTCTCAGAGGGCCGTGGGCCACGGCTGTCGGGAACACAGCCCTGTGCACCAACGCCCAGGTCAGGAAAGTACACTGATGACACATGAAAAATGCTGGCGCTCGGAGCAAGGCTGGCAGCTCCCTGGACAGTGACTCAGGGGCCAGCGGGCTGGGAGAGAACAGGCCAGCAGCAGCCCATCATTGTGCAATGCAGACCATCCCCTTCTCTCAGCCACCAATCAGGGGGTGGCCCTGGCCACGTGGATCACCCTCACCGGGCTGGAGACCACCCTCTCCAGCTCACAACTTCATGCCACACAGGTGACTGATTGTGGAGAGGAGAGAAATGACCAAGCAAATCCAGAGGGTCCCCCGAGCCTATCTTGTGTTGTCTTACTCTCTACCACTTTTTGCCGTTTCCCTTCTCCCAACTCCAATTAAAAAGGGGGGGACAGTCCAAGCCCTTAGAATAACCTGGATGCTAATTTCAATCCAAGCCACTGGGTGTGAGCCCTGGCCAGCAGCCCTCAGCAACTTCCAGCTCAGCCACCCTGTGCTCCTAGGGCTGTAAATACCCGAGCATCTGATGAAGCAGCTGCAGTTAAATTTCGCCCTCGCTGCCAGCAGCAGCAGAGTGGACCCACGGGTGTACCCATCAGGTGTGAGAGCCTCCAGCTACATACAGCAGCCACTGTGATGAGGATGATCACACCTGGAGGGACCTGGAGCAAAGGAAGGGAGATAGGGTGGGGTGAGGTTCAAGCCCAAAGGCAGCTCTCATCTCGCAGTGGTATTGCCAGGACCAGTGAGCCTGGTGCTGCCATCAGCAGAGACCAGGCAGGTGGCGTCGATGAGAAAAGCATCAAGATGGAAAGAAAAGGGAATGGTGGGGACCATGATGAACTGCAGGACAAATGCCCCATTTAAAACCACCAAAATTAGATTTTTAAATAACACCATGTTAGCCAAACAAAACTCTGCATTAGGTCTGCAGACTTTCAGTGTGACACCCGGGCCTCACTGTGTGGAGCAGGTGATTTCACCATCAGCCATTCATTCTTTGTTTCTTCAGTCTCCTGTTAAAATGCAAACAGACCATGGGCTTTAAGATTTCCTAGCTAACTCAGTTATCCTTACTGATCCTTTTGTGAAAGAAAGGAAGGCAGGAAGGAAGAAGAAAAGAAAAATAAGTAATCAGCTTGCATGAATAAATTAACTGGCAATTTAGCATTTATTAATAATCAGAATCAATTAAATGTTATCTGTATAAAGGAGCAGTGGTTGAATGCAAAGAACACTTGGCTTGGAGTCAGACAGGCTTGAGTCTAAATCCTGGCTCTGCCACCCACTAGGAAGTTCATTAACTTCCCTAAGCTACAGCTTCCTCTTTGGTAGAATGGAAATAACGTGCCTACCTTGGATTGCTATGAAGATTAAATGAAATAACCCAGGACGGTGTTTGACATGAGAAAATTCATGCTCAGTAAATGTTGCATGAACTTTAATCATCTGAGAGCCAGGTTCTGTAGGACAGGGACTGAGTTGGGAGGGGAGGAAGGTGGTAGGACAGCCCTTCACCAGGCCAGAGCTTTGCGGGAGCGGGAGCGGGGGTTCCAGCCTGGACCAGCCTCCCTTCGCGATAGAGGGCTTCTGAGCTATACGGGGCCACACTGCCTCCCTGTGCCCATTTGCCACACTGCAGCCGCACTTAGGCTGAGTCCTGCCTCACCTTTCTGTCTCCTGCCATTTGAGATGGAGTATCAGGCCTAGAGACATGCTTCGCCATTGTTTCTACTCCATGTGAAGCCCCTCTTGTGGTCTTGGGCTGGACTGGATGGTCATTGAAGGTAATAATCTGAGACTGCAACTGCCTAGCTTGTCCAATCACCCAAACAAGCTGCTTGCACTGGGGAGCATCTGTCTAACCTCCCTCTTCCAGTGCTAACGTGGATTTCCAGCCCTGATGGTGCACTGGAATCTCCTGGGGGATTTTAAAATAGATATCCATTTGTACATCACACCCCACTCCAGACCTACAGAATCAGAATCTCTGAGGGTGGGCTAGAGAATCCATATTAAAAAATGCTCAAGAGATCTCAAATTCAGCCAATTTTGAAAATACATCATTTAAACCCCTTATTGTGCTGCCCCCCGTCACCTCTTGGGTCTGCCTTGGCTTTGTAAGCAACATAGGACAGAAAAGACAGTGGTCTCTGCACTGAAAATTAATATTCACATGAAGCTGGAAACGTGAGGGTGAGGAGCCGGGTGAGGAGGGGTAGACAGATAGCAAGAGAAAGAACAAAGAGAGACACCAAGGAAGACACAGAAGGCAGAAAGACGGAAGGAAAAGAGAGGCGCGTGCACACCACACACACACACACACAGAGGAAGATGGGGAAGAGAGAGAGAGAGTTGAGATAGGGAGGGGGAAAAAGAAAGGTACATTCTCATGACCGTGACAACATTTTTGTATGGCAGGAGATAACCTAAACCAAATCAATGGACAAATCCTGGATTAGGAAAAAATCTTCCAATCTAGGCATAGGGCTAATATCTGCAATATGCAAAAAGCTCTTACATATTGACAAGGATGCAAACAACCCAACAGAGGAATGAGCAAAGCTATGAAGAGAAACCCAAATAGCCAACACATGAGAAGCTGTGTGAGCTCACTAGTGGTTTGGGAAATGCAGATTATTACCTTATACCCATGAGGTTGGCAAAAATCAGAAAGCCGCTTACTTATTGCTAGATAGGATGTAGGGGAAATGATTTCTTTAAATCATGATGGTAAAAATGCAAATTGTCACAGAATTTTGAAAAGCTATCTGACATCATCTAACCAAATTTACCACTCAACCCACCCGTTCCATTCCTGGGACTCGATGCCCTAGAGATAAACACACCAGTACATAATGATATATGTTCAAGAATGTTAACTGCAGCATTGTTCATGGTAACCAAAACACTGGTAACAAAGGGAAGTCCATTAACAGGGTACTGTTAAATGAATGTTGATATATCTGGCCCACTTACTATGATTTTATACTGCAATTAAGAAGAATGAATAAAAACCATATCACAGTTGGAATTTAAGGGATTAGGTATTGTATAAAAAAAATAATAAGGCAAAATGTTTATAATATTGTTCCATTTTTGTAAAACATAAACAATGACAGTAACTTCTATCATGTGTGTGTACAGGGTTGACATTCAGCCACTATACACTGATAGGCCCACGCTGGACATTTCAGCTAGTTTTCATTCTGATTGGTTGGTACTGTGCCATACTGGTTGCTAGATATTTTGAATGGCACTCCTGCATATATGTGTTCATATTATTGTATATGAGTACATAAGAAATATGGAGAAGAATACAGATGGGTACATACTAGGTTGTTAACATGGATTACTTGGGAAGGAAAAGGGGGCTTCTGTGGCGGGGGAGAGAAAGAAAGGGGCAGCCAACCTAATAAGGAAAAGAAAAAAGACAGCAGTAAAAATATGTGTAACATAATCATAACTATGCTATGCGTTTATGTAAAATTATGTTTTTACGTATACAGAATTTCTTAAAATATAGTAGTTAAGAGCATATATTATTCAGCTATTGCAATAATGCTGTGTAACAAATCAAACCCAAAATCTCAGTGACATACAAAAAAGGCATTTTTTTCTTGCTCATAGATCTGTGGACTGGCAGGTACGACTACTTTAGGCTGCAGGTAAGGTTCAGGTCAGCTCCCGGTGACTCTCCTTCTGAAACCAGAACTATCTGGGGCACGCTATTCTCATGGAGAATAGCAGAGGCACAAGAGGTCAAGTTAACCCATGCAAGCACATTTGAAACCTCTGCTCACAGAGTGATGGCAGCATAAGATGTCCCTATTTTTAAACAAATAATGAGGCATCTACCCCTGAAGAAAAGTGCCTCTGTGGGAGTCGTAGGATCCAGCACCACATGCCAAGGGACCTGGGAGGAGTCATGCCCACCTGTGCATCCAGTAATAGGCAGACAGACCATGAAACAGCAGGAGCCAGTGAACCTGCCCTAACCGCTCTCAGCTGTGGTTGGGGAAAACCTGGAGAGGGCTGTCTTGGGCAGAAACCCACAGACAAGAGAGACTTTGTAGAAGTCCAGCCTTCCCAAGGGGATTCCAGCACACCACTGGGGCAAAAAAAATACAAGTTTGGATGCATTGGAGAGGATAAGAGGAACTTTGCAAGCACCACCCCTCCCCCAAGGTTGACACTGCACAGGGCTGAACTAGCCAGCGGCAACCTCTTCCATGGGGAAAAGGGAGACTGGCGAGTGAGTGCTCCACTTCCCCAGCTGTGCAGGACGTTGCTGGAGAAATCCATTTCTCTCCAGCGGCACCCAAAGTACTGAGGTGGGACCTCCATAACTGGGAGAGGGAAGAGATCAAGAGAGAGGTAGATGAGAATACCAAAGGGCATTAAAGGAATGTGGTTCCTGCTGACTGCCCTCAGGATTTCAGCAGGAAGCCCACCTACAAGCCTCTGGAAGAACCTCACCCAAAGACCAGCCCACTGGCCCTCAGGCACCCCAACACCCCGAGTGCTAAACCACACCTCCCCCCACCCTGTAGCTGGCTCCTTGTACACATTGCCAAGCGTGGTGGCAAGAGTGAGTCCAGTAAATGAAATGCTTTCAGAAAAACAGACCAGGGTCTGTGGGCAAGGGAGAAACCACAAACTGGAGCTGTAGTGCCACCTTCTGGAAAACAGAAGAGAGGTTTCCAGCAGCCAGCTTGGTGAGTTGTAAGAACCAGAGAGGCTCTACAAGCTTAGAATTCTGCCACAAGAGAGAGCAAGAGGTGTGGAGCAGGTGTATTCATACAAGGTTGGAGAAAACCCCAGATATATCAGGACCAACGAATAGCACATCCCACCTGAAGATTTGAGGAGGTGTCTGCTACTTCAGATGCAAAAGCAACAACACAAAACAATAAGGAATGTGAAAAATCAAAGAAGCATGTCAACACCAAAAGTAACAATGATCCTCCAATAAATGAACTCAAAGGCATGAAATTTTGGGATTTGGCTGATAAAGAATTCAAAATAGCTGTTTTGAAGAAACTCAATTAGCCACAAGAAAACGGAAAGACAATTCAACAAAATGAGGAACACAATACATGAATAAAATGAGAAATTTAACAAAGAGTTAGAAATCACAAAAAAGAACCAAACAGAAATTCTGGAGCTGAAGAATTCAATAAGTGAAGTGAAAAATGCAATAGAGAGCATCTACAGCAAAGTAGATCAAATGGAAGATAGAATAAGTAAGACAGATGATAGGAACTTGGAAGTAACCCAACCAGAGGATAACAAAGAAAAAAGAATAAAAAAAGAGCAAAGAAAGCCTACATGGTTTTGGGGACTCCACCAAATGTACAAATATTAGAATAATTGGGACTCCAGAAGGAGAAGAGAGGGAAAAAGGGGCAGAAAGTTTATTTAAAGAAATAAGACCTGAGAACTTCCCAAACCTGGGGAGAGACTTGGACATTTGAGTTCATGAAGCTAATAGGTCACCCTATTATCTCACTGAAAAAAGACCTTCTCCAAGACAGATTATAATGAAATTGTCAAAAATCAAAGATAAAGAGAGAATCCTAAAAGCAGCCAGAGGAAAAAAAGATTGTAACCTACAAAGGAACCCCCATTAGGCTATCAGCAGATTTCTCAGCAGAAACACTATAGGCCAGGAGAGAGTGGAATGACAGACAAAACATTGAAAGAAAAAAACCGCCAGTCAAGAATATTCTATCCAGCAAATTTATTCTTCAGATATGAGGAGAAATAGACTGTCCAGACAAACAAAAGCTGAGGGAGTTCATCTCCACTACACCTGTCTTGCAAGAAATGCAGAAAGGAGTTCTTCAAGGTGAAATGAAAAGATGCTAAATAGTGACATGCAAGCATATGAAAATATACAACACACTGGTAAGTTAAGTTAAATATACAGTCAGATTTAGAAAACTCTAATTCTGTAATAGGATGGTGTGTTAATCACTTAACCATAGTATAAAGGTTAAAGGAAAGAGTACTAAAAATAACTACAGCTACTATAATTTGAGAGCAAATACACAACACAAAAAGAGATAAATTGTGATATCAAAAATTTTAAAGGGAGGAGTAAAAGGGTGAAACATTTGTAGGCAATTGAAGTTAAGTTGCTGTCAGCTTAAAATGGACTGTTTTATCTATAAGATGTTTTATGTAAGCCTCATGGTAACCACAAAGCAAAAACCTAGAGTAGATTCACAAAAGATAAAGAAAGGGGAAACAGAGCATACCACCACAGAAAATCACTAGTTTACAAAGGTAGATAGAAACAAAGAAAAAAGGACAAGAAAACTACAAAACAGCCAGAAAGCAACTAATAAGATGGCATTAGTAAGTTCATATATATCAAAACTTACTCTAAATGTAAATGGATTGAACTCACCAATCAAATGGCACAAAGTGGCTAGATGGATAAAAAAACAAGACCCAGCTATAAGTTGCCTACAAGAGACTCACTTCTGATTTAAGGATACACATAGGCTCAAAGTGAAGGGATAGAAAAAGATATTCCATGCAAATGGAAACCAAAAGAAAGCAGGGGTAGCTATACTTATATCAGACAAAATAGACTTCAAGTCAAAAAACGATAACAAGAGAAAAAGAAGGTCATTGTATAATGATAAAGGGGTCAATTCATCAAGAAGATATATTATAAATATATACACACCCAACATCGACATCTAAATATATTAAGCAAATACTAACAGATCTGAAGGGAGAAATACAATAAAATAATAGTAGGATACTTCAATATCCCACTTTCAGCAATGGATAGATCATCCAAACAGAAAATCAACAAAGAAAAGTTGGACTTGAAACATACATTAGAACAAATGGATCTAACAGACATTTATAGAACATTCCATCCAACAGCAGCAGAATACACATTCTTCTCAAGTGCGCATAGCACATTCTCCAGGATAGATCATATGATAGGTGACAAAACAAGTCTTAGAAAATTTAAGAAGACTGAAATAATAAGTATATTTTCCAACCACAACGCTTTGAAACTACAAACCAACAACAAAAGGAAAACTGGAAAATTTACAAGCAGGTGGAATCAAACAAAACACTCCTGAACAACCAATGAATCAAAGAAGAAATCAAAAATATCTCAAATGATGGGGCCGCCCGGTGGCGCAGCGGTTTCATCCGCGCTTGGCAGCCCAGGGTTCACCGGTTCGGATCCCGGGCGCCCGCCGACGCACTGCTTGTCAGCCATGCCGTGGCAGCGTCCCATATAAAGTGGAGGAGGATGGGCACGGATGTTAGCCCAGGGCCAGTCTTCCTCAGCAAAAAGAGGAGGATTGGCAACGGATGTTAGCTCAGGGCTGGTCTTCCTCGCAAAAAAAAAAAAAAAAAAAAATATCTCAAATGAAAATGGAACACAGAACACCAAAACCTAGGGAATGCTGCAAAAGCAGTTCCCAGGGGGATGTTCATAGCAATAAATGCATACATTAACAAAATAGAAAAATCTCAAATAAAGAATCCAACTTTACACCTCAGGGAAGTAGAAAAAGAAGAAACTAAGGCCAAAGTTAGCAGAAGGAAGGAAATAACAAAGATCAAAGCAGAAATAAATGAAACAGAGACCAGAAAAACAATAGGAAAAATCAATAAAATGAAGAGCTGGCTTTTTGAAAAGATAAAACTGACAAATCTTTATCTAGACTTACCAAGAAAAAAAAGAGAGAAGACTCAAAATCAGAAATGAAAGAGGAGATATTACATCTGATACTACAGGAATACATAGGATCATAAGAGACTATGAACAATTACATGCCAACAATTGGACACCCTAGAAGAAATAGATAAATTCCTAGAAACATACAACTTAACAAGACCGCATCAGGAAGAAAACAGAAAATCTGAACAGATCAATAACGAGTAAGGAGATTGAATCAGTAATAAAAACCTCCCAACGTAGAAAACCAGGACCAGATGGCTTCACTGGTGAATTCTACCAAACATTTAAAGAAGAATTAATGCCAATCCTTCTCAAACTCTTCCAAAAAATTGAAGAGGAGAGAACACTCTCACATTCATATTATAAGACCAGCATTACCCTGATACCAAAGCCAGAGAAGGATACTACAAGAAAAGAAACTATAGGGGCCAGCCCCATGGCACAGTGGTTAAGTTTGGCACACTCCACTTCAGTGGCCTGGGTTCACAGGTTCAGTTCCTGGGCGCAGACCCACACCACTCATCACCCATGCTGTGGCGGTGACCCACATACAAAATAGAGGAAGATTGACACAGATGTTATCTCAGGGTGAATCTTCCTCAAGCAAAAAGAGGAAGATTGTCAATGGATGTTAGCTCAGGTCGAATCTTCCTCAACCACCACAAAAAGACTCTATAGACCAATATTCCTGGTGAAAATCAATGCAAAAATTCACAACAAAGTATTAGCAAATCAAATTCAACAGCACAGTAAAAGGGTCAGGCACCATGACCAGATAGGATTTATCCCCAGGAGGCAAGGATGGGTCAACATACACAAATCAATAAATGTGATACACCATGTTAACAGAATGAAAAATAAAAATCACATGATCATCTCCATAGATGCAGAAAAAGCATTTGACAAAACTCAACATCCTTTCATTATAAAAACCCTCAACAAAATGGGTATAGAAGGAACATACCTCGCCATAATAAAAACCATATACTACAAACCCACAGCTAACATCATACTCAATGGTGAAAGATTGAAAGCTTTTCCTCTAAGATCAGCAATAAGACAAGAGTGCCCACTGTCACCACCTTTACTCAGCATAGTACCAGAAGTCCTAGCCAGAGCAATTAGGCAAGAAAAAAGAAATAAAAGGCATCCAAATTGGAAAGGAAGACATAAAATTGTCATTATTTGCAGATGATATTATCTTCTATAGAGAAAATCCTAACAACTCAACCAAAACACTGTTGGAACTAATCAACGCATTCAGTAAAGTTGGATATAAAATCAACATATAGAAATCAGTTGCATTTCTATACACTAACAACGAAATATCTGAAAAAGAAATAAAGAAAACTATCCCCATCACAATGCCATGATAAACAATAAAATACTTAGGAATAAATTTAATCAAAGAGGTGAGAGATCTGTACAATGAAAATTATAAGACTTTGACTAAAGAAATTGAAGACAACACAAACGAATGGAAAGATGTCTCATGTTCATGGATTGGAAGAATTAATATTGTTAAAATGTCCATACAACCCAAAGCCATCTATAGATTCAATGCAATCCCTATCAAAATTCCAGTGGCAGGGCCAGCTCGGTGGCATAGCGGTTGAGTTCGCCCACTCATCTTTGGCAGCCCAGGGTTTGCAGGTTTGGATCCCAGGCACAGATTGACACACCGCTTGTCAAGCCATGCTGTGGTGTGCTGTGCCCATAGAGGAACATGGGCACAGATGTTAGCCCAGGGCCAGTCTTCCTCAGCAAAAAGAGGAGGATTGATGACAATGTTAGCTCAGGGCTAATCTTCCTCACCAAAAACAAAAAAAAATTCCAAAGGCATTTTTCACAGATATAGAACAAACAATCCTAAAATTTGTATGGAACCATAAAAGATGCCAAATAGCCAAAGCAATCCTGAGAAAGAAGAACAAAGCTGAAGGCATCACACTTTCTGATTTCAAACTATACTACAAAGCTAGAGTAATTAAAACAGTATGGTACAGGCATAAAAACAGACACATAGACCAATAGAACAGAATAGAGAGTCCAGAAATAAATCCCCACATATTCACTAAACTAATACTTGACAAGGGAGCCAAGAACACTCAAGGGGGAAAGGATAGTGTCTTCAACAAATGGTGTTTGGAAAACTGGATAAGCACAGGCAGGAAAATGGAATTGGACCCTATCTTACACCATTCACAAAAATTAACTCGAAATGGATTAAAGACTGAAACATAAGACCTGATACCGTAAAACTCCTAGAAGAAACGTAGGAAAGAAGCACCTTGACATTGGTCTTGGCAATGATTTCTTGGTTATAACACCAAAAGCACAAGTAATAAAAGCAAAAATAAACAACTGGAACTACATCAAACTAAAAACCTTCTGCAGAGCAAAAGAAACAATCAAGAAAATTAAAAGTTAACCTATGGAATGGGAGAAAATATTTGTAAATCATATATCAGATAAGGGGTTAATATCCAAAATATATAAAGAAGTCATACAACTCAATAACAAAAAGCAAACAATCCTATTAAGAAACTGGCAGAGGAACTGAATAGATATTTTTTCCAAAGAAGATATCCAAATGGCCCACAGGTACATGAAAATGTGCTCAACCTCACTAATCATCAGGGAAATGCAAATCAAAACCACAGTGAGATATCACCTCACACCTGTTAGAATGGCCATCGTCAAGAAGACAAGAGACAAGTGTTGGCAAGGAGGTAGAGAAAAGAAAATTCTTGTGCACTGTTGGTCGGAATGTAAATTGGTGCAGCCACTATGGAAAACAGTGTGGAGGTTCCTCACAAAACTGAAAATAGAACTGCCATATGACCCAGCAATCCCACTTCTGGGTATATAGCCAAAGGAAATGAAAACAGGATATTGAAAAGATATCTGCACCCCCATGTTCACTGCAGCATTATTCCCAAGAGCCAAGATATAGAAACAATCTAAGTGTCCATCAACAGCTGAATAGGTAAAGAAGATGTAGTATATATTCTTCTCATGTAGTCAGCCATGAGAAAGAAGGAAATCCTGCCATCTGCGACAACATGAATGGACCTTGAGGACATTACACTAAGTGAAATAAGTCACACAGAGAAAGACACAAACACTGCATATCTCACTTATATATGGAATCTGAAAAAGCCAAACTCATAGAAACAGAGAGGAGAATGGTGGTTACCAGGGGCTGGGGTGGGGGAACAGGAGAGATATTGTTCAAGGGTACAAACTTGCAACAAGTAGATAAGTTCTGTAGATCTAATGCACAGCATAGTGATTAGAGACAACAATACTATATTACAAACTTCAAAGCTGCTGAGAGACTAGCTCTTAATTGCTCTCACCACAAAAAAGAAATGAAAATTATGTCACGTGATTGAGGTGGTAATCATATTGCCATATATAAATGTATCAAAACAACACATTGTACACCTTAAACTTAACAATATTATATGTCAATTATATCTCAATTTAAAAAAACTAAAACAAGAAAAAAACCCTCTGCTTGTGTCTCATTCACTCACATTCCATTGTCCAAAGCAAGTCACATGGCCAACTCAACGTCAGTGGAATAAAAAATACACTCTTCCCACGAGAGTGTGTGTGTGGGAGGAGAGGAGAACAACAAAAGGAGAGTCAATACTGCTAAAAAAATATCATCTCTCCCTTAGTCATGTGGAGGGCTGGGCAGGAGAGGATGATCTCACCTTCGAGTGATGAGAGATGGAGAGAGAGAAGTGATGGTGATGCTGTGGGCTTGTTGTAAAAACGGCCTCATTGGTTGAAGAGCACAGAGAGCATTTTCCTGATCACGATGGAAGACAACTTGTTGGGGAAGAGTATAAATTGAGGCAACGTTTTTGGAAGGTTGTTTAACAATATTGATTAAAATATAAAATGCACATACTTTTGGATCTACAATTTCTCTCCCGGAATGGTATCTGTCTGTGAATACACTAACCAAACTACATCAAGCAAAGCAGCGTTTATAGTAGGAAATAAAAATGGGAAATAACCTAAATATCAGAAGGACATAGTTAAATAAATCATGCTGTATCCATAAAATGGAACATTCTGCAATTGTTAAAAAACAAAATACAAACACTGTACACATGCACATGTACAGAAAGATCTCCAAGATATATTATTAAATTTAAAACATCAGTTCTCAGAAAAATGATCAAAGAATATAAACAGGCAAAGAAAACCCAAACTGTCAATAAATATGAAAACATGCTCAACCTCAGTAGTAATTAGGGATTTGTTATCATAACAACAGTAAAATACCATTTCATCCTCAGAAAATTGACAAAAAATACTTCTGATAATACCAAACAGCAAAAATGTGGAATAACGGGAATTCTTACACATGAGCAATAGTATCATTCCCAAGTAACAAAGGGACCTGCCTCTTAGGACTTCAGTCCAACCAAGAGATAGCTGACAATACAGAAGCGACGAGACCTTACATTTTCGTTTTCTCTAAAGTTATAACACTATAGATCACAAAGTACTTGAACAAAATACTTGAAATGGCATGTTTTCATGGCATCTAGGTGGAGAATATGAAGCTATGTAGGTCTACCATTAGAACAATTAGGAGCATCCACAGCTGGCTAAATAAACAGAGTTCAGATTGATGAATCAGCCAATACTAATCAATGGGGGTCTAGACTGGGCTCTTTCAATGTCTTCAGCAACGAGATGGATGGCCTGCTCATCCAATGGGCAGATTCTTCATCCAACATAGTGCACAAACAAGTGATTTGTTGGACAAAGGAAAAGATTCAAACAGACTGGGCAGATAAAATGGATGTGTCCACAGGCAACAAAGCATAATGTCATAGGCATCAACGGGAAGCCAAGTGTTTAGGTAAAAACTTTCAGTGGGACAAGTGCAGAATAGAAGTGACATGGTTTATCAGCACTTCATGTAAAAAAGAACTGGGAGAGCTTTTTGTTCATTATGAGATCAATTTGAGTCAAAAGTATGATGTGGCTACTCCATCCCCCCATAAAAGATCTATTGCAGATTAAGCTACCTTATGAGAAGAGTTCAGAAGAGGGTGGGCTAATTAATTAGATCATTATCTGAAATGCCATGTTCTACATTTGAAGAAACACATTGAAACATTATTTCTATTGACAATTCATGAAGCATTCACTATACTCCAGGGACTGACTATGTATATACACAGTCAAGCACCACCTAATTATGTCTGGATCAACGACAGACCACATATACGACAGTGGTCCCATAACATTAGTACCATAGAGCTTAGGTGTGCTATCCCATCTAGCTTTGGGTAAGTACACTTTATGATGTTCGCATGACAAAATTGCCTAACGACACATTTCTCAGAACGTATCCCTGTTAAGTGACACATGACTGTATATACACACATACATATACATACAATAGTATAAATTTTGTGCCATTTAATAGTTATACAATGAGGCAGGTCCTAAAATCCCCATTTTACACAATAAGAAACTATAGCTCACAGAGGCCAAGGCAGCACATTTTGCAAGTGGCCAAGCCAGGACTCAAACCCAGGTCTCTGTGACATTCTATCACTCCCAACTGGACGGTAGCCAGAGAAAGGCCAAGCTAGAGACAAATGTTCCAGCAGTGAGGACCACTGGGAACAGAATTCCTGTAGCAGACACCTTCAACACTTGGTACATGCCTGTGTGGTATGGTTTCAGGAACTGAACCAGTCACTGGGCCCAGGAAGCCGGTATAAACAATTGGTAATGAAGACAGAAATAAAAATGAAAGCTATGAACACTTTAATAGTGACATAATGATTATTAGTAGATAATAGTCAATAAATAAACTGACATCTTGTGGGGACACCTACCACTGCCCCATCTAAGTCATCTGTGCTCTCTCTGTCCCACCATCTAGATTTTAGTCAGGCTTCATCGATGGCAAAGAACAAGCAGACAGAACTCTAGGGTCACTTTTGGCCTAAGCTAGAAGTCAGGCTCAGAGTGGAGAGGCTAGGTCACTCAGATGTTTCCGAACCACCAGAGGGAGCTTGCTGCACAAGGAACCACTAATCGCTCCAGCAGGAAGTGACCCAAGTCTGTTTCATGAGACTCCATCCCAAGAACTTTTCTTTATCCATCGCAAAGGAGAAGGTCACTGACTCCTTCAGGGAGCTGGGCTGAGTCTGGAGCTACCAGCCGCCATTTGGCCACTTCATGAGGACTGTTTGCCTGGTAATAGAGGTCACACAGAAGAAAGCAGGGCTGGGAGCTGGAAAGAGAATCCCAGGGTGAATGGTATCTGTACTTGTTACCTATTGCTATAACAAATTACCCCAAAACACAGCAGCTTAAAGCCACACACATTTATTATCTCACAGCTGCCGAGGGTCAGGAATGCAGGGGGCTGAGGCTGGGTGACTCTGCCTCAGGGTCTCTCACAAAGCTGCCTGCAGTCAAGACATTGACCGGGACGACAGTATTCTCAGGACTCCATGGGGGAAGAACTGCACTCACATGGCTGTCTGCAGGTCCCAGATGACCCACTCCCAAGCTCACTCATGTGGCCGTTGGCAGGCCTCAAGTTCTTGCCAGCTATTGGTTGGGGGCATCAGTTTCTTGCCACCTGGGCTTCTCTCCACAGGGCTACTCACAATGTGGCTTGACTCCCCCAGATGGAAGGCTCTCTGAGAGAGCAAGCAAGCAACGGCAAGCAGGGCAGAAGTCACGGTCCTTTTGTGACCTAATCTCGGAAATGACAGCCTGTCACTTTTGCCATATTCTATTTGTTAGAAGCAAGTCTCTAGGTCCAACCTACACTCAAGGGAAGAGGATTACACAAGCTGTGAATACCACAAAGCAAGGATCATTGGGAGCCATTTTAGAGACTGCCCAACACAACACCATCTGACCCCCTGGAGTCAGCCATACCTGAAGCCGGTTACTTCTTGGTCTTTTCAGTTATAAGAAGTAATATAATCTCTCTTTGCTGAAATCAGTTCAACCTGGGTTTCTGTCATGTCGTGTGTAGCCCAAGGAGTCCTTCACTAATACATTAATACACACACCGAAAGCAGGCACCATCATCAATAAAGCCAGAGGAACAAGGGTAAGGTCATCAGAACAAGCTTTCCCCAGAGTGGATGCTCAAGCCAACTAGAATTTTTAAATGTTCTGTAGGATCCTTGATGATATTTTTGGATTTACTCTGCCTGGAATTATTCTAGCATTCTGAGATTTTTCTCAGCTAACTTAGCATGCTTGTGTCAGTGTGAAAGCATGTCAAACTCAGAATTTTACTGCCAAAAATGACAGTGAATAGAATTAGACCATCAGGAGTGCAATTAGTTTGACATGCTATTAACACTCCAACCATGAACACAGAAGGAAAAGCTTGAAAAAAATGGAAAGTTAAAATAAAAATAAGTTTAGCTCAGTTAATGGCAAAAACAGTGAAATAAAATTACTACCCAAAATCTGATGGTTTTTGTTTGCAATGACAATTAAGTGAAAATCATATCTATATACAAATGATGTGAAAATTTGACAATCACTTGCATAATTTTAGCAGAAAGACCAACCGATCATGTTTCTGTGGCTAATAAACTCTGCTGTAGACAATATGGAGATATGAGAATTTTCCCTTCTACACCAATCCTTAAATGTATTCTATGTAACACCCAATCATGGTAGACAATGTCACTTGTCTCCCAGACACTCAACCAGAAGAAAAAAAGTCAGATAAGTTGTTTTGCTTTAGAAAATATATAATCTGTGTATTATTGTCTAAAATATATTATTTTTAAAGAAAATTCTCAGTAATTATGTTTTTAACAGAACATTTTCACATGCACAGTGGTATTCCACTTTCCTCCAAATCAGTGCTGTCAAATTTGAGTGTGCCTCCGAATCATGGGGCGGGGTGGGGGTGGGGCAGGGACTTGTTAAACACAGATGGCTGGGCCGCACCCGTGGAGTCTCTCATTCAGTTGGTCTGGGGTGAGGGCATAGAATCTGCATTTCCAACAGTTCCCAGGTGATGCTGCTGCTGGGTGGAATCACACCCTGAGAATCAGAGTCTCAACAAACTCATTCCTCCCACAGCTACTCTCAGGCCCACGCTCATTCTCCTAGCCTCTGGAACTCTCACCTCTCTCGGGCATCGCCAGTTCTCCACCCGACACCCTTCCTCGTCGCTTCTGACATTTCTCCCAGCCTCCAAGAAAGGCAACCGGTGCACGCTACTAAGTTCCTCAGAGAACCTCAGATTTCCCAGTCACGGAAGGATTTCTACAGTTTCCCTTTAAAAGGTGGGGGAGGGGTGCCTCCTGACCTCTTGCTTAAAGAGTAACAAAATTAGAACTACAATACTTAAGCAGCTTAAATATTAGCAACAGAATAGAATTTTAACTGATTTGTTCATATAGCCTAAGAGAATTTTATTGCCTAAATGGTATTGCATTAATTCGATTATGTTTCCAACATTTTATTGTACTGAACAATTGTTTGGAAAAAGAAAAGTGAAAAAATTCAAACAAACTAGATTTCAGTGCCATTCAGGGACAACGATTTCTTAAACTAAATCTTTTTCATCTTTGTGCAAACAATTTGTGTTTAGACAGAGCCTGGGCATGTAATCCGACTTCAAGGGGAAAATATATTCAAAACAGATGAAATAGTTTATTTTATTAGTTGCACAACAAAGAAACGCCATCCAATTTCATGTATGTCAGTCTAAGAAAATTTGAAGTAGTCATCAACTGTAACTGAACAGAAGAAAAAAAAAAAAACATTTAAAGAAATTCTACAGTTCTTTGCCTTTACTAACCTAACTGCTAAAGCAAATTTTTCAGAACCACCTGGAATGGAAGATGGTAGAGGGTGGTTTAAATGGGTTTTCAATGAAAATACCGCAGTATTTATTTGAAATGGATCTCCAATTTGCAACAGATCGATCTGTTGGATTTTGGGTTTGTTTTCACTTTTCCTCATGTTTAGGGCTTCCCTTCTATGACGAAGAGTTCAATGGGATGACCAAAATTCACTGTGGTGGGAACTGCTGTATTTTCCACTCATACGTAGTACTTCATACACGGATGAGCATTCCAACTTTATATGTAACCTGATATGTAACACTGGCAAGCACTCATTATTCATTCATTCGGACATCTATTAAGCACCTGCTAGGTGCTGGGGATGCAAACTTGCATAATATATGCTACCTGCCTCAAGAAGTCCACAGTCTAGTGAAAGAGCCACAAATGGATGGTTACAAGGTGCAGGCTGAAGACCTAGGCTTGGGAGCCAGAGCACAGGGGTATCGCCACCCTCATGGAAGCGGATGCGTCACTCGGGCTGAGTGTAGGCTGAGAAGTTGGGAAAAGATGGCACCTGGAGGAATGCCAACACTCAGGAACAATAGACGGGTGGGAGGGAAACTCAGGGCATGGCGAGGAGCAGGGGTTATGTCATGGAAGCCAAAGAAGTCGTGCCCAGGAGGGAAAACGTTCAACAGTGTAAACGCAGAGGGGACGCTCAGTGGAACAGGGACTGAAAGGGAGTTGGCTGACGGCCTTAGCTGAGGTGGTGTGAGTAGAGAGGTGGGGAAAAACAGCTCGATGCCTGAGTTGAGGAGCAGATGAAAGATGACTTAAGGGAGAGAAGAGAGGAATTCTTCCCATGCTAAAGACATGATGATGAAAAAGCTTCCCAGGCTCGAGCAAGTGTTCCTCCTTAATAGGGAAGGGCAGCAGAGTATTTCCCACAAATCAACTGGTTAAGACCACTGTCTCTTTCCACTCTGGCTTCCCCTCCTTCCTATTTCCCCTCCTGCCAATTACACTGGAGTGGACACAGGCTTTTTGGAGATCCAACCAAAGAGAAGTTGGGGATATACTTGGTTTGACTTTAGTGGGATATTCTTATGTGGTTTACGGTTACTTCCACATAGAGCTAAGAAGTTGTGAGCTGTCCCAGTGTAAGAATGTCTGCCAGGAATATTTCTACCATCTAGTGTGACTACTTATCCAGGGTTATGACCTGGGGGTCCAGTCAGACAGGTTGTTTTTACCATATGAGCATGCCTTATGGTGCCCAGCTCTGAAAGTCTGAGGGTACTGAAGGAGAAATTAAGTTTGCAATGTATAGAACCAGGAGCTAGACTTGGAAAATTCTTCCACGTTCCATAACTCATACAGGAAGAAATTTGTTAGATTTCCCAAGTTGATTCTAAACTTCTAAATGATACTACCAGTGATGAATTATGAAGCTGAAAGTAACTTTTCTAAACTCATCAAGGAAAAAAAAAAACAAGGAATTTTGGTCAAACATGCTAAAAGGAAAGATGTATTTATCTATCTAAGTCCATTCAGGCAACTATAACAAAAATACCATAGACCGGGAGGCTTCAACAAAAACACTTATTTCTCACAGTTCTGGGAGCTGAGAAGTCGAAGATCAAGGTGCCGGCAGATTCAGGGTCTGGTGAGAGCCGCTTGCTGGTTCACAGGCTGTCTTCTGTGCCTTCACATGGTGGAAGGGCAAGGGAGCTCTCTGGGGTCCCTCCTAGAAGGGCGCTAATCTCATCCAGAAGGGCTCTGCCCTCACGTTCTAATCACCTCCCAAAGACCCCACCTCCCAATACCATCACAGTGGGGGTTAGGCTTCAATATTTGAATTTTGGGGGGACACAAACATTCAATCCATAACACCATCCTCCTGTCATCTCTTACAAAATGATATCACAAATCTTTTATATGTGAAGATGTGCTCAAAGGGTACACAGTCACACATATAGGAAAAAAGTATTGTAGAGGTATGTTGGGCAGTTAATAAAAGTATTTTGTTATTTTCCTGGATTTTTGTGACATTTCTGATATGTTAGCTTAAAATTTTTTTAATTTGTGATTTCTTTCTCACTCTAATATTCACTTTCATATCTAATTTTTATGCCTAATTTTGTGTTCTTTTCCTTAAAGAGCACACACAACACACACAATTATATAAGATTCATGCCCCACAAAACCTAGATCTGCCCCATGGTGTCAGCCTTCATGGGAGGGGCCTTGAGAGAAGGAATAGAAGGGGGGTGTCCAGCATGTCCTGGGACCAATTCGCTCTCCTCTCTCTCCCAAATGGGCAGAGGGGAACTCACGAAAAGGTTCCGACCTTCTAGAAAGAGTTCCAAGCACTGAGCTCCTAGGGGGAGCTTGCATGTCCTCAGGTGTGGCACAAGGAAATGGCCTCCCCAGTGGCACTGGTCACCAGGAGATTTCCAATCCCTCCAAGACTGAGGGCCAGTGAAACCGGCCAGGGTCAGTAAATGCCTGTAAGAAATGACAGCTGCTGCCTGTACCACAGCAGGTGTTAAATCAAGTAGTGTTTTGAACATTCTCCTTGGAAACTGAAGGAACCAGGGGTGGAAGCAGAGACACCTGTGAGGTTTGACCAGCTCTGACTGACGTGGTAGAGGCAGATGACTGACTTTCCCCCACGCACAGTGCCCCTGGGTTTCGGATTTCTTTACACGCTCATCGGCTCTCTGCCCTACAAGGATGTAAGCTCCTTAAAGTCAGCAACTTTGGCCATCAGTTGTTATATTTATGTAAGAACAGAAAATTATAAACTTCAGATCCTTGATTCAGCCTTAGTTAAGATTACAGTTGAAATCGGAGGTTACACGTTCCAAAAATGTTTAACGAATTTTAAGAAAATGAAAATACTACTATCACAAATGCTTTGAGAATACCAAGCCCAGAGCTAGTCTTGAAGATATCAAAAATATAAATCTTAGCCAAGTGGGACCAAAGGCTTTTCAAGCCAAATCATAAAATTGGGTACTCTGCCACAAGCATTCTTGTGAAATTCTATTTTAGCTGCAATGATTTGCTGTTACATAACCCTTAACCTAGAGACTACTATGACACTTGTTTTACTTTTTGCTGTAGAAAATTGAATTTACTCATTGTACATTTGTTATAGAACATTGGGTTTACCATAAATGTTGTATTGTTTCTCCCATTATCTATGACTTCTCTGATCTCATTACAATGAACTAAGCCAGCACTAGAAGAAGTGGCATAGATTCACTTATGATTAGAAAGGGCAACACAAACTTTTCCTCTTCACAAAAGTCATGTAAGTTTGTGTGTGTGTGTGTGTGTGTGTGTGTTTTGAATAATGATAACAGCAGAATTGTTCTTGAAATACAGTGTGGGATGTTTTCTTCCAGCTGGATCCTAGTATCTAGAAGAGTGTGGGGTACTTGGTAAGTGTTCAGTAAATGTTTATTGACTGACTTATTCATTGACTTCTCATAAAAACTGAGAGGAAAAGTATCCGTTAGAATAGGGATCAACTGGAGGTCAGAACACTAGACCTTTGCTTGGGTTCTCTGAATTAATTTTCATTAATTTGTTTCCAATATTTAATTTAAATTACTGTACATTCTTTAAGCACAAAATTTACTATTATGAAGGAGGCTGAATCCAGTCAGAGATGAAATGCACTCATTAACTACATCCTTTAAAACTCTTGGTCCCAACAACTGCTTCCAGCATCCAAAGGGTTAACCATGTCTTCTAGATGAAGCAGTAAATCAGGAGGCCACCAGAGGGCAACAAAGGGCCAGGAATTTATTGCAGAGCCAAGAAAGTCTAGTAAGGAGGTGGTAATGACATAATTCCTATTTAGGCCCAGTTTGCATGAGTCAAAGGGCAGAGGTAAGACCTTTATTCCAAAGAACTGATGAAGACAAAGCTGGGGAATTTAAAAAGTTTAATCCAAAGCAGCAAAGAGAAGAGATAAGGTAGGAAACACTTAAAAGGCATGGATGCAGGGATCAGAGAATAATAGGGTTACTAGAAATGTTCAGTGTAGGGTTGAAAACATCAAGGACTATGGAGAATAATGCAAAACCAAGGTCATAAATCATTAGAAATTCAAAGTTCTGAGTACAGAAATCAGAGGGCACATGGTCCAGTAAACCAGGACTGCCCCTCTTGGCCTGAGCAAAAAACTGACCCGAATCACCTGTAGGGACTCCACATTCCTGAACTGTGTCCTGTGGTAAAGAAAACATAGGCAGGCAATTGGGATTCCTCCAACTTCCTGCACTGCCCATCATCCTAAAGGCAGTAGCCACCTACTGTGTGATCTCAACCTCTGTACATCATAGCTTCCTCATCTGTTAAATGGAGATAACGACAGTCCAAAGTAGTTGCATTCTATATGAAGGATTCAATAAAGACCTCTCATTATGGAAGACTCGATAATTTAAAGTTGATCCAAAGACTATTAAGCATTTCTGTTGTCAAGTCAGCACAGTTTACAATGCACTCAACCAGTCAACCTTGAAGTTACAAGATTCTTGACAAAATTTAGTTGCAGGATGGAGGGGAGATGTAGATGTTTGCTTTGTTTCAAATTTTTCACACAGACTGAGACTTTATTAATATTTTTATTACATGATATTGTTTCCATTACATTTTAATAAATATTATTTAAATTAATTGAGCCTTGGGCACAAAGGACCTAGAGCAGACCCTGACAAATATTTTTATCTGTCAGCTATTGCTGTGTAACAAAATGCCCAACACTCAGTGGCTTAAAACAACCACGATTTGTTAATTCTCATTTATCTGCCTGTCAGCTGGGGAGTTGGCTAACCTAAGCCAGGCTTGGCTGGGCAGTTCTACTGGTCTCATCTGGACTCACTCATGCATATATAGCCAGCTAAGGATTGAATAACGTAGGTTGAGTTTAGCTCAGCTCCCCCTATCTTTTCATCCTTCTCCTAGGATTAGCAAGCCAGTCTGGGCATGTCCCTTTCATGGAAGTAACAGAAGTACAAGAAAGCAAGTGGAAACACACAAAAACTCTTGAGGCCCAGGCTTAGAACTGGAGCACCATCACTTCTGCCTCATTCCTTTGACCAAACCAAATCACATGGTCAAGTTCAGATTCAGGGATGGGAAATAGAATCTGCTATCTGACATATACTATGTGTCTTTACCTTTTTTAATTGTCTGTCTCCTACAACTAGAATGTGAATGCTCTAAGAATAGAGGTCCTGTCTGTCTTCTTCTCATTTTACTGGTGAGGAAACTAAGGTGTGGAGAGGTCACATAGGTATAAAGTGGTAGAGCCAGGATTTAAACTAAAACAGTCTGGCTCTAAAGACCATGCTATTAATCACTACACCTCTACACATCACTATTACCTCTTCTGATAAAAGAAGTGCAAGTAACTGGATGCTGTAGAAGATTCTAAATTAGACCTAAATATTGTAATGCTTTTTTCCTGAAGCCAGAGTGTCTACAGGAAGCAAGTCACTGTGTTTATTATTGGATCAGATGGTAACACAGAAGGGAAGCATTAAGAAAACTGCATTTATTAGAAAGGCTAGAAGAGTCCATGAGACACCCCAGAAAGGTCATCTTGTCCATCCCTCTGCCTCCAAGCAGGGCTGCACATCAGCCTTATTAGGAACACTACCGTCAGCTGTGATTTTTAGTCTTCAGAGACTATTTCCACAACCACCTCTGGAAATGCATGTCAGTGTCTCATAATTCCATCAGCAAGTTCTCTTAATGTTAGACCTAAATTGTTCAATTTAGTTGCACTATGACTTGGATCAGCTCTTCTCTGTAAAGTTTAGATCAAGGGTTACAAACTGGCAGACTGTGGGCCAAAACCAGCCTACAGACATATTTTGTTTTGCCTGCACTGACAAAAATGTTTCTATGGTTGCCAGCATTTAAAAATAGAGATAGTTATATTTAAAATCAAGCTCTTGTTGAAATAAGTTCCCTAAGAGGGTTTGCTTATAATCAGAATTATCTAGTCTTTGAAAGTTGGATGGAAGTCACCTATAAAACCTTCTGAAATTGGTGTTTTCTTTAAGGGATGATGTTAACTACCGATTCAGTTTATTTAAGGATCATAAGACTATTCATTTTTCTATTTATTCTTGAGTCAATTTAAGTAAGTTATATTTTTCTATGAACATAGTCATCTAAACTAAGTCTTCAAATGTATTGACAAAAACATTGTTCATAATATCCTTTTATCATCATAATGTCTGCAACATCTGTAGTTCTATTTTCCTTTTCATTCCTATTATTATTTATTTATATCTTCTCTTTTTTAGTATGGGACAATTTTGCCTGAAGTTTATTTTATTGCTATGAACCAATTCTTGGCTTTATCTTCTATATTGTATCTTTATTTGCTATGTCAATAATTCTGCTCTTATTATTTCTAAACTGCTATTTTTCTTTGGGTATGATAGGCTAGGTTTATTCTTAAATTTTTGAAGTTGGAATCTTAGCTCATTCATGTTGACCCTTTCTTTTCTGATATAAAAATTTATGCTATTTCTGAGTGTCATTTTAACTGTACCTCGAGTTTTGATGCATACTGTTTTATTGCTCAGTTCTAAATAATTTTAAATTCACATTATGATTTTTTTCTTTGATCCATGAGTTCTGGTGGATTTGGTAAATTGGCATTTATCATCCATGCCAAACCTCTTCCTACTCATCTTACAATCATGCAGAGCCTGAAAGTCTAAAAGCATCATATGTCAGACTCCCTTGCAGCTACAGCTCTGAATGTGAATTAAGTTCTTCCATGGGATGCACCTAGACATGGTTTGAAAAGTAGAATGGAAGTAAACATCATTGGGGCAGTCTTTAAAAATAGCAACAAAAGAGGCTCCTGAGCTCCCCTCCTCCCAAGGACACACTGAATGAATAGCTACACCTGGAGCAATTCCCTCCAAAAGAAATCCAGAAACTACCTGAGTAACTCCTACACATTGGGCAAAAGAGAAAATATCCATATTGAAACTGGTAGGAAAGATCGAGACACATTCTCACCACAAACTCTGCCCCTGGCACAGTGCCATAGGATTGGAGGGAACCCTCAACTCCCAGCTTCTCCCTGAGAAGTGAAGAGTTTGGCCCCTACATTTAGAGCCCCAACTTTTAAGACTCCCACATGAGGGATGTGCTCCCCAAACACTTAGCTCTGAAAGCCAACAGGGCTCACGTCCCTGG
Organism: Tapirus indicus; assembly: GCA_031878705.1. Lineage (NCBI taxonomy): Eukaryota > Metazoa > Chordata > Mammalia > Perissodactyla > Tapiridae > Tapirus > Tapirus indicus. The sequence continues at coordinate 81,701,029 of CM062917.1, forward strand.
GACCCATGAGACTACAGCAAGCAAAGAAGCAATTATTAACAGGCACAAGCACTCCTGGTGGCTGTCCCATAGGGCTCAGTGCAGAAGGAGCAGGCAGAAATACCCATCTCCCAGCCTTTCCCTGAAAGGGTTTACTTGCATACCTCAAAACTGCTGCCTGAAGGTCAGGCTTCTAATTTAGCACACATCTAGGGGCTGACCTTGATCCCTCTCAGAGACAAGGGAGGCCTACAGACACCTCCCCTACCCTCTCCCTCTATCCCACTCCAAGTCACCAGTATCTCCCAGGAAGGAGCTTGTACACATATCTGATGTCCCAGCTTTTGCACCTGCCACCCAAGGAAAGGGCCCCCAGATCACCTGTCTTTGACAGCCAGGGGACTTGAATTCAGGAGTCCCACAGGACTATAGCAAACCAGAAGTTCTTAATGGGCTCAGGAGAACTTTCCAGCTATAGACCCAGGCCCAGTGCAGAGGGAGCAGGCAAAAACTCCCACCACCCAGATTCTCCCTTGAAGGGGCCTAATGACAAATTTACCCAGCTGCTGCCTGAGGTTCCAGCTTCCAAGTGGCCTGCACCTAGGTGCTGACTGCAATCTTCCCCTTTGGGACACTGACGGGTCTTGGAACACCCTCAACTACTAGGAGCCACTGAGAACAAAGAAGTTAGCTTGGACAATCACTAAGGTTTGAGAGACACCCAGGACCATGGGCCAAGCTGATTGATGAGGTCCATCTCCTACATGAGACCACTCTGTCAAGACTGGGAGAGCTGGCTCTTTTATTTAATACACAGAAACCAATACAGAGAGTCCACAAAAATGAAGAAACAAAGGAATATATTCCAAAGAAAAGAATAACATAAAACTCCTGAAACAGATCTTAATGAAACAGAGATAAGTGATTTACCTGAAAGACAGTTCAAAATAACAGTCATAAAGATGCTTGCTGAAGTCAGGAGAGCAATGCATGACAAAGTGAAAATTTCAACAAAGAGACAGAAAGTACCAAACAGAAATCACAGAACTGAAGAATACAATAACAGAACTGAAAAATTCTATAGAGGGGTTTAACAGCAGACTAAATCAAACAGAAGAAAGGAACAACAAACTTGAAGACAAAGCAGTGGAATTCATCTAATGCAACACCATCAAGAGGACCAGTACACACATTACAGGGGTCCTAGAAGGAGAAGAGAGAGAATAAGGGGGCAAAAAGCTTATTCAAAGAAATAATGGCTGAAATCTTATCTTACCTGTGGGAAAAAAACAGACATCCAGATCTAGGAAGCCCAAAATGTACCAATAAGCTGAATTCAAAGATACCTGCCCCAAGACACATTATAATTAAATTGTCAAAAGTTCAAGACAAGGAGAGACTCTTAAAAGTAGCAAGAGAAAAACAAGTTGTAATGTACAAGGGAACCCCCCTAAAACTATCAGCAGATTTTTCAGCAGAAACTTTGCAGGCCAGAAGGGAGTGGGATGATTTCTTGAAAGTGCTGAAAGAAAAAGTGCCACCAAGAGTATTCTACCCAGCAAAGTTGTCCTTCAGAATTGAAGAAGAGATAATGAATTTTCCAGACAAGCAAAAGCTGAAGGAATTCATCACCACTAGACCAGCCTTACAAAAAATGGTAAAGGGAGTTCTTCAAGCTGAAACCAAAGGATGCTAATTAGTAACAGGAAAACATGAAAATAGAAAACTCACAGGTAAAGGTAAAAATATACCTAAATTCAGAATACGGATGCCCCTCGACTTATGATGGCATTACGTTCCCCCAAAAGAACCCAGCATAAATTGAAAATATCATAAGTTGAAAATGCATTTAATACACCTAACCTACCAAATATCATAGCTTAGCCTAGACTACCTTCGACGTGCTCAGAACACTTACATTAGCCTACAGTTGAGCAAAATCATCTAACAAAAAGCCTATTTTATAATAAAGTGTTGAATATCTCACGTAATTTATTGAATTCTGTACTGAAAGTGAAAAACAGAATGGGTTGTATGGGTATTCACCCAAAAAATGATGGCAACACAGTACACTGTAGAGTATCGGTTGTTTACCCTTGTGACTGTGTGGCTGACTGGGAGCTGTGGCTCACTGCTGCTGCCCAGCATCATAAGAGAGTATCATACCACATATCACTAGCCCAGGAAAAGATCAAAATTCAAGATTCATTCAGTATCTACTGACTGCATATTGCTTTCACACCATTGTAAACTCAAAAAATCATAAGTCAAGCCCTCATAAATCAGGGACCATCCAGACTCTAATGTTGTAATGGTGGTGGGTAAATCACATGTAACTCTAGTACAAAAGTTAAAAGACAAAAGTATTAAAAATAACTGTAATGACAATAATTTGTTAATGGATACACAAAATAAAAAGATGCAAATTATGACATCAAAAACAAAATTTTGGGGGGGAGGAGAGAGTAAAATTGTAGAGCTTTTGTATGCATTTGAAGTTAAGTTGTTATCATATTAAAATAGACTATTATAAAATAAGATATTTTATGTAAAATTCATGGTAACTGCAAAGCAAAAACCTATAGTAGAGACACAAAAGAGGAAGAGAAAGGAATCAAAGCATAACACTACAGAAAATCATCAAATCACAAAAGAAGAGAACAGGGAAGGAACAAAGAAATTACAAAACAACCAGAACTCAATTAACAAAATGGCAATAGTAAGTCTATACCTAGTGATAATTACTTTAAATGTAAATGGACTAAATTCTCTAATCAAAAGACATAGAGTGGCTGAATGGATAAAAAAACAAGACCCAACTATATGTTGCCTACAAGAGACTCACTTCACCTTTAAAGACACACATAGGCTGAGAATGAAGGGGTGGAAAAAGATATTCCATGCAAATGGAAACCAAAAGAAAGCAGGGGTAGCTATATCTATATCAGACAAAACAGACTTTAAACCAAAGACTGTAACAAGAGGCAAAGAAGGTTATTATATAATGATAAAAGGGATCGATTCATCAAGAAGATATAACATTTGTAAATATTTTGGCACCCAACATAGGAGCACCTAAAAGTACAGAGCAAATATTAACAGATCTGAAACGAGAAACAGACAGCAATACACTAATAGTAGGGGACCTTAATACCCTACTTTCAGCAATGGATAGATCATTCAGATAGGAAATCAATAAAGAAACCCTGGACTTGAACTATACATGAAACCAGATGGACTAACGGACATTTACAGAACATTCCATCCAATAGCAGCAGAATACACATTCTTCTCATGTGCACATGGAACATTCACCAGGATAGATCATATGTTAGGCCACAAAACAAATCTTAATAGGGGCCAGTCCCATGGCCTAGTGTGGTTGAGTTCAGCATGCTCTGCTTCAGCAGCCAGGGTTCACGGGTTCAGATCCCAGGTGCAGACCTGCACCACTCATCACCCGTGCTGTGGCAGCGACCCAAATACAACATAGAGGAAGATTGGCACAGATGTGAGCTCAGAGTGAATCTTCCTCAGCAAAAAAAAAAAAAAAAAGTCAATAAATTTAAGAGATTGAAATCATATCAAGCATCTTTTCTGACCATAATAGTATGAAACTAGAAATCAATTAAAAGAAGAAAACTGGAAATTTCACAAATACATACAGATTAAACAACATGCTCCTGAATAGCCAAAGAAGAAATGCAAAGAAAAATTGTAAAATATCATGAGACAAATGAAAATGGAAACACAACATACCAAAACATACAGGATGCAGCAAAAGCAGTCCTAAGAGGGAAGTTTATAGAGATAAACACTTACATTAAGAAACAAGAAAGACAGCAAACAACCTAACTTTATACCTCAAGGAACTAGAAAAATAAGAACAAACTAAGTCCAGAGAGAGTATAAGGAAGGAAATAACAAAGATCAGAGCACAAATAAATGAAACAGGCTAAAAAGACAATAGTAAAGATCAATGAAACTAAGAGCTGGTTTTTTGAAAAGATAAACAAAATTTAAAAACTTTAGCTAGACTAACCAAGAAAAACACAGAGAGGACTCAAATAAAATTATAAACGAAAAAGGATTTTTCACACATAAATACAAAGGGTAAGACACTACTACGAACAATTACACACCAAAAAAATTGGACAACCTAGAAGAAATGGATAATTCCTAGAAACATACAACCTACCAACAGTGAATCATGAAGAAATGGAAAATCTGACCAGACTGATTACTAGCAAGGAGATTCAATCAGTAATCAAAAACCTCCCAACAAACAAAAGTCCAGAACCAGATGGTTTCAGTGGTGAATTCTACCAAACACTTAAAGATACCAATACCAATCCTTCTCAAACTCTTCCAAAAAACTGAAAAGGAGGGAACACTTCAAACTCATTTTATAAGGCTAGCATTACCCTGTTACCAAAACTACACAAGGACACTACAAGAAAAGAAAATTACAGACCAATATCCTTTTTGAACACAGAGGGAAAAAATCCTTAATGAAATATTAGCAAACCAAATTCAACAGCACCTTAAAAGGATCTTACACCAAGATCAAGTGGGATTCCTTCCAGGGATGCAAAGATGGTTCAACATCCACAAGTCAACCAGTGAGATAAATCACTTTAACAAAATGAAGTTATCCTTCATTGATCATCTCAATAGATGTAGAAAAATGATTTGAAAATTCAATATCCTTTCATGACAAAAACTCTCAACAGAGTATAGAGGGAATGTACTCAATATAGTAAGGGCCACGTATGTAGGCTCATAGCTAACATTATACTCAATGGTGAAAAACTGAAAGCTTTCCTCTAAGATCCAGACCAAGACAAGGATGCCCACTCTCACCACTTTTATTCAACACAGTACTGGAAGTCCTAGCCAGAGCAATTAAGCAAGAAAAAGAAATAAAAGGGATCCAAATCAGAAAGGAAGAAGTCAAATTATCTCTATTTGCAGATGACATATTATATATAGGAAACCCTAAGGACTCTACCAAAAAACTGTTAGAATAAACGAATTCAGTAAAGTTGCTCTATACAAAAATCAGTTGCATTTCTATACACTAATGACAAACTGTCAGAAAGGGAAATTATGAAAACAATCCCATTTACAATTGTATCAAGAAGAATAAAATACCCAGGAATAAATTTAACCAAGGAGGTGAAAGACCTATACACTGAAATCTATAAGACATTGATGAAAGAAATTGAGGAAGATGCAAATAAATAGAAAGACATTCGATGCTCATGGATTGGAAGAATTAACATTGTTAAAATGTCCATATTACCCAAAGCTATCCACAGATTCAATGTAATCCCTATCATAATTCCAATGGCATTTTTCACAGAAATAGAACAAACAACCCTAAAATTTGTACGGAACCACAAAAGACCAGAATAGCCACAGCAACGTTGAGAAACAAGAACAAAGCAGAAAGCATCACACTTTCTGATTTCAAACTATGTTACAAAACTATAGTAATCAAATAGTATGGTGTTGGCTTAAAAAAGACACATAAATCAATGGAACAGAATAGAGAGCCCAGAAATAAACCCGCATATTTATGGTCAATTAATTTATGACAAAGGAGTCAAGAATAATCAATGGGGAAAGGATATTCTCTTTGACAAATGGTATCGGGAAAACTGGATAGCCACATGCAAAAGAATGAAACTAGACCACTATCATATACCATGCACAAAAATCAACTCAAAATGGATTAAAGACTTGAACGTAACACCCGAAACTATAAAGCTCCTTGAAGAAAACATAGGAGAAAAACTCCTTGACATCAGTTCTGGCAATGATTTCTTGGATTTGACACCAAAGCAAAGGCAACAAAAGCAAAACTAAACAAGTGGGACTATATCAAACTAAAAAGCTTCTGCAAAACAAAGGAAACCATCAACAAAAAAAATAGGCAACCTATGGAATGGGAGAAAATATTCGCAAATCATGTATCTGATAAGCGGTTAATATCCAAAATATATAAGGAACTCATGCAACTCAATAACAACTTACTAGCAAAAAAAAATCCAATTAAAAAATGGGCAGAGGAATTGAATAGACATTTTTCCAAAGGTGACATCCAAATGGCCAACAGGTCCATGAAAAGGTGTTCAATATCACTAATCACCAGGGAAATGTAAATCAAAACCACATTAAGATGTCACTTCACACCTGTTAGAATGGCTGTCATCAAAAAGACAAGAGATAACAAGTGTTGGCAAGGATGAGGAGAAAGAGAACCTTTATGCACTGCTGGTGGGAATGTAAATTGGTGCAGCCACTATGGAAAACAGTATGGAGGCTCCTCAAAAAATTAAAAATAGAACTACCCTAAGATCCAGCAATCTCACTTCTGGGTATATATCCAAAGGAAATGAAAATAGGATCTCTAAGAGATATCTGCATTCCCATATTCATTGCAGCATTATTCACAACAGCCAAGATTTGGAAACAACCTAAGTGTCCATCAATAGCTGAATGAATAAAGAAGATGTGGTATACATATATATATATATATATATATATATATATATATATATATATACACAATAGAATATCATTCAGTCATGAGAAAGAAGAAAATCCTGCCATTTGCAACAACATGATGGACCTTGATGGCATTATACTAAGTGAAATAAGTCACAGAAAGACAAATACTGCATGATATCACTTACATGTGGAATCTAAGAAGGCCGAACTCATAGAAACAGAGAGTAGAATGATGGTTACCAGGGGCTGGGGGGTGGGTGAAATGGGGAGAGGTTGGTCAAAGAGTACAAACTCCCAGTTATAAGATGAATAAATTCTGGGGAAGTAATGTACAGCATGGTGATTAACAATACTGTATTATATACTTGAAAGTTGCTGAGAGTAGGTTTTAAATGTTCTCACCACAAAAAAGAAATGGTAATTATATGACAGTGGAGGTGTTTGCTAATGATATTGTGGTAATCATTTTGTAAAATGTAAGTATCAAATCAACAGGTTGTCACTTTAAACTTACACAACTATATCTCAGTAAAGCTGGGGGGGGGGATCAAAAAAAAGAAGTAAACATCATTTTCCTGCTGACAAATAAGGTTATGGAACATTTGGTTTTTCTTAAGAAGCATTCTGGCGTCCAGATAAAAAGATGGAGACTTTTTGAGTGTTGAGAGTTAGTTTGGAGGGCAGTGGCACTGAATTCAGGGTCCTCATGTCCGGTCCCTGGTTTCATGGGTGTGGGGAGACAATTGTGACAGCAGCAGTGGCTGCTTCCTGATCCCTGGATTGCATCCTGGTGGTTTATTCTTCAACTTGAAAGTCCCAGTGCCACCACAGGCTACCAGAAGGCCCCACCAGCACCGCCTTGGTTCCCACCTTACCGCCTGTGGCAGAGGTCAAGGCAGTCCCACTCAGGGCTCTTGTTCTGGAAATCATCTCTGGAAGCCCCACCTAAAGTTCACTTCTCCATCCCTTCCAACAATTTTGTAATCACCTAATTCCCAGTATTAAGTCCTTTTCAGCTTAAAATAGCTACAGATTTTTGAATCGTTGAATGGTGAATGATATAGAGGGACTTTTTTTTTGTGGGGAAGACCAGCCCTTAGCTAACATCCGTTGCTAATCCTCCTCTTTTTGCTGAGGAAGACTGGCCCTGGGCTAACATCCGTGCCCATCTTCCTCTACTTTATACTGGACGCGGCCACAGCATGGCTGACAGGCAGTGCGTTGGCAGGCACCCAGGTTCCAAACCCACGAACCCGGGGCTGCCAAGCGCGAGCTCAACCACTGCGCCACTGCGCCACTGGGCCGGCCCCTAGAGGGACTTTTAGTGTCCACTATTTATATCTCACAATTGGATTGTTGTCAAGAGAATATTCTGTATGATACTGAATCTCTGAAATTTGTAAAAGCTAGATTTGTGATCTAGCATGTGGGCAATTTTATTAAGTTCTATATGTTCTAAAAAGCAAGATGGGTATTTTCCAATTGTTCATATGTTCTTGATAGAATGCTTGCTATCTGTGCTATTCAAACCTCATATCTCACTGAGTATTTTCTTCTTGATCCAAAACTTATTGAAAATGATATGTTAAAATCTTGCACTGTAATGATGGATGTCACTTTCTCCTGGTAGATTTGTCATTTTGCTTTAAATATTGTGATGCCATATCAGGTACACAAAAGTTTAGATTATAACTTCCCAGTGAAGCAGATCTTTAATCATTATGCAACAATCAGCTTTTCTATCCTCTGACTTTGCACCTTTTTGTGTCCTTATGTCTCATTTTAAAGTATGATTTTATTTATTTTTAATCCAGTCTGACATTCTTTATCTTTTAACTAGATTGTAATCCATTTACTTCTCTCTTTCTCTCTGTCTTCTTTTAATGATTACCCTCAATTTTTAAGATGCATATTTTTAGAGACTAAAGTTAATCAATACCCTTAATCTTCCAAACAATACAAGAAGGATAGAATGTTTTAACTCCAATCACACACTTATAACTTATATGCTATTTTGGTTCTATTTTCTTTTGCCTCCACAAATATATATTTACTAACATCATTATTTTAAGGGGTCCACATTAGTTTATACATACCCACAGATTTACCATTATCTTTGTTCATCATTATTTTTGCATCTCTGGAAACTTTTCTTTCTTCCTGAAATTTATCCTTTAATTTGCTTCTGGTGAAGATCTGTTGGTAAACTCTCAAATTTTGTTTCTCTAAAAATATCTTTGTCCTAATACTTGAGAAATATTTTGTGAGTGCAGAATTCTAGTTTAAAAGTTATTTTCTACTAGCAAATTGAAGCTGTTATACCACTGTCTTCTGGCTTCCATTTTTGCTGTTAAGAATCAGGTTTCTCTCATTGCTGTTCCTTTTTAACATGGCTATTTTTAAGATCTCCTCATTACATTGGTGTTCTATGGTTTGCTTCTGATGTATCTTGCTAGATTTCTTTTTATCTATACTACTTAGGATTTCTTGAACTTCCTGAATATGAGGATTGCTTGCTTTCATCAGATTTCGAAAATTCTCAGCCACTGTCTGAACGTTGCCTCACTGACATTGATACTTCTTCTAGAAGTATCTTTTACTAGAACTCTGGCTGGTCACCTGTCAGATCCTCTCTCTCCTCCAAGTCCTGTTACCTCTCTCATTTCTTGTGTCTTTGTCTCTCTGATCTGCACTATGGGTAGCTGCTTTGAATTTATTTTCTAGTTCACTATTTCTCTCTTCAGCTTCATCTAAAATCTGATATTTAAACCATCTTTGGAATTTTTATTTTCAATTATTACTTTTTTATTGCTAGATGTTCTATCTGTATCTTTTTCATATTTATTTGGACATTCCTTACAATCTCTTTTCCAGTCACATTTTCAAGCTTTTTATTTAAACACATTAAATATGTCTGTTTTATAGTTTGCATCTGATAATTCCAATATCCAAAGTCTTTAGGGTCTATTTCTGATATCTATTTTTTCAGTTGGACCTCAGTCACGTACTTCATCTCCCTTCTTTTTTTAAATTTTTGACCTTGAACCACTCACTTACTTGGAAGTGAAGAAATTCTCTATAGAAAATCTCTGAAGCTGTTGCTGAGGTTGCATTCCTGCAGAAAAGGTATACGTTTGATTCTGCCATTTCCCTGAAGGCACTGTCAACTGAGAACCATTCTAAATTTAATTATCTGTTTGAGGTTTTTTTTTTTTTCTTAACCACACGGGTTACATAAATTTGGACCACAACTCTAAGAGAGCTGGCTTGTCCTTACAAATTCTCGGGGGAGATTTTTTTATTCCCTTCCATCTGGTGTCAAGGTTGAAACAGTCAAGTCTCCTTGCCAGCCCCTGCAGCGCATCAGGTTTATTTCTTGCTCACACTTACCCTCAGATTGTAGGCTGTTGAATTCCCATCCTTATGCAGTAGGGTCTCCCACCATAAACTTCCCCCTTGGGCATGCCCTAGCCTTATGCCCTGAGCCCGGAGCCCCTGCGACCATCAAAGAGGAAGCTCAAAGTCTCCACACCTTAGCAGAAACCAGCTTTGTCATTCAATTATTTTACAGGATTCCTCCTTTCCTTTCGTTTTTTTGACCTCTGCAGATTTATTTTAGGGAAGCTCTACATTTTAAAAATATTTACCTAGTATTTTGGTGTTTTTTTTCCAACTGGAAGATCATTGAGTATCTAATCTGTCATTAGAACAGAAACAGCTATCCCATCCTGTGGAGAAGGGGTCACCAGGGGAGTAAGCGTCCTTTAGTTCTGGGTCCACAAGTGGCCAGTGCCTGAACAAGTGAGCCAGTGTTTCGGGGGCCAGCTTGGGCTTTGCAAAGTCCTGTGAGAACTGACCACTAAGGGCTCAGGCTTAGGAGAGTTAGAGTATCCCAGGATTGTGTAAGATGTTAGCATCACCTTTCTGCAAAGAACCACTGCCATGGGAAAGCATCTCCGTATAGATGTAGTCTAACTAATTAAAGAAATGAAAAAGAAATGACGGTTTCAGAATATCATTTCACAATGCCCGATGAATTAGTGGATCTAAGCATTGAGAATCCATAGCTGCTAACATCACACAGTCAGAGGTGACGAGATAAAAGAGGCCTCCACCTAGCATCTTGCCAAAGGGTTCAAACCCGAGTGTAATCCAGTCGCTGGATTCAGCCGCCAATCTGCAGGGAACACAGAGGTCAGAGGAACACGAGAGACAACATATACACACAATCACTAGATCCAAACTCCAGGTCAATGTCCCAGGCTCTTCAACCAATATACTTTAAGGAAAAGAAAGGGATGGAGGGGGAATCTAGAGAGTAAAAATTATTTGAGGGACATATCAAATCATTTTTGCAAGGGGGGGACACTGCTAAACTACAGTGTCTAGAATTACACACTTGGACGACCAACAAGAAAGAAATGCAAGGAAGTAACAGCTATAAAAGAATAGTGGTTACTTTGGGGAAGAGGGAGGCAGTTAGTTGTGTCTGGGTGCTCCCACAAGGTGGATGTTCACCTTGTCATAACTCATTAAGCTGTACTTTTGTATAGTTTTCTTACCTGGTTTTAGTTTATAAAAAGATGTAAAACGTGGGGGAAATGATTCATATCTCAAAATATTATCTCAGTGCATAGTCTTTATTGGTTCAATCCCATGTGAAACATTTGTTAGATCTCCAGATTAGTCCCTAGGAAACCCAAGGAAACTTCATACCATTCTTTTACAAACATATGGGTACAGATATATATAGGTCTTTTATACTCGTGTGTGTGTATATATATATATATATATATATATATATATATATATGTACATAGAGTTAGAGTGACAGTAAGTGAATTCAGTTTACTAACCATGCACTTCAAACAATACCCAAATATAGAATAAACAGGAAAAATAAGAACTAAATTCCTACCTGCCTTCCCCAGCTTCTCCCTGCCACTCTGTATGTGCTCTAATCTCAGGACACACTTGACCACTCCCCGATTCCAAACACGACTCCTTCTCCCCTCTGTTCGACACCTTGTTTCTGGTGTTCCCTCACTGGAGTACTCACACCTCTCCCAGCCTAGCTGCATTTGCTGCTTTTCTGAGACCTGCCCTGATCTCTAACTGAATCTGAGCTCTCCCTCATCTGAGCCCCATCAGTATCGGGTACTCTCTTCATGGGATTTATCTTGATCTGTCTTATTTTATAATTACTCCCCCTCCTCCTGGATGATAGGATTATAAACTCACTGCAAAGAGAAACCGTGTAACTCATTCTACGTGTTCCTTCAAGGATGAGCACACTATCTTGGACAGTACAGCCTCAATAAGCATTTTTTAAATATGAGAAATTTGCCTTTCTTTCTTAGTTGATAATTAAGTTCAGTTAACTGTCTTCATCAGTTTATTTAACAGTCACGTTGCTCATTCTGTAATAATAGAGCAGTGATTTTACTTAGTATTCAGTTATAGGCCACGAAAGTGTATAACTTGCTCATCAGCTTCTCTCTGTTACAGGCTGAAAGAGGCATCAAGAATTGGCCAAGAGCCCTAGCAAGCTCTGAGGATAAACTCTCGTGGTACAGGCAGCAACACTCCAGCAGAGGGCCGAGGGAAGGGCAGCGACCTGCTGCAGGGCTCCAGGATGCATTTCTGGGCTGGATCAGGGGAGGTGGACCCAGAGAAACGTCCCATTTCAAGGCAGAAGGTTTCCAGAGTTAGAGAACAAGCAAAGCTCCACAAACCTCTTGGATCTCAAAGCGACCATAGCCCTGATAAGGTCTGCACTTGTTCAGAGTTCAGACTGCTCGGGGGATGTGGCGGGAGGGTCAGGGGCTCAATTTCTTTTTATGAAACATCCCGAAGCAACATTCCTCCTGATTCAAAATCGGCCTCCTGTAAAACCACCTTCCTTCTGAATACTGCTTCTCCCCGGGAATTCCTCCGAGGGGCAGCCTCCCCTCTGTTCTCTGAGAGTGGGGCCAGTTTTGAAGCAGCTTTATGTTTTCTTGTGCAGACTGTCCCCTGCCTTACCTAATTCTGGTCAGCAGATTCTTTCTAGTTAAAGGCTGACCCACTCAGGTTTTAAAAGAGACTCTCCTTATTTCAGGCCCAGATAACATATATTAGCACAAATTTTATTATAAACTTTGAGAAGTACATCTTTAAAAAGGGAATTCCATGACACTTTTACTCCAAGCATTTGACCTACAAGAGGCCCATCTCTGGCCATTGGGGGTTTCCAGGTCTCACTGCTCAAGGACCTCCTCACCCCCAGAAATGTACCGGGTTCCCTCCAAAAACTGCAATGCCAAGCATGTCAGCAACTTTAGCGACTGTCAAAAGAATGCCAGTGGGCCCAACTGTATGGAGACAGAGGGAAATATGGGGGAAGACAAACAAGGACCTTCTGCTCTTGTGCTAGCTCTCCATGGATCATCTGTACTGAAACAACTGTGCACCACTGACAGACACCAGCCAAGTGGCAGATCTGCCATGCTGAGCCCTCAGGGAGAACTGGAGAAGATCCTGGCTGACCAACTGCAGCCAAAAGACCATCTTGTTGAGCAGACTCTTCGCGTGGGACTCTTTATGGCACCTTTGGTTTTCTGATTTTTCAAAAATCCACCCTGATCCTGAAATCTCTGGAGCACTTATAAATGATGGACTTTGCTGCAAAAAAGCAGAGCTTTTAGACTGAGACTGCTTGTAGCCTGCCCAGGGTCTGTTCTCTCTCCTTTAGTAACAGAGTTCTTGAGCAATGTGACATATTTTATAACTATATATATATATATATATATATATATATATATATATATATATACACATACATATATAGATACATGTAAAAATAAAATAAACTACATGTCAAGCCTCTTGTGCAGATTGGGTGTCACCAAACATGAAGGCAAGCCTTGGGTGAGACCTCTGGGAAGGCACACCGTCCCCTTTCCTCTGTCCAACTGCAGCTGAAACAAGGACACAGTGGCTGAAGGTCCAGTCGTGGTCTTGCGGGTTTAGTGCTGGGAGCCACCCACCACGAGTGGTGGGGCAGAGACGGGAGGAGCCTGGGCACTGATGAGCTTTTGGGGCCACCATACCAGCCCTGGACTCCTCCCTCCTACGGGTGCTTGAGAGAATAAATCTCTAATTTTATTAAGTCACTGACATTGGCCCTCACTATAAACTGCAGGAGGCAACTCTGACCAATGCCATGTGAACAACGTCACTGCCGGACACTCAGGAAAATCAGACAGAAGACAGATGCCCTCTTATCCTTCTCCAATCCAGATAGACATCTTCTGGTTTATTTTTTTTCCCTTACAGTCATGGAAATAACCTTAGCCAGAACCTTTGAGTGAGGGGTCAGGGGGATCTCTTGGCCCTGCCCCCAAACTGGAGGGAAGCTCACATTTTATCAGCTAGTCAGTGACCAACATGTGGATGGGAACGTGTTACAGGTGTGTAAGTATAATAATACAAGTGAGGCTTGATTATAAATGCTGATTCTAATGAGAATCCACCAATTCACCTCACTCCTCATCCCCAACTACTTAGGTTAAAGCAGACATCCCAGTAACATTCCTTCTCTTTTTATTCTAATTACAAAAGTAATATAAAAACTCATTTAACCAGAAAAATCTGCAGATACATAATAAATGCAGAAAATAGAGGGAGATTAAAAAAACAATAATTCCACCCAGAGACAATTACTTTTAATGCCACAGAAATAACCTCCCAGATCCTTTTAGATTGACATCTGTTATTAGATGGGCGTATGTGACAGGTACAATTGTGTAATTGTAATTGTGTAATTGCAGCCCCTCTACAGCACATCGCAAACATCTTTCCATTTCAATGTAACAAGGGCAGCCTCTCTCCTGTCCAGCTCCACCCAGGTACTGGACCTAGGACTGTCCCTCCATACTGCCACCTCCCTCTCTGTTCCTAGAAGGGCTTTCAAGGTGGTGGTGCCCTTCAGAGGATGGCCTTGAGACCAGAACAGCCAAAGCCACTTCTCTGCACTGGAATCAACAGACATGGCTTGGGGCAGTGGCAGGCTGGCTGGCTGGCTACCCCTGGGCATGCAGACTATCCTAATATCAACTATTTCCTGAAGTTCCCCCACCCCAGTCCCTCAACTTTCCCAAGATCACGTCTCTCCACTCCTCCCCAGGCCTTCCCCCTGTCCGGCATGCTCCAGCGGTGCCTCCCTCTCGAGTTGCTTTCCAGCCTGTTAGAGGCATAAACTCATTGCTCCACTCCACTGGGCTTTCACTTTGGTTCCTCAGTAAACTAAACATAAACTGCATGCTTCTCCCTGCCATATACAGCAGCCCTAACAACCCCAACTCTCCTTGAGGCCGCGCACAAACCCCTGACCTGAGAGAGGTGGGTGGTAAATACCCCACTACACCAATAAGTAGGAAAGGGCTGATTCAGAACTGCTGTTGAACAGGTGTAGAAGAGGACCATGGGGAGTGCCCCCGACTCTCTCCACTTGTAACGTCTGTAGCCTCGGAAACATTAGGTTCAAAGAACTGAAGGAGTTGAGTACGTTAGGTAATTTTCAGTCAAGGACACAAACCAACTGTTTTCCCTTCATACTGCTGAGAGGCAGGTGATAACACTAGGACCACCCTGCAGAGTTTGCAACAAGTAAAGCCTTCTGCATCTCAGAAATGCAAAAGGAATGTTGTTTTTGCCATTCTCCTAGGTGAGCCTCAAAGCCCTTGAAGGGAAGAGGAATTCTTCTCAAGAATAATAATGGCTAACATTTACCAAGCACTTATTCTACGCCAGGCCCTTTTCACATAGTACCTCATTTAATCCTCACAAACATCCATGATGTAGATACTATTATCCCATTTTACTGATGAGGAAATTGAGGTCTAGGAGGTTAACTAACTTGCCCAGGATCACATGGCTAGTAGGTAGTATACGCAGGAATTGAACCCCAAAATCTGACTCCAGAGCTCATTCTCTTTCCAGGGTACAGCCCCAGAGAGGGGGTCAAAACAGCCTCTCAGTCAGTCACCCATTTCCAAAGATCAAGTGATTTGTCTTCAGAAAGTCACCAGCTATTTCAGATTCAATCGCTACACTTCAGCCTGTTCCAAGAAATAGAATTTAACAAATATGGGGATTCCAAACACCGGACTTGCGTGGGTTCAAACCAGATGTTTATTTAAGCCATGGATGCTAAAGTCCCTGAAAAGGACCACCTGGGAAGTTGGGTAAGTCACTTCCAAGAACATAGCCCAGGAAAGAATAATCACCCCGTGATACTTATTTCAAAAGGGAAGTTCCAGGTTTGAGTCAGTTCTTGTATAAAATGTCAAAATCTTGGCCGAGTCATTCTTGAAGTAATACAGAGGAGAGCTTACACAATTAGATGTCAAGACTTAGTATAAAGCTACAGTGACTAAGAAAACATGTTGGTGCAAGGATAGAAAAATAGACCAATGGATAGAATGGAGATCTCCCAAACAGACTCCCCCCCCCCCGACACAGGGACCCTTGGCTTATGATGAAGGCAGCACAGTGAAGTACTAGGGAAAAGACCATCTTTGTAATAACCGGTGTTGGGAGGAGGAAACAAAACCTGGCCTTACCTCACACCATACACAAAAACTCTTCTAGGAGGACTTTGGATCCATTTATGAAAGGCAACTGAGGAGATCACCTATAAGAAGATGTTTTTGACCCCAGTTTAGGAACGTTTCCTTAAACAAGTCACAGAAATATTGGTGACTTGAATTCAAGTCAAGAGACTTGAATAGGCATAAGAGAAGAAACACAAATGACCAGTAAGTATATGAAAAGGTGCTCAATCTCATTAGAAATCCAACAGATGTGAGGGTCAGCCCTGACGGCCTAGTGGTTGAAGTTTGGGGCTCTCACTGCTTCGGTGGCCTGGGTTCCCAGGCCCCAGTCACAGAACCACACCACCCATCTGTCAGTTGCCATGCTGTGGCAGCAGCTCACATATAAGAACTAGAAGGACATATGACTAGGATATACCACCATGCACTGGGGCTTTGGGGAGGGGGAAAAACAAAGAAGAGGAAGATTGGCAACAGATGTTAGCTCAGGGTGAATCTTTCCCTGCAAAAAAAAAGAGAGAGAGAGAAATCCAACAGATGTGAGTTACAACCACAAAGAGACTAACCTAATCAAGCCTTCAACCCTAACTTCCCGTTCACAGGAAATACCAGAGAACAGGTGAGACACCAAGAGGACACATCAGACAAATGCAGAATGTGAGGCTTCTTCAAGACAGCTGGTCTGGTCTTTTTAAAAGATCAGTGTCAAGAAAGCAAAACAAAACAAAAAGAGACTAAAGACACAATAACCAAATGCAATGTATAAACTTTGAGTGGATCCTGATTTCAAAAAACTAGCTGTAATAGACATTTTCAGGTCAATTGGGGAAATTGAAATATGAACTAAATGTTGTATGATATTAAGTAATTATTGTTAATTTTCTTGGTCATTGTGATTAAACAGTAAAGTATCCCTCTTCTTAGGAGAATCACGGTGAAGTATTTAAGAGTGAGTGTCATCATGACTGCTGTTTTCACACAATTCACACCCACAAAATAGATAATAGGTAGATACAGGTAAAAGAGCAAATATGCCAAATGTTAGTAATTATAGACTTAGTAGTAGGTAAGTGTTCTATTATTTTTTGTTTGAAATTTTTAACAAAAATTAAGCTAATTTAATAATATTGGGTTAAAAAATCTCTCTCACACACACACACACACACAATGCACACCAACAGAAAAGCTAAACTCGCAAAGACGAGCATCACCAAGTGCTGGTGGGGATGTGGAGCACGGAGACCTCTCACGAGCAGCTATGGGAGCATAAATGGACAGAATCACTGGCATCATCTAGCAAAGTTGAAGGAACATATCCCACGACCAGCAATTCTAATCCCAAATATCTACCCCACTTAAACGTGTGTACTTGAGTACACGGAGACGTGGACGAGAATGCTCAGAGCAGACGTCTTCACAGAATCCCCCAACTGGTAACAAGCAAATGTCCACACTCAAGTGAATTTGTAAAACCTTGTTGATTATTCAGACAATAAAACACTATACAACAGCAACAATGAATTAACCACGGCTGTGTCCATGAACGCATCTCATAAACATTATGTTGGTAAAAGCCACCAGACATAAAGAACACATACTGTATGGATTCATTTCTAAAATATTTCAATAACAGGTAAAAACCAAACAATAGTGTCTGTGAATGCATATTTATGTGGCAAAATTTTAGAGAAAAGCAAAGAAGTGAATGAGCATAAAAGGAGGGACAGTGATTACCTTTGAAAGGGGGCACTGCAGTTGAGAAGGGATATGCAGGACGGCTCCAGGGGGCGAGCATTTTTTAATCTCTTGATCTGATAAGGTATTTACTTAATTTTTTTATATAAAGCTGTACATTGTTTAATATACTTTCCTATATGAGTGTTATAGTTCACAATAAAGAGAATTAAAATAAATGTCAAAAACTATCTGCAGAAAAAATAAAAATCTGGCCTAAAATCCCTCAGTGCTGTTGGGCAGGCCTCCTTTCCACCATGTTTGCCAGGAGGAAGATGGCCTTCGAAATCAAACAGTGGGTTTCTAGGGCTGTTCAGGAGAAACTTCCTGATTTCCACAGATCTCGCTGCAGAGGGATTGCTCAGTTGTCATCAGACTTTGAGCTGTGGTGTCCACGAAATAGCTTAAGTTATTTATTTCCCTTTGGAAACGTGCCCATCCTACCAGAGAGGTAATTCTTATTCCCCCAGCCTGTAGCTCTGTGAGGGAGGTGAAAATCTCCTGTACATGTGATACCCAGGGCCTGGGGCCCATGGCAGAACGGAGAGAACATCACAACTCCTGTAGGGGATGGGGGGCTCAGAGCACAGTGGTCCTGCCTTGACATTGAGCCTTGGGGGCGTCACTGGCCCAGGGGCACAGAACAAGATGACAGCTCTAGACCTCAAACCCAGGCCAGACACATCATCCCATGCTCCTTGAAGGAAAGCTTCTCTCCTGGTTCTGTTCCCTTGGAGCTTTTCCTTCATCAGTAAGGGATTTCATTCATCTGTAATAGAAACCAATGGAAGAAGGCGTGGTTTTCATTTTCTCTCGACTAATGGTGAATCTCGAGGTAAGAGGCTGCTGGTGTTGGTTCAGTGATTGAAGGGCAGGAGGTCGGGCATGAAACTTGTGCACTTCTCCTGGCCTTTTCCTCACAGCCCCACACCAGAGCCAGCATTAGGACATGCGGTGCCTTTGTGATAAGTACAAAAAGGTGCCCTTCCAATCAGATGAAGTACAGCAGGACTCACCCCACCCCTGGGTGAACAATTTACTAAAGAACACCCTCACCAACAAAATCTGGGTTTTATAGTTGTCTTTACCATACTCATTGATGTGAGTCAGGACATGTCAAATGAACCGCAGGAGTTTTTCACGTAATACTGAAATCTGAATTACATAAAGCCTAGGACCTGAGTTCTGAAGTAAAAATGACCACCACCCAAAATCCACACTGATTGCTGGATTTAAATAGTTAGAGGTCCATCTAGTGGCAAAACCTCGGCAATGCATCTGATGGGCTCTGAGGGTTCACTCCCAAATTGGGCATGTGGGGAGAGGGGGAGTATGGCAGGTGTCCTTGCAGAGGCAGGTGCTGAGCTGTTCAGACAGAAGTTCAATGCCATGGCAGTTTCCGTGCCTGTGGACATGTACCCTAGGCTATGCAGGCCCCAGGCTACAAAAATGTTAGCTCTACTGTGGCATCCACTTTTACACTTTGGTCAGCTTGCTCTCGGAACTGAGGGGGGTAAATTCACTTGTACCCACAGACATTTCCCTCATCGACAGAAGAAAGTCAGTGCAATGGTTTTCATTGCATACAGGTGGAGATGGGGGCTAGGAGGGGAGGGAGAGCACACAGCAGGTTAGCATTTGAATCTGTTCATATTTACAACTTACAGCACACCAAAGCCCTAAATGGGAAGGGATCTGAGTAACAGGTATAGCAACTATATTTATAAAGTATGAATCGAACCCCTACATTTATAGCTGCAAGATCCTTGTCTACACAATTGGCAAACTCAGGGAAATGCTCAATATTTTCTCTCCTAGATCCACATCAATCCCTAAAAAGAACTTTAGAGGAGCCCTGTTTGGGTCCATTTCCGGAAACCAAATGTCCGCCCTGTGATTAGATTTCACCCTCCTTTACAAGCTAATAAGTTAGCCTGTTGCTGTTTCTTGCATGCTGCTAGAAGACAAGGGAGGGGTCAGAGACAAGAGACTTGATTACTCACAACACAGCACCCAGCGTGAACATGTGCGTCTCCGCGTGGGTCCTCCCCGATCTCGCCCGAGCAGCCAGATGGCATAACCCAGAGGGCGGCCACGCAGGCAGTGGGTGTGCACCACATCTGAGGATCCCGGAACTTGGGGAATCCACTGCTTTTATAGCAAGCAAGCCTGCTCTTTGTCCAGGGGGAGACAGTCTCCTGTCTCACAAGGTCGCCAGCAGCATAAACAACCCTGAGAACTGGCTGAGTGGTCAGGATTTTGCATTCTTCGCACACACAGCAGGACATGTGGGAGCCCAGGGAGGACTCTCTCCCAACAGTGACCACCTCTGTGGCTGGAAAGCCAGAGCCACACAATTAACTGGCCCACCAGGACCTCGTGGAATAGGAAAGCAGCAGTTCCCAAAAGGGATAAACAAAAACGAAAACATAGCAACAAAAACAGCACCTGTGGACCAGCCTTAAATTACTGGAGTTGGGTATTATCCAAACCAATGTACTCACGTGTGCACACGAGCAAATCCTGCCAGGAAATGCCGTGTCCACCGCTTTCTTGCCTCCTCCAAGAAAACCCCCTGCCAAGCCCTTTGTTCCTGCTAAGCTGTGGAAATGTGGCTCCTGGGGCCACAGTGGAGAGGCTGCCGCCCGAGTCTGAGGTGCTCAACAGACGCCCAATACCAAGTCTTCTGATCACGTGACGTTCTGAAGCCACAGGTGCCCACCCAGAAAAGAGGGAGCACCTGCCTTTTTCTTTATGTTACAGTCCATTAGACGTGACCCAAACAGTAGTCTTCTCATCCAGGGGTGGACGGCTTTCAAGGAGCAGATTTTGCCATTTTTGCTTCCAGTTCTCAGGCCCTCTCCCCATCTCCAAACTGGATGGAGAGATGGGGCGTGGGGTGCGCAGAGGGGCTGGG
Source organism: Tapirus indicus (assembly GCA_031878705.1). Lineage (NCBI taxonomy): Eukaryota > Metazoa > Chordata > Mammalia > Perissodactyla > Tapiridae > Tapirus > Tapirus indicus. Next base: position 81,721,771 of record CM062917.1, read on the forward strand.
AGGCAGAGCCAGCTGACAGACCTCACAGCCTCTGCGAGGACTGCGGAGTGGCTTCACCGGGCCGGGCTTGTTTGCTGCACTCTTCCCCGAGGAGAAATCTCTCCGCCCGTGTAAGGATCCAGGCTAGTCCCTAACAGTTTGTGATGATTGCCCAAACCTGACAGGTGTGGACTCTATTTAGGTTCAAGTTCACCCACCTCAGTATATGTAAACACTTTAAATCTTTCAGAACATGATTTTCCCTCTGACTCTGCCTTCCTTTTGTCTTTACCTCCCTCATCAGCTCTTACTCCTCTTCTCCTTTCCAATTCTGATGGCTGAAGCCAAAGAGGAAGGGACAAGGGAGTGTTGTCAGAGTCGGGAGTTGTCAGGACTAGGGGAAATAAACCATTTCAGTTCCTTTCCCAACTACCACCCCAAATCTTGAACAAAAATAAAATCCCCCTTGAGAAATCCAAACATTTCGGCACAGATCCTCATGGCCCCCTTGGTGATGTGCTGCGTCTTTGCAGCCCCCTCCAGAGGTGGAGGACTCAGGCTGTTGGTGTTACCACTGCTGAGGAGCAAGGAGCACAGGCTGAGGGTGGAGTGGACACTGCTGACCATGCTGTGCAGGACATGGACTTTAGGTGACCAGTTTCATCCATACTCACTTGTGTCCTTGTGACCAATGGATTTCATCTCTAAAAAAACTAGCAAAGATTAAGTACCCACAGAAGAAAGCAAGGCCAAGCTTGACTTCATTAGCACAAAGAGCTATTTGCCAAACTCTAGCCTAACTTGAGAGCAGGGAGAGCGAACAAGTTTTACCTTCCATTACCAACACACAGTCATCAACGCTGACCACCTAGAGCAGGGGTCGGCTTTCTTGCATTTCCGTAAAGAGTCAGATAATAAGTATATTGGGCTTGTTAACCTAAAGAAAATAAAACATCTACTTATTTTACCAACAAAATTGGTTTATTTGGGAATAGCAAAGGAACTGAAATTCGGGACAAACTATCTATCGTAAAAGCCATAGGCAAGTCCAGCAAACAAAGGAATGTTATTTTATAGAGAAAAAGGAGGAAGTTAAGAGGGGTCATTTTGAACAAAAGTCCATTGTTGGAAAGCGAGGGTTCAGGGTGGCGATGGTTTCTCACTGGCTGAGTTTCTGGGGTAGCTGATTTTTTTGTTGGGGATGCAATGTACATCTCTTCCTGTTGGGATCTGTAATTGAGGATTCTTCCTGTTGAGGATCTCTTTCTGTTGAGGTCTGTAACTGACAGTCCTTCCTGTAGTTGAGGTCGAGTGGTGGCACATGAGGGCTCCGCCTTCTGGCCTCCTGACTCCATTTTAAATGAGGTTTCCCTTTATTAATTTTCACAAGCTTTTAGACTGTATGGTCTCTGTGGCAGTTAATCAGCTCTGCCATTGGAATACGATGGCATAAATTGGCCATAGATAATGTGTAAACAAGTAAGTGTGGCTGTGTCCCAATAAAAGTTTATTTATAAAAACCGGCAGCAGGCAGGATAAGACCCTCAAGCCATAATTTGCCAACCACGGTCCTAGTGATCACTGTATTGTAATGGAGCAAGAGAATGCCTCCAGACTCAGGGGGAGTGCTATAATCAATTAGCCTTGTCTGCACAGGTGCTGTAAGGGGAGTAACAGGTTCTCAATCAGTGGTCCACGAAGTGGGCTGTGCCTACCCCGGGATGTGTACAACATGATCCATTGAGATGTGGAAAAAAAAATTAGAATTTCCATTAATTTTTATCTTACCTGTTTTCATTTTAGACTATCGATCTTGTCTACCCTGCCATGGATCCACAGAATCTGCAGTGAGTCAGCGCATCTACATAATGTACTACTCAGCAGTCAGGCTTACAAACCTCTGAAGAGGATGTCACAGCAGATGTGCCCTAGAGTGGCAGTATCTGCCCATTGCCTCTCCCTGCTGGTCTGGTCTGAGCTATGTCTGTCTCCCAGGAATTCCCCCAAGAGGAGAGCAATGTTCCCTAATTCCTTGCAGGCAGTTTCTTTGGGGAGTATGGTGGACTTGCAATACTAGAGGAGTCTTGGACTCACAGTTCTGTCTTGACTCTGATCGGTGGCTCAGCTACTGATCACAACCTGAAGAAAAGGAATACACCCCTACCCCTGCACACACGTGCCATTCACAACAGCACTGAACAAGTTGTGCTTATCTGGCCTTTGGTGGTCTGCCTCTCCCTTGGTAGTTCAGGCCTGACATGTGCAGGTGGACAAATTGTACACTGCACAAGGGTGCCATATCTAAGGAGGCATCATTCACATTATCAACATGGTAGACTTGTATTTATTGTGACAACTTTCTGGTATTAGCAGCATCTTGTTCTAACAAAATCAGTACATTATGACAATTTCTGACCAATGGATGTAAAGTATCTTGAGGAAAGGGCACCTTTTTAATTCCACAAGGACACTGCATGGATTAGCAGTAGCCACAGCTACACAACACCTCTACAAGGTGAAGAAGGAAAACACATGGAGTACGATAGAGTGAAACTCTCTGGGGCAGAGATGTCTTGTGAACGCCCTTTAAAGTGTAGGGGACGTTTCCAGAGTGAGCCAGTGTTTGAGTGCAGAATTGATAACACAAACCTCTAAGAGCAAGGGCCCAGAGCTGGTGGTCTACCCACAGTCACCTCTACTCATGGGGGTGAAGGGGCAAAGGGACAGAAATGATTTCTCTCCCAATCCCAGCTGCTCTCTCTTTCACATAAAGAAGAGGAGCTGGAAGAGGCAGTGAAAGCAGAGAGATGTATCTTGATGTCAAGTCACACAGAACAAGGGACAGAGTAAGACTCTCCTTCCCTGAGAGAAGAGCCAGCTGCTGTCTTGTGGCTTCCCAGTAGTCATTCCCCTTTCTCCTGGAAACAGCTCCCCACCTTCCCTTTGGGAAATAAGTTCTGCCCCATTATGCAAAGTCTCTGAAACTGCCAAATAAAACACCCTGCCTTCTACTTGCCAAAAGGATGGTCACGTGACTTAAGCTAGGCCAGTTGTGCTCTCCCTCTTCCTCTCTGTGATGGTTAATTCTGTCTCAACTGGGCCATGGGGTGCCCAGCTATTTGGTCAAACATTCTTCCGGGTATTTCTGCAAGCATGTTTCTGGATGAGATTAACATTTTAATCAGTGAAGTAAAGCAGATTGCTCTCCACATGTGGGTGGGTCTCATCCTGAATAGGACAGAATAGAACAAAAAGAGCTACCATCCCAGGAAGAAGAGAGAATTTTCCAGCAGACTGCTTTTGGGCTTCTTCTGCAACATGACTCGTCCTGCCTGTCAGCCCTCGAACTGGAACATAGGCTCTTCCTGGGTCTCCAACTCCAACCTGCCAGCCCACCCTGCAGACTGGGCTTGCTAACCTCCATAGTCATGTGAGCCAATTCCTTATCATAAATCTCTCTCTCTCTATGTGTGTGTGTGTGTGCCTCCTATTGGGTCTGTTTTTCTCTGGAAAACCTAATACACTCTCTGTATTTTGATGCATGAGTATAGACACTCAAAAACATAAGAACAGTTGGAGAGCATTCATTCCAGCAGTGACATCCTGATGACTGTCAGGGACCTAGTTCTTAGTACCTAAACCCCACCAGAGATGCTCTCATCCTTACCCTTTTCTGAAACTGACTCACAGTCTTCCTAACAATTCTTTGATCACCCTATATCTTCTTTTAGTCCATAAACATTTACTGAGTGCCTGCTATATTCAAGGTACTGTTCTACTGGGGAAATAGCAGTGAACAAGCTGACCCCTGCTCTCATGGAACTTATTTTCTAAAAAGTCCTCTTCTTCCTAAGTAGGTTAACTCTTATTAAAAGAGTTGATTTCCGTTGCTTGCCACCAAAGAATCCTGACTGATACCAACATTCTCCCTTCAGAGACTGCTAGCTCTGCCCCTTCTCTGGGTCATCTTGGATAAGCCAGACACCAGGACTCCACAAAAAGTCAGAGGAAAAGATCCCTGGCTCTGTGCAATTCTCGAAAGCCACTTCTCTATGATTACCCCAAGGAAAAACCTGAGAATCCACCAGTGGACTTATCTAATGTACTCACTTTAGGATAATGAATGGCTCAGCAGGAACACCTTCAACAGAGCGGCTTCTCAACTGGATGCCCTCCATTGAAACCATCTTTTCTCCCCTCCTGCTTACGATCCGAGAAGATACATGACAATGAGCATTACATTGCTTGTGCCTCATTATTACTTGTTTCAAGTTTAATCTTCTTCACCAGAAGCCTTTTTAATGCCCTCCCCCAAGGCCCACAGGATTTATTTTGGGATTAGACAGGAGACAAGATGAGAGAAGCTGACTGAAGTGGCCAGACATGGCTTCTTATCAGGTAGCACCAGTTATTTAACACAATTGAAACTCTATCTTGCAGCAAGTAAGCATGCTGTTTGCTTCACTGTGGTGGTTTCAATGACTACGGCTGGGAATTGTCACAGTTTAGCACTCCTGGCAAACTTTGGAGCCAGCTTGCATAATGCAGTGTCTAAAGAACATGATTCCAGTTGAACAGAGCATGTTTGCAGTTAAAAATAGAACTCGGTCACATAACAACTCACACATAAACCGTGAGGCAAGGGGAGGAACCAAATTAAATAATAGTCACTGGGGGTTCCTGACCACCTGCCCCAGTCAGTCAGAGGCTGTGCTCTCTGGGGATCACCAGCACACTGAAGCCAGCCCTGCCCTGAAATCAAACGGCAAAAATAAACAACCGAACTGACCCAGTTAAATCAAGAAATATGAGTGCACCTTGAAGCAGGCGGCAATTCAGGTGGCCTCTCCAGGCCAAGCCTCCCAGGGGATTTAGCTCTGTGTTCTAAAAGAATGAACTGTTGTAGATCCAGTGGCAGACACGCTGGCTTTACAGCTGAGTTGAAAGCTGAGACCAAGCTAGGGCTTAATTCCACCCTCACTGATGCGCTTTCACTGCACGTGCACACGTTCTGCTCTGTACAGAATGCACCAAACGTGGTCCCCAGCTCCTTCTAAATGGATGCGGGAACCTCAGGGCCCACTGCTCAGGCTTGCAAAAAGCTAAGAATTACAAAAGAAAGATTTGGGTCTCCACACCAGGAAACACATTCAAACCATAGTATAGGTCTAATTGGAAAGGTCACCCAGTAAAGGAGTAGAAATCTCACGCCTGGGTACATGTAAAGCCAAGCCATCAGGACAATTGATACTGTAATATACTACCAGAAAGAAGGACGTAGGAAAACAAAGAAAAAGAGGCTGCCTCCTACCCCAACCTTGCCCTCACCAGTTCTCTGGCTTGACAAATTGCTTCTCCTCTCTCTGCCTTTCTTCCCCTTTTTAAAATCGGTCTATGGTGACTGTTTCCCTTCCAAACTCACCAAAACAGTAGAAAATTTAATTGGACACTTGTGTCAGTTCTTTATTTCTGAGTGTGAAATTCTAGAGTGGTAACACCCTCTGTGTTTCACAATCACCTGGGGAGCTTATAAAAATTACAGCACCTGGGCCGCAACTCCCAGAGATTCTTGGGTGGTGGGTCCCAGGCAGGGGTAGATTTAAAAAGCCCCCCAGGTGATTCCAATGTGCAGCCAGGGCTGAGAACTATGAGCCATGATGGAGAAAAATCACTCTACTGCTTCCTTTGGGAATGAGGAAGATGAAAGTCCTGTGGATTCTCCTACCTCCTGCAAATCTTGAAAGGGTTTCCTTTCATGGGGTTGGACAAATTGTCTTGTTCCCAGACCTTCTCTCACCAACATCCTCCACCCCTCTGCCAGTGTCAATCAGCAAGGGAATCAGCTAAATATCATGAGAAGGTGGCTGGGAACTTTTTATTATTTTTAATGGAAGCAAAACTCTCAGTGTATTATGACCTTTACCTCAAAGAAGTTTATCTTTTAGGATTTGCTCACTACTGGAGCATTTGTAACCTACTACAGGGTCTTACAATCCTCAGTCTGGGCTGCCGTGTTCAGGACAGGCTGCTGCCTTCACACCCAGCTGGCAACACTGCGCCCCCTGCTCTGCCTTAGGTCATAGGTCGTTACTAGTAAGGGATACCTTGGTGTTACGCACCCAACCTCCTATAAAATGCAAATGATTCAGAGTAGAGGATCCAGAGTAAGTCCCTGATGCCTCAGTGCGGGTTGGTCAGTCTGCTGTTTCCCCTTCCCGCACTGGGCCCCATGCCCCCCTGACTAACGCATTCCTTGCTGTAGCTTTGTCCTACAGGTGGGTTGTGGTTCCCACTGGTGTAAGTCCTAGAGAACCTATTGTTCATCCTCTGTGTCCTCTCCCAGCCTGTGCTTCCGTTCTTCGCCCTCGAAAGAACCGTGTTTGCTTCTGCTGTGTTGAACCAGACATTTGGAAAGAGCCAGAAACTTGGAAGAGAAACCAAAGGACATGGCAAGGTCATAGAGTGGAGTGGTTAAGAGCTGGCAAACCAAACAGGCCTGGATTTGAATTCTGTCTCCATCACTTACTAGCTATGCACCTGGGACAACATACCTACCCTCTCTGAGCCTCAGGGTACTCAACTGTAAAGTAAATTCAGTTATAAAGTCCGTTTCATAGGATTGGTATGAGGATTAAATGAGATGTACCTGGCATCATGCGATTACCCCAGAATGTCAGCCAGTATTACCACTGTTATTGTTAGCAAAGTAAGAGTGAGGGGAGCATGGTGGACAACCGGCATCTCCTCAGACTCAGTATGAATTGTGGAGCAACAGGACCAGGGCTGGAAAACCTGAGTTTAGAGGCATCCCTTTCCTCTATGATTTTAGACAAGTCACGTCACCTCTTTAAACTTCAATTTCCACAGTTAGAAAATTGTGATGATAATATAAGAGTAATGCCTATTGGGCCCTCAAGAGTCAAGCCTGGAAGTCTACTACCAGAACTTCTTTCCTTTGGCTAAATTTTGATTGTTCCTTAAAGATCAATGTACTAGAGGACCAGCATTTTAAGCTGTCCTAGGTCACCTGTAGCTTTCTTGTGAATGGCGGGCAGCTTCGGCCAACAGAGGCTCTGAGGACAGCTGCGGGATGGAGGAGGAGGGTGATTGGGAGGACTAAATGCAATAACGCATGTAAATATGCTTCACAAAGTACAAAGAACCATATAAAATTAGTAATTATTATTCACATCCAATTCTGAACATTTCCTGAGACTATTCCCGACAACTGATAAAGGGAATAAATGGATTCTCTAAGATTAGAAGTGGAAGAAGATGAGGCTCAACTCGCATGCCTTTCATCTGGCAGCTCCATAAAGTCCAGGCCAAAAGGTGAGCCCCACAGAGAGTAAGGAATCTGATTAAAAGGGGGCACCGTGCTGAGCTAATTGCATTCCTAAATGCTCCCTTCCTTTGATTCGGTATCTGCCTACTGTTTACTTACCATATAATCTCATGTTGCCTCAGGAGACGTTAGATATTAGTTGAAGTTATTGATTTTCATAAAAGACCTTCATAAAAGATGGCCTAAAATCACAGGGCAGAAAATATCATGATATATGTTTCTTCCCTCAAGGAGCCTTTTTTCTTGGCTCTCAAGGTTTTTTTAATGTTTAACTTTTTTTAGTATTGCATTCTAGCTGGCACTTTTCTAGTATTTTATTTTTTATGGGTTCACCAACCTCTGCTACTTCGCTAACCTACACTATTTTCCATTGCTACCATAAACAAACATTTCTAATTTGAAAGTTAAAGGTAGGAGCAGCTACATCAGCAAGAGAGGGGGAATTCAAGGTCAACGTATTACTTACCACCTATAAGCAGGCCCCTGACACTCCTATCAAAGTGGAAGCTGCAGAAGCTCTCTGCAGGTCCCGACCTGCCTAATCACAGCCCCTCCTCCTCCATCCCGCAGCTGTCCTCAGAGCCTCCGCTGGCCGAAGCTGCCCGCCATTCACATGAAAGATACAGATGACCTAGGACAGCTTAAAATGCTGGTCCTCCAGTACACTGATCTTTAAGGAACAATCAAAATTTAGCCAAAGGAAAGAAGTTCTGGTAGTAGACTTCCAGGCTTGACTCTTGAGGGCCCAAGAGGTATTACAGGAACAGGCAGAAGATCATTTCTGCAGTGGTGTGAAGTCTTTAAAAGACTTCCTACTCCCTCGCACACTTACCACTAGAAAGAAATTGGGGCCAATTGGATTTGTGGACATAGGAAGTGAGCCAGGAGGGGGAGGACAAAGGAAACTTGTGAAGAGCATGCAGGAGTGCCACTCCTCCAGAATTTTTTACATGTTTGTGGAGGCCATGGGGTTAACTCAAAGGGAAGAGAGGCAACCTAGCGATTAGGAATGTTCTGTCTTGAAAAGGCTCTGAGGAGGACTGTCTTGTGGTTGGGGCATGTGTAAAAGATGTGTTAATGATAAGAAGAGCCCCTTTTGAGAGCTTCTAGCCCCCAGGTAACTTCATTTTGCCCTCAAATTAGAAAACAAATTAAGAAGAAGGAAGGAAAATTTTAAGTCACTCATCTAAATCTACAAAATTAAAACCTCCACTTGCACAATACTACATTTCACCAGCAGAACAGCAGTGTGCATTTATTTTAGTCCCTGGCAAGTATTCAAACACAAGAACCTACAGAGGGGTTAGGAAAGGCACTGGCACTTGATTGTATAAGGCAAGCAAATCAGGAAATTTCGTTCTTATATGGCCAGAAAGAAAGTGGCTCCTGAATTAAAGTGATGTCTGTCAGCTATCAAGAGGTCGGCTGACCTAGTTCCCCTTTGAGGGGCTCTAGACACATAAAGGAATGACCAAATGGACAGGTGGCCAAGGTAGCAAGTCATAAAGGGGTTAACACATCCCTGAAATGAATCGGAAATCTGCCATCGGTGACCTCGGGTCCCCATGCCCAACCCCTGACACCCTGCTGAAAGGTGGTTTTGTCCTGCTGGGGCCAGCTCTGCCCCCAACCAAAGTAAATAGTAGAAGAATATCATTTTGAGGGGGTGGCAAATTATTTGCCTGCTTGAAGCACCCATCTTTGTTTGGGATGCCTCTTTAAACCCAATAGCTTTTCAAACTGAGAGCACAGAGGAGAGGTACAGCCCTAGGACTGTCGACGTTGGGAAGGGGATAAAAATTGTCTTTTCTCTTTCATCCTATAACACGTGCCCAGTGCCTTGGTCTGCCCAGGGTCAGGAAAAGGGTGGGGTGGGACGAGGAGAAGAGAAGGGGAATGAAGCCAGGCTGCTCCCCACCCTGTACTGTCTCAATTATGCTTCATGGCATGGGGTAGGACAAAGGGGAATACCATTTTTTCAAGACTTCTTAGGTGCCAAAGACTCTGCTGGTTGCATTAGATATGTGATCTCTTTGGCATTCTCACAACAGCCCTTGGCAGTAGTTATCACTAGTCCCATACTCCATATGAGTTCAAGGGGAGTTCAGGAACTTACCCAAATTCACAGGGGAATTCAAACCCGGGTCTCACCGCCAAGTCCCTGCTTGTACAGGACACATCTTATGCACCTCTTAGTTTCCCTCAGTGCCATTCTAGTCTGGACCCTCAGCTACCAGCTCTGGCTCAGTTGCCTCCACAGCCCGGGAACTTACTCCACCTGGAGTCAACCAGAGTCTTACCTGGGAGGGTCAGGATCTTCCCTTTATTGCTATTGGGCAGCTGGGCTGATAAGCCACATGCTCTGAGATTTTGGCTTCTCCCACCACTTGTGGACTTAGCTAAAACACAGGCTATGAGACCTGCTTTCCCTCGCTGCCAGCAAAAGGGGCCAGAGAAGCAACCCAGAAGTGTGCCCAGGGGAAATGACCTTCCTACTAGAGACACCCAGTCTGACAATTTTCCTTTCCCTCCTCCCTCCCAAGGACTGCTCCAAGGCACAGTCTCTCTGAACATCCTCCCTAATGACGTTCCACGTTGCTGAAAAGACACACCTGCTGACTTATCAGCACTGTGTCTTCAGAGCTCTTCGTGAGGCAGTGCTAAGGCATCCCCTGGCATTGTTTCCCATCCTTCCCTGCCTCCCTTCAATTTTTCCCTCACCATCATTACTCTGGATAGCACTTTCCAAATAAAGCACCAGATTCAGGTTGTTTCCGAGGGAACCCAGGTTTTCTGGTTTTGTTTTTATGCAGTTATTTATTTTGTTAATAATGTGATAAGTACCTGTAAGCCTACCATCCAAAACAAAAGCTAGAACCCTGACATAATCTTCATCTAACCATGTGGTTCCCCTATCCCATACCCAGACTCTCCCCACACAAGATAACCATCATCCAGAATTCTTTGCTTTTATTGCATCTATACATATTTCTATAAGGTAGATTCTTATATTAGTTGTTTTCAACTCTATAAAAATTATATCATATTGTATACATTTGAGGCATTTACTTTTTTCACTTAATGTTTTATTGCTTCATTGATAGGATTTATCCACATTGTTGTGAATTAGTGAAGTTCATTTGTTTTTATTGCCATATAATATTCAACTATGTGAATATATCACCATTCATCCACTCTCCTCTTGACAGGCATTTGGTGTTTCCAGGTTTTGCATTGTGATCAGTGCAGCTATGAACATTCTTGCACGTCTCCTGTTGTATATCTGCACGAATTCTCCTTAGGTCCATCCCTTGTTGGGTCATATGGATATGAATGTTAAACTTTAGGAGATAATGCCAAACTGTTTTCCAAATTTGTTACACAAAGTTGTGCCCTTTCTATCACACTAAGAGTGTTCTCTAAAATCCAATTTTTATACTTCCCCTTGTTCTGATAGCTGCCACAAGTGAGACTTGCTGGTTGACAAAGAAAGATGTGCGTCTCCCCTGGGTATTTGCATTTTTTAAGAGGATGCTTGACAAGGCGGTGCTTTAATCCCAAGCAATGAATTTCTCAGGCTGAATACTTCAGGGCCTCTATCTCTATATTCCACATCAGATTCACTCATTCAATGCTTCACTGAAGTGCTTACGGAGTTCTGGGGCTGTGCTAGGCCTGAAGGTCCTGTAGCAGGAGACATGGGTCCTACCTTCACACTTCTGAAAGTCTGATGAGTGAGAGAGACAAGACCAATTCTGTTGGACTTGGAAGCTATATTTCTTCTTCACTCTTTTATCAGATTAATTGGGTAACTCAGGTTGACCTGAGGCAGTAGGGGGCACAGGAAGGCATCAGGGAGAGTAGGCAGGTATACTCTAATCCTGAAGTTACCCAAAGGCCAGTACCTTCAAGTAGGCCCAGCTGGCTATTTGCTATCATCAGTCCCCTTCCACTGTAAATTTTCCTGGGAGAGCTTGGCACCTCCTGACAAGGACAACTGGTTCCAGGGTGAGTCACAGCCCTGATTGCCTCATTCTCAGAGGCTGGTAGAAAACTATCCTTCCACTCAGCCTCATCCACACAAGGATCTCTTAGAATGGATACAGCATCAGTTAGCGCCTCTCTTCCCCACTCCCTATCCATTGCTTGCCTCTGGTTGGCTTCATCTTCAAGTTGACTCCATGTGACAGCAAGATGGACCTGGCTGCCCAGACCTCCAGAGTTCTTAGAGCCTATGATCCTAGAGAAAGGGTATTTTTCTGGATAGCTGGTAAAATATCCAGAGAGACTTCTGACTGATCCAACTTATATCACATACTCTTTCATGAACTAATCACTGTGACTAGGAAGATAAAATACTCTGACTGAGCCTGGATCACATACCCATCCTTGGGCCAAACCACCTGACCAGGAATACTTTGGAATGAGGGTGGGAGATGTGTTCCCCAAAGGCATGCTGGGCAGACACAAAAACGTGCCCACTTAAAGGTCCAAGAAGAAAGTAGTTTTACTTGATTCCTCCAGTTCATTTTCCTCGTATTACCTCTTTCACTAGTAGGTATGTAAGAACAAGGCAGAAATATATTTTACATTGTTCCTCAGTATTCTACTAACTATAGTACAATTATCCTTGTGATATAAAAATAACATAAGTCATCTACCTGACTTCATACTTCTAATGGCTGTAGTAATCACTTGCATAAAAGAATGTTTAGGACTGTGCATGTAGCCTATCATAGTATATATTCACAGTCCCCCTTTAACAGCAGAGCAAGCAGGTACTTCAAGTGGCTCCCCACACTTTACCCTTAAGTTTAGGAGGAATTCTGTTCCCCACTTTGCCTCTTCTCTTTACCTGGGTTACCAATATGGAACTGCTGTGAGTTCACTCTCCAACATGGAGCATTTCAGTCACTTTTCTTGTTAGCTTTTTTCTGGGGCTCTGGGTGTATTCCTGTTCTTCTCTCTCCTCCTTGTCACCAGCAGCTCCATGACTAATCACCTCTCTCTGTTTCCCTCTCCTGAGGCCAGTCTATTAGAATTCTTAACCCTGGAATTTCTGGAAATATAGCCAAAGGATGGCCATTGTGTTGGGATTGGGGATAGCAAGCAGAAAGTAGGTCTTAAACTTCACAGGCAGTGGTCAACGTCATCTACTTAATTATTAGAATTGGCTCTGAGGAGCCCCTCAGTGTTGAGAATTCTGGGTCTACAGAATTTCAAAGAGTTTTGAGAGTGTCGTAAGATTATCCCTAGAAATCCTATGTGGGATATCTTACATAGGTCCTAACTTACATAGGACCTAAGTCAAAAGTAGTTGATTATGTAGATTATGAAGACTGCACCATTGCCAACTTATCTCTGTCTTACCATGGATTTTGCAGGGTAGTCAAATCGTAGAGCAGAAAACAAAAAACATAAAAAGTGTATGTTTTCTGTTCTCCATTGCACATATCACAACTTGAAAATATATTTTCATTTATCGTTTTTTTCCTTTTGGTCTATCTTTCCTTTTAGAATGCAAACTCTTTGAGGACAAAAATATCTTGTTCCACTTTGTATGATTAGCACTGAGCCAAGTACCTGGTCCATATGAGTGATCAATAAATATTGGAAGGAAGAGGTCTCTATTCAGGTCTCTCTTTCTTCTCAAATGATTGGCAACCATTGAAACTGAACATGCTAAGAAAATTCAGTCTTCCCTAAACTAAATTGTGCAGGAATCCAAGTTTGCTTTATTTCTGCTTCCCATTTTCCTTTTCTTCAATACTAAGCAGCTTCTCCACCATAATTCCCAGTCATTCTGTATCACTTTTGCAACTCCTTGGCAGCTGAGAACTTCTTCCTTTATGTATTTACTTTCTTTTTGTGAGGAAGACCCAGACCTGAGCTAACATCCATTGCCAATCCTCCTCTTTTTTGCTGAGGAAGACTGGCCCTGAGCTAACATCCGTGCCCATCTTCCTCTACTTTATATGGGACGCTGCCACAGCATGGCTGACAAGCAGTACGTCCGCCGGCACCCGGGATCCGAACCCGCGAACCCTAGGCTGCCAAAGCGTGACCTAAACCACTGCACCACCTGGCGGGCCCTGAGAACTTCTTCCTTTAGGTAAGCCTGCCCTCCTGGGATGGTGCCCCACATCCCAAGATTACCCCTTCTTTCCTACACTCCCATTAAAACTCCCATTTTTCTCACTGCCAAGAGAAAAATAATTAGATAATTTTCCATTAAAGTGTTATGCTGCAATAGACCATTTAATGCAATAATTCTCCAGGGTGTTTGTATTTTAAAACACGAAGCTGCTAATGTAAGATAGAGAATGCACTGTGATGGTATTTCAGGATCAGTGCAGTAGGATGCATGTATATCTCCATAGGTGGGTGGTGGGGTGATTGGGGCTTTCCTCATTTTCTCAGGATTATGTCTTGATAACAAAGTCAAAGTCAATAAATCCCTAGGTTTCTCATCATTTGGTCATCCTAGGAAGTTAAAAAAAAAAAAAACAATGAAGAGAAATAATAAAGCAGAGGAGTTTACAAACAAACAAAAAAATCTTGCCTTTCCTTCTAAGAAAATAACAACAACAATCAAAGAAATTGTTTCAGAAAGCAAAAACCAATTTAGCTTGTAAGAAAATTACAAATGATTGTTGCTTTAAAAAAAATGGGATGGGTGGAGAGCATAAAAAATACAAAGCTATATGGCATAAAGAATGATCACAAGGAGATTCTCCAAAAGAATCCTTTAAATGGCCAACTCCTAAAGTGTATTTAAAGTAAAATTCCATTTACAAAAATTATATTTACAGTTAACTTTCTAGAAACCAAGCTACTGTATAAAATAGTTCCTTCTGCCCTCTAGAGAAATTATAAACAAAGTCCATTGCCACCATTTCATCAACATCAGAAACTTCTTGGCCAACTTCTACTTAGGCATTTCTTTCTTTCTCTTCTTTGTATCATGTTAGAAGATTGATTTTTGTTCTTGATTAGATGACAGAGTTCCTGGGCATGTGACGGGTCAGTGTTGAAAGTGATCGTCTTTGGTGATCTGTTCTCTCTTAATAAGTGCTACAATGTCCCTCAGAAGACCATGGTGGTTCTGATACAAAATCTACAGGGACAGGATCAGGAGGGAAGGGCTGCCACGCGTTTCCTTGGGTTTCCTACGTTAGACACAGGAAGTTCAGATGCTGGGGCGGTCCTGTCCAGCATACTAAAACAAAGCACTTTATCCGCACAGTTTACTGCCCCAGATGGATCACACCCTGTTCTCTCCCTGGCAGGAAGTCAGTGTTCTGCGCTTGCAGAGAAGAGAATAAACAAGCCATCCACACAGTACTAGGGACATTCTGTTTTGTTTCCCATCTGATTTCAAGAGAGAGCCCTGGGTACAATGCAATATTAAACTTGAAATCTCTGTATAAATCTTTGGGGCACTCTGCTTTCCAGGGAAACAATAAAACGCAGAAGTCCTTTGAATAATGATTATGATAGAAGCAGCTCAAAATTGGATTCTAAAATCTCCATATCCACCCTGCTACATAGCTTAGGCAGCCAGCTGAACCCCAACTCCTAGATAAGATTCTGGGACCAGCCTATGACATCTTCACATTTGTCTTCACTACCAAGTCCTGATGTGTCGTTGAAAATACTCCATTGGTGTCAATTAACATATATGTAAAACTGGTGCCATACAAATACTCTCATTACACAGGGGTAAGTCAAAGGAGATTAAATGGTAATACTCCAGGAAAATTTGTAGATCTAACAAAGCCAGGGCAGGAACCAGTGGTTTCTGCATCTAAATCTCGTGCTTTTGTTGTAGGCAGTTTTGGGCAGGGGTGAGTGCCACCCTGGCTGTCTACTCTTGCTCAATGTCACCACATCTGGGACCTGAGCTCTCATGATCAACAGATTTAGAAAATACCAGCTATCTTGAACCTATCCGCTAAAGATCTTTTGAGTTCATCTTCTTTACTACTGCCGTAGTGATCTTTCTAAACTGAAATCTGATGTTACTCTCCTTTGCTTCAAAGCAACTCACTGCCAGAGAATCAAGTCCAAACTCCCAGCTGGCATATAAAGCCCTGCCTCTACCCTGCTCTCCTCACCCAAAGCATCAGACATATTGAGGTATTTATTCCCACAAAAGAGCTCCCCTTTCCTTTATCACGGTGCCTTACCTTCCAGTGGACCTCTGCCGGGAACCCCCTCATATACCTGGGGAACCCCCTTCACATCTCTCAAGCTTCAGGGCTGTGTCACTTCCCCTAGGAGGCCTTTCCTGATATGCTTTCTTCTCTCTGAGCTTCCCTCTCAGCAAAACGTGGATCATAATTCCTACACCCTCCCTCAACTCAAGGGTCCTGTGAAAACAAAGACTACGAAAGGTCTCTGAAAAACACAAAACACTATACAAACTCCAAGGTATTTTATCATAAAAGTTATTTTACAATAAGCCCTTTTTCTTTAGAAACCTGATTACAGTACTTGTGATAATTATTATAAAATTAACCTCTACAAATTAGAACATTTTCCCAGTTTATTCACTGCTTAAATGTGAGCTAAGCTTAAAACGGTGATGAGAATTCTGCTCACTTCAGCCACAAATAGATTAAAATTGGAGCCAGACAAAGAGGATTAGCATGAACTTTGCCCCACGTGATTTTCAGTAGTAAAAAATTATGTTTTCTTGGCTTTCTAGAATTCTATTTGCCAAGTTTCCTATTTCTCTCCTTTTATCAATGGGATGGTCTTCCTTATAACTCTAACTCTCTTTTAGCCAATAAATAAAAGTTTGATTTCCTTAAATGACTTTGCTCTAGCATTGAATCTTTGTTGCTTCTTGATCACCAGATCGGGAGATTGACCCACCCACTGTTTCTGGGACACAATGATCATAACAGGTAACGTTTACTAAGTGCTTACTCTGTACCTGGCACTCTTCTATATACCTGAAGATTATAAAATTTAAACCTCACTACAACTCTCATGTCCTCTCTGCAAAATAGGAATGAGAAAATGGAAACTTAGGAAGGTTAAACCCCTTGCTGACAGTCACAAAGCAGAGGCAGGATTTAAATCCAGGAGTCTGAGAACACAGCCCTGCTGCGAACCAGTGAAATTTGCCACAGCTGTAAGGGACTGCAGAGCAACCAGAGGGCTCCCTTGCTCTTCAGAAACTTAGACCTAGTGCAATGCGGGGTGGGGCCCCGGGCCGTGAGAGCAGACACCAGGCTTCAGGCAAGCACCTGAATCAATCATACGCCGCAGTAAGTCACAGCACAAATTTGGACACCAAGAACTAAGGGAACCAAGGTGAGGCAGGTGCTGCCACCCAGGCAGCAGTCACAGAGCAGGGGGCTACTGGGGTCAAAGCAATTTGCCATGTACTGAATCCTTCTCATGCATTTTGTCGGTTTTCAACAGAATGCAAAATGATTTTGTCTTATTCATGCCCCTCCACTCCTGAACACCCCTTCAAAAAAGATCTCATCAGATTAAATGTGGTGTCCTGGATTGGATCCTGAAGCAATTAAAAGACATTAGTGGACAACTGGTGAAGTCTGAAAAATTCTGTAGTTTAATTAATAGTAATACACCAATGCTAATTTCTTTGTTGTGACAAAAGTATCTTGGTTATAGATTATGCTAGCATTAGGGGAAACTGGCTGAAGTGTATATGGGAATCCTTTGTACTTAGCAACTTTTCTGTAAATCTAACATTATTTTAAAAATTAGAAGCTTATTTAAAAAGACCTCAATTTAACTATTTTGAGATTAATTTACTGGGCCCATTGAGTCAACATATTGCACAATTTAAATAAATTTAGAGTGATTTTTAAATTTTTCTAAAATGATCATTGAATTCATCAGTGAAAAGAAAAGAACTGTGTTTAGAGGCAAAACTTAGGTTTTGAATTTATCTGTATTAAACACTATCTTTTCAGGAAAAAAGACAAATATTGGTTGAGAATGAGTTACAAAGTCTCATTCTCCCAACAAAACAACTAGAACTTTGTATTACCATTGAGAAACACAAAATAATATCATAGTTAGGCAAAGATATGATTTCCCTAAACACAGCTTCCTTCTGATGTCTTGCACATCCTTAAATTCCCAGTATCATGACCTGGCACATGTTTTATAAACAGCAAAAAGAAATTAAAACAAAAACAAATTATGTAGGTAACTTAGCCATAATTATACTAGCACAAATAGGACAATTTTGCATGACAAGTATTATTTTCCATAACAGCCCTGGTAGATAGTGGAACATGTGCCCAGAGCTTCTGGTTGTTTCCTTGGATTTGAAGAAAAACTCAGAAAATGACCAGTGTTGTAGTCAATGTGATAACAGCCATCTGAACATTCTTTCCAGATTTTGAACAGTTGTGCCTTGAATGAGATACTATTGTTGAAACACTCTTGTTTTTCCGGGATTAAAAAAATTCACAACTATCTGGGTGCCAAATCAGATTTCACTTGCTCCACCAGCCACTACCAGCTCCTTCTCAGGAAAGTAGGAGCTCGCCAGAGCTCAGCGGACTGGCAGAGCGGTGCTGGCCTATATATCACTGAAGGTAACAGCAGTAGCTCCTGCTTTGTTTTGCCCAGGCAGATCCTGTGAATGAGTTCTGACAAGTGACCAGATACTGTTCTGCTTACCTTAAGTGGGCTCTATCTTTTAAAAACTAGTGGCACATGGCCAAAGAAGAGAATTCCTTAAAGTTCCAGGTGTGTACTCTAGCACTGAAGGTTTCCTGAGGAGAAAAAACCATGCCTTCTGCTAGTGGGTATAAACAAGAAAGAGAAAAGAAAGTGAGGAGTGGCAGAAAAGAGGAAACAGAAAGTTAAGCTTCTCAGAAGTCGAGAACTGGCCCGGACAATTCCAATTTTGAGACTTTCAAAAAATGAAGAAAATGGAGAAATGCCAAAACTGGGTTACTAAATTACAGTATACCTTAGATTTTTAAAGCTAGTATATAAAGTTGCAAAGTGAACGCTGTTCTGATCTGCCAGTGCACATCTCATTTGGAAATAATATTAGTCTAATTTGAATCTTTGTGAATATGAAGCCCAAGCCCATAGCACTACTAGCCACAACCCAGCCCCAGGTGCCCACCCCAAACCCTCAACAGAATGGGAGCAAAAGTTTAGAAAAATGGACTAAAGAGAATACAAAGAGAAGAGTAGCAAGGAAGCCAGTAAGGAGATCACTACCTTGGGGCTCCTACAACTGGGTGCCAGAAGAAAAGGTGCAGAAACAAAGTAGAAAAGGAAAAAAAGGGGAAGCAGGAAGACTTGGGAGTACCACTTATAGTGGTCTCAGGTGCACTGGAGACCACTGCATGGTCACCTTCCACTGACTTAGCCCTGAGGGGCATCTCAGATGCCTCCTTGTTCAGCAAATGGAATCTGCAGTCATCCACTAGGTGCCCACTGAGCATAAAGCACTGTGCTGGGGACTGAGGAATGGGAGTCAGGATAAAAAGAATAAGATTGTCTCTGTCAACAAGGAAGTTGAAATATGTTCTTTGCTCTCTCTGGGAAGCAAAGAAGAAGTAATTAGGTCTCAAAGGAGAAAGGGCTAGCTTCCTAGAAAGACGTTCAGTAAGTTGTCAAACCCTTCTGGAATAACTTCAGTGGCAAGAAACCTGCTAGTGCATAGGTAAATGCTTGGAAAATCAGTTAGTATACATAGGTTAAGTACCTGGAAGTTGCTATTGGGATCCTATTGTGCTAAATTACTTTCTTTCGTATTTACTAAGTGTTACCACCTTACCATACACAATAGGCCACCATTCCAGCTCTCCAAACTTCAAAGTTATTGGGGTAGCCAGTAAGGAGATCACTACTTTGGGGCTCCGATAACTGGGTGCCAGGAGGGAAGTGTCACTTAAGCCGAATCTTGAAGGGGGAGCAGGAATTAGCCTTCCGTGGAGAGACACCACGAGCGCCCCAAGAAGAGGACTTGACCAACAGGGTAGGAGAGATAAGGGTCAAGAGCCTGTTCAGCTTGGCCTTTTACTATTGGTATAACCTTCCTCTTACATCCTTCAACTCTGACTCCGATGATAACTTTGACAATAAACTTAATTTCCCTAAGAATGCTTGGCGCATCACACTTCTGAGGTACCCTACAGCATGGTCGCCCGAAGTCCGTGGTTCTGCAATAACTTTCCACCATTTTAATAAAAGGCCCCTTGAAACGCGGTTTAATCTGCGTCGATATTTTATAAACCCATCTAAAAGTTGGGAACTGTGAAGGAAAGCGGTGGAAGAGTGGTACCAGAAGGCGGCACCGGGCAGCGCCCAGCAGGAGCTCGGCGCCGGCCAGCGGCGCTTGCGGCCCAGGCGCGGGGTGGGCGCGCGCATGCGCGGGACGGGGCAGCGCGCCGGGGTCGGGCTTCAGGGCGGGGGGCGCGGCGCTCGCAGCATGGCGTCCAACATCTACTTGGTTCGCCAGCGGATCAGCCGGCTCGGCCAGGTGCGACCGGGGAGGCACCGCCCCTTCCCAGCCCCTGCCCGCCCCCGCCGCCCCTCTCCGTCTCCGCCCCTGCGCCTCGGCGAGCCGCCCAATCGCCCCGCCCCGCCCACCTCCCGGAGCCCGTCCCTCCGCCCTTCCTCGCCGCCCGGCCGCTCGGTCGCGTCGGTCCCCCGCCTCCTCCGCCCGCCGTCCTGACTCTCTCCCTCCTTCCCTCAGAGGATGTCCTCCTTCCAGCTCAACCTCAACCCGCTCAAGGAGCCCCTCGGCTTCATCAAGGTCCTCGAGTGGGTGAGTGTGACCCGGCCGGCGCGCTCGGCGGGGAGGGGCCCCGGGAGCGAGGGCGCGGCCCAGCCCCGGGACCGGACGGGCCGGGCGGGGAGGGGCCGGGCGGGGACGGGAGGCCGCGGCCTGGGCCCGCGCGGGCGGGACGCCGCGGTCGGCGTGGAATCACGGTCCCTCGGCCCCCGGGCCCGGGCGGAGCCGCCCTCCACCGCAGCTCACCTCCGGCGCCCGGTGGCAGCGGAGTTCACGATTCCCGGCGGCTCCGCCGCTGTCCGCGAGGGGAGAGGGACTTCCTGTTGTGGTCTAACCGAAACCCGCGGCCCGAGCGCGCCCGGGGCGCGGCCGCCCGTGCGTCTCTGCCCTGCTGACCGAGGCCGCCCCCTTCAAGGCGGGGGCGTGCGCTCGACGTGATGTGACTGGCCCTCCGTTCCTGATTGCTAAGACTGGCTCCAAGTTAGAAGTGGGTAAAAATAAACCGTGGGACGGTGAGGGACAAGGTCTTTTCACGAAACGCGTCTAGTCGGTCTAGTCCACTTAAACACGTGCTAGGAATCGCCACCAAGTTTGTTTTAGGCATTTCCCAGCCACATCCTGCTGTCAGCTTTTGGTCCCTTCCTGGGAACACTCTCAATCATTAACATCAAAGGAGACTTATTAATCCGACCTTGGCAGTGATCAGTCACTTGGAGGAGTTAGTGAATACACCAGGCTCTGCAGATTTCCTTCAGACTTCGTGGCCTCGTACATATTTCGGTGCTGATTTTCAGGCACGTGTTAATAGGCAGCTGGCACCTGTCCAGTGTGCAGCCAAGTTGTTTTTACAGCCAGCAACATTTACGTCCGTAATGCTTGATCCCTATATTTTAGTAAAAAAGTGGTGAAGTGAGAACTTCTGATTTCCTGTTTTAAATAACCTACCGAGGATGTTTTTTGAAGTAACACAGAAACTCAAATTCTCTAATGGGTACTCCTTCTGATTTCCTACCTACACCCAAAGTTTTCTACCTTTCCCCCGAAGTTTTACTTGATGTTTCCTGAAAACTCCTGTAGTGCTGATTTCACACAAATGTCTACTTTAAAGACACATAAATGTATATACTTAGGGTTCTATAAACCTAGGTCCAGATTTAAATATAAAGAAAATTAGTATTTGAGTATATGAAAATTTTAAATTGTAGGAAGATCACATTTAACTAGGCTAATCAAATATAAAGGTTAAGAAAAAGGCTTATACCTAATAGATTGAATCTCATTAAGGATTATAATTAAACTCACAATTTTAAATCTTAAATGAAGGAGTTGTTTATGTTTGTGCTTATGTTGTTTGTCAATCTTTTAAAAAAAGTACACTTTTTTCCTTATCTTAAAACAGTGGTAAGTTTATTAGTGATTATAGGTCTGATATATTTTGAAAAATATCCTTTTTAAGTTTCTCAAGGAAATACTACTTTCAGTTTGAACAGCTTATTACACAGGAGAACCTTTTGTGGACAGACTATTCATTGTTAGTGGTGTCGTGAATGTTTATTCAACAAGTATTTGAGTATGTAGTATATACTGGTGCTGTGCTAAGCACTAGCATACAAACATGGTCTTTTCCTCATGATCTATTAAGAAAGAAAGATGTGGAAACAAATATGAAAATGCCATATGGTAAGTACTGTAATAAAGGTATAGGCAAAGTGTAGTAGGTGAAAGGAAGGAGAAACCAGTTGCTTGGAGGAGCTGGAGAGAATTTCATAGATGGAAGAACACTTGAAGAATGAGTACTTGTTCACTTGGGAAGTGGGTGGGGAGTGGCTTTCCAGGCAAAGGGAATCTTCTGTTCATTGGTGTGAAAAGTCGAAGCAGCATAGTCCTATTTGAGAACTTAAAGTAGTTGGGGTTGGCTGGAAGATATACTGGGAGGGAGGGTGTGGTTTGAGATGATTCTGAAAGGTTTCAAAGGACTTGCAGAATGGTTTGGAGTTTATCCTGTGAACCAATGGTTCTTAATCTTCTGGGGTTCACCTTTGATAATCTGGGCACTTTCCTTAGGAAAATGCATATGTATAGGGTACAGAATTTGGGGTTGTTTATTGGGTAGATTCCACTTAAGCCCAGAATTCCTGCCATATGAGGCGGGGACTCACTCATTCAAGGGTTTTAAACAAGTGACTAATATAATGAGATTTGCCTTTTAGAAATTTTCATTTTGTCAGCAGTGTAAAGGATGAATTGGAAAGGACATAACTGAAGGAAGGCAGGCCTGTTGCTTGAGAAATTATGAGGGCCTAAAATTAATTGCAGTGGGAATAGAGAACAGAGATTTAGAAATTAGACTGTATTTGGAGGGTGAAGAAGAGGGAGAACTCTAAGATGACCGCCATATTTCTGACTTGGGTTGGTACTGGTACCTCTACCAAGATAGATCACTAAGGAGGAGAAGCAATTTTTTGGTGGAAGGTCGATAAGGTTTTGGATGTATTGAGTTTGTGGTCTCTTAAGTTCATATAAGGGGGAGTATCCCATAGGTGGTTACATACATGAATCTAGAGTTTAAAAGACAAGTATGGGTTGGAGATTCAGCAGAATACTGCCAGCAAAGAAAAGAAGGAATGGTTAAGAAGATGGAGAGAAATAACATCTTGGCATCACTTAGAGAGAATTTCAAGGAAGGAGTACTCAAAAATATCAGGTGCGATAGAGAGGTTAAGTAAAATAAGGACTAAAGTGCATCTCTTGGTTGTGGTAATCAAGAGGCTATTAGTGGCTTGAGTAAGAGCAGTATCAGTCAAATCAGAAACCAGATGGTAGTAGGCTGAGTGGATGGGTGGTAAGAAAGTGAAGACAATTAGAGTAAACCACTGTTTGACTGTGAAGATAGTAGAGATTTGGTGGTAACCCGTCTGAAAGATGGAAAGACTGAATGTGTCTCTGGGTGGTAGAGAAGAGACTTGTGAATAGAATTGTTGGAAGTTAAAAACAGAGGCAGAGAGGGAACAAATGATAAAACAAGGTTCTAGAGGAGAAAGGCCCATAGGAGGAATTTTTAAGTGTTTTGAATGGTTCAAGTTCATAAGACACTGATTGAAGTTGGGGGGGGTTACCTCTAAAAATAGTCAGTAAATAAGTTTACAAACAAATCTAAAATCTAGATAAAGGCTGCTTACCAGGTATGTAACTAAAAGAATAATTCCCCAAATCAGCTTATCTCTAGCAAGGTTCTAGAAGATGCTAGACTAAGATATAACCTAATAATATGTAACTTTCAAGGGCTTGAGAATCTGAAGACCTTATAGACATGAAGGCAAGATGCCCAGTAAATATTTATTAATGTATAAAAATACAATCTCCGAAGCAGAAACATTTCCACTTTGCTTCTAAACTGCAGTCACCATGTTATTTCTTTTTTAATATCTACTCCTGGCCCCTAGTTACAGTGCCTGGCAGTGACATTACCCTAGTTCTCTGTGTAATTAGTACTCAGTAAACGTTGACTTTTTGTTGCACTTATATGGGAATAGCAGTAATTCACAGGGTTGTTGGAATGATTGAGTTAAAATATAAATATGTAAATGATGATAATGTACTTAAACAGTTCTTAGTAGGTTCTTCTGAGATGCTGTGTTTCTAGAAGACTAGACCCAGACAGTGGATAGAATTAAGCCCTATATGACTGACATCCACACCTCCTGGTCCTTCAAGATCACTAAAGTTCTCTATTACATATTTTTAAACTTAAGAAATGATACATTATGTGCTTTTCATTTGTCTGCATGTTTTCCTGCCTTCAGCCGCCTATCAAGGTGACATTATAAAATTTAGATAAGAATAGATGCCCCATGTGTAGGAGTTGAACACAAAAGTAAAAGTCAAGGATTAATTTTATCAAAGCAGCTTTTTAAAGTATTTTATTATATTTCTCTGGTAAATTTTAATTTGGTTCTTACTTTATAGTCAATTGTCCCTACTATTTAGATCAAAAGTTTTCATTAAAATGATTTTATCTCCTTTTAATATTGAACACTACGTTTTGGACTTTCTTGCAGCTATCTTGCATAGGGTGGACACTGAACAAATGTTTAGCCCTTAATGAATCTAAGTAATATGCTTTCCTAATTGTGGAAGAGATACTGTTTGGGGAGTATATAAGGAATTACAGACTAAATTAGTTGAATTTTAGAGTTATTAACCGTCTCTGAATATTTTTGTCTGTGCTGGTCAAATTTATTCTCAGTATTAACAGGAAATATTTATTTATTGAGTATGATATGTGTGCTAGAGCTTTACCTGTATTTTCTCATTTAATCCTCTGACAAACTATCAGGGTTGTTATCTCCATGTTACATGTTATTGTTGTCGTCTCCATGTTACTGAGGCTTAGAGAAATTAAGTAATTTACCCAATATCCCATGATTATCACTACTATATCCAGGACTCTAACCATCTATTCTTAGTCATTTTGATAGCTTACCTTTGTGTTTCTAATTGGTCTTTTAATAAGTTAACGAAAATACTACCCACATTTCAAGCTTAAAAAACAAAAACTTAAAGGGGCCGGCCCACTGGTGTAGTGGTTAAGTTCATGCGCTCCACTTCGGCAGCCTGGGGTTCGCAGGTTTGGATCCCAGGCGCAGACCTAGGCACCTCTTATCAAGCCATGCTGTGGCGGCATCCCACACATAAAGCAGAGGAAGTGGGCACGGATGTTAGCCCAGAGCCAGTCTTCCTCAGCAAAAAGAGGAGGATTCGCAATAGATGTTAGCTCAGGGCTAATCTTCCTCACACAAAAAAACTTAAAAGTATCTGAAGTAATTTTTTTCTTGTTTGTTAAATGCATGCTTGTAACAAGATCTTGAGAGTTAAAAACAAGTAGAGTCTTCTTGATTCATTTATCAGGTTTGAATGTTTTTTTCTGATTTTATGCTTATAATTAATGAACATATTCGAAAGAACCTTTAAAAACATTACTTAGGGGCCGCCCGGTGGCGCAGCGGTTTAGTCCGCGCTTGGCAGCCCGGGGTTCGCGAGTTCGGATCCCGGGCGCCCGCGGACGCACTGCCTGTCAGCCATGCCGTGGCGGCGTCCCATATAAAGTGGAGGAAGATGGGCACAGATGTTAGCTCAGGGCTGGTCTTCCCCACAAAAAAAAAAAAAACATTACTTTGGGGTAAATTATTATCCAGGACAACTAGTGTGAAAAACAATGAATAAGAAAACTTGTAACCCTTTGAGCATTACATATATAAGTGTTTTAAACAACAAACTTTCAGAAACACATAAAAGTTTATATAAAATACTTAAAAGTTTAGTCATCCCAAGTAGATTATGAGGTTTTTGCAAACAGGGAACATGTTTTATCCTAATTTTATGATTTACAATATAGCACAGAGGAGCACCCCAGAAAATTGTTTGTATTGCAGAGTGTGAGGGATGGGGCATGTGTAGACTGATGTTTGTTTCATGCATTTGCTTCATTTTTACATTTTTAGGCTATCAGTCTATAACAGACTACTTTTGGGGAAACTTACCTTCCTCCTAACTCTGTCATTTGTGTTCACTTTTTTCCCCTATTATGGAATGGGGAAAAGGATTTCAAATACCACGTTGTGCCTACCAGGACTTTATATACACTTAAAGCTTGTTAGGAGACTTATTGACTCACCCCTGTGCCTGTGCGATCTGTTTCTTCTCCCTAGACTGCTCTCAGTGTCTGCCATCAGCACTCTCACAGGGTAGATCAGAGGTAATTTTCATAGACAACACATATATATTTTCAGTGCTTTCAAAATGCTCAAAAACATATTCACACATATACAGTCACCCACACTTAGAAATAACAGTCTCTGATAAAATATAAAAGAGAAAATTAATATAACAGAGCAATGCTCTAATACAGTGATTCTCAAACCCCTTTATGCTCTTAAATGTTGAAGACCCTCAAAGAGTTTTTGTTTATGTGGGTTGTATCTATCGATATTTACCGTATTGGAAATTTAAGCTGAGACATTATAAAAACATTTATTTATTTTTAAATAACAATAATAAATCACTTGAAAGCTTGAGTTACATCAGTGGCAACAAATGCTGCCAGTTTTCCTTAAAGTGAGAGGCTCACTTCATTCCTATTCGAGACAATTATCTGCCAAATATCCAAGTTTGAAAAACTATATTTTGTCTGTTACTTACTCTTTCAAGTAAAAATGGTGTTCCGTGAAAAAAAGCAACTAGTTCAGTGTTTTTTTAGTGAAACAACTCAATTGTTTCAATGCTTTCCCTGGAAACAACCATTGTATTTTGGTATGCAGTAAAAGTCTATTTGCAAATCCTGTTTCATCACACAGAATATTAAGAGGACTCAAGGGTCAGGATTTAATAAAAATAATAATTTTTATTGCTTCATCAAAGACATTCTTAAGTGAAACTGGCTTTTTTTAACTGCAAGTGCGTGGCAGTGAAATAACAGTGTAATGCTATTGCTGATTCTTACTAAAGCACAGCAGTTTCACCCACCAAAGCTTTTGCTCAAATCAGTGCAGGTGTCAACCCAGTATAAAAGGCAAATACTGTGTTAGTAAGATTATGAAAATATTTTTGACCTCATAGACTGCCTAAAAGAGTCTTTAGTACTCCTAGGGGTCCACAGACCCCACATTGAGAATTGCTGTTCTATTACAAGATAAACATCATTGGGGACCAGAAATGAAACAGAAAATATGGGTGGGGGAAGGAATGTTTCCTGATCTGGGAAATAAATCTGGAAAAAATCTTCAACCTATTGTCTGGATTTGTGACGTACGTAGAGCTGAGTACTTAAAGAGTTAGAAAGAGAGAGAGAACCTTTTAACAAAGGCATGAATCAATCTACCTGCTAGCTTAAGGTCTGGATTTGTGACAACTTGAATATTCTCATATGTTGGTTGTTGGAGGTCCCATCATAAGATGAGGTGTTTGTGGGCTAGGGGACTCGGAAGGCCAGGTAGAAATGACGATAAAACTACTACACAGGGAGATGACTATAAAACCACCAGGCAGGGATAGAAAAGGGTGAAAAAATAAACTCTAACATTGAGCCTACGTCAGATATCCTAAAACACATGAAGAAATTTTCACTTAAAAGCTCAAATTATACCAATGGCAACAAATACTCTCAGTTTTCCATGAAGTGACAGACTCACTTCAAGACAGCCAGCCAGATCAACCATCAGGATATCAGTTCACTCCAAAAGACATAAAAATAATAGACAGTCTGAAATGATTTTAAAATAAGTGTATATATTTAGGTTCCTCAAAGATTTCTAGTTCCATATTTAGCTTAACAGTTGTTTAAAGGTGACATAAAGATGTTTTCAACATATAATAATAAAGAGTGAGCAAAAAAACTTCTAGCTGTTTATTTCAGCAGGAACTCAAGTTTACTTCTCATGATCCAAATTCCTAAGGCTTATGGAACTGTACTAGGCAGGCTATTTAGAACTTTCTGTGATTGTACTTTACAAGCAGAGGGAGATGGTAGAAGAGTGAAACTGAAGCACTTTGTAACTGACTTCACTGTTCAGTGCACAGTGGGGATAAACTGAAATATCAGGATCAATAATAAAACATTTTAAAAAATGAATATCTCTAGTAAATATTTCAGACCTTGACTTTTAAAATCAATACCATGGCTCTAGGCATCAAATCTTACTGATTGTAAAGGCAAAGATGCTGTGATATGAAGTACTGAATGATCATTTGATTTAGTAAAACAGCATACATTTAGTTTTGCACATAAACACCGTATATACTTTTAGGTCTATTTCTGAAGATTTCAGTTATATAATTTTTCCTAAACCTTGGATGAAAAGAAATATAAGTAGATGACATCAGATTAATGATGAAACCAAATAGCAGTGAGGACCCTGCAACTAAAAACATGTAAAATACACCCATAAATTGGATGAGTACCGTTTTCCCCTATAGAACCCTCATGAGCTGTGCAGGGTCTGGGACTAAGAGCCAGGACTAGGACTCTGGCTGTAGGATAAATAACTCCTTGAAAATACCAGGGGTCCCCAAGCTTTTTTTTATTATGAATCCCTATCAGTGTAAAATTTTATGCACAGAGCCCCAATATGCATCTAAGTTATAGCTATTTTTATTATGTCAGTATCTTAAGGTATATTATACACTCAGGGTGAATTGCATTCATATTTTTAAATCCTTATTTCAGATACTCATCTAATAATTTCTAACTTTTTTTTTTTGCCTCCTTGTGATCTGATTAAGTAGAATCTGTTTTTATTTTGCATTGTGGCTAATGGATATAACTCATATGGAGTGTTAGTGCTTCTATTTTCTCTTTTGGACTTGAGTTTTTGTATTATCAGTCTGTAGTTTCTGTGAAGACATTTTAAACCACCAGTCCATTTTGTGAAGGTTAGTTTGGTTAAAACTAGATAATTTATTCCATAAATTCATTTAGCTAGGAACACTCTCATTGTAATACATGAATACTAACAGTGAAAGAAGAGGCAAAGTTATCACTGTCTTTCCTTCCATGTTATGGGTCTCCCCTTACCCTCAGGATGCCCAACATACTGTACTGACATGGGGCTCTCTGACATATAGGCCCAGGATGGGTTTCAGTGGTATGTTAATTTCAATAAACCTTTAATTCCTTGTTTAAGTCTAAAAGTAGATATAAATAGAAGTTTAAGTATTTTCTTCTTGTACACCAGTTAATTGAGTACTCCAGTCTATTTTGGAGAGTAGTGTTATAGAGAACCAGGCTGTAATATTCATTGTCAAAGTTACAGATCTCTAAATTAGGGAGGGATCTATCATGTCTCTAGTGTGGGTCTGGTGGGCAGAGAGAGAAGTGGAACTGTTTCTCTGGTAACTTGAGGCCGTCATAATGAATATGGAACCTTTTTGACCAGAAGAACCTTGCTGTCATCCTGCCTCTGGATTCTTACTACTTAGTCTACAGATAGAATTTCATGTCAGTGGTTTTAGTCATTCTTCATGGGATAGAGAGGGATGGGAAAATGAATTTCACAAGCGGCAAGGAAATACGAATCAGCATACCAGTACTCCTCATTTTAGACTAGGAGTACAAACTGAAGTGCTCATAGGAACCATCCTCATAAGGTAAATGAGTGAGACAAGCTGTTTGGAAGAAAACAGTGTAAGTTCATCGGTTACTAGTAACTAACATGCATGAAGTTAGTTGTTGAGACAATAGAGAGTGGTGGCAATCTGGAAAGCACATGCCCCGTCTTGTGTGTCGTCTGTCACTCATTCCATGTGATTGTTGTTTTATGGGAATATGGGTCTGATGTTGCCGTATCTTCGGTTTCCCCACACCCACTCAGGAAAAGCAGGAAATCCAAGTTTTTATGTGCACGCAGTATGCTGATATCAAAATATTGACAACAAATTCACATTTTTTGTGAATATTGGGAAGACCATACAAATATCTGCAGACCAGGTTTCACCCAGGGGCTGCCAGTATATAACTTCTAATGTAAATCAAAATAGCAGTAGAATATAGATGAGCAGTAGAATGAGATGGTTGAATAGTTTACGCTTAGATTGTTTTGTACTTCATTTAGTAAAAAGTGCATACCTTGTCCCTTTTTTTCCGTAAGGTAAAGACCAGGATCACAAATATGACATTTATTTATCCTCATAACAAAAAGACACCTTTGAAATGATGGTTATATAAGACTTGAAATATGATTTTATTTGTAGATTATTAGGAATTGATTTTTTTCCTTTAATTAAGCAGTTATTGAGTGTGCATTTGCTCTCTGCCAGGCCTTCTGCTGGGTGGGCTCTGAAAATACTGAATAAGACCAAGTGCAAAGACATGACAATCTGCCACAGGAGAGAGAAGGGCAATAGTCTTAAAAGCAATAAGCTATAGTGCAGTAGGCCATTTATTTACTAATTTTTGTATTAAGTGGGAAACTGGTTTTTATTGTTTTTTTTTTTATAAGTAAAGATACACAAGAAATGTGCCTATAATAGAGTTAATGAACCCAAGTCTATGGCAGCCCAGGAAACAGAATAGTTCTACCATGGAACTGGGTAGGGCTTTAAAGGATGAGCTTGTTCGAGAACGGAGGTAGGGGGTGGAGCAGTTTCTGGCAGAAGAAACATGTACATCCAAGACATAAATACCTGGTGTGTTTGAGGAACAGTAAGAAGTACAGTGTGACAGAGTCATACAGTATCTGGCAGGGAGTGTAGCGTACATAAACCTGAAAAGATAAAGTTGAGGCTGTCTCAGCCATGCCTCTTATGCCACATTAAGAAGTTTGGAGTTTGTTTTGTTTTTTCTTTTCTTAAATTTAGGTCTGGAAAGCCGATGAGGAAATCCCATTAAACAGAGGAGTGACATGACCAGATTTTTATTTCACGTCAATGTGACATCACTGTAAAATAGCTCTGTCCTGTAGAAACACAATGTAGGCTGCAAATGCAAGCCACATGGTAATTTTAAGTGTTCTACTAGCCACACTAAAAAAGTGAAAAGAAAGAGGTGAAATTAATTTTAATAATATATTTTATTTAACCCAATACTTCCAAAGTAATATTATTCCAACAAGTAATCAGTGTAAACAGTTATTGATGAGATGTTTCCTTTTTTTTATTCTAAATCTATTACATTTTAATCTAAATCCATTGTATGTTTTACACTTGCAGTCATCTCAGTTCAGACTAGCCATTTCTAAAGTGCTCAATAGCCGCATGTGGCCTTACTGGACGCTGCAGCTCTGGAGCCCACACTACAGAAAATGAGTGGTGATGGGGATGAGATTAGAAATGAGAGGAAGAGTCTGTTGGATTGGTCCCAGTGAAAAATGGTGAGGGCCTGAACAAAAATATTGGCAGGAGTGATGTAGACCAGTAAACAGAGCTTTTAAAAGAATGGCATCATACTCAATATAGTCTTAGACAACTTTTTTTTTCCACTCAGTGTTAGGTTTCTGTGATTCATCCATGTTGACGTGGGTAGCTGTAGTTCGTATATGTTTATTGTTATATAACTTCCCATTGTACGTATATATGACTGTATTTTATTTATTTTCATGTTGATCCCCCCTCCTCATTTTTGATATTACTATGTCACTGTGAACATTCTTGTGCATGTTCTATAGTATACATGAGTTTCTCTTAGATCTGTATACTAGTAGATGCTAATCCTTTGTGACATTTTGCAGATACTTTCACCTAGTTTGCAGCTTGTTTTACGTTCAAAAGCTGACTTTTGATTTTAAAAAATTATTTTTCTGTAGATGAATTTAATCTTTTATGGTTAATGTGGGGGAGTTTTTTTGATCTTAAGAAAGTCTTCCCTTCTCTGTGGTCACAGATTTTCTTTTATATTGTCTTTAAAAATTTTAAAGACTCACTTTTTACATTTAAGTCTTTAGCCTATCCCAACTGTTTATTGAACAGTCATTCCTTGTGTTAGTTATCTATTGCTATGTAACAGATTACCCCAGGCTTAGCACTTAAAACCGCAGACATTTATTAACTCAGCTTCTGTGGGTCAGGAGTCTGGGAGCAGCTCAGCTGAGTGGTTCCGTCTCAGGGTCTCCCGTGAGGTTGCTGTCAGGCTGTTGGCTGGGGTTGCAGTCCTCTCAGGCCCTCCAGCTCACTCACATGGCTGTTGGCAAGCCCCAGATGGTACACTTCAAGGCCGCTCACGTGGTTGCTGGTAATCCGCAGTCGCCCACCACAGGAGTCTCTCTAAATTGCCTGAGTATCCTCCCAGCATGGCAGCTGGCTTCCCCCAGAGCCAGTGATTCAAGAGAGTGAGAAAGGAAGACAGAAGTTGTAGTCTCTTCACTACCTAATCTCAGAAAGGACATCCCGTTCTTTCTACCATATTCTATTCACTAGAAGCAAGTTACTAAATTCAGGCCACACTTAAGGGGAGGAAAATTAATCTCCACCTCTAGAGAGGAGGAGTATCAAAGAGTTTGTAGAATTTTGTGTGTGTGTGAGGAAGATTGGCCCTAAGCTAATATCTGTTGCCAGTCTTCCTCTTTTTGCTTGAGGAAGATTATCCCTGGGCTAACATCTGTGCCAGTCTTTCTCTATTTTTTGTATGTGGGATGCCTCCACAGCATGGCTTAATGAGTGTTATGTAGGTCCACACCCAGGATCCGAACCCGAGAGCCCCAGGCCACCAAAGCAGAGCACGCAAACTTAAACACTACACCACCAGGCTGGCCCCTGTAGACATAAAACCACCACACTCCTTTCCGTGGTGATCTGCAGTGCCAGCTGTTAGATAAAATTTGTCTATACACACAAGTCTATTTCTGGCCTCTTTGTTCTGTTCCGTTGGTTCAATTTGTGTATCCTATTTCATTTTTCTAATCCTAAGTGTGGGTATATGCCCAAGACCCATTTCCTGGCCGTCTGTTTGCACTCTATGTATTCATGCACATTGATGCTGAGATAGTATCCATTCTTCTATCTTCACCTGTTAACTCTTCTATCTTAACTCTTAACTTCAACTCTTACCTCTTAATTGAAGACTCCTAACTATGTGCTCTACATTACCTCAGACTTTTCATATCTGTAACCAGATTCCTTTTCATGTATCTCTTCTTCATGGGAAAAAGTAATCCCTTGATAGTTATGATCCTGATTATGCCCCGATTCAAGGCCCTGGATTAATCTATGGGAGGCATTATTTCAGTATTCAACAGTATAGACTTTGATATCAGACCTACACTATATTTTATCTATTTGTTGGAAGTGTGTGACCTTGAGCAAAACAAAGTACTGTCAGTCAGTGGTTATTACAATGGAGGAAAAATAGAGCAACATAAATAAAGGGAGTAGACAGTGTGGCGTGGGGGGCGTTGTTATTTAATATAGTGTGGTTAGGGAAAGGCCTCTCTGATGAGGTCATATTGGAACAGGGAGCTGTGAAATAGGAAATGAACCATGTATTCCAGGTCGAGGGAATAGCCTATGCAAAGGCTCTGAAGGAGGAGTTTATCCCATGTCTTTAAGGAATAGCAAGGAGACCATTTTGTGTAAAGAGATTTGGCAACAGAAAAAGTAGTGACATGAGATCAGAAATATTAAGGGAGGAAAGGATCTTGTAGACCATTGTATGAGCTGTGGTTTTTATTCAGAGAGAACTCAGAACCCATTGAAGAGTTTTGAGCAGAGAATAAAGTTTTCTGCCTTATAGATTTAAAAGATCATCCTGGCTGATATGTTGACATTAGACTGAAGCGGGGGCAAAGACAGAAGCAAGAGGATGGATTTAGAAGGCTGTTAGCGTATAACTCAGGCAAGAGGTAATGGTGGTTTAGATCAAGAAGTGATCAGATACCAAATATATTTTTTAAATAGAGCCATCAGCATTTGCTGAAGGATTGAGGTCTTGGTCACTACACTGTATCTGGGTTTTTTGTTTTATTTTGTGGAAAATTTAGAATATACAAATAGAAAAAGGAATTATCTTTTATCTTCTGTTCAGAGGTGACCACTGTTAAAATTTTGATGCATAACCGGTCTAGTTTTTGTTGTTTGCGTATGCATAGATGTAGACTCAAGCACAATGCCTTGTTTAAACAAACTTTGTATGTAATGAACATTTTCCTACACCATTAGATATTCCCCAACATTTTAATGACTGCATAATGTTCAATTCTATGAATTTGATTCCCTTTTCAACATTTAGGATACTTCCGGTTTTTTCCTATTGTGGTTAGCACTTGAGAGAGCATCATTACATTTTTTTAAGCATATGCGTGATTAGGAAAACAAATTTCCAACTACTCTTTTGAGACCTGGAGATATCCACAAGTGAGGCCTTACAAGCTCATGAAATAGCATCTCCTCTGTTTACAGTCTCTTGGCTTTACACTTATCCTTGGGTTCCAAATAAAAACACCTCCAATTCACCCCTTTTGATTTTGATACTAATAAATAAGACTTCCTCTGAATTTGATACTAATATTTAGCAGGTACACTGGAGTATGAACAAATGAATTGTTAATATGGGCTGGTATACTAATTTTTACATTGTACTCAGAGGAAAATAAAACCACATTTGTTGAGAGTCGCAAATAAAGTTTTAAATGTTTTTCACCATTTACGTTTAATTTGTAATTAAGGATTTCTAGAATGTTAGTAAGCCAGTGTTTAGTAATCAATATATGGGTAAGGTTTTAATGACCCATGTTTTGGATACAGTAATGCATCTTCCTTTTTCTTTCTTTTTTTTGTCTGTTCTCACTTTGTGTAGATTGCTTCTATCTTTGCTTTTGCCACCTGTGGAGGTTTTAAAGGCAAAACAGAAATTCTAGTGTCTTGTCCTAAAGTTCCTGACAATAAAACAGTTACAGCCACTTTTGGTTATCCATTCAGGTGAGTTATTTGTTTGTTTGTTTTTATGGTTTAACAGCTTTTTACTTTCATATTGACTCATTAAGATCTCCAACAATTTATTGATCTTGAGGGGTAGAAAATTTTAAATTGCATACTCATTGGTAAGTAGTAACCAGTGCTACTCAAACCGTGGTACATAGACCAGTGCCTGTCTGCAAACTGTTTTCCTAGTCTGTGATGAAATAAGTACAGAAAATGAAAGTAAGCATTTAGAAACTTTTATATGACATTGTCTTGACATTTTTCTTCTGTCATCCCACAGTTGATTGGAAATTTAAAAACAAAACACAGACTGCTCCTTCACCTTAGTGTGAGAAGCCATGATGTGGAAGTAAACCCAACTTAAGAAAAATCCAAATCTCTCATGTATTTCCAATTACTAAATAATAGTGTTCTTTATATAGCTTTAAGATACGTATTTATGTAAAGTGAAGAGTTCCTATGTTTCTTTTACTAGCATAAAACTTTTTCTTACTCTCAAACTAAAATGAATATTTTGTTTGTGAATTCTTCTGTTTGACTTCAGTATTCATTGAAAAGTTTATTGAATGTCCTGTGTCCTGTGTGTAAGCCAGGGTGTGAATCTTCTTCCACTTACTACTTACTTGACCTCTCTAGGACTCAATTTTTCTGTCCAATAAATTGGAAGTATTACCTTTTCAGGTTGTTTTGATGATTAAATAAAATCTTACATTAAAGATATGTCAGGTAGCAAGTGTTCGGTAATCATTCATTGCCTCTCCACCTCCCAACCCTTCTCTTATGAAGTTTCTGTACAAGGTACTGGTACAGCATCTTTAGTGACAAGTGCTTCTGCAGTTTATGGATGGGGAAAATTAAAGATGGTGTGAAGTTAGCAGCTAATTAATCCAGGGTTAAAATGTGAATCATTATAATTGGCTCTCCTGGTGTTAGTCACACAGACTATGCCTCCTAGAACTGAATATGATGTCTCAAATTGTAAACTGTTCCATATCAGCCCTCTTAATCCACTAAGTTTTTATTGTAGGAAGATAGTATCTGGATGTAAAAGTGTTTAATTCAGTTTATATTCAATCTATCATAGACCAATTACCAGGTATAATTTATGTCCATTTCTTACAAAAATTTTTAATTTACTTAAATATTTGAATTTTCCCTTTTTTCCTCAAAAAGAAAATGTTTTTAATATATTTGGGGAGTATTTTTTGTAATGTCATTTCAACATTCTGCCTATGTATTTCTCTCTCTGTTGGAAGAGCACAAGTAATTCATAAATTTATTTGAACCTTTTTTTAATAGGTTGAATCAAGCATCATTTCAGGCACTTCCAGATGTAAATGTGTGTGATGTAAATTGGAAAAGTCATGTCCTTGTCGGAGATTACTCTTCTTCTGCGCAATTCTATGTTACATTTGCAGTCTTTGTCTTCCTATACTGCACGGCCGCTCTTCTGCTCTATGTTGGTTATACGAACCTGTATCGGGATAGTCGAAAACTTCCCATGACTGTAAGTAATCACTTTCTTTTTATACAAAAATAATTTGTATAACATAAGTATATGTTATATTTGAAGTTAAATACAGATTTTCTTACACTGGAAATAAAAATTGTTGGCATAAATGGGTTCAAGATATTTTGACCTGAGATTGAGCTTTCTCCCGCTGTCATATTTAACCAGTTCTTTTAGCCTGATTTGCAGCACTTTCTCTGTACTCCAGGGAGTCCAGAGGTTTGTTTGTTTCTAACTCTATTTTAACCTGGAAAGAACTCAAATATGTGATAGAGCATATTAGGTTGCAAGTAGCAGAGAAATGAGGCCTTTGATTTGAAGAATTGCTGCCGTACTAATAATCTCGTAACTGTGCTCCTACTTCTTACCTTTTTTCTCTTTTTTCAAAGACCCCCTTTATACCTCTACTGTGTCTTTATTGAGCTTGATAGTCTATATCAGGAATTAGCAAACTACAGCCCACAAGCCAAATTTGACTCACTGTTGTTTTTTTTTTTAATAAAGTTTTTTTTGGAACACAGTATTATTTACATATTGTCTATGACTGCTTTCATGCTACAGTGGCAAAGTTAAGTAGTTGTGACAGAGATCAAAAGTATCTACTATCTGGCCCTTTTCAGGAAAAGTTGGCAACGCCTGGGCTATATTCCTAAATTCCTTAATTTAAAATTTGACCCAGATAATTCTTATATTCAGCATTAGTGGCACTCATGAGCTAATTTTGAGTCTTTGAGATGGCAACAAAGGATTTGGGTTTGAAGTCTTAATACCTTTCTTGGCTTCAGAGTCTACTGAGCTAAAAATAAAAATAATCTCTGAGATTTAGTTAGTAGAATCTGCCCTGGATTATTGGTGGCAAATCCAGACATAAGCCATGGTTTTAAGCTGGACCTCCACTACGAAAGAATAACTACAAAGTCAGCAATAGTGTTATTGACTTGAAGGAAGAACAGAGGTGTTTTTGTGTTCCTAGTCATTTATATCTATGAGAAAACACTGACATCTGTTAATTATTTGTGAAGTTACTTTAAAGGAAAGGCTATTTGGGTATGAAGAAATTATTAAATAAGGTAACAGGTTTTATTTATTTATTTATTTTTAATTTTTAATTTTTGCTGCCTGGATCATAAGAATACAAATGGTAAGTAAGGAATAAAACAATCTTTCATCATTCATATTTATTCTGTTTCTTATATCTGAGAATAAATTCTTAGACATTTTCATAAAATATTTCTTGGTTATTAGGTACCTTTCAAAAAGATAGACATCAAGTATTTAATTTGCAATGCTTACACAACAGAAATTACATATTAGGAATCTACAACTTCTGCAGACTTTCCAAGCCTTATTTTAGAAGAACTGTGATGATCATATCAATAAGTGTATTTTGTTAAAATTCTTTATAATTTAAGTTCTAAATGAAAACGTTTCTTGCCATTTTGTCATTATCCCAACAAATTTTTAAATTAAATCTAGCAGTGAGCCTTTTATTTCTCATATTTTGTTTAGTAAGCTTTAAAAATACATTTTTAAAAGCAGCATTCAAAACTATTTTTGTAAAGGATTTTTCTGTCTAATAAAGCTGATCTAGTTGCATCATTCAGAAAGTCAAAAGTAATTTTCCACCTCAGAGTGATCACTTAGTGGTCATATAGAGAGAGAATTCAGAATTAGTTCCTTAAGTGATTCTTTGTTGATTATCTAATGGATATTTCTTGTCTGTAAAAGTCCAGCTTCAAATTAAATTTTGAATTCTACTTTTAATTTAACCATATAAATGTAAAATAAAATTTTCTTGAGATACTCAAATTTTTAAATAAAGTCAAATATGACACTTTTTTTTTAAGTATTGTTTGTTAGTGAGGACAGATTTTTAGCAATGTTCTCAATTATCTGCTAAGGTATTTCTAGGAGTATTTCAATTGTGACATTTTAAATCAAATTT
Source organism: Tapirus indicus (assembly GCA_031878705.1). Classification (NCBI taxonomy): domain Eukaryota; kingdom Metazoa; phylum Chordata; class Mammalia; order Perissodactyla; family Tapiridae; genus Tapirus; species Tapirus indicus. Next base: position 81,759,704 of record CM062917.1, read on the forward strand.
AGTTCCCTTTTTAAGTAAATACAGCACTTCTTTGTGTTAAGTAGCAGGAGCTTAAGGGTTCTAGGTCGTGTGGAGAATCAGAAATGTCATAAAACAAAGCCAGCCAAAGCTCGGGTATTCCAAATCCTGAAAGTCGGCTATGAATCGCAGTCTGACTTACTGGTAAGACCAGGGCTGCCACAGGCAACTGCAGGTGGTGCTGCCAAGTTCCAGGCGGCCCCTGTTCACATCGATTGCAACTCAGTTGGAGTCCTGAGTAGGACAGACTGTCTTCAGAAGAGCTCACATCTCCCCACCTCCCCTCACCCGAAGGTTACTTGTGCATTATTTTCAGGAAGTACCTACTTTTGAAATGTAAGAATGTCATGCCTTAAGCCATCAGCAAAGTAGATTTAAAGAACATAATGAGAACACAAGGTGTTTTTTAATAAGGAATTTGGAAGGAAGAAACCTGAAAATTAAGAGAATTTGACATATATTGGTCAAAGCTATGAACTTAGCCCAGAGAAAACTTGTTTAACGTGTGATAACCTCATACTGTTTATCAGTTCTCCAAAAGACACTGTATTTCTAGCAAGTGTTTAGGAAATGTCTACCTGCAGCAGAAAGTATGAGTACAGCAGCAAAAAGAGAGTACTCCCACACTGCAAAAAATGTAGGCTATAATGTTTCTATTCTTTTCTCTTTGATCTACATTTTTAAAGAGGACCAGTAGCAGTGGAGAACTCAAATGCAAAATGCAAATACCTCCATGTTTGTAAAATTAGTCATTGTTTTTTGTTCTCTCATCACAAGGCATTTATTCAATGCCATCTTGACCAGGTGGTCAGGATATATATAGCAGAGTTTCTATGTCTCCTAAGTGGTCACTGGTGTTTATCCTAAATAAAAGACTAAAAGCTGATTGGCAAAAATAATTAAAAGCTAATCAAATGTATTTAAGAAACAAAACACTTCTGTGATGAGCTCCAAAACCCATTTCTGAGCTTGGAGAGATTTTTGCTGCAGGTGTGTAAGAACTCATAGCTTTGGGTGTACTCCAATGCTCAGAATACGTAACATTAAAAGATACAGACCACTTTGGACGTTAATTTAAAGGAAAATCAAGCAAGGTGGGACTTATACTTTATATTATACAAATACATATTTTTAAAAAGTGTTATTTAGATCTTTGTAACCAATACTAGTTGACAAAATTTTAGTTCCCCAGCAGAATAGATTGAGTAGAGAGAATAAATGTTTTTTCCTTTCTTCATCATATTAGTCAATAAAAAGCTATCAAATATTAAAAACTTCAGTCCTAGGGGCTGGCGCCATGGCCTAGTGGTTAAGTTTGGCAGCCCGGGTTCAGTACCTGGGCAGAGGCCTACACCACTCATCAACGGCCATGCTGTCGTGGCAGCCCACATACAGAACAGAGGAAGATTGGCATAGGTGTTAATGCATGAGCTAATGTTCAGGGCAAATCTTCCTCAGGGCAAAAACAAAAACAAAAAAACTTCAGTCCTATTCTTGGAAATATAATAAGTGGCAAAGAATTTAGTAGAAATTACTAGTGATAAGGTGTCTTGAGACTCAAGAGATTTTTTTTTTAATATAATGAGCCTTTTCTTAATATAATGAGCATTCTTAAAATTTCATGGTCATGAATTTAAAAAGAGACAAGTCATCCTGGATGTGTGCTTTTCATCATTTCATTATCCATATCATGGAGAATTAGATTTAACTAAACTTATGGTTTGGCTAGAACAGTGTGAGAAAGCAGAAGGATAAAGGAGTTGAGAATATATGCAAGGGATTATAATGAAGCACCTTAGAATATGAATTAGTTAAGGAGGGAAATAAGAGCATGAGTGAGGTTGAGAGACAATAAAAAAGTAGTAAGATCAGATTGTAGGTCTTGATGGGGTCAAAGGATTTTTGGGGTTGGGGTGCCAGAGGGAGTGAGTTAGAAGAAGAGATGATATTGGGGAGTGGGATGATTGAAACAGAGATTATGGAGGGATATAGTTATTGGTGATAACAAGGTCTAAGGTATGATCCTGGGGGAGTCAGTGGCTTAGGTAAGATTTTGGGGCGGGCTATGTAAAACTTCGATTTCTGGTGTAAAAATCTTAGACTCCTAAGGAGATGATTGAGTCTTGTTTACTATTGTGGCTCAGGCACTGGGCTAGTAATAATAAACAGCAGTGTTTACTATGTTGACTGTGGCCTTTTTAATAAAATATATCATAAAAGCCATTTCTCAGTACCATAGGGTTCAGTGTGATCTCAAACTTTTCATTATGGATTTGAAAATTAATATTTTTAAATTGACTGTTCATTATTAACTCATACTTATTTTTGTTTTAGGACTTTGTTGTTACTCTTGTTGCCACTTTTTTGTGGTTGGTGAGCACTTCAGCCTGGGCAAAAGCTCTTACAGATATTAAAATAGCTACTGGTCACAATATTATCCGGGAACTTGCACCGTGTAATCAAGGAGTGATGTGTTATTTTGGCTCTGCGACTAGTATGGGATCCCTAAATGTATCTGTGGTATGTATGCAGTATTTATAAAATAGTTTATTTCACTTATTAGGAAAACATTACCAATAATTTAAGAAAACAATAGCTCTTCATAAATCTCTTGATGAATAAATTGGTTTTTATTTTTACTAAACTATCAGCATCCTAGTTTTACCATAAAGTCTTTACCTTCATAACAGTGAAGAAAAGTTTGTTAAGAAAATTATTACTTGTAAACAGGTTTGAACAAGATCATGACTGAGTCTTTCTTTTCATTAAAATTGACTAGGCAAGACTTTTACCTGAAAGGCACTACTAATAGTCACTACATTTATTAAGACTGTGTGCCAGGCATTGTGCTAAGGGCCATACGCTCATATCTTCTTGAAGTTATTCAACAATCCTAACAGGAATATGGGAGGTGGTATTATCTTCATCTTACAACTGGGAAAAAATGTAGCTAGTGTGTTAATTTGCCCAAGGTGACACAGCTAGTAAGTTGGAAAACCAAGGTTTGAACCAAATCTGACTTTAGAGCCCATTCTCTAATCTGACTTTTTCTGAATCTATGAAAGTAATATAGCTTCTTAAGTAATCTAAAAAATTTGGTCTGTGTAAATTTATATGTGATTTAGTTTTCTATTTTCCCAAAATACAGGTAAATGTATTATTAAATATATCATTAATATACTGAGTATATTATGTTTAGTGAGGTCCCGTGTCTTTTCAAGAAAGTATTTTCCAGTGGATGAAGTCAGCAGTACCCTATAAAGCAATTTGGCCAAATTTTTGTTTTATAACTTTGTAATTTAAAAGTCTTTTTTTTGCATTTATATTGACAGTGATCTGAGATGGACAATTTCAGAAATGTTGTTTTTGTATGCAAATACACAAAAAGATATAAAGCATTGGCCTTCAATAATATGATGGTACTCTCAAGCCTCTTACCCCACTCTTACTTCATAAGTCACTATTATTATATTTCTAAAACACTGTGAAAAATAGGGCAGCTTCAGTTTGTTCATCTCTGAGACTTTCACCTGGTCAGATTTATACCTGGGAAGACTCGTTTCTTTTAGGTTGACTAATAGGGGATATGAAGTAAAGCTTTCTGTGACTCCTTGCTCTTCTGGCTATAGCTGTTGGAGTAGAGGAGATGGTAGTAGGGGATAAAGTAGGGAAATAGGGAAAGATACACAAAGGCAGTTTTAACCATTCAGATGGGAGAAGAGTGGAAGCCCCTCCAAGAAGGAACCATGGGCTCCTGTTGTTCCTCTTTACCTGGAAGCACTCAAGTCTAAATACAAAGTACTAAAAGGAGGGTTTTAGTTACTCTTCTCAAATTTAATCCCATCTTTTTGGTAATAATGAGCATGCAAAAATAAGATTTCTTTTAGTCATGGTATTATATGTTACAGATTTAGAAATTTAGCTTTCTTTCATTGGGAATAAGTCAGTATATAACCAAATTTAGCATTGAAACGGAGAGGCTTCCTTTTTTATTCCACTTTATATGTAGTTTAAACTTTAAATGAAGTGATGGTATACTGTCTGCAAATGTTAAATATTTAAAGGAAAACTAAGATGGGTATGAATTTTTCTCGATATTGGAGTTTCATGTTTATTTTGCTCTTTCTTAGATCTTCGGCTTTCTGAATATGATACTTTGGGGAGGAAATGCATGGTTTGTGTACAAGGAGACCAGTTTACACAGTCCATCAAATACTTCTGCTTCCCATGGCCAAGGAGGTGTTCCACCTCCTGCTGGAATATAACGAAAGGGAGAAGTACACTGTATGAAATAAACGTCTATACTGTGACCTGTTGCCAACATCTTGAGAAGCATTCTTGGTTTCTAATAAAAGTAATGGCTTTTTCAGTAAATTGGTGGGTTTAAAATTTTGCTGCTTTTTTACATAAAGCCTGTGCCTTTCCTAGAAATTTAAGATGTAAATGTATTCTCACATGTAAATTTGAAAATTCAGGGGCCTATTATGAAATAATACACGTTTTTAAATGAACAGTAATTTCTTCACTAAGTTGTTTGCCTTCTAAAGTGTTTACACCTTAAGCCTTAACATTTATCTTCACTCAGAAAAGAGTTCTATTGTCATATCATAATAGGAAGAAAATCTCTATTTAGAATATATACACTACTGTAAGTTTGTACAGATCATATACCTAAGACCTGTCTTTGTTTAAGAAAGCCTTGATTACATAAATCATATTTAGAAAAAACATATTGAGTTCAGAATTTATATCTGAACATTGTTTATATGTTATGAAAAATTTTTAATTGCTAAGGCTGGGAGTGTGTATTGTTTGTTTTTCTAAATGACCTACAGTACTTAATAGGTGTACTAAAATTGTTTGGGGAGTAGGGTTTAGAAATTTCTAATAGATGTCAAGTTTTAATTGAGTAATTCTGTTGCATGAGGTGTAAGCTTCCATTATGCTGGTTGTTCAATAGACGTGCTATATGAGTAGAAAGAACATGGTTCAACTAGACGTTTTGATGTGTGGGCATTACTCTTAGTGACATTTGTTTGCTGTCCTTTGTTGCTCATGCTTCTTTAGTGTAGGCTGAGACCTAGTCTCCTTGCAAGTGGAGTAAAATAATCCACCTTTTTTTGCAGACCCTATTCATAGGGTTAAAAAAAATTAAGATTGCCTTTTACTTTTGAAACATTTAGATTCAATGAAGTTGCTGTCTTGAGTTTAGCATTGATATTGCAGAAATAAATGTGATTTGGATTTCATGCTTCTTAATGTCCATTCTTATTTCACATATGGGTGATCAAGGAATTATGCATCAAACAGGAACCTGAGTGAGCTGTATTATGGGAGCACTATCTTTGTACACACATTTGGTTATGTTCTGAATGCAGGGCTTCTTCACTTTTTGTTTCCTTATCTTTTTGTTGGTACAGGGCCAGACTTCCTGTTCTTACCACATGATTGTTTATACGTGAAAGACATCTATCTTGCTATTGCCTTATTTTTGTTGCTTTTGTTCATGACAAGAATTGTCAATATGAGAATGTATATCTTCTATGCAACCAAGTTAATAAAGAAGTTAAAAGAAAAAGTGCACTGATTGTTATATTACAAAGAAACCTTCGGGCTGGCCTGGTGGCATAGTGGTTAAGTTCAGCGCACTCTGCTTTGGCAGCCCAGGTTCCCAGGTTCGGTTCCCAGGCAAGGACCTCCTCCACTCATCAATCCATGCTGTGGTGGTGACCCACATACAAAATAGCAGAAGATCGGTACAGATAATAGCTCAGGGCCAATCTTTCTCACCAAAAAAGAAAACTTCATCTTAAAGGCATGAGTGATGTGAATTGGATTGATTTCCAAAGCAGGAAATAGAACATCACAATAGTTTTTTTTACATGTTTGGCAAGGAATAAAAGAAACAAAATATGCTTTGGAGACCCTGGTTCTGTCCTTTTTTCTTTCAATCTCATTTAAAAATGCTCATTTGTAACTTTTAGATCAAGTTTTTCTGGTAAACCTTTTCTAATTGACTATCCAATTCGACATCAGAGACTCTTGATTAAGAGAGTGCTCTGGAGCCAAACTGCCTGAGTTTGAATCTTGGCTTCACCATTTACTCGCTATTAACTTTAGGCCAATTACTTATGCCTGTATGCCTCTACTTGCTTATCTGAAAAGTAGGAATAAGAGTACTGACCCTATAGAATGTTGATGAGCATGAAATGAGTTAATAAATGTAAAATCTTTAGAACAGTGTTAGGCATATAGTAGGTACTTTATAAATATTGGCTAGGATTACTAACTTTTGATAGCATCTAATACAGAGATTCTTAACCTGGAATCCACAGGGCTGAAGAGGGGAGGGTAGTGGTCTTGGGCAGTGAGGCAGGATAAGCTTCAGGATTATGTGGGTCTCCCTTTAAATTCAACGAGTCCTGAATGTTTGGGTATTTATTTTTCTCTTGGTGGTATATGTACATAAAGTTAATGACATTAAAAGTTAATAGCTATTGAGATTACAGTAAATCTAGAAAGAAGTCCATTCTGTTGCCTTTTCACTCCCTGATTTCGAGTCAACATTACATGGTTAAGCAATTTATAGGGTAAATTCCAGGACAGAAGCCATGAAAGCTTTGACTTACTGGTGATAGGTTGCAGAGAATTAATTTATAAATAGCATCACTACTAATGTTTTTGTGAATTGAGGTCACTTGGATAAAGATACTTAAAGTAATTTTTAACCTGCTGTAAATGTTAAGGGTAGTATTAAGTACTTTGTTTCACACTTAATTTTTCAATTTTTAATTATGTAGTAGTTCAGATAGATAAGTATAAGTAATACATAACCAAGTTCCCACTGCTAGATTGAACAGACGTTAACATTTTATTTCTGTCCAATTTGTTTTGGTTTTGCCTTGTTAAAGAAAGAAAACATAGGGCCAGCCCTGGTTGCCTAGTGGTTAAGTTTGGCACACTCTGCTTCAGCAGTCCAGGTTCAGTTCCTGGGCACAGACCTACACCATTCATCTGTCAGTAGCCATGCTGTGGCAGTGGCTCACGTACAAAAAGAAGAGGAAGATTGGTAGCAGATATTAGCTCAGGGCAAATCCTCCTCAGCAAAAAAATAAACATAGATACAGTCTTCTTACTGAAGTTTAGATTTTTCTCACCTTTCATTATTACAAATAGCACGAGATATGTTTTTTGTAAAATGTGTGATGGCTTCTCTAGGACACATCACTAGAGGTGGAACTGTTGGAATGTAAGATAGTCACATTTTCAGTTGTAACCTAGGTATTACAGAACTGTTCAATAAAGTGCTTGTACCAATTTAGTCTCCCACGAATAGGTAAGAGTCCCTGTTGCCCCATATTCTTGCCAATATGTGATGTTATTGGACTGTTGTCAATCTGATACATTTGAAATAATCTTTGATGGTTTTTAATTTGTATTTGTCTGATTGCTATTGAGGTTGGTGATCTTTTTCTGTATTTACTGGCCACTTAGTTTTCCACTACTCTGTTGCCTATTCATATCCTTTGCTAATTTTTCTATTGTGGTGTCTGTCTTTTTCCTATTGATTTGAGGTGCTCTTTATTCTGGCTACTAATCCCTTGGCATTTGTATAGATTGCAGGTGTCTTCTCCCTGTCCATGCTTTATATTTTCACTTTATGATTTTTGTCATATAAAAATTATCTTAAAATTCGTTTAACTATCTTCATGGTTTGTGCTTTATGTGTCTTAAGAAATCTTTCTCAAAGTCATAAAGATATCCACCTGTATTTTCTTCTGAATATGTTAGTTTTGTTTTTCACTTTTAGGTCTTTAAGCCATTGGGAGTGTATTTTCATATATAGTTTGAGGTAAGGATCTAATTTTGATAATTTTCAATACTGATAGCCAATTTTCATAGTACACTTTATTTAAAAGGCCATTTTTTAGTCACCTATCATATATCAAGTTTCCATGCTGTTTGTATGCTCCATACCAGTACCCTATCTAGCCCTGTCAACCTTTAATTGTATGTAACTTTACAGTAAGAGTTACTATCTCATGGGATAAGCACCAGGGTACCATCATTGTTATTCAGAGTTGTCTTGGCTATCTTGAGCCCTATACTCTTCCGTATAAATTTTAGGATCAGCTGGTCAAGTTCCTAAAAACCCTTGTGGGATTTCAGTTGAAAGGAATTGCATTGAATTTATAGATCAATTTGAGGGAATTGTCATATTTATAATACCAAGTCTTTGTACTTATGAACACAGTATATCTCTCCTTTTATGTCCTCAGTAAAGTTATAATTTTCTATATAAAGATTTAGATTTACATATATGTATCTTGTAGCCTTTGTTACTATTACACATAGTAACATTTAAGTTATATATTAAATTAAATAGTAACTTTTATAGCCAATGCACAAGACTTTGCTGATTTTAATCTGTTGATTTTTTACAAGGCAACCTTTCTAACCTCTTATTAATTTTAATAATTTGTAGATTTCCCTACTTTTTATGTGGATAATTATATCTTCTGCAAATAATGATAGTTTTGTTTCTTCATTGTTTGGAAGTTAGATTAAATCTTTTTTCTCCTATCTTTCTCTAATTATAGTTACATGATAATTATCATTAAATCTATGAGAAATAGAAAATGTATACTTATTTGACAATACAATAGCTACAATTTTGTTTCAGTATAGCAGTCTTAACCACAAATTTACACCATATTGTATCTTGGTCATTCTAGTAGTAATATATAAAATTTGATAAATATCAACAATTTTTATGTTGTGAAACAGATAAATGGAGAATAGTTACACTGATGAAAATAATACTATTATATATTTTATAATGCTGTCATACAGAGTCTATTTCTTACTGTTACAATTTGGATTTTGCTTATACAAGAACAATAATTACAAGTGAAGCCTTGCTTGCTAGTGAATTTGAAAAATATAGTCAGATTTTTAAAAACAGTTTTATTCAGATATAATTGACATACAATAAACTACACATATCCAAAGTGTACAATTTAATGTCTTTATATATCTGTAAAATTGTTACCATATCAAGATAATGAACCTATATCAATCACCCCCCCCCCAAAATTTTATCGTGTTCCTTGGTAAATCCCTCTCACTCATCCATCCCACTTATTTCCCAGCAATCATTTATCTTTGTCACTGATAGTTTGTATTTTCTAGAGTTATGTGTAAATAGATTCATACAATATATATTCTTTTGTCGGACCTCTTTCACTCAGCATGATTATTTTGAGATCCGTGTTGCGTATATCAACCACTCATTCCTTTTTTTATAGTTGACTGGTATTTCATTGTGTGGATGGATATAGTACAAATGGTTTATACATTCACCTGCAGGTGGATATTTGAACTGTTTCCAGTTTGGGGCAAATACAAATAAAGTTGCTATGAATATTCATATAAAAGTCTTTGTATGGACATATGCTTCTCGGGTAAATAGCTAAGAGTGGGATAGCTAAATCATATGGTAGGAATATGTTTAATTTTTTAAGAAACTGCCAGGGTGGTTGTGCCATTTTAAATTCCCAACAGCAACGTAGGAGAGTTTAGATACTTCATGTCTTCATCGTTGCTTGATATGGTCAGTCTTTTTAATTTTAGCCCTACTAATAGGCGTGTATCTCATTGTGATTCTAATTTGCATTTCTGTAATGGCTAATGATGAGCATTTTTTCATGTGCGTATTTGCTTATTGTATATCTTCGGTGAAGTAACTGTTCAAAACTTTTGCCCACTTTTTTTGTGTGTGTGAGGAAGACTGGCTCTGAGCTAACATCTGTTGCCAATCTTCCTCTCTTTGCTGAGGAAGGTTAGCCCTGAGCTAACATCTGTGCCCATCTTCCTCTATTTTTTGTATATGGGATGCCTCCACAGCATGGCTCGATGAGTCGTGCGTCGGTCCACGCCTGGGATCCGAACCTGCGAACCCTGGGCTGCTGAAGCAGAGTGCCTGAACTTAACTACTATGCCACCAGGCTGGCCCCCATGCCCACTTTTATCAGGTTTTTCTTATTGAGTTTTGAGAGTTCTTTAAATATTCTAGGTCCAAGTCCATTATTGGTCATGTCATTTCATTCTCAATCTTTTAAAGAGCAGAGGTTTTTAATTTTGATGAATTCAAATTTATCATATTTTCCTTATGGATTGTGCTTTTGGTGTTGTATCGATGAAATCTTTATATACCTCAAGGTCATAAACATCTTTTTTTTTCTCTAGAAGTTTTATAGTTTAAGGTTTTACATTTTGAACTATGGTCCATTTTGAGTTGATTTTTATATGTGGTACAAAGTATTGATCAAAGTTTCTTTTTTTTTTTTTTTGACATATGGATATCCAATGGTTCCAGCACCATTGTTCAAAAGCTGTTCTTTCTCCACTGAATTGCCTTCATACCTTTGTAAAAAAAAATAAGTTGTCCCTATATGTGGGGGTCAATTTTTGTACTATATTCTGTTCCGCTGACGTGTTTGTCTATCTTGATGCCGATACCACACTGTCCTGATTACTGTAGCTTTATAATAAGTCTGGAAATCAGGTAGAGTTAGTCCTGCAACTTTGTTTTTGTTTTTCAAGTTATTTGGCCATTAGAGATCTTTTGCATTTCCATATGAATTTTAGAATCAGCTTGTCAATTTCTACCAAAAAGCCTACTGGGCTTTTGATTGGAATTGTGTTGAGCCTATAGATCAACTTGGGAAGAGTTGACATCTTAATATTGAGTCTTCTGACTCGTGAACATGGTACAACTTTCCATTTATGTAGATCTTTAATTTCTCTCAGCAGTGTTTTGTAATTTCCAGTATACAGGTTCTGTATATGTTTTGTCAGATTTATCCCTAAGTAGCTAATATTTTTGATGCCATTGTAATCACTATTTTTATATAGAAATACAATTTATTTTTGTATATTGATCTTATATGCTGCAGTCTTGCTAAATTCACTTATTCTAGTAGATATGAATATCTAGTAGATATCTCATATGCTTCCATTCCAAGGTACAGGTTGATTCCCTGTCACAACCAGATGGTCTTTGGGTATTTATCATACCCCCTTAGCCATCATCATAATCCCAGGAGATGGAAATGACAAATTCATCATTGGTTCTGCTGCAGCTTCATTTCCTTGATGTGAAGATCACTTCCAAATGGGCCATGTTTTTAAGGATCACCTTTTTAGAGAGGAAAATATCTCATCTGATTCATCCGCTCATTAGCAGCCAACAGCATCACTTTGGAGCCAGAAGAAATGCAGAGTTTCAGGCCCCACTCCAGACCTACTGAACCAGAATCTGCATTTTAACAAGTTCGTCAGGTGAAAGGTTAAGTAGCATTGCTTCCTATTGACAAAAAGTACCATGTAGATCCTTTACTTCTGGACAGACCTGAAAGACTAGCTTTGTCTATAATTAACAGAAAGGAGTCTCAAACTATTATCCCATATGAGGAATATAAATGCCATTCTGACCATTGCCAGATTGTTTCAAGAAATAGAGAAATTGGTTTACGTACATTTGTCTCTTTACAGCATGTATTGATCCATCATCAGCACTGAGGAGGCTACATCACAGTAGTAGAGATCTCAGATAAGTGAGCAGGGCCTTAATCACAGTATTGTTCTCAAGAACCTGGGGAGTGCTCTGCTTTTCCTTGTCTCCATTACTCTATTCACTTGCCTCCATAACCACACCCTAGACCTCTTTACCCTGATCGCCTCTCCTCAGAGTTCTTTCTGACCACAACCAGCCATCTTCTCAGTTCTCTCGTTCGGATAATTCCCACTGCCTCTGTTCTTTGATCTTACCAGGATTGCTGATGGGTCTCCTTACCTTCCCCATCTGTGCTGGTTTCACTTTCTTCCCTACAGAGCTACGCCATTCTAGTGCCAGTATTCTCTACTTCCTTGCGTAGCAGAAGCCCAACCACAGATCATTCTGTCAGCTTTCTCTGTCCTACATTGAGACTGCTGAGTATTGCTGGAAAGAACCATTCAGCTGTGAGGACTGATATTACTATAAATGGCTGGAATTTTGCTGGGTCTCCTTATTGATCCCTAGGAAGCTCTCACCCATTCCTCACCATTTGTGTGCGTTTCCTGAGACTGCTATACAAATGACTACAAACTTGATTGCTTGACACAACAGTTCTGGAGGCTAGAAGTCCAAAACCTGTTTTCCTCTGTGAAACAAAGGTGTCAGCAGGGCTGCACCCTCTCCAGAGGCTCTCTGGGAGAATCCACCCACGGCCTCTTCCAGCTTCTAGTCGTTGCTAGTTTCTTTGGTTTGTGGCCACGTCACTCCAATCTCTGACTCTGTGTGAAGGCTTTTAGGGCCCACTGGATAATCCAGAGTCATCTCATCTCAAAATCCTTAATCACAACTGCTAAGACACTTTTTTGCAAGGTAACATTTACAAACTCCAAGGATTAGTATTTGATATTTTGGGGTGGTCATAATTCAACCTACCGCACCATTCAAAATTAATGCTGTTATGAAATATAGCACAAAGTATACGAAACTGTATGTGTACGGTTGTCCGACCAAGAAACAACATGAACTACCAGTGCCCCTCAAAGTTCTCTCACTACCCCTCCCTGATTGGATGTGAATATTGTGCTAATCTCTTCTTTTCTTTGTAGCTTTTACTATCCTAAATAATATGTGGCTTGATTGTCTGTTTTTGAAGTTTATAAAAATAAACTCATGATTTTTTGACTTACAAGAATCAATTATCAACATTATCCATGTTGATGAATTTACCTATGGTTTATTCTCACTGATGTAGTTTCATTGTATAAATATACCACAATTCATGTATCCCTCCTATTGATGGGCACTCGGATTGCTTGGAGTTTTTGCTATCATGAACAATACAGTGGAATTGCTGAGTTGTAGGGTATATGCCTATTCAACTTAGGTAATGCCACACCATTTCTCAAAATGGTTGTACCAGTTTACATTCCCTCCAGCGGTCGATTCACAGTCTCAACAGCACTTGGCCTTGTTTCGCTCTTTCATTTTTGCCAGTTGGTGAGTGTGAAATATTTCACACCAGTTTTCCTATCTCTGATTGTGAATGAGGTTAAACATCACTTCTTAATGTTCGTATTCTTTCTGTGAAATTACTGTTTTTGTCATTTCTTCTTTTTTTCTTACTGATTTGTTATAGTTCCATAATATTCTGGATACTGTTCCTTTTGGCTATATGTGTCACAAATGTCTTTTCGCAGGCTCATAAAATAAGTCAGGAACTGTTTGCCCTTATTCTATATTCTGAAGTAGTTGGTGTAAGTAAGATTGGAATTGTTCATTCCTTGAATATCTGATAGAACTCCTCAGTAATATCATTAGGGCCTGGAATTCTCTTTGTGGGAAGATTATTTTAAAATGACTGACTTAGTCTTGTTTGTGATTAGAGAGCTATTCAGGTTTTTAAATTTTTCTTAAATCGGTAATATTTTTGAGGAATTTTTCCATTTCATCAGTTTTCAAATTTCTTAGTATGAAGTTCATAATAGCCTGTTACATTTCTAATGTCTGCAGCATTTGCTGTTATATCTTTTCTTCGTATTACTTTTGTGCCTTCTGTTTTTTGATTGCCAGAGGTTTGTCAATGTGATCCATCAAAGGATCAAGTTTTGACTTTGTTGATCCTTGCTAGTTTGTTTTCTTTCTTTAATTACTGCTCCTGTCTTCTTTCACTCTTTCCTTCTACTTTCTTTGGATTTGTTTTGCTGTGTGTGTCTTTTTTTTTTCTAACTTGAAATCAGTACTTAGCTCATTAACTTTTCAACCTTTTTTTCTAATGTGCACATTTGAGATTTTATATTTTCCAATATCTACTGCTTTAGCTTTATCCCACAAGTTTTCAATATGCAGTATTTTTGTCATTTTAGTTCTAAATATATTCAAATTTTCCATTATAATTCTTCTTGGATCCATTGGTTATTTAGTAATGTGTTTCCAAACATATAGGATTTTCTAATTCTTTTTTTTTATTGACTTCTAAGGTAATTGTATTGTGGTCTCTGCAAAAATCAGTCCTTTGAAATTTGCTTTGACTTGCTTTTTCACCGAGTTTGTGGTCAAAATTTTTAACTATTTCGTGTGCTTTAAAGAATGTATATTCTATTGAGTGTGGTATTCTATGTTTGCCCTATATTTCAGGTTATTAATTTTATTGTTTAACTCTTCTATATGTTAACTGAAGCAACTGTAAAATAAGAATACAATACATTAAAAATAAAATGATGAAAAAAAGATGTATCAGACAAAATAGATTTACCTGCTTAAGGTTTGCTCAGCTTCTTAGATCTGTAGGTTTATGTCTTTTGCCAAATCTGGGAGTTTTCAGCCATTATTTCTTTCAGTGCTTTTTCAGCCCCACCATCTTTCTCCTCTTCTAGGACTATAACAACATAAATGTTAGATTGTTTTGTTATAGTCCCACAGGTCTCAGAGACCTGTTCTTCTTCTTTTTCTTCTTACAGTCTATTTTCTCTCTAGAAATCAAGTAATTTCTATTCTATCTTCCAATTCACTGACTCTTGCCTCTGTGTTTTCCATTCTGCTGTTGAGTCCATCCATTGAGTTTTTGGTTATTTTTCAGTTCTAAAATTTCCATTTGGTTTATTTACTGAGTTTACTGGGTTTTTACTGGTTATTTACTGGTTTATTATAAATAAAATGTATTTGTTTACTGAGACTTTCTATTTCTTTGCTATTTTTTCACTTGCATCAAGCCTATTTGTAATTGCTTGTTGAAGCATGTTTATTATGACGGCTTCAAAATCATCGTCAGATATTTTGAAGATCTCTGTCATCTCAGTGTTGTCATCTCTTGATTGTTTCTTTTTCATTCAGTTGGAAATCCAACTGGTTCTTGGTATGATGAGTGATTTTTACTTGAAACCTGGACATTTGGGATATTATGTTATGAGACTCTGGGACTTACTTAAGCCTTTTGTTTTAGCAGGCTCCTCTGACTCCAGTGCAGCAGAGAGGGGGAGGGTCGCCTCCTGATAGCCTTATATGGATGGAACTCTAGGCTCTTCATTGGCTTTTGCTGGTATGGATATGAGTGGAGCCACAGTGTTTTCTGTGGTGTTTGGCTGGAGTAGAGTGATTATTGTCTAAAAGTTTTCTGTCTTGCTAGGCCTCCCCTTTTCTGGTCCTTTGACTGGAGAGACCCAGCTTTTGTTGGGGCTTTTTATAATTTTAGGTCTGCACCTATTGGTGTTTCCAGATTGCCAGCTTCTTCAGTTCCAAGTCTGAGATTTATGAAGTAAAAAGAAAATCCAGAGAACTCACCACCATATTGAGTGTTCCTTGGGTCCCAAGGTCCCTAGCCAGTCTTTTGTCATCTCTCCACCTTTCAGAAACTTATGTTTGTTTTATATATAATGTCCCGGATTTTTAGTTGCGCTTGGTGAGAGAATAGGGAAAAGTACATCCACTTCATCGTTTGGGAAGCAGAAATTCTCCTCCATATTTTCTTATCTGCCAAACTACATTTTTAGTCTGTGAAGGGAGGGAAGACTTAGTAGAGAAAATGTACTGTTGTCTCTATCTTAGTCATTGTTTTCCTCCTCCTTAACACAATGATCAGAGGTGCTAGAATAAATATCAAACTGTGGAAATAGTTTTAACACAAATTTTCTCTTTTCCAAGAACTCAAACCAAAATAGTCGATGTATAATTTCATTTTAAATCAGAGGCAGTGTCCATGCTCCTGATTTTACTCATGATCTGGGAGGAGATAATTGAAGATTTAAAAAATCATTGCATTAGAGAGACAACTCACTCACTCTATAGATGGGATCTGAAGTGTAGCAAGCTTGAGAGTGAAAGTAATATCCATTCTAGTCCCAAAGAATAAGTAAATCTGGACTCTCAATTCAGTTTTTCCCCCCACTGTGCCATGTTGCTTCTAATAATAGGGTTTGTTTTATTGAGATTTTTAAGAAGACTGTGTAAACTTATAAATCAGCAAGGGATGCATTTGGTTGCAATAACAGAAAAATCCTTTAGTGGGTTTAGATAGATGTTTATCTGTAACATGCAGCCAAATGCTTTACCTCTTTGAAAAGATAAGTAAATTGTGAATAAATGAATAAACGTACAAACCCCATGTATTTACACCCCCTACACACACACACACACACACACACACACACACACACACACAAAGATCAACTCTGTCAAATGCTGCTGAGAGATTAAGTAAGATAAGGACTGAGAATCAACCATTTCGTTTGGCAATGTGGAGTTTATTGTCCTTGACGAGGACAATTTCAGTGGAATTCTGGGAACGACAGCCTAATTTGAGTAGTCCAACAGAATGATTTGAGGTGAGAGAGTGAAAACTAGCAAGTGTGGATGACCCTTTTGAGGTGTTTTGCTGTAAAGGGGAGCAGAGAATTGGAAGAGCTGAAGGAGGATGTGGGGTCAAGGGAGGCATTTTTGTGTGCTTAAAATTTAAGCTATTACAGCATGTTTTTAAGCTGAGAGGATTGATTCACTTTAGAAGACAAAAAGTTGATGCAAGGAGAGGAAGGATGATTGCAGAACTGAGTTCTTGAGAATGTGAGAGAGGAAAGGATCTGGTGCCCAAAAGGAAAGGATGATCTTAGTGACAGCAAACATAGTTCATCCATTATAGTATCAGGAGAGAAAAACAGAATTTGTACAAGTTTGTTTGTAGATCTGGTGGTGATTAGATAGGAAGTTCTCTTTGATTGCACCTGTTTTCTCAGTGAAATAAGCAAGGTCAACAACTGAGAATGAGTGGAGAGGAGGTGTAGACATTTGAATAAAGAGAAGAACATAGAAAATGAAATGCAAAAAATTAAATAACTCTTCTGGGGATCCTAGCCAACACAATAAGACAAGAAAAAAAAGTTGTAAATATTAGAAAGCAAAAAACTAAACTCTTATTAACACATAATATGTGTCCACACAGGAAATCCAAAATGATTTACCAACTAAGTATTAGAATTAATAAGAGTTTAGGAAGATAGCTGAATATAAGATCAATGCACAAAAACTGCATTTCTGTATAAGAGGAACAGTTATAAAACATAATTTAAGAAAATATATTATCTAAAGTAACAAAAAAGATTAGGAAACAAGACAGAAAACTAATAAAATATGCAAGATTGTTTCTAAGAAAACTATAAAACTCCTCTGCCTGATCTACAGATTTAATTGAATTCCAATGAAAATTCCAAAGACTTTGGAATCCTGACAAGCTGATTCCTATGGATTCTCATGTTATGGAAGAGCAAAAGCCCCCAAATAACCAAGACACTCCTAGGGAAGAAGGTGGTTGGAGGGATTTGCCCTAATAAATAGTAACACTTGCATAAAGCTATTGTAATTAATATGGTATGATGTTGTGAAGGAAAGACAAACTGACCAATGGAATAAAAGAAATATTTAAGAAAGAAACCTATGCAAATACGTAAATTTGATACATGACATAGGTGATATTGCAGATTCAGTGTTTGGAAAGTACCTAGCACATAATAGGTGTTCAGTATGTGTTCTTGAATGAATAATTAATATTTGGATAAATGAATGAGTAGAAAAAGTATGAGCTCTTTAATACTTGATGCTGGACAATTGGTTATCCATATTTTAAAAAAGAATTAGATCCCTCCCTCAAAGCACAATTAAAATCAATTTCAGATCAATTAAAAAACTAAATGTGAAAGGCAAAACTTTAAACATTTTAAAACAGACTATGGAACAATATCTTTTAGAAAGTCAATGTCTTCACTGTGGTGAAAATGAATAAATTACATCTATGTGCAACAACACATGTATCTCAGACACAGTGCTAAGTGAAAAGAGCAAATTACAGAAGGCTAAATACAATGTGCTCGAAAAGAAGCAAAGCAAACCATTCTGTAGGTATACAGTGATATTTGGTTAAAATTTTTTTTTCCTGAAAAAGCAAGGGAATTATAAACACAAAATTCAAAACATGCTTACCTTAGAGGAAGGAAGGGGATTGAGTCCCAGGAGGAGCACATGGGGGTTTCAAAAGCACGGGTAATGTTCTAGTTCATAAACTGAGTAGTGGATTCATGTGTGTTTCATTTATTATTATACTTCATAGTGGTAGATGTTGCCTAAGCTCTTTGGGATGTATCAAATATACATAATAAAAACATTTAAGGGGGAAAAAAACTAAATAAAAATACATGGTAACATATGCCCAATGAGTCCTGTAGACAACTACTATGAGTGGAGGCAATGCCCACCTATGGCTCTTCTCAGCTTAACTCACTGTTTACTGTCTAATCAACACCGTCCAGCTCATCAAGCATGCCCTTCTGCTCCCTTTCGGTGTCCACCACCTTGCTGAAGGCGAGGCACTAGCTGTCCTCCAACTGCCTGCCTCCCTCTTCTCTGTCCCACCTCCATCTCAACCTCCCCATTACTACCAAAACCACTCTTGTCCCTGGCATTAGGGTGGAGTTACAGCGTTTTTCTCTGGCTGCCCTAGAGACAGCAGGACCTTCGTTCTGCCTTCTCCCCCTTCGCACAGACACATATGATTCCCTTCTCTACATGTCGAATTCTGCCTTCAGGAGTGAAGCATCGCACTCACTCCTCTTCCTACCCCTTCCCCTGCAAAAAATGCACACGCTGTAATTTACTTTGGAAAAAAAAAAGGAAAATTACTTACTTGTACATATATGTGAGGTTTTGGTTGCAGGTAATTATGCTGCCTGGCTGGGAAGGAACAATATCTTTTAGAAAATTAGGGACTTCACTGCAGTGATCTGGGAAGATGAGGTGATTTACTAGAAGAAACGTGGACAGAGAGGAAAAAGTCCTGTGTTGGTTTTTTCAACCAATCATTGTCTTCTTTAAAGTGTTGTGGCTTTTTGTTTTTTAAGTAAAGGACATGTTTTCATGCCCCCCATAATTACTTAAAAATATAAATATAATACTATAAACATTCATTTATTCAACAAATATTTATTATTTACTTTGTGCCAGGGATACAAAACAGACAAAGCACTTCATGGTGCTCTAGAGGGAGAGACAAACAACAAAGAATACACATAATCTCAGTAAATTTTTAAAAAGTACGTTACCAAAAAAATGTATGTAATATTTTGTGACAGAAACAAAAGAGAAGAAAGAAAGCAAGTTCAAGAGTTCGAGGGAGATTTGGAGAAGAGAGACTGGCATTTTAAGTAGATGGTTAAGACAGGCCTCTTTGAAAAGGTGGAGTGAACACTGAAGGCAGTGAGGGTGCTGGTACTGAGGCTGTCTAAGGGAAGAGCATCCAAGCAGAGGGAAGAGCCAGGGCAGAGGGTGCTGAGGTGGGAACGTGTCTCACGTGTGTAAGTGTATCGGAGTTCACCAGGGAAAGCAGCACCATGAAGGGATGTATTAAAAGGGTTGGGCCTCATGCAACTCTGGAGCAGGTGAAAAAGCCTGTGGGTGGAGGTTGCTCTGCATCTGCTGGTAGATAGGAAGTCGCGGTAGACCAGCAGGACCAGCAGTCGCAAAGGAAAGCTGAACGTGAAATGGGAGAACTACTGGAATCCATGAAGCCCAACTAGAACCCACCCTGTCTCTCTCTGCTTCCCACCTCAACTGCACAGGTGCCCTGGAAGTAGCCTTGCCTTTCACCGCAGAGCTGCACACGCCTGACCCAGGGCTCAAAGAGGAAGGAGGAGGAGCTTCACGTCAACAAAGTGAACCAGCAGATCAGCAGCAACACACAAGAGCTGCAGCAGCGCCTGGCACCCTGCACCCACCTTCACAGCATCCTGGCTGCTGCTTCACTGCTGGCGTCCAAATCCCACCCCAAGTTCTCTTGAGGCCATTGCCAAGAGGAAGAGGAGGGGATTCCGGGACATGTAGTTCAAACTTCACCAAGTTGACACACTTAAAAGTCACAATGAGGAAGAGCAAGGAGGACAATGTCACCAGACTGGGGTGAGCATGGGGGAAGGTAGTAAGGGATGAGGTCAGAGATGTTTACTGGGGTCCAGGTCATAAGGGGTCTTACAGGCCGTTGTAAGGACTTGGGCTTTTACTCTTAGTGAAATGAGGACCTTTTACAGGGTTTTGAGATGAGAAGTAATTGTTACTTTTAAACGAAATAACTAAGCCATTCATTAATGACACAGCAGTATAATAGCTAGCCTCGAAATATACCATCTTATAAATAGTGACTTAAAATAAAA
Organism: Tapirus indicus; assembly: GCA_031878705.1. NCBI lineage: Eukaryota > Metazoa > Chordata > Mammalia > Perissodactyla > Tapiridae > Tapirus > Tapirus indicus. The sequence continues at coordinate 81,779,963 of CM062917.1, forward strand.
GGAAATGTCAGAAATCAGTAGATAATGGTAGTATCATTCAATAACTGGTATTGAAAAAAATTGGACATTTAGGGGAAAAGCAAGTTAGATTCTCATGTTATTCCCCAAAATAAATTTCAAATTAATTAAATAAGTAAATGCATAACATTTAAAGTAGAAACACAAATGGCTAATAACTTTTCTGGAAAACAATTTCATCCAACAAATATTGATTAAACATCTGCTAAGTGCTAGGCCCTCTGCTAGATGCAGGAGATATAAATATGATGAATATACTATTCCTGCAGTTGAGGAGCCTATATTCTGCTGGGCTATTTTGCAATATACACCTACAGACTTGAAATTGCAAAACGTAAAATATTTTCTCACTATGCAGTCAGGTATGTAAAAATGTGACTTCCTGTTTATTTTCTATAACTCGTCATATCTATTTTGAGGCTTTATTCATATAATTTTAGATAAATTTCTGGTATATTCCATTGTTTCAGATTAAACTCAGGTAATCAATGTTTTTTACATCCCTGTCCTTCTCTCCAAGGTGGCATTTAGATTCTGGGTTGCTTACATTTCATCATAGGCCTGAAAGGCACCATCTGTCCCTGATGGCCTTGTCCCCCATCTCGTCTTGGATGAGGCTGCCCTCACCCCCATACCAGATACACTGAGATGTTCCTGGAGCCAACCATGGGTCCTGGGAACGAGGTCTTCCTCAGCCTCACCCCTAAGGCCCCCTTGGGTCTGCCTGCATGCTGTCAGTCATTTCCCCGCCACTTTCTTCCAGATGTTCCTGCACTGCTCAGAAGCATGAGAGACTGAAAATTATCCCAAGCTCCCTCTGCCCACACATACTTTACCAGCATTTTCATCCCACTGCCCCACCCAGGGAGCAGACACAGGTGCTCTCTGCCCTCAGATCCTCAAAACTGTCTGGAGCTTTATCATCTCTCACCCACGTGTCCTCACCCGGGGCATCAACCAGAGCTCCAGCCTCCTCCTGGGGACTCCCAGGAGCATCCACCTTTCTCTTCTCTCACCCTCCAGCCCTGGAAATCTTATTCTGATTTATTTTTCTATGGCTACTTTTTTTAATGCCAGGAAGTAGACCCAGTATTCCTAAAAGACCCAAGCTCTTGAAGACTTTCTTCTATCAAAGACTGCAAAAATATATTTTGAATATATGGTGCCTGAGCATTAACTCATTTGATTCCCTCTGCATTTCTCTGGGAACAACCTACCAAGTGTAGTATCTTAGCTTCCTGGGCTGCTGGAATGCCTTCAGAGGACAAGATAGCACGGGTGGTGGGGTAACAAATGGCCCTGGTAATTCAAACTGGTTAAGACTTCAAATTTTCCTTCTGCCATGAAGCTTTTCATACCTTTGATCCTGGTAATTCCACTTTGAGCATCTTAAAAGAAGTGATCAGTGCTGTGGTTTCTACTCTTCCCTCGCTGACAAGAGGAGAGTGGTGTCTGGCCCACAATGGAGCTCTGAGATCAGGAAGTAGGTAAGTTTGACTTGCGGGTTAAGAAGTACCTTGCAGCTTTTTCGTAATATTATTATTTGTTTTTATAATTTCTCAGAAGGGCCTAAGACATTTTTATATCTTGCAAGATATCCATGTTATACTAGCCAACTGTCCATCTTGGTTTCTGGGCAACATCCCCAGGACATGGTAGGGCCTACTCGTTACTGACCAAATATCCATTCTTCCTTTTTTATCTCAGATTAACAGGACTCCATTTGCCCTTTGCCTCCCAGCTAACAGACTGTATTTCCCAGCCTCTCTTGCAGCTACGTGTAGCTTGATGGCTAAGTCCTGGCCAATGGAATGAGAACAGAAGGTTGTGGGAGACTTCAAAAGTCTCATTAAAATCCACTCTTATATAAAACCCCTACGACAAAAATCATGCTAAGTAGGAAAACATTGGAAGTTTTCCTTTGAAAATCAGGAACAAAGTAGAGGTGCCTACTCTCCTCACTTCTATTCAGCACGTTATCGAGATCCTACGCGGCACAAGTCACTGTCATTATGTGCAGATGATGTGATTGTCTACATAGAAATCCTCCAAAGAATCTAAAAATAAATTAGTAGACATAATAGAAGATTTCTATGTGATCAGTGTAAAAAAGTCAACTTCATTTCCATATATCAGACACAAACAAATTTAGAAACTTAAATTATTTTAAAATATTAATATTATTGATTTAAAATACCATAAAACTATAAAAGTTCTAGGAGAAGGACAAATCTAACAGAAGATGTGCAAAATCTATACCTATAAAATTTTAGCAAAAAACATTAAAGAACTTCTAAATGAACAACTATCCCATTTTATGAATAGGAAGACTTTATCATGAACATGTCAATTCTCTCCAAATTGATATACAGATGTGCTGCAATCAATTACAGTCAAAATCACAACAAGGTTTTTCACAGAACATGAGAAGTTGATTCTAATATATATGGAGGAGCAAAAGGCCCAGGATAGCCAAAGTATTTCTGAAGAAGAAAAATAATAAGGAGGATTATCCCAGCAGATATAATGATTTATTATGAAGCTGTAGTAATTGAGATAGTGTAGTACTGGTGCAGGAATAAAGGAACTGACCGATGGACAGAATAGAGAGCCCAGAATCAGACCTGTGAATATTGGGAATTTTAAGACACACTGGAAGTATAGAAGTGGAGAAAGGAAACACTGAACAACAAATGGGGCCAAAAACATGAAATCAGAGCTTACTTCACACCGTATATAAAAATCAAACCCAGAAGCATTGAGAGCTTAAATGTCAAAAGCAAACTTTAACTTTTAGAAGAAAATACAAGTGAATATCTTTCTGATCTAAAAATAGGAAAGAATTTTCTACACGAGACACAAAAATATGCTAATCATAAAAGGCGATATTCACAAATTCAGATACATTAAAATGAATCTTCAAAGTGTATCATCAAAAAATACTTTAAAGAGAATAAAAGTTACAACTGGGAGAGGTTATTACAACACAAAGAACTGGCATGCAGAATATATAAAGATTCCTACAAACAAATAAGAAAAGAAAAATAACCTAGTAGCAAACAGTGCAAAAGATTCCAACAGGCGTTTCACAAAAGAGGAATTAGACGCAGCTAACAAACATGAAGCACTGCTCAACCTCACCAGGGAAACATAAATCAAAACCACACATAGATGCCATTTTACAACTCTCGATAAAAATTAAGTCTGACAGTATCGAGTCTGAAGGGAATGTGAATCAGTGTGATCACATTGCTGGTAGGAGTGTAAATTAATAGAACCACTTGGGAAAATAATTTGTCATTATCTTGTAAAGTTGTTCATGCTTTAAGGCCCAGTAATTCTGCATCAGGATATATACCCAAAAGAAATATTAGCACCTGTGTAACATGAAATAGATAAGAGAATGTACATAGCAGGAAAGCGTGCATTAGAAAAAGAAATAGGAGGCCAACCTGGTGGTGTAGTGGTTAAGTTTGCACACTCCACTTCAGCGGCCCAGGGTTCGCAGGTTCGGATCCCAGGCGCAGACAGACACACTGCTCATCAAGCCATGCTGAGGCAGCGTCCCATATAAAGTAGAGGAAGATGGGCACGGATGTTAGCCCAGGGCCAGTCTTCCTCAGCAAAAAGAGGAGGATTGGCAATGGATGTTAGCTCAGGGCTAATCTTCCTCACCAAAAAACAAGAAAGAAAGAAAAAGAAATAGAAACAATGCAAATATTTGTTAGCAGGAGAAAATATAAATAAAATTTGGTGGAGTCACACAATGGGCTATAACACAGAGGAGAATATTAATGAGCTACAGTTTTACTGACCACATGGATGTCTCAGAAGCAATGTTGAGTAAAAAGAGCAGGCTACAGAAGACTACATATAGTGTGATCCTAATTTTATCAACCAAGCAAACCCAATTATACATTATCTAAGCATACTGTACAAGCATATTTGGTAAAATTCATTTTTAAAAAGCAAAGGGATGACAAACACCAAATTTAGGCGAGTAGTAACCTATGTGGGAGGCAGAGCGGAGACAGACGGGTGCCCTTGGTCGGGGAAATTGGTGGTGATGTTCTAGTTCTTGGTCGGGCGTTGGTTTCAGCAGGGGTTTGTTAGTAAATACAAATAATATAACCTAAAATAAAGCCATGCATGGACCAATGCTGAGAGTTATTAATTGAATTTTGTGCAATTTGAAATCCATTCTTAATATCATTTTTAAAAAAGGCTGTGAAAACTGTAAAAGAAATTTCTCTTCTTCCCACTACCCAGATGCAGCAAGTAACTCCTCTTAAAAGTCCCAGTTAATGACCTGGAACTGCCTTTATGGCTTTCCAGTGAAGTGTGAAGTGCTGCTGTTCTTGTCAACACGTGTCAAACCAGTGCTGTGCCATCTCCAGCTGCTCTAAGGTCAGGGGAATGATTTTGAAAACATTGGCTGGGAACTTTAGGAAGGAAACAGAAAAGGTGTCAGTTGAGGCTCCTTAGGGACAGTTTTTAGTTTATTTTTAAAATCTAGTTCCAAAAGTCTCATTTAAATTCTAGAAAAAACAAGTAAGAGTATTGCAAAGTAAACGTTTATTGTAAGTGTCAGAGTTTGAGGTCACATTTATATTTTAACACACTTTTCACTTTTCTTCTGTGTGATTCATTATTAAAATTTTCTTCATACCTTTATATAGCCCCCAGTTTCCACATAAGAACACAGCAAGGCATTTTGATATAGAAACAGCAATACAAAGTGGAGTTTGGGAGGCTAGAATGTACATGCATTTAAAGCAGCATCCCCTGAGATGCCAGACAAGCAAATACACCATGTCCACCACCTCACAGGTGGACAGTGGAAACGGGGTGTGCAACACCGGAAAGTGGCTGAACTCAGGAGGAGAGAGAAAACTCATACCTACTGTAAGTCCCTGCTGTGGTTCCAACTAGTTGTGCACTTAAGAACCTGTTTCTCATCTGTTGACCAATACCTGCCTTCCCTACCTGACGGTTAGTGTCATGACACAATCTGTGTCAACGGTCAAGCAAGAGCCAGCAGGTCGGGGGTAGTAACAGGAGACCACTGGGATGCGCACAGTACTTTTACACCCACTTTATAGTACTTGGAGCATGATTTTAATATTCATAATGACCACGGAGTTTGGAGTTATTTTATTTTTCCATTTCTGACAGAAATCATCAAATCATACCTGACGTGTTTGATGTCAAGTCCCTAATCAAGAATGTAACTCCAGGGGCCGCCCGGTGGCGCAGCAGTTTAGTTCGCACTTGGCAGCCCGGGGTTCGCAGGTTCGGATCCCGGGCGCCCGCCGACGCACTGCTTGTCAGCCATGCCGTGGCGGCGTCCCATATAAAGCGGAGGAAGATGGGCACGGATGTTAGCCCAGGGCCAGTCTTCCTCAGCAAAAAGGGGAGGATTGGCAACGGATGTTAGCTCAGGGCTGGTCTTCCTCACACACACACAAAAAAGAATGTAACTCCAAGTTTATAACCTTGTTCTCATGATAAAAAATATAATCCACTTGGCAGAAACCTGTTTTATGAGGATCCAACTGACATGGTGGTTTCTAGAAGAATTTTACGGCGACAGCTGACGATTGCTGGTCACTGAAATATTAATTATGTAGTCAGTGTGGAGCAATACACCTGGGCTTCTCTTTCTACTGTAGATGGTGAAATGGTACTTATGAAACAAATACTTGTCCCCATTACTTCATATTATCATGTCAAAAGCACTTTATCTTTCTTCTGCTTGACTCCCAAAACATCAGCTCAAAATTTCTCTGCCTCTCAGCTCTTCTGAGAGTAAGTTAATGATCTGTAAATAAATCCTTAAATGTCCTCAGGAATCTACCATTTGAAGGAATCCTATCAGAAATGAAGATCCTTCTGAAGTGCAAATACTTTCCTTGTTACCCAACTGGCCTGTAGTCTTACACCGGGCTTTCTGGAGGCAGCAAATCCGAGCCGAGCTCCACTTTCCTTGAGATTCTCATCATCTTTCAGGGAAGACAAGGGGAGAAGCATCCTCGGAAATCTTCATCCCATATTTTTTCAAGAGGAGTAGGATGGAGAGCGAAAATAGTTAGGTCTGGCGGCTTAATCTGGGTCGGCTGTCTTTGCCAGAAATCTGTAAAATGTGTTTTTCAAGGATAAGAAGTTCGGGCCCTGGGCCAAAGCTCATGTCTGTCATCATCAGGAAGATGAACAATCCCTTTAACCTACTGCTATGCCCCATTTCCCTTTGTGCTTGAACGTGAACCCCATGCCTGCCACAGGCCCAGAGTTGCTCCGAGTGGATCCTCTCCTCTTTCCAGCAGAACCTACCTGTCCGCCAGTTGGGTGAACAATGCAGGGCCCACCTTCTGTGGGGTGAAACTCCAAACCAGCACCCATTCCTAGGACTGGTGTTGAGCTTTTCACTCAGCCTCAGAGGCTCAGGAAGGGAACTTGAAGTATTCTTGCTTTTTAATGCCTGCAGAGGTCACTTCCTAAGAGGTCAGAAGAACACACACATGCCTGCAAGGTACCGGTGGCGCCAACCACCGAAGAGTCTCTGGGCTAGAACTCTGGCGGAATCCTGTGTTCGTGCATTATGCAAAGCTTCACTCCAGCTTGTAGCTGTACAGCACAGCCCGGCTATGCCGTTGAGTCTTAAGGGCATGTCTGGTAAACCATGCTTCCTGTTTCCTGTAGAACTTACCACAGCAGGACTGAAGGTGTCAGAGCTCAGAGCAGAGGGTTAAGAAGTGAAAGAGAGAGTTTTGGCAAAGGGGCAGGTGGCCTGACCCCTTCCTTCTGCCCTCTTCTCTCTTCCCCTGGCTCCCCAGGAGAGCTGTTTCCTCGGGAGTGGAAGAGCGGGAGTCCCAGCTCCTTCAGGAACTGCGCAAGGCAATGCTTCACAGGAGACTGGGCACCTGTGAGATGTCCTCCCTCCTGTCCCCACCCTGCCCCCAAGCTTCTTACTTCCTCCTTCTCGGTCCAAGGCCAAGTGGACTGTGCCGGCTGAGAAGTGAGAGAGGGAGAATGGCTCTGACCAAGAGGCAGTGATAGGGAGACAGAGAGGGACAGCCAGTGAAGAAGTCACCTGCTCAGCCCAGCTTCCCCAAATCCTGCTGCTCAAACTGGTGTACAAGTATCCGGAAGGACAGACTGTGGAGCTGGGGGGCGGGGTGGGGAGGGGAGGATAAGAGGAGCCACAGAATCAAAATGGCATCATCTGCTCAATTCCACTCAAAGATTTGGGAAGCAAAGATTAAGTTTTTTTAACTTGTAACATTACTTTTTAAATGAAGACAAATTTTTTTTTCCTGAAGTTGGGTCCAGCTAAGGCCCATGGTTTGTGTTTAGAAGCAAGGACCCAAAATCATGCTGGCACTCCTGCCCAGCGTTATGGCACCGTCCACTGACTCGCTCCTTCGTGAGGCGCTCGCCGAGCCCTGCCGTGTGCCAGCTGAAGACAGCGCATGCTCCTCTCCGGGATTCCCCGTCCCGCCAGGAGCGGGGTCCGCAGCGGGTGTCAGGGGACCTCAGAGCTGGCAAGAGGAAGTAGGGCGCGTGACTGGGGTTAGGAGCGCACTCTCTACTCAGCAGTCACATCACCCTGATCGGGTGCCCTGCCCTCCCCAGGCCTCCGTTCCTTCACCTGCCAGATAAGGGAGTTGGAGGGGCCCAGCCTTGAGGGCTGGATGCGTCTGTGGCTCCCTTCGCCCACACCTCTGCAGAGCTCCATGCTGCCAAGACAGAGCCCCGCCCCAGGGCAGTGCGGTGATGTGTGCTGGAGCTGGGAGACGTCGGGCTTATCCCAACTCCAGGAACCAAAGGCGGCGACCACTGGCCCCAGGGCTTCAAGAATTGCCCTGCGAGCTGGAGCAGCCTGTTGGCAGCATTGGTTCTGAAATCCTGCCAACGGGGCATGGTGAGCAGGCCTGGTGGAATTCAGGTGGATGTTCTCACCACAGGAACCAGAGTGGATTCTGGCCGTGACAAAGGTGCTGAAGACTTGTTCCGCGTTGGTGAGAGCCACAGCCAGCCCCACCCCAGAGAGCACGCCCCCGCACCCCCAGCCCTGCAGCCCTCTCTCCCCATTCATTGCTAGGCAGTCCCTGAAAGGAATTTCACCTCCTCTGGGCAGCTAGCCCGGGCGCATCTCTAGGGAATTTCACACCCCCTCCCCCACCAAAACACTCACACATTTTGTGTAAATGTGCAACTGAAGGGACTCCTGCCTCAGAAATGCGCTTGTCCTCCTCTTATATGCAGTGCTCTTTTCAAGATTTTCAATATTTAAGTACTTCTGAGGAATTCCTGCCCCTCTGTCAAGATTTAGCCTCTGAGGCCTCCTCCTATCCATCCTGTTCGCTTCCCTGACCCTTTGTGCACTTCTCTGCCAGAGCTTGGGAGCACGGGCTTGCAGTTTATCTGCAGACTGTCTGTCTCCCCACCAGGCCCCACGCAGATTCTCAAGGACAGGAACCGTTCCGTGGAGAGCTTCCATCACCTAATACGAGGACACCACCAACAGCAAAGTTCTGCGAATGTGGCAATCAGTTCCCAGCACTCGTTTCTCAACTATTCTCATCTTCATTTTTATGGTCTCAATTCCTTCTACAACAGTTTACTAACTTACGTAGACTTCATCTATCTTACTGAATAGTGGTGTTGGGTCATCTGGGGTCAGAAAACCAGTGAAAAAATGCTGTTACTCTGGCTACTACTATTTCTAGAAGCAATAAACTATTCTTCTCAGACCCAGAAGCCTCGTCTTCTACTGACAGCTATGAAATTGTGGCAGGCTAACTTTTCAGCCTACAAGTAGGGTAAAATTTCAGGCCCTTCATAGTGCTTGGCATCATGAAGCACTGCAGGTAGAGGAAGCAGTGTATGCAAAAGCCCTGAGGCCGGAGGGAGCACAGCTGATTCTAGAAAATGCCAAGGAATCAGAATGACTATGATCTACACTTGCGGGGTGGGGTGGCAACAATCTCTTCCTTCAGGCTTCTGCTCAAATATCGCCTCATTAGAGTGGCCTTCCCTGACCATCCTGTCTGTGAGCATCCTGTCTACCCAGAGCTATGGAGATCCTTTAAAGCATTTTGTGATTTGCATTTTAGGGCAATGATCCCTTTAGCAGGGTGGGGCGTTCACTGATGGAGAGCAAAACCCCCAGAGGCTGGAAGACCAGGAGGCTGGTGCATAATCTAGCAGGATGATGCTGGATTTAGGACCGTAAGGGTGGAGAGAAACAGATAAGTGTTAAAGCAATTAAGGATGTAGAATTGACAGGACTTGGTGATTGATTGGATGTGGGTGCAAGTGAGTAAGGGTCACAGATGGCTATTGGGGTGACTAGGTGAATGGTTCAGGGATTTTGGGGAAAATGGGGGCATAGTTGGGGGGAGAATTTCAAAGGGGCAAAATTTTGGCTTAATATCATCTGCAAAGGCCTGGAAGCATGGCTTGACATAAATCCAGTGGCAAGTGGTCTGTTGCTGGTGCCAGGGTCAGAATGTGGCTCAGCAGGGAGGTGCCGCAGTCCTGTGGCTCACAGACCACCAAGGAGGAACAGGTTACTGGGCTTTCTGACGCCTGAGGCCAGCTCTGAGTTGGACAGCCCCCATTTAACTTGACCTTTTTACACTTCTCCAATTTCTCTTTTCTTTTTCAATATTTTTATCATAAAATTTTTAAATTTTTTATTTATATGCAGTAAAATGCACAGTTCTTGACTGTGCATGTCTATGAATTTTTTTCTATACCTACACCCAAGTAACTACCACCCAAACCAAAATACAGAACATCCCCATCTCCCCAGAAAGTTCTCGGAGCCCCTTCCAAGTCCAAGGTAACCATCCCCACCCCAGGGTAACCACTGTTCTGATTTCTATCATCTTAGATTATTTTTGCCAATTCCTGAATGTCGTTGTCAACAGAATCATACTCTATGTACTTTTTTGTGTGCTTTCTCCCAGCATAATGACTGGGAGGTGCATGTTGTTGCATGTCTCAGAAATTTGCTTTGTTATAGCTGGGTAATATTTCGTTGTATAAATACACCATAATTTGTGTTCCATTCTTCTGTGGCTGGGCATTTGGGCTGTTTGGAATAAAGTGCAACGAGCTTTCTTGTTCAAGTCTTTTTGTCTCACTCTCTTCCGACAATTCCAGGGAGTCCTGTGTCTCGTGTGTGTGGTTGGGTGTTATGAAAGGAAAACCTTCCTGACAGGGCCTTGAACTTGCTGCTGGTCTGTGCCTGGGGACTGGCCAAGGAGACTGGACAGGAACTCAGTTCCCAGTGACCCAGGGTGACGTGTAACGTCACTTTACCTCGGTTGTTTCTGTTTTATTGAAGATCAAGAGGATCTGGGGGAAACACACCAGTGGTCTGGAGCAATTGCTCTCATGCATTTATAAAGACTGTTACACACTTCCCAGGCACCAGGGCTGGGGAAGGAGGAGGAACCAAGATGTAGGAGGGGTCCCACCTACCTGGAGAGAGGCACTGAGCTACCTACAGCCTGTGGCCCTAAGTCAGGGAGACGATTTTTCCTATATCATAAATGGAAAATGTTTTCATTTCCATGTAATCCTACTCATACTGTAAAGCATCCATCACTAGGATTCAAATGGAAGAGGCAATCTCCTAATTTTTGCTAAAGAACTTCTCGCATCCTTGATTCCTGGTGACCACATGACATTCTCTTAGACCCCATTTCACTTCTAAACCCCTTCTCAAATATTCCTGATCTCACAGACAACTCCACTAGTAAATGTCAAGAGACTCCTAATGCTAGATTCCTTCTCAGGCATCCCAGATTTTAGAACAGAAAGAGAATTCTCATCGATTAAGCACTTGCTGTGAGCCAGATATTATGTGAGGGAGTTTATATCCATTTCCTTATTTAATCTTCATAGCAACACAATGAGATAGGTATTCTCAGTCTCCTTTGACAGATGAGCAGACAGAAGTGCAGAGAGGTTAATTAACTTGCCAAAAGTCACACAGGAGAGCCATGATTGATCTCGGAAACATTTGACTCTTCCGCTGCCAGCAAACTGCCCCTTAGAGACTGAGTGTCTCACCAGACCTCCTAGCCTGGCTCACACTGCCTCTAGGGTGTAAGAAAGTGTGTCTTTCAGATGACTGTGTGGAATTGCACTGTCCTTTTATAACTTTATTATATGGAAAATAATCATAGGTCTTGAGGCTAAATTAACGCCAACCCAGAATCACATGCGGCCCAATGCTAAAAAGCGTATGGTGACACCAGTGTGCAGTGGGGACTTCTAGAAATCTGGAGACCAAAGGGGAACTACTCAAAGCCATGGAAATGCCCAGAGGTGGCTGCCCTGCACTTTCACACTACTTAACTCTCAGAGGGGCCCTGGAACAGGGGTTGGTCCTTGTTCGCTAACGAGGGACTCCGGGGCCTCGGGGCCTGGGGAGGCTTTGAGGGAGCTACCCTGCAGCCAGGAAGGCGCCGAGGGACACAGCCCAGCTCAGGGCCAGGCACATGCTGACCACTGACGGGACTCACAAGGCTGGGACGAGCACCAGCCCGCCTGCCCTGGATCCCCTGCTCATTGTCCTCCAGTAGCAGAGCCTGCAGCATTTCAAGTTTCCAGATTTCTGAGGATAGTCAATCAATCTCCCCTCCTGTTTGCCTAGAAGAAGCACTTATTTATATAAAAGCCTCCGGGGAGAGTCATAGAAAATTACTTAAGAAAACAAGAGACTTGTAAACGAACATTCCAGAACATTCTGTGTGTGTTGTGTGGAATAAGTCGCAGTTGGCATGGGGCACTCCGAGGTGAGGAGAAGCCTTCCAGAGGGGTGAGCAAACAGGCCACAGATCATTCTGGAAAGGAACCTAACTCATCCCAGGACACTGGATTTCAAATAGGAACAGGGAGCCCTGGAAGCAGGGGAAGGGGCCTGGGGACAAGGGTGAAAGACGGCTTCCCTCCCCTTGCTTCAGCCTCTGCCCTCAGACACACCTCAGGGTGCCTCAGGTAAAGTGGTCTCTAGTTCATCCGTGTCCCCATGGCTGATGGGACCCTCCCCTGGGACACTCCATCAGGAGGTCCCCCATCCACTAGAGATGTCAGACGGACCACAAGCTCCTTGCTTGAAGGGACAAAGGACACAGGGGTTGATCCCAGGAAGACAGAGCCCCAGGAGGAGAGCCGGTCACAGAAGAGGGGATTCCAGCTACTGCAGGAGCAGAAGGCCCCAAGAGGCCAGACCAGAAGAAAATGGGGGCGCCCAAGAGGCCTCACCCTGCAGTCCAGGCTGATAAATAAAATGGCAAGCAATAGGATAAATTGGAGTATATGAGGAAGCCATTTGGTATAAAACTAATTAGGCCTGACCTTATTTTTCCAAAAGGGCCTGACCGGCCTTTGAACATGCTTTGTGTATCTTTTAATGCTTTTAGCATTAAAAATTTAGCTAAAGATTTAGCATTAAAATCTCTAAATGCTTTTAGCTTTTACCATGTCCCAGAGACAAGAACAAATGCACTTAAGATAAGGATGCACCTTCCCCCACATTGGCGTTTCCTTGAGGATAAGCATTTCTCCCCAGGCTGGGATTTATTTGCTGTACTCATCCTGTGACCACCCAACTCAAGACAACAGACCTGCTACCTGCTGTGCCCATCAATCGCTATGCCAACAGGGCAATCTCGTGACTGTTGTAAAAAGGACATTGCATTCATATGTGATATATGCTCTTTGTCAGTATATAACCACTCTGTACACCCCACTTCTTTGGTGCCCAAGGCCCCAGGCTATATGGTCCTCAAATTTGGCTCATAATAAACTCACCCCAATTTTGATTTATAGATTGGCTATGGATTATTTGCCACTACAAGCCAAACGGTGGGGAATGCACCTGGAAGCAAGCTGCGGGCTCTGGTGGCCCTGAGCAGTCTCCTCTCACAGAAAGGAGGAGGAGAGGAAGGCTGTGGACGCTGGCCTGGCTCCAGGACCCGGGCTGCAGAGAGAGGAAACAGCTGTTCCCTGGGACCAGCGAGCTTGGCAAGCAGAGCCTCCAGAGCAAGAGGCAGAGCCCAGGCCCTGGCCCCTCGGGCCTCTCCCTTACTTGCTGCAACCATGCCCACCCCACCCCTTCAAGGCTCAGCTCGCACGTGGCGGATGTCCAAAGAGCACTGGGTTGGGAGCTGAAATCCTGGCTGAGCTCCTAACTAGCTCCATCATGCGAGCACGAGTCCTTGACTCACTAGGGGCGCAGGAGGACCCTCTCCCCGCTGAGGGGTTTGGTGGGAGGACTCAGTCCTGGCCCTGACAGCCGTTCCCCCCGGTCGCGAGCAGCCCGGGACCTAGAGTGTAGAGTGCGAGCAGAGAGGACACCCTCTGGGGCCCTGCTGTGCGCCCCGCGCGTTTTCCCACCGCCGAGGTTCATCTCCCCGCAGTTCCGGGACCGACAGGCACTTGGGCGGCACTGATGGCCGGTTAACCAGGAGCCCCGGCAGAGCTGGTGATTTGGGGTCCACCGCAGCGGTTCCCGCCGGCGCTGGATCAGCGGCGCGGAGATCAGCGCCCCCGCCCCTCCCCGGCTCGGGAGACGCTGCTGATGCTTCAAGGCGCCGCCGGGCGGGTGACCCCGAGTACCAGCTGGCGCAGGCGGGGCCCAATAAATGAGCGTTCTCTTTTTCCAAACAGCTGGAACCTGGATCGCTTCCCTCCAGAGCGAGGGGGAGAAGCCGGTTGAGCCTGTCGGGGCAGGGACATTTATGTTTAGGGTCCCATCTGTCACTCCGGAGAGCGCACGGCACATCTGCTGGGCTCGCGCTTAGTTTGGGGAGAGGCCTTCTGCCGCGCTGTGGCCGAGGGGTCACGTGTGCGCAGGTCCCTGTTCAGACCCGGAGTGGCTGAGCCCGCGCCTGGGGAAGGGGCCTGCCCACGCCCCAACCCTCCGGCCCCTGCTCCTCCCGCTTCCCCGCTGGCTTCTCATCTCTTGGTGGCAGAGGAGGAAGGGGACGGACGGGTCTTATAAAGCAATGCTCCTGGAACAGAGTGGAGGATTTTCAGTACCTATGGCCTGTTCCCGTGAGAGCGGGAATTTAACCCCTGATTGCCCTAAATCTAAACAAGCCTCATGGTGATTCCTTCTTGTGGGACTCCTGCTTTTCAGTCACTGCAAGAATGACGATGTGCATCTCACTTTACAGTTTACAAAGCACAATCTGTACATTATTTCCTGTGATCCTCACCACAAGGCAGGCAAGAAAGTTCTTAGCCCTGTTTTATAGACAAAGGCATTGAATCCCAGAGAGGTCGAACAACTTGCCCAAGGTCACACAGCTTATCACTGGAAGGACTGAAACTCATTCCCAGCCAGCCGTCCCCAATCCTGACTCCCTTTCTTGGCAGCTGGATGATCTTGGGAAGCCCCTGAACCTCCCTGAGTGCCAGTTTCCTTATCTGGAACCTGGGGACAGGAATAGCACCTACCACATGAGTTGTTATGCGATTTAAATGAAGTGATGCATGTGATCGCTGGATGCACTGCCTGCTCAGGCTGATGGCTCAGCCCGTGTTCATTGTCCATCAGTCAGTGAAGTGAACTGTCTCACAGCTGTGAGCCATGCAAATAGAAGTGATTCTGAGGGCTGCTCATCACTCTTAACACATCCGAGGTTTCAGTTTTTATTTTGTTTACGTCCTGTCTCCCCAACTGGAATACCACTTCTGTGAGGGCAGGCTTTGGTGACTATTTTCTCACTGACGTATTCTCAGTGCCCAGAAGAGTATCTGGTGCATAACGAAAGCTCGATTTGTTGAGAGAAAAAAAGAGAGAGGGACTGGGAAAGAAAGAAGTAAATCTTAGGGATACAGTTAACAAGGACTGTCCAGGGGGAGCCATTGAGAATCAAAGATCTACCCTGCCTGCTGTTTTTATAAAGGCATAAAGGATGACAACCGTGGTGGCCTGGGTTGACTTGGAAGTCACATACGGTGGGACCCAAGGGAGAGAGTCACCTTGATCCAGATCTCTGAGAGCAGAGCAGCAAAGAAATAGATCACAACCAATGGTGTCCCTCAGTCACACCTGACTAAAGGCCCCACCCACTCCTAAGAGCAGCCAGTTTGGAAGTGGCACCCAAACCCCACTGCTTAGTGTTTATCTGTTAAATGTGTAATTATGCAAAAGTTCACCATAGGCTAAGCTGTATGTAGTTCTCTTTCAGAGCGTGGGCTCAGTCATTTCAGGATATTCTTTCAGCTGCCTGTTTACTTCTCAAAGGCTGATCAGGAAAGGTTTCTGAACCAAGTAACTCAACCCAAAGGAAAAGTACAAGCACAGTTCTGGAGTGAGCAGACCCAGGGAGCAGGCCCTTAGGAATGGGGCCTCTGCAACGCCTGCCCCCATCTGTGTGTTCTCCTTGTCACACACAGCTTCTGCCTCAGCCAGTGGCCTGACACTGCTGCCCACAAAGGAGGGGGGACTTGTGGTCAGCTGAGGGAGCCCCTGTTTGACCTGGACTTCGTCTAGAAGGTGCTAATTGTCAGAACGTTTCCCTTGTCACAAACAGTTGGCCCTGAGGTCTCCATGGGCTTGTGAGGTAACGTGGACTGATTTTCTGTTTGAAAAGATGTCCTTGCAACCCCTTTGGCCAGGCTGAGACCTGGGAGAAGAGCCAGGGGAGGGTGCTGAGAATGGGGTTGGGGGGAGGGATCTGACTGAGACTGGGGAATCTGCTACCCCCTCCAATGGTGGGGACCACAAGGGAAAGGACAGGGGTCTGACTTGGGCTCTGGGCGGGAGGATACTTGGGGGAAAGACTGACCAGAGGCTCTGCAGAGCCCAGTGGGCCAGGCTTCCCAGGGAAAGGCCCAGGATCACTGAAAACCATCCCAGAAGGGCTCTTCAGGCAGGAGGATCCAGAATGCCTTGCTGGAGGAAACGTATCTCATCATCGTCCTGCTGTGCATCCTCCTGGATACCCACAAGGTTGGCACCTCCCTGTGTTTACTTCACCCTCTGTGTTTCCTCTTCTGTAAAACACCTGTTCATAGTTTTTGCCCATTTTTCTACTAAACTATCGGTCTATTTCCCACTCCCTCCACCGCCAGGAATGCCTGACTCTTGATATATTTGAATTCTAATCCTTTGTTACATATGTGTTATACTCATCTCTTCCCAGTTTGTGGCTTATCTTTTGAGTTTCCTTAAAGTACCTGTGATGAACTAAGGTTCTCAAATTTAGTGTAGTCAAAATCATTAACATTTCACTTTATGGTTTCTAATTTTGCGTGTGTGGGTGTGGGTGTGGGTGTGTGTCTTGGCTAAGAAATTCTTTCCTATCCCAAGGTATTCACTTCCCTTTTCTTCTGGTTGGACACCGCGCCCACAGGTCGCTGCCACTGTTGAGGGACCTGCGTCCGGGCCCGAGGCGGGAAGGGCAGACCCCGAGCTCGTCTTGACGCCAGGAGGACCATCACGTAAGGGTCCCGCACAACCTCGAGGGTGCTGCCAGCCTGCACAACGACGGGCACTGGGTACAAACCACCCCTCCTGCTCTGGGTCAGCACAAAGGTGCCAGGGAACCTGGGGCCACAAGATCCACGTGGAGGCAGAGGCAACACGTCCCGGACAGATCGGATGCTGGCTCCAACTGGGGACACTCGAAATACCAGCCCAGAGCTGTCTGCTCACCACATGCCAGGATCTGCCAGGGACCATCTCACAGCTAATGACAAACCCTCCTGTCAGGGCCACAAAGCAGCGCTTTGTGACGCCGTGGTAGCCTGCGTCCTCCCAGGGCAGGGCTCCGGGCGGAGCTGGTCGGCCCAGGCCACTGTGGACAATGGAGCCACAGTCGGGGCTGGGCGAGCGGTGGAAGTCACTGTGGAGAATGGCAACAAAAGGCCAGCTCCCTGGCCGGGGCCAGTCCACACACGCCTCCCGGGGCCGGCGGCAGGCAGGGCGTGATGCGGCTGAGCAAACCTGGCCGGCACCTGCCTGGGCCTGACTTTCCTGCTCTCCGTCTCCCACGGCCGCCAGGAGCCCACGCCTGGGGGACATGCTTAGGCAGTGAAGAGGAGAGAGGCTGAGAGGAGGCTTTGAAAGGAGCCCCAATCCGCAGCCTCCCCTTTCTGCTCGTGGTTTGGTTTGCAGGGGCCCCTGGGAACCACCCACTGGCAGGTCTAACCACCTGAGGTCAAGATCGGGTTCTCTGAGCCGGCTCCCAGGGAGAAGGAGGGGGAAGGAGGAGGAAGTCGGGCCGAGAGAAGTGACACTGGTAAATGTGGTATCGAATTGGTATTTTAAAACACCAATACCAAGTACAGTAGTTTCAGGGGCTTCTTTTTTACAAGATGCTGAATTAAAAATTTGCATCTTCCCTCTCAGAGCAGTGAGCCTCGTCTGCGTCTTGTCTGTGGTTCCACCGAGCGGTCCCACGGGCTCGAGCCTCGCTTCTGCCTTCATGCTCGGCCAGCTGCCCGCCCCGGCTTCCTGCCCACTCGTCCATCCCCCTCCACCTCTGTTATCAGACTTCTCCACTCCATGGTCTCCCCTCTCTCCTACCACAGACCACGGGCCCAACCATTTTGAGTATAAAGATTCCCATTTAGCTCAAAATATTTGACACACACTGCCCCATTATAACAGACTTATGTGGAGTCCAATATATATTAGACTAATTAGATATTAGACATATATAGAGCACCTAGTGGGGGAGAAACTATATAATAATCAAAGCTGTGAATTCAGTAACCATGTTAAGTGCAACGATATTTTGTTTATCAGAGGGGCATCCAGGCACCTTTGAGAACCCACAGTGCATAGATGTGCAAGGTCTGTTGCGTGTTCAGTCTGCAGGCAGTGGAGAGGGGGCAAGGGAGTCTGCAGGCCCCCCACAGAAGCTCTAGCTCCTTGAAGGGAGCCCCAGGGTCCCCATTCTCCAGGTTCCTCCACCCAGAGAGAACAGGGGTCGCAGGCCCAGGTCTCCAGGCTGCCTGCTGCTGAGCAAGTTCTCCTCACACCTGGCCTTGGATGGAGGACTGGTTAAAGTTGGAAGTTCTGTACCCTTTTTGCGTCCTCGATCCCTTGGAGTGAAAGCTTGGCAGTTACTCCTGAAAAGTGCATTTTGCAATTCTCGGGATTCCCCGAATCCTGGAGCCCCTCTGTAGGCATCTTCGACCCCACCTTGCAGTCGACTGGATTGGAAGATCTCAAAAGTTCTTCTAGTTCTAGGAATTTATAGTTTATGATTTGTTTAGAGCCTGGTGGACTTCCAGACCCTGGCAGAGCCCTTTCAGGGGGTGTCTGCCACCTTCTCTACCACCAGCACGTGTGGTCAGTGGTGACTGTAAAGAGTGTCATAGTGCCACCTTGTGCTTCTGTTCTGAAATTGCACCTTCTCTGGGGCTAAACTCAAGCCCACCACTCTCTACCACCCTGTGCACCCCACCCCCACCTCATTTCCTCCCACTTGCTTACTCTGATCCAACCACACCGGGCTCCTCACATTCCTGCCTCAGGGCCTTTGCATGACTGTTCCCACTGCTTGGAGGTCTGGTTTTGAAGCCATTTATGCCAGTGCAGTTTGTACTGTCATATTATGAATCAAGAAAGCAAGCAAATTTTTATGAGATGCTTTTATTCTCATTTGGCCTCAGATTGAGAAAATATCACGAGTACGTTAAAGAATTTTTTGAAATTTGCGGCAGCTTTGGGGAAAGGTTAATTGAAGGTTATAGAGGGTATATTAGTCAGCTCTCATTAAGTTTTGCTGCAATAACAAACAAGCTCAAAATCTCAGTGGCTAACAGCAACAAAAGGATTTAGGCTGAAGTTACTTATTTGCTGTGAGTCAGCTGTGGCTCGGTTTCCTGAGGCTTCTTCACTGCAGGATGGAGCAGCTAATGAACTGCTGGCCGTCTTCTCCCTTTTAACCCTTCAAGGAGAAAGTGACGCTGAAGGAAGGAGCCAGGAGCCCCCCCCCCCTTCCCTCACATAACAGCCTTTGTGAGGAAAAGAAGGCTAAAGTGTTGTGGAGTAGAAACTTCTTCCAGCTAGAGGGTTGCTAGGCTTTGCCTTCCCGGAGCAAGACTGTAGCTGTCATTGTCCCAAAGCAGGAGTGGGCTGCAGCCATGGGGGAGGAACGGGAGGCCTGAAACCCCCCAACAAACCAACATACACCTGGACCCAGAAGTTCCCAAGATTTCTACTCCAACTGCCACTGCGGGGAGTAAGAGGCTTCTGGATGCCATTCGAAGTCTTCAGGGAAAGGGAAGGAGAAATGGAAGAATCACAGAGAAGCAGAAGCCAGGAGGAAAGGTGGCGCGGCACATGGCGGGGCCGGGGGCTGGCTGCTCCTCTGAGACCCCAGGCTTCTGACGAGCCATCAGCCCGGAGTTCACCCTAAACCCCTTCCCATCCCTCACCTGGGCCTCTTCCCACAGCAGAGGGAACACTAGAACGGCCCACCTGGAAAACTGACGGGTGATTTGTCTTCTTCCCTTGAAAGATCTCTTTTCTCAGCCACGAGAAAGCAGGTTTCACAGCGGATTGGGAAAGCGGGGGTGGGTTCAGATATGGAAAGAATGAGGAGGGGACAGATGGTGCCTGCTAAGGAGACCAGATTTTTCCCCCAGTTAATCTGGGAATGACCTGATTTCCATAGTATTTGCATAAATTTCCATTTCAAATTAAAGCTGTCCTAACTTCAAGGATACGGGAGAAAATAAATGAGATCGGGCCATCCACGGTGATTGAACTCAAGCTGACTTCTGTGAGATGCAGGTCAAGCTTTTCAACCCTGGCAGATGAGAGGAAAGAGGCTTGCCCACTGTCCCTTAGCAGGAGGGGCTGGAGAAAGCCTCTCTCCAGCTCTCAGATTAGAAAAAGTTACCGCGGTCCAGCCTCAGGGGTGAGGAGGCGAGGAAATTCAACCCCTCCTCTGGTCTCCTCCCCTTCCACCATGGCCTTCTTGGGAAGAATGGAAATTAGGAATGCAACAGAAAAACCAGGAACACTGTCCCGAAGTCAAGGTGGCCAGCATCAGGCCCAGCCCCGTCCAGGCCCAGCAGACTGGACACTTGTGTGGAGAGTGGGTGTTATTTCTGCCTCTCCCCGACATCTGTCTGGCTACTTAGCTCTCCATCCATCCATTCTTATCTTCCACCAAATCCCAAATCCCATCACACACCCTCATAGACACACAAACTTATGTGAGTGCACAGGAACACGTGCACCAGCGCGCGCACACACACACACACATACCTTGGGGCGGGGGGCGCAGTTACCACCAGCCTGGCCTGTCCAGTCCCAGATCTGGCAATAGGAACTGTGGAAATCTAGGACACATCAGTCACCTTGACACACCAAGATTGTCCCAGGTCAGATCTCAGGTTGGCTGCAGTTCACTAAGTGTCCGGGCCCCTCTCTCTATCTGGGACTAAATCAGACCCAGGGAAGCTGCAGGCAGTGAGTTCCTAGGCAGATCAGATGGAGACAGAGCCACACATGGAGGTTGGGATAGTGTCACCCCGTAGGGATGTGCCGGCTGCTGCAGAAGAAATTCCCACCAAGATGAAAGAAGGCCAGCCACTGGCCCCAACTGGTGCTTGCTTGAGTGAAGGCTGACGGTCACGGTGGCCTTCTGCTGACAAGTCCCGCAGGCTGGACTCTGTGTGTCTCCCCACCTCACCTCACTGATTCCTCTGCACATCGCATCCCCCTCTATTTCCTCACCCCCTTCAGGCCAGAGAACAGTGGGGGGAGCCTTGCTCTCTACCTTAATGTTCCCTGAACCAGTTTTTGCTGAGAGTTCTCGAGGCCTCCCCGTTCCTGGAGATTCCAGAGGAACCAGAGAGGTTCCTTGTCTCCCCACCCCAACTCCCTTAAGACAAGAACACAGAACAGCCTGGCTGTTGGGGGCGGCAGGGAGTTAAGGAGAGGAGGGCTTCAAAACAAAACAAAAGAAAAAAGGCATTTATTCATATTTCAAAAAATTGACTTTGACATATACTTTGTTGGGATGTTGTGACCCAGAGGCCATATAAGCCCAAAGAAAAATAGAAAAAGACCGGAGAAAAGAGTTGCTTGTGAGAGGGAGGAGACAGGGCAAGTGAAGAAGTCAGAGTCCAAGGCTGGCTGACTTTCAAAGGCCAGTCCCTCTGGGCCAGGACGTGCAGTGCCCCAGAGTGCCAGGGGTCTCTGGGCAGCTGCCAGACGGCTGCTGGCCATCAGTCACGTGGTTACAGTGAGTCCACCACACCAGCCCGATGCTCCTGCTGGCCAAAGAGAAGGCTCAGAGAAGGAAGCCTCGGCAAAGCCAGATATCCTCATTCGGCTGGTCCTTTAAAGGCCCCACACCAGCAAACTCATTTCTTTTGGGCTCATTCGATCCCTAGCACAAGAAATACCATGCTTTAAGCCAGGGGTCAGCAAACACTTTCTGCAAAGGGCCGCAGAGTAAATATTATAGTCTTCTCGGGCCGTGCTCGAGTCCACCATCCCAGCGCAGAAGCAGCCACAGATGATATGCAAACGAATGAGTGTGGCTGTGAGCCAACAAATATAGACACTGGAATTTGAATTTCATATCACTTTCATGTGTTGTGAAATTATTCTTCTTTTGATTTTTTTTTTTCATTTAAAATCATTTTTAGCTCACAGGCCTACAAAAACAAGCAGCGAGCTGGATTTGGCGGGCAGACCATACTTTGCTTTAAGCAAACCCAAAAGCGGAATGTTGGGTCTTCATACACACAATTAAGAGTAGATTGATTGACTTATAGAAGAATCTCAGTAGAGGGCTCCTTGAACGCCTTTAAAACAAGATTTGATTGTAACTTCTTCCTGCCACTTTGGTGTTTTTCAGACCGACATTTGCCGTCCATTAGTGGGCTGCAAAATTCATGAACAGCATTTTGGATAGAATAGGATGGGATAGAATAAAAACTGTATCAGAGTTCATCACACACAGTAAAACGTTGCCAGCTGTGCGTGTGCCCACATCTATATACCTGTACACCTGTGAGTACCGGAGTGTAATGTCAGATGTATTTCTCACAGTGGATCATGGTCAAAAAGCTTGAGCTCCACAGCTCTGAGAATATTGGGAGGGAGAGGGGTTGAATTTCCAGCCCTCCTGGATTGCCCTCCAAGTCTGACATTTCTCTCCCCGTCGCTGTGCCCCTGTGGGTTTCTTTGCTAGTAGGCCCTGAGAACCACCAGTCAGGTCTCCTCTCCGTGACGCTCTGGCACACGGGGTACTGGAGATGAAGAAGGCACAGGCCACCCCTCACTGTCGATCTCCACCCTGCATCACACTGACTTGTTCCCCAGCACCTTGGAGACAGGGGGCCTGGTGCATAAGGGAAGCTGAGCAGACGGGTGTTGAATGAATGACTGAATTCCAGACAGCTGGGTTGCAGTACAAAGGCCCTGAGATGGGAGGGAGCACAGCGCAATTGTGGAACTGAAAGAAACTCGGAGACAGAGATCTTAATAGCTGTTCTCCCAGCTGCCGCACGGCCTAAGCTGACACATGCTGCTCACTAGGGCCTGGTAGGTCTTCGGGCAGAGCACGCTCCTCCTCCCCTTAGTTGGGCAGCAAAGGGGCTTTTTCCCAGGGACACGAGGGACATGTAAACCTTTGGAAGAGCTCACCTTGGCAGGAAGAGAGGGCCACCTATATTACTCAGTGATAAATGCCAGTCATCACAAAGGCTTCGGAAAGATTTAAAACTGCATCCCAGCTACCCAGCAGAGTTACCCATTTCCAGGAGACTTGGGAGGTAGTAAAGCCCGCAGTGACGGCTGAGTGTCGAGGTTGCAGGCAGAGGTGGGCTGGGCTGGGGAGGGGCTCTTAGAAGAGAGAAATGAGGAGACTGTCCCAGGAGCATTGGCAGAAGCAGCCACAGCCCTCTTCCTCGGGCATCGCCACTTCAGAAGTCCTCCTCCCCGACCTCGTGGGAATCCCTGCCCTTCCCTTGACTTTGTGCCTCTGGGCTTGGTGGTGGCAGTAAAGGTGGGCTCAGTCACTGGGCCTCTGTGGTTCTAAGTGCGGTAGCTGGAGGCAGCTCCGGGGGGACTGCCCCATGGGTCCTCTCTGGGTTTCCTCCCCTCACAACCAGGTTTGAGGCAATTCCATAACATCACACAGCAGGGAGGGAAGGAATAGGCTTTGGGGAGGGGGTGGGTTGGGAAAACTCACAAGGTCAAAGGAAAACAAGAAGCAACAAGCAGGCTCATGTCCCCTATTCTGCCATCCCTCCTGGGAGCGTGGTGAGCTGGGCCCACAGGGAAGGTCTGGTTCCAGCGGAGGAACCTTCCCCTTCGAGTCCCTGGGGGGACACATAGGTTACTGGGCTCCAGGCAGAGGAGACATACAGACATTGTCGGGGTTGTCGGGTGCTCCCTGGGTATGGAAGGGGGGTGGAGAGGAAGCCTCAGGTCTGCAGGACCGGGAGCTTGGGTGCAGCCCCTCCCCTGGGGAGAGGGGGCCTGGTCCCTGCTAGGTCACCGTCCAAGCAATGCAGAGAGAGCTCACAGGGGCTCATTCCGATGCCCCTGCCATTTGTGCTGACCCAGGGGAAGCTGTGTGCCCCTGAGCACTCAGGTCTGCCTCTGGCCCAGCCCGGAACAGCCCTCTGGTTGTCTGAGACCCTCCACGTGCAAGGGCCCCTGAGTGGTTCCACATTTTGGAGAGGCTGTTGCATGTGCCCTAATTGTCACATGCACTCAGCATGACTGTATGACTCACATAAGGCGCTAGGACCCCACAATTGTCGAGTCCTCCATTGACGGGCACTGGCCCCCAGGATGAATATGCAGTGGACCAGAGAAACACCAGACTTTCCCTTCCTGCTCACAGAGTCAGTGTCTGGTTGCAGTGTTTTGTCTGTGTTGTATTATTTTATTTTCTTTAGGTGAAACAAACATCTGGGGCACAGATCTCCACATGTTTTCAATGTCTCTCCCGCCCTCCGAGGGTGCTGGAACCCCTCCCCTCTCCTACCCTCCATGTTCATTTGAACATGAACTTAACGGATGCTAAGTCGGTCAGCAAAGATGCTGTTTCTTGTGTGGCTGAGCAGATGTGTTCCTGGGGAAATGTCTTCTTGCAGGAAACGTCACCCGAAAGTCAGCGTCTTCCCCCAAGACAAACCACAGCACGGCCAGCCTTACAGGTGCCCCAGAGGAGAGCACAGGGCAGCCACCTGTCTGAGGGAACTGAAAGTGTAAGTGCCACCCCATCTTCCTCCAGAAAGTCTCCCCCTCCCTTCCTCATTGCGCCTAGAACCCCAGGGGTCCTTCAGTGGGGAAGGGACCACCCCGACCTCATGGGCACAGTCCAGTCTAGTGCTGGGAAAATAGTCTGTGCATATCCTGATGGATTTAAACCAGGGATAAATCTTTCAAGTTCCATCCTAACTAAGGTCCAGCACTTTAGGGGATTCTGGGAAAAGCAGGAGAGGCCAGGGAACGCTCCCAAGCCTGGGTTGACTCATCCTCCAGGTTGACGAATTCTTGCCTGAGGTCTGACATTCCCAGTGTGAGACTCACAAAGACTCAAGGGGGTTCCTCAGGGCAGCTGAAAGGGGAAGCAATCACCCAGGCTGGCTTCATCCCCTCTCCCCACCAAGGACTGGTGCTGAAGCTGCGTTGGTGGCAGGACATGGGCTAAGGCACAAGCTGCCTAAATCTCGGCCTGGGCTGTCAGGGCGGTGTCTTCCCAGCCAAGCCAGGGACCCCCACATCAGGACAGTGTGGGGTAGCAGGACAGAGATCCCGTGCCAGGTCAAGATTGGCATGAGGTGTGTGAAAGCTGAAGGGGAACAAAACCTGCCACCTCAAAATATGTGCCTTTAACATGAGGATTATTTAGGCTGATTACTTTTAAGAAACAGAAGATTTAGGAAGTTTTTATTTTACCTCTCCTTTAACTGCCTAAAAAATTTTTAGATAAACAGCCTGTAACAGGAACAGAGCTACCACCAGAGATGTCTACAAAGAATATGGGTTGCGGGGACTGGCAGGGCCCAGAGGTCAGAGTCCTCTCTGTGTCCCATTGTCTCTGTATGGCATGGCAAACATTTGTTCATCAAACTTTTGCTTTTCCATCTCCATGTGAATTGCCTTCTTCCTCTCTGAAGTCCCAAACCACTACTTCCAACATCCTCCTTTGTCTTTAGCTGAGGATGGTATTTAAGGTGGTGGCTTCAGCCATTTTGGCAAGTTACTCAGTTTTCCGGGGTCTCTCTCCTGTATACAGGAGGTGCACATGTTATTAAACTTTGTTTGATTTTCCCCTGTTAATCTGTCTCATGTCAACTTAATTCTTGGCCCCACCAGAAGAACTTAGAAGGGGAGAGGAAAATTTCTTCCCCCGCTGCAAAGCCCCCCCGCAAACTGAAAAGCACTGTGCACTTCTAATGACGGTGAGAATCCGGGGTCTACCTGGGCCGTCACCTCCCAGATGCTGCTCTTCATGGATTTGCCAGGTCCTTAGATCAGCGATGTAACAAAAGCCTAGAGGAGCCCAGATTAGGTTTCTTGGAGCCTGGTCGTGGGGGCCTGTCCTCTTGAGCCACTTTTTCAGAGCCAGGTGACGTCCACAGACTGGGGGGAATGGCAGAGGTGGGGCAGCTCCCTCATGTCCATGCCCTACACTGAAAGTCTTGTGCCCAGTGACATCAGCAGCAATATGCCCTAAAAGAAAACCCCAGACTGCAGAGTGGCGGGTCACTCACGCCGGTCAGTGCTCCATACACGTCCCCCCGGTGAGTGGCCCGAGTCCAGACTCACGTGCTCCAGGTCGGCCGTTGCCTGGGCTGTCTTCTCTGGAACAGGGATGCTGGCCTGAGGCCCCTAGAGAGGCGGGAAGAACAGAGCTGGGAGGAGGGTCCCCTAGTGCCTGGCTGCGATGTTTCTGTCACCTTCACCTGGAAGGGCTCCAAAGCACAGCAGCCCCTGCAGGTCTTTCCGAAAAAGGTCTGATGACTCCCCGGGGAAATTCCACCTAGCTAGAAAAAACAGTGAATGTTTACTGCTTACTCTGTACATGATCTCATTTAATCTACGCACTTCACTGCAGGGCAGACTCCTGTCACCATCATCCCCATTTACACAGCAGGAAACAGAACCACAAACGTGTTTAATAACTTACTCAAGGTCACGAAGGGCCAATATTTGACCCCAAGTGTATCTAATATCAGAGTCCACACCCTTAACCACTGAATCAGGTCTTCTCCAGAGTAGGAACAAGTCACCTTGGTGTTGTTCACGTAGACTAGGGACCATTCTTTGTCTTGAGACACCATTTGGCAGCGAAAGTCAAAAGAGTCACCAGAACCTGGTGGATTAAATAAATAAACTCTGAACAAAGACCCTACAACTTTGGAGAAATGAGCTACTGAGGTTTGAGAAGTTCTTTCTCTAGGATTCTGGGAGCCTTCAAACACAAACGGGAATTAGATTCTAGAACTCGCCAGAAGTCAGTCCAGGTGCGGAGGTTGCTTCCCCAGTTTAATACTCCAGCCCAGTTGGAGTCAGTGCCAGGCCAAGGGAAACCCCGAGTTGAAATGGGGGTTGATGCAACACAACAGAATACGCTAGGAACAAGCTAGATGCCAGCTTGTCAGTGTTCACGGCCCTCTCCCAGTTATAGGGGAGAGTTCCAGGGGAAACATGCCCCCATCCAGCTTAGAGAAAGGAGTGGAAAATGCGCAGGTCTCTAAAGGCCACTCGACCCACAGTGAGGGTTGTAGCTGGGTCCTCCGTCAGGGAAAAGGAGTATTTAAGTCAATGCTCAGCAGCTCCTCTCTCCTCACAGTCCCTCAGAGAGCGTGAACTCGGTCAGCCCTTTGGCTTATAGGAGAATAAAAACTGATAACTTTCAAAAAGACAACCAGTAAGTGCGATGTAGGAAGAACAATCCTTCACGTTTATTATTAACATCCGCTCCTTATCATCATCATGATTTTATTCTATTATTTATAGGACAGGAGAAGGTACCAGACACATTGAACATGGAAGCTATTAAACACACCATTCCTGGCTAAGAAAACTGCCCCAGCCATAGACCCCAAGGAGAGAAGTGTCCCCAAGCTGTTCCTCATCCAGACTTTGCTGCGTTTTTACCACGTGACCCACATCCTCTGTTGGCCACATGTGATTGGATGGGGTGGATGCCCAGGACCTCCCATCCATGGACTGGCTGGAATTGTCTGATGCAGCCCAGCTCAAGCAACCCTGCCCAAACGAGAATTAGAATTAGCAGTTAGATCAATCAAATTATATCTTTCTCTCTTAGGTAATTGATTTTGGAAATAAAGAGAAAATGAGCCAGCTGGTAGCAGGACGAGAATCATGAAGACACACTTAGAAGAGGTGAATGAAGAGCGCAGTCACGGAGTCCCACTGACGCCGGAGCTCCAGGACCAGTGGGTCTGAACCCAAATGCCTCTGCACATGGGCTGGCAGCGGACCCGCACAGGTGGATACCACATGGCGCTCAAGGTGGAGGATGTACCTTGCTGCAACTGAGGATATGTATTGTTACAACAGTGCTCGTTACACAGAATGTTGAGAGCAGTGCTTCACAGAGAATGGGAGAGTCCCGAATGGCACATTGGATGGCAGAGGTAGGGTATCACGACAAGCATGTGCAAAGGAACGCGTGTTTCCCAGGATGTGTGAAAACTTGGTCTTGTGAGCATAGAAGACAGCACAGTTGGGGCCATGACAGTTATCCTCAAATGAAGACCCGGGCTCGAAGAGTAACCAGGTGAACGGCAATGATAAGTCGGGACGTCACTAAATCCCTTTAAAGGCTTGCCAAAAAGTCTAGTATTTGAATGTGCACCATTGTATTAGGCAGAACCCTGTGGGTTTCAAGTGACAGAAATCCAACTCAAATTAACTCACAAAGAAACGGGATGGCTCACATAATGGAAAAATCTAATAGAACTGACTTCAGTCATGGCTGGATCCAAACGTGCAATATCATCAGGAATTAATACGCCTCTGCCTCTTCCTCTGCTTTCCTCCAGTTGGCTTTTTTCTTTGGTTGGCAGGTTCTTCCCACACCTGACATGGTGGCCAACACTGGCTTCACGTTTCCTGCTTATCTCCTTCCAGCTTAGCAGCCTCAGCAGAAAAGGAGTAACTCCCTGTGTGTGCAGCACAAGTCCCAGAGATTGCTCTCATTGGTCCACCTTGGCACCTGTACCCGTCCCTGAAGCAATCACTGGGGCCAGGGAGAAGCAGTGATGATTGGCCTGGCCCCAGTCACATACTCAGCTCTGGATGAGGGCCTAGTGTCAGCCCCCCCAGAACCCAGGGCCTGACAGTAGACAATGGTTGCTGCTGGAGGGACGTTAACAGGCAGTCACAACAGAAATCCACCTCAGGCCCAAACAAAACAGTTGAGTACAACCTCTCTGAGCCACGGTACTAGAACTCCTGACATTATCCTCCCCTAACTGCCTTGAATGTTGAATGGCTTTCTGATCCCAATGTCCCTGAGGCCTAACTACACTTTCATGAGGGGTTTAGCAACAAACAACAAAACCCATTTTTGTTTGTTTAAATGGAAAAAGAATGTATTACAGGACATTAGTGGCTCGCAGAATCTCAGGCAGAGTTGGGGAATGGGGCCTGAGGCTCTGCGGCCACGAGCAATACCCAACCCCCGCTGGTCTGGCCACAGGCTTGATCCCACTCCCTACATCTCTGCCCCTGCTGCCTGCAGGGCTCCTTGTCCCCTGCCAAGCTCTGCCCCCGTCACCAAGATGCAATCCCACATGGCAGCTGCTTCCTTGCTTTTCCCTCTTCTATATTGAAGTTTCATGCTGCTGTATCCAGTTGGCAGAGCCTAGGTCACATGCCTGGGTCCTAGCTGCAGAGTTGAAACTGAGTTCTGATCTCCACCCTGGTGAGGTAATGCCCCTAACATAACCGATTTTCCTAATTTAGAAAGGTTATTCAAATGATGCTGGGCTGGCACCAACATGACCCACATCCACTACACCATGCTTCAAATAGCCGGGTCTTCTGCATCTTTTGGGTTCTGGAGAGGTCAAGCAATGGGACCAAGGCTCTTTATTTCCACATGTGGCTTCTGGATAAATCTATGAGTCTCTGATCTTTGCAACCCATGGATCCCAGTTAACACAAGTCATTTGGTCAATGTAATTTGGAAAAAATTTAGCTTCGGGCTAGTGCTTCCTTCCCAGCAAGACTGGATCCCAGGAGCTCCTGGGATCTTCTTTAGAAGGAAAGCCTTCAGTGGGTCTTTTGAGGGTGCCTGTAAAGCACGGCCATGTGGAGCCCTCCCAGGAGTGCCAACCCACAGACATTTAATAGGCCTTTTACAGAGCTCGCAAATGCCACACTGGGCTACTATTTAACCACAGACCACCCCCAGCCATTGACAAGAAGCTGAGTTGTCAGTCGGGGGCTCCCTGGCAAGGGTGTTCATGGTCTGATAAATTCGCTCCCTGTCTGGAATCCTATCGCAGCACTTGCCAGGAGATTAGATTACCTGACTCCCTCCTGTGGCTCCCCACTGCTCAATCAGGAGCTGAAGTCATTTCAACGAAGAAACAGTTTTTGAGTACCAACTATATGCCAGGCATTGTACTAACGCCGGACACGTTCTGCCCCCATGGAGCCTTCAGATAAGTAAATGAGCCAAAGCTTATATGGAGCGAGGGGAGGCAAGGAAGGGAACAAAAATGTCCAAGCATCATTATCCAGAAAGAGATGCATAGTTTTCATTTTAAGCAGACTTATTGATCAGGGTCACTATGGTAGCCAAGGTCTTTGACTTAAGATATAAATATAGTCATTATATTTTCCGAACACGTAGTCTAACAAAGAAATGTCTAGGACTGGAGAATTCATTTGTGTAAAAGTCTTCTAAAGGTATCGCCATTAAACACATTTAGTTATATTTGATAAATGAAAAGAAAATGAGAGGGAAAAATGACCACTTCCAACAATCCAGCCAGTTAAGTCAGGTGGATATACATAACTGTCCAGTCCTTGACCAGTGGCCTCCCACCACTCCCTTAAGAATACTGGCATGTTCCACAAAGCAAAATATGGGCTTGGACAGCAAGGTAAAAGAGGAAATGTCTGCTCTGAACCCCAAACACTCTCATCAACAGACCACAGGCCTCACCATTTCCACGGAGGCGGCAGGCGCCCACGAAGACCACTAGGTGTCGCTGTGAACCCGCAAGAGCGCGGCCTCACGCTGCGGGCACACTTCAGTTCGGTCTGTTTTCAATCAACACGTTGTCAGTTTTTCTCCCCGAGGCCCCAGGGGTGTGCTAGGAATTTTTATTTCTTGAGAAATCCGGTGATTCAGCTGCCCTTTGTTGGCCCTGCTCGAGAGAATGAAGGCTGTGCTTGCTCTACCAGCCCCCCAGGCAGGGAGCTCCCCTGCCAGGGTCTTCAGGCCACCAGCCACAGAGACTGCTCTCTCTCTGTTCCTCCTGGGAGCATCCCTTGCTTCTGCCTTGCTCTCCCCCCGCCCCTTTTTTGCCTCTTCCCTTTCCTTTTTATCTTTCCCTTCCGGTGCCCAGTGACACTAACGAGCTCCCAGCTGCTCGGTGCAAATGGGCCCCTTCCTGGGAGCCTCGTCCAGGCCCTGGTGAATTTCAAGGCAGCAAACTCGTTCCCGCTTAAACTAGCTTGCAGACTCCGTCCTCACCTTCTGAGTCTACCCCCAGCCTTGCCCCCTTCTTCCAAAGCAGCCGCAAACTTAAGGCAGTGCGGGGCGGGGCGGGGCGGGGGGGACCGGGAGGGGGGGGTGTGCAACAAAAGCCTGAGCTGTCTTACCAGGAATTCCAGACCCTAGTCCTAGCATAAAGGGGCTTAGAAGCCAGACCTGTTTTCAGACCCCACCTCCCTCTGCCACTTACTAGCTGTGAGACCTTTGGCAGGTCACTCACCCTTTCTGAGCTTCCATTCTTCACGGGTAAATTAGGTAGTACCTCCAGAAGCATATGTTAAATAAAATTATAAATACAAAGGACCCCACAGGATCTTGCACATTGCAAGCATTCTATAAATGCAAAGCGATTTTAATTATTATTACGTGCACATTTACACAGACACATCAGCACACACTCAACCAAACAAAGGCATAGAATTTGGGACCCTCATTCTCCTGAACCTCTGGCAAGATTGTATGTTAAGGAAACAAAATTCAGGGGTATGTATTCAGAGATGCCAAGCACCACCACTGATTCTAACCCCCTCTACTTATGTCAACAGCAATAAAGTTGTTCTGGGCCCAGCTGGGAGCTGTTTGGGTCAATAGCCATAGCTTGCTTGGCAAAATGCCCTGATGGCTGTCCCAGGGCCTGCTGGGAAAAGGCCACTTGTGGGTGGAGCCGCCGGCTCACTCCCTCCCCCAGAAGGTTTCCTTGGGCACTCCCTGGTTTCCAGCCACCACATTGCTGCTGTGGATTTCTGTGGGTGGCCACAAGGCAGAATCCTGACCCTGGGTGCCCTGCGGCTCTCTCTGCAGGCCCTGAGGCCACATACCCTGGAAAGCTTGGGGAAAGGTGGAAAGAAGGAAGAGCCAGTCTTTTACCAGAGGCATTTCTGGACCACTCAGCGGAAGCGAAATGGCAGAAAGAGCCCCTGCTGGCCCACAGTAGTAACTGCAGTCCTGTCCACCTCTGGGAAGAGGGGCTATTCCTGAGTGACCCAGATCTTGATTTAACGTTTTGGGAAGGCACTTGAATACTCACAGCCGAGATGAGACTGCTTTTGTTGAGAGCAGACAGGTAGGGAATGTGCACAGAACAGAGAAAAGAATGACTTTGCCTTTTACGCAGCCCAAAGCCACATGCGCTGGGCCTACGTGGCAGGACTCTGGGTAGCCAGGGGCTATTTCAGATCCCACCCCAAGCCACACAGGAGAGGACACTCTCAGAGCATATTTGCTCGTCCAGAAGCTGGTATTGATGCTGCACCTGTGAAGCTTTGATTCCTGCAACCACGAGAAGCCTGGGACTTTCAGGGAAGAGAGTTATGCAGTCAGAGGATCCATCTGAGTGTTCTGTCATCTGACACCTTCCCCCACCAGAACACAAATCAAAGGCCATCGCTAAGCCCTTCCCACAGGCGGGGAGGAGACGCACCCAGGTTGGTGTCCTGGCTCTGTGATGTCTGGGCAAGCTGGCTGATATCTCCAACCCTCAGCTTTCTCATCTGTAGAATGCAGGTAATGGACCGTCTTCAAGAGTGCTGGAGGATTAGGGATGGTGTGGGTGGTGTGCCCAGCACAACTGCGATCCTGAGGTTTGTGGAGACCTATCTGCAGACCACTCGGGTGCAGAGGAATCTGCCACTGAGAAGTTAAGGGAGGTGGACCAGCACTCCAGACCACGCCAGACTCCTCACGCCAGAACTGACAGGATCTGGGAAGGGCCGAGTGCCCCACACTGCAGCCTGGGCTAAGGGCGCCTCACCAGTCTGTTTTAGAAGTTTGTGAAACCCTCATGCGTTGCTGGTGAGAACGTGAAATGGTGCAACCACTTCAGAAAACAGTCTGGCAGTTTCTCAAAACGATAAATATAGAATTACCATTTGACCCAGCAATTCCACTCCTAGAGAGTCCAGGAGAAGTTAGAACATATATCGGCATAAGAGCTTGTACATGAACGTTCATTGCAGCATTATTTGTAATAGCCAAAAAATTACATTATTTGTAACACCCAAATATCCATCAACTGATGAATGGATAAGCAAAATGTGGTCTATCCATACAAGGGAACGTATTCAACCGTAAAAAGGAATGAAGGACTAATACCTGCTACAACGTAGATGAACCTTGAAAACATGATCCTGAGTGAAAAAGCCAAGACACAAAAGGAGAGACACTGTATGATTCTATTTACGTGACGTGCAGAATAGGCGAATCCAGAGAGACACACAGTAGATTAGGAAGTGTCAGGGCCCGGAGATGGGGACTGTTTACAGGGATGGGGTTTATTTGGGAGGTGATGAAAATGTTTTAGAATTAGATAGTGGTGATGGTTGCACAACTCTGTGAGTATACTAAAAACCACTGAATTTTATGGTATGTGAATTAAATTACAATACAAGTAATAAAATTGTTACCCCCCCCCCCAAAAAAAAGACCACTTAGCATGCCAGCTGGCGCGTGCTCTGCCTGTGGAGGAATGAATGAGATGGGCAGTGAGGTGAGTGGAGCGCGTGTGAGCCCCACCTGTAAAACAGATTAACTAGCTTCCCTCCCGCAGCGGCACCTGGTTCTGAAGGGGCCACAGCAGCCACAGGTTGATGCTGAAAACCTCAGAAATGAGAAGGCTTCTGAGTCCGCTGGGGCTCAGTGTGTGGCAACGGGATGCTCGCCTCCAAGCCAGCCTCACCTCACAGGCGCCCCCCAGGAAGAAGGGAAAGCTCAT
Source organism: Tapirus indicus (assembly GCA_031878705.1). NCBI lineage: Eukaryota > Metazoa > Chordata > Mammalia > Perissodactyla > Tapiridae > Tapirus > Tapirus indicus. The sequence goes on from CM062917.1 coordinate 81,813,422, forward strand.
AAGCGTGCTTTGCCTTGGCCTTAAGACTTACAAGAATCATGTTTTCCAAACCAAAGATCAGGACTGATAATTGCGGTCTGTACTCATGGAGAAGGTAGGGTGTGCCATTTTAAGTGGGGACTGTCTCCAAAAATCTGATCGTGAGGCTCCAGTTTTCCAGGACACAGGTCATCTCTCCTTTTACCTCTACACAGACGAGTTTCCTAAGGACTTAGACTCTCTTGGGAGTCACAGGCAACAATTTTTTCCTACAACTCAGGTCTTGGCAAAAGGCGTTTAATCAGAAATGTACTTTTTTAAGACTGAGAGCAAATCTAATGCGCAGCTCAGGTTGAATGAGGTGCCTGCAACCTTTCCACTGCAGGGCACAGAACCCAGACCTGGAAAACACCAGCCAGGTCTGTGTGGAGTCTGGACAGGAAGTTCAATGTGGCAGAAACACTGAGAGGGTCTCTTTACTCCCCCAACATGCTTATGTACGCGCGTGACCCCCATCCCCGATAGAAAGGATTTTGCAGATGAGACGTGGGCAGGCGCATTCAGGAAGAACTGTCTGGTGTTCTCTGAAATAGCTGTATCTGGTAGCTTCCGTGGAGGGGGTGGCTAAACCCTGCTGGGGGCACCTTTATCTTATACAGGAACAGGTCCTGGGAGAATTCAGGATACCTGTCTCCTCTGGGACGCTCCTTCAAAAAGGTCCCTCGGGGTTTCCATGTGCCCACAGTCCTCTACCTCTGCCACCCTGGACCAAGCCACCGCCATCCCATATCTGGATTAATCCAAGAGCCGCCTAATTGGTCTCTCCCCTTCCACCACTCTCCCCTCCCCTGCTGAAGTCTGTTCTCAATCAGCCATCAGAGAGATGCTTTTACATCATAAATTAAGTCACTCCTCAAAACCCTTTGATGGTTCCCCATTGCACCCTGAGCAAAAGCCAGTCGTACAATGGCCCACAAGGCCCCATGTGATGTGTATACCATCCCGAACCCCTCACCACACACACCCCACAGACCACACATCCCCATCCACCCCCCACAGAGACAAGCCTGCTTCCCCACACACCTCTCTGGAGTCACCTCCTCTAGTCCTCGTGTTCACCACTCTCTTTCTCCTGCTGTTCCACAAGTTGCCCTTGTTTGCACTCTCTGCTGGAAGCCTCTTCCCAGGTGCCTGCAGGCTCGGTCCCTCCTCCCACTGCTTTGCTCTCGCCTTAACATCAGGGCCTTCCTTGACCACCCTGTTTAAAGTGGCCTCCCCGCCCTCCATAACCCTGACCCTGTTCATTTCTCTCAATGGCATTTACCACCATCAACACATCATGTATATACATATGATATATATATTACATATGGTGTATATATATATATACACACATATACAGGTATATATATATAATCCATTTGTCTATCGTTCCTGTGGAAATAAATGAAGACCAACCATATGAGAAAAGCAACGGCTATTTATTCATAGCTTACTGTAGCAAGGGAGTCAGCCGCCGTCACTGGAATTTTAGCAGAGACTCCAAGGCAGCCAAGCAGTGGGAAGGCTCTGTAGTGGAAGAAAGGGAAGACTCCAGGTGTGCGCTGGCTGGAGCTGGTGGTCTGGGGAAGCATAGGTGGACTCACAGCAGGGGGCATCCTATGCTGCCCATTTGACTTTCTCTGGTTGGTCCTAAGTTGGAAGTGGAGATGAAAATTAGGGAAGCTGTCAGTTATTAATCAAGTCCTGGCCATTTTGGGCAGATTGTTACAGCAGTTACTGTTTAGCTTCCTGGACTGTTACTAGAGACAGCAGTCTGGCTCCCAGCAAGGCTGACAGCAGGCGGGCTTCCTGGGCTGTTGACTGTGGATCAGGGGCTGCCTTCCGGGGCAGGCTGCTGCAGGAGTGGGTCAGAGTCCTGTTTTTATAGATGGCCCGGCCATTGTCTGTCTGTGTATTCAGTCTCTCCTGCCTCGCTGGGATGCAAACACTAAGAACATTGTTCTATTTACTGCTGTATCCTCGGAACCCAGAACAGCGCCTGGTACCTGGTGGGCACGCAGTGCCTGTTGTTGATTATCACAATGTTTGTCTAGATCGAGTCTGAGAAGTTGTGACTCTGCTACATGACCTGGGTAGAAAGCCAACGACATGCTTGCTCAGTTCAATCCAATTCCACAAATGTCTGTTGAGTGCTTGCCACACACCCAGGAGACTGTGGGGGGGTGGTTATTCACCAGGTTACACCAGACAGGCGTGTGCTGAAAATGGCTGGGAGACCAGGACTCTGAGTGCTTTAGCCTCTGCTCAGAATTTCTCTTCTCTCCCCCTTTGAACTCATCCCTACCTTTAAGACCCCTTCAGGTTCTAGATCTTCCACTGTCCCTCAGAGACTGCTGGGGCCCACGTCAGCTTCCTCCAGTGCTCACTGCCTACGACACTCATTTGGTTCTCACAGAGCACCTGTGTGGTAGCTGGTTGTCTTTTCGATGAGCTGGTCATCTCAGTCGGACAATTCCATTAGAGTAGGAGCCACGTCCCACCCCCAACACAGGTGACACACAGGAGGGTCTTGGTGCTCTGAGCCTCCCCACCCTATCCTGCGGCTTGACCTTTTCTCTGAGCTCCAGATCAAATGTCTCGAGACCTCAGGGTACTCCATCTTCCACACGCAGAAGTCATCCCTGGTGCAAAGCTGCCATCCGGAGATGCAGCAGCAGCCTGCTGGCCTGATAACCCAGGCTGGAGCCCCTACTTGGGCAGCTCAACTATTTTCTGACAAGGGCTCCCCATTGTGTTTTTTAAAAATATTTAAATGGTTCTGAATGATCTGTTCTTCCAGAAAGGAGATTCCAGGTTTGGGTTAATTTATCTTTCAGACTGAAGATTCAAGGAACCAAGGAACAAATAGGCCAGGACGGAACCAGAAACAGATCCTTTGAGGATGGCTTATTGGCAGGCTGCATTCAGAATGTAAGCCACTCAAGGGCGGGGTTTGGGGTGCTGTGTCTGCTGAGTCAGTCCCTGGCACACAGTAGATGCTCCATAAATATTTATGGAATGGATGGGAGGTATAAACACACACATTAAGTTTGAAATGAGAAACACCAAGTTTCAATAGCAATCATTTTCACTATTCACTCATTTCGTTGCTTAATTTTCTCAGCCGTCACAAAACACATGACATAAAACAGCAAAGGATAGAACCACAGGCGTGAAAGAGGGCTCTGAGGAGTGCAAGTGTCGTTGCCCAGATTCTGTTTGTGAGCCACACGTGCTCTTGACACAGGCAGGTGAGATGCGGACCCTGCTTCTCCCGAGCGCAGCGAAGCTCGACCCTCAGAGTTCACCGTGTGGCTTTAAATCCTCAGCAACTGTGGAACCCTCCGTGGTCTGATCCCTGAGTGTCCTTCTCCATTTTATCATGCTCGGAATCAGGAAGGTCAACAATGGCTACAATAAATTCATACAAGTCTAAGGCCTTGGGAGAGAAATGTGAGAAAACTGTCACAAGATCCACAATGGTCCCTGGCTTCACTGTATTCAGATAACTTTTTTCCAGATCTGGTCGGCGTTAGAAATGGCTTCAGCCATGGCCCTCAGACTTCTGACTTCCCCTCATCAACTAGCCTAATACGCAAAAGGAAAGGCGGGCCCCAACCCTCCAGGCACCACTCCTGACCCGATGTCTTGGGTTCCTCGGGGCTCACCTCTTGGGGCCTGGAAGACAAGCAGCTCTTCCTGCCCAGCACCGGGAAGAAACTGAGTTCTGCAAACAGACCCCAGGCTTCAGGAAGTCCCTCCCTGTGCTAACTTGAATCTTCTTTTGGCTGAGAACCACAATTCCCTTTTGCCCTGCCGTCACTGGAGACGGGTGAACAGCTGCTCACTGCCCTCCTTTTAATCATCCTTAATGGGCTCATAAACAGTTATTAGGTCCCCCTTCAGCCTTCCCTGAGCCTCATTTTACTTGCATTGAGGCTGAGAGCTTCTGAGAAAGGCGTTTCACCCGGGGCTCCACAGACTTGCCGCGTCTTAAATGGGTAATCAGCCACTTCACCCACTTTACCCTCCACAAATGAACAGCTCTGCCTTCTTTTGCAAAATTTAAACCTGTTCAAGGGAGTTCCCAGGCACCCAACCCTTATTAATAAATCACGCCTGATCTGGGCCCAGACACGGCATTTTTTTAAATGTTCCTTTTTCTCGAGAAGTCACACTGGCACGCTGGCCCACAGGCGCACAATAAAGGGCAGCTGCCCTCACCGAAGGTCTGCATTTGAGGACAGATCCCGCCTGCCTCCTGTGAGCCATGGTGGGCTTGGGGAGTGCTCATCTGGCTCCCCAACTGGGAAGGGGTTGCTGCTCTAGTAGACTCTCCCATGGTCCTTGCCTGTGGTTATTGGACTAAGACCACAGCAGCTGGGGGGCAGGACATAAAGCTAAAGCAAGACTTGCTCAGCCTCCACTAGGCACACACTGGAAAGTTCCATTTCCTAGTCCATCATGGTACCGTTTATTTTCAGTTCATTGCTCACACGCACAGGAGAAAGTCCCAGTTGCATGGTTGGATAGAGCTTCCCATTGTATCTCCACTATAAGGTCTCTGCTTCCCTCCAATCACAGGAGGCAGGGGAGGAGCAGGGGAGGGAGGGTGAAAGCTTGGTGTTGTTTTAGCTCTGAGAAACAGTGATTTCATTTCAAGAGAAATTTTAACCAGGATGGCTAAAATTAAAAGGACTGACAACACCAAGTGTTGACAAGGATGCAGAGCAATCAGAACTGTCAGTCATGGCTGGTGGAAGTGTAAATTGGAGCCACCAACTTTGGAATTCTCAGCAATAACTCTAGCAATTCTGATCCCAGGAATATGCTCAGGAGAAACGAGTGTTTATGCTCACCAAAAGACACGTATAAGGACGTTTATAGTGCTGTAATGTATAATAGCAAAAACGTGAAGCAGCCACCCAAGTGCAGAATGGATAACTAAATTGTGGTGTATTCCTACAATAGGATAAGACACAACAGCAAAGAGAACTGGACACTGATCTACAGGACAATGAGGATGATCTCACGGACATGATGCTGAGCAAAAGAGGCCAGACACAAAAAGCACATTCCATGTAATTCTGTTTATACGAAATTCAAAAAAAGCAAAGATAATCTGTGATGATAAAGATCAGATTAGCGGTTGCCCCTGGGAGGTGTCTACATATTATCAAGCTGAATACCTTAGATCTATGCACTTTATTGATTATAAGTTTTATCTCAATAAAAAAGAATTAAAGATATCTATTGTGTTTTCTTCTTCCCAAAGGAACAACTCATTAATTATGCAAACATTTTTCTTCATTGCTCTGCTTCTTTGGAAAAAGACGAGGTGACTTCCAAAGATGCATGGTGTCAAACTGTGTTTATAAATGATGAAATCTGGGTGATACTAAAATAAGGGCAGGAAAATAAGAGGAAACCAGCTGGGAGGGGAATCCTCAGTATTTATGTCAGGAAGCCCTGGGGTGAACTGCTTGGAGCTTCCTACCACTCAATGCAAAGAAGAAATACTACAATCCCACACCCAAAAGTCAACAGTGAGCTGATCAGAAGCACAGAGACCTGAGAGAAATTTCTCCTGTGCCATCTCAGAAAAAGGTAACTATGAGATCAAACCCGTTGCTGTTTGTTTTAAACATCCCGTTTGGGGCCTCGAATCTCTAAGTCCCTTCAGCCCACATTTTCACCGCTATGGCACACCCACCCCTTCCCTCACAGAATTTATGGTGAGGCTGGAGCCCGCTGACAGTCAAGCCGTTCCCAGCGCAGCACTGTGGGCCTGGCAACCAGACACCGTTTACTTTTCTGGGTGCGGCTTGGGGGAAGCCCTGCTCACGAGGGCTGGGTTTCTGTTCTTTGGGGCGCTCGGCTTGCCATCCTGGTTTCTAGCACCCAGGCCTGCGTCCGCGGCCTGCGCTTGGCAGCTCGGCCCATCTCCTTCCTTGCTGGTGCTCCTTGGTGGCCCTCCCCGCTCCGAGCAGCTCCCAGGCGGCTGGATTCCTTCCATTCTGGTGTTTGGGTTAAAGGATCTTTCCACTTTCTGGCTCCAGTTTTTGAGTTGAATTCATATATCGCCCCGGTAACTAGAGGGAAAAATATACAACAACCATGTAAATGAAGGAATTCAAATGATTATCTCCTCCCCCATCTCTACCCTGCTCTATTCTCACTCCCAGGGAAAGATGAAGCCTACTAGAAGGTGTGAATAATTGAGATAGAAAGCAGGCTTGCAACACAATCTTCACCAGCCTGCCCTTTCCACGAGCCATGGAGCTATATGGCTCCGACCACACAGGCAGCAAATCTCGTGCCTCCCCAGATAGAAAGGTTTAGGCAAGTCCTAAGGCCATCTCAGCTGCAAGATTAGAAAACCACATAAATCGTGAACACCGCGTTGAGCTTCGGATAAATTAGGTTCAATTTCTAATGGGGTTACCCATTACGTCTGATTTGTTTGCTTTAAAAGACCCCCAAACCCCGGATATAAAAAGGAATTCACCAAGTAAGGAGCAAAAGACTGATTTTTATTTATGTTAGGTTAGCAGAGATCCGTAGACACAGACACACAAATCTGGCCCCAGTCGAGATGATGCAAGGGAACCATTTTTATCGAGTCAGAGCCCGCAGATGCTAATTGATGTGTTTGTTCACATTTGTCCAGTTGGCTCATTTCTTTCTTTTTCTTCTCTCAAACACACAAACGCAGGATAACAGCCTCGGTCCTTCCTGGCTTTTGCCCCAGAAGATCGAGTTTCAGGCGAGCCCCTGCTCCTGCCATTTCCATGCAGCATGAGTGGCCTCTCAGCAGAGGATCCCGCCAGCACTTATGCTAATGTGGGCACATTATGGTAACAAGTCCCTAATAATAGAGGGAAATTGAATTCCAGCAGCAGCAGCCTCTCCTGGAGAGGAGCCATCCTCCTTCAGAGGAGGACCGAGCCGTTCGCATGTGAGGGTGGCAGGGAGCCAGCACACTTGCCTCCTGAATTTGGTTTCCTTCCCTTTATTCACGTCTATAATTGAGCCTTTGTAAGCGGAGGGATGTGTGTAAAGGAGCTAAATTTGGAGCTGATTTCATGGGGGTGATGAGAGCCCTGGAGGCCGGCTCTACCTTATGTTCCTCTTGCCGACCAAGAAGAAATTCTTGGCCCTGATCTAGGAAAAAAAGAAGCCAAGCTTGCCATTTCTCCATCTCTCTCACTACCAATAGGATGGTTTTAAAAGCATTCAGAAAGGATGGGGCTGGGGTCAAAGCGGGGGGGCGGTTGAGTCCCAATGAGCAGGGAGAAAACGTGGGTTCCTGAATTCACTAATTCCCTGAATGGGTTCGTGATTTAGGGAGGGAGGCTAGACAGAGGTGTGGTCCCTGAGAGGGACCCTGTTGGTGGAAACCGCTGAGGCCTTACCCACGATCATGTGCTTGAGCGGCTGCAAGCAGCCTAGGAGGGTCAGCGCGGGAGAGGCAACATAACCGAATGGATTGACGAACCGAGTTAAGAGCAGGAAATTGGATAAGATCCTCCCTGACTCCACCAGCCTGGAATACGGAAAACACCCTCATGGGCGGCAGTGCCACTTAATTACCTGGGTCTGTGGCTTCTCCATCAAAGACAGTGTTCATCTGGATTGTTTCCTAAGGAGAAGAAAGAGACAGCTTCAAGCATAACCCTACACTCCTGCCCCCAGGCAAGACCCATCCTCTCAGCCCAAATTCCTTCTCCAGGGCCTTCTCGACATTTATTTATTCAATAGGCACTATGCTGGGTGCTGGGGACACAATGTGACCAAGGCAGGCATGGTTATTGCCCACACAAAGCTTGTAGTCGAGTGGGAACCACTGACAAACAGATGCTACAAAACAGTGATAAGGGCTACGATGGGGAATATAGGATGCTCCCGGGGCGCAGGAGGGAGAGAGAGGAGGACATTTAATCCCGGCTTGGGGAGTAGGAAAGCTTCCTGAGTAAATGATACCTAAGCCGCAGAGAAGGAAGAGCAGAAATGCCACACAGCACCCGCTGGGATCTACATTGTGGGCTCTGTCAGACACACATGCAAGGCAGGCACGGACGAGCACCCACGGGCTCCCACCCCTGGGCCATGGCTGTGTACCCTCACCTAGGCCAGCGCAGTGTTGGCCTGCCTTACCTAAGCCCGGTACTCCATATCTTTGTCTTCTCCTAATCCGTACTCTGTACCACCCTCCAGGACCTGATCTCTGTCCCCATGGAAACATCCCTCCCATGATGCCCTCCCATGCTGCCATTCTTTAGCAGTTGATGGGGACAGTGTTTGGAGTTTAGTAAGCCTTCCAACCCCCAGTTTCATCACATAAACCACCACCTACTCACTTGCCCGCAGCTCCCCGACTCTGAAAAGAGAGGAAACGCAGACTATACGGGTTTCATCAACTTGATCAGCTCAGCAGCCGCACGTTTTATGGTTATGGGGATTTATTTATTTAAGCGATTAATTTAATATTACATATTTCTAAGGCAGTCTCTAAGTGGCATCACCAAGGGTACTTGCCTTAGACAATAAGACCCGGGAGACAAGAGGTGGCCTCTCCCGTTAGTAGACGGGCAGGTACACATAAGCACTTAGGTGAAGGGGCCGAAGCAAACATTCCAGCACACTGGATTGTCCTCATTGTGCATGCTATTCCCCAAGGTTATGGGTCTTAGATCATAATAAAGTCTTACTATCAGTGGGTGGGGAAGAGCTGCAGGGGGTCACTTTCAAGTTCCATCACTGATCAGGCGGATCAGGTTCAGTGAAAGGAAAACAAGGAGGTAAGACGGGGAGGTAACTCTCCAGCTATCCCGTAACACTTTGCATTTGTGTGACTCTTACCAATTTTCAAAATCTTTCCCCATCTGTTATCTTGGGGCAGGTGTTCTCTCCCCCATTCCACAGATGAGGAACCTAAAGCTTAAGAGGCCGAGGGAGTCCGCAAGGTCATGTGGCCAGGCGAGCGGAGCCAACCCTGGACCCAAGCCGTGTTCTTCATCACTTTTCTGCAAGGTTGTGGGAGAGCAGAGAAAAAATAAATCCCACTGAAGGCTGAAGCACCAGTTCTGGTCTTTAAGCTCCTCTCACTCAACTCACTCTCCTAGAGAGCTGCCGGAGATAATAAACACCACTATTCAATATTTATGAAATCCAGTCCTTCTGCAAATATAGCAGCAGACATGTTCAGTGGAGGGAACAAATTCTATCAGGAGTTCGTCACACAGCAATCTGTTCCAGTGGCCAAATACCAGCATCTCCCTGAATGATAAACACCCCCATGAGGCGGTGGCAGGGCCTGCCTGGGAGGGGGACGGAGCCCCCCATCACCCACACCCAAGCCAGGTGCAACCGTACTCACCAGCACCACCTCTCGCTCTGTATTCTTCATTTCTGCAGGGACGGGAACAGGCAGAAGGTAAGCTTCTTGGACACTAAATTGACCTTAAAATTCTACCCACATAATGAGATTTTTCTTAAATAGGCTTTGAAATCGGTACTGCAGACATGGCAAAAAATTTTCTGTCTGTAGACATGTTTGTTGACAGCTTTCCATCTTTCCAGAAAAATATACACATACATATACATATAATACACAAAATTTTTAAGAATTCTTTTACTTTTCCCAGCTTATTGTTGTGACTGGACCTAGGAAATTAGCTTTTAAATGGCTTTCTAGGTAAAAAAGAAAGATCGGACTGGATACATTTGTTCACTGTGATGGGGACGCTTCGCATCCATTCCTTGTGCCCTTCCTAAAAAGTAATTAAGGCGGGAGATAGTTTGTGAAACTCTCATTTATTTATTTATTTTGTGCTTTCACTGGAGTAGCACTTTTTTTTCTTTTTGGTGAGGAAGATTGGCCCTGAGCTAACATCTGTTGCCAATCTTCCTCTTTTCATTTGAGGAAGGTTGGCCCTGAGGTAACATCTGTGCCAGTCTTCCTCTTTTTGTATGTAGGATGCTACCACAGCATGGCTTGATGAGTAGTGTAGGTCTGTGCCCGGGATCCAAACCTGCAAACCCTGGGCCGTGGAAGCAGAGCAAGTGAACACAACCACTATGCCACCTGGCCGGCCCCACAAAACTCTCACTTATTAAACCATCTCATTTGATATGATCAATAACCATTAAAATCAAATTTCTAACTCTGCTTAGATGTGTCTTGTGCACGACAGACACCTGTGGATGGGAGCGATTAAAGCTATCATTTTTTTTAAAACACACTTTCCAATTCTTTGTCCTCTCTCTCCCCACAGCCTGGATTTTCCTTGAGGCAACAACTTTCGGGCTGGGTGGTGACATCCCCTCAGGCTTGGAGTTGTTCCGCTGGACCTTGCTCAATTCACCAACGTCCCTGAAGGCATTTAGCTCTCCCAGCCCATCTGACTGCACCCAGCCCCCTTTCCAACCAGCCTGACCTAAGTAACCTGTGACAATGATCAAATCCATTACAATCTGAGAATAAAGTATCATTCGCTCTTTAAAAAGAGGCATCTGTCCAATACAGGGCAGTAGCTGTCCTTAGGAGGGGTCACACCCCTCTGTGTGCAGCAGAGAGCAGACAATGGCTGTGTTCAACCCACGGAGAATTCTTCATTCCTGTCCCACTTGGTGTGGAACAGACCTCTAGGTGCTTAAGCTGAGCTGATGGGAGGTGACTCTGGGTCAGGGACAGGCAGGACCAAAACGAGAAATCTGATGGGCTGATGGCACCATCACCCTGCCCTTCCCTTTCTTGAGCTAACATCTGACTTCTGTTTCATTCCATCCATGGATGATGTGCCTGAAGGCCCACCAAGACAGGACTGTACCCTGATTCTCTGCCGAGCTGGAGACCTTTTATATAGTACAGCAGAGTGAGCAAACAACAACAGCAACAAACAAAGGGAACAAGCATCGTACATACCTCCCTTCTTCACCCTATGGGGGGAAAACAGGGATGGACAAGAATTAACCTGAGACTATTCAGCACTGTACACACGACAACACAGGGGCCTTTGGGCAACTGGGTTCCTTGGGATTCAGGGGTTGATTAAAAGGGGGGTCAGGGATGGGGACTAGAGTGAAGGCTGGACTCCCCCTCTGCGCCAAACAGAGGAGCTCCCACTACTGATTTGGGACTAAGGAGATTCTGGGAGTTTGATATATTTGAAAACTATTGCTTTGTAGAACTTCAGGGAATACATTTCCTCTGACAACACCCGGTGAGGGCATGACCACCCCAGTCAGACGGCTGGCAATTCTCCTGCCCCATTTTTCTCCCCAGCAGCCAGCTGAGCAGAAGGCTTGGCTCGCAGGGGAAGGTTCCAGGGCTGGAAGTTAAACTCTGGTTTGCTGTAACATGAAGAGCCGGACCTGGGCTCTAAGACCTTTCCCACAGATAACCTCAGATTCTATAATTCTGTGACTCTAATTTTATTCTGTTTCACTATTGGACAAATGTCTGCCATATGGTGCAACTAATTTCCAGACAGCCCAGATACAAGTCTGAATTACTAGCTAGTTGTTTTTTTTTTTATGTCAGCCATGTTGAACATCATCAATGTTTAGAACGTAAGTTAAAGCAACTCGGTTCAAGGTGCGTATTTAACATTTAACCATAAATTGAATGGGAGTTTCAATGTCTATTGGATTACTTCCTTTAAGAATTTCTGCCCAAATCCCATTACAGAGCACCATCATCCTTACAAGCTCCAGCGCCACTCTTTTGGAGCCAATTTTTTTTTTCAAATCAATTTGTCCAAACAAAAATGCCTTTTTTAATTTCATCAGATGCTCAAGGATTTCTTACCTTGAAGTCAAGGTTGCCAATAGCAACGAACTTTCCCAATAAACATGGCAAAAGGCAATGCACATCTTTCTGCTAATGCCTTATGCTTTTATATACTTTCATCCCTACATTTTAAATTATTTGACAGTACTAATCTTCAAAATACCTTTGAAAGGCATGTGAGTCTTATCACCCCTTCTTTTTGCCAGTGAGAAATTCCAAAACTGACATTCCAACACCCCAAGATATTTGGGGATGGAGCTAAACTTGGAACCTAGAATCCTGAGCTCACTGGGACTCAGCCATGAAAAATCATGCAGCAAGATAAAAAAAAAAATAGTGTACTAAGCATTTACTCTACACCAGGAACAGTGCTAAGTGCTTTCTTTGCATTTGCTCATTTAATTGTTTAGTTTTCAACTAAGGAAATTGAGAGTCACAGATGTTATCATTTGCCCAAAGCCATATACCTAGAAAATGGTAGAGCCAAGATTTGAACCCAGGCCTTGGTTCCTCCAAAGCCCAGGCTCAGAACCATCATGCTCCCAGTGTAAGAGCCACTGAGACTCAGGGAATGGGCTTGGGGGAAGCTTGTAACAATCCGGTGCTCTCTCGTCTTCATTCCTGGACCTCACTTTAGCCGGTAAAAGACACTCCACAGAGCGTCACAACAAGAGGCTGGTTAGTGAGCAGGCGAGAATAGGAGGCAGAGGAAACAGGCCCGTGTTTACAGCCCTTGAGAATGAGAGATCTGGGCCACACGCGAAAGAACAATGATTATTTAGTCACACAAAAGCCCAATGGAGTCACTGGAGCCAAAAGCTGAATTCTCTTATCAGTTTTTTGTGCTTCCTCTAATTCCATTCCATCCTTTAAATATTCTACAAGTAAGAGCACAGCATATTCTATCTCCTCTCACCAGGCTTTTATCAGAAGCTTTTATCCAAGGCAAAGTCACCAAAGAGTTGAAGCCCCAGGTTCACCGAGCATGCACCAAGGACAGGGCAGGTGCCAGGGAAAACCAAAGGAGCAGTTTCCTGGCCCAGCAGGTGATGAAGAGGCTGGGATTCCTTCCCCCATATCTCCTTTGCCCTCCTTCACCCCAGGCACCCTCTCTACCCCGATTAGGTAGGAAAATCCGGATTCTCTACCTCTCCTTCTCCTGACATCACTGGAAACAGTGACCTAAAGGAAGTGGTGGAAAAGGCCCAGCCCGCTGGCAACTTACAGAGGCTTCTTGTGCTTCCCAGTCTTGCAGGGACAGTGTCTGTAAATGGCTTTGGCCGACAGGATAACCAGTGACACCAGGAGGCCCAGAAGCAACATGGAGCCCAAAGTGATGACAAAAGGCACATATCACGCTGATGGAGAATAAACGTTTTTCCTCAGGATCTGGTAGGTGACCCTGGGCTTGAACAACAGAGAGGGGAGGGTGAGTGGGGGGTGGTTGCATTTTTGACACCATTACTCCCTCGTGGTGACGGGTATTCTGCTCTTTTTTCTTGCTCTGTAAACTGGACATCTGTGTGCTCATAGTTCGTGCTGCCTCAACCCCTCGCCTTATTTAGTCTTTCCAAACATCCATTAAACGAAAATCCAGAAAATTCGGGGAACTGAAAAGCAACTCCAGGCCTAATTTTGTCCTCTTTCTTCCCTTTCCCCGAAGGTAAAAATCCCATTGGCTTTTTCCTGCCAGATTATGGCAAACCCTGGGGCTAATATACCATTGTCTCTCACTTAGAAGGCATGAGCCATGAAACTTGGTTTTTTTAACTTTGTAGGCTTCTCCATGTCCACTCACTATAAGCTGCACTGCCAGAGGAGTGAGCTGATAACACAGTGAAACCTCAAGTTCAGCATCTCTTCCTGGAGCGGGAGACAGACAACAAACAAGTTATGGAGATTTCAGGACTGGAGATGTCTCAATTGGGTCATGTTGGAAGCCCCAGAAAGGTGGCAGTTCCTTACTCAGGAGAGCCTACTGGCTTCTACCATAGCTAAAAGCCCTCACGGTTGCCTTATGCCTCCATTCATTGGGGTAACATTGACTCAAGCACATGGGAGATGAACATTAACTGGCTCTTGGTAAGACTCTGAGAAGCAGAGTTTGACCACCTTCCTTAGGTAGCTTTCTAAGCTTCCGATTACTTTTCCTCTGGCATACTGCAAGTATGGGGCTGCCGACAAAGGGCACAGCTTTCACTAGGAGCAGGAGGAAAGGGAACAAAAGAGTCAGCACAAACATAAGCCATTCCTCCAAGGAGCGGGGAGAGCTAACCCTGTTGTCAGATTCCAAGACTCTCCCTTCCTTCACCACCCTGATTCTATTATGGCACCTGCTTATTTTCTTCCTACCATTTACCACATCTGTAGCTATTTTATTAATTTGCATACTTGTTTGTAACCTGTCTCCTCTTCGAGGTCAGTAGCTCTCAAACTCAGCGCACATCAGAATCCCCTGGAGGGCTTATTAAAAACACAGATCGCTGGGCCCCAAGCCCAGAGTTTCTGAGTAGGTCTGGGGACGTAGGTGGGGTTCCAGCATCCTTCCAGGGAGGTTGTGGTGACGATCATGGTTGGGTGAGGTATAACTTTAAGATTCTGGAGTGGGCCTGAGAATCTGCATTTCTAACACATTTCCAGATGCTGCTGCTGCTGTGCTCTGGGGACCACACTTTGAGAACCACTGACCTATATTATAAGTTCCATGAAAGCAGAGATCATTTTGGGCTTGTTCACCAAGGTGATTGATATAGGTATTAAATAAATATTTGTAGATTGAATAAATAAATTCTTTTGGCATGGAGATAGGGAGTAGGGTACAGATTGGTGACTCTTCAAAAGAAGTGCAGAAGAGCACCTGGCAGCTACCTGCTTTCATGGGCTTTGCCTTCCAGTGGCTCTTAAGAGCAAGCAGAGAAGAGGTGGTGAAGGTAGCAACTGGCCATACGCCCATGAAAATTGGCTCCTGTGCCACAAGCATCATAGGTGGTCACCACCTGATCTATCAAAGCCCTTGCATCATGCACACCCTCATTCACAAGAGGAAGTTAATGGCTCTACAAGTCCAAGGTCTCACCCAGATCTTGATCTACCACCTAGTGACTCCAATCCAGCCCATGGTTGCCATTCCTGGCAACATCCTAATGTCTCAAGTCTCTTCAGTCCATCCCACATTTCTCCTGGGTCAAAGGGCTCCATTGATGTTAATCACAAGGGATGTAACTGGGGAGTCCATGTCCCAAAGCCCTTACCCTGGGGGTCGTAGTGACAATCGTGGTTGGGTGAGGAATGACGCTAATACTCAGTGTCACGGTCCCTGTTTCAACAAGAGCCTCAGCTTTCTTCCTGCCAGACAGCAAGTTGTCATCAGTTATGTAGCCCAGTAGTTTGTAGTCCCAGATCCTATCAAGCCCACCAGAGTAGTCAAAGCGAGTCGCAAGGAGCAGGCGTGTAACATTGGACCCAGCGTTGGGAGAGAAGATGAAATGACCGTTGATGTTACCTAGATGAGATTTGATACAGGATTTGGGGCAAAGGAAGAAAAGAGAGTGAGAAATAAAGTTTAGGAGAAAACTGAGTTCAGTCTTTTCTGCAAACATCGACACCGCAGGTGTAGACTGTGTCTGATGCACCAGGGCTACGATATCGGCCTTACCTGCACCAGAGACTTCATTAGTACAAAGAACCTCTTGCTCACAGGCTGCACTGAGGATGAGAGTAGAAGAGGACAACAGCACACCTGTCCCGGGAGTAGGGCCGCCATCTTGCTGAGCATCAGGCAGAGAGATTTAATAATCCTGGTGCAGCCTCTCCAGCCAGTCCTTATCATCCAGCATTTATTTGGTAACAATGTGTAACTCACGCTCAGACCAACGAGTGGGTAGCAAGAGGATAGAGTGGGCCACTTCCCTAGCCACAGGCCAAGTTCATTCCACGTCTTTTGTGGAACCTGACTAGTTATACCAGTAACAGACGTCCCTGGGTCCCCCCAAAGGAAGGTGCCCCCTGGCTTTGCAGGGATTACAGTCCTAGATCCTCCCCAATCCACCCTCTCCCCCTCCCCCCAGTCTGTTCGGGCTCAAGGCTCACAGCTTAGGGAGCCCAGGGCAGAGAGGCTGCACACCCAAGCAGCCCTTGCTCATTTCTCCAGTGGCTCCAGACTCATTACCGGCTGAAAACCAGTAAATGGAGCAGGAGATGATGCAATTTTTACTCCCTTAGCTGCTAAGCGCTTCATGGAGGCCTGAGGGTTCTCAGTATGGATTATTTCCATCTTTGGCGACTGCCCCTGGGTTTTGTGACATAGCCGGCTCGAGAGGCTTCCTACTGTTCGAGTTCCTGCTCTGCCAGGGCTCAGCAGGCGGCCAAGATGGATTTTTACTCTCTCACATGGAATTGCTCTGCTTGTTTGGGTTTAAATCTCTGGCCTCAGTACTTCATTAGATGAGCTATTTTGGTCTAATTTCCATTGAGGGTGCTCTCTTTTTTTCCCACAATGGTTTATTTTTAAAGAGAGAAAATGAATGGAGCAGGAGAGAATTCCTGAGGACACATTTCAAAGTGCACTTAATCTATTTAATCTATTATTATCCAGAAAGAGGACTGGGAGTCCCTGCCCCCACTGCAAGCTTTCAGGAAAAGAGATGGGTGAGCAGTTGGACTCAAAAAAAATTTTAACTACACTAATATGATTCCTGAATTATATGACAGTCTGGGAATTTGGGGGGAGTCACCATCAATGGGACTCACCCTTCCTTGGGCCCCTGGACAGCCTTGTATGGGAATCTGGGAAGAGTGGGTGAGGAAAATGGGAAGATAAGAGGAGAATGGGAGGCATGGGACTGTTAGAGTCCTCATTCAAAGTACCCCCACCCAGACACTTGTCCCAATCAGGTGTGAGCACAGACCCACCCCATCCTCCCTCAACAGCTGCTAAGGCCTCCAGCACCAAGAGCCGGGCCAGGACTGTGGACGTCAAGTTCTGTACCTGGGCCAATGGAGTACTGAAAAGACCTGGGGCTGGAATCAAGGTCGGTACATGTCAGCCTGAAATTCTGAATATTTGTGCCAACTTTCAGATCCACTGGGATGGCCAGGAAGTAAGAGTTTGGGGTACAAATTGGCTTTTCGTCATTTTCTTCAAGGATGTTCACAGTAACCTAGAGCAGCAAGAAGGTGGCCAGTGTTAATAGCTAAAACTCACTGTGTGCCAGGCACCAGGCTGTGTGCTTTTTTGTGGACGAGCTCATTTAACCTCACCTGAGATAGATAACACGCCTGGTCCCATTTCACAGGTTAGGAAGCTGAGGCTTAGAGAGATTAGGTCATTGACCTACGGCCATTCAGCTGATGAGTGGTAGAGCTGGGATTTCAACTCAGGTCCATCCTACTCCACGTCCTATACTACCAACTTCTGTACTGTGCGTGTGTGTGTGTATGCTTGCGCTCACGCATGCGTACGTGTGTATTACAGTCGTAGATCTTCACATACCCCCACACAGCTGTGCCTAGATGCATGGGCTCATCCCCAGATGATGCTGAGTTGTTTTTCCAGTAATGATTATGAATTTATAGTGACCCCCTCCCGCCCATATTTCCTTGCTCGCTGTCCTTGTGAATTGGAAGTTCCGTCTTTAACTCTGGAATCTAGAGCAATGGTTCTCAACCTTGGTCCTACTTTCTTAGGCCCACTCCAGACCAAAGGAATTGGACTCTAGATGGTGGGGCCCAGGCACTTTTTTTATGTTCCCGGCTGATTCTAATAGGCAGCCAGGGTTGAGAACCGCTGGGATGGGAGTCAACTTGCCTAAGCCGAGATTTCATCTGTCACCTGGGCCATTAGCCCTGCACGAAGCTGGTGGCGCTAACCTGCCACAAGCAGTGCAGCCTCTTCTCTTTCATCATGCCTTTTATGCCTGGTGAATTGGAACACGGACAGGGACGCCTGCCAGCACGGAATCATAGGACAGCAGCCCTGAAAGGGACTTATGTGATCATCACCCTTTTTAAAAGCTTATGAATTTGAGTTGTATTCATTCTACCTTTGAAATTTGGGGATTTCAGCTATTTCTGAGCCCAGGAATAAATTGAAATGTTCACTCTGGTTAGCTCCCAAAGTGGAGTCCATTCATTTTTCTCAAAAACCCAGCCTAACAAACACTACAATTATCTCCAACTTAGCACATCTTTTCCTCGGCTAGCAACGCCGAGCCTCCCCATCATTAAAAGCATCATCCCATTAATTCAAAGCAAGTCATCAAAGGAACTGCACTGTTCAGGTGCTGGGTTATCAGATGACTCTCCACTTAAGAGACAGAGAAATTGGGGCACAAAGATAAGCATTGCTCAGACCCCCTTGGAAAATTGGGATCAAAGCTGAGAAATGAACTCTGTCTCCTGACTCTGAACCAGTCATTGTCTCTGTCACACAGGGCTGCCAGCTGCCAGCTCAGAGTTCATTTTGCCTTATGCTTTGCACTTTACTGATGATAAAGACCAAGACATAGTTCTGTCTTTACGGCCATCATATACCCTCAGATTATCCCAACCACTGACAGCACAGACCTGTTAAATCCTTGCTAATCAGAGTGTGGATGTGGACCAGCTGCATCAGCACCACTGGGAAGCATGTGAGAAATGCAGATTCTCGGGCCCTACTCAGACTCGCTGACTCAGATCTGCATTTAACCAGATTCTCAGCATCAACAGTTTAGAAGCAGTGGCCCTGTGTCAAGCCACATCACTTTAAGATCTACCCCATCTGGGGCAATGGAGGTGGGGTAGGAACATGGCAAAATTGCTCTTGCAGAGGGAGTACAGAGCTATGAACCACACCCACTTCTGGCAGGGGTTATCCCACCACCAGCCCACCGCAAGAGCAAAGGGAGATGTAAAGGGCACAGGAGGAAGCTTGTCCCACAGAGGAGTGGCAATATTCCACCGTCCGGCCATCAATCTCAGCCTCCTTGCAGTCCCCCACGAACCTGGGTCTATAGGTGCCAATCTTTAGTTCCTGGGCACCACAATGTGTGTCCCATTGTGCTGTCCTGGACACCACCAGTCACTTCCCATCACATCTGCAGGATGTGCCCTATGAAGATTCCTTATTGATTGCTACAGCCACACCTGGAGGGTGCCAGAGAGACCGTAAGTCAACCAGTCGGGCTGGTGTGAATGCACGAAACAGCCCCACTCACAGTGACTGAGCTCGTGTCCTCGCTGTTGGTGGCCTGGATTCTGAGAATGTAGATGGGGACTGTTTCATAGTCCACTTTAGTCACCAGCTGGAGTTCTCCCGTTTTAGGATTAATCCAAAATACGTTTGGGTACTGGCGGCTGGCCCCTCCAGTGGAGATGGAGTACACGATGCTGCGCTGGGGGAGTCTTGATCAGTTGCTTGCACCTGTCCAACCTGGGTTCTAGCTGGAAGGATAAAGGACCTGAGATTAGTCCTGCTGTTGGGGGTGCAGGGAGGACCCGGGAGCAGACATGCTCTCCGCCATGGGCAGAAAGACTTTTGGAGCCTCCTGGCGGTTCTGACTCCGTACGTTTTATATCTCCAATTCAATTACATTCAAGTTACGCTCATGAGCATCCATTAGGCAACTGGCCCTACGATCCAAGCAGCACGGAGGTGTAAAAGACCCCAAGCACGCCGATTATCATGCGATCAAAAACACTGCAAAGAACATCCTCGCACACAACATCCTTTTGCAGCAGTATTGTCTAAAAGTCTTTTGTGTTTTTAAAATCTTCTATAATAAGCATGAGTTGCTCTCATAAAAAGGATGAAACATAAACAATTTTAAAGGGTTTAATAACTGATGATTACAGGGTATAGATTTTAAAATACTGTTCCATTTTGCTTATTTTACAGATCTTGGTGGGGCTGCTGGAGACCTGGCTTGCTTGATTTGTAGACGTTCTTTCTCATAGATTACACTCCTCCAGGGCAGGAACCTTCCCTTAGGCGACTATATAGCCCCAGCACTAAGCGCTCGACCCAAAGTCGGTGATTAATAACTGTAGTAAGCTCTGCGGATTCATAAAAAGCCGATTCCTGTTGCATTTGTTATTCACTGGGTAAGACTGCAAGGAATTAAAAGCATTTTCTTTGGACTCTCTTTTTGTGCTTTGTTTAAAGATTAATGTCAGGAAAGAAGACCGTCATAAAGAGAGAGAATAAAATGGGGAGGGAATCATTTTAGAGGGAGTGTTTTGGGTTTGTTTGTTTAACATGGAAGAAGAAGAAGTATCTGTGTAAAAGGATCAAAAGCCGTGGTGACATCGATTAGACTAGAGTTAACAGGACCACCTTCCAACCGGGAGAGATGGGGTAACTGGAGCTGGAAGCGAGGCGAGGAGTTTCTCCTCTAATGGGGGCAGAGCCCACCGAGATCAAGGTGATATAAAGGACGAAGAGGACCCAGTGAATCCTATTAAGGGAGAGAGAAAATGTCTTTATTTTGTTTTTAAATGAAGGAAATCTAGAAGCGGGAAAACTTTTCCCTGTTTTTAAATTTCAATTCTCTGAGCTAGCTGGATAAAAACCACCGCGGAGACCAAGGGAAAACTTAGGCTACCAAAGGGAGGAGGAGCAGAATCCGGCCCACAGACAAGGAAGCAATCAGGCGCAGAGAAATGCAGTTTAATCAGCTGTGTTCAAAGTCTACTTTTCACCTGAAGGGCCCCTCAGTAGTGAAGACAATTTAAAGGGAAATAAGAGATGCGATAAATATGACTCAGCTGTGAATCACTGTGCGCAACCCCACTTCGGGCATCTGGAAAGGAGCTGCCCTTCCACGAACAGGCGTCTGGATGGAGGGGTCCATCAAGCACGGGCATCTGTGTCTCGTCTGCTACTTACCTGGGCTTAATTCTGACACTTCAAATACATAGGATGGACTCTCAAAGACAAGAGGAAACTCATTTTCTGGGCTTGTTAGGATATAAATGTAGATGTTATCTAAAAATGGAAATAGAAAAAAATTAAATTGCAACATTCTATTCTCATTTATTCATTTAGTCAATATTTTTAAAGCATCTTCTGTGTACCAGGCTTCGTGCACAATATAGGAGACACAAGATGACCAAGACCGAGTGGTTTCTGCCTTTGAGATCTTCACGGTAGTTGCCTTTTGATGAACACATGTACAGGTGACTAGAGAAGCCAGAGGAAGTGCAAGCTGAGCCTTACAAGGACACTTAGTGCTAGACAAATGGGGCAAGGGTGGAATGGGGGTGGTCTAGGCAAGTACAAGGATACCAAGGTAGGAAACTGCATGACTCACTCGGGAAAACCGCAGGCTGTTTGCCTAATTGGAACCAAGGGGGCTTAGAGGCGAGCGATGGGAGCTGAAGCTAGAGAGTTAGGCAGGGGCCAGATGATGAAAGTCCTTGAGTTTGAACTTGAACTTGACAGCCATGGGGAGACACTCAAGAGCTTTAAGCAAGGAAGTAACGTGACGGCATTTGCATCTCCTGAAAATCTCTGTCAGAAATGTGGAGGATGCATTGGAAGGGGGCAAGACTAAGGGCAGAGCAGAAAGACCTCAAAAAGACTCGTGGTGGTGTAATTCAGCTGAGAAAGAGGGGGTGCTGCATTAGAGCAGTGCAAGTGGGATGCAGGGTGTGGGGAGGGGGGCAGGCAGCAGATCCCAGAGATTTTAGGATGTGACACAGAAGAAAGGACTTGGAGACTGATTAAATGCGCTTGGTGAAGGACAGGAGGAGACTGGGCCGATTCCCAAGTGTTGGGTTTTTTGAAGTCTCCTCTTGAACACAAATTCCTAGTCCAACATTGAGTATTGCCTGGCACAGTTTAGTTGCTGCTACTCAAGGAAGATACTTTATGAAATAAATCAAAATGATACCTGCTTTTATAGTAAGGAGGGGCAACATCCTGCACCTGGATTATCACAGTGTATTTATTGCCGGCTGCCAGGTTACTTGAATTTTCATAATCTAGATCACCAACCAACTAGACTCAAACAGAGATATCAGATTACACAAAATAAACAATCCTTTTCATTGAACTGACAAAGACATTTTCATACATTATTATCGGATATGCAAATTGCAAAACCTTTCTGGAAAGCATTTTGCCCATAGGAGGAGCTTTAAAAAGTTACATCCATACATTTGCTCACTGCTAGAGAATTTATTTGAAAGAATTTATCAGGAGAGAGAAATTTTATGTTTAAAGACATCCATCGAGCACTATTGCCCAACACCGTAGGCTTAAGACTTCAGATGAGTTGAAGAGAAGCACGACATAGAATCCTATATGCAGGGATGTTTCCATCCTTTAAAATACTTATGCATATATGTACAGAATATACATAAAATCTATGCATAGGGAGGAAGACAAGAAGGAAATATATCAAAATTTTAATAGTGGTTAACACTGAATGGTAGTGCTTTTCTGTGTTTTCTACATTTTCTATAGGGAACATGTACTAATTTTCTAAACAGAACAAAATAGAAATTATTTTGGAGCTGGCCCCATGGCCCAGCAGTTAAGTTCAGTGTGCTCCACTTCGGCGGCCTGGATTCATGGGTTCAGATCCCCAGCATGGACTTATACCACTGCGACAGCAGCTCACACACAAAATAGAGGAAGATTGGCACAGATGTTAGCTCAGGGCTAATCTTCCTCCAGCAAAAAAAAAAAAAAAAAGAGGAAGATTGGCAGCAGATGTTAGCTCAGGGTGAACCTTCCCCAGCAAAAAAAAGTAAAAAATAGAAATTATTTTTTAGATGACACTATGAATAAAATTGGTAAGACTTTCTTGGGGATTGAAGAAGGGCTGCGGATGGGAGGCGGAGAAGGAGGTGGGGTGAGAGGATGCCTAGTGGGCTGCTTACTCTCCTCCCTGAGGCTTTATCTCTGATGCAACCCCCCCCCCAAAACTCTCTTATCTTCTCTGACCTTCCGTTTTCCCTCCTCCTTCCCCACCACCCTCCAGTGGGAATCTTTACCTACGTAACGGTCTCACACATCTCTTTGAGACCTACCCTTTACGCCCATCCTTCTTCCAACTCTGCTTTTGCCCCTGCGGCTGGGCTGTGGAGTGGGGGCCCCGACACAGCCTCATTTTCTCAGTCTCCTCTGGGCCTCTGGTGGTTCGACACTGCTGCATGCAGCAAAACACACTCACTCACGGCCATGGCCCTGCTTTCTCTCACCTTGCACCTCCCTGGGCCAGGGATGAGCACTCAGTAAAAAGAAGTGCTGGAAGCCAGAGGGCACTAACATGACTGGAAAGGCAGCTAAACAGGCACGCAAACTGGCAAACTGCTAGCTATGCAAGAAAGAATTCAGTCCTTAGCACCCCAGGCACAACCACGCATAACAAACAGTTCCCGGAACTTGGGTAAAATAAAGAGCAACCGAGAACAAGAGTCACTCTGAAGTCTGTCAGTTACAGTCACTCGGAGAGGGAGTTACCTTGGAAATGTCTCTCTGTGGGGCAGCAAAAGCACTACGCCTGTTAGACCAGCTCCCCCCACGCCCTCTCAATGATGCAGTGACCGTTAACTGACCACAATTTTCCCAGAGCCAGCTGGATCCTGTAAAAACCTGCCGCTGCTCCCCACTCCAGATGGCGTGGTGAAGTTGAATTGGTTGTTTGGTGCTTCGCGGTCATCATCAAAGCAGAATTTGTTCAGGTCCAGAAGCAACATCCCATTGGCTGCTCTTTCAGACACCGTGATGCTGGTGAAAAGACACAATTCAATATTTTCTCCTACAAATGGCGATGGAGTGTTCCTTCTAACACAGGCCCTGGGCTAGACTCCTCTGCTTTAATTTCAATTCGGAGCAAGTCTGTGGTTATCGCAGTGACCGGCTACCTGGTGTCCCTGCTCTGCCCTTGCCTCCTTCCAGACTATTCTTAACACAGCAGCCAGAGGTATCCTGTTAAAATGTTGTCAGATCATGTTGCTCCTCTGTTCCTAAATCCCAAGTGGCTCCTCATTTCACTCAAAGTCCTAACTTTGATCTACGGGACCCCTCAGGGTGTGCACCCCCAACCCCCACCCTTACCTGTCTGAACTCATCTCCTACTGACTCTTCTCCTTGTTCACTCCAATCCTGCCCCTCTGGCCTCCTGGTGCTCCTCAAACACCCCCCAGGCCCTGGCCTCAGGGCCATTCCACTTACTGTGCAAGGCTCTTCCCACAAATATTCACACGGCTTGCTCTTTCACTTTCTTTAGTCTCTAATCAAATGTCACCTTCTCAGGAGGCCACCCTGGCTACCCTATCTAAAACGTCAATGACCCCTGCGCATTGCTCCCTCTCCCATGCCCTCCTTTGTAGTTAATTCTTAGCACGCACAATTTCCAATATACTGTACAGTTGACTTATTTATCCCGTGCATCGCCCATTCCCCTCTAGAAGGTAAGCTCCATAAGGACAGGGATCTTTGTCTGCTTTGTTCTGGGCATGCACAATGTATACTTGTTGAATGACTGAATGTAGCTTCTGAGACCAGCACAGCAGTGAAGAAGACTATAGGAGAAATATAAACCCTGCCTCTGCCTGATTAGGGGAAATCCCTGTACCGCTGCGCTCCTCACCTCCCATGCTTTGAAGACTGGGAACTCCTTGACTTGTGTTCTAATGGTTTCGATGTCATAGAAAAAAAAAAAAAAGCCTCCTAACACCTTAGTATCATCCATTCAGTAGAGGTTTATTAAGGATCAAATAATCTCAGTTTCCATCTCAGCTGACTCCAGGGTCTAGGCAAATAGTACAAATGAGTAAAACTGCCCCTAAACTCAGAGCCCTCTGGTCCAGCCCAGCTTAGGGTGGGAGACTGAGGAAGAGTGATTAAGCACCTCTAGGCTTCTGTTCATTGAGGGACTTTATCCTGTCTCCAGGGTTCAGTTTTTCCGTCTATAAAATGGATATAAATCATGTCAGTTAACTTTTGCTACATAACAAGCCAGCCCAAAACTTAGTGGCTTAAAACAGCAGGCATTTATTATTTCTTACAATACTCAGGGTTATCCATCAGTTCTTTCGGTTCTAGTCCGGCTTGGCTGGTCTCTGCAGTCACCGGCAGCTCGGTGGATGGATGGTCTGGGATGGCCTCGCTCACACGCCTGGTGCTGGGAGGGTGGTTGGTCTCAGCTCCACGTTGTCTCTCATCCTCCAGGAGGCCAGTCCAGGGTCTTCACATGGAGGGCTCAGATCTCCAAAAGTAGCGGAAGAGGGCAAGTCCCATACACACACATCTGTCAGGTCTCTGCTGGGCCACATTTGTGAATGTTCCAGTGGCCAAAGCATGGACATGGTCAAGTCCAGATTCAAGGAGTAGAAAGAACAACGCATCTTTTGATGGGAGGAGAGGCAAAATCACATTGCAAAATCACATTGCCCATGGGTCTGGGCAGGGAGGAATCTGTGGCTGTGTTTTGGTTGTTCTGTTTTGCTACCTACCTCAATCGTGTTTTATCCTGGACAGAATTTCTTATAAAAATATACTGTGGCTGCCAAGAGAATGTGCCTGGAAGACCTTCAACCACGAGAACGTGACTGACCACAGACCCCAGCAGCTGTGCTCTGAAATCCAGCGCTATGTTTGCAGTGAGGCCATGTGCCCATGACTGGGCGTGGCAGATACTAAGGCACGCTCATTCCTGTCCTGTGACAGCTGACTTTGGCTCCTGGACTCCACTGTGCCCTAGCTAAACCTTCCGAAGACTAGAGCATTTCCACCCACCCTCCCCCCCTCTTCCCTTCACTCAAGTGGGACGTGCATCATGGTCAGATGACTCTCCCGGCCTTATCTAGCTCTCTCCCCGTTTTCCCCCACAGGCATTTCCCCTAATACAAGCCTTGCACATTTAATCCTGTGTTGACGTCTTGTTCTCAGAGCACCCAGACTAACATGTGTTAAGTTCTTTAATCCTCTGTACTAACACCTTTCTCTGCAACCAAATTCTGCTTCCTTCTACATTCCACATCAACCCTTAATGGCATCTAAAGAGGGCTCTGGGCTCAGCCAACGAGGAGCAGTCTGACAGCAAGGACCGTCTTAGACTTCTGCGGATAACCGGGTTTGCTGCCTGGAAAGCAGTTTCTCCGACAGGTGTAAGTGAATCTCCACGACGCCTCGTTGGCAAAGGCTGCCTCTGTGTTTCAGCAGGACTGCAGTCCGAGCGTCTCCATTCCCGTCTTGATAGCACAGTGTCGGGGTTTTACTCCTAAGT
This sequence comes from Tapirus indicus, assembly GCA_031878705.1. Lineage (NCBI taxonomy): Eukaryota > Metazoa > Chordata > Mammalia > Perissodactyla > Tapiridae > Tapirus > Tapirus indicus. The sequence goes on from CM062917.1 coordinate 81,839,456, forward strand.
ACTTAGAATAGATACCATTTATCAGACATCGACTATATGCTGTATCATACCAAGCACGTTAAAACACTATCTCTAATTCCCTCATCTCCAAGAGGTTCGTATTCTTGTCTCCAAGAAAGAGTGGTTCAGAGTGGTTTCAAGACCTGTCCAAGAAAGTTGATGCATCCAGGCCCGGTTCTCTACTGTCTGTGTTAGGCACTGTAAATTCCATCAGTGAATCTCCAGGCCCACAGACGGTTCGGGAATCTGAGCCTTGATTCCAGCTCCGCAGAAGCCAGGAGGTTGCACCATCCAGAGAATCCAGGGTCCTGACCAGACACGTCCTGCACTCCAAAAGAGGCCTGCACGCTAGGCCCCTCAGGGCTGCCTGGCATGTTCTTTTCATTCTTCCCTGACGGTTGGTATTTTTTTCCTAAACGCGTGACTCGGAAAACCACGCCCCCTCATTCATCAATCCCAGCCTCAAAGGCGGGCAGCCCTCGCCCGCCCGCAGCCATCTGACCACTGCTCCCGCCCCAGCAAAGGTGACTGCCCAGCCGCATTCTGAATCTGCCGACCTTCTCCGCCTCGGGCTCACAAACAGCTTGCCAAGCGCTTTCAGCCAAGCGCCTGACAATTTACGACCAGATCAGGGGCTGTCACGGTGCCTTTGATGCTTCCATCGGGCCCTGGGCTCATTCATCAGCAGCCTGGGAAAGCTGCAGGGGCTGTTTCCATCTCTGGCCGGCCTGAGAGCCTGCGCGACCCAGGCGACCCACGGAGGCAGCAGGGGGCCCGGCACGCAGCCACCTGCCTCCTCCGACCCACTGGGTGCCGGCCCCTGCCACCCTCTCCCACCTGCTTCCCCAAACTCCCCTGCAGGGCCAGCACCCAGAGCCTTGAAGAACGAATAACTACTCAGGGACGAGTGCTGTCAGAGCCAGTGGCAGCACCGGTTGTGTGGTCTGGTTCTGTTTTGACCTGCCTGTGTGCTTCCGCTCTGGCATGGGGATGGGGTAGGTGGTGAGGAGGGGAGGATGGTGAGTGATGCTGGTCAGGGTCCCCAGCCCCTGGAGTATGCACATGAGGCTGGGTCTTTGGAGTGGAGGCTTCCACTTCCGGGACTGCAGAGGAAGGAGCCTTTGTTGCCCCTCCTCATATTTTGGCTTTCACAGGATGGCGAGAGTTACTCTCTGTTCCTCTCGCTGGAAAAGCCCAGAGGAGGGACTTGAACATTGCTTAGAGTTACCTTCAGTAATAAATACAATTAGTCCAGTTGCTGGCTGGCCTTGACCTTCAGGGCTAATTTGGAGAGAAGATTATCAAGAGAAGGACTCTGCATGGGCTTGCCTGGAGAGGGTAGGATATTGAAAATGTGATTTTTACCAGCTGACATGAAATGCAGTCTGCAAACTGTCATCCCACACTTCAGGGGACTCTGGACTGCAGGAAGCCACAGGATGCACTTAACAGAAATGCACCAAGGGGAGAAAATTGACAAGGCAGGTTGAAGGCAGCACAGTCCTCTCCACTCATTGATTTCCAGAATTCTTACTCTTCAACCCCCATCTCCTGCCTCTCAGGGCAGAGGGACAGAAGAAGAGCAGGAGAGCCTAGAAGGGCAGGACCTGAGGAGAGGACCTCCCCAGGATGCTCTGGAGCCACCCAAGAGTGCTAGCATGGATTTAGATTTTCAAAGAAAGTAGAAGTGTGACTGCATATCATCTCTACTCCATCCCCAGGGCCCAGACTCCTCTTACAGAGGTGGGTTCCATCTATGCATGTTAACCGTGTGGAAGTCACACTCCTAACTACCCACAGCAACCATCCCCACCCATCAAACAGACTCTGAGGTTAGGGCTGGGATAGGAACCTACCACATGGTCAAGGCTATTGACTCCACTGGGGCCTCCGCAAGACGCAGATGGCAAATCAGGATAATTCTAGGAGGGTTTAGAAAAGGGACTATTACAAAGGCGCACACAGGACATATGGAAATCTCAAGGGATGGTGCACTATCTCAGGGCTAGTAAGAGTGGAGCCTCCTTTCCACCTCTGGGCCTGGAGGAGCCAGGGCCGGAGCAGGTCCTGAAACCAGAACCCAGGGGCAGAGAGTGCTGTGTGCAGAGGGCTGCCTTAGAGGCACTGAGACCCTCAGGAGGTGGAGGGACTTATCCAGCTGACAGGGAGGGAGCCGGGGGATGAATACCCTGACTTCACTCCCCCCTCATTCCAGAGCTTCCCACTGGCCAGCCAGAAGCTGCAGGGCAAGGGAGCCAATTGATAACCACACAGGTCAGCCACCTGGTGCACACAGCAGGGTGGGGAAGGCTGGAGACTGGACCTGAAGGGGCAAATGGGATGTGTCCAGAACAGGGTTTAACTGTATTGATATCAGACTCAAGGCCAAACCGATCTGAGCATTGTGCTGGGCATGCCAATTGGGAAAACAGGGAGACATTCATAAGCATAATAAAAGAATTTATATTTCTATTGCTGACCCTAGACAATCTTGTCTAGGGTCCTTTGTCGTTTGCATGGCCATACTATGTATTGGGTCTGTGTTCAAAGTCATCTGGAGCCTAAAAAGTGAGCTTGCAAAACCAGTCAAAGATAAACTCGGACGGAGACTCTCTCGGTGGGGATGTCTGAAAGTGAGACCTGCTCTGGTCTCCCGCCTTGTCCCAGACGCAGGGAACTGTCTCAGCAAGGGTCACCACAGAGGTGCCCTCCCCGCCCCCAAGGAGGAGCCACCTTCAGACTCCCAAGAAACTGGAGACTAGCTATTAGGAAACCACAGAGGTGAAGCTAACCAGGGGAATTCCCGATCTTGTGCCATTTAGACAAAATAGTTAGTAGAAAGACAGTACTCTTTTCAAAGAGGCATATTAACCCAGAATCACAAGGGGCTTTATTTTAAAACAATGGTGAATAGCTTGTGAGACAAAGAACAGGTCAAAATATACAAAATAACTTGTCTGCATTTTTTTTCCCTTTCTATTGCCTTTGGTTTACATGCAATTAAGTTGTGTAAGGTGAATTAGATGCTTTGTTTTGTTTTAAGTAAATACGTGGTTTGATTTATTCATCTTACTGGTGGCGTGTTTCTCTGGGAGCTCCTAGTTACTACTCCGAAGTCTCAGGCATCTATTATAACTGCTAACTCACAGCACCACCTTGCCACCGGTGGCAATAAATAAAGGAAAGGTACAGTCCGGAGAAGGTCTAACAAGTCCCCATGGTACTTTTCACCAACGGAGATGAATATGTTATGGAAGAGAGCAAAATAAGAATATTTTTTAACAGAGTAAGAAAGTGGAGAAGGGAGACAAGGAAGAGGAAAGAAAATGAGCGAGAGGAAAGAAAAAAGGATGATGAATGGAAAACCTATCAACTAACTCAGAGAGTTCAAACCTACTTGTTTTAGTGAGCCATGCCCCAAATGCCCATAATTCTTCAGTCCTGCCAAGAATATATCAGAGAAGCCAAAGGGTCGAGGGCCACCCAAGAGGTGAATTGCCCAGCTTGTGTCTCGAATGTGGATACCTGAAGGTGAACTTGGTGCACGCAGCAGGGGTGTCATTAATGTCTTCCACAATGAAAGTGATCTGTATGTGATTCTCCTGACCCCCCGAGGGTCTATCCTTCACCAGAACTTCCAGAGAAATGGCGGGATTCTGTCTTAATTCACCTGCGTCTCGGTCTATCCTGTTCGCCACTTGGATGGTGCCAGTCACTAAGAAGGCAAAGGTTAGAACATGATTCTTTGAAGAGAAATGAAGACTAAAGGCAGACAGAGACTTGGAGTAAATTGGAAAAGAACATTCTGGTATGAGGACTGGCTTACACAGAGAATACCTTCTATACAAACATATTAAAAAAAACTCATGTAACTTCCTGTATTTGACATTGATTGGGGTGCCTGGCCTGACACTTCTAGAATTTTTAACCTCAGACTTCGGGGTTGGGCCCCTGGCAGCCATCCTTGCCTATGGGCTGGACTATGTTGGGGACTGTGTCAGCTATGTTGACTGGACTGGTAGACAGCTGACTCCAGCCTGACCCACTGGGTGCTCTTACTGGAGAATTTGTAACTGAGAGACACAAGTCAGGTTAATAGTGGAGCTACAGGGGCCAGCCCTGTGGTGTGATGGTTGAGTTCAGCACACTTCGCTTTGGCGGCCCGGGTTTGTGGGTTCAGATCCTGGGCACGGACCTACACTGCTCATCAATCATGCTGTGGTGGAGACCCACATACAAAATAGAGGAAGACTGGCACAGATGTTAGCTCAGAGCCAATCTTCCTCAAGCAAAAAAGAGGAAGATTGGCAACAGATGTTGGCTCAGGGTGAATCTTCACCAAAAAAATAAAATAAAATAGTGGAGCTACAGATAAGAGGCCAGAACTCTAGCTGTGGAGGTGGCTGGGGCAGTGCTGGTTCCCACCCTTTCTGGGCTCTGACTGTTCCACTCTTTCTCATGAGATACCCAGTATCCTGTTGATGGGTGTCCCTACCTTTTTTTTCCCTCTTACTTGGTTTGGCTTGCCTTCATTTCTGTTACTTACAAACAAAGAATCTTAATAAATATGCTCCAAAACCCCACCATATTTGTTAAAAGTTCAATTTGCAATACCAGAGTGAACAGAATTCTAAAGCATGGTTGTCTGTCCCTCAGTATCAGCTGAGTGGGGCCCCTGGTGATGGGACACTAGGAAGTTTGCAGAGGGAGAGCACGATTATCTCCTGGGAACAGGTATCATTTTGCCCTAAAGTGCGTGGGGCAAATAACACATTGTCTTTCTGGGATTGTCTGATGCTGGCCTCCACAGAACCGTTATGTAAAGTGAAGCCCTTTTTGGTGATGTGATGGGGACTCACAAGGTGATACAGTCTAGGAGTGGTGACGAGGGCAGGCACTGGAGTAGAGCAACTTCGGTTTGTATCCCTGCTTCACAGCCTACGAGCTGTGAGACCTTGGACAAGTCACCTAACCTGTCTGAGTCTCTCTCTAAGCCTAGTTTCTGCATCTGTAAAAGGTGGATTATGATAGGTCATTGGGATGCTGTGCTGAGTATCTAAGATGGAAGACGGGGATCCCTCCCCATAGTGCCTAGTATGCACTTAGACCCCAATGAAAAATGGCTCTTCTAGGAGGGAGAAACTCTCCTCCTCTGCACCAAGATGCTTTGATGGGAAAATAACTCCCAGCAATCCAGCAGCTCGATCTAGATTGATGCAGTCCAATACAGTAACCACTAGCCACATGTGGCTACTTAGCACTTGAAATGTGGCTAGTCCAAATTGAGATGCTCGGTAAGTATAAAATACACAACAAACTTCAAAGACTTGGTACAAAGTAATAATGTAAAATATCTCATTAATAACTATAAAATATTGATTACATGTTAAAATGATAATACCTTTGGATATGTTGGGTTAAATAAAATGCCTTATTAAAATTAATTTCACCTGTTTCTTTTTACTTTTAAAAAATGTGGCTACTGGAGACTATAATATTACATATGTGGCTTCTACTCTTCTTTTGGACAGCGCTGGTCTGGACCTTCTCTTCAGAAGACTCCAAGTGCCCTCAGGATAGTGAACTCATCCATCCTTAGACACCCACCTGCCTCAAAGTGAAGGATGATACAGCTATGACATGGGGCCCTGTTCAGTTTCCCCAGCCCCACGCCAGCTGCTTTCAATACATCTATTACCCTGGAAACTTATGATACCCTAGACAGAAGCGCATCCCCAGACCAGAGACAGATAAAATATTTGTAAAACAATCCAAATGGCTGAATTAAAGGATGCACATAGGGATGTGTGTGTGTGACTTACACTGATCGATCATGAAACAGCTGTTAACAGCGGTGAGGCTGTAGAGGAGGAAGCTGGTAAAACCTTTATCGTCAGGGTCCTCAGCGGTGATATTGGCCACGATGCTTCCTGGACCCAGCTCCTCGGGAATCACGTACACTCGTGTTGGGCTGGAACAGAAATACAGCAGACACAGCTAGTTTTCAGGGGCACAGGAGCGTGGAGTCTGGGAGGTGGGTATTTTGGTGAGTGCTAAATATAGCGCTGAGCTGTTGAAGCTGCATCAACATGCTTGGAGGGAGAACTCAGAAGCTGGAAGGAGGGGTGACTGGCTTTTGTATTTGCAGAGATCACATCCCTGTGGATGCAAAGTAAGTGCCATGCTGTTATTGCAACAATTTACATCGGCCAAGTGTCTGACTCCACGCCCGCCTGACGCCATTTCAGATCAGCCTCGGCATTAACATCTTGTAAAATCGGGATGGTCGGCCTACCCGCCACCTTCTCTCCTTTTGCACAATACTTGTGCAAAAGTTACCTGAGTTATTTTAAAAATCCATCTGGACTTAATGTCCAGAACTGCAGGTTCCTGACTCTCATCCCATGGCTGCCACCAGAAGCTGAATAAACTGTAAACTTTCTCTATTCTAGTGCCTCTGCTCACTTGTTATTTTTGTCTTTTTTTTTTTTTTTGGCCTGAGGAAGCAGAATTTTGTACACCTTTCTGACTTGCATTAATCATGTCAGCTCTCTGTACAGAGATATGAGCCCCCCTGGCAGAAGCCAAGGTCAGCACACTGCCCTCCAAGGATACCTCCATACAAGATAACCCCAAATCACCAACTTGCCCATCTTCCTCAGACCTCCACTGCCTGTGGAAAAGTCTGGCAATAAGACAGATAGGCTCAAAGTTTTAACTACACAATTTGGGTAAAGGGAATAACTTTGAATGCACCAAGGAAGGCTTACTGTATAAAATAACTCTGTAGAAGTCCTTTTCCTAAGGGAAAATCATTTCAGTGGGGCAAATAGTCACCTCTAGTTTATCAGTTTCCTAAGTGTGGATTTTCCCACATGGGATCTTCTTTAAGAGGGGAATACTAGACCTCAGATCTAAATGTTGCTTTCATTCATGAGCTCAGAATGTTTCTGGGGTTCTGTCTCACCATCCCTGTAGGACAGGGAGGGTCAGAGGGAGGAGAAAGGAGAGGGACCCTCCAGCTAGAGTCAGAGGCAGGCAGAGAAAGGCTGGAACCAGGCCCTCCCCAACCAGGGCTCCTCCCTGGATCCCGAGCCTGCCCTCATTCTTGAGGTGACCTCCTGTAGGCGCACTCCATTGTATGGGATAGAAACCTTGTTCAGGCCACCCCTGTGCTCTGGGCCTCTCCCCACCCAGTGTCCCACTGAAGCTGCCCATTAATCCATTTACTTACCTGACATGCCCCCTTCTCAGGGAATCTGTGCTGCTGCCCACTCATGGGTCCAGGAATGGACACATTGGGGTGGGACCAAGAGGAAGGGTGTCTGAAGCCAAAAGCAGCGGCAGAGGAGAGAGGGAGGTGGCTCCAGGTCTAAGGCTAGACTAAGCCCTTATGACTGTTATGTGAGAGCCCCTGTTTCTATCATGTTATATTTCTTCTTTGGTTACTTTGAGTGGGTTCTGTTAACGTCCAACAGAGAGCTCACTAAGATGCCCAGCCTTCCTCCACAGCCTCGCCCTGCCGCTCCAACCATGGTCCCTGCATTTCTAACAGGCTCCTGGGGGACGCTGGATCTGAACACAGATCTCAGGCCCATTCAGACCACTGACTCAGGACCTGCATTTTCACAAGATGCCCAGGGGACTTGTACGCACTTTAAGGTTTGAGAAGGACCATCATAAAGAATCATCAGAGGTGACAACCACAGGCTCCCAGCCTCTCCTAGGACAGACAGAGGACACCTCGGGAGGAAAATCCCCTTCCTCCCCCCCTCCCTTCTTCATTCTAACACAATGGTTCTCAGCTGGGAATGATTATGTTAGTGGTCACAACTAGGGGAGGGGGCAGCTGTTGGCATCTAGGGGGTAAAGGCCGGGGGTGCTGCTAAACATCCTACAATGCACAGGACAGCCCCCCACACTATAAAGAAGAACCCAGCTAGAAATGTCAGTAGTGCTGCTGTCTAAGACCTCGTGTTCTGCAGGCTCATCTAGTCTATGCTGGGCGCTCCAGGAAAGCAGGTCCCCGTGGAAAGGACTGGTCAGGCTACTGGTGAAAGCACAGCTCCTCAGGTATAATGTTCTCTCCTTGGCTGACCTGATATTGAGCCTGGCAGAAGATAAAATCCTTGGTTTATTTGGTTTGGGGATCTAAGACCCAAGTATGTATAAAATATCACCATCAGACCACAGGTAAGATCTATTCAAGCACCTGCAGCCACCTGACAGGGTAAAGCTCTGATATCACTTACATTCCCATACTCTTCTCCAGCATAAACAGGATCACCAGACCCTGGACGAGGGGGAGACCAGGGCCAACGGCCACACTCGTGGGAAAGGGTGTGAATCCTGGGTGACCGCAGATGGCTTCATCGTTAGGAAGGAATATTCAGTAAGTGCATAAGGTGTGTATACATTGGCAGGTGCCAGGTTGAAAAGGACTATGAGTAAATACAAAAGAAATGGGCAGAAGAGGAGAAAGACCTCCCTGCCCAACCCTACAACAAAGCACTCTGCAAAAGTAGCAAGCTCTGTCCTCGCTGGGAAGAGAGTAAGTACAAGTCAGACACTTTTACAATAAAGTGCTCAACTTTAATAATAGCCAAATCCTGGAGTACACACCATGAGTCCATAAAGCATCCAGACGTCTGTCACCACCCAGGGATAAAATGGCGAGACATTTTGAACATCAGAAACAGTATTTGCTTTGGTTGTGTTAATTGCAGGACCTTAACAAATAGTAAAGAAAAAAGAGTTGTTTCTCCATAATATATTTCTACTTCAGACTCAAACTCAATATATTTGAGTCAGTTTGAGGATTTAATTTTGTTAATCCCAAATTAAATAACTTATGGTTAGTCCTAGCACTGATTTGGGGGAAAAGGAGGATCATGATTCGAGGGAACCAGGGAAGCCCTCAAAGGCAGCACCTAGTTTGAAACTGAGCAAACTAACAAATCGTGCCTGGCTGGGGGACGAGGTTGACTAATTGAGCAGCCTGGACAATGCGAGGGCAGCCATCCTGCCCAAAATCCTTCTAGAGCACAGGCTCTCGCAGACCCAGACCCACCAAAATTCATGGAACACTGTTTGAAATAAAGTCGACTGTTTTTATTTAAAAAAATGGCTAGACAGTCACATAGGTCATGCTCTCTGTCTGGGATGTTGCCTAACAGGTTCATCTCTCAAACCAAAAATGAGAACCAGAGTTCCAGAACAATCTCAGGGGGCCCCAACCACCATCCAAGGTCATGTTCTCTTTCTGCTGAGGCCAACTGCGGTATTTTGGAAGATGTAGTCCAAACCAGATGGTCCACTAGCTCTGCCCCTTGGGAGAACTTATTATTTTTCTATTTGCAACCTCACAGACTGGGGGTGGGGGTGGGGGCACTGCAGAATGCATCGGGTCCAGCCCCACAGCCATCACCTTCCTCTGGGGGTTACTGATGAGTCTGCAGTGCTGTGTGGGCCAACACTTGAGTCCGAATCCAGGCTGGGATGTCACAGTTATTTATAAACTGCCTGTGCTGTGCTCCTGGAGGAACCCGTCAGCAGAAACACACTGCGTCATCCTTCTGAGCTTAACCTGGCAACAGGCGTTGATGGGCAGCATTACGTGGGAGTGTACCTGCTGCTGTTCCGCTCACACCGAAACCCAGCAACTGGGCTGGAGACTGTGTGAACATCCAGAAGTTTCACAACTGTGCTGTGCTTTGCTAAATGGCACCAGCTTAGCCTGGGAATAGTGGCCCCAATACCTCCCCATCTCAGAGTACTTTTGCAAGCATTCTAGGTAGTTCTGGGGCCCAGTGGCTTTTTTATGCTGGAGTCTCCTGAGCTGAATTTATTCACAGCCATTAATGCAGGTAACCCCCCGGGCGGGAGATTTTGCCAGTGTCTTCATGGGTGGCTCCTGAGTCCCCTCAGCGATCGGGGCAGGCAGAGTGTTGTAACCAGTCAGTCATATCCTAGCTCAGAACCCTGTCTTCCCCTCCTAAATCCCGATCTATAACAGGCTCGGGTCTCCCCTTGTGTCTGGGCTGGTGCTGGCACATTCCCGCAGGCTGCCTCCACTGCGTTCACTTCCCCTCCCACCTCTGCTGGATGTCGGAGCTGCCAGACATGGCCAGATCTCTTTCCTGATCCACCATGGCGGGAAGAAACTTAGAGCACCAGCAGTGGGCAGGCCCCTTAAGCACCATGGAAACCGCCCTCTCCCGGTTCGAAAGGATGGGCTTTCCAGAGTCCTGACTGACCACGTGTGCTCTCAGATTCTGCTGTTGTTAGCGGTGAGCGCTCTATTGTCAAAGTACCTGCCTTATACTTACCTTCTACACATGCCCGGCAGAAAGCCTCGCGCTAGGGGCACTGTGTCCGGCCCCCACCCCTCCCCACCGTCCCACGGTCCCATGCCGCGCGTGAACGTGCGGGTGCGGAGGCGGCGGGAAGACAGGTGGAAGATGGAAGGCCAGAGGCCCAGATAAAGGACATTGAAGTTGTCGGGCCTCTTATCTCCTCCAGGCCAGGGCACCCCTCCGCCTTGTATGAAATGCCCGGGGAGGCTCGGGCGCAGGAGCCCTGCGTGCCCTCAGGCCTACCTGGTAAAGCGCGGGGCTTCATCGTTGATGTTCACGACGTTGACCCGGAGCGCAGTGGAGGCTCTGAGCCCTTGGCTGTCTCTCACGTCCACAATGAGATGGTAACTGTCAGGGAAACATCCCAAGTGAGGCAGTCAAGCTTCGCTGACACCACCTCCAAATGCAGCGACAAAAAAATGGGGTGGAAAGAGGGAGGAGTCTGTCCCCTTTCTGGCGACTCCCTCCACGTGCTCCTGCGGAGTTAGACCTGCTGTGTCCACCCTTCTTTCCCCTTCTCTGAAAAACCACTCCTCCATTTCTCATCCTGTAGTTATTGTTCATGGACACCATCTCAGGAGCGCCTGCGCACGCCCCCCATGGGGCACACTCTAGTTCCGTGTTCCTCACGGTATCCCTGCAAAGTGCATGTCACACCCCCGTGAGGAAACCGAGGTCCCCACGGATTAAGTAACCAGCCCTGGTTCTCACAACTGGTGCAGAGACAAGAGCCAAACCTGAGCTGACCCCAAGGCCTGTGTGTTTTCCTCCTCAAACCCTGGCCTCTCCTCACCTCTTCCCTCAGAGGCCTGCTCGCCTCTGCCCTGCTGCTTTAATGTTAGCAAATGGCCTGACGGCTGCTCTCCCAAGCCAGAGGGCAACTGAGGCGGCCTCGTGATGCTTTGGGAGCCCTCTCCCCCACCTTCGTTCTTGTTACCTGGAGATGAAGATTTTTGGATGGGGAAGGAGGCCTTATAGTTGCCTCATTCCCTATTCCTCTGGGGCTCACCCCCTCTCTGCACTTAGCAGAAAGGCAGCAAACCACTCAGGGCCTCCCCAGCTGCCCTCGGGCTGCACCAGGCCTGCTCCTTGACCCTCAGATAAACGGTACTTCAAAGAAGGTCATTGGCAAAGCCTACCTCCTGTGTCCTGCTTCAAAGTCAAATTCTGTTGTGGAGAAGAGGGTCCCATTAGCAGACATTCTGAAGCTCTTTGAGGGAGAAATCAGGAAATACTAAAAAACAAGAAAAAAAAAAAGAACGTAACTAAGTGCACCTCTGCACCTTGCCCCAGGAGATGAGTTGGTTCAGTTCCATTTTATATTCTTGGCCCATGGAACATTCTTGATGCATCGGGGTGAGGCTCAAATGGGCAGTTCTCAGGCTTCATGGTTCTTGAATCAACAGACTTCTGGATCTGTTGCTCTGAGCCTCTCTCCCTGATTGGCCACACCCTGCGAAGCTGGTCATTGGATCCCACTTCGATTGCAGAAGGCATGTACAGGCCCCCTGTCTCCTCATCCCTGTCACTGTGTTCTCACTTCTGCTCCCAGGGCAACTCCTGGCTTTGATTCTATGTCTTGACTTTAACCAACGCTGTTTAGACACAGCTACCGCGTATTAGGTCATAGGACAATACTAAAGTAAATAACATGTAGTCTCTACTCTTAAAAGAACTTATGACATATCAGGGTACAAAAATGTTCACAAGCATCATTCATTGAAATGATGGAAGGGAAAAGGGGAGGGACAAGAATGGGAGAGAATGAAACTTAGCAGGGCCTAGAGTCCAAGTTGGAAGTTGGCTTGGAGAAATAGAAGGGCTGGTTTTAAATCTGATCTCAGATTTGTGGCCACTGGTCAAGTCTTCCCATGTCTTGGGGAGTTGACAGTCTTCGTCCTTCTTGGCTCTCAGTATCCAGCCCAGCTCTGTTGATGACCCCCTGCCCAGCACCACTCACTCTGACAGGAACACGGGCTTATTTGCACAGCCCACTAAGGGCCAGCCCGTAGGAGGACCGTCCTGTGCTCTCCATGGGTGTTCATCAAGATTGCTTCCTTGCTCCCATGATGGAGTCAACGAAGCAGGGGAAGGACCTGGATCAGAAGAGCTGAGTCCAAGTTCTAGTCCTCACCACAGGATCACCAAGGACAAGTCCCTTCCTTGCCTGTAATTTAGGGATGATGCCACCAACTGCTCCTCCATATTATTGTGAGGATTAAGTCAGAATTCACACTGTAAAATGTGAAGGGCCAAGTAACGCTCAAGGCTTACACGTTTGTATGCATTTGTTCCAAAGAGTTTTAAAGTTAGAAGGTTTCCTTATTTCCTACTAGGATGAAGGATGACCTATCCTCAAAGCCTAGATTTCTGGATCAGATAATCACTGGAGTTTTTGCAACCAGAACCACAGCCCCTGAAGTCTAAAATCAAAGGACACGCCAGCCAAGGTTTTCAGCCCAGCAATTTGCTATGTTGTGATTGCAGCTGAGGTCCCCAGAGGAGAAGAGAGAATGCACAGAATATAGATTAAAGGTCTCCTCTGGGGCCAATATAAGGTTTTTAAACCATTTTTTAGAGTTTATTATTAAATAACATTTTTCTAGTTGTAATGAACATATTTTTTTACAAAAATTGGGAAGGAGAGAAAAGTATTTTAAAAACCTCATTATTAGTCACCTGTAGAATCTCATCATTTTCATGAACAGCCTTCTGTTCTTTCTTTGCAAACATACACCTCAAAAAATTGAGATGATGTTCTAATAAAAATTATAATATCTTGTTCTTTTCATTTACAGCTTGAGCATTTCCCCATATTCTTAAATCGTATTTTACATCCTGGTTGGTTAATGATAGCACAGCATTCTACTATAGGGGTTTATTTTACTAAGTCTCTCTTGCTGATCACTTAGGTGCCCCCTACCCATTTTTAAGAGGAAATATTTGGGCAATGTGAAGGAGAGCCCTTCTCCCAGTCCTTCAGATTGTATCAGCACCTTGACAGCGCTCAAAGACATGACGTTTAAATCCCAGCCTCCCATCAACTCTCCAGCTCACTGCCTGGCAGCAATCGCCTAGGCCTGCAGCTGCCTGCTCATGGAGCAGCTCTGTTCTTTGAGCTGAGCCTTCCCTGCAGAGAATCCTCACACATCCATAGATCAGACGCCCAAGCTGGCTGTGATGGAACACCAGGGTTTATAGACCCAGGAGGGGCATTTACTATATGCACCTGCATCAGGATGCCTTTCCACATGTGTTTTGAAATGCTCTAGGAGATAGGACCCCAGTTCCGGTTGGTCCCAAATGGTGGAAGGTCTTGGGATACAGAGATGACGGACAGGTCCTATTCTCCAAAAGCTTATGGTCAACTGAGGGAACACACAAAGAAGATGTGGTAGAGGTGCTCCAAAAGGGATAGATATAGGATATGATGGGGACAGAGAAGGAGGACTCTTAGACTGGCCTGGAATACAAGAGTCATGAACTATGGTGGCTCTGGAGCCCAACTGTTGAATCTGAATCCTGGTTCTACGACTTTCCGGCTGTGAGAGCTTGTGCAACAAAGAGTGATAATAACAGGGCACGCCCCATGGGGCGAGCATGTGAAGTTCTAGAACAGTGCCCGACACGTGGTGGGCCCTCAATACACATAACTATTGCTGTCCAGTTAGAATGTAACATCCACGAGGGAAAGGGCTTCGTTTTATCCACTGCTCTATCCCTAGCGCCTAACACATAATCGATGCTCAATCAATATTTGGTAAATGTCCAATATTGGGGTTTTCTTCTCGCCTATTTCGCATCTGAGACCAGCGTTCCCACGTTAAAGAATCTTAAAACCAAACAAAAAGGCAACAACAACAGAAAATCTTGCCAAACCTTTTTAAAAAATCTGTTTTAGTTTGGTAATGCTAGACTTGGTTATGAAATCTTCTCCAGTTCTGCCTACGGTCTCAGCAAAAAAGAAAAAAAGAAACAGCAGCAGACAGAAAGCATGGAGAATTGTGGCACTAGAACATGGGAAAATGTCTTTTTAATTTTTATTTAAGAGGCTGGTTTCCTGGAATCCTGATTTTTTTTTTTTTTTTCTTTTAGCACCAGGCTAATTTCCTTTATCCCTGGACCTACAAGCTGGTGTTAATGGGAATAGCAGTCTTGTACTCAGAAAGGGGATAATATCCATAGACTAAAAATATTGTGTCATGTGGCCATTTGCCAGCGACTCAGTAAAGCTTTCTGTAAAACCTGGCATTCTCTCCCCTTTTTAAAGTCTTGTTTAATCAAAGCTGCTCCCTGGATATTCATTCTTGGAAAACAGAAATTAAATAGAATGAAAAGCAACTGCAGACCCTCTCTGCTCCAGTACTGGCTAAGAAAAGTCCTGAGTAATCAGATCAATTCGGTTAACAAATGCTTGTCAGACAAGCTCTCCAGTTCCCCTGCTGGGAATATTCCTTTACCACCACCCCAGGTTTCTCTATTTGCGGCCCCTTGGCAGCCACAGTTTGCTCACGGACACAAAAGCTTCAGTGTGGAAGACAGTGAGCCCGTGCTTCCTGCCTCATTCACCCTTTTTGTGCCATTGGTGTAGGGAGAAAGGAGGGTGAGAGGGAGCTGGCCCAGTTTCCTGAAATGTCAGGCTCCCTGGGGAGGACACGCCAGCTCCCGCGGCTCCCCCACTGCAGCTGGAGTCGCAGGCGGATAATGAATGATTCAACCTGTACTGGTTTGCAGCCATCGGTTGCTTTCAGGCCTGCAGTGGAATCAAGCAACAAGAATTCAGTCTCCCGCCTCCTAAAACCAGAGCAGCCAACTTCCAGGGGCCAAGTTTCCAGAGGGAAGGGAAGACCCTTATTCCTTCCAAGTCCAGGGAGCACCGAGGACTCCATCAGCCACTGAGAACATGCCCCCAAACCCACCCAGAGGGCCAGCAGCACATGGCATCATCTTCCAACCAGCCGTGGCAAGTTATAAACATGATGCCACTTTCCTATTATATTTTCTGGTGCAAGCTGAGTGTTTTATAAAAGCCTCAATTCCTCTCTTTTCCCCTGTTCCACCCCTATCCCAGCTCAGGGGGTGGGGGGGAAGGGTGCCTAGGAGGAAAAAAAAAAAAACTCCCATGAAAAGCCCACTGCAGGCCCTTTTGGCCCTGGTTTGTGCTGTATTGTTCGAAGGGTGAGCTATGGGGGTTATGGGCAAGTATTTGAATGTTTTTAAGAAGAGCCACATTTATAAATGCAAAATGCTATAGATATGGAATCCTTTACTGATGGAGCTGCAGATCCTGTCCTCGCATATGCTCTCACTCTTTTTCTATAATCAGCCTGGGTCCTGTTCTTTGATTCAGGCTTCACTAATCTTAAGGACAACGATCCCCACCTATTTAAGAAGTGTTTATCCCAACGTATGAACAGTTGTTAGTGGTGATGTGTTTGGGGTGGGAATTGTCCAACACCACTGCTTTTACCTTTCTTGAGCATTTTAACAAGAACCTGGAGTAGAATGAGGAGATTTCCCCTGGTGACTCCTGAGTTAGAGGGCAGAAGCCGGGGCAGGCGGTGGCGGGGGGGGGCTGAACAAGTGGTGTGTATCCATGTGCACACATGCGTGTGTGGTGGCGCATGAGGAACAGGAAGGGCGTTGTCACTCAGGAAAGAAAGGGGTGGGACACAAAAGACAGAATTTGCCAGAACAGGGTGGAAGGGGATGAGCAGAGTTGGGTCAGGAGACCTCTGTTCTCAGTAGAGTTACCGGCCCAGGCAAGAGCCTCAGTTCCTTCCCTCATCCGGAAATAAGGGACTGCTCAGTGGACCTGAAAAGTCCCATCCAGCCAGGCCCAGCACAGGCCGATCACTTTATTCCCAGGGAAATCAAAAGGCACAACTTGCTGCCACTTCTTAGAGCCATGAGCAAGATGGAGGCGGAGAGAGAATTACTTCCTCTGTTGCCCTCCCGGTAGCCCAGCTAGTAGCAAGGTTATTGCTCTTTTAATTTAATCCTTTGTCTGCCCTGGTGAAGACGAAGCACATGTCACTTTATGCAAAAGTTCTTCCCTAATGGAAAGGCCAAGAGAAAGCCCCTTAATGGAGGAATTGCTGCACTAGATCACTTTGCCTCCAGCTGCGAAACTGATTAACGTCCTTAGAGTCTCCGAGGAGGCTTTGCCGCAGTCACGGTGGCCATTTCCAAGCAGAGGGGGAAGAGGGAGTGTGGGAGGGGGTTGGGTCCCACACAGTTTCCTTCAGGAGGTGGAGAAAGGGCAGGGGGAGGGGTCCTGGAGAAGAAATTCCAGTAAATACAATTATTCACATACAGACCATCTTGTGCATCTTTATATTCTGAGCTCGCTATTGACACATGCCTCTGAGCACCTGCTCTCCATCACAACACAGAAGGTGCCCAGGGAGGGGTTGCTGATGCAGGATCTGAGCCTGCAACATCCAACACAGGAGCCACTAGCCACGGGCACCTGTGACTACTGAGCATTTGCAATGTGGCTGGTCTGAACGGAGATGAACTGTCAGTGTAAAATACACAATGAATCCCAAGACCTACCATGAAAAAAAGAGTGTAAAATATCCTAGTAATCATTTTTATGTTGAAATGATAATAGTTTGGATATATTGAGTTAAATAAACTATATTAAAATTAATTTCACCTGTTTCATTTTACTTTTTTCATGTGGCTAAAAGAACATTTAAACTTGCATACGCAGCACTCATTTCTGACTTGCAGTCCAGCTCTATTGGACGGTGCTGGTCCGAACAATGTACCCCCTCATGCTTTTTCAGTTTCTTTAAAAAGAATGGCGGAGGGGCTGGCCCAGTGGCATAGTGGTTAAGTTCGCTCACTCCGCTTCGGCGGCCCGGGGTTCGCAGGTTCCGATCCCGCGCGTGGACAGATGCACCACTTGTCGAGCCATGCTGTGGCGGTGTCCCATATAAAGTAGAGGAAAACAGGCACAAATGTTAGCCCAGGGCCAGTCTTCCTCAGCAAAAAGACGAGGATTGGCAACAGATGTTAGCTCAGAGCTAGTCTTCCTCACCAAAAAAAAAAAAAAAAAGGGAGGAAAGACCAGTCGTTTCTGCATTCACGCCAATTTTAACATTATCCATGACACAGTTTCACTACATTAAGCTGTATAAGGGTTGTAGGATTTGTGGTTTTAAAGGAGGTGGTGTTCCAAGAGATGTCCTAGAGGTATTTTGTTGTTGTTGTTATTTTGTGTGTGTGTGAGGAAGATTGGCACTGAGCTAACATCTGTGCCAATCTTCCTCTACTTTTTGTATGTGGGACGCCACTACAGCATGGTTTGACGACTGGTGTGTAGGTCTGTGCTCAGGATCCGAACCTGCGAACCCCAGGCTGCCGAAGCCAAGCGTGCAAACTTAACCACTACACCACAAGCTGAGCCGCCAAGGTATTTTTAAATTCATCCTTCCTCCTCTAATTGTTGCCACCAGCAAGGTGACTCCTGGGACCCACAAGTAAGATGACAGGCACAAACCAAGCCTGGGTGGCTTCATGAACATGCTTCAGTGTTTTAATCAAGTCTGTCCTTGCTTGTTCAGTTCTGTGGTTCTTGAAGGATCGAGGACATCAGAATCACCTGGGAAGTGTGTGTTCCCATTCAGCATTCTGATAGCGTCCAGGAATCTGTGTTCTTCAAGGTAGCTTAAGTATCTTCTCATGCAGGGACCTGAACACCTTCTAAGAAACACTCATAAACCAGTGTTCCCAGACTTGCAGACCAGAAGACTCGGCCCAGGGTATCTGGCAAATATGCAGATTCCCAGGCCCATCCTGATCCACAGAATCCAAAACTCCAAGAGAAGGACTTGGAAGGTTTGGCAGATGGTGTCGTAAAACAGTTGTTCTCACCCTGGCTGTGCACGAGATCACCCAGGGGCTTTAGAATCCTGATGTCCAGGCCACACCCCAGGCCAATCACATTAGAGTAATAAGGGGCGGGACCCAGACATCTGTGTGTTTTAAAGTTCCTCCAGTGGTTTCAATTTACAGCCAAAGTCGAGAAGCACAGGTTTGGTCAATAGCAAATTAACCCGTCTCTTTTCTCCTTGTACAGGGCAAAATATGTCATTTAGTAGCCCCAAGTGCCCAGAAGAAAATGTCTAAGTACAAAGGCCATAACGTGTCACCTCCTAAACTGTTATTACTTTTTCTAGGCTGAGAAAGATTCCTTCTAGACTATGTCCACTGCTCCTGTAGGCTGGCTGTCAACTTTCTCTGCAGCTATTGGTCCCAGCACACGTGTTAAATACTCCATTAACACTTTCTGGGTAGCTTGAAGTGCCCCCTCCCCAAAGAACTCCCAAACTCGCTGCAGAAGCCCAGGTTGCAGCCACCCAACTCCAAGTCCCTGCAGCGGCTCTCCCCAAAGCCCCAGTACATAGTTGTGTATCATAGTTGTAGACTTGTAGCTCCTCTGTGTGGGACACTGCCTCAGCACGGCTTGATGAGTGGTGAGTAGGTCCGCGCCCAGGATCCGGATCCATGTGAACTTAACCACTAAGCCACCAGGCCCCTAGGAGGCATTTTTAAAGGGGCTATCAACCTATTCCTTCTACATAGTTTGGAAAGATATATTAAAAATGGAGATTTAAAAATAAATGTTTTTCTTCACAGCTGAGATTCCTTCCACTTTGCCCCCACTGCATCTTGTACAAACTTTATAGCAATTATCTTATTGAATTATAATTATTTGGTGTATGTACAGTCCCATCCAGACTGTAAACTTCCTGAAGTGAGCGTGTCTTACTCATCTTTGTATCCAAAGTATCTAATAGAAAGCCTGGCACACAGTGGATTCTTGGTAAATGTTGAAATGAACTAAATGTATAAGTGAGGCACTATACTTTGGGTTGCTGACCTAATGCCCATCCAAAAGCCCTTATCCCCTGGGCACCATCAAGCAACAGTGGCCCTACGACAAGGTTCTGCCAGTGAGAATTATGCAGAAGACCTGTGGGTAGGGCTTTCAGGAGGGTCTACCAAAAAAGGGACAGACTGGGCTGGCCTGCCCCCTTCATCCTGTGCCCCTTCTTGCTTCCTTTTTTCTTCTTCCTGCCTAAAACTTAGAGGTAAAGGCCAGAGGCACAGCAGGCATCTTGTAATCATGGGGTGAACAAAAAGAGGGCAAAGCCAATGTGCTTTGGGTGGAAGAGCAGAAGGATAGGAAGAGCCCCAGTTTCTACCGGCAGCAGCTGTGCCAGCCCTGGGCCTCTGGACTTCTTGTTAGGAGAGAAAAAAAAAAATCCCACATCCACCACTGTGGATGAGTTTTCTGTTATTTTCAGACACATTCCTAACTGTTATAACAAGTATGTTATTAATAAGCGCTCATTTAAAGTACCTAGTATTGCTCTTCACACATAGTAGGACCCCATTAACTGTTTGCATATTCATTCACTTACTCATGCAAATCTTGAATGAATCTTGGATGAATAAGTGAATGAATGAATGATTTTTTTGGACAGAAGGATCGCCTAGTAATAACAAGAGACTATTCCCTAACTTAGGATGTGTCCAATAATCTCAAAACAGCTTTGTTTCAGCCCCTGTAGACCATATTACATTGGTCCTGGAGTTTATTCCCAAGGCTCACTTCCTCCAGTTAGAACAAGTCGTCCTGTTGAAGCTGCAAATCAGGCAGCAAACAGCGGAAACAGCCTCCTGGTGTTACCAATTCCCCAAGTGTCATATTTCAACTAGTCTCTTCTCTGTAAAGCAGCGTCTGCAGGACTATTGCCTGCTCCAAGGTTAGTCAGGTGGGATTAGCTTTGGGTTTTTTTCCTCCAACGTGGGCTGCCCAGCTGCAGTGGGTGCGCAAGGCCACTCAGAGGGCGGAGCTAGGGGCTGGGGCATCCGTGGACAAGCTAAGAGGCTTCGTCACCTGAGGGTTCGTGGTTACAAGAGCTCCGCTGGCAGCTCCAGTAAGGAAACTGATTAAAAAGGGAGAGAAGAGACATCCGCTGCCTCAGGCTGAGCCAGGAGGCCGCTCTCCAGGACCCAGGCTCCTGTGGAATTCCTCTCGTGCTTTCCTCTATGGAATTCCTCCTGTTCTCTGGAATTCCTGGGACTCTCTTTTAATTTTTTAAAACTCGGTTCCAAGCAGCTGGGCTTCATCTCTTGAAAAGGATTGCTAATGCCTGCCTTTGGGGTCTATATTTTATGCTTACTTTTAAAATAATATAGGTGGATTTTTATCAG
The DNA here is from genome assembly GCA_031878705.1 of Tapirus indicus. NCBI lineage: Eukaryota > Metazoa > Chordata > Mammalia > Perissodactyla > Tapiridae > Tapirus > Tapirus indicus. Next base: position 81,860,044 of record CM062917.1, read on the forward strand.
CTTAGAATTTTAAAAAACTGAGCAATGTTGATATGCTAGGCGCTGTGCTAGGAGGCCTTACGTGCATCATCTCATACTCACAATCCCTCAACTGCAGTATTTGCTATTATTCTTCCAGTTTACAGACAAAGAAACTGAAGCTCGGAAAGGTTAAAACTTGTTCAAGGTCACACAGAGCCATGAATCCAACCTGGAGTGTGTGTCTCCCATTCCCACCTCCCCGTGCCCTGTGCTCTGGCAGTGCACAGCATGCTCGCGCCGAGCCCCCAGGCTCCTGGTCAAAGGCAGCCCAGAGAAGCCCTCGTCCAGTTTAACAAGGAGACTCACACTGAGGGGTATGTCCCGGCTTGTGTCTTCTGGATCGAAGGCCTCAACCTGGTAAATGAACCCAGGGTTTGCTCCTTCCAGTATGTAGAGCTCTTGACCTACACCAGCGTCCAAAGTGGAATAAGAAACCTTTAATTAGATAAAGCGAATGAGGAATTCCAAAACCAGGACAGCTGCACACAGCCAAAGGGAACTATGCGTATTGGCAAGGCGGGAAAGAGGGATGCAATGAGAAAGGCCGCGAGTGAGACCACTGGCCAACTTGCATGAGTGGAACCATTTATGGGAATTAATCAAGTGCCAGGGCTGGCCAAGCTGGTATCAAGTCTTCATGCGTTTCCCCGGTGCAGAGGTGACCTAGGGTACGGTTGTTTAGGGGGAGAGGGAGGTGATAAGGGCAGAGAGTTGGGAAGTAACTGCGGGTAGGAGCCTCCAGAGTGAGGCTACTCCAGGTTCCAGATCCACTTTAACACGCAAGTCCCTCTTAATCCCAGCTAAGGTCACCCCTTGAAGTGCACGTAGCATCTTAGCAGAAATGAGTCACTGAAATGAAAGGCCTTATAGCGGAACAGGAAGGAGATGGAATAACAGGGCGAGAGGGCCACAGAGGTTCAGGAAAGGGACCAAAATTGATTTCGTCTATGTCAGAGTTCTTGGCAGTCAGGGGAGGGAGGGAGTGCTGCCGGGCACCACCAGCCCTCCTGAGGGGCCACCGTGCTCTGCTCTGGCATCTCTTTCTGAGCCTCTCTCCTTCTGAGAGACAACAGAGAATGTTCACATTAACTCCCTCTTTCTGAGGCACTGTGCTGAGGACTTGTACGTTTTCTCCTTTAGTCTCCATAACAGCCCTATAACGTCGGCACTGAGATCTCCACTTTACAAATGAGGAACCAGGCTCCGAGACGCTATAAAGCTGTCTCAGCCAGTAAGTAAGAGAATCAAAATTTGAACCCAAGCCATCTTACATCTGAGCTCGTGCTTTCATTCACCTTTATCACTGCTCATGCTTTCATTCCAAAGAATATTTACTGCGTTCTCACTATGTGCCAGCACTGATCTACACATGGGGAAGACAGTGGTTCACAAACCACAAAAGCCTGCTCTCATGGAGCCCGCATTCTAGTGGGAAGAGAGAGTTAATAAAATAAATGAATAAATAGGTGAATGTTAGTGAGCAACGTTATGGAGAAAGATCAGGGAAAGGAGTGTTGTGAGTTGGGTTACAATGAGAAATAGAGTAGTTATGGAAGGTTTGCTAAGTTTGAACAGAGATTCTTAAAGAAATGTGGAGAAGGGCCAGCCCGGTGGCGCAGCGGTTTACTTCACGCTTTGGTAGCGCGGGGTTCACGGGTTCGGATCCCAGGCGCCAGCTGATGCACTGCTTGTCAGCCATGCTGTGGCGACGTCCCATGTAAAGTAGAGGAAGATGGGCATGGATGTTAGCCCAGGGCCAGTCTTCCTCAGCAAAAAGAGGAGGATTGGCAACGGATGTTAGCTCAGGGCTGGTCTTCCTCACACACAAACAAAAAAGAAATGCAGAAAAGCCATAGAGATAAGGAGGAAGGGGCAGAGGAAACAGTAAATGCAAAGTTGCTGAGGTACGGGCATGCCTGGGGCATTGACAGATGGTGAGGAGGCCCGGACTGCTACAGCAGAGGCGGGGAGGGCGAGACGGGTGGGAGAGCACGTGCTGGGTATGGGCTTGCCAGATTTGAGGGGGCCTTAAGGAGACTCTGGCTCTCTTTTTGAGGGAGAGGGAAGTTCTTGTTGGGTTTTAAGCAGAGGAGTGCCTTAACAGGGTTCCTCTGGCTGCTGTATGGAGAATAGACTGAAGGAGGCAAGAGCAGAGCAGGGAGGACAGTTAGCCGGCTCACAACAATCCAAGCAAGACAGGATTAGTGGCTGGCTCCATGGAGGTAGAGGTGGACATGCTAGGGAGGGGTCGGACTCTGGGTAGATTTAGAAGCCAGAGAGATTTCCTAACGGATTTGATGTTGGATGTGAAAGACAGAGAAGAGTCAAGGGTGAATGCAGGTTTTGGTCCAAGCAACTGGAAGGATGGCGTTGCCATTAACTAAAATGGGAAAGACACCAAAAAAACAGATTTGGGCAGGGATGGTGGGGAGGGGGGATGGAGTGGGAGTCAAGAGTTTGATCTGGGGACACGTTAAGCTTGAGATGTCGTGTTCTGACACCAATTCCAATGTAAGGGCTTTTTTCTCATACTAACAAGCCATTCTCCAGCACCAGCTGGAGGTCCTACAATTCAACTCCATTCTGACCCTATCTACCCAGAGATAGCGTCAGATCCCACAGGTTTAGGACTCAGTCCTACAAGACTGCCCCCCTTCAGGGGCCAGTCACAAGTCCAGACTGTCACCTGTGCTTCTGGCCAACCAGCTATAGATTGGAGGTTCCCACGACCTCCTCCTCGGGTTCCATTAATTTGCTAGGGTGGCTCACAGCACTCAGGGAAACATTTTACTTACTGGATTATTGTTTTATTAAGTATTAGCTTAATAAAAAAGGATATAATTCAGAAACAGCCAGATGGAGGAGATGCACAGGGCACGGTATGGGTGCAGAGCTCCCACGCCCTCTCTGAATCTCCACATGTTCACCAACCCCAAAGCTCTCCAAATCCCTGTCCTCTTGTGTTTTTAGGGAGGCTTCATTACATAGTCATGGTTGATTAAATCATTGACCTTTGGTGACTGAACTCAATTTAACTCAATCTCCAGCCCCTCTACCCTCCACGGAGGTTGAGGTGTGGGACTAAACACAGGGTTGTTTAGTCTAATCACAGGGTTGGTTCCTCTGGTGGCCAGCCCCCATGCTTAGGTGCTTTCCAAAAGTCACTTCATTGACTTAACAAAAGACAACTCTAGCACTCCCATCACTTAGGAAATCCCAAGGGTTTTTGGAGGTCTGTGCCAGGAAGGGGGTTGAAGACCAAATATATATTTATTATGAATCACAATGTCACAGATGTCTATTAGATGTCCAAATGGAGATGTTGGGTAAGACAGTTGTGTCTTTGAGTCAGGAGTCCAGGGGAGAACCTGGACTGAAACAGCAGAATTGGGGGTTGTCAGTAGTATATGATGGTGTTCAAAGCCATGAGCTTGAGCAAGATCATGTCAGAAGTTAGCCCTTGCTCCAGTCTCCCATGTTGTCCCTACTCTGTAGCAGACCCCGACACACACTGCCCTCAAGGTGTCAGCGTCCATGAGGAGAATGAGCAAGTCAGACAATGACTGCGGGACACAGTGAGGAGCCTATAACGGGCTCGGCCCAGGTTCCTCCAGAATGATCCACTTGAGGTTCCCAGCCTCAGTTTCTTCCCCAGGACTGGGAGAGGCCCAAGAGGAACCATGGATGTGAAAGGCTTTATAAATTGTTGGGAGTCCTGGGCTAGAGGACATTTCATTTATTCCCTGCTCATTAAGCAGCTGCCTTTTCCAGGGAAACAGCTGCTTATTTATTTACTTCTCTGTTGTGCAATGTCCCCCAGGGTCCTCCCTGATGCCACCGTCTGGGCTGCATTGCACACCCTGGGGGATCTTACCTTTTGCCAAGTTGCCTTGAAACTGAGGTGGCTCATTCACATCTGTTACCTGGACAGTCAGGACCTGCAGGTCAGTGACACCAATGGCATCCCGAACATAAATCTGCAAATCAAATATGTTTGGTCCTGTTTCAAAATCTAGTTGTTCCTTCCCAGTGGTGACAACCTAAAAGCAAATGTAGAATTCTTGGTAACCATGTGAAAGATGATCTGTTTTGTATGCATACATTTTGCAAAGGGGTATTACTAGGAAGGAAGCAACCAGCATCCTGGAAACTATCTTCCACTCACTGTCAGAAGAATTGGTTGTTTGGCCTTAGACCTTCCAACATGAGCCCCACAACACTTCACTGAAGGGATTCCTATGTGTGATGCTGCTTTCCATAGGAAAGAAAAATACTCAGCAGACATCCTGGTTCCATGGACTAGAGATGAAACCTGTCAGGACGTGAAGTAGGCTTCTAGACAAGTCCCTCAGCAGTGGTCCATGGTGGGAGGGCCCGGATGAGGCTAACTTGAGGCCAGGCTGTGACCTCTCACATCAATATGCACATCCCTGCACCAGTTTAGAGCTCCCAGAAGGCCCAGAGCCCTTTGGGACATCAAGGACTAAATCTCACAAATGTTGTAATTATGCTAATAGGACCTTTTAGTTATTAATATCAATGAGGCGAGGCAGTGTGGTATTCAATATCCTGTAGTGAGGAGAGCACGTAGCTCCAATCTCATTTCCACCACTGGGAACTTCTGTGTGACCTTGGGAATGTCCCTTTACCTTTCCCTGATTTTGTTTCCACACGATTATAATTAGGTAAATAATTCTTGCCCTACCGAAACAGCTGAAGTACAATACAAGGTATTATAACAAAGAGCTAGATCAGGGTACTATGGAAAATCTGGGGAAAAGTGCATTGTGAGCTGTGTTTAGTCAGGGAAGGCTTCATGGAGGAGGTGGTGGGTATTGTGTTTGACTTTGCAAGATCTGTGTTGGTTAAGAGAAGAGAGAATGGCCAGTGATGTGAATGAACGCGTGCAGTGGAGGGAGAACGTATGGAGGAAAGTTGAGAGGGAAAACGAGGTAGTCTTGTCTCTGCCCATGAGCAGGGTTAGCCCGGCCACGTGAGGGGAGATGACCCGTCTCTGTGCTTGGCATGTGGCAGGTGAGAGGCAGCATAACAATGGGTCAAGAGTGTAAACTCTGGAGCCAGACTGACTGGCTTTAAAGCCAAGCCTTCCCATCACTTAACCTTTCCATGTGTCAATGTCCCCATCTGTGAAATGGGACAATAATAGCATCTACTGTATAAGGTTGTTGTGAGGATTCAATGAGCTAATCCATGGAATACTTAGATCACTGTCTGGCACTGAGCAAGCACCCAGCAAATGCTGACTTTTATTATCATTAGATAGTAAAAACAGTGTAGTGAGTGTATGTCACCGGAGCAGCTCCACATCTAGAAGGTCCACTCTAGTTCCCTACTTACACCCTAGCTTCTTGCTAGCCTGCAGCCCTCTCCTGAATCCCGACCTTGCACAGATCCTTTACCACTACACTAGACAACATGTTTGCTTTCAAGCGTGTCTAGTTTGAGTTTGTTCTAGACAAGGCTGAGCAAATTTTCAGGGCCCACAGGGTGCCTGACAGTAGAGGAGGCAAGCTGAGAGATGGGCAAATGAAAGAGGGGCAGGCGCAGCCCTCCACATGGCCTCAGAGAGCTCCTGTCTGTGCAGCTGCTGAGCTTGGCCGCCGTGCCTCCCAGCTTCTCAGAGCTCACACTCTTGGTGCTGCTCCAGGACAAAACCCCTTGACCGATGATTAGCCACACCGGCCGAATGAGGCTCTGGCATCTCTCTTGCTGGGTAACAGTGAGCCAGCGCAGCGTGGGGGCTGTGAGCGAGTCTTCATGGGGCCATCTGCCCGATCTCGAATCTCAAGCCCGCCACCAATTAGCTATATGAACTTGGGCGAGCTGCTCAACCTCCCTGCCTCAGCTTCCCCAACTTTAACATGCAAATAATGATAGTATACCACTTCATAGTGTTGTTACAAGGATTAAATGAACGGATTCACAAAATGTTTGGGGGAATTCCTGACATATGATAAATGCTCCATAATGTGAGTTATCATCATGATCATCATCACTATTATTATTAATCCTCCTTACCCCACTCCCAGAAGTCTCAGCAGCTGTGTGTGAAAGCAGGGAGGCCTGGCTTCTGGCATGATTCGGAGGTCACCCTCAGAAAGCCAGGCATGACTGAGTCCCAAGGCCAAAGTGACCAGACCTCCGGGCCAGAGACCCAAAAACCTCATCACTAGACTTGTCATCCTGCAGAGTGTCAAGGCTGCCCAAGGAGGAGCCAGGTCCTGCCACAGAGATGGCACTGTCATATTCTGAAGGAGTGGCTCTTGTGAGCAGTTTGGGGCGGAGAATGGGATCTTCTTGGGGGGGACGGTTGATGTTACTGGGTAGTTTCTGGGGAGAAGCAACCAATTCTTAAGAACAGCTTTAGGATTTGTGACCCTGGGCCCATCCTAGTACCAATACAGGGGCCTGGACAGCTACAGGCCATGGTGCCAGGAGGGCACCAGGACTGGGACAATATGCTCAACACTTGAGCCTAGATCAGTTAAGGAGCTAAGAAATTCTCCATTTCTAGAGGTCAGGAAGAGGATGGAATTCTTCCTTGACTGACAGCCCTGTTTAACCAATGGAATATGGGAAGGGCAGGTCCCATAGAGAAGGATCTGGGCACTCACCAAAACAGCAGTAGATATGCATGGTAATGTAGGAGAAAGAGCCTGAGATTGGGAGTCAGAAGACCTGAGTTAAGTTCTGATTTCATCTTTTATGGCTATGTGATCTTGGGCAAATCAATTAACCTTGCTATGTCTTTATCTTATTTCTAAAATAGAAATTTAAAATGTTTTAGTTTTTTAAAATTTGTTTTATTAAAATAAAATTTTTTTAATTTAAATAGTAATAATATCCATGTTAGTAGTAACAATCAAGAGATCAGGACTTGAAATGTGCTTTAGAACCTCTGCAAATTTGAAGCAGCAAAGTCATCATCATCAATAAAGTCCATAGACTATAGAGGCTGAGAATGAGAGCTCTCACGCGGAAACAACCCAAACGTCTGTCGACTGATGAATGGATAGACGATATGTGGTATATCCATACAGTGGAATATTATTCAGCCATAAAAAGGAATGAAGTGCTGATCCATACTACAACATGGATGACCCTGAAACTCTATGCTTAGGTGATAGAAGCCAGTCATTAAAGACCACATATAATATGATCTCATTCATATGAAGCGTCCAGAATAGGCAAATTCGTTAAGATGGAAAGTAGACTGGTGGTTGCCAGGGATTGGAGGGATAGGGGACAGGGGAGTGACTGCTAATGTATTTGGGGGTTCATTTTGGGGTGAAGAAAATGTTCTAAAATTAGATTGTGGTGATGGTCTGTGAATATAGTAAAAACCACTGAATTGTATGCTTCAAATGGGTGGATTGCATGCTACGTGAATTATATCTCAATCAAGCTGTTTAAAACAATAGTGAGAGCTCTAAAGCCAGGCTGCCTGGGTTCCAATTTCAGCTCAGCTACCTAATAGCTTGTGCAACAGAAGGCAAGTCACTTAACTTCTCTGTTAAATTTTGTCTCATTTTCCCCATCTGTAAAAAGGAAGTAATAATACAAATAAAATCATTGGATAGTTTTGAGTATTATGAGATGTAAAGCCCTTTCAACAGTGTCCGACATGTACTACACGGTCTGTAAGTGCAAGCAATTGGCAAGGCTTACAGAACAGACAAGCAGCAGCTGTTAAAGATGAGCCAGATGTCAAGGGAGCAGGGAGAAAGAGCAGGTAAGCCTCAGAACCAGCATCTGGGGCCCAGGAACATACACCGGGTGCTGAGGGGAAGCCTGCCTGAATGTGTGCTCCTTATGTACCAGAGGGCCCACTCCGGGAGGCTGAGAACATCAGATGCCTGGGCTCTGGCCCTCAAGTTGGGGATTCCACAGGTCTGCTCTGGGGCCCAGATATGCACACTTTTTAAAAGCTCCCCTAGTGACTCTAATGATCAACTGGGTTTAAGAACACCTAGTGTGAACCTCAGGAAGGCAACCAAGCCTAGACCAAGCAGGCTGGGCCCACTGGGTCCCACGAGAACGCCAGGGCAATGGTGGTTGGGACCAGGGGCAGTGCTTATGATATCTGTAAGAAGTCCTATGCCAGTTGAGGAAAGGGATAGGGGTGGGGGATACTGAAGTGTAAGTAGGTCCAGATACCTAGACCCTAAAGACATCCTTAGAAGGCCTCTGAGGTTACCAGAGGACAACATGCAATGAGCAGGTTTGTCCCGCCTAAGGAGAAGTGACAACTTTGGAAAAGACTCAAATGACCAATTGGAAAACAGAGCAGAGGTGGCATGAATGTGAATGACTGGTCTGAATTATGCAAGAGGAAACATCCACACAGTAGAGCTAGACACTTAACGCTTATATTTTTACTAAGGGTGTGTTCTTCCATGTTAAGTAAGCCTCCTCCTGGGTTTCCCGCTGGAAAATCACAGGATCATAGAAAAGCAGAATCACCAGACACAGGTTCATCAGGGCCTGGTTTTTAAGGAGGTCAATACTCAAACGGTCCCGAGCAAAGAATTTAGTCACTGTCAGCACACCTAACGCCTGTTCTCAGGTGAGAGTGGTGGGCCATAAGAAACAGGCCTTCTATTTGCAACAAATTGAGCATAATGTTCATTTGGACTGGATTAAGTAGAGAAAGGTCCAAAGGCTACAGAGGCATCCAGCACAGAGGGCTCTAGGATGCCCCAAACAGGACTTCCAGATCTTACAAGAAGGGGAATGTAACCAGGGAAAGAGGAGGAAATGATCACTGATCTAGAATCCCATCTGCCCTCACCTTCAGGACCCCTCTTTGCAGACAACACCCAGTGGGAGTAAGACAGTGCTTACCTGGAAGTCAGTGCCTGACAGCCAGTTCACCCTGAAGGCTTCAGTGAGGGGACTTGAGTTGATTATCAGGGGGAACCCTGGGATCACAGGTGACAGCGATGCTGACAAATTCACAGAAAACTTGTACACTGAAGTCTGAGATGGAGAGTTCTCTGCCACATTGCTTGTTGCAGGTAAATGGACGAGGTGTAGTGCCTCTCCCCCTGCGAATTTACAAAGGAGCAGAACGACATGAACACCAAGCCTTGTGCCGGGAACAGGGACTTAACAGCTCAGTCTGTAGCTTCAGTTTGTAACTCAGGGCAACAATGGAACTGGTCACTCCCCAAGAACGGATACTCTTGCCAAGAGCTAGAATGGGAATGCGAGATCTTCTTGGAGCCAAGGAAACCACCACCACCAAACAGCCATGAAATCTGCTCCTGTCATTCTGTAAATAAAGCTGCTGCTTTTCTCTTGTCTCCCTGCTTCCCTTCTCTCTTCTCCAAGTCTTTGTGAAGAGCCAGGGAAAGAGAAACGTGACACCTCAGGAGATAGACACCCACTTGAAGGACCTAGTCTGGCCATGACATCCTCTCTCTTAGAAGGGCCTGGGAGTTTACAAGAGTTGATTTTCCTTCTCTGTGTCAGTGTTTGCTTCATGAGGCCATCTGAGAATTCACAGTGCTTGACTGGAGAGCTCTGAAACCATGGCAGATCTTCCCACATCCATAAGTAATCTCAGGGACAACAGTTTGTTATTATTGAATGCGAGGGCCTCATGTAGAGAGTCAATCAGTACTTTCTGATTGATCGATTAAGTCCCGCTTCACAGAGAAGGACATGAGAGACCAGGGAAGGCATGTGAACTGCCTTGGACTGCATTACAGACAGGCAAATTTACAACTGGAGAGAAAGTGTGTTTCTTCCAGGAAAGCCTTGGGACATTCTAAGGTCTCCTTGACACTCTGCAAGACTTTGCCAGTACAGAGGATAGCAACAGGTCATGTTCTTTCATAATGATGGTCACTGTAGTGGGTTGAATAGTGTCCCCCCAAAAATTCATGTCCACCCAGAACCTCAGAATGTACCTTATTTGGAAATAGAATCTTTGCAGATGCAATTAGTTAAGAGGAGGCCATACTGGTTTAGGGTGGGCCCTAAATCCAACAGCTGGTGTCCTTATAAGAGGTCAGGACACTGAGACACACACAGAAGGAAGAAGCCCACGTTATGACAGAGGCGGAAATTGAAGGGATGCAGCTACAAGCCAAGGAATGGTGAGCAACCACCAGAAGCCAGGAGGTAGTCATGGAACAGATTCTCCCTCACAGCCTCTAGAAGGAACCAACCCCACCAACACCTTGATTTCAGACTTCTGGTCTCCTGAACGGTGAGAAAATAAATTTCTCTTGTTTTAAGCCATCCAGATTCTGGTAATTTATTATGACAGCCCTAGGAAATTAATACAATTACCATTTTTTCCAAATAAGTGCATAATGCAAAATCCTTTCTCTCATTTACTCCTCAAAACAACCCTTTCAGATAGGTATTAATGTCATCATTTTACAGATGAGGAAACTGAGCTGAAGGACACACGATGGATAACAGATAACAAAGACAACATTTACACCGAGGTCCTACTTCTCAGCCAACTTCCTGATCTTGGCCACCGTTAGCCATTGGGGCAAACCACCTGGAATGGGAAGAGGTACAGGAGGGACACAACCTATCCTACTGAAAGGGATAAAATTTCTAGAAACAAACAAGCCATGGAAAAATGTTGGGTTTTGTAAGAGGATGTTTTTCTTTTAAATTGGGGGGGGTACATAAAAGTAAATAGAAATGTAGGAAAAATTGAAATATAAGCACATTCATTGATACAAGCTTTCATAAATCTAAAATCATTTTATTTAGAGACTAAAATGCATTATGCATAAGTTATTTTTGCTCGCAGAATTACCCAGTTTTATGGACAAGGACTGTACAAGGACTCAGAAATATCAGAACAGCTGAGGTTGAGGATGTGAATACAAATAGATTTTTTTAATCTATTAAAATTGACTTTAATATTATAGCATTCTTGTGATAAAACCTAGGAGCAAAATAGTATGCTTGGAGTATTTAGAGGCAAAAAGTTCCCCAAAATAGTTTTTCAAAATAAGCAAAATAATCAATTGCTTTGGGGGGTTGGGTTTTTTAGGCATAATCCCTCATGTCCTCTTTTCCCACAACCGAAGGTCACCAGGCCCCCCCCGCCCCCCCCGCCGAGCTGTTCACGACAGTGTTTCCTCACTGTTCAGCAGGACAAGACAGTCGTAAGCAAAATGACAGTCGTAAGCAATTTGTCTTGAAGGACCCCCCACCTTCTCTTGCCCCCTCCCACCCACCCCAGTGACCTGTGCCCCTCCAGCCAATGAGGAAAGAAGCCTCTACTCATATTTAAGCAAAGATATAACTCACTAGGTTCTTCTCAAGAATAGCCCAGGGTAAGGTGGTGCCCAGTCCAAAAGAATAGATGGAAACAAGTACCCACGAGTCTTTGCTAAGCACCTACTCACCAGGTATCATGTTAGCTGCTCTATTGCCAGATCTCATCCTCTCTCAACACAATCCTATGATAAAGGTATTGCTGTTGCCATTTCACACACCTGAGATTACCCATTTATTAAGTGGCCTTGGTGGGCTCTCACCACATGGTGGGTCCTGTAGACAACAGACTGCACCTACTTACTGCAGATAGTCGGTCATGTGATATATCATAGTTATTCTGTGACCCAGCAAGGTGGTGCTAGGGGCTGGTAAGAAATTGGACCCTCAACCCAGACATTAGATCTGAATGATGTGATCTGTAAGAGGCTGTTTTTGGAAAAACATAAGGAATTGTGCTGGAATATTATCTTGACGTGGGCTCAGGTACGAGAGGCGTGCTAAGCCCCACCCAGGGCTTTCCACAGCCTCACCCTGAACAGGCAGATTACCATGGCCACCAGCCTTGGTGTGTCCCCTTGGGGGACTGTGGAAGCTAGAGAAGCTGTGCTCCCCAAATGTCTCCAGCTGATAGCTCCCAGTTTGCTTTGCTGGGAGTGTATCCATTGGCTTTTGTGTTAATTATAACTTCCATAAGTCCTGGGTTTGAGAGACTAATTCCATGAAAGAACCAGCCTTCCAATCCAAGGCATCTGACTCCAAGGTCAGGGCTCTTTGCATGCCTCCATGCCACCTCCTTATATTTATAGAGCTTTTCGTAGTCCTCCTTGAATGGTCATATTTTGCATGGAAGTGAGGGAGACATTTTGGAGGGAGAAGTGGATATATCCAGTGCACCTCGAGCAATTTGTGTTGGGAACTGCCTGTTCCACAGATGGATAAAGCCAGACTGTGTCCTTGGATGTGCCCTTTCTGCTGACATTCTTGCTTTCTGCTCTTCATCTGGTGGCCTCTCTTTCCAGGGCAAGGTCACGTGTGCCAGAGGCATGCAACTGTATCCTAAAAACTTTGGGGCAAATGCTCCAGGGACACTGATAAGAAAGGTGACCAAGCTGGGATCTCCCAACTCTTAGTTCAACACCCAGATCCTCCAGCTCCCTTGCTATTAAAAAAGTAATAGTAGCAGTAGTAATAGCAATAGTAGTAATAATAATCATAATCAGTGGCTAGGGTCCACATCTTAAAAATAGAGCATTAATAAGATAAAAAATTCACAAAATGTACAACCCATTCATTATATGAGTAAGTTGAAGGGATGTGTCCAAAGGCACCAGCTAATCAGTGGCAGAGGGAAGGTTAGGAGACAAGGGCCAGCTCTGCCTAAGACGCTATGCACTTGCCTTCTGAGGCTGGTCTTCCAAACTTTCTTTGGTGGTCTGCATGCTGGAGAGCAAGAAAGAGGTTTTAATGGAATTTGACTTACACATGCATCTTAATTAAGAATCAAATTAGAATTGCTTGAAGCGTACACTTTGAAAAGAAAAAGCACGCCGAGATTTACGATCAGCCACTGAGCCCACTGGAACATCTCGCTGTGGTTGAGATCCGGATAGATGACGTGCTCACTTGTTTCCAAATGAGCAAAGTCGCTGCCTTGCCAGAAATGTGCCAGTGAGGCCCCTCCCAGGAGCCTGTGTTGGAATAAATAAGGCCTCCACAGCCTCAGTTATAGGGGAGGAAGCTGGCTCCCCTGGGCCTCTGACACCAAAAGGGATACTGTGGTTCAGGGAGGTGGGGCAATGCTCTCATCTCCCTCCAGGGATGCAGCTGCTCTAACTTACAGCTCTGCTGTCAATACACAGGGCAGTGCTCGCCTGAGACTGTCACTCAAGAAATACCTCTTCATTCTCCCTAGTAACTAATCAAAACAGTAGTGAAAGCCATCGGAGGAGAGTTGTGAAAAGAGCAACTAGCTTCAAGTTTGAGCCTTGCCACTACTTGACTGTGTGACCTTGAGCTGGTCCCTTACCTTTTCTGAGGCCCTCTGTCAACTCTAGCTCTCAGGGCTGTGGGGCTGTTACCGTCCAAAAAGGGGGTTCGTCTGCCCACCACAAGACATGCCAATAGTCAAGAGGAAGGTGGTAGGAGAGAAAAGACTTTTTATTACAGCTTGCCAGCAAGAGGGAAGATGGCTGACTAATGTCTGAAAAAACCACCTTACAGAACAAAGACTACAGGCCAGTTGTATGGGGGAGCTGATCTCAGCGTGGAGGCATCCATCTGATCTTAGTTTCTGATGGTCTTTTGTTTCACTGGCTATGCATCCGGTACCGGAGAAACACCTTCTACCCAGATCTTTCAGTTGTCATTGATGATGGCTATCAGAATAGACTCTCTGTTCCAGGGGGTCATCACATTCCTATGGAACTCAAAAGAAGAAAGTTATCATCTTATCACAGCTGGGAGGTACCTGCACAAGCAGGGGTCATAAAATCTACAGAGCAGTTAGATCTCCTCAAGGGTGGATATCTGGCTGGGTTAGTTAGTCAGAGATCATTCAAAGTTACAATAGGGTTTCTTTGCTAGGATATGGCTTCCCTTATGTCAACCTTATCTCGAGCCGGTATCAGGGCTACACTAGCAGTGGCCATTAAACAGAGTTCACTTGCTAAAGAAGACTCACAGGACCCAAACAAGAATCCTTACAGAGCTATAGTTTATTACAGAAAAAGGAGGCAACAACATGCAAGTAAGAATATGCATCCCAACTGAAGTCTGCCTCATAGCATGAGGACCGGAGAGGCCAGGTGCCAGCTTCTGTCATCCCCTTTTCCCTAAGGGCCATGACAAGATGTACTTGCTCAGATCAGGAGCCACTGATGTATCCACTAATACCTTGGAACGAGGGACCCCAAAATAGAGTCTCTGCTGGAAATTTGTATATTCTGCTGGTCATGTAGGCGCCATCTTGTTAGGTAACCAGCCTCAACAGCAGAGCCCTCCTAGGGTCTCACCGAGACCAGGAGCAAACATTCGCCTCACTGTCATCAATAAACCATGATTACAGGCTGGTACAAACCATTCCCAACCTCCCAGGACCCGCGGTTACAAAGCAGCACTATAACTCAGTATGCTTTGTGCCTTGACCAGGGGTCAGCTCAGTTCTGTGCAGGAACTTTAGCAAAGCAACTCAGGCTAATTCCAGGCCTGCGGGAATTCACTCTCACAGCACAGGTACCACATAAGAAAATGCATATACTAGATAAACTATAAAACATTATAGAATGTTGTTGTTTCAGTATGTGCAACATCTTCCTATGTCTTTAATTTCCACAGAGTATGGGATGGGATGCTCACCCACCCCCTTTCAGGGCACTGATCCATGCCAGGCAAGGCTAATAGAAGGGAGCCCTTAGTAGGACACAGAAAAAAAGATAGTGGCTCTACTAATGATTCTGTAAATTACACTAGGTCTCAGTTAGCAAGAGAAAGATGTTTGTCTTGGAGCATCACTCTGGTGCTGACCCGAGAAGGGCTGGTTTCTTGCAAACCTCTTCCAGCTCCATGGAGGTGGAGACGCAGACGGATCCCAGGGACTGAGTGCTTGAGCTGGAGGCGAGAGGGAGACAACCAGGTTGCCACGGGAAAGGAAGAGGGAGGGAGAACCGAGAGGAGGGATGGCCTTTTACTCTTCTGAAGTCAACTCTGAGCAGGAAAGTGACATGATAGAAAAAGTCGAAACCTTTTGCAACGTTCTTTGGACCCCATATATAAGATTAATCAGCTGACAAAAAGACTTTCTGGAAATGGACTGCATTTTCCTGCCTTTTCAAATGATGAGAGCATTAAGAAGGGGTTGCACCTAGTTCCTCAAGGAGCAGAAGACACTGAGACTGTGGCCTCCTTTTGATTTCCCGACACTGCCTAGCAGAGGGCCAAGCCCAGGTGGCAGGCTTGAGGGGACTTCCTGGAGATACCTGGGATAGCCTCACACCCAGGGCTTGGTAGACAAAACTCAGGTTGGTGGCCTGGTACCTTTTCACGTTCATGAGGACCTTCCAGCTACCAAGGAACCCTTCTTTTATTAAACATCCTGGCATTCTTCATTTCCATAAGAGTAATACAAAAGCTATTTCCCTGAAAGCATTCTCAAAATGTAGGCAGCTTCAGTGTGCAGTGGATTTAAATACACCGAGGGGCCTTTGCTAGGTCCTCCATCTTCCAGGAATGACACTTGGTCCTTTGGTACTGATGGAGCCAGAAGACTGTTTTGTCTCAGTCTTCTCCATGGCTACAGTCGGGAGTCTTGTCTAGTTGACGTTCACGTGAGGCCTTTGTTTGCAAGCCGCTCTTGGAAGGGGACACTACAGCAGCCCAAAAAGAAATTGTTTCATTTCCCTCATCCTAATAGGAGGTGGAAAGGACAGAAGCTAATTTTAAAGCACCAATATTAAGCAGGTAGAAGATCTAAATTTCTGTATGTAGGGGGCATCAGTAAATGTGAAAAAACAAACCAGATCTCAAAAGGGATAATGAACAACAAAAATTTTTAGATACACTGTATGTATGTGGCACTTGGGGACCACAGAGCAATCAGAGATAAGAAACCTGTAATTGCAGGACTGACATGCCAGTTGAGGACACAAGACAGACACATAACAGAGGAATTACAAAATGATAACTCACGTTACCCTTTGTTGAGCACTCATTCTCTGTTAGGCACTGTACTAAACCATTGGCATGCATTCCACGTGCAGCCAAGGGAGCTCCAGAGTGCGGGGGAAGGAGGCCCCACCAAGAGCTGGGGCAATCCGGGAAGGCTACATGGGAGAGGTGGGGCTTGAGTTGGGCCTTGGAGGATGCATAGTAGTTAGACCAAATGAGAAGAAGAGAATACTGGAGCCTGTTACTTTGTGTGAGATTAATATGGTGATGCCTGCTTCCAATATCCTGAGGGCAGATGCTAACGTGGCGCCCACCCTTGCCCTCTTGTCCTCTGTGACCCTGGTGGTTGAGAGTGAGGGTGAGGATCAGGTTCTCAGACTCACAAAAGAAGGTGAGAGAGAAATAAGGCATCACAACAGAACTTCCAAAAGTAGGATATGATCAGTGGAAGCAAAAGCGTGCTACAGTGCATGGTCTTTTGGAGAGGAAGAGATTTGAATGTGGTTTTTATAAGAAATCTCAAGTATTTCTTGAAAACCTTTGTATCTGTTCCTTTCACATATTTCATAATAAATTTCCAAATGACACTGGTCAGTGTGAGACATTGAGTTCTTTCTAACCTCACTCTCCCCCCAATAACAAAAATGTCACCTCTTCACTCAAATGATTATATCCTAGAAGCCTATATTTTGGGAAAATCTCAAATGTTTACTTCAAGTGAGAGTCTGAGCTGCTCAAGGCCCAGCTTCCCAGTCACAGCTCCTCCTGCCCTCTGCCGAGTCTAAAAGTCCAAGAGGAAAGAGGGTTCAATGTTAGGAAACCCAGTTATTGATGCATCTTATTAGCAGATCAAAGAGGGAAATCAAATGATTGTTTTCATAGATCTTGAAAAAGCATTTGATTTAAAAATCCATTTTGATGTAGGCATAAATACCTTAAATAAGAATAAAAGCTATCTCCTTAACATATAAGACACTTCTATTTCACACCAAAAGCCAGTGTCATGCTTAATGGGGAATAAGACAAGAATGTACACTCTTATTATTGTTTAACAATACTCTGAAAGCACAGGCCTGGTAATTAGATAAGAGAAAGAAATAGATAGAAAAATTGGTGAGGAAAAGAACAAATGTTTATTATTTTCAAACCTGGAAAATGCATGAGAATCAACTGAAAAATGATTATCTTATTATAATTCATTAATACACTTCCATACATTACGTAACAATCAATTAAAAGATACAGGAGAAGAAAAGATTCCATTTACAAACGCAAAAAAAGAAAAAGTGAAAGAAAGAACTAGAAATAAACGCAACTAGAATGTGCAAGATCTATATGAAGGACATCTTAAAATACTCCTGAAGAAAACAACTGAAGACTTGAATGAGTATCTAGAACGCTGTTCTTGTATAGGAAGCTTCAACCTCATGCATAATAATCACTAACATTTACTAAGCATTTACTACGTACCAGACACTCCTCTGAGCATTTCACTCTATAACTCATCAGAGATGTAAATTATCCCTAAATTAATCTGCAAATTTAACATGATTGAATTCCATACATTATGCATATACTACCTCTTCAAAAATAAGATTTAATTTAAAAAGCTCAATTTCAATAATCCAAGCTGACAACCTTAAAAGGATCATCCAAGATTCTTGAAACTCTTGAATAAGGAAGAGGGAATGCAGGAAGCACTAGGTTGACTCTTTGGCTCTTCTATCAGAAGACATTTTCTTTGCTCAAGACTAAGACAATAGCCCCTCACACCTCGTTTTCCCATAGGATGATTTGCCAACCTCAAGTTGCCCCCAAAAGTCTCCCAAAAAAGGCCAGAATCTCCACAAAGACTGACGACATACTCACAAAACTCTGCTATGAACATCGTTTTCCCAATCTTATATCTTGGAAGGACTTCCAGCACAGGCCAGTTAACAAAGAGGGAGGGTGAAGTCTGCGCAGAGACTGACTGTGGCTTCTGCAGGCCCCCGTCTTCTCCAGGGGATCCCTAGCCCAGTCTCCCAGGGCTCCCTGCTGCTGCATCATCTCATTCATCAAGGCCTCCCACAGCAACTTCCTCTGTTAGGACTTTATCACCAAAGACATCATGCGGACTGAGTAGGCCAACCAAGGTGGCAAAACGGATTCCTACTTGACACGGCACCTAGGAGGACCAGGAGAAGGACCGCTTCCCGCATATTCGATAGTTCACCTCTGTGTGCACTTCCAGCACATCATCCAGGAGCCGAAGCCTACCTCACACCCAAAGTTTCCTCCAGATGCCACTCACCTTCCCCTCCTGGTGGTGTTGCTACGCAAGAAATCAAACAGAGGCTTTGGTGGCAACTAAGGGAGACTCCAAACACCACAGGACTGTTTGCTCTTTGATTACCTGCTTCTGTGACTGCAAGGTGCCCAAGAGGCCAACTAACCAGCCCTGGTCAGTTCAGAGTCCTTCTTAGAAGTCCACAGCCACCGTGTGTCTGTACAGAAAGCCTCAAAAAAGTCAAAAGAGCAAAGAAAGAGTCGAGACACTGAGATGACGGTAAAAGCTGGAGATAATCATAATCATCCGTGCTGGTCTCGGTCACCCTCTAATCAGGCATTTTGTCTTTCTCGGATGAGGGGTGGGGAATTGGGGATTTTTCTGCTGTCCTGACTTGCTGAGTAGGACTCAGAGTGGGACCAGACTCCTCAAGGCAGATTCCTGGCCACAGACACTGCCCTTTGACTCCATCCATCACCACCACCCCTCCAGCCCTCAAGGAAGTCTGTGGAGGAAAATTATGGAGTAGTGAGGCTATTGCCCACTGGGGAGTGATGTGGCCTGTCCCTCAGAGCCAGGCGCTGCTCTACATGGTGCTTTCATGCCCCAGGCAGCCCGGTGCCAGGCTAAAGGTCCTGGTAAGTGAAACATAGCCTCCACTCAGAGAAGGAGCAATGGCAGTGCAGAGGGAGGAGGCCGTGGAGCAGCCTGTCCTCACGACATGGTGCGGTAACACTCGTAGTGGACACAGTGGAAGGAAGCCAGACTGGCACCCTCTCTCCTGCTCCTCACCTGTGAGAACCACCCGCTGGGGAGGGGAGCCCCGCAGCCCAAGGCTGGTGGCAGGAGGGGGATCCGGCGCACTGAGCCAGACCCCTCCCCCATCAGGGCGTGAGTAGCGGGAGACCCTACAGGGGCTCTGAAGCCCACATCTGCCCCACACGTGGACAATCAGTGGATATGCAGAGGTCACCACTGGCCAGTCAGTCAGCATGAGCCAGGGGAGCCGCCACGACCAATGGAGAGAGACAGCAAGGAGGGCCAGCTAGGGAGGGACACTCGTCTCTCTTCCTCTCCCTCATCCTCATCTTTCCACTCCAGGACAACGGGGGAGGAGGCCTCAAGGAGCCAGACCACCCTCCCCAAACCCCCCAGGCTCCAGACTCAGGTCCCAGCTCCGCTGCGCCAGCCTTGGGGCACGGGAGCGGCAGGAAATGAGATGGAAGTCCAGTTTGAGATGGAAGCTGCGAAAACTATAGTCGCACCTGAAAGTGACCAGGAAGTAAGCTATTGCGGGACAAGAAAGGGAGATTTAACCGAGGTGGGTTAAAAACAACTGGAGGAAAAATAAAACCATTTCAGCTTAAATGCCCCAGAACTGAGACTGCTAAATAAGCTGGTTATAGCCCCTTCTGGGCACAAGGACGTTAAAGCTCAGAGAGGTGGAGTGACTTGCCCCCGTCAAGCCGCTAGTCAGCGGCCAAGCTGGGACTCCGCGCCTCCCTTCCCAAACCTGGGGCCACTGGGCTGTCTTCCTTCCCCGCCCATCACGTCCGCTTCCCGGCCCCGCTCGCCTCCACAGCGCCACCTGCAGCCTCTTTTTCATCTTGCGGCCACACTCCGGCTTAGGGTCCTGGCCTCTGGCCTGGACTGTCTCAATAGCATCAGATGCATCTTCCAGGAAACTGACAGGTTAATTTCCCAAAGGCACAGTTTTGATCACTCACTTTCCTGCTTCAAATAACAAGCACCCTTTCCCTGAGGAAAAGTTGACTTTTCCCATACACACCAGGAAGTAAGATTCGGAACATCAGTCTGTAGGTTTCTGTCTGAAGTAGGTAGATGGCAAAAAACATAGGTTTTGCTGTGTGACTTTAGGCAAATTACCTAACCTTTCAGAATCTCAGTTCCACTTCTCTAAATTAGGGAGAATAATACTTGCCATCAGCACTACTGCAAGCAGTCCGTGAGATAATGAAGTGAAAGAAACTGGCCCGTAGGATATATCTAGAGATATGATTTTTTTCCTACCACAGCGATAAGACCGTGGCAGAGGCTGAAACATGGTAGGTACTCAATAGACATGGGCTGAGGAAAAGAACGAATAAACAGTTGCCAAGTTACCAATTCTCACCTCTCAGTTTTTCCTGTCATATTAGTTACTGTAAATAATCCATTTCATTATGCATGATTAAAGCTGAAGTGATGGCTCAGATTAAGTTATGGAAAACGTCAGAATAATTAAGCCTTTGAATTAAAGAAACTCACATCTGTTTAATTTTCAGCCCGACTGCACAGCGTTCTTCACGTCGCCCCGTTTTCACCAGGATAGAGTGAGCCTCCCTTTCTTCCCCTCCCTGCTCCAGGGATCATAAGGGTCATATTTTGGAATTTGTTGTGTTTTTTCTGCTGTAATTGCAGCTTCTGTTTCCAGCCCTGAGGTGGTTTCTGCCATGATGATGTTCTGCTGTCCATCTGTCAGCTCCCATCTCCTTCTGAAGTCACGTGGTCCTGGCACCAAGAACCCACTGGGCCAGAATCACACAGAGACTGAACGGGACCTGGAGGCCCCTGACTCTTGTTCCTGACTTCTGGCAGGCTGCGTCCTCCTGGTTCCACCACATGGGATGAATCAAGTGGCTCAAAGGCAGGACCAGAACCTGTGGGGCAGGCACCCCCCCCCCAGCTTCACGTGAAAGACCTGGGGAGCCTTCTCCTACATCGTGTCTGGCTCAGCAGTGGTTCTGGCCCTTAAAGTATTTAACGGGCCTTTCCTGGGATCCAGCTACTGCAAGTGTCTAGCAAAGGAGTTGTGTTCCAAAGATTCATTGACTTAGAACTTGGAACACACTTTCCTGTGGATGGATTGTTCACAGCCTACAAACCCATACATAATCTATAATGTACCTGAAACATTACAGACTTAAGATGAGAAGGAAAAGCACAGCTGTGGATGTTCAAAAGTTCAGCTCCTTTACACACAGTTCCACGGGCAACAGGGACTGGCCAGTGAACTTGGTCACGTTTATATCTGTGGGGAAGCTCTGTGCATGGTTCCCATACATCCAATACTGGAACTAGGGGCTTCAGGGAAACAAAGCCTAGGACAGGACACCCAGGCCCACCATTCAAGCACCCCTACCTCGCATTCAAGCACTCACGGCCAGGCCCACACTCACAGTGACAGCAGCCGTGCTGACGGGGTGAAGCTTCCTGTAGGAATGGAAACAAGCCCCTCCCTGTCCTCTCTGTGGGCCGCTGTACCAGCAGGCACACCGCTTGAGCACTGCCCTCCCCCAGTTCTCTCACACATCTGTGTCCAGCCAGGCTCAGCCAGTGTTTCCAGGCCAGAGAAGCTCTTATGCTGCTTTGCATCCCGACTGCTTCATGTGTAACACTGTGCCAGGTGCATCACTGGTGCTCAAAAAAAGTGTGGAGTTACTAAGTTTACTTTATCCTCCCTCGCCTGGTGCCATTCTCTCCTCCACCCCAAAACACCCATCCAGAGAGAGCCCCTCAGCTCTTGTGTGGAAGGAAACAAAGTTCCACAGCCCTCCTCACTTCAGGAACCCCAGGAACGCTCACTCCTGGCCCTGAACACCGTGGAGGGGCCCCTCTGAAGCCAAGGCCCTGTAGGGGGAGGAAAAATAATTTCCTTCTACCCTTCTGAGTCCTTAGGTGAGACCCCTATAATAAAAGACAGATTAGCAAGAGAAAAACAAACAGAAGTTTATTAATATGTATACCTCGCGTACACATAGGAGTTACCCAGGGAAATGTGAGTAAGTCCTGAGGCGGCTTAGGATTCAGCCTTACATACCATCTTAATAGAGAAAGGGACGGGGGGATGTAGATGATCTTAGAGGAGAGAGAAAATGATTTTTAGGAAAGGTGAACGGGCCCTGAGAAGAATAGAAGATGGGAGGTATGATAGTTTGCGACAAAGTCTGTCTGGGCGTGGTGTCCACTTCTGGTCTCCTCTCCTGTGATAAGACTCAGTCTTCCTTGGTTACTGAAACTCCTGGGGAGGGGGTTTATGACAACTGAGTTTCCTTTGGAGGATCTGTGTTTAGGAATGAGGGGAGCTCAGAGACAGGCTCTCCCTGCATTTGTTTCAGGTGTCCTCAGCTCACAGTAAGCCATATACGAGAGCAGCATATCCTGGGCTGGCATGTCCTGCACAGTCATATTTTAGGGTGACATATTCTGCTACCATTCAGCCTTCAGCACCCACTGGCAGGGCCCCTGCCCTGGCTTCAGGGGTGGAGGAGTGAATGAACAAGACTTCCTGGGGGCTTAGCCCCACCTGACTCCAGGGGGCAGAACTCTGGAGGCCTAAGATGCTGGTCAGCATGGGCCTGAGCTCCGTTCATGCCTCCGGGAAACTCCAGATCATTCTTATTTGTTATAACAGGTTTATTAAGACATAATTCACATAACATACAATGCACCCATTTAAAGTGTACAATTCAGTGTTTTTTTTAGTATATTCACAGAGTTGTGCAACCATCACCATAATCAATTTTATAACATTTTCATCACCCTCAAAAGAAACCCCATACCCCTTAGCACTCACTCCCCAGGTTCCTCCAACTCCCTCCTACAGCCCCTGACAACCACTAATCTACCCTCTGTGTCTATAGATTTCCCTGTTCCGGACATTTGATATTAATGCAATCATACAATGCGTGGTCTTTTGTGACTGGCATTTTTTACTTAGCATAACGTTTTCAAGGTTCATCCATGTTGGAGCATGAATCAGTACTTCATTTATTTTTGTTGCCAAATAATGTTATTCCATTGTATGGATATCCCACATTTAATGTGTCCATTCATCAGTGATGGACATTTGGGGTTTTTTCTACTTTTTGGCTGTCATGAATAATGCTGCTGTGTACCTTCCTGTACAAGTTTTTGCATGGACAAAAAAAGTTTTTGCATGAATGTTTTCATTTCTCTTGGATAAACACCTCGGAATGTAATTGCTGAGTCATACAGTAACTCTGCCACATCATTCTTTTATTTTTCTGGAGTTTTCACATTTTTATTGGGGGCCCCAAGGGAGGGGCCCTCCTCCCTGTCAACAGAGGGGCTCCCAGTTTCTTCAGCCCCTCCAAGCTTGGGCCCAGGGGGTCCAGGAAGCAGCTGGCACATTCCCATCATCTCGCAGGGCCACTGGGTACTTGCAGGGTGTGGCCTGGTTGATCATGATGGCCTGATAGGTGTTGAGGCTGAGTAGGGGCAGAATCACCATATAGCCAGGCGCCTGATGGTGAAGGACACAACCAGCACTGGCTCCTTGGCCCAGGCATTCTTGAGAAAGGCAGGCAATCTCGTGGCCATCTTGGTCTTGATGGCGGCGGCTGCCAGATCATTCTTGACTGTGAGTATCTAACTCTGCTTTGAAGCCAGCTCCTTCTACAGTGTCCTTTGTTGGCCATCCTAGCGTCCCTGCCCCAAGCTGTAGTCATTCTCCTACTTAAACTCCCCATCACCTTGTTCAAACATCTTCACTCCACTGCTCACTTCTTCCCCCTTTTCCCTCTAGGCGGCATTCATTTATTCAATTAACAAATATTGAATACCTACTGTATGCCAAGCCCTGTGTGCATGCTAAGGTTATAGCACAGAATAAAACAGACAAAGTCCATGCCCACGAGGAACTGACCCTCTAGAAGCACCACTCCTTCCATCCGTCTGGTCAGCCAGCACTCCTGTAGAAGCCTACTATGCGCCAGGTGCTGTGCTGGGCGCCAGGACTGTAAGGTCTAATATGTCACAGTTCTCCTATCAAGGAGCTCAAACCCAGTCCAGAGACAAACTGGTAATCCCACCATTACAGTCAGGTGGGCCAAGTGCTGCACTAGAGGCATGCACTAGAGGAGCTGTGGAGGCATGGCAGGTGGAGGGAACAGAGTCAAATTCAGCCTGGGAGTGGGGCTGTTGGAGAAGGTTTCCAAGGGCAAAAGGAGCTGGAGAAATGAGGGGAAAAGGCCACTTCGGGCAAGGGGAGTAAACAGTGTAGAGATACGAAGTAGCATGGCTCACCCCATGGTATTCTGCCAGCTGACTTATCCCAGGAGGAGATCAACTTTTTTAAAAGAAAAAATTATTTTTTTACATGGGTAATACATGCACACAATACAAAATTCCAAGTACTGAAAAGAGTAATCAATGAAAAGTAAGTCTTCCTGCCCATCCCTGTTCCCCAGAAGCTGTTTCCCTCCTCAGAGGCAATCATTATTGTCAGAGTCTTGTGATCCTTCCAGAGACAGTCTGTGTATATACAAACATCCACTCATCTACATAGTCCTTGCTGTAATACAAATGGAAGCGTATTACATACTTTGTACTTTACTCAGGTTTTTTTTTTTTTGTCTTAATATATCTTGGAAATTCTAACACATCAGTGCATGTAGAACAGCCTCATTCTTTTTAATAACTGCATAGTAGTCCATTATATGGATGTGCCATATATAATTTATCCTGTCCCCTAGTGATGGATGTTTGCTGTTTCCAGTCTTTTTCTGTTACAAATAATGCTGCAATAAATATCCTTGAACATACATAACATCATACCATGAGAGTATATTCGTAGATTAAATGTGCCTAAAAATGGAATTGCTGAATTGAAGGAAATGTGCATTTAACTTTTTGACAAATGTCAAAATATTCCTCAAAGGGGTTGTCCCAATTTATGTTTCTACTAGTAACATAGGAGAACATGGGAGAGTCCCCAAAACCTTACCAGCATAGTGTTAAGACCTTTTACTTTTTGCCAATCTGTTAGGCAATAAACGGTCTCTTTTCACTTTGCATTTCCCTTCTCCTGAGTGAGACTGAGCATCTTTTTCCAATATTTAAGAATCAACAGTGTTTCCTTTTCTCTGAATTGTCTGTTCATTCCCACCATTCTTCTACTAGACTGTTGGTATATTTCCTACTGGTTTGTAGGAAGTCTTGATAAGGAAATTAGCACTTTGTAATATGCATTACAAATATTTTCCCCAGTTTACTATTTGATTTTTTACTTTGTTTGTAGGGACTTCTGCTATGTAAAATTTTTAGTTTTTTTTTTATATAGTCAAGTCTATCATCTTATGTTCTATGGCTTCTAGATTTTGTATCCTGCTTAGGACTTCTGAGATAGTTTTTTAAATTTCATATTTTCTTCTAGTATTTTGCTATGGTCTGAATGTTTGTGTCCCCCTAAAATTCATATGTTGAAATCCTAATGCTGAACCCAATGTGATGGTGTTAGGAGGTGGGGCCATCGGGAGGTGATCATGTCACAAGGGAGGACCCTCGGGAATGGCATTAGTGCTGTCATGAAAGAGTCCCCAAGGAGGCCCGGAGAGCTAGCTGCCCTTTTCACCCTGTGAGGCTACAACAAGAAGAGACCCCACCAGACCATGCTGGCACCCTGATCTCAGGCTTCCAGCCTCCAGAATTGTGAGAAATAAATTTCTGTTGTTTGCAAGCCACCCAGTCTGTGGTATTTTGTTTTAGCAGCCTGAATAGATAAAAAACATACTTTTATGATTTTACTTTCAAATGTAGGCCTCTGATGTCTTTGGAATAGTTCTGTCGGGTGTGACGTAGGCTCCAGTGGGAACTTCTCTTTCCAGCAGCTGTCTCAGAGTTCTCTGTAACCACCTTAGCCAGAACCCTCCCTGCTCAAAGACCTGGGGACACTGGAGTACTTTTTCTTCATATCCAAAGAGTGGTTATGCTTAGGATAGAACTGTGAAGCTGAGAAAATGTGCCTCTAGCCTGTTCCACACTGCACCTGGAAGAAAAGAGGGGAAAGCTTCCCCCAGCCCGGAACAGGCCATTCAAGAAAGAGTTGGGACTTGCCCCTGCATGAAAGAATCAAGCCGTGACCTGCTTTTCCTCCATTCCTTCATTTGCATGGACATGGGTGACTGGATGTTCTGTGCCCCTCAGCTTTGTACATAGCAATCCCATCCTACACAAGGCATTGGGCTGAGTAGATGGAGGGCTGTGTCATCAGTGTCACTAACCCTGTGTGGGCACCAAAAGTGAGGCTGATTCTTCAGGCTAAAGTACTCAGTGCTCTCCCACCCTCTCTGCCTTTGCCTAAGCAGGAAGCTGTGACCTTACTCCACTCACCTGCCCTCAGGCGACAAGACCAGAGAGAGCTGACAACAGCTATGAGCCCGATTTAAACCCACAGTCCTCTAGTTAGCAGTTCCGGCTATGAACCACTTCACAACATCAGGAATGGCTGAACATAACAAGTATTGGCAAGGATGCAGAACAGCTGGAACTCTCATCCACTGCTGATGAGAATGTAAAATGGTACCACCACTTTGGAACACAGTTCAGCAGTTTCTTAAAAATAAACCTGCTACCCAAATGTTTATCAACTGATGACTGGATAAACAAATGTGATATACACATACAATGGAATATTATTCAGCCATAAAAACACTACGAGTGAACCCTAAGGTAAACTATGGACTTGGTGATAATGATGTGTCAATGTAGGTTCATCTGTTGTGACACACATACCACTCTGGTGGGGGATGTGCCACTCTGGTGGGGGATAATGGGGGAGGCTATTCCTGTATGGTAGCAGAGGGTATATGGGAAATCTTTGTACCTTCCTCTCAATTTTGCTGTGAACCTAAAACTGCTCTAAAAAAAGAGTCTTAAAAAGAAAAGAATGAAGATACATGCCACAACATGAATGAACCAATGAAAACATTATGGTGAGTGAAATAAGGCAGCCACAAAAGACCATGTATTATGCGATTCCATTCATACAAAAGTCCAGAATAGGGAAATCTTTAGAGATGGAAAGTAGACGAGTGGTTGCTTAGTGCTGGGAGTGTGGGGGATGAGATGATGAAGGAATAATAGCTCAGGTGGTGGCAAAAATGTTCTAAAATTGATGGTGATGATGGTTGCACAACTCTGTTAATATATTAACAGCCATTGAATTGTACACTTTCATTAGGTGAATTGCATGGTATGTAAATTATATCTCATTTATTAAAAGAGTTTAAAAAAATAAACCTACTGTACAGTGCAGCCATTCCATTTCTAAGAATTTACCCAAAGGAATGAAAACATATGTCCACACAAAGACCTGTATGTGAACACTCGTAGCAGCTTCATTCATAACAACCCCAAACTGGAAACAACCCAGAAGTTCATTAACTGGCAAGTAGATAAACAAATTGTGATACATTCATGAAACAGAATACTGCTCAGCAAAAAAAAAGAAATGAACTACTGGTACATTCAACAACATGAGCGACTCTCAAAATCATGCTCAGCAAAAGAAGTCAGACACAAAAGAGTATGTACTGTTTGATTCCATTTATATAAAATTCTAGAAAATGCACACGAATCTCTAGTGTCAAAGGGCAGATCAGTGGTTGCATGGGGGTGGAGGTGGAGTGGGTGTAAACTGCAAAGGGGCAGAGCACTCGCCTGGGGTAACAGAAACATTCTGTATCTCGATTCTAGTGGTCGTTTCATGGGCATCTACAGTTGTCGAAATTGATCAAGTGGTACACTTTGAATGCGTGCGGTCCCTTATATATATATATACTTAAACAACAATTTTTAGAGACCTTGTTAACTGCAAAGCATGGATGTTTATTTACCAAGGGTGGTGGGGATACCAGTGCACCTTTGGGAAAGTCAACTACTCCCTGTCCCATAGTCACCTTACAGGTAAAATTAAGCGGTGGGACTAGATCATTTCATATATTCTTCCAAACTTTCCTACCAGCCTCTTCTGTGAGCATTTATTGAATAGCTACTGTGTGTAAGGCACTGTGCTAAAAGTGGAAGTACAGGAATGAAAAAGCCCTTGAGACACTGACAAATTAGCTTGGAGTCTGATACAAGCTTCCAATACAAATCTGTCCTGCTATTGAGGAGGGAAACAAAATATGCTTTAATAAGTATTTTCCTGGTGCATTTTTTACTATCTCTTTATTCTCAAACTTTCTGTGTAAATTTTTAGGCATGATTCTTGATTAGTAGGTTATACCTTGTTTTTTTTTTAAATTCAACCTAAAAGTCCCTCTTTTACAACAAATAACTCCATTTACACTTATTGTGATTAATGATGTATTTATTCTCATTTCTACCCTTCTCTTCTTTTTACTATAATCAAGATTTTTCTTTATTTTTCACTTTTTCTGACAGTTCTCTTTATCCCCCCTCCCATTTATTTGGAAGATATACATTGTATTTCTATTGTGTTTGTGATTTACATTATTTTAATATAATACATAACTTTATATTTTTCCAAAAATGTTAAAGATCACTTTTATTTCTATATTCCTCCTCTCAACACAAACATCTTAGCTAGTTTTAACTTCCCTCTGAAACTCTCCCTTGAATTTTCTATTTTCTATGTTATTTAGAATTAAGTTCCTTCTTGTCTTTAAACACCAATGGGGTTTTTTAAACCACGAATATTGTTAATACTTATATTTACCAAGATATTTTGCAGATTTCTTTGCACATTTTTGGTTCTTGCATCTCAGTCCTTTTTTCTAGATTCACTTTTCTTCTTACTTAATTCTTTAGTAGTTCTTTCAGCCAGGGCAAAAAGTACTTCATATGTCTGGAAATATCTTTTATTTCATCCTCACTTGTATATAATAGTTTGGCTGGGTATATAAGTCTACACTGACTATTACTTTTCCTCTGCTTATTGAAGATATTTTCTCCCTGTCATCTGCCATCTGTTCCTACTCATGAGTAGTTTGTGGTTAGTCTGATGTTGTTTTTGGGTTTTGTTTTGAGAAATCTGTCTTTCTTTCTGGTAGCTTTTAAGGTTTTCATTGTACCCTTAATGTCCTACAATTACAAAATTCTACTTTTGCTGTGAGACTACAAGATTAGCTATTCTTGAAGCCCTATTATAACTTCCTGGTTTTGAAAGCATAACAGGTTGATAACTGTTTTGAAAGCTCAAATATCTATTGTCAAGTGAAACATCTATTCACTGAGTAGATGACAGTATTATTATCAAAGATATTTTTGTTATATATTTTAAAAACCATAGACATAAGTAGATTTGACAGAAGTCCCTATAGACCAAGACTCCTGCTAAGTAGTGTCAGATGACCTGACTTATTGCATTTGAAACATAACTTTAAATCAATAAACAAAATTCACAAATAGCATATGAAAATCATTATTATTATTTCATCATTATCACTTATAGGTATGTCTCATTAAAAAACTGATCTTCAAAGGAAAAAAATCTTAATTTTCAAAGCATATAAATAATAATATGTGTTCTTGCAAGACAAAAATTTAGTGCTGTGTTTGTTCGGTTGATTTCGTTTGTTTTTGCTTAGCTTTAAGGACTTAGGATTTTCTACCTTTTTAAAAAATTAGTACACCCTCTTTGTGCAATCAAAATATTTCAATTCACAAAAATTTAACTTAATATACATCTTTTAAGAAACATATTATCCCTTAATATGAGATTCTTTGTGTGTGTGTGTTTGTGTGTTTGTATAGTAGGTAAACCCACATTCAATAAATAAGTTCCAAGTCAAGTGGTTGGGCTTCAAACAGCCCTCTGTGCTCCTGTGGGCCTTCTCTAACTTGCATTTAAAGCCTCCACCATATTAAAAACATCAAAACTCTTTGTCTTCTGAGCTCCTAACAGATTATTACAAGTCTTCTGGACATCTAGTTAATTATACTCATGGGATTTCCTCAAAACACTAGAAAACATAAAAACAGTGTTGGAACTATAGAATTTTAGAGCCTGAAAGGATCACAGAAATCTTCTACTTGGGTGCTATACAAGCTTTGCATTTTCTAGATAAGAAAACAGTTTACATGACTTACCCTAGCTCACAAAGCCAGTTAGTAGAGGTCCAGGAATAGACACCAGGGCCCCGGGTTCTCAGCCCTGCAATCTTTCTCCTACTCTAAAAATGTTGATAGTAGGGAGAGCACAGCCGCAGCAGTAAATACGCATATGTCACTAACATATGTCTGAAAGTACTTTCACGAGCAGGTGATGCCTGCTGCTGTGATTACTTCATTGACCATCACTTAGAGCTCACCAGTTAAGCATCTCAAGATGCTGCCTTTCTCTCTCAACAGATAATGTGAGAATGTAGATATTCTGTCACAGAAATCCGGCTGTGAAGAACAGTGGCTGCTTAATAGGCAAAGAACCGTGGCTGGACAGAGTCCTGCGGAAGGGCCTGAGGAATGGGAACGGCTGGTCACTGGCTATATGGACATGATCATCATTGTCATCACAAAACTCCCAAGGGCACAGTATATGGTGGGCTTACCTGAGGGCCCCAGCTTTGGGGAGCTCTGATCCAGAAAATGATGGTCAAGGAGAAAGAGAAGTCTCTGCTAACAGGTGCTTAAAAGGCCCTTCAATTGTGCATATGCATGAATCTGTATATGTACGATAGGTATTACCATGAAAGGAGACTTTCCATCTTTAATTCTCATATGAACTGATATAGTAAACTTAATCTAGCTATTTTCAGGTAAACCCAGTCAAATTCAGTGACTTCCTAGCATTCTGGTTTCACAACCGAGTCATAATCAAGATTTTCTTCTCCCTCTTCCTCCTTGTCCCAGAGGCCGACACTAATGTCCAGCTGCTTTCACACCTGCCAACATGGCGGTGAGGGCTTGGGAGAGGGTGGTGGCTGCGCGCTTACTTCTTGGTGCTTTGCTGGCCTGCTGCTTCAGATGGACCCCATCCTGCCTGGTCTCCAAGACATCCTCCC
The DNA here is from genome assembly GCA_031878705.1 of Tapirus indicus. Classification (NCBI taxonomy): domain Eukaryota; kingdom Metazoa; phylum Chordata; class Mammalia; order Perissodactyla; family Tapiridae; genus Tapirus; species Tapirus indicus. The sequence continues at coordinate 81,891,040 of CM062917.1, forward strand.
AGGATTCCTGCAGTCCTGTCCGTTGTCTGCACCCTTCTGATGTAGCGTTCCTCGTTCTGGTCTCAAGGCCCCATGGGCTTGCTCGCTCCCAGATATTTTATGTGTCTCAGTCAGGAGCCTTGGGTATTTCCAGATGGCCATCCACATCGCTTTAGGAACACAGGGAACTCGAGATAGCTTCTGGCCCTGTATGTCATGCTGCCATTTCTATCCCACTGTTGCTATGCAACATGGAGCAAGCTGACCATCTCTCTGGACTTTATCCAGGAAAGAGGGGACAGGCCTTCTCCATTCTCAGATCCACAAACTTCACAGGAGTTCCTTGTGTACCTGCAAGAGACACGCCCACATCTGTGAGTCAGCTAGTGTGGGGGGATCAGAAGGAAGCCCAGCTTCCGCACTGCATCTAACTCTCTTATTTCCTCTTCAACTCTCCTCCCTCTACTCGGGCTGAGGGTTGGCTTGGAAGTGGGGGCAGATATGGATGGAGAGAAGGTGGGGAGAAAGGGTGCTGCCTGCTCACACCTTCTTTCAGATTTTTCTTCTGTTTATGCCTAGATAACGCCTTCTGACGCCAAGGAGTCCGGTGTCTTTGTTCTCCATTTCTGCACTGTGTGGATTATGGGAAGCTGAAGCCGACATAACAAAGTACCACAAACTGGCTTCAACAACAGAAATTTATTTTCTCACAGTTCTGGAGGCCAGAAGTCTGAGATCAAGGTTTCAGCAGGGCTGGTTCCCTCTGAAGGCTGTGAGGGAGAACCTGTTCTGTGCCCCTCTCCTGGCTTCTGGTGGTTGGCGGCATCACCCTGATCTCTGCCTTCATCTTCACGTGGCGTTCTCCCTGAGTGCATATCTGTCTCTGTGTCCATATTCCCCTTTTATAAGGACACCAGTCACATTGGATTAGGGCCTACCCTAGGACTGCATTTTAACTTAGCTAATTGCATCTGCAAATAAAGTCATTGTGATAGTTAATTTTATGTGTCAACTTGACTAGGCCATGGTACCCAGATATTTGGTCAAATGTTAGTCTAGACGTTTCTGTGAAGGTATTTTTTTCATGAGATTAACATGTAAATCAGTAGGCTTTGAGTAAAGCAGATTACTCTCCATAATGTGGGGGGGGTTGCATCAAATCATTTGAAGGCCTTCATAGAACAAAGACTGACCTCCTCCAGGCAAAAACAAATTCTGGCAGCAGACTGCCTTTGGACTCAAACTGTAACTCCTCCTTGGGTCCCCAGCCTGCCAGCCTATTTTGCAGATTTTGCACTTGCCAAGCCTCCACAATCACATGAGCCAACTCCTTAAAATAAATCTCTCTCTCTCTATTGGTTCCTATTGGTTCTACTTCTCTGAAGAACCCTGACTAATACTAATACAGTCGTATTCTGAGGTACTGGGGGTTAGAACTTAAACATATATGTTTAGATGACAAATTTCAACCCATAAGAGAAATCACTCAGAGTTCCAGTGAATGATGTGTGTGAGGATGGGGGGGCAGGCATCTCCATTAATTCTATGCATGTCTCATACTCCAGGACTGCTATCACTGCCAACAGGTCCATTTTACAATCCCTTCAGCAATGTAGGAGGGTTCCAATCACTCCAAATCCATGCTGTGTCTCAACCTTCTTAATCTACAGGTTTCCCCTCTACCTTTTTTTCCCTTGTAAATTATTTGTTGCTTGTTAAACTGGGTCATTTTTCCTGTGGATATTCCTACAGTCTATATTTTAATGATTATATTCCCATGTACTATTTAAAATGTTTCTATTTTCCCCACATTTCCTGTTAACTACCCCACCCCAGGCAACTGCCCCCCATCTCCACTCCCTGCAGCCAGACTGGTGTATGTCCTCAAGATTACCAAGGCCTTCCTAGCCCAGGGCCTTTGCACATACTGTTTCCTCTGTCTGGAACATCCTTCACCTCTACTTTCCCCAGGACTGGCTCCTTTTCAACTTGCAGATCTCCGATTAAATGTTCCTCTTCAAAAAGACCTTCACTGAACACCCACTCCTGATCACCCTTCCTCCAAGCACCCTCATCCCTTTCATTTGTGGGTCTTACCACAGTTTTCACTGTGTACTTCTTTGTGAGGTCACCTGTTTACAGCCCATCAGACTGTGAGCACCATGAAGCAGGGCCCACATCTTCTTGATTCATGACTGTAGCACAGTGCAAGTCACAGCACCAGTAACTTGCTAAACAAATGAATGAATCAACAAAGGAATGTTGGACCTGAGCTCAACCCAGTGGCAAGATTCTGTGTAGCAGCCCATTCCCTGGACCCCAGCCGGAGGCTGTTACGGAGGAGACAGTAATAAATGGACCACCAACTGTAAGCACATGAATCAATTAAAGCCCTGTTTACATTTCTCTGTCAAACATAATCACTTAGTGTTTGAAGTAAGGTCAGGCTCATTGTTTACAGCCTCTATTGCGCGTCAAAAATTAACCGAATTCCACAAGCTTACATTGCTTGATATCCAGGCAAGTGGCCCATCCTTCCTCATCCCGATGTGAGGAGCCAGGAGGTACCAGTTCTTCTCGGTTTTTCTCTGGAGAATGTGGAGAAGCTGAGCGTCTTGTCCAGTCACAAGGTAGGTGGGGGCAGAGCAGGAAGCCCATGGGTTTGGTGTTCGACCTTGAACCCTGCTCTCCCACTTACCTGCACTGTGACTGGGTGGGTCGCCTAAACCTCCTGACTCTGCTTCCTCATCTGGAAAGTGGTGCCTTCTCCCTCGCAGGGCTGGTTGTGAGAATGAAGTGATCATCCGTGTGAAGTACCCAGTCCTGGCACGTCGAGAACGGGATTCGCGCATTCCACAGGGCGTTCCTGGGCACTCCCTCATTCCTACTTTGTCAAGGTCTCCCCGCTGATGGGTCAGGATGCTTTCCTCTGCACCACCACCATAAACAAGCAAACAGACCAAAAAGAAGGCAGTTTTCCCCTCAGGTTAAAAATTATTATCCGTTACAACAGAACTACAAACAAGATCCTCATTGACGACTTTTCCAGTTAATGTCATTGTTTGGCTGCTTTAAATCTTTTTTGTAAGTAGCTGGGTATTCATTATAAATAATTTATAATTTAGACTTCCTCCCCACTTACAATATTAGCTGTGATAACCAAGTTTACAGTGACAGAAACAGAACTGTTATATCCTAGCTCTCTATAATAATAAGAGCAAGCATTTATGCAGGGCCCTCTACGTACCAGACACTGTCCTACGTGCTCGATACGTGTTAACTCATTTAGCCCACACAACACTGTGGGACAGTTGTACTAATATTATCCCCATTTTACTAGATGGGGAAACCAAGGCACAGGGAGGTTCAGTAACTAGCCCAAGGTGACAAACCTAGGAGATGATAGAGCCAGGATTCAAGCCCGGGCAAAGCCAGAGTCTGGGCTCCGGGTCACTGCACTGGGGCCCTCTGCCCCAATTATTGGACTATACAGAACACCCGCATACATACATAGCACGTGTATCCTCTTAAAGAGAGTGGTGCTCCCCTCTCCTACCGCCTCTTCTTATTCCTCCTCCAGTGTTCATCAGAAAGAAAAGTAACTGGAAACAGTGTTGGGGGGGAGGGAACCTACAGAACAGTGAATTAAATCTGGTTTGGTTTGGTTCTTTCTTCTGTTTGTTTGTTGTTCGCTGCTATAAGAAGAAGACCCACTGTCAATCACTGAGCAGGGGGGCTGGGGAAGGGTCCAGTCCTCAGGAAGGATGGGAAGGGGTTGTTAGGGTCTGGGTTCTCCTGGCTCTCAGAGAGTGGCAGCCTCTTCATGTTTTATGCTCAGGGATCTCCCTAATGGGCCACTTAGCACTTGCTGATGAGCCATCCAGCTTGACTGTGGGAAGAAGGGATAGAATGAATGCGCACTTTGTGGCCTTTGTTTGGGTAGATAAGAGCCCCAATCCCTGGCTGATCCCAGGAAAGGCCTGGGAAGGGGGTTGTGAAGGCAGATGCTGAAGTCAGCCAGACCAGTACCTCTGCAATGAGGGGACCCCTAAGGGCAGTGGCTGATCCAAGAGCCATGGGGCCCATTTCAAGTGAGGGGCTCTATAGCAAAGTTGGCGTGTAGAATCGCCCACAAACCTAGACAGACTCCTGGGGGCAGCTGGGGCAGAAGCCTGCAAGCCCCATGGCACTGCCCTATCATAGGTGGAGGTCTCCTGGGCCACGTGGCAAGGAGCAGTATGACTGGCCTGACACAGGTCTGGACCCCTTGGCACTTGAGAATACTTGCGAGGGCAGCTAGATTGAGGGAAAACTGAAAAGAAGAAAGTTTTTATTCAGTGCCCTCAGTTTAAGACACTTCTCCAACAGGCTTCTGGGAGAGAATGTTCTAGCAAACACTCATCTAATTATTCATAGAAGTTGATGAGTTCTCTAGGCATATGAACTTGAGAGGGGAGGGAGAAGGGGATGAATATAGGTTGTAACTCAGGTCTCCCCTATTCTTACGCCTAGCGAGAGAGTTCTGGGATGGAACATTAAGCCTTTTCTCTTTAAGTATTTCTGACGTCTTCGATTTGGCAGGGTCTTTTCTGCCTGAGTTGTCTCCATTTTCCCTGCATTTCTTCTGACTGGGCATAAAGTCTCTGTCCTATTAAAGGGATATGAGGCAAGGGGGAGGGGACATGGGAATGAGCGAGCCTCTGGGCCTGGGCAGGGACTGCCCTGGCTCTGCCCTCAGCAGAAGGGCACAGCTCCAGCAAGCTGGACACAGGGCTCTCTCTGCTTCTTTGCTCTGCCTGCTTAGGGGTGCCTGGCTGATGAGACTAGTTGATGCACCAGTGTCCCTGGGAAATTCAAAATGATGCAAACAAGCATGAAAGGAAACGGAAACACTGAGAGCAATCTGAGGCTTCTGTGTACCCGGGCTGGAGGACAGCTCTGCTTTCACGAATCCCAGGGTTGACAGCTTATGCTGAGGTCTAGTCGCTATGTTGGGACAGAGCCAGAGTTTCCTTGGAGAATCCACCATAGACTGGTGTTGGTTGTGAGCTGCTTGACTCACAGCCTTTGACAACGTGTGGTCTGCGAGGGAGACTGCACCATTCTGGACACGGCGGCACTCAGAGTCGGTGGAAGTGGCCACTGCTGAGGAAGAGTCAATTCAGACCTCCCCGGGTTACAGCCAAGAAGGTGGTGTTTGTAGCAGATAAGTTTCCAGAGAAACATAACGGGAAGACATTTCTTTATGAACCAAATCAAGGAAGACACATTACGTGTATATTTGAATATTATAATCTGAATGCACGGCCTTTGGCAGTGACTCTTGGTTTGGCTTAACTGACTGCACGTGGTGTGCATGCGTGTACCTGTGTGCACACACACACAGAGGTATGCATATGAGGGAATTTTCTGGCAAGATGCTGTAGTACCAGTAAGTAGGATTGGGGTGGACACGCCAGAGATGCTGGTCAGAGCCTCCGTATCTTCATCCTCTTTTGGGGGAGTTTGCCCTCCCACGGCCCCTAGAAGGAGGAGCCTCATTCACCCTGCTCATATCACACCCCTGGTCACTGGACTGTGGTGCTCAAACAACTCAAGGGAGCTCAGGCCATGGGCAGGGCCCAGCCAGTCATATTTTCTCTTTCTTTATTTCTCTCTCAAGACATTGACCTAAGAGACATGGAGATGGTCAAATGACGGTGGTTATGTAGAATCAAGACTGGGCAAGTGTGCCGATGAGTAAGTGGAAAGGCGGAGAGAAGCAGGAGACAGGAGCAGAAGCACAGAGAGGAGAGCCTGAGGCCCCACGAGAGAGACGGGGAAAGCTGACATCCCAACACCCAGTTCCACTCTGAGTGAGCCAAGGAGCCGTCACTGCCAGTCTCAGCGTCCGGAGGTTGCTGTCCAATTCTTTTATCCTGACAGTAACCCCCATTAAACGTGAACTAGTTTGAGTAGTTTCTGTTCTTTGCATCTAAATAATCCCTGAGACAGTACGACTGGACAAGATGAGAGAGTCGGTGTCAGACAAGCATATCTAAAGGAGGATTGTTGATGTCTGATTGACTTTAAAATTCTTCAGCAAGGTAGAGTCAGTCATGTTATGTGTGTGCTGGTTCATTTAAGATTTAAGCTTGTACTCTGAGGGCTGTCAGCTGCTCTAATGGAAATTCCACTCCAGGGTATTCAGCTGGTATTTTAGCAGAAAAGCCACACTCCAGAAGCCGCCACCTCACGTGCTTCTGTGATCGATGTCTCACTGGATACCTGAGGCTTTGCTAAGTAACATAGTGAATGTCAGAAATGGATTTTTATTGTAGAAATTAGTTCATTGTTAATAAGTATGATGAACATTAGAAATGGACTCGTTGGTGAAATTAAAGATATTTAAGATATGTGGATTGGCTGAAACATTTTACCCATGTACCATTCTTCATTGTTCCGTGAGCAGCGTGGTAGACACAGAGGTGTGTGGCCTAGGTTCCCCCTTCCAGGAAGGGCTCGCTGCCCGGCTCCAGGGTGTGTGGTCAGCAGACGTCCCCAGCCACCCGCCCCTTCAGGGTGGGCTTCAGTTGTAGCGCACCCCCTTGCCCGAGGCCATCTTTTCTGGGGCAGCCCCTATCCAGTGACTGTGCCAGGTGGGGACAAAGCCCAGCCATTGCAACCCAATGCAAGACAACCCTGGAGGGCAGTATTCAGTCAGAGCTCAGCATTGGGTTGGTTGAGGCTTCCTCCCACGTGCATTATCTTTCAACATTTCCCCCAACCAATCTCAACTCCTTCTCCCTTCTTTTTTTTAAAAATTTACCTTAAATTTTATTGAATTTAAATTCATCTAACTAAAGCAGATTCAAATAGAGCAGTTATTATTAATTAATAGTTAATAATAACTAGTATTTTATTAGCATTCATAATATATTGTTATTAGCATTAATAATTCCTTTCAATGTGAAAATTACAAAGCTCCATCAATATGGAAATAGGCAAACACCTAATTACATCATACCCTTGATAAACTAGTAAGAGGAAACAAGTGTAGGACATTTAATTGAAGTGTAAAGTTCATCTATACTCTGTGATATTCATTTATTTTGATTTTTTTTTAAGCAGAACTAGCTGGCCACATGTGTTAATTGGTCACATTAATTGCATTTGTTTTTGATGATGGTGCTTCCCGTTCCTTTTACAGGATTTGATCCCTAGTAAACATTTTGCACCCCAAACTCTGTCTCAGCACCTGCTCCCAGAGAACCTGACTGGTGACGAATTGGGTATAGGAAACCACTGAGGCTTGTGGCACTGTGTTAGTGCTGGGCTGCCCTAGCACAGCACCCAGACTGGGTGGTTTCCACAACAGAGAGGTATCGCCACACAGTTCTGGAGGATGGAAGTCCAAAATCAAGATGGTGGCAGGGTCGGTTCCATCTGAGGATTGTCCTCCAGGCCTCTCTCCTTGGCTTGTGGATGGCTCTCTTCTCCCTGGGTCTCTTCACATCATCTTCCCTCTATGCCTGTCTGGATCTGTTCAAATTCTGCCTGAGACCTCAACAGAAGCACCATTCACATTCATATTTCTAGCACATTCTGTTCATGATGATATATATATTCTGCAAGACAATGGAAACTTTCTCTGTAGCCCTTTCCTTTTCCTTCTGAGCTCTCATCAGAATCTCCTTTAACGACCATATTTCTACCAACAATCTCTTCAAGGCAATCTGGGCTTTTCCTACCACATAAATTTGAAGAAATTTGTCCAGCCCCCCACCCTTACCCAATTCCAAAGCCACTTCCACATTTTTAGATATTTATTACAGCTGCACCCCACTTCTCAGTGCCAAAATCTATATTAGTCAGGGTTCTCCAGAGAAACAGAACCAATAGGATATATATATAGAGAGAGAGAGAGAGAGAAATTGTGATTTATTTTAAAGAATTGGCTCACATTATTGTGGGGAGTAGGTCCAGAATCTGAAGGGCAGTCTGGCAGCCTTGTGATTCAAATAAGAGTTATTGTTGCAATTCTTGAGTCAACTGATGAGTCCAAAGGCCCGGAAACTCAAGCAGAATCTCTACATTGCATTCTGGATTCAGAATTCCTTCTTCTTTGGGGTATCTCTGTCTTTGCTCTTAAAACCTTCAACTGATTGGATGAGGCCCACCCACATTGTGGAGGGTAATCTGCTTTACTCAAAGTCTACTAATTTAAGTGTTCATCACATCTAAAAATGCCTTCACAGTAACATCTAGACATGTGTTTCACCAAGGAGCTGGGCACTGTGGCCTAGCTAAGTTGACACAGAAAATGAACCATCACAAATATGTACCTTTATGGATGGCCCCTGAGGCTTGATCCTGTACAGTCAAGTATCTGCACTGGTCAGGAGGAGCTCTGGGCAACTGTTGCTGAGTCTCAGTGTGATGGAATCCTGCCTCTGGTGTGTTGTTGCCTCTCCCTCAAGTGACCCTCTCACACAAGATACTGGAAAGAACTCCTGAAAGGACAGGGTAATGGTCTCCATTGAGCTTACCAAACACATTGTATAAACTATTTGAACCTGTTAATAAAAAACTGCCTAATAAATCTCTGTATGCAAGACCAAATTTGGTAGAACATTTACTTTATAAACTGGAAGCAAAGTTGCAGGGGAGTCATTCACCCTTATTTACCTCAATCTTCTTTCAATAGCTCTCGTCAACTACCAAAAACCCGAGGGCCGTGCATCGCGACCACGTGGACTAGGTCCCTTCATGATAACGGTGATACGCGGTTTCGTTTCAGCTGGGGGACTCTCGCGTGACTCACGCCCTCATTTCATCCAGGTCTGTCTGTTCAAATGGCATCCTTTCCGAGCAGCCTTCCTGGATGAATCTGACTAAATTAGCCAATGGAATCACACACACTCACACACACATACGCCATTGTCTGTCACTGTGTCCAAATCCCGCTTCATTCTTCATATTGGTATTTATCAAACCCGAACGGTATTTAGCAATTTGTTTATTTGTTTTTGTTTTTCTCCTCTGCCAGTATGTAAGCATCATTAGGGCAGATATCCTGCTCATTGCTGTGTCCCTAGAGCATGAAAGCACACTGGGCACATGTTAGAAGTATGCATTGACTGAACGCACAAACGGACCTATGCAAAAAGCACACCTACCATGTGGCAGCTATGGGGCGCTGGCCTCTAAGGCACAAAAGAGGTGGTTGACAACAAGTGGCCAGCCATAGACTTTTGCTCCTGTAACTCTGCCTTGCCACTCTCTCCCCTCGCCATTCCCACCCTTTGAACACCTTGATTCCCAGCCTTTCACATAAACCCACCTAGATCAATTTCTGGTCCCCAAGAAACAGTTCATCTGACCAGTCCAATTGTATGAGAAGTTCAGCAAATTTTGCTCTATGTCAAGTGATATATTTTAACTCTTCATCAGTCAGTTGGTGCGCCTCAAGAGAAACACTGAAATACAGTGACAGGTAATTAATTAAAAGGACAGGGCCTGGGGAGTGGGGGTGGTTGCTGAGCAGAAAGAGTGTGCTAAATAAATTGATAATGCAAACAAAACTCCAGAGGATACTTTCAGTCCACATAGAAGGACACTGTGTTTTCAAATATTGCTTAAGTAGATAAGAAGCAACTACTTATCTATGAAAAAATTGATATGTCAAATACAAATCATTCTTCCTCAAAGCAATTCTCCTCAGTTTCTATACCAGGCAGCAGTTTGCTAATCTAGTTGTAGCAGATATTTGCAAAAAAAATGAAAAGATATGTATCTCTAACTAGATCTCTCTACCCAGAATTGGGTGAATGAAGTTTTAATTTTTAGCACCAACAAAAGCAATAGCCATGTGTGTGGTGGCTCCATTAGCAGTGGTGGTGGTGGTGGTGGTGGTTGGTGACTGTGGTGATGGTGGTAGTGGTGGTGGTGGTGGTGGTGGTGGTGGTGATGGTAGAGGTGGTGGTGATGGTGGTGGTGGTGGTGGTGATGGTAGAGGTGGTGGTGATGGTGGTGGTGGTGACGGTAGAGGTGGTGGTGATAGTAGAGGTGGTGATGGTGGTGGTAGAGGTTGTGGTGATGGTGGTGGTGGTGGTGGTGGCGGCAGTGGTAGTAGTAGTAATAGCTAACACCACTGAACCCTTCATATGGACCACCAGCCCTGAGAGATGAACTGTTGAAGGTCCCCCTTCCACCGGATCTGGCTTCTGTCTTCTCATCTCCACAAGCTCAGATTTCATAGATGGTGTTAGGATTGGCAGCTGTGCGGGGTTGAACTTCTGTCAACAGGTTCTCGCCTTTGTTGAGTTTAGATTTGGAGAAATGTTGCCATCTAGTGCCCCACAGGAGTCTTAACTCTTTAAGCCAATAAACCAGTCTCCCTCTGCCCAGTTCCACCCCCCATCTCCCAAAAGAGGTCAGGCACACTACTGGCCAGTACTGGTGAGCATTGCCCTTTTACCTACAGTAGGCATCACAAAATGTCTCCGGAAATTTTTTTAAATCCCTTTTCTCTTTACAAAATGTACAAAGAAAAAGAGCTAGACAGAGGCAAAGGAATAGCTATGAAATTAAGATTTAGTAATGACTAACATTTACTGTGTATAGCATATTAAACTTAATGAGGAATGGGAAAAAGAAATTAAGTAGAGTTCTAGCTACACCAGTAAAATAAGTAAAGGGAGTCATTGGTGTGGCCTTCACTGGCACTTTGGGTCATCTCCTTTCTGAATCTCTCATACCCCTCCAGGCCCACCAAGCTAAAAACCTCCCCACCCTCGCCCACCTCAAGCCCCCGGTCTGTTGTCTCACATCCGTCCTCTTTGCTCTCTGCAGCAACAGCCAGCTAAATCCATCAGCTACTTTGTGCTCTGTGTTTCTTGACCTTCCCCTGTCAGGCAGAAGTGATATTTTTAATCAAAACCTTCAGTGACTTAATGATTAGCTTTTCTATAGAGTGGCAAGTGGCAAGTCAGGCTGGTGGGGGAGAAGCTTTGGACAGAAAGCATTCTACAATCTCTCAAACCCCAGGCCTGCTCAACCCTCAACCATGGTCTTGTCTTTCGTGGTGTATATATCTTGATTTGGATTTACGTATTCATTTGTTTAACGCCAGACTCGCCTGCTAGTCTGTCAGCTCCATGGGGGTGGGGACAGGTCTGTTTTGTTTGCTGCTAAATGCCCAGTGCTTAGCACAGTGCCCGGCACACAGGGCTCTCTGATGAGTGCTGGAGAGAAGAATTGAAGTACATCTTTAATGATCTTCGGTGTAGTGGGTGGAGACTAGGAAGTCGGCACACGACCCCGGCCTTGTCTGGTCAGAAGGGATGTGAGACTTTGTCCAGTCTCATGATTCTCAAATTGTTTGACGCAGAGCCCTCGCTTCATGTGCAATCTTCAGCTGGAGCTCCCTCCCCTTGTTTGAAGAGAGCCCCTTTCACGACCTCCTCACCCCCTTCCACTGGGCCCCACCAAGCCTTTAAAAGGCTCCAGGCAGCATAGTTTGAAAACAGCTGAGCCAATCCCTTCATTTTACAGAGAAAGAAACCTGTGGAAGGCAGAGAAATGTGGAAAGGTAACAAAGGTAAAAGACAGGGGACAAAAACCGTGTATGTCAGAGAAGGACATTGCTCTGTCGTATTTTCCCATTCCAGCTCTTCACTGTCACTCAGGAACGCCTGTCAAGATTTGCTCTCCCTCATCCAGGAATTCACTGTGAGAAACACCCAGCATGGCCTGGAAACAAAAGAGGCCTGGAGAGGATGTCAGGGGCTCGTGGAGGAGAGGAACCATGGCCAGAGCAGGTGGCTTCGAGGATCTCGATTGAGGATCCATTGTCCAGGGTCCATCTGGGAAGGAGCAGCCACGCGAGGCGTTGAGGACAAAGGCTTTTTTGTCCTCTGCCATCCGTGAGGCAGTGCTTTTCTGAGCAGCTCTAATTATAAATCCCTGTCCCACTAAGATGTGTAAACTTGGCAGCGTTCACGATCTGCCTTGTGTCTTCACTACTTCTCAGTTGGCTTAGGTTTGGCAAAACCCCAAATGCATGTTGCCAAGCACTCTTTCCCTTAATTTCTAATCCCTTGAGTGGCTTAAGGGAAATTTCATCCATATGTTTCTGAGTCATTTGCTGTGAACTCATCTTTTGGTAAAAGAAATGTGTTCTCAAGCCAGCACAGTCTAGAGAATAGCGAATTTTTTAGGCTGAAATGGGGCATGCTTTCTTTGGGAAGAATTCCCTGAGTACGAGGAGGAGGGAAGGAGAGCAACATTTCTTGTTGCCATGTTCCTTCCCCTTTCTGAGCGCCCTTTCTTAAGGCTTACTTGAAAACCTTCTCTACCGTTTGTGAAGCTGGTGAATGCCATATTTGCATTTGGATCTAAGCGAACTCTACAGATTTGTAGTTTTCAACACAAATTCTCATTTTTAACCTACACAGGAAAAGAAGCAAGCAATTATTGAAGACATACCACATGGCAGGTGCATCCCAGCAGCCTGGTAAGAGACATTATCTTCATATATAAGGCATCTGAGACTAAAAAATATTAAGCTAACTAGAAAGGGCATGTACTTAATAAAAGGCAAAGTTAGAATTCTAGTCTAGGGCTGTCTGACTCTTGACTTCATGTTCTTCCCACCTCTCCATGCTCATTCTCACGCACAGAAGGGAGGCCCAACACACCCTAGTCGACAGTCATCATGGAGCTAATGATGGACTCTGGCCAGACATCTTTTGTAAAGTCAACAGGGACTAGACTTGACATTACTGCAAATTAGTTATCCTCTTTTTTGTTGCATCAGGAGAGTTTGGGACCCGCCTTACTCACTATGACGAGATGTCATACATGGAAATTGTCACTCTTGGAAGTGAAGGCTTTTCAATGATGACAAGTCTCTAGGTAGAGCTATCAGCCTACAGGAATTATAGGTAATAGAGGAACATGTTAAACAATACCATGAGGATGCAATCAGCAAAATCCAGAATGTTGAAAATTCCACAAGACAAATAGCCCAGTTTCTTCAATAAATAAATGGCAAGGAAAAAAAAAGAAGGCAAGGAAGCCTGTAGATTAGAAAGGACAAGAGATGTTTCAACTGAATGCCACGTGTGGGTCTTATTTGGATCCTGATTTGAGCAAACCAACAACAAAAAGAAATTGTGAGATAATAAGGAAAATTCGAGCACTGCCTAAATACTTATAATATTAACAAATTACTGTTATTTTTGTAGATGTGATGATTGTATTGCAATTATGTTAAAAAAGAAGGTAGACTTTGTCTCTTAGAGATACTGCTAAACTATCTACAGAGGAAACAATATGATGCCTTGAACTTGTTTTAAAGTAATCTGGAGTGGGGTGGGGAGGAGGGTGGGACTGGGAAGGGGGGGTACCAGATGTCCAGATAAAAGGAGATTGGCCCTGTGTGAGCATCTATTGTAGCTGGATGGTAGGCACAAGTGGTTCATTATATTAGTCAGACGTTTATATGTTTGAAAGTGTCCATGACAAAAAATTCTTGTAATTATGATGATCAAAATTATTCTAATTATTAAAAATTTCTCCTTTTCTCTCACACTTGTATCTTCATCTTTACAACTCTATGAAGTCTGATATGAAAATGCTATGGGTTTTTGTGATGGTAGTGGTGATTTAAAAGAAGAGAGGGAAGGAAGGAAGAAGGGAAGGAGAGGAGGGAAGGAGGGATGGAGGAAGGGAGGAAGGAAGGAAGGAGGAAAGAGAAGGGAAGGAAGAGGAAGAAAAGCTGGGCCAATGGAGGAGAAGGGAAGTAATTTCTTGACAAAGAAAGCCAAGTTTCTGAAGATTCAAGTTCCAAAATGCACAGAATTCACGTGGGTTCAAAGATGGCCTCTTGCCTCCTCGACATCCCGATTGTGGAGCTGAATTGTAGGCATGGGCCTGGGTGCCAGAACTCTTCAAAGGTAAAGTGGCACTTGACCTTGACCTTGACCTTTGTCCCCAACTCCATGGAGTTGCCCTTAATGTTGACGTTTTAAAGCTGCTCTGAATAATCTGCACTTGCCGTATATTGGACTGCAAGAGGCAGACACTTTAAAATAATTCCCAGATATTTTGTTTCCTGGAGGAAGTTTTTGAGGAAACAATTCTGAGTGGTCTTGAGCTGACGGCAAAGTGACTGTATAGTCCCTCTTCAGCATCACGTGAAAATGAGAACAAGAACTTTAAATTAGGTTGTATGACATCACGTGCTTCCTTTTGTAACTTTTTTAACGGACATTTTCTAACATACACAAAAGAGCATATGATATGACGTGCTCCCACGACATCCAATAGCCATCTTGTTTCGTCCACACCTTTCCTTCCCCCACCCGTGATGGATTATTTTAAAACAAATTCCGAGCATCACTATCATTTCATCTATAGAACTTCTGGATGCATTGCTTCTTTTTATTTCAGATTCCTGGGATTAACAGATGAGCCTCAGATGGATTTGTAGAGTGGAGAGCCCACCCAGAGTCCACCCACCCCTGTCTCCTTGTACCTCCAAACCCACAAGACTCTGGTTGTCTCCAGAGGTACAAGGAGACAGAGGATGGCAGTTGGCAGAGGTTGGGAGGAAGAACGGCAACAGATGCTGAGTAAACACTGAGGACGGCAGATTAGAGGCCCAGAGCCATGTATGAGGGCTGCAGTTCCAGGGAGGGGACTTCCTGTCCCATGTCCAGAAGGGGGGCAAGGGCTGGTTGTGGAGGAGTGCCTAGTCCTGCCACCCGGGCAGTGTGACGCCATCACCCAGGGCTGCCAGGAAGGGCGCCGGGAGAGTCGAGGTTTGAGAGACTGACACTTCTTCACTTGAACCGTCAAAACGTTAATTTCCACCCAGTTTGATAGAAACCTTTCTAAACCACATGAAGCACTCCTCTGCCTCCTTCAGGAGAGAAGTGCAGGGCACACAGCCTTTTCCTCATGACTTAAAAGCATTACAATAAAGGACAGTTTTGTGTTGACCTCAAAAATGGTGACGCCTCCAGAGATGATTGAGAATTATTTTACACGTGTGCTCCTAAACCAAATGGCTGCTAGATTTTTCTGTCTTCTTTATTTTAATAAGATAAAGTGAAGATGGAAGGGATCGTCTCTTCTCTCCGATTGGCTGTCCTTTCCACAGCTATCAATGTACCTGACCGCAAGAGGCACCCCTGTTCTCCTTCTAACTCGGCGCTGCTCACCAGGCTGTGGAGACTGTTACACCTGTGTCTCAGGTAAGAGTAAATTGGCTCTGAGTGAGAATCCAAGGGGCTCACCTCTGAGGAAAGTGTATGATTTTGTGACATCTATTTTCTGTCTTCTAAGTCTCTTGTGGTTTGCTTTTTGGTTATTAGCTGAGTCCTAGGCAGGTACGGCTGCCGAGCAGGTGATGTATTACTTCTGTATTTGCTCACAGCTGTTTGACACAAGATCAAAAAAGAAGCTAAATCAGATCTCAGCATCTCCCAGAGAAAGAAAAATATGGCAAGGCATAGGAAATGAGCAATAAATAGCCTGAAAATATAGACACACCATGGTAAAAAACATCCTCCAGATATCCCTGGGTCTTGGTAGGAGAGAATTTAGATGGAAATAGTAATTTTTTTAAGTATGTTTCATTCAAAAGAAGTATATCTAAAAAAAAGAGAGACACAGAACTTAGCTTTAAATAAGACTACAGTGAACTACATCAAAATCAGTAAGTCTGGGGCAAAAAGATAGTCATTCAGTTACGTGGATGAAAGATGTTTTCCCAAAACGTGAAATAAACCTTTGCATACAGGCAAGAGAGCAAGGCCAGAGGGCCTCAACTCCCCAGACATCTGCTGCAGGTCTCAGTCGCCCACAAGGACAGCAGGTGGTCACCTGTCCGCTTCCATCACTCCTCGCTCAGCAAGGAGACCCTGTGTTTTACATTTCATTTGACCAACGGGAGGTGTGTTTGGTGTGTTGGAAATGGGAGGTACCTTAGGTGAGCTGCTCATGATGTTCTGGGGTTCGACTACAAGAGACTGGAATGGAGGGTGCTGGCAGACAAGGGGCCTGGATGAAGGAAAGAAGGTTTTCAAACTGCGGGGAAAAGATAGAAGACGTTTGGTGAACTGAGACCCTCAACCCTTACAGCGCAGCAGAGTCATCTGGGAACTTTTGTTCATTGAATTTCCCTGATTAGGTATAATTTATGTAAATTGAATGTACAGATATTAAATGTACAACATTTAAGACCTCCCTGTGAAAATGAGTTTAGACACATGCGCACGCTTTGTAACTCACACTGCTATCAAGATATAGGACGTATCCATCACCCCAGAAAGAGTCCCTCATGCGCTTCTCAGTCACTCACAGAGCCCCCCTTCCTAGAGGCAGCCTCTGCTCTGATTCCTTTCTTTTTGCCTGTTCTAGAACTTCACATAAATGGACTCATACAGTCGGTACTCTTCTGTATGTGGATTCTTCCACTCAGCATCATGATTCTGAAGTCCATCCATGTCCTTACGTGAGTCAAGAGTTCTCTCCTCTTCTATGACTGAGTAGCACCTTACTGTACGGATATACCACAATTTGTTCATCCCTTCTCTAATTGAGGGGCATTTGGATTGTTTCCAGTTTGGGGCTATTATTAGTGAAGCTACTAAGTCTTTTAGTGTACATATATTTTCATTTCTCTTGGATAAAAACCTAGAAGTAGTGTTTCTGTCATTGGGTAGGTGTATGTTTCACTTTATGAGAAACTGCTGGATCAATTTCCAGAGTGGTCACACAATGTCATTCTCCTGGAAGAAATGAATGGGAGTTCTAATTGCTCTGCATCCTCGTGTTGCCAGTTTTTTTAAATTTTAGCCATTAGTGGGTATCTCATTTTGGTTTTATTTTGCGTTTCCCTGATAACTAATGATGTTGAACACTTTTTCACGGGCTTATTGGCTATTTATATATTTTCCTTTGTGAACTGCCTACTTAAGCTTTTTGGCCAGATTTTCATTTGGGCTATTTGTCTTTTTATTAGTGAGTTGCAGGAATTGTTAAGATATGCTGGATATAAGTCCTTTGTCAGATATATGTGTGGCAAACATTTTCTCCCAGTCTGTGACCTGTTTCTTCTTTTTCTTAACAGTATATTCTGATGAGCAGATGTTTTAAATTTTGATGAAGTCTATTTTAACACTTTTTTTCCTTTTATGATTATCTGGGAAATCTAAAAAAAATACCCGTGTCTGGGTTCTGCCCCAGAGATTTGGTTCAGTTGGTCCATATTGAGGGCAAGCATCGGTGCTTTCTAAAGTTTGTTCAAGTCCTTCCAGTGTGCAGCCCAGCACTGAAAGGAAATACAGAGGGTTCTGAAAATACAACAAGGCGTAATCCAAGTGAACATCGAGGAGGTACCTAAAACCCCTCTTTGTCAGCACAGGGAACATTTCAATGAGGAGGTGGAGAGAGAAGCACGTAAGAAGGACAGGAGC
The DNA here is from genome assembly GCA_031878705.1 of Tapirus indicus. Lineage (NCBI taxonomy): Eukaryota > Metazoa > Chordata > Mammalia > Perissodactyla > Tapiridae > Tapirus > Tapirus indicus. The sequence goes on from CM062917.1 coordinate 81,908,487, forward strand.
AAAGAGGCTGGAGTGCTGTTACAGCTCTGGCCTCAGGCCTGTGAAATACTCAGAGAGCAAAACACGGGCCTCACAAAATTACATTTGGGGCAAGAAGATGAACAAGGAGGTCAATGCCTGGAGTAGATGGGGGCAGATGATGGAACTGCCCAGCTGCGGTTTTACTTCTGTCTTTGCCATCTGGAAGCAGAATCTCCAACACCAGTAAAACAGAACATAGATGGTTAAGAGGGAACAGAAGCTGAAAATGGTTGGAGAGATAGTGAGGGAGCCCCAAGCAGCTCTAAACGAGCTCAGGTCTCCAGGCCCCATGAACTACAGCCCCGGGAACTGGAAGACTTTGCAGAGGTAATTGAGGAAACTGTAATCTCTGGAAATCACAGAGCAAGGGAAGAGTGCCAGAAAATCCACTAAGAGAAAATGCTCCAAGTTTCAAAAATACAGTTGTCAAAAACTGTCAGGTCACGGCGGTGTCCAGCATCTGCCCCAGGGTGTGCCCCTTGAAGACTGGGCAGCCCCAGGCAGCTGTCCAGGAAGCTCAAACCTGCCTTGCCCACAAAAAAAAGTGGCTTTGACTGCAAATCCAGTTGACAAGACTCTCCTCTCTGGGATAAATCCTATGAACACAGGCCTCAGCCCAGCCCTGCTTCACTACACTTTTAGCTTCTTTTATATGAGAAATGATCCTGTCATTAATTATTTACATTTATTGAGCACCTACTATATGCTAGACTAGTGTTTCTCAAATGCTAAAACTCTGGAGTCCTCAAGAATACATGTTCAAGGGGCCGGCCCGATGGCGCAGTGGTTAAGTTCGCACGCTCCGCTTTGGCGGGCCCGGGTTCACAGGTTCGATCCTGGGCGCAGACAGAGGCACCACTCGTCAAGCCACACTGTGCCGGCGTCCCATATAAAGTGGAGGAAGAGGGGCATGGATGTTAGCAAAATCCTCCTCAGCAAAAAGAGGAGGATTGGCCGTGAATGTTAGCTCAGGGCTAGTCTTCCTCACACACACACACACACACACACAAAGAATACATGTTCAGCCCAGACAGAGATCCAAAGACCCTTGTTTGAAAAGCACTGGATTGAAAGTTAAGAGCTGGTAAATGGAGAAATGAACTGCGGTCCATCCAGACAACGGAATGTTATTCTTCACTAAAACAAAATGAACTGTCAAGACAAGAAAAGACATAAAGGAAACTTAAACGCATATTATTAAGTAAAAGAAGCCAATCTGAAAAGGCTACATACTATATGATTCCTACTATATGACATTCTGGAAAAGACAAAACTATAGAGACAATACAAAGATCAGTGGTTCCTAGGAGTTGTGGGGGGAAAGGAGGGATGAAAAGGTGGAGCATAGAGGATTTTTAGGGCAGTGAAACTGTTCTGTATGATATTACAATGGTGGATACACGTCATTATACATTTGTCCAAACCCATAGAATGTCCAACGCCAAGAGTGAGCCCTAATGTAAACCGTGGCCTTTAGATAATAATGATGTGTCAATGTAGGTTCATTGACTGTGACAAATGCACCGCTCTGGTGGAGGAGGTGGATAGTGGGGGAGGCTATGCATGTGTGGAGCAGTGCGCACATGAATTCTGTGCTTTCTGCTCCATTTTGTGGTGAACCTAAAACTGCTCTAAAAAAATAAAGTCTATGTTCAAAAAAAAAGAAAGTTGAGAACAGAAAATGAAATTTTTGTAGAGAACATTTGGATCCCTGAAACTACATCCATAAACCCAGTTGAAGAAACAAGTGTGTGAGGTGCCACATATGAATTATTTCTAACTCTTAAAATCACCTGCAGGATACATATTATTATTCTAATTTTAGAGATGATTTAACTGGGACAGGTTTAAGTAAGTTGACCCAAATCGCATTGCTAGTAACTGACAGGACAAGATTAAACTCAAGTCTTCCACGTGAATGAAAAACACATGTTCTTGACCACAGCACCCCCCCTGCCCCCCACTGCCACCTCAGCTTGCCTGCTGTGTACTCACCTGGCTTCAGTTCCATCACAGAACTTTCTCAGCTTGTCTGGTTTGCATGCTTCTCCCTTCATCCCAACTGTGCCGCTGCCAGGACCCCTGACCTAACCTCAGGCCGGTCCTCAGTCTTAATTCCCAGCCCTGCTGACCAAAGGCTTGCCAGCCTCGTTTTAAGCTAGCCAGCCCCTTAGCCAGCACCCCTCCTCCTCCAGCTTTGATTCTGCCCTTAGCCTCACCTGTATGCCCAGCCCTGCCTTGCCCAGCCCAGCCCAGAAGCAGGAATCAGGGCCCCATCCTGGTTCAAGGCCCAATCATGGCAGTTTGAGCCATGAAATGGAAGAAATCATGACCCCCTTCTGCTGCAACTAGAGGAGACAGAGTGGACCAAGTGGACCAAGGAGACTTCCAGGAAGTGATGTTGTCATACTATCTAAGATCAATCATAGGCCAATGTTGGAAATCATCTACGAATTTGAGGAGCTTGGCTCTGTGAAGAGGCTTGTATTCCCACCCCCGGTGCCTTTTGGAACAAATGGATATAATGTCAATACCTTGGGTGGTAGCTCTTAAGGAACAGAAGAAAGGCAGCAGTCATAAGCTGCCTCACAAAGTAAAAAATGTGAGCCCAATTTTGGCATTGTTATAGGAATAACTATCCATGAGTTACTGCAACAAAAATGCCTGTATCATGACTTCCTCTCTTTCCTAAGATACAGGAGCAGATGGTCCATACTTGTCTGGGAGCCAGTTTCAGTAATGCTTTATTCTATCTGTCCAAAGATGGGTAGCAATATCTGTTACCTGTTTAAATATATTCCGGAATTTTGGATAGTGTATATCTATAATAAGATATTTACACTTTTTAATGAGTTCATTTTAAGTGTAATTGCCATTCTAACTTTGTATGTGAAGTCAAGTTCATAATAAAGTTGTTATTATATGGGAAAAAGTGGACAAATGGTCAGCCAGCCAGTGGGAGTTAGAATTGGTGGGCATAACTCCAAAGTTTCTTGTGACAGCTATTACATCTTTTCTCTATGAAGGTGAAGCAATGACTTCTGGAAGCCAAGCAGGTGCTATGCCATAGCAAAATAAAGGATCGTTAACTGACCTCCATCTCCCAGAGTTCTAGCCATGGTCTACTGAGGGACCTTGGAGAGCCTGGTAAGGCTTAAGGGCGTTCTCATCTAACACCATGAATGTCAAGGCCATTAATGATTTCATATTTGAGAGTTGAGAGCATGCTCAGTCCTCAGAAGCTGTCATCCTGACTTCTTTGCTCATGATGAGCATTACCAGCAGCCTCACACTGGTGTACACTGGGGTACACATCCCATGGTACCCACCCACTGCCCCCACAAAGAGAACATCTAAACCAAATTTTCCACAATGATTTCTTTTCCATTCACCTTCTTTGGTGAAAAAATAAAACCAGAGAACTAAGGCTATGAAATGGCTAGAAGGCTTTCCATGCCACAGCCACACATGGCTGCTGCCCAATTCACTAGGCCAGTACTTGGCAGACATGTTCTCTACCGGATTACACTTTCACATGCCTTCCACCTACCTAGATAAGTGAGGGGTAGAAGCAGACACAATAACCTTCTGGACTCAGCCTAATTACTGAGCAAGCTTTCTGTGCTCGCCATGCAACAATTTTATTACAATTTGGCTTCACACAGAACTGCCTACAAGATAAGAATGCACTTATTGGTGGACATGAATATTCCATCCTCTTGACAGTTATATTTTCGAAATAAGTTATTTAGTAATCCTCTACTCTGTAAAGAGTGAATTAGTCCTACTGCTACTGTTAACAATTACCACAAACATAGCAGGTCCAACAACAAAAAGTTATTGTCTTAGAGTCTGTGGGTCAGAAGTCTCAAATCAAGGTGTGGGCAGGGCTGTATTTTTTCCCAGCCTCTCCAGGAGAATCTATTTCCTCACCTTTTCCAGCTTCTCAAGGTCGCCTACACTCCTTGGCTCATGGTCCCTCCCTCTATCTTCAAAGCCAGCAACACAGCATCTCTCTGACACTTCTTGTGTTGGTCACATTTCTCGCTTGACCACAACCGGGAAAGGTTCTCCCCATTGAAGAACTCTTGTGATTACATTGGGCCCACTCGGATAATCCAGGATCATCTCCCCATCTCAAGATCCTTAACTTAATCATATTGGCAAAGACCCTTTTCCCACATAAAGTAACATCTTCACAGATTCTGGGGATTAAGACATGGACATCTTTGGGGGCCATTATTCTGCCTACCACGAAGGTAAAGGGTAATCTTAATGCCATTTATACTTTAAGTGCCTCTCATAATCCCAGGGTCTGTGAATTAGAGTTTATAAGATTGGTATCATATATTTCAATTTTTTTAAGAGAAGGATCATCTTTCATATGTTAGACTTAGCAGCGTCACAGAACAAATTATTTGTCAAAGAATATGTGCTGAAGCCTACAACATGTAGGGGACAGCAGTGCATGATCTTTTAGGGAAAAGTTTCAAGTGTATGTTAAGTTCTCACCCCTTGTCCAAAAAGCCCTGACATGCCTCTGGATTTACAGGTTAAATACAAAACTGTAGAAGTACATTTTGTTAACCAGTGGAAGTCAAGTTTCTGGGCCATATCAGCTTCAAGCATGACATCCAGAGGGAAAAACATCATCCCCAACACACCTTTCCCCTTCAGCTCCAAGATCATCAGTGTTTATATTTTGAGGACCTCCCACAAAAAATAGCTACCCAAAATTTACAACTTTCAGGAGACATCCACTGGATCTTTGAAGACCTGAAGAAATGACTTACTCTGTTCTGACTCACAGCAACCTTTCCTGGGAGAAGGAGGACCCCTTTGTCATCACAGCTGGACCTCTCCTGTCCTCACCTGACCTAAAAACCACCTGCATGGTGAACCTGCAGGAGCTCGACTTTCCACAAATTCTTCTCCTTCAAAGAGATCTGGACCAGCACTGTCCAGCAGAACTTTCTTCAGTGATGAAAATTCTGTAATCAGCTCTTTTCAGTACAGTAGCCGCTAGCTACATGTGACTACTGAGCACTTGAAATGTTGCTACTGTGACTAAGCAATTGAATTTTTCATTTTGATCAGTCAACTTAAATTTAATATAAACAGTCACATGTGGCTGCTGGCTACCATGTTGGACAGGGCAGATCTAAACCATCTGAGAAAAAGGAGAGCTTGGCCATCCAAGTCATACTGTGATTCTGTAAATCCCCCCTAGAAGGACAGGGATCAGGCCCTCCATCATACCATGCATGGATCACTGCAAACTCAAGCATTTCCAGAGTCTGAGAGGCTCTGACTAAGCATCAAACCTATTGACTCAACATCAACACACACAGCGTCCCGAGCATCCAACCACGAGGTTTCTGTTCTGACTCACAGGACTGACTACCTGGCCCTGTTCAAGGCAGCAGGCTCAGTGTGCAAGAATTCCCATATTCTTGCCAAAAAGAAATGTGCCACAACTCAGCCTTGCTGTCTTGGCATCTCTCAGCAGAGAGCAGCAGCAAAAGGCACAGACCATGGCCACTGCTTGGCCACTGTGCCAATCGCAGGGTACACTTTCTACCTAACCCCCAACTCTCAGATATGGTGGCCGTGCCTTACCTCTCAGTTTGCACCTGCCATTACATTTTGTAAACTGGAACTTCTAGCAGTTCTAGGAGATGCCAACAAAAGATGGACGTGTTCAAGGAGTGTTCCTGGATCAACTCTCCATTCAGTCTCTGCATATGCCCAGTAACTCAACTTAGTAACTGGGTTATGGGTGTAACTGGTGTCATCCTGAACTCCCCAAGCTGGAGCGTTTCACTACAATTGGCTAATCATATTGGCTAATGCATTCATTCATCACATTGGCTAATGCATTCACTAACATAGCTCATTTTCTATCAGACTTAGAAGAAAACCATGGTGGCTATAACTGCCCGGATGCGCATATGAAATGCATTTCTTTTTTATGAATCCCCCAGTAGGGTTGCTTCAGTACTATAGCCTCAGTTTATACCCCAATTTTTGCAAAGCAGAAGTTAAAGATGACTTTTCTTCTATGCTTTACTTCCACCATCACCAAGATGTCACTGCTTCTTACAGTTAAATTTTCCTTATAACACCCATTTGTTCTGCTACATTTACCCCAGTTCCTGCCAGCCCCAAAATCTCTTAAAGCCGTTGTGATAGGAGTAACTACCAGTATGAGCGTCCTGTTGACAGGCCAATTTTACATAATCTTACACCAGCTCAGGTCTGTGTATAAGATTAAGTTGAACGAACTGTCTCCCTGGAGCAACTCTCCATGTCAGGAACCTAGTATAGATATTCACCAAAATCCCCCAATTCACCCAATTCTTCCATATACCCAAAACTCTAAGAAGATGAATAACACTTCTCTAGTCCAATTTCCCGTTGCCTAGGTCGTCCATTCTAGTAGACTGCAGCCATAGGTCCTCCCCACCCCCTAAATCCACCCCCTTCTTCATCATCCCCTCCTCTTGGCCACCAAGCATGAGGCCAGGTCACAGCCATAGCACCCAGCTCCCTCCTGTCCTGGTCAAAGATACTAAAAAGCTTCAGCTACCTGTGAACTAGGAGATTTGACCTAGTATTGTACCTCCTGTATACACAACCTTTAAATACCGATGCCTTTCTGTAACCAGTATCATAACCCAGTAGACTGAGGCTTAGATAGAGGAAAATAATGCCTCAAGATAGAAACCATTTAAAGGACTGTTCTCTCATTAATATTGAATGTAGGAACAATTGGATTCAACAAATATTTTTTGTTCACTTCTATGTGCCAAACACTTTTTGTTGTTAGTGCCGTCGACTTGATTCTGACTCCGAGTGACCCTGTATACAGCAGAGCAGAACCCTGCCTGGTCTTTTCACCTTCTGGTGCTATATCAGACAAAGCTCCACTGTTATTCACAGGGTTTTCACAGCCAATTTTTTTGGAAGTGGGTAGCCAGGTCCTTCTTCCTAGTCTGTCTCAGTCTGGAAGCTCTGCTGAAACCTGTCCACTATGGGTGACCCTGCTGCTGTTTGAAATACCAGTGACTTAGCTTTCAGCATCACAGTAACAGACAGCCGCCACAGTATGACAACCGACAGACGGGTGCTGTGGCTCCCTGACCAGGAAATGCACCAGGGCCCCGGTGAATCTTAACCACTGGACCACCAGGGCTGACTGCTAAGTACTAGGGATCCCAAGATATTTTCTGACCCTCAAGAAGCTCACAATCTGGAGGAAAAAGCAGCACACAAATCAATTAATACAATACAGAGTAACTATGTCCTATGAAAGAAATAAGATAAGGGTACTCAGAGACGGTCATGTCCTTCACAATGGGAAGGGGGAGCAAGTGGTAGGCAGGGGAGACACACTGAGTGGAGTAGCAATTAGTCAGGTGGACGGGGGTAAGGTGGGGGCAGATATTTCTGGCAGCAGGAGCAATATGTTCAATAGCATAAAAGAGAGCATCTACAATATGACCACCTAGAACATGGACCAGCAGAGCCCCAGGCATGCAAGATGAGGCGGGAGGAAGCGGGAGGTGAGGCATGCCTAGGGAGGGGCAGCTATTTCATGCTAAAGAGCTTGATTTTATTCTGAAGGTCATAGCAAAACCACTGAAGGATTTTTAAGCAGGGGAGAGATCTGACCAAGTTTGTGTTTCCGAATGAGGACAGAATCCACCAGTGTGGAGACTGAATGGGAAGCCAAATCTGGAGGCAAGAGGACCAGTGAGGTGGCTGTGTAGTGATTCAAGAGTGGGATGGCAGTGGCTAGGGTGATGACAGAGCGATGCAGAGAAGAGGCAGTTCTGAGAAATATTAGAGGTGGAAATGATAGGGCTTGGTAATTAAACTGGTTGTGGGGAGGCGGAGGAAGCAGGGGGACTCTAGGACACTCAGATTTCTGATTTGGACAGCTGGGTAATTAGTGTCAATTGCTGAGACAGGGAACTAAGTTGTCCCGTTACGAGGCCCGATGAATCAGCTCACTTTTCCAAGACCAATCCTCACTCTTAACTTTCATCAGCTCTACCTCCCCCATCCTTTGGCTTTCTTGGTTTCTTGCTTTCAGTCAAACATTAGTCTCCAGCCTTCCCTTGCCAGCTGGTTTGCTCCCTGAAGGAACATCTGCCTTTGTTCCATTCTTGCTCTTTCCCTTCCTCTTGATGCATCCTTAGGTGGATTCTTCAGTTCCCCTCGCTGACCACTAGTCAACTCTCCACTCTAATTAACCAGCCCCCACACCTACGCACTTAACTAACCCACCCACCTCACCACTGAAGCTGCCTTCATTCACCACCTTGTTGGCCTTGGCCCTGCCTGACACTCAGGTGCCCCTGCAACACATCCCAGCCTGAACTAGGCCCATTTCAGAGTCACTCAGAGCCTGACAAAAAAGTGAGTTGATATAAGTCCACAGCAAAATTCTAGAATAGACTATAAAAGAGATGTTTTGTAAACCTTAAAGGGCAAAGATGATGATAAGTAGGAGCTCACTTTGGGTTTGCTAAGAAAAAAATTAAATACTTCCCTTTTTGGATAGGCTTACTAGTTTAATCAGCCAGGAAAATGCTGTGGACAGAAAGGCATTTGACCAAATTTCTCATGTCCTCATAGATAAGACTGAATGGTAATACAGTGAGGTATGTTCACCTTTGGTTGACTAACTGTACCCGGGAGTATTAATTAATTGATTGATTGATTCCCCTACAGGTACTCAAAGACTCTACCCTTGGTCCTATCTTCAACAGAGCTTTTATCAATGATTTGGACAAAAAGAGACATTATAGCTATTAAAATATGAGAATGGCATTGAGCTAGATAGTTTAATGGGTGACCCAATTGGGAGGCTAAAGGATCTGTATCTCGGTTGGAATGATAGATCACAACGAACTAGGAAAATAATGGAGATAGATACGAAGTCCTTCTTTTAAGATCAAGAAATCCATTTGCAAGGACCTACTCATCGCTCCAAGCCTACAATGCAGTCAAAGGATGCAGTCGTCGCAGATGGCGTCCAGAGCAAAGGAGGCAGAATTCCCGCCTGCTGTGAACATAATGTCTAGCCTTCAGTGGCATGCTTAAGAGGGACTTTGCAAATTCGACAGTGGCTGCCTCTAGGGAGTAGAATCGGGGGGGAAGCACTTTTATACACTTCAATTTAATACTCATTTAGCATATATTTATTTGCATTAAAACCAAAGAAAGGAAAAGTCGGGAGTATAACATGTCAGTTAAGAGTGCAGAATTTGGAGTCAGAGTGATTGTTCAAACTTCAATTCAGCTACTTAGTAGTAGGAACGAGAGCAGGCCATTTAACTTGAGTCCAACATGGGAAGATAGCTACCCCACAAAGTTCTCAGGAGAGATCAGCTAAAAGACAAGTCTAAACTCACTGTAAACTCACTCCAACCTTATTCAGAGGACACCCAGGACTAATAGCCCAGAAATGAGAAGAGAGACCCTGAGAAGGAATCAGTGGCTGTCTTCAAGTGTCTGGGGAAAAAGTAGGAATAACGTTTTTCTGTGTTGCTCTAAAAGGCATAATTGAGAGCAATAGATAGGAACTTTGTGGTGGAAATGCCTTTCAATTCACCATAAGGAAGAGCTGTTTCAACTCAGGCTACTTGTGAAAAGTAGTAAGTGCCCCATGGCTTGGAGCTCTTCCAGTGCAGGCTGCATAACCACCTGCCGGAGATGACAGTCAAGGGAGTCTTGCCCCGGGAGCCTGGTGAGGTTAGTGGTTCTGAAACCTGGCTGATCATCAGAAGCATAAGGAGAGCTTTAAAAATGCAGGTTTCAGAGTTTCTGGGTTGGTGAACACGCGCAGGTGCCGGGAGAGTGGAGCCTAGAGAGGGCACGGAAGCTCCACACCCCTTCCCACATGACTTGCCCTAGGCATCTCTTCCATTTGGCTGTTCCTGAGTTATACCCTTTTCTAATAAACTGATGATCTAGTAAGGAAAAGAGACCAAACAAATTCAGTTTTCATGTCCACACAAAGTCTTAATGAATCAGAACAGGTGTGGGGGCAAGAATATGTACTTTTGAAAAGTTTGCCAAGAGACTCGGATGAAAAGTCAGGGGTGGAAACCCCTGGGTTATGCCCTCTCTGTTTCCGTGAGTTTAAGAATCCATGACATGGGGGGTGGGCACACGGGGTGAAGGGATGCATTCATATGGTGACTGACAAACAATAATGTACAACTAAAACTTCACAATGTTATAAACTATTAAGACATCAATAAAAAATTTTTTAAAAAAAGAATCCATGACGTGATATATCCTGAGTCAAATCTCGAAGAGTGAAGCTACAGTAAATGAGGGCCAGAGTGTCTTTGTAGGAAATGGGGAAGGGAAAAGAGTGCAAAAAGTGGGTTACCCCATCCCTGCAACACTCTAGGCATGGCCAGGGCACAAGGACTCCTCTTCCAGGAGCGGATGTGGATCCGTGGGGAACGTAGGTATATGTCAACTCTCTGCTAACCAGCAGCATAAATTTCCTTTGAAACTCATAGTCACAAACAATCCCTCTCCAACAGAAACATATGACATACTGTGTTTCGAGAGGTAAGCTAATTCTTAGACAAAGCTGGAGACAGAGGGAGATGTCAAGATGTTTCCGTCAATGAAGGGAACAGAGGAGAGGTGCAGCCTTTGTTACTTTTTAACTGGAAGAAGTTATTTCAGGCAGCCAGACATTTAAGGAATGCCATTAATTGTTTGTTGCTGTCACTGAAGAGAAGAAGGTGGACGGGCAGGAAGTGGACTTTTCAAATTAGCCATCTTCAAAAATTAAGGAGCAGTGCCGAGGCCTAGTGGGAGCAGGTTAGAGTACTAAACACTAGTCCAGTACTAACTTCAGTGACAAGCACTTCCCTATCATCTTAACTGGGTAAGCACCTCTCAGTTGTAATATTGAGATATTGGCTTATTCTCAGAGCAGCGTTTCCCAACTTTGTACAGAGGATGACGCAAAGAACTCGAGAAGGCAAATGAGCGCCAAATATTGTGTGTAGCTGGATAAATTGGTCTCTTGCATATTTTACCACTATTTTTGAAACGATGTAGATGCTATTGTAATTAATATAAAATACATACATAGTTATTTAAGAGTGTCGCTGAACTCACGGCAGCTTCTCATCACCAAGAACTGTCCCAGTCAATGGGTACCGAAGCACAAATATTACCATCTGGGCAGGCACAAACCTCCTGCATGAAAGAGTGAACACCCAGCTGCACAGCTTAGGAAGGCCTATTTGTGTTCATTTTCCTCCCATGCACTCTACAAATCGCTTTTCCTGAGTTCCTCTCGGAGCTGGCTCTTCAGGAGTCGACAGGAAATGAGATGGGAGTGCAGAGAGAGGCTGGAGGAAAGAGCAATGATTTTGCTGCTTTCCTTTCGAGGTGTGGGGGAGGTCTGCTTCCCACCGAGTGAAAATCTTCATACGTTTTCGCAGCAAAGAGAGCTCTCTGAGGCTGCCAACATGAGTGAAATAAATTGCAATTTCATTTCTTTAAATAAAAAAAAAACCTCTGCTATTACAAAACCGAAGAATTGTTGGGAAGAGGGATTGCCTGAATTATTCATTGCTTCAAAAAGTAATCATTGATTTTCTACGATGTGCAAGGCTTGTAAACTGCCCTCCAGCAGTCTACAAAATAGCGGGGATGCTACCAGAAGGGCAACAGGGAAGGAATGCTATGCACGACAAAACGTTGGACACGGTAATTCATTCGCTTATATTAAATTAGATTATAGCTGTACAACTTGTAAACCTTTTTCAAATGATGAAATTCAGTGCTGGCAACTTGTTGAAAATGGTACACCGACACCCTGCGGTGGCAGCATAAATTGATACGATCCTTTACCAAAGCAATCAGAGGGTGCATTCAAGAGCCTTAAAATATTCAGACCCCTTGATCCAGTAATTTATGGGAATTTTATTTTAAGTAAATAAGCCAAAGGGAGTTAAAAGTTATATGCAGAAACATTTTCACTGAGCACAATTTCTCATATTGAAAATTTGGAAGCAATCAAATGGCTTAACAATAGAGGAATATTAAAGTAAATTATAGTAAGGCTACTCAACGAAATACTATGAAGCCATTAAAATGTCAATAATGAAGAACTACAGAAAGATGACAAATGCAGAAGATCAAGTTCTGAGCGAAAGAAAGCAGAATATAAAATTGTATCTATTCTCTAATTGTAGTTGAATAATCTATTACCTATATTACCTACAAATAAGGACTGAACAGAAACATGAAAAAATCCAGATGATTTCATTTGTTGTCAGGAATTTGTGCATAAATTTTATATTTCTATCTTAGAGTATATTTATATCGTTATAAAGCTTGGTACACAAAAGAAAGCGCCAAAAGGACTTTTACCAGACTCACAATCTGCTGCGCTTCCAGATTATGGATTTGAGAGGCCTTGAACACTAATTCCCAATCTAAATGTCCCTCCTCTCAGGTGGAGGGAGAAAATTGAACTGACAGTACAAGACACGGCAGTGCTAGGGTTTCACACAGATGAGGCACTGGGTCTCCCTTCCGGTCTAGATGAAGATGCAAAGAGAAGCGTGATGATTCAGCAGTGTCTGACACCATTTTAACTGTGTGACTGGTCTGTTTCATGGAAGTCTCACAAACCCCCTGTGAAATGGTCTTTCTGTAGGAGAAAACAGACTCCTACTTTCCATAGGCAAAAACAAATGCTCAGAGAGGTTATGTGGTTTGCCCAAGGTCACGGCTAGTCGATAGTAGAGCCAATTTTCAAAATGATTCCAAACCCTCCTCATTCTACTCTACACTCCGCTTCCAGGCCAGTTTGGGAGAAGATGAAGGCACGTTGTCTGTGATGAAGTTCAAGTCAGTTTGCATGTAGATCATCAGCCCACTTGGCCCTTGAGATTTTAGGCCAGTGTTGTCAGTTCTGGTTGTACATTAGAATCATCTAGGGGTAAATGTTAAAAATTTTGGTGCCTGGACCTTGCCTCCAGAGATTTCAATTTCATTGGTCTTAGGTGCAGCTAAGAACGGGGTATGGAGTGAAAACTCCCCGGGTGACTCTTGGCACAGTGAGGGCTGAGAACCACTGGGCCGGGCCCTTTGCATTTCCAACCTTTCTCCCGTAAATCTTTCAACTGGCCCCACACTTGGAGTTAGAACAGCTCTCTACTCACTCTTTATCTTTTATTGTGGTAAAATGCACATATCACAAAATGACCATTTTAACCATTTTAAAGTGTACAATTCAGTGGTACTAAGTACATTCACAGTGTTGTCCAACCCTCATCACTGTCTAGTTCCAGAACTTTTTCATCATCCCAAATGGAAACCCAATAGCAGTCACCGCCCCCCCACTCCCTCCCACCCCCAACTCCTGGCAACCACCAACTTGCTTTCCATTTCTATGAAATTAGACATTTCGTATAAATGGAATTATGTAATACGTGGCCTTACGTGCCTGGCTTCTTTCATTTAGCATTGTGTTTTCAAGGTTCATCCATGTAGTAGCAGGGATCAGTCCTTCACTTCTTTTTACGGCTGAATAATATTTCATTGCAGAGATACACCATATCTTGTTTGTCCACTCATCTGTTGATGAATGTCGGCTTGTTTCCGTCTTCTGGCTTCTATTCACTCTTCTTCCCAAATCTGAAGTTCCTTAGAGCACACGTTTACAGACATGAGAACTGGAGAGGAAAAGCTTTCTAAGTTAACAGTGGGCTCTGGAGTAGACTGGTGCTTCTCAAAGTGTGACCCATCAACCAGGAGCATCAGCATCACCTAGGAACTTGCTAGAAATGCAGATTCTCCACCCTGCCCCAGATCTACTGAACCCGAATCTCTGGGGGTAGGCAGTTATAAAACTCTAAGTTTTAACAAGCCCTCCGGGTGCTCAGACACAGGCTGAAGTTTGAGACGCACTGGTGTAAGTGACACTGGTGTGGGGTTCCAACTCTAGGCGTTTCTGCTGCCGTCACTCAGTCACGTCTTCCCACACTGCAGACAAAGCACCTCTGGAGCAGCGCGGCCCCACCCTGGGGGCCTCCCTGTGGTTCAGTAATAACACCCGGCTGTCGGGATCTGAGATGCTAGTGTCACTGAGTTCAACCGGTGCAAGAGACAAGGTTGACACGACACCTCCAAGTTCTCACAGCTCTCGGTAATAAGCAAACACACGTTGTAAGAAAATAGACTTAATTAGAGAGCTGCATCCGAGCAGTTTACATGGTTGAGTGTCTCGTACGCAGGGAACCGACATCAACATGATCAGTTCAGAAATGCTACCGAGAAACAACTGGCAGGGTCTCCACGGCTGGCTTTCTGCTTCTCCTTCTCGCCTGGTGAGGACGCCGGCTCGTCCCGCCAGCCTGGACTCCTGCTCACCCGGCTACCCTGTGGGTCATGCATCAGGCCACCTCCGTGCCTTTGCTCAGGCTGTTCCTCCTCCCCATGGCACCCTCCTTCTCACTCCCCGTTCATCAAATCCCATCCATCCCTCATCACTCAATCCGACTTTCACCTTCTCTCCAGAAAGCCCACTAGGGGCCACCCCAGCCAATAGCCATCTCCTCTTCTCCTGCTTATTGTCAGCACCGCCATTACTTATGTAATTATCCTGTGTGGCCATCTCCCACTTGGGGTCATTTTTTTTAAAATAGACTTTACTTTTTAGAGAAGTTTTAGGTTCATAGCAAAATCAAGCAGCCAGTATAGAGATTTCCCATGTACCTCCTGCCTCCCTCACACACACAGTCTCCCCCATTTTCAACACCCCCCACCAGACTGGTGTGTTTATGACAAGTGATGAACCCACGTGGACACGTCATTGTCACCCAAAGTCCATAGTTTACATTACGGTTCACTCTTAGTGGTGTACATTCTATGGGTTTGAATAAATGTATAATGACATGTATCTACCATTATAGTATCACATAGATTAAAAATCCTGTGTTCCACCTGTTCATCCCTCTCTCCACCAACTCCCGGCAACCACAGGTCTTTTCACTGTCTCTGCAGTTTTGCCTTTTCCAGAATGTCATGTAGTTAGAATCATACAGTGTGTAACTATTTCACATTAGCTTCTTTCACTTAGTAATATGCATTTAAGTTTCCTCCGTGTCTTTTCATGGCCTAACTCATTTCTGGTCATTTTTATTATATTACTATTTTATCCTTACTTTACAAAAATTTAAAAATTTTACAAAAATTTTAAAATAAAGTTTAATTTTATTCTGTAAACTCTGATACATATGATGTAGCAGGGGGAATGCTATTTAAAACCTTGAGTGTGGGCACTTTCACATATTAGGATGTGAATTATCTTACAGGGAAGAAACACACCATGTGAGCCTTGACGAGACTTGGTGGGTAAGAAAAGCAAGCTCTGGGCATGGCCCGGGAAGTCAAGGGGAAGACGAAGACTGAGCCAACTTCTGCTCTGTAACGAAGTAATTGACTGTGGGGATTGGAGGAAGCAGTAAGTTGGGCAGAGCAACTCCTGGGGAAGAGCAAACTCAAGAGGACAAGGGCAAGCCAGGGCCTTAAGAGAACATGGTGCGATCCTGATAAGGGACAGGACATGTGGCTTTCTGCTATTGCCTATACTGTACTGTGCTCCAATTCCTTCACGTCAGACCAAACTTTGAGTACAAGCCGGCTGCCTACCCATGCTAAGACACAAGGGATAGGGAATTGGGGCCCTGCATGGCAGGAGTGACATGGGCAGAGAAAGAGCAGCCACCACTAGCACCTGACAAGCCTGGACAGGGGTGGTGGGCTGAGCAGGAGACCACAGGCCCTTGGAGACAGTCTCGGGAAATCCTGAGGAGCGCCCGGCTCTCCCAGGAGGGGAGGTGGGGCTCTGCCAATCAATCGGGATACAGAGACGAGGAGGAGCCCAGAAGGCTGCACCGCTTAGCATCCTGCTTGTGATACAATTATTACCATGCAGAAACAGCACAATGCTATATTTGGCCTTTCTGGAACATTCTAATGTGATGGTGGTTACAGGATGGGGTGTCTTTGGGAGTGTTTCCTTCCAGATATTTTAGGGGGTCCAATATATTAGGCAAAAATCACAATACAAGGAATGTGCACTGAGTATCCTGTGGGTGCCATATATTCATTTCTTTTTAAATAGCCAAAACAGGAATGTAACTGCCTTGACACTTTTTCAGACTTAAATTACTGCAGCCAAGCGACACAGAGAACTTTAGGTCCTCCGTCACCCACGCGTCTGTCCGGGACAGTGGACTGAAGATATCCTTCTAAGGCGAGTCTTGGCCCTGCTCCCCTGCTTGCCCTCCCCTTTCCTGAGCTGAAGTCACAAGCACCTTCGGGTCAAGCCCCTGAGCAAGAGTCTGTCAGTCGTGTCCCATCTCGGCTGACAGGGAAAGCACACCGCTCCACACTAACCAGCCCCACAGAACGTGCCCCTCCAGAACTCGTCAGGAGTCAGACATTTTCTTGAAGTCGCTGCCGCCCAGATTTCTCAAAGGCCCAGCTGACAAGGATGTTGAGTCCAATCAGTTTTCCAGAGCGACAGAGGGTCACGCCCTGGGAGCGAGGCCTGTCTGTCTGAGTGGGAAGCCTGGCTCGGGATCATGAGCTCAGCGGCCCTGGGCAGTTTGCTTAACCCGTTTCCTGGGCCTCAGTTTACTCATCTGCAAAATGGGGGTGATCACATTACCGGTCTCACGTGGTTGTTGTAAGACTTAATGGGGTAACACACGCAGGGGCTCAGACTGTCACTGGCTCCTCAGAGTGCTCAGTAAGCGTGACCTATTATCGCCCCTGGTAGAGTCACAACAGCCGGAGGGCCATGCCTGGACTCTATTACGTCGGCTCTCAGTGGGAGGCTTTCTGTCGGATTATGCTGTGGCTTGCTGCCATTAGCCTCTGTTAGGGACAGCCGGTGGCCCTTGTCACTGGGTTTACTCTAAGGAAGTGGTTGAGGACACTGTTTATAACATCGCAGCATCCTCCTTAGAAGGACCCTAGAGAGATCTTTCTTCCCACCTTAGCCCGGGAAGGTGCCTCTCCTGAGCACACTGCTCTCCTCCGAGGAGCGCTGTGAATGATTTAAGTCGGGCTCCTCTCCTCGCGCCGGCCTGGGGCAGCATGGTGGGCTGCGCCATAGGTGTTTTGTACCCGCCTCACATCCGGCTTCGGTTTATGACTGCGCCCCTTGGTTTGCCTTACGCCGCATCGCTCGCTGCCCTGTAATAATAACAATAACCTCCCAAGCACCTGCTGCGGGCCAGCCTTCTGCTGGGAACTTTACCTGAACCGTCGTTCACGTTCGCCCGGTTCCACCAGGAAGACATCATTTCCAATTTAAAGGTAAAAAAGCCAGGGAGCAGGAGGACGATGGGACCCGTCCTGACCCCCGGGAAGGGGAGGGAGAGAGCTGGGATTCCAGCCACCGTCACACACGCCTCGTGGGTGCTCTTCCCCAGAGTGCGAGACTTTTCTGTACGCTGTCATAAATCCTTTCGGGAACAGGGCGTGGTGTAAATAAATGTCACATTCTAAATGATGTCTTTTCTCGCTAGTTCCCTTATTTAACTGGTGGGACTACGACTGTGATGTCTGATGCTTCAAAGCCCCCTGCGGGTCCCGGGACATCCTGACCAACAGCCCTGGGGTGGAATGAAGAACAGATCGGGAAGCAGTGAAAGCACAAGTGGATTCTGCTCCCGCGCCAGAGCCACGCTTTCTCTCTGCCTTCTCCGGGGCGGCCTTCCTCACTCCGCCCCAGGACTGACGGGGTGTGCGTTCCGCGCCCGCCACTAGTTGCTCCAGATTAGTGACATCATCGCGGTGGTCCCCAGCTCACTCCCCGTATGATGTGTGGGGTCAGGAGATGCTCCCACACGTCCCTGGAGGAGGTAGCATGACATAGCAGATAAGACCTGGGCTTGGGAGTCTATTGCCCTCATCGGAATCCAGGGCTACGTCCTCTCACTGTGCCTCAGTTTCCTTACCTGTAAAATGGGTGTAACAATAATACTAGAACCTCCTCGTGGGGAGGTAGTGTAGTACACCAGTTAAGAACACAAAGCCCAACAATCTTAGTTTGAATCCAGGCTCTGACACTAGCTGAATGACCCCAAGCAAGTTGTTTAACATTTCTGAGCTCAGTTCTTCATCTACACAATGAGGATGATTGTAGTTACTACTTCAGAGGACTACCAGGGAACATCGTAAATTAATATATACATAAAATAACTTAAACTACGCTTGGCACATGGTAAGCACACATCAACTGTTAGCTATTACTATTACCATACGTGCAAAGCGCTTAGAGTGGCTGGCAATTGCTGTTAGCTCTTATCCCCTCCCTGATGATTAAGATGGAACTGCGAGCAGCCCTCTCCCCCTGGTTTCCCCCCATATGGGCGAGGGCACGAATTCAGGAGCAGCTCTTCGCATGGAAACTGAGTGCAAATCCTCCCGGCTCCTCTGGCCCTGCCCAAGCAGGGGGGGAAGAAGGTGAGAACACCATCCTCCATGCAGCCCGAGGAGGCTCTCTCAGCTCTTCGAGACAGAGCCTTATCCTTCGACCTTCCAAACTAAACGAACCCGCCAGCTCAGCTCTTAAGCAGTGTGCAGACAAATTTGCTCCAAGCCGGATGACTGAGGACGTGCTTCTTACATTAATTCACGTGGACAAACAGAACACATTCTTCTTCCTTTTCCAAGTAACTCAGCCTGGGACCCAGAAGTCGACATGTGGTTAAGCAGGGGTGAGGCTGCGGCCCCGGGGGGCCATACCAGCCTTCCCTCCACCTGCTCCTCACAGCTCCTTTTCTCCTCTCTGCCCTCCTCAATCATTTTCTCTTGTCGTCATACCTCCAGGCACAGACAGCTACCTTGGCACGTGAGAGACGAGGTCAGAAACAGACATAGGGGCGTTTATTGAGAAGCATCTCTAAGGAGAGAAAAACAAACTACAGAACCAGAAGCTGGAGTAGAGCAAGAGGAGGATTCTAAGGCTTCAGGTAAGAAACAAGCATCAAAGAAAGAAAAACGCAAGTAGGAGAACAGGATCCGGGAATCAGGAAGTATGACTGTGTTTATTACGTAACCTTTATTCAGTGCTCACTGTGCGCCGTGCATACATGCATCGTCTCATTTGATCTTCAGAGAAAGGTAGATACCATGATCCCAATCAGTTTATAGATGGGGAAACTGAAGCTTAGAGAGGCTTGGAGATTTGCCTGCTTATTACTGCGTCCAGTGTAAACCAAAAGAGATTGGAGAAGATTCAGAAAATATCCATAAATATAAAGAAAGGATCTAAAATTCGAGGCTTTCATCAAGAGGTTAAAAGTCCTAGAATTGTTTAACATAGTGAAAAGAGGGCTGGGGAGGGGAGTGTAGAGGGTAGGAACACTTTGTGCTGACGGTCATCGCCCCTTCCCTTTTCCTAACGGGTCCTTGATGTCCCAGGGGTGTGGCTGGGGAACCAGCCCCACCCTCGATCCAGGAGAGGGCTCTCCTGTGCTCCAGCCAGTCAGCACTGACCATGCCCCCACCCTCTCCCCTACAGTGAGGGGTGCCGGGATGGGTACAAGACCCAGTCTGAGCCAATGAGACATGAGATGTGTTTTCTGGAGTCTTCCGAGAAAGAAACATCTGTTCTGTTTCATCGAAGCCCAAAAAAAAGACTCTATGTCCACTGGGCCTGGATAAGGAAGCATGTAGCCCTGAGTGGCAACGACCGCTGGTTGCCTTAAAATATTTATTCTCCTTTTCTTCTTGGGAATAAGAATGATTCAGTTTCCAGCTGGGCACACTTCAGTCCAGCAAAAGAGTCTACTTCTCAGTTTCCCTTGCAACTGCCCTATGTGACTAAATTCCAGCCAGTGAGATGTAAGCAAAAGGGTTGTGTGGTACTTACAATGAGTCTGCTTACAAGAGACGAGCCAAGCCTTTCTTAGCTTCCTTCCTCTTGCCTGGAATTCAGATGTAATGGTTGGAGCTCCAGCAGTCATTTTTGACCTTGAGGTGACCTTGAGAAAGGGAGCCATGCACTAAGATATGGAGTAATAAGTTAGACATCTGGACCCAGGACATGATGGAGCCACCATACCAGCCCTGGACTGCCTGTCTCTGGGTCTCTCTTATAAAGGGGAGAAATATACTTCTATCTTATTATAGCCACTACTAGAGTGGATAATCCATCACATAGAGTAAACTCAATTCTAATAGAGGGACCCAGACTTCTGCTGGGTCTTGTAACTACAGAGGAAGGCAGACTTGGAATAAAGCCGATACCATGGGTAGCAGAGCAGAAATAAAAAGAAACCAGATCTTTCAATACATCCTGGAGCTGCTGGGTCAAGCCTCTCATGAATCTGACAGCATCCTGGGACTTTCCAGTTACATGAGCCAATAAATTCACTTTAATTTTTAAGCCAGTTGAAGTGGGGGTTTTGCTACTGGCAACCGAAAGCATCCTAGTGGATGCATGCTTAATTGTATTCTTAAGGAGGTAATACTGTGTGCAGTATTTCATTTCCAAGGAAAGCAGTATAAACAGAAGTGTATTTCAGTTTCTTCTGGGCCTTCCTTACAGTGGAATCATTAAACACATGAGGAAGGCCTGAATGATTTTTTAAAATCACTCAACATTTATTGAGTCCCTGCTCTGGGTCAGATATTTGGCGTAAACTATCGTTCATCCTTGAAACAGTCCCAAAGAGCAGAAATTATTATTCCAGTTTTACAAATGAAGAAATCGAGGCCCAGAGGTTTAGACAAGTTGCCCAAGGTCATATAACGAAGACGCAGTAGGCCTGGACCCCAGCCGTGCAGACGTCCCACACCCATGATTTTTGCACTGCAGAGCCCTGGCCACAGATTCCTTCTAGTCCTAATGTTCTGCAACTGCTTTTCAGTCTTTGCCTTTGAGAACCTCACAGCTGGGCAATTCAGAAGAACCTTTGTATCACTCTCACCAGGAAGAGGGACCTGCGGCTGGGGGACCCAGCGCATCCTCCCGATCGGAGGTACAATTATCCCCTCTTTTCTAGCCCATCTTGCCCTCCCGCACTCTCTGGCTGTCTCAGGGGAATGGTACATCGGGCACCTTGACTGTTTCTTCCTCTTTGGGGTCTGGACAGCGTTGAGAGCACACGCCCTCGATATCGGATCTGGCTCCTGGTCTGTCTTGACAATTATACTGTCTCACTAGTGTTTATTCTTCTACTCCTCAGCTAAATGTGTGAATTTCCCTTTCACTTAAGATTTAGAGTTGGACATTAGGCTCCAGAATGATCTTGGCCCCAGTCGATTAGAGCTAATGTGGTGCATCCAAACTGAACATATCTGATATCCAGTTCTCACTGGGTTTGGGGGCCCTATTTTCTGCTTATGAATGGACACACTGAAGAGTTTTGTTTAAGACATATTGAAGTACAAGCATGTCATGTTCATTGGCTTATATTATGTCATGCAGAACAAGCAAATGCTGACTCCATATGTGATGTCGTGTGAGGCGTCCTACCTGTGACTCTGTGCTATTTAGAAACAATCCCTTCCTATTAAATATTTTTAAATTTTTCAAAGTTAAAAAAAAGCCAGATAAATCAAATAAAATTTCTTTCTCTTGGCCAAACTATCATATTTCTTACTTAGGTAAGTCCTTACTACTTCATAATCTTCACATGAAGTAATATCAGCAAAAGTGATATATAAAGGAACATGTAAATATCAGTCATTAATATTTCTTAGAACACTAATGACATTTTCTCTTCCCAAACAAGTCAGAGTCTCAAGATTTTCTATCCATAAGCCTCCAGGGTGTGATTTATTGTGGAACTCTCACCACATAAAATAATATCCAAGCAAGTTTCCCAAATATACCAATTCTCTGGAGTGTTTACCTCGCCCATGATCCATGTAAAAGCTTCACCAGTAGCCGATAAAAGAAGCAATGGGGATCTTTCTGCATCCAGGAAATAGGTATTTCCCAATAGGCAACTTAAAATGGAGAAATTCTGTCTTAAATATATTCTATATACCCATACAACACCTAACAGAGCACTGTTAAAACAGTGCATGTTCAAAAGAATAAGACAAATCACAGACTGGGAGAAAATATTTGCAAAAGACATATCTGATAAAGGACTGTTATCCAGAATATACAAAGAAATCTTAAAACTCAACAGTAAGAAGTCAAACAACCCAATTAAAAATGGGCAAAAGATATGAACAGGCATCTCACCAAAGAAGATACACAGATGGCAAATAAGCATATGAAAAGGTGCTCAACATCATGTGTCCTTAGGGAATTGCAAATCAAAACAACAATGAGATACCACTACAACCTATTAGAATAGTCAAAATCTGGAACCCCGAAACCCCAAATGCTGGCGAGGACGTGGAACAGCGGGAACTCTCATTCACTGCTGGTGGCAACGCAAAATGGTACAAAACTAAATACACTCTTACCACATGATCCAGCAATTGTGCTCCTTGGTATTTACCCAAAATGTGCTGAAAACTTATGTCCACATGAAAACCTGCACATGGATATTCACAGCGGCTTGATTCATAATTGCCAAAACTTGGAAACAACCAAGATGTCCTTCAGTGGGTGAGCGGATAAATAAACTGTGATAGATCCAGACGATGGAATATTATTCAATGCTGAAAAGAAATGAGCTAGCAAGCAATGAAAAGACGTGGAGGAACCATAAATGCACATTACTAAGTAAAAGAAGCCAATGTGAAATGGCTACGTACTGTATGATTCCCACTATATGACATTCTGGAAAAGGCAAAACTACAGAGAGAGTAAAAAGATCAGTGGTTGCCAGGGGTTAGGGGGAGGGAGAGATGAAAAGGTGGAGAACAGAGGATTTGTAGGGCAGTGAAACTGTTCTGTATGATACTATAGTGGTGGATACACGTCATTATCATTTACCCAAACCCATAGAATGTACAAGAGTGAACCATAATGTAAACTGTGGACTTTGGGTGATAACGGTGTGTCAATGTAGGTTCATTGATTATAACAAATGTACCACTCTGGTGGGGGATGTGGACAGTGAGGGAGGCTGTCATGTGTGGAGCAGGGGGTATATGGGAATTCTGTACTTTCTACTCAATTTTGCAGTCAACCCAAAACTGCTCTAAAAAATAAAGTCGATTTAAAAAATAGTACATGTTCAATAAACTCAAGTTAATTAACATAATTTAATTAACTACTTAATTGTAGGTGTGATGATGAATTAAGTTGTACATGTAACAATCCATAAGCCTCTATACATTTGGTTAAAACAGTTATTACTCAAAGACCTTAAAAGCAACTACATGTGACTCAGCTCTTACATTCTGCCCATGGAAAACATCTGGGTCTATTTTACACCCCCAGGTCAAATAATCAACCACAACCAAGTCAGTTTTATCAGAAAATAGGGAAGGCTCAACCAAAGCCAACTCCAAGCAGAGACGGCACCGATGCCCCCATTACCCTGCAGGGTGGTCACAGAGCTCTGCTCTCTGAAGAGCAGAAAGCAGTGCATTTCCACTAGACACAGTCATGGAAATCGACCAAAGATGTTTCTGTAACCCTGGAAACAAAGCCGGACATATCATTTCAGTCTAAAGGGCAGATTCTAAACAGCCCACATGCTATCACACACCATTGTTAATGGCGCACACGTAGTCTTCACACTACACGCGCCATTCGTGGGAGGTGTGGCAGGGAAGTCCTTATGAAAAGATCTGTATCTCTGGTCTGAAATTAAAGAAATAAGTGTGGGAGAATGTTTTATGCAAATTATCTCTCTTCTAAAGCTTACAAAAGTATTTAGTTGCCAGTCAGAAAGGCTCTTTACAACTACTGTCAGCTGAAAGTCGAAAAGAAAACAACCCCATAGGGAAAATAATGTTACTGTGCCTCACGAGTTCTGAGGACGTCCGTGAACATCAGCACAAAAGTGTAGTCAACAGCTTACACGTCAGGGCATGCACTGAAGTGTGGAGGTTCATATGCAAAAAGAAAATAAGCATAGAGTCCAGCCCCTTATGGGAAGCTCTACCAAGACCCAAACTTACAATTTTGGGTTCTTTGAAAGGAGCTTGAAAGGCATTTAGTCCAACCTGCCACCCAGTGCAGGAATCTCTGCTAAAACATTTGATAAACCATCTTGCCACCTCTGCTTAGAGAGACAGAGAGAATTTGCTGTTCCTTAATCCTCCCCCATTCCACTATTAGGACATTTTTGCTTATTGTCAGCAAAATCTGCCTCTACCTAACTCCCAAACGCTGGGCTACGCCCTCCCTCTAGAACCAGAGAATAAGAATGATCCCTCTTCCTGGCTTGAGCCCTTACCAGCTGTGAGACCTTCTGCAAATTACTGATTTCCTCTGTGCCTCAGCTTATCTGTTGAAATGGAGCTGATAACAGCACCTACCTCCTGGGGTGGAAATGAAGATGAAATATTAGCACAATGCCTGGCTTATGGTTAGCACTCCATAATTCTTAGCTGTTATTATAATTAGCTATTGCACACATCAACCCTTCTAATAACCATGGAAGGGTGATTCCATCATTAGGCTTGCAAGGAACAGAGACATTCTCAGATTACCTTAGTCAGTGATTGTCAACCTTCTGTGGAATCCTAGATTTGGGGGCTGCACACTTGAAGGGTTTAAATGGCATCCTCAGTTACCTTGGACTCACCTGGTCCCCTTCTGCATCACTGCTCTTTGGGTGTGAATTCACTTCCCTGATAGACTCGCAGAAGGCCAAGTTCTCACGTGTTCTCACTTCCTTGGCACCAACTTGCCATAAGGTTCCACCTTTGACCCCTGCCCTCTGACCTGCAGCAGGCTGGATGCTGGCTGTGCACCACATCATGTGGTGCTCAGTTTAGCAATCTCACTTTCTGAAATTGCATAACAACAGAGGTGCTAAAAAAAAAGTTTTACAGGTTGCCCAAATTTGGCAGCACACTTGGGAAGAGTTAGAAGCAGTGCAGTAAACCCTACACATCAACTGAGAAGTGCTGTCTTAAGTAACGGGGTTGATTTGGGGGCCACTCTGGGAAATAGAGGAGTCCAGAATCTCCACCTCAAAGCCGGGCCTCATGGAGACCATAGCTCAGTCCAGGAGCTGGAAGGTTGCTTAGGATACAATGTGACTCTAACGACTGGGTTATAACAGTAAATAAAATTGCCTTCTGTTGAGCTCCTAATATGGGCCAGGCACTGTGCCAAGCATTTTACAAGTGTTAGCTATCTCCTGTTTAAATTGTGGAACAAAATACTCTTAGATTAAAGTGTTCAAAACAAATGTACAGTACAATGAACAATCACAAAGCAAACACTTGTATAACCACCTCCTCGCTCAAGAAATAGAATACCTCCAAGCACTGCAGAAGCCCCCTGCCCCGGGTGTCCCCGTCCCATCCCAGGACCCTCCCCTCCCCAAGATGCAACCACTATTCTGACTTTTGTGACAATCACTTCCTTACTTTTCTTTACTGTTTGCTCAACAATGTATGCCATACAATATAGACGCCATTATGTAGTTTATACTATAGTTTTGCCTCTTTTTGAATTTTAAAGTGAAAGCATATGCTCTGTATTATTTCTTTTGCTCAACATTATGTTTATCAGATTCGTTCATGTTGTTCCTAACAGCATAGTTCATTCATTTTCAGTGCTGTATAGTACTCCATTGTGCAGCTATATCACAATCTATTCATTCATTCTACAATTGATGGACATTTGCATTAGTTCTAGCATGAGGCATGAACACAGTTATGGACATGTTTGTGTATATATTCCACTGAACGACAAGAGAAGTTCCTCTTAGGTATATCTGAGAACAGAATCACTGGGCGGTGGGATGTGCATATTTTCAGTTTTACTAGAGAGTGCCAAACTGTTTTCCAAAATGGTTATACTAATCTGCATTCCCACCAGCAGCATACAGATTTCCTGTTGTTCCACATCCTCACCAACACTTGTATCATCGGAGTTTAAAATTTTGCCAATCTGGTGTGTGTGTGGTATTTAATTGTAGTTTTAATGCCTGTTTTTTTGAACTTGACCCATACTTCGTATATTCATCTCTCTCTTGCTACTTTTGCTCAGCATTGAGTTTATAGGATCCATCCGTGTTGTTGTGTGTGGAATCTCACTATAACTTCCCTTATTACTAATGAGGTTGATCATATTTTCATAGATTTTTTGGCCACGTTCATATTCTCTTTTGGTGAGTGCGTGTTCAAGTCTTTGCTTGTTTTTCTGTTGAGCTGGCTGTCTTTTCCTTGTTGATTTGTAGGAGTGTTTTTTCAACTTTTTCTTCTGGACACTGGTTCTCTAGTGGTTTTATGTGTTGCAAATATCTCCTCGCATCCCCCTGGGTCTCTCATCTTCACAACAAGCCTGAGGAATAAATACCGTGGCGTCTACTTTATAGTTGAGAGAACAGAACGGAGCTTCAGAGCAGCCGAGTGACTTGTTCGAGGTCAGCCAGCTCGTCAGCATCGGAGCTGGGAAATCAGCCCCGGATCTGCTCCACGTGAAAGCCTGGCTCTTAACCACGTGGCCACACTCAGGGTCCGGGGTCCCCCAGTCCCACTTGAGTGCTCTAGGGGTCTGCAGCCACCCCTCCACTGCAGCTCTGCTCTTCTCTCCTCCCTCCTTCCTCATGACTTCCACATCCTGCCTGTTCGGATGACCTTTCTTATGTCCCCCAGTTCCAAATGTGGCCACTCGCTGGGGTTCATCTTCAAACTTCCTGAAGGAGGTCTCATAGCCCCATTTGGCACTGCCCCCGCAGGGGCAGGCTCTCATATGAACCACATCATGGCCACAGCTCAGGTGCTCTCCCAGTCCAATTGGTCGTGGCCCAGGTGGCAGAGTCACACGGTCAGCCTGTCTCAGATGGAGCTGTGGGCGTAGTGGCTGCTCTCCACTGCAGTTATTTCCTTCGAATCTTCACTTTTCAGGCTAATCATCACCTGCTTCTTTGACATGTCATCATCATAACGGCAACTCCCATCCAATCTGTCCTACCAGCCTGGGAGTCTCTCATGACCCTGCCCTCTTCCACACTCCCCACTCAAGCCCGCTCAAGCATTGATTCCCATCCATTCTGTGGCCTAAATAACTCTTAAATCTACCCTCTTCTCTCCACGTCTAGCCTCCACCTCAGTCCAGACTACCACAATTTCTCACTGGGACTCCCAAAATAGCTACCTCATGTTCTCTTCCCTTCTACTCTCCCCTCTTCCTAACCCATTCTCCACACAGCAGCCAGAGAGATCTGTGAAAAATGCTGATCTAATCACATCAGATTGTTCAAAACTTTCCATTGGCTTCCTTTTTCTCTTGGGATAAAGACCAAAACCCTTAAGAGGAACCCCAAGGCCCTGCAAGATTTGGCCCTTGCCTCCTCTTCGTTCCCCTTCTTGCTCTCTGCTCTTTGTCCCCCAGGATGTTTTTCAGTCCTGTTGATATGCCAGGCTCCCTCTCCCCACAGGGCCTTTGCACGAGCTGTGTGAACTGCCTGGCATGCCTTGGTCACCCCTCACCACACCCCCGCCTGGTTAATTTCAGACCTCAGCAGTTCTGGCCTGTCTGCCTTAAACAGGTGTCCCGCACTTCCCTGGGTGACTGTTATCTCAGTTGTAGGCCAGAAATAGTGCATGTAAACAAGATATTATTGTCTTATGCCTACCACACAGGCAAAGATTAAAATAATTGATATCTTGTGTCGTTGAGGCTGCAAGAAAACATGCACTGTGATTCGCACTCTCCTTCAGGTCACCTCAATGGTCAGACATAGGGTAGCATCTATCATTTAACTTTTTCATACCCTTTGACCCAGCATTTCCACTTCTATGAATTTATCCTTTAGAAGTAAATACTTCCACCAGTTATGTAAAAAGATATGCAGAATAATTCTCTTTGCAACATTGTTTATAATAGTAAAAAAGTGGAAACAGTACACGTGTCTATCAATAAGACATTAGTTAAACTGTAGTATGTTCATAAAATGGAATACGACTCAGCCATAGAAAAGGATGAGGTAGATTTCTTTATATTCATATGGAAGGGTGTCTAAGATATATTAAGCTAGAAAAACAAATTAAAAAGAGTATGGTTCCATTTTTAAGCTTTCAAAATATATTACATGTGTATTTTTAAAAGCTGGAGGAAAATGCACAACCTGTTGACTGTGGCTGTCACTGGGGAAGGGGGATGAATTTATGGGGGAATTTTTCTTTTCTATGTTATATATTTTTGTAATGTTTATTTTGTTATTTGATTACTATAGAATAATTTATAACCTGACGAAAATCTAATACAGAGGAAGAGGTAACTATTACACAGTTGAGTCCAGAGTGTCTCTCTCCTCCCTGGAACGTGCGTCCTCTGGGGTCAGCAAAGGCTTCTATCCTATTCGGTGTTGCATCCCCACAGCCTCGTCAGTGCCAGGCACGTAGAAGGTGCTCATTAAACCTTCATTAATTGAATGAATAAATGAATGAATGAAATGTTTCTATGACCCCATAAAATGTGGGACCCACTCAGAACTCCAGAAACAAACCCGTGCCTCCTCCCTTGAGTTGTCCTCCAGACTTTAAAAAGTTATACAACTGCCTCACCTCTTTATAGCAGTCCCGAAGGTCGTTGGCTGATCCTGAGCCTTAGGGCCTTCGCACAAGTCCTGCACTCAGGCCGGGGTCCCCTCCTGACTTAGGCAAATGATTTTTTTTGAGTCTCAGATCAGGGGTTCACATTTCATCCCCGTCAAAGGTCATCTTTAGGGTTTTGTTCACACCTGCTACAGTATTTTAAAACCCAATCTCTGACATCTAACCAAATACAAGTCCTATCAGCTTCATGTTACCCACACACTTGATAAATATGACACTTGTTATTTCCAATTTAGTTACAAGCAAAGAAAATTGCACAGGACAGGGCCTCCAACAGAATCCTGCAGCCCTCTGTAAGAGATGGCTCTCCATGTTGACTTGGAAGAATCTGGTCTTTCTGTGCCCAATTAAGCTTGAGCACACTAAGCTCATTCCCACCTCAGGGCCTTTGCACTTACAGCTCCCTCCCCTTGGAAAGCTTTCTCCAGACGGTAACTCCTTCTTGATATTCAGGACTCAGCTCTAATGTTATGTCATTAGAAAGACCTTCCTATTACCCAATCTAAAGTAATCCCCTCCCCAACTCCACATTACCTGTTTTGTTTTCTTTAAATCACTTATCAATAACTAAAGTTACCTTGTTTATATTTTTTATTTACCTCTTTACTACCTGCTGCCTGCTCCCACCTCAGTGTCAGTGGGGACACTGTCAGCCTTATTCATGCTCTATCTCCTGTGCCTGGAACATCATAGTTACTCAATAAATATTTGCCAAGTGAATGAATAGATAGAGGTGGTCAGGTATCTGTGATGCCACCTACCTGAACTGTCTTCTAGACCCATGTCTCCATTTTATCTGCAAGGATGTTCTATTAGTTTCCTGGGGCTGCTATAACAAATTACCACAAGTTTGAGGGCTTAAAATAGCAGAATTTATTCTCTCACAATTTATTGTGAAAAAAATTTATTCTCTCACAATTCTGGAGGCCAGAAGGCCAACATCAGTTTCACTGGGCTGAAGTCCCAGTGTCAGCGGCCACATTCCCTCTAGAAGTCTAGGGGAGAACCTGTCCCTGGCCTCTTTCAGATTCTGGGGG
Source organism: Tapirus indicus (assembly GCA_031878705.1). Taxonomy (NCBI): domain Eukaryota; kingdom Metazoa; phylum Chordata; class Mammalia; order Perissodactyla; family Tapiridae; genus Tapirus; species Tapirus indicus. The sequence continues at coordinate 81,938,279 of CM062917.1, forward strand.
CTGCTGGTGCTCCTTGGCCTGTGGCTGCATCGCTCCAATCTTCAAGGCCAGCATCTTCAGTTCTCTCTCTGCTCCATCTTTACATCCCCTTCTCCCCTGAATGTGCCGTTGGAAAATCTCCCTCTGCCTCCCTCTTAAAGGATATACGTGATGGCATTCGGGGCCCAACTGGATAACCCAGGACAATCTCTCCAACTCAAGATGCTTAACTGCATCACCTCTGCAAAGACTTTACCATATACGTCCTGCCACAGGCAGTACGTTCATAGGTTTCAGGGCTTAGGACCTGATATCTTTGGAGGCCACCATTCAGTCCCCTGCAGATGTCATTGGTGACTCTGGGAAATGCCTTTGCAAAATTGAGACATGTCATGTGTCCAAGATTTCTCTTTCCCACTTCTCTGGTAGCGCCACAGAGGAAAGCTCAGTATATGTTTCTTGAGTGAATAAATGCATAGAAGATGTTGTTCTGCCCTACCACTCCCCACCCCAGCCCTCAAAGGAGAGAAGAATGGGCCTATAATTACAGTAGTATAACTGGCTTCCCCAATGCACACATTCTCGAGAAGACAGAATGGGTTTGGAAAATGCGGAATCTCTTCATAAGTGATCTCCATCCGATGTGCTGCCAATATCCCCCGGGAAGGGTATCTGATTATCGACAAATGCATAACAAGACTCAAATTATTTACGAAGGAGCCTTGCCCACCAAAAGGGTTTGGGCTTCGCTCATACTTGGTTTCTCTCCCTCCCCAGCACTCTGAGCAAGGTTGTGTTGTAGCCAAATTAGTACTTTGGCTTTTGTGATACTGAATAAGAGGATGGGGAGAGGGAGACCAAATAGTATTGATTACACAGAAGGGATTTCCCTATTTAGTTTATCTTCCCCGGACTGAGGGAACCCCTGATGTGCTTCATATGGAAGTATAGCATCTGGGGAAGGACCCGTTCAATTCCATAATAGGGTCATTCAATAGTAAAAACTATCTTCAAATCCTTGATCTGGCCCTGAGCAGCATCGTAAACCTGATTCCCTGCTGGCAGGAGCAGATTATTCTACACTTATTGCATGTGTTACTCTTTAATGACTCCTTGGCAAAACCAGAGAGTCAAGAAGTACTGATATGGGACGTTGGTCCCCATCCCCAGATGCCCACCATGATGGGGTTCTCTTAAGAAATTATCAATTGGTGGGGTTTAGTATCCTGAGATTGCACCTGGGCTGGCCGTTGGAGTCCCCACTGCTAAGCAGCAGGGGAAAAGCTCTGACAGCTGAGAAGGGAGGTTGGTTGCCCTATCTCAGCATCATGGTGGTGGTGATCATCAATCTTACACTCAACCCTCACTAGTGCTCAAGACCTCCCCTCCCTCATCCCGCAGGAAGAAGGGCCTCAGATAGAAGTGGGGGGAGTTGAGGACAACCAAGTGGACGTCCATGAGGTCTGTAAGTGGGGGAGGATTCTCTTCTCTCCCCACCCCCAAGAATAAACACTGAGAGGGCCAAACAGGCACATGAGAGGGCCAAGGAGAAAGCAGGATGCGCAGGTCTAAGTTGAAAGATGAAGAAGGAGTCTCTGAGCCTCACTTGTGGCTCAACCCAGCACACCGGTGCAGAAGCCCAGATACAAGCTCAGTCACAACGGCCCCAGCTGGAACTTGACCTGCATTTGCCTGGTGTGCCCTCCCTACCACAGAGTAGACTCTGCCACGAAGCCCAGGGGCACCATTCCAGGCAAAGCTGCTTGCTTTGGGGGACCGATGACAGGCTGTGACATTTCCTCAATTGTGTATTAGAACCTTGTGTTGGTGCCACAGTTTCCCTGAGAACACATCGGTGCAATTACAAAGCACATCAACGGGACAATGATTCACTCTGTGGAGAATCTAAACAAACTAGTCCCTTCTAACTCCCGTCACAGCTTCTCATGAAGGGAGGCATACATGTTTTGTGGTTGAGGGAAAAAATGCACCTCGCCAGTTCTTACCTGCAGTAACTTATCTGTGAATTTCCAAAATGACTAAACCCCTTCTGGGAGATATACTGAACCATAGAAACAAAAACAAAAAGTGTGCGTCATCCATCTACAATGCCCACATTATAAAGTTTGAAACAAGGTGCTCACGGGTTTGAAAGCAGCAGGTAAGATTATGAAAATTTCTCAGGTCAGTTTCATTGACAACCTCGTCCTTTAAAAAAGTACATAACTCCATAAAGGAAAAGACTGATGGGTGTAACTGTATAAAAAGGATAAAGACTTCTGCATCTACACGTACACATGCACACACATAAATAAAGTTAAAAGACAAATAGTAAATTAGGAAACAGTCTTGCAATTTATAACACAAAGGGTTACTTTAATATATAAAGAGCTTTCACAATTCGATAAGAGAAAAGTGAACACTAATAGAAAAATGAGCAATTTGTTAAAAAAGAAATATGAATCATCAATAATCAAAGATACATCTGAAATAATCAAGAGATGAAATTCTTTCCTATCAGACTGAAAGATGAAAAAGAACAATAGATACAGAGCAGAAGAGGCCATGAGTGGGAATTCTCACACACCAGGGCTAAGTTCAACAGTTTCAAAATGTTAAATGCACATCCCCTTTGCCTTATTAATTTCATTTATAAGAAAGCATCCTAAATAATCATCGATGTGTGAAAAGATTTAGCTACAGAAAACATTTATTACAACATTGTTAATAATATATTAAAAAAACCTAAATGCCCAAAATTGAGGATTTAAATATATATCATATTTTAAGAACAACCATTCACTAGACTACCATCAGTCTTTAAAACTGATTATTTTTACGGGTGATTGTATCTATGTTGACTATGTTATCATATAGTTCTAAATACATGATATCGTGTAGGATCCACATCTCTATTGTTAGTGCCACGGAGTGGATTCCGACTTCTAGTGACTCTGTGAACAGCAGAGCAGAACCCTGTCTGGTCTGTTTTGCACCATCCTCTCCTCTCACCTTCCAGCACTATAGCAGACAAAGCTCTGCTGCTATTCATAGGGTTTTCATGGCCAGTTTTTTCAGAAGTCAGTTGCCAGGTCCTTCTTCCTAGTCTGTCTTAGTCTGGAAGCTCCGCTGAAACCTGTCCACCATGGGTGACCCTGCTGGTATTTGAAATACTGATGGCATAGCCTTCAGCATCACAGCAACACACAGCCGCCACAGTATGACAACCGACAGATGCACGGTGTGTGGTTCCCTGACTGGAATCGAATGTGGGCTGCGTTGCTCCAAGGAATCTTAAACACTAAACCACCAGGGCTGGCTTATCCATATCTATATGTGTATATATGGAATACAAGTAAAGTGGCTTGGTTTAGAGATTGGGATCTAAAAATATATAAATATATGATAGATTGATAAACATAGAGATGTATGGATATAGATACATATGCATATATATCAAAATATTAACACTTATTTCTAGGTTTACAATAACTCATTTATGCTGTTTGCTTTTCTTCCGGATGTTTTGCAAAGATTGCTTTATATGCAAGTGAAAAAATACAACCATTTCAAAAAGACAGAATGCATATGTGGGCAAATACCCTTAGGCTAGAAGCATCCCTTCTGGCCACTGAGGATTCACAGAGTAAGCCAAAAAGGTCCAAAGTGGATCACTTAGAATTAGGATAGCCACACAATTTATCACTTTTGAGACCGAAGGGGAAACTATTAATACTTTTGCATAATCCGGGACTACCCAGGCCAACTCGGCCGTTTGGTCAGCCTACTTAGAATGAAAGGCCAGTTCAACCTGTCTTTGAAAATGACCCAGTATTGGCGTGTAAGAGGTCCACAAACACAGAAACTACCCTTTTACCTGTACAGTTGGGTGCAATTGCTAAACATGCTGGCCAGATGGCTAAAGAATCTTGAAAAGTTCAAGTTTCTCCCATAATTAGCTCATTCGGGTCAGCAGAGCCATAATTCTAGAGATCTGTTCTTGACAAAAAGCATTTCTCAAAGAACTATGCCACTTGACTAAGAACACACAGTATTATTACCCGGGTTATCTCACACAGTGGATTTTCATCTTGAAAACATTGTTAAACCCTCTGGATTCCAAATCCCTTCGTGACTTACCTGTTTTCCACCAAGGGCTTTGTTTTAGGGAACTATTACCTACGTGATCTGAGGCTCTTCCCTAAGATGACTACTGTCTCCATCCATCATGCTTCCCACCAGCTATTTATAGCCTCCGAGGCTTTCTCCTCTTCCCCAAGCCCTCACTGCCCCACACAGTCACCTGTCCTGCTCAGACACCTACGGCATTTCTCATCTGCACATCAGATCAGCACCTTCTCACGGGCTACCCTGTTCTCCAATTATTGATTGCACATACATCTCCCTCAAACTAGATGTATGCTCCTCGTGAAGACAACAACTCATAGTCTACACCACCCGGCATGTGGCCAGGCAAGGTCAGTCCTACTATAAAATGAGGATTGTAATTCCCTCATACACTCCACCTCCCGCTCAGACCTGCGGAGTTACTAGGCATTATAAGAAACAATTTTTTTGGTTAGTCGAAGTCCCTAATGCCATGGTATTTGCATAGGTGGAAAAATTAAAGCCTTCTCAACTGAGGCAACTGGTGAGGATTTTCTCCCCTTAAAACGTCAGGAAATGACGCACACTAAAGATTCAGAACAAAGTTAGAGCAGAACACTTCTGTCAGAGAGGAGCGTCTGTGTGTTGAAGATGGTTCCATAGGTACAAAGGATGAAAGCTTCGACAGCCTCTGTTAACACCTGCAATACCACCATGCCCGTCTGACGATATTTTTCTTGTATTTTGATTCTCCCTGTACAGGGCCAACGTGGAGCTCATCAGTCGATCAATGCTCCAACATCTGCCCTCACCCTCTGAAGAGTCTAGCATCTGCCATTATTGGCATCAGCCACAAACTAGGCAACACACGTTGCTAAATCAATCAATGGGTCAACCAATAATTGAGATGACACTCTTTGCACCTCCCACTGCCAAATTTATTAAACTGACATCCATGTCAATATCTCTTCCTCCAAGCCAAGCTGAGGATGACTTAAACCATAACTGAAGTGTGAACGACCAAACTGAGATACCAAGATCGCTTTATTTATTGCATCACCAAGGCACTGCATTTCTCATGCATGGGTCTCTGTGGGAAATCTGCCAACTCACACACTCATTGTTCCCTCCATCACTCTACAACACTTACAATCACACACGTGGTCAGCAAGGGAGGGTGACCCCTGTTCAAACAAAAAGCAAAACTCCCAGTTGAACTGTTTACAGACATAAAGAGTCACCAATAACCCCATTCCTTCTGCTAGTCCAGCTAGCACCTCAGCAAGCATTAGGAAAAGGCACACCTTCTTCAAGAAACTTTACTTCCATCTGTTAGAAAATAATCTTCATATTCCCGATTTTGTAAGAACAAGCCACTTTGGTACCATGTGCCAGGAAAATTGTCACAACAAATCTATGATGTCTGTGATGTGAATGATGCTCCCTTAAAAGTGGCACAATCGTGCAGTACACAACCTACACAGTGGCCCTGGCCAGGTGTTTGATAACTTTGGAATATAAGAAACCAATGGAAGGGCACCATCCTTTATTTTACTTCACCTCCGAGCCTCAATTTCATCATCTGTAAATTGGGAATAGTGAGAGCTATCTAGCATAAGCATCTTAGCACTGATCAACCTTCCTGGTACAACAGGAAAGCAACGGTCTGTAAAGGGTTCAAAGAAAGAGACAACCACAGGACTTGATTATTGCGTAATAACTATATCCATAAGATAGAGAGCTTACATTTTCTTTGATTCTAAAAATACAACTCATCCGATAACATAATTTGGCCTTCGTATATTGAAAGCAAACGGACCTTGGGTTTTCCCCGTTGTGATGAGGGGTCTCACTGCTCCCACCACACTCTGGCTAGGTCTCTATGTGATGAAAGAAGACCACGATGGCAGAGTGGTTGATGAGGGTTAGGTGGTCATTCTCTGGAAATGAAAAAAGAAGAAAGAGAAAATCTGAAATTAATTGGGCTACATCAATCCCATCACTATCATTTTGGGGATAAATCATTGTTGGGGGCCGTCCTGTGCATCTCATGGTAGGATGTTTACCAGCATCCCAGGCCTCTATCCACTAGACGCCAGTAGTACCTCAACCCAGTCATGACAACCAAAAACGTCTGCAGACACTGCCAGTGTCCTTAGGGTGGGGTTCGGGGGAGGGGGAAGGCAGCAAAATCACTCTTGATTGAGAACCACTGGTCCACAGGGAAATTTACATTTATGGCCTTAGCATCATCCTTGGGAAGTGTAATCTATGAGCAAGCTGGCCTCCAAACAATGGAGACCTGGGCTTTGCTCTAAGTTCTGCAATAATTGTTTCATGACCTTAAAGGCACTGGGCTTCTATTTCCCGTCATACAAATATAACCCAAACTCCGGCCTCTCGTTTTCAGGATTTCCTCCTTTTGAGGGGATCAGGCTGGGGCTGGAGGAAAGGTGTTAGGGACTGCTGGGCCTGACCTGAGACATCACAGCCTAGGCATCCCCCCTGCTCACTTTGTACCTGGCCACCTCCTAGAGTCTGGGGACAGCCACCTTCTCTTGAATAATGGTGCTGTTACCACACAGGGCTGGCATGAGGTAAAGCTGGCGACTTTCAACCTTACAACTGTGGCTCCCATACAAGTATAAGCCCATAACTTAGTTTCTCACAACACAGCTATCTAAGACCAGGTCATTTAAAAACATGACAGAAGCAAGAGAAATGACAACACAGAACACCTTATAACTGGATATTGGGTTTGAAGGATTCCAGAGTCATACCTAGGTTGTCCCAGACAGGTTCCCCTACCGGACATTCCCTGGCCCGGCTCCCAGCCCACAAGAAGCTCTCACCTGCTTCTTTCCCACCACCTGGGGAGACCTTCAGTCCTGGCTCTCTGGGAAGTCCAGGGCCCAGCCCCTGTCTCGGGCCTGTCCCTCCTCTCCTCCAGCCTTCACTTTTCATGGCTCCTTTCTCTCCCTCTGGGATGACTAACAGATGGGAATACCCACATAGATCTCAACCACCACCCACAGGGCTTGGCCTTTTCAGACCTTGAAAGACAGTCTCTCTCAACAATTCATTTCCCAAGTCTGAGATATTTGGTTTGGAAAACCATGTTGGGGCAGGCTGTCATCGAGTCTAAGCTGGCTGTAGCCACTGGGCCCACCTTTACAGTACCCTGTGAGCATGAAGTGAAGTTAGGTTTCCAATGATCCTCCTGACGTGGTCCAGTGTCCATCACGAGATATCCTAAGACAAATGTTGAACAGTGACACATAGGACATACTTCTCAGGAATAAAAAATACTTCTTTAGAGATAGAGTGCCACAGTCTACATGGCTCTTTCCCCTTCTCTCCCCCCCAAATTCATATATTAAAATCCTAAGCCCCAAGGTGGTGATATCAGGAGGTGAGGCCTTTGAGAGGATTAGGCCATGAGGGTGGAACCCTCATGACTGGGATTAGTACTCTTATGAAAGAGACCCCTGAGAGCTAGCTCACCACTTCCACAACATGGCGAGAGGGTGCCATCTATGAACCAGGAAGCCCTCACGCAACACCAAATTCCAGCGCCACTATCCTGGACTTCCAGTCTCCAGAACTGTGAGAAGTAAATTTCCATTGTTTATAAGCCACTCAATCTGTAATATTTTGTTACAGTAACCCAAATGGACTAAGACAGAGTATTCTAAACCCATAATGGAGAAGTAACATTTTTTTTCTAACAGATGGCAAAACATATTATAAAACAAGAGTAATTAAAACCATGGAATTGGTGCTGGAAAAGACAATTCAAGCAATGAAACAGAAAAGTGAGTTCAGAAACAGACCCCTGTGTTTGGGAAGTGAGTATATGATGGATCTCTATGGAAAGGATAGACTCTTCAATATATGCCTGGGGAAAACTGGTAACGTGTTTGTAAAGGTCAAAAATTAATTTTTTAATGGATCAAAGACCTGAAAGTGAGACCTGAAACTATAAAACTCCTGGAAGAAAATATAGGCAGTACACTAATTGCGACTGGACATAAAGGGATCCTTTCAGATTCCATGTCTACCCAGACAAGGGAAACAAAAGAAAAAATAAACAAGTGGGACCTCATCAGACTAAAGAGCTTCTACAAGGCAAATGAAACCAGGATCAAAATGAATAAACAACCCACCAGCTGGGAGAAAATATTTGCAAATCGTTTGTCTGACAAGGGATTAATCTCAGTAATATACAAAGATCTCATACAACTGAGCAACAAAAAAACAAACAACCCGATCAAAAAATGGGCAGAGGATATGAACAGACATTTTTCCAAGGAAGAGATACAGATGGCCAATAGACACATGAAAAGATGTTCAACATCACTAATCATCAGGGAAATGCAAATCAAAACTACACTGAGATATCACCTTACACCGGTTAGAATGGCTATAATCACCAACACAAAAAACAACAAATGCTGGAGAGGTTGTGGAGAAATGGGGACCCTCATTCACTGCTGGTGGGAATGCAAACTGGTGCAGCCTCTATGGAAAACAGTATGGAGAGTCCTCAAAAAATTAAAAATAGAAATACCGTATGATCCAGCAATACCACTCTTGGGCATCTACCCAATGGACATGAAATCAACCATCACAAGAGGCGTATGCACCCCTATGTTCATTGCAGCATTATTCACTATAGCCAAGAAGTGGAAGCAACCCAAGTGTCCCTCAACTGAAGATTGGTTAAAGAAGATGTGGTATATACATACAATGGAATACTACTCAGCCATAAGAAAAGACACAATTGTCCCATTTGCAACAACATGGAGGGACCTAGAGGGTATTATGTTAAGTGAAATAAGCCAGAGAGAGAAGGACAGACACTGCATGAACTCACTCATATATGGAATATAAGTGAACACACAGACAGAGAGAACTGATTGGTGGTTACCAAGGGGAAGGGGGGTGGGGGGGGCACAAGGGGTGAAGGGTTACATCCACAAGGTGATGGACAAACAAAAATGTACAACTAAAACCCCACAGTGTTATAAACTAAGACATCAATAAAAAAAAAAAAAGGGAAAAAAAATCATTGAAAACAAAACAAAAAAAAATTAATTTTTTACCTCACATGATTAAACAAAAATGTCTGAGAGCTAGTGTAAAAATAAAAACCTATAATGCATAAAGAGAAAATTTAAGAAAATATTTCATGACCTTGGGAAAGAGAAGGCCTGCTTAAGCAAGATACAAAAAGCAAAAGGCCTCAAGGAAAAGTCTGGTACATCTGACTACATCCAAATGGGAAAAAAAATTGTGTGTGGAAAAGATGCCATACACAAGGTTAAAAGAAGAAAAGCAACAAGCTGGAAAATTACATTATTTTCAAACAGACAAAAGATCTAAATCTAGGGGCCAGCCCAGTGGCGCAGCAGTTTAGTTCGCACTTTGGCAGCCCGGGGTTCGTGGGTTCGGATCCTGGACGCTGGCCGATGTACCGCTTGTCAAGCCATGCTGTGGTGGCATCCCATATAAAGTGGAGGAAGATGGGCACGGATGTTAGCCCAGGGCCAGTATTCCCCAGCAAAAAAAGAGGAGGATTGGCAGCAGATGTTAGCGCAGGGCTGGTCTTCCTCACATAAAAAAAAAAATCTAAGTCTAGAATGTATAGAGCATTCCTAAAAAATCAATAAAAAGATCTAAAAATACCAATAAGAAATCATTAAAAGATACTAACAGCAATTTACAGAGTGAAAATACAATGAACATAAGAACAAATGCCCAGAAATATACTAGAAATGAGGAAAATACAAATTAAATATTTTTACTATAATATTGGCAAAAATCAAAATGTTTGAAAATATTGAGTATTAATTAGGATGTGAGGAAATGGGCCCATTCCTATGCTGCTAGTTGGAGTATAAGTTAGTCAGCTACTTCAGAACACAATTTGGCAGAACTTAAAATTTAAAATACCCAGCAATTCTACTTTTGGGTAGAAAACTCCCTCATGTGCCCAAGAAGCATATATAAAAATAAAGATGTTGACCCTCCTATTTTTTGGGAACCTTTTCATGGAATACTATGCAGCAGTTTAAAAGAATGAGGTATTTCTGCATGTAATGACATGTGATAGCTTACGTGAAGAAAGAAAGTTGAAGAAAAATATCCACAAAATGGTCTGTGACACCTGTCAGTCTTGTTTGTGCTCATGAAAGGCTTCTTTCTCAACCAGGGATGAAAAAAAAAATCCACAAGATGATGCTATTCAGTTTTTTAAAAAAGGTAGAAGAAGAACACACACACACAGCAATATCATCTAGACCTGTAATGATAAATATACACAGTAGGTAAATGTATAGAAAACGATATGAAAAAATGCCTCCACACCTGGGCGGATGAAAGCAATCCCCAGATAACTCTGGGGAACAGAGGTCTCAACCTGTGGCATCAGGGCGCTTCCAGAGAGCCCCAAGTGACCAAAGTCACAGGTCAATCTCCTGAGGGTTCCAGGCAGCTTCACCTCAAGATAACACACTCCCATTTTGGCTTTTCTGCCCCAGTCAGAACGCAAACTTCATGTTTTTGTAGTTATATTTATTAACAGAGTCCATGTTTATTCAGACCTGGCACATGGCTAGGGCCTTATATTGAAACCAATAAAAAAGCCTGGAATTCCTATTTTCTTTCTTACTCCTTCACTACAAAGGGTCATTTATGCCAGCCAACATGTGAAGGGGCAGGGAAGAGGCAGGGATCTAACAAGGAGAGGGAGACAGCACACCTGCCCTCCAGATGCAGGGAGCTTTCATAAAAGGTAACGTCATATGTAACAAATTTCCCCCCAAATTACAATTCTCAGAGAGAGTGGGTTAGGGAAATAAATTTAGAGAGAAGAGTGGCAGATGGGAGAGATATATTCAATCAAGGCAAAGAACATCAAACAATTCCAGGGATGCCTCATTTTAATGGAACATGTCATTTTCCCCTCGTCACCTCCAGGTAACTCCCAACAGCAGTCTAGGTAGGAAGTAGGGTGCACACACAGCGCCTCGACCCCAGCGGTTGTTTAATATCCTCAAATGAGAGAGCCGATATTCCCTCTTCTCTTCTTTTCAATAACATGGTGAAACAGCACGTGAATCAGACTAAGTGAATGCAGGCTACGTATTAGATGCACATTTCCACAGAAGCAGGTGTTATTCAAATTAAATAGGTATTTTCCACTGTCATCTCCATTGAACTGATTTCTTTATTTGGTCTACAGGAGAGTCTCTTTTTTAATTAAACCCAACCACTGTCACTTTTCTAAGAAAGATAATAAGACAATAAAAATATTTACATCCCTTTTATCTTCCTAAACATTAATCATGAGGGAAAGAAGGTGTTATGCCGTTGCTAGACAGTTTTATCACATAGACAGTATACTAACATGCTTTAAAGTAGTGTTTTGCAGGTCAATTTATTCCTATTAAGAATGTATAAGATTCTTGTCACCACAGAATTTCTATTGACTACCAAAAGGAATTCAAGTCTGCAATAGATTTGCCCAAGACATAGCTGACATATAAGTATAGATGTGTATATATAATATATATGCACCATGTTGACCTGAGTACCACTCCCGACTGACCTCAACTTTCATCTAAAGTCAAGTGTAAAAGTCTAGTAGTTTGACGAGCAACACTTTCTTCATTCTCTGGCTCTCAACAGTGTGATTTAATTGACAGCCATGTTATCCATATTTACAAAAATCATACATGGGTTATAGTTTCACAAAGTTGGCATAATTATCTCTACAGTCAGTGGAGAAACTGTGGAAGGCTTAGAGTAGAAACTTTACAGTTACATTCCATAACTCTAACTGCAACAGTGTATACGTGTTCTTGATTATCAGCTAAACATGGCAATGTATCCAAAGTCTTGTTTTGTAGAGATGCTAAATCACTTTTAGATTCCAGCCCATACTTTACTATGTTGCAGACTAAAATCCTCTCAGCTAGAAGGAAACAATATTTAGGCTGCCACACCATCTTCAGGGTTTTGCGCAGAAATAACCGCTACATGAGAGACTCAGCTAGGGGAGTAAACTGATGCTACAATATTGAACCATTGCCTTGTTTCTCTGCAACTGAGGTGCCCTGACTTCTGATAAGCCCCTTTTGATTTTATGAGTGGTTTAAAGTGGCTCCTGGGAGAGGAGACAGAATTTTCTGGAAGCTCAGGTCACTGACTCCCAGCCCCTGGGCTTGAGCCCTTTCATACTGTACTCTCCATACACCTCGAGGAGGGCAGTGTGTGGCATCGCTATCTGTAAAGATTTGTTTCTAACAGTTACATCATGACCTTGTCATTGAAGAATTCTTTCTACAAGGTAGGGACTGAGTTTAAATGGCAAAAACTTGAGTACTCAAAAGATAAAGATAAATTACAAAACTCAGCATGTAGGAGATACTAGTGTAAATCAGTCCCACAAAGCCAGCAAAAAATTTCCGAGAAGTATGATACACAACTCACAGGAGGCTCAAAGGAGAAACAAGGGAACGTCGCTCAGATTTTTCCTTCGTTAAACTCATTTTTCTAGTAAATATTTTATCCAATCACTTTACACTCAAACCATTTGTATTAGTCACATATTGCGATGTAACAAGTTATCCCAAAACTTAACAACTGAAAATGACAAACATTAATTATTTCACAGTGAATATGGGTCAGGAATACAGGCGTGACTCAGCTGGGTGCCTCTGTCTCATGGTCCCCCACCGGTATGGGCCAAGGCTGTGGTCTCATCTCAAGGCTCGAAGGGAGGAGGAGAAGCTTCCAAACTCACTCACACGGCTGTTGACAGGATTCAGCACCTCACTGACTGTTGGCCAGAGGGCTCCCTCAGTGCCTCTTCATAGCACAGCTCACAACGTGGCAGTGGGCTTCCCTTAGAGCAAGCCAGCGAGAACATGAGTGAGCAAGTCAGAAGCCACAGTCGTTGTGTAATCTAACCTCAGAAGTGACATCCCATCACTTGCCATATTCTATTTGTTAGAAGCAAGCCACTAGGTCCAGCCCACACTGACGGGGAGAGGATCACACAAGGGCATGAATACCAAGATGTAGGGATCCTTGGGGTCATCTTAGAGGCTGCCAACCACATCTTCCCTTGCATGGACAACAACAGATGAACAAACACCAAAGTGGAAGGAAAATCAGAAAGCAGTAGGGGAAGGGGAAAATATTCCAGGATAGAATTACTTATGCCTCCCAGCTCTCGCTCGCTCGCTCGCTCGCGCTCTCTCTCTCTCCCAAAATCCAGCCATTCAACATACCCTCTGATGAGGTGCTTTCTTCATAGAGTCCCTCATACCTGTCTCCTCTTCTCCACCTGCATGGGACCACCAAAGTTCAGGCCTTCATTTCTTCACACTATGATACTGCAGCACTGCTTTTTTAACCAGCTTCCATAGTCCAATATGTCTTGGACACCAAGGCCAGAGTCACATTTTACTCATCCTTATGCTGCAAAAAGCCCCTTTAGTGGCTCCCCATTATCAAACAAAACCCAAACTCTTTAGGCTGCCATTTGGTGCCTTCCATAATTTGACCCAGGCCTGACTGTACAAACTCATCACCCCCCAAACCCCCCAAAATAACCCATCATCCCAGGTAAACCACACTCAACACCCAAACACACCACACTTATGTTCAGTTGGAAGTCTCTAACACCATCACTCCCCCTCCCTCGGCAAGACCAGTCTTCACCTTACCTTATAAATCCTCCCCAATTGCCAAGATGAAAGCGGACCCCATCTTCTCTTTGACACGTTTTCTGATCATTCCAAACCAGATTTCAGTTCCTCCTATGAATATGCACAGCTCTGAGAGACAGACGGTTCAGTGGTCAGTAACTGTGTACATGTCTTGTATTCCCGAGTCTTTGATAAGTTTCACACCTTCCTTTTTCCACAGAGACCACCAGACCGCATCTCCACCAGAGCTGGGCTAGGTCTCATTTGTCTTCCTCTGCTGAGGCCGGCTGGTCCCTGACAGGCGATATTTGTTGACAAGATGAATGGATGGATGGATGGATGGATGGATGGATGGATGGATTATGTCAAGCACAGTGTCTAGCATATCATAAGAGGTCAATAAGTAATAAATATTTGTTAACACCACCAGTCTTTAAAATGAGAATTCTTCACCCAGCAGCACCTTAGCCACTTAGTGGTTCCTATGTAAGAACCCTTCCAAAGGCAGCAAAGGCAAATGAAATTTATCTGGGTCTGACAAAAAACAAGCCCATTCACACAAACATCACCACTGAAGACCAATCCGCAGCTCCGCCTTCGTCGCCCATCCTAACCGCGGCTCTGAGGTACCGGGCCCCAGAGCAGAGGGATCAGACGCCAAAGCCAGGGCCGAACTCAGCACAGAGCGACTTCAGATCAGTGCGCTTCAGCCATGGGGGAAACAAAAATGGTAAGAACTAAAACGGCGCTGGGAAAATAGAGGAAAAATATAGCGATTGTGGGGGAGTGTCCTTATGTTTTAGGTAAGTCCTAGTAAACAAAAGGATTTTTTTAAAAAAGAGATATCAGAAAACCTTTTAAGGCCTTTGTTGCCTACCCCTAGGTAAGGTGGGGGGAGTCTCAATTGAAGAATCAAACGGCCCAAATCCAGAGGAAATCAAACGCTTCCCTTCTAACTGCCTAGAGCAGTTGAGCCTGAGGTGAATTGTCCCAGGAGTCAGATTCCTGGCGGTACGTCGCCCGCGCCAGTCTGGGCCACCCCGTGTCACCTTAGGGAGAGCCGGAAAGTGCGCTGGAAACTGCTCCAGGGGCTTGGCCCGCTGAGCGATGAATTCGCTCTCCCGCCATCGGGATCCTGGAGCGAAGTCTACGCAGCGGTTTGCTGAAAGCCCGAGGCACGCGTCGCGCGGAGAACCTGGGGGCACCGGGCGCTGAGTTTTGAGCTTTGCATGTCCCGCAGCCTCAGATGGGAAGGCACTTCCTCTCGCCCCAAATTCACCTGCTTTTTAGAACTTCTTCCATCACCCATTGGTCTCAGCTCCAAATGGCATCTGCAGAGTCCTCCACGGTCCAAGGTCCACGTGAAAGAGAAGAAAGGGGGAAGGGGATGGTGGCTGGGAAGAGAGGTCAACAGGGTCCCTTCCTTAGCTTGGGGTGGTCGCAGGAGTAGGGTGCAAACCTGCTCGTCTCCTCCCCTCTAAGCCGTGGGGATCCCCGCGGGGGCGCCTCACCGTGGGCGACAGGGACCCGGCGAGGGAAGAACACGGTGGAAGGGCTGCATGCAAAAACTTTCCGTCCTCTAGCGGCAACTCTGCGGGGAAGGGCCGCGCCTGTCCCCGGTCACCCCTCTACCCTCCGCCCCGCACGCCCCGACCCCTCCGACCCGGGCTCGGCCCGGGCTCGGCCCGCCGGATGCAGGTGGCGGCGCCGCTGCATCTCCGCGCCCGGGCGCGCTCCGCCTCCGGTCCCCGGCACGCGCGCTGGCCGGGTGGCGGGCCCCTCCCGCGGCGGGCGCCTCTCTGCTGCCTCTGGTGGCCGCGGCCGCCGCCGGCGGATCCGAGCGGGCCCGGGCGCCCGAGCGCCGGCTCCTCCTCCTCCCCTCTCTCTCCTCCTCCTCCGCCTCCCTCCTCCCATCCCTCCCTCCCTCCCCCTTTCAGAACACTCAATGTCGGAACGTTCCGAAGATGACGTCGGAGCGTTCTCGAATCCCGTGTCTCTCGGCTGCTGCTGCCGAAGGAACAGGGAAAAAGCAACAAGAAGGAAGAGCAATGGCGACACTGGATCGCAAAGTGCCCAGTCCGGAGGCGTTTCTGGGCAAACCCTGGTCCTCCTGGATCGACGCCGCCAAATTACACTGCTCCGACAGTAAGAACCCCACCGCCTCCTCCTCCTTTTATTATCCTGTAACCTTTCCATTCACCTAGAGCCACTGGGAAAAAGTGTGTGTGTGAGAGAGAGAGTGGCCCCCGGCGTCCTCCATGCTTCTCCCTCTCTCTCTAAATAAATACACACAGAGACAGATCATCAGTGCACAGAGAGAGGCCCTGCTGCCAGGGCTGTCTGTCTGTCTGTCTGTGCCCGGCTCCCCGTGGCAGCCCGCGGGGTGGGCTTTCACAGCCCCACGGTGTATCTGTTTAAAAGGCTACTCTGTTGCTGCTTGCATAGTTTTTTTGGTACCTATCTGGGCCAGGTAGATGGAAATCCGGACTTGGGAGAAAACGTTGCATTGTCAGTTATTGAAAGATTTTCATATACAGTATTTATATCGATCTGTTTGCAAATAAACACTCTCCCTCCCCCCCTTGACTTTGGCTTTTTTCCCCCTTTTTCTCTCTTTTTTTCCTTATTTTCTTTTTTCCTTTTCTTTTTCATCTGCAGATGTAGATTTAGAAGAGGCTGGAAAAGAGGGTGGAAAAAGCAGGGAGGTTATGAGGCTTAATAAAGAAGGTAAGTGGAGCTACTGGCATTTTAGTGTTAGCCTGTGTGGCAGAATCTTCACAGGATTTCGACTATAATGTGAATTGTTCTGCTGGGTACAGAGTGACTAAGGCTTGTCAAAAATTGAGCACGCCCAGGTGACTACTGCTTCGTGTTAACTTCTCTCAAAGTATAAATACAACTGGGGGTCAGGGGGAAGACTGTTGAAGGCAGAAGTTTACTGCACTTCAGCTGGAGTCCACGTTTGGACCTTCTGATGCATATCTGCCATTGGCCTTTGGAGTGGCGTTACCAAATGGTGGGGGGTCAAAATCTCTGAAATGAGGAGGGGGCTCCCTTCACAAGCATCCCAGCCTTCCTTGTGGGTAAATACACAACAGTTTAATGAACCCCACATGGTCAGTCATTCGAGCAGCTACTTCTCCACTCTCCGCTAAAAACCATTGTACGTGGCAAACCTCTGCAGCAAGTTACATTTGGCCCACTTTGTGTTGGGTCACAGGTTGTTTGTGGTGAGCAGGGTTAGGGGCATCTGTGTGTGCAGCCCCCCAGCCAGTTGCCCACCTCCGTTTCCCCAGCATGGACATACAGTGCCTGAAATGGGACACAGTGAGGAGATAGGTCATCAGCCACAGCCTGCTGGAACTGGGCATCAGACACACATGGTCGTCATAAATAAATCATATCCTGTTCGCGTTTGCAAGCCTGCCATATGTAACTCTGGCCTATGGGCTTCACGTGGAGCAACTCCAGAGGCCACTTTCTGCTGAACAATTGGATGGCTTCATTTAAATTGTGATTTACTAACTGACGTCTTGTAAACATAGTTGGCTGAAATTGGGGATGGGAAGAAGGTGCAAGGGAAGCAGAAGAGGTTGGTGGGAAGTGTTGAAAGAGTTCAGCCATAACTAGGCCATAGGAGGATTGCTCATCCAAAATGAATGGAGAAAAGGCCATTAGACTCCAAAGGATGGTCTCCCTCATAAACTGTCACCCTGTAAGGCAGCTGAAACCTGCTTGGAAAGAAGGAACTCATTTTGCGGATCGACACCTAAGACAGTCGGGTTTCTGTGCCCCGTGATTTCCTGACCATCCAGTGAGAGGAAAATTTGTGCTTCAGAAAAAATAACATGGAGGTTAAAATGCATGCGTATTCAAGGACAGCTCTCTAGCATACTGTTTCTGCTAATTAAGCACTTTGGGAACGAAACCTTATTCTACAGATGTTTGCCTCTAAATATCTTAGTGTGGTCTTGACATGTGTCTTTAGGATGCACACGCGAATGATGTCAAGTGGACTTCTTACAAGTGGCAGCTTATTTGTGCTAAATGTCCATATGTGTTGGCAATGGAAAGTACCACTAGAGATTGTTTTTCTTCACAAACTCTTGAGATCTTTAAAAGCTTAAGGGACTCAGTTATCAGTCCACTGGCAATTAAAAGGTTTCCAAGAAAGAAAATGAGATTGTGAAAACCTTTAAATTAAAGTTGACTAAAGGTCATGGTATGGCGCGGAATTGATGCCTCTCAGGCCTGGGTGATAGATTACGACTATAACACGTAAAACTCATATTCTGCGCCCTCCGCCCTGCTTCTGTTTCAAAAGACTCTTGTTCTCAGATTCTCTTTGCCTCCTGAGAAATAGATTCTTTTAAGGAAAAATGAAAAGCTCTCCTTTCCTCAGAAGTCACAAGTTGTACATCCTGCTTATTATATCCTTTCTCCTGTAAAGGTACAAGGATTTAGCTGCTAATTATATGCATTTGTATTAAGTACACCCACTGTTCAGTGTAACATGCAGTTGCTGAGTTCACCCAATGGCCATGTATGAGCTGAAATCTCTTTGTTCCTGGGCTTGGTGGAGCAGACTTGGGTTAGCAGTTCCTGAAGGTCTTCCTGGTGTGTGCACACGGTTTTCCTTACAGACAGAGTATACGTATACTAAATGTATATCCCCCCCACGGTAAGGAATTTAACGGTCGAGCCGGGGCTCTGTGTCAGGGTGTTTGGTTGCAGGATCTTCAGAAACACCGGTTGCGTTAGTCTCGCAGTGGGCCTTCTTGTTGGAGTCGTCATGTGGGAGGTCTCGGGATGGATACATGTTTGTGGATGGGTCTCTGCAGGACACAGATTGGCCTGGGTGTGATTGTGTTCATCCATGTGTGTGAACATACATAGGCTGACCATGACACTGTTGGTGGTAAGCAGGTCTTGAGGAGAAATTTGAGCTTTGGTAGCAGTGGGTGACTAAAATAGAGTTTAGGAATTCCAGTTGAGAAATGAAAGGATATGATCCAGATTTTGATAGGAATTTTTTACTGTGGTAAAATGAATATAACATAAAATGTACCATTTGAAGCATTTTCAAGTGTACAATTCAGTGGTACTAAGTACATTCACAATATTATACAACCATCATCACTATCCATTTCCCGAACTTTTTCATCATCCCAACCAGAAACCCTGGGCCCATTATACAACAACTCCTCATTCTCCCCTCCCCTCAGGCCTGGTAACCTCTATTCTATTTTCTGGATCTGTGAAGTTGCTTATTCTAGATACTATATATATCTCATGCAATATCTGTCCTTTTGTGTCTGGCTTATCTCACTTACCATAATATTTTCGTGGTTCATCCATGTTGTAGCATGTGTCAAAATTTCATTCCTTTTTATGGCTGAATAACATTCCATTGTATGGATATACCATATTTTGTCTATCCAGCTGGTTGATGGACATTTGGCCTGTTCCCACCTTTTGGCTATAGTGGATAATGTTGCTGTGAACATTGCTGGGATATATTTTTTATAGACTAAGCTCAGGAATGGAAGTTAGGCTGGAAATGTGAAAAAAGAATCATTTTTGCCTTCTGCCTCTATCTGGCCACAGCTTCAGGAGACACAGGAAGGACTTGCAGACTTTTTCAATAACCTGATTATTGTAATACAGTTCCTACTCCATTCCTCATCCTTTTCTGCTTCAGTTCTTCACCTGTATCAGCAGGAAATGTTAACTGAATGCTTTGAAATCTCTGTAGTGAAGTCTTCACATCAATATTATTATTTCATCCAAAGTTACCTGAAATTATAGTCTAGAGGAATTTGGCAAATACTTTTGAACCTTGCCAAGTCATCACCTGAGCTCAGAAGGTGTTGCTAATTTTGTGCTTGGATGTGGTCATATGGGATTATATCCAGGGCAGCCCGCCATGGTGAAAGGAGCAAAAGGAGCGGGAGACAGCACTCTAGGTCAACTTCCTAAGTTCCCATATATGACCTTGGGAACGTCATTTCCCTTCTCTGGGCCTAATCTTTCACTTGTAAAGTAAGGGAATGGAATTAAAAGTCCTTTAAGGTCCCTTTGACCTCTGAACCTAAGTTTTTCTGTTGAATATACCTACATTTGAGACATTGTCATACCAGACAGGCTGTTTTTAAAGATGCTTTAAGAAAAATCAAGGCTTCATGTTAAAAATATCTTAAACTATTAAATACTGGGTTTATCTTCTCAATTTATAACTTCTTGGTGGCAGAAATCACTGCGTCTCATAACACAAGCATATTCTGCTGCAAATAGTTTGTGAATGGTGTCTGGCCTGTAGGACCCTGAGAAAACTGAGGGTCTGAGTCTGAAACCCACGGTGATGTGTCCCCCACGGTGGAGACTGAGTTGACCTCAGTCAGCAGGATCAATCAGGCCTGAGATTTCCTAAGAGGAGGGGTCCCAGAAACCTTATTAGCCTAATCTAAGATGGAAGATGCATTTATGGCAGAAAATTCCAAGGAAGGCCATTCATCTAGCTAACCTTTTTAAATAATTTTCTCTCTCTAGCTTTGTAGATTTATCTGGAGACTTTTTTCAAGCTAATTGGGGAAAAGCTCTGTGATTTAGAAAGATGTTCCCCTTTTCTAATTGTCTCTCCTCAACTGTTTTTTTTTTTTTTTTTTTGAGAATGTCAATTCATAAATAAGGAGCAGAGTTTGTATGGCTCATAGGTGTGCTGGAGTGTATAAAACAGAGATAATAATGGGGTTGTTCTGAGGATTAACTGAGATAATACAGAAGGGCTTAGCACATAGTTAGCCCTGAACGGATGTTTGACTATTCTTTTTTTTTAATGTTATTATGATTATCATCATCATTTATTAATGAAGCTAGTTCTAGAAAACTCTATTATAATTAACTAGGATTCTTAACTAATCAGTGATGAACTGAAAAGATATCTTGTGTGAGAAATTTCATTTTTGGAGTAAACCATGTTATCATAATTTTATAGGGCTAATGATTTTTTAAAACCCAATTTCTATGCTATCCATTGTTTTTAATGGAGTGCAGTTAATGTGGAGCCATTGATAAGTTTTATCAAGAGCTAGAGAAAAATACTTAGGCAGTTTCAGGCCCGTGGCTAGGAAGGTTTACAAACTTCTTTCTGGGGACTGGGAGGTCTAAAAAGTAATTCTAAAAATGATCAATAAGTTGTTTTATCTGATCACTGAGAAAAGACAGTCCTCAATAGGTCCTTGTGTGGGTCTTTTGGAAGCCTACGTGAATTACTTTGGGCATTTGTCTGTGTTTTCATGTTCCCAGATGTTTTGATCTGATGTAGGTAAATTTGTGAAATGCTTCCAATTTGAAGACTATTCTGGGGCCGGTAAGATCTTGCTGTGACTATAAGAGTTTGCTCTTCTGCTGAGATGCTGGCGGTGTGAGGCTGGAACACGGAGGGACGCAGGGAATGTGAGAACAGCTTCAGCTCTGGTGTCGGAGTCTCACAGGTATCCGGATGGGAGGAAGCTGGAGGAAAAGATGGCAACTGACCTGGGAAGAATGATGTGTTCTTAGAATCCAAGCCAGGAAAGCCAGCGACCAATGGTGGAGATTTATGGGAAGCTGCAGACAGCTTCCCTTTATCATTTTACAGACAACTCTGTTATCTATGCTAATAGGAGATGGGAAGACACCAAGTCCACAGATTACACAGATAAACCTCATTTCCGCCATTAATTTCAACTTCTTTCTCCATGAAGCCTACCTTCCTCCCCTTTTGCTAACAAGCGGCAACATTTATTCACTTTGGCGTTGCATTACCGTCTCTCTTCTCTTTCCCAGCATTTGGGATGAAAGGACAGGAGAGACAGTGTGGCCTCAAGGTGGTGGGGAGGGAAGATGAAAAGGAGAAGGGCCTGGAGAATGAGTAAGCTTTATAGTTGTGTCCAACCGAGGGAGGAGGGGAGTGTCGTGACCGAGACAGCACAGCTGAGAGAGGGCATTTCAAAACCATCTAGTTTGAAAATATAAAGCTTCTTCAATGAAACTCTCTTTATACATAGTGTTTCCTTGTGCCCAGCTTCTCCTGTGGAGAAAATATGACTGGCTCCTTCTAAGACAGGAAGTTGGGCAGGGTGGGCACACTTTGACATACTGTATGTGATACTGCCTTCTAAGCACAGTTACACTGTGCTGGGTTCTCATCATATGTCATTCTACGAGAATAATTTTTTGTTTTTTGGGGTTTCTGTTGGTGAGGAAGATTGGCCTTGAGCTAACATCTGTGCCCATCTTCCTCTATTTTGTATGTGGGTCTCCACCACAACATGGCTTGATGAGCGGTGTGTATGTCCATGCCCAGGATCCAAACCCACAAACCCCGGGCTGCCAAAGCAGAGCACGTAAACTTAACCACTATGCCACTGGGCTGGCCCCAGAATAGTTCTTTTATCTCTAGAAAATATGGACTATCACACACACACACACTCATTTAAATGTTTCTTGTTTTTTTAAATAACGTTCACTTGTTGCGAAATTCAAAAGGGTATGCAATGAAAAGGAAGTCTCCCTCCTACTCCTGTCCCCAGTTACTTGTGTATTCTTCCAAAGATACTCTATGTGCATTCAAGTAGATCCATATATAGTTTTTTCTTCCTGCTTTCCCCATACGGATGATAGTATACTATAAGAGTGGCCTAGTATCTTGCTGTTTCCATTTATGTTACAGAGTGCTTGATTGATGTGATCAATTCATAAGGTGCTGCCACCTTCTCTTTTTGGTGCCTGCATAGTAGGATGATAATTTAAGCCTCTGGATGTCTCGCATTTTTGTTAATACACCCTCCTGCTTTCTTGGCCTCCGTCATGCATTTGAGACTGCATGAGCTTGCACAGTGTGCCAGCACTGGGCTAGCCTGGGGAAACTGCAGTGAAAAAGCACAGCCTCTGCTTCAAGGCGCCTCCATCCTAGCAGCGAAGGCAGACGTAAAAAAGTCATGGCAACTGTGGTGAGCGCTTTGGAAGAAAATTGGGGTGCTGTTGAGGGGCATGGCAGGGGAACCTAATTTAGGTTAGGGGCTCAGTGAAGGCCTCCCTGAGGAAATTTTGAGCTAAAACCTGGAGGATGAATGGAAGTTATCCATGTGCAGGGCTGGGTGGAGTGGAGTTAGAGGAAACAACATGTATGAAGGCCCAAAGTGTGAGAGAATATAGAATGTTCTAGAAACTAAAAAGTCTGTCACTAGAGTGAAGATAACAAAGCAGAGAGTGGTATAAAATTTCTTAGCAGTGGCACTGATGACATTTTGAGCCAAATACTTCCTTGTGGTGAGGAACTGTCCTGTGGATTGTAGGATGTTTAGCAGCATCCCTGGCCTCTACCTCTCCCGAGTTGAAATAACCAAAAATGTCTCCAGGCAGTGCCAAAGGTCCCCTGGGGCAAAATCACCCTGGTAGAGAATTACAGGTGTAAGGTGAAGCTGGAAAGGTAAGAACACAAGAAAAATAAACTAAGATATTCACAGAAATATTCTGCTACTATCATGTATTAGGCCTACATTCCAGGTGAGTCGGCCTTATTAAATACTGAG
Organism: Tapirus indicus; assembly: GCA_031878705.1. Taxonomy (NCBI): domain Eukaryota; kingdom Metazoa; phylum Chordata; class Mammalia; order Perissodactyla; family Tapiridae; genus Tapirus; species Tapirus indicus. The sequence goes on from CM062917.1 coordinate 81,961,659, forward strand.
CAGATATATGTGGACCTATGCCTATCCCCTGGCACCAGGCTACATTTGGGAGGATCTAAAGAGAGAGAAGACTCCGTTCCTCAAGGAGCTCTCTTACAAGGGTTTCCAAGATGACTCCTCCAAACCTTCAGTTCCATTCTGTGGTAATTGGTGAGAGTAGTGAGATTCAGGCTCCAGTGCTGGGTGGCCCATCCCTCCCTCACTGTGGGTAGAGGAGACCCCGAGGCGCTGATTCTGATAATGACGGCATTTATTATACAGTGGCCCCCGATGTCACAAGCACCATGGTGAAGCATTAAGGATTTCAGTTTATATTTAAAGACAGGCTGGAAATACAACTGGCATTCCATGCAGTTTGATTACCCGTGGGTTTTGTCTGGAATGAGGATGCACACGATGGAGAGCAAAGCGGCTGATTTCAAGATTTCCGTGTTAAGGACTGGAAAATAGGAAGGGCAGAGGACGGTCAGATTCCGAGGGCTTCTGCCCTGTGTGCCAAGTGGTCTACGGCATTATTTAGGTCTGTAGGGCCGTGCTCACTCTAGCCAGTGGTTCACAGGGACTGCTGCCTCTGCTTCAGAATTGCTTTAGAAAGGTTAGGCAGATTCGGTTTCTGCATAGTTTTCTGTATACGTGTTTATATCCTTTGGGCTAACCTGTCATTCATGACACTTTGTTTCATTCATGATATCGTTGGATGGAGACATAAAATGATAGTAGCAGACACAGTGAGACCCCGTCCTAGTCAAATCCTTTTTATCCAAGGACCCCATATTCCGAGGTGGTGCAGTGTTCACAGTTGGAAACTATGATCATTTAGTGACTGCCGTAGGAGTGACATCACCAAGATGGCAACACAGGTCATTCCAGACTTTGCTCCCAGTCACAAGAATAGCTAGCAACTATTCACAGACAAGACTCCGCCAAGAGAACCCTAGAACACGGGAGTGAGGCCGGAGTACCCCTCTGCACCACAGAGACCGAGATAGACCACAGTTGAAGGGGAAGAGAAGCCGCTACCCGCTGACCGCACTGGCCCTCCCCGTGGCCAGCACAGCAGCACACGGAGAGGTCTCCCCTGAGCCTCCGGTGGGAAAAGAGAGCCCAGGGAAGACATCCAGCTCTCCCACACTGTGGGGCACTTCCTGGGAGTTCCCACTCCGGTCTCGCCTCACCGGAATCGCGGGAGTCTGATTGCGACTGTCATAATCAAAGAAGCCGTGAGGAAGAGGGAGAGGGTCGGCCAATGGGTTGGCCTTTTTCTAAATTGAGGAAACTGAGTGTCAAGGATTGACTTCCGTGTCTCTCTCTCCTAAAACTCTTGGTGCCATGTTCTGCCAGTGATTGGCTCCCAGCTAGTGCTGTTTGGCTGGCTCTCTTACTCTCCCCTGTGGCAGAGTTCACATTGGCCACTTCAGCCAAATGGACCTGAATTTGGTCCCTGGGGCCCTTGAACTAGTGATGAAAGCAGGAAATCCCTTGTTGCAGGTGGGTTGAGTCTGAGGGTCCACACCATTCGGGGCTGGGCCTGGCTCACTCAGTCGCCCCTGAGTAAAGCTGGAATCCCGCCGTGGGGAAAGCTTTTGTTTCTATGCAGATGCTTTATTCTGGTACCTCTGGTTTCATAACACAATTCCACTTGCCAATTTTAGGGATCGGGTGCTCAAAGGAAAAAAGGAAACCAAATAAATACTCTGTAGGGGCAAAGAGACACCAGGTCACCATATTAGGGAAGATAAAAGTGATTCGGTGACAGGCTCTTTGAACGTAGAAGTGGTTACCAGTGTACCTGCTCTGTGAAGCTAATTGTGGTTCTCTGAACATTAACGGTGCAAAGATAACTTTGGCTGGGGGGGGGGCGGGAGTGGGCTGCATGATCCTGCCTCAATACACCAATAGGTCATAGAGTCCTGGGGTGAGGCTGGGGACACAGGACACCCACACTGATGACACTAACCAGGCTGTGGAATATGGTTGAGACACATTCCTAATTTGGTCCTAGTGCACCAAGGTGGCATCTGGCTCTTTTTAAGAGTATATCAGCCACAAAGGGGAGTATGATTCCATTTATGTGCGGTTTCTACAGTAAATTCATAGAGACAGAAAGTAGAATGGTGGTTGTCAGGGGCTGGGGGGAGGGGGAAGTGGAGAATTAGTGTTTAAGGTGTACAGAGTTCCAGTTGGGAAAGGTGAAAAATTTCTGGAGCTGGATGGTGGTGACAGTGAATTGCACACCTAAAAATGGTAAATTTTATGTATATTTTACCACAGAAGTGCGTTGACATTGCACACTTGGAAGTTTCATGGAGCATTATTTAAATCTTGACTCAGCCACTTACTAGCTGTGTCGCAAGATAACTTCTCTGAGCCTCGGTTTCCTCAGAATAGGGACGACAGTAGCTCTCCGGGTTGTTGTAAAAATAAACGAGATACCATCTGGCATACAGTAGGCACTCAATAATGTAAGCTTTTGTCATGATGATTGTAACTTTTCCCAGGCACTTGGGTCCTCTTCCTTGCCTTGGCAGAGCTGCTACTTCCGGGGGATGGACGGCATGCTTCCTGCTCTAGGAGTATCCCTGGGCTCACTAGCATCTTTGATCAACACTTTGTCCCTGGTTCCTTAAGGATGCCAGAATAAACACAAAGGAGGTGGACCGATGTCCCTGTGCTATTAGTTTCCAAGAGTGAATCAGTTTCAGTTTCCCAAAGTATGGTCATTTTGGGGACCTGCGCTGAAATCGCCTAGGTATTTAGCATCCCAGGCTATGGTCTTACTGAACCAAGAGGACCGGGAGTGGAGCACAGGAACGTGCATTTTAAGCAGCCTCCTCAGCTGGCTCTGATGGTTACTGAACTTTGAGAACCATTGTTCATTGGTTATGAGAAGTGGCTCTCAAATCTGCCCACAATGAGAATCTTTTGTGAAGCTCTTTAAAAGCAGAGACCCCAGGACCACTCCCAGAGATCAGGATTCCACAGGTCCTGTTTAAGGGGTTCTGGGGAGCTGCTTATGTGTTTTTAAAAATACCAATCCTAGGGGGCCGCCCGGTGGCGCAGCGGTTTAGTCCACGCTTGGCGGCCCGGGGTTCGCGGGTTCGGATCCCGGGCGCCCGCCGACGCACTGCCTGTCAGCCATGCCGTGGCGGCGTCCCATATAAAGTGGAGGAAGATGGGCACGGATGTTAGCCCAGGGCCAGTCTTCCTCAGCAAAAAGGGGAAGATTGGCAACAGATGTTAGCTCAGGGCTGGTCTTCCCCACAAAAAAAAAAAAAAAATACCAATCCTAGCTGCCATCGACTAGGCATTGACTAGGTCCCAGGCACAGAGCTCAATATGCAATTTCTCATTTAATCCTCACAAGCACCCTATGAGGCAGTTCTTATTTTCAACCTCATTTTAGAGATTAGGAAACTGGGGCTTAGAGAGGTTAAGTGATTTACCCAAGGTAATACAGCTGGAAAGTAGTAGAGCTGGGATTGGAACCCAGAGGCAGGCTGATTCCAGAGGCTGTGCTCTTAATCACTGCATCATAATGTTGCCTTAGGAGCAGAGCCAGGATGAAGGTGGGGCAGGAGGGGCACCCAGTGCACACATTTATGGAGGCGCACGCGCAGGCTCCTGCAAGTGCAGAGCGAAGGCCTCCTGAAACGATGCCCCCTGGGTGCCTCACTTGCCCTAGTACCAGCCCTGCCAAGGAGAGCGTGTTCTTTAAGTAGAATGGCTACAGTTTTCTTCCCCCTCGTGTGTAAGCCCGCTGATAGGGCCCCAGGTCTCCCCCTCAGTAGAATGCTTTCTTATCCCAAGGCCCCAGCTTTGGGGCCTCTGTGGTCAGAGTCTTGGCCGCAGGGAAATCTCAGGAGCAGACTCAAACCGTTCGTTTTTGGGAGAAGGTGTTAGCAAAGATGGTTGCCAAGCAACTCCAGGGGCATCTATCTACAGCGATGATTCCTCTCTCTTTTTTTTCCCCTTTTGAACATCTTCTAGGCCGCTTTTCCATTTCCCTCTTGGCATTGGGATTGTTAGTGTTTTCATGAAGGGTGGACTCTTTGGATGATGGACCGGAGATAGCTTTTCAATAACTGCCACATTCGAGGTGTCCTTGTGATGGGCGAGGCACCTGCTAAGTGGGTGTGAAAGACCTTTGCCTGCTTCAGCCGCAGCTGTGGCCTAGTTGTCACTGGCTCTGAGGGGCAGTGAGACAAAGAAGATTCTTTAACAGGAACGGCTGAGAAAGGCACAGAATGTGTCTCCCATGTGAGGACAGGGTGACGTGGGAATGTTCGCTTCCTTTGGGTCTCACCTGCTCAGGGCACTTAGCATGTTACACGTGATAATCTCGCTGGTCCTGGAGGAGCTGGTGTTCTCTCTCTCACTCTCTTTCTCTCTCTCAGCGGTATCAGAGACCAGGGGAGCCCTTGACATGTTTTTCCTCTTCAGCGCTGTCCCCTCTCCTACTTAGTTGCCTCATCAGTGTGGGGTTTCAGGTGACCTTTGATGAGCCCTAGACCCCTTGGTCTGCTGACCACTGTTGTGATATTTCTGGTAAGGGCCAAGAGCTTGTGGGCTGGAGCACCTTTCACATGTGACAGAATCTGCCCCAGACTGGCAGGAAGAAAGGAAAATATCAGGAAAGTAAAACTGGTCACATTTGGGTGAGGTTGGCTCCATTTGGCTTACCCGCCAACGACAGCCTTATTAGCCACGTCCTGGACTCCAGGCTTCTGTTCCTTTGAGCTACGCCCTTGACCTTGACCATTGTGTCCTTCCTCACCATCTTTTGCAGAAGCACGTCAAGACCCAAAGAGAATGTGGAACTCAGATGAGTCCTGCCACTTTCAGAGGCTCAAACCAAACTTTTAATGGCAGAAGACAGTTGAAAATAGAGATCTGCCTTGTTTTACACAAACCCAATATATAATAATCCAGCCTTAGATAGATTGGGGGCTATTTGCTTTCCAAATGGAATTATTAGGGATTTCATTAAATAGTAGATTATCCTAGAGCTTTTTGAAAACCATATTTTCTTTACCAAAGTTTTGATGACACCCACTTTTACACCTTTCCTGCCAGCTCTTCGTGTCCTGTCTGCTCCTCCTAGCTCCTCCCTCCAAGTCTGCTCTCCATCAGCCTTGCTGTGGTGTAGCCCCTTGCTCACACCTCAGACACTCCCTCTGTGTTGATTCTGGTACGTCTGCCTCCAGTCCTGACCTCTTCTCCACAGAGTGCTCAGCTGCCCGCTCTGGTGTGCTGCATCAGACAGCCCCTCCCGGGTGTCCATACTGCACCCCCAGACACCTCCAACCCAGTGTGAGCACAGAGCCCTCTTTGTATCTTCCCTTATCCGCTATCTTTAGAAAGGCCCTCCCTCCCTTCCTCCTACCCTCCCGTTCTTGTCTTAAGAGCAGTTCTCTGCGCCTCTCCATTTCTTTCCACTCCCTAAGCCCCCACCCCAGGTTAGCCTGCCTTATAGCCTACCTAGATTTTTATAATAGCTGCTTAATTGATCTCCCTGTCTGCATCTTCCCTGCATACCACTTCAAAATTAATCTCCTGAAAAGCCACATTTTATCAGGTATTCCTCCAGTGAAAACCTTTTGTCACCTCCCCATAGACCACAGTGAATGCAATCTTCCAGGTCCTCTGTGGGTCTGTCCCCTCAGATCCTGATGGGTGTTTTGCCCCTCACAGCCCTTTGGACAAGCCACGTTCCTTCCCTGTCCCGGTTTTTGCCTTTGTGGGGTCCTCTGCTTCTAGCGCCTTCCCCACTCTCGAATGCTCCTTACTCTGCAAGGCCCAGGCCACATTGTCCCTCTGAGGAAGCCTTCTTCAGGCTCCCAGGCTGCACAGCTCCTCTGGACCCTGTACCGCTGGCTGCACCCGCCATGCACTTTGGCCCCTAAATCTTACACTTCATGGCTATTCCGTTGTCTGCCAGACCATTCCATTGTTTACCTGATGCATTGTTTCCATAGCTGCAATATAGTCTTGTGGAGGTGGAGGAGGGACATCTTCCCTTTTTCTTTCCTGAGTTATTTTTCAACCAAGAGAGTGTTACATTTCGGCTAGGCATCCAGTTTGTTTTTCAGATACGTGTCTTGATATACTTGTGTTTTCATTTCTTTTCTTTTTTTAAAATTGTGGTAAAATACAAATTACATAAAATTTACCATTCTTAACCATTTTTAAGGGTACAGTTCAGTAGTGTTAAGTACATTCACATTGTTGTACAACCAATCTCTAGAACTCTTTTCATCCTATGAAATGGAAACTCTATATCCTTTAAACAACTCTACATTTATATTTTCATTTTCAAAAGCAGTCTGGAGATGACCTCTGAGTTTCTTTGATTTATCATCTGATATTTTAAAGTTTTTGAGATTCTAAGAACTGGCAGGACCCCTGAAGCTTCTGTGGAGGTGGATATGTGGAACCACAGTGCAGAAAGGCCCAGCTCAGCCACGGGTGTTGCAGCCCCAGGATCCCCCGTGGGTTCCTGTGTCAGCAGTGAAAATTCAGTGAAAAGTGCTACAGTTTGGGCCCAGAGTCACAGGCACCTTTAAGCTGCCTAAAGTTTCTCAGTTCAGATTCAGTGCTAATCCCCACCCTGCACCCTTGTTTCTTTTTTGCCCCTCATCTTAATGTTAATATTAAAAATTTCCACATATATAAAAAAGTTGAAATAATAGTACCATGGTCGTTCATATATGCACCACTTAAGAGTTAAAAATTAGTTCACATTTTATCTTATTTGCTTTTTTATAAAGATATATATTTTGGTACCATTTGAAAATAAGTTGTAGACATGATGACACTTCACCTCTAAATATTTCTCATTTTGACACATCTTGGTTGTGTAACCTTGAGCTACTCACTTAAATTCTCAGAGCCTTATCTTGTATAAATATGTATGTGTGTTTTTGCTGAACCGCTTGGAAGTCGCAGACAGCATGACACTTCACCCCTAAATACTTCAGCATGCTCTCCTAAAAATAAAGGCATTCTCCTACAGAGTCATAATACCAGTACCACACATAGAAAACTAATGGTAATCTCCTAATAGCATCGAATATCCAGTTCATATACAAATTTCTCCTATTGTCCCCCCAAAAATGTTTATAGCTGCTTTTTTCATAGCTGCTTTTATCTATATACATATATATGTATAACCAGGATCCTATCAAGGTTCATGCATTAGATTTGGTTGTTAGGTCTCTTTAGCCAGTTTTAATCTAGAACAGTGTCCCCTCCGTATGTGTGCATATATATGTATTTACGTGTATAAAACATTGCCATTTTAAATGCCTCACATTCTGATCTGTCTGATCACTTCCTCATCGTGTCCTTTACCTCCTTTTTCTATTCCCTGTTTTTCCCCATACTGGAAGTTAGAGCTAAAGTCTCAGATTCAGGCTCAACATTGTGGCAAGAATACATCCCAGGTGACTCTGAGTGCTTCATTAAGAACCTCATCGGGGGGCACGTGATGTCAGGGCAGCCCACTGCGGGGTATTGATCACTTGGTAAAGTGGTGACCACCTCCCTCCATTGCAAAGATTGTTTCCCTTGTGCAGTTAGCATGTCATTCTGTGAGTAATGCTTTGGCACCAAATGAATACCCTGTTCCCCAACAAGAAATTTCATGGAATTGTCTTGGCGTCCATTGATGATCCTTGCCTGGATCAGTTATTTCTTTGGGGGTTGTAGACTGGTCATTTGCAAATTCCGTCATTCTGATCTACATTTATTGACTGACATTTTTCTATAAAGAAGAACCTTTTTGCTCACCAACAGGGGATGAACTATTAAATTCCTCCTAAAAAGGCAAAGTAAAGTTTTTCCCTCTAATTACCAATTTTCAGAGTAGGTAGTTGGATACCCATGATTTAAGCTGAGGAGGGGCAAGGGCAAGGACTGGGCACAGTAGCATTTCAATAAGATGCGTGTGTCCTGTGAAAACCCGTAATCAATGGGAAATTCTAAATAGAGTGAGCTCTGCAGTGCAAACCTCAGAAGTAAAGTGTGACCACATCTTGGTTGGTACAGCGTGAGTTGAGAAACATCCCATACACCCAAGTGACCTTCTTCTTTAATTTGGGGAAGGAGGAAGATAATTACACTTGTAATGATTTTCTCCCACCTTCCAGCTGGAGCCTGGGTCCGGTGAACTGTTGAAGTTAAATCGCAAACCAGGATGGGTGACACTCCGCAGGTTATGAAGCTTGAGTGGTACTTCATGCATCACTGATGCGTTAGAAAGTGACTAGATGCCCAGGCTCTGGGTTGGGCTCTGCACAGGATGTAAAGGTGGAATAGCCCTCCTGCCGTCCAGGAACTCAGGAACTCCCCAGGCAGCAGGCTGGAAACGCTGACGCCACCTGGAGAGTGAACTGTGGCTTGAATGCCCTGGGGCTCAGGGAAGGAAGAGATTTTGGTCTGCTGTCTGCGTGACCTTTGATCTGAGGGCAGGGGCTGTTTGGTTTGTGGTTCTCTCTGGAGCGCAGGGAAGGATGTGGAAGAGGAGCGAAGTTAATGTTTGAACAATAAGTGAATGAATGAATGAATGAGTGCTCTGACACAGATGGCTAGGATTTGGACACTGGAGCATCCCGCAGGGAGGGAGCAACACAATAAAGGGCTATGAGTTCCCCAGAAAGTCTCTTTTGGAAAAAGGAGTTATGATGAGTCCTGGATCTGCCATTAATACCAAAGAGAAACAGTTCATAATTTATTCCAGTTGTCCACCTACTCAGTAACCAACACAATTCGGTTTTTTATGAAGTAGAATTTTCAGGAAACAGGCTCCTTTTTTGTTTGGTAATGTCCGTGTATGTTTTGCTGTCTCTGTTCAGTGGGCTGCGGGGAGGGTTAGTCTCTGTCTCTGTTTCTCTCTCACACACACACATACACACACACGCGCGCGTGCGCGTGCACACCTTTTTAGCTCTTGCTGCCCAAATCATCTGTACGCTCTTTTCTATCCCAATCAGTGTTATGCTAGTAAATGTTTAATAACTTGTTCTCTAAATAAATTTGCACATGTACAAATATGTGTCTACTAAACATTTTACTGATAAAAAGGCAGTTTACCATATAATTTATAAATAATAAAATATTCAATACTCTTTATTGTAAATTTCATATAGTCAGTTGGTTCTCACAGAATGTTTTTGTTGATTTTTGCCGAATTCTTGTATCCCCAGACAAACAAGTGTGGCTCCGACCTAAGCGTCGGCTGATGTTCCATTTAAGTCGGTGAGTGAGATGAAAGGGAAGGAACAACGATGTGTGTTGGGACTTCATTCGATTGTTGATGAGGAGAGTGACTTCCTTGCTGAACAAGTACCAAGAGAAGGTGTCCTCATTTTTTGTGCTATTCACAATACAGCTATAGACATGATATACTTTTGAATCTGCATGACTAAAATTTTCTCTATCACTTTCTTAAATCTAGGTAATCAAAAAAATAATAAATCAAGCCCTAATCTGTAGCATTTGATGATTTCTGTGATGTAAGCTCCCCCACCACCACATTTCAAGCTGTCAGTGTGCTGTCACTGAACCCAGAGTTGGGAAGAGATGTGTGTTAGAACACTGCTATGTAGGATTCCCCCTATACAGCTGCAATAGTTATAAACAACTTCAGGAGCAACGGTCAGTAGACTGTTGCCCATTATCAAAGTCCAGCCTGCCACCTGCTTTTGTAAATAAAGTTTTATTGGAACACAGCCACACTCATTCATTTATATTTTGTCTCTGGTTACCTTTGCACTACAGTGGCAGAGGGGAGTGGCTGAGACAGACACTCAGAACCTGGAACATTTACTCCCTGACCCTTTCGAGAAAAAGTCGTCAACCCCTACTCAAAGCATAGATAATAGTTAAATGTAGCAAGATAAATAGGAAGTGATGAGTTTTGAGTATTCTTTTTTAAAAATATCATGCATTTAATTGTAAGCTTATATCATATAACTTTCAATAATTTAATAATTGGCTCACCACATTCCTGAAAATTTGACAATCAGCTCTTGCAAGCCTGTGCAGGCTGGCTGCAGCTCACCACTGCAACGCTCGGAGGGCCTCAGCTTTTAGTGCCAAAAAATGAAACTGTCACTATTAGGAAGAAGCAGCTGACAACACCAGATTGGAGGGGGAGCCACAATAAGAAGGATTTAAACTACTTGAAATTGTGGTCTAATTGTCCACAGAAATCAGAAGAAAGCATTTTTGAGGTTAGTTTTCATAAAATTTTTTTTCTCTCTTAGGGTCTGGGGTTTGTTTTGGTTTTTCAAATGAGTTTTCTTCAGAGCTCATTTAAAAACTCAATACAGCATGCGTTTCTTACCAAATTTTGAGAGCATCTGCCTGGAGCCCATTTAGCCCCTGACAGACGCCCAGCAGCTTTCAGAAGCCAGCAGATGTTCCGTGTCCCGAGAAAGGCCGACTTCCTCTGCCGGCCACGAGCGGGAGGAGAGGTGGGCCCACCAGTTGCGTGGCGCAGGGGTTTTCCTTGCTGCCGTTTCCTGCCGGTTGCCTTTGAATGGATTACAGATGGTCAGAAAAAGCCTTCTTGGCACAGCGAGAGGACTAGTCTCCAGTGCTTTGTGGGGAAGGATTTATAACAGGATGGCAGTCGATGCCTACCCAGAGCGGCTGGGCTCCCACGGCCTTACTGGGAAACCAGCTGCCTGTAGGGGTGGGGCCTGTGCCTGGAGGGAACAGGCAGGAAGAAGGGGACGTTTACATGTATGTGGCACCTTTCATCCAGGGAGGTCTCAAATTGCCACGTGTCCAGTGGTGTTAGCCCCTGTGGAGATGCTGGCGCCTGGGGATGAGGTATTGAGGCAATGTTCTTGGTGTGTCAAGGTCTTATGGGAAGTGGAATGAATCCTCATATCTTTTCAGAGAGATAAAGGCCGGTATGACTGTTTGCTTTTTTTTTAAGCCACAATACAGAGCACATTTAATTTTTAAACTTTTTAAAATATACATAAAATTTACTATTTTAACCATTTTAAAAAGTTCAACTCAGTGGCACTAAGTACATACCCAGTGTTGTGCAACCATCACCATTGTCCATTCCCAGAAGTTCTCCATCATCCCAAACAGAAACCCTGTACCCAGTCAACAATAACTCCCCGTTCCTCCTCCCCTCTGCCCTGGTAACCTCTGCTCTACCTTCTGTCTCTATGACTTTGCCTGTTCTAGGTACCTCAGAGAAGCGGAATCAGGCGGTATTTGTCCTCTTGTGTCTGGCTCATTTCATGTAGCATAATGTCCTCAAGGTTCATCCATACCGTAGCATGTATCAGACTTTCCTTCCTTTTTGTGGCCGAATAATATTCTATTGTGTGAGTATACCACATTTTGTTTATCCATTTTTCCAATGATGGACACCCGGGCTGTTTGCCTGTTTTGGCTGTTGTGAATAGCATACCTGTGGACATGGGTGTCAGAGGAGTCAGATGGAGGCCTGGAGACAATCAGTGTGTCTGCGATGATTCGTGAGCCCTTCCGAGGTAACGCAGCTCGGGTGCATTTCTCCATCAAGGCTGCCAGGAATCCCTGTGCAGGAGGCCCTGTTCAGGCATGCCAGCCGAGGGGTCAGAGGAGCTATGCACCCTCTGGGCTACATCTGCCCAGAGGGAGCCCTTTTTTCTAACTTGCACAAGAGTGCTTTTCTATCCACAGGAGCCCTACCAGGGCTGAAAATCCAAAACGCCACATTGCACTTGGCCACCGGTGCTTTTGCTTCCTGGGCAAGAGGAGGCCCTTGCTGGGCAGAAGCTGGTGCGGAGGGCTGAACTAACTTGGTCAGGATTCCTGGGATTGGGTCTCCCTCTGCCAGAAATCAGGACGACCTGGGGCATTGCAGGGGCAAGGCCTGGTGAGCTTCATTTGTGAGAGAGGGGATGGACTGTGAGGTCCCTTGTGCACGGAGCCAGCAAAATGCATCAGGGAGAGGAGAGGCAGGGGGCAGTGTCTGAGTCCGTTCGGGCTGCTATAACAAAATGCCACAGACTGAGTGGCTTATAAACAACAGACATTCGTTTCTCACAGTTCTGGAGGCCAGAAGTCTGAGGGCAGGGTGCCAGCATGGTCGGGTTCTGTTGAGAACCTTCTTCCAGGTCGCAGACTTCTCATTGTGTCCTCACATGGCAGAAGGGGCTAGAGAGTTCTTTGGGGTCTTGTTCTAAGAGCCCTAATCCCATTCCTGAGGGCTCCTCCCTCATGACCTAACCACCTCCCAAAGGCCCCCCCTCCTAACACCATCACACTGGGCGTCAGGATTCCAGCATGTGAATTTGGGGGACACAAACATTCAGACCAAAGCAGGCAGGCCTCTGGGGGTGGGGTGTGGGTGGCATGAGGCAGACTGGAAGGCCCAGGGCCTAGAACAAGACAGTGGTGGAACTTCCCCGAGAACAAGGGAGGAGGGTACAGAGACCTTAGGAGGAGAACCGGGGAGAGTACCACACAGAAAGTGTCACAAAGTGAACAGCTACATTCTTTCTGACCAAAGGTGGTGGTGGAAGGAGGAGGAGAAGGAAGTGGTGGCCTTTTTTCCTTAGTACAGTTATTCAGCACTAACTGTGTACCGAGCCCTCTGCTCGGGTGTGGGAGGGAGACAGCAGAATGACTCTTGACTTGTGATGTGTGAAGCACTCCAATTGCACAAAGACTCGTGGAGGCATGAGGACGTATTTTGTATGTGCACACTTTTTCTGGGGAGGGATTCTGTGGGCTTTCCTGAGATTCTCCTTGAAGATATGGCACTCCCTCCGCCTTTCAAACAAAAGGTGTTTAAAGAAATTTATAGCCTGTGGGGGAGACACGCATGAGCCCAGATGTAAGCACTGAGCAGCTACATGGGATGGGGATCCATGGGGATCCAGGTAAGGAGTATGTGTATGCTGCATTAAGAGTTGAATTTTGGTATTAGGGTTGGTGATACTTTTAAATCTCCTTTGAGGAGGAGTCCTCCCTGTGTTGGGAGTGGAGAGCTGGTGAGAAGCCTGGGCAGTGGAACCACTTTAAATCTAGCCCTACTGATGTGATTTGTGTTCAGGCTTCTTACCTGGAGATAGACAGACAGACAGACAGAGACAGATAACGTGCTATGCTAGATGAAGAAGCCACCTCTGAAGCTCATCCCTGTGCATAGTGGATAGTAGAGGAGCTTGTTGGTTGAGAAGGAAAAACACAGGCTTTGCAGTCAGATCTTAGCTAACATCTTGGCCCTGCTGCCTGCTTGCTCTGTGACTTTGGGCAAGTTACCTCGCCTCTCGGTGTCTCAGCTTGCTCATTTTGACAACAGCGATGGTCTTAGGGAGGGTTAGGGCTAACACAAAAGCTTGCACACCACTGATGGTCAGAAACTGTCAGCTCTTATTGTTGCCTGGGAGAGGGGGCAGGCCTGAGAAGTCCAGTGGCTTCTGCAGGTTAGCTGGTGGGTTGTACATAGATTGTAGATGAGCAAAAAATGGACCAGAATTTGAGAGTGAAGGGAGAGAGATGTGGGAAGGCGAGTTTGGAAGCTTCTAAGTGAGGAGATGGGTTAGAAGGAAGTGGGCAACAGGAAGGAGGAAGAACTGAAGTGAAGTGTCTTGGAGGCGGAGACTCGCTTTTTTCCTCTTTGATATCGACTTTCATTCTTTCTGGGCTCCTACTTTACCTGGTCCCCCTGCTCACCCCACCCACCAGGGCTCCCAGCGAGGGTGAGTGCAAACACTGGGGAGCCCCGAGGGGAGGCCAGGGAGCTGCTGAGAGGAGCCCTCCTGCAGGCAGATGAGGATTGCTTTCCAAACAGGCAGGACACGTGGGTCACGGACCCCTCTTCTGTGAACAGAGGGGTCTGGAATGTTTGACGGCAGCCCTGCGTGTGTTCTCTGCCTGCTCATCAGAAGGCAAGGGGTCGGTGCTGGGCTTCTTGAGTCAGAGGCCTGGGTTCCCTGCAGTCCTAGAAAAGGCACATCACTCCCCTAGAGCCTCATTTTTCCCACCTGTAAAATGGGATAGTCACAGGTACCTCACAGGATGAAGGGAACACACACACTGAGCTCAATGCACAGCCCTTAGGAAGTGCTTAGGAGACATTTTCATTTGTTACCATGAGAATCCCCCAGAAGGGGAGACTGGGGCGTTGTTCAGAATGAGACCCAGTGCCTTGGCAAGGGCTGTGTTCTGGATGACATTAGACTTAACAGCTTGTAAGGAAACACCATCTGGAAATGGCCTTTAAACTGGGGCCCCAAGCAGGGAGCTGGCAGAGTGTAACCTGGCACATCTTTCAGATTTCTAAGGGAAAGTATTATTTTTTATCATTATATTTCATAGGAAAAAACACGGCCAATTAAATGACAGTCACTGTCCAAAACTCTATCCTGGTTTTAATGATGTTACAATGGGAGGGGGGAGTACAACTTAGAATTAATGAAATATAGAAGGGCAGAAATAGAGTGTAAAGCAAAATTTACATTAAGTTTTAAGAGCAAGCATGAAGGTTTAAGAAACGTTGAAAGCTCTTGGTATAGCCCCAGAATGTGAAAGTGTGTGTGAATTTGCCTCCACTGTCAGGGTGACTCTGTTTAAAGGGTTGAGAGTGGGGAGGGAGGAATGGCTGGGTTTGGTCTCCCTGTAAGGTTCAATGGGAAATTGGGGGTGTGGGAGTGACCCCAGACTCCAGTGCGCCCATGGTCATCCTGGGGCCTGAACATCCTCAGGGAGCCATCATTTGTGTTCACTTCGCTTAGGGGGGAAATCTACATACAGCCCTTTCTGGAGGAGGGGAAGCATCATGAAACCAAGTAAACAACCCACGCCTCCAAAAGGGCTGGAAACCGCAGGCGGCTCCCACCCGGTGAGAGAGGCTGCTTCCTGCGACCCACAGACCAGCGCATCTCCCCATGGGCTCCTAGCCCTGGTGTTTGGGTGGAGATTGGGGAACAACCAACCTCGCCCTCTTGCCCTTAAAAAATTCCTGGCATGTCTCAGGTGGGTCAGAAGGGTCTGATTGAGCTATCTTCTCCCTGCCAGGGCTCCTCTACTCCCACCTGCATGTCACCAGGTGGGGACAGGACTGTGGACAGTCGTGGTGTTGTCGGGGAGCCTTCTGCCACCTCCTTGGCAGAGACGTGGAATCACACCTCCCAGCCCCGCAAGACCCGCAAGAGACCAGTAATAATGGTGCCCACCGACTTGTGTGGAGTGTTTCTCTTTGTCGGAGTGCTGGGTTTTGGGACTTGGAGGGGAGTTAGGCATGACTTCCAGAGGGACTTGCAGATGGGGGAATGGGGGTGTTGAGAGACCAAGGGGTTCCCTGGGGTGAGAATTAGTGCAGGGGGAGGATCCAGAGAGGAGCAGAGAGCAGTGATTTGGCCCTGAGGACACCGGGCTGGCGGAGGCAGGGACTTGAAGGTGGGAGAGTGGATACTCAGCGAGCCGAGGAGCCGTGTGCTCCAGGCTGGGCACGCGGAGCGGGCGTTCGTGGCGGGCTTGGGCCTTCGTGAGTACATTTATTTTAAAAAGTGTTTTTCCTTGATACCAAAGTGATACATGATCGCTGTAGAAAATACTCATCAACAAGAGAAGAAAAGCTAGCCTGTAATCCTGTCCACCTAGAATTAACCAGGGCTGGCCTTATTTTTTTTTTAAATAATTTACAAAAAATGAGATAATTTTGTATTGTTTTGATTATGGTGAGCATCTTTCCAAGTTATTAAGCATTCCATTGTATATACGTTCTATAATTTATTTAACTAGTTCCCTGTCATTGAAGGAATTGGTTGTTTTCAGTTTTTCATTATTAAAAATAATATTGCAATCAATAAACAAATATCCTTGTAGCTAAATTTTTGCACACACTCATTTCCATAGTATAAATGTTTACAGGAGTAATGCTGAGTCCAGGAATATGCTGTTTTTGAGGCTGTCGATACCCATTGCTCTCCGGAAATACTGTACCGATGGACACTCCCGTCAGGAATGTACGAGAGTACTGTTGTCTGAACTTTGGCCAGTACCTTACTAAAGATTTTCAAATATTGGATGATTCAATAAGTTCAAATCTTACCTTGTTTTAATTTGCACTCTCATGATTACTAATTTTTCATGTATTTATTAGCCCCTTGTGTATATTCTTGTGTGAGTTGCTTTTTCATGGTTCTTGCTTAATTTTCTGTTGGTCTGTGAATCTTTTTCTCATTGATTTTTAAGAGCTCGGTGTATATTAAGGCTAATTTACCATGTCTGTCATTTATATGTGGATCACATGATTTTTAGAAAATATTATAGCTCAGCAATTCTGTAACTCTCTAATCTAGCCTGGAAGACCCACGTAGCCAGGAGAATAGAAATTCCTGGATAATTCCCAAGCCGCGTAGTAGGTGTTACTGAATGCTGGCAAGAGCCACTAGTATTAACAATTGTGCTGACAGGACAGAACTCAGAATAAGAGATGCTGTTTACTGAACAGCTATTATTTACCAGGCACTTGGTATGTGTTAGCCTTTTAATCCTGTCACTATGCAAAGAGCTGAGCAAACTGGGGCAGAGAAAAATTAAGTACCTCGCTTGCACTCACACAGCTAATAAGTGGCAGAGCCAGGATTTGAACTTGGATCTTCCCATCTCTACTACCCACATGCTTTCTTCTCCACCAAGCTGACTCTCATTCTCAGGGTAAACCACAGTTTTACAAGGCGGGTCTTCCTCAGCTACCCCACACAGTAGCAAGTTGGAGAGCACAGTGATAACTGGTCTTCAGAGATGCCCTCGAAGTACACTTGTCTCCAGGGAAGTCCCCTCTCTGTGGCACTTCTCTGACCCTGTGATTCATGTGTGTGTATGTTTTCATAGTAGATTTATTGATATATAATTCGTATACCATAAAATTTCCCCCTTTAAAGTGTTTTTGTGTATAAATCCATGTTTTTGGCATATTCACAAAATTGGGCAAACACCACCACTATCCAATTCCAGAACATTTTAATTACCTCAAAAGAAACCTCAAACCCATAAGCAGTGACTCACCATTCCCTCATCCCCCCAGCCCCTGGCAACCACTAATCTGCTTTCTGTCTCTGTGGATTTGCCTATCCTAGACATTTCATATAAATGCAATCATACAATATGTGGCCCTTGGTGTCTGGCCTCTTTCACTTAGCATAATATTCATCCATGTTGTAGCATGAATCAGTACTTCCTTCCTTTTTAATGGCTTAATAGTATTCCATTATATCAATGGAATATATTGCATTCTGTTTATCCATTCATCAGTTGACATTTGGGTTGTTTCCACCTTTTGGCTATTGTGAATTGTCCTGCTATGAACATTTGTGTACAAGTTTTTGTGTGGATAATATTTTTTCAGTTCTCTTGGGTCTATATCTAGGAGTGGAACTGCTGGATTATATGGTATCTCTATGCTTAACTTTTTGAGGAACTGCCAAACACTTTTCCAAAGCAGCTGCATCATTTTGTCTTCCCACCAGCAATGTATGAGGGTTCCAATTTCTCCACATCCTTGCCAACGTTTGTTATTGTCCGTCTTTTTGATTATAGCCATGCTAGTGGGTGTGAAGCAGTATCATATTGTGGGTTTGATTTGCATTTTCCTGGTGACTAATAATGTTGAGCATCTTCTAATGTGCTTATTGGCACATATTGGCAATCTTCTTTGGAGAAATGTTTTTAGAATTCTTTGCCCAGTTTTTAATTAGGTTATTTTTTATTAAGTTGTAATAGTTCTTTATATATTCTGGATATAAGTCCCTTGTCAGATATATGATTTGCAAATATTTTTTCCCATTCTGTGAGTTGTCTTTTTGCTTTCTTGATGGTATCCTTTGAAGCACAAGAGCTTTTAATTTTTATCATGTCGTGTTCATCGATTATTTCTTTTGTTGCTTGTGCTTTCGGTGTTGTATCTGAGAAACCATTGTCTAATCTAAGGTCACGAAGATTTACTCCTATGTTTTCTTCTAAAATTTTATAGTTTTGGCTCCTACATTTAGATCTCTGATCCATTTTGAGTTATTTTTTGTCTATGCTGTGAAGTAGAGGCCCAAATTTATTCTTTTTCATGTGGTTATCCAGTTGTCCCACCACCATTTGTTAAAAAGACTATTTTCCCCCATTGAATTGTCTTGGAACTCTTGTTGAAAAGCACTTGACCATAGGGGCCAGCCCAGTGGCATAGTGGTTAGGTTTGTGCAGTCCGCTTTGGTGGCTCAGGGTTCACAGGTTCAGATCCCAGGCACAGACCTACACACCGCTTATCAAGCCATGCTGTGGCAGGCTTCCCACATATAAAGTAGAGGAAGGGGCACAGATGTTACCCAGGGCCAATCTTCCTCAGCAAAAAGAGGACGATTGGCAATGGATGTTAGCTCAGGGCTAATCTTCCTCATGAAAAAAAGGAAAATCAGTTGACCATAAATGTAAGGGTTTGTTTCTAGACTCAGTTCTATCCATTGATCTATATGTCTATCCTTATGCCAGTACCACACTGTCTTGATTACTGTAGCTTTGTAGTAAGTTTTGAAACCAGGAAATATGAGTCTTCTAACTTTGCTCTTTTTCAAGATTGTTTTGGCTTGAAACAATATGAGCCCCTTGAATTTCCATATGAATTTTAGGATCAGCTTGTCAATATCTGCAAAAAAAAGGTAACTACAATTCTTATAGGTATTGTGTTGAATCTGTTGATCAGTTTAGGGAGTATGACTGTCCGTACAATATTAAGTTTTCCACTACATGAGCACAAGATGTCTTTCCATTTATTTAGATCTTAATTTCTATCAGCTATGTTGTTTGTATTTTTCAGTGTACAAGTTTTTTACCTCTTTGGCTAAATTCATTCATATTTTATTTTTTCAATGCTATTGCAAATGGAATTATTTTCTTAATTTCATTTTCAGATTGTTCATTGCTAGTATATAGAAATACAACTGATTCTTGTATACTGTTCTTTTATCCTGCAACTTGCTAAACCTGTTTGTTAGGTCTAATAGTTTTGTGCATGTGCGTGTGTGTGTGTTCTTTAGGATTCTCTATATATAAGATCATGTCATCTGTAAATAGAGATAGTTTTACTTTTTCCTTTCCCATCTGGATGCATTTTATTTCTTGTCTTGCCTAATTGCCCTGGCTAGAATCTCTAGTACAATATTAAATTGAAGTGGTGAGAGTGGACATCCTTGTCTTGTTCCTGATCTTGGGGAGAAAGCTTTCAGTCTTTCACCCTTAAGTATGATATTAGTTGTGGGCTTTTAATCAATACCCTTTAATGAGGTGAGGAAGTTCCTTTTTATTCCTAGTTTGTTGGGTGTTTTTATCATGAAAGGGTACTAGATTTCACCAAATGCTTTTTCTGCATTCATTGACATGATCATGTGGTTTTGTCCTTTACTCTATTAATATAGTGTATTACATGGATTGATTTTCATATGCTGAACCACCCTTGAACCTGGGATAAATTCCACTTGCTCCTGGTGTATGAGCCTTTTTATATGTTGCTGAATTTAGTTTGCTAGTATTTTGTTGAGGATTTTTACATCTATATTCATAAGGGATTTGATCTGTAGTTTTCTTTTCTTGTGATGTCTTTGTCTGGTACTGGCCTCAGAAAGTTGGGAAGAGTTCCCTGTGACTCCTTTTGATCAGTAGAATATGGCAGAAGTGACACCATGTGACGTCTGAGTCTAGATCATAGGAGACTTACAGCTTCTGCCTGAGTTTCTTGGAACATTCACTCTTGGGACACTCCCTCATGGAACCCAGCTGCTATACTGTAAGGAGCCCAAATCCCTTGGGGTGTAGACACTCCAGTGGACATCCCTAGCTGCAGCCAGTATCAAATAAATACCAGCTGTGTGAATGAGCCATCTTGGATATCCAGCCCAGTAGATCCTTCATATGACTACAGCCTCAGCTGACACCTAGTCCTAAGGAAAAACTGCCCAGCTGAGTCTAGTCAGTCCAGAGAACTGTAAGAGATAATGACAATTTGTGGTTTTAAGCCACAAATTTTGGGGTAGTTTATTGCACAATAGTAGATAGAGCAGGAACCCGTTGGCTTCAGCCTGACCCTCAGCCATACTTTTCTGCAAGAATTGAGGAACCATGCATTGGTGGTTTTCTTTTCTCCTGTTTCTGGGAAGGCCCTGAAAAATGATGAAATGGCCAGAAGGCAGCAGTGAAAAAAGGAGGCAGCATGGGGCCTGGGACACCCAAACTTGGAGTAGACACCCTTCCTCATGGTGGCCAGTGGCCTGTGTTCAGAAAGGTGTTTGCCCAGACGTACTCTGTCTTTACTTTTGGCAGAGTGGCTCATGCACCAGTCAACCCGGGGCCCCTTTGCTGCCCCTGTACCAAGAAGGATCTGGCCTCAGTGGATGACTGTGGCTGACATTGGCTGGCATTTCAGACCCTCTGCTCCCTTAGCCTCCAAGATGGATCTGTCATGTGGCATTTATCCTTAGCTCCCCAGCTTTTCTCAGGCCTCAGTTTACCAGCTGAGTATCTCAGAGCCTCTTGCTAATCCCACCTTCAAGCCCTTGGACAAAGTTGGGCTGCCATTCTAAAGGCGGAGGCAGCTGAGAAGGCCCACAAAAACAGACGTGACCCAATAACCAGCAAGAGGAACAGAGCAGGACAGGCTGCAGATGGATTCGAAAGCCTCTGTGGGCCTGAGCAGCCTTCCCAAATCCCACTCTACCCTAGAGGCCACAGTTTGCTCGCTGCACATGGGAACTGACCAAAGGAACTGTCTGTTGGGTATTAGGTTTCCCTGCTGTGATCTGTATGTGCGTCAGCTTTGTGCACATACACCAAGCTCACTTCTCATGTAAGAAAAGGGGCCCAAGACTTCATATCTTTTATCTCAATTTCCATAATATCAAGAATATAAAGATGTACTGCACGTGAAAAACTGCTCATCATTACTCATTAGCAAAATGCAAATCAGAACCGCAATGAGATAACATTTCACATCCACGAGGATGGCTATAATATATATATATTTAGAAAAAAAGGGAAATTACAAGTGCTGGCGAGGATATGGAGAAATTAAAACCCTTATACATTGCTAGTGTGGATGGAAGATGGAAGAGCCACTGAGGAAAACAGTTTGGCAGTTCCTTGAAATGTTAAACATAGAGATGATCCAGTAATTCCACTCTTAGGTATATACCCAAGTGTGCACAAAAACTCGTACATCAGTGTTTGTAGAAGCACTATTCACAATAACCAAAAGGTGGAAGTAACCCAAATGTCCATCAACTGATGAATAGATAAACAGAATGTGGTTTTCCATACAATGGAATACTGTTCAGCCATAAAAGGGAATGAAGTACTGATACATGTTACAATATGGATGAACCTTGAAAACATTATGCTAAGTGAAAGAAGCCAGAAACAAAGGACCACGTGTTGTATGATTCCATTTATATGAAACATCCAGAATAGATGACAGAATAGAGGCAGCAAGTAGCTTCATGGTTACCATGGGCTGGGGAAAGAGGGAAATTGGGAAGTACAGGGTTTCTTTTTGGGGTGGTGAATATTTTGGAATTAAATAGTGGTAATGGTTGTACAACACTGTGAATTTATTAAAAACCACTGAATTGTACACTTTAAAATGATTAATTTTATGTTATTTGGATTTTATCTCAATAAAAATTTCAAAAAAAATATGTACTCGACTCTAATGGTTATTGCTGTGGGATGGTCGTGTACATTGTTTTCCCGATCAAGGTGCTTTCAAGGCAGGAAGAGGGACTTGCCCGGGGCTAGGTGCTTCCCAGAGCAGCTTGACGTGGCATGAAGAGCAGGGCCTAGAAGCCAAGGAATTCTGGTTCTCCGTCTCACATTCCAGCCAGGCAACCTCAGGCAAGTTCCTCAGCCTGTCGGCACTGTCTCTAAGTAGGAGATCTTTCTTTAATAAATGCTTATAGAGTGCTCACTATGTGCTAGGCATTAGTATTAGTCCCATTTTCCAGCTGGAGAAACTGAGGCACAAGGAAGTAGAGTACTTGTCCAAGGTCAGACAGCCGGTGGGTTGGCACAGCAGGGCTCCCACCCAGGCATTCTGGCTGCAGGATCTGTGCTCTCGTGCTCTCCTTCCAGGAGTGTGTAACCCTTGCCTCCCATATCGTTGTAGGGACCCTGTGCAATGATACACTGTGAAACCCCCTTAGAAACGTAAAGGCTATTCAGCACACACAAGGCCCCGTGTCACTCCTGCCTTAAACATTAGCAATTAGATTTACAGGAATAACACCTGGGGCTCGACTGCCCCAGTGCTATCGCATGGTCCCACCATAAATGCATTCCTTCTGGACTTCGCCAAAGAAATTAGCATTGTCATCTTATGTCCAGATTTTGCTGGTTGCAGAAAAATGTCCCAGAAGGGTTTCTAGGAAGATTCCAAGATTGCCTTGCTCTATGGGGCCAGGACTTGGGGGCAAAGAAAGACCAGATGGATCCTGGAATTCCTGACACCAGCTGGGCAGGGCAACCTCACCTCTGGTAAGTTATTTGTTGTTTGTATTTGGAAACGGACCTGTGTGTGGGATCCAGTGGGGAGTACACCCCATTTCCTTCCTGGGGCTTCTGGTCCTGAAGCCCAAGGAGATGCAGGGGAGACCAGGAAGGCTCCATGGCCTGGCGTTTGGCAGCTGGGTGGGTGAGAGCTTTGAAAGCTGCGGGAGACGGGATGCATGATCTGGAGAGGATGTAAAAGGTAGATCTGGAAGCCAGGGTGTTGCTCAGATTCCGGTGGACGGGCATCTGGAGATCAGGAAAGTTCAGGAGATGTGGCAGAGATAGTTGGTGTGTTGGCAGGCTGGATTCAAGACATTAGATGCACCAGGCTTTTTAACCCTACCATTGCGCGGGCTGGCCTCTTCTCTCCCGCCTGCACCCCATAAGCCCTTCTGCTCCGGCCCCTCCTCTTCTCCACAGTGCTAGCCCTTGTCCATGCCCTCATTCTCTAGAACCTTCACAGCAGCCTCCTAACTGATATGCCACCTTCTAGTTACTGCCTCTCTAATCCAGTCTTACCATCCCCAGAGTGATTTTTCCAAAACCCAGATCTGATTGTCACTCTGCTCCTTAAGTCATGTCAGTGGCTCCCTGGGGTCTACTGAGTAACATAGGCATGTGACCCTTCACACAGTCTCAGCCCCAGCCCCTACACACCTTCCCCTCTTGTTCCTCTGACTTGGTCTTGGTCCACCTGGCAACTTCCTATGCATCATGAAGACCTGGTTCAAATGAAGTTTCCCTGATCCCACACCCTACCCTCAGCCCCATGCACAATTAACCGAGTTCTCATCTGTTTCCTAGCACATTTCAGGTGGCTCTGTTATGGCATCTATCATATCGTATTATTGTTTCTTATTTCACCTGTCTTTCTTTCTAGTGAGCTCTGGGTTCCTTTAAGACAGGGCCTGTGTCTCATATATATCCCTCTTTCCCAGGCCCAGCACATAGTAGGTGCTTTCTGGGTGTCATTTCCCATGGTTGTTCATGGGCTATCTGAGGAGGACATGTGGACTCATCAGTCCTCTCTGTCCTGCACGCAGGGCTGGACCTAAGGCTGCCAGCCCTCATGTGGTGTTGAAGCTCTTCTGGGCTTACTGAGACACAGGGAGAAAGGGAAGAAGATTCATCTCGTCTTCCCTGTGCTCGAGCTGCCTAACAGCTGCCGTTCAGACACCCCAGATGGACCATCCGATTTAGGCCAAATGGCCGAAACAGACTCGTATGTGCTAATCAGGTACCGACTGGATCCCAGTCCAAACGGGGAAGCCAGCAGCAATTACACCCGTGTGCCCAGCAAACCGGGAGCGAAGTCCAGTAGAGAGAGTGTTGGGCTAAGGCGTGGAAATCCCCATGTTGGATCTGGAGTGCTTAGGCCCGGGAGAGGTGCCAAACCATCAGGCAGCTGTCTTCCAGGTTCAAGTTTTGATTTTCATTGTCAGTGCACAAAACCCACAAGCTTTTTTTTTCTCATGCAGCAGCAACAGCTTCCTAAAAACCTCTCTCAGCTGAGCTGCTGCCCATAACAGCATGCCATTTGGCCTTTGTAAAAGGCAAAACCTCTGCATTTGTCTCTAGAACGCCCACGGCCGAATGTGTCAGATGTGGTTGGCTCGGGTTGGTGGTTCTGTACGTGCCTCCCATGAGGGCTGGCTTCCCTGAAGACGAGTGGGCAGTTCCAAGAGGTCTTCAGCAATTTTGTCTGAACTGAGAAATGCATGTTTGAGCAGGGATTACATGTCTTGAAGGAATGGATTCCTTTGCTTTTCTGCGGGGCGTGAGTGAGGTTCCTAAGAGACTCCCTTGCGAGGCGTGCTCCAGCCAACCCTTCACATGGGGCAAGTGGGTTGATAAGGGTTCATTCCGAGATTCCCAGAGACCTGGCTGGTTCCCAGGGACCCAGGAGTTCAGGTCATCTCTACGTTGCCCAGGGCTCTTGCCCCACTGCCAGACTCAGAGAGTAACTAGAAAGGGCTGGAACATTCAGGGGAAAATGAAGTCGCCAGCTGTAGCCCTTTTGACTGTCTTTGCAGGTGGAGCAGGGGGCGACCCAGGTGGGATGATCAGTTTTATCACCTGGTCTCCCAGCCTCTGCTCCTGGCTGGGATCTCACAGAATCTAAGCCATCTCTGCACGGACAACTCCCCTTGTATCAGAAGGCTGAAGTCCCTGGGGGTGTGGCCTGCGCGGCAGCTGTTTCTCCCCTGATTTCCAAAGCTAATGTCAAGTGCCTCCGAGTGTGTGAAATTCTGGCTGAAAGTGAATGATGGGAATGCTTTTTCCATTAAATCGTCTCCCTTCTGGTATAGGTATTTTCCTAACAACCCTTATGCAAATAGCTGTGAAAGTAGGAAGTGGTAAAATGTCGAGTGTTGTCGGCTCCTGGCAGCATTCTTAGCTGAAGCCTTCTGATTTTCCACCCAAAAAAAAAAAAAGAAAGAAAGAAAAGCAGACAGCCCGCCAGCCCTCGGTGTGGCACTGGGCAGACGCAGCCAGGAGGCCTGTGTCGTTTTCTTGTCTGCTTCTTGGAGGGCAGGATTATGTTAGAACACTGAGCCATTATGGGTCTCTAGGATCACATATTGCGCTTTATTGTCTACACAGCCAATGCGAGTTATTGATTTGCAAATGGGCAGCATTCCTTTCCAATTCCCTTGAAGGAGGCTGGAGGGAAGCTTTTTCCGAGGGAGAAGACTTGGTTCATTCTTTGCAAAAACATTTCCTGTGCAGCCAACTCCTGCTTTTAGGACCTGCGCCATGGCGAGAGAGTGCACGGGTGTGGTGTTCATTCACGAGGGAGGCGAGCACTTGGCAAACGTCCCCAAAGGCCTAGCGCGCCTGCCACTCGTCCCACGGAGGCCGCGCGCTTGGCATCAGTTTCGCCATGCGAGTGGAGAAGGGCAGCCAGAGACCCGTGCCCCGTGGCCGAGTCCACCTTCCACAGAGACTGTAAACTAGATGCTCAGGGAGTCGTTACGTCGCTGGCCTGCTTTCTTCTGTGGATCCCTTTTCATGCATCTATCTACTCCTCAGCTCTTCTCCTATCTTATGGAGCTAGATTTGGGCCCCCCTTTCGTTGGTGCTGGTGAGGGGGATCTGAGGCGGGGGGAAGGTGATGTCGTAGTCCCATGCACCCCTTCCCAAGACAGTCAGGTAGTAACCTTTCCATCTACCATATTTCATGCTTCTGTGATGCCCGCTGTTTTCACAATTTTCACATCTCTAGAGTTGAGATGTGTCTTAGGATCGAAGCCGTGTCATAGTTAACTGGTCAGTCGGTTTTTTCTTTCCTACCAGTACATAAAATAATGGTGCATCTTATGACATCATAGAAATAGGGAGTAATCAGAAGGCCGGTCAGTGGTCTGTTGATTGCCCTCTAGATAGCCTCAAATCCACAGATCTTCTTCGAGTATCTGTTCAGGACAAGGAGTTGTGGAGGAGGCAGAGGCGTGGAGGGCACTGCTGCCCTTAGTGTCTCCAGTCCCAGCACTTTCTGTCGGGGGTCCTTATGCCGCCTGATCACGTTTGCCATCTGTCCCTGGTAATTCACTTTTCCTTCACCTCATCTCTGAAGCATCACCATCCGCCGTACATGGGGACCTCGTTGCCCTACCATTTAAATGCTGGCATCCCGTTTCTCCCTAATTGCTCTTTCCTGGGCTTTTAACATGTCCATCTCATTGCTTAGGTTGTTTTTCTGGTCCTTGAGTCATTCTGGTTTTTTGGGCCACCCTGCAGCTCTTGTGTGATGCGGGGACTTACATTCTCCTGGTATAATAGGACTTTCAGCTAAATAGATATTATCTCTTCCACATGATAGAAACATACATCATTTACTGGCAGTCATTCACCCCTGTTGTCACTGTCATCTGCAAGCTAATTAGTGATGTGAGGGCAGTGCATAGGTGCATGGACCTGCTGGAATTCTGAACTGTTGGAAGCTCTCGTTTTTACTGCTATTCGTGAGGCTCCAGAATATTTGTTTGCTGCCTCCGAGGTCCGTGCCAGGGGCACATTCTCTTCAGTGGGAGGGTTCAGGTCCCTGTGGGCTTCATCTCTGACCCTCGTCCCACACCCTCCTCCTCCAGCCCCGGCTCTGGACACTGCTTCTCCCGTGTCACTGCCCTCCTCTTAATTTATTCCGGGGACACGGCCCCCGCTGGCTCCTTCTTCCTTGTCACCTCACTCCCCGGATCATTTCACCTCAGAAGGAGCTTGTCCTCACACATTTACTTAAGAGCTCTTTCCCCTCCCACTTCCATCCCTTAGCCACTTACCTCAGGAAAGTCCTGAGGGGTTTTTTTCCCCCCGATATTCTTCCCTCTTAAAAAAAACAAGCAGATGAAAAATAAGGATGCCACTAGCCAGACTTCCCTAGAAAGATTTTTTTTCTTTAAGAAAAATTGCAGCCTCTGTCACCAGTCCAGTGGAAGTCCCCTTCAGGATCTCTTGTCAATAAGGATTTATTATCCTTTATGAAAATCAGATCTATCTTAGTTTCATGAAGGGTCAGAAAAGATCTTGCCCGCCAGAATAGAAGCTGCCTCCATTTTATAGGGAAATACTTTCCAAGTTCCAGACAAGAACTTACAAGTAAATGTTTGGAGCAAAAAAAGGTGAGGACTAGTTCTCCAGTGGATCTTAAAACCGAAATGCTAGTAGACTGAAGTCTAAGCCGAAATACTGACATTCTAAGTCCAAATAGTGGTCTCAGAGTCATCCCTACCAACCTTGTCCCCTTTCCCTCTGGGAATTTTTTTTTTAATTATAAAATTGTTTAAAAAAAACAGAACAACCCACAGTCCAGAGGGACATCCGCCCGCACAGCCCTGGGGACGCTGCACCTCCCTCTATTCTGCATCTTGCTCGCCGCTCCCCGTAGCACCCATCCTAATCGTCTTCCCACCAGAGTTCAGAAGACTTGGCCTCATTCTGTTTAAAGGCCACAGAATGTTCCATTGTTTAAGTGAACCATCATTTCTTTAGTGAGTCCGGAGACCACCTTTAACTCTGGGAAAACTAGTCCTATCATGGTGGTTCTCAGGGAGCCCTCAGTCCCTGCCTCCTGTCTGCAGACCTCTCCTCGCTACGGGTCATGAAGAGGCAGCCTCAAATTTCCAATAAGAAAAGTTCCTCTCACCGTTTTCTTCCAAGATATGGCAGGATTGGTTCTGGTCACTTGTTCTTTTAATGTAATTCAAGACATTTTTCCCAGTGCCTACAGAGTGCGTGGCAGAACACTAAGCCCAGTGATGGAGACAGAGGAAAACAGTTGCTTTCCTTTAAGAAATCTACAGTTTTCTAGACAATAAGAATATACCCATCCAGTGGCCACCTTTCAAGAAGGCAGTTGGCAGCATGTGTCAGGATTCTAAAATGTTATGACATTGACCCTAGTGATTGCACTTCTGGGAGTGTAAACTGAGTAAATAAACACACCTATGCATACAGATTTATATACAAGGATTTTCATTACTCTATTGTTGATAAAAGTGAAAAATTGAAGATGATCTACCTGTCCAAAGATAGGAGACCCGCTAACTCAGTTGTGGTACATCCATCCAGTGGCATCCTATACAGCAATCTGAAACATGTTTTCAGAGACAGTAATGATGTGGGAAAATGCAATAAAATATTCAGAGAACCATGTAGGATACAAAACTATAGTCAATATTTTCCCAAATTATTGTCCCCAACATTTTATTATGAAAATTTTTAAATATATAGCATGGTTGAAAGAAGTTTGCAGTGAACTCTCCCTTATAACTACCACTAGTTCTACCATTAACATTTTATTATATTTGCTTTATCATATATATGTGTGTGCAAAATATATGTCTCCATGTATCTTCTATCTATCCAGTAAGTCATCTTATTTTTTTTGATGCATTTCAAAATGATTTTCAGACATCAGTACACTTTCCTGCAAATGTGTCAGCACGCATATAGTTAACTAGTGTTCAATATTTGTTTATAATTTTTATTATTTGAGGGAAAATTTACATACAATGAAATATACAAACCTTAACTGTGCAATCACTGAGTTTTGACAAATGCATATAGTCTTGTGAAGCTCAAATCCCTATCAAGATATAAAACATTACTAATTATGTTTAATTTTTTTATTAAGCACACATAGTTATTTGTGTATAGGTTTATATCTGTACATTGGAATTCTAGGAATGATTTAATTTTCTTCATTGTATTATTCTTTATTTTCCAAATGGTGTACTGTGAGTACACCTATTCATTCTTTTATTCAAGAGGTATTTATTGATCATGTAGTATGTGCCAGACTATGCCCTAAACCATACTCATTGGTTAACAAAACTGCAAAACTCCCTGCCTTTATGGAACATACAGTCTACTAGGGAAAAGAGTCAGTAAATCAAAGATAATGCAGGAAGGAGATAGAGAGTGAGCAATGGGCTCTGAGTGGCAGGGGAGTCCTCTCTAAGGAGATGATGTTTCATCAGAGAACTGAATGATGTAAAGAGCGAACCAGGTAAGAGTCTGGGGGAGAGGCATCAGCAGGTGCAAAGGTCCCGAGGCAGGAAGGGAGAACAGCTGCCCTAGCTGGAGGAAACTGAGTAAGATAGAGTGTAATAGGGGATGACGTCAGAGTAGGAGGCAGAAGCCAAGCCATCTGGGGCCTTGTAGGTTATGTAAGGAGCTAGGATTTCATTCTAATGTTGAGAGAAGCCATTGGAGGATTTTAATCAGGCGAGTGACTTGATCTGACTTTAGTTTTTGAAAGCTCTGTCTGCTCTGTGGATAATTGGCTCTAGTGGGAAAGGTAAAAGAAGGGAGACTTATACTGGGGGTAGCAGTGATTGTGATTAGCAGTGGACATATCCGGGACCCTGCTTCCTGAAGGATTAAAGGTGGGATGCGGAGGGAGAGCAAGGTGTCAAGGATGATTCTTAGTTTCTTGGTTCAAGCAACTGCGGTGAATGATGGTAATGTCACTGAGATGGGTGGGGAGGAGAGAAGTCAGGAGTTCTGTTTTGGATATGTTGAGTGCGAATTGCGAGCTTCACCTCTCAGACCCTTGAGAAGTCAGGCAGGCAGGGGCTGGATAAGTGTGGGGGAGAGGAGGAGCCCAGAGCTACTTCAGTGGGAGTCGTGGGTGTACAGATGGTGCAGGTCCATATGCAACCCCCTTGGGGGCAGATGGGTTTCTGAATTCAGCATTATTCAGATTTCAGAAAGATAATCAATTAACACTCCCGTTGAGGTCTGGGCCATCACCTGTAATCAAACACACAGGTAATTTCTGCAGCAAGTTGTAATCATGTTCACACTTCAGTAGATAAATAGAGACTAAAAATAGCCTCACATCCCTTAGGATCAGGTGTTGTCATGAAATAAGTTTTGGTACCAAAGTTATGTAAAAAGTTGGTTTTAGAGCTTTTGGATTTCAAAATTACAGAAAAGATATTGTGTGTGGGCCAGTATTGAAAGCTGTGAGTTTGGACGAGACAACCCAGGAAGGGAGATGAAGAGAGGAGAGGTCAGGTCAGAGGCCTGGATGGTGAAGAAAGAGAAAAAGCTGGAGGGTGTGGCCTCCCCGTGTTTCCAGAAGTGATGAATCCTGTCAAATGCGGCTGAGGAGTGGAGGGAAATGAGAATTAACTAGTGGATTTGACAGATCAGAGGTCATGGGTGACTTTGACAGGAGAGTGAAGCAGTGGGGATGAATTTCTGTGGAGAGTGGGCTGAGAAAGCACGGGGATGTGTTATGTCCAAAGAGGGCCCGGGGGTGCGTTTTTAAAAGTCCTTCATTCCTTCATTCATCACCAGATATCTATTGAGTGCCTACTACATGCCGGGCACAGCTCTGAGAGTACGGCTGGGAACAAGACAAGCAAAGCCCTTGCCCCGTGGAGGAGGGAGCCAGACAGTAGATAAGTGAAAAAGATCATCCCAGGTGGTGAGGACTACTCTGAGAGGAGGCAGACAGGTGATGTGGCAGAGACGGCTACTTTGGGGGGTGGGTGGGGAAGACTAGAGCTGACCTTTGAACTGAGACCTAAATGATGAGAAGAGAAAAGGGAAATGCATCACAGGCAGTGTGCTGAGGTGGGAGAGTGACCCCCAGGCGGGGCAGCCTTTGTCCAGGATAGGGGGAGAATCCCTCCCCAGAAATAGGTGTGGGGGGCTCAGGGAGGACCTTGACAAGGGCATGAGACTTGCACCCAGAGGGGACAGCAGGCTCCCTCCACAGGAAAAGATGGCAGGAGCAGACTGATTCTGGGCAGAGCACACCTGCCTGGGAGGGGCAGAGGGCCAGGCTGGAAAATCAGGGAGAAAGCTGTGGGTGGGCTGATGGGCCCAGGCTGTGGATGTCATCTTCTAGCAGGTGGGCCTTGAACAGAGAGGGTAACATGATCAGAGATCTGCCAAATGATGACGCTGGCAATGTGTGTGCTAAATATGCTAGGAAGTTGACCCTGGAGGCAGGGAAACCAGTTAAGAGGTTATTGCAGAAAAAAAAGTCCAATTTAATGTTGTCAGTAAAACGTCTTCCTTTGGGGGCCGGCCCAATGGCCTAGTGGTTAAGTTTGACAAGCTCCACTTCGAGGGCCCAGGTTCAGTTCCCGGGCATGGACCCACACCACTTGCCAGTGGCCATGCTGTGGCGGTGACCCACATACAAAATAGAGGAAGATTGGCACAGATGTTAGCTCAGGGACAGTCTTCCTCAAGCAAAAAAGATGTTAGCTCAGGGCAAATCTTTCTCTGCAAAAAAAAAACTCTTCGTTTGGTTAACAAGTCTTTGCCCTAGTGTTACAAATTTTTATTTTTATCAAAATCGTACGTGTACATAGTTTTAAAAAAATCAAATCATACAGTAAGTCTTGTAAGAAAAATCGGCAATCCCTCCCTTCCCTCAATTTCTACTCCCAGATGCAAATACTTCCAAAATACTTTTCACTATTTTTTCTGATACTTCTATAATTTAAAATAACTGTCTTTTTCTGCCATTTCTAGATGTTTTTAAGTTTTATATTATCTAAGAACTTCCTGCCATGAAAGATGAAAGTTTATTTATTTGACAGGTCCTCCACACACAACATTTCTCCTCCATCCATCCTTCCAGTATAGTTACACGGCAGTTTTTCACTAAATAGGTATCGGGAGCTTGTGTCATTATGACCATGTAAGTCTTCTCACAGCTGAGTCACCTACTGTGCTTTATTCCACGTCCTTTCTTAAATAGCCCTGATTTCGGCAGTCTTTTGCCAGAGTGAGGCAAAGCGTATGAGGGTATAAGGTTATGCAGACTTTCCAGCAAGCTTCTTATGTTTATCCCGCCCCACACTCCTGTTTTTAAGAGTAGCCTGGGCCTCCAATCCTGGGCCTTCCTGGGCTTTGGGGGCCCCAATCAGCCTGAGTCCGCCTCCCGCCCCACCCCGCCCACTGGCCGAGGTTTACCAAGTCCTTTACCATTCGTCCAACTGCTCTCCCATAGCATCCAAAATTTTGTTGGCATCTTGGGTCTACTCTCATCTCTTCTCTTGTTCACATTGTTCTTGTAGTTTATGCGTTTTTAAATGAAATTTACTGTCATTTTAGTGGGGTTTCAGGAGAGAGTCGAGATGAATATGGTGATCCGTCTGCCACGTTTACCAAAGTCTCTCGGAGCATTTTTCCTACTTCCTGACCCACAGCCTTTTCACAGTGGATGTCGGCAGATGTTCCTTACGTAATGACTTTGTCCACCTGTTGCCCAACTGAGCCCGCAGAGTTGGAAACTGGGAAATTGGAGGCACCATTCCCACAACTAATTGCTTTCTAGGCATTTTAAATCCCTCGAGATTTTCCCAGAGCGCTGAGGAGACCTCCTGAATGGGTGATGTGCCTTCAGCCTTTCTCACAACAAAGATGAGACATTTATTCAGTTATTTTGAAGCAGAATCCTCCCTGCAACCAGAGTGGCGAAAGGGGCAGGGCGATGAGCAGGCAGGCTGGAGCTTGGCCCCTAACTAGCTGTGTGACATTGCACAACTTACTCTCCCTCTCTGGGCCTCGATCGCCTCATCTACGATATGATCAAGGAGGACTAGAGCACATCACTTCTTATCCAAACCTTACTTAGAGCCCACTGCATAAAACACAAAAAGATGACCATTCTGATTGAAGGAGGAGGGGCAGATGGCCCTGGAGTGAACCCTGAGATACTTCTGAGGCACCCCAGGGCTCCTGGGCACCTGGATTGAGAAGCACTGGATTTAATGATGTCTCTAAGTCTCAGTAGGGCAGTTCTGTGAACCTTGCCCTTTACAGTGTTTCCTGCTGTGCGGTAGTGTATGATAAAACACTGTTTGCAAGTGGGATCTCAGGACACGCGGCCCCTCCTGTCTCCAGGGCCACGCTGGAGGCGTGCTCCAGGGCATGGCCCACGCTGGACTCATCTCCCATTCCCCGCGTGCAGGTGAGAATGCAGCTTCTCGCTGCCTCCCCGAGAAGGGACAGAGTGGTTGACTTATGGGTTAAGAGCCCTGGGGTTTGGAATCCTCTCAGCACGGGCTCTGTAAGAATACAGGAATTTGTTTTCCCACACTGTTTGCTTTCGATTGACTGCTTGGCTGTCGGGCTGCTTTATGACTCAGATGTTATCTTCCGTTGCCGAATCACGCGTTAGGTATGTGTAACATTCCCACGCAGCAGCGACGGCTCATCCTCTTCCACGGGCACTGCCAGCTGCACCCTACACCTCACACCTCCGCGGGGGTGGGGGAAGAAAGGTAAAAAACTCTTCTAGTCACAAGTCAAGGCATGCCGCAGGCGGGAGTCGTCATCTTTGTTGATGTTGTTTGCAGAATAGGACCATTTTCCCGAAGAAACCTTAAGCAAAAGTCCCATCAATGAAAGACCGGTCAACGCAACAGGGAAAGTGGAACTCCGGCTCAGGTTGAGGGGTGGTATGAAGAGGGCCAGGGACCGCCCGGAAATCCCCCCAGCCCCTGCTCAGCTCTGCCAGAGAGTCCTCAGCTGTGGGGGCAGACCCGGTGGCATTTCTGGTTCCATCTACTATACCTGGCACGACCTAGAATGAGTGGCCCGGCCCCCAGAGCCTCTCTTCCTCGTCTGTGAAGTGGGGTCGCAGCTGCCAGCCCAGAGTGAGGCACTCGGGGGTCCTCGGTCCTCGGGGGTCCCTTCTTACGACCTCCGACTTAGAACCCTGGCACTGAAGGGGGGCTTCATATGGGGAAGGGTTTAGGAAACTTGACCATACCCCAGCCTTAGGGAGCCGTCTGTAATAACTTTAGATTTTCTTTTCAATCCCTTCTTTCCAGACAAGGTCCTTGTATGGTCCTTATAACATCCAGTCTTTAAGAGCTTGTGATTTTGCTTGGAATGTAAACAACATTCTGTGTTCAGCCCGTTCTGAAAGGAAGTCTTTATATTTTCCCCCCTAGCGGAAATAACCTTACTTTGGTAAATGCATTTTGATAATTCGCACTGAAGTCTACAATTTTGGTCAACACTGAAGCTGGGGAAGCTGGCAGTGGTGTGGGTCTTCTCAGTGAGTGTGTGTTTGTGGGTGTTTTGTCACTGTTAATTAAATTATCACTAAATTGCATGATTATTTCTCTTCCCTCCTCCACGCTGGCCCATAGGAGCTTATCTCCATGTGGGAAATGGCTGTTTCCACTTTGCTCCTTGAGGACTGGGCCTGTCAAAGCTATTGATTGCCTTCTCCAAGTTGGAGATGGGAAGCTACATATTTGCTCATTTTCCCTTGTGAAAAAGCAAATGAGGCTGCTTATCTAGTATTTAAATTCTCTTTTCATTTACGCTGTCAAAGGCATTATCCCACGAAGATATGATTTGAAAAGTATCTTCCTAGAAAGTAGCTCTCATAGCACAAGCTGTGAATGCCCTTGTCAGCAGAGCCCATGTGTTTCTCCTGTAGAAACTGGTGATGTTCACATGCTCTTGTCTCCCTCGGTGAGTGTTCTAGCTTCTAAACCCTGTGCTTGTCCTCCAACCAGCTCCTCCTTCCCTTTGGGCTCTGCCTCTGATAAAATGTGAACTGTGTGAACCTGACCTCAGCCTCCCCCTCTGTAAATGGCAATAATAACGGTTCCTCCCTCAGAAGGTTGTTGAATGGATCAAACGTGATATTGCATGTCAAGTGCTTAGTGCAGTATTTGGCACAGAGCATGTGATTGGTAAACAGCCCTTGTTATTTCTCGTCATTGTCTTCTCAATTCTCACAGTCACGTTCATCGGTTTCACTGGCCATATTTATCTGGTTACACCTGGACTTTTCTGTCCTCATCCCAGACTTTCCATAGGATTCAGAGCAAGCAAGGCGCTCTGTGTGCCCAGGATCTTTCCGGTTCATTGTCAGCTGTATATGACTCCAAGCCTTGGTCTTCTAACAGGTCACCTCCCTGTTCTCCAAGGATGGGTGGCCTCGATGTCACCTGGCTCTCTGACGTGTCAGCAGGGCTCTGCGTGGATCTGGATACCAGGTTCCTGACTACTTGTTTGGTGAAAATGTAATTTATGCCCTCCACCAACCCCAGTCCTAAACCGTAAGCCGTGCACGTGGCAGCAGTATAGCAGTGCCATTAAGAGCCTAGGCTTGGGGCCAGGCTGCCTGGAGTCAGCTCCTGACCCCACCACTTATGAGCTGTGTGATCTTGGACATAAAAGTTACATAATTTTTTTGTGCCTCAGTTTCCTCATCAATTAAATCGGGGTAATAATACTGCTTTATTATAGGGGGCTGCATTTCTGAAACCCCCATACTCTGAAAACAGAAAGTTTTTTTCCGAAGTTTGAGGCACAGTTATATGGCATCAAAATCTGACTGGAACTGACACGTGGCTATCTATTATACTCTTTATTTATCCAAATGAGTATGATTAGTCCTATGTTTCACTGCAGAGAAATTCACGTTTTTGATTATAGGATGCAGCCCCAGACTCTGCTGGGGTGTTGTGGAATGTGTGCCATGTCACCTTACTAACGTCTGATAAATTCTGACTTGGGAAACCCAATAGGCCCAAGAATTCTGGATAAGGTGTTGGGGATCTATAGTAGCTGCTTTATAGGGTTATTGGAAAGATTGAACAAGGGATTTTGCATGAAGCTCTTAGAATGGTCGCTGGACTGGGAGTACTCCGACATTAGCTATTATTATCCTAAAGACATGAAAAAGGACATACTATGTCCTTAAGTATGAATGGTTTATTTTACCTCAATAAAAGATGTTTATTTTTTTTTAACGAATGGTTTAAATGTTTAGTGAACAGTATAAAAATGAACTTTATTGCTTGGACATGAAGAAAGTATGCTGTTTATTTTGGAAAGAGATTCAGAATACAACAAGAGAAGTCAGTTTAAACAAACATGGATGCCACTATGACTGTCAGATTTTTTTGTACTCTTGATCCCCAGGGCTTACTTAATGCTGGCAGAGACAGAGTCCCCAGCCTTTCCTTTTCAGTCTCTCCTTCGGTTCTTGGTGCATCAGACACGGGTGGGAGTGGAGTCCAAGGCGGCCTCCCTCTGAGGTGCTATGTTTCCGGGACACCCTTAGCTCACGTGGTCCCTGACATCTCTCATCTTTTTCAAAACTTTCTCCTCTGTGTCAAACCCCATCAGTTCTTACTCTGTGAACTCATCTTACTTCTCTATCCCCAAAGGTAAAGTACTTTTAAATCTCTTGGTAAAATGTTAGAGTTGCTATCTTTCTCATCTCTTTTCATCTCCAATCTCATGCTTTTGCCCAAATCCTTTACCCCTTAGACTTCTCTGCTTATGGGAATCCCTTGGGCAGGTCCTATCCCTTCTCTCCCTACGTCTACCCTGGACCTTGTTGGGGTCGAACCCTCCCGTCTGTTTGCTTATTGTTGCTTTGTTGTTTCTTGGTGATCAGGTTGCGTTCTCCTCTTCGACCGTCCTTGTTTTCTCCCATGGCATTCTCCTCTTCAGGATAGCTGCTGCTTACCTTCCTCGTTTCTCTGGAAGCCACAGGCCTCTCTCATTGCAGGTTCTTCCCAAATGCCTCTATTTTTCGTATCTATACATGTTTTTTAATATAATAAAATGCTATTTTCTTAACACCAATGCTAAATAATATTAGTTACAACCTGAGAAGTGAAACTTAGATGACACCATCAACTTTGGAAGAAAATCTAAATTTGCACATTAGCACTGTGCAGTCATGGAACTGTAGAGTTGGGAAGGACCCCAGCTCCTCATTTTACAGGTGAGACAGCCAAGCCTCAGAGATCAAAGTGTCGTGCTCACCAGTACACAGTTGGCTGGTGACAGACTTCCAGCCAAACCCAGGTCTCCGGGCTAATCTTCTTATTAAATTTTTTAATGTGCTTTTTTTCTTTTCAAAGTAATGCATGCACAGTTTAAACCCCCAAATAACACTAAAAAACGGAATCAAACAGCAGTCCCTCAACCCGTCTCTACCCTCCTAGTCCTGCCCCACTTTTCACCCGTTTAGCTGTTTCTTCCAATTCTACTCCATATCTCTATGAAACGTGCTCCATTTTTAGGTATTTCAGAGATTATCTGTGACCCTTCAGTCACAGGAGAGGAGGACTTGGCCCTCGCATCCCTCCACCCCGGTCTCCTTCCCCCCTCCCTTCCCCACGCTGTGTCACAGAGTCCAGTTAAGGGTCTGTGGCTACATTAGGCTTATGTAAATATCGAGTATCTGAATCTATTTAGTTCTTGAGTCAGATACCAAGTTCAGAAAGTGAGTAGCACCACAGGATCTAAATTTATTTCGTTTCTGGGTTTCAGATGTAAATAGTAGGAGTTTAGGTAGTGAGGACAGATCCCCCCAAAAAAGTACCCAAATATGTTCGCTTCCAGAGGACGGAGAGTGAGGGTCTGGAGAGGGAGGGGCCGCTGTGTGATTCAGTGCAGAGCCGAGGAGTAT
The DNA here is from genome assembly GCA_031878705.1 of Tapirus indicus. Lineage (NCBI taxonomy): Eukaryota > Metazoa > Chordata > Mammalia > Perissodactyla > Tapiridae > Tapirus > Tapirus indicus. The sequence goes on from CM062917.1 coordinate 81,999,130, forward strand.
GTACCTCCCTGTTCCTTTAAAACATGCATATTGACTATGCCCTCAGTTATCAATCTTAGACATTGGTGTTAACACATCCTCTCATATATAAGTTTTTACTTGTCCTAACATTAATGATTACTTCATGGTTTTTACTTGCATTCTTGTCTATATACGTGTCCTTAATTTTGCCCACTAGGTTGGACGTATCCCATGAGTATTTTTTTCCCAGCTGGTCAGACATGTCAGATAATCCATCGATTCCCCTGTATTTTCTGGAGCCCGTTAGACACCAGGCCTGCTGTGCTGCAGCCCTCCTGGGACCTCCCTTCCCCATCACCTGGCAGGTCCTCTCCCTGCTGACCTGAGCCTCCTACTTCATTTCCTCCCTGTTTTGCTAGAGCACATCCTCCAGGAGCATGCCACATCGAAGGTAGGTGTTTTGAGTCCTTGAAATATGGAAACGTCTTTAACCCGCCCTCACGCCTGATTAAAATTTGGGGCCTACAGAATATTCAAAGTTGGACAAAATTTTCCCTCAGAATTTTAAGGCCATTTTCATATTGTCTTCTAGCTTTGGTGTCACACTTTAATTTCAACGTCAGTCCTTTGTATGTGACCCGCTTTACTCCCTGAAAGCTTTTAGGATCTTCTCTTTGTCACTGTTGATCTGAAATTTCATCCTTTGAGTGAGGCCCTCCGCAGGTGGGCCCTTTTCATTTGGAAATGCATTTCTTCAACCCTGGAAAATGTTCTTGTATTGTTTGGGGCATCATTTCCTCCTCCCCATTTGCTTTGTTCTCTCTGTCTGGATTTCCTATCTATCGGATATTGGACCTTAGGATTCTAGGACTATCCGTTTCTACTTTCCATCTGTTTGTCCTTTGTTTTCCGTGTTGGAGTTACTATACTTTATCTTGCAAACCTTCCATTGAAATTTTTATTTCGCCTATCATATTTTTAATTTCCAGGCGCTCTCGATTGTTCTCTACTTGCTCCCTCATCATCGCATCCTGATTTTGGTTTATCTCTCTGAGGGTATTAATAGCAGCTTTTCTGAAGTTTTCTTCTACTCGTTGTGTGGCTTCCATGTTCCTCTGTTCTTGGCCATTGTCTCAGTCTCTTTCGTGTTGGTGGCTTTCTTCAAATGTCAGGTGATCCTTGGCCATTCATATTTAAGAGTGAGGCACAGTGTTTGGAAGGTTCTGGGAGTTTCACTGAAGGTTTTGGCTGGTGGCCTGTTGTGCAGGGGATTTTATTGAGAACTCACCGTTTCTTTGAAGAATTTTCAGTTATCAGCGTGTGGAGGCCTTTTCTTGAAACCATTCTGTTTTTTCCGAGATGAATCCTCCCTTTCCTGCCTGGAGGGTGCTCTAAGAGCAGACAGGGGATGAGGACCAAGGACATCATGCTTTTTAGTGTCGCCATTCTCACTCCGTCTCTGTTTTTAGCCTGCCCATCACCTCGTCCCTTCACCATGCCTCCTGTCTTCTAGTCTGGAGCCTCTTCCAATCCACTTCCCTAGAAAATAAACCTTCAGACTTTCAAATGGCCCCCACCAGATAGCCCCTGCCATCTGACGTATACTGTCTCCAGTTCCCAAGCCTGCCAAGGGTTGTGTCCCAGGCAAATATGCTCACCTTGCATCCATATCCCTTTTGTAGACATATAGGTCACTGCTTCCTCCACTCTGCCCAGTCAGTTATCACTCCTCTTCCGTCTTCCAAAAACATTACTTGTTTGTTGATATCTCCCATTTCCATTCTCTTTGCGTTCATCTCTTTTTCTCTACTTTACTGTCATGTTAGGAGTGTCTTTGTTGAGAGACAAGAAGAGTGGGGGATAGTCTGTCTACCATTCACTTGGTCAGTCAACAGTGATCATGTGCCCACTGGGTTCTGGGCACTTCTGGGGATAGAGCCGTGAACAAATCATACAACAATTCCTTCCTTCTTAAAACTTCCAATGTCATGTTTACCAGAAGTACCATGCTCTTAAATGCCACAAAATGACAAGTGTAGTGACATAAACTGTAAGAAGAAGCTTGGACTTGTTATGACTCAAGAACCAGTGTGCAGCCACCTTCGGGACCCTATGCTTACTTGAACCTTTGCTGTTTGTAAGTGGTTACAAAGGATGCTGGGAACTCAGGGTGCCTCTGCTATCTGAGCTGCGAACTGCTGTGTGTGCGTATCACTGGGATCTTCCTACAAAGAAAGATGATTCGTATCAGCCTTAGACTTTGTAGGGAAAGAAAACACCTTCTATGACTCTTGACAAAATCAAGGTTATCACTCACCAGGCTGTGGTACAATCTGGAGAATACACACCGTGAAAATTTCCTGACCAAAATTCACTTAAAATAGTAAAAGGAAGTAAAAGGAACAGAAGGATCTAGTAATCTCCAGTATTAGTAAGACTCCTTAGAGAAGAGACCTCCAAGCTCTTTTAATCAGGCACCCTTATGAATTCAAATTTTTGGAGCTGGCGCCCCAACATATGTGTATTTAATTATAAATTATATGCACATACTATTCTATAATTAGAGTTTATAATATATTGGGAGTATTATGAAACAAACAGATGAAAAATGTAAAAGTTAAAAGGGTGAGCTAAAAATAACTAGAAGTGCTGTGAACCTAAAAGTGCTCTAAAAAATAAAATATTAATTAAAAAAAAGAAAACAGCTAGAATTAGATATTTTAATATGTTTCCCCTTCCTGGATGGGTCATGCTGAGTCTCTGACACTCACGTAGGAACCATTACTTAGCCATGGGATCTTGGACAAGCCACTTGATTCTGGGCCTTCGTTTCCTCCTCTGTGAAGTGGTAAAAATACTGCAATTTCCCTGCCTTCCTCGTAGCAGGGGTGTGAAAGTGAAATGGGCTGTTTCTGAGGGTGTCTCATAAACTGCAGAGCACTCAACACTCAAACCCAATGGTGTGACCAGTTAGCCACCTCATGTCCCCAGCCACTGACTGCTCTTTGGGTTCATCCCACCACCCCAGAAATCCTTCCTGCTGGTCATAAGAAGTAACGGTGTGAAGCTGGGCAGGTGAAGCAGTGAAAGCATCCCACCTTTACTTAAAGAGACCAAAAAAAAAAAATGAAAAGCAACCCCCAGCCCAAATCCTGCAGCTAGTGAGTCAATAGCATCCTCTCCATTCACAGAAGAGCACAGTTCTCCCCTCGGCTCCAAGGGTGCTATGCTCTGCTTACTACAGACAATATAGACATGGAAAAAGTAAGTCTGTGGTTGAGAAGCAGTGCGGTGTCCAGGAGACTCGGATTTCAGTGTGTCCAGCTCAAGCGTAAGAGACGCGCCCGCCCCATGGCCTCAGAAAGACGGCTGTGCGGGCCCTACAGCAGGTCACAGGAAGGTGTCTGGGGCTTACACATGTTGTGTATGTGCAATGCCACAGTGTAGCAAAACTGCATCTCTGGCATCAAGAAAGTAGAAGATTAATTATGCGAGGGGGAAAATGAAATGTTCCAAACCCCAGTTAATGTAAGGGCTGTGAGAACTGTAGCAGGAATCACAGTTAACTGACCCCAGCGCGGACTGCCTTTCTGCCAGCCTGCGCATGCATGATCGCATTTAATCCACACCGTTTCTATTTCCATTTCGCAGATAAGGGAGCTGAAAGAGAAAGAGGTTAAATAACTTGCCCGTAATCATGGGCGAGCCACAGTTCAAACCAGCCAGGTCCCTCTGTCCCCTGGACTCCCGCTCGCAACCACTCTACTCTTCCGCCTATAAAATGAGTTCTGTGTCTTCACCTCTGACGATGACTCACCTCTTTCAGAGATCCATAGAACCTATCTTTTATGGAGGTGTAAGAGAACCAGACCTGGAAGCAGCCTAGAGATCCCCCAGTCCAGCCACTTCCCCGAGGCCACGCTGGGATAGAACCCCAGGTTCACACTGCCCGGCACGAGATCATAAAGCGGCGGCGAGAGATGTGCTGGCTTGTTACAGACCAAGGACATGGAGGGAAATTTGCAGTTAAGAAAACCAACCCTCCCTTGTACCGGAAGCTGGAGCGCGGTGGGAACGTGTTAGTTCCGCATGGGCAGCCTAGCGGGAGGCAGCCGTGTTCTGAGTTCTGAGCCGGATGGTGCAGAGAACCGCGCAGTCTGCCCATCCAGGCGGGGTCTCCAGCTTCCCAAGGGGCCAGGTGAGCCTTGCAGCTCCCACTCCAACTTTAGCACCTTTCCCCACTGCCCAGAGTGGTCCCTCGCCTCATGCCCATCCCTTGCTGTTCTCTCTTCATTCTTTCCAAAAAACCTTGCTCTCTGGAAAGACACTAAGCTGACAGTCATCCATACCCCTATGTGAATTTTAGGCCAATATATGACTTCCTGGTAATATGTACATTTTGACTATTGTCTTGAATATTAGTTTGAAAGGTTTTGCTTCTGTATCTGTGACCCACAGGCATCAATATCAGATGGAATCGAGGACATCTGAGTGGGGCACAACTATTTAAAAAAAAAATCTGAAACAAGTTAATGCTTTTTACTTTTCTCTAATCTTAAACTTTTTTTATTGTTAAATAGCCAACACAAATGCAGAAAACTTCGTAAAACAAATGTACGAATTCATATGAGGCCAACACCCTGGTAACCACCACCCATGTTGAGAGAGAAATCTGTAGTCACTTAGAGGCACCCTTGTGTGCCCCCCACCATTCCCCTCCTCCAAAAGTACCCTCGATCCTCAATTTTAGAAACCAAGTTAAATTTAATGTGAAAGATTAGCCTCCCCTGTGTTCAGCAATAAAGCGTGAATACAGGCATAGTCTTTTCTAGCTGCAATGTTTTGGGTCCTATTTGGCTCCAGTACCCCAGTTTTTCGGTAAAGCATTTCCCCTTGGGTACAGTTATGAATGACTTTATCCTAATGCATGCTGGCCTCGAGGCGTGCTGCAGACTTGCCTACTGGTACCCAGACTTTTGGAGACCACCCCCCCCCCCCAGCCCTGGGATTATCTTGAAGTTGGTAAGACAGTTGGATGGTTCCTTTGTTTTAAGCTGTGTTGTGCAAACTGATCATTCAACCTTGAATTTGCAGAGTGAATTAAACCCCGAAAGACTGGTTTTCTTCCACCTTGAACATTCTAAGACTGCTTTGCTGGTTCTAAAGCTATTCCAAAAAACAAGGACGTTAGCCCAGGCAGCTTGTGTCTGGCCCTCACCCAGGATGACTTCGGGATGTTTATGAAAGTGTCAGTCATTTTCTTACGGTTTCTCCTGGGATACCAAGTATTTGTTCTATCTTATATTGTTTTAAACTTTTTATTTGGAAATCGTTCAGATTTACAGAAAAGCTTCAAGAATAAGTATAGTACAAAAAACACCCTATAGCTTTTACCCAAATCCAACTATTGTTAAAATTTTGCCCCGTTTGCTGTATCGTTCCCTCTTTAGATAGATAGATCTATACATATGGATAAATAGATCGATAGATACATATATAGATGATAGTGATATATAGATACATTTTCACATGCATATATATTTTTATTTTTTAATTTTTTGTGAGGAAGATTAGCCCTGAGCTAATGTCTGTGCCCATCTTTCTCTCTTTTATGTGGGACATCTGCCACAGCATGGAGTGGTGTGTAGGTCTGCCCCCAGGATCTGAACCCTCGAACCCTGGGATGCCAAAACGGAGCACACGAACTTAACCACTACACCACTGGGCCGGCCCCTCCATATGTATATTTGTAATAGTCACACATAATATCTTTCTGTACCAATTGAGGGCAAGTTATGTTCTTCATGGTGCTTTGCCAATTACTTTAGTGTGTCTGTCTAAGACGACTGTTCTCTTACATAACCTCAGTACAGTTATCAATTTTAGTACATGTAACATCCAAGCATTTACTTTAATGTAATCAGAAGAAACCACCAACCAACAGTGGTTTATTTTCTTCTGCACACTGAGCATACGCTTCCTCGTGTGGTTTGGGTACAGCAATCTTCAAGTCTAATTGTTTCAATCTTATTAAACTTGCCTTCTCCTGTATCAACAATAGGTGGAGGGTACATATTGACATTTCTGTTTTCAATCAAATGTTTGTTTACTTTCTGCCATCATTAGGGTCTCTAATACATCAGAGAGATAGTGAAAATAAATACCCTACCCCACTCCCAGGCCTTGGAAATGAAAGAGTAAACAGCAGTATAATTTAACACTTTCCTAGTCCGGTAGGGAAATGTTGCCTTTTTATGTCTAGAGCTCTTAAGGAGGACAAGCTCTCAGTTAACTAAAATGTCATTCCCACCCTCTTTGCCCAGCTTCGTCTTGTTGATTGACTTTTACCATGAACTCTGCCAGCTGAGTGAACATTGTAAGTGACTCATGTCTGTTCTCCTTTGATTGTTTTCTAAACTCTGGGGTTGTTGTTTGTGACACCTGTCATCAGCTGCATCTCACCCTGCTCCCCAAGCCCTGCAGGTTTCCTAGAGTTCTTGGCTTCTCCTGCCTAGGAAGCAAACATTCCAGAACATTTCTGAACATTCTGGCTCACAGTTGGAGGCAAGTCTCAGCAGATATATTTCCCAATTAGACTCTTCCATTTGGGCGGAGAACAGATGTGAGGATGACAGTGATCTGGGGAGACTTCTCAGTGGCTGGACCCCTCCCTGAGGGACATGGAATGTCCCTGTGCTCCAGGCATGGGGAAAGGAGCATGGCATTGCAGAAGAGCTGTGCTTGGAAGTTTTCAGCAACAGGAAAATCACATTTATGGGTTCTGAATCTGAACCATTTCACGCTAGAAATTTTGTAATATTTCTCCTTTGTCCTCCTACACCTTAATCTCCCTCGTTTTGAGTTGTTCTGTCACTCCATTTTCCCTATTAAAAACTTTTTTATATAAAAATTTCAAGGGAATGGATTATTTTTTAACTTAAGTTTTATTTTATCAGAGTTTTGTAAAAACATAGTTTAACGGTCAAACCACAGTGCCCTTCTCAGCCGTTCTCCAGCCCCCCAGACCCACTCTCCAGAGCAATCTCTTTAAAATCTCTTAGCTATTTCTTCTGGTATTGACCTCCATACATTAGATGCTTATACCACATTTTCTGATTTATAGGTTTTAAACTTTGCCTACTGACTTCCTGTTAGAGGAATTCGGCTCTCTTGCACCACCCACCCGCACTCTCCCTCCTCATCTTCCAAGTAAAGTCATATAAAGCAGATGAAATCTGTGGTCAGTGTTTACAGTACAATGATTATTTAAATATTATTCACTAGAGAACCAACTATTGTACTGAAATCGCGCTTCCTTTCTTATACAACTTTCTGTTTTTGTCGGAGTTAAAAATTGCCTTTAAGAGATTGCTTAGTTACTACGTACCTGTTGCATGTTCTTCCCAAATGCCCCTGTAGATCTATCAAATGTCTACCAGTGCCATTTGCCAAAAGCTCACGAGCATCATAAAATCCATCAGTTTAGCCCTCTCTTCCACCTCCTGAATCCTGCATCTTCCTGCTGTAATCTAGACGTGTCACTCTCTAGACATCATCTGGGGACTTCCCTTCACTGCACCTCCATGTCCTCCATCTCTGCTTTTCTTGAACCCCATGTCTTCCTCTTTTTTTACTTTACCCCTTTATTTGGGGGGAGCACATCCTCTAGCAGCCTCCTGAGAAAAGGCACATAGGAAGCAAATTTTTTGAGGCCACATAGATCTGAAAATGCCCTCCTCCTCCCTCAACCCGAACAATGGTTAGTTGGGTATAGAATTTTCTGTTGAAAATAATTTCCCCTCCAAATTTTGAGGTAACGCTCTGCTGCCTTCCAGCCTCTGGTATTGCTAATGAAAGTCTAATGCCATTCTGAGTCCTTAATGTGACCTGATGTCACATTAATGTGACCCTTAATGTGGGCACTGGTTCTCTCTGGAAGTTTATGACATCTCCATCATTCAGAAGAACATGCCTTGAATGGTTATCTCCTTCCTTCCTTTCTTCCTTCCTTCCTCCCTTCCTTTCTCCCTCGCTCCCTCCCTCCCTCCCTTCCTCCCTTTCTCATTGGTCCACTCATTGAGTTGGTCATTTGTTGGGAGTTTTCAATCTGAAGATACCTTTCTCCGGAATGTGTTCATATTTAAAATGGTTCCTTTGATCCTTTCCCCTGTTCCTTTCTGGAACTCCCTGTTAGTTAGACGTTGGCCAACCTGGATTGACCTCGAGGTCCTTTACCTCTTCTACTTATTCCCTTTCCTTTTATGAGTCTGTTCTACTTTCTGGGCTGTTTCCTTGACTTTATTCTCTAATATCTTCCACTGAATTTTTTATTTCAGTTGACATATTTTTAATTCTGGGAGTTCTTCCCATTCTGATTCTTTTTCAGAACACCCTTGTGTCCGGGATGCAATGTCTTATATCACTGGTGATATTAATTATAGGGTTTTCTCTCTCTCTCTAGGTTTTCTTATTCTTCCTGAATTGGCTGTTTTCTTTGAGTTCCACTTTCCTCATGACTTCAGTCTTGCATTTTCATTTGGAAGGCTTTCCTCAAATGTCTGATGATTCTTATCAACAGAGGGTTCATCTCCCCCTGAAGGACCTGGGGGCCATTCCATTTCTCCAGGGGAGATGTGTCCATTCTCCTGCCTGGGAGATATACCCAGTGTACGGAGGGCAGTGGTGGTGCTCGGTCCCCTGTTTAGGATGTAGACTTTCGCTTCATTCCCTGTTTTCATCCAGCACCACACTCTGCCCTGACAGGAGCTGCCTGGAGCAGATTCTTCTGAGACTAAGGCTCTCATTTCCTTGATGGTGCTGGAGCGGAGATGGGGAAGGTTAGAGGGAATCTCTGGGGAACGACCTGGGCCCAGCCTCTCTCTCTTCAGCCTCCAACCAGCCCCCCTGGCTTATCGTTTCCCTTCCTCTCTCCATTCCCTCCAAGATATGGGTGCCTCCAGCCCTGAGCCTTCCGAGCCTGTAGGTGAACCGATCTGCTTCGTGTTCTTGCGCCCACCCCACAGAGCTGCAGGCCCCCGAGGAAGCTCCAGCCTGCGTATCTGCAGCAGGGACACGCAGGGCTCCTTGCACATCTCTACCCTCGGGGTTCAGTCATTTTAATATCTTTAATATATTCTTCCAGGGATTTTTGAGGGAAAGGAGATAAACACATGTGGTCAAATCAGCCAAGTTTCAAGGAAACTATACTTTTCTTTTTAAGCTAAATTATCCCCATGTAGGACACTTAGAGGGAAATGGCACCACTCTTAACAATAAGATAGGAAGTCGGGCTGCGTGTGCACACCTTTTCCTAGAGGCGAGTGTGAAGTGCACGTGTTAGATTGCTGTGGATTCTGACTCTCAGGTGGTCTTGCACCTGGCACTTCTCCCCTCCTCACTCTGTAATACCTGGTTCTCCGGGCACAGGTAAGCAGTTTTCAAAATGTCAGCGGAATGAACGCCCCTCCTTATGTTTAAGAGTGATTTCTCACCCCTCCCCTGAAGAGACAACAGTGAGGTGGGGACCGGGAGTGGGAGAACATCCTGGGGGCCTCCCCTAGAGAGAACCAGCCCATCCACGGCCCCTGCCCCCTTTTAGCAGCATCGTGTTCCTTGTATGTTCCCACTAAACGATCTCTTGTAATAGTCCTGTGAACTGATTGTTCTAGACTGGCAATTTCTGTGAAACGGCGTAATAAATACAAAGCCCCAGGAAGAAGCAGTTCAGAACGTTCTCTTCTTATTTAAAAGAAGAATTTATTTTTACATCAAACTTTCTGTATCTTCTCTGAATGTTAAGCCATGAGGAGGTGAGAGACAAATTAAAATGTTACCTTTTAAACTAGGCAAGTATTTTGCAACTCTGTCAGTCCTCCTTCGGGCCCTTTCTTCTTCTGTCCTCTTTTCTCATACATTTCTTTTTATCCTTCCTCACATGTATTTTAAAGGGTTTCTAAGCACTGGAGTCAATGAGTCCCTGAAATGAGGGAAGAATTGAGAGCCAGGGGAAAAAAAAAAACCCACCTGAAGATCAAGTAATAAAGAAATACTTAATAACCTACAAATATATGTGAATACAATCCAGTAGCCAAATGTGTGGTCTAGTGGTTAAGATTCGGCTCTCACTGCCAGGGCCCTGGTTCATTTTCTGGTCAGGGAACCACACCACCCGTCTGTCAGTTGTCACACTGTGGTGGCTTTGTGTTGCTGTGATGCTGAAGGCTATGCAACCAATATTTCAAATACCAGCAGGGTCACCCATGGTGGACAGGTTTCAGTGGAGCTTCCAGACTAAGACAGACTAGGAAGAAGGACCTGGCCACCCACTTCCGAAAAAATTGGCCATGAAAATCCTATGAATAGCCACGGAGCACTGTCTGACACAGCGCCGGAAGGTGAAGGGATGGCACGGAGAGACCGGACAGGGTTCCCCTGTGCTGTACACAGGGTCACTAGGAATTGGAAATGACTTGATGGCACAACAAAGCCAAACATGTGTGGACATCCTACTTTCGTATTCCTCAGACATAGACCCTGAGAAAACCTTACTGGAAAACACTGAATTGATAGTTCTCCTCACCATCCCCCCCCCCTTCTTCAACATTATTGTCATCGTCATCATCATCAAAACCTCAAATACGGTGAGGGGGCAACAATAAATTTGTTAGAGTTTTCTAAAAGTTTTCTGGCATGAGAGAGAGTAAACTGCCAAATCAGTCCCAGGTCCACATGGTTGTCGGCTTGCTGTGGATAATGGTTGGAAGCTGAGTGACAGTAAACACTGGAAGGCGGGGAAGGCCTCACAGAGAGAGCACGTCCTGAGGGCAGGGTCTGAGCGCCAGTGGAGATGGGAGGCTACAGAGTGGGGACAACGCTGCAGATGTGTTCTTTATTAGGAAGACTTCCTGTGGACGGCATATTCTGGGAAAGACAGCTTTCACGTAAAGCAAAACGGGGCAATGGATGAAGAGGAGATTGAGGCTAGAGAGGCAGTAAGAAGATTTCCTAAATGGATAATTTACCAATGTCTACCTAGTTTTTAACTTGAAATGCTCAATCATTGGATCAAAATTAATGTCAGCCAAGTTAAATTGGACTCATGGTATTCTTATGACATTTACAGTACATCTCGTCCATGGCTTGTAAATATATGTTAATCCTAAAGAACTTGGTAAGGTTTTCATAGAAGTGCTTTTATTACATAAATATATACTGCATTAATCTAATGAAGTAATTTGCAATTTTTCAAAAAAAAAGAAGAAAGATTTGCAGATTGTTAAAGGTGGGCTTATAACTAGTTAGAAGAAATTGGAGTTCAGGATAGACGGAGAAATTATCAGAGAAGACCCAGATATTTTAAATTCAGATATTGGGTCCAGATAATGATATTCTGGAAAAAAACTGAGATGGAATTGCTTCTGGTAGGCTTGGCAGAATCACAGAGAAAAGGAGAAGTCTCAGGAGACTGAAAGTAGTCAATGATTTTTTTTGGTTTCCCGAAAAGGAAAGAAAATCAATTCCAGAGTTTACAGACCAGGGGAAAGTCTAGACTGATTGTTAAAAGGATAGGTTGTGAATACTACAGGAGAAGGTGGTGATCACCAGGAGCCAGCCTGGGTTTACTGGAAACTCCCTTCACCAGAGAAATGCCATTCCCTCTTCTGAGAGGCTCCTGGGCTGAGAGGCAGGGAATATTATAGACACAGTGTCCCTGATTTTAACAAGGCATTTGACAAAGGTCTCTCATGAAATGTCTGTGGATAAGAGGACAATCTAATTCTAAAAATCATACAAGTAGATAGATTTGTAGCAGATTGAAAGGCTGTACCTGAATGTCAGTTGGTGGGGGCAGTGATCTTTGTTTTGTTCACTGTTACCTGGATCAATGCCAGGCATACGGTAGGTGCTTAATAAATGTCTGTTGAATGAGTGGGCCATTAGCAAGCCAGAGGGGCAACTTTAGGGAAACATTAGAGTTCTTTCCTGCCCGTGTCCTGTTTAGTCTTGTATTAATGACTTGAGTAAAGACATTGATGACATGCTAATTAAAGATTGTGGAGAACAGAAGTGAGGCCTAAAAACTAGTATTTTTTTTCCAGTTTTGTTGAGATATAGTTGACATATAACTTTGTATAAGTTTAAGGTGTACAACGTAATGATTTGATATATGTATATATTATGAAATTACCATAATAAGTCTGGTTCACATCTATCACTTCACATAGTTACAGATTTTTTTCTTGTGATGAGCACTTTTAAGATCTACTCTCTTAGCAACTTTCAAATAAATAATACAGTATTGTTAACCCTAGTCACCATGCTGTACATTACATTCCTGGTACTTATTTGTCTTATAACTGGAAGTTTGTGCCCTTGGACCACCTTCTTCCAGTTCCTTCACCATGCACCCCTACCTCTGGCAACCACCAGTCTGTTCTCTGTGAAAACCAGTGTTTAAACTGACAGAACCAAAACCTCAAATATCTCATTAGTCTGAGTCAAATCTATCAAGATAAAAATCTAACAGGAATGTATGTAAAATCTTATTCTTGGGACTTAAAAACCAAGTGAACAGGTACAAGAGGGGGAGATACAGCTTAATACATGTATTAATTGATTCTAAACTTAGTGTTAATACAAGTTGTGACATAGCTGCCAGAAGAGGCCCATTTCAATCATCCATTTATTTATTCATTAATTTCAGCAAATGTTCATTGAATATCTGCTCTGGACCAGCTGCTATGCCAAGGAGCAGGCTGCATGCAAAGACAGACGTTCCCACAAACCCCGTCATTTGAGCTGAGCACTAGAATAGAGGTAGGGATAGTATTGGGGCGGGGGGACTTGACTAGGGAGTATTTGGGAGGTCCAGGGCATTCACAGGGCAGGGGGGCTCTCTTAGGCTGAGACCTGGCAAACAAGGGAGGGAAAGGGACAGCTGGCAGAGGAGATGATATGTCCAAAGACAAGGGGTGAGGGTGGTTGCAAGTGAGGAGTTCAGTGGCCCAGCTGGAGCTTAAGATGTGTGGGGGGAGAAGAGGAGGCTGGGGCGGGTCAACAGGGAGGCCTTGCTCACCAGCGTTGGTGGAAGCAACGGAAGGAATGCAGGCTTCCGGGATTCTGTGCCCCTGGTTTTCCTCCTCCCTCACTGGCTGCGCCATCCCAGATTTCTGTGCTGGTTTCCGCTTCTCCCCAGTCTCTCAAGTTTGGATCACCCCAGGCTGAGTCCTTGGCCCTCTTCTCTTGGCCGTCTACTTTTATCCCTAAAGTCTCATGACTTTGAATATGTTCTATGTACAGACATCTCCCAGATTTCTGTCAACAGCCTGGGCTTCTCTCCCCAGCTCAAGACTCATGTATCCCACTGCCTTCTTGCGTGTCCACGTTTAACGTAGTGAAAACTAAATTCCTAGTCTTCCCTCCATGTTAGTTTGCTAGGGCCTCCATGACAAAGTAGCACAAACTGCGTGGCTTAAAACAACAGAAATGGATTCTCTCACAGTTCTGGAGGGTAGAAGTCTGAAATCAAGGTGCTGGCCGGGCCTTGCTCCCTCTGAAGGCTCTGGAGGAGGGTCTGTCCTATGCCTCTCTCGTAGCTTCTGGTGTTGCCGGCAATCCTGGGCTTTCTTTGGCTTGTAGACGCATCACTCCAGTCTCTGCCTCCTTTGTCACATGGCGCTCTCCCTGTGTGTCTTCCTATCCTCTTCCCTCTGTGCATGTCTGGGTCTCTTCCTCATCTTATAAAGACACCGGTCATGTTGGATTAGGGCCCAGCTTAATGACCTCATCTTAACTTGATTACTTCTGCAAAGACCCTATTTCCAAGTAAGGTCACATTCACAGGTACTGGGGTTAGAGCACCAACATGTCTTTTGGGGGATATAATTCAACCCATAACACTCTGTACCTTGCTTTGTCTACAGCCTTCCCGTCTCAACTAATAGCCACTTCACTCTTTCCGTTGCTCTGGGCAAAATCCTTGGTGTCATCCTTGACTCCTGTCTTCTTCTCTCACCCCACATCCAGTCTACCAGGAAACACTGCTGACTCTACCCCGGGGTTAGGTCCAGACTGCTTCTCCACCTCCACGTCTGCTGCCCTGATCTGAGTCACCAACACCCAAATTACTATAAAAGCCAAATATCAGATCATGTCACTCTGCTCAAAACCTTGCCATAGCTCCCCTTGTCACTCAGAGTCACCACCACCATCCTCATGCTCACCCTCTACACCATTCCTGGCTTCATCACCTTCTGCTCGGGCCCTTGTTTGCTTCTCTCCAACCACCTTGGCCTTTCTGCTCTTCCTCATACCTCCTAGGCTCACTCACCTCAGGACCTTTGCATTAGCTCTTCCCTCTGCCTGGAGCAAGGTTCCCTACATATTCCCCTGCCTCATGATTGACTCCCTCACTTTCTTCTAGTGTTTCCTCAAATATCGTCTTCTCCATGACACCCTTTTTAAAATTCCAACTAGCCTTCCTGTCCAGTGTTCCCAATCCCCTATCTGCTCAGCTGTTTTTTCCATAACATTTTCCCCCTTCTACACACCAGACAATATGTGAAGTATTTCTCGTTTATTCTTTGTCTCCCCTGCTAGCATCTAATCTCCATGAGGCAGAGATCTGGTTGGTTTTGTCCATGTTTGTTTCCCAAGTGCCTGGAGCAAGGGTAAAGCCAGAACAGGACCCAGGTCTCCCCGACTCCAAGGCCTCCCCCTTTCTGCTGTGAAGAACCACTTTCAACCACACAGAGGTAAATCCTCAGACACCGCCTCTCGTTTATTCTCCCTGTGTCATCTTTTGCCATCATCGTCAATGACGTTAGTGTCTCTGTAAACCTATCTGCGTAAAATAAAATTTTTAAACCGTACAGAAACATCATGTTTGTTGCGTTCACTCCAGGTGAGCCTGAGCAGTCATTTCACCTCCCTGTGCCTCAAAAAGAGATAATAATGATACTCAACCTCATAGGATTTTTATGAGGATTAAGTGAGTTAATATATATAACAACTTACCATGCGAACCGTGAGCGCCATGGAAGTGTTATTCTAAGAGCATAGTATGTTCGGACCTTGAGGACATCACGCTGAGTGAAATAAGCCACAGAAGGACAAATGCTGCATGATTCCACTTAAATGAGGTATCTAAACTCAGAGAGACAGAGAGTAGCATGGAGGTTACCAGGGCTGGGGGAGGGGAAAAGGGGAGCTGTGGTTCAATGGGTATAGAGTTTCAGTTCTGCAGGATGAACGAGTTCTAGAGATCTGCTGTACAACATTGTGCTTATAGTTAAGAACACTGTACTGTGTACTTAAAAATTTATTAAGAGGGTAAATCTCATGTTACTTTTTTTTTTTTTTTTTTGCCACAATGAAAAAGATGGAATATGTTAATCCCCAACCCCTTTGTTTTATTGAATTTTCTCAAGGTTAGGGGACTCACCCAAGACCTCACACTAGTAAATGGCAGGAGGTGATAAGAATTGAGCCTCTGACTCTCTGGGCTCTTTGCCCTGCCCAAAGTGAGGTCAGTCCCATCCGTCAAAATCCAGATTATTGGAGGGCTGTGCTCTATAGTCCTGGAGAGGTGCGTCCACACTCCCTCAGGAAATAATGCCTCACGTTGTGGCTCCATAAAATTCTTCTATGCCCCATAGGTTGGGCAATGAGAAATAAATAACCCAGACATTGGTGTTATTGATGGGCGGCTAGGGCTTCGCAAACAGGGGGAGTAAACAAAAGAACCGTCTTCATTTCAAGCTTCGTTAGAACTAGCAAAGACGAAAAGTCATTTTTCAAAATGGTGGGCGGCATCAGGCATCGGTCCCCACCTGGAAGGGGCACTTGGTCTGCAAAAGCAGCAAAAATAATTGTGTCTTCTGTGTCACTTGGGTAGAAGCTCCTGGCCTAATTAATTCTTATCTCCTCCTCCCTTTATAAATATGCTTGGGGAGAGCGACATCCTAGCTTTTTTTTGTTTTCTCTCTTCTTAACAAGGAATTCTCTCTGCTCAGACATCTTAGGTGCTGATTGTTCTTGTGTCCTGGAGATGCTTCTAATTAGTCGATGCCTCCTTCCCATAATAGTTCACAGAGAGTGGGTTTGGACTGGAGGAGGGAGCGATTTTGTCACCTTATCAAGTGCCACTGATCAGGATAGCTTTCTTGGGGACTCATTCATTTTTATGCCTCTCTGGAAAGGGAGGCAGCAAGCTCCTCGCTAAGTGGAGCTGGAGATTGCTGGGTTTTGCAGAGTCTCCCAAAAGAGCTCCTCCAGCACCTTTGATGAAATGCTGCCTCGAAGCTTTGCAGTCGCACTCACTAAAGAGATGATCTCCTTCCTTTCACATCAGTGGAAAAACACTAGGCTGGGGACAATATGGCAGAAGCATGCTACTCTGTCACCTTGTCCCCAAAAACCCTGGCACCTGCTGAGGGCTGCCTGCTGGCTGGGGGCAGGCCCACCGTGCATCCCAGAGGGAAGGTACGCAGAAGACTGTCCCTTTTCCCCCCTCTAGGAGCACAGGGACGCTACAGGCCAAGGACTGTGTTGTATTCTTGGGGTGGTTCTTCCATTGCTGAAGGATTTGTGGACAAGAGAGATCCAAGAGTTCACCTCCACTGCTTCAGAGCTGGAAGGAGAAGCTGGTATGGGCCTTTTCAGGACCTGTATCAGTCAGCTTTTGCTGTGAAACAATCCACCCCAAAACTTGATAGCTTGAGACAATAGACATCATTTATGATGATTCTGTGGGTCATCAGGGTGGTTCTTCTGGTGTGGACAGCTCAGCTGGGGCTGGGTGGTTCAGGATGGCCTCTGTTACCTCTCTGGTGGTTGGGAGGCTGGTTGACCTGGAGCAGCCTGGACAGTAATGGCTCATCCCATTCTATGCTAGCCAGTGGGGCTTATTCCCATGAGGTGTCAGGGTTCCACAGAGCAACAAGAGAGGGAACACAAACCCCAATGCACAAGTACTTTATACGTCTCTGATTGTGTCACATTTGCTGTTGTCCCATTGGCCAAAGTAAGTCATGTGACTGACCCCAGAATCAATGTGGGAGAGGAGCACCCAAGGGCGTGGAGATGGGGAAGAGGAAACAAATTGGGGGTCATTCCTGCAACCATCTACCCCAGGAGGCATGTCCTATTCTAAACCTGTGTGGAGTGTGCAGGGTCCATAGGAGGTGGCTCTTTCAAGGAAGACATGAATGGAGAGGTTCTTCTGAGGCCAGGGAGTATAGTGGAGTTTGACACACATGGGTTCAAATCCCACACCCCAGGTACTGCCAGTGTGACCGACTCCAGGCAGGTAACCTGACTTCTCCGAGGCACGGTTCCTTCACCTGTGCACTGGCCTGGGGGGCCTCCCTCCCGAGGCTCCTCAGGAGGCAGAACAAGGTGGTGTTTCTGAAGCAGCACGGTGTCTGGTGTACGGTCAGCACCCAGTGCTGGCTGCTTTCATTGGAGGGGAGGTTGAAGGCCACTCGTGGTGGCAGGTTGGGCAGAGAGGGTGACAGAGGGGTCTCTCATGCACAGGAGGCTGGGCTGAGCCCTGGACTGCAGCTCTCACAGGCCCCAGGGGACCAGGCGAAGACCACGGAAGGGCAAACAAGGCTCTCCTGGCTTCTTACAGACTAAAACCTTGTTCAAATATTTGTTGTTTAAAATGAAAACAAACTAATCGCCCTTCCTTGGTGCTCATGCCCCAGCAGTGGCCACTTGGCTTCCACACTCCACCTTGTCCCCAGAACAGCTTTTGCTCCTCATCGTCAGAGGCACTGGACGCTTTGCAGCGTTCTCTTACCTGATGTCTCTGTGCACCGGACTCCGACGCCTGTGTCCTCCTGGGCACCTTCTCATGGCTCACCTCCCACCTCTCTGAGCCTTGCTCCTCAGCTTCCTGCGCCGGCCCCTTTCCCTCCTCTCGCCCTTTTCTGGTTGATGTTCCCCAAGTCCCGTCCTTAACCCTGTTGTCAGCAATGTCATTTCATGGGCTGACCCCTGCCGTGTGCCCGACTCAGGGACCGTCAACGTGCTCGTGATTGTCTCAGTCTTTCTCTGACCCCAACATGCCTCTTGAACTGCAGGTCAGTTGCTCAAACTCAACAGGTTGCAAAAGAAATACATCTGCCCCGTCTGTCTTAGTCTGTTCGGGCCGCCATACAAAATACCATGGACTGGGGGGCTTAACCACCAGGAAGTTATTTCTCACAGTTCTGGAGGCTGGAAGTCCGAGATCAGAGTGTCGGCAGGGTTGGTTCCTGGTGAAGATATCTCCAAAAACCGTCGTATCGGGGTTTGGGCTTCAACGTATGAATGTGGGGCACACAGTTTGGGGCACAGCACCGCCTGCCCTCCTGCTGGAATCCCAGCCACCTTCCCCTCTTACCAGTAGCCCAAGCCAGAAAGCCGTAAGTCATTTCCCACAGTGGGTCAGTGCAGACTGTCTCTGGGATCCTTCATCCTCTCTGTCCCTGCAGCCACTGCCCCCAAGTGACACATCATCACCCTCCCCACAGACCTCTGCAGCTGCCTTCTCCCCTCCAGGCTTGTCCCAGCAAGCTCAGCATTGCCTCCAAAACACCCCATCACTGCTCTCTCCACTCTCCTCATACACACACACATACAGTAAAATCCCACCTTCCTGCCTCTCTGGCCCCATCTCCTGCGCCTCTTCCTGGCATGCTTGCTCTCAGCTGAACTGAGCTACCTGCAGTACCCTGAACAGGCTGTCTTACTCTTCTGCTGTTCCCCTACCTGGGGTACTTCTCCACCCTAGACTTCCTGGAAACCCCGGCTCATCTGTCAGGACCTGGCTCTGGGGTCATCTGGCGAAGGCTCCCTGCCCTCCCTCCTTTGTACTCTGTATACGCCCTGTTTATCATGTGCCATCATGTATCGTGGGCCTGTTTCCCTTAATGGTCTTGAGGGCAGGAATTATCTCATTCATTTGTCTGTACCCCAGTGCCTAGCATATAGTCAATGACAATAAATAAGCATTGAATGAATGAATGGATGGATGAATGGTAAGTGAGTGGATGAGGGCGGGAGTGAGCCCAACAACCTCTTTGCTGCACTGAATCACCTCAGACACCCAGTTGGCACAGGGGCCATCAGCTGCCAGCCTACACACAGGATTCACCCAGCCTGGGGGATGTGGGTGTTCCCCTTCCTGCCCCACAGCACCAGGGCCCCACCACACCCTCTCTCCTGCCCATGTAAACCATCCTCATGAGCAAGCCCCTCGGCCTGAGTTCATTGCTCCCTCCTCCAGCTCCCTCTGCCCTTCTGCCTGTGCCGCTCGGTTCTCCCATCACTTTACACCGTCCTGTTCTCTGTCTGGCACAGTGTGGCCCTTGATTATATCAGTGCATTCTACCGTCTGGCTCGTTCATTGTGTTAAGTGTGTGTGTTGTCCCAGCTGCACTGTGGACAGGAACTTCCGTTTATGCTGCTTCTCTACTTCCTCGGTCCATGGGACTTTGGCAAATTCTGCTCCACGGGTCTTTATTCATAACTGACCTCAGAGTTCCTGTCATTGCCCCACAGTCTCCTTTTCTCCAAGCTGCCATCCTCTTTGGAAAGGCAGAATGGCCTAGGAGTTAAGTGTCAGCAGCCCAGGATTCCCATTTTGGCTCCACCGTTTCCAGGCTGTGAGACTGGAGCACGTAGCTGACCCTCTTGGAGCTTCTATTTCTTTGTGTATAAAATGGAGAGACTGTCACCCCTGTAGGATAAATCCTGTGAGGATTAATGAAACCATCAGTGTGAAGCACGTAACGTGGTGCCCAGCAGGGAGAAAATACTCGTGTGTTGGCTGCTGTGACTGATGTTGTTTTCAATAATATTATTTCATCAATAGACTTTCCCCTCAAGAATCTAGCATAGAGCAGCCCCTGGCTGGCACCTGACACGTGGACTGAGTGTTTGTAGAAATGTCAGACCGGCATGCAGATGGCCTCATAGGGCTGCCCCTGAAATTCTCCCCTTTCTTTCTTGGTTGGAATGAGAGGCTCATTTTCTCTGGGATGGGAAGGGGAGAGGGGGCATTTCCATTCATCTCCAACAAGAGCTCCCCCTTCTCTGTGAAGGTAACTGCCATTCTGAATCTTATCTTGGTGCAGGGTGGACTGTGCCGGCTCCTCACCCACACACGCGAGCGCCTGGGACGGCCAGGCACAGGGATCCGCCTTTAATCAGGCTTCTTTAGAGAGAAGGTAGCCAGCCCCTTCCGAGTTGTTCATGCCAGGGGTTCAGGGTTTGCTCTTCCTGGTTTGAGTGGGTCTTGGCAGGCTGTCACTCTTCTTGAGGGGCTTCTCCTGGCACCTCAATGAGGGGAAGGCAGCCTGAGCGACTGACAGGGCATCCAGGGAAGACTGGGCCCCAAGGCTAGGACAAGAGGCCCAGCCACACCTGGCCAGCCCCAGGGGTGTGGCGAGGCTGAGGCGCCAGGGATGAGGGCTGCCCCCTTCCTCTTTCTCTTCCTCTTCCTCTTCCCAAAGCCCACAGGAGTCCTGTCCACTGGGGGCCTAGGGAGGAGCTTAAACCTTAACAAGGGCGATACACTTCCCTCACCTGTGGTGGCCCCATACTGAGCTGCCTTCCATGGTAGCCACTCAGCTGGGTCAGAGAGGGGACAGTATCACAGCCCCATCCCTCTTTGCTGGGAGAGGCAAACTGTGCATATGATTCTCACCCCTGTGCTTTCCCTTCCCCATCTCAGTGCCTAACTGGGTGAAAGTATATGAAATAATAGACAGATTCCTGGGGCACCCTCCTAGAATTTCTGATTCAGTCAGTCTGGCTGGGACCAAGGAATCTGTACCTTAAAAACTCCTGAGAGGGGACAGCCCCAGGGGCCTAGTGGTTAAGTTCACCACATACCACTTCAGTGGCCCAGGTTCAGTTACCAGGCACAGACCTACACCACACCACTTGTTAGTGGCCATGCTGTGGTGGTGGCTCACATACACAAAAAAGGAAGATTGGCAACAGATGTTAACTCAGGGCAAATCTTCCTCAGCAAAAAAAAAAAAGCTCCTGGGAGATTCTGTGCTCAGTGAGGTATAGAACCACAAACCTGGTCCCATTGCCTCATTTCACCAGCAAGGGCCAGGATGCACTGGGGACCCAGACAGTTCTTGTGCCTTGACAGCTTAGTGACAGAGGCCAGAAACACCACAGATACTGCTCAGGCTCTGCCTTTTTCTCACAACAGCCAGGGCCAGAGCTGTCCCCCCACTGGATGGGATCTGCATCACTGGGGCGAAAGCCAGCAGCAGGCACTGACTCAGAGGGCCCCCTGTGTCCCACGGGAGCGCAGGAAGGAGCCAGGGCAGAGAAGAGGCACTCTTTGACCATTCCTTAAAAAGGCCTAGGGCTTGAATGTATTTATGTCCTCTGCCTCCACCCATGCCCTTCCAGCCACCCCTGACAATGTAGGGGCACCTCTACAACCCACCATCACTGGCTGCTGGAGACTGCAGTGTGTGACTTGCCTTGGGGTCCTATTAAGGGTCCACGTTGAAGTTGGCTGGATGGTGACCCGACTGGGTGGATTTGACACAGGGGTAGAAAGTAAAGTTGGGAGAAGGTCTAAGTTTACCAGTACAGACGCCCCCAACCCCTGAATACACTGAGTACATTTATCTTCTGAGCTGAGCATCTGGCCCTTCTAGAAAGATGAGACTGTCCAAAGATACACAGCCCTGCAGTTTACACTGAGAAGCCACTAGAACAGCAGGCGCACACCCCACAGAGACAGGCTGTGCATCTGGATCGAAAACAACATTAAACCAGGAAAAGAAAACTCGGTGAGCTCTGGGCAGCCTTGGAGGGGGGAGCTGCGCGGGGCGCAGGAGGGAGCCTCCGGCCACCGGGAATTGAGGGCCCAGAGCCACAGTCCCTTTGGGACAGCATCTTCCTGAAATTGCTCCCCCATGGCTGCAGATGGCATTTGTGCCCAGAGGCCAGCTGCAGACCTGCGGGATGGGCAGAGAAGGCTGCGTGGCTGCATGGTTGCTGGTAGTATTCCAGGAAGGTGGGTCTTTTTTTTCTGGTACGTGAGAGGCATTTTGGTGGCGCTATGAGAAAGCTTCCCCAGGCATGCAGACCTTAAGTAAATAAAAGCACAAAAATAGATTTTTCAAACCGTGTCCTTCCAGAGCATAGTAGGATTTACTGAGAAATTGGATTGAATTCTCCCTGACTCACCTGACTGCGGAGGGGAGGAATTCAAAGGAAAAGCGTATGTTTCGCCAGCCAGATCTGCTGAAACAGGGCCGACGGCAGGGCTTACGGCTCTGCATGGGTTACCTTTTGAAAGGCAGCTGGGAGTATCTGAACAGCAGGCTGGGGATTGGGGCTGAAGCTTAGCCACCCCTGCACCTGAACCCCCACTCCTAGGGATGAGAGAGAGATTTATCATAGCTCCTCTGCCCGGCCTGCACTCTGTCGAGTGGTTTCCTGCAGATATGAAGGCCGCTGGGCCGCTCTCAGAGGACACGGTTGTTTTTCTCGTGGTGTTGAGGGGTTGACCCTGAAGCATCCACACCCTGACTCCATGCCACTTGGGTCTCAAGACTGCGATTTGTCAGACGGCCAGCCCAGTGCTGGGGTTTCAGGTATGACCACAGCACACAAAGGAAGTTTTCTCCTGAACCAAGCCACAGTGACTAACACACCAGGACACCCCTAGCATCATGTTTTAGCTAGGTTTTCAGAAACCAGGCTTTAACTGGCCCCAAACCATCCAAGGACCTGAATATAGTGCCCGGGACCATGTTCCAGAGTTGGGTGCCAGCACAGAACTTTACTATGGATGAGAACCAGTGGTGTGCTAGTATACCAGCTCTCTGAACAAATTTTAAAGCCTTGGTTTATAGTGTTTGCCAGTTTCCGAGGTGATGATATTCCCACCGAGGTGCATTTCAAACAACCCAGTTGAAGTCACTAAATGTGGAGTTGGGAGGAAGGGCACACGGTTGCCTCTGGCGAGCGGTTCCCATCGGCCGCAGCTCACCACTGAACTGTGTCTCTGACTCACAGGTCCAGAGAGTTTCCAAGTAGAGGTTCCCAAGAGGAGCACACTAAACTGCATGCCAGGGGGACCCACAGTGGCACCCCTACATGTACGAAACACTCCTCCCCCTTGGCTAACAGAATCTCTTAACCACAAAGAGATTGCATATGGCCAGACTAGCCATATGTGGGTGGGGCCGAATGACCAGGTGTCTCCATAGTTGCCACGATAGGACAGTGACTGGACAATTTTAGAGGTTATCACATCTCTTGGGGAGCTTGTTAAAAGTCATCCTCCTGGACTCCACCCCCCAGAGACTCTCATTCCATCAACCTGGGATAGAGTCCCGGCATCTTCGTTTGGCCACAGAATTGCAGATAGCATTCACACTTGGAGAAACCCTCATCCCTGCTTACTCAACCTGTGGCTTCAGTGGCTGAAAGGTCAACGTCTGGTGGCTTTTCATATAGTCGTTTCATTCTCAACACTCCCTGTTTTACTCCACTGAAACACAGTTGTTTTTTTAAAGTCCTTCCATGCAAAATTTGATTCCAAATCATAATAATAGCTCACATTTGTCGAAAGCTTCCCATGCGCCAGACATTAGACGTGTGTTACCCTCACCTCCTCCTGACAACTACCCCATTATTACCACCCCCATTTTGTAGATGAGGAAACTGAGGCCCAGAGAAATTTCCCGAGGAGGTGGTGCCAGGGTTGGAATCCAGGCAGTCCGACTCAGAGCCTGCATTCTGAGCATGACGTGGAGCTGCCTCTGCAAATAGTGTTCTTCTGAGGGCATCGGGCTTTCAACTTAGCTAGTTCAGGCTAGAGTTCAGTTCAACTTCATGGGCATTTAATTAAGTGCTATAAGATACTGACATTGGCATAAGTTATCTCATTTTATCTTCACAGCAACCTTAGGGGAAGATGTGACTCCTGTTTTCCAGAAAAGGAAAGGTAATCCAGAGAGGTTCTGTGGCTTGCCCAGTGTCTCACAGCCAGCTAGAGGCAGAGTAGGAATTTGTTGCTAATTCTGGTACCCCATAGTTAAGTCTCCTGAGTGGTTCCTTGGCTAGGTAAAGTAAGGCATGTTGGATGCATTGGCACTCTTTTAAGCATTTGAGCATGTTTCTGACAGTCTTAATTTTTGTTGTTGGTGGTGGTGAGGAAGATTAGCCCTGAGCTAACATCTGTGCCCGTCTTCCTCTATTTTGTATGTGGGTCGCTACCACTGCATGGCTTGATGAGCAGCGTGTAGGTCTGTGCCTGGGATCTGAACCCTTGAATCCCGGGCTGACAAAGCAGAGCGTGTGAACTTAACCACTACGCCACCAGGCCTGGCAGTCTTAATTTTTGACAGTTAAATATCTGAGTCCATATATGAAACATTAGTGTACAAGCAAGGAAGACAGGAGTACCTACCACTGTCTGTAAACACCAGATAGCGTGGGCTGAGTGCAGCAATGAATGTGGCGGACTGTGCGAAAACAGAGAAAGGGTTAGTTGTGTCTGCAGGAGTCGAAGAAGGCTCCCTGGAGGCGGTTGCACTAAAGCTAGCCTAAGCGTGTGTTGGGCTTCGGAGTATGGAGGGAGGGTCAGGGAGGGGCCGTGGTGGAGGCTGAACCTGGGACCCAGGGGTGAGGCCAGATCCCAGAGCCTCGTGAACCTCACTAGGAGTCTCCCTTTTCTCCTCGGGCACAGAACTAGTTTCATGCTTCACTTGTGGTTGAAGACATTGTGATTTTTCTCCTCCAGCTGATCCATCCTATTTTCCGTCACATTAAAACAGCTCCTTGTAATCCTCTCTGTGGTGGGTTTTTTCTTCCTGGGCCCCTGGGCTCAGAAGGCCGCCGGCTTTAAGCACCAACCCGTCAGAGTGGTTGCCAGGTGAGTGTGATGGCGTGAGGAGCCCGGAGGTGACGAGATCCTCAGGCACTTCTTGTGTTCTTAGGGCCGAGGTCCGTTTCTGTCCTCCACAGGCATCGGTGCGATGACAGGTCTGGCTGTAGTGGCTCTGGCTCCCCTGTAAGCACCCCATTCCTGGGGAAACACCTTGGGATATTTGTCAGCAACTTCCCGCAGTCTGCCTGTCCCGATGGCTTGAGTGCTGTGGACACTGATTCCCAGGGACGTCAAGCAGTTCTTGCCACTGCCCTCTGGCTGTGGCGAGTGGGCGCATCTCCTGACAGAGCCAAATGGCACCGTCACCTCTGAGCTCTGGTAGTGTTGTTCGGGTGATCACTGTAACTGTGAAGGGCACGTTTGGAGCTCAACAGCCTTGACAAATGGCCCTCTGAAAAAAAAAATGTTGCAGTCGCTTTGCCAGTTATGGATAAACCACAGCCAGAGCCAACTCTGGCCTTGCTTTGTGCCCAGAGCCACTGACAAGTGCCACGTGATCCGGGGGTCTCTTCCCTAGACCTCTGAAAGGGAATCAGCTCACCACTGCTGTGGGACTCGTCACGACCACCAGGCCCTGGGACTGCCTGTCGCTCTGGCCACAGTCTGATGGATTCTGAGCATGTACCTCTTCTTCATCCCTGAGTCCACAAGCAGAGCGTTGATGCAACCCCCACAGTTGAGCAGGGGGTGGGGTGGCTGAAATGACGGGGGCACTTTCTGGGGTAGGCGTTTTCTTCGCCCTGTGATCTCCACTGTGTGCTCTGGGTGGCATTAGTAGCAACAACTTGATAGCTGAGGCCTCCCCGTGATACAGTGTCATGAAGGCCTCTTCTTGTGCCTTTAAAAATGTGACATTTCCTGCATTCTTGAGGCACCACTGGACAGCTTCTTTGTAGACTCCGCCCCCAGTGTGGTTCAACAACATGTCATCCAAGAGGTCTCCCAGATTACTGTGTTGGGCCAGGTGAAGCATCTCTAGATGGCCTTGAAAATGGAGAAAAGAGGCCGTGAGACAAGGAAAGTGGTTGGCCTCTAGAAGCCAGAAAGACAAAGAAATGGATTCTCCCCTAGGGCCTCCAGAAAAGAATGCAGCCCTGCTGACACTTTGACTTTAGCCCAGTGAGACCCATTTTGGACTTCTGAAGTATGGAACTGTATGATAATAAATTTGTGTTGTCTTAAGCCACTAAGTTCCTGGTAATTTGTTAGTGGCCGTAGAAAACTAACACATGAGGGAAGCAAAGACAGGCCTGGTCCTTGCCCTTACAGAGCACATGGCTCTAGCATGGGAGACAGGCATCCGAGCAGACCATTAAAACCCCGCGGGATCAGAGCTATGCTGGCGGGCACGCAGGTGGCCCTAACCCGGTCCACCAGGGAAGACACTGAGACAGTCCATTTCTAACTTGAAATCTCTAAACAGTGACAGAGGGCCTCGTGAGAAGTGCTTTGTTCATCATTGTCCTGGTCTTAGCAGGGCTGTGAAAACCGTCGGTTTCAGCATGGGTTTGACTCCATGGACAGCTGGGTACCCCAGCCCCAGCCCATGCCTTTGCCCCAGGCTCTCTGTCTTATTCTCATCCACATGGAATGAAAGCCTCTCGTCATACAGAATCTCAAGAAGCAAGATGGTGGACATCAAGTACTTCGGTATGTGCCAGAGCAGCCATTTTTTAGCCTAAAGTCTATTCAACTTTCAGAGAGAAGGCTGAGTTCAGTTGCCTACAAGGAGAACTTCATTTCAGACTTCTGCTTAGCTGCTGCTGCATGAAGGGAGCTGTGCTAGAGGTGGGGAAGATGAAGCGATGCATGGGGCTTGGTCCGTGCTCTCCTGTAGTTTATAATGCAGCCCTTGAAAACCAGCGGGTATTTTTTGCTGTTGTCTAGGTTTCTTTTTTCTCTTCTTTTCTTTTTTTTTAATTTTTGTTTATTTTTGTAAAGCCATATCTCACCCTTGTCACCCAAAAATGTAGCATTTGTTGTAGCAGTAAAACAGACTGAGACTGAGTTAAGTCCACCACAGAACCACAGTGCTCAAATAATATAATGCTTCCTATGAAAGATAGAGAGATGATAAAGATAGATAAAAAGATAGAGGTAGAGATAGAGATGATAGATAGGTAGGTAGGTAGGTAGGTAGGTAGATAGATAGAAAGATAAATAAGATAAGATGATAGCCAGACCTCACTAGCTCCTCTTAAGAATAAACCATTCAGATTTTATGCTCTATTTACCTTTTCCAGGGGTTTCCTTTGTCACATGGTTGTGGCGTCCTCCCCTCTTCCTCACCCATTCTTCTCTTGACACACTCCCTGTTGGTTCAGTCATCATGACTGAAGAGCCAGAAGAGAACTTAAAGACTAGTTGGTCCCTTCTCCAGTCTCACTCAGATTGCCACAATGAGAAAGTGGACTGTCCTATATGAAAAGACACTGAAGGAGATGTTTCCATTGATTTCCACTTGGCCCATTTAAGTTGTTCTTCATAGCACTTTTCTGTTCAGTCTGAAAATTCTCTTTGACTGTATCCTATCTTGTAAGGAAAAGAGTCATATGTGGGTCATCACCTCCCCATCCCCAATCCTACTGCCCTCTTCCCTGAAATATGGCACCTACCTCCCTCACAAAGATCTCTCTTGGGCGGGGGGTGGAAAGAGGGAAGGCACCACAGACCGTGCCAGGAGACTCAACCTGGGCCCAAGAGGTGCCCCAGGACAAAGGTGGGAGGAGTCACCCCAGAATCAACTGGAAACTGGCCTCACAAAGAAGAGCTCTTAAATTTATCTGACCAGAGATGCTTAGGGTAGGAAAAGCTTATTCCAAACAAAGAGACAAAACAAGGTCTACTGAAGAAGAATTGAGAAAAAATGCCCAGCGAGGCCTAGTGATGTTATGAAAATAAATATTATCTCAACTGTAGTCCTCAAGTTGAAGGTAATGTGGGCATAAAGATTAAAGTGAACATTGAAACATTTAAATGATCCAGCCAGGAGAATCTGAGAGGGAAGGGAGTCTAGTGATGACCTATGACCATTCCACAGCATTCACAGGCCCCTTTACTTATCTACTCTTTAAGTGCCACTAGGTGTGAAAGCCAGAGGAATGGACTAGAATTTCCCCCAATTGGTTGATGCTTCTTTTCTCTCTCTGTTGAGTCATAGTGAACTATACAATTTTTACTTTCAGACTCTTGATCAAACATGCTGTACCCATCCTTGTCCTCTATACAGAACTTTTCCCTAGCTGTGCCCAAGGCACTGGGGCTGACTTGGTGAGGGGGAAATGTGGCTGTCCTGTCTGTGCAGCTGATCTCTAAGCCCAAGCAACCCATGCTGTAAGAATAGCTTTAGCCAAGATACCTTATCAGGACTCAGCGACCTGCCAAAGTGGTCACATGTTCCTCATCTGTTCTGAGGGCCAGACGTAGGGATGTCAGACCAGAAGCCACCAGCCAAGCTGGCTGGAATGATGGACAAGGATGTGTATGACTGGGCAGGGAGGAGCCTGGGTGTTCCTGCAGCTACATGAGAGCGTCAGGGCTGGGTTCATATCCCCAGGAACATTCTTAGGGACAAATTGTTGGCACTGTTGCCTAAGCCAGGCATGGGCAAAGGGGAGCCCTTTGCAAAATGATTCTCTTGGCTATCGGGGTCATCACTGCCTGGCCAGCCAGTCAGACCCTCTGACAGGTTGGACTCAGATTACTCAATGTGCTCTGGGCTGAGCCTGGCTGCTGTGCTGGTCCAGTGTCGGACAGGACAGGGCTGAAACGGGAAGGGGTGGGAGAAGTCTAGGGTCTTCCAGGCCCTGGATCGCTCACTGTCTTGATGCACAAGATATCTTGCAGCCCCAGGGTGATGAAAATGAGACCAGGGGAGCATCCAGAGAACACTCCTAAGCCCACCCCAAACACTGGCTCTGAGGGGGCCATCGCTGGGGGCAGGGTGGGGAGCAGGCTTGTTTGCCAGAAGAGGAAGGAGCCAACCTTCGTGGGTTTCACCCAGTAGGGACAGGAATTAACCACTTCTTCACTCTGGTGGCCCACGTGGAGCATGCCTCCTTGTTAGATTCACGTAGCACATGTCTTCCAGGGAGCTCAAAGAATGAACAAATAGACATAATTATTGACCTCATAATCTTAGATAGCAGCGTGGATATTAGGGCGATTTATTATCATTTACAACTTCCTCCTTTGGGAGAAGAGGAAATTAAGGAGCATGGAAAGTAACTCAACTTTTGGGGCACTTCAGCCTAGTTAACTTACTAACAGTTGTTAAGCAGCTACCCTGTGCCAGGCTGTTTGGTTATGGAGATGTAAAGGGTGATAAATCACGATTCCTGTCTTCAAGAGGATCCCAGTCTGGTGAGAGTGGTGTGAACCAGGGGCTCCAGTACAGCTTAGGAGAGCTGTGGTCACATTGCTGAGGGCACATGGGAGGGAGTGGGGGTGGCGGTCAGAGAGAAGAAGGGAAGAAAAGGGGAGGGAGGGAAGGAGTGGGGGAGGCTGGTTCTGCCCGGGCTCTGCTTCTCCTCTGGGTGAGGCAAAGAAGCTCCCCTCAAAGAAGGCTTCCCAGAGGAGGGGACGGGTGAATTGGAGAGACAGGAAGACCATAGATAATAATATATTCTATTTTTTATGTCCTTACTGTGTGCCAGCTCCTTCACAAATATGTCTTTTAATTAACTCTGGGCTAAGGCCACCTCCTGGGTCCAACTGTGGACCCTCTCTCTTCCTTCGTTGTGCTGCAGGATGGGAGTGCTGCTGGGTCCGAGTGGAAGCCGGAGGAGAGGCTGGTGGGAGGGGCTGGCCTGAGGCCTGGGGAAGTACTCCCGGGACCCAGCACAGCCCCCTTTGACTCAACACGCCATGAGGGCGTGTCTGCAAAGCCCCCCTCGTGAGGAAGGAGGGAGCGATTAGGCTGTCTCATGTGGCCAGGTTGGTTAGTTGGGGTTGTGGCTTGGTTGGTCTGGGGATCGGGATGGGGTGGTTCATACAGCATAATGGGGAGCTTCCGCCTGCTATGGGGCCTAGCTCCTGACTTCAGCCTCGCAAGAGGGTGCCTTGGCCAGAGCACAAGGAGGCTGGGGGCCTTTTCAGTCCTTGGTTTGTAAGAGAAGACAGTTCCGTGCCGCCACCTCTGCCCGCCCGCCTTCACTGACACTGGAGAGCTTGGCCGCTGCTTGCTTTTCTAGTCCTCGTGTTTCAGTTTCCGTTTCCAGATTTCATTGTTTTTGAAGCTCTCACGGTCAGGCCCGGGGTTTTCAGAGATCTGAAAAACAGAAAGTGACTGCATTTTTTTGCATTTTCCTAGAGGGGAGTTCAACATTCTGCTGGGGGACTGGGAGGTGTCAGGTGGGAGGTCATTGCTTTGAAGACCCCAAGTTGTTTTGTTCTTTGAGTTTAAGGAGATTTTGGAGTTGGGGAACAAATAGAATCAGTCGGAGCAAGGGAAAAACGTTTTTTTTGTCCCCTCAAGCTTTGCATTTGACATTAAGTGATTAAAATGCAGCTGAAAACTCCACTAGCAGAGAGAAAAGACGAATTACTAACAACTGTAGAAGGAGCGCATTAAGACTCATGGGGAAAGGAAGGCTCTTCGGACAGCCTCTTCGGACAGCCTCTCCGGGTGTGCACGGTGCTCCTCCTGAGGTGGCCGCGTCCTTCTTGCAGGTGTCCTCTGTGTCCGGATTTGCATGTGCTGGAGGGCAGTCGTGTGTGCCCTTGAGCCACAGTGACTGTTCTTCCTGATCGTTTCCCCTGTCTGAGTTTGCGTAAGTGGAAGCCCACAAATTGGAACGACTGCCAGCCACCAGCTCGCCTTTTTGATAGTTTTCCAAGAAAGTCCAGTGGGATCCGGCTCTCCGGCCATCATCACAGGGCTGTCATATCCTTAGGTCTCACTCAGGTCTGTGTGCCCAGTTACCCACCACGGACAGAGGCCTGTGTTTCACGTTTACTTTCCTGGAAAGGGCCTGTGTGTTGAAATTACGTAAATACAATCTCAACTTTTTTCATTCCAATAATTTTTTAGAGTCGGTTAAAAAAGGAAGCACAATTTTTGAATTACATGCAATTGTTGTGATACCAGAGTATTATAGCATATGCTACCTTGACATTTTCATAATTCCTATAGCAACTGGGGTGGTTTCACAGTCCTGGAAAAGAATTTTGGGGAAACCTAAGGGCATTTTCTGGGGCTTTATATATTTTTTTCAAGAAACTAAAATTCAAAATTGTCCATTTTGCTGTCTTCCTTTGCCCGCTGTGGGGTTTTCTATAGGGAGCGTAGGGATCAGCAGTTGCTGATAAGCTGTTCCACTGCCTTCGAAGCGAGTCGGCTTCCTGCAGCTTCTCCAGGCAGCCTGTGCTTTACTCAACATTCCCACTTGCAAAAGGAAGGAATCAACCCTTACTCACTCTTCCTTAAGTTTTTCATCTTTTGAGCTCTCACCAGTTGTTGCTTCCTAATGTCAAAGTCTCAAGCTTTGGAAGGCGTCCAGGGGCAAATTCAAAAGTGCACAGCTTCTAGTTTGATCCTGAATCCACAAAACCAGATGTCTTCCCATCTTAGAAAGAAGGCCTGTACAAATAATGAATTGGAAGTGTCCCCCTGCCTTTTCCTTAACTGCAGCCATTTTCAAAAAGTGAATACTGGATATAAACTAGAGTTTATACACACACATGACTTTGCTTGTCAAAAGTGTTCCCCTCAGAAAGCTGTTTATCTTGAATAAAATGCTGCTCCCCTTCTGCCAATTTCTTTTTCAGTATTGACTTAAGAAACAGTTAACCAGGAAATCATTGTTATTTTACTTTCGTAGAAACCATTCTATCGTCCTAAACTTTGTCTCTCCGTCCATCACAGCTGAGCTCTCCCCTCCCTCCCTCCTCTGCCATCTGGGAGAGGAGGGGAGCAGAGGGGTGGGGGTGGGGGGTCGTTCAGGGGAGATGGAGCTGTGAGAGCCAGACGAAGGCCTGCGGGAACCTCAAGTGCTGTCAGGAAGCAGCCGAGGATGCCAGACTAAGTGGATGACATGAATGCAATTGACAGTTGACTCTGCCACCGATGAGAACTGCACCAGAAGTTAGTAAGAGAAGTGGGAACTGCCTGCCTCAAATGTGTGATGAATTTATAAGCAGCATTAGTTCAGTACCGTGAGCCTAATCTTCGAATAATCTCCACGAATAGCCCTTCAGGAGTAAGCATGAAGCTGACAGACGTTGGAAAGAAATCCAGTAACTTAATTATCTACCCCCACTCCCCCCATTCCTTCGCCCCTTCTCACCACCAGACCCTGAACAAGTTGTAGCCTTTAAGTGCTCATTTGACACAGAAAGTGATCAGCATGTTTACCTGGCTCTGTTGTGCCTAAGTTCTTGGGTTAATAACTATGCCATAACCATAATTTTATATTAATATAGTTTCCTCCCAAGTTCACAAAAGCCTTTCTGCATCCCAGTGCGGCAGATGATGAATATAATTTTCTCCACTTTTGCAACTAGGGAAATTGAGGCAGGGAAGAGTGATGGCAGAGTGGGTGCTAGTCAGTGGTGTGCCGGTAAACGTTCTAACAAGCAGCTCTCGGAGGAGCAGCCCTGGTTTGTTGTGGATGCCGGTTCCCGTGATGTAGTAAATCCTCCCACCTTGTCTGATTCAGGCTACCAATATGCCTCACTGAATGCGGAGTTAGGAAGAGATACTGTCGGCTCTGCCAAGCTGGTTCAGCAGGCTCCAGCGTCTAATTGGCACTAATGGTTCGGTTCATGGCCTCAGACTCCCAGGTGACCACTGAGGACCAGCCCAGACCTCTGTGAATCCCCACTTAACTCTCAGCTCAGCCCGACTCACCGGATTGCCTTGAAAAGTGGTTTTCAAACTTTGCGTGGTGACCCATTGAAGGGTCCTGAAGTTAATTTGGAGATCTCAATGAGCATTTTTAAATGAAACAGAATAGAGGAAAACAAAAAGAAGTGAGTAGAACAGAACATTTCAGAGTGTAACGTACATGTTCCAAGGATAGATGATGGATGGGTAGGTAGATGGGTGGGTAGATGGATGGATACATAGATAGATAGATATCTTTATGTGTATAGTGGGTTTGGGTCAGAAACCAAAAAATACTGACCTAGAAACAAGTATACCTCTGTTTCCCCCATCTGCAAAATGGAGCTAATGGAGCTTGCTCCCTCCCTGCCTATGATCAGGCCAGGAGGATGACTCAGGTCACCTCTGTGATAATGCCATGGTGTTGCTGGCACCCTAGAGTTGATCCATTTGCAGGGGCAAAATGGGTCAAAACAGAAGGTTTGGCTTTGTCTGTTTGGGAGATCGTTGACTACTGTGTTTGAAACTGGGCAAAGTCTCATCATCTTTGTGCATGTGTTCTCAGGGTCCAACCACAGCCTAGAGAGAGAGCCCTCCCAATGGCTCTCAGCCTTATATGTCCACAGACATGCGGGAATGTGCACATGCACACACAGGAAATTCTGCAAGTCGGAGGGACCCCCAGGGTTCCCAGGATGGTCATGTGGGAGAGTCAAAGAATGTGTTGCCTGGAGCAAGGACTTTCCCACTGGAGAGAGAACTAGTTAGTTTTGAAAAATAGGAGAGATGACCTTGCTTAAAGCTTTCTCCACACTCCCTCCCAAATCCCTGGTGGAAGGAAATACAAGGCCAGGCAGCTTTTACAAGCCATCACAGCAATCCCATGAGGCAGGAACTGTTAGCCCCATTTCATGGATGGAAACTGACACTCAGAAAGGTTGGGCCTTCCCTTCTGAGTGGGTTTCCACTCAGAAAGGTCACACAGCAATGAGCACTGTGCTCTAAACTCCTCCTTCTGACCCCAGGCCTGTGCTCATGCCAGCGGCTCCCTCAGTGCCTTGCAACACACAGCCCGTTAGTCATCCAGGCAACCCTTCCAAACTGGTTTCTTCGTCTGCGAAATGGGATCTTGCTCTGTTGTGAAAGAAGCAGCCTTTTGCTGAGGAGTGAGCATTGGCTTTAGAGTCAGAGTTTCCTGGAATCTCATCCCATTTTACCAATCACTGCTGTGCGATCTTAAGCAAATTCCTTCACCATTGTGTCCTTGCCTGGAAAGTGGAGGTGGTGGCAACTTTGTAGGTTCATTGTGAGGATTAACTGAGATGATGATATCACATAACAAAGTCTAGAAGGGTGTATATTAACATGTCAACATTGGTCATCCCTAGGCAGTGTCATTACAAGTGGTTTCACTTTTCCCTTTTTCCCCATCTTTATTCAGTGGTGCACTGGTAAATGTTTAGCAACTGGGGATCTCCAAAAGAAAAGACCTGATTTGTAGCGTTCACACCCATTTCCATGATGTAAATACTCCCATGGTGGCTGATTTCCAGGTACCACTGTGATGTCACTGTACATGGAGCTGGGACGAGCCATGCACAGTTGGCTCTCACGCGCTGGTGCAAGCCCACTCAAACACACCACTTGTTTTTATTTTTAACTGTGCACTGCATGTTTTATTTGGGTGGTAAATTGAAGAGAGAGAGAGAATTAATTCATGGACAACCTAGCATTGTGCCAGACATAAGAGTTTTCTCTTCTCCCTGTCTTTCCTCCTTCATTCCCGAGCAGACAGTACACTGCTTGTGATCGCCTGGCCACGTGCCATGGTGGTCTTCCGAGAAGCCAGCTGCCCTTTTCTTGCTCCCCATCTGCCGGGCTCTCGGAACCCGGGCAGCCTGTAGATGAGAGTCTAAGGTCAGACCATGGAGGAATAATCAAGCAGGCAAGCAGGTCCCCTCACTTTTCACAGGAGACACGCTCACCAGACATGTGCAAGGTTGACACTGCCCTCGAGGAAACCAAGGCATGTCCAGTGGAGTGAAGGGCCTGGAATGGAACCCCCCGCAGGTGGCCAGTCTCTGACTAGCCCAACTGTTACCTTCAACTCCTGACTTAAGAGATGGGGGGGTGCTCTACAGATTTCTGAAGGAATACAGAAGTGGGACATCAAATGGAGTCCTGCCAGGCCTCCAACAGGTCGTCAGGCTTGCACAACAAAGCTGCAGAGTCACATTCCCCACGCCCCGCAGTCTCAGTCTTCCCACACCCGGTGCAGTTCCTGGCACAGAGTAGGTGCTCAAGAAATTTTTGTTGCTGCTTGTTTTTTAAACAAAATTTTAATTAATGAATTTCTTTTCTTCCTTTATAGCTTGATCTATTGCGGAAAGGATGTAAGGCAGCTTGGTAAATGCTCGTTGAATAAATAAATATCTTAGCCCTCACCAGCTCCTGGTTTCACATGTTCCTGGATATAAAATGTGATTAAATCTAATTGAGAGGAAAAGTGTTAATAAAGGTGCCGGCGATTTTTTTTTTTTAATTCCTTCTGACTTTTCTATATTTTTCAAATATTCAAAAGAACATAGATCAGTTTTGTTATTAAAACTAAGAATATATATTTTATAAAAGTAAATAAAAAGTAGAACAGGAGTGGTATCCGCAGTTGAGGACCGAGAGGCTCTGACCGAGGGTCCTGGACACGGTGGGTCAGTACTCTTGTCACAGCTGGCTTCTCTCTCGGCAGCCTCCCCACCCGCCAGCCACTGACTAATAACGCTCCTCTCCCGTGACAAGGCTTAGTCAGAAGTGGAAACAGAGGCGAGTCCTCGAGAAGGGAAATAACAGGCCACGCCCGGGGCCACTGACAGATTAGAAATGCAGTGGGCCTGCGTCCCCACCCCACCCTGGCACCCACTGCGGGGACCGCGGAGTCCTCATGCCCCTGACACCTGAGGGGGACCCTGCAGAGAGAGCCGGCCCCACCCCTCCACCAGAGGCCTCCTCCAGGGGCGGGGGTCTCAGGCTCTGGCCGCTGACGGGGTGTCGATTCCTCTTCCCTCTCGGCAGCAGGGCCGCTCCGAGCAGAGAGCACAGAGCCGGGCGCCTCCGGTACAGCGTTGGCTGGGTTATCAAGGAGCCGTCCCCGCAGCAAGAGGAGCTTGGCTGTTCCCTGCGGCCCAGCACTGCAGCTGGGGGCACCGTCCTGTGTTGTGGTGGTTTTCGTTAAGGACACAAATTGAGTCTAGAAAATGAGGGCGAAGGGGGTTGGGGAGAGGAGGTTCAGGAGGTGTGGACAGAAAGCATTTTCATGCATGTGATGTCTTTTAATTCCTCCGCCAACCCTGTCAGTGGTTGTGAGCACCCTGCCCTCAGAGCCGAGGTGACTCTGGAGCCAGTCAGCTAAGAAGAGGCAGGCAGAAGTGCCCTCTGGGGCTCTGCCTCCACCCTGGGGTGCACAAGGAGATGCGACCTCAGAACTGATTTTTTTCTCCGACAGCTTTATTGAGAAATAATTCACATATTACACAATTCACCCATTTAAAGTGTACGATTCAGTGGTTTGTAGTATATTCACAGCATCAACCATCACCACTGTCAATCTTAGAACATCTTTATTACCCCAAAAAGAAACCCTGCACCCTTTAGCAGTCACCCCCCAATTCCCTCCAGGCCCCCCAGCCCAAGGCAAGCACTAATCTCCTTTCTGTCTCTATAGCTTTGCCTATTCTGGACATTTCATATAAATGGAATCATACACTATGTGGCCTTTTGTGTCTGGCTCCTTCACTTAGCATAATATTTTCAAGGTTCACCTGTGTTGTAGCAGGTATCAGTACTCCATTCCTTTTCATGGCTGAATAGTATTCCATTGTCTGGTTATACCACATTTTGTTTATCCTTTTAGCAGTTAATGGATATCTGGATTGTTTCCACTTTGGGGCTATTATGAATAATGCTACTATGAACATGTGTGTGCAACTTTCTGTGTGGACATACATGTTCGTATCTCTTAGGTATAGGCCACATAACTGACCTTTTACATTGTATATCTGACCATGTCACTTCTTTGCTTAAAAACCTTCAGTAGCTTCCCATTGTTCTTAAAATCAGGTTCAAAGTCCTTACCTTGGCCCACAAAGCTTTCATCTTCCAGGCTCCCCCCTTGTCCTTCTGTTCCTGCGAAGAGGTTCCTCCCACACCTGGAACCTCCTTCCTGGAACTTTCCTCTCCCTCCCTTGGCTCTTTGTATATCTAACCCCCTCTCATCCTGAGGTCTCAGCTGTAACACCCCCTCCTCAGGGAAGCCTCTTCAATGCCTCAGACGAGGCTCGGTCCACACGCTCTCAGGGGACCCTGTGTCTGTCTCCTCCTCAGCACGGACCACAATTACGACCAAATGACGGCTTGTGTGGTTACCTGTTTAACGTTTCTTTCTTCTGCCACCGTGAGTTCCAGGGGGGCAAGGCCCTCGTTCTGGTTCAACAGTTACCCCAGCACCTAGCACAGGGCCTGGCACACTTGGTCACTCAGTAAATATTTCCCAAATGAGGAATGGATAAGGATGCCAGCACATGAGCCACTTGTCTGGAAGTGGCTTCCTTTCACCTTGGCGTCCCCCTCAGGTGATAGGGAGACCCAGGCGGCCGCTAAGGCCAGGATGACTCCCCCTCTCTCCCCAGGCCTCCTCGCCCCCTCACTCACCTGGGAGCCCTCGGCTTAAGTTGAAATGGGTTTGGGAGAGCTCCCCCATCCTAAAATAACTAGAGCCTCCCTGGGTCCCAGCTCACACTCGGCTGTCCCTCACGACAGGGTGACACCCCCCACGGGGTGCACCTCGGGGCAGCCCCCAGCCCCGCTGACTCCACCCGCAGAATGAAGAGGGGTCCCCTGAGGCAGCAGCTTCTCTGGGTGTCGGGGAGCTGCGTTATGACACACGACGTTCCCTTCGGTAAAGAGGACTGCCTTTCTGTGTGTCTTGTTTGAAAAACTGTCCTTGAGGAAATTCCAAGAAGAAACTGCACACCTTCTGAGACTTAATTGCTTTTTCAAAGAAACCTGTTTTCATTTCCCCCACAGATATGCACTTATTTGGCCATTACCCAGCCCATGACGACTTCTATCTCGTAGTGTGCAGTGCCTGTAATCAGGTCGTCAAGCCACAGGTGTTCCAGTCGCACTGCGGTAAGTGGACTCCTGCACCCGGCGGACACGCTTACCGCTCTGGGGACAGTCGCCTCCCCTTGGCTCCCCAACAGGGTCTGGCCCTGTGTCTGTCTTAGCCCAAGCCCGTGGTCAAATTCTTCCCAAGGCTCTGCCTCTGCTCACAGGGTGACTCTTTTAGGAGCTGTAGTCCTTCTGCCAAAATGCTCGGTCCTGTCAGAACAGATGAGAGAAAACCTACAACTTGTTTAGATAGATGGAGCTAGACTGAAACCATCCGCCCAACCTTTCGGTGGCCTCCACAGGTGACAAAGGGGAGGGAGAACGGTGGCTTGAGGAATCGCTCCTACAGCCTGACATTTTGTCCCCCTGAAAGAGAGGGCCAGACGGAGTCTCCCTGATTTACACAAAGGAGGGGTGGGGGCCGAGGGCAGCCCACTGTGGGGTCAGCGGGGTGCTGCCTCGAGCAAATGCCTTGTAATAAAGCCTCAGGTTCAGCTTCTCTTTTTCCAGGAATCCTCCTTGTTAAAAAAATCCAGATGTGTTTGGGAACTTGCTTTCCCTCTGTATCTTTACATCCTTCGTGCAATAAATTCCCGTCAACTGGTCAACAGCAAAACCTGGACCCCCCCTTCAATGCAGATGTGTGGACATAGAACAGATAGAGGCCACGTGGCTGCTCCCCTCAGGAACAAATAAACATCTATTGACCTCAGACAGGCAGTGACTTAACCTCTCTGGATGGAAGTTTCCTTATCTTGAAACGGGGCTTTGGGTCAGACCATTTCCAAAGCTGTAATATGCTGTGAGTTCTAGAACAGTATTTTCCAGTCTTTTTATTTAAGCCATACTCACTTTTGATGAACATAAAATCTGAATGCCCTTCTTTACTGTTAAATTTCAAAGCACATTAAATATTGTGCCAAAAAAACTCAAAGCAATTATAATATCAAGTATGCTTTTGCAAATTACACGTTTCCTCTTTCTCATGCTCAGAATTTCTAATTTTCCCCTACCCCTTCAGTTATCACTATTCTGTAATAAGTATAAAATAAAAGGAGATGAGCTGATCTAAGCTCTTCAGGAAGCGTATTTGGGACTATAGTATAGTTTATATATATATCCTAATATCATTTATGAGTATGTAGATGTGTATATGATATATACCCATCTACGCAGATATAAAATCTGTATCTGTGTATAGATTGTGGGTGTATTTTGTGTTTATAATCTGTAGGAAGAGAATCCAGGCTTCGGGGGCTCTTCCCAAGACTTGCTGACCTGCACAGGCAGAGCAGCTCCTGGAAAGTGCTAGTCAAAGGGCTCTGTGTAGAGGCCAGTCTCCTGCCCCTCCCTGCAGACAGCTCTGTGACCTTGGGCTGCTCCCTTACTGTCTCTGGGCTTTGGTTTCCTTGTCTCTTCCACGAGGAGTGACTTCCATGGACGCTTCTAGCTCTAGCATTTTCGTTTCCAGCAGAGTGAGCATGAAAGGAGTGGGGCGTGCACTCGGCACGAGCTGACCTTCTTGCTCAGCGCTCTGTAGCAAATGACCCTCCCTTCCGCCGGGAAGAGAGAAAAGGTCAAACCTCTCCAAAGGGAAGTCATCAGGGGCTGGTGGTCATGCTACCAGCTGAGGTGACAGGTGGGGTAATCAAAAGCAGAGCAGTGGCAAGAAGATCCCACACAGCTAGTTGGTCAGTGAACGGCCATGGAAGCTCCATGGCCAGTTGCTTCTGTCTGTTTCATGAAGATGCAGAGGCTAGGTCACCCTGAATGTGATCGCCATTCATCCATTCACAGGGATGTGCTGCTGCTCTGGGCACTGGGAAGCAGCAGCAAACAAGACAGATGAAAATCCCATAAGCCATCAAAACCTTCCCTGGGAACTTAATTCACTGGCAGAGTCTTTGATGGAAGGAACCTGAAAGGGACCCGGGACCCCACTGTGCCCTGCAGAATTCTGCCTGAGACAAGGTCCCATCCAGCCAGCCAAGGAGGCCTCCAGGACCTGGCTCAGCTCATCCATGTGCCTCCCTCTGTCCTTTTGGTGCAAGAGCCGCGTCAAGCTTAGAGGGAGAGCCGAGGGTTTTGTGGCCACCTGCTCTGAGCAGTGGCAGTAAATTAGTTTGGGGGTTTGGTTCCTGACCCCAAAGCCCAGACTCCGTTGAGCTTCTCACTGAACCTGCTGACAAATAGCGATGGGGACACAGCCACGACTCGGCAGATGGAGGCTCTAGAACCTCCCTCGTCTTTCAGGTGTGTGTCCCATTGATTCACAACCCATGGTTATCAAGGCCAGGAGAATGCAAGGCAGAGCTCAGAAACACGGCAACTCTTTGGGGGCAGTGAGGATGTCTTAGTTTCCCTAAGAATTCCTAGGAGGAATTCCTATGGTTTCACGATATTTCTTTTTTTGCTGTTACCTCCTGTGATTGGCCTTGCTGTTTTCAACAAGTTAATGAGAGTGCCGTGTGCTAAGTGCCAGGCCCTGTGCTGTGTGCCTTCCATGTCTTTGAGCACGTGACCCTCTCCACAGCCCTGTGAAGTAAGGACCAATAGGATCCCCATTTTGAACTTGAGGAAGCTAAGGCTTAGGTAGGTGGCTCGCCCCAGGTCTCCCAGTGAGGCAGGTGGAGAGCCTGATTGTGAATGCAGGCAGTGTCACTCCAGAGGGAGGGACATGCATGCAGCCTGCTGGCTTAGCCCTTGTCCCTCACTGCCGCTGTGTGGATCACATGCCCTCCCTGCCAGCCCGAACTCCCAGGCCTGACCCAGCCACCTGCCAGGCAGCATATGGTGGTACAGGGCTTCACACTCGATTTTGTTAGCAGCAGAGCTTTTTTGCTGGAAACTTATGTAGAACCCCAATCTATAAATATATATATGCAAAGCGGAACCTCTGGGGTTGAACTTGGGGTGGGGGCTCGAGCTCCACCTGCCTGCCTCCTCCTGACCTCCCAACCTGCCAGGGCTCCACAGAACAGCACTTGAAGTTTGCTGTGGGGCAGAGAACATGGGCTTTGGAGGCGGATGGAACAATTCACATGACCACCCCGTGAAGTGTGTGACCTTGGGCAGGTCGCCTCCCATCTCTCCACCTTGTCTGTAAAATGGGCACTCTGCCTGCCTCATGGGGTTGTTGGTGCAAAATGACTGGTGTGAGTCACCTTCCCGCAAATACGCCCAGAGCATGGGTTCATTTCCTCCCTGCTTCTCCCCATGGTGTCGTTCCCCCTTGCCCCCAGCTGGACGTGATTCATCCCTCCCAATATCCGTAGAACTCTGTTCTCCTGAGCCGCTTCCCACCTTCTGCCATGCACTCCAGTTAGCTGTGGACTGCCTCAGCATGTCCACCAGCTTCTAGGATCCTTTCAGGACCAGGGATGTACCTTTTCAGCTCTGTATTCCCAGTGCCCAGAATTGAGTTCATCGCCACCAGCCCTGGCCCCAGAAGCAGAGCTGTGGAGCAGTGGGAGGGACAGTGCCCAGGGGCCAGCACACCTGGGGCCAAATCCCAGCTTGGCCTCTGCCCAGCCCTGAGACCCTGGACTTGTCACCTTTTTAAATGATAGGGGACTGGACTATGTGTTCTCTTGGAAACGGGCTCGTTCTTAGGACCTGTGATTTCCTGGATTTTAAGGATCGTGGCGTATACGGAGAGATGGGTGCATGGCAGCATTCAGGACCTCAGTGTCCTGGTTACGTTAAATTGAAAAAAGTATGTGTGTGTGTATTTAGACAATTGGTTCTGGTGACTTTGGAGGCTGATGGTAATGTGAAAAATTGAAAGCCATAGTGGAAAAATCATGAATTTTGGAGTCAAACAGACCCGGGCTAGAACCTTGACTAACATTTGCTAGCTGTGTGACCTTGGGCTAATTACATGTCCTTTCTAAGCCTCATTTTCCTCTAAAATGAAGGTGATGGTTGCTGCTTTGCAGTTACTGTGAGGAGCAGAGATCAAGTGGTTTCCTGGCACATGGTAAGGAAATAAAGAAAGAGTAGCTTTATTGTCAATAAAGTGTGGCTATTTTTTATTAAGTTGAATGTTTCTTATGAAAAATGGGAAAACCAATTCAGTCAAGTGCTTCCTGTCTTCATCTCTCGCCCCGTCTCGGGGGATGTGCCTGCCGAGGTCAGCCTGCAGACTGGCCTGTGATTCATCTTCGGCTTCCCACACTCACAGAGGCAGGAACTGTCGGCCTGGAGATGATTACATTCCAGGAGTCCTGAGGCCCTGGTTTCCTAAATACGGTTTACATTCACATTAGGCCCCAACGTCAGCTCCTTTGGAGATGCCAGGAAGCTCCCAGTATCTCTCTGGGGTCCCTGCCAAAGTCCATCCAGCCTTGGCCGCCTCGCCGTAGAGGGGTCACATGAAGCCCCACTCCCAGGACTGGCTGCATTCCTATTGCTCCTGATGTTGCCCCCCAAGCTGGTGTCCCAGACGTAAAAAGCAGGCACAACCACTACTCGGGAGACCCTCTGCTTGGCATGGGCATGGCGGCCCTCTGGGATCCACCTTATGGGCCACCCCACCTGTGCTGGACCCCTTGGTCTGTTTCCTAAGTCTGTTCAGGGGACCCTGAGATGCTTTTTAAACCTCGACCCAGGAGATCTAGGATCTTGAGGGATTGGTTTATTTCCAAAGTTCCTTAGATAAGCTGATGAGGTTATTTAGGGATGGTTGTAGAGAGGGGGAAACAGAAACCAAAAGCGTCGCCTTGGGAGGCCTGATCCCGCTCAGCAGGCCCCCCTGTCCCTCAAGCCATCCCGCCGAGTTGTGACTTAATGCCCTGACACGATGTGAGTGGCTAGGAATAGCCTCTCTGGGGTCCCTCTGCTTAGATTCAGGTTCCAGCTCTACCACTTATTAGCTGTGTGACCTTGGGCATGTTACTTTGCCTCTCTGTACTTCAGTTTCCTTATTCTTAAAATGGGGATAGTATTTATCTAAGGTTGTTGTGATGATTAGAGGAACTCACATATGGACAGTACTTAGTACAGAAGTGGAACAAAGTTCACTTAAAAAAAAAGTTAAGCTATCATTGACCAAGTGATAAACTACAGAGATTTATAATGAAATCTTGTCCAAAGGGTTTTCAGTTACGATTACTGCAGAGTGGGAGGGTGCTGTTTGTGATTCTTCCTCACGTGTCAGTGCCTTGGCGGGTTCCAACCTCAGCCCAGAGAGAGTGCTGTGGTCATTTCTTCCCCCCAGAATCCTCTGTGTAGGTGATGTGTGCACGTGTGTGCATGTGTACGTGTGTAGGGCATCCTCTCTCTTTGTGCAGGCATGTAAATAAGCTCAAAACAAGGAGGTGTAAGGTGCCTACAATGGAAAAAATATTATTACTTTTAGTAGTTACATATTTTTAATCAATTTGGAATATGGTAATTTACAAGAAAAGTAAAGTGTGGATCCAAGTTGTAGTTTTATCATTGGGTTGAACATTTATGAAGTTGTATGATTCACCCCAAAGAAAGGAGTATGATTCTTTTCCGTCCTTATCTCCTACTATATTGACACAATGAACTACTATAAAGCAGGGTTTCTCAACCGCAGCACTAGTAACATTAGGGGCTCGATGATTCTGTTAGGGGGCATCCTATGCACTGTAGGATGTTGAACAGCTTCCCTGGCCTCTAGCCGCTAGATGCTAATAGCGGCCTCCGTCCCCAGTCATGACAACCAAAACTGTCTCCAGGCATTGCCAATG
Organism: Tapirus indicus; assembly: GCA_031878705.1. Classification (NCBI taxonomy): domain Eukaryota; kingdom Metazoa; phylum Chordata; class Mammalia; order Perissodactyla; family Tapiridae; genus Tapirus; species Tapirus indicus. Next base: position 82,042,724 of record CM062917.1, read on the forward strand.
TCCCCTAGGGGACAAAATCAAATCACCCCCAGTTGAAAACCACTGCCATAAAATATAACACCCCCATTTGTCGTATCATATTCTGCACTCTTCTATATTTAAATTTTTCTCCAAATTAAAAACTAAGCCCAGAAATAACTTCTGTGGAATTACATGGCAGCGTGTAGGAAGTTTCAGTTTCCACAGAGCTGGTCGTCAGGATAATTTCCCCATCACATTCATATGCAAAGCTTAAAACAGGATATGTTGCAGAAGTCCATAAGTTACAGTCCTTCCCACCTCAAAATCAAAAGACAAAAAAAAAAAAGGCAAAAGAAATAACACATCCATATACAAAGATCCTTCAGAATGTTTCAGCCACGTTTGATGCTCACCCTCCAAGCAGAGAACCATATGTCCCCACACTCCATCCATAACACAGAGATAATCCTTAGGTGTCACTGCTACTTTAAAAAAATGTATTAGAACCAAAGAACCTAGATGTCATTTAACAGACAAGAGAGGATTAATTTTTTTCCTCTTTCTCAGAGAGGGCTTTTTATTCGCTTTTCTGATTATATTTTTGAATGCCCTTCAAGTTGCTGTTTTGCATGTTGATGGTGATGCAGTAGAATTTAATGAACTGTGAGCTAAAGCAGAGAAGCTGAGCCGCAAAATAAATGAGTGACAGCAACTCAGTCCTGGAGGCTGGCACCTTCCGAGCACATCCAGGCGCTGGTACCGGGTGGGGAGGGGACCGAGAGAAGCACAGCCCAGCAGTGCTACCCATGGGAGCCTCGTTAATGAGGTTCCAGGGTTTCCTGCAATTGTTCTTTTTATTTTGTCATCTCCAGGTGACCTCTAGTTAAGGGGGAAACAAACCCTTTGTGCTTCTGAGCCCTAGAGAAAGTCAGTCCCTCCCAATGTCAGTGCCCCCTGGGCTTCCCAGGTGTCAGCGCCAGCTAATTATCCTGCCTGGACTTCCTCTCTGAAGGTGTGGATTGTCACTGCGCAGGGCTTGGGTTTTTTTGGTCAATTAAGTTGGATTTGTTTGTTGAGGTTAAATTTCTGTTGTTATTGTTAATTGTCTTTTTGAGACTAGATTATTTACACCAGAGAAGTATAAAATAATTAAAGGAAATTGATCTCATTCAACATATTCTTTGTCAAGTCTGACAGTATTAGTTAATAAGACTTGGCAAGAGCATGTGATTGTGTGTAAACTTTATCTGGTTAGTAGGATTCTTTTTTAACTTGAATTTGGTGAATGTATCCCCAATCCAGAATTAATTCCTGGATTGATATGTCTTTTGGGCTCCATATGATCAGAAGCAGTGTCTGCTGTTGTTTCTTCTTATTTGATCTTTCCATCATCCCTTGTAAAGTGCGAGTCATGTGATAAATCCTAAGGAAATCTCTGTAACAGATCCTAAGGAGATCCCTAAGGAAAGAAATGACAGACTGACTGACACATAGCTATACCTTAAATCAAGCATTACAACTGAGAGAATCTACAACAAAGTAAGACCACGTTTTGCTCCACTTCAGATATTTATATTTTGAACTTGCTACTGCTCAAATTAGAGTTCATGCTAGCTAGGACATGGCAGGTTGACCCGGTCCCAAACACTGGTTTTTCCTTTTACTTTGCTAGTGGAAGACAAAAATAACAATAACAATAAAGCTAATACACTTATTGAGCACTTGTATGTACTAAGCTTTTTAGGTATCATTTAATCCTTTCACCACCCTAAGGTGCTATGGTCATATTATCCCCATCTCACGCCCGAGGAAAGGGAAACTAGGAGGATTTAAGAAATTTGCTCAAGATCAGGCTGATGTAAGTGGCAGAACCAGGATTCCAACCTATGTCTGACTCCAGGTCACTTTAACCACTATACTGGCCAAATGTTTTGGATCTTGAACTCCCTGCAACACCATAAGTAAATTTTGATACAGAAAGGTCTTTTTTTGTCCCCTGCAGGATGCTGGAGACTAAATGACAGGTGCCTGGGGCAGCTGAGCTCCCTGTCTCTTTCTAGTCTTTCTAACCTACACCGCGGATCTCGTCTGCTTACTGGCATAGATGAAGAACTTGGACATGATGTTGAAGGAAGGAGGGAAGGAGGAATAACTCGGTTACAGTGAATGTGTTTAGAACCTTGGTCAAAGTATTTGAAATAGACCCTTAAATATCAAAAAGCAAAAAGAAGGAACCTTGTAGAAGAGGTGAAGTGGGCACCCCCATCAGTTCTGCCTGTAGTTTCTTGTTTATCTCCAGCAAATGAGCAGATTCATGAGACCGGCAAACAGTAGATGATTTCTTCTAAATTCAACGAAATTCCCTTTTTTGCATGTTTCTGTGAATTAAGTAGACACGTTATAAATAAACAAATAGCAGAGCTAGTGGTTCAGCTCAAATTTGGAGATAGATTAATAGGATCTTCTTAACTTTAGGATTATTAAATTCATCTTTAATTGAAAAAAAATCATAATCTCATCAAAGCTTGTTTCTGGAAGGCTGAATCACTTGGATTGCCTTCTTTGGAGTCACATGACTTTGATTCATTCATTTATTTGAAAAATATTTATTGAGCACCTACTGTATGCCAGGCCTTGTTCTAGTGCTGCAGTTACTGTGGTGAATGTGACAGATAAGGGCGTGGCTTCTTGGAGCCTGCATTCTAGTAGGTTAAATAACATAAACAAAAATAGGATCAAGCCATATGAAGAGCTGGCACAAGAGTGTCCCAGCAGAAAGCACAGCAGGAGCCCAGCAAGTGAGGTGTGTTTGAGGGCTTCAGTGAGGGGGGCAGGGACCAGAACTGTAGAGCCCTGTAGACCAGAATCCGGAGTTTGGGTTTTGTTCTGGGTGTAGTGAGAAGACACTGGAGGGTATTGAGTGAGGGAAAGACATAATCTGGTTTATGTTTTCAGGCAATCCCTCTGGCTGCTTGGAGCCTGGGAGACCTTGTAGGAACTCATGTATAGCTGTGCAGATGGACAGGAAAAGACAAACTTGAGATCTGTTTTGGAAATGTAGATGTAGACAGAATTTGCTGGTGGATTGAATTGGAAAAGGGAGGGGTCAACATTTAGGGTTAGTTAGAAGGGGAATGGCCAGTGATCTGGCAGGAAAAGCAACAGAGATGATGACATGGAAGCCAAGAGAAGAAAGCATTTCATAGACCTGGTAAAATGCCAAGAGGTGGAGTGAGAGGAAAAAAGAGAAGTTGCTGGATTTGCCACCGAAGGTTGTTAGCCACCTTGACAATAGTCATTTTAGTTGTGTCTTGGAATTTTTTCCGAGTGCAAGTGACTTCATTTTTACATCACTGATAGACCTCTTTTTAGGCTAGCAACACCCTAAGTGTTTTTCTGCATTTCTGCTGAGCTCAGCTGCCACCCAACCAAATTGTCAGCTGGTTCCTCTGCCTCCTGCATCTTTGCATCCCATGGCACTGATCACTGTGCAGCGGAGTCACCTGTGAACACTAGATGCTGGACCCCTGAGGGCTGGGACTGTGCCTTATGCATCCCTGAGTCCCAGCATGGAGCCTATTTCCTGAATTGGTGCACAGACAGGTAGAAGGAAGGACTCCCTCAGTTCCAATTCAAGTGCTCTTGGCACCCTCCACTTAGCCAACGTTAGCGTATATGACGGCTATTGCAAATGCTTGCTTACTTATCCATCCCCATCACACACACACACACACACACACTCCCAGACTAGGAGTTGCCAGGAGCCAGGAGCCCTGTCATCATGCTCACCATTATATTCCCTGAGTTAACATGAGTGCTGGATCTCCAGTTGGTGCTCAGTATACTTTTTAAAAAAATGAATCTTGGAAGAAAGGAGGGAGAAAGCAAGCAAGGAAGGAAAATGGCTTGCCAATTGTAAATAAGCCAAATTCCACATGTAAACGAGTACATTCATTTAGAAGATATCACTACTTGAAAGAGAAGGACCATCTCTGTTCAGATAGTCTTAGAGGCTGGAGCAGGGGACACGTCCTTCCTCCCTGAGCTCTTGGTGAGGCTGCCGCTCTGATCCCTGACCACAGCTGAGCTTTGGAGGGCTGTCACTGTAACATGACCCCAGCTTCTGACTCATCACTGGCTTCTCCTCGCTGTACGGGCTGCTCCGTTCCATTCCTCAGAGCTGTATCAACCGAGGAAAATCAGGGAAACAGTCATCGCTTTATTTAAACCCGAGGAAAGAATGTTGCCAGTGCTGATTCAAAAGGTCACTTTGGAGTTCTCCCCATCCTGAGCGATGAGTAGAGCAGCATTTCCCAAGCAGAGTTCCCTCCTGGAGAAGTGAATCAGTGCTCCGAGAGCTACAGTGCGGGTGGACGCATTCGCTTGGGAAACCCCATGTGCCAGATTCCTCTCCAGAGGTTCCCAGCAGCTATTAGCCTATTAAAGCACTAAGAGGGCTTGGAGTGGAAAACAAAAATGCATCTCTTCCACTTTGGAGTTTCATCACTGTTAATTTATCTGAGTTCAACCATGTGCACTGGGTAGAAATAATGCACTTTTTTTGCTAATACCATGGCCCCAGACACAAGCCTACTCCTTCATCTGATGCCTGAGCAGAGAAGCAAACATCTTTTCCAATTCTGAAGGAGAAACTGGCCATAGAGAGAGCCCACTCTCCCCACACCGTGTGTACTGTACTTTATGAGCAGAAGGGTATCCAAGGGTGGGTTTGATTATACGCGACTTGCATCACACACCACCATGCCAGAACCCAACTCCCGTCTAAGCTGCTGCTTTGCTGTCACAGTTTTCCTTCTGGAAGGGCCCCTGGAGTATTCACTCAAGTTGCTGATGCTGAGTGCTTTGCTGGGGGTCACTCCAAAGCTGTCATACGCAAGGAACCAGTACGTAGGCGGCTCGGGGACACTGCGATCTCTATAGAAGGTTGCAAGCCCTGTTGTTTCTAAAGTCACAGTGCTTCTTCCCATCATGTGTATATTTACTGAGGCAGGTTTCTTTCCCCCCGCTCTGGAGAAAGGTGCCGTTTAACTGATGTGGGGGTCTTACAATGAATGGCGTCCTGGAGTCGAGGAAATCCTATAGTTAACAGTTGGTGTAGGACTTTTCCTCTGCTCTTTCATGGGGCCAGGCACTTCTGAAAAACGAGTGCCAATTGGGGAACGCCACATAGGAGACGCCTGGGAAATAAATAGGTCCAGGAGAAAATGTAAATGGGGAGAATAAATGATGAAAGAGTACGTAAGCAATTTCAAGATGATGAATCCTACTTCACATGGAGTGAATAATCATTTTTTTTCCAGAGAAAGTATCCATAGTCTTCATTTTACAAAACTAGAACTACAGATTTCTGTCTACGGTTCGGTTTCTGACTAACCCTGTTCTTTATTTCTTTGCTTTATTTATTTTCTTTGCTAGATGCTTTGCTTTTCTCCCTCAGGAATTATTTCTTAATTTCCCAAGCCTCCTCCAGAGCTGCGTTTTTCTGAGCCGAGTGTGGCTTCGTTTGTGTCGTGGCTGTGGTTCTCTGCTCGTCTCTACAAGTGGCTGCCCCCACCCCGGACGTAATTCTCTTAAACCCGTGCCTGCCTGCCCCGGGAGCGCTGCTGCATCCGGCCCCATTAGTAAGGTTGCGTGGATGCCGGCCCTGACGGACCCCTAACTCAGTGACCCGCATTCCTGTCAGCTCTGGGGCGTCATCCTGATGGTGGCACTATCTCAACTACTACCATGAATCAAGTTACCAGTGTGTTTAAGGAGGCAGGGGCTGGACAGCGGCTCTTGTAAAATTCTTGTGCGGCTTTCTCAGCTGCCCCTGTCACATTCTTATCGCTTGTGACCCTCACCCTCTGCCCTCACAACAAACCTTTGCCTCAGCTACTCTTTGAAGCGGGGGGTGGTGTTAGTGATGTTTGCCAGGAGGGGCGAGGAGACCAGTCAGACAACCCGGAGGAGGAGGGGTGCCCATGAGAGCTGCCCCACTCTGTGAGCCAGGAAGCTACCAGGCTGTTTAGACCACCGTGGGTGCCCACGGCACAGGCAGAAGAGCTGAGGTCTTCTCTTTTATCTTACTATTGTTCCATCTCCCCAACCCCACTTACCCACAGAACTTGCAGACCTGCCATCAATGCAATTTGATCAATATTACCCTGATCCTGCATTTCATCCTTTTTAGGCTGTTTGGTGTTTTTCTTTTTAATACTTGTTTCATTCTTCAGCCACCACTGGAATTGTACTGGACTGGCAGCACAGTCCAGGGGAAGGACCATCAGTCTGGTTTTGGTTTTCGTTTGGGGGATTTCTTGGGGAGAGTGCTCTCTACTGCTGGGACACATGGACCTATATTTTTCCTGTATCTCCTATGCAGCATTTCCCAATCATTTTTCAGAAGTGCCTGGCCCTGCAAAAGAGCAGACAGAAGGTCCTAGACAAACTACTAACAACAGTGTTTGCTAGATTCCAGGACGCTGTCAATTGAATAGCACCTTTTCCCAGATGCCAGGAGCACTTGCAGAACAGTCTCTTCATCCAGCCAGTGTTGGCTAGCGCAAGAGATGGGTATAGTGCAGCAGAACAGGGCACGGTCTGGGGAATGAGCTAATGGCAGCTTCTGGTGCTGCACGACTAGGTCATAATTAACCCATGAACATCCCCCATCTTCTGGAAGTCAGGTTCTTCACCTTCCCTTTGGTTTAGAATTTAGTTCCGATCACAAAATAGTGAAGCTATAATGGCTCAGAGAGTTTCCTGTTTCCGGTGATACCCCCCAAAAAATGTCATGTAAATTAACCTGGCCCCATAGCAACTAGGCCACACACAGAAAAAAGTTGCACCGCTGCCTGGTAATTTGGGAGTGTAGTTTTAGTTTTCAAATGTAAAGGGAGGGGGCTGACTATTCTTTTATTTTTTATTTCTAGTTTGATTTATGATGGCCAGAGAATGTTTGTTATAAGTTATCCATTTTGTAACTTAGGATACTTCCTTTGTGACTTGTTAGCACAGTTTTTTTTAACATGTCATATATGATTAGAAAATTTGTATAATTTCTCTTTTGTGTGCAGAGTTCATATATATTTTTGTTGTTGTTGTTGTTCTTGTTATTCAAGTCTAGTATATCCTTGCCATTTTTGTTTGCTTGGTCTGTGATTTCTGAGAAGGGGATTGTAAGTCTCCTATGATGGTGGTAAGTGTGCTGGTCTCTCCTGGAACTCTGACAGCTTTACTGTACAATTTTGAGGCTGTGCTATGGGATGCACATAAGTTTATGACTTGTGCCTTTTTAGTTGTAGAGTCTTTATCCCTGTTAATGTTTTGGCTTAGATCCTACTTTTTCTGATTAACATTGCTACTCAGTTTTCTTTTGGTTGGTATGTATTTGCCTTATCTCTTTCCAACCTTTTATTTTCAACTTTTCTGTATCATTTTGTTTTAGGTGTCTCTCTTGTAAGCAGTGTATAGCTGGCTTTTTAAACAGTTCAGTCTGATAGTGTTTTTTAATAGGTGAGTTTTATCCATTTACATTTATTGTGATTGCTTTATATATTTGGATTCATTTCTTTTAATTTGTGTTTCTGTTTACCTTGCTTTTATTTGCTTCTTTGTTCTCCTCTCTTGGCTTCCATTAGACTAGCAAACTTTTCTTAACCCTCTTCCCATTTTTCTCTCTGCTAGCTTGGCCACAACAGATTTTATTTTATTTCTAAATCTATCTTTCTATATAAATCTATTTATTTATTTAATGATTACTATTAAGTTTTTAACATGCATACTGAATGATATTTTTTTTTCCTAATAAAGGCTACAGTTATCCAGGATCTCTACCTTCTCAAAGACTTTTGAAGACTTTTGCATACTTTTCCCACTTAAAGTCAGCTGGTAATTACAACAAAGAATTGAAATCCTTGCCCAAAACATTGCCATGCGTTCTCAGCCTACTGACTCACAGGGGGATTAGAGACATCCTGATTGATTAGTAAAGCATGAACTTTTTGCTAATTCACGCTACTTTACACCCTGGGGTGCTTTTGGTCACCTCTCAAGTTCAGAGTGATACATTCATTCCCATCTCATAAAAATCTCTCTCTTAAGTTCCTGAAAATGTTCCAAAGTAGGATTGGACAAAAGAGAACTCAGAATCCTATGGTTCGCTGCTAGGGCCTGTTCCCAACTCGTGTTTGTCATGTGTAATGATTTCCAGTGAGAAAATCAAGGGGTTCCTCCCTGCTGACACCTGCTTATTTATCTGTTGATTCCCAAACTTTAATGTGCATGTGAATCCCCCTGGGGTTTTTGCTAAAATGAAGATTCTGATTCAGTGGGTCTGTTTCTGACACACTCCCAGGTGATGCTGGTGCTTTTGGTCCATGGACCACACTCTGAGGAGCAAGTGCTTGGAGAATAAAATTTAGCTAGGAAAATTGGGGCTTCAGCTCTAGGTGAGGGTTCCTTGGTACTTCATGGAACAGCAGGTACCAGAAGAAACATTCTTTTTGAAGTGGTTTGGAGGTCAGGATCATTTTAACTCTGAAGTTCCCCTCAAGGCCTGGCAGAGCCCTCCCTGCCCCTCTTCGGGCTGAGCCGGAAGTGAGCGCTCACTCATCACTCTGTGACGTCCCTCTCGCCTCCGTCCCTCTGGAGGTCAGCGCAGCACATGCGTCAAGTCTCAGGCCTGTCACTGTGTCATTTAGATGTGACTCTGTGAGTCAGTGCCCCAAGAAGGAGCCTGCCTGGTGCCAGGGGCAGGCTTCCTGGTAATTTATGTTTAAGACCAGCTTTTAATAGAGATACACTTTTAAATAGTAACCGGGAAAGAGATTCTCGCCTCTTAACGGGTATCCATTTATAGGACTCAGTTGTTGAAGCTCAAGGGTAGCATTAGGCTTAAGTTTAATCTTCTGTATACCGTAATTTACAGCCCTGAGTAAAGCATTGTACGTACAACGATTTCAGTCATTTGCCGTGATAAATAGCTATTGCTCTTGGCGGAACAGAAACGCCATCTCTGCTTTCCACTTATGAATATTGAATGGTCCAGGCAGGCTTTTGCTGTAAGTTTGTAAAAGGGAAATCCCCACTGATCACATCTCCTCACTGGCCCAAAATGTAATTTCCCTGCTACGTGCACCAGTCGGCTCTCGATCCAGATGGCAGTTCTGCAGTGCGCGTGAGTTCTGGCGAATATTGCACAGAGCACTCTGACAATTGCAGGTGCAGGGCCTGCTGCAGGCTACAGTTTTGCACCAAATGCCTCGAGCTGTCAGGTAGAAGATTCAGCTGCTGGCAGGAAGCCACTGACAGAGATCAGGGAAATATCTTAGAGGTGATAATCTGATGCAGGAAAAATAGAAGGGGTGTGATTCTGTTGGATTCCTGACAGTGAGAAAATGGTGTCCACTAGGGAAATTGAAACTAATAGGGGCAAAAGGGAAAAAAAATCCCCAGGCTATAAATCTCAGGGATCCACTGTTTAGGAACTCGAGACACACGTGCCTTCCACCGGACTTCCCTTAGTTCAGCTCCTTTATTCCCCACCAGCTGGGAGGAGGCAAAATGGATATTCAAATATGATGCTCACGTAGTGACCAGCTCGTCCTGGGAAATCCCTTAGGTCTCAGTCAGCTGGTCACCCTAGACTCAGGCTTCCAGAAATTCCCCCCCTCAGACCCAGTTCCTTTCCCACGGATGGACTTTCTGCACCAGAGGGCCTAAAATCCTTAGACTGGCACTCTTTGATTCGTGTTGCGTTGATGAGTACCAACCACCATGTGCCAAGCATGGCCTTGGATGGTGAGATAAGGACTCAAGGGCGAACATGAGTAGACATGGGGAACAAGTGAAATCGTGCGCTTTTACCTACTTTTGAATGCTGGGGCATAGACCGCCTTCCGTGGTCACACTCCCAAATGCCACTTCTCAGCAGGCTCTCTAGAAGGTGATTCCTTTGAAAACAGAGATGAGGGGCTTCTGTTCTCACTACTGCCTTTTGAGTGTGATCATATATCATTAGAAACATCTTAGATTTCTACAGCATCTTGCTGTTGACGAGGTACCCTCTAGTAGCTTGTTCATTTTGAGGTAGACTGCTGGGTGCTGGCTTCCTGGATTTGGAAGCTCAGAGAAGTTCAGCAACTTTCCTAAGGTCACACAACTGATAGGGGCAGAGCTGGGACTAGTACTCAGGACCCCTGACTCTCACCCCAGTGTATTTTCCATGAACAGAGACCCCAGGAAAAAAATGCACAGCAGCAGCAAGATGTCCTCATTATTGGAGGCAAATTCGTCTTTGTGAAACTTCCAACATTTGTTTTTCTGATTCCAGACTTAGTGCAGCGAATACATCCTCCAGCTTCCTTGTATCTCCTTCACATGGCATGTGAGCCTTCTGTAATAACTATTTGAAAAATGGTCTTACAACTTTGACTCTGAAGGAATATTATTCAGTCTGCTTATAGGTTATGATCTACCCTTTTATTTCCTGGCCAGAAGATTCCATCAGAACAAAAGTTACGGTCATTTCAGCAGACGCTGAAGGCAGTTGGTTGTGTTCGGCATGAGAATAAATCCACTCGGCGTTCTGATTAGTTACAGGGGGTGACGAGAGAATTGTGCAGACCAAGAACTCCACGTATGTGTTTCATGCCTATAAACCTGCTAATGAGAATGGGTTTCGGCAGAAAGCTAAGCATTCATGTTCCTGCCACCAGAGCTTAGAATTGCTTGTTAGTATTCTGAGAGCTGGAATACAGACACAGATACAATACAACCTGATCTTGATAACATCTCTCATTCCCAGGCCTTAGATAGGTTTGTTAAACAGGAAGATGAGAGGAAGCAATCTGGAGAGATAATTGTATATAAGTGGCTCAAGAGACCTGGTAGTTGAGGACTCCTTTGCAACCTTGCTGTGACCTCCCGCCTCTCTTCGCCCATCTGTGGAATGGGCGTGGTGGTTATGCTCCAAGGTTATTAGTAGAAATGAGAAACTTAAAAGTGTCTTGGCATGTGACTTGTGCTATAAATATGCCTCGCTGCCATGTGGAAAATAGGAGTTTTTAGCTGAAATGTATAATGAGGTTAGGCAAGGAATGTCAGTCAGTGGCAGCAGGAGCATTGCCAGAGACAAGAGGTGGCAGGGAGTGGGATGGGGCCAGGTGCTTGTCTAAGGAAGGAGAACAGAGAGATTGTCTATGAAGCAGTCAAGGGCAACATGGTGGAATGTTCAGAAGAAACAAGCACAAATAAACGTGTGGACTTCTGGCCTGAATTTAGAAACAAATAGGGGGATTGGAGATGAGTCTCTGTCTTTTTGCATTGCAGGCTCTGTGCTCCGGCTCTGGGCACCCACTGAATTCCAGAGGCCTGGGCCTGGGGAACCGGGAAGGCCTGGGCAAACCAGTGCCCATGTGGGGTTCAGCCACTGTGTCTGAAGGGGGGTTATGTTAGAGAGGGAGCCGAGGGGTCAGGAACAAGTCAGGCCCTGGAGCCAAGCCGTCTGGGCGTGACTGCAGCTCCACTACACACCAGCTAGGTGACCTTCAGCCAATCCTTCAACCTCTCTGTGCCTCGGTTTCCTCATCTACAACATGAGGATGATATTAGTACCCGTCTCAGAGACTGTCGGGAGGGTGAAGTGAGGAGATCCGAGTGCCCTGCTCGGAAGAGCACCTGGCGTCTGTAGTCGTCAACATAGGGAGGCACTTCTCCGGCCTTCCAGATTCCCACACACGGCAGAGAAGAGACGTGAACTGGGTTGGCTGAGGAAGGTTCACCTCCAGAGGGCTGAGTGTGTTGACCGCAAATTACACAGTCATTCCCAGAGAGGAAGCACAGGCTGGAAGGAAGGAAGAAAGGCCACAGCCGCTCTGATGCCCAGCACTGGCTGGTAAGCAGGGCGGCTTGTGGAAGGCTGAGTTGTGCTCAGGGGGACCATCTTGAAATGTCGTGTGCCTCCTCCTGCCCCCAGGAAAGCTGGAAGCTTGGGGGTTCTGTATCCACACAAGCAGATTCAGTGGCCAGTATCCTAGAAATTTTTGTCCTTATCTCACATGAGTCAGCCTTTCCCAGAGTCATTTACTAATACTGTATCTCTGCTCTGGAATCTTGCAAAATCATTCCAGTTATCTGTCTGCCTCAACATGGGAGGAACTCCCCTCGTCTGGAACTCTTGTTTGATGCCTGCCGTCCTGCCTGTCTGCAGCGTGTGGGCAGGTCTGCTCCCTGCTGCGCACGTCTACAGAATGACTGGATTTCAGGCTTTCTGAGCTAGTGTCTTTAAATCCACTGGCGAAAGGAGACAGCAATCATCTGCTGGTTGGTGTTTGCCAAAATGTGGCCTTATAACGGGATGAAGTGATGGCTCCTGGCATGAAACCTGGTTCCCCCGAGGTGTACACCCAGGTGGAACAGCTCCTTTAAAACCAGAAGCAATTTGTCATCTTTTGATTCTCTTCCAGCGCTATCCCTGTCACAGGTAGATAAATGAGGCGGCAGATGGGTGTCCAAACGCAGGATCGTCTAATCCCAGCAGTCTCCCACGGAGCCGTCACTCCACGAGGATGGAGAGCACAGTGGGGTGGTCCCTGGCTCCAGGATTGTAACCATAAGCGAAGTTTTTCATCGTACGTCCCATTTATATGCACAAAATGCTTTCTCAGAATCTCCCAGCCTCTGGTGTGCATTTCTCATTTTAGAATCCTGAAATGAATCATGCATTTGTGAGCTCAACATTTCATGTCTGTAGTTCCACAGAATGCCACTAATCACATCAATGTCTCAGCAGAAACCAACAAGAACCCCTGAGTTAGACGTAGACAGGGGTTGGACTTGATGTGCTGAAAAGCTTTGATTATAGAAAGCCAGTGGGAAAGGCGGGGTGGGGGGTGGTTCAGTTCACCTTGAGTTGCATACTCTGTATGTGGCTTGAAAGACACCCACACGGTTTTCTGCATGGACTTTAGATTTTCTTGGTTGCATGTAACTAAAGTCACCAGGTTATTCCCAATGATGCAATAAGCAGAAGAGACCTCCTGATGCCTCTTGGTTGCCAAAATATGGGTGACCCGTGATTCCCCTGTAAATGAAGAAGGACAGGCCTGTGTGGCAGATGAACTCGGCTAGCCAGGGCAGGCCTCATGCCCATGCCAGGCTGCTGAGTGTGCTGCAGGTCCGGCCAGGCAGCTTTGATTTCTCCTGTGGTCATCAGTCACACCCTTCACCCCTGCAGCTGCCAGATTAACTGGGCATCCACACTCACAAGGGCCCAGCCATGGCTGTATCAACTCAAGTTCATTTCCAACCACAGGCAACTCTCTGCCCTGATAGTATCACAGTGAGCCGTTGAGCATCACTGAGGCACCCTGAGAAAGGAGCAGATGTGGAGCATCTTCCCAAAGCTGGATCTGTTGAGCAGGTACCAGATTCTTATGCAGGCCCCTAATGCTGGTGGCTATAAGGAGTTTATAGCCAGCTCTTAACTATCTCTGGTACTGAAGGAGAAATCTAGCATGAACTTTAACATTTAAAAATAAATCCTTCCGTTGAAGCTTTAGCCAGTGGTTTCATACTAGAAATCTTTTAGGGGAGGGTGCTATTTCCTTTTATGTTTTCCCAATTTGCAGCAAAATGACCCAATGGGCTGAGAGTACAGCACAGGAGAGTAATTTGCATGGGGCTGAGAGATGGGTGTGAGTTCCTCTTCCTGCCTCTTCCAGCCTCTTCATCTACAGACTGTGTGTTGGCTGCGCCTACTTTATAAGGTCAGGGAGGATCAAATGAGTTAACGAATATAGAGCTATTGCCCGGCCCAGCTGTAGGAAGCACACGATTCATCTTACTATTATGACTTACTTAGAGTTACAGAAAAAGAGAGGAGAAACTCTTCACAGGAGATAATGAAACACAGAAAAGTTTGTCCATTAAAAGACAGACGCATAAGTGAATCTTTAAGGTAATTCTGCATTTCATTCATGGTGAAATCAGATAATCTTTTTTTTTAAGCTTATAAGGCTGAGCCAGCTGTACATGATATATTAAACCCACACAGTTACTTCTTTAGAAAAGTTACTATTTTGAGAGTATGATCATTCCCAGAAAAAAACAATTTTGTTGTGCGTCCTGTCCATTGAAAAGAGTTACATGTAAAGAATGATTTGCATTCCTTGGATTAGTGTCTTCAAATTCCTGCTGTCTTTTCAAGCTCGGTAATAAAGCAGGGGAAGGGGCGGCTGTGAACTCCTTGGGGAAGGAATTCCTTATAACTCCTCTTCATTGCCTCAGAATGTCTGGCAAATAGTGGGCACTCGATCAATGTCTTAGGAATGAATGAATGAATAATTTAGATGTTTAATCCTTTAAGTCAGTAATACTCAACCTTTAGCCATGCATCAGAATTGTTTGGGGGGCTTGTTAAAACACAGATTGCTGGGCCCCACCCCCAGAGTTTCTGATGCAGTGGGTCTGAGGTGGGGCCCAAGGATTTGCATTTCCAACATGCCTCCAGATGATGCTGCTGCTGTTGGCCCAGGGGCTGCACTTGACGCCCCACTGCTTTGAGGTCCACTCCACTGCTTTCTTACCTTTTCCAAGCCTTCCAAGAGATTGACATCTGTAACTGTCTGACCTTGCCCCGTAGACCTGAGATAGGTTTTGTAAAAAGAGCAACCTGGGTTTTTTTTAAATCAAAAACTACGTTTGTGTTCCTTGACTAATTATGAGAGAAGTGAGAGAGATCGCCGCCTCCTTGATGACTGTGGTCTGTGCAGGCAGGACACCGCCAGGAGGGTGGAGTAGAGTGGTGAACCTTGCGACATTTAAGCCGGATTGCATCTCCCTCCGGTTTTGGAATCCCCACTTAGTGTCAGAGGCACTTAACTGCAAAGTTGAAACGAGACATGACCTTTTGCAGGAACCGCAGATGAGCAAAAAGGGTACAGGAGATGAGCACGTGATACAAAAGAGAACACATTATTTGCCAAGTCTTTTCATGCCCACTGTCGGCCTGACTGAAGTCATTCGGCCCCCGGTTCAGAAACGAGGGGGAGTTTCATGGCCTGAGGAAGGCTGCTCTCTGCAAAAATCCATTCTCCTAGTTCCAGATGTCACTTTGGGTGACAGGCAAGGAGCTAGCCTTCCAAAGCCAGGCCACGTGGAACTCCCTCCCCATCCATCCCTCTCTTTCCGGGAAAGAGGCCTCGAGACTGTGAGGACATTCAGGAGAGGCCAGGGACAAGTCGGCAGAGGGCTCCAGAGGGACACCAGACTCCCTGAGCAGAGAGGAGATCAGATGGGACCTGAGAAGGGAATTGAAGGGAAGGAGGGGACCAAGGCCTTCCTCCGAGGTAGTGAGAGTGTGTTAGTAACCTATTGCTCCATAACAAATGACCCCAACATTTAGCAGCTTAAAGCAAATATTTATTGTTTTGCACAATTTCCAGAGAACTGGGTGCAGCTTAGCTGAGCGATTCTGGCTCAGGATCCCTCATGAGGCTGCAGTCAAGCTGTTCAGAGCTGCTGTCATCTGAAGGCTTGGCTGGGGCTGGAGGACCCACTTCCAAGATGGCGCCCTCACCTGGCTGTTGGCAGGAGCCCTCAGTTCCTTGCTCTCAGTACCTTAGGCCTCTCCACAGGGCTGCTCAGAGCATAGCAGTTAACTTCCCTCAGAGCCAACAATACCAGAAAGAGAGAGAGACAGAGGGGAAGTCAAAATGCCTTTTATGACCTAGTCTCAGAAGTGACACACTGTCACTTCCGCTTGATTCTGTTCAATAGAAGCGAGTCACTCAGTCTGACCCACACTCAAGGGGAGGGCAATGAGGCTCTACCTCTTGAAGGAGGAGCATCACCGCAAAGAGGGAGCCTCTTTCATCCTCCTCTTGCTGGGCTCAGAAAAGCACAAGAGTAATTGATATAGGGCCTTTGGTGAAAAGATGGTGGGAGATTTTAAAAGGACTCCAGAAGGGGCTGTGGGAGTTTTGCCTGACTGGGCTGAGGCGAGGTGGTTGGGTAGAGGAAGGGACATTGGAAACTCTCTGTGGGCTGTGAGCCCACCTTCCTACAGGGGTCATGCAGGTCTCTTTAGGCCAGGGGGCAACCTTGCTTAGAAAGGACTGAAGCCACCTGAGTCCCAAGGCTCAGGTTTGGTTCCAGAGAAGAGGAAGAAGGGGCTGGCTGCTTAGAGCCCACTCTGTGCTGGAGAGAGAGCAATACAGCACTGCGAATCTTCTGGATTATCTGGCTGCCAGGTTCCCAGTAGGGAAAGAACAGGGATTTAAGGCAGAAGTCGTGTGCTAGAATAAAGTGGAGCTTCTGGGCAGTGCCTCTCAGGAAGGATATTTGGGGGGGTGGAGGGATGTTAGGAAGCACAAGGGGAGGAGCCCCACTATTTTTTATTAAAGTGATCCCACTCAGGATGATGGCTTAGTACCACCAGGCACAATGGCCGTTGGTCCTTTGTGGCTGCAGCTCCTATGTCCCACACGGAGACCCTCCCATGGGAGCAGATGTTTATTTTGGCCGCCCGGCTCCATAAATGGATTCCACTTAGCAGTCTTTTGAGGATGCAGAACAGTGGTGGTCATATTGTACTGTCTGTTCTTATCTCCCCTCTCATCCCCAGGGAATAAGCTAATCAAACTTGCTGATGATTTTACACTGAGAAGGAGATAGCTAATAACTTGGATGACAAGTATTAGAATACAATGTGATGTGGATAAATTGGGTCCATGTATTAAGGGCTATAAAATGAGATTCCATCAAGGCATGAATAATGGTGCCTGTGGAACAGATTAATCAAATACCCCATTAAAAGGTATAGGAATTCTGGTCAGACAGCCCCTGTTTAATTACACTCCTGCCCCCACCCTGCCCCCCACTCCATTCCCCCTGAAACTGCTTTCTACTAGGAAAAATATGGAAAAGAGTTCAGAGGAAATAATAGAAAAATTGGGACATACGTTTTGGTAGAACGAGATTACGAAGACAGATTTAAGCAACCAGTGTTTAATTTAGGGAAAAAAAGGCAATTGGCATGAGTAATCATTTACAAATGTGATTTCCAAAGGAGCCCTGTGATACCATTCAGCGAATGCCAACAAAGCATTTACTTTCCAAAGGGAGAAAGCAAGACAACAAGAGAAATGAAGGCATCTCCAGGAACGGACCAGAGAACAGCCAAGCCATAGAGAAGAAGCAGGTGTGAGAATGGACAATGCAGAAGATAGACACAGCTTCTGAAAGCTCTCGGAGGACTGGCATTGCCTGCACAAGACTTCCCGGAAGAGGAGATTCCGGCAGAGCCCTGAAGCGCGGACAAGCTCCCATGTACTGCAAATTCGTGAGCACACTCTGGTGACAGGGTTTAGGGAGAACGTGGGCTTGAGCAGAGCAGGGGGTCCTGTGGGTTTCTTCTCTCCATCTCCACCACCACCACCCTGGTCCAAGCTGTCGGCACTTCTCGCCTGGACAACTACAAAAGCCTTCCAGCTGTTTTCCCTGCTTCTGCTCTTGCTCCTCTACAGTGCATTCTGCACTCAGAAGTCAGAATCAAAATCAAAGTTAATCATATCATTCTCTTGACTTGTGGCTTCCCATTGCTCTTAAGCTAAAAGTAAAAATCATTATCGTGGCTACAAAGTCTTACGTGGTCTGAACCACATCCTGCACCAGGCTCGCTTTCACTCTCTAGCTGCTGGTCAAGCTGGCCTTCAGTATTTCAGCACATTGGGTCTTCCTGCCACAGGGCCCTTGCTCATGCTTTTCCTTCTCTCTATATGATTTTCTTTCATCCCCTCTTCCCAAAGCTAACTCTGACTCATCCTTCAGAATGCATCTTAGTGATTATTTCCTCCTGGAAGACTTCCCTGATTGTCATAACTAGGTCAGCTCTCCCTCATACCTTGAAAACAAATGTTTATTGTGTGAACATATGATTAATGTCTGTCTTCCCCACTCGACCACAAGCTGTATGAGGTCAGGGACCCAGTCTTTGCATCCCCCAGAGCCTAGCACAGTCTCAATAAATATGTATTGACTGGATCGTGACATTTAATTAGGAACAATGAGACTAGTCAAGAAATTATATTAGACTTGTATGTAAGAGAGTGCCATTATGAATTCTTACTGGGATGAAAACCTGAATTCACGTGCAGACTCTGCCACCTGCTGGCTGTGCTGTTGTAAATAAATCACACATCCTCTCAGAGCCTGTTTCCTCATCTATAAAATAGGGGTATCAACAGCCGCTTCCTATGCTTGTAGCAAGAAAATAATGAAATAATATATATATATAATCATTTTTTAACTGTAAAACTAGACAAATATACTCTGTGCTTTTTCCCAGTGCCTGGCACATTGGGTATTAAACATCTATTGGGTGGATGGATGGATGGATGGATGGACAGATGGAAGAACAGATTAACGGTTAGGGAGCCAGTACGAGAACCAGGAGGGTAATCTGGCATAAGGATAGTATGATGGAAACCAAAAGAAGAGAGAATTTCAAGAAGTAGGAGGAGGCTTGTTGATCACCTACAATATCACATACAGTAGAGCAGGCAAGGAGAAGCAGAAAAAAAAAATCATGTAACTTGGGTAGAAGGGAGTCACTGTTGACCTCAGGGCAAGTCCTCCTCAGCCTTTTCATGTTGTCTGTGCTTTCAATGACACTTCTTAATTGTAACTTAATCACTTTACTGATTTTTATCTTTTGGGGGGAAATCAAATTGATTTGCACATACAGCAAAATTGGCGAGATTACTCCAGCTGCTGCCGGCAGGTGCTGACAAGTGAAGAAGTGAGCGTCAGAGGATAAGAAAATGCACTCAACATTTATTCTAATAAGGCCTAGAAAACCTTAGTTATTTAATAAATTGCCATGGATAATTAGGTTTCGGTTTCAAGGGTTGTTTCATTTTTAACTCCCTGAGTTCCGTAGGAATAGGGCTCTATGTGGAGGCAGGGCCTGTGGCAGGAGATCCATCCCAGGGTGACTGCACATTTTTATGAGCCTTTTTCTGTCTCTTTGATCACACCCCACTTCCTGCCACAGTCATCCACACAGGCACGTCCCTCTAACACACACACACACACACACACACACACACACACACACACGCTAAGCTCTTAGTCCTTTTGATTGGTTACTCCTCAAGCATGGCTGCCTCACTCCTGTGCCAGGCTCTGATTCAGCCAGTCTGTGTGTGGGCCTGGGGAGTGAGCGGCCCAGGCTGACCCTGCGCCCCACACTGATCATCTCGGGGCTGACTCCCAGTGAGGAAGAAAGACATGATGAATGAATGCAATTCCATGGCTATTTCAGCATTCGCCTTCACCCCCAGTGCTCCAAACCTGGCTGCCAAAATTAGGTACTCAGTAGGAAAGAAGTTAAGAACAGACTAGAAGAAAAGGCCACCAAATATTTCGTTTCCATGTAGTAGCTGGTGGCGTGGAACATGGGTTTATGCGGAAAGGAAATGGTATTCAAAAAGACTTTAAAATGGTTCAAAGAGAGGGTTTGAAGGCCCCTGGCCATAGTGCCCCTTCAGCAGGGATGGCTCAGGAGTGTGTTGCTGATCCAAAGAGAGAATCGTGCATGTCTCTGTCCTCTTCCCCACATCTCCCAGGTCAAGCGTTCAAGTGTCGAGTCTATAGTGGTTTCCTATGAACTGATGTATGCAGTTTGCAAGAAGGAAGGCCAAGACCCTGGTTCTTCTACAAATGGCACAGTCCCTGGAAGACCCACCACATTCCAACTGGGAAGTGCAGGGAAGTACAAGTAAAGACCTCGCACATCCACCTGCCTTTGGTGGTGGACCCTCATGAGGAAGCTATGTGGTCAATGGGGAAGGCTGGGTGCAGGCAGGGCAGGACCCTCTCCCAGGGTTGCATGGCAGGGGCAGCAGAGTTGGAACCTGTAACCACTGATCTGTCCTCCCACTGGTCCACTGAAGGAGCAGACCCCGAAGCTCTTGAGTCCTTCCAGTGTCCAGAAACTCTAGGACAAAAAATCTCCTACTTCAGACAGAAGAGCATGACAGTTCAGAGCCGGGCTTGAAGCTAGGATCACAGCTAAGTTCTGCCTCGCTTAGCCCCTGCCTTCTCCCAGCTTAAACCTTCTCATGTGTAGAAAACGGGTATATCATGCTTTCTCAGAGAGGTGGTGTGAAGATTAAATGCCACAGTGCACATGACGTGCTCAAACCAAGCCCAGCCTGCATGAGAAGTGAGCTAATAGAAGCACGGAGGCCATGATCCATTTAACCCCCTTTGCAAGTTCTTGTCTGCCTTCAAACATCGCTGCTGGGCCCCAGCCCAGCCTGCCCTATGGGAATCTCATACCATGGATGGGTAGCTCTTAGAGGCTGGAGTTGGAAATCTTGAGGAGAGAGGAGTCCATGAAGGGGTTTGGGGTAGGGGCTGGGGAGCGGGGCAGAGACGAGAAAAGGCTTCAGGGAAGAACTCTCTGGAATTCCTGGGGATCCAGAGATGGGGTCTGGAAGAGCAGCACAAGCCAGCCAGGGGGACAAGCACTAGACTTGACACATCAGAATAACAGTGTTGCAGAGCCCAGGCAGGAAGGAATTCCAAGAAGGAGTGGCAAATCATTCAGAAAGGTAGACTAGGACAAAAACTGAGAAAAATGCTTTTGAATCATATTTGCCTTTTCAGTGAAAGTGAATTCAAATTAATTTGGTTTCAAGAATTTTAAACACAAACATTGTAACCACTGGAAATACCCTGGAGCACTGTTAAAACCAGGGTTGGAAATCACTTACCATCTACTCTGTGAGAGCAGGAACCCAGTCTTGCAAGCAGATTTTAAAAACTCCTGAGCCCGGGAAGGAAATCAGTCTGCCTGTCAGATCCGCATTAAGTTCTCTCCATTATCTTTCCCTCCCTGCTCCTTCCATCTGGCCCACCTTCTCTCTACTGTGAACAGGGAGCAGGACACACAATCCTGATTTCTTTCGCAAATACAATCCCTAGGAGAACCATGGAGAGAAAGAGTAGAGAACCAGAGTGTAATCAGTTGGGGCCGCTGCCTAATTTCTTTTATTCCCTGTTTGATGTCTTTTAGATCCCTTTCGTGGCTGTACAACTAATGCTGTAATAAAGTTTTAAAGGTAGTGTCGGTAGCCTATTGGGTTTGAAGATGCCTTGACTTTTTAATTTTTTATTGTATCTGTCAGTTTGGGAGCTTTTTTTTTTCCTGTGCAAATCAAAACAGACCCCACACATATTTAATTTTAAGTGTTAAAAAACCTCCCGTCTCCTAGTACAACACTGCTCATTTCTTTTGTCCACTGTGTGGGTTGCTTAGCCTGGAGCATATAATTTAGGGTCCTGGACTTACCGGGGGTGTCTGGAGGTCACCGTTAAATGGATCTGCCCTTTATTGAGTCAATATTTGATAAAGCCTTTTGAAAATGCTAATAATTATGTTTGTTAGACTGCCTGCTGAGATTAGAGAACGGAAAAAATTTTAAAGCTTACTTTTCTTGCTCCAAACCATAAGTAAATGGCCAGATCTAATCTTCCTTTCATCTATCATTTATATTTATTACGTTTGGTGAGTCTGGTTAGTGGGTTAGATTCCTTGGGTTTTTACTACAACCAGGCTCCTATTATACAATCATCTTTGATAACACCTAATGGTATACGACCCTGGACCCTAGAGCAGAACGTGATGCCAAACCCCCTTCCAAATGTGTCTCCTACTGAAGCTGACTATATCAGAAGACGTTAAAGAGGAGCATTCCTCAGTCACTTCCAATTGCAAAAAAAATTTTCATGAATCCCTGGATCCAAGAGAGCTGCCCCCAGATCCCGACTTCCTCCCTGCCTCGTTACGTCTTTTGTGAGAGCCCCCTTTGCCCACACACTCGTGAGAGAGTGATTACGGTGGGTGGTGCCCTGCTTCAGAACATAGCTTGCATACACGTTTTTTTTAAATGGGTGACTATTTGCATTAAGAATGAGCGCACTTGGAGGTGTTGACGTGCACCAAGGGCGAAATGCAGACAGTAGAAAACTGCAGGTTACACGGCCGGAGTCTTCAACAGATAAATGGTAAGCAAAAGAAATAGATGGAGGGAGAGCTGGTCGCTTAAAAGACATCTGAAAAACAAGACTAAACCACAGTGTCTAAGGATACACACTTGGGTGATAAAACCATAAATAAACCCAAGGAAGTCAGGCGGGAGTGGGGTCACTTTGGGAGGAGGAGGGGCCGCAGTTGGGACAGACGGTGGAGGGGTTCAGGGTGGTCGGAAGCTCTCTTCCTTCCCCGGCTGGTGGTTCCTGGGGTGTCTGCCTTCTGATCATTCCCAAGGCAACACATTGGTTTTGTGTAGTTTTGAGTGCCTGTGCTTTATTTTACAATAAAAACTTATTTTAATGAGTCCACTTGGGGTTCACATTACCTATAGTCTTTCAGGAATTTGGTTTTGGGAGGAGTGTCTTATAAGAAAATGTGTCTTACTTTTCTCACGAAGAGGAAAATTGTAAATCCAGCTGGAAATTCACTAGTGGGGCTGTCTGGCAGCTCGGTCAGAAATGAGAAACAAAGGGGGGCCTATTGACAGAGCTTTTCGGGGTTCTGGCTCCTGGAGACTCCCTTGGTCTTTCTTTTTTCCCTACTTTAATATATATAGTTAATTCTCCAGGTAGTACTTTTAGTAAGGGAATAAGCCCTGCAGACCCACCTGCCCTAAACGAAATCTGGACCCTGGCAATAGCCCTGTTGCTCCCTGCCCTGCCTCTTCCCTTATCTTTAGTAACATTTAAGGGCCACAAAGGTTTGCCTAGGGGAACTTAGCCTCCCGCTTTCTCCACCTCTGATGTCCCTGCAAGTGCCAGTCTGAAGCAACCCTGGTGGTGTGATTTTGGGGTGCCCTCTGACACACCTCTCCCTCCAGCCGGGGCATCATTCCTTTACCTGAGGGCTTCCACCCTATTGCGTGCACTTCCCCCAGAGCCTTTACCACCGTGGTATGAGTAAGTTGGGTGAGAATTCGTTTCGACAGAGGGGGAGTCATAAAGAGTAGGACTCTGGAAACCTGGGGTGGGGACGCAGTAAGGGAAGACCCAAAAGGGGAGTGGTGGGAGTTTATCTTTCCTTCTTTTTCTTCTTCTTATCAGACCCAGCCTCAACGTGTTGATATTTTTCAGCTTCAGTCTAGAATTCCACTAAAATGCACCATTTACATCTGTCCCTGGGGCTGTATGAGGCCAGTTGTCCAGCTCTCTCAGTGCATAAGCCGGCGTACAAGCCTGTTTGGGAATAAACCGTAGATTTGGCTCTGTGAGTGCAGGGACCGCATCTGGTTTTGCTCACCATTCATTTCTCAACCCGGGCATGGTGCTTGGCACATGGTAGGTGCTCAGTAAACACTTGATGAAAAAATGAAGGAATAAACAAGGGACTAGGCCAACCAACAGCTTGCAGCAGGAGAGAGAGCCCAGAGACCTCCCAAGACAGGCAGAGAGACAGCGATTGCTGTCACTATAGGCTCCCGGGGACATTGCCTTCCCCTTCTCCTCTACCCCTGAGCGTTTCCCCATCTGCAGCCTGGGGTCGACAACTCCTGCTCTGTGCCTCCCTGTCCTCAACAAGAAGATCAGCCAGGACCTAGTTCTTGAGATGTCACAGCCCTTGTCACATTTTTTCCCACTTGCACAGCACTTTTTGGGGTCATTCAGGTATTTTCCCACACATCGTCTCATCTGCACTAACACAATAACCATGAAGTAGGTCCTTCCCACTTTACAGAGGAGGAAATAGGCTGAGGAGGGTTTCAATGAGGGGCAAAGCTGTAACTAGAACCTGGAACTTTGCGTCCCTTTGTCCACTCTCCTTTTTGCTGCGCTGTGGTAGGAACTGTTGGCGATCCAAATAAAGGGATCAAGAGTCAACCCTTGCTCTCAAGAGGCTTAAAATCTAATTCAGGTGCAGAAAACTACCTTCCACAGTAAACTCAGGCCAATAAACGTATTAGCACCACCTGAGCCTTCCCTGGTTTACTTCACAGAGAAGCTGCAAAAGGTTCTTGTGATGCTGTTGTTTCTTAGAAAGGTTCTCTCTGTGTAAACTCATTTATGGAGTACAGAATGGGGTGGCTCGGCCATCGTCAACTCTCTGCTGCACTGGGGAGGAGAGGGAGAGCATAGATAATGGAAATTTCAAAGACCTTATTTTAATCAATTGTGTCAACCTCACACTTCAGCAGATCTCCTTAGAAAGGAAAAGGAAAGCAGAGGGTCTAAATGACCCCTAATCCAGATAACCATTCCCTGACGCCAGCGTTGTCTGACACAGATCCGAAACGACTACCTGGCACACAGACATGTCCGTGCTTTTGGACCTTCTTCGCCCCTCTCCTCTCCTCATGCTCTCATGACCCCGTGCACGAGGTAGGGCTGAGACTGAGGCTTAGAAGTGTCACGCGACTTTCCCAAAGCCCCAGACCACTTAGTGGCAGTGCTGGAACCCGAGTTCTTCCCGGCCCCCACCTCTTTTCCCACCTCCTTTCCTACAGCGGCCCTTCTTGGGCTTCTCTTTCCGCCGTCCTTGAGAAAGACCCAGCTGTGGCAGCTCAGCCACCTGCGAGTCCACAGCACTGGCTCTCGCCGATGCTTGCTCGTATTACAGTGGTTAAGTATTCACTGACCATTTTGCTGTGTTATAATCATTTAATTAGTCTATGCCTAGGAGGAAGAGACGCTTTATTTAGAAGCTTACTAGTGAACACTTCCGAATCCTCAGTTCGCTGTGAGCTTGATGGCATTCAGATGATCAGGGTCTGCCCACCGTGCTCCTCATCCACTCGGCAACGAGGGAAAACCAGGAATGGCTTCGTTCAAGGTACAACCAGTGTGCTCAGGACAGCAGGAGGGTTGTGGCTAGGTTCGAGAAGGGAGGACAGACAGATGCAGGAAGGCAGAATCATGAGAAAATGTTTTAGGACTTTCGAAAAAATAACCAGATCTTTTTATGCCCCTCTTGAGGCAAAATGAGAATAGAATTAGTCTTCTTGGTCCCCATGTTGGGGACAGCACTGAGGTTCACACCACTCTGTCAGTTGACAGCCAGTGTTTCTCATCCTCAACTGTGCATTAGGGTGACCTGGCAAACTTGCTCATATCTTGATGCCAGAGCTGGCATCAGTTTTTTTAAAACTCCGCACATGATTCCAGTGTACAACCAAGCTTGAGAACGGTGATCAGATCAAAGATGGCTTTGTCAGTGACCTGGCTGGGCTGAACTACATTTCCCAGAACTCCCTGTCCTGTCAGTTTCTAATTGGATGGGCCACAGAGAGATTCTTGGGAGATCTGGAGGACGGAAGGCAAGCAGCAGCATTTTGTAACACATGGGTTGTCACCTGTCTGCTGGCTTACCTCATGGCATGAGGCAGCGGCCAGGCCTGCAACTGCTCCACCTTCCCCTGGATCCCCCTTCAGCTTCTCTGACTCCTGGGCCAGGTGTATGTGTTTAGGTCCATGGTGAAGGGCCCGGCTTCTGGGAGATATCCATACCATCAAGGTCAAAGGCAACAAGAACTGACATGAGTTTCAGTCCATTCTCCCAGGGTTCCAGTTAAGGCCTGTGGCTTCCAGATTGTTCTTGGTCTCCCCCACTTTCATCCTTCTTTCCTTCCCAACTGCCTGTCCTGTGGACTTGACGCTCCAGCATCAGATGCAAACACAACAGCCTTATAGAGGCTGGTAACCAGCAATTACTGTTGCGAAAGATCAGATAGCTGTAATAGACCCATATGTATACAGATACATGTACATCCGTATCCATCCTTGTAGCTCTGCATCTGCAATTGAACACTGACTGAGCAGGTGGTTTTCAGAATTGTGGATTAAGGGATCGTTTCTATCCACAGATGGAGGCCCAGTTTAAGAAAGAGCTACAAGTGGCTCTGCCTGAAGGGAAAGGCAGGTCTGACAGCTCCCTGTCTCTATCTCCACCCCTCAAGGTGACACCTAAGGGACAAATTGAAAACCTTTGGGAGATTCTGGTCTCCAAGTCTGGTGGTGCATGGGAAACCCCTGGGGAGAATCTTAAAAATGCAAATTCCTGGGCTTCACCTCACATCTGGGAATCAGAATCTCAAAGGACTGAGTCTGAAAGTGAGAATTTTTTAAGAGCCTCCTTTACCCCAGCCTTTCTGGGATGCCTGTCACATTCTATTTTTTGATATGGGTGCTGGTTACGTGAGGGTGTTTTTTACGTGCGACATCATAAGGTGGCACATTTTGTGATCTGTGCCCTTTCCTGTGTGCATGTTATAACTCAATAAAAGATAATTTTAAAATGCCTGACCTCCCACCCTCCTGCTCCCCGTAATCCCATACTCCAGAGACTGGCCAAAGTTGAGAACCACTGGACTAGATGATTCCTTGCATTCTTCCTAGCAAAATTCAGAGAAGAGGAACGGAAAAATATTCAACTGGGGAGTAGTTAAGTTGCTTCCACAATCCCGATGATACGATCCTGTGCAGAATAGGAAACAGTGAGGCAGCTTGAAGGGATAGGAGTGGGCCAAGGAGGCTGAGAGGGGGCAGTCTGGAAGATCACATTGGAGCCAGACTGTGGAAAGCTTTGAATGCCAAACTGAGAAAAAGGAAAAGCCACTTTCAAAGAATTAGGTCTTTATTTTGAGAAGGTGTGAGGAGCCCCTTACAGATTTTGGGAATGGTGATTGATAAAAGTGGCATTTTTGAAAGTGCAGTTGTAAATATAAAACTATGTTATCCATCATATGTAACGGCTTACAAAATTTCAGTATTTTTTGAAATGCAGACTGGGGAATGACAGAACAGGCCCTGGCACTAAAATGGGGACTTGACCCTCCTTTGGTGTCAAGACAGACTTCAACCTCAGCTTCTTTCTAAAGTGCCCGCAGTCTATACACACTGTTCTGAAGTGCATTTGAATAGGAAAAAAAAGGCAAAGCCTTGATTCTTGCATTTGAAGACCTGGGAGGTTCTGATGGGGCACAGCGTTATAGATACATTAAGATTTTATAATCATAGTGCAGGGAGAAACTTCACGGGCTGATTCACTTTTTAGGCAATGAGTGTTCAGAGATCTAACAGTGGTTCTCAACAGGGGGTTTGGACCTGGGGGAGGGGGGTTCACCGGTGACAACAGAGAATTGAATTGAATACAATTGTCCCTGGGGCTTTTTGAAATAAAGAAGTGCAGGCCCTCCCTACGCCCACTGCCTGAGTGATTCTGATCCCCCCCCCCCCCCCCCCGATTTAAACCCACAGCCTAAATGCTATCTCATATCTTCTTCATATCTGGGGATGGAGTTTTCACAACCTCTTTTAGTGGCTCTTTTCTGAGTGTGACAACTTTGTGCACCCCCTGCCCACCCCGCCCCCGATACAAAAACAACTCCAAAGACTAGAACTCTTGAGCTTTCAAGATAAGGGCAGAATTAGGCTTAAAAGCATTGGTTAAGAAAATCAAACCGTAGGCATCATCAAACTTCTTCGGAAAGACACATTTTTTTTCTCATCCTGCTTGACTTGCAGTGTTTTCATTTTCCCCTTCCTTACTCTCCCACACTGTAACCTTACCCTAAACTGATTTTGAGGACTATACAGAGAGAATTCTTTGATCCCACAGGGAATTCCCTCTGGAACCCAACACACTCCCAAACATCTCTTCACCAGTTCTCAGGCATGTGCAGAGGGAATGCAAACCAATCTTGACGTTAGTCTCAGTCTGAAATAGTTAGCAGGACAAATCTAATAAGGAAGACAATAACCTGGGGCATTCCAAAGTGAGAGACCAGTTCCCGTGCATCTGTGCCATTCCCTTCCCCTCATGCGGATAATCTAGACTCATTGTCCACGAATTAGCTCTCCCACTCCCCACGTCCTTCCCCAACTCAGAGCCTTTCTTAAAACACTGAGAGCTCTTCTCGGTTTTTCCTTCCAGCATTTTTCAGGAAAGGGAAGTTCACTTTAATTAGTCTGCCGTCCTGGCTCAGGAAACAACCTGACGTTCTTGATTTCCAGGGCGGGCCCAGCTCCGGGCCTCAGAGGCAGCCTTGTCCGTGCCTGGCTCCCAGTTGTTTTGCTCAGCTGTGTGCAGCAGCTCCCCAGAGCGCTTCACTTGGCTAATAAAAGTTGGCAGAGGCACAGGGTGCAAAAGCCTCAAGCCCCAGCCTTGAGGGGGAAGTCTCTGGAAGCAGGAGGGTGAGCCTCAGCTTTCTGGCTCAGTCATCCTTGGGTTCAGGTAGCCAGGATGACACCCAGCTGGGTCACTGTCTGGCAGGAGGATTCCCACGACACTGGTGTTGTGTCTGCATGGATCTCAGAGGGATGGCATCTGTCCATGTGTGGTCCAACAGGTACCATCTACTCAAAACAGAACCACAGCAGGCCAGAGCTGGAAAGAGACCTCCAAGATGACAGATCCAACATCCGCACCCCCTCGGTACAGTAGAGAAACCCGAGACCCACCCAGGACATGCAGGTGATTTGCCCAGAGTCCCTCAGGTAGAGAGAGAGCTGGGCCACTCTCCCAGGTGTTCCAAGTCCAGCATCCCACCGCTGCCCTTTGCCCCTTCTCACAATGCAAATTAAGTCTGCTGTGACTATGTCTTCTCATAATTATTTTATTATAAGGATTATGGATGGCCAGCAACATTAACAGGTCCAGCAAAAGGTCGCAAGGCCCTCAGACCTGGAAACACCATGGCTCCCACCCAGGCTAGGCTTGGGGTTGGGTGTACGTATGTTTGTATATAATATATATTTTTAATATATATATTTTTTAATATATATATTCTTAAATATATATATATACTTTTTTTTTACCACAAGTAAGCCTTAAAGCTAATTTGCCTTTGTTTCTTCTTTCTTAGTCCTCCTTCCGGTTAATTTTTATTTAGGTCTCTAAGGGACTTTTGCATATGTGGGAGGTTTCTGAGAACTCTGACTATAGGCACAAGATATAATGTCTCTTAGTCTGGGTCATAATAAACTACACTGAATGGTTTTACAGTAAAAAAAAATCATATCTTAAATTATGTACTATACATATGGAATTTATGTATCATGATTTTATATTCATAACACATGTGTATTTTCACATATTGGTGGAGATGTACCTTACAATATTTTAGGGGAGGAAATGTGGATTTAATTACAGGTGGACTTTGGGGTTTTTTGAGATTTAATTGACGCATAACATGGTATTCATTTTAGGTGTACAACATAGTGGTTTGATATATGTATGTATATATTTCTTTAATTTATCAAATCAGTAATACATGTACCTATTAAAAAATTCAAAAGGTATCAAAAGGGTCAACAAGTTTCCCTCCTGCCTCTGCCCCCGGCCGCCCCTTCACCCTCCCAGAGGCCACGGCTGTGGGATCCTCCAAAGATCGTCAAGCATGAACATGTTGGTTTCCTTTTCTTTTTTAATAGATAGGCGTGTATTATATACACTGTTGTGCTCCTTGCTTTTCCGACTTACTGCGTTCATTTCATTACTTTAACAAATGTGTACTGAGCTTCTATGACGTGCCAAGCAGTGGCTGGAATACAGAGGGAACCAAATAGGTGCCCGGCCCCTAGGAACTCCGTGGAGGTAGAGACGGTGAACAAGTAAGCATCTGATGCCAGGGGAGAAAAGTCAGGGTGGGGAAGGGTAGGGAGTGCTCTTTCACATGAGCTGGTCGGGAAAGACCTGTCTGCAGAGGCTTGAGACCAGGTCCTGAATGAAATCCGAGAGGGCCTTGTGGATCCTTGGCAAGAAGACTCCAGGCAGAGGAGCAGCAGGTGAAAGAGCCTGAAGCTGGGGCATGCCTGGCATTTCCAGGGTGAAGAACAGTGAGAAGGGAGCTTGCCCACGCAGGGGGGCCCAGGCAGGCAAACCCTCATAAGGACTCAGGTTTCATTCTAAGTGAGACGGAAGTCCTTGGGCAGTTTTGAGCTGGGGAGAGACAGGCTCGCCCTGGTTGCTGGGTGGGGAACACAC
The DNA here is from genome assembly GCA_031878705.1 of Tapirus indicus. Classification (NCBI taxonomy): domain Eukaryota; kingdom Metazoa; phylum Chordata; class Mammalia; order Perissodactyla; family Tapiridae; genus Tapirus; species Tapirus indicus. The sequence goes on from CM062917.1 coordinate 82,072,710, forward strand.
GGTGGAAAGGGGAGGTGTGGGAGTAGGACACCATGGAAGGTGCCTGTGAAAGTCCAGGTGAGAAGTCAGGGTGGCTTGGATCAGGCTGGTGACAGTGGCACTGGGGAAAAGCAGGTTCTGGATATATCTGGAAGGTAAGGCCAGTAGGATTTGCTGACAGTGTGGCTGTGAGGTGTGAGAGCAACAGGAGGCTAGGACGACCCTGAGAACAGCTGGGTGAAGGGCATGCTGGACTGAGAGGAGGGAAAGCAGGGGAGGGGAGGGATCTAGCACTTGGTTTGGGACACGTTACATGAGAGGTGTGATTCAAGGGGTGGGAGTTGGCAGACGGACGCAGGCGTGTGGACTGCAGACAGGGTCAGGGTTGGAGAGACATCTGAGACTCATTCGCATCGAGGCATTACTCAGAGCCCTAGGAACAGACGAGGTCAGAGCAGCTGTCCAACATTCTTCATGCCACGGTCCCTCTGGAGCAAACGGAGAGAAGGACACAGACACCAGGGCCTCCAACCCCCTCCTGACAGGCCACGATCCATTGCCCCTAAGGCCGAGGGGATTGATGTCTGTCACAGCTGTCACTCCTTTGCAGCCAGATGCATCATGTGGTCACACAGTGTGAAGTAGAAGAAAGAGCCCTGGGCTAGGGGTCAGGACCTGGAATCCAGGGCCAGCTCAGGCACGGTCAGCTGTGTGACCACAAGCCAAAGGCCCCTGGGGCCTGGTCGCATCACCTGGAAGGGTTCGAATTAGGTGGTCCCTGAGGACCCTTCCGGCTGGAACTCGATTTGCCTATAAGTCAAGCAGTATGAGGAGAACAAAAGGAATTCCTATACGCCGTCCACGTGAAAACCCACAGACAAGGACCTTCACAAAGTGGAAGGGACGCAGTGCGAGCAATTTGGGAGTGCTTTTCTGCGGGGAGGAAGGTAATTTCAAACTGACAGAAAAGTTGCAAAAATCGTTCACACACTCCCCTCATATATGTGTGTGTGTGTGTGTGTGTGTATAAATGCATCTTTATATATTTTTATATATTACATTTTATAAATTTTTTGAACTGTTTGAGAGTAGGTTGCAAATATCATGTCCCTTTACCCCCTAAATATTTCAATGTGTATTTCCTGAAAACAAAGATATTCTCTTACATCACCATAGTCCAGTTATCAAAATCAGGAAATTAATATTGCTGATACAGACCTTACTCAAATTTTGCCAGTTACTCTGTAGAGCAAAAAAAGTTAAAAATCCAGGATTACATGTTGTGTTTAGTTGTCACATCTCTTTAGTCTCCTTTAATCGGGGACGATCCCTCAGTCTGAGGTTCACAGCCTCGACACTTGTGAAGATGATAAGCCATGGATTTGGTAAAATGTCCCTCGATTTGGTTTGCCTGCTATTCCCTCATGGTTAGAGTCCAGTTGTGCATTGTGGGTGGAAGGCCCTTTAAAGGGGTCAGATCTTGTCTAGGGAGACCGGGGCAGGGCTGCTGACGTGAGGAGAACGCGCCCTTTGGGTGGGGACCGGACCGCTCAGACACTTGACTGGTAACTAAAAGAGAATATTCACCTGGGGAGACACAGTGCATGTTCAGGACTTTCTGAGCTGATATTTGGCAAGAAAAGAGACCCTCTCCCTGGTAGATTTACTCTCCCCAATTATCCGGAGTGTGTCTAATAAATCGTTGCTCTGTGTGGGGCCTGTGTGGGCTACGCATTCTCTCACTCAGTCCCTCAGTGACCTAAGGGTGACAGTGTTTCTCTTATTTTACAGATGGGAAAACTGAGGCCCAGGGAGCACATGCACTTGGGGGCAGAGCTGGGGAACAAGCCAGGCCTCGGCCTCGAGCTCCCGTTCTTTCCTCTCTGCTGTGCTCTTTCAAACCTGTTGGGAGGTTTTCTCCACAATCAGCCCCTGCTTTGCTTTTGCTCGAAACCAGCCTTGATTAGAGACCCCAGCTCTATTTCCCACTCGTGTTAGTGATTGATACTTGTTAATGTGCAGGATTGCTGTCATCTAGAGCATCATTTTCACAGATGCAAAGACCAATTTTGTTGTTACTGAGGCGGAAAGATCTATTTCCTCATGAGTTATTGAACAGATTTGCAGGGAGCCCATAACCACAGGGGCGTCTCGCTGCCTAGTTCTGAAAGGAAGCCTGGCCGCATCTGGCGTCGTTAGCTTTTATGGCGGGTGGGTCAGAAGGCCCAGGTACACACATGTGGGCACCGCCTGGGCTACTGCGCCACAGCTGGGTGACAGCACCACCATCAGCCTCTACAGGGAGAAACCCTCTCAACCCACATAGCTGCCATCTCAGTGTGGCCCTGAGGGGCACGTGGAGCCTTGAGAGATCACCTTGTGGACTTTACGGATGAGCATTCCCGCCCAGAAGACTCCCTTCTTGTCAGAGTGCTGGGCAGGGCTGCTGCCCACCCCCGGCCCCCGACTCTCGGGTGCGGCGATTGGAGGACCAGGTTCGAGTCTGGCTCCGTGCAGCGTGCTGCCTGGCCTCTCAGAGTTTCTGACAGTGGGAACAGTGTGCTGAGGGCCTGGCCCCACTGCCTGGCGCAGATACACGATCATCCTCGGTTTTTCCTCTTCTTTGTCCTCTATTTTCTGTCCGTCCTCCTCCACGTTGTTCTCCTCCTCCTTTCCCCTCTCTGACTCCCTCAGTAAAAGCAAGAGTTATTATTTTGTACCAAAATATAAATCACATACAGAGGACGGGAGGCCGAGTCCCACTCATCTCCAACCAGGAAAACAAAAAGACCCATCAAATCCTCATTTGGAAAGCAGCGAGCTTGGCCTTAGGAGGTCCGGCTTTCCCCAAAGAAGCATCCGCTGCATAATTTTGGCTAGAGGATCATGGCTGGAAGCTGGGGTGGGCACGGGCGTGTTGAGGGGCAGAGGGGCAGGCTGCTGGACACTGGCAGATATCCTCCAGAGGTGGCTGTAGGATCGCCAGCCAGTCACCTGTTTTATTGAAAGGACCAGATTGTGTGCATGTATATGGGAGGTGGGGGGCCTTTTTCATTCAAAATTAAAATGGTTTTCCTGGAAGTATGAATATGGAAAAAATAAACAGTCTGAGAGCTTAGACAAATGGTTGTGAATGTGAAATGGGTTAAGAATGTAAGTATTTAGAATAGCATCTGCCCCAGAGTAAGCCCTCAGCAAGTGGCCACCATTTTCTGTAGTGTTCAAGGGCGTGGACTCTTGAGCCAGACTGCATGGGTCCACATCCCAGCTCCAGCATTTCTCGTTGTGCAGCCTTGGGAAGTTACTTTGCCTCTCTGTGTCTCAGTTTCTTCATCTGTAAAATGGGCACAATCATAGTACCTACGTGATAGGGTTGTTGTGAAAATTAAATGAATTCCTATACAAAGGCGCTTGGAAAAGTGCCTGGCATATATTAAGCACCACGTAGGAGTTATTACTTACTGCACAGATGAGATGGTGAGAGAGAAAATTGCCACTGGATTTTGCTCATATCGACATATTTGAGGACATCGACAAAGAGGGTGGTAATCTTGAACTCAGAACACAAGCTGTATTTCAAGCCTAGGTATCCTACAACAGATAAAGCTGGGCCTCTCGACTGTGGGTTAAGAGCCACACATGGGACAGAACATGCTTACTCTTCTGAAGTTCTGGTTCTTCAGTCGAGACATTCGGGTCTCTGCCTCAGCATGACAATGTGTTCTTTGAACGAGGATCTGACACTCGCTGTATTGGTTTCTTATGGCTGCTGTGACAAAGTACCACAACAGAAATCTATCGTCACACAGTACTAGAAGCTACACGTCTGAGATCAAGGTGTCGGCAGGGTTGGTTCCTCCTGAGGGCGGAGGGAGAGAATCTTCCATCTTCTTTCTGGCTTCTGGTGGTCTGCCTTGGCTTGCAGATGCATCGCCGCGCTCTCTGCCTCCTCTTCACGTGGTGTTCTCCCTGTGTGTGTCTGTCTCTGTCTAAGTTTCCCATGTATAAGGACACAGTCAGATTAGAGCCAACCCTTATGACCCCGTCAGAATTTGATCATCAGCAAAGACCCTATTTCCAAATAAGTTCACATTCACAAATACTGGGGGTTAGGATTTCAGCATCTCTTAGGGGGACACCATTCAACCCATCACAATCCCTCAACCCCTCATGTCGGAATTGCTGAAACTGCCTTCCAGCTGGCAGATCCATTACCTTTCACCTCCCGTTCCAGCTCGTCTTCCACACAGTGGGTGAAAAATCGTCTTCCGACTCTATTTTCACCACGGAGGCATCTGCGGCATTCTTGATACTGCGGTATCTAATCCTGCAATCAGAAAAGAACATCAAGCTCAGATGGGTCAGAATCAAACACCAGCAGCAGCGTGTTGAAAGCCAAGCCCGTACCATGCTGTAGGGAAAGGAACGACCAGGTTCTTGGGTAAAGAAAACTAAGGCTCTATTTTGTGTGCGGGACTCGCCGTTGGCCCAGTGCCCTGGCTGAAGTTCAGTGTGGGAAGGAGGAAGGTGGCCATTTGGAGTCGTGTGAGTTTTCTCTGGGCTCTTTTCCTGTACCCAGAGGAGGCTCTACGGTGCAGGAGAATCAGTATTTGGAGCTGAGCATCATCTCTGCTCCGCTGCTGCCCAGCTGTATGCACCTGCCTGTCTGGGGCTTAGTAATCTCACTAGTCCACTGAGGATGTTGGATTCACAGTGAAGCGACTTTTGACGAAGGTCAAAGGTATATGTAACTTTTTCTTATTTAATCCTCACAACAAGCCACTAAAGTGAGTGTTGTTTCCCATTTAACAGGCCGAAAACCTCAAAGAAATTAAAGGAACCCAAAGCCCACATTTTTTGTTACATGACCCCGCTTCTTTAACTCTTAAATCAGTGGTTTTCCATCGGGGCTGCACAGTCTAATCACTCGGGAGAACCTTGGGTTAGAGGTCTAACATCGCTGGGAGCGGGGCCTGGGTATTGGTATTTTGCAAGAGCACTTCAGGTAATTCTGTTGTATTTCCAGTGTTGAGAACCAGTGCCCTAAATGTTCCACAGATTCCCCTTGGTCTGGAAGCTATGGTGAATGCACATTACTTCTGTAGTAATTGCTGAACTCCTCAGCCTGGGGTCTTGGGCCTTCCACTAGCCCCTTATTTCACTTCCAACTTCCCCACTCAGTGCCCCTTTCTTGTAGTTTCATGTCTTGTGATCAGCTGACCCTTGGGTCCTTCATGGGCTAGACTGGTCATCATGGAGCTGTCTGCCCTCTACCAGATGATGCTTACAGATTCTGGCTTTCTGGCCCTGACATACTCGTCATTCTTGACTCAGAGATTGTCTACACCAGGTTTTTCAAATTGTCATCTGAACCCACTAGTGAATCACGAAATCAGTAGAGTGACGCATTTAAACATAAAATAGGGAAGAAAATAGAGTAGATCACATAGTCAGGAAAAGCACTATTCTATGAAATTTCTGTGTGTATATATATATATATATATAAAACCAAACATATATATGGGATCTGTATGAAAAGTACTTATATTTCTTACTGTGGATTACAGTGCAGACAAAAATGTTTGAACTGCCCCATACTGACATATACTTATCATTGCTTTCAGAACCTGAAGCAAAATGCTCCTCCTCCAAGGGCATAGAATGTTAGAGCAAGAGACCTAGAGGTCATCTAGTCCACTGACCCCCAAACTGCTGCCAGGCAGCTGTGTGAGGACCTCCTAGGAAGCTTGTTAAAAATGCTGAATCATCGGGCCCAGCCCTGGGAATTACAATTTACTTGATCCAAGAATGTGTATTTTCTGATTCTGAGTTTCGTGAACCACTGATCTAATCCACTTTCTTCATTTGACATTGAGTCACGTGCCCAAGGTCACCTAGCTCCTTAGTGGCAGGGCTGGGATCCTCCATCCCTTGCCCTCCTCCACCTTTCCATTCTGCAGGTCTCTAGGGAAGGCCTAAGCAGTGGTTCTGACCTGGAATGCTTGGTAAAATTACCTGAAAAGGTTTTTAAAAATACAGCTGCCCTGGCCCCACCCCAAACCAATTAAGTTACAGTCTCCAGGGGTGGGCCTGAATGTCTGGCCCTACAGAGTGCTTCGCAAACTTTAATATGCATATGGGTCCCCTAGGGTCTTGTTAAAATGCAGATTCTGCTTCCATGGTCTGGGGTGGGGCCTGAGATTCTGCATTTCTAACAGGCTCCCCCTTGTTGGTCCAGGGACCACACTTCGTGTAGCAAGGCCTTAAGGTATGGTCCCACGTCCCCAAGAGCCTGCAGACTTCCACACCTCTGCCAGCATCTCCCTTGCCTGCCTCAGTTCATAGTCTCTGGGTTTGCATCTGCTCCCTCTTCAGCAGGGACTTTCCACTGTATCATTTATCAAACGTCGGCCTCCCTACCCACATTTTACAGTATCTTGACAGCGGGGATCTTGGCTCCAAATTCTTCACCCTTGCTCTCCCCAACCCATCCACCTAGTGCCCTGTTCTTCTCTACAAGGTTCCTGATAAAGGCAGCAGTGCCATGACCAGCTCTGGCTTACCTCCATCCATCAGCAAACAGTCATGGCACGTCCACCAAGTGGGTACAAAGATACACCAGCCCCACGCCCACAGCCTTTCCAGGAGAATTTGCTGTCCTATAGGGGAGCTAAGACAAATGAGAAAGTCACTGTAACTCATGCCTGCTGAGAGGCACGGGTACTGTGTAGAGGGGTTCAGAGCACGGAGCCGGATTGCCTGGGTTCAAATCCCAGCTCTGCTACCAGCCGTGTGGGCTTGGACAAATTACTGAGCCTCAGTTTCCCCAATTATAAAACAGTACATAATTCGAAGGGTTGTTTTGAATGTTAGAGGAGTTAGCAAATATAAGGGGCTGGCACACATGGTAAGTTGTATGTAAGTGCTGTATCATTTAGTTCTAGGGGGAGAGAATTGAAAACCGTGTCACGACATGCTAGAGCTTGTCACCACATTTGGATATCCAGAGGTGGAGAAAGGGCATTCCTGGTGGTGGGAAGAGCATTGGCAGAGGCGCAGAGGCAACAGACAAGGACATAAAGAGCCAGGAGTAGGGGCCAGCCCGGTGGCGTAGCGGTTGAGTTCACACGCTCCGCTTCAGCGGCCCTGGGTTTCACAGGTTCGGATCCCGGGCGCAGACAGACGCACTGCTTGTCAGCCATGCTGTGGCGGTGTCCCACATAAAGTAGAGGAAGATGGGCACGGATGTTAGCCCAGGGCCAGTCTGCCTCACACAAAAAAAGAGCCAGGAGTTTAGTTCGACTGATGCTGCCAGTGGTGCCTGCAGGGAGTGGTAGCTGATAGGCTTAGAATGTCAGGTGATGTCAGGGGTGGAAATCCTTGAAGGCCAAACTAAAGAGTTCAGATTTTATTCTGGAAGCAATAGAAGCCAGTCCTGGAAGATCTTTTAAATATATCTTTTCATACAAAAGTTGCACAGTGTGTTGTTGCTCTGAGTAGAACGTAATAACCACTCATCTCTTTTGGGTAGTTGTAGTTCTTTTCCTCATCCCTCGTCCTGGCCGCCTTGAGGTGTTGATACAAGCTTCTCACATCATCTGAGTGAACATTCAAGGCAATTAAGTGACCTTGGACCAGGTCACCAAAAGGGTCACATAGCATAGAAACCATCTAATCATCTGAGCTCACAGCTCCAGGCCTCTGGGCCCTTTTGCCAGGAGAATTTTGTCTCCTCCCAGCCTCAGAACTCTTAAAGGACCACACGCCCTAGTTAAGAGCTTTGAGCAGGAACCTGCAGCTCCAACACTGTGGTATTCCCCTTTCCCTCCCCCTTAATTCTTTTTTTTTTTTTTTTTTTTGTGAGGAAGACTAGCCCTGAGCTAACATCCATTGCCTATCCTCCTCTCTTTTGCCGAGGAAGACTGGCCCTGGGCTAACATCCTTGCCCATCTTCCTCTACTTTATATGGGACGCCGCCACAGCATGGCTTGACAAGTGGTGCATCTCTCTGTGCCCGGGATCCGAACCTGCAAAACCCCGGGCCACCAAAGTGGAGCACGCAAACTTAACCGCTACGCCACCGGGCCGGCCCCTCCCTCCCCCTTAATTCTTAACCCTAGAATAATATACTCAAATGGTAGGCTATGTCTAAACTCACACACACACACACAGGTCAGTAGGCAGCATATAGAGCTGCATGCTGCTATGTGACTTAATGTCAAGTTGCTTCTCTACACACCCAAAAGTGAGGAATTCATCTGTGACCTGAGGATCATAAGGATACCTACTTCACTGAATTGTCGTGAGGGTTAGATGAATTAGTACAAGTAAAGCAGTTAGCACTGTGTGTCTAGCACAGGGTCAGTGATCAATAAGCATTAGCTGTTATTATTACACTGGAGGAAATTTGAAAAGCTCATGGTCTGCAACATTAGAATGAGAAAGAAATGTAATTACCAATTGGGAAAGGAGTAAAAGATTATAAAAGCATTCTATGTGAAAATCTATGGCAATAAATCTGAAAATCTAGAGGAAATGGAGAATTTCCTAGCAAAATATAAATTATCAAAATTGCCCCCAAAGAGGTAGAACACCTGAATAGACCAATAACCGTGGAATACGTTAGAAAGTCTATTAAAGAGATACTCTTTTTTAAAGGCCTTCATGGCCTTCTTATAACTGGATACAATCCAGACTTCAAAAACCAGGTATATCCTTTGTTATTCAAACTATTTCGGCCCATAGAATAAGATGAAAATTTCCCTCAACTCGTTTTATGAAGCCAGCGTGACCTGACTATTCAAACCTAAAAAGCACGTCTCTTCCATCTCAAAAGCTTTGAGGAAAAAGATGACCCTAACAAAGAAGGGTGGAAACGAAATGCACGCAACATGTTCTTGCTACAGCGGGTCTCCACCTGGAGGCACGTCAGTCACCCGGGGAGCGCCAGGCCCCACTCCCGGAGACACTGACTCCATTAGGTGGGAAAGGGCCAGGCCATAGGTATGTTTTCAAGCTCCCCGGAACCACTGCTTTAAGGAAGCTGGAATTACATAGCCCGCAAGCCTGGCTCATGGTTCCCCATCGTCCCAGCGTAGCAGTAGCAGTTCGAGGAGAGACTTTTTGCCAAACCTTTGAAATGAACAGAGCTAGAAGAGGCAGTCATTGGCCACAGACGTGCCCAGCCTTCCATCCGAGCATAAAGGGGCTCCACCCGCAGAGCTGCAAGTGCCTTCTCTTCAGAGACCAAAGGCCTAGCCAGGAACAAGGCCACTCCTGTTTGTCAGTGTTGAGCCAGCAACCTGCCCTGCTGCAGAGGAAGGCCAGAAAAGCCCGTAGAGAGTTTTAATCTCTGGAATCCAATGGGATTTTCATGACAGATCTGTTCACTATCGTGCTGCAAGGTAATTAAGCACACATGGTAAGCAGTTACATAAATAATTAATTCACAGTGTGTGCACACAGTCAATCCACATTTTCAGCTTCTCCTCCTCCATTCCCCAGTTCCTGTATTCAGCACCAGCGTGGACAGCACTGTTACCACCCACGGCTGAAGCCTCATCAAACAGTCCTCTAAGCTCCAAGGAAGAGGGAGGGATGACCTGGATCCCTTTTCTCCAGGAGTTGGGGTTCCCTGACCAAGGACTCTAGTGTCCCTTCCAACCACCCATCCTCCTCAGAACCTAAGACAACTATGTTAGTTTAATCATGTATCTTCAGCCCCAATCTTAGGTGTAAATCTAGCTTCTATCCCTTGTTTCATTAAATAATGATAATAATAAGGCAACTAGGACAGTTCTTACCATAAGTCAATATGAAAAATAAATAAATGAGTAGATTGTTGGCTTAGGTTTGGTTAATTAACATAGGAGCAACGTAACTACGTTCCCGTGTGCACCACACCCCCTCCATCCGCAGTGAGATAACCAGCAGGAAACCTCCTGGGTTCTCAGAGTCCCTGCATCACTAAACAAAGTGAGAGAAACGACGAAAAATACCGAGGGATGATGGTGAAATGGTACAATGTCTGATGTTTGCTTTACAATATTCCCTAAAAGGAGCAGTTAGGGGGTGGGAATAGATGAAATGGGATTGGCCAAATTTAATTGTTGAAACTGGGTGGCGGGTACATATGTGGTTTTTGTAGCGTTCTGCCTTTGTGTGTGTTTGAAGATTTTCCATGAGAAAAAAGAAAAGAATAGGGGGGAGAGACAATATGTTGGTAGGGACGAGCTTCCATCAGCACATAACTGACCGAAGATTCTGGACCCCGAAATAAATTGGGGAACGTCCCAAAAGAGGGACTGGCGTCTCCGTGCAGATCGGCTTCGCAGGCTGCTTGCTGTTGGCAGTGCCTACAATGCTCAGCGTCGTGCCTGGCTCGGAGCAAGTGCTCTGTGAAAGGTAGCCAGCAGATATCATCGTTGTTGTTATTATAGATGTTGTCATTGTAGCCCAGGCCATGGGGACCAAGTAGGAAACAGGCTGAGGAAGAAAGAATTTCATCTAGGTGTTTCATTTACCATTATAACCCTTTGGGCCCTTACAGATGAGAACACAGGGAGGAGGTTGTGAGTCTCTTGTTTCCATAGAATGAATTTGCCAGTTCTGTCTGAAAGCTTCCATCTTTTCAGTCGACGTTGACAATGTCATGCACCCCATCAGAAAGAGAGTGCATAAATATAGAGACTAGAAAATTCCACAGTAGGGGCCGGCCCAGTGGCGTGGCGGTTGAGTTCAGGCGCTCCGCTTCGGCTGGCCGGGGTTCACAGGTTCGGATCCCAGGCAGGGACAGGTGCACTACTTGTCAAGCCATGCTGTGGCAGCGTCCCATATAAAGTAGAGGAAGAGGGGCTCAGATGTTAGCCCAGGGCCAATCTTCCTCAGCAAAAAGAGGAGGATTGGCAACAGATGTTAGCTCAGGGCTAGTCTTCCTCATAAAAAAGAAAGAAAGAAAATTCCAGAGTTTATGGAGAAATCCAATCATGGCTCTAGACAGGATGTTCTCATATGTGTTCTCTCTTTGCTTCCTCCATCACCCTCTTGCTTGGCTCATATTCTCTCTCTCTCTATCTCTCTCCTTCCCTCTCCCTCTCTCTCTCTCTCACACATTCTCTCTCTCTCTCCTGCTCCTTCCCTCTCTCTCTCTCTCCCCCTCCTTCTCTCTCTCTCTCTCTCTCCCTCCTTCCCTCTCCCTCCCTCTCTCTCTCATATTCTCTCTCTCTCTCCCCCTTCCTTCTCTCTCTCTCTCTCCCTCCTTCCCTCTCTCTCTCTCTCTCTCATATTCTCTCTCTCTCTCTCCCGCTCCTTCCCTCTCTCGCTCCCTCCCCCTCCTTCCCTCTCTCTGCCCCCGCCCCCACCTCCACCCTCTGTCTCTGCTTATTCACTTTGATTAGACTTTGGAAGACTTACAATGTCTTCCCTTTGAAGAGGGTCTGGCCTGGTCAATGATGTTTATATGTCAACATTCAGGAATCACTTTCATTTACTAACAAGCTCCATCTTATAAGAAACTCCAGAGCCAGCCGAGTCAAGATTTTTAAAAAACATAACAGGAGACTGAGTGCTGCGAAGGCTTCAGAACAGCACACGATAGGCAACAGACCCTCAGCTGGAGGGGAGGCGAGGGTGGGCAGAGCTGGTGCACGCTCGAAGCAAATGTGAGCCAAAGATTATTGATGGTCTACTTAATCTGCAAAGGATTACCTTGACAGGAATTGGGCTGCCTCTCCTGGTTTTTGTCCCGCCGGGGGACTTTCGAGTGACAGCAGATTGGCCCTGCCAGCAGCAGCAGCATCGGGTTGTGAAGCCCACTGAGAAGCAGTCTGAGGAAAGGGTGGAGTTTGGGTTTTTGTTTTGTTTGTTTGGGTTTTATTTTTGCTTTTAGCATTTACTGGCTGAGAATCCCTTACATGTGTTTAGCACTTCATGGTGCAGAAAGCACATTTATTTTTGGATCATCTCGCTTGACACTCCCAACAGCACCGTAAGGCAGGCTGCCCAGGGGTCTCAAACCCTTCTTTACACATGAGGAAACTAATACTCAGAGTTTAATGATTTTTCAGGGTCAAAAATTCATCAGTGGCATGGGGCCAGCCCGGTGGTGTAGCGGTTAGGTGCGCGTGCTCCACTTTGGCGGCCCAGGGTTCGCAGGTTCGGATCCCAGGCACAGACCTACGCACCACTCATCAAGGGGTGGGAGGCATCCCACATATAAAGTAGAGGAAGCTGGGCCCAGATGTTAGCCCAGGACCAATCTTCTCAGCAAAAAGAGGAGGATTGGTAACAGATGTTAGCTTAGGGCTAATCTTCCTCACCAAAAAAAAAAAAAAAAAAATGTTAGTGGCAGAGCTACTACTAAATTCTTCAGTTCTCTGCCTTTAGGAGGGTTAACAATCCAGAGAGAAAGACAAAGTGATGGACCAAATGCAACTCAAACATGCAGTGTCCGGACTTAGCAGGGCCTCAAAAGGATCAGATGGATGATGGATGGATGGATGGATGGGTTAATGGATGGGTAGATGGATGGATGGGCCGATGGATGGATGGATGGACGGACAGGCGAATGAATAGGCTTCTGGAAGTTGAAAAGTGGATGTTATTCACCTTTCTACCCCGGGGACCCACAATAGTGCTTTGACCTATTTGACCTATAGGACCTATTTAATAAATATTTGTTGAAAGAATAATCCATTTATGTATACATATACTTTTGTACCAAGACAAACAAGAGTTTGTGAAGAAGGTAACTTTCTGAGCTTTAAAGAATAGAAGGAACTGAGAAATACAATGTGAGTGTAATTATTATTGTTTATCAACACATATTTTTCACCAACTGCAATGTAAAAAATCCCCCCTTCATTCATGTATTCATTCAAGAGATATTACTGAGTGCCTGCTAAGTACTGGGTTCTATTCTGGGTATCGGTGATACAGCAGTGAACAAAAGAAGGTAAACTCTCTGCTCTCATGGAAATCACCTCCTATTTGGGGAGGACGGATAATAAGCAACTAAATAGACAACATATTAGTACAGAGAAAGAAAAACTAAGGCAGCGAGGGGAGAGAGAGGGATGATGTAGGAGTTGCTATTTTAGCCACGAAGCCCTCTCCGATACTGTGACATTTGAGCAGAGACCTACAAGAAGTGGTGGGGTCAAGTCATGAGGTTTTCTGGGGGAGAGCATTCCAGGCAGAGGACACAGCATGTGCAAACGCGCTGAGGCAGGAGCATGCTGGCGGGTTTGAGGAATGGCTCAGAGCCCACTGTGACTGGAGGGGAGGAAACGAGGCACATAGTAGGAGATTAAAGGATTTTGAGCAGAAGAGTGATGGGCGGGCCCCAGGCTCCCTGGTCTGGCTCTCACTAGCTGTTGCCCCCATGGAAACCAGCAGCTTGTGGGATGAGTCAGGGGGCAGACAGGGTAATCTGAGAGTTACACACACGGCTGACGATGACTGCACCCCCACCCAACACAGGCTCCATCCTGCTTGGTATTGACCTACAAGTGCCCACTCCAGGGCAGCAGCACACTCGGCTCGCCGAGATCTCAGCAGCCATCACTGGGTCCTGCAAGGGACCGGTGCAACTGCCTTAAGCTGCTAAGTCAAACTACGGATTCATTTCAGCTGTCGCCTCAGGAAGTCCTGAAATCCCCCTCGAGGAAGAATTCCAGCATCTATCCTTGTAAATTTGAAATCTGTACTTAGATTTTGGCTTTTTTTTTTTTTTCTTTAGAAGGAATAGGAAATAATGTCTACATTAAGGGGACATCTTTTTTTTAATAGATTTTATTTTTTAGGACAGTTTTAGATTTACAGAAGTATTGAGAAGATAGTACAGAGAGTTCCCATATACCCCGCACCCAGTTTCCCCTATTATTGACACCTTGCATTAGTATAGTACATTTGTTACAAATATTGAACCAATATTGATACATTGTTATTAGCTAAAGTCCACAGTTTATTCAGATTTCCTTAGTTTTACCTAAACGTCTTTCTGTTCCAGGATCTCATCCAGGATACCGCGTTACGTATAGTTATCACACCTCCTTAGGCTCCTCTTGACTGTGCCAGTGTCTCAGACTTTTCCTTGTTTTTTGTGATCTTGACAGTTTTGAGGAGTACTGGTCAGGTAGTTTGTGGGAAGACCTTCTGTTGAAATTTGTCTAATATGTCTTCTCATGATTAGACTTGGGTTATGGGTTTGGGGGTCAAGACCACAGAGGTGCCATTTCATCACATCATGTCCAGGGTAGTATCCACCAGCGTGGTTTATCACTGTTGATGTTGACCCGATCACCTGTGTGGTGGTGTTGGTCAGGTTTCTCCACTGTCAAGTGACTCCCCCCACCCTTTTCCACGCTACACTCTTGGACGGAAGTCACTATGCGCAGCCCACACTTAAGGAGTGGGGAGTTTGCTCTCCCTCCTTGTGGATGGAGTGTCTACATATATTCTTTGGAATTCTTCTGAAAGGGAAATCTCTGTCTTCTCCCCCATTTATTTATTATTCAGTCATTTGTTTATATCAGTATGGACTTATGGATCTTTATTTTATATTTGGAGTTCTAATCCAATACTACTTTGTTTATTTTTTTGCTTAAATTGTTTCAGTTTGGGCCATTGGGAGCTCTTTCAGTTGATTCCTGTGTCCTTTTGACATACATCCATCATTTTAGGGTCTTTTTTGTTTTGTTTTGTTTGAGCAATTCCTTCCTTTCTGGCACTACAAGGTACTCTAGGCTCATCCTGTATATCTTGCCCCTGTCCTACAATCAGCCATTTCTCCAAGGAGTCCTGGTTCCTTTTATTAAAGAGTGATATTAGCCACCAAGATCTGGGCACTAGGTGTGCTTGTTGCTACTGGAGTGTTGTTGCTTCCAGGCCCTCTCAGCTGACAGAGCAAACAAATATGTGTGTGTACTAACCTGTGTATATACACATCTATGAGTATTTCTCTATGTAACCGTCTGTTCATATTGAGGTAAACATGAGTTCATGCTGATGTCACCAACCCTCATCTATTACCATATAGGTCATGCTAGCCTCCTCCCCTTGCTTATCCGTAAACTTCCACCCCAGCAGTAGGAAACCTGCCTTCCATCGTACGCGGTCCATTTGATTGTTCAATTCCAGTCTGCATCTACAGCAGTATCAGAATCGTGAACCAGTGTCCCCATGGGAAACAACTTTATCAACTAGAGGACAAGGCTGATGTGCCATTCCTCTTGCCTTTAGTCTTGCAGATTCCACTCATCTCCACAGGTCAGCACTTTTTCCCCAACCCTCTTCAGTGAGGCGGTTTCATACATTCATAATGCAGTTGGATTCTCTTGTCACAGTCTGCATTCCCTCCTGAGATCTAAGGGGATGCTTTTTAATTTAACATTTTATCTCCAGCTAGATAATAAATTTGCAGAGAACAACCACCATGAGAAACAAAGTGGTACAATCATACTTTTGTTTATTTTCTTGGGTTTTTAAAAAAAAATGATTTTCACATTACACAAGTAATACATTAATACAAGCTAAAGTCCCCTCTAATACCACTTCAGGCCCAGTTCCCCCCTGGTGGGACACTGTTGTCCATTTGGGATGTGTCTGTGCACACTTTTTTCCTGCATTTATATCCATATATGTATATCCATAGAAAATCTCTAGTATTGCTACATGTGTTTCAAGATAAATGGGACCATACATAACTTCTGCAACTCGATTTTTTCCAAACCATTCACCTTGGATATCTTTCAAGCCTGTGTATGGCTGCATGCCTCGTGAATAACATTCCATGGAATGGACGTGCTGGTTACAGTTGTGAGGTTTCTACCCTCTGCCGTTCCCAGCAGTGCTCCAATGAGCATTCTTGTGCATGCACAAGTGTTTCTCCAGGAATTGCTGGGTCTTAGGGATGCACATTTTAATTGTAACAGCTACTGTCAAATTGCCTATCAGTATATTCAAGCTGGAAAAAAATCTTATTCCATATTATGTGGCTGAGTGGGACCGAGAAGAGAATCAAATTGCTAGTTTTTAATTTGTCTTAATGGTTCTCTCTAGACAATAGTAACTAGGGGGTAAGACTCTGTATGTTTTTTAAAACTTCATGCTGTGATGATTTCAAGTGCTTTCAAATGTTAATAGTTAAATTATTAGAAGAGGGGCAGTGTGGTGTAGTGGTCTATCCACTCTTGGTCACTGATTCTAAGTAGATGCTGCAGCAATTGTATGTATCTGCAGGAACTCCTTATTTGCTTAACAGGGGCCTGGGATGCCACGAGCACAGAAGGACCAAGATGGGAGAAGCAAGGTGAGATTCTTCATGGCCTCTCACGTGCTCCTGATGAGTAGGAAGCTCGTGAGTTCATTCATTCCGCAATCATGGTTGATCATCTCCTGAGAGCTGGGCACTGGGATGCCCTTTGGCCATCCAGTTATTCAGACAGTCTGGGATTGAACAGAATGCATCTGCCAAGGCGGCCACTGCCTATCTGAACCTTCATTTCCCGTTTGGCTGAGTGCATGTTGGCCACCAGGCATGAAGCCCAGCGTTGAGGAGACAGAGGTGAGGGTGACATGCTGCTGTCCTGGGTTTGCTCACACCTGGCTCTGCCAGCCATCACCTCAGACTGTCTGCTCAGTTTTGGTTTGGTCATCCTGAGGGGCATGTGAGGCACTTTCTGTGCTGCCTGAGGGACAGGGAAGATGTTAAGCATCCTAAGAACATGTGGATGATGGATTTAGTCCTTCTGGATGGGCCGGGTGTGCACCACATCCCGCTTCACACTCAGCCTTCTTTGTGCTCCTGGGATTGTTTCCTGGGTGACTGGGAGTTTGGATGGATGTGTGAAAGCTAATAACTTGCCGTGCTGCTATTTAATCAGAAGTGGAAAAATTAAATAAGTTGCTCACAGTGTTCCTGTTCTGATTAATCAGAACCAGGTTTGTGCTTCACATTCAAAGAGCAGATCCTTACGAAGACGGCTCTGCTCGCACAACCCATCGACTGTGGGAGGTCATAGGTGGTGCTGTCTGAGGAGGAGGGAGGAAGGATTCAAACAGATTTTTTTTAAAGGTTTATGGAGCAGCTTTCATTGGAACACCAATTATTGAAGGTTTATTCTCCCAGTAGTCCTATAATTTGCCACAACTGGCTCCAGAGTGGGGAGTGCAGAGATGGAGGGGGTCTGTTTGCTTCCGCTTATTATCATTTTATAGCTTTTCTCAGAGCAGAGGCAATTTCTCTTGCTTTATCAGTGGCCAAACAGTAAACTCTCTCTTTCTTCTCTCCTCAACTCTGTATTCTGGACCTTGTTTGTCCTGTGGAGTGGGTTGAACTGTGCCCCCTAAAAAAGATATGCTCAAATCCTGCCCACCTGTGAATGTGCCCTTATTTGGAAATAGGGTCTGCAGATACGATCGAGCTAAGATGAGGTGGTATTGGATTAAGGTGGGCCCCAAGTCCAACAACTGATGTCTTTCTTTATAAGAGAAGGGAGAGAAAGGTTTGGACACAAAGAAGGCCATGCTAACCCAGAGGCAGAGAGTGGAGCGATGCAGCCACAAGCCAGGGAGCGGCAAGGATTGCTGGTGACGCCAGAAGCTAGGAAAGAGACCTGGAACAAATTCTTCCCAAGAGCTTCCAGAAGGAGCCAACCCTGCTGACAACCTGAGTTCGGACTTCCAGCCTCCGGAACTGTGAAAGAATAAATTTCTATTGTCTTAAGCCACCGGGTTTGTGGCGCTTTTTCACAGCAGCCCTCGGAAACTAACATGCCCTGTCTTTTGGTTCTCTTGAAAAAGGAGACTTTGAACCCAAATATTCTGTTTCCATCAAAGAAAGATTCAGTTCCACATGGAGCAATGACTTTCAGTTACAAAATCTAGCCTTTTCGGCAAGCGTCTCTTCTCCTGTTCCTCCCAGCTTTGCAGTGAAGTCAAGTGCAAAGTGTCTGGGCAGCCGCTGGGACACTTGAAGCCTGTTAGCTCTGACCCCGGGGGGCTCAGCTAACGAGCCCAGCATAATGGAGCCATAGCTTGGGGGTGGAGCTAGAATCCACAGACAGGCCCAACAAAAAGAGTTTTGACCTCCTCACTCTGCAGCATTCACATGAAGAGGCTGCAGGGCCGTGGGTCATCCTGGTTTGTGCCAACCTGAAACACACAGGTTTTGCCACAAAATGCACATACAGGTCCAGGAATGGAGTGGGCAGCCTCGTCCGGGTTCTCTGTGGCCTTTCTCCCTTTGGCTGGTGTTTTCCTTCAAAGGATCCATTCAGGATCCAGTGAGTCTTCTATAATATCACAAAATTGTGGGGTTTCAGCGTGGCAAAAGACGTAAGGTATGAGTCTGTCCAACTTCCACCCCATTTTATTAATAATAATACCATCTGCTATTTGTGGAATATTGGTAATATAATACCAAAGACTTGTTGAATACATACTGAGTGCCAGGAAATTTTCTATGTGCTTTGTGTATATTAACTTATTTAGTCATCACAGCAATGTTTTGGAATAGGGACTCTCATTATTCCCAATCCGTAGATGGGGAAACTGAGGCACAGAGAGAAAAGGAACTTGCCCAAAGACCAACAGCAGTAAGTGGCAGAATTAGGATTCAAACCTGGGTTTGTCTAGCCCTGAGCCCTCTTAGCCTCCTGCTCTGCAGAGATCCCAGCATGAAATGATATGCCCCACTTCATGCAGCCAAAGAGCGAGACTATCGAGACCTGGAGACACAATGCCTGAAAACTGGAAGTAGTGCCTGTCTTCTTAATACAGACCCAGCTTTAAACACGGGTGCATGTGCAGGCATGCACGTGTACACACACACATACACGCTTTCCCAGCTCTGCTCCCAGCTCTGCTTCATAATGTCTGAGGATAGGCTAGTGTCTGTGACTGAAGTAAAATGCGTTGTGGGGGCCAGCCCGGTGGCGCAGCGGTTAAGTTCGCGAGCTCTTCCTCTAGCGGCCCAGGTTTCGCGGGTTCGGATCCCGGGCACAGACCAAGGCACTGCCTGTCAGCCATGCTGTGGTTGCTTCCCACATAAAGCGGAGGAAGATGGGCACGGATGTTAGCCCAGGGCCAGTCTTCCTCAGGAAAATAAGAGGAGGATTGGCAACGGATGTTAGCTCAGGGCTGGTCTTCCTCACACACACACAAATGCATTTTGAAGTCGCTATGAAGAGGAGCTTGTGTGGTGAAGCAGAATCACCACCATGAGTGACCAATGCATTTGGAATATGCAGCAGGATGAAAACAAAACTGGTAACACATGTGCATGCACACACATGTGCACACATACACATACACACACATTCCTCTTAAAAAGAGGGACCACCGGTCCCTTCTGAGAGAACAGAAGCTCAGAGGTAGGGATTTAGGAGAAAGACCTCATTGTGTTATCAATTAGGCTACCCAGTTCTCATTAATATAAAAAGCTTCTCCAAAACAAGTTTTGTCTGAGTGTTTCCCTCCCCAAAATGCACTAGTCAGAGTTGGATCTGAGAGGGGCAGTCACAGGATGGCCCCAGCCAGCCATATTGTCTCAAGATGGGGGGCTGGCAAGATGGGGAGTGGGCAGAGCAGCAGGCAGAGGCTGCCACACCAGTCCCCGAGAATTCTTCCAGGTTCTCCTCTGGGATGGTCCTCTCCTCTGGTCTAGGGTTTTCACAATTTTCTGCAAAATGAGGTCACACACAAAGGAATGACATCGAAGTCAGTGCCAGCACATGTCCTGTCCCCCACCCCCTCCTCTGGGACAAGACCACATCCCCACGTGGCGAGGCCTCCAGGCATGGCCATGATAGATGCGTCATGTAAGGAGAAAAGGATGCAGAGGGGAGAGGGGAGCTCTCTCCAGCCAGCCCACAGCAAACCCATTTGCTGGCTTCAGAGTATGGTTATTAATGAGGAGTTGCTTCAAGGCCAGCTGTGCCGAATGGTCTAGGAATCATTCTAGCAGCTCGGGCAGCATCCGTTGTCCCCTACCCATCGCCACACATCGATTTGAGTCAGACTTTCCATTCCTCTCCTTCTTCCGCTTCCCTCATGAGAAGCTGGAGGCCGTGGTGGGCATCAACAGTCAGAGATAGATCTGGGGTGACTTCCATGCCCTGTCACCCTGCGACTCTCTGTGTGCGCCCTCTCTCCCCTGTCCCAGCTGACTCCCCACGGGCCAGAGAGAGAGATGGGGCAGGAAGGTCCCTACCATCTGAGGCTGCTGTCCTGGCCCTGCCACTCAGTACGCTGGCGGCAGCGCCTGGTGTTGAGTTGTTGTGGTCATTTCTGCCTGGACTGTTAGGTAGGTGAAGGATCTCCTCTCTAGAATTTCTGTGGGGTCAGAGTGAGGACAGAGAAGCCGTGTGTGTGGAGCCGAGGAAACGCTCCTGTCGTCCCAGGTCTGCAGAGAATGAAAAGGCCATAGGAAGGAAGTGAAACAAGTGGCTTCGCCCGAGTGGAGGGAGACAGGGCTGCCCCAGGAGCCTCCTTGGGGCTCACCAAGGTTGCTCTGCGAGACAGGTGAAGAGCACCCTGCAATTTTCCACAGATACCTGAAAGACAGCAGCTCCCTCGAGGGAAAGAGAAGGTGCCCGGACTGCTAAATCAGAAAAGAGCCAGTGTTCGCTCTGCCCGTCCGAGTCTCTGCAGGTAGTAATGAATTAACCCCTGCCCTGAGGACAGCTGCCCCGAGGAGCAGCTGTGGTCCAGGGCTGTGCCGAGAGCAAGATGCCAGGCTTCCCAGGAGGTATTCAGACTGTTTGAAGAAGCAAGAAGCAGATTCGGGTCCCGGATTGCAGCCCATGCCACCAAGATTCTGACGTCTTCAGACGTAACGCAGCTCAGGTAGTTACAGGGTCAGAAGACGTTCAAAGAGTCATACAGTCAGCCTGGGTTTTGGAAGAATCCAAAGTTTGAGGCACGGCTGAGGAGAAGCTCGTTTCCTAGGCACGCTGGCAGCACAATTTTTGAATCCATTCTTGGCCAGCCTTTCCCTGTGGCTCTTTTCTGTTCCCTGCTGCCTACAGAAAAGCAGAAATCGACTTCAAAAGCAATGCTCACTCCCTATGCCCTTGCTTTTTCAGTAAGCGGTGAGTTTTAGTCTGTCCTCTGTCTGTGGTGCTGCCAAATCTTAACTCTTCCCATCTCGACTGTGGGCTCCAGGTACACCCTCAATTAAATAGGTTTCAGATTCACCCCAAATGTAATCTAACCATTCCTAGACCTAGTCCTCCTTTCTGGGAAGGCCTAGATCCACGACCAATAGCATCTGTACTTGCTCCTGCTCCAGCTTAGGAGGAAGCCCTGGGGTTCCTCTCTGGGTACAATTAATGCCACAAGTGTCTTTGGAATTCTAACCTAGTGAACTAAGAGATAAGGTCAGGAATGAATTTAGGACACCAGAAAGACCCAGAGCCCAGGTAGCAATTTCCTATATGGAGGCTCTTTAACCTATAAGGCCTTACACAAATGTCTGAGATAATGATTTTATCAACTAGTCCCCTAGAGAGGGTCTTCTAAGCCCTCAGAGAGGTCAGGCAGGGCCTACCCCATGGGAGCTTCATGGACTGAGTCGGGGAGAAGGGTGTTCCCCAAAGGAACATCAAGGACTATTATTGGAAGAAGAGACGAAGGGAGAATAAGTGCCAAGCAGGCCAAAATACCAACGTTCTCCTTACCCATCCGCTCCTTTTTCTTTTTCCTTAGCTTCCCTTCACTTAGCTGTCTTCAACCACTGATTACAAAAGAAAAGAAAACTCTCTGTTTTAGTGGGTAATGTCCGTGGCCCTGGTGACCACTGTAGACTGGTCTGTGTCCTAGTCTTGCTCATCTTGGAATCTGGATGTAATATGGAAACGCAGCAGCTACCTCAGTACTGCCTTCCATCCATCACCTGTTTGTGATGTCTTTCTGTGCCTGGAGCAGGTGCTTCTTTGCTCAACTCAGAGGCCCTCCCCATGAGATCAGTTCCCTCCCCCTAACCTGCATTCCTGTGCTACAGCCTTCTCTCCAGCTTCTGTTTTGCTCTGGACTTGTTGTTCTATTTTGAACAGTCATAGCCGGGACACACGCCTTGGCAGACACAAGCCCGTGTCAGGGGTGAGCATCCAGCCTGAGTAGCCGCCCTGCAGTTAGTGACAGGGGTTTGCCTCCAGTGCAAGGTGGTTGCAGGCCTCCCATCCTGCATCACCCTCCGCCCTCCCAACCTGGCTGGCCACACTTCCTCCTCCTGCTGTCAACTGCCGAGATGCAAACTGTGTGGAAGAGGTATTTCCTTGCCTGGGAGGTTCCAGAGTTTACACACCTGCGCCCCTCCTCTCTGGGGAGCCCTGAGACGTCCACACCAAAAGGCCATGTGGCCCTGCCTCTTTGAAAACAGTGAGGCAGGCAGCAGTGGTGTAGCTCCCTTAAATCTTCTTCAGTCCCATCCAGCCTGAGTGTGGAGGTGCGTGCCATTTTTATGGGTCCTTCTGATAACTCAGCTTACTCCGAGTGGCACACAGGGACTTAGGGTTCGGACCACTGACTTGCTGGCTCTAATCCAAACGGGAACCTCTGCAAAATGCCCTGCCCCCCTGTGGCCGCTGGGGCTGGACCCACATGGGTACGTGCCCACATGAACGCTCTTTCCCACTCAGGTGTCCTGCCGCAGGTTAACTGGGAAGGTGTGGGGGCTACCTAGCATAGGGACAAGACTCAACCTAAGAGGCCACCCTCTCGTTATTTTTATGTCTGGTGCTTTGTTATTGTTGCTGTTGCTCTAAAAGAAGAGAGGTTTTAAAATGAGAATTCCAGGGTCGGCTTTGGTGACAAACATTTTTTTTATCTGATTTAAACTTCATCTCCCCCCACATCCCCTCCCTTGCCAAAAAAACCTTTCGAATGCTTGGTGATATTAACCGTTTCACAGTTGTAAGTCTTACTAAGAAACAATTATAATTTTCAACTTCTGATTTTAAAATATTTATATTCTTCCTATTATTAAAAATTCTTGCAGACTAGTAACAAAAAGAAAATATACTAATTAAAGTATAGGTATGAATATATAATTCATAAGCAAAGAAATTCAAGTGGTCAAGGAACATGAAAAATGTTCACTGGCAATCAAAAACAAAAATTAAAACAGTATTTTTCACTTATCAAAATGGCAAATATTTAGAAATTAATAATGCCTAGTGTTAGTAAGAAAGAAGGAAAACAGATTCTCTATTGAGCTGGTGGAGGGGCTCCCTGTCTACCGGGCATATGACTATACATATCAAGGGCCTGGAACCAAATTTCTGTTTCTAGGAATTTATATAGAAAATAAATGCAGTTGTTCCCCTTCATCTGCAGGGGATATGTTCTAAGATCCCCAGTGGATGACTGAAACTGTGGATAGTACCAAACCCTATATATACTGTTTTTTCCTGTACATACATACCTATGATAAAGTTTAATCTATAAATTAGGCACAGTAAGAGATTAATAACTAATGCTAAAATAGAACAATTATAACAATATACTGTAATAAAAGCTACCTACCATAGATCTTAGCAACCTCAGCATATTATTTTTTTTTCTTTCCTTAATAAGTCGAGAACTTTCACCTTTTCACTTAAAGGAAGCACTTTACGGCTTCTCTTGGGCACATCCGAAATGCCAGCATCACTCCTCTTGTGCTTTGGGGCCGTTATTAAGTCAAACAAGGATTACTTGAACACAAGCACTGCCATACCTCGACAGTGATCTGATAACCGAGAAGGCCACTAAGTGACTAACGGGTGGGCAGTGGATACAGTGTGATACGCTGGACAAAGGGATAATTCACGTCCCAGGTGGGACAGAGCAGGACGGTGCGAGATTGCATCACACTGCTCAGAA
This sequence comes from Tapirus indicus, assembly GCA_031878705.1. Lineage (NCBI taxonomy): Eukaryota > Metazoa > Chordata > Mammalia > Perissodactyla > Tapiridae > Tapirus > Tapirus indicus. The sequence continues at coordinate 82,096,554 of CM062917.1, forward strand.
CAGCCAGCAATTTAAAACGTATGAATTGTTCATTTCCGGAATTCTCCCTTTAATATTTTCGGGCTGCGGTTGACTGTGGGTAATGAAACCACAGAAGGTGAAGCAGTGGATAAGGGGAGACTAGTGTAGAAATGACGTGCAAGAACTTACTTAAAGGATGTTCACTACAGAATTATCTATAACAGCAAAAGATTGGAGCCAATCTGAATGCCAGACAGTGAGGGCTGTTAGAATACCAAGTAGACCTCTAAAATAATCTTTTTAAAAAATATTTCACAACATGAAGAAATGTTCATGATGGGGAAAAAACAGCATTTAATGTAGAGTGCTCAGTACAATCACATTTGTTTTAAGTACACACATATATGTGTATATTTTTAAAACGAAAATGTGTGGTGACTGGATAAGTTTTATTCCTCATTCATATCTGATTTTCTAAATTATCTATTACACACTTATTGTTTTTATAATTAGATTTTTTAATTTTAAATAACAACTTGATAACTGTGCCAGAGTTAAGGTATGTGAGAACCACTTTGGTTTGGGGATTTTTTTTTTTTTTAAAGATCGAGAAACAACTGGGCCCCCATACAAAATAGTCTAACTATCTTCGTGGAGGTCTCCAAATCCCAAAGGGGATCATGACAAGATGAGGTCTGCTCCGGTTTTCATTTTGCCACCTATACCCTTGCATTGAAATTTTTCCTTAAGATCTTCAGAGTAATGACTGACATGTCCCACTGGGATTTTTAATTTATATAATGCAGCTAGTATTACATTTTTTCTTTATCATTTAAAAAATCCTTTACATTCTACTTGTACCCCCTTCTCCTGATTGAAAAGTAGACTTGATGGCAGCTTAGGGATGACATAATGCCCCCTGAGGCTCCCTCCTTCCTCTCTCACATCTTTTCTTTTTTTCTCTGCCCCCACTTTTTTTGGGGGGGGTCCCTTTTCTTTGCATGTGCCTTAAGCCTGCCGGTGTCTGATTAGGATGCCCCAGCCACAGTCTTCTTTGGGCAGGAAGAACCGCTACCTCCAAGTATAGGATGGAGATGTGAGGATTGGTTTGGCTCAGAAAGACCTGGAATCATCGTTGCAGTATTTGGTCTGTGCTTGGAGCTAATTTTTCACCACCATTATCCCTGCTCCACCTCTGGGCTGTGGGTTTGGGTACAGTTTTTGACAGATATGCCACTGGAAACAACTTTACCAGGTGTGGTCTGGTAATAGAGATGGGAACAAAGCTGTTGCTCAAGTGTGAATCTCCACCATTCACCAGTGAGTCCTCCTGCCCCCCACCAGGACTGGAACCTTTGACTGTATGAGGAGGGAGGGGGTGCCCCACGTGGGTGTAATGGTAATGCCTTTAAGCATTGTTTAGGTAGCTCACCACTCCAGTTATCCAAGATTATAGCTTCCTTATTCTTTTTGAAAACTATTCTCAGTTTGGCCACCAAAGGAATTCAGGATTCATACTGTCGTAAAGCATAATACAAAGGGGCATGAATTTTAGAAAATTGGAATTCCTGGGGCTGCCCTTCACAGAGCGTTTCCTTGGTGCTGGATATGGGGCATAGCACGTTATATAGTTATCTCACTTGATGCTCACATGAACTCCAGGAGGCGGGTGTTACATTCCCATCCTCCAGACGAGGAAACAGGAGGTTCAGAGAAGCTAAATTCTTTCTCCAAATGTTTCGAGCTGGTGACTGCTGCTAGAGCTGGGGTTTGAACCCCTGCCTGTTCTTTCCGGTCTACCAAGCTGTCTCCCAGAGCATTCAGCTAAGCGGTGAAATCTATACTTAGTTACACTGAGCTGTTACTGTCAGTCAGGCCTGGGAAATGAGTTTCCATCCGATTTGTTTCTGATACAGGGCTTCTCAAACTTCAGCCTGCGGCAGATTGGCTAGAAGAGCTTGTAAAGCACGAATTCCAATTCAGCAGATCTGGGGTGGGCAGCACAATTTACTGTCGGTGGTGCTGATGCTGATGCTGCAGGTCCGAGGCCTCCACCTGGAACAACAGGGCCCTAGGGCCCTAGCTATGGAGGCAGCACTCGACAGGCAAGGGCTCTGTTATGCAGAATTTGGATTTAAATTCCAACCCTGCCAATTAGTGGGTGGCTCCGGCAAGCTATTTAACCTCTCTGGGCTTGCTTACTCATCTTGCAAATAAGGATTTAAATAGCAGCTACTTCTTAGAGTTGTGAGGATTAGATGAGATAAGCCACATGAAGTACTTAAAATTGATAGTTCTTAATCAGGATTTGCTTTTATTAGTAACGCATGGAGCCACGATGTCCTGGGGTAGAGGAAAGTGCTCTGGCCTTAGAGTCAGAAGGTTTGAGAGCCTGTCTAGGCCACTTCTGTAAGCCCTGAGTCTCCCTGCGGGAGGGGAGGGCTACAGAGCCCTCGTGGACCTCCAGGCAGAAGGGCTGATGGGTACCTGGAGAGCTTCTTGCCATGGGGACCAGTAAGTTGCTTGAATCCCAAGGCTTACCCTAGAAGTCCTCCAGAGCTCTAGGCATGGATGCACGCCTGGTGTCCAGGGCCCACATCAGACATGGCTCAGGCAGAGAGCACACAGCAAGTACCCTGTGCCAACTGACCTGCCGGAGTCCCAACCTTTCCCCCTTGGGCCCTGGACCCCTCTATTGCCACTGTGCCTGCTATAGGTTAAGGGCCTTAGGCCCTGCTTCCTTTTTATTTAATTTCTATCAAGGAAGGTTCCATGAACCCACATCATTTGGAAAGTGACACCGAAGCACTGGCACTTGACCTCAGGGCCCTCTCTGCAGCAGCCTCGTCCAGTTCACCATTGTATTCCTGCAGCACACTGGGCTCCAGTGCAGGTCGGACATGTGTAAGTACAGTCATTCCCCTCAGAGCCCAGCTGCAGCACCCTGTTCCGTGACAGGAGCGTAGTAATTTAGAGCCTTACTGCACACAGTGTGGTTCTCAGATCAGCAGCATCAGCATCAACAGGCCCCATCCCTGGCTGTTTCAAGATGTAGGTTTTTTGTTACTGAGTGAGGTGAGGCCAACAGATCAGGAGATGATCGCCATTGAAAAGATAATTTGTTACTCACAGTTCCCAAGAGGAAGGAGGCATGCCATGTCACACAGGGGGATGCACGTAGGTCAATCAGGAGGCAGAGGGACTGGGGACAATGTAGGTAAGAGCCTTTATTGTGGTTTCCATGGGAGGAAACAGGTGAGGCAGAGTAAGCAGGCTTAAGGTTGGCTAGTTTGAATAATTGAAGCAGGCTGTGGGGCATAGGGGCTGTTTCTCATTATCTGGTACCTGACCCTGGGGTGATTGGGGCAGGGCAATAGTGACCCAGAGAGTAAGAGCTCGATGAAGGAGGTGGGGGTTGGGGGTATGGGCTTTAGGTTGGTTGGTTTGCATATGAACAGTACACTTACAGGTGAGTCCTTCACTATCTCTAGGAATTGGCTAGCCCAGGCTCAGCAAGGCCCTAAGATGTCAGAGTATCAGACATACAGAAAAATAAAAAGGCATGATTAATACACTGGCCTACAGAATCAGGATCTGCATTTTTAACTAGATCTCCAGGTAACTAAGGAGCACACTAAAGTTTGAGAAGCGCTGCTCTAGAACTGACATTGTGAATTGGATCTACCAAAAGCAACAGATGTCCTAAGCCATTCTGTATACAAACAGGAACAGGGACTACGGGTTTGTGAGACCAGGTACACCAAAACAAGGCTGAAATCTTAAATGGACAGCTAAGAGAAGAATGTCCCAGAACATTAGCAATGCGTTCCATTTCCTGGGCGTATGCTAATGATAATATTCTTTTGATTGTTAATAATGATTGGTGCAACAGTCATGGATACTGTGCAAACACATGTGGTATTACTTTCTATAACAGAACTTATTTAAAAGGAGGGAACTTACCACCTCATCACTGGATGGAGATACAAGCCCATATTTTTATCCCATTGTACAATGAGAACATTGGTCAATAAATTATCCAATAAAACCCTGGTTTCCTGCACTCCCAAATGAGTAGTGCTCCAATTTCTTCCAATGGGACATTAATCTCTCTGGAGTGACCAGTTATCTCTTTGGGTGACCAGTATAACTTAGATTTGTCATCACACACAGAAACTCCTCTAGAAGGAGCCGTGATTGGCCCACCCCACTTGGAGAAGAGGCAGTGAATCGAGAAAGAATGGAGGGGAAGGGCAACAGGAGCCGAGTGTGAGTGTTGCTTGGACGTAAAGGAACCTTTGAACTCATCCAGGCAAATCCCTCATTTTAAAGTTAAGGACACGAGGCCCAAGATGTCAGTAACTTGCATGAGGCCCCGTGACTCCTTGATGCAGAGACACAGCAGGACCCAGGCTCCAGAGCCCAGGGCCAGCCTTCTCCGTTCTCCGCGACCCTGCGGAATTTTCTCCTCCTCCCCCTTCCTCCCTTCCCATTTCAGCAGAGCACCTCCTTCCTCTTAGATCGGAGCCAAAACACTTTATGCCCAGTCTGGCGGTGCTGACAATGCAGCCGCCTATTTTATTTCTTTGCTTTATTTATTTATGCCCAGCCTTGTTGCAAAAGGATTTAAGGCCGCTGGTAAAGTTGCAAACAATAGAGCAAGATAAAATAAGTTTGAAATAAGTGAGAAAGATGGGACAAAGGAATAAATAGCTTCACAGCATCTTTGCCCATTGCCATCCCACTAGGACCATTGGACATCTAGCGGTGAAGTCAGAGTGATTGGCGAGGCATCCTGGGCTTGCGGCCCTGCTACTCAGCACTCTGGCAGGTTTTTCCTCCCTGGCTGGTCTTAGAGTCTCCCTCCCTTTGTGATCGAGATGCCCTTGAAGGTCACTTGGAGGAGCTTGGCAGTTCTCCGCCATGGGTCCTATTTGCGGGGTGTGACACAGTGGTGATTGCGGCAGCGATAGGGTTGCTGCTGCATTGTCTTTGCTCTGTTAAGGCTGGGCGGGGGAGGAGAGCTGGTTGGTACTTGGAACCTTCCAACCCTTAGAGCTGTCTGGAATCAGTGACCTTCTTGGCCCCTTTGTTCCACCCCTGCAGGCTGGGAGGAGGAGGCTGAGTGTAACCAGGGCTCAGAGCTGGTGCATCCTTTGCTCATTCTTTATCCCTTTTGCACCGTCGTGCCTTCTGCTCAAGCTCCAGTCTCTTGATTCTGTGAGGCCAGCTCCCTCGCTGCCTTGAATTCTTCACTCAAGGGACGCCAGCATCCTCCCTGCCCTCGGGACCTGCACGCTCTCCCACAGACAGCCCTTGGTCTGAGCGTCCCCTTGCCTCAGGGGGGCTCTCCCTGACTCCCTGGCCTTGTCAACCCACCCCCTGGTTTGAGTGGCCTCTTCAGTCTCTTCCAAGATTCTCCTGCTGCAAAATGAATCAAAGCCACCCCCACCGAGAATCCCAGTTCCCACCCCTAGAGATGTTTGGAAATGTGCATTTTGAGGCTAACATAGTAACTGGCATTGATTAGATCAGAGGTGCTTAACCCTCTGCAATGCATGGCACGGTGCCGCCCAAGGAAGAGTCACCCCACCCAAAATGCCAGGTCCATCCCTGCTGAGAAATACCGATAAGAACTCAGAAAAGCCTAAATATTTACAATCGTACAGTAGCATCAGGACAGCCTCACTGCAAATTTCTTGGTTTGTGCCCAAGAGTTTAGTGGGAGGAAATCACTAAATTATTTTTATCTACTCAGTGTGGTTAGAAGGAATTATGTTCTGAAGGGTCAGGCTATGCTGGGAACTGTTGATTTCATTAGGCCGAAGTCCCACGGTCGGATCGAGCTGTGGCTCTCAGGTCACGTGCTAGCCTGCATCTGGGACTTGCTAACGCCTCGGCTTAGATGGGCACCCCACAGTCGGGGAAGCTCCATGAACCGCCAGTGCAGCCTGTCACGTAGGTGCTGTCGGATCACCCCAAGCCCTCAAGGGGATGCTGGTGGCTGGCACAGCATCAGTGAGTGGGAACTGGCTGCATTGGGAAAATCTCTCCAGAGGTTTTTTTCCATAACAGGCAAAGGAGCAGAGCACTCAGAACTAGTCTGTTGCCTCTCATAAAAACCCACTATCATGCTCTTAGGCTTAAAAAATAATTTTTGAGCCCACGACCTAAGACAGGTCATTAAGGTTAGCTAGCCCTCAGACCACCGGAAACTGTTGGCCTGCTGATCCCTGCATTTTCTCTTGCTTTACTGTGGATTGGTTAATTATTTCCTGATTTATCCACTCATTATCTAACACACTCTGCGTGCCTGCTGTGTGCCAGTTCTAAGACAAGGCCCCTGACTGCGGCTCTTCATGGTGTAGTGGAAGAGGGACGCAAGCCCGGCGGTCGTCACAGAGCCATGTGCCGAGGGTTAAGGGGGAGGTGTGCTCAGTGTGTCCTGGGAGCCCCGAAGAGGAGACTCGCATAAGACCTGGCAGAGATGCAGGTGACCCAGGGGGTCTCCCAGGTATCCCAAATGTGGTAGTGTGTGAACTGAGACTTGAAAGAAAACAAAGAGTTCACCAAAGTGAAGAACGAAAGGGCGGACGCGCGTTCCAGGGAGAGAACACTGTGCACCAAATCACAGAGGCGGAAACGAAGGTGTGGCAGGAGAGAGGGGGGCTGGGGGGAGGCATCGGAATGAGCCAGCGCGCCTGATGCCCTGGAGACAAGGAGATGCGACTGATTCCTCTGCAGCTCAAGGACGTGAGAGGCCGTTCGACATCCCTCAATGCCACATGTCAATCAAAATAATTAAAAGCAAAAGAACCAGAAAGCTGGTTCATATATTCCAACATCCATGTAGCTGTCCCTCCCAAAAAAGCTTTTGATAAAATAAGATGAAGTGCCAAAAAGATGTGTGTGTTCAATAGCTTGACATAAAGTGAGTAGAGTAAAGGTAGTAAAAAGAAAAAATGCTCAGTCCCTGCAAAACTGAGTGATTGCTAACTCTGGGTAGCAGAGCATGCTTGGGTTCAGAGTCAGACAGACCTAGGTTCAGGTTCTGGCTTTACTATTTAAGCTTTACCCTCTCTGGACTTTGACTTCCTCATCTGAACATGGGGATGACAACACCAGTCTCATCACATTATTGTGAGGATTAATCCATATGATCCCAGTGGTTTTTATTACCGGCTTGTTATTTGTTGCTTTTTAAAGTACTAACTTCATCCAGGGTGAGCAATAGATTATGGTGTATGGGATCAGTTACCATTAGTGGACTAAACAATGATCACAGATTAGACAGTTAATAAAGTAGATTCTAGAAATAACAGAATTCCTATTCATTTATTTTATTCATTAGACAAATAATCTATCACACATTCTGTGGGCAGGCACTGCGTGAGGCTTGGGGACAAGGGTGGTGAACAAGACAGCCCCAGTCTCCGCTTTCATGAGGCTCATAATCTAGTGAAGAGGAAAATGTATTAAGGGATCCCTTCCTGAAATCTACCCATTTCAGACTCACCCAGAGGCATGTTGGTTGTGGACTGACCTAAGCTGGTTTGGCCATGCAGAATTTGTAGGTTCTTTTTCGTAGAAAACAGTTGCCACTATAGAAGGTGGTAGAAGGTTGAGGTGCTTCTCCCCCACAACCTCACTACCAGGTTGTAATGAATGCGAGTGTTAGACTGACGTCTGCCATAGATAAATACAGGCATTTATCAAACAAACGTTTACCAACAAGTAGGGAGAAAAATGGTGGTCTGATGGTTAAGATGCGGCATTTTCATCACCACGGCCTGGGTTCATTTCCCAGTCAGGGAACCGCACCACCTATCTGTCTGTTGTCACACTGTGGCGGCTGCATGTTACTGTGATTCTGAAAGCTATGCCACTGGTATTTCAGTTACTGGCAGGGTCACTCACAGTGGACGGGTTTCAGTGGAACTCCCAGACTAGACAGACTAGGAAGAAGGACCTAGCCACCCACTTCTGAAAAAATTGGCCATGAAAACCCTATGAATAGCAGCAGAGCATTGTCTGAGATAGTGCCAGAAGGTGAGAGGACGGCACAGAAAGACCAGACGGGACTCCGCTTTGCTGTCCACAGGGTCGCTGGGGGTCAGAATCAACTTGACAGCGCTAACAAAGGGAGAAACAGTTCAGTCAGCGTATTCGGTAAACGTGATGAAGTCCCGCCCCCTCTCCTTTGAGGTGTTCCCATCATCCTTGTAGAAAAGATTCCCTCAAGGCAGCTGCAAGAATATTCCAGAGACAGGACTCTGTTTCCCCAAATCAGCATCATGCTATCATCAGCCCTCCTAATTCAATGGCTGCACACAGGGCAGCCTCGAGTGCCATCCCTAAGGGTAAAGGGACAGGCCTTGCTGGATTCGAGTACTCTTGTTTCCACAAGACTGGGGCTGTCTCTGAAGGTTTTTGGTGAAGCCACATATCTTGAATACTGTACCTTTAATTTCACCAACAAGAACCACTTTCTAGCATTCGTTATACTAAGTCACAAGTTTCACCAACAAAAGCCCATTTTTTATGTTCAAAATGTTGATAAAAGTGTGGATTGCAGAAGGACTTAAAGTAGCCACTTTTAGCAGTGTGACCTTCTCGAATGAATACCAGTTGCCCAATCCAGACTTTGTATTGTTGACAACATGTGAGCCAGTCACCCCAGAGCTAAAGTCTGGACTGACTGGTTCACACACAATGAAACACCAGGCACACTCAGGCTCTTTTTTTTCTCTCTTATTTATTTATTTTTATACTCAAGTACTTTAAAATAAATGACAGACATCGTAACCAGTTCCATTTGTCTCTCCTATTCCCAGTGGGGGTGGGGGGATGCGGGAGGGCTGGATTATATCTAAAATGACCATAAATTCTGGTTTGCTCGGAAGAGTCACAATTTATCCCTGTTGCCATGGGACCCATCCATTTAGCACCCCCTATTACTTTCAAAGCTGTCCAGTTAAGATAGTCAAGTATATATGGTTACTCTATTTCTAGAAAGAATACCGTGGCACAGAACAAACCCAGGAGAACTGGGTTTCAATTCTGTCTCCACCAGTTTCCGAGAGGATGGCCTTGGGCAAATCGCCTCCCCTCCATAAAGCTGATTTTCCTCATTTGTAAGCTGGGAATAATACACTTGCTTGCTCTCCTTCTCAGGTCATTTCTTTGGGAAGTACCAGTTATCCCGTGGATGTGAATAAACTTGGTAGGGAGAGCAGCACTAACCAGAGTTGTGGATTACTCCTGTCCTTAAACCCAACATTGGTTCATACTTTGAATTGACTCTGGCTTGGGAGAAAACTCCCTTCAGAATAGGGATCATGTCAGCCCTCATCTTCCTGTGGAACGAGAGCCCTGTAGCCTGCTTCTGCAGGGCAGTCACTAGCAGAGGCATCTGCTTGGGGATCTACATCTCTCCTTAATTCCATCAGAGAGGAGAACGTGACCCTTAAAAGTAAAACCATAAGCCCTTCCTTTGCCTTAAAATGCATTAATGTAAAAATTTTCCAATAAGGTTTCAACTTACCTTTCTTTATATGAGTAGAATTCTTGTGAAAAAGTTTGAGAAGACATCATAAGGAGTGAGAGGCAAGTGGGAAAGCCCAGCCTGAGTACACTGCCTTGTGATGCGGAGATGTGGCAAAGGTTCCCATGGGAACAGGCACAGATGAGGTGAGGATGGGTGGGGTGCCCCAAACGCAAGTACTGTTTTGCATAATAATGTAGAATTTTCCTTTTTCAAAGTGAAAACTGCTTTTTTTCTTCTTGTAAAAGTAACGCATTGTAAAAACTGCCAAATTGCAAGAAATATAAGAAAGTGAGTATTTCAATGTAAAACTTTCCAATCTTTTTTCTTTGTGCATGTGTTTGTCTATGTGTGGTACATGTGTATCTATATGCATATATTTTTTAAAATAAAAATGGAATCCTATTATAGACATTGCTTTGAAATCTGCTTTTTTTTCTCATCTAAAATTGTGGACACATTTCAGTAAATACAGATCTACATCATCATTTTTATAGCTTTCCAATATTCCATTGAATAGATGTGCCAGTAGTTGACTTAACCAGTGCCCGTTGCTTGTTATTTAGATTTGTTTAGGGGCACAGTATCTACCCCTTTTGCTGTAATTTTTTTAAATCAATATAAGATATCTACGCTCCAACACACACACACAAACTTGACACACTTTTCAAAATTCCACCAGGAGAAGTTTCATATATCTGTTAGTTTGTCTTCCTTGCATTTGGGTGGAAAGACTCCTAAAGGTTGAAGTGTAGATGGGGAGGAGCTGCCAGTAACAGAGCAAAGGGCAGCTCAGAGCTGAGATGCTGCGTGGTTGCAAACTGTCTGAAGTGGGGTGGGTTACCTTAGGAATAACTTCCTCACGCACTGGAGCCCAGATCTGGTCAGTCACTAAGCAACATTGCTGCCAGGAGCCTCTGTCATTTAATAGGCCCCCCAGCCTGAGGCCCAATTATCAGAATACTCCTTTCCAAAAAGGAGAATTCAAGGGGCCCACCTGGTGGCATCGCGGTTAAGTCCTGCTGCGGCCCGGGGTTTGCAGTTTCGTATCCTGGACCTAGACTGACGCACCACTTACCAGGCCACGCCGTGGCGGCGTCCCACATAAAGTAGGGGAAGATGGGCACGGATGTTAGCCCAGGGCCAGTCTTCCCCAGCAAAAAGAGGAGGATTGGCAATGGATGTTAGCTCAGGGCTGGTCTTCCTCACACAAAAAAAAGGAGAACTCGAGTGCACATGCGGGTGTTTACACGTGGCACATCCAGTAACACCTCAGTATCGTGACCTCTGCTGCTGAGTGACGCTCCTTGGGAACCCAGCCAGGAGCTCTGAGAACTTAAAGAGGACCGAGCCCCACCGGCATCCACGGGGGCGCTCTTCAGTCTCTCACTGAGCAACAGCTTACACTTAGTTTATACAGAATACCAGCCAGCTTGAAGGCCTGATCTCCAAGTTCGACAAATTAGCGCTCGAGAAGGACTGGGAGGAAGGCCCTCACAGTAAAAAGAAGTGACACCAGGCTGCAAGAAAATAAAAGTAAAAAGCAGAAAGTGGGGGAGCTGAGACCCCTTTTGTGCAGGGGCAAATAGTCCTGCATACTTTCTCAGTGTTTGCAAACCATGGGCACCACCCATGGTGGGGGGCAATCAATTTACTGAGTCCTGACCAACATTTTAAACAGTGGAGCAGAGAAGAAGAGAAAATATCAGAGTGTTTTTTACTTCACAAAGATAAATATTATCCTTTGGAACTTTTGTCTCATATCTATACGTGCGTAGTAGGATGCAGTATAAAATTCATTCCTTGAGGTAGATCAGGGTCAGAAAGTTTGAAAGCTACAATTGTAGGCCCTGAAGTCACCACCGTTTTACAGCAAAGTATAGAAATGAATGCCCTTAACAGTGACTTTGAGTTATCAAAAAAAGGATCAAACAGTGTTCAAAGTATACCATTTAAGAGGACAAAGTACAGTGGGATGAAGGTCTTTTGGAAAGATTCCTGTTACAAAGTACCTACAATTTATTTTGAAGATTTAACATTTTAAATTTTAAATGGAAAGCCTTTCTACCTTCTTCCCAACTTGAATCACAAACATAACTTTTAAAAACACCAAATTTGACTGGGGAAAAAAAAAAGAAACCTAAAAAATATAAAATAGGGGCCGGCCCGGTGGCGGAGCAGTTAAGTTCACGCGTTCCGCTTCTGGTGGCCCGGGGTTCGCAGGTTTGGATCCCGGGCACCAACTGACGCACCGTTTGTCAGCCATGCTGTGGCGGCGTCCCATATAAAGTAGAGGAAGATGGGCACGGATGTTAGCCCAGGGCCAGTCTTGCTCAGCAAAATGAGGAGGACTGGCAAGAGATGTTAGCTCAGGGCTAGTCTTCCTCATACACACAAAACATATATATATATATATATATATATATATATATATATATATATATATATATATATAAATTATTGTATTTTTAAAAATTTAATTAAAACACCAAATTTGATACATATTTAACATAAAGATATTCACCTTCCAGGTATACCTAATAAGGTATACACATATCTTTTTGGTGTACATTAAAAGGAACTTCATTCGTTCAATCAAAACGTGTATTAAAAAAGCACAGCAAGGCTCCTATGCTCTGGCTAGGCACTGGCTACAAAGATAAAGGAGACTCAGAACTGGCCCTCAAGGAACTTACAGTCCAGTGGTCCAGATTCCAGTCAACCTGCATTTAAAGTCATTTTTCAAATTGTGGCATAGGACTGCCTAAGGCTGGTTGAAATTGGCACTCTCCTGAAGAATCTAGGGTAAGTGGCCCCCATATGTGCAAAACTGGCCCCGTGGCTTTGGTCGGGAGTCCACATCACAAAGGATTAAGCCCAAAGCGAGTCCCAGGTAAGATCAGGCAGGCTGGTCAGTCCCAGGAACCCAGGTAACACGGCAAAAGTGAAGAGTGTTGAGCCGAGCCGCAGGTCCTGACCCGGAAGGGCAGTGTCAGGGACGAGAACCCAAGGGGTAAAGCCAGGTCTGCCACCACAGCTGCTGACGCATCTACCATGCCTTTCTGTCTCCTGACAGCTCAGGCCTCCATCCTTTTTTGGCCTCATCCTGGTTTTGATCAGCTTTCCACATATCCAGGCCGTGTTTTAAAGACCTTGTGGTCCCTGACCAGTCCCCTGTACTCTGATGCAGCTCCCTTGGCTGGGAGGGATCTGAATGCCCAGAGCATGGGCACAGGGCCCCAGCTCTGTCTCCATCAATGCCATTGTTCTCCAAGGGCTGGATGCACTGTGCTCACCAGCCTTCCCGAAACCACTGCATCCTCCGGCAAAGCAGTATTTGTCTGGTCTGTGGTAGAACTAGCTTTCTTGAGCACACTGGTACTAACTACAACAAACTTCTGCTAATATTCCATGTCTCTCTGTTAGCCCACTTGTACTAATTTGCTGTTATAAGTTTGGTGGCCATGCCTCCCAGATTTTCAGAAGTTCTGATTTTAAATAGCCTACCCTGTCTTCCCTAAATATGCCAGCCCTTGTCAAATCATGTGTCCTACTTTTTGATGAAAGAATGGTCTCTATGCTCGGAGGAGTCACAAGGTACATGGAAATATTCTACTAATTTTGTATCTTATAAGCAAAAGAATTTTCCTGCCAAGACTGTTCTGATTTACACAGTCCCCATATTCTTTTTGGGCAGAATGGATGCAAATGTTATGTGGTTACCAAAACAACCCCAAATAAACCAGTGAGAGGCGACACCTGTGCATCTCATAAGAACGCAGAGCTTCTCCAGTTAACAGGAGCACGCAGATCTGATTAGTCTTCACAATGTAGGCTGCTTTAGTGACATTCAACATAAAGTCTACCTTGACACCCAACGTCTATGGCCTTTGGTTCTATGTTTTGTTGTGTTGTGTTTTCAGGGAGAAAGGTAGATTCATAAGGCAGTGGCAAAACATTCTAGAACTTTCTAATCATCACCTCCTGACTGTCTCCTGCATTTCACATTCAGCATCTCTGGTCAGGGCCCTGAGTGCTTGGGTTCCTGACAGACATCTCCATTCACCCCTACAAACCCTGTGGCCATCTGCAATAACTCACTGCCATATTCCCTCAGAGCAAATGCCCCAAACCTGCAATGAACTTGCTCACGTCTATCACATAATAGTAATATCACCCCCTATCAAACTGTGAGTGTGCCCACTTGGCACAGACAAGGACCATGACAGTGGGACCCTTCATTTGGTCCAGTATTTCCAGTGGCATCTGTTGCAAAGAACTCAGCAAAAGCATAACTTGGAAACACAACGCTGAAGAAGAGATCCACCAAACCGTGTGCTAACCCACATCCCTTCCACATGCGAGCGGCACACCTTGGAGATGCAGGCTTAACGTAACCTACAACTTGGCAGACCTGCTGGAACATTCCACCCTGGCTGCTTCTTAGACCAGGGTTAGGTGAGGAGCCAGGGGTTAGCATGTGGGTGAATGAATCAAATCAAAGAAGAGCAGGGTGCAAACTGGACGGAGATGGTTGCTTTCCATTGAAATAGTAGCTCTGGAGCGCAGATGTCACGGCGTGGAGAGGAGCTCTTCCATGTTAGGAAGTTGCAATCTGTGGACTGCTACAGAAAACCCAGAGAGACAGGGAGTTTTGAGAAAACCAAGTGAGCTGCTGGGCTTTCATAATAAAACACCTTGACCGGAGTTCTATCATTAAGTGTTCTGGAAACACGATAGAGGCAAGCAAGGAAGACGGGATTAGGACTTGGGAGACCCGGTGATGTTTATGGTTTGCAGTGTGGCCTTGGACGGGATTTGTAGCCTCTTCAAAATCTCAGTTTATTTGTCTGTGAGAATGGGAATAACAAAGCCCGCCACTTTTAAAGTGCTTTGCGAAAGATAAAGCACCACAGTGGCCCAAGTCGTCATTTGTGGACTGAGACCAAGGCTTCCCTGAGCCTCAGTTTTCCTCCCTTGTAAATGGGGATAATACCACTGCTCCCCGTCTCCCAGGCTGTTTCTGAGGATCAACTACTATAATGTGTGTCAAGGAGGCATGTAAACCGTGGAGTGCTACGTGAGAGGCAGGGTTCACAAAAGTTCTGGGGCTCCTTTCAGGAGTCAGCTGTTAACCTGGAGGCCGGGGCTGGCGGAAGACTCACTTTGCCTGACGTGACCCTTCTCTCCAGCAGCGTCCCTCCCTACCCTCCCCTCCCCCACCCCCAGCCTTCTTCCTCCCCAGCCCCTTCCTTTGTCTTGGATGCTCTAAGTTGCCTTTGCTCTTGTCTCCTGATCTCTCCGGCAACTGCCGCGTTTCACTCCAGGGGGCTCCATTTCAGATCCCAGTGAAACCACTTCTTTCAATAGTTTGTAATAAAATGTGGGTTCCTTTGGGAGGAAAGGTACGGCCACCATGCGGGTTCATATCCACCACCATTACCCTGGTGACCCCAGAACCAGAGGAACGACATTTGCTCTCCAGAATACACATGAATCTGGCCCACGGTTACAACAACCTTTCTACTTACTCGTTACTATCCCCTAAACCTCTGGAGTGGGGAGGGGGCAACATTTTATTCTTCAAATCAGAGACAGATCATGAGAGAGAGAGAGAGAGATGGGGTGGTAGGTTTGAGTCCATTCTGCAATTTAAAATTTCTCTCTTTTATCCACACCCCCAAGTGTCTTGGAATTCAGTTTTCTCAAACCCTCAGATAACTCTAAAGTTTTTTCTGGTTAATTGTCTTGGTCCTAAAATGAGATAGTGCTTGATGCGTTCCGGGAAAGAAATGGAAAACCTTGTTAAATAAGCAATTTAAAGTCTTCCTTTTTATTTTATTTTGCCACATGAAAATGCTTTACTCACTGTCACCTGTGGGAGAGCACAGACTCCAGTCCTGATGAGGGGGAAAGGTTGACCCCAGCAACCCTCAGCTCAAAGGGGAAAGGGAAACCTTCCCACGACCAGGTCAGAAACAGCCCAGGGACGCTGTCCCCTCCGTTTGCTTCCCATGTGGCTCAGTGGCCTCACTGCACAGAGCAGGAAAGTTAGAAGTCCGTTTCCTGTGTCTTGAAAACTGCGTTCAGCACACCCCCTTTTTCTCCTATGGGATATACCAACTTCCAAATTCCAATGCTTCTGCAGTCACCCCCAGATGTGTACCAAGGCCTCGGCGTTTGCAAAATCTCTTAAGTCAATCTCTAAGTAAAAGATGCTTCAAGGAAGCACCCAGTTCCTTCTGCTAATGACCGCAGTTTGTCATGTGACATCTGCCCCTCCCCCCACTGGTTCTCTCCGAAAACCACCCACCCACCCCACCAATAAACTAGGTTGACGTCTGTCCTTTATCTGCCAACATCTACATTTCCTTCAAGGTGGTAATCTTTTGCTTTTGTTATTTAAGTTCTTTTTTTATGCTTAATTCTTACCCAATTGCTTTGGGGCTCGCATAAACAGTTAACAAAACACAGCGCACGAGGCAGCCGTTTCGCTTTCTGTGCTTGTTGTTCTTGGCACCGGGTCAGTTCTATGAACTTCTGGTGTCCAACTGGTAGGACCTGAAACTCTGTGTTTAACAAGTGCCTGTAGTCAAAACAGTTGGCGTGTGCAGGCTCGGATCGCTGGTTCTGACTTGCAGCTGGTCAGCCGTCGGGTCCTGGACCCTGCGGAACCCCGAATCCCGGTGCTCTGTTTCGGGGTTGGGCTTTGTTGGTGTTTACTTGTTGGGGCTTTTTTCTTCCCTTTTTTTTTCTTTTTTGTGATGGCATCCGTGCTAATGTGGATCGCTTCAGGTTCCAAAAGTACAACATGTTTACAGTCGTCGTAGAATCAGATTAAGTTGGCAGCCTGAGTCGCTCTGTAAGTGGTTTTAGTTTACATTTCTTCTTCTAGCAGGATGTTTTGCATAATTTTGCTGATCCTGGGTTATTTATAGACTTTTTTTGAAAAAACGGGGATGCATGCGAGCTTTCTCTTCTGACTGCGGAAAGTGAAATCCATTTCTGCAGTTAGAGCAACGGCAGAGCCCGGGCCGCCGAGAGTTATTTTAGCTCTTGGAAATTCATTTCTCCGCGAGGTCATTTGATAACATTCCGGAGCACACTCCCCAGCCGCAGATGTCAGATACCCGGATAATTGTTTTAGGACGGGTTGTTTTCCTTTGGTCGGTCACAAACGGGCTAAAATGAAAGTAATGATGCCATTTCCTCTGGGGCGCTCTGGGAGGGTGGATGCAGCGATTGGGTATTGTTTCCAACGTTCGAAATGCGTTTGCCGGGGTTGTTTTGTCCACCCCGCAGGAGCAGAGTCAGCTGGCGGTCCGCAGCCGGCCCTGCAGCCGGTTGGCGGGACTCGCCGAGCCCTGGGGGAGGGGCAGAGGAGGACGGCCGCAGGAAAGTTAGTGGGTTTTGAAGTTTGTCCTCCCCTAAATGACAGTGATACTCAGGTGTTTATAACACTAAAAAAAATAGTAATCAACTGCAAGATGGCACGCCGGCTAATGCATTCTCTGTTTGATTTTCTGGCCTGGCGGTAGCATCTTTTGGGGGCCGTGTTCGTGTTTGAAGGAGAACTAAAGTCACGTTTGAAATCTCTAAGCCGGAATTAGCACTCTGTGAAAGGGTTTCCCATAATATTTACTAGAACATTTGGCTAAAAATTGCTCTGCTTTGCCCACTGAATGGCTGTGTAATTAAACCAGCCCTTGATAAGGGTACCTTGAGCATCTCCCGGCGCTGACTGCTTCTGGAATTTGCATGGGCAAGTAGCACGTTCATCAGCATAATGAGTGTGGAGTCCCGGTCTAATGGTCCAGGAGAACGTTGTAAATGAGACACTTCATTGTGCCTCGGGTTAAATATTTTAAACCAAACAAATCGAAAAGGAGGGAGAACACCGTAAACATCGTTTGGGCCACGTGAAAGGCCTTCTAAGCAGGGAGTCTGCCCAGATCCAAGTTCTTGGGTCCCACACAGACAGGTCCAACTCCCCTCACCCCCAGCATCACCCCCTCATACACACAATGAAAACGGACAGTTGAAACGGAAATTTCCAAGGTTGTAAATGTGGCCGTTAGGCCGAGACTTGACACGGTTATGACTGCTGAGTGCTGCTGCCAAGAGCAGATTTCTGCTGCTGCTCCTTGTTTCTCTCATCTATATGAAATATCGGTATTGGTTTTGTTTTGTTTTTTGATCTCCTCTAAGCTTGCAGAGAATGATGATGAGGGTGTCTTGCTTTCAGCCTTTTACAGTTGAGAGCGAGCCCCACGCTTTCTCGGGGTACCCCCACTGAGCTGGTGAAGGACAAGGCAGCCCTTTGGTCCCAGTGGAAAAAGCTGGAGACAGGACTTGGCTCACATAGCGGAGCTGGGGAGCCAAGGTATCCATCAGACCTTCGCCTCCTCGTTGTCCCGTCAAACTGGGTGAGCTGGCTGCAACGCAGATGTTAAGAAACTCTTTGTTCTAATTTGATTCAAATCTGCCCCATGGACGGGGCCCCTGTTACACATCCCCGTTCCTTCTCCGCTCTCCCAGGTTGCGACAGGATCTGAGGCTCACCTTGTGGAGGCCTCAGGTTTGAGGCGTGCTGGTTTGTGTGCACCTCAGCTCGCAGCGATTGTGGGGGCTCCCACTCGGCTGTGTACATAACCTCACGGCCAGAGCGAATGCAGAGACGTCGAGGGAACCTACAGGCCTTATGCTGCAGTGGGAGAGGGATGGCAATGAATACTGAGAGGTTTCCCAGTCACCCTGCCCCTTTGGGCTTTTGCATTTGAATTGGCCGAACCCGCCCACCCTGCGATCCTTGGGAAAGTGAAGGCGCTGCCATTTGCCAGCCTGTCAGTTCTGTCTCCTAGAGCATGTCGCCCCTCTAGCCCCTCCAGTCGTCGGCCTGCAGTACCGTTCAAACACCCTCTTCCTTGCTTTGATCCCCCCACCCCGCCCGCCGCCAGGCAGGAGAGACCTCAATGACAGGTCTGTTGTTGGATTGATAATTGATCCTGTGTGTCTGGATTCCCGCAGCAGCAGTGAGCATTTGAGTCCATCTCCTCTCCCCAGTGGGGAGCCCAGGGTCTGGCAGGCTCCCCCAGGGTCCCGGAGTCTGGGGGAGGACCAAGGCATCCAGGCAGAATTTGGAGATTGGGTGGATCCCTGGCGAAAGGCGGCTTTGGGCCAGATGGTCTGAGTCAGTTCGTCAAACCTGTGAATGTGTTGGTGGCTACCTCCCTCTGCCATTAGCCCACTCACCCCCACTGTCTTATCTTTTTCTGGAACGACAGCAGGGACACATCGATTCATCAGAACACACAAGGGTAAGGGGCCGAACAAAAAAGTAAGCCTATAAAGGCGTTGGTTACTCCTGGGCTATGGCTACACTCTTTCAGACCAGCTGCTCATGTGCCTGTAGGCTCAGGGGCCGCAGGATCTGCCGGTCATCCAGATCGGGGAAAGTGTCCTCCCCTTAATAAGGAAGCTGCATTTGATCTACAGTTACGTCAGAGGTTAGGAGTCCCTTGTCTTCTGCCCTGCATACTACACTTTCTCTCCCTTATCCAGTGGACATGAACAGTTGTCAGGTAAACCAACTGTATTAATTTGCTAGGACTATCATAATAAAATACCACAGACTGGATGGCTTAAACAACAGAAATTTCTTTTCTCACAGTTCTGGAAGCTGGAAGTCCAAGATCAAGGTGCCAGTAGGGTTGATTTCTCCTGAGGCCTCTCTCCTTGGCTTGCAGATGGCTGTCTTCTTGCTGCCCCTTCATATGGCTGTCCCTCTGTGCACATGCCCCTAGTGTCTCTTTCTCTTCGTGTGAGAACACCAGTCCCATTGGATTAGGCCTCCACCCTAACTGGCCTCAATGGAATTTAATCACCTCTTTAAAGACCTTGTCTCTGAATACAGTTATATTCTGACATACTGGGAATTGGGACTTCAACATGTGAATTTTGGGGGAACACAATTCAGACCATAACACCAGTCACCTAAGCCTGGTCCTGCCTCAACTCTGTTAAGTAGCAACATCAGAACACTACAGTAACCAGCATGCTGTAGAGATTCATCTGTGACTCATTCCTGCACGTGTGCATGTCTAGAACCGGGCACCGTCTCTTTGGTTGGGTACATAGTCAAAGGGAAAACAGTGAGAGAAGGAGAAAATATATTTGAGAGTCACAAGGAGTCTCCAGTGGCTATGAATATGTGAGTTAGCTTTCCTGTGTCCTGTGATGATTTTTAGGTGACGTCAGCAGCCCACCTGTCTTGAGGGAGACTATTACAGGGGTAGGTTGAGTAGGGTAGCTTGCAGACCAGTGGGCTCCAAAAATCATCTGACAGAAATTATCTTCTTTTCTGGGCCTCTTCCTCCCAGTGCCTTGCTCGGCAAAATCCCTGATCTGTTAATAGGCTCATTGACATGCTCCACGGTGTCTTGCCAACAATTATATATATGTATTTACCTTTACAATCTGCCCTCAATGCTCATTGCCCCTGGAAGTTGGGAAACCAACTTTACTTGGACTGTGAGAGGAGAATTTAGCCAGTTTTTGCCTCCTGTTTTAACTGCTCCTCTTTTCCCAGGGGCATATGGTTGGCCATGCCAGTTCCTCTCCGCCCCTGCTATGTGACATTTTTGAGGAGGCAAATATCCTCAGATAAGACAAGAACAGGGTTTCTTAGAAAAGCCTGGTGTTCTTAGAAACTGCCATTCAGAACAGAAACCCAAGGATTAGTTGGGGTCAAGCCACAGGGGGACTAAAAGCAGCCCTCCCAGCCCTTCATCGCCTGCCAGATCCCTGCTGCAGATTACTCAGGTTCTTGTCCCAGCAAGATGACGATGGAGAGACAGTCTGCTCCTGCAGGCTGGGCAGAGGACCCGTGCCCCTGTATAAGCCAGTCTGGGTTTTGGTCTGATGAGAGAGGTGATCACTGCTGAGAGGAGATCAGGAATCTGTTCTGCAGCCATCCAGCTGCTCTGTGCTGGAGACCCGCCTTCTGGCAGCCCGAGCGCAACTATAGGTTCTTCCGTGGCTTAACAGTCAGGTTTCTGCCAATGGAAATGGTACCTTTGAGTTATTTATAACAGTAATAATCATAATACTCTTCTTCTGTGTTTGCATAACCTGACTCAACTTTTAAACCTCTTTTACTTGCCTGATCTCATTGACTCCTCCCTACAGCCTTGGAGGGGCAGGTATTGTTAACCTCCGAGCATGGAAATTCTGGAAGGAGAGGCAGGATTCAGACTCCAACTCCTGAATGCCAGTGCTCCCACTGATTCCAGCTGCCTAATGTCTGTATTTGGTTGCCAATAAGGAGGGTAGTTTGTCTGGGATTGGAAAACCAGGTTTCTTTCTTATTATTATAGTTCTCATCAGTTATAAAGGCGAAATTTGCTTGCTCACTATGTGCAGTGCACTGCTCTAAGAGCTTTACACTTCATCGTTACAACCAACCACTGGTGAGAAGAGGGCTATTGTTAGCCCCATTTCTCGGTCACCCATGAGATCCTTACTAGGGAAGATGAAGAAATGTGGGCCAAGGACACACCTGCTCTGAACAGCCAAGAGGGCTGTTCACAGGTTACTGTCACACTGGGGGATGTATCAAGTTGCACGCTTGGCCCTGTCCTCTTCCACCTTATAAATGAGGATTTGGAAGAAGCATGGTATTGGTGGCAGGCTTATCAAGTTTTCAGGTGGCAGATTTGAAAGGGAGAATGGAAACATTAGTGAGTCAGGGTCCAAGGAGATCTCAACAGGCCAGAGCAGTGGACTGAATCCAATAAGTTGACGTTTTTAAAGGATACCTGTGGATATGCGGCTTGGCAGCAAAGTATGTGAAGTAAGATTTAGAGGTGATGCAGCTATCAGAAACAAAAAATCTAGATTGGCTCTCTAGCTGCATTAATAGGAGAATAATGTCCAGAATAGACAGCTGGGAGCCGCTTAGACCCATCTGTAATGTTCTCCCTTCCGAGTTCTACAGTTTATGAAGGACAGCAAGAACCAAGGAGGACCCAGAGATCAGGAAAATGGTGAAAATGATGTTTTGTGAGGAATGGTTTAAAAAGATGTCCGGGGGTGTTTAGCCTGGAAAAGGAGATTTTGAGAAATAAATATTTGGCAAGGTGTCCCACGGAAGGGGAATTAGACTGGTTCAAGGTGACCCCCACGGGGCAGAAACGGGATTAGTGTGCAGGCATTACAAAGCAGCTCATACTAGGGGCGCATTCTCCCACTGTCATGGAACTATAGTGCTGTCTCCCGCTCCCGGGCCTGCAGCAGAGAAGCCAGGCTGGGCAGCCCCTTGGCCGGAGTGCTGGGGAGGCGACATCAGCCCTGCGAGGGGGCCGACAGGGGTTAGCAGAGAATGTTTACTTATAGGGTTTCTTCTTGTCAGGAGTCTATTACTCTGTCCTAACTTCAAGGTCTAAGACCTAGGCCCCTTTGGTGGAAATGACAATTCCATCATTGGAATGGGGATCCCTCTGATGGAAATGACAGTTGTATCAGGGATGAGGGGGCTGGCAGAGGGAAGCTGGGACTCAGTGTCCCATTTGTAAATAGCTAGTGCAGGTGTGTGTGTGTGTGTGTGTGTGTGTGTGTGTGTGTGTGTGTGTGTGTGTGTGTGGTGTTTAAAACAAATTAACGTGTCTTTATGGACCTGAATTGGTCATGGAGTTTGGGAACTGCTGTCTTGGAGTGCCTGTCTGCTCTCTCCTGCTGGCCGCCTTAATTACCTTAACTTAAAAATTACCTCCCTTAAGTGAGTCTAAGAAGAGTTTTAAAGGTAATTCCCAGTTATCTTGAAGCTGATTATTCTGTTTGTGGATTGTCCTGGCCCTTACTTTCTGCAAGTATTTTTTTAATTGAGGTGAAATTCATATAACATAAAGTTAACCGTTTACAGGTGAACAATTCAGTGGCTTTTAATACATTCACAGTGTTTTGCAACCACCACTTCTATCTAGTTCCAAATGTTTCATCACTCTAGAATAAAACCTCACACCCACTAGGCACTTATTTCCCCTGCCCGCTCCTCCTGGTCCCTGGCAACCACCAATCTGCTTTCTAGCTCTATGGGTTTGCCTATTCTGGACATTTCATATAAATGGAATCATACAATATGTGACCTTTTGTGTCTGGCTTTTTTCATTTGCATAATGTTTTCTAGAATCATCCATGTTGTAGCATGTATCAGTACTTCATTCCTTTTTATAGCTGAATAATATTCCATTGTGTGTATGTACCACAGTTTTGGTTTATCCATTCATCCACTGATGGACATTTGGGTTGTTTCCACCTTTGGGCTATTGCTAATAGTGCTGCTATGAACATTCAGATACAAGAATTTGTTTGAGTACCTCTTTTCAGTTCTTTTGGGTATATATCCTAGGAGTGGAATTGCTGGATCATATGGTAATTCTGTGTTTAATTTTTTGTGGAAACACCATACTGTTTTCCATAGAAGCTGTACCATTTTACATTACCACCAACAGTGTCCAAGTGTTCCAATTTCTCTACGTCCTTGCCAACGCTTGTTATTTTGCGTTTTGGGGTTTTTTTTTTTAATATATATAGCCATCCTAGAGGGTATGAAGTGGTATCGCATTGTGGTTTTATTTACATTTCCCTAAGGACTAATGTTGTTGATCATCTTTTCATGTGCTTATTGGCCATATGTGTATCCTCTTTGGAAAAATGCCTGCTCAAGTCCTTTGCCCATTTTTCAACTGGATTGAGCCTATCTGTTTTTGCATTTAGAATTAAGGTTCTAAACTTCCTGCTCCTCAGATCCTAGAGCAGTATAAATACTGCTGAAAACTCAGGCCACCTACTTATAACCCGGGCCCCTGAGGTGAGGAGAGAGAACAGGGGGGAAAGTGCTCCAGAAGGCCCAGAGGGCTCTGGGAGAGCTGATGCAGGGAAGCTGTTCACATTTCTGTCCTCCAGATCGTCCTGGAACTCTCAGCAAACAGATACCAGGAAAGCTGTTCACATTTGTCTCTGGAAAGACTCAGGCTCCCGGGCCACAGGGCCTACCCTTTCATCTGTGTTTCTTCTAAGTATTGCAACATCCAACAGGTCTCCTCTTGACAGTCCCCTGAGTGGGGGAAGTGTGCCCATGAGCCCTTGACCTGCTGGCCTAGGGTCTAGAGGACAAGGCTCACAGCCTTACTGTCAGGAGCAGACTATTTCCGGCCAAAGCTGCAAATGACTAAGAAAGGAGGGCTAGCTGCTCCCCACAGCAGGGATGGGTCAGGTGGGTGGTTGGATCACACTCCCTCATTCCCCGCTGGCTCCATTCCCAAGAAATGGAATTGTAGAAACCAGATCTGCTTTGCCAACCAGCACAGCCCCCTCCTGGTCAGGAACTGATTACTTCTTCATTCTGGAAAGAAACTCTCTGCAACAGGGGAAAAGGAAACCAAGAACCCAGAGACCCAAAGTCAAGTTCTCCTGAATAATCTTCCCACGGGAGCGAGCTGCTGGGGATGGTCCCAGCCTGAGACAGGCTTACAAAGGCAAGGAGATGCTGATTTGAGATGATGCCATCTCCCCACAGTCTGAAATTCTCGCTAAGAACCAGACTTCTGAGTCTTGGGAAGCTTTTGTCTCTTAAAGGTTTGTTTTTATTTTTCCTTATTAAAAGCCATATACTCCGTAGCCAGGGTTAACTTAAGATTTATCAGATAATAGCCAGATTTTATAAAGAAATGTTGGATAAAATAGGAGAGATCCTAGTAGAAGATAGAGTTGTCCAAAACACACTTTGTCACTGGGTTGTTTTTTTTTAATTGAGGTGAAATTCACATAACAAAATTAATCATTTTAAAGCATACAGTTCAGTGGTACTGAGTCCATTCAGAATGTTATGCAACCGTCACCTCTACCTAGTTACAAAACATTTTCATCACCCCCAAAAGAGGCCCTATGCCCAGTAAGCAGTCACTCTCCACGCCGTTCTTCCTGCTGCCCCTGGCAATCACTTATCTGTTTTCTGTCCCTATGGATTTACCTATCCTGGATATTTCTATCAATGGAATCATATAACATGTGGCCTTTTGTGAACCACTGTTTTTATTGGACCCCCCCCCCCACCACAATCTACTATCTCTTGCCAAGAACAGAGAATAAACTTTCTAAATATCCAGAATGAGTGAAAACTCCCTGATTGCTTAATAGTTAAAATGTCCCACAAAAGTGTTTTCCAGTCTTTATAATGACGTCGCTACTCTCTCCCAAGCGTAGTGCTAGGTAGTGCGGTGGACTCTGCCTATTGGGATGACAGGCCCTGAGGGAAGGGGGAGCGGAAGGCCTGAGGCTCCTGCAGGCTGCCCTGGACAGGGACCAGGAGGATGGCAGCTCCGGGCACCAGGGCCCAGGCAGCTTGAGTGTGGCCATCGTGCTGTGGGGCTGCAGGAATGCCCTGGCCCTTCCCAAAGGGTGACCTCTCAAACCAGCCTCTGAGGAGTCGCCTGCCTCTGACCACACTCTGCATGTGCGGTTCAGGAAAAGCCAAGTTCATCTGCCAAATTTCAGGATGCAACCCTGGCTGTTCCGGGCTTTTCTTTCTGCCTTTCCCTAATCGCATCTGGGCGTGCTCTCTTAAAGGGGAAGTGGTGCGTTCTGACTGGCCAGGGCCCTCAGCCAGGAGCCAGGAAACAGCTCCCACGAGTCGCGTCGCGTTGCCCAGCGTGTCACTGGCTCAGCCTCCTTATCCAAACGGCAAGGCCGTCTCCCCGGGATGTGTAAGTGTGAGCGCAGGGCACGTCTGCCACACAGGACGGCGTGGGGCTGGGCCCAGGTCACGGAAGGGAGCGCCTGGCTGGCAGGCAGAGCTGCTGTCAGCCCGCGATCCGTGCAGCGAGCCGAGGTGCAGCACAGACGCTGCTCGGCCGTGGGCTGGCTCTGCTGGCTCTGGAGCCGACAGGGCTAAGGCGTGGAGTGGGAAGAGTAGCTGCCTCGGAAAGAGGTCAGAGTAGGAGGCTGGGTTGGGGACCAGTCTGTTTTGGACGGTCCTTCTGGAGGCGCGAGCCTCAGGGCCCAGTAGGAGTGGAGTGGAAATTTTTATAGCACACCTCTCGTAGCCCTGGGGAGCCAGCTATGAGGAGCCCTACCAACTCGTCACCCCCACGTCTCTGCATTCATGCGCAGCTCCAGCTACACTTGATGCATATATCTACTTGGCAGTTATTCTCCTCTGTCATTTTTATATGTAATTTGTGTTAAGAAATGTTTCAGGTCTCTTGTACTCAAACTAAAAATTGCTTGAAGCTAGAGACCTCTGTGTTTCCCTCTTTCCTATGTGCAGATGGTCCTCGGTCCGCTGTGGGCACACAGTGGCCCTGAGCAAACGTTGGTGGCCGGCCCTCCGGCAGACTGGCTGGCTCACCAGGATGGTGGCAGTGTACCTGGCCTGGTTTCTAGCGCAGGTTTTGTTTCCTGTACTCCACGGAGAAATAAAGGGGAAAGCTCACACACGCAGTCACACACACACACTCAGTGCCACAAGTGAGTGACTGCCGGTGGGAAAAGAGACCTTGCTGTATCTTAGACTCCTTTCTGCTCTAGGGTTTTGTTTGTATGGTGGTGATGGTTGATCTTAAATCGTGTAAAAAGCTTTGTTTTCACCCAAATAATTCAGGCCTTTTGCTCCTAAAGAAGGGGGCAGAGGGAAACAGAAGGTGGCTAGAGAGGGGGAAAAGAAGTGTGTGTCTCTGTACGCACATATTGACAGGGCACAACCACACCCTATTTCAAGACAACTTCCTGTTTGCCACTGCCAACTGCCACTCCAAGGAGAACAGAAATGGTTCCGTTATTAGTGGCTGCTGCAGGACCACGACAGCCTGTGGGGTGAGTGGTTCTGAGTGACGCTGTGAGCTTAGCAGTGAGTTGGGACTTTGCACCTTTTACTGTAGGAGCCGCCGGCCCTGCACTCTTAAGATTGGAGGTACAGACAGAAGGCAAGCAGCGATGGCCTCTCCTTACTCAGCCTGGGCTCCTTAAACCATGTGCTTCCATAAGATTCTTGTAAATGGAATATTTTTAATTCAGGGCAGGGAGAAGGCAGAGAACTGCCCACTTAGGAAAGCTACTACTTGTATTGGTTAAAAATCTACATTTTCATGTATTAGGGGAACTTATATTAAGTGCCTGTGCGTTGGCACTGTGGTGGCCACCTGCCATGTGTTATCAATCCTCACAACACGCATTCCTTCAACGGTGAACATAGTGAGTGCCTGTTCGGGCAAGACTCTGGGTAGATGCCAGGGTTGGAGGAGGGAACAAGACACCTGCCCTCCAGGTGCGTCCAGTGACAGGACGCCCAGAGCAGTAAACCAGCGATTACAACGTGTGACGTGTGCTAAGATGGGGGCCTCGATGTGCTATAGGGGCACCTGCCCGCTCGTCACCCTATGACATGGGCATGACTGTTCCCATTTTATAGGTTAGGAAACTGGGGCTTAGGGGGTTATTTGTCCGAGTCACACAGCTAATGAGTGACAGAGCTAAGATTTGAGCCCACATCATCTTTCTGATTCCAGAGACAGCAATGTTGGGTCCACATTTCCAGTGACTCCCAAGCCAGCGCAGAGCATGAGAACCACCTCAGGACCTTTTAAAAAATACAGATTTGGGGGCTCTGGCCCTACTGTCCTGGGAGCGAGGTGTCCTCTGCTACACTGGCAGTCTCTGAGGTGTGTGTGTGGCCTGGGCACTTTCTCCTCCTCATCCATCAGGATCCTCCCTCCCTCCCTTCCGTGAGGCAGGGACCGTGGACTGGGCATGCCTATGACAGGGACAGGGCTTTTTTTATGTGCTTAGCCCAAGGCATCTGGATAAAGGCCACTGATGTTGCCTCAAGACAGTACTGGGAAGATTTTAGACATTGGGAATCCCCATTCATGTATCTTCCTCCCAAAGATACCCCAGCCCATGCCTCCCACTTTGCCCAGCTTCCGGCTGCCTGCCACACCTGTCCAATTGGTGCCCCTAGGGCAGGAATGATGTCAGCTGTGCCGTTTTAAGGTGGAATCCAACAGCTTATCCTAAAGCTGGAAGCCTCCAGTTTCCATCTAAGCTGTGGCGGCTCCTGTTTAAACTCACGTGACTTGTGCAGTGGGTGTATGGCTGGTTGTGGCGGTAGGTCACTGATGGAGAAGTTAATACCATGCAGGTGTAACTCCTTGTCAACCCTTCCACTACCATGAGGCTCTGCACACATGGGAACAGCTGGGCCGGTAAAAGGCCTGATGTTGTGGAGAGGATCGCAGCTCCGGCTGCAGGCAGAGTCCCGCAGAGCAGGAGGGCTGTTCTGCTCAGGGCCTTCAGGCAGCAGCCAGCCTCCTGAGCGCGAGCCTGTCCACCACTCAGGGTGACACAGTGGTGGCCAGCTTGGGGTCCGGGAAGTGTCTCCCCCCTGGGGGAATGCTCTGGCAATGACAGTGTCTGTCCTGTCACCACCGTTATATCCCAGTGCCTGGCACATGGTGCATACCAAGGAAATGCTTAAAAAGTGAGCAAATGAAGGAATGCAGGAGGTTTGACTCTAACACACGTTTGTCTCCTTCCTCCCTTTGTATGTGCACCTACTTTCTCCCCTTTGCCCTCTCGGTAGGGATGTGATGTTGTCGTTATCTTTTCTTGTGTGGACTTAACTTTAACAAAAACAGAGCCAATTAGCAATCTATCCTACATCCTTCTTTTTTTCCTCATCAGTCTATATTATATATTCTTGTATATAATATATATGTTAAATGTTTTATGGTTTTATAAAGTGATGATTAGTGTTTACGTATTATGTGTGATATTCTTCATTCTCTTGTGGATTTGGGTGTACTCTTTCACGTGCACATTTCTTAAATCAAGACAACCCTCATGCCTGTCATTCTCGGTTGTTTTATTAGAGATCATTCAGGTTGATTGTGGTATTTTTACTACTGTAAACAGTGCTGCTGAGAATATCTTTGAACTTTTCTAGGGGGTGGGGCGGGGATGTTTCCTTGGGTCTGTTTTCCAGACTGAAATCACCAGATTCTCAGATCAAAGGCTGCAAATGCATCTCGGTTCCTGTTGTTATCACCAGGCCTGCTCTCCAGAGAAACGTCATCCCTTGAAAGTACCCCATAGTGTGTACATGTGCTCATTTCCTCACAGTCTACATTTGCTGTGGTTTCTTTCTTTTAGCTAGGTTGCTGTCTAGTGAGGGCACCCCTGGGGGCTGATGGAAATGTTTCAGGGCCCTGGAAAGTCCCTGGGACTCCCCAAATCCTACCCAGCAGGGGCTGATGCCAGAAATTTGCCCCTTCGTA
The DNA here is from genome assembly GCA_031878705.1 of Tapirus indicus. Taxonomy (NCBI): domain Eukaryota; kingdom Metazoa; phylum Chordata; class Mammalia; order Perissodactyla; family Tapiridae; genus Tapirus; species Tapirus indicus. The sequence continues at coordinate 82,125,387 of CM062917.1, forward strand.
TGATAACCAAGAGAAGAGCAGGTGGGAGGGGGAATGCCACTGAGGGGAAGAAAGAAGGAGGATCCCAGAGCTGTGTCCCGGACTAGCTCAGAAAATGAGAAATGCTTGATCAAGACTCATCGGAGAGGTTGTGTCACTGAAGTATAGAGGGGAGAGAGCACCCCAGCGGGGTGGCCTGGTGGAAAGGGTGTTGGTTCTGGGGTCTTCTCCCAACTGCCAAGGTCTGCGTGACCTTAGTCTTGTTTCATCATCTTGCTAAGCTTTGATTTCCCCATCTACCACAAGGAGGCTAACCATATCCACTTTGCAGGGTTGTTGGCTAGATTACATGAGCTGGTCAGTGTAAAAGTAGCTCGCACAATGCCTGACACATAGTAGGCACTCAAGAAATGCTGCTTCTCTTCCTAACGGAATGAATGGGCACAGAGTGACCAGATGACTGAGAAACCAACCCAGAGCCTAGGGGGGTTTGAGAATCGAACTGGCATGAGCAGTGTAGGCCACTGGCTCACACTGGCATTTGCCAAAGTGCCCAGACAGTGCATGTTGCCCAGCCATGGGGAGGAGATGAAGAGGGGTGAAGAAGACCTAGTACAAGCTAAGTGGTGACCGGCACCCCTGCTTTAAGGAACACTGCCCCAGCCACTCAGGCCGTGATGTCTTGTAAAGAGGGTCTCCAGCCTGAGGAGGAGTGGGTGCCCCGGAGAAGCTCATGAGTACTGCTGGCTCAGGAACTGCTGGGCACAGCCCCCTGCCACTCTACCTGCCGTCCTCACTTGACTTTCCAGTGTCTTCATTTCCTCCACTGCTGAGGAAGGCTGATTCAGTATCCCTCCCCTTACCCCCATGGCACTACATTTAGTGTCTAACTATGACTGTGGCAAATGAGACCACAAGCTCAGATTCTAGGCCCCACTCCTCCACTAAATAGCCTTGTGACTTCAGACACGTTTCTCAAATACAGTCTGCCTCAGTTTCCACAGCTGTAAACTGGGGGAATACCTTCCTCACCAAGTGGTCGCAAGATAGAGCTAGCATGGTTCCTCGCAGTGACGTCTAGTGCTCTGCCCCTCACCTCCAGCTCCAGTTTACTTTTGGAGGAAGGTCTCTTGGAATTCAGGGTTGTCCTTTAGGGAGAGGACCCTGACTGCAGCTACTAAAGCAGATAGAGTCAACTGATAAAATAGAACCTGGCTAATGATCTGCCAAGGACCTGCCCTCAGAAGCAGAGGCTGGAAGAGACTTGGTGCCGTCAACTGAGCAAGCCAGGTGCCAGCCTAGGTCCGAGTGAGCCTCCACAACTGTGGCAGGTCACAAGTGACTGTGGTGCTCAAAGGCTGTTGGGAGGGGATTGGTCGCTTCAAAACCATATTGGAAAATTCCCAAGTTCTTTCTGAAACAGGCACAGGGAGCCACACTGGGTGTTGGTGGCCAGCCTAGCCATTCATAAAGTGTCTGTGCTAAGGTTTTAAATGCAGGACATTGATGCCATGAGTATGAAAATATCTCAGTGAATAAGCACAGGGAGGGAAGAGGAGGGCTCCGAATTTTTACTGAAATGGAATTGCCTGAGAACCTGATGGATTTTCCCTGCAGAGAGCAAGGGGGCAGGATTTTGGGGACACCAGGGCTCCCCACACCCGACAGAGATTTTAGAATGCCGATAGTCAATGTGCGCAAGCCCCCCACTCATCTGGTCTCCAGGATTGTGCCCTGAAGCCACACCTGGATGGTGAAGGCATATGTGGTGACGCAGGTGGTCTTAGAACAGCCGGCCGCTGAGGTGTGGTCTGTACTTCCTGTGGTGGAAATGCAAAAAAGTAAAAGGATTTGGTTTTTCATTTCTTTGGTCTTGGGGTACCCAACTCTTTGGGGTTGAGGTCTCAGGCTGTGGCATGGAGCTGCTGACTGGTACCTAAATGATGTTTCTTTCCTCTCCCTGGGGGAGTCGGTTGTCCTGCTGAAATGCCCATGCACGGTCAGGGAGAGGGTGATGGGCTCTTCCAGGCTCTCCCCATCTCCCATCCACTGCAGCATCTTCCGAGATTTCAGGGTGGTAGAGCTCAGAATTGAGACCACACGCTCTGAAGACATCTCCAAATCTGATGCTTCCTTGCTCCATGACCCTGAGCAATTCGTATCTCTGAACCTCAATTTCTTCATCTGTAGAATACAGATAATCATAGTACCTCTCGTAGGGTGCTGTAAGAATTAAATGCCATAAGGTAAATCAAGTATTTCGTAGAATGTCTGGCACACAGGAAAGTCTTGATAAATTGTTATTACTATTGGCCAAAGGATGGAAGGAGTGAGACCAGAGGTTGCTGATCCGAGATCAGTCACTGAGATGGTTGTTGGTGTAGTGGGTGCATAACTCTGCATGGGTGTTCTGACAGTGATTTTCTGTTTTTTCCTTCAGTCAGTAAGTGGTACTCATATTAAGCATTAGCACAAGAGATTGATTTGGTCTTTCTGTCACATGATCTGGAGAGAAATGTGTTGCAAGAGCTATAAACTATTGCAGACTTTCGCTTTGGGAACTATACCTCAAAGAAATAATCCTAAATCACTTTTCAACTAAATTGTAAAAAAAAAAAAGAAAAAGCCAGACAGTAAGTAGCTGGTAAGAGAGTAGCTAAATAATCTACAGCATGTCAAAGAGAATATTACTTAACCATTTAAAATGACCAGTATATGGGAATTAGAAATGTATAAATAGAATAATGTTGAAAAAGAATATCAATTGATTACAGTTTTGTTAATGCATCTGTGTACATTAACAAAGAATCAGAAAATTTGGAGGGAAAGTCTCTTTTTCTCTAAAATTGCTTCAGTCCTTAAAATATTTAAAAAGTGAGTAAAAAGTACAGTGTTCTGTCAACTCTTTCTGGACAGAAGAAATGGAATTAGAATAATTACCGGGATCTACCTAAGGCAGTCCTTTGACCAAAACGGAAAAAATGAGTAAGCCCAAAGTAGGGGAGGGCTTGTATCAGAATGATTGTACTATAAATCTGGGGCACTTAACCAGAGACATTCCACCTGCACAGCAACATCTTCTTACAAGAAACTAAGACCCTGTCCTCTCCCATCACCAGCCCACCCACCTCTCCTCCAAAAGACAAAACCATGTAAGTTATCTTCAGGCGGGTCTTCACAGACTAGAGAAACACAGATCGAATAGGAATTGGATCTTTCTGAAAAATCTGCTCACCCTGCCCTCCCCGGGGCATCCGTTCTACCCATTTTCAAAAGCTTAGCCGAGGGAAGTGGGAAGCTCAGCTCGTGAGTGGACCTCCGATCGCTCTGACCCTGGTCCTCACGTTCAATTCCTCCGTAGCCGTTCTCGCCTGCGCCGGGGGCTGGCAAGCTCTTTCTCCAAGCTCCGGGGACAGAAGTGTGGATCCCTTTGTGGGAGACCTCGAAATTGTGGTGGATTTAACCAGTATGAACAACAAGGAACAGTTTCACAAGTAGGAAATACTGCTTTCATCTATTTGTTACAATACAAAATCACACATTAAAAGAAATTAAGAGTGAAGGGCCCTCTTCAAGTTTTAATGAATATTCTCTCATATGCAACTTGTCCTTTCAATTGGTCTTTTAAGAAGAATTTATGGAACTAAAATATGAAACCAAGAAAAAGGCTTATCCATTGATCTAATTTTTTCTGTAAGTTTAGCAGCAGAACGTGTTGGCAGGATCATTAACCAGAATTCTCTGGGAAGGTGATTTTGGCCCGTTCGTTTTGCCCTAATGACACCCTTCCTTGTGGTTTATCTTTGTTTACTTATAATATTTTTAACTCTTAGTTTAGCACAATAAAATGTCTCTTCATTATCAAGGCTTCTCTCCCCACCAGAACTGAGGAATATTTCTGCACCTCCTTCCCCCCGCCCCCTCTGCCAGCTTGAGCAAGTGATAGCACATGAGTGAATGAAGACTGCAGAAAAATCCAAACAGTAGTGGTAAAAAGCAGTCTTATTTTGGTTTTGGAAACCTCTGCCAAAAAAGAAATTGCTAAGCAAGACATTTCTGAAGGGCAGAAGGAAGTATGGATTTGAAGTGAGAAGAATGGCTGTGGTCTCAGCATTGCCCGCTACGCCCTGTGGGCTGGTGACCGATAACCTCTCTAACTGATAACCTCGTCCACCGGCATGGAGATCGGACAAGCTGACTTGAGATCCAGTTCTAACCTTCAGTGATTGTAAGTCCTGCACTTCCTAATTTCCTGGCTTCAAATCTTGGTCACAGTACACCCCATTTCCTGCCTTCCTGAGAACCAGCTAGGCCCCTGCACACAATACAGAGGCCCCATTCCTCGCGTAGCCATTGGCCCTGACCTTGGCGAGTCAGCTCGCCTCTCTGGGTCTTCCTTGGCCAGTCAGCCGTGAGGAGGGTGGAGACGCCTGGCTGCTTCCTGCCTGTCTCACAGGGGTTGTAAAGGCCAGTACAATTTTACCAAGGATGAATTCCTCCAAGCAACATCCTGCCTGAGTAAAATATTTCAATACTTCCGCTGTAATTACTGCTATAACATTCAGGAGTCGTGAGGGATGAGGAGAGAAGGAGCAGGTGTAAGGACGCCTTGTATTTACGATAATGGAGTGGAGAGGCCTCAGAAGCCATCTAGGGACCCACTTCATTTACAGATAAAGCTGTGGAAACTGAGAAGGTTGAAGTGGTGAACTCCAGGCCACAAGCCTAATAATGTGGTAGGGTTGGAGTCAGAGCCTAGATCTCCTGGCTTCCAGCCCAGGGTTCTCTCGACTACATCAAAACAGAGGTCCTGGAACTGCTCTTGCTTTTCAAAACCTTCAACAGGATGGCTCTGGGAACTGAGCATGTGTGCAAGGTCTACTCTGATTCAATGAAGAAAAATTACCCAGTACAGTTATTCAGAGGAGGTAACCTATGAACACCGATCGGGCAAAAATACCCAACAATCAGATGATCCTCAAAAATCCACCTTTTCCCCCCAGTTCCCACTTCATCAGAGGAGTAGAAGCAGTCTGCTTTGAGACAACCTGGCAGCCCGTTGGTACGAGGAAACACAGAGAAACCCCAAAGTCCCGTCCCAGATAGCCGAGGTTAGTCTGGCTTTCTTCTCCCAGGTCACGGTACCTGGAACAGCAGCCAGAAATGTCTCACTAATGAGAAAAGCCTGAGACTCAGCTTGGAGGTGGAGGGAGAATGTGGTCTGCCATCTTTGCTTCCCACGTTGTTCATCATCCCATTCGATTCAGATTTCTAGATTGTGATCTCTGGTTCTTCCCATCAGGATTTCAGTTATAGTTCCATTTTTTTACTCAACTTGTATTAATTAAGCACTATCTGTGGGGCCCTGTAGTAGGCACAAGAGAGCCAGAGGGGGAGGGGGCTTAGGATTACAGAGCCTTTATCTTTTGGGGTCCAGGATCCCTTCCTGTAATTGTATGCAGAGTTTTGGGGCATGTGTAAATGTGCATTTTTCTTAGAAGGGGGTCCTTAAATTTTATCAGATCTGTTACCCTATAACGGTTAAGAACCGCCCTGGTGGGTGTACACTAGAACTTTATTTACCTGCTGTCCTGGTTGGCGTCCTCATGCTGCCCATTGAGTTGAGACCACAGGGCTGACCGAGCATGAACAAGTGGGGCATGTCTGCCCAGAGCTCTGGTATTTTCTGCAGAACCTCAGGGAGCTGAGCGTGCCTGCCCAAGTCCAGGCCGCACATCGGCGGATTCTGCCTCGAGCGTTGACGTCCTACCACATGTCCTGGCCCGGCAACTGTGGCCCAGGGCCTCAGTGAGCCCTGGAGAGGCCACCATGGCGTGTGGACAGATGCTGGGCCCCTTCCTGGCTCTCGAAGACCCTTTCATTCAGCCCTCTGGTCCTTCTGACCATAGTGCTCCTGCTGGAGGTCAGGTTCAAAATTTCCTGTTTGTTCTCTTGAGAGTTCTGCCCTACCCACTGCCCTGAGGGACCTTGTGGCTTCTGAGTCATTGTCTGGGGACCACTTTGGCTATGTGGTTATCCCACTGTGTTCCGGTGACACCTGGTGTCCCTCTGCTAGTCCCATGGAGTGGTTTTGCAGAAGGATAGCCTGGTAAGTGCCTCCTGGGAGAACCTTGGCGTCAGTTTAGCATGCCATTTGATACAGAAATTCAGGGTGTAATCGCTGCTGGTTGGTGGGATAGGAGCAGATGTCGAGACAAACCGTCGTCAGAACGGAAGCTTCAGGGAGGCCGACATTGCAATATGAGCGCTTTTCTCTCCGTCTGTTGTAAAAATGAGTGTGCAAGAGTATGTGGGAGACTCACTTGCTGCAGGTGATGTGCTGAGCTCTCTTCTTTCTCCCTCTGTAGAGAGAAGACACGGGTCAATGTGTAGGCCTTCTCCCTCGCCAGCATCTCCACCCTGCAACTCCAGGACATCCCTGGTACAGGTGAAAACCAAGGCCTGTCTCAGCGGCCATCACTCTGCCAGCAGCACCTCAAAGCCATTCAAAACGCCCAAAGACAATCTACTTACCTCCAGCAGCAAACAGCACACAGTCTTTTCTGCGAAAGGATCAAGAGACAAACCATGGTGAGTCGGGAGCTGGCAGCCAGCAGCTGTCTGTGCTTGCTGCTTGTCCCTGTCACCCTGGGAAACAGTGTCTGCCCTCTGGCTTTGTTCCTGGGCATCACGTCCAGAAATTTGGGGAAGCGAGGAGGGAAGGGGCAGAACACCAGTATGATGGGATGAGAAACCCAAACACTGGGGAAACACGGGAACTTAAGGTGCCATATGCCTGGCAGGGGACTTTCTTCTGCTCCTGAGAGCTGAGCCAAGTTGTGTCTGAGGAAGGGGTAACAGGGAAATAGTCCTCAGTTATACAGTCACCTCTCAATTTTCTGCCCCAGTGAAGAGAAGCATTGGTGTAAACAATCAAAAGCACAGACAGGCGGCCCACGGGGGAGTGAGGCTGTCATCCTGCCCACGGCCCTGGAAGGCAGGCCCCCCCCAGCACCTCCCCACCGGGAGCAGCTGGGTCTCCGCTCCGTGGAATAGCTGCCAGCAGAGGCGGGTGATTGGGAGCTGACCCTAGGAGGAAGACAGGAAATCCAAAGAGAATGTCACCCCTTTGATGGGGTGGGAGAGAGCTGCTTGTGGGTGACTGTGAAAAATCAGAGATTTTAATTCATTTTTTTATCTCAGTCCTTACCAAAAAGTCAGAAAAGGTTACCTGTGGAATGGACAGATAGGAAACCAAACTGTAAAGGAGGACAGGAACCAGAAGATGAGTATCTTCAAATGCTGCCGGACCCAACCTGGAAGGCTTAAGGCCTGGCTTGTTACAGAGGCCTAGCCTTACCTTCCAGGCAGACAAGGGATAAGTATGGATCCCGTCTAATTTATGTATTTAAGAGAAAAAGTGTTCTGTAAGTCGTGAGAGTTAATTACACTTAAGTTCATCCCTAGGAAAGCTGTGGACTAAAACCATCCATCAGTTGGTTTGTCACTGCACACGGGAAATTCTGATGACTTTGTAAAGAGCTAATTATGCCAGATCAATTAAAGAGCCTCTCGTGATAAAGTGAGAAGATTTAGGCATGGCTCTCAAGGAGGGGCGTTACCTGCCTTGCAGGTGGGCCTCATGGACAAGCTTTGTTCTCTTCTGATTGTTGGAATCTCGGGTCCATCCTGTAGGAGGACGTAGCTGGGTAGGGAAGACCCAGCCTGAGAGCGATGGTGGTGGCCTCAGGGCCTGCCTGCCAAGAGTGTGAGTCTCCTTTTTATCAGTGGCCTCGGGGAGTACTTGGAAGGTTGTTTGCCAAGGCAGCATCAGGCGTCCTGATGTCGGGAGTCACTGCCTGTGTGCAAATCTCAGCCAGTGACTTTGGGCAGGTTGCCTGATCTCGGGGTGCCTCAGTTTTCTTCGTCTGTAAAATGGGCTCATCATAGCTCTACTGCGCGGGACTGTTGTGGGGATTAAGCAAACTGTTATAAAGGCAGCAAGCACAGTGTCTGCAGCAGAGTACGCGTTCGATAAATATTTGATGCTGAAGTTATCGTTATGATTCTTCTCCTGTGTGCCAAAGGTCAGAGCTCTTGCAAACGAGATACAAGTTGAAGACTCAAATCTCTCTGAAAAGGTAGAGAAATGGCTCTTTCGACTCAGACTGATGTTGACAATGGAAAAGGAAACAATCATTTATTCAGAATCCAGAAATGAGCTACAGAGAAACCAAATGGGGAAACTAGGCAGGGGCTCTATAAGGAATAAGCCAGAAGGAGACCCGGGGTTCATGGAAGATCATAAAATGACGGGTGATAAACAGGGTCCCAGGAGGGGAGACAGCACTGAGGATCCCCCCCAGAGAAGCCTTTGGGGAGACGCTGGGTTAGATCAGACTGCACATTCGGTTCAGCCCAACTCAACGTGCACTTACTAAGACCTTCTGTGGACAAGGCCCCTCCAGCCAGAGGCAGTGGGGGTTTTGGGAGAATCTGAAAGAACTAGCCAGGGCCCAAAGGAGAGCAGCCAAAAGGATGCAAGGAGGTAGATAGATCGTGAAAAAGAGGCTCCAAAACTAGAGCGCCTGCCTGTGTGAGAGCAGAGGGCTAATGGGCGAGGTACCGACCTTCCAGTAGTGGATGCTCTGAAGATAGACCAAGGTGCGCGCACGAGTGGGGCTGAGCACTGACTGCAGGGTCTCCTGCCTGTCCCACCTGCAGTCAGCCCGGCTGTCATCCCCATCGCTGGTACGCGGGTCAGGAAGGCTGGGAAGGTTTGGCGTGGAGGTTTCAAGGGCTCAGCCTCAGTTCTGGAGGCTTCCCCAGAGAGCATGGAAGAACGAGCCCTGAGCTGGGGCTAAGAAAAGCCAGTTCACGTCCCAGCTTGGCCACTAATTTTCTTTGTGACCTTGAACAAGTCACTTAACTTCTCTGAGTCTCTTTTTCAAACCTGAGTATTTTTTTATTCTAAATCACAAACCTCTTAAAAATTCTCAAAAGTTCCCCATTACCTACTGACTTAAGAGTTAGGCCCCCAGCCCAAAATAAAAGAACGTCTGCAAACTGGCTCCAAACCCCCCAATCCAATCAGAATCACCCAGTACCATCCCGTTACTCCAGCTTCCCTACCATGTCTCCCTGCTCCCTTTGCCCAGAACATCCATCTGTCTTTACTCAATGTAACACTTAATGAGCACCTGTTGCAATACTGTGTGCCAAGTCTATAACAAGCCCTGAGGATATAGAGAGCCCACCGATGTCACCTACATCACCTTTGTGCAAGTTAGAAAAAGACCTGGATACGCCTTGTACCAGAGCACACAATTGGCTGATGGTCTTCATCCCCTACTCACTTCCTCAACCAGACATCCTAGTGCAGTGCATAACCTGTACAACTGTACACTGCAGCCCTGGGGATTAACAGTGTTAAATAAGACACAGACACTGTCTTAGAGAGTCTGTAAAAAGAGATATAAGCTAACAGAGCACAATGTGATAAGAGCTGAGATGTTGGTGCACAGAAGGGCACTACCCCAGGCTGAGCACCCAAAAGGTTTTCCATAAGAGGTCACACTTGAGCTGAATTTGGAGGATAAGTAGGACTAAGCTAGACAAAGAAAACCAGATTAGAACGGTAAGTGTTATGCTGTATCTATTATACCACAACAAAAGACTTTTTTTAAGAAAGTTGGAAGGGTGTCCCAGGCGAAGGGAACAGAACGTGCAGAAGTATTTGCAAGTGGGGAGAAGCAGGAGATGAAACTGGGCGGGTGGGTGAGGGCCAGACTGTAAAGTTCCATTGTCTGTGCTGTGTTCAGGAATTGGCACTTCACCCTGAAAGCTGCATGGAGCTTTTAAAGGAGCAGTTTTCAATTGTAGTGGGATCACCCTGACAACGGCAGAAAGGATGGCTTGAGGGGAAGCAGTGGCCTTCAGGAAGCAGTGAGAACAGGGAGGATGCTTTTGTGTAATCTGGGTGAGGTGTGGTGACAGCCTGCACCCAGGCGGCGGTAGCAGGCACATGCAGAGGGGCCAGGTGGGAGAAGTAGTGAGGAGGCCAGCTCCACGGGCCTTTGGGACTGGTTGCATGTAGGGCATGCAATACACGGAAGAGAATGGTGTCTGGGTTCCTGGCTTGGGTAACTGGGTGGCTGGTCCTGCCACTTCCTCAGGAGAAGGACAAAAAGGACCAGAGTTTAGGGTGGGGAGGAGAGGATGAGCCCAGCTGGGGAGTCAGTGGAGTTTGGTATCTGAGAAACATCCACATGGAGATGTCCAGTGGGCATTGACTGTTGGGATCCAGAGGTCAGGAGGGAGGTATGGGCTGGGAATGGAGATTTGAGCACTGTCAGTGTAGACACGGGCGTTGAAGCCGTGGGGACAGATGGGGCCTCCTGGGAAGGTACATGGCTTGAGAAGAGCAGGGGCCAAGGGCAGGGCCAGGGAGAATGGGGACCCGGGGAAGAGGGGCCTGAGGAAGTGGGACTGCTAAGACAAGTGTTCTTTCCACAGCATCCTGTCCCTTCTTTCCTGGCCCAAATCCTCACTGTTCCTCTCCACCCATCCCACTGGCCACCTTCTTCTTGAAGCCCTTCTCTCATCCACTTCCTCCTTGCCAACCACCTGAATGGCTGGCGTCTCCCTTCAGTCCCCATGGCCCTTCACTTCTACCTTACCTGTGCCTCTTCCTGTGGTGCCATAGATTAGACCTCCTGTCCCCCTTCTGCTCGGCAGTAATTGCAGAGCCTCCTACACAGTAGGTCCTCACACTCAGACAACACAGTCCCCCCATCAGTGAATATCTGTTGGATTGAGTGAAACGGATCTGACCACTGAAAGGGATTGTAAGATCACCATTCCTGCAGGAGGTTAACTTTTATCTAGAATTGTTTAGACTGGCGCTATCCAACGGACATACAACGTGTACCACACATATCATCTTAAATTTTCTAGTAGCCACGTTGAAAAAAGTGAACAGAAACAAGTGAAATTAACTTTTAACAATATGTTTTATTTATCCTAATATATCCACAGTATTATCATTTCAACATATAATCAGTGAGATAGTTTATGTTCTTTTTTTTTTTCTTAAGTCTTCAAAGTACTGTGCGTTTTACACTTACAGCACATCCCAATTTGGACAGTAAATTTTCATTGGAAACACTTGATCCATATTTAGATTTCATAAAAAATTAGCGACTGTAAAATAGATTCCCATACCCAAGTTGTTCCAACATACTTCAGCATTTTCTAATAACTGAATCAGGGTACGTATTTTTAAGCTTTAATGAATTAAAATTAAATAATATTTGAAATTCAGCTCCTGAGCCACCTTTTAAATGCTCGATCACCAGGAATGGCTAGTGGCTCCTGCATCAGACAGCGGAGATTTGGACACCACGGCCAGGTGACCCTGGGTGGGTCCCTCTGGTTCTTTGATTCACAGGTGTGTTGTGGTGGCTCCTCAGACCGCTAATGTTTCTCCCCGACCGGAGTTGCTGAATTCTGAGGTGGAAGGAACTCTGGCTCCTGTCTCACATTAGCCTGCTGCCGAGCACGTGGTGGGAACAGACCCGGAGAACCATGCAGAGTTCTGTCCCCTGCTCCAAAGCAGCTCAGTGTCAGCCCCTAAAGGCCAAGAAAGTGTAAGCCACGCCTTCGGGCGTTGGCTGTGGCCTTTCGATTAGATTAAACAGCAGGTCAGGGGAACTCTTTCCCAAGTAGCTCAGATCCACATGAACAGCAATAAGACCTCAGGCGGACTTCTGGCATCTCACGCAAGGTTCAGTGGTCTGTGGGTTTGTTGTCTTCTCCTTTCTGTGGCTGGGGAGGTTAAAAAGTAACTGCATTTGGAGAAAGGGGGAGACAGAGAGGGCACCCCTGTGCTGCCAGATTTGTGCCCTGCAGAGCTGCCTGGCAGAACTCCCAGCCCACCCAGCGCCCTGCAATCGAGCCCCGCTTCACTGTTCAATGTCCTGCCTGTGGGGACCACCCCTGGGACAGCCAGAGGCCAGAGAATACCCTGCCCTACGTCCTTGGAGCCTGTAAAGGCAGAGAGAGGTGGGCAAGATGATCCTGTCCCCAGGTTGAAGGCAGGAGGGATTGTGACTGACTCTTTTGAGCTAAGATGAGCGTTTCAGACTTGACTTAATGATTCCCTGCTCAGCCAGGGGAGCAGCCCCATGCATGGGGTCTGAACCAGCCCGTCTGACTTTCCCACTTGCTGTCCCTCCAGCTGCCCTGATCCAGGAGGTGAGCTGATGGCGGAGCTCAAACCTGCGTCCCCACTGACATGGGCAGGAGCGGGGAGGAGGTCTTCTCCGGCTTGTTGCCTTCTCTCTGGGCCTTATCAACCCACACGTGTGTGCTGAATGCTAAATATGCTCAGCTATTAAAAATGCAGGAGACAAGCCTGCTGCTCCAGAAGGAAAATGAGCCAGAGCAAAAGAAAACTCAGCAGGCTCCCTGGGCCTCCCGTGTGTGCCCGACAGTGTGGGAGGGAGGGGCCCTCTCCTCACGGAGGCAGGGCTCCTCTGGATGCTTCGGATGGGAGGGGTGTCCTCCTGGAGTGGTGGAACTGGGGGTACGGGGTGGGGAGTGCTCTGGAAGCCTTCCCTGCACTTTAGGGAGAGGAAATGATAACGGAGAGGCCCTGGCTGAGCGCCCTGGGAGAAACAAGGCTGGCTTATCGCTTCTTCCTGGTGCTGGTGTGAACTGGGGGCAGAACCACAGCTCAGTGTTGGTGGCTCTGGAGGACCCGGGAAGTCATCTCAGGGCTTCCACTCCTGCTGGGAGATTTAGAGACCCCAAGTGCTGCAGACCCTCCAGGCGACCCCAATTCCTCAGCAGGATTCTTGCAGTGGCCTCTACCTGGTGTCCTTGCCCCTCGCCCTCCCCCTCCTCCAATGCGCTCTCTGCCCTCCACACCCCGCCCCAACGCTGTGTGCCCTGCCCTGCTCAGAACCCTTTGGTGGCCCTCAGTTGTTTGCCCACAGAGTAGAATTTAACCCCTTTGGAGGTGGATATGCAATCTGGTTTTTCTCACTTGTTCCACTGCTACTGCCAATATTTTAACCTCTTCATTTCCTCTTCCAGGTGTCCCAATCTATTCGTAGCTCCTCACACATGCCTCCATGTGTTGGCACCTGCTGTTTCCCTTCCCGGGAGCAGCCTCCCTGACTGCCCCTACACATGCTTAAAGTCTCTGCATGAGCATCACTTCCTCCGTGAAGCCTTCCTGGACTTTTATAGACCGAGATGCTCCTTCCCCTCAGCTCCCATTAACACTCAAGATACCACCATAAGAGCTACCATCATATATTGTGCTTATCTGCACCTTTATCCTCCCCTGCCCCCAGCTCGACCTTGAGCTCCTTGGTGTCCTCATGGTTTAGCATGGAATCTGGCACCCAGCGAGTATTTCATAAATGAATGTATGATGAGTGAACGAATGAAGGAGTCTGTGAAATAGAACTGTGCCTTCCCCCTCCTCACAGAGATTTTTCTGATGCTAAGGGAAACAACAGGTGTAGATAAATGTCTTTGGAGTTCTTGAGGAGAAGCAGAGTGCTGGTTCCCGTCAGGGAAGTGTTTTCCCCATTACAATTATTAGAGTTAGGAAGGGAGAACTGTGGTCCTGGTGATAAAAAGAAAAAGCCCTCTGTGTTCTGGCAAGAAGGGAAAGAGGAGAATGACAGTGCATGTCGTATTACAGCCTCTGTGTGCTCCCAAGATGCATTCGGCCGCGGGACGAAAACCCGAGTCAGAAGGGAGTTGAGGCGTTGGAGTGGCTCCACAGAACTGCCTCCCTGGGTTCCCACTCACAAATCCACCCCCTCACACAGGAGATGAGGGGTACATGCTGAGGCCATTTTTGCCCCCGTGGAGCAGGTTTGGGTGTCGAGGGAGGAGTAGGGCCGAGGATGAGGGAGGACAGGTGGGTGGACAGAGGAAGTAGATGGAAGTTACGGGAGGAGTCACAGAGGGAGGGAGTAGAAAGGGCAGGTGGGTAAGAGGATGGCAGGTGGACAGTCAGAATATTCAAGCACCCCGGGATCCTGTCCCTTCCAGGACAGGGAGGCATCGGGAACTTCAAGTGCTGCGAGCTCACTGGGTTTCAGATGATCAAGGTAAGGACAATGGACAGCTCCTTGGCTGTAAACTCAGTGGACCTTGTCAAGTCACAGAAGTGCTCAGAAATAGGGACTAGAGTCTAGGGAAGGATACTGTAGGCTGGGACAGCTGGGGAAGGAAAAAAATGGCATGATGGAGAGAGGGAGCATGAGCCAAGAAGATTAGCAACCACAGTCCTTCGTATTTGCATAGCACATTGTAATTTCTAGATGCTTTCATAGCCCCAATCCCTTCTGAGCTTTAAGTCTACTCGGTGATGAGATGAGGAAACAGAGACCCACACTGAAGGAGTGACTGGCCTGAGATCACACACACTGGGCAGTGGTAGACTCGACCCCTGGTCTTGTCACTTCCAGTGCTGTGGTAAAGAGCAGCACCCTTAGAGCTCCCTGGAGTCAGACCCCATTTCTGCCCTTCGCTTTGCAGAATGAAGGCTCAGGTTTCATCTGTAAACCGGGCATGAGGATTAAACATGATCTTCCGGGTGAGTGCACAGCTGCTGCCCAGCGCATGGCGGGTGCTCAGTGTGGGAGTGTCAAGGGAGAAAGAGAGGAGTAAAGGATGGGTGGTCAGTAAGCCCCCCACCCTCACCTTTGTCCTCACCCCAGCTCCTCTACCAGGAGGAGAGACGCCTGCAGGCGAGGCCTTACCTAAAGCATTTGCTCTGGTGGAGAGCTGGTTTGCTTTTTTGTATTATGTGACTGAACCTTCACTGAGAACGTTCATTCATTCATCAAACATTTTCTGAGCCCTCCCTAAGTGCCAAAGAATGTATATGTCTCTGGAATAACTCCAAAGCAACGTATACACTTGGTCAAGGTCCCTGTCCTCAGCAGCTCATGGTCTGGTCAGACCACATAGACATGGAACTGAAACCTTACCATTGTATGGGACAAGTGTGGCAGAAACACCTAGGAAGGCACAGCCAGCACTGAGAGAGGAGAGGACGTTTCATCTGGATCTGGGCAGACCGGGGAGTGTTCACCCAGGGAAGGGAGGTGGGCACACCAACAGAAGGAACTGCCCAGCCCACGTAAAGGCCAGGAGCCAGGCAGAGCACTGGGTGTTCAAGGAGCAGTGAATGCACGCGAGGCTGTGGGAGAAGGTGCTCGGGGAGGAGCGGGGAGTGGGGGCCATGGGGCCAGGCTGTGAGGCTGGACATGGTACTCTGGGCAGTGGGGAGTCCACAAAGCCTTTTAAGCAACGGAATAGCAGGGTCAGACTTGCAGCGGTGGCTGAGTGGAGGCAGATGCGAGCACAGAGAGGCTGGGACGGGAAGACTGGTGGTGGGGATTTTCATCAAGGTTCAGGTGAGCGATGATGACCAGATCTGAGCTGATGATGCAGAAAGGGGCCTGTTTTAGCAGGTAGACTTGTGAGGGACTGCATGTCGGGAAGAGCCAAGGTCTCTAACCGGATGGTGCTGTTGTTAACACAGTTTTTAAAAAATACAAAGTATATTTAATTTGGGACAAAGAATTTCCTGAGTTTGCTGTAGGTCAATGTGAAGACTAAACTCCTGAAGGATTAAACAGAGTGTGCTTAGCATTCTGGATAGGGGTGGTTTGGGTGCAGAGCTTCCAGCCCAGTACTGGATTCCAGTTCAGAGAAGGAAAAAGCAAAGTGAGTGACACCCAGGCCTCCCAGGCCCCTCAGGCCACTTGAGAGGGAAGACGTTCCCTGGGCTATTTCTCTGTGCAGGAAGCTGGGGAGCAAAGGCTGCACACTGACGGTTGGCCGGGGATGCTGTGCCATTTCTTCATCCCCAGCGTGCTCAGAACAAGCTTCCTGAAAGCAAAGGCTGAGGACCTGAGACCAGGTCTTGGCTCTGGCCTTCCCTGGCAGGGGGATGGAGGATGTTCTGTGAGGAGTCCTCCTCTTCCTCTCCCCCTGGGTGGGTGTTGGCTCCTGGGGCTTGAGGGAGACAGTAAACGTCTTGGCTGTGCTGGCTCTGGAAGGTGAGGGGCAAGCCCGGCAGACAAGGCAGCTTGCAGCTCCAGCAGCAGGAGCCAATGACCTCTGGTGGCTGCAGAGGGGAGCGCTCCCTCTTGCTGCTCCTGAGCAGAGCCTGTCCTGGGCCAGTGCTGGGGGCAGGGGCGCTGGGGGCTCTGTCCTGCTCTGCACCAGTGGTCCCTCCAGAATCCACTTGCTTCTCGATCTCTGTCATCTCAAATCTGCCCTCCGAGGCCCTGATACCGTTTGTGCGTTGATGTGAATTTCGCTGGGTCATGTTGACTGTGGAGCTTTCAGTTCTCCTATGTGGAAGGAAGGCACTGAACAGATGTGGTTGCCTTGGTCTAGGGTTGTTGTGAATCCCTCCTGGACTCGCTGCCAGAGGCCGCACCGCTGCAGGCAGGCTGGTCCTGGGTGCACTCCAGGGACAGCCTGCCCAGCATCGTTCACTCCGCTGTGCCAGAACCCTGGTTTTCCTTCTTTATCTTCCTCTCTTCTCTGGCTTGCTGGTTTTCCCACAGTCTTGGGCATTACAGTTCCCCAGGACTGTGAGGACGGTAGTGCCCAGGGGTCTCCCCGCAGGCTTGGAGACCACCTTCTGGGCTCCGTGACTCAGGAAGCCCCCTTAACAGAAGTGCCGGAGAGACTGACTCCGAGGCTGCTGCAGGGCTCCTGCTTCCAGGGAACCTGGAACAGCCTAGAAGGGGCCATGCAGTTATTCTTCCCAATGTCTTAGAGCTGGCAGGGGCGCCCACTGCCTGACATACTTCAGGGTTGCAGGAGACGTGTTTGAATGAGAGGAGGCTGGAGTTTCTGCTCACTCTTCTTCCAGAATGTGTTACCCTGGTGGGAGCTTTACCTCTAGTCCGGGCTCGGGCAGTGCCTGGAAGACTAGGGATTGGGAAGTAGGGCTGGAGTCTCCTGGAAAAGGGTCATCGAGTCTAGCTCTGTTTGTCTCTTTGCTGCACCCCCCAGGAGTGGTCCTCCACTCTGGGTGAATGTCGATGGCCACCTACTCCCGCCCATCTGTTGCCTCTGCCTCCTCCCACCTTGTCCACTCTTCCCTCCATTGTGGGACCAGAAGAGCTAAGACAACAAAAATTTGTGACGGTGGTGATGACTTGCACCCCAATCGTCTACCCCAGAAGCACTGGGGTCTGTGGGGAGAGGGGGTGGCGTGATCCCCTCTCCTCACTTTGTTTTAGCTCCAGTTTATTGAGGGCCAACTCTGTGCCCAGCACTGTGCTAAGCACTGTATGTGTATCATCTCATTTAATCACTTCAGCTATCTGCTATGATCTTCATTTTCCTGATAAGGAAATTGAGGCACAGAGAGGTGAAGTCTGGGAGAAGCTGGGCGGGGCGGCCACGTATGCCTGTGCAGGTCTGCGCTGTAGGAGGCCATCCTGAGAGGAGGCAAGGGAGACCGGAAACCAGAGCTCATCCCCCTGCCAGGCCAGCCCCCCTATTTCTCATTCTCACAGAAGTCCTAATGGGCTCGCTGAGGCCCTGAAACGGGGAAGTCGGATGGCTTTCCCACTGCAGTGCATCCAGCAACAGAAGAGGCAGGATTCAGGTCTATGTTTGTCTGATTTCAAAGCCTGTATTCCTCACTATTAGCCTAAACCCTCTTGCAACACCCTCCACATTCTATGAATTTGGCAAAACAGTGACAAGGCACAGATGCTCAATTCAGCCCTGGTTGTCCTCCCTGATTTTGTTTTACTCGCTTCTGGTCACTTTTACGGTTCATCAAAGTCAGCTTGTTCGTTTCTGCCCCCCACAGCTGGCCTAAAGGGAAGTCCCATATCATTCTTCTCAGTAGCTAATCGCTCTTCTCCCAGTTGAGGGATAAGGTCTTGGCCCATCATCCAAGTCACTGATGAAGACACTTTAACCTTCTTGGCCGGCGATGGGCCCCTGCAAGCTCCGCTGGGTGCCGCTCTGGGCTGGCATGAGACCCTGCTAACCAATCTTTTCTTGCCTCTGCTGCCAGGGCCACTCACCCCCAATAGCTGTGTGGTCTGACCACATTTTCCCAGTTTACCGAAAGTGTGTTATGTGGGAGGGATTCCAAAGCTGTGCAAAGGCCGGGAGAGATTATACACAGCGCTTCCTCTCTGCCCGCCAGGCCTGACACTCAGCTGCAGAATAATATTAGGATAATCTGGCAGATTTTCTTATTTACCATGATCTGTGGTTGATTACTCTGTCTTCTGTTTGCTTAAGGTGTTTACAAATTGGCTTTCTGAAAGTTATCCCAATTTTTTTCCAGATTAAAAACAAGATATACCATTTATTCATTCATCAGGGTTTATGCAGTACCTCCTGCGTCTGCTGTACCATGGTAGGACTTTGTAGCCCTCTTATTTAGGCTGATTCTTGGTGATTGCCTGACTCCCAGCCTTTGAGAATGTCCCATATATTTCTTCAATTTAAAGAATGTAAATTTGATATAAATAATGTCCTACTAGCAGTCCCCAAAATGCATCTAAGACAGCAAAATAGAATTCCTTCTCTAAGGGCCTTTTAAAATAGGGTAAATTCCTTTTTATTTGGGATGCTTAAATGCTAACACTGCTTGGAAGGCATGAGGCTGGGTGAGGTGGCCCTTTCAAGGATCTGCCAGCAAATCAGAGATCCTCAGAATTCTGCCAGGCCAGTAGGCACACAGGCCTTTGTCAGAGGAATTGGTGGGAAGAAATCAGACAGCTGAGAACTCTCAGCAGACACGTAACCCACAGCACAAATACCATATGTCTTCGGGCTCTTGCCTGTCAAATCCGTCTTTACCCTGAGCTGGTAAGTGGAACAGGGCTGGCACTGATTTCTGCAGGCCTAAAGATTTTCTGAACCATTCTTTTAAGGCTTATCTGTTGATGATAAAAGAATAAATCATGATCGCTAGGAAAGCGTAGCTGGCAGGGGAGCAGCTGGCCCTGCGACAATTGGTGGCCCTCGAAACGGCACCATCAGATTCTCCACCTCTGCTCTTTTGCAGACAGACATCACTGGGCAGGGAGGGGAATCTACTTGGTGCCAGGAGAACCATTTTTCTTAAAGTCAGAGGACCCTCTGTGGTCCAGAAAGATAAATGCAGCCAGGCCAAGCACACAGGAAGAAGACAGGGGCAGCCAAAGCAGAGCAAATGAAGCAAGGTAGACATTTCCCCCACGTAGCAGGGAAGACGAGGGAGGACTGTTCTCGGCTGTGGGATCCCTTCCCAGGACCTGAGACAGAGGTGCAGAGATAACAAGGAGATACTACTCCCAGTGTATTAGGCACAGCAGGGGAACAAGCTGCAGCCCTGGGCTCCTTGAAAGAGTTCATCCCAAGCGAACAAAACAGGCATTATGAAAGCAGCAGGGGAAGAGTGGGGCCGGCTTTCCCTTTCAAACACTGCTCCTCGAAGAAAGGACAATAGTGAGTTGATAAATGCAACTAATTGTGAGGCTTCGGGAAGTGTGTAAGTGCATCCCTGAAGACTGAAAGGGAAGGAGCTTGAGGGGCTTTGGCCAACTTCAGGGGTAACTGCCAGACTTGTTTATCGCCTAAACAAACAGAATAATAAATTGCTTAGTTATCTGGGTGTTGCCAACTAACCACCCCTCCCAGCTCCTAGCCACACATGGAGGTGTTTGAGTTACTGTGATTAGACTCAGAAAAGGAGGGAGATGCCCATACTGTGAAGGCAGGGGTTAGAATCTTTCGGCTTCTTTCCAAATGGAAAAAAATTAAACCTGTTCTTCAGGGTCCACTGCCCGGGGCTGGGACACTGTACTGCTGGGAAAGGTGATGCAGAGGAATTGAGGAGAGTGAGAAAGGGGACAGCAGGAGAAAACAGAAGACGATTCTGAGATGATGGCTTCCAGGTAGCCCCACTCCCTCCCTCCCTGGAGTATAGACAGATGCAGGGATCTGTGTGTAAGTGAAGCAGGGGCCGGGGCTCTCAGCCAGAGCTCTTTGCTGACAAAAGATTGAATCTCTGGGACTGGTTTTCCAAATGGTACAGCACCATCTTACCATCATTTCCTCCTTTGTTCATCAGTTTAGGATCGTGGAGCCGTTGCCAAGAGTAGTGAAGAAAGGAGGCTGAATACTCAGATGGACCAGTGGCTAATATTATACCAGGGAATGAGGGTGGCGAGGTCAAATAGGGATGATTTTCACTTCTCTCTCTCTCTCTCTCTCTCTCTCTCTCTCTCTCTCATTTCCTCTGGGGGTGCATTTGACCCTTCCCACTATCATTGAGCTGCCTGCTTCCTTGTCTTAACTCCCAGCTCAGGCCAGAGGCAAGTTACCTTGGAGGGGAAGCCCAAAACCTTTGGGAGAGGGAAGGGACACCAAAGAAAAACCTACCAAGGGCCGCTCCCAGGGTCTCCTCCTTCACCGTACTTACAGCCCTTCTCCATTAGCTAATGACACCCTTGGATTCCCACCCAAAACACTCAATCTCCCTTCTCCTCCCACTGCCAAGATGTGGCCTGCTTACCTGACATCAGGGGTGTTTACCCAGTGGCTCAGCTCCTTACTGACTCACCTGGTCTTTGGAACCTGGAAACATTCTTGATCAGATTTTTTCCCTAACATCTCCCATTCCAATCCAAGAAAACCCATTCCCAGAAGACTGCACATCAGCCTTTCCTTCTTGTTTCTGAAGACTTCAGTTCCACGTCCTGCCATGGGCATTGGGACTGAAGCCCAACTGGAGTTCTGGAAGCATTGGTGGTAGAAGGTATGAGTGGGCCATACTCGTTATGAAAAGGAGAAAGTTCCAGATTAGGTGATCAGTTACAGACATCAGCTGGCCTGTCTCAAGCTCACTTCCTAACACACAGTTGGGAAGAAGCATCACCAAAGACATGAGTCAACTGGCACTGTTCCAAATGGCCAGACCTAATATACCTGTGGCTGCCTTAAGGGGCACATTGGAGCTGGACATTGACTTTAGGGGAGAAATGCAGACTGTACTGTGGGCATTTGAGGACCATTCAGCTCGGTTTTTAAATTTATTTCAGTTTGTACAATTGCCCTGTGTTATTCTATCCCAACATCATGTCTTTGTCTGCTGAGCTCATGAATTCTCCACATGTGCTCAGAGCATTTCTCAGAGAAGCTGAAGGCCCTCCCGTTACTCATCTGGCTCATGTGGTGAGAGCTGGATCTGGAACTTGAAGGCCCTAACTTCCTTTCCTGAACTTACTTGGCTTCACCAAGAAGCGTACCAGAGAAGACCACTCGGGTGCTGGAGAATCTTCTCACCTGGCTAATAGGCCATGTATTCACATCAACCCTTCAAGTTTACCCTTTTTTCTAAAGAAATAAAAGTCAACAGATCAGAACAAGGGTGACAAATAAATCAACAAGAGCTTTTTCAGCATTCTCTCATAACATGTATTTTTAAAGTCAGGATATTGAAGTATAATTTAAATTGTATGAGTTTTGTAATTTGTGGGATTTTTTTTTAGTTTGCATATTAAGAGTTTTTGTTATGTGTACATAACAAAATTTACCATCTTAACCATTTTTAAGTTTACAGTTCAGTAGTGTTAAGTACAATTCACATTGTTGTACAGCTGATCACCAGAACTCTTTTCATCTTGCAAAACTGAAACCCTATGCCCATTAAACAACAACTCCCCGTTCTCGCCTGCCCCCAGCCCCTGGCAACAAACATTATACTTTCTGTCTCCATGAACTTGACCACTCTAGGTACCTCATATAAGTGAAATCCTACAGTATTCATCTTTGTGACTGGTTTATTTCACTTAGCATAATGTCCTCAACATTCATCTGTGTCAGAAATTCCTTCCTTTTTAAGGCTGAATAATATTCCATTGTATGTAATACACTTTGTTTATCCATTCATCCATCAATGGACACTTGGGTTGCTTCTACGTTTTAGCTATTGTGAATAGTGCTGCTATGAAAATGGGTGTACCAATATCTCTTTGAGACCCTGATTTCTATAATTTATGTCTTGTAAAATGGAGAGAAAGAATGATCCTAGAAGAATTGCAAATCCCGTGGTTTTGCATTTTTTACCATTTGGAAATGCAGCACTAATTTCACCAGGTAATATCTTTATAGCTTCTTAGCGTGCTGACTTTTCAAGGGCTTCTTGTGCTGTTCTTCAGCGATATGTGAGTGCTTTGAGAATTGCCATTAAATAGAAAGTAGCAGCAGTTCAGCTATGTCTCAGTGACTGAGGCACTGTGACCAAGGGCAGAATTGTCGTGACTTGGCGTATTACTTAAAACCACCAGTCCAGTTTCCTCCCCCGTGGGACCTGAAGTCCCACACCACCCTTCCCCAGGCCAAGAAAGCACGTGGCCCCAGGGTGAGGTTGGTGAAGTCCGGCAGCAATCTGCTCCACCAGTGAGTGCCCTTCTCACCGGCAAAGACCTATAAATAACATCTGTGATCCTGTTTCCAAGTCAGAAAAGGAGCAGGGGCTGAGGGGTTGCTGAAATAATTTCATGATCAAATTGATCAAAGAAATGATCTGTGAAT
This sequence comes from Tapirus indicus, assembly GCA_031878705.1. Classification (NCBI taxonomy): domain Eukaryota; kingdom Metazoa; phylum Chordata; class Mammalia; order Perissodactyla; family Tapiridae; genus Tapirus; species Tapirus indicus. The sequence continues at coordinate 82,147,968 of CM062917.1, forward strand.
GAATCTTAGAGAAAGGAGAGCCAGCCAGCCATGTGGACAAATGAGATCCGCCCCCCCCGCCAAAACCAGCCTCTCTTCCACGCCCCACATTGTCTGCAGGCATGTATAAGCCATATTCTAGATCATTTGGTGTTCGAATAGCTAAGTCGGCTCCACTCTCAGCTCAGAGATGATTGGGGGCCTGAAGTGTTAGTGTTCTGCCCTCCTGCAAGGAGGAAAGGGAATCTGGTCCAGGAGTGAAAGCAAAGCTTATTCATCTCATCTCATTTTTTAAGACCCCGAAACAGAGTCCTCCAGAGCCCCCCCGGACACAGGGTCCTCCAGCATAAATGCACAGAAATCAAATGCATATCCATTACAAGAGAAATAGCAGGGAAGTGGGGCGAGGGTGACAGATTCTGAAGAGCAAACATCCACCTTTGTGCTCTGTCTTCTTAAAATTCATCCTCTCACCTGCCAGCCTTGAGAATTGCCTATTTACATAACTAGCTGCCTAAAATGGAATATTAGATAATGTTACATGGCGGCTCACTCAATTTGAGCCCATCCCCAGGATATGAGAGTGATCCAGAAGTCCTCCGACAGCATGGAGCAGGGCACGCTGGCCTGCGGCCAGACCTCTGTGTGCTGTGAGCCTGTCAGCACTCCTGAGCTAAGCAGATGTCAGGCCCGATCGCCAGGGTGGGAGACCAACCGAGCATCAGGGGGGAGGGGGCGTGATTCAGCAAGTAGCACAGTAGCACACCGTCTTCAGGGGACAAACGGCGTCTCTTCCTGACCTTCACAGTGGGCACCTTGTTCTGCCCAAGGTGCTGTCTCAGAGACAATGACATATAGGGACTGAGAAGCGGGGAGCTGCAGGATCTATGGGGACAACCGGTACAGGAGGTAATCAGTCAGCCCTGATGCCATCCCTGGCACCGTGCCAGCCTCGCACCCCCCGTTGGTCCTTTCCAAGGCATGAATCTCCCTCTCATCAAAACTGGAATCATGCTGCTCACTTATAGGAGGAGTATAAATAAGTGATAAGGAAGCGTTCTGATGATGATGAGCAGGTATAGCTTCTCGGCGGAGCAGACATAGCAAAGAAGGCAATCGTGTGTGTGTGTTCCTTTCTTTTTCAGCGTTCCGGTTCCTGTAGTCAGTTTAGAGAAAATTCCTAACCTAGTGAAGGCAGATGGTGCCAATGTCAAAATGAACTCTACAACCACAACTGCGGTCACCTCCTGCTCCACTTCGTCCTCAGCCTTCTCCACCCCACCTTTAATTAAGCCGGTCTTGATGTCCAAGTCAGTGCCACCTTCCCCAGAGAAGATCTTAAATGGCAAAGGAATTTTATCCACCACGATAGACAGGAAACACCAAAATGGCACCAAAAACAACAACAAGCCTTACAGGAGACTTTCAGGTACGTGTCTGTGTCCTTAGAGCCTGGCTCATGATTAGACTGAAGTTGAGTCACATCCATAACCAAGCACTGATGTGTTCTTATAATTAAGCAGGTCTGTTTCATTTTAAGGGGGATGCAGAGTTTACCTGCCAACAGGACCCCCAGCTAAAATCCAAGGAGGAACTGGTTCTCTTATTCCCGGGCCAGAGGAGGTCTCTCGCTCAGCTCAGTGCTTAGCGGAGTCACCCTAGTGACCCAGGAGACAGGATGCTCTGCACCAACCACAACAGTCCGTGGATTCCAAGGGTCTTGTTATGCTGACAGGCTGAACTGCACCTGGGTTCTGTGGAAACTTGACTGCCATGAAGTTGGACAACCTATGGTGATATCGCACAGTAGCTCAGGGCAGCCTGGGGACAGTCCCATCTGCCCTATTCTGTCCTTGTTCCGCTTGGTTATCAGGTTGATTCTGTGATCTGGGGCTACAGCTGCTTTTCCCACATAGTCGGGTTGGAATTCCCGTCCAGGAACGCTTGGACTGGCCCAGCCAATGGGGCATTGAGGGGTCTATGGGATCTACTTCTTGGTTGTCTGAGCAGGCACTCAGGGTGCCCAGAGAGTGGACATGGCCAGTCTTTGAGGCAGCGGTTGCCCTCAGGGGCCCCTATGTGGGTGATATTTGCTTTGGATTTGTCGTAGAACCAAATCTGGCAGTTCTACGTTCTCCAAAAGACCAAGAAAAGCTATAACTTTATAACTTCTTCACTCACCGTGGGCATTTATCAAATGTTGACCAGAAAAAAGAACATACAGTGAAAGCCACCCAGTGAGAAAGAAACTACGTCCTCTGGCATGAACATAATTCTTAAGCACCCCAAGAATGGTGGGTCATTTTCATTTTCTACTTCGTGTTTATCTGTATTTCAGTTTTTCTATCTTAAAAAAATTATTTCTCAAGAGTACATCAGCCCCAAAGCATTCAAAAGACATGGGCATTTTAGCCTAAAAATCTCCCCATGCACTATTCACCCACTGTCAAAGCAAGGTGGAGCCTGCTGCTCTCCTTGAGCATTGTGGGGCCGCAGGGTGTGTGTGGGAGCCCCCAGCTCCTGGCTCTCCTCCTGAATGGAAAGTTCAATTGCATTCTGCAGAGGTGGGGAGCAGTGTCCCTGGAAAACCCGGTAGGCCTGGCTGGGCACAGGGTGCAGAGACTGTGGTTCCTCATCGTGACGGAAGCCTGCACCCCAGTCTGAAGTTGTTTGGGGATTTCTTGCTGTTTGTTGGTTTTGCATTTTATTGGTTGTTTTGTCTTATTGGGTCTTTTGCTTGTTTCTACCTCACTTTCACGTGTGGCAGCCAGTTCCTCTGCACAGCCAAACGACCTGCTCAGTTCCAGGCCAACATGAGTTCTGGTGTGGATCTGGGCACAGGTCTGACCCTGACAGGCCTGAGGGAAAGAACTCTGTGCCAGCTCGCCTGGGGCTGGGCGCCCATGTACTCCTCGGTGGGCAGAGAGGGCTCATAGGAAACGGGCATCTCCAGGCCCAGCAGTTTTCTATTCTTAAAGGTGAAGCTAAAAAAAAGAGAAGACAGAAGCAAAAAAAAAGGGAGTGGGAAGCATTTTGGCAGTCAGCCCGGGACTCTGTCTTGGATATAAGAATGGTTATTGCACATGTCATCATAACCACCATCGCAACCACCTCACGACCCCAAACCTTCCTTTAAAAATAGGACGCATTCATTTATTATGTTCAGTTTACTCCACCAATTTCAATTTTTCAGGCTAGGTAACCTCTTTTTAGGTTGCCACCATTCGAGGCTCTTAAGGAGACATTCCGCCAAATTTACATACACCCCCCACCTACCCACCCACCAACACTGCTGCCGGTCTCCATGAATACCCAGAAGAGCTGTGTCATTCCCACTCTGCAGGACTCAGCTGTTTGCTGGATACCTTCCAGAAGCCACACAGGCCATCTGACAGGTGGAACTTTAAAGCCTAAAGGGTCCTTGAGAGAGTGCTTCACGTCCCTTCATTTTCCAGGGGATGAGAGCATTTTTGAAATCCAGAAGAATCCAAAATGGACATAGAAAGGCAGGTTCCTTAGAAGTAACCTCAACACCAGCCATCCACAGTCCATTGGGAAGGCAGGAGCTGGGAAGGCCTGGCCTCCCTGCAGCCATCCTTCATCCCCAGAGGCCGGCTTGCCCTGGCTCATTCCCATTTGGAACAACAGGCCCTGTGCTGGGGGCAGAACAGGCTGTGAGACCAGCAGGCCCTGCCCTCTGTGCACTTCAAGTTCAGACACACATAAGGCAGTCACCCAGACTTTCCCCTGCCCCTGCCTGTGACCCCCCAAAATGCTCCTGAATCAGGTGAACGACTTTTCTGATCAGCGAGGCTGTGTGGAAAGCCTTGTGCTGAGGACTTCGCAAAGCACAAGAGGGCAGGTCACACTGGCATGTCAGGGAATCATCTCCCACTGAAAAGGCTAAAAGGAGCAGGAAGGTAGGGTGGGGGAGGGGATGTATTCTTGGAGCTGCCCGGGGGAAAATGTGGCCGTTGGGCCTCAGGTGGCTCTCCCTGGTCTGCAGCCAGCTGTGCCCAGAGCACCAAGTCCCTGGGGCACAGCTTCAAGCGAAACAGTGTGAGGGCTGCACAGCTCCTTCCCCGCGGTGCCCACCCCCCTCCTCCCTCCGCCTGGCGCTGAGTCCAGCATCCCTCCCGAGGCTGGACTCGGGAACTCGGGGTTCAGAGGGGAGCGCCATTTTCCCCTGAGCGGTTCTTGAAGCATTTTAGCAGCCGGTTGCAAAAAGAAAAAAAAAACAGATTGCCTGACAATGTCTCACTTGTTGGTGCAAATGTGCATTTTTTTTAAATGTAGTCTTAATGCCAAATCCGATTTAGTCTCCTTTTTTTCTTATATTTTTTGTTTGTTTCTTAAACCAGAGAGAGAATTTGACCCAAATAAACACTGTGGAGTATTGGATCCCGAGACAAAGAAACCTTGCACAAGATCCCTCACCTGCAAGGTATTTCTCTTTCCATAAAAAATACTTCCTGCTCTCGCTGGGGCCTTTGTCGAAATGTTTGCATGCCACTCTCTGCACACGGCAGGGTGTGGAACCTCGACATGACCCCCAGCTGTTCTTTGTAAGGGAAATGCTTTCTTCTCTTCCATGGTAGCAGAGTGCCTGCCTCAAGCTGGCTGGCTTTTTAAGAAGGAAAAAAAAAAATAGGCTTCCCCTGTTACTTGTGAGGCCAGACAGTAAATTGTATTTATAGGCACTCACAGGCGGTTCTAAACCCTGCTACGTTTTAATGTATGCAGGAGCGCGGCGGCGGCGGCGGCAGCGCCCTGAAAGGCAGCCCTGGAGGGGAGGACGGTCTGCCGCGCCCCTGATCCGGCCACACCGGGGTGACCAGGGGGACAGCTGACCCGAGGCGGCTGCTGTTGGGCAGCCCCCAGCCCCATATTTCGTACTGAACTGCTAGTGCTTCTTGGGATTGAGGCCGTGGCCCTCTGCTCGGTGGCTCCGTGTGTCTGGGCCAAAGCGAGCGTCCCACCTGCACCTGGATTAACTCTAGCACTCCCGCACGGTTGCCTTTCCTCAGAGAGGTTCTCGTGGGTTCCGCGCTGAAGCTCGTCATCTTGTGCCATTTTTTGGAGGAAGCTTTGGCTTCTTGACGCCAGGAGTGTAGGGCATGGTTGCGTTTGTGTGGTCTCTGCCTCTTCCCAGCCACAGACCAGGAGCTGTTGCCTTGAAGTTGACTTTTCAAGCACCTCCAAATTCCCATGAATTGCTGTTTCTGAAATGGAGGGCCTGGGGAAGCAGGTTTATGTGCTGATCAAAGAGGCTGTGCTTTTCATCTCTCTTCTCCTTAGACACATTCGCTAAGCCATCGGAGGGCAGTCCCGGGCCGCAGAAAGCAATTTGACCTCCTTCTGGCGGAGCACAAAGCCAGGTCTCGGGAAAAGGAAGTTAAAGATAAAGAGCATCTCCTGACTTCGACAAGGGAAGTCCTTCCGAACCAGTCCGGGCCGGCGCAGGACTCTCTGCCGGGATCTTCAGGGAGCTCCGGGCCAGAACCTAAAGTCGCATCCCCTGCAAAATCCAGGCCACCTAACTCAGTGCTTCCCAGGTAAGTCCCACCTTGGCGATAGAAGCCCTGAGTCCTTGGTCAGGTGACTCTGCCTTGCTGGGTGGTGCGTGGTCTGATCACATGATAAATGGAAGTCATGATAGTCCTGCCTCATAAGGCGGTCGTGCAGTTTAAATGAGATACTGAACATAAGAGGTGCAGCCCAGTGTCTGCCACATAGTCTCCAGTGGATTTTCCCGCTGTCATCATTATCATCATCACTGTCGTCGTCATCGTCATCCTTCACAGCAGACCTTTATCAGGCGTATGTGTTTTTTACAAAGCAAGTGTAAGCTGGAGGGGCCGGCCCAGTGGCGTAGCGGTTAAGTTCGCGCACTGCGCTTCCGCGGACTGGGGTTCGCCGGTTCGATCCTGGGCGGGGACTGACGCACTGCTTGTCATGCTTGCATGCTGTGGCGGCGTCCCATATAAAGTAGAGGAAGATGGGCACGGATGTTAGCCCAGGGCCAGTCTTCCTCAGCAAAAAGAGGAGGATTGGCAATGGATGTTGGCTCAGGGCTGGTCTTCCTCACACACACGCAAAAAAAGAGTGAGCTAGAAATAAATAGCTGAGAGGATGACATATCAGCCACCAGGCAACTGCCTGGCTGCCTGGTGTTTTAGGGTAGTTGAAGATTCCTGTAGCAGAGAGTGTGGAAATCCTGGTAGGTGGGTAGTCAGCACACCTTAGGAGCCTGTTTGCCTGTTCACAAAAATTTTGTGAATTTTTTCCACAGCTCTCCAATCATCAGGGTGAAGGGAAAGTTGGTGTACCAGAGGTTCTTTGTCCTTATGTTTCCCTCCACACCAAGAACGCTGAGCCACCTGTCTGGGGTTTTATTTGGTTGTCCAGGACAGAAAGGAAAGAACAGAAAACAGAATTAAAACCCATTTGGATGAGGAGCGATTTAAAATCCACACATGTCTGTTTTGATGGGCAGTGGAGTGCTGTATTGAGCAGTAGACAATTTCCAGGTCACAGGACAGGGGACCCTTCATTAAAGAATATTTATTGCTGGGGCTGGCCCGGTGGTGTAGTGGTTAAGTTCATGTGCTCCGCTTCAGTGGCCCAGGGTTCACAGGTTCAGATCCCACGCATGGACCTGCACATCGCTAATCAAGCCATGCTGTGGTGGCGTCCCATATAAAGTAGGGGAAGATGGGCATGGATGTTAGCCCAGGGCCAGTCTTCCTCGGCAAAAAAGAGGAGGATTTGCAATAGATGTTATCTCAGGGCTAGTCTTCCTCACAAAAAAAAGTATATATATTTATCGAGTGCTTGCTCCGTAAGCAAGGTACTGTTAAGTACTCCCAGGCAGGAGTATGGAGATCAATGAAACTAGAGCCTGCTTTTCAAGAATTTAGAGTTTAGAAGATGAGATAAGACTCAAATATCCATAACTTTCTAAAAAGGAAACATTACTAATACAGCATGAGAAGTGCAGATAGTGGTATCATCTGATGATTTTTAGTGCATACCATGGGAGTCACAAAGGGGCCACTGGGCAAGTAGGCATCAAGAGGACATAGTTATAAAAGAAGGGGAAGGGGGCTAGCCCAGTGGCACAGCGGTTTAGTTCGCACTTGGCAGCCCGGGGTTCGCGGGTCCAGATTCTGGGTGCCCACCGATGCACTGCTTGTCAATCATGCCGTGGCAGCGTCCCACATAAAGTAGAGGAAGACAGGCATGGATGTTAGCCCAGGGCCAGTCTTCCTCAGCAAAAAAGAGGAGGATTGGCAACGGATGTTAGCTCAGGGCTGGTCTTCCTCAGCAAAAAGAGGGGGATTGGCAACAGATGTTAGCTCAGGGCTGGTCTTCCTCACAAAAAAAAAAGGAAGGGATAGGGGTTGATTTTTGAAGCAAAAGCAAGTGTTCGATGGCAGTTATTACTGACCTACCAGGTTCTCACCCCACGCCTTCCACTTTGGGGCAAGCCTGACCTATCTGACAGCCAGAGTCCCTCTGTGGGAACCACCGACCTCAGCTTCAGGCTTCAGGAAGTTGCATTTGGATGGAACCACCACCCACACACATTTCCATCATCATAACCACTGTCGTGTTGTTGTCATCACTTACACACCGCTTTCCTTGCCACCCTTCATTTTGCAAGATCATTTTATAATTACTTCTCACCGTAATGCCAGATGTTGGTGAAGGATATTACCCTTGCTGTAGAGTTGAGGACACAGTTCTGTTCCAAATGCTTTGTGGCTGTAGAACTTTTTATTCCCACCAAACGTTACATGGTACCCAATATAAAGGCAGACCTGCCTCCTCCTGAAGCCAGCTCAGCCCTGCTCTCGTCACACACGTACCCAGAGCCCACTGTCCCCCAGCCCATCCAAGGGATCACCTCAGATTCCCCAAGAACTCCCGGGAACCCAGTTTGAAAACCCACCTTTATTATACATTTCTCCATCAATTGTGACTGATGGGACACTTCTCACCCAGGTAGTGATACCTGGCTTAACAGAGAAGCCAGGAGGCAGCCATTAAAAAATAAAACAGCAGGGTCCGCCTGGTGGCATAGCAGTTAAGTTCGCACGCTCCACTTTGGTGGCCTGGGGTTCGCAGGTTCGGATCCCGGGCATGGACTGACACACTGCTTGTCAGCCATGCAGTGGCGGCATCCCATATAGTAGAGGACGATGGGCACGGATGTTAGCCCAGGGCCAATCTTCCTCAGCAAAAAGAGGAGGATTGGCAACGGATGTTAGCTCAGGGCTAATCTTCCTTACAAAAAAAATAAAATATAATAAAACAGGCAGTAGAGTCTCAACAGCTTCTTCTTTCTGTTCCTTTTTGGTTTAATTTTCAGGAGAACATTTGTCAACAGAGAAATGCCAGGTGTTCTTGTTCTCTTAGGGAAGCAGAAGAAGGAGAGAGAGTGAAGTTAATCAGCAAAACGGATATGAAGAATGTCCCTGAAAGGAAGGGGGAGGCAAAGGAGCGCATTACAAGTGTTGGTACCAGAATCATTTTTGAGGACGCTTGTCACTGTTTATACAGACACCAGAAAACTCCGGGGTGAACTGTTCCAAAGTAGTGGGAAATAGCATCCTCTTTCACTTGTTTTAGGTTAGGAGGAGACCCCATGCAATCAAAGATTGAAAAAGTATGATCAGAATTTAACGTACTCACATAAAACTTAAAACAACATTTATTTCCCTCATATTAATGATATGTATGCAATAGATGTATCAATCACTAATTATCTATAATTGGCAAAAAAAAAAAATTATCACACGTGAATGGAATTATCGTAATCCCTTCCCAATCTTGAATTCCTTTTGTAGGAAATGCTACCATGCGTGAATTTATTTCTTACATACCGTTTTAGTAATCTTGAAAATATTTCGGTTCTCATATTCTTGAATTGCAACCCACTCTTGTCAAGGGTTCCTAAAAAAGGAACTTGGATGGAGAATTGGAAACGTTAAAAGTTAGGTAACAAGGGTTGGAACAGGGCTGGAAGTGCATATCTTGGCTGCATGCTTACGAGCTAGAGGAGTGTGGTCATGTTTCTTAGCCTCTCTAGCCTCAAACTGCCCATCTGTAAAATGGAGCGAAGAGAAAGTAAGTGAGATAAAGTACCAAGCTCATGATAAGCACTTAACGGCAGCTGGTGCTAAGTGGTAGCGGTGCTCAGTGGGAAGCAGTGTGAGTCAATGAAGACCTTGGTGCGGCCTGATTTCCATTTGCCCATCCTCCTGGCCTCTGTCCCCCAACCTGGGGGCCCTTGGTTAACATACCCATATGCTCTGTTTCTTTGCCTCCAACTCTAAAGGAACACATTACTTGCCCCAAAGTGCTCAAGGGCTATGGATGACCAGTCCAGCTGTACCCATCAAGACTCTGTTGGAAAGGGCGAAGAGGGCAGAGGGTCGAGCTGGGCTCTGAGAAGCCAGGTTCTGGGCACATTCCCTCTGTCTCAGAGATGCTCGCACATCTAATCTTAAAGTATAAAATGGCAAAATCCAGTGAATCTTACACTGACAAGGGCAGCGGGGAGAGAGGCAGAAGGTCCCAGATCCCTGAAAAAGGGCAGAGATGAGTCTGGAGTGAAAGCAACTTCCGTTCATGACTCATTAGGATGTTGTTATTGCCAAACTGCAAGCCATTTCTCTCCTTGACTTCAGTTTGTCCCTGTGCTTTTTCTACATCCATTTCTCAATATGGGGGGCTTTGAAGTCAAGCAGACAGAGTCAAATCTCATTTTCATCCGTTACTACCATTGCAGCCAATTTACTCATCTGAGAAATGTAGACAATAAATAGTTACACGCACCTAAGGCAGTGGGTAACTTGGATGAGAAAATATACGTGACGTGCCTAGCACATATAGGGATTCAGTTAAGGTCAATTGCCTTGTGCTCTCTTCCCCAAAGCACTCACATAGACTGATGCTTGTGCTTCCTCAAGGTGGTGGGGGTAGGTAGGGACTTTCTTTAAGTTTCCCTGGAGTGGAACTGGACGGGGACCATCATCACTTACATTGTCCAGATTGGTAAGTCGAGAGGGGAGGAGGAATGTAGTGTTGAGGGGGAAAGGGTGGATGGCAGCTTAGCAAACATAAGTGGCTTTTTCAACACTTTCTCATGACTAGTTGCCCCATTCCTCATCTCTCCTCGCCAAGCCTTGTTTTTTCTGAGACACAGGCTGTTTCCGGGAAACTCCTCCCCTCCAGGTTCCATCCTAGGGTACAGCAATCAGAGCTGGAAGGTCTTGAAAGCATCCCCGACTCCATCATCACCAGGAGGGTGCATACACCCTGAGTGAAACGAGCCTAGAAAGGAAAAGATTCTGGGCTCCTCCTTCTCGGGGTGCATGTGCACACGTGTGCACACCATCATTCACTCATGGCTTTGCTCTCAGCACCCATCTGCTCTAGAGCAGACAGTTTTCATGCTCAGCTTCACCCTCCAGGAGTCTCCTCTCCTCCCCTCCTCTCTTTTGTCTGGCAACTGGAACTTACTATTGAGTGTTTCGACCACTTTTTTTACCTTAATTAAACTTCATTTTTTAAATCAAAGTAATATAGGCACATAGTTCAAAAATCAAATAGTACTAAAAGACAGAATGAAAAACAGTAGTTCTTGCCATCCTGGAACTCTGTTCACCGTCTCTGCATGAAAGCACCTCACTCCCGGGTCCCAGGCCTTCCTTTTTCTTTGCGCCCTTATTTTGGTGAAGTATCTCCTTCATTAGCTTCCTGTGAAGAGGTGCATGGGAGGTCAATTTTTAGAATCCTTATACACCTGAAAATGTCTTTGTTCTACCCTCACACTTCATTGATAATCTCTTTGAGTATATAGCTGGATTGAAAATCATTTCCCCACAGAAATTTTTTGTGTGTGTGTGTAAGGAAGACTAGCCCTGAGCTAACATCTGTTGCCAATCCTCCTCTTTTTGCTGAAGAAGATTGACCCTGGGCTAACTAACATCCGTGCCCATCTTCCTCTACTTTATATGTGGGACACCTGCCACAGCATGGCTTGATAAGCAGTGTGTAGGTCCACACCTGGGATCTGAACCTGCAAACCCCAGGCCGTTGAAGCAGAGAAGAGTGTGCAAACTTAACCGCTATGCCACCAGGCCAACCCCACCCACAGAATTTTGAAGACATTTTTCCATTGGCTTCTAGCATCAGAAGTTTTTATTGAAAAGTTCAATAGCATCCTGATTCCCATTTCTTTGCACATGACCAGTTTATCTCTGAAGCCCAGGGCTCTGAAATTTCCCAGGGATCACTCTTCATGTAGGTCTTTTTTCATTCACTGTGTTGGGTTCTCAGTAGAGCCTTTCAATCTGGAAACTCCTGTTTCTGAGATATTCTCCTATGTTACATCTTCAATAATTTTCTCCCCACTATTTTCTTTATTATCTCTTTCTTGACCTCCTATTAGTTGATGTTGGACCTTTTGTTCTGATCTTTTCATTCTCTTATCTCTTGTCTCCTGTTGTCTCCCTTAATCTCTTGTTCTACTTTCTATTTTCTTTCACTTTACCTTCAAAACTGTATATTAAATAGTCAATTTATGATTCCCTTTTTTAATTTTTAAAATCTAGTTCTTTTTATCTAATTGCTTCTTTTATTTCCTATGAGATTCTATCATTTTGCAGGGGTAATACTGTTCTAATATCTTTGAAGATAGGTTTATTAGTTGTTCCTCTTTCCTTCATTTCCTCCAGATTTGTTTCATGTCTGTGTTCATGCATTTGATGTTTGGTTGATCAGTCTCACATTGGAGATGTTCCAGGAATGTTTGGTGATCCCGAACCATTCATGTTCAGAAAAGATGCTCTAACAGGCTGATTGGAAGTCTGTGTGTCGGACTGTCATCAGGTCACCAATCAGCCTTTTGTTGGAGGATTCCCAAAGGCAATATCTGGAAGCATTTTCTCTGAAGCCATTCCGTTTCTCAGGGGAAGCATCCTGCGTGGTGATGTGCCTGGCAGTAGGCATTCTCGGAGCACTGACTAAGGATTTGACTAGGGATAGCCTACAGTCACCCTCTTTCCAGCCCTATGCTTCACTCCTGATCTGCTGAGACTGGTGGCCCCTTGTCTAGAGTCTCTCGGTTCAATTTCTCTGGAGGGTAAGCTTTTGTTCTCTTGTTGGAGAGTTGAGTGGAGGGGGAGGGCCCGGCAGGGGCGGTGGTGAGTCATCTGGCTGTGTGAAGTAGGGTGACCTGTGGGTCCAACTACCGTATAGTAAGAGTTTCAACTCTCCCGCTATGTTGAGTCCTCACCTCATCCATAACTCTTGCAGCCCTAGGTAGGTCCAGGTGCCCTGCTTCTCAGAGGTTCTGTGGTAGGTCAGCTCCTTTCCCATCAGTTAACACTTCTCCAGCCACATTCTGTCTTCTAAAAATATGTTAAAATCTCTTGTTCACACTTGTATCAGTTGAGATGCTTCGGGTGCAAATAACAGAGAACCTAGTCTTACTAAACACTTAATTAGGAAATTTCTTATCATGTGTGACCAGAAGTCCAGAGGTGAAAGGGCACCAGTCCTCAAAGATCGGGAATTGGCTCTTCTTCTCTGCCCTTCGTTTATTCCACCTTCTTCAGCCTTTTAGCTTCATCTTCAGTCTCTAGCAAGATGGCAGCAGCATTTCCAGGCACATCCAGAAAAAACAAGGTCCGGATGAAGGTGGAGACCCCCTTTTCCTTGTGTCTCCTTTTAAAAATGAGAAAAATGGGGCCAGCCCAGTGGTGCCGCGGTTTAGTTCACGCTTGGCAGCCCGGGGTTCGCCGGTTCGGATCCCGGGCGCCTGCCGACGCACTGCTTGTCAGCCATGCCGTGGCGGCGTCCCATATAAAGTAGAGGAAGACGGGGACCGATGTGAGCCCAGGGCCAGTCTTCCTCAGCGAAAAGAGGAAGATTAGCAACAGATGTTAGCTCAGGGCTGGTCTTCCTCACAAAAAAAAAAGAGAGAGAAAAATCTTTGCAAAACCCCCCTCACCCAAAAAAGAGATATTTTCTTTTCTTTCTCATGCCTTTTTCCAAACCAATCGTTAGCAAGATAAATGAGATTCCCATTATTGGATTAGGGGTTAAGTGGAGGCTGGGAAGTCCTCACCATAACTGCCACCATATTTCTGCTGACATCTCTGTTCGGGAATAACGCCTTGTTTATCCCTTTACTGTGATTGTAGTAGGATTTGGGGAGGGAGGGGAGATAAGTGTGTTCGATCCATCTGCCCCATTGAACAGGAAGTTCCTCAGCCACTTTCTTACACACACCTGTACTACTAGCTCACTTTTTTTTTACTTTTTGTCATGAAATTTTTCCCGTGCACAGAAAAGTAGAGAGAATAATATAATGAACACCTGCCTACCTAGTTTTAATGGTTGTAATATTAGTATTTTGCAATTATATTTACTTCATCTACATTTTTTGATAATATATGTCCAAGTAAATTGCAGTTGTCGTGGCATTTCACCTCTAAAGATTTCCAAATGCATCTTTAAAAAGTAAAGATATTTTCCTGCGTAACCATGATGCCATCACACTTAACAAAATCCAGCTCACTTTTATCCCCTGTAGGACAGGGAAGTCCTATCATGGTGGGGAAGGCTTCCACAAGAGCCTACCAGAAAGTTTGGAAACAACCTAAATGTCCATCAATAGACTAGTTAAGTAAATGATGATATATCCATACTGTGGAATCCTGGGGAATGTTAAAAATGATGATACAGTTCTATACGTGAGAAGATTTCTACAACATTACTAGGTTAAAAAAAAAAGCATGTTCCCAAAATAGTATGTGCGGTGTGATCCTGTTCTTGCTTAAAAATGCATGTGCCTGTGTATGCACAGTAAATGAGCCTGGAAGGATATAAATCAAAATGGAAATAGCACTTGATCTTGAGTGGCAGGAGTGTGAATGCTGTTTTCCTTCTTTATGTTTCTCAGCATTACCAACATTGTTTTACTATTTGGGTCTTCAGCAATGGTGTTGTTGCCCCTTCTGATACAGGAGAGTAGGTGTCTGGGGAGATTTGTTCCCTAGACTAGAGACTTTTAACATGCAGATTGAATGGTATCTTTTTTTTCATAAGTATAGGAAGGTGATAGTCAGTAATAAATTCTCATACCAACAAAGTTCTTGTAGTAACACTGAAAAACTACCTGTGGCTTTGTTTTTGGCTTTTTGTGGTTTTTTTATTGTGGTAAAATAACAAAACATAAAATTTACCATTTTAACCATTTCTAAGTGTACAGTTTAGTGGCATTAAGTGCATTCACATTGTGGTGCAACCATCACCACCATCCATCTCCAGAACTTTTTCATCAGTCCCAACTGAAACTTTGCCCCGAACATTAAACACTAACTCCCCATTCCCCCTCCCCCAGTGCCTGGTAACCACTGTTCTACTTTCTGTCTCTATGAATTTGACTATTCTAGGTACCTTGTATAAGTGGAATGTCCTCTGGGACTGGCTTATTTCACTTAGCATGATGTCTTCAAGGTTCATCCATCTTGTAGCATGTGTCAGAATTTCATTCCTTTTTAAGACTTGCCTAATATTCCATTGTATGGATATACCATATAGACGTTTGGGTTGTTTCCACCTCTGAGGCTTTGTTTTTAAATGACTGTGCTTTGGGTATTTGGTGTGAACTCAGGTACTTGAGACCTAGAAAGATTTCAAAGCAACAAAGAATCCAGGGTGAAAATGAGAGAGAAGGGAGACAAGTCCACAGTGCTGCTTCATGTGACTAGCTTTCAAAGCAGATTGCAGAAAACTTTTTTTTTTAAGAATCTCGATATTTCTTTTCCAAAATTTCTTTTTCTCCCTGTCTTTCTCCCTGATCAACCACCTGATAAAAGTGGAGAAGCAGTAAAAACAACTAACATCTCGCTTTGGCTATTGCTCTTCTAACTCTTCTATTGCTGTGGATGTGTTTGTTTTTGCCGTGTTTTGTTCGTTTTTTTCTGCCTAGGAAGCATGTGGTGCTACCTCTCACCGTGACATTGCTTTTCTATGAGCTTAGCCATACCGGGGATGAGATCAGTTGGGTTGTTTATACACATGGAATTCATTCATTCCTTCATTGAGAAACATATTTCTTCAACGCCTACTATAAGCCAACCAAGCCAGCCCATGGGTCTAGTGGCTTGTCAAAAATCAAACGGAACCATTCATCCTCAGAAGATATGATTAAACTACATGTGGCTTGATAAGAAACAGGCATGGCTGTGGGATGGGGGACTTATGGCCCCATCACTGGGACAAAACCTTTTATCATGCCAGTATGATAACAATTTCATAAAGCCATAGTTTTGGCAAAAAAAAAAAAAGCGTTTGTAGAGCTGTCTTTCATCATCACTGAGATGTTGTTGATTGGTTTGAACTTGTTTACCTGGTTGATCATCGTGTCAGGTTCCACTTTCAAAGAGAAGCAGTTACGTGGAAGTACCAATTACTTACATGCAAATGGATGAATAGTTGTAACTGAATTCATAGAAGACTGGTTTTAAGTTAAATTAACTCTCTGTCAATAATTAGCATTACTGTATTTTATGCTCTGCTCCCCCTGCTGGAGTTTCCCCTGGTGCCCAAAATCAAGCAGGGCAGAGCCTCGGCTCCCCCATCACTGGAGAGAGCTGCTTGCTACTAATCGTCTCAAGCTGAATTTTTCCCTTATGCAAGTTTGCCGTTGACCTGCTTCCTTGATGTGTCGGGAAGGCTAATTGGTCTGCCTTCTGAGCAACGTGAAACTGGGTGTGTCAGAGAAGTTTATTCTGTTTGTTCTCTCTTGTCCTTAGACCATCATCTGCAAATAGCATAAGCAGCAGCACGTCCTCAAATCACAGTGGCTACACTCCGGAGCCCCCTCTGCACCCAGTTGGAGGTGACCTCGCCAGCCGACTGTCAAGTGATGAAGGGGAGATGGACGGAGCTGACGAATCCGAGAAGTTAGACTGTCATTTCTCCACCCACCACCCCAGACCTCTTGCAGTAGGTCACCTTCTGTTTCCATCCCTGGATTCTTTTCCCCTGTGCTTTGCGGGCATTTAGGTGATCATGTCAGACGGCACGCATTCCTAAGGAGAGGCTGCTTCCCCTGGGAGAAAGCTTCCCCTGAGGTTGAATGATTGCCTTAGAAATATCCTTGAAAATCAAGAAGGACAGGAAAGGGCTCCCAGCTGATTATAACCCTTTAAACATCTGAGTATTTGTGGTCCACCTTGAAGCGATCATGCCTGAGAAATGGCGTTAAATAAGTGCACTGGGGGGCTGACCTTCCGGCCTTGCTCAGCTAAAGATGGAAGCCTCTGATTTCGAGAGTTCATCTAGCTCACCTGCGTTGGAAACCGTCTGTCTGCAGTGTGCCAGGTGCCAGCCCTAGCTGGTTGTCTTCCCTGTTGATTCTGAGTTTAATTGTTATTAGTAAGTGTGACCATATGGCACCAGAACTGAGTGTATGTGTGTGTGCATGCGTGTTGAGGAAAGGAGGAAGCAGTTTATGTCAGCATGATTGCTGATTAACAAAAAGGTCAGTTTCTTCCCAGTCCTTGAAAGAGTCCACTTTAACAATTCAGAAGGTCATTGAAATCGAGGTGGGAAATATCAGGAAGCATGAGCTGGAGGCTTATCCTGTGAGCGCTTGAGAAGGGAATGAATGCCTGGTCTACCATCACAGAGCTGAATTCAGGGGGGCAGGAGCGTGGGACCCCATGGCCAGTTTGCTCTGGTCCCAGCTTGAGCCCTGCAAGATTAGCTTTGACTGTCCCTAGATCTCATGGACTGTGTAGGTGAAGTCAATCCTGCAGCAAGATAGTGTGAGTCCCTCCTCCCTTCTACCCGTGTGATGAATGAAGGCCAAATTCACTTCCTGTTTCTGGGGATGATGGTGACCTATGGTTCACCAACAGCCTGAGACTTTGCCTCTTGGCCAGTCCGGAAACAGGGACAATTAGGAATGCCTTTGACTGCCAGTAGTAGAAAACTCAGTTCATGCAGTGTGTGCACTACAGTCGTGTAATTATCTCATGGAACAAGAAGTCTAGAGGGAGGTGGTTCCAAGCTTGGGTCAGCCTCTCCACAATGTCGTGTTGCCGGGGGAGAATCTCTGTGACTCTTCACCTTTCGTGCACAGTCTCAGTGTGTCTCTCCAGCTCCAAATGCACGTCCTCACCCAGTGGCATTCTACAAAGGTGGAAAGGACAAATGGAGTGGGAGTCTTCTTCTCAGATGCTATCTTATATCACTTCTTAGGGAAGAAACTCTTCCTATGATCCCCCCCCGGCAGACTTCCCCTGACATCTACCAGAAGTGGGCCATGCCCCATCCCTGTACCAATCAGTGGCAGAGAGGGATGGGATTGTAGTGACACAGGATGAAACCAGCCATGATTCATCCCCAGGTTCTGGGAAGAGACCACTTCATGTCAGATATCAGAACAAAAGTGCGGTTCTGTTAGCAGGGAAAAGGCGGAGAGAAGTGGGTGTGGGGTGGCAGTGCAGTGAGGATCTATAGCTCTGCCGAGGGCATAACATACAGCCGAGAACAGGAGCTTCTTGGGGTGTCTAGACTCGCATATATATTGAATTAGAGACATAGGTGGCAAAGACAATACGGGGCCTCCAGCTTCCAAGTCTGAAAGTGAGACCAGGCTCTTCTAGAAGGCCAGACTCTGGAGCACATCAAGATGTCTGTCCACATGACAAGCTGCCAGGCCACAGTGGATTAGCTCAACTCTGGGCATGGCGAGTTTGTGTGCCCTTCATGTTTTGCTGATCTAAATGGAAAGGCCATGGATTTGTTTCTTCGCTTTGTCCTTTCTCTCATCATCAATTGATACATTAAATCATTTTTTGTAATGAACGCTCGTTCAGGGTGTCTTTAGCAACTGGAAGAAGGAAGAAAGGATGTCTAGACCTGGAACAGTTCCCCCATGCTGCTGGGGACCGGCTTCCATGGTGGAGGTGTGTTTGTATGCACATGTGTGTTTTCTTGCTTGGTCAGTAAGCACGTAATATGAAAGTGCAAAAAAGAGTCTTTCCTCAGGAGTACCAGATTTGATGGGTGGCAAGATTACAATGCAAAACCCCCCAAACATAAGCAGAAACAAAACAAAGGGAAGGTCTTGCATTTCCTCCAAAGAACTGTTCCAAAGGCTGGTTCCAGGAAGGGTTTGTGGAGCGAGTGCCAATCCAGCACTGTGTCTGGGATGGAGGCCAGGATGCTGCTGGGAGGCCGGGGGAAGGGGGAGAAGCTGCGTTTGAGTTATAGTCATTCGCAGACTCGTCTGAGCTCTAGACCAGCCAAATGTCACCTTCTTAGAGGCCGCTTGCATTTCTGTCTTCTGGTTTTCCTAACATCATAATCAAATGATGTTTATTAAACATCTAACTGCTCATATTTCAGCCATATGTTTTAAATGTGAAGATTTGCTTTAAACATTTTGTGGAAGCTTGTCTCTTCAATCCATTCTTTAGCCCAAATCCCTACTCTCCTCATACTGAGGAGGAAGAAGAGAATGAGGTCCCTGACCTTTATACACTTATGATCAGGTCAGGCGCATAGGTGTTATACATAACATAAAACAGCCATATAGTGATTCCACAGTGAAATGTAGTAGAGTATGCAGTAGGTGTGCTGTGGGAGTTCACTGTGGCAAGGGCCACTGTGATAGTCAGATAGGGCCGTTAGAGCTGAGTCTTGATTCAGGCACTGAGGGAGGGGAGAATTGGGACTGACAGAGAGAAGAAGGAAGGAGACGGCAGGCAGAGGGAACATTGTGACCGTAAGCTTGGAGTTGGTAATGTGTCCCAGGGCAGCCTGCAAGTGCTGAGAGGAGGTGGAGATGAGGTCAGGACTAGGAAAGGAAGCAGTTTAGCCTAGTTGGAAGTGAAGTGACTCTGTTGACAACGGATAGGAAAGGTGTGACCAGCTGGCAGAAGACCCAGAGCATCAGAACGTGCAGTTTCCGTTACTGTGGTGAGAAGCAGGGAACCACCGAATTCCTTGAGAAGATGGATGGTATGATAAGCAGGTGGTGCTGAAAAATCACCTTGGCTGCTGGTTGTTGTTGACTTGGGGTTTGTTTGTTTTTTTAACCTAAAATGCTGGCTCAATCCCAGGTATGGAGCAGGTAGCCCTCAGTGCCACAGAAAATTGAAAGTTGCTATTGAGTCCTAATGTGGGGTTCTGCAGAAAATCTAGAGCTCAAACTAAAGCACCACAGAAATATTTTTGGCTTCAGTACCATTTGCTTCTTTATTTTGAGTAAAATTGTACCCCTGTGTGTTTTTATGCAAATGTTATTTTTCTCTGTGTGGTTCATATTAGCTTATTAACCTGTAATCAAAATTAAAATGTTTTTTCCCCTCACAGTTTTGCTCATTCGGGAGTCGCCTCATGGGACGAGGGTACTATGTGTTTGATAGAAGATGGGATCGTTTTCGGTTCGCACTAAACTCCATGGTAGAAAAACACTTGAATTCACAGATGTGGAAGTAAGTGAGCGGTTTTTGTGCAATATAAGGTCAGAGCTGCCCCACAACTATCTGAACCCCAACTTTCTAAGTGCATGTCCGTAGTTGGCTTTTCATAGAACGAAATGATTCTGAAATCAGGATTCGTGATTAATTCTTAAATGTCAGTTCTTCTTAATGGTTTGCCTGCAGTTTTTCAGAGACACGTACGATATGTGGTATGCTTTGTCTTCTTTGGAGACCATTTTTATGTTGGTAATCTTCTAAGTGAAAAGGGTGTCAGATAAGATTTTGTTTACTGACCAATGTTAAAGGTGCAATGACTAAGAACATCCAAGGATATTAAGAATGTGCTTTTGTTTGTAATGTTAATACTACAAAGTCAATACTAAAAATTTCATAACAGTTATGGACCAATTTCTAATTGTTTAATGTCCTATGAAAAAACATGTACAGCAGCCAACAGGGCAGATCCTAAGCAATGTTGTGAAGTTGGTTAAGCTTGTCTTTGGCCCTTCTCACCTCCCTAGAACTCTCTTCTCACCTCTACTCGTGCTTTCTCTATCCTAAACCCCAGCTTCTGTTCCATTTCTCTAAGGTCCCTTTATTCTCCAACACCTCCTGATGCATTTACATTTTAATAGGAGATTCTTAAAAAGGAAAGAAACCTTCTTGACTTAGGAAAATGCTACTAGCGTGAAGGAATGACAGGCTAGACCCTCTCAAACCACAGCACACGAGGAACTGCCATTCCAGCCACTTGATAATGCAAGGCCAGCCCCCTGGCTATCCCCACACCCACTCCTACCAAGGTGAGCTCTTCAGATATCATAGTCGGTTAGAATCACGGATCCCTCAGATCTAGGCCCAGATGGTTCAGGAAAGCCAGCGCTGAACCCCCTCGCCCTGCCCAGTGAAGCCCAGAAAAGACACGGAAGGCATTCCTGGGAAATGGGAAGGTACTGGGGACGGGCATGGGGACAGAATTCAAACCTTGCCCTTTCCCAGGTTCCTCCTCCCTCCCAGGCAGCTCTGGCACCTCAGCCCCTTTCACCATGATGCCCAAAGACCTGCCAGACCTGAACTTCCAGGAGACGTCAGCCCCATGTGTCTGCAATAAGCTCTCACAGTGGATTTGGACTGAATGTTGACACTCACTATAAAGTAGGAAAGGGCCACAAGAGAAGCTTATCATTTCTTCCCGTTTAAGTGACTGCCCAGTGTGTCCAAAAGGCACCCTTGATATCAACCTGTATCCATTCTAAACAGCAACAAATTGGCGCTGCACACGGGTTACCGTGGTCTCAGTTATTTGGTTATTTATCCTTCTGCGTTTGTTCCCCCAAGATGGCAGCCAGCCCTGGTGATTCTCACAGCTCTTTGCTCTCCGGTGTTGTGGAAGTGTAAATCCCAGACACGCAGAAGGAATGTGTTGATCTGTATTTCGCTGCCTGGTGTCCTGTCAGCTCAAGCTCCATATTCCTTTCCTCCTCAGGCACAGAAACCCGAGCCACAGGGCATCAGGTCCCTCCCCCCTTTTCAGGACTTGCCTAACCAATCTGCTGTCACTGAGCAACATTGGGGCTGCCTGGGTGTCAACTCTGGAGAGCGTAGCACCCCGCTGCCCTCTCAACCTCGCTGCCCAAACCCCAGGCCCCGACGGGCCCGAACCTGGAGGGATGGCAGCCGATGGGGGCGTGGAAGACATTAGGAAGAAAAGGAACGGCCAAGACTCTTTTTTCTTTAACAAGCATTTAACTCTGCATCAGGAGACGCCAACACAGTATTCTCTTTCAGCCAGGTCAGCATCTGGATCTCCATGCCGGCTGGCAGGGGAGGATGGGCACTGTCAGTTATTTATTGGCATCTGTGGACTTTTGTACGGGACTTCCCTAGGCCAGCGAGCAAAGCTTAAATTGGGGCACAGCCCGTGAAGCTGAAATCCACTGCCGTTTAGCACCTGGAAAAACATATAAACTGTTTAGCATGGGGGGAAGGGGCTCCCAGAGATAGTGAGCTGCCGCATGCCCCTCGCCTTGCTTTTCCCCTCTACTTATGACTACTGGGGAGAGGAAGGAAGGGGATAGAAAGTATGCTGAAAAATAGCACCCGTCCCAATCCTGAGTGTCAGCCACGTAAAATTGAGGACTCCAGCTCTGCTTGTGAGCACAAGTTGAAGCATGAATTACAAATCGGGACACTCAGAGTAGATCCCAGTTAAGGTCACTGATTGGGGTCCTCTCTAAATGAGCCATCTGGTGTTTGTAAATAACTTTTTACTACTAGTAACTGCCAAACTTCTGCCCACATGTATTTCTATGCATCCTTTAGCTGGTAAGAAACGTGAGTCAAGGAAAGATTCCGTGGGGTGCCTGCAGAACCACAGCAAGGCCACCGAGACAGCAGGGAGAGTGTGCTGACCCACGTGCTCTGAGGAACGTTCCCTCACCCGGGGAGGAAGGGGTTGTGCGATGCCAGACAGTTCTAAGGGCGTGTGTGGACCTTTCCGGTCTGATCATATGGGAGTCCTTGCCCAGCATGCATAATTATGTTGCTGCTGAGAATTCACCTGCTCGCCCGTCCACTCACCCATCCATCCATTCATTCATTCACTCGTTCATTCATTGCAACAGTGCTGATGGAGCACTTGCTTAGTGCTGACAGGATCTTGCACATTCCTTAGGCTTGAGAGAAAATCGATTGTCAAACACCATCATGGCCACGGGGATTTGGCAACATCTTTCTCTTATATTTGATCTCCTTGGTCTGAGGTTTTCAAGGACATTGTGCTTCCGAATTCAAAGATTCCTCTGGATTCCACCCTAAAGGTGGAAGCCACAGGCTCCACCAAATTGCAGGCAGAAAACTGAATCCTCAGAGAGAGCATTCCTGGGAGAGTCATTTCTTTCTCCGCGGGGCCTCTTTCCAGAGTCCCCTGGCACCTCCTCCTGATGCTACAGCTTGGGGGCTGGCTTCCAAGGAGAGAAGGGGCTGCGTGAGGCCCCGTCTCACACCTTGCTCCAAGCTCACGGGGCACAGGTCCCAGGCCTGCCTGCCTTCCAGTGCTGATTTCAAAGAATGGGGGCTACTTCCTAAGCGCTGGGGAGCCCCAGCAACATTGAAGATGATTTCCAGGGGAAACGGGGAGGAGGAGAAGGCGAGACTAGGAGAGAGCCAGTTTGAAAACATTCAGCTGGCTCCTGAGGTCAGTATCCTTTCCTGCAAAATCAGGAACAAATGGGGACCCCCAAGGCCCCTGTGCTCCTCCCAGTCCCCAGAGTAGCAGCAGCATTGACCCAGGCCCTGGTTTGGAGGTGGGAGCTGTTTCCAGCACAAGTCAAAAGACAGAGTTTGGGGGCCGCCCAGTGGCGCAGGGGTTCAGTCCGTGCTTGGCAGCCCGGGGTTCGCAGGTTCGGATCCCGGGCGCCCACCGATGCACTGCTCGTCAGCCACGCTGTGGCGGCGTCCCACATAAAGTAGAGGAAGATGGGCACGGATGTTAGCCCAGGGCCGGTCTTCCTCAGCAAAAAGAGGAGGATTGGCGACAGATGTTAGCTCAGGGCTGGTCTTCCTCAGGAAAAAAAAAAAGACAGAGTTTGCAGGGAGGCCACAAGAGTGACCCGCCGCCTGGTGCTGGCCTTGGCTGCACAAGGGTAGAGGCAGAGAGTTTGCTCCCAGGCACCCACCATGTTCTCCTGTGCCCACATCCTGCATTTATCTTCAGAACAAATTAGAGATTCCTGATCCCCTTCTCTGGATACATGAGGGTCCCTGTACTCTCGTCTCTTCCTAACACAGAACAGAAGACCTGTTGAAGGGCAGCCACACCCCAAGTATAGCTCCTGTGAGTGAGAGCCGAGGTAGGGGGAAGTGAACAGGAAAAGAGTCAGTCCTGAGTCTGGGCAACTTGACGTCTGTATCATTTCCCAAGCTCTGACCCTCACTGCCCCGCGGCCTCCACGGCCAGACCCGCGGGGGCCGGCAGCCACAAGGGAACATGGAAATGCCTCTGCACAGAGTAAAGCAGAGGCTGCAGACAGCAAGTGCAGGAGGACACCGGCCTGTGAGGAGAGGGTTGTTTCCCACACTGCCTCCAGCCAGAGCAGGGGACAGGAGGGGGCTGGGGGCCCTGAGAGGCAGTGGGCAGAGGCTGCAGGGGGATGCTCCAGCCCACATGTGCAGGTGGCGAAGCCCTGTCCTCACACCTCTTACTTCAAGCCAGGACCTAAGTGTGAAATGACCACTTCTCATTACAAACCACCTCATCACTGCCAAAAAACGAAAGGAGGGAATACTGTTGGGGAAGTTTATTTTCTAAATAACATCTGCCTTTTATTCATGAACCCAAATCAGCCATTATCCAGTAGCCACGCATGGAGAAAAGGATCTGAAAACCTGAAAGTGATTAAAAATAGATTGCTGGATGTTGCAATGGGGGGAACCACAGGGAAGGGCCATAATTCAGATTGTGCCATCCTTCAAGGCTTCATTTTCCATAGTCTGGTTCTGCTGGGGTTTTCCCTGTAGCTCTGATGCTCGCACTTGATCGAGCTCTAGAGCAATGCCAAGCCTGTTTCTCACGGTTTCTCTTTCCCTCTTCTCTCATGTTTAGGAAGATCCCTCCTGCGGCAGATAGCCCCATGCCCTCGCCGGCAGCCCACATCACCACCCCTGTTCCAGCATCCGTTTTACAGCCTTTCAGCACCCCCAGTGCTGTGTATCTTCCTTCAGCTCCCATCAGCTCGAGACTCACCTCTTCTTACATAATGACATCAGCCATGCTCTCAAACGCAGCTTTTGTGACATCGCCGGACCCAAGCGCCCTCATGTCACACACCACAGCTTTCCCTCATGTGGCTGCAACCCTCAGCATCATGGACTCAACCTTCAAGGCCCCATCTGCCGTGTCCCCGATACCAGCCGTCATCCCTTCCCCATCCCACAAGCCATCCAAAACCAAAACCAGCAAATCCTCAAAAGTCAAAGACCTGTCCGCCCGTAGCGACGAGTCTCCAAGTAACAAAAAGAGGAAGCCGCAGTCTTCGACTTCCTCCTCCTCCTCCTCATTATCCTTGCAGACATCCCTCTCGTCTCCACTGTCAGGGCCCCACAAAAAGAACTGTGTTTTGAATGCCAGTTCAGCTTTGAACTCCTATCAGGCGGCCCCTCCCTATAACAGTCTGTCTGTGCACAACTCAAACAATGGGGGGAGCCCTCTCAGTGCCAAACTGGAGCCCTCAGGACGGACCTCGCTGCCCGGCGGCCCCTCGGACCTAGGGAGACACATGGGCGCGGTGGGCGGCAGCAGTGACTCCTGTCCTCTCTCTGTGCCCTCCCTTGCAGGGGACCTCTCTCTGGCCTCACACAATGCCATGTCTTCTCTGCCCCTCTCTTTTGACAAATCAGAAGGAAAAAAGCGTAAGAACTCGAGTTCTAGTAGCAAAGCCTGTAAAATCACTAAAATGCCTGGTATGAATAGCGTTCACAAAAAGAACCCGCCCAGCCTTCTCGCACCGGTGCCCGATCCCGTTAACAGCACCTCCTCTCGGCAGGTAAGGGACCCAGCCTTCCAGGGGCCTCCTGGCACCGCCTTCACCAGCTCCGGGGGGCTGGGGGAGCTGGGAAGCGCCCCTGCTTAGCCAGGTGCTTCCAACAGATAACCCAAGCACCCCTCGTTTTCTCGTTTCCCACGGGCAGCGTTCACCCTCTGCTCTGAGAGCAGTTGATGAACAAGTACTTTCTCAGCTCTCGCTGTGTGCTAGGCGCCGTTCTGAGCACCGTACAAATATTCTCATCTAATCCCCACAACAACCCAGTGCAGTCACTGCAGTTATCACCACTTCACAGTGAGGAAACCGAACCACAGAGAGATTCTGAGTTCCCCACTCCTGTCTATTTTGTATATAGAGGTTCTTAGGACGATTTCATTACAGCGTTCTGTTGCCAAGTTTTATCCAATCTACTGGAATCCCCTTAGGAAGAGCCCGAGGCCTGGGCAGGTGAAATGGTGACCCGGGTCACCACCTCCCACGTGACCGTCCTCACCTTACCAGGCTGCCTGACCCCGACCTCCTCCCAGTATAACTCCTTCCTTCCCAGAATAAAAGTGCAGCTCACACCAGCCAGCACAGACGAGTTCGGGCTGTCGTGCAGTAGGAGGGTGTACTGTGGGGAGATCTGGGGAGATGGGGCGTGGTCCGGGAGGAACGCGTGTTTCTTTCCCGTGAGCTCTATTCTCATCCTCAAGTCCAGTTTTTCTCCTCAGGCGGGGGAAGCCACTCAGGAAAGCCCTCCTCCCCCCACCAGACTCTTGGTGCCATCTGGGCACAGAGGAGAGAGCACAGGTGGGGAGGGGCCGGCCTGGGGTTCTCTAAGCCCAGTCTGGTGGGAGGGCGGCCGCAGGCCTGCCCGGGGGCCGGACACCTACCAGGGCGGTGAGCACAGACTGTTGAGGCAGCCCGAGGTTTACAACCACAGGACGAAGTGGGCCAGACCCTGAGCCCAGCCCATCTGGGAATGAGGACTTTGGAGAGATGAGAGGCAGTTGTTAAAAAGATGTTTTACTGTTTTGTGTCATCTTTATATGAGACTTGTTAAAACCTCACCAAGAGAACATCTTGAGGGGGATTCACAAATAACAAGTAAACACATGAGAAACAGCAAGTTTGGATCTCAAGGGCCAGACAAGCTGCCAGCCGAGGCCAAGGTGAGAGGGGGGGAGACACAGGTCCTCACAGAGCCCAGGGCGCTGCGCACGGCTGCAGCCGAGGCAGTGGGCCGCCATTCTGACACCCCACTTCTAGGAGCACATGGGAGGGGTCCAGCACCCACAGGGCCCCAGTGTGAGACTCAGCTGCTGGTCCCGCCACCTCCACGTCTAGGGACGGAGGGCAGAACCAGGGCTTCCTAAACTTGAATGTGCACGGGAATCGCCTGGGGGTCACCTTAAAATGCAGAGCCTGAGTGGGCAGGCCTGGGGTGGGGCCTGAGAGTCTGCATTTCTAACAGGCTCCCAGGCAGTGCTGCTGCACTGGTTTGCAGGCCACACCCTGAGCAGCAATTCTGTAGTGTCACCCGTTTTAGAAAAAGCTGTAGCAGATAACACTTGCTTATGGGATGGGCTCTGTTCCAAGCACTTCAGATATATTAATTCATTTCATTGTTCCCTGTTATTACCCCCACTTTACAGATGAGTAGACTGAGGCACAGGAAAGTTAAGCAATGTGCCCAAGATCACACAGCAAGTAAATAGTAGGGCTGGGATTTACTCCCAGGCAACGTGGCTCTGGAGTCTGGGCTCTTAACCTCCATGCCTCTGTATTAATGGGGTATAAATGTTCTGTTGATTCTTTGGTCTCCGGGACCATATGAAAGCTTAGTAAACACGATGAATGAGTCAAAACCAGTGGTGAAAGGAACAGACAAGCCTCCACCAGAGAGTCCTCACCAGGAGGGAAATCAAAAGGCTGATGGGTGTAATGGCTGCCTTGGGTCTAGTCAGCATTGGTTCTCTAATGCAGGTGACACCTGGGTACTTAAGGCTTTGTCCGGGCTCACCACTGGTGATTTCCAAGTGCTGGGGAAAGGCCTTAGGAATCTGTGTTGGTTACGTTAGGAGATTGGGAGAGGCATGGCATGAGGGTGAGAAATTCCAGGTAAACCTGTGCTTTGGGGACCAACTGGGGATCTGTTTCACGGTATGTGGGAGGTGCAAGGGCAGAATTTGCCACAGACATGTTAAACTGAACAGAAAACCAAGACTGCGACGTCTTTCTGCAAAGGCAAGCTGACCCGGGGGATGCGCTCTGTATAGGCCACAGGCAGAAGCTGCCTGTGGGAGGGGGACCCACCTGAGGACGGCCACAGGGGGAGGGAGGAGCCGACGGCCGCACCCACAGGCCCCCAGTGCTGCCCGCCTAGGACCCAGCTCAGCAAGGTGCACCATGTGTCTCCTGGCTGGGGAAACGGACCCAGAGAAAGAGCCGGGTTTTTATCCCCAGCTGGTCCACGGGAGTCTGGGCTAGGAACGCGGTGGGTCTGGGAGTGAGCTCAGAGGTGGGTGAGTTTGTATAACCCTTGGCCCCAGGTGACAAAGCTGGGCCTCTGCTCAGTTACATGCTCCCAGGAGGGGCCAGGCCCCTTGCAGGGTGCCTTCATCCCTGAAGCCTGCATTGTCTACACCGGGGAGCAGAGTAAGAGTTCCCCTCCATTCCGCTTCCCTTCTGGGATGAGGGGGCATCATCAAGGAGCCACCTGGAACATGCTCATTCTCTCTGCCGTTGAAGAGGGCAACACGAGTTCCAAATCGACATGAGGAGAATGAGCACGTCATCACGCAGCCCTTCTCCTTTGCCCTGGCCACGCGTGGTGTCGGTGGGTCTCTCCCAAGCTGGCTCTTGTGTCTGAGTAGGGCTTCGCTGGTGTCTTTCAGGTGGGGAAAAATAGCAGCCTAGCTCTGTCACAGTCCAGTCCTTCAAGCATATCCAGCCCAGGACACAGCCGACAGGTAAGTTACTGGGGGCAAAAAAACATAGGGTCATCAGCAGGGCGGAAGGAATGTGGGCATTGGGGCGGACCCTGCTTCCAGTCTCATCTCCAGTTAAGAGCATGGCTGCTTGGCTTCTAAAGCTAGGCCTTCTCGTTATTTAGCTGTGTGCCCTTGGGCAAGTTACTTAACTTCTCTGTGCTTCAGTTTGCTTACCTATAAGATGGGGATCATAATGGCCCTGACTTCATATGGCTTTTGTGAGGATTAATATATTAACGTAAAGCTTCTAGAAAATGCCTAACATGTAACACACAAATATAGCTTATTATTATTAGCAGCTGTGTGAGATTAGGTAGATTCCTTCTCTGAGTCTGTTTTGTCTTCTCTTAAACGGCACAATTGATGCCCACCTCCTAAGGTTACTGTGAAAATTAAATAAGATGAGGGTGACAGGAGGGCCTCGCTCGTGGCAGACGTCAGTCAGTGCTCCCTCCAGGCCTCTGCTGGGCTGTAGCTGCCGTTCGGGGTGTGGTGGCATGGTGGGAATCTTCACGGTACGGTTAAGAGGTTTTGTAAACTTGAGCTGTGAGGGCAGTCAGTGTATCGACAATTTTCTCCAATGGAGTGTGTACGTCCAGGGGAGGCCAGAGAGTTGGGGGGTGGGATTGTGTTTGTTATACGTGATGGGAGAAAATACATATGTGCCTGTTATGTGGTCTTAGATGTGCGGTAGTTTGTGTAGACACCCGATTGCAATGTGTTTGCATTTTGGCCTTTGGGGTTTCCCCACAGATCTTGGGTAGAGTTTGGGTCAGGATTATAGGGAAACAGTTTTGTATCCCCAGCTAGGATAGTGTCTCTACCATTTTGAGTCACTATGGCCCTTTTTGTGGCTGAGCACCTGCAGCTGATCCTCTGTTGGGGGGGGATCCTCCGTGTGTGGGGAGGGGCGGGCTCGTCCATTCTCCGGCAGTCGCCCCTGTTTCTGGCAGGCCCCTGCACAGTGGCTGGTGTGCCTGGAGCCCACACTTCACCCTTACCAGGCACCTGATGCTGCCAGTCAGCCTTAACAAACGTAAGGATAACAAAAGCTACCACTTATTGAGCCCCTTCTCTGCGGGTCGCTGTGCTAAGCCCTTTACGTACATTAAGTACGTTTAAACCTTTTAACAAGCCTGTGAGGGACAAAACGATTATCGTCATTTTATAGAGGAAGATGCCTGGACTAAGAGGCTAAGTAACTTGAACCCGGATCTTCTGTCTGCAAAGCCTCTGTTGACCCAACACGACACTCTTCCTTAGATCATTCTCCATGTGTCTATAGGTTAGATGGGAAAAGGTGAACTACTAGAGAAGAAAAATGAAGACAGAGCAGTTATTCCAGTCCTCTCTCTTGGAAAGGGACCCCGTGAATGTCCATGGGATTCGTCCCTACATGTTCCTCTACAGCCAGGATCTTTGTGGCCACCTTACACTTAGAGAGTCCTTTACGTCCATCACCTCATTTGCTCATGACAGCTGCCCTTTCCAAATGCAGGAGGTGGGATAGGATCCTTTTTATTGTAAATGAGAAAACAGCCTCCATTCTTGAATTCTCGTGGGTAATCCTAAATGTATGATTTTGAAACAAGCTTTTCTTTTCTTTCCAGAAGACCGCAAACAGAACGGGCAGGATAAGGACTCTTCCATAACAAGACTATGAAGCCACTTCCAAACCAATGCCTGGCCACCTGCTCCCACCCCAGGAGGCCAAGGGGGAGGAGGGGCAGGGGGAGTGGGCAGTGGGGGAGAGTCTCTTTCCTGTGGCTCTGGCCTTTCTTCTTTTTTTAACTGACCAATTTTTAGTTTTGAAGAAAAAGAAAAAGGCAAAAGAACGTGAATTTGAGATTTACAGAAAATGATACCAGTGTTTGGTTTCCGTTCTTTCCTTGGCCGCGTGTACACCTTCTTCCAAGTTCGGGGTCCCTCCTTAGCTTCTCGTGCTCCTGCCATGCCCCCATTGTGCTCCAGCCACGAGAGCAGACACTGTAGAATGTCAGTCCTGGTTGGCATCATCTGAAACTCTGGAACTTTGGCCCTTGCAGTGCCCTTTCCTTGTCCTCTCCCACCCATCTCTTCCATCCCCTCTG
Source organism: Tapirus indicus (assembly GCA_031878705.1). Taxonomy (NCBI): domain Eukaryota; kingdom Metazoa; phylum Chordata; class Mammalia; order Perissodactyla; family Tapiridae; genus Tapirus; species Tapirus indicus. The sequence continues at coordinate 82,178,075 of CM062917.1, forward strand.
ACCTGCCACTCCTTGGGTCCCCATTGGCCATCAGAAGGAGCTGGCTCTCACAGGCTCCCCTCTGGACAGTGCGCTGGGGGAGGGGGATTTGCTGGGAAGAGCCTGTGTTGCGGGAGCCGAGAGCGGAGAGCTGGACGGTGGTCCAAATGCTCTCCTCAGGTTTCTGTGGTGCAGCGTGGCGGGAGCCAGATGCTGTGGGCAAAACTGAGAACAGCGGCCATTTATTGATGTAGGTGACCCAATACCACTGTCCAGCTGTGCAGCTCAGAGGGGATATACTGGGTCAGGGACAGGGGCCGGAATAGGCCTGGGAAGAGGTGGGAGGAAGCAGAGACGAGGGTAGGGGAAGATATCCCTTAAAAGGTGTGGGAACTGGGTGACTGTGGTAATCTGTGGTAATCTGAGCTTGCAGCCATGCTGCAAAATCCCTTTTAGGGTGCTGTGCACAAGGACTCCTAGCTGGGCGAGCCAGAGAGGGAGGAATCCCAGGGAAAAGGGCACGAGACCCCAGGCAGCCGCTCAGGAGGAGGCACGGTGCCCACAGCTGTGAAAGTTCTCAGGCTGCCCTCCCAGGCTAGGCAGAGGAAGAAAACCAAGGGAGGAAGGAAGGGTCTGGGGGAAAGCTTCCACCGGGGGGTTAAGTGTCAGACTTCTGGTCAGGATACATACTAGCACTGCCCACCCACCTCCATGCCCTGGGCCACAGGGCCCCGTGGAATCGGCACCTCCATAGATCAGCCTGTGGTGGGTCATCAGATGCCCCAGCTCAGACACAGCCACCCCAGGAGGAAGCGGTAAGGCCCAGCCACCTCTTAGTGGTGACGAGCCATTTGGAAAACCCCGAAGAGAGGAGCTGGAGGCCTGAAGTTCTGAAAATGTTCACACTGGAGTTTTGACAGAAAGCAATACCATAAGCTCTGATAGGGAATGAATCAGGAAAGGAATTCACAATATAAAATAGGTGTTCTGTCCTATTAATCATGTAACTTTTCATATGATGTAATGGCAGAGATATGAGAGGTTTTGCTTCATTCCCAAACCAGAAATGAATGCCAGTTTTGCAGCTGGACACAAACCCTCACCCCCCCACCCCAAAGTTTTCCTTTTCTTTCCCATCCCCCCCAACCCAAAGATCAGACTACTGTTAAGTTTCACCACGCGATTGGATTTTGCAAAGACGGGAGGCAAACGGAGTAATTTGCGTCAATGGAATTGCACTGACAGTGTTTCTTATAGGATGCTAAAATTTTTAATATAAAGTGAAGATTTTTTTAAAAATCAGAAGTTGATGTTAGGTACCAGGACATTAGTTCAGATGATTTCATTTTTATTTCTACAGTGTTAAAAGTGCACTTATATGCTGGTTTATTTACGTCTTGGGAAAAAGAGACTGCAAATTGAAGGGAAGATTGTTACTTTTTCTTTTTTAAAAAAAAAAGGTTAAGGCAGATTTTAAGACTTATAAATGTTTAAGAAATTATAAACAAGGTTAGACCCTTTGAAAAAAGTTTAGAAGATATTCTTAAAGTAAATTTTTATAGTGTTAATTTTGTAATAATTTATGTTTTACTATATCACAGAGCTAACTGACCAGAATAGTTTCAGAAACAATATGAAACTTAGGAAAGTTTAAGCAATGTTTATATTTTTAAAATGTTCTTTGAATTATGTTTTTATTGTACATTTCTTCAGACTGAAAAGTATGTACATATCTTTGTTATTTTTGCACAATTTTTGTCTTGTTCGGTTTTAGAAGTCTGTTGTTTTTTTATAATTTATTTTGAGTTGTAAAACTTGCAGGAGTAGAAACAAAACAAAAAAATCTCAGCAACAAAATAACCCTCTGATTTATAAACTCTTACACTCAAAGAGGGAAAAAATACACGTTGAGAGATTAAATGGCTGCTTCTGAGAAACAATGTCTCAACAGGGACTAAAGGAACAATTCATGGGTTTAGACACGTTAGCTCTCTACATCTTGAATTGCAAGCTGGAATAAAGAGGCTCCCCCACCGAATGCTGCTTACTTGGTAAAAGACTGGCTGTAATCAAGGTGAGGACATTTCTGGAAAACAGCAAAAAGGGAAAACCCACCGTGTTTCTTCCTTCACAATCCACCACAGGTTTACTTTATATGATGTATTAAAAACTCACAGCTTGGAAAATGGAATGCAAATACAAGGTTTTCTTTGGGTTTGTTTCCATGGAGTTCAACTGGACCAGCCTATAAAGCGTTTTTAGGGTGATATCCTTTGGGTACTTCTGTTCCGCACACCCCGCTCAGCCCTCTCTCCCAGCCCCTTGACTGCACACACCCCCATTTGCCTGAAGATCTCACGACTTGTCCGCCAGCCAGAGAGCCTCGAAAGCTCTGGTGGTTAAGCATAACGCAGTGCGTAGACCTGTCAGCCATAAAAAAAGCGACTTGGATAACTTGTATGCCTTCTTTTGTATCAGTGTACCAATTGTAAATAACGCTGACCAACCTTTGTAGAGAATAGTTTATACAGCATATTCTATTATTGCTGATTCTCAGTGAACTCTTGTTTTCAAAAAGGAAAAAAAGAAATTTTCTATTTACACCTTATATTTTGTTATGCTGTCGGCCCATGGCACTTTAACAAAACTCTGTGGGTTTTACGTAGCTGGTCAGTCATGGGGTATATTAAATAAGTGTTGTTGCACAGACGAGAATTTGCACCTGCTCATTGTCCTTTCCTACTACCAATTTTAGAACCTTTTCCAGAAAAATTTTGAAGAAAGCATGTCCGAACATTCGAAACAAATACCACACTTGTGGAGTGGGTTTCTTTTCTACGATCCATATTTTGTAACACTAAGTATTTCCCTTTGTCCAGCACCTTTATGTATTAGCACTATCAGATAGAATTCATTCCATGCCTGTGATATTGTAAGCAGAATCAATGTCTCAAGTAGGTGTAAATAGTAAATTCTATGGCTTACGGTTTTAAAGAGGAAAGAACAAACATGTATCTAAACATGTATCTATCGATACTGCCATGGTTCAGCACCAGGCCTGGAGACATTCTCCGGTGAGCGATTGTATTTTTTTTTTTTTTTTGCGCTTTTTTTTTTTTTTTTTTGTAACATGGCTTTGTAAATAAAATAATTTATATGTTTGTAAAACAAAGTCTTCGGGTTTTCATAAAATGTGGATTTTTGTTAATTTTTCTTTCTTTTGGGTGAAAGCGTTCTCACCAGACAAGCCCTCCTGCTAGAACACACATTTGAGGTATAGAAGGGAAGAGAGTGAATTCATCCCACAGGTGATTATGGAGCATCCTGTCTGTGCCTCCCCCTGAGCTAGGCGCTCTGTGCTCAGTGATGGGAAACAGACGCAGTCCCAGCTGCTTTCTGGAAGCAACCCCTTGCGGAAGACAGTAAATAAATAAAGACGCGATCAAATGTGTAATTACAGATTGTGGCAAATGCTGTGGTGGAAAGAATTTTGTTCTATGACAGAGAAAATAACAGGAGAAATGGACATAAAATGGGGGGGGGATGCTGTTGGGGAGTTCCTTCTGAGGAAGTGAGCTGAAGGCACAGAGTGTGAGGGACATAATCCCACGCAGAGATGGTCCAAGATAAGTTCTTGGAGCCCAAGATCCATTGTGGACAGCAGGGGGAGAGAGATGGACAGAAGGCAGAGCAAGGTCTCAAAAGGCCTCACAGAGTTTGGATTCTGTGCTCAATTCAGTGGGAAGTCCTTTGAAGGGCTTTACGTAGGGGCATGACGTGATCGGATCTGTTAAAAGATCACTCTAGCTGCTGCGTGCAGAATCAGTTGGAAGCTATTGCAAGAGACCCAGTGAGACATAATGTTAGTGTGGTCCCAGGATGATGATAGATATAAAGAGAAATGAATGGATTCAAGATATATATTACGTGTTAAATTGACAAGATTTGCTTAGGAATTGGACATGAGAGTAAGGGAAAGAATGACTCCCAGGCCTCTGGTAGAGCAATTGTATTGAGTGGAGATGCGTTTCTTTAGATGTGGAAAACCAGAGGAGGACTTTTTTAGGGGGCAGGCAGGAGGAGTGTTTCACGAAGATCAGAAGTTCTGTTTTGCAAATGTATGTTTGCTCGTGTGTGAGACTGCTGTGAAACACCTAAGCTGCTGTGTCAGGATGATGTGGTACGCACATGACTGAAGAGATCAGCCGGTCTAAGTTGGGGGCATCAATTTGGGTATCTTTACCCAAAGAGGTATATGGGTATATGGATGATATTTAGAGCCACAGGTACGGATGTGATTACTTAAGAGAATGTAGAGAGAGAAGAGCGGACATTTTGAGGGTAGGTGGAAGCAGAAAGCTAGTAAAGAACCCTAAGAGGAAGCACTCACAAAGAGAAGAGAGAACCCAACAGAAAGTGGTTCCCTGGAAGCCAGGCTGTGAGGTGTTTCAAGGAAGGAACAGTCAACTGAGTCCAGTACTGCAGTAGATGGAAGACAGAGATGGTATCGTGTCTGGGATTTTGCAACATGATCATTGGTGACTGTTTCCTAGGGCTGCCGTAACAAATTACCACAACTTGCTGCCTTAAAACAACATAAATTCATGCTCTCAGCCTTCTGTAGACCAGAAGTCCAAAATCAAGCATAGCTACATTCTCTCTGAAGGCTCTAGAGGAGAATCTTTCCTTGCCTCTTCCAGTTTCTAGTGACTGCTAGCAATCCTTGGCGTTCCTCGGCATATAGACACATCACTCCCATCTCTTCCTCCGTCTTCACATGGCCTTCTCCCCTGTGTTTCTCTTGTGTCCCAAATCTCCTGCTGCCTTTCTCTTTTAAGGACATCTATCAGTGGACTTAGGGCCCACTCTAAATCCTGGCTGATCTCATCTCAAGATCCTTAACTTAATTACATCTTTTTCAAATTAAGTTAACACTTACAGATTCTAGGGGTTAGGACTTGGACATATCATTTGGGGGGGTTGCTATTCAATCCACTACAGTGACCTCAGCAAAGCAGGTGTGATGAATTGGTAGGGGACCAAGGCCAGACGGGAGCAGTTTGAAGGAAATTCAGTTGTGTAGACAAATCTTAAGGAGGTTAGAAGGCACAAGGGGGGTGTTTGGATTTTGCTTCTTTTTGTTTATTTTGTTTTTCAAGAGAGAAGAGACTAGATTATGATTTGTATGCTGGCGACACCGGGACAATAGGGGAGGGAGAGGTTGAAGAAGCAGGAGAAAGGAGTGATAAAAAAAAGAAGGGAAGTCCTTGAGAAGGCAAGAGGGAGGTGAACCCGAACACACGCGGAAGTATTGACCTTTGTCTTGTTAAAAGATAAACTGAGACATATGAAAAATTTTGAGTTTATTTGAGCAAAAATGGATTCGAATCAGGCAGTGCCAACCCAGAAGTGGTTAGTAGTACTCCACCGACAGGAACTCGGGAAGACTTTTATAGAGAAAAGGCAGAAGCAAAGTAAGGAAATTATTGACTGGCTATAGCTTAAAGCCCAGTTGGCTGTTCATGATTGGTTGTCCTTAGCATTCTGATTTCGTTTCCTTGAGGCATTTACAAGCTTAGATTTTGGTTTGCTTAAGGAGACTGCCAGGGCGTCAGAGCCACCTAAGTCTAATGGCTTCCTTGTTTAATTAATTTAACAGTAGGCAGAGGGACACTTCCTCTAGGGAGATGGGGAGGAAATCAGCTTGTAGATTCACTGTTGGGAAGATGAGGGAATTCCCATCGGATGGCTTCCATTTTCTCAGTGACCCTAGGGCAAGTTGAGTGTGTGTGAGAGCTTGGGAGGAGTTTTGAGAAGAGTGAAGAAAGAATTACTATAAAGAACGAAACTGGATTGCCACACAGTGTTGAGAGTACATTTGAGATTCGTGATCAAAGCAAGGTCCCAGCAGGAGAGGACAGTCTTGGAAAGTGGAGTGAGCACACCAAGGGCAGAGCAAGGCCACTCGGAGCCAAGTAAGGCATATTTCCAGTCATTTTGCCTCGGGCTCAAGTGAATATTTTCTCTGTTGTGCGGAAGAGGAAACCAGAAGAAGCAGATTTGAAGCTTGGCACATAGTAAGCACATTGCAAATAAACGTTTGTACAATTGGATTATCCACAGTCACAAAACGTCAGCGTGGTGCTTCAGGCACCAAGGACGTCATTTATCCATTGGTTCTGAGCTTTGTCCGTGACTGGTCGCACATCACTGCACTGGCCTGGGTGACTTCTAACTCCATTTTGAAAGGAGCCTATACACTCTGTGTTTTCCAAACCTGGAACTCTGAGAAGACTCCAAAACTAGTCATAGGCTTGGAGAATCAATGTGAAAACCGGAAGTGATCTTAAAGACCCTCTTCCACAGGTGAGGAAACTGAGACACAGAGAGGCCAAATGAGGGACAATGACTGCACAGCTGGCTGATGGGCAAGCCTGTTCTCCTTTCAATCTAGTGTTCTTTCCACAATATCTTGCTGCTTCCTGGAGAAATAAACTCCACCTGCAGACTTTTCTTCCTAAGCCACCGTGGATTTTTCCACAAAGGTATTTTAAAAGTCTGTGTGCCCTAGTTGATTCACTCAGATCCCTGGAATTTATTTTACTCTACTTAAATGTTTTTCTCCCTTTTGATTTTTCCTATTAGGCAGTAACTCTTGCCTAATGGATTATTTCTTGCTTTCTGATCTGGTTGGGGCTATTCCAGAGCAGCAGGTTTTAGGTATCCATTTTTCCGAGCAAAGTTCCCAGGAATGTATTTAAATACATTTATTTTCTATTTATTACATCTTCATAAGCCATTCAACTAGAAAAGTAAGTGAAGAAGGTGCAAAAAAATTGAATGCCTCGAAAACCAAATCAGCCCCACACAAACCTGACTCTTTGCAGAATCACCGTGGGAAGCTTGCCGACAGCTTGGAGGTGTGCATTCATTGTGACAATTCAAAACAAATCCGATCTAAGGTCATTAACATTGGAAAGGTTCTCTCAATTTAAGAAATTTTGGAACTTTTCTGGGTTTCCCCTACAAATATTTCAGTAAGTTTTTTTTCTTTTCTTCCTTTTTTTTTTTTTTTTTTGCTGAGGAAGTTTCGCCCTGAGCTAACATCTGTGCCAATCTTCCTCTATTTTGTACGTGGGTCACCACCACAACATGGCTGCTGATGAGTGGTGTAGGTCCGCACCTGAGAACCAAACCTGGGCCACCGAAGCAGAGCATGCCAAACTTAACCACTAGGCCACAGGGCCAGCAGTAAATTTTTAATCAAGCAAACACCATCATCACAACAGCCTTTGCTTCTTCTGCAACCTGAGCAAGTACTGTGGACTCTGCTATTAAAATAGGAGCTTGTGCTGTCTGTATTAGGATCTTTATTTTCTCTCAACTCATTCTACTTCCCTCCCTGATTTCCTTGCCAGTCTTATCACTAACCCCCTCCCCCCAAATCTTCCCCACGTTCCTGAATAATCCAGACACTGTTTGGGGCTGGCAGGAGAGAAGGTAACAATTCTGGCATGTTTTTGGAATAGGGCAAAGGCAGATCCCTATGAAAGTGAGGAAAAACATGATTCTGGGGCTTTTCTTTTGGAAAGAATCAGATGCGTGTTTTTATTTTTGTTTGCAATTTTTACAAGTCTTTTGGTTGCATCAAACTCAGTAAACTGAGAAACTTTTGATATGGGCCAGATGACCAGCACTGAGTAGAGGACTGCCTCACTCTGCTGGAGGACATAACCAGAGAGGGCGCCTCCCACCTGGTGCTCACCTTCAAGCATTTGGAGAATGTTCCTGCCAGGTCCACACTGAGCCCAGCATTGCTCAACATTTTAATGAATGAATTGGCATTCAAAGTAAGTTTGGTGAATTAAAGGCATGAATACAAACAGACAGATTTATAGAATGGCTGTTACCTTTAGGGGGCACAAGGGAGGTTTCTGGTGCTGGAAATGTTCCGTATCTTGACCTGGGAGCTCGTTAAATGAATATAATCATTGGTGAAATATTTATCAGGTTGTATACTTAAGATTTGCTCATTTCACTGTGCACTCTGAAATTTAAGAGTTTACACACGGACACGAAAGGTAAATGACAGACTTGGAGCAATAATTGTCTTAGCAGAAAAAAGAAAGTTGCAAAGTAGTTTGAGAGTAATACTAATGAGAAGCCCATTTTCTCCCCAAATCCCCCAGAGGCAGTAGGGACCACAGAGGAAGGGGTGCAGCCATGGGTTGAAAATCGGGCAGGGGGGTTCGAAAGTCTCACATGAGGTTGTTGGAACCCCAGAGCCCCCTTCACCTCCCACATGCAGCCAGGTGACTGCTCTCCCCCAGGAGGGGACTGAAGGGTTATTTTCTGGAAAAACTGAATGGAACACTGAGGTTCAGGATTCAAGGATACCAGGCCCAGAAGAGAAAATTACCTGGGGGTGGGGTGGAGGGTGGGATGAGGCACGAGATTGTCTCTCTTTTCATCATAAACTGTAGACTTTTAATTTGTTACGATTGGTGTGTGTTGCTTTGATATTTTTAAAATTTAGGTAAGGATAACATCAGGAGCCTAAACAATGCTGAACCACAGGAGCCATCAGGTGATCTCGCATTTGTGTTTACTGGAGTACAGTGTTGGCTCTGGGCTTGGTGGCTTAAAATGTCTGCATGCGGGACCAGAGGAAAACTGAAAGTCATCAAATATAATTGATCACAATGAATAGTGGGGAATCCACTTTCCTGGAGGTGGTTAGAAATGGAATGCCTGGGACGGCTTTCAGAGCGATCCTCCTTCACAACGGGACTTTCCCAAGAGAGACTTTGTGCTGGTAGAGCTTGGTGTGGATCACCATATGGGTGACATTGACTTCTGAGGGCTTTTTCACTCAAAACCATGTATACTTCATGTTTCCTCGAACTTCAAATTTATCTGTAGGGATCCTCGTAAAGTTCCAAGGGGCTGTCTTGCTCAACACTGTATGGTTCCTAAAATAGTGGCAGGCAAACAGTTGGCATACAATAAATGTTTGTTGAATTAAAAAATGAAGGAGTCAGTGGTGTCCTGGCAAATGTCAAACATCTGGCTTTGGGGGTGACAGGGGAAGCATTGGCTGGCTTCTGTGATGTTAATACACCCACCATGGCCAACCAATGTGAAGCTGCCGACTGCAAAGGAGGGAGGGAGGTGCACAGTTGATGCTTGTGAGCCTGGGCAAGCCAGCTGCAGCACACCAATTCTGGCCAATGCAACAACGTGCTTATGACCAGCAATACTATATTAGTTCGTGTTAAACTATGTGAAATTATTCAATCCATTAGTAAGACCAAAAAGGAGAACTTTGCTATCACTTGGAAATGACCAACATTCAAACCAACAATTTTTTATCCCTTTTTAAATTTCTTTTAAACCTATTTCTGCTTAAAAAGGGCATTGGGGTAAAGTGGATGTCTTAGTTTCAAAAATAACATACAATTATCTATTTTTCTTGTATAAGCAATCCCCACTCTGCGGGCTATGCTCCAAATGTTTCATTTGGAACCTAATATATTCTTCCATTTAAATGTAATATCAAGGGTAATTGGGTTGCAGGACAACCCACAAAAGCCCATAGACCCCACAATGTACCTGAAGTCTCATATCAATACAGTAGTAGTACTTTGGGAAATGCATTCTCAGTTTCAGCCAGGGAGGACAGGATTGTACGCCACCTGGCCATGAGAGACCACACCCTTCGACCCCACCATCTGCCAACTACCAGGAGAGTAAAGACTTCTGGCCTGCATCCAGAGTGGATTCCTAGCCCTAAGCCATACCTGCACTGCTCTAACATCAAGAAAATGGCTACAAAGACATGGATTCCCCTGGTGGTGGTAGTGGTGGTACTGGTGGTGATGTCGGCGGTAAGTAGTAGTAGTGTTAAACTAATAACGTTATTGATTATGTGTTTCACATCTTTTCCAGTTTAATCCTTGCAATGAACCTATGAGGTATGTACAATTATTGCCCCATTTTACAGGTGAGAAAACCAAATTTAGAGAGGTCAAGTAATTTGGTCAAGATCACACAGCTAGCAAGTGGCGCAGCCCCTTGGAACAGGGTCCTTGACTGCCTGTGTCAATTGTGTGAATAGGAGATCATCTGAGGTCATCCCACACACAATTTAGAAGCTCCAAGAATGTTGTTGTTCATAAATTTTGTTCTGGGATTCCATTTGATGGACCTAATTAAAGCTTAAACAGACCTAGGTGGTGTGACGGGAGCTAAATTTAGACTCAGTTTATAATATGATATTCTGAAATACAGAAGTAGCCTCAAAATGAAACAGAACGGAAAAAAAAGAGTTCATGTAAAAACTGCTGACATCCAAATGAGGTCTATTCCTAAGTTAGTGGTATTGTACCACTGTCGATCTCCTACTTTGACAACGACAATGCTCATAGTTATGTAAAATGTTAGCATTGGGAGGAGTCAAAGGAAGGATACACGGGAACTCTTTGTACTATTTTGCAACTTCTTATGAGTCTTAAACTATTTCAGAATTTAAAAAAATAATAATTCTTATGAAGTCCTGTAAAGGGAATACCATAGCACCAGATTCATTATCCCAATCTTCTCCTGCTGTCCTTTGTACTATGGCCACTCTCTTCATATTTCCTACACTTACATGTTTTGTGAAATGGATTTAAATGTGTATAAAAATGTTTTTAGCATTTTGGCTTTTTGAGGTCAATGAAGGAGGAGAGGCTGGACACAGCTTCTGAGTGGATGGGACAGAGCCTCAGATGATCGGTGTTACCATTTGACAAAGACTGAGGTGGAACTTCTGGGACTTGATTTCCACAGAGCTCTGTGTACCTGTGAAGTCACAGCTGCAAAGCGAAACAGGCTTCTGTGTTAGCTTACCCACCACAAACACTAATGTGGTGTCCCTACTAGACTGTGTTCCGGTTTTTTAAAAAACTCTAAAAACGCAGCTCACCAATAAAACAACTGGTGAAAATAAAATTATCAGGTTCCAAACTTATGTCTCCCTTATGATTTGCACAAGAACATTAAGTGGATGTAAATATACCTTTAGTTCCTCCTACATTGCCCCGTAGAACCAAGAGTCTATAGTTTTTTAAAGCTGCGACACAAAATCTGAAATCTTACACAAAAAGATCTTTCAATAGGAAACAAGTAGGACAGCCTGCAGACATAGGTTATAGAGACTGTATTTAGTCATGATTTCCCCTTCCTCTCATTTTAAAAAGGCTATTTAAGATGATAATAACAAACACTTACACCCAGCATCATTTTTTTAAAGAGCTTTACATATATTAACTCATCCATCCTCAAGACATCTCCTGTGAGGTAGATACATTACTCTCATTATTTCCATGAGAAATTGAGGCAGAGAATTTAGTGTTTTGCCCAAGATCACACAGCTATTAATGGTCAGTGGTAAAACTGGGTTTTAAGGTGAGGTGGTCTGGCTCCAGAGGCCACTACACGATGCTGCCTCACCATATATTTTCTCAGGAAAATTGTGCTTTATTTTTTTCCTCCTCCTTCTTAACAGCAACCAGAACTCCTAGCTGAGCCATCTCTGAGTTGTCCCTGGTCGAAACAGAAAATGGAGAAAGGGAATCAGCCCACAGTCTGTTCTGGCCACTCATGTCCCCCCACTTTCCTTTTTATATATGCCCACCCCCAAACACACACTAACCCCGAGCTATAGCTCCAAGGTCGATGGGCAGGTTGACAAGTCTATTGACACTGAAGCCCGAAGCCCGAGCTCTTCATGCTGGTGGTCCACAAATAGAGTGACCGAGTGCCAAGTTGACCTGGGACTTTCCCTTCTTCTCATTCTAAAAAGGCTATTTAAGATGATAATAGCAAACACTTACGCCCAGCATCATTTTTTTAAAACAGTTTTACATATATTTCCATTTATATAAAATTCTAGAAAATGTGAATTAATCTATAGTTACAGATAGCAGGTCAGTAGTTGCCTGGCGCTGGGGGTGGGGGGTAGGGTTAAGGAGGGGTGAGAGGGAGGAGCTGGAAAGAGGCACAGGGAAACTTCTGGGGTGAGAGGTATGTTCCTCATCTTGACTGCAGCGATGATTTCATGGTGATATGCATACATCAAGACTTATCAAAGAGTACACCTTAACTATGTGCAGCTTACTAAATGTTAATTATACCTCAGTAAAGCTGTTCAAAACAACACCAGTAAAACTACCGATATTCAGGCCGCATCCCAAGAGATTCAATTTCGTGGCCCTGGAACAGGGACCGAGCCTCAGGACTTTTTAAAGGACCCCAGGCTGTCCTAATATTCAGTCCTGGTGGAGAACCACTACATTAATGCCTCCCACCTGGAGTTACTCTCCCAAACCACTAGAAGGGTTAGTAATAATAAGGAGATGGATGACAAGGAGTCAAAGAAGAAGGAGAAGTGTTAGGATGATTATGTTGATGATGACGATTAATTAAGCCCAAACTGGCTTATTAAGAGATGGCATTGGCAGAGAATCGCTGACTCCACTAGGTGGCATCTGGACATTTCTCTTTAGCACGATTTCAGGGGGAACTGAGAGTTGGGGCCCTAGCTACCTGACATCTGTTGTGAGAGGGAGCACTGGGCAGACAAATGTACCCAGGCTTGTTGGGACAGAAAACAACCAGCAACGTGGGAAGATGTTAGCAGGGTCACACGTGCTCTCCTCAGCCCAACTTCACAGGCAGAGCGAATTAGATTGTTGCAATTTCAGTGTCATTTGAGATTGCAGCGTCATCTGAGGTTCAAAGAGCAGAGCTATTTATTCAGGGACTATCTCCTGGAGAGGAAGTAAATTAAGTTCCCAAGGAGAAGACCAAATGTCTTGAGTTAGTGTGCTGAGCAGAAGTCACTGTCTCCAGGGCACCAACACACAGTCCTCTCTCCCTCCAGGAAGGAACGTTCCTTACATTTTTGACTTTGTTTTCCCAGGCCACGCTGGCCTTGGGCCAGTCAGTCAAACGGCACCATGAACAGCCCCCTCTGTTTGCTGTAACTCAGGTCCTCTTCCGCTTCCCATAACCCTTGTTCCCTCTGTAGGGATCCCTCCCCATTTTCATGCCCCTATCCCTGTCTGGCCTCTGCTGTGCTGAGCCAGAGTCACTTTCCTAAGTGATCACACATCTTTGGTCAACCTGAAGTGTCGAGCATTTAGGTGGTCATAATTCGGAGAGGGAGCACATAATTTAGGCTTTGCTGTTTGTGCTTCACTGTCCCCTCCATCAGGGAACATAAAGAGAGTCTCCAAAAGATGGATCAAAACACACTGAAGGATAACAGCCCACATCAGTAGTTTTCAAATTCTCCCCAGAACCCACCAGGAACCAGGGGTCCAAGTGGGCCCTCGGGTCGACAGGCCCCGGAGTAATGCATCTGTTTTGTCAGCTTAGTTCTATCAGGGCTCTCCAGTCTCCAGTTAATTCTGTCACCAGGATCACTCGCTACCAGCCATGCCTCTGTGAGAAAAGTACACTTAAAGTAGCTTCAATAATGGGACCCTATCATTAAATGTGAATCCCAATGTAGTGCTCTCTTTTATCTGTTCTGCATGCAGGGATTCCACGTACAATTTCTTTAAAGGATTCTGCTGCCTGACCTCTGAAGATTCAGTCCCCACCATGTCCCCAGCACCTCAGCTACCTTCTTCTGTTTCAGGTTTGGTTCAGTTTCCTGGCGTTGACCTTCTGGCTCCTCTTTCCACCCTCTATTTTTCAATCACTTAAAAATCAGTAATAAATCATCATCCATGAGCACCTGTGTACACACCACTCAGGTAAAGAAAAAGCACATTACCATTACCCCTGGAGTTCCCAGGATATTCCTCCATAAACCCATTCCCTTTCCTCTCACCTGCAAGGCAAACACTATCCTGGATTTTGTGTGTATCATTCCCTTGCATTTCTTAATAGATTTCCTACATATATTTGAATCTGTAAACAGTATATTCTTAGTTCTGTATGTTTTTAACTTTATATAAATTGATTCATACAGTACATATTCTCCTGAGACACTATGATGTTTTTGAGATTCACCCCTGTTGTTGCAAGCAGCTACAATGCATTGTTGCAATGTTTTATAGTATTCCATTGGATGTATTGTGCAATATACAGTTTTGAAAAATCCGTGATACTCTTGAAGACATTTGGGCTGTTGTCAGTGTTTTCTATTATGAACAGTGTTGGGTGAACATTCTTGTATATATCTCCTGGTACACGTGTACAGAGTTGCTCTAGGAGTGGAATTTCTGGGTCATCGTGTAGAAACATTTAAATTCCCAAGATAATTCCAAACCATTTTCCAAAGCAGATGTTCCAATTTACACTCCCATATCACTGACTGTTTTCTTGCACTGTATCCTTGCCAGCACTTGATATCATCCAACTTCCCAATTTTTTTCAGTCTGGTAGATGTAAAATGGTGTTTTCTTGTAGTTTTAATTTATTTACAGGATTGCTGAAGAGGCTGAGAATATTTTCATGTGGCCATTTGTCTCTCCTCTTCTTGAAGTGCCTGTTCTGGGCTAACTCTCTGGTGAAGGGTAAGGGTACAGGCTTCAGAGCCTGGCCCTCAAGGACAGAAGTCCCAGCCTAGAGTTTGGTTTCTCAGGTACTCGGAGGACTGAGTAGAAACCCTCCTAGCCACCTGCGTCCCACCTTACTTAGTGATTCTCCCTCAAAACTACTGTCAGGTGATCTCTGTCTCATTTGACCAGCTCCAGGCAGCCTGGTTAAGCAGCAAACAGAGATGTTGGGGCTCAGCATCCAGGCACTTCATGACCCACAATCCAGTAGAGCCCACGGGCTACCTTCCTGCCCATTGCCAGCGCCGTGCAGCAGGCTGCTCACACCAAAGATGCTACTTAGGACTCTCCACCGGACACCCCCGGAATTACACAGGTTCCTTCGGTTATGAGTTCATTCCCACGTGTTATTAGCACATGAGGCCTCATTCATTGGATCGACAAGCACTGAGCTAGGAGCTATAGACAGAAACGGGAAAACAATCGGGCCCAGCCTTCGGCCGGGATGGGAGACGGGCCCATCCGCCCACAGCGGGCTCTGCGTCTCCGCCCCTCCCACATCCACAGGCTGCCCCTAGGCGGAGACCGGTAGAGCTCCGCGCCCCAGGCACAGCCGGCGGGGGCGCACGCGGCACCGCGCCCGACGGGAGGAGCGGAGCCGGGCGGAGGGCCGGAGCCGGGCGGAGGGCGGAGCCGGGCGGAGGGGCGGAGCGGGGAGGAGGGGCGGAGCCGGGCGGAGGGGCGGAGCCGAGCGGCCGCCGCGCTGCCTGGTCGCCTAGCATCGGCCCAACGCGCAGTGATGGAGGCCGGCGGCAGCAGGGAGCGCGAGGCCCGGAATTATTTGGAAAAACATAAGATCGTGGAGTTGCTGAACTATCTCACCAGCGCCCTCCTCTTTTTCCGGCCAGGTAAGTGTCTTGTCTCCCACTCGGCTTTCTGTCCCGCCTGCCTCCCCACACGGAGCGGTCCCCAGAAATTCCCGGGACAGCCATCCCTCCACGCCCGCTCCCTGGCGAGGCCAGCTTCCCTCCCGGATGCCCCCACCTCCGCATGCACACCCTCTCTCTCCTGCCTCTCGGCTACTTGAGACTTCTGCTGTCAATTAACTCTCTGGCCTGCAGTTAAACACATCCTTACTGAACGGCCTCTTCGTGCCTGCTACTGGCCAGGTGCGGTGGGACTCAAGTAGATGAAGGGCTCCTAGTGGGTGGGAGAGAGGCTATGGGTCGGCAGCCGGGCTCCTGGCTCCACCCTTAGTACAATGTGACTGTGGGCAAGAGCCGGAACTTCCGTCTCCTCTTCTGGAAGATGGGGATAATAATAGTAACGATCTCATGGGAACGTGGGGAAGACTAAATGAATAATATGGAAATCATCCTTATGTCTCGCAAGCAACAGATGTTTCCAGTGTTACCGCTGCCCTCAGAGTGTAATCTGGTAAAAACAATTGATAGGGTAAGAGAGCAGGATGTTCGTGAAGAGACAGTTTTCCTGATCTTTTATTTTTTTAATTGATGTCTTAATAGTTTATAACACTGTGGGGTTTTAGTTGCACATTATTGTTTGTCCGTCACCATGTGCATGTATCCCTTCACCCCTTGTGCCCACCCCCCACCCCCCAACCCCCTTCCCCTTGGTAACCACCAATCAGTTCTCTCTGTCCTTGTGTTCACTTATATTCCATATATGAGTCAGTTCATGCAGTGTCTGTCCTTCTCTCTCTGGCTTATTTCACTTAACATAATACCCTCTAGGTCCATCCATGTTGTTGCAAATGGGACAATTGTGTCTTTCTTATGGCTGAGTAGTATTCCATTGTATATATATACCACATCTTCTTTAACCAATCATCAGTCGAGGGACACTTGGGTTGCTTCCACTTCTTGGCTATAGTGAATAATGCTGCAGTGAACATAGGGGTGCATAAGCCTCTTGTGATGGTTGATTTCATGTCCATTGGGTAAATGCCCAAGAGTGGGATTGCTGGTCCTGATCTTTTTTTTCTTTTTATACATCTGACCGCTTACAAAGTTTGGATCATGTCATAATTTTTGTGTGGTGTGTAAATTAAAAAGTTATGTTAATTAAAAAGGTGAAAATGGCTTAATGTCCTTCTCCCCAGGGTACAGAATTGTAACTTGCCGTCCTCCGTATGGAGTGACAGAGCGCCTGCGCGGGTGCGCGCGCACACACACACACACACACACACACACACACACACACACACATACACACACCTGCTCCCACTCACCCCCATCTTCCCAATAAAGTTAGAACACAATGTTGGTATGACCAGTATTCAGAATTTACATTATTATTATTAGGCAAATGTCCACAGCTAATCCATGTAGTATGCTATGATTATATGTCCTTTGTTGTTTTCCCCAAAGTTGATAATACTACATTTTGCTAAATGTTTGCTTAAATTTTCTGTGTATTTATCACTAATTCATCCATATCCTCTTTTTGTCACAAGTGTAGATCTCCTCTCGTTACATTTATGTTCATCAGGCAATCATCACCCTCACCCCACCCCATCCCCCCAGCTCTCTGTCTTCCTGCTCCAGTCTGGACTGATTGCTTAGCTGCCCTGCTGTGCAGTTATTATTCAGGAATTCCTCTCAATGTAATCCTAAGAATCCTCTTTGCCTCTCCCCTGTGTTTAGAGACTGTTTTATAGTACTTGGATCTCCCTCTTTCTTGCTTTCCCCCCTTCTTCTAGTGGCTTCCTGAGGCAGTGCTTAGAGCAGTTAATATTTTGAGGACTCACGTGTATGAAAATGTCTTATCCTACACTCAAACCTGATGATAACTAGAGTGGATTCAATTCTAGGTTGGAAAATATTGCCCTCAGAATTTAGAGGGCATTGCTCCGTTGTCTTCCAACTTCCAGCGTTGCTCTGAAGAAGTCTGATATCATCAGATTCTTGATCTGTATATAAGACCTGTTTTTTCTTTCTGGAAGTCTTTGGGAATTATCTTTTTATTTTATCGCTGGCATTCTAAATGTTTCTATGCCTTGAAGTGGGTTTTTGTTTGTTTGGTTGGTTTTTTAAATTCATTGTGCTAGGTACTTGTTTGTTTGTTTTTTTTAATTTGTAGACTTTTTCTGTCTCCCCCTCTCCTCCTGGCCTTTTTCTCTCAAACTCTTTATTATGTCGGCCGATTTAGTATAATGAGGATTCTTTTTTTCTTTCAACACAAAAAGCTTTGAACCCATCTGGCAAAAACAGAATTCTCCTGTAGAAGGCATGGTAGGGGAAAGAGAATCTAAGCAGATAAATTCTCTTAGCAGCAGAGGATGAGGAATGGAAGGCTAGGAACAGTTACACAGTAGTAACGTAATCCCCATCACATAAATCATTTAAATAATTATCAATTTAAGAAATTAAGAAACTTCTACCACCTGTAACAATGTGAACTCCTTGAAATATCTTTAAACTCCAAAGGGAGGAGAGAGAAAACCACAGGTGAGGAAACACTGAGGTAAGACAAGGAGGTGGAAAAGCTACAAAAGGGTTTGGCTGGCATCCAGAGTTCATACGCAGGGCTCCTCAACGTTCCCCACCCAAGTCCCCCTAATGGCAGAGGAAAGGGGATTTGTACCCTTTAGTGTCTGAGACCTTCACCAGATGCTGCATAGCAAGTTTCTTTGAAGGCACTTGCTTTATCCTAAAAGTTTATGAGTTTTGTTCTTCTACAGATACATCCATTTCTTAATATAAACGTTTAATATTACTCACCAGATATGGTTGATGCTCCGGAAGAAACATCTTTATCTTGGGTCTTTGTGAAGCCCCAGGCATTATGACATGTATCCCAGTTTGAAACCTTGGATTGTAAGGGAGTTATGGAAAATGAGACTAGACAGCTAGATTGGGCTATTACTGTTAAGGGAACAGGTCTATAATCCCACATCCTTGATTCCAAAATTCTAAAAGCTCTGAAAACCAACAGATTTTCGTAACTCATTTGACAGCCAAACCTGACATAACCTGAAGTCATTTGGTAGGAAAATCTGGCCTCACCTAGGGCATATTGGGAAATATAACCCCTGGCTTGGCAGCCATTCCCAGTGACAATTCTATGCTGTGGAAGGAGGGAGTATACATTTTAAGGAGATGACTTTAATGAAATTAGAATTTCTTTTTTAAGGGGGCAGTTGTAGTAACCCAGATGAGAGATATTGCTGTGGGATTGGTGAGGATAAGATGAATTTGAGAGCTATTGAGGAGAAAGACTTAAGAGAGACCACCGTGACTGACTAGATCTGGGGGTTGCTGGTGCTTCCTATATTCGAGTTACAGGCATCCCTTGGAGGTATTGTGGGTTTGGTTCTAGACTACAGCAATAAAGTGAGTCATAGGAATTTTTTGGTTTCCCAGTGCATATAAAAGTTATGTTTACACTATACTGTAGTCTATTAAGTGTGCAATAGCATTATGTCTAGAAAAACAATGTACATACCTTAATTTAAAAATACTTCATTGCTAAAAAACGCTAACCATCATCTGAGACTTCAGTGAGTCATAATCTTTTTGTTGGTGGAGGGTATTGTAAAAAATGTAATATCTGCAAAGTGCAATAAAACAAAGTGTGCCTGTAGTAGAGCGTGGTGAAGTCTGCAGTCTTTAGAAGCACACTGCCTGTATTCATACGAGCTATGTGGCCTTGGGCAAGTGGCTGTTGTGAGGAGTAAATGAAGTAAACCCTAGAAAATGCTTAGCACAGTCCCGAGCACATGAGGGCTCACTAAATATTAGCTATGACTCCTCAGATGTTGAAAGTGAGGTTTGTCTCCCTGGAAGAACTGATTGTCTTTATGAGCTGACATTTATGTAACTTAGGTGCTTAGTACAATTGACTCTTCCCTTCATGTTTTAAAAAGTTTATATCTTTATCACATATATTCCTGTCGTCAGCATTTTCAAAACATTTTTAGAAGCAGGTGGAGTATAAATGATAGATTCCAAACATAAACATGGCATCTCACATGTTCTGAAGGATATACAGCAATAAGCCTTCAATAGAGTAACACATCAAGTTTCTTTAGCACTATTTACTTGTTCTAGCCTTAAAAAGACATGTAGTGAGTTGAAATTCAACCACGGCCTTTTTTCTCTTTCTGAATTGGATATATAGTTCAGGAAAAAGCAACAGAAGACCACATACATGATGCGATTGCCTTTAGTGACCTATCTGGTGCCACAGTGTTTTTAATTTTGTACAAAAAGGCACTATATTAGATAAAAAGTCTGTCTACTTCTAGTTTCAACACATAAATTACAAGGGGTGAAATACACGGAAGAGAAACCTACAGATTAAGAAAGATTCAAAACGATAATCTATTACAATGTGTGGACCCTATTTGAATACTGAATTTTAAAATGTGTTTACAGTTTATGACATTTGTGAGACAACTGGAAATTTGAATAATGCCTGGCTATTTGAGAATATTAAATTTTTTTAGATGTGTAAACTACATCATGATACCAGTATTGTGGTAAAAGGAAAAAGAAAAAGAAGTCCCCTCTTCAACAAATGGTGTTGGGAAAACTGGATAACTACACGCAGAAAAATGAAATTGGACCCTATCTTACATCATTCACAAAAATTAACTCAAAATGGATCAAAGACTTAAACATAAGATCTGATATTGTAAAAACTCCTAGAAGAAAACACAAGGAAGAAGCTCCTTGACATTGGCCTTGGCAATGATTTTTGGATATGACACCAAAAGCAAAACAACAAAAGCAAAAATCAACAAGTGGAACTACATCAAATTTAAAAGCTTCTACATGGCAAAAGAAACAATCAACAAAATGAAAAGGCAACCTACAGAATGGGAGAAAATATTTGCAAATCATATATCTGATAAGGGGTTAATATCCAAAATATATGAAGAACTCAATAGCAACAAAAAAAATTCAGTTAAAAAATGGGCAGAGGGGGGCCGCCCGGTGGCGCAGCGGTTTAGTCCGCGCTTGGCAGCCCGGGGTTCGCGAGTTCGGATCCCGGGCGCCCGCCGACGCACTGCCTGTCAGCCATGTCGCGGCGGCGTCCCATGTAAAGTAGAGGAAGATGGGCACGGATGTTAGCCCAGGGCCAGTCTTCCTCACCAAAAAGGGGAGGATTGGCAACAGATGTTAGCTCAGGGCTGGTCTTCCCCACAAAAAAAAAAAAAAAAAATGGGCAGAGGAACTAAATAGACATTTTTTCCTAAGATATCCAAATGGCCAACAGGTACATGAAAAGATGCTCAACCTCACTGATCATCAGGGAAACGCAAATCAAAATCACAGTGAGCTATCACCTCACACCTGTTAGAATGGCCATCGTCAAGAAGAGATTAAGTGTTAAGGATGTGGAGAAGAGGGAACCCTTGCATGCTGTTGATGGGAATGTAAATTGTTTTAGCCAATATGGAAAAAGTATGCAGGTTCCTCAAAAATTAAAAATAGAACTACCATATGATCCAGCAATTCCACTTCTGGGTATATATCCAAAGGAAATGAAAACAAGATATTGAAGAGATATCTGCAGTCCCATGTTTATTGCAGCATTATTCACTATAGCCAAGATATGGAAACAACCTAAGTGTCATTCAACAGATGAATCGATAAAGAAGATGTGGTATATATATCTACAATGGGAACATTATTTAGCTGTGAGAAAAAAGGAAACCCTGCCATTTGAGACAATACGGATGGACCTTGAGGACATTACACTGAGATAAGTCAGACAGAGAAAGACAAACTATATGATCTCACTTATATGTGGAATCTAAAAAAGCCAGACTCATAAAAACAGAGAGTAGAATGGTGGTTACCCGGGGCTGGGAGGGCGGAGGAACCAGGGAGATGTTAAAGAGTACAAACTTGCAACTAGTAGATAAATATATAAGTCCTGGAGATCTAGGGGCCGCCCGGTGGCGCAGCGGTCTAGTCCGCGCTTGGCAGCCCAGGGTTCGTGAGTTCGGATCCCGAGCGCCCGCCAACGCACTGCCTGTCAGCCATGCCGTGGCGGCGTCCCATACAAAAAAAATGGAGGAAGATGAGCACGATGTTAGCCCAGGGCCAGTCTTCCTCAGCAAAAAGAGGAGGATTGGCAACAGATGTTAGCTCAGGGCTGGTCTTCCCCACAAAAAAAAAAAAAAAAAAAGGAAAAAGGAGTCCTTATCTTTTAGAGATACACACTCAAATATTTATTAATGAAATATGATCACTGTGATTTACTTCAAAATAATATAGAAAGAGGGGAACCAGATGGAATTATGGTGAAGTAAGACTGGCCACAAACTCTTAACAGTTCAAGTTGGTGATGGGTTTGTTATACTTTTTGGTCTACTTTTATATATGTATGAAATTTTCATTAATGACATAAGTTTTAAAAATATATATAGAAGAGTAAATCCTAGGATTGAAATAAAATGATGGAGCAGTAGCTGTGGCATTCATCATCTAAGCTGCTCTATCTTTACTTCTGTCTTCTTTTCATCATAACTGACCTGCATTATTTCTGTAAAGTGGATTGATCTTGATTTTTCATTTTTCACATTGCTTGAAAGAAAGATAGCTTATTTATCCAAAATACTGCTTTTATGTTAGAAATTAACATTTATGGTTCCTAATGGAAGACTATATTAATCTAAGAGTCTCTGTTTTTATTTATATTTTATCCCTTCTTTTAGCTGGCCACCTTCTTTCCTATATCATGCTGTTCTTTTTTTTTTTAGTTTTCAACTCTGCAAATTAGAATCACCTGAAGAGCTTTATTAAAAAAAAGCCCAGATCCAATTTCTGGACTTTTTATTCAAGCATCCAGGGTAGAGCACTTGTGTATGTAATTAATTGTTCAATGTCTTACCTTTCCTGCAAGCAAGGCCTATATCCCCAGTGCCTTGAACATAGGTATTGAATAATTGTTAACTGTTTCCATTTGTGACATATTTTAATTTCATATCAGAAAGAATTGGAACTATTTCTTTTTACAGAAAAACCAAGAGAGTACTTAATATCTATACTGGAAAAACTGAGAATTGCCAAAGTAACATCTGTGGCTTTTCCTTTCTTTATGGATCACTATAACATTGTGGCTATGTTTGAGATGATGGACCCCTCGAATAAAGGCACCATATCATTTGTGCAGTACAAAGAAGGTCAGTATCTTCTACTAATTGAGGTCATAGTTGGTGGTCATTCCATAAGTTTCTCTAGCTGAAAATAATTCTCACTTTGTACATTTTCTTTTCTTCTCATTCTTTTACAGCCCTAAAAACCCTGGGTCTGTGTACTGCAGATGAAGTTTTAAAAGATGAAGGGCATGGGATAACTTTGGATAAATTCAGGCATGAAGTGTAAGTTTATTTTTAAATGACTAATATTTAAATAATGTGGCATGATTTTGAAGTACAATTAATACATTTTTAAAACAGAGGTTCCTACCCTTTTGATAGAAACATTCCATTCCCTCTCAACTTTCAGCCAACTAGACAGTGAGGACAGGGAGGGCTGAGAGTGAAGCCTGGAGGTGGGGAGGGGAGGGGAGAGGAAGGGAGGGAGGGGAAGGGAGGGAGGAAGAAGATGCTGGAGTTAGGAAGCCCCAGAGGCAGCTTCACTCTTTTCTCAATGGGAAACCCCAGCAATTCTCAAAGAATGAGGTAGAGTAGCCCCAATCTGCTAGGAGAACTAACAGAAAAGCTTTGAGCTCAACACACTAGTTGGAAAATCTCTGTATAAAATACAGAGTAATAGAATCTCTCAAAAATATTTCCTCAAAATTATTTATCACAAAGTAAATGTTTATCACTAGTATAGGTTGCATGCCAGCCTGACAATTTTGGATTTAAAGTATTACGGCATGAAAAGTACTAACTAAATGCAAAATCAGAAAAAAAATCATTGGAATAAAATTTGATAGTTGTAGAAAGCCTCTAGCTAATCTAGCTCAATTTGTTTAAAAGTTTTACTCTCTGAGGATTTATTAATCAAGGAATCATTATTTCACATAGTCCAAGGCCAAGGAGAAGTTAGAAGAAAAAAAGTTTGATTCCCATCTCATCATCAGTTACATAAATATTAAACAAAAAGTGTTTAATTACATTCTCTACCCCACAAAAAGACTGAGGCACAGTGCTCCAGCCTGAAATGTTTCGTCCAAAAACAAAGGTTGTCCACTGTCATGTGGAATGGAAGCAGTAAGTATTTTAAATGGAAGGACATTTGTGGAAAATGAGAGCAATCCTCTTTAATTTCCAAACTAGATACAGGAACTTCAGTTATAAACATGCAGTGATTATAATTTATTATCTCCTGTATTTTATTCAACAGACATTCAGCACATTTATATTTGTAAATGGAATTACTCTGAGTTTTCATGGCTTCTGAGTTTTCTGTTTTTGTTTTCTTAGGAACAAGAGGACTCAGGAAATTTGGTCAGCATTTTAATAACACCATAAGTCCAAGTAATAAATGATTCTATGAAGTTTTCAGTTGTCCAGTTTCATTAATTCAGAACTTTATCATAAAACTTGAAACCCAATTGGCTTCCTCTTTGTTAAAAAAAAAAAAGATGCATTATTTTCCAGTGTTAGGCCAGTTTGTCCTCAAATTAAGTAGAATCTCAACATCTTGTTGAGCGAGTTTGTAAATTCCAACTTCATTTAACGCGGCTGTGGCAGGAGGTTGCCCCGAAGCTGACTGCAGGACATCTGTCAGAAGCAGAGCCGAACCGATATTCAAATTCAGAACAATACAGGCTTCTTTTACACTGTTAAAAAAAAAAAAAGAGCAAGAGGGAAATGAGATCTCCATTATCTATATCATCCATATTATTCTATAACTATTTCATTTTGAGAAACTAAACAGTTTCCCTGCACTGCTAGTCCATATTCTCTCTCTATATAAAACTACAGAAAAACTATTTATGGATTTATTATTTGGCTCTTTTAACACGGTAGGATTGTGTATGTGTAAAAAGTTTATATTTCATTAGACTACTATCATGTAATAGGATCCTTGTTTTCAATATGTATCCATTACTTCTCAAAATATAATACTTGATACTAATTGGCTATTCAGTGTAGCTAAGACTTTAGGTAGATTAGGATGCAGGAAAAGAGAAAATTGAGGGATAAAATGAAAGCAGCAGAAAGGTAGAACATCAAATCAAAAAACAGAAATAGTTATCTTACTGAAACAAGCAAAAATAATCTTTCATTTTATAATAACTTTAAAAGGAATACTTTATAATCTCAGAAGCTCCCCAAATAATTTAAATTTTAAGTCAACAATTTCTAAAACTACTTCTAAGAATTTTTTACATACATTTATAGTTATGATTAGAACCAAAACTAATATTAAATGTTTAATAAATTTTCTTCAGTCCTGGCCTATTAGGTACTAAACATATTTTTCATTTCTTATATTTATTGAATCTGGCAGAACGACACTTGCTTTCATTTTCTATTTATCTCCCCAGTAATAAGCAGATAGGAGCATTAACCCAAATGCTAGAAAACAAAGCCCAACATATAATTTATAACTAGTTCTGGTAAACTTTTGGGGACCATGGGTCACAACTTATGTTATTATGGTACACAGTGAATGTTTTAAAATTTTAATTGATGCTATATTTATTCCACCAAGCATCAGTGGAACCCTAAAAGTTGTTTAAAAAGGAATCACCCTCCTCTAACAATTTGATACATCAATATTAATTGTTAAATATTGAGCTTACTGTTTAAAATAATTTTCCGGCCTCTTGCAATAGTGAGAGAACAAAGGGAAGAGATTCCGGGTCATATCAAACTGCAGCTGAGCAGCTCCGCCTTCACTGAAGTGATGAGCAAGAATTATCTGAAGCGAAGAAGAGCTCATGTAACAGTTGCCTTTATCATCAGAGCCCATAAATACATCCACGCTCACTTACTTCTTGGTAGATGTATATATCCAGCTTCTCCACGAGCATCTGCCAGAAAATCTTAAATAAGGAGAAGCAAAGCTGCTGCTCCAGCTGAAGTAAACGGTCTCGTAACGTCAGCAGCAACGGGCAAGCCGAGCTGGACAGGGACATCACCGCCTGCTCTGACTGAGACGGCAAGGACAACCATCTGGAAAGAACAAAAACAGCCCTGCCTGTAGTACAGTAATTTTCACTAGAAAATTTTTCATCACTTTGTATCTTTAAAGATTTAACAAATCATTTTAAATTTGGGGAAGTGCACTGTCCTGGGGCATTTGGATAAGAAACAATGTACAGCCCAATAGTAACAGCTCTGTCAGAAAATAAATATAATTATATTTATACTTTAGCTCTCAATTAAATAGTCTTTATTTAATGAGGATGATAGATTAAATTTTTTTAAATCTCAAAATTTTAATATAACTTACTGAAATAATTAGAAAACAGTTAAAATGTAAACTGTATTAGCTTTTAAGACATCAGCTAATATTATGCTCTAATAATACTTCCAAACTGGTAATAAGTACTCTGTGTGACAGGGACTGTGCTAGGACAACAGACACTGCCTGCTCTGAAGGAGCTCACAGTCTGGTGGAGGTCACAGAGATGGCCACAGGGCATCATGGCAGTGGAACAGACTGTACAATGCAGGCCTGCACAGAGTCCCACAGGAGCACCTTACTTTGTAAATGGGTGACAGGCTAGGCCATTCAACCCCATATCATACACTAGCTCTCTGCGTTTACAGACACATCTGAAGGTCAAATTATGATCAGTTTATTCTGATGAAGAATGTCTGAATATATTTTACAAAGATTTGCACCAAAAACAGTTAAGTTTGGACTGCAAAAGGCCAAACTCTGGGGCCGGCCCTGTGACACAGTGGTTAAGTTTGGCGTGCTCTGCTTCAGCGGCCCGGGTTGACAGGTTTGGATCCCGGGTACAGACCTACACCACTTGTCAGCCATGCTGTGCTGGCAACCCACATACAAAACAGAGGAAGACTGGCACAGGTGTTAGCTCAGGGCACATCTTCCTCAGTTTAAAAAAAAAAAAAACGGCCAAACTCTGTGCTATCTCAACACCTTGGAAATCTGACTGCAGATAGCATCTTTTAACTTTTACCAAACTGGAGTTGAGAGCTGACTTATAAGAAAATACAGAGGACTTACCTTTCTTTTTTATACAATTTGGCTGCATCTTTAACCTCTCTAAAAACATGGTCTACTTGACGGGTCAACATGTCATGCTTTAAACGCTCTAACAGGTTAATCATGTCATCGAAGACAGAGCTCTCCATGGAGGCGAGCTGTCCCAGCTGCAATTTACTGAGAGTGTTATTCTCCGCAAAGACCTCCAATGCTGCCTGCTGAAGCTGTAGAAAGAACTGAAAGCAAAAATATGTTAACACATTTATTAAGATACTTTTTTCCAACAGCTTGAAATATAACTCATATATCATACAATTCATTTAAAATATATAATTCACTCAAGTAAAGTATACATAAGTTCACTCATTTAAAGGCTTTTAGTATATTCAGAGTTGTGCATCTCTCACCAATTTTAGAATGTTTTCATTATCCCAAAAAGAAACCCTGCACTCTTAGCCATCATCCCCTGATCCCCTCCCCACTGCCCCCAGCCCAAAGCAACCATTAATCTACTTTCTATCTCTATGGATTTGCCTATTCTGGACATTTCATATAAATGTAATCATACAATTTGTGGTTCTCTGTGATGAGCTCCTTTCACTTAGTATAATGTTTTCAAAGTTCATCTATGTTGTAACATGTTTCAGTACTTCATTTCTTTTTATTGCCAAATAATATTTCCTTATATGGATAGACATTTTATTTATCCATTCATCAGTTGATAGACATTTGGGTTGTTTCCACTTTTTGTCTATTATGAATAATGCTGCTATGAACATTTGTGTACAAGTTTTTGTGTGGACGTATGTTTTCATTTCTCTTAGGTATATACCTAAGAGTGGAACTGCTGGACCATATGGTAATTCTTTAACTGTTTGAGGAACTGCTAAACTATTTTCCACAGCAACCGCACCATCTTACATTCCCACTAGCCATGTGTGAGGATTCAAATTTCTCCATGTCCTTGCTAAAAATTATTATGTCTTTCTTGTTACAGCCATCCTGGTTTGTATGAAATAGTATACCATTGTGGTTTTGGTTTGCATTTCCCTGATGGCTACCATACTTCAAGTACACATTTTTTCTACACACAGATTGAGAGTTGAAGTAAAATCTAGCAGATAGAAGAGTTAAGAGAATTGAAATGTCATTTTTACAGTGTATTTTAGGTAGAATTAGTATTATTCTTTCTGCTCTACAGGAAAACAATGCTGTGGATAATTAGCAAAAGATTAAAAGCAACCTAACTGTCCATTAATAGATAACTGGGTACAGCCACACTAGTAGTTGTTCAGGGATGGACGTGTGAGAGGCCACCTTGCTATTTCTGCTGAAACTATCAGGGAAGAGGCACTGTCCTTCTGAGACTGCTGATGGACCATGTGGGCCCGGAGCCACCTATGGCCACACTTACCAGAGCCTGCCTGAGAGTGAAGCCAGAAATGAACAACTTTAGAGCAGCCATGCCTAATCCTCTCAGTTACACAATTCCTCACTTCCGCACTCCACCCCGCTTCCCACTTAGGCCTATGAATCGGGTTTCTATCACCTACGAGTAGAAAATCCCTAATTCTGAATGGCTGGACATGTCAGGCTTGGCACACTCTGGCAATGGACAGACAGCTATTAGCAGAGAATCTAAATGAATGGAAGGTGAACTCTGTCCATTCTTCCTTTTTCTAACTATGTAATATAAGAGCTTTAATGATTTTCATATAAAGCATTCACAGGCTGAAGGACTATGAAGATGATTAAAGGACTTTTGACGTTAAACAGAATTTATATCAATAATAACATACTAGGACACAGAATTCACTCATGATTTGAAGGTTCTACAGTTTGGTATTTCTCTGTTGACAGAAGGACCCCATTAATTCAGCATCAGATTAAAAATTTTCTAAGGATAGGGACGATGGCCAATTCATCTTTGTTAACCGACTACAGCACTGAGTAAAGTAGTTAATGATGTTCCACCAATATTTCGTTGAAGCTAAAAATCTGGCCCTGAATGAGTTTTTTATTAGATCATCTGGCACAAGAATCAAGAATGACAATTTGTTTCATACAATTGAAAAAGCTTAGCAGAGAATGGAGCAGTGTGGGGGCTGAGTGAATCAAGCACTTACTAAAATTAGGAACATGACACATAAAAGTACACAGTGAATGAATGTATTCTGATTAGGTGACTTTACAAAGATAAATGCTTGATCATTACACTCTGCATTATATTCATTTTGAAATAATTATTTTGTCTTATTTTCCTTGCTCAGCAGAATAATATTATGCACATGGATTTCAGTTAACATTTTTTGTGTGTGTGTGAGGCAGACTAGCCCTGAGCTAATAACATCCATTGCCAATCCTCCTCCTTTTGCTGAGGAAGATTGGCCCCAGGCTAACAACATCTGTGCCCATCTTCCTCTACTTTATATGGGACGCCGCCACAGCATGGCTTGACAAGCGGCGCCTCAGTCTGTACCCGGGATCCGAACCTATGAACCCGGGCCGCCAGAAGCGGAGCGCGTGAACTTAACCGCTACCCCACTGGGCCTGCCCCTCAGTTAACATTTTTGTAGAAAAAAGGCTTTAAGTAAGTACTAAGTCACAGCCAAAGAGTCCAGATTAGAATAAAATATGATTGTGTTTATCAGATTTTTATCTTGTTTATATCTATTATTAGTATATTTATTTTTGTTTCTTATTTATTTTGGCCTATTACCCCATATTTAAGATAAAGACTGTTTTGTTTTTTCTTTCACGGAAAAGGAATACATTTTCTTCTTCTTTAGCAGTATACCATAATTTTTTTCTATATAGAACAAAATGAATTACACATTAGCCATATACTACAGTTGTCACAAATTCATAATTTAAAATACATTCTTGCCATGTTTTCTAGACTTCCTCCCTAACCCAGGCATTAAATATTTTAAAATGTTTGACTATATTTCATTTCTTTTATTTTTTATTTTATTGCATTAAGATTTGACAATGTACAGAAATTTTAAATTAATTTACCTTGTCCATCTTTGTGCCTCATTGGACACACTTGAAAATTATGTTTTCCTTAATATACTGTGAATACATCACCAATCTGCAGATAATCAATCTTTCTAATTATTTAACTCTAGTTTTTCCACTTTATCATATTTTAAAAGTGGTATTTTTAAGTCTTTAGTTAAAATCATAGTTGTTTTGTTTTACTTTCCTGTCCATTTTCATTTTATGACACAATTATATAATACCTCACATTTATAATGTATCTTCACATTCATTATCCTCAGTATAGTTAGTTTTTTCACCATTTAATGTTTATTTCACTATTTTGTGGTCTGTTAATGCTTTCTGTCATGAAACCGACTTCATGGGACTCGCTGGTGAAAACCCAGGCGGACTGTCTCAGCTGCTGATGATCTTAGAACAGTGATCCCTAACCGAGGGCACCCACCAAGAGGAGGTCCCGGAGGCCCCCTGAGACCACGTTAATGTCGACAACATCTAAAGGAAGTAATCCACTTATCTTAAGGCTATAAAGGCTAATTAAGGTTCTTCACTTTTGCCAGGAAGTACATCTTAGAAAATCTGGTTACCAGAAGCCCCGATAGCCAATTTTCCTTGGATTAATAAAAAGAATAAAAATAAATTACTAGTTAATAATTATATTTAGGCAACTCAAATCTCATGGAATCTGCATGGAGAGAGGAAAGACAAGTAAAATTCTTGGAAGTAAAAGGCCTTACTTGTCAACTGGACCTAAGGTTTTGATTTTTAGATTTATTTAAAATATATGTTAGTTAATTAGTTAATTTCTTTGGATGTGATAATGGTATTGTGGTTATGTTTTTTTAAAAAGGAGTTCTTATCTTATAGAGCTACATTTTGAAATATTTACCATGAAATATGATATCTGAGATTGGCTTCAAAATAATCAAGCATGAGGGGTGGAGGAGAGGTTTAAAGTAAGGTTTAAACGAAACAAAGTTGGTATAAAAAGCTGGGTGACAGGCACATGGGAGTTCATTTTACTACTCTTATTTACTCATGTGTATGTTTGAAAAAAAACAAAATGTTAAATAATTTTTTAATGTAAAATAATTAAACATTAAAAAACAGTTTCTAGGGGGCCGCCTGGTGGCGCAGCGGTTTAGTCCGCGCTTGGCAGCCCAGGGTTCACGAGTTCGGATCCCGGGCGCCCGCCGACGCACTGCCTGTCAGCCATGCCGTGGCGGCGTCCCATATAAAGTGGAGGAAGATGGGCACGATGT
Source organism: Tapirus indicus (assembly GCA_031878705.1). NCBI lineage: Eukaryota > Metazoa > Chordata > Mammalia > Perissodactyla > Tapiridae > Tapirus > Tapirus indicus. The sequence continues at coordinate 82,208,984 of CM062917.1, forward strand.
TAGCCCAGGGCCAGTCTTCCTCAGCAAAAAGGGGAGGATTAGCAATGGATGTTAGCTCAGGGATAGTCTTCCCCCCCCCCAAAAAAAAAAAAAAAAAAAAACCAGTTTCTATTTTTGTGATTCTTCATCATTTGTCATGTTTAGAAAGCATTCAAGAGGTATCAAGTGTTTCTATTTTATTTCCCTTAAAGTCCGGATTTTATTGATTTTTGACACCATTATTCAATCTGAGCTTTTTCTGAGATAGCAATTAGCATAAATGAATATTTCCCAACTATAAAGTCTAAAGAGGAAAAAGGTTCATTCTATAAACAACTATTTCATGAGAAAGGTTGGCTTTCTTTTCCAATGATTAAAATATTAGGATCATTTAACCCTTTGAGACTTGATTGAGAAAAATATGCACCTTAATCATACTCCTAAGTTTGGCCTAATTGTTATTCTGCCTAATGTATATTTTTGCTTGCTATAGATTCAACATTTCAAAGGTAAAATTATTCAAACTACTAATATATTATCTAATATAAAAGCACATTTACTTACAACATTGTCGGCCCAATCTGCTAGTACTGTTGAGATATAGTTCACGGCATTAAGAATTGCACAGTATCGAAAGCCAAGGGAAGCTCTACTCTCTTCCTTCATCACCTGAGTTAATCGTATCCTAAAATCATCTACTAAGTCCTTCTGTAACTCCAGGAACTGCAGCTTTCGGGAAGCTGTAGGAAGATTTTTATACCTGTCTGTGGAGAAAGTTAAGACACATGAAGGTTTTTGGCACTGTCCATGACAGAGTTATAGTTACATACTTTTTGTGTTTTAGTGTTTTTCATATTTTTCTTACAGTTGAGAATATGAAATTATTTACTGACTAGGCTAGAATGACACTTCTTCAGGCCCAAGAAATGGACAAGACAGAGGAGGATGGTGGCAATGAGGGCTCAATGGCACCTGGAGAACCAGCAGGCCTGCGGTGGGGCAATGTGGATGGCTACAGACCAACCAGGGCTAGAGGCTGCTAGGCCACCCTCCGGCTAGAACATTCTTACACTGTAAGAAGAGTTCCTATTACTAGTCCAATCCTTAAAGTTACTTTATTATTTCACTCTTCTGCAATCTTTCACATATCAAGGTGAAGAAAATATTTAAAATTTAGGTCAATCACCATGTACTGAAGACACATAAGGTGAATGGCAAGAAGATTTAGAAAATAAAATAAAATTCTTATTTAATTGCTTTTACGTAACAATTCAGGAATCTTCCCCTCATGTATAACAATGTTTAAGATCTTACTTAAATTTTTAAAAATCCAAAAGCTAGACTATTGTGCTAGAGTTCTGCCAAAATAGAAACTGAATATGAAGATATTATAATAACCACTATATAATATTAATTTTGTTGAACTACCTGAAAAAGTACCATGTTGAGAGTCAGTACTTTTAAAACAAAGTTATATCTTAAAAAACTCATACTTACCGGTTATAACCAAGAGCAGCATCATAAACGTTTCTGCACAGTCTGGAACTTTCATCTCATCCACATCAGTGATATCCTTATACTGGGATATCCAGGCAGCTTCTGATGAAAGCATTGAGTCCATTTTTTGAAGAGCAACTGATATGCAGAAGAAAGGATCATGTCAATTAAGTAGTTACAATCATTCCTAATTTTTCAACTCACAATTTTTTAGGAATGATGACTTTTCTATAAAAAATAAACAAATCCACAACCTCCTCCTAGTTGCACTATATTCAACACGCTCTATTTTAGGGTTAAACAAGATGCTTTACTTCTCCCTGCCACCCCTACCCAAAATCTTCACAACAGTTATACTGACTAGATCACTACATCCAAAGTGATTCTACCAAGAGCAGAAATACTGTATGTAAAATCTATAAAACAGTTAACTACATACTCTACTGGCTTGAATATCCCACTCTAGAAACATGTAGAGTGCTATTCCAGGAAAAACTGAAGTTTGATGGGAAGAAAAGAAAATAAGATGACTTCTGAACCCTGACCAAGAAACATTTAAATGGCTCTAGCTTCTACTGGAGGAGAAAAACACCAAAAATTAATATACACAAAAAGAGACATCTCTCCCCACCCTCTGGCCACAAGCACTTACATTTTCTCTCCACAGTCAACCATCTCTGAAAACAGGTTTCCTCTGATAGAATATGCATACAATTAGCAAAAGTGCCAGGATAGCCATGAACACTGTGTAGCTCCCTTTCGAACAGAAGTACCTCATCCACCAAATGACAGAAGAGATTGTCATCATAGAGCAGACAAGGAATATCAGCAGCTAACTTCTCAAGAACCAGTATCATAAGGCCTCGAGAAAATTCAAGCTAAAAGAAATACATAAGCATAAGGTAACGTAAATGACAGGTTATTCATGGACACATACAACTCTAACTGGAATGCTTAGGACTGAGTCTCTTACCCTTGCATTGACCGAAGAGCCTACTTTGTCTAATATTGGCTGAATCTTCTCATCCAGAAACTGAGTGTGGTTCCCAATCCACATAAGGACCTGAGCCAAGTACCATTCAGGCTAAGAAAGGAGGTAAAATAGTGTGAATTCTTAAGTCATTCCAACAGAAAGTTACAATTAAATGGCTCTGTTTAATTGTATACACATAGCACTTTCAAAAACTAGTTGAAAATTCCTCTACGTAAGAGCACCATTCCTACTCTGAACTTAAAACTCATGCAAGGCATAATAATCAAATGTTTCCCAAGGTACTCATAAATATACAATGCCATATATAATTAAAACCTAGCACTTTAGAAATATGTAAAATGATGAGTAGTATTACAAAGAACTGATGGCCTTTAAATTGTTTTTTTGAAATAACATTCCAAAATAATTTTTAAACATTATTTCCCTCTGCTTTTTCTTTTCAAAAGGTAAAAATTAAGAACAAAATCTGGCTGGTCTGCATTACAAAAAATACACGTCTTAAAACACGTATAATTATGGAAAAGGAAATGTAAGTATGCAGCTTTTTAAATTATCCCTAGAGATGATTCTATAAACCTTCAAAGTTTCGTTGGACAGGGATTCAAAAACATTTACTGAATGGTAAACCCCTGTTGTGTGCTAGACGCTGGGAATACAGAAACGAAGAAGGGACAGTCTCTAATCTCAGGCACTGCACAGTTTAGGTTTGAGGACAAGAGTACTAGGACCATTGGAACCACACTTTAAAAAGCAGCCAACATGACTAACAATTTCCTCACCTCAAATTATTACTGCCTCTCTACAGCCCTAGGTTTATTGCTTTGTCTCACTTACTAGTTACTCATTGGTTCTACCATTCTTTCCACCAACACCTCATCCAAAAAAGGAGACCCATAAAGTACGAAAGAACAAGCTGAATTTAAGAACCAGAAATCCATTGCCACTCTGCCCCTTCCTATGCAAACATAACTGCCTATCCCTTGATTCCTTCAAAATTCTATAAAGCCTATAAGCTCATGTATATACGACACTTACAACGCCTGGTGTAATCTGGCATTTAATAACATTGAATTCAAAACACTTACTGAACCCCTCTGCTACTTGCACTGCATTAGATGTAGCAAAACTCAAGGATAAACAAGGTAGGATCCCCCCTAGCAACAAACAAGGTTACAATTCTCAACAAATTCAGTCAAATTTCACTGAAAACAAATGCCTGATTGTTTTTCAGGTCAGATTAAAGAAAAATCTCAAGAATGTGCTCAATACACATGTTGTAGTCCCTCAATTAAATGTTGGTGATAATTTCCCCAAAACCATTCCCATCACTTATTCCCATACTCTCCCCTCCACAGCTACAAATTGTTTTAGCAACACCTCTATTCAAAACCTAGTGCTCTACTACCTTTTGACTTTCACTTCTGTTTCTGATATATTTATAAACCTGAAGGAGCAATTTGCACAGTGAAAACACATGTGGATCCAATAGTAAAAAGTACCACAGCAAATGCTACAGCACACCCAAGGGGAAACTCAAGAAACTGGTCAGATGATGTGCTAACGAGTGAGCTGATTCCTACAACATATCAACACAGGTCCCAAATAGATCTATACAGGGCAGTGACAGAACAGGAATTTGGCTCTTTAGAGAAAAAACAGAAATGTGAACAGAATTAGATTTTAACTTAAACCAGCAAAAGGATGGAAACCCTTAACGTGTGCTATTAATAAAAATCAAGGACAAGAGTTGGCCAACCACACCTTGCTTATGACATTAGTCTGCCGGTTCCCTCTGAAGTGATACCTGAACCTCTTCTGGAGGGGAGTCAGCATAATCTGGATGGGCAGGATGACAGAAGGGGATGCAGGAAGAGAGTACTTTTCTGGAAGTTGTTTTGGCTCAGTAAGTAATTCATCTCTGACATAGTCAAATCAAGGAAAAAGAATCAAAAGCATATATACATATATGTGTGTATGTAGTATATACACACACACCTTTTTCCAACAAATATATAAGATACTAAGTAAGTTATGATACAGATAATATGTAACCCAACTTTACATTACATAAGATTTCAGTAAAAAGTGCACAAAAATGTTATTAGAATTAATCTATAAGTCTTTCCTAAAACAAAGAATAGTAGTAAGGAAACACATTCAAGTAATCATTTTATTAAATTAACACTAAGTCACTAAGGTTTCCTCCCAATTGCCCATTTTTTTCTATTGTCCCAGGAGACCTATATGTGATGCAAACTTGGGTCTGTCATGTATTTCAGACTTGGGTCTGTCATGTATTTCAGACTGACCCACGCCCCCCCCCCCCAAAGTGCGATCCACTTTGAAAGACAACTATCCACCATTCCATGGCCATACAGAGAGCAAGTCCAAACCAAGTACTCCCATTTGGACTCTTGGCCACTTTCCAAAAGTTTTACTCTCTAGCCATAAATCCACTCTAGAAAAAAGAAATTTTAGTAAGTTTTAACTCCAGCAGAGATACGAGGTTTGTAGTTTCAGAAGCTGACAAAACAGTGTCTCCAGGTTACTGTATATCTCAGGGGAACTGGCTGGTCGACTTAAGCCAACAGTCTGAGACTGAGAGGGTGCAATGAATGGCCAATGAAGCTGTGCTAAAATTTCCTCAAAATCACTGTAACAGAAAAGTAACACATGTATTTCAGTAAAATACAATGATCACCAAATATCCATCTGAAAGCAATTACCATGAAATACGGGTAAATTTCTTACCTTGTAAGCTTGTCTTTGAGAATTTTATGCCAGAATTTAACAGTGGCTCTCATGAAACCAAGAAGATGAGTACAAGATGATTCCTGAAGCTTGATGTTCAGTTCTGCCATCGAAACCAGAGTAGACGCTGCCTCTGGGACATTATTGGTCATCAGATATTGCTGAATGTTATCACTGCAAAACAAGGCAGAGCAAACTTAAGACAGTTCAGATTAATTCCGAATGCAGAAACAGTGCTTCTGTCTCCTGTTTTATGTACCGTCACATCCAAGGAAGAAGGAAGCACCACTTTGAAGTGGCTTTTTTACCTGATATCCAAGTCTCTGGGAGTCTGGAGTCCTCAAATTCAGCATCCTTCTAAGAACAGCAGTCCATGTTCAGGACACCTCCCTCTACCTTTCCCTTCCCAATCCTCCTAATAGAACAGACTTGTCCTGTGTCACATTCCCTCAGGCAACACTCATTTCTGATAAATCTGCCTTTTACAGAAGTCTTTAGTATCTTTTTTTCCTGCTAAGGAAGATTCACCCTGAGCTAACATCCAGGCCAATCTTCCTCTATTTTGTATGTGGGTTGCTGTCACAGCATGGCTGACGAGTGGTGTAGGTCCACACCTGGGATCCGAACCCACAAACCTGGGCTGCTGAAGCAGAGCACACTATGCCATGGGGATGGCCCGAGTATCTCAATCCAAGAGAATAATCTGGGTAGCACCTGGTAAGGTCAAATACGATCATCTTCAATTTTTATCTACTTTGCCCAGCTGAACCTGATTATAGGAAACTTAAGGAGGTGGCATCTCAGAGTCCAGTCCTTTCAAGTTAGTTAGCAAAGTTCCAGATAAAATTTAAGGTAAGTTCTATAGCAAGGGTAGCAAACTCAAATGCCTACAAAGACCTGACAGGGAGGGTAAATAACAAAAGCAAAGTGGGAGGGGACTAGCCTCATCCTAAGGCTCCAGCCAGTTGCTGCCATGCTGGAGGGTGGGTCCAATGTGGTCAAATCTTACAATTTTTCTAGAGAAGCCAGAAATCAAGATTTTCATGTAAAATCAAACTAATTATTCAAATTCTTTAAAATAAGACAAATAAAACACATCTTCAGGACAAATTCAGTCCATGAGCTACCATTTTGCATATTTGGCTCTATAAAGCAAAACATATTATTTAAAAATGAAATGTTTCTTTTGATAAAAATAACATATTCCATATCTTAAGCCATCTAAGAATAAGGAATAAAATGTAACCTTCTCAATAATTAACCTCAGTTCAGGGGTCAATCCCTGCAGGAAATCTGAAGTGTTTGCCCTCTAGGCAGCCTACGTGCATTCTCTCGGGGTGCGTGGCCACTGCGCTGGAAGATGACCGACATGCCAGGACTCTTGTCCCTGGTTTGGTGTGCTCTTCAGTTCCGTTCCTCAAGTGGGCACAGCGCCCTCTTTAGGAACAGGAATGTGTACTCCCACCCTGCCTAGCTCCACCATGCACGAGGATTTTTTCCTCTTCTTTCTCCATGAGCCACCTTTGGTTCCACTGTCACCACTTCAGGCCTTGACAAGAATACGAAGCTCATGTTTGTATTCTTCTATTTCTGTCAGCCCTTTTGGCCATCTCCTACTCTCATTCTCTCATTTTTCCTTCTCCTTTTCTAATCATTTTTATTAAGATTTCCAACAGATTTTGTCTTTTATAGCTATTATCAGAATTGAAAACACTCTTTTTTTCCCATTGAGTGTCAACAAATCCACCATCTCTGCACTCAAGACACAGGCAGCTCTTCTCTGTGGGCCTGTTCTAATGGCAGCATGCACAAGCGACAGCTCCCGTATGAGGTGCTTCCCAGTGCATTCTGGCAAATTGCCTAAAAACTCCTCACTGATTCCCACTTCAAAGAACTATAAATCCACACTAAGTATTGCGTTACATTAGTTACATTAAAACAAAGACTACCATGTTTAGGACACGTACAAATGTTACAAAGGAATTTAAAATGTACAAGTAACCACAGGACACAGGAGTGCTGCTTTCTAGGATACAATGAAACAGATCTACACACAACACTGAGGCATGAATGACATTCAGGCACAGGAAAAGCCAGAGTAATAGTGTTCATTCATAGTGATACTGCCATACTGGAGTCTTCAACAGAGTTAATATAAAGATGCTAGTTCTAGAAGAAACTCCTTTTTCTAAAAAAAAGAGGAAGTGCTACAGAATAAGAAACAGGTCATTAGACGGAAATGAGGAGATGAAGAAAATCTCAGAAGCCCAAAAGAAAGCTAGAAATAGAGATGTATCACAAAGACTTAAGGGAAAGAACAGGTTATTAAAAAGAGACAGAAATAACTGTGCTCTACTTGATTATGAATTTGATTCCTATTTCTAATATGATTCCCTGGGATATTTCTCTTTTAAACAATTCCGACATCAGAAAAAGGCTATCCATAACCATAGTGCTATCTTAATTAACCTATTATTTTGGCTACCATAAGAGTGAGGCTTTTAAACTATTTTACTAAGACTACTAATATTGCCCCTAATTGGTATCTTCTTTCAGAAGGGCAAGCAAAAGTGAACTAAAATAAAGCAAGGTTTAAAATTCCTTCACTGCAAGCAATTTATTAAATAATTTATCTAAACAAGAAGGAGATGCTCTAAAAAGCTGAAATCAATTTATGGATTCGCTAGTAACATTATAGTCTTAGACATATTGCTTTTTCTGTAAATGTAAAACTCATATATGCAAAACAAACATTTTCATACTGTATGATACATAAAATTCTTAAAAATCTCAAGAAATATATGCAGGACAAAGTGACACTGCATTACTCTTTGGAAGAAATAACATAAAATAGAGTAACTATGATATAAGACTCTTGGGTGACTTTTCTCCCTCAAGACAACATTAATGGTTGCTGACAGCTTTCAAGCAAGAATAGTGAAAACAAAGGAAGGATGGGACTGTTGGGAGGGGCTGGCGGACTATATCAAGAAACCAAATAATCCACCACTGTGGGTGGAAACATTAATATAGCTTGTCTGAAAGGCAATACCAGACACTCAAAATTAACCACCAGTATTATGTATTCAATTCAAAATCAAGTACTTCTTTTTTTTCCCCTCCCCACAAGTAATAAAACTCTTGTTATTCACTTAAGAATATTGTGTAGCTCTTTTTTTTTCCTGAGGAAGATTAGCCCTGAGCTAATATCTATGCCAGTCTTCCTCTATTCTATATGTGGGTCGCTGCCTCAGCATGGCTGACAAGTGGTGTAGGTCCACACCCAGGATCTGAACCCACGAACCCAGGCTGCCAAAGAGGAACATGCCAAACTCAACCACTACACCACGAGGCCGGCCCCAGAATATTGCATGGCTCTTATTAGATGATTCCCACTGAAAAAAATTTAAATTATAAGGAAAGCAATCCATTTCATTAAGTGACCATCTCTAAAAAGTAAAAGTAAAGAGGAATATTACCACACTGAGTGGTTGTTAACAGTTCTTATCATGTGTTCACAATACAACTATAGGACTTAAAATTTTTACTGAGATTACTTTCTTTCAAATGCAAATTAAGCTCCCTGAAAAGTTTATGTTCACACACAATAAAGGAAAAGAACCATTATCATAATGCTATTTTCATAATAACTGGTAAAATACATTATTATAATCTTTAATTAACTCAATTATTTAATGGCACGCATGCACTCTCTAAGACAGAGCCTCAAAGGAAAATAATAATTATGAGAACAAAGAGGCCCATTTTACCTTAGTTCTTCAATTTGTGAAATCCATTTAAGGTAAGCAAGATGCCGTTCAATTTCTTCAATTTGGTTTATCATGGCCCCAAGATCTTCCATCCAGGGCTGTGCGGTCAGCAAATGGTTGTTAATGGAACTGGAGAGATGAGTTTCTTGCTCCAGAAACTGATTAAGGAATTGTTTTGATTCTTCTGCATTTTTTAAGGCACTCTGAATTCTTTTAGGGATTTCTGATGAAATTGTAAGTACCTAACCATACCAGAAAACAAAAACAAAAATCAGCAGCAGATAAAATTTTCATAACCTTTTTTATTAGTTCATTACCTTCAAAATACATGTTTGTTCTAACAGAATTGAAAATTGTCAATTAAAAGCGTCAAAATAAAGATCTGATTTCTGCATCCTGTACCAAGCAAACCTAAACATGACGTGCTGCGTGTGGAGATGGGGGTGCCTATCACACTGGCCTCCGGTAGCAACTCTGGATCTGCCTTCAGGAAGCTCAACTGTCAGGAGGTCCAGCCAGAACACACACATGCTTTATCCACTCATTATTTTCCTTCAAAAACAAATGAATCTCTGATTCTACAAGTCTGGGTATCTGTGTTTTTGCAAAAGTTCCCCAAGTGATTCTGACTGAAGCCCAGGTTGAGAACCACTGACTTGGTAAGAGGATATCCAGGTAATACCTTTAGATATGGTATTTATTAAACGAATTTTTCTTATAGCATATGGAAAAACATATACAAACATTAGGCATCAGTACAATATAAAGACTATTGTAGAGGAATTTTAACTTAACACTGATTAGACACTCACTCTGTACCAGGCACTGGGCTAGAGATGGACAGATAAATAAGACACAGCATCTGCCCTTAAGCTCAGTTGGTAGAGAAGAGAGATGTAAGCAAACAATTTCAACAGTGGAATTAATGCACTAAAAGAGAGAGGCTAGGTGTAATGGTGCACTAAGATAGTGCTTCCCAAACCTGAATGTGCACACAAATCACCTGGAGAGCTGGTTATAATGCAAATTCGGACTCAGGAGGTTCGAAGTAGGAACTGAGATTCTGCATTTCTGACAAACCCCCACACTTTGAGAAGCAAGGTTTCGAGGCACAAGGCAATTGTGCTTGCATTGCTCACGCACAGACTTTTGCAGGATGGGTGGGAAGTTTTCAGGGAACTTTGAAAGGAAAGCACATTCCAGGCAGAAGGAACAGCTCAGTCATGATCCGAGAACAGCATGGAGCTAAGCAGGGCAAAGAATACAGTTCAAAGAAATGCAGAGAGAAGAGGCGAGCCTGGACAGGTAGAGACCAACCAGACCAGAGGGAGCATCTTGTGCTCAGAAGAATGTGGGCTCTATCCAACAGACAATGGGAAGCCATGAGAGTTTTTCATAAGGGAGTAATTCAGTTAGATTTATGATCTAGAAAGGTAATGTGATAAACAATCATGTTTATTTTCATATTATTTGTAATAATAAAAACTAGAAACAGCAAAAATGTCTACCAGTAAGGGCCTGGTTAAATAAACTATGATACAGCCATATTTGAATACCATAAAACCATTAAAAAAGAGAAATCTATACATATTGATGAACAAGCACTATATTACATTAATTGTAAAGTTAAGTATATATATACTTGCATATATATAAAAGATTTTAACTGTATATTTTATATATATTTGCTTATTTACATATAATAAAATTTCTGTACGGAATAAAAAAGAAAGATAGCTACTGTGACAGTATGAAGAAAACAGAAGATGGGCAAACTACCATCAAACACAAGAGAGAATGCAGCCCTGAACCACGGGGGACGGCAGGGGTGGGAATGAGGAGTGGACACCAGAGACACTAAGGAGACAGAACTCAGAACTCCTGGTGACAGGGTAGGGTGAGGATGACAAGGCACAATCTAGGGAGGCACCTGGGTTTCAGGCCTGAGTGACAGGCAGAGGGTGATGCCTTTTTCCAAGACAGAGAAGCATTTTAAGAGGTGGATCAGTACAATTTTGGACATGCTGAATTAGGGACTTCAGCAAAAGCTTCCATGGTCATCAGGGAAACAAGATGAATTACAGTGGCTCAAAGAGCAAAGGGCAGGGGTCGGCCCGGTGGTGCAGCCATTTAGTTTGCGCTTTGGCAGCCCAGGGTTCGTGGGTTCAGATCCCAGGCGCAGACCAATGTACTGCTTGGTCAGCCATGCCGTGGCGGCGTCCCATATAAAGTAGAGGAAGAGGGGCACGGATGTTAGCCCAGGGCCAGTCTTCCTCAGCAAAAAGAGGAGGATTAGCAATGGATGTTAGCTCAGGGCTGGTCTTCCTCATAAAAAAAAAAGAGCAAAGGGCAAATTAGGAAGTGGAGATAGATACAAAGTAAGATGACTTTTGAAGAAGCCTAACAGTAAAAGGAAGAGACTAACACCTACTAAAAGATGAGGGGAGGGTGTTTGTTTGTGTAGCTTTAAGGAAAAGATCTGGGTATGTCCACATGCTGAGGGTTCAGGACTGGCTGAGGAGCAGAGGATGAACTTATAAGAGTGGAGCCAGTTCACTGAGGTGGCGGGTAGGATCTGGGGCATAAGGATCGCTTTAGCTTGATCCTCTGCTGAATTAAGAAATAGAAACGGTTGCAAATAAGTTTGTGGAATGTGAGATAGACTGTTTAATAGGTTCAAGCCAAATGGCCCCAATTTTTTCTGCTTGGGAAAAGGAAAGGACAGAATGACCAGGTTGGGTAGGTGTCTTGGAGAGAATTGGGCAAAACAGATGAGGGAAGTAGCAGAGGAGCTGACCTTCCCATGGAAGGACTGTCAGGTGGGGCTGAAGACACACATATGGTTGGGCATGCATCCACTCAGCTGTGTGATTTCCTCCAAGAGAGCCCACAACAACTTGCTGACAGGGGTGGAAGAGGACAACGGGGCTGGGCTAAACTTAGGAACTAGCGATAGACGTGGTGGAAAGACAGGAAGATGTGGAGGCCGAAGGTGCTGGGGATGAGACAACGTTTAAGACGAGTGACAACCTGGGGCTAACACACCAACATACCCATGCAGAGTTTACCTAACCCAGTGAGTAGTTACATGATACAAATTTTTTATCTTTGACAAACACACTGTTGCAAATACAGGGACCTATTTATTTCTTTAAGATTACAGTCGTTGGGTTTTTTTAAAAACTATTTTAATATGTTCACTGTAAAAAGAAAAAACTTGAAAATACAGAAAGATATGAAGAAAACACATTACCTGTTAACGAACCACCCAGAAATAACCATTATTATAATGTTATACTTCTTTTCATGTTTTCTCCCTATGAGTGCATATACAAAAAATTTGGAATGATGGCGTCACAACATTTTTGTATACCATCAAATTATTTACTTGTGAAAGCACTTTAAAAGTCATTGTATAAAAAGCTACTTAAAATGTTAGCAATCGTTATGTTTTCAAGACATAAATCATATCAGCAGGAACTCTGTCTTTTACATAACTTGTAAAATACCTAGCATACTGTAGGCCCTTAAAGCCTATTAAACAGTTTAAAATGATTAGACTATTTACCACAATCTGTATCTTCAAAATTCCCTGTATAATAATGGTTATGTTTACATTATGTTAATTATGAGTATACTACTGATATTATTTCAATGAGTTTTAATATTCACCTGTTCTTCCAACTGCATTTTACTTTCTGTCATCTGTTCTATGAGTTTATCAAGTTTCTTTAAAGATTTAAGGTCATTTCCAACTTCCTTTTCTATAAATGCAGACACATAGGAAGGGAGATCACCATTATCTGTACCTTCGCCAATGTGTTCATTTCCAACAAGAGCTGCAATATTTACATCACCTAAAATGAAAGAACAACAATTACTCAACACCACTAAGTACTATGGCATTAACGGAAACACAAAAGATATACAAGGCAATATATCTACCTTCAATAGTTAATGATTTAAAGAAAACACTGTCTATATATGATATTTCTGTGAATGTACCTGTATACTATATGTATCAATATATTCGTCTGATATCTATAGTGTGTGTACATGTTTATGCATATACACATATATATACAGACATTATATATATACATATTTATTCATTTGGGTATTTTTATATATACACAAAAGTACCCAAATGAACAGCTTAAAGCAATCTATCAATCAAATACCACAAAATGCTTAAGAGCTGAGGAAATTCAGAATGAAGGAAAAATTCCTGAAGTCTGTCCTAGTAATCACAGGTTTCCATAGATGTTGGCATGACAATGCAGTTACAAGCAGATATTAAACTTTTCCAGAAGACCTTATATCTTAAGAATCTATTTTACTACTGAGAAAAAAAGATCAAATCTGATTTTGATATAGTTTTTATTAAATTAGTAATATACTTAAAATTTGTAAGGAACCAGATGCTATGGACTAGAATAACACCAAAGGAGGACTCTGGTTTTAAACTGTTAAGAAAAAAAAATAGTATTGAAAGATTTCAAGTACATGAAAAAAATTTGAAAGGGTGACCAAAGAGTAAAAACTCCTCCTTGTATAAAAAGAGTTTTACCAGCTTCAAATGCCATTATACAAAGATGTCCATGTCAGAAACTGAAAAAAAAAAAGAACTATGAGAGAAAACACAAATTACTAGGAAAAAATCAAAATGGCAACCACTAAATTGTACAGTCTGAAATGAGATTCTTTCCACTGCAAATAAACTAGACTTGGACCAATTCACACTGGACTCATTAAATGTGACAAAAACAGGTGACTTGGAACCCTGAAGCCATTTCTTGAGGAGAGTGGTAGCAGAGGCAACATTTGCTATAACAGAGCAAACTATGTCCAGTGAAAACAGGAACACTGTTTAGCTCTGCTCGTCTCATTTAGTGAAATTTCCCAGAGTCCACTCCTTATTCTACGCTTGAAAATTGATCATTTCCTATATTTTAAAGCCAGTTTTTCGGGGCCGCCCGGTGGCGCAGCGGTTTAGTCCGCGCTTGGCAGCCCGGGGTTCGCGGGTTCGGATCCCGGGCGCCCACCGACGCACTGCCTGTCAGCCATGCCGTGGCGGCGTCCCATATAAAGTAGAGGAAGATGGACACGGATGTTAGCCCAGGGCCAGTCTTCCTCAGCAAAAAGAGGAGGATTAGCAACAGATGTTAGCTCAGGGCTGGTCTTCCTCACAAAAAAAAAAAAAAAAAGCCAGTTTTTCATTCTGCAAGAGTCTATACCTTCTTCCACTATCCAGAATTTTTAAGACATAATCAAGCAATTTAAGTTACCTCTAATTCATGGTGGAATGAGGCAAGATTCAAATATATAAATAAAAAAATTTAAATTTATATTTAAACAAAACACTTAAGAAAACAAATTTCTAATAAACACAGAATCCACTTCAAAGGCAATTAAATTTTTTCCCACTGCCCTAAATTTGTGGACCAACGGCACTGCTTCTCTTTTCCAGAGTATCTCTAGCTATACCTTTGCTGACCTCTGTGCCAGGGTGGCTTTCTGAACGTGCCTTGAACCCGAGAAACCTGAAGGCCCACAGCAGCTTCTTGGCAAAGAAGGCAGGAGGGACATGACCCACGGTCGCTGCCATATCCTCTCCTTCCACTCCACCCCAGTGTGCTAAGATACACTGTTTCCCTCTGAAGTATCTGCTTCCATGAGAGAGGGATCCCCTTTTGCTTACTTATGGCTTCCTTCTTCCTGGAGAAGTTTAGGAAACCTGAAGTCTGGGTCGAACTTGGTATAATGCTAATTCCTTTTCACTCTGCAGTCAGTAAGTTCCCTGACATTAAACATGCTCAACTCTACTCAGTCCACAACTTGAATTATTCCATACAGAGGGGCTTAATCTCCCTAGATTTGGGTAGTACCTAGGGGAAAAAACAAGATAATATAAAAATTTAAGGGAATATCCATTGATCTCCAAATGAAAATAGATGCTATAAAATAAGGCCCCAAAGAAAGAGTGGACTTCATGGAAACCAAACATTAGAATAAAGCTGAACACACAATGCATTTCTCTACTTCAGGTTTGCCCAAACGATTTGGTCGTCTCTAAACAAACCATTCATGGTGAATTTATGCACATATTAAAAGCTTGATTGTACTAGCGTGTATTTAGTTGCAAGGACTATAGCAATTTCTAAAAAAAGAAAGTGTGCACATGAGAGATAAAGCTGGGGAACACTATGGAGCCTCCTGGGGAGCAACACTGCTTGGACTTCACTTCTGTTCTTCCCTGGAGCTGTCCCTGTAGAATTTGACTCTTTACCAAAAATAAAGTTTTAAGAAAACAGCAATGAGAGAAAGGCAAGAGGTTATAATGAACCTCATTTTATTTTTATTTATTTTTTTTTTGTGGGGAAGACCAGCCCTGAGCTAACATCCGTCGCCAATCCTCCCCTTTTTGCTGAGGAAGACTGGCCCTGGGCTAACATCCGTGCCCATCTTCCTCCACTTTATATGGGACGCCGCCACGGCATGGCTGACAGGCAGTGCGTCCGCGGGCGCCCGGGATCCGAACTCGCGAACCCCGGGCTGCCAAGCGAGAACTAAACCGCTGCGCCACCGGGTGGCCCCATATGAACCTCATTTTAAAACAACTGTCACTTCTGCTAAAATGAAAATATGACTATCTAAAGATATGCCTAGGGGCCGCCCAGTGGCGCAGCGGTTTAGTTCGCGCGTGGCAGCCCAGGGTTCGCGAGTTCGGATTCCGGGCGCCCGCCGACGCACTGCTTGTCAGCCATGCTGTGGCGGCGTCTCATATAAAGTAGAGGAAGATGGGCACGGATGTTAGCCCAGGGCCAGTCTTCCTCAGCAAAAAGGGGAGGATTGGCGACGGATGTTAGCTCAGGGCTGGTCTTCCCCACAAAAAAAAAAAAAAAAGATATGCCTAAATGCAAAATGTAACTATCAGATATTGCTCAATTACTTACATAAAGATTAAAAGAATATATACCAGTGTGTTTACTATTGGGTATGTTTCTCTCCCCCAATCCCTAAACAAAAAATTTTCCTTTGTTCTATTCAACTTATGAGAATTAAAATCTTGTTCATATGCTATGAGAACCAGTGGTCCACTAGTAGGTAGAGGCAAAACCAGCGTAAGTCTACGCCTCAACTTCCCAACTATAAATTATAACATTTGCCCAGCCTATATTCAAAGTTTGTAAATGGGACTAAAATCCATGTTTCCCCAACTCTCAACCCAATATTCTTATTTTCTTCTCCTTCAAATATGAGCAGAATTGGCTGGTCTGCATCAAACTTCATTAATACAGAAATCCATGTACTATTATGTACTGGAGTCAGAAGGTCTTCTTGTTTTATCTTCAATAAAACAAATGAGCTGTGGGGTATATCCGCAGACACACAGAAGCAGGGCTATGAGCAGAAGGAATGCTTTGTGAATGCTAAGGTTGCTGTAGCTTAGGGAGTAAATTCTATCTTCACTTTTTAAAAAATTATACTCTTTTGATATAACCATTTAAATGCAGCATAGTACATTCTTAGTCAAATGACATTCTTCAAAATGACACACTGGTGATTTGGGAGATTTTTATGTCTTTTTCTCTATTTTTTTGTAAAGAGCACTCCTAGTTGCAAAGAAGTTGATCAAGCCACTAAAGGAAGCACAAGGACAAAGTCTAAAGTCTGCATCTATCATTTTACTAAAATGACAGCTCAGTAGGTGTCAACTTCTGGGCATCTGAATAGGGCAAAGATGGAAAAGGGAAGGGTTTCACTGAAAGATGTGGGGTACTCTCAAATCCTTTAAGGAAAAGGAGCTGAGTTGCAGCAGCTACAATTGTCAAGTGCTATGGACTACTCAGAGCTTTCTTTCTTAGGACAATTAGTAAGCAATGTGAGAGGCAAGCCTGACTCCTAAAGTCAATATGGTAACGTAAGCACCCTTCTCTTACCACTACTCATTCCCAGACTATTTGTCATGATCAGAAGAACCAAAAACCCTGATGGAATAGCTGTTACAGGCTATATTCCCCCTTCCTCCCCCAGTGAATTTCACTTCAAAAGCCCCTGAAGATTCCTTGATTTCCAAAAGCCTGCCATGTCTAGCTTATTAAAGTAAAATGACAAATGTCCACATCCCTGACATATGCTCCTGTCCTTGGTAGGAAATGGAAGTATTAGACCCTTTCTCTCTTCCTTGTCCAGTCCAAGATCCAGGAACCAAGTTATCCATTGTGCTCTTCCCAGGTCAACTTTTAATTGCAAATTCACTGAAGGTAAAGCACACTAAACAATTATCATTTGATTCTTTTGAACCCAATTACTGTGGTGGTCATCTCTCCTAGATTAGCCCCTCCAAATTCCTGATGCTTCATAAGTTGATGCTTCATTAAAATAACCGGCAGGCCCCAACTGTTGTAAAGCCAGTATGACAGGCAGAACTCCAGTGAAATCACACCAGTGCCTGCACAGGGCAGGAGGGGTTAGGAAGTGCTCCTCTCCAAATCATCCATAGTTTACCATTTTAGAAAGACAAAAATATGTGTTTAATGATAATCAGTATTTAATACTATGCAAGCATACTGTACAGAAAAAAGATAACAGATAAGACTCTTCTTGGATACAGACCCTGGAAGGCTGAGTTTTGGAGAAATGGCTGGGGAGAAAGTGCTAAGGTGTTTGGAGTCTGCTTACTTTTCTCCTGGATGGTCTTCCTTTCCTCACCACTTTCAGAGCAGCCCTAGAAGGAGAAGAGGTGTGACAAACACATTTAGACTGAAGTGGTAGATGGAACTCATACAGGGCTCCCAGAGGGCGTCCACTGGAGGATCGCACGGTCCCAGACCCCTTCCCCGCGGGCCTTCCTGAGGGGCCAGGGCCTTCAGATGCAGGTTCCAAAAAGGGCCACCACTCTGGGGCCACCACTGCCACCTCCTCAGGACCACTGGAGTTACCCTGCCTGGCCGCCAGGGCCACCTCCCCACAGAGATCTGTGTCATCTCACCGGGGTCACCGGAGCCACCGCACTGGGACTACCTCCCCTGGGAGGTCTGTGCCACCTCACCAGGATTGCAAGGGCCACCTCCCCGGGGCCACGGAAACCACGTCCCCAGGCGCCAGGGTCACCTCACCAAGACAGTCTCCCCTAGGAGATCTGTGCTACCTCACTGGGCCACCAGTGTCCCCCCTCCGGGCCACCAGGGCTGCCTCACCGGGGTCGCCGACGCCTCGCCGATCTCGCCGGCCGGGAGCATCCCGCCTCCGTACGAGTCCTCGACTCCATGAGCAGCCAGCGTGGCCTGCGTGGTCCAGCTCCCGCCAGCGACGAGCACCAGCTCCGCCTCGAAGACTGCAGGCGGGAGCACCACCGCGACTTCCTCTCGCCGTCTCTCTGGTTTCTTCCTCTCCTCCCAGAGAGGCCCTCCCCGCGTCGCCGCTGGCCGTCCGCGGTGGCTCCCCCTGCCGGCCGGGGGACGTAGGCCGCTCCGGAAGCGGGCGGTGGGGGGGCGGTCCTTCTCAACCTCGAGGAAACCTCCTTCACTTCGTTGGGACCCTTAATGATGGAGCTTGAAGATGTCACTCCTTCCACATCAGAAATTCAATATGAATCATTTCCATTTGTATTTTAGATGATATCCCAGATGTTCTGAGAGTGTGAGGGGGCTTGTTGACTAGCTTTAATGTAATTTGATTGGGCTGTTTAGTTGGAGAATTTCCAATGTCATTATCTGTGGATCTTTCTTTTAAGGCTGATCAGATTCAACTAGAGATGACCCTCCAGTTTCCTGCCTGGAGGGTGCAGATCAGGTTATAATCATTCTGGGAGCTGAATGGAGGAGAAGGACTCAGCATCTATTATGCACTTTGCACAATGCAGACACCCACAAACACCTGCTCTTTGCCAGAGAAAAGGAATAGAGTTATCTGGCAGCCAGCAAGAGGTAGATAGAGCATCCAGGGATTTGACAACTTCAAAAACAAACATGGAAGGAGGTACCATAGAGACTAAAACAAGTAGGAGGGTGGGGGCAACCTTTAGAAGAAACAGAAACCATTCAGTGGGGAGAAAACTTAAAATGTGTGTTTATTGTGAAAGATGACACGATTGGAGCCATACTAAAATAGAGCCAGAGCAGCCATGTCAGAGGAATTGCCTTGCACAGCTTGTTTTCTTTATCTTCCGAACTGGACCAAACCACCAACATTCCAAAGAAATCAGTAAGGACAAGGATGGAACTGGACTTTGCTGGTGCCCAGATCACTAACCAATCAATGAAGTACAAGTTTAGCATTTTGCCTGATGATTGAACTGCAGGCCAATCTATGAAGTACAAACCTAGTCTTATCCAGCACCAATGAACTCTTCTTTAATACAACTCACCTCATCCTCCCTGTTTCTCATAAAAAACCTAAGCCCCTCTTCTGTAATCGGGATGCTATTTGAATTTCTACCTGAATCTGTGCTCCCCAAATTGCAATTCTTTGATCCCAAATAAATGCTTTGCCTCTTAAACTGGTTTCTGTTTTTGTAGATTGAGAGTATATACATGTATATAATCAATATCCTGAGATATGAAATACCATGGCAACCATAAAACAATAACAGGATACTACTGTATTTATTTATTTGTTTATTTATTTATTTGTGAGAAAGATTGGCCCTGAGCTAACATCTGTGCCAATCTTCCTCTATTTTGTATGTGGGACGCGACCACAACACGACTCGATGAGCGATGTATAGGTCCACACCCAGGATCCAAACCTGTGAATCCAGAGCTGCCAAAGTGGAGTGTGCCAACTTAACCATTACGCCACTGGGCCAGCCCCAGGATACTACTGTATTTAAAAAAGAGCATTCAGAGACAAAAAATATGATAGCCGAGATGAAAAATTCAGTGAAAAGGTTGGAAGATAAATGTTGGGAAATATCCTAGGAAAAAAAAGCAAAAGGACAAAAAAATGAACAACAGGAAAAAAAAAATAATAAATTAGAGGACCACTCCAGGGAGTCCAAAATCTGAAAAATAAGAGTTCCGAAAGAAAAAACCAACAGAAGTTAGGGAAGAAGTGATCATCAACAAACAATTCAAGGAAATTTCCCCAAACTAAAAGTCCTGAGTTTCCAGACTGAAAGGGCCCACTGAGTGCCCAGCACAATTTATAAAAGTTAACTCACCCCAAGGCTCATCATCGTGAAATTGCAGAACACTGAGGGCAAAAAGACAACCTTAAGCTTCCAGAGAGAAAAACAGATCACTTACAAAGGACCAGGAATCAGCATATCTTTCAATTTTTCGGCAATCACAAAGAAAGCTGAAATACATGGGAGCAATTCTATCAAATTTCAAAGGGAAATTTATTTCAAACTAGAATTCTCTATTTGATTAGTAAACTACCAATCAAGTGTGCATAAAGAATAAAGGTATGTTCAGACATTCAAGATCTCCAAAAATTTCCCTTTCATTTACTTCTTTCTCAGGAAGCTACTGGAGGTTGTGCTCCACTAAAATGGGGAACTAAAGAAAGAAAAAAGACATAGGATATAGGAAACAGAAGATATTAACAGAGGAGCAAAATGAAGCATGACTCCCTGACAACAACTGAGCACTAGACATGGATTGGTGTAGGTTAGAAGGCTCCAGAAAAGACTCCTTCAGAAAGATGAAACTAATAGAACACCTCATCCATCTAAATCTCTGGAGGGAGAGATTTAAACAATCATTAAGAAGTTTGGGCTTGGCTTAGTGATGGACAGTAAGCCAAAATAAGATAATCATTAACTTCAGGAAAAACAAAAAGCTGCGCAGAAGAGAAGTAATCATTGTATACTATTTTGCCCAAGATGTGAGTAATGTTCACCTAGTCATAATGAAGTAAACACAAATCTATTTCTTAAAAAAAGTACAATATGACTATAGTGGGCAGGTAAAGGAATGGGAAGTGTGGTGGGGTGGGGGAAGAGATGGGAGAAGTAAGAAGAGCTAAATCCTCACTTTCCACTAAGTGAAGTCAATAGGTAATGCCTAAAAGTGAAAAATCAAGAAATAGCAATACAAACATTTTATACAGAGAAATGAAGGTAAATATCAAAATAACCGTTGAAAGAGGAGAAATGACTGCCTTTGAGGAGGGGGAAACAGATAAGGGGAAGAGTGGAGATACAGTCTCTGCTGTTTCATTGCAAAACTTACAAGGTTTCTACAGAATTATTTGACTCTAAATCACAGACGTGTAACTCTGATTAAAATAACTAAAATTAAAGGAGTAAAAAGATTGCTCTAAACTCAAAGTTTTGCTTCTGAGGAATCACTCCCTGGTAAAGGAATTAGACATGAAAATAAATAATTTAAGATTGAGTGTGATACCAAACCTCTTAATCTCATGTCCCCGTGCCTGGTGCACAGGAAAAGCCAATCACAGAGACACCCGTCCTTGGAAATGAGAAAGGTTTATTTGAATTGGCCAAAACAAGAAGTGAGGAAAGTAAGTTCTGTCAGCTCTGCTTTAACAAAAGAAGAAAACAGGGGATTTTTACAGGGCTAAGAGCCTTGAAAGGAGGAGTTTCAGGGAAACAAAGGAGAAGTCTGTGTTTCTTTCACTTCTTGTTTTTTTGTGGTTTTTTTTTTTTATGAGGAAGATTAGCCCTGAGCTAACAGCTGTAACCAATCCTCCTCTTTTTGCTGAGGAAGACTGGCCCTAGGCTAACATCCGTGCCCATCTTCCTCCAGTTTATATGGGACACCTGCCACAGCATGGCTTGATAAGTGGTGCGTAGGTCCACACCGGGATCCAAACCCAGGAACCCCAGAAAGCCACTGAAGCAGAGCGTGTGAACTTAACCACTATGCCACCAGGCTTGTCCCTTTGCAAATTTGTTTCTTTCACTTCAGATAAGACCTTGAGCAACCAGAGTTCTTGGTGTCAGTGGCAGCGGGGGTCTGGTCATCCGGTGGTCGTAACTTCCTTAAAGGCATTCTTTTTCTTCTGTAAAATAATCTCATAAATCCTTGCGATCCTTGAGTCACCCCTTTGGTTAGACAAGAAAACAGCAAGTTAGCAAGCTATAATTATGTGCAGGCCATGAAGCAAGCATTTGGACTCAACAAATACATCTAATGGAGCCTAAGGTTATTTATTAACTTCTTTCATCTGTGGCTGTGTTGGGAACAAGGTCAGAACTTGTTGGGAACATGTTCTTATGGAATATTTAGAGTAACACTCAGGTACCTGGCTTCAAGTGCAGTAGGTTCAAGTGCAATGGAAATGTTTGCAATGACTGAGGGAGCACAGAAAACAGTTATTCTCTGGGGAGTGGAGAGAGGCATCTAAGATGGACGGAATGCTAGGCAATAATAAGGATGAAAGAAGAGATAAAGTGTGTGTGCTAGGCACTTAGCAATCCATAGTGCTGGCATGGAGTTAAAAGCAAGATCCAGAATATTATACATAACATACATGTTAGGATGTAATTTTTTAAAGTCAAGGAGAACATTAAACTGTTAGATGTTTATTAGAAGGAGTTGGAATGGGGGAGAGGCTTTGAACATTTCTGTATTATTTTAACTATAAAAACCAATAAAGAGCTGTCATTTTAGAAAACAGAAAACTGAAAATGCATGTTTCACTTGGACCCTGTCTAAGGCAGTTTAGGCTGAAATGCAAAAAGGGCAAGTTTTGACCGTGGACCCAGCAAATGGCCAAAGACATGTGAATGTTCTTTCCTCCATGCACATTTATGAGGAGTTAGGCCACAATCTCAAGAAGATACTTTTTTTTGGTAAGGAAGATTCACTTTGAGCTGATATCTGTTGCCAGTCTTCCTCCTTTTTTGCTTGAGGAAGATTAGCCCTGAGCTAACATCTGTGCCCATCTTCCTCTATTTTGTATGTGGGTCATCACCACAGCATGGCTTGACAAGTGGTATAGGTCTGCACCAGGGATCTGAACCCACGAACCCAGGCCGCCAAAGCGGAGCATGCCAGACTTAACCACTACACCATGGGACCAGCTCTCAAGAAGATACTTTTCAAAGTATACAAAAATTAAAAGTTTAGGATTGAATTTTTACTGCATGGCTGTGGAAAAAATATTTGCAGTTGGTGTCATTGGGGCACTAACCTATGAATTAACCATAGCCCAAGGACATGTGATTGTACATGCATTAGGGACAGAAACCTATCTGAGGTACTTACCTGAGGTGAATAATCTCAGAGGAAGGCAGTATAGAATGCTACCAGTCTGAGCGAATTATTTATACTCAGTTAACCAGGTCCCCACAGGTAAACCCAGATTTTAAAAATAAGTCTACAGCTGCCGTGGAAAACAATATGAGGTTGCTCAAAAAATTAAAAATAGAATTACCATATGATACAGCAATTCCACTTCTGAGTATATACCTCCCAAAATTGAAAGCAAGGTCTCAGACATATTGGTACACCCATGTTCATACCAGCATTATTCAAAATAGCCAAAAGATGGAAGCAACCCAAGTAACAACGGGTAAACAAAATGTGGTGTATACATATAATAGAATATTATTCAGCCTTAAAAAGGAAGGAAATTCTGACACATGCTACGACATGGATAAACCTTAGGGACATTAGGCTAAGTGACACAAACCAGTCACAAAGAAACATATACTGGGCTGGCCCGGTTGCGTACTAGTTGGGTTCACGTGCTCCACTTTGGCGGCCCGGGTTCACAGTTTCGGATCCCAGGTGCTGACTGACACACTGCTTGTCAGCCATGCTGTGGCGGCGTCCCATATAAAGTAGAGGAAGATAGGCACAGATGTTAGCCCAGGGCCAATCTTCCTCAGCAAAAAGAGGAGGATTGGCAATGGATGTTAGCTCAGGGCTAATCTTTCACACACAAAAAAAACCCCCCAAAAAACAAATAAAAAGAAAAAACAAAAAGAAATGTATACTGTATGATTCCATTTATATGAGTTACCTACAAGTGTAAAATTTATAGAGACAAAAGGAAGAATGGTGATTTCCAGGGGCTAGGAGGAGGGGAGAATGGGGAGTTATTGTTTAGTGAGTATAGTTTCAGTTTTGCAAGCTGAAAAGCGTTCTGGAGATGGATTGTGGTGATGGTTGCTCAATGATGTGAATGTACTTAATGCTACTGAAGTGTACACTTAAAAATGGTTAAAATGGCAAATTTTATGTGTATTTTACCACAGTTAAAAAAAAGTCTAGCAGAAATAAGGACTTGAAATAACATTGGTTTTTCACTCAGGATTGAAGTTTGGCAAAATACTAAATGTGCAAAAGCTATTAGAGGGCGAGATTTGGTCAGGAAATGTGTGCTACTTGAAGCGCATGGGAAGAGTAATGAAATTTATTTTTCTTTACACAGAAGCACAAACTTGTTACAATCAGGTTTCCTGAAGCGGATCATTTTGGGGAGCCGTCAAGCAGGAGGGGTAAATTGAAGTGGCAAAATGGTGCTCTTGGAGGCTCTGCATTGGAAGGAATTATATAGAAAAATACAGTTCCTAAAATTATTCTCTGTTTTCATTATTAACTACGTGGAGAAGGGCAACAAAAAAAGGCCATAACTACATATGTGGAAGAAATCCTTTCTAGAATGCAACTAACATTCATAAGGCAGTCGCTGCTTTCGAAGTCCTAGACTGTTTAAAAGACTCTTTGGGGCATGATAAAATCACTTTTCGCCCTAGCCAAAGCCCAGCTGCGACCGCCTCGGGGCTCCCTGAGTGAACCGGCCACCGTGAGCTTCCCACCCAGCCGCGGGCAAGACCACGAGGCGCGAGCGCGATGCCTGCGGCATCACGCCGCTGGGTGGGAAGTGGACGGGGCCTCCCCACTCCGGGCCGGTGGGCGGGGCCGGCGGCGGAGGGCGAGCTCCGCCCAGGGGGTGGGGCCGGCCGGCGGCGGCGCGTCGCAGCGCTGCACGTGTGCGAGCCCGGCCGCCTGCGAGTCCACTCGAGCGCTCGCAGCCTCCGGCGCGGGCGGTGCTGTTTATGCCCTGCCGCCCTCGCAGCTGGCTCTTCCGAGTGGCCCTCGCCGCCGCCGCACTCCTGCGGCCGGAGCAGCGCGCCCGCCCCCTCGCCGCCCGGCCCGTGCCGCGCCCGCGCTCGCAGGCCCCGGGTAAGTGTGCGGCCTCCCCGCAGCCTCCCCAGCTCCGCGGCCTGGCCCAGCGCCCCGGCGCCAAGGCCCCGCCCGGAGGGGTAACGCGGACCAGGAAGGCGTCCCGGCGGTGGTCTGAGCCCGCGGCACGCCCACGGGCCTCCATTAGGGATGGTCCCGCGGGAGCGCGCCCGGAGCCCGGCAGGGCGTGAGTCTCGACGGTGCCAGCCCCGCCCCCCTCCCGCGCGAGTCGTCGGGGGCCGCCGCGCCCTCCCTCCTCCCCGCGGCGCTGTCAGCCCGAGGAGCCCCTCCCCACTCCTCTCTTTCTTTGCCCCAGGCGCTCCCTGAACTCTTCTGCCTCCCTGGAGAGAAAACCAGCCTTTATCCCGAAGCCCGTCACTGCTCCCACACGTCGCTGGGCCCGTTTTCTACAGGGTCCAGCCCACGTGCTTTCGTCCTCGTAGTCATCCAGCACTACTTATTGCGAGCCTACTACGTGCCAGGCAGGCACTCAGGTGACTGCTCGTTTTGTATACGTTTCCTAGGGCCCAGGAGTGTTTTCTGCAGCCCTCTCCCAGGTTCATATTTGAGTGGATGGAGGAGGTGCTGCTGTGCGTGTTGAAACGCATCCGCAGGAGTCCTCACCGCCGGCCCTGCACTGAGAGTTTTAAAAGTGCATCCTCATTGTCTGGGTGTTAGTGCCTGCCAGGCAGTAGGGTTTGGAGAGAGTTTAGTTTTCCAAATATTTGTTCCCGTTGTCAGACCACTTTTTTTTTCATTCCGAAAATATAGGATTACTAAGGGCTTTTGTTTCAAGTCTCTAATCATTTGTGAAATAGGCATGCCCCATTGGCCTTGGATGCCTTGACAGTTGAGGGATCTGTCAAAAATCGGACTGGACACTCACACTGAAAAGGGGATGGATAGGCAGTGATTTTGTTCCGTCATTTGGAAAGTAGCCAACAGTCCGAATTTGTTCATTTAGCAACTCCCTTTGAACATATCTTTTGATAGAGTCCGGGGTAATACAGATATTAATAAAACATAGCTTTTGCCCCCAAGTAGGAGACAAATTACAATCCAGCTGGTCTGTTGACTAAGTTTCCTCCTGCCTCAGGCCCTTTACATGTGCTGCTCCAACTGCCTGGAACTCTCCTACATGCATCTTTTCATATCTAGTTCTTCCTTCAAGTCTTTGCTCAAAAAAGCACCTCCTTAGGGAGGCTTTGCTCAAGAGCACCCTTATTCTCATTCCCCTTACTCTGCTTTATTTGTAGCTCTTATGCTTGCATGTTCTGAGATTGTTTTTTTTTTTTTCACTATATTCTCTGATATATCCTTAAACAAACGTAAGTTCAATGAGGGCAGGAAATTTTTCCTTTTTCCCCCAGTGCCTGGAACAGTGTCAGACACGTGAGAGGTGCTCAAGAAATATTTGTGGAATGAACAAATCGAATGGACTTAACAGTTTTGCATATTAGAGTGTAGTGTGTGCTCTGCCCTGGAAAAAGTGCTTTTTATTGTGAGAGCTGCAGCGATTATTGATTGTCTGCAGAGGATGGGGGGTGGATGCATTTAAAAAGTGGAAGTTGTGGAGGGTTTTGAAATATAGAAAGGATTAAGACTAAGATGGCTCTTTTTTTAGATGTTTACTTTGTGGGAAATAATGTTAAGGGACTTTCATCAATGTTATATTAAAAAATTTTTTTTTGCTTTTTTTCTCCCCAAAGCCCCGATAGTTGTGTATCATAATTGTGCATTCTTCTAGTTGCTCTATGTGGGACACCGCCTCAGCATGGCTTGACAAGTGGTGTGTCAGTCCGTGCCCAGGATCCGAACCGGCGAACCCCGGGCTACTGAAGTGGAACGTGCAAACTTAACCGCTAAGCCACTGGGCCTGCCGCTATATTAAAATTTTGAAAATGCGAAACTTTATTTTTGTTGTCATTGCAGAGGAAGCTTCTTGGTGAATCTAATATCTTAATGAAAAAGATTTTAAAATACTGTTAAAATTGTAATATTCCTAACTTCATTTGGCCCCTTTGGATCGTAGAGGAAATGAAAAGCATTATTTTAGTTTTCCCTCCAAAGAATTGTGTAGGACTTTAAGTTCATGGGAAAATATCAGTGGATTTCATTCTCTACCTGGGTGTAGAGACAAGCTTCTGGTCTCTAGAGATTTTACTTGACATTTAAGATATTGTCATTACTATCATGGATGGTATACTTGTGTAGCGTAACATTTCTGTAAAAAGTTTTTTTTAAACACCATAAAAAAACCTCATAAAGCTGCCTCTCCCCCCCCCGCCCCCCCCCCCCCCCTTAAGCTAATCACTTCTTACAGCTTTGAGGTAGAGTGCTTAAATATGTATGTTTGGATTTTCCTGAAAGCAGAACTGATTTCCTTAGGACAGTCACACTGGGGCAGTCAGGGTCATTTTATCTTTGTGACTGAGTTCTTCTGGGCCTCTTCCATGTCCACAGGATCCTCTCTCTCTCTCTCTCATTTAAAAATTATATTGCATTTCAGTCTTCCCTTTTATATGGTTCCTGCTTATGAAAATGACACTAATTTGAGTTCTGCCTCTCCTAGTCCAGGATTTTGCACAGCTGTTCTGGTAAATGTGTTCTCAGCTTCTAGGCCCACAGACAGAACTTAGCAACGTACATATTAAGTGATTTATAATCATTGGTGCTATACATACTTTAATAATTAATGTCTGTGATAGGACCATCGGCCTAAAACAAATGAAAATTATAATTTCGTTTGAAACACAAAGGCAAGATTAGTTAATGAGCTTGTCTTTGCAAGTAAATGTAACAAGAAAAACATCAGCCAACTGTTTACAAGTATCAAGAAAAAGACTGCCAAAAAATACTAAAGCCCTGTTTATTTGGTGCCGTTGGCAGTGCTTTGGGGATCTCTTAAAATTAAATGGTATTTGAAGGAGAAAACCACGTTTAATCATTAGCCTGAAGAACAAAAGAAGCATAAGAAGCTGTTTTTCCCCAGACTCAGCATTACAGTGCTGCTGTGTAAACCATCCATAATAAATATTAATGGCAGCAGTTGAATAGAAACAGCTATTACAGACCTTTGACCAAGTCATCATTTTTCAGAAACTGAGGCTTAGAGAGGCTAAATGACCCGCTTAGTAAATGGCAAAACCTAGATCAACTCCAAGTCATACCCCACAAACTGCTGTTCGCCGAGTCAGTGTTGAAACCAGTGGTTGATGCTTCGTCCTTGTGCAGGGACCATGCTAATCCCTGTGTCATTCCAGCCTTAGCGTAAGTGCTGCTGAAGCGAGCACCAGCGGTTGATACTTCAGATCTGTGATCTGCTAATATCCTCCTTCCAGGGAATGTTAGACATAACAGTGCTGTCCTAAACCTGCTAGAATTTCACTCATGAAATCACTGATGTAGGCGCTGGGGAGAGAGAGGGGTTGGGATGGTGCCCGTATTCTGATTTAGGTGACTGGTGGTTGGTTGGTGGTAACATTCCCTGAGGTAAGAGGTGCAATTTGAAAGAAGTGCTTTTGTGATGGGAAATGATGAGATCAGTTTGGGCACGTTGAATTGGAACATTTGATTCTCCCTCTTACTGGTTGTGTAAACTTCAGCAAGATACTTAATCTCTGGGCCTCAGTGTTTCAGTGCTGAGGTGGGTTGAGTCATCACGTTGGGGCGAGGTTTGCGTGAGCTCCGTGTGCTCTGGAGTTGTCTAGCTGTCCTTATGATTGCCTTGGCCCCTGAGTCAACCAGGGAGTTGGAGATGGAGGAGTCTTGGCTGGAAGGCTTGGGAGTGAGAAGGGAACTGGGTTGGAGAAGGAACCTAGAGAAGCCCAGATTTAAGTGGCAGACAGAGAAGGAGGGAAAAGAGCGCCTGGGGAAACACAAGGAGCAGAAGGAGAGTCTCAGAGGGAGGAAAGCGGAGAACCTTGTCCTGCTGGGAAGAGGTGTCAGGTAGGGCCAGGATTGACTGGCTGTGCTTTTGGCAAGGAACCCAGTGCTGGCGATTATTTGATTCACTGTGGGGTCGTGTCAGGGTGCCTGTGGTGATGCCTGGCAGGGGGTGCCAGGTGAGCGTACAATGCGGGGATGAGGCATAGTGCTGAGGAGTGAGTGAGGGTTAAAATGAGTGTGGACATCCCTTAGGAGGGTTGCCGTATTGAGGGGATGGTTATAATAAGCAGTCTGGTAAATATGCTGGAAAGAGGTGTGTCTGCCGGAGGATCCCAGTTTTCTTTGTGAACAGCAGCTAGGGCTTGGAGAAGACCGTGCTCACCAGCGATGGCCAGGCAGCCTGGAGCGCTGTCATAAGAGAGGAACTCCCTGACCTGGTGAGGTTTTCTCCAGCAGCAGCCAGGAGCACAGACATCGACAGTAGGATTGGTACTTGTTTTGAGTTTTAGTAAGGATCATGATGCAGAGGGAGTAGTGAGCAAGAGTGTTGAGGGGTGACTAAGAGTTGTTGAGGTTTGGGGCACTTGAAGAAGCAAAGGTGGAAGAGGCAGTGTCTTGGGACTGGATGTTTCTGTGTGTTTGCAGACAGGTGATGGGAGAGGAAGGAGGAGAACCGAAAAGATGGGTGGTTTGCTCAGGGTAGAATAGTTTATGTATCTTTTTATACTTGGAGCTTTTATTTTTATTATAAAAATTTCAAACATACAAAATAGAATGATGTGATGACCTCCCCATGTTCCCACCACCCAGTTTCAACAGTGACCAGTGCACAGCCAGTCTTGTTTCAAATCTGTACCTACTCTACTTCCATTCACTGCTGGTAAGTTATTTTGAAGCAAATTCCAGACTTCATATCTTTTCAACTATAAATATTTCAGTTTGTATCTCTAAAACATAAGGATTCTTTCTTTCTTTCTTATTTTTTTGGTGAGGAAGATTGGCCCTGAGCTAACATCTGTGCCAGTGTTCCTCTATTTTTTGTATGTGAGTCAACACCACAGCGTGGCTTAATAAGTGGTGTAGGTCTGTGCCCAGGACCTGAACCCACAAACCTGGGCTGCCGAAGCAGAGCACACCAAACTTAACCACTATACCCCCAGGCCAGCCCCAAGGATTTTATTTTTAAATGTAACCACAATAACATTATTGCACCTTAAAAAGCTGACAATATATCTTAACGTCATCAGATGTCCCCAGGGTTTCAGTATCCCCGATTGTCTCATAAGTGCTTTTTTTAACAGTTGATTTGTTTGCATCAGGATCCACCTGTTGCCTTTCTTTGTACGTTTATGTGTAACTTCCCACTTCCTTTTTTCCCTTGCTGTTTATTAGTTGAAGGAACCGTGTCTTTGTCCTTGTGGGGTGTCCCACGTTCAGGATTTTGCCGATTGCTTCCCTGTGGTGGTGTGAACATCTTCTGTCCCTGTGTGCCACCTAAACTGGTAGTTAGACATAGAATTTCAGTCCGTAAGAATACTTCATAAATAATAGCATGTACTTTCAGGAGCACACCGTGTCCAGTGGTCTCTTTTTTGTGATGTTTGTGACCATCGATGGTCATTGTCCAGGTCCAGTTTTTTATTAGGGATGTCCTACTTAGTATGTCTTTGATCTCCGTAGATGGGGAACAGTTTCAGCCCCTGTTCCAAGAATTTTACAAAATATCTGTTGATGCCTGTTACACCACTCTGGATTTTTGGGCATGTACGAAAGAAATAATATCCTCAACGAATCTGCAGACTTCTGAGAGAGGAAATGGGACTGGCATTTATTTAGTTTGTACTCTGGCTGGTCACTGTGCGTTCATCATCACGACAGTCCTGTGAAGCACGTATCATTCCCACTTTACAGCTGAAGAGAAGGGGCTTGGAGAAGTTAAGTAATTTCCTTGGACCAGTTACACAGCTAGAAAATGGTGGGGAGAAGCACGGTACTCAGGTGCCCACATAGGGAGTGCAGACAAAGGGAGGTAAAAGGGGAAGACGTGGAGTTGATAGACAGGGAGGCCCAGGGGTCAGGGCTCGTGGCCTTCAGATGAGTCTTAAAGGCGATCTGAGGCGGGTGTGCAGGGCCCCCCTGCAGAGAGAGTGCATGGGCAGTCAGTCTGGGAGTGGGCACCTGTTGGGGCTGGGCCTGAGTTGTTGGAGGCGTGGGGAAGATAATGGTACACGGTGCCAGATGACGGACAGTGCTGAAGCCGAAGGATGAAGCAGACATTTCTGCGAAGGAAATGATTGGTGTTTCCACCAAGGCTATGGCCCTCAGGTTGTTAGAAGGAGTCTGATGAGTTCTCTGCACACTGGGCAGAAGGTAAACATCCTGCTGATCATAACGTCCCTGAGCCAAGGGCCAATGTGGCTGTTCTCGGCTGTGCTTTCCTCCCTGCTGAGAGTCCAGGCCTCTGAAGGGCCTTGGGATCTCTCAGTGGATCCTGTCATGCCAGCTGGGAACATTGTACTGTCGTTGGGGAGCCATTGTGGGTTTTTGAGTAAGAATATGTGTGATACAGCCTAGTGACGCTACAGGATGTGCCCTGGGCACCTACACCACCACAGGACTGTAAGTGGGCTTGTCTTCTCCTCTTCCTGGGGTTCCCAAGGTAGAAAACCTGAGTCATCCTGGAGTATTTTTTCTTTCCTTCCACATTTGTCACCCAGTCCTGTCCCCACCACTCCTAAATGTCCCTGAATCCACCCCTCCTTTCTGTCGCCCTTGCCTCAGCCTTAGATTGGGTTGTACTAATTTCTTGCCTCAATTACGGCTGTCCCCTTACCTCCATCCTAACCCCAATTTCTCTTCAAAGGGGTGCCACAAAATCTAATTCACGAATCGAGTGGTGGTTTGGTTCTGAGGATGTAATTCCCTCCGTTCAGCCTGGTGTGGCCTGCGCCCACTCCCTGGCTTTAACTCCAGGCTCTTTCCTTGTGTGTTTTACCCTTCACGATGCGTGATGAGCTCCTTGGGGTTCTTCCAGTGCTCCTTGGTCTCCCATGCCTCTGTGCCTTTGCACGTGCTGTTCCGTCTTCCCCCAATCAGCTACCTCCCCCTTTTCCACAACCTTACTCTTACTCATTCCTTAAAACTTGGCTCAGATGTTCATTTCTGGTCTTCCATAGGAAGGGTGTCTTCTCTAACACCCTCATCACCAGCACCCTCTGAGGTCTTCTGTGTTCCCATTGTCCCCAAGTAAGCCCTGGGCCCTTTCTGTCTCCCTCACTGGTGTGCAAACTCTGAGATGGCGGCTTTGTTGATATAAAGAGAAAATGAAATCGCATCGGCATTTCATAAACCAGTATTCTTTTTTACTATTCCTTGCTTAGATAATTAAAAAATAAATGCTTTCTTATTTGAATTGGAGATGATTTTGTGTAACTAGTTGTGGTCTACTTCTGTTTCAGTTTCTTGGTTTCTTCCATTTTCTTTAATTTTTTTGTCTGTCAAAGGAAATTGTTTTTACTGACATTTTTCTATACCTTTTCTCCTGTTTTTTTTTTTTTTTTGTAGCCATCATGACCTTTTTTTCTTTTACTTTTTGCTTGTATTTGGCATTTTCTTTGCTTTCCATTCTTGATTTTTGACAATGAGGCAAGATCAAATATGGATTCTCAAATTTTAGTTCATCATTATTATTATTCTGCAATAGATGCTTCTGTAGGTGGATTTCTTATTAACCAAGCATTGGAGAACTAGAATATTAACTTTCTGCTCATTTACAGTCTTTATGAGTGTGTTTACTAAGTACATTAGTATGTTAATTTTAGCATCTCCTTATAGAATTAATATAGGAAAAATCTTTATTCTTATTTCACCAAGAGCATCGAATAAGATCAAATTAGGCACTCGTGGTCTTAGATAAATGTATTAATCTAGATTGTCACCTGTTACCCTCTCTCAGCTGCTCTGTACTGGGAAGAATGTTTGCCTTCTGAGACTTTTGCTCAGTACATAGTGTGTAGGCAAGTTAAATGATAATCTTTGTTTTTTAAATTGTGGCAAAATGCATATAACATATAACATCTTAACCATTTATAAGTGTACAGTTCAGTAGTGTTAAGTACATTCATATTGTTGTGCAACCAGATCTCTAGAACTCTCTTCATCTTGCAAAACTGAAACTCTGTACCCATCAAACAACTCCCCATTCCCCTTCCTTTCTTTTTTAATATGGTATGAGTATGCTTTCGTGTCAGTAAATGTATTGATACACTATTTTTATTTAATCAGTTTTTCAAAAGGATAATATACATGAAACAAAATTCAGATGATACACCTGTGGTGTTCAGTAAAAACAGCAAGTCTCCCAGCCACCTACATCCTCTCCTGGAAGTAACCACCTTTCCCAGCTTCAATTCACATTATTTCTATAGATTGTGCAGTTCATGTACCCAGGCGTCACTGTCCTTAATTTTTGCTAATATAAAAGCCCTGAGATAAGTATCATTACAGCTGAAACTTTAAGTGCTTTCTTAGTTATTTTCTTAAAATACCTCCTGAAAGTAGCATTTCTGGGTCAGAGGGCATGCATATTTAGGGCTCTTGATGCACACTGTCAAATTCCATGCAGAAGTGTTGTGCTATTTTTCTATCCCACCAAGGTATACACCAATGGCAGGAAGAATTATTTTAATAAATGATTTTCCCAGGACCGTAGGAGCAAAGTTAACTGTGCCTCTCTTTGCTGAAACCTACTTCTTTGTAGAAGTGATTGTTACTTCCTACTCTCTCTTCCTTCCTAAAAGGTTCTTTTAAATGTTTTCTTGGAGCCTTAAAAATGGAGATGACAGAAATGACTGGTGTGTCACTGAAACGTGGGTCCCTTGCTGTCGAAGATAATGACAGTGTGGCCCCAGCTGAGGAGGCAAAAAGACAGAAGGTGTCAGAATGCTGTCTGACCACAAGTCAAGATGGGCTAGAGAATTCCTCTCCACCCAGCAGTGAAAATGCGCCTGGGCCACCTGAAGCTGTAAGTGTGGGAGAAGGGAAAAAGAATTCTGATGCTCATTTGGAAGAAGAGGAAGAGGAGGAGGAAGATGGCCTTTCAGAGGAGGGTGATGAGGAGGAGGAAGCTGAGAGTTTTGCAGACATGATGAAGCATGGACTCACGGAACTTGATGTAGGCATCACCAAGTTTGTAAGTTCTCATCAAGGGTTCTCAGGAATCTTGAAAGAAAGGTATGTTTATGTACAAAGTTATTTTAGTTATATTCTTTTCTTTAGAAAGAAATCAGCAATATATTCTTCCATTTAGCTCTCTGTCCCCAAGGATTGTTTACACTGATGGCCAAAAGGGAATAGGAGGAAAGAGAGCTGCCTAAATGAATACATGAAACCATTTAAAGATAAAATGAGTAAATAAAAATAACTTCCCAGTGGCATGCATTGTTAATATGTGAATGAGTGCTGTTCATTTCTTTAAAATAAATCATTCTAAGTGGTTTCAAGTTTTTTATGAATTGGTTTTAAAATCTTAAACTCTTTCACCTGAATGTGCCACATCTACAGTAGAAAGGTGGTGGTCCTTGGAGCCACATGGGTCTGGGTGTGAATCCAGTTCAGCTACTTCGTAGTTAACTCCTCTGAGCCTCAGTATCCTTGTCCCAAAAGTGAATCATAATACCCCCTTGCGGTTGTTGAGAGGATTTTTCAATAATGTGTGTAGAGTGTTTAGCACAAAGGTAAGCTTCCAGGTGGTTCATGGTAGATTTACTGGGTTCTGATTTCATTAACCATTTACTGTATTTTATGATTCACTGCAGTGTGGACTGTCTGTATAATCATAGGGTAACATTAATAAGCTTTGATTTATGCATTTCTCTGGAAGAATAAACTAGAAATTCTGAGGGTCTTTTCTTTACATTCTGATACAAAGCCAAGGGGTGGGTCAGAATTCACTAGGAAACCAAAAAAAACAAAAACAACTCCATATGACTTTGCTCTGAAGATTTTTTTAAAAATCCATGTTTTGCACAATAGTAAGGCTTACTTTTGATAAACTTTCTCCTAAAATGAATAGGAAACAAAATGCTAATGCTCTGAAACTTTGGGTTTTCTTTTTATCAGATACTCTGACTTCGTTGTTCATGAAATAGGAAAAGATGGACGTATCAGCCATTTGGATGACTTGTCTGTCCCGGTGGATGAGGAGGTAGGAGCAGCTCTCCAGCAGAAGTCTCCTTCTGTATAAAACTAGCATTTCCTAGAGATCACAGATATACAGAGCTTTAACAGCCTTGAATTGTGTGTGTGACTCACTGGGAGTTCTCACGGTTCTTTTAAAGGATCCTTCGGAAGATGTATTTACGGTTTTGACAGCCGAAGAAAAGCAGCGTTTAGAAGAGCTCCAGCTTTTTAAAAATAAGGAAACCAGTGTTGCCATCGAGGTAAATAGTAGTAAAACGTATATGAAAAGGTTTTTTAGAGTTTGATTGCTTCTTTTTGGGTGGATGTTAGTAAGTGTCTACTGGAAAAATTACAGCAGTTAACAAAAAGATGACTTCGCTCTATTTGATCTAAAAGAGCCTTACGCTATATTGTTTTTATCAGTGGCAGATAACCAGTATCCAGATAAACTGTGACCAAAAAAAGTTATGTTTTTGTTTTCAAAGAATTTTTATATGACCACAGATCAACAAAGAAATCTGTTGTTTGGAACCACGGAGTGACTGTTATATTACAGTGTCTGCCGCTAAAGGGCTAGCACCACCTGACAGTCAGCTGTGTAGCCCTGATAGGGAGGCCCCGGCCCTGGCTCTGTCTCCATCAACCTCTTGGTCTCGAGTGGGACTCTGGGAGGGGGACGAACTGGGGGAAGGAGGTTAGGGAGCATTTCTTTGCTCAACTTGCTATTCAAGAAAAGGAGAACCCAGCTACTAAGTAGAATAGTAAATGCCTTTTTAAAAGCTTCTTGTTATGAAAATTTTATTCTTCCCAATTAGTGCTGTCCAGTGGGATTACCATGTGAGCCTTTTTTTTATTTTAAACTTCTAAAAATTTAAAAGTAAAAAGGAGCAAACGAAACTGATTTTAACAATATATTTTATTTTCCCTAATAGATTCAGAATATCATTTCACTATGTAATCAGTATTTTCAAAATTACTAATGAAATGTTTTACATTCTTTTTTTCCTACTAAGTCTTCAGAATCCGGTGTTATTTTATACTAATAGCACATCTCCATTCGGACTAGCCACATTTCCAGTGCTCAGTTGCCACACGTGCTAGTGGCTACCACATGGGACAGCAGCTCTAGGTGATGTCTACAACAAAGTAAATGTGTTACAAGATTTTAAGAATCTTGTCGCACAGATTTTTAGAACTTTAAGTTTGTGTTAAATTTATTTTTTACCTTATTTTAACAACCTACTGGATTTGGGTTTGTCCGAAATTCCCCCTTCCATCGCTCTCAGTTAATAAGAGTTTACTGTAACTTTTCAGAATTCATTATCTGCCTCCAGCCCTCATTTCTTCCCCCACCAAACTTCCCGAAAGTATGTGATGTTACAATTTTAGGAATCTTCAGTTACTGAATTTACCCGAAGACAAAATCTTCAGCCATGCCAAGGAGCAAATTCCTAAGAATTGGTTTTGAGAGCAGTCCAGCACGGTGGTCCAGGTTTCCTTGCTTGAGCAATACGGTGGTATATCTTAGCCCCGTAATTTCCTATATAGATGACAAGACTTACTATCATCTTAAAAACGGTGGTTTTGCCATCTATTGAAAGTTTTTACCTTTAGGGGCCACCCGGTGGCGTAGCGGTTTCGTCCACGCTTGGCAGCCCAGGGTTCGCCGGTTCGGATCCCGGGCGCCCGCCGACGCACTGCTTGGCAGCCACACTGTGGCGGCATCCCATGTAAAGTAGAGGAAGATGGGCATGGATGTTAGCCCAGGGCCGGTCTTCCTCAGCAAAAAGAGGAGGATTAGCAACGGATGTTAGCTCAGGGCTGGTCTTCCTCACAAAAAAGAAAAAGAAAAAAAAAAAAAAGTTTTTACCTTTAAAAGGCCTAAATCATTGGCAAGTTTCCTCGTCTAAAAAATGAGGACCATAGACTTTCTGAATTTTTGAGGTTCAAATGTGTATTCGCTCACACGCAAACTGTGGTTCCAACTCAGTGGTCTCAGTAAAATTCCAGATCTAGACTCACCCTTTGATATAAAAATGTCATTTTTCTATAATTAGAATGTAGTTTGTTTTCTTTTATGTTTCTTATTTTGCTAAAATAGCATTAGTTTAGTTAGTGGTAGTTGTAGTATATCTCAGTGTTTTTCAGTTTGCAGGTTGCAGTCCATCAGTGGGTCATGAAATCAATTTAGTGGATCTTAACTAGCATTTTTTTAATGCAATAAAATAAAATAGAAAATAGTGCATTGTACATAAAAAGGATAAGTATTGTTTTATAAACTTTTTTTAGATTTTTTATTAGGCATATTCACATACATATTTCTGGCTGGTAAATCCAAATGAGAAACGTATTTCTTAGTGTAAGACCAATTGAAAGTTTGAAAAACAGTCATGTAATAAGCTTACATTTTCTTGATGTTGATTTTTCTAGAACGTCATTATAAAATAATTCCGTACAGACTAGGATTCATTGTGAGGCAGTTGTAGATTAGACTATTGGAGGGAGCTGAGTCTCTTGACATCCAAAAGGCCTATCTTGCCTCCATTTCCATCTGAGTCCTGAGGTGTTTGTCCAGCAGAGTCCCTGAGAGGGAGTGTCTGTGATGGGTGGCTCTGGAGTCCAACAGCCTGGATGTCAAATCTAGCTCTGCCACCCTCCAGCTATATAACCCTAGACCCATTCCTGAGCTTCTCTCCACCTCATTTTCCTCATCTCTAAGTAGGTACGCTCGTGGCATGATAGGGAGAGGATGGGGAGTAAATAAGACAGTGACTGTGGCACAGTGCCTGGCAGGTGGGCATGCTCGGTAAGCAGGCTCTTAGAGATTTGCTGTATTGTGAAGCTCTGAAAGATTTCTGAAATCATACCCATGTACTTTTGTTACTTCGCATAGTTAATAAGATGAGTAGTGTTTTTACTAATTCATTAGTATTCTTTCCCTATTTAATGTTTGTTAAATTAGCAGTGTCATTATCTATGTTTTTATTAGGTTATTGAGGACACCAAAGAGAAAAGAACCATCATCCATCAAGCAATTAAATCTCTGTTTCCAGGATTAGAGACAAAAACAGAGGATAGAGAGGGGAAGAAATACATTGTAGCATACCATGCAGCTGGAAAGAAGGCTCTGGCAAGTAAGTGTGTGAGGGACCCGGCATTTCTTCTGTCAGGGCTCACTAGAGGCACATCCTGCTCCTCATTCTCCTCGCCTGTTCATGTTCAAGGGCTACTTTGCTGTTGTTCAGAGAAGGACGTTGATCATGTCAGTCCTTCAAAGAAGGGGAATAATACCATTTGAGAGGCCAGAACAATCCTGCAGACTGTCTGTCTGGTGAGGGGCCATTAGGTCTTTTATGTGAGTAAAGATTTGCTGAAATTATAGTGGTGCCTGAGAGTCTTAGGAATTTGATATGTTCCCTGAGGAGCAGAGCAGGCTGAGGGGCAATTTAAGAAGAAAATGGAAGGATATTGCTCATTCTGTGTTCTTAATGGAGAGAAGAAAGCTTTCAGATGAACAAGAAATGCTTGTCACCTATCCCAGTGGCATATTTTCTGCCAAGTCCCTATGTTGAAAGACCTGCTGCTTTCCAACTGTGAGTGTCTTCTTCACGCACACATCAAAAATGTGGAATACAGAAACATGCCCCTTCACTCAAGCCCATTTTTCATTGTATATCGTTCATTTGAAATGGGTGTGTTGTCAATGAATCTCTGTTATTTATGTTCTAATATGTTTTCTACAGCCATGAAAATTTCTATTTGCATATAACCTTAAGAAAAATTAGGTAATTTTTCTTCTTTTACCTGTCAAGTAGGCAGATAAAATTTTAATGAAAATTACGGTAGGAAAAAGTTATTTCCTCACTCTCCTCTCCTGCCGGTGATGGCCCCTATTCGTGAGGAGTTATTTCTAGATATATTTGGTAGAGCAAAACTCCAAGACTGTATAACAAAAGACTGTTCAAGCCATTAGTGCTTTGTCAGAATTCTCTTAGGTTAATGCTGTGAATGAAAGAAGACTTAGTTGTTTATAACTGGTTCTAGTGACTTGAGAGGGTATAAGAAAAATGGGAGCAGAAAGAAGGTTTAGCTGTGCTGAGAAAATAATGTAGTCAAATCAGTAAGTCTGGATAGTGACACAGAAATGAGAAACCTTGAGCAGATGGGGAGGAGAAGGTAGGGATGGGAGGCCACTTCTCAGTGGATACCAAATAGAAAAGTGAGGTAATGTGTTTTGGAAATAGTTGAGGGCACTTTTCAATCCACAGACTAATGGCTGGGTTACTACATGTTTCTTTGATGTCTGAGTCACAGTATAGAATATTACCTTCGCAGCCTGTCTTCAGCTGGGGTTGTTAAGAGGGGTAAGCCCAGTGGAAAATTATTTGAGTGCCTGTTTTTTCCACTTTCCCGAGAGTGGCACATAGCTAGTAATGGTTGTGGATGTAGAGGAGAGCAGGCGACTTACTACCAACAGCAGATGCCTGTGTAGGAGAATTCAGTCCTAATTCTCGAGGAACCCAGGGTGAGAAGGGCTGCCCGGGAGCTGTTCCTCTAGAGAGGCAGTCCACATTGGTCAGCCTCCCTCTTGCAAAGGCAAGAAGAAAAGGCAAGGTCTTGTTCTGCTGAGTGTGGTCATGAGGAAGCAGATTGGAAAAGGCAAAACCTGTATTTTTTTGGACAGTTGCTTCTTGGAAACGATCATTCTTTCTTAGAGGAGGCCAGGTTTTGTGATCTGCAGGGAGGGGAGTCAGAGCATCTGCAGCCAAGGCGACCATTGCGGTTTCCCACCCTTCCCACCTCACTTTGAGTGGCGCCACATCTCTTGTGTTTTGCCTTTATCCACATTTTCTGTGCTTATGCCACACCCACCTTTCTTTTTTTCCAATTAAAAGATTTCCTTAAGATTTTCCAGGTGTGATGCTGGCTCTGTGTGACATGAACCACCCCTCCCCATTTCCCTTTACACATCTTCAGTAAAATGTGAATTTCTCACTTTAGAAAGAAGCATGAAGGCAGGTCAGATTGGATCAACACTTGCATAGAGGTCTAACCATCTTGGGCTTGAGGTATTGTGGCATATAGTCAAAGATGGACTAGAGATCTGCCATCTGAGTTGCTCTCTCCCACCTCGTGGACCCAGAGCCTGCGTTCATCTATTACAGATCTCGCTCCCCACCCGCTAGCTGAGAGTGGCTGAAAGTAAACACCACTGGAAAAGTAGGGAAAGCGGGTATCCAGAGACTGTTGTTTATGCCCCTGCAAAGAGAACCCAATACCAATGACAGCTTGTCCTCTTGGGCCACCTTGGCAAGCATCTGCATGAATTAGCTTTTAAAGCTTCCTTACAAAGCTAAGTTTATGATGTTTTTAGAGCTCTTTTACTACCAAACTCTGATATAAATTGTTATTGGTGGGTCTTGCATTATTTAGCAGATTTGTAATATTCTTAAGCTCAACTTTTCTCCAGTAGAGTCATCCATCCTAAAACATAGGCATGGTGGATTCTAAATCATGGTGCCCAAACACCACAAGTTACTGGCTATTTTAAGGCAGTTGTTATTTTATATATTAATCCATTCTGACAGACAGGGCACTTTGATTTACCTACCAAAGCATACATTTGGTATTTTTCAGAAAATATCATGTAATTATTATAAACCATGTAATCAGGTAAATTAATTTACATGTTGAAATAATGTACCTTCCAAACACCTCTAAGAACTTCTTTTTTAAAGACTTAAGTATGAAAAAACATTCTGCCACGTGTTATGTAGAGGATGTCTGTACTTTTTGAAATGAATTCCCAGGTTCCCAGGAGGGAT
The DNA here is from genome assembly GCA_031878705.1 of Tapirus indicus. Classification (NCBI taxonomy): domain Eukaryota; kingdom Metazoa; phylum Chordata; class Mammalia; order Perissodactyla; family Tapiridae; genus Tapirus; species Tapirus indicus. Next base: position 82,249,977 of record CM062917.1, read on the forward strand.
ACCCGGATCTAGGAATCCACAGAGACTCAGCAGGAGGAGCCAGACACATGAAAAGGAAACTGTCTCGGAGAGACTGGTGTTAAGGAATCACCAATTGGAATCATTGATTCCAATAATCAGAGTGGTTAGCAGTGAGAAATATTACAGATAGGTCAACAAGATAGGAACTCTGAAACATGTCCATCAGCTTTTAGCAACATGGAAATCATTGGTGTCTTTGCTAGAGCAGTTTAGTGGAGCACAATTAGAAACCAGTTTACACAGTAGGTTGAGATGGAAGGCAGTAAATACAGCCTGCTTTTTCAAATAAGCTGTGAAGAGGAGGAGAAAGGAAAGGAACAGGGTTAAGGAGAGGGAGGTGTAGGTTTGACTTTAAGATGGAAGAGCCCCAAGCATACTGATAGTCTGAAGGGAAAGAGCCAGGGAAGAGGGAGGGTGAAAATTCCAGGTGGAGAGTGTTGATGGATGGAGCAGGATCCCCAAGAAAGCTGAAAGCTCGGTGTGCAGGGATACAGCAGTGGAAGTGGCCTTGAACAGAAAGGAAAGAATGTTCTGCATGCTGCCCCATCCTGTCATCTTTCTCAAGCTACAAACATTTTTCCTTCCTTATTCATGAGGATCTCTGTGCTCAATACATGAATCTTCTGACCGTGGTGTCTCGTTGTATCTGGTTTCTGTTTCTGCCAGACTGGGGCTGCCATATCAGACCATCAGAAGGTTGCTTCCTATTAGCTCAGCCTGAGAATTCTTGGCATTCACATTTTAAATCAGAGTGTCTCAAAATGCCTGAAAGTTATTTTAAATTCATTTAAATTGTAAAGCTACGTATATGCTACTTAGCATTCTAAGGATTTGGAGTTTTATAAAGTGAAACAAATTGCCCAAAATAAGTTGAAGCTCACTGATTTTCCCTTATACAAAATATTCCCAGGTAGTCAATGCATATGCTTACTATTTTGTATACTGAGTGCACTTAGAAGAAGAATCCTTGTATCTGTTATTTGCAGAGGAGAGAACTGTATGCATGTTCAGTGCTTGGACTTGCTAATCAAAGATGCATGCTTGTGAGCCAAAACTCATACTCGGTTGTCATGGTTTCTCTTAAGGTATAATGTCATTTGGTTTTTTAAGTCTTGTAGCTTTGTTTGTTTCTTGCCATTATAGTTAATTGTGAATGTGCTGAAGGGGGTAGTTAAGGAAAAATGTAGCTACACTTCATCAACTTTTATCACAAGTATTTTTTTTAACTTTTTATCGACATTTTCAAATACACACACAAATGAAGAAAATCGTATATTGAACCCCAGTGTACCCCTCAACCATCTTTGAGATTATTAACACTTTGTTGTTTTTATTTGATCTGTTCCACTTTTTTTTCTTGTTGAAGTGTTTTACAGAAAATTGTGCATAGCACTTCATTTCACTCGTAAATATTTCAGTATGTATCTAACAGATAAGGACTAAAACCCTAAACCATTATCACGTCCAACAAAATCGATAATAATTTCTTACTATCTAATACCCAGCGCGTATTCGGTCTTTCCCTGATTGGCTCAAAAATGTCTTGTACATATAGGTAACTTGTTCAAATAATGATACGAGCAAGGTCAGAACATTGTGTTCAATAGGTAAGTCTCTTAAATCTCTTTTAGTCTATCAGTTTGAGAACTTTTTCATAATAATTTTTCAGATTTTTTCAAATAAAAAATATTTATTGTAACTCAGTGCAGGAAACTCATAAAACACAGAAAAACACAAAGTAAAACAATAATTACTTGCAATCTCACCTCCAAAAGATAATCACAAATAGCATTTTGGTACATGTCCTCCCATATTTAAGAAAACAAATCTCTGGATAGGAAAGTGTTTTGCATCCAGTCTGAAACCTTTTGCCACATCCCGTGGGTACAGACAGAGCAGCTTTGAGGGTGGACTGACGTGCCATTGTGAGGGGATGGAGACAGGGAGGGTGTACCTGTAGGTGAGTTTTCTTCCTGTTCACCATTTGCCTCTGCGACATTCCACTGTTGGTGTCTCCATGGCTGTGAACCCACCACATTAACTACCGGGTGCTGTCGAAGGCCTCGGTGGACACTTTCCATGTGACCATTTGCATGTTCGCCTCTAAAGCACTTTAATATTATTATAAATTAAACATTGCTCTCTTGTGCTCTTTATGCTGTGCATTTGGACAGAGGTCAGAACTGCAGCAGGTAAGAGCGGTTGGCGTTTCATCCAGATAAAATGAAATGCCAATGATTTTTGTCACAAGTGCTGAGTATAGATAACTTTGCTTAACTATAGTGAGCTGGAAGGAAAACCAGAAATAATATTCCTATTCACAGTTTTCTGAGGATGAGTTGTGAGGAATTCACAAAGAGCCAAAGAAATACTTGAAATACATTTCTGTTCAAGACGGAAAAGACTCACATTCATATTTATCAGAAAGGAAAAGCGATTGCTAAGCATGAGCTATGGCAGTTTCCTGAGATGGTTTACTGATTCATTTGTTCTTTACATTGTGGCTTAAATCACTGCTATCTACCAGTGCTTTTTGCCTTGACAAAGCCAGGTGGCCAAGTAACTTCAGGATCAGAAGTTTCTTATGTCTCTGAAGATGAAGGATTCGTGAGTTCATGCTAAGGGATTATTTTAGGGACAAAGGAACATTTCTAAAAGAAGACTATTTTCTAGTGATTGTATGAAATATTTTTTCACAGTTTTTCTTCCATGAAGTTACAGAAATGAAGTGAATTAGATAACAACTGCTGCAGCTATGTGTCATATAAGACTTGTGAATGTTACTGTGCAACGTCTGGGAAGTGCAGTTGTGGCTTATTTTTTTGTCAAAGTGTTGATTTTTTTCAGAACATGCCTTTGGGCAACTTAAATCTAAATCTTAATATTGTTTAAATATATGTTTCTAGATTATAATATAATTAAAATGTTCATTTAAAAGAACAGTTTTAAAAATCATATTCTCCAAAGTCGTGAAATGTTTCTCAGTTTCCCAGAAGTTGAGCAATCGAAGCAACAGTAGCTCAGAAGTTAACATTTAACCTGGCTTCACTTTTAAGACTTCCTTTTCCCCAAGAATGACAATTCGGTCTTGAATGCCAGCTGCTTTCTCTGTCAGGTAGACATTTGTAGACCGTCTAGTATCAGCTACATTTTTGTGATGGAAGTGTCCTTTGGAAAATCTAAGAGTGTCACTGAGGCAACTCCTCACAAACTTTCTCCCCCTCCCTGCTGAGGCATCCAACCTGTACATGTGGACACCTGACCAGGTATATGAGGCAGGGCTTGTAGATTCCGACGTTACTGCTGTTCCCTCTGGACTGCGTGTGTTCTGGAGCCAGTCGGCCCCCCTGTCAGACTTGTGCCTGTGAAGTAATGCCACTGGGGAATGGTGGACCACTCTGTGTTTCTCTGTGTGAAGGTTGCTGGTTTGTCTTAGTCATTTGTCAGACCACCTGCATTTCGGCTTTTGATTTTAAATGTGGACAGATAATGTTAAGTATCCAGTCACAGAACGCTTAATACCTGTAGTCCACACAGCTGCAACCACTTAACCTGTATTTCTTATCAGACTAGATTCGATTTCTCACTCAAACATTCTTTAGCAAAAAATGAGCTTGTATGGTTTCATAAGAAAAACTCAGATAACTCATATTATGGTATATATAACGTTTAATTTTTTTGTTTTTAAGATCCAAGAAAACATTCTTGGCCAAAATCTAGGGGAAGTTACTGCCACTTTGTACTGTACAAGGAAAACAAAGACACCATGGATGCTATTAATGTATTGTCCAAATATTTAAGGTTGGTATCTTGTTCTTGTGCCTATACAAAATCAAAACATGAACAGTTTCCTCTTTCTGTGCTAATCAAAAAGGAGCGGGAAAAGAGGCAAATAGATAGCAAATGTGCCTCCCAGTTATAATTTTCTTAGACAATGGGTGAATTAATTTCTTTAGCCCTGTTGCATATTGCCAGCAATTCAAGATGAAAATTCTGTAAATAAGTAGTTTACATATAGTTGAGAGTTACCAGGCCATCCAGCTGAAAATAAAAATTAACTTTCTTCCCTGAGAGCCTGCACTTTGATGTGGCTGCAGAGGTTTGCTGTACTAAACTGTAAGCCCTTAATTCCTGGAGATTGACTGGACTGAAAACCCAAAACCAGTCAGATTTTCTCATAGGAATGCAAATATAGCAGAGATTGGGTCTCTGAGGATGGGCCAGGTGCCAAGGAATTTTTTTTTTAAATGAGTACAGGCATCGCAGCAAATCTGTATGCAATGGAAATTTACTTTTCAATGTATATTTAACCCAGTTTAAACACGGTACACAGTGTGTTTGTTTGCTAGGGCTCCGTAACAAAATACCACAGACTAGATGGCCTAAGTAACAGAAATTAATTTTCTCATGGTTCTGGAGGCTGGAAGTCCAAGATCAGGGTATTGGCAAGTTTGGTTTTTTCTGAGGCCTTTTCTTGGCTTGCAGATGGCCACCTTCTTTCTGTGTCCTCCTGCCGTCTCTTTCCCTCTGTGCATGTGTACCCGTGGAGTCTCTCCATGTGTCCAAATTTTCTCTTCTTATTTAGGTCACCAGTCAGATTGGATGGGGGCCCACTCTAATGACCTCATTTTAATTTAATCACCCCTTTAAAGGCCCATCTCCAGCAGTTGCATTCTGAGATACTGGGGGTCAGGGCTGCAACATAGGAATTTGAGGGGAACACAGTTCAGCCCTTGGGACACAGGATTCTATTAAGTAACTGTTTATTTTACTCCAGTTGCTGGCTCTCTGGGAGAGAGTTGGTGGTGTCTTGTCTGCACCTGAGTCTGGGAGAAGAAACCGTTCCTGACAGGAGGATAGACAGTTGGGGAGGGAGTTCCTCTGAGGTCTGGGGTTGGGGATTGCTCAGAATTCGAGAAATCTTTCCTGCTTTGCTCCCATGCACATGGATCAGTTTTTATAAAATACTTCTTAGTTAACCAGCTTATATCTTCATATCAAAACTATTCAGATCCCTGTTTTAGCGTTTGGCTTTTTATACAATGAAATGGCATGTATTATGGAAAATTCACGTTATTAGTAACTTTTAAAATTGAAGATATGAAATTTTCAAAGTGGTGGATTATCTATCTAGAATGAGTTTTTCTTCACCTTCACAGTTATATAATCTAATGAATTGCATGTAATCAACAGGAAGTGCACTGTTTCCTTTTTTGTTACTGGCTAGGCAAGTCTTTGAACAGCATGCTGTTTCCTAACAGCCCAGATGTTCTAAGTCCAGCACAGCTAAGAAGGGAGTTGTTTAGGCATCATTTACTTTGTTAGCTTGAGTGTTAATTTATGTTTTCCTGGGTACATTTTTAAATAAAGTTTTTCCTAAATCTTCTCTTATTCTGTTATGATTTTAAGTATATTTATTTTTAATCTTAAATTATGAGAAATATGAATTCCTAATGGTATGTGACTTCATATGGTTTTGTTTTTGTCTTACCAGAGTTAAGCCAAACATATTCTCCTACATGGGCACCAAAGATAAAAGGGCCATAACCGTTCAGGAGATTGCGGTTCTCAGGTAAGGAGAGGGTACGTGTTGGGATCGTGCTGCAAAATCCTGGCACCACCTGTCAGAGTTCTCAAATTTTCTTTGTGGGTTTGCCTCTTCCCTCTTTAGATGGTGCCTCTGCCAATTCAAAAAATTACGGTTCTGTTTGTTTTTTTCTTCTTGCTTACCTATATTTCCTAATGTTTTTCTAGAAAACAGGTATGATTTGTGTAACTTTTAAAGGGTTTTTGTGGTAGAGCCAAGAGAATTAGTGCTTCTTTCTCTCGTCTCTCTTTTGTTCGTTCATTATTAAATATCAGTTACTTAAAATTTAATTACAAAACAGTGAATGAGCTCTTTTGTTACACACTGGGATACACAGATGAAAAAGATGGTCTCTGCTTTTCAAGCAATTATAATCTAATGGAGCAGATGGAGAAGTGAATCAGAGCTCACCACACAGTGAGGTAAATGCTGAAATAGAGGTATATTTGGGGTGTTAGGGTAGACCTGACAACAAAGCCTAGGACTCATCATGGTGGGGTACTAGGGAAGGATTTCACAGAAAATGGGGTGCTCGGGTTTCGGTCTAGATGAAGGCTTCTCAGCCTCTTCACTGTTGACATTTTGGGTGGATAATTCTGTGTTGTGAGGCCATCCTCTGCATCGTAGGACGTGCAGCAGCAGCCCTGGTCTCTACCCACTAGGTGTCAGTAGCATTTTCCCCCTCCCCCTCAGTTGTGACAAACAGAAATGTCTCTGACATTGTCACATGTCCCTTGAAGGGCAAAATCGCCCCTGGTTGAGAACCACTGGTCCAGATTCTAGAAGGATGAGTAGGAGTTTCCCTGGGGCTGAGGAGGGTCTAGGGTTGTTTGTTCCAAACCAAGAAAATAGCTTGTGAAAAGACATTGGAAAGGAAGTGGGGAGCATAGCGCACTCGCTGCCTGGCAGGTCCCGTAGTTTTGTGGGAGCGTAGCAAGAAATAAGGCTTGAGGGGTAGGCAGGATCCAGATCCTGAAGGACCCTGTAGGTCGTGTTGAGGATCTGGACTTAACCTTTATACAGGGGGGGTTGTGTGTGGAGGCAGGATTAGGTGGTGTGAGTGGATCAAGATGGATGAAACTAGAGATGGGGGCTATTGCCATATTCTGGGGAGGAGAACAGGGGTCTGAACCAGTCACTTCCATGAAGGTAAAAGGGAAAGGGTGGGTTCATAGCTATGTGAAGTCAGACAAGCTCAGGCCTCCGTCTTAGTGCACCCCCTGAGGTAGGGAGAGGCAGAAGGTAGGGATAAAGGAGCAGGATGAAACTTTTGGAGGAGATGCCTGTGTTTATTATCTTTAATGTGGTGGTGGTTTCATGGGCTTATTCACATGTTAAAATGTGTACATTTTTAATATGTATAGTTTGCCATATGTTAATTATAATTTAAAAAGTCATCTGTGATTTCTATCCCCACTTAAAATAAATACAGATATTTATTTGTAATTTCCCCATCTTTTCATAAAGAATTTGAAGTGGCATCTCCTCTTTACTCCACAATCCCCTGCAATCTGGCTTCTTTCCCACCACTTTTCTGATTCACTTGGAATAATGTCAGGATTGAGCCCCTGGTTGCATCCTAATGGATTTTCCAGGCTTTTTCTTCCTTGACCTTGGGACAGTGCTGTGGTGTAGTAGTGAAAGCAGAGTAAGAACATCTTCTCTCCATGACTTCACTGGTGGTGTGTGCAGATGTTGACGTGTTTGAAAGAGCAGGAGGAGACACCTGAAGATAATGGTGTTCCTACATGGTGGCCTGTTCTCTTTTTCTTCCTGAGACCCATGGAATGTGGAGTCATCTGCTGAGAGTGAAGGGGCAGGAGTGGGGAAGGGAGCTTGAAGAGGGTGAAGATTCAAAACAGCTTCTGTGGGGAACGGGCCAGTGGGCTGGGTGGAAACTCCAAAGAATGGGGGCACGACAGTGGTTTGAGGGCTCAGGCTTTCCCATCCTCTGTGGGTGTGGGACGCAGAAGGTTCTTACCTTGTCTTTGGTGTCTAAGATATCACTGTAGCCAACTCCTGGCTCTGAATTTTTCCACCTAAATTAAAAGGAAGTTGACTTGTTTTGTTTTCAACACAGAATGAACTAGGTAGAAAATGAAAGTTCTACCGTAATTGTACATTCTCAGAGATTGCCTTGTTCACAGCTTGGTATATTTCTTGTGGGGAACTCATTTTTTCTTTTAAACCACAATATTTATATAGAGTGTGTTCTGTTCTTGTGAACAATAAATGATGTATCTCTTTCCCTGTTAATACATAGCAAAAAATATTTAAATCTATGGATGAATCCTACTTTATGAACTATTACTCTACTTTTGAATGTTTACCTTGTTTCCCATTTCTTGCTATTTTAAGCAGTTCCATGACAGACATACTGGTAGCAAAGTCTTGGCACACATCTGTGATAACTTTATTAAGATAAACTTGACAGTGGAATTACTGACTTAAAGGGAGTGTGAAATTCTAGGTTTTAGGTTTTTGATAGCAAAGTCCATTTGCCCCACAGAAAAGTGGTACTAAGTTATCACCTTTATTCTGTGTCTCCAGAATCCTCCCTAACACGTGTTATGATTGTTTTTTTAAATCATTTGCTAATTTGAGGGTCAAAAAATGGCATCTCATTATTTTATATTGCATTATATGATGTGAAGTCTTTGACTGAAGAGTGAGGATATTTATTTCTCTTCTTGGTCAGCCACCAGGTGTCGTACTTGATCACCATGCTGCTCTGTCTTCATAGACCTCTGCTGCCTTTATCATCTCCTGTTGACTTAGTAAGAAAGCATATTAGAAACCTAAATGTTGGCCTTTGGAAAGCTCATAGCACTTATCTTGCGGATGCAGGCTACACCCTTAGTTTGCTTAATGGATACATGGGGCCGGGCAGATTGACCTTTCCCGTGAGAACTGGTGAATAGGATAAAGCCACTCTGCCACCCAAGGATTTTAATTACTGTTGATGATCAATTCTAGGGATAAGCAGCATTTCTTTTCAGCTTCATGTAACTCTCCAAATTCACCTAGCAATTTTAACAGGATCTCAAGCAGGAACAGCCTCATTCAGAATGATTTGTTTTTTTTCCTGCCTCTTCCTGCCAGTCTCCTTTCTGAGCCTGGGCCAGTATTTCCCTGGCTTTGTTAATAAAGGCTTTTTGTGCAACATGCTGCTTTGCTTGGCTCCTGATGTTTAAAAGTGAGATTTTGGTATTCCTAAGTTATTCAGAGAATTTGTGGTGAATTTATAACCAAAGAGCTTGATCCAGGATCATCAGAATTGAAACTGTGAACAGTACCATGAAGATACTGTCAACTCCATCCCATCTGTTCTTAGGGATCACTCACACCAACGAAAACTGAGCATAGCTCTTGCTTTCTGCTGTGCCAGTGGGGTTCAGAAATACGTGTCTGTTGCATATTCAAGAACAGACAATAGAATATGATTCAGCCATAAAAAAGGCATGAAGTACTGATACATACTACAACATGGATGGATCTTAAAAAGATTATGCTAAGTAGTAGAATTCAGACACAAAGGGCCACATATTATATGATTATATTAATATGATATGTCCAAAATAGGGAAGTCTGTAGAGACAGAAAGTAGATTAGCGGTTGCCAGGGGCTGCAGGGAGAGGGAATGGGGTTACTAGATATAGGCTTTCTTTTGGTGATGATGGGAATGTTCTGGAATTAGATAGTGGTGACAGTTGCACAACATTGTGAATATACTAAAAACCACTGAATTGTGGACTTTATAGTGGTTAAAATGATAAGTTTTATGTTAAGTTAATTTTATCTCAATTTAAAAAAAAAAACAGAACTGTCCAACGCTTCCTTGGCTATCAGGGGGCAGTCTCCAGAGTCTCTCTCCAGAGCTGCCAAGTTGCCTGTCTGATTCCTTTTTTCCTCCTGATTCTTATTCTTTCCATTTCTGCAGCAGTAGTTACTGACCAGAGAGGAGTTCTGTCCTCCTGTTCCCCACTCTGTTCATTCTGATGCTCTGCTTTCTGGATTCTTTGGAATACAGTTCCTGGGTTAATTTATGCCCTGTGGTTCTGCCATTGTCCCCGTATATCTGAAGTTGAGGACATGATGCCCTTTTTCTCCTGGACCTGCTGCCTCTGAGCAGCTGGCCCAAGGCTGGACTAGACCTGCTTTTTGCCTGTTTGGTCCTCCGGCTGGTCAGGGGATTGAGGGCAGGGAGGGAAGGTGATGGAGCATGAACTTTGCGCATTTCCCAGCTTCTCCGGCTACCTTCCTACATTTTATATTAATTAATGGGGCAGTGACAGATTTTTTTTCCTTAAAAAATTTGGTCAGGCTGCTTCTGCACATATTGGACCAGATGCACATACTGAACCAGGAAACAAACAGGCTGATTGATAAGGCATCAAGGAATTGATTGAGTGTCTTCAGGGAGTATGGGGAAATTTTCAGCAAAGAAATGAAGTCTGTGAGAGGAAATGGCAAGCAGGTATTATACAGGTGAATTTTAAACAATATATTTCAAGCCAGCCCTGATGGTCTAGTGGTTAAAAGTTCAGCGCTCACCACTTCGGCAGCCTAGGTTTGGGTCCCAGGTGCAGAACCATACCACACACCCATCTGTCAGTAGCCATGCTGTGGCGGCAGCTCACATAGAAGAACTAGAAGTACTTACAACTAGAATATACAACTATGTACTGGGGCTTTGGGGAGGGAAAAAGAAAGAGGAAGGTTGGCCCCAGATGTTAGCTCAGGGCGAATCTTTCCCAGCCAAAAAAAAAAAAAAAAAATGTATTTAACTCAGTAACAGAATATTTTAACCAGGGTGTAGGATCACGTTTCCCTGTTAACTTCTCACATAATGTTGGGACTTCAGAGGCTGCCATGAGGGTCTGCAGACCAGGCACTTGCGAGCAGAAGGCAGCCTTTCATGTAGGCCCAGTGCCAGGATCCACATCCAGACCCTGCGGACTCCTCTGTTTGCAGGCAGAGCTCGAACATGGCACCTGGTGGCAGGAGCCAGTGGGGATGAGGTCAGGGACCAACGCTGAAATTCTCTGAGAGTCTAGAGTCGTGAAGAGTGGGGTGTGTTCTCCAGCAAAGGGAAGCACAGACACCTTTGTTCTAGGAGTTCACAGAGGAGATGGCTTTTCAGAGAAAATCTGAATTCAGAAAAAATTAAAACCATTCTCTCATGCACAGTGATGTACTATGCAGCATTATTTGTAATTTTAAAAAATTGTAAACAACCCAGTGACCCAAATTGGAGAATCTTAAATAAAATGAATGGTTAAGTAAATAGGTAAATTCCAGTTGATGCATTATTTTTGACCATATTAGATTATTTCCAATTAAAAAAAAAAAAAACTCTTCCCTAAAGTAGAGAGAGATGAATACTGTCATAACAAAATATAAAAATATTTTAAAAGGACAAAATATGAAAATTTCAAATGAAAAGCCGATGTCTTATTTAATGGTGAAATACCAGAAGCATTTCGTTTAGGCCAGGAACAAAATAAATAAAGAGGACCACATATTATGACAGTTTATCATTGTTTGGGATATACTATAATGCAAACAAACAGTTAAGAAATAAGTGGTGTAAAAACTAGATGGGAGATGGCCAAATTGCAGTTTTTGTCAGTGATGTGATTATTTCTAATAATAGAAATTATTCTCTTCTGAGAGTTGGACTTGAGTATTGACTGAGTTATATAAGATAAGAAAGATTGATGTACAAAAATCAATATGCAGACAATAGCGAGTTAGAAGTTATAGTGGAAAAAAGAAGTCTTTTACACAGGAAAAGGTAAAAAGAGAAGCTACCTAAAAACAAAGATTTTTTTAAAAGTGTAAGGTCTTTATGAAGAAAACTTCTAAATGCTATTGAGAGATTTAAAAGACTTGAATAACTGAATGATATAGCATGTTCTTGGATACATATAAATGTCTTTTCTTATTGAATAAATGTATAAATTTATGCTGATACTAATGAAAATACCAATAGAATTTTTTAAACTAATCAAGCTGATCATAAAGTTAATGTGGGAAAGTTAAGATGTAAAACTAGCCATAAAAATTCTGGAAGAAGTGACAGAAAAAGGGGGATTAGCCTCAGTATATATTAAAGCATGTTATAGAAATTTAGCAGTTGATATTGGTATATAAATGGATAGAATAGAGTAATTATAGACCCAGATACATCCACAGATTTGGCACGTGTTCAAACTCAGCAGAGAAAAAATGGTTGAGTCAATGAATGTTGTTGAGATAACTGAGTAGCCATCTGAAAAAAATAAATTGGCTTCTTACCTCAAGTCTCTATTTTAAATAAATTCCAGGTGGATCAAAAATTTAAACATAAAAATGCAACTGTATGAAAGAATCAGATGTTTTCGTACATCTTCACTGAGTGGATCAGTGGCGATGCTTTGCCAAATAGTAATGGAGCCAAACAAAAAGCAGCAGCAGCCACAGTATCACCGCATAGGTAGATAGATAATATAGATTGAGGAGTATAATATAAAGGATTATTTTTTGTAGCCAGGTCCAACGATCTACCTTTTAAAAAAGGACAAAAAGCAAAAAGACATGTTGGTGATGCTGTTAATTTAAAATACAGAGCCAGGCCACTGAGCAGCAGCTGACCCATCGCTGGTTTGTGTGTGAACAACACTTTCCCTCTTCTTTCCTTCACCTTCTTGCTGCCTAGGATGAGGAGACTCCATGATTTAAAGCAGAGGGTGAGAGCAGGACATCTTCCCGAGTCAGCATGACTCCTTCTGCTCCTTTCTAAATGACCGCTTCAGGCAGCAGAAGTTGACTGGGAGAGAGAAACAGAAACTCCCAGTCAAAGCCCCTGGAAAGATTGCCCAGAGTTCTTGTATTTTTTACCACAACCGATGTAAACTGGTAAAAGACCAGTAGTGGAGATGAGTGCGTTAGTGAATGCGTGGAGCCCGACACTGCTCTAAAGGAGACGTGATAAAAAGCACATCACTGCTGTAAGCCAAAAGGAAACAATTAAAAATATTCTTGTTACTGGGGCCGGCCCGGTGGCGCAGCGGCTTAGTCCGCACTTGGCAGCCCGGGGTTCGCTGGTTCGGATCCCGGGTGCCTGCCGACGCACTGCCTGTCAGCCACGCCGTGGCGGCGTCCCATATAAAGTGGAGGAAGATGGGCACGGATGTTAGCCCAGGGCCAGTCTTCCTCAGCAAAAAGAGGAGGATTAGCAACGGATGTTAGCTCAGGGCTGGTCTTCCTCACAAAAAAATATATATATATTCTTGTTACTGAAAAAAAAAAAAACACAACAACAACAAACTGAAAGTACTCTACTTACTCTTGGAATACTTTAAAAAAAAAAAAGCTCTGACTAGGGACACCCTTTCTAAGTATGACTTAAATCCTAGAGCTATTTAAAAAAGAAATGAATTTAGCTGAAATTTTACTAACTAGTCCTTATTTACAAGAGAATGCCAACTAATACAGGAGGAATGATAAATACAGAAAAGCACTGTTTTACAGTCAACACAGTAATATTTGCTTCAGGCAACAATTGTCCTTGGCACTTCAACAGTTGGATGGAAGACTATTGGAGAACAGGATAGTCACAATTTTAAAAATATCACCCCACAGATTAATAATTTAAAACAAAGGGAAAAGTATCCTTACAGTGGAAAAACCTAGCAAATACCCTCCTAACCCAATGACTACATTTATCACCATCGGTGATGGAGACACTAAGTCATTGCCTTTTGCTGGGATGCACAGAAAAGGCCACAGCATCACCTCAGTCATTCCTACTGAAAAGTTTACCTGAGTCTGACTACAAGGAAACAATCAGGCAAATCCAAATGGAAAGACATTGTGTAAAGCAGCTGCCCTGGATTCTTCTAAAAGTCAGATATCAACATAAAACGAAAGGCTAGACAGTTCCAGATGTTAGCTTAGTGGTGACTAAATAGACGTGACAGCTGCAGTATGTGGTCCTTGATTAGATCCTTAATTTGAGGAGCTTAAAAAAAACCAATTGCTCTTATTGGGGTAATGGGGTGAGTTTGGCTATGGACTGCATATTAGTGGTGTTGGATTCACGTTGGGCTTCCTAAGTGTGCCTGTGGTTAGGCAGGAGATTCGGATTGTTCTTGGGAAACACACACTGGAGTCTGCAGGGGAAAGGTGTCCTGATGTCCACGGCTAACTCTCAGATAGTCCAGTAAAATATATAAATTTTACGTATGTGTGATGTGTGGGTGTTCATATATCTAGAAAGAGAAATATAAAGTAAATCTGAGAAAATGTTAACAATTGGTAAATCTAGGTGAAAGGTATAAGCTTGTTCATTATAGTGTTGCCAATTTTCTCCAGTTTTGAATTTTTTTTAACGTAAAGTTCGGAAATTTTCTAAAGTGTAAAACATTATAAATAAAGTAAATTCACAAAATGGCAAAGAATATTTGCAAACTATGTAGTAAAGGGTAGATTTCCTTAATATAAGAAAACAGCAGGAACAGTATTAGCAATCAAATAGAAAAAGGGGTAACAGGATGAACAGGCAGTTCACAGTCAACATATGAAGAAATATTTAACGTCACCTACAATGAGAAGTATGCAAATGAAATCAAAATAAAGTATCATTTTTAACTTGTCAGACTGGCAGAGCTCAAAAAGGTTTCTAGTCTGCTGTGTGAGGAGGCAGGGAAAAGGCAGTGGGCGCTGACTGGTGTGAGTGTGAATTGGTATAACCTTTTTGGAGGGCAATAGGGGTTAAAAATTAAAACCTGTGCCTTCCATTTCTAGGAATTTACCCCAAACATACACCTGTATAGCTGCACAAAAAAGTAGGTATAAGGATATTGGCTATAGAATTGTTTGTAATAGCAAAAGATAGGTGGCAATGTAAATGTCCATCAGAGGGGACCGGTCAGATGAAGGGCTGGATATCCACACAGTGCAGCAGCCACCCTGTGCAGCTGTCCAAAGAATGAGGCAGCTTCAGAAGTACCAGAAGTATGGATAACACAGATCTCTAATATGCATTTTTAAGTGAAAGAAGCAAGATGCTGAACAATTTATAACAAAGTGTGGGGAGGATCTGGGTGCTAATACATGGTTATGTTCACTTTGTGAAAATTCATTAAGCAGAATGCTTATGATTTATGTCCTTTTCCATATATATATATATATATAACATATTAAAGCTTACCAAAAAAACCCAGAAAGGGAAGAGACAGTAGGTACACATATGCTTATATATACAGAAAGTGTTTCTGGAAGGATATGCAAGAAACTTAACGTTGGCCGCCAGTGGGGAGATGTAGTGGGGGATAGAGATAGGACAAAGGCTTTTCAAGGCTGTACTTGTTTTTCTACATAAATCGCTATTAAAGAAATGAAGGAATTTTTAATGAAAATTTTATAATGCCATTTAAATAATAGCAGCAAGGTGCAGCTTTGTGGCAGAATTCCCACTGCTTTTCTTTATCTAACATGTGTTCAAGGAAAATAGAATGGGAGGAAATTCAAGGTTAGATGTTAACAGATTTTTTTCAGGTGATGAAACTATAAATTTCTTTTCTCTGTACTTTTCTGCATGTTTCCAAGTTTTCTGTAGTGAGATCACAATATTTTTCTGATAGATGAAAATATGAGCAAGTCTCTTTTTTAAATGTTTGATAACGATCTTGACAGTTGTGTGGGATTGCTCTCTGCTCTTCTCCCCTCTCTCCCTCCTCCCCCCTTAGAAACAGTAGAAAATTCCACAGATATTGTTGTTCCGTTACTCATCAGCATATAAATAACATGAGGCTTTAAGAATATAAAGGTGGCCCAGCTTACATCATTCCAACGGGAACAGGTATCCTTATGCTGGAGGAACGATCCAGAAGGAAATGGAAAGCATACTCGCCTGCCTGCCGAGGTGCCTCTCTTTCCTGTCGTCCTCGCTGGGCGTAGTCTTGTTTGAAGCTGCTGTCTTCTGTCGTGAGGTGTCCTGGACTATTTCAGTCAGGCAGCATTTCACGATCTCTGTTCCTTTTTGATTTTATGTTTTTTAGAATAACTGCGCAGAGACTTGCCCACTTGAACAAGTGCTTGATGAACTTTAAGCTAGGGAATTTCAGCTATCAGAAAAACCCTCTGAAGTTGGGAGAGCTTCAAGGGAATCAGTTCACCGTTGTTCTCAGGTAAAGCACTGCAGTGCAGATGCAGACCAGAGGGTCTTGCCGGGTCACCTCAGGTCTGTTGGGAACAGTGTTAATCCAGGTGAGCTGGTACCACCAGGCGCAGCAGCAAGGGAAGGTGGAGCGGGCCCTGGAGGGCTGGGAGAGCAAACACTGCTGTGGTGTTTACCCCACCCCCACCCCCTCAGCACCACCTTAGGAGGAAGCCTTGTCCTTGAGATACTGTGTTGAAAGACAAAAAGCCTGTGATTCCACTGACATGTGGTACCTAGACTAGGCAAATTCATAGACGTAGAAAGTAGAAGGGAGGTTACCTGGGGTGGTGATGGGGGGCGGTTGGAGAGTTATTTAATGGGTGCAGAGTTTCAGTTTCACAAGATGAAAAAGTTTGGGAAGTAGATAGTGATGCGGGTTGCACAACATTGTGAGTATACTTAGTGCCACTATATTGTAGCCTTAAAAATGGCTAAAATGGTAAGTTTAGTGTTATGTATATTTTACCACAATTTAAAAAAAGACAAAGTCCTCAGGAGGTAAAGAGAAAGCTGTAGGAGACAAGGGAGAGGCATGGAAGCCAAGCCCTGTCATTTACGATGTGCGTCCCCAAATGTGTTCGTCCGTTTTTCCTCTGGATAATTTGTGCCCCTGCAGGAATATAACAGGAACTGACGACCAGGTGCAACAAGCCATGAACTCTCTCAGGGAGATTGGATTTCTTAACTACTACGGAATGCAAAGGTTTGGAACAACATCTGTGCCCACATACCAAGTTGGAAGGTTTGTATTTAATTTCTTGACTTCTATCTAAAAGAGGTCTCAAAAAAGGAAGCAGAGATTTTTGTTGGTGTTGTTTTTAAATATTTCTAGATTTCCTCACATCTGGGCCAAATGAACCAGTATGTCTCATCCTTCTGGGTGACCAACTAAGCCACAGCTTCCTTCTAATTTTTGCCTGTTTTAAGATAGTACATGCACAAGGTAAAAAAATAAATCAGAGTTCAAAAGATATAACCTGAAAAGTAAGGTTTTCTCCCGCCCCTGATAGCCCATCCAGGGACTCTATTTTTATTTTCTTTTTTACAAGTAGATCTTGTCTCAGTAAGTGACCCAGCAGTAAGCAGCTGGTAACTCAGACCCAGAGTAACCTGACGGAGAGAATGCAGTTTATGACCTCTGTTAACAACTGCTTCCCAGTTTAGTAAACTTGGATGTGCCCTCCCCCACCCTGTAAGGAAGGTGGTGTAGGACCTAATTAGGGAAGTGTTAAATTTATTTTAAGAACTCTCTGATTCACTTTTAGATAATAGGAAGTCCCTCTAGGGTGAGCCAGGGTGGGAATCCCATCCGTCAGTACTTGTGTTCATAAAGCTGCTCGTGCTCCCCTGCTGCCCAGCAGAGACTGTGGTACATAAGGTGGTTATTCAGGTGGGACTTATCGTGGACATTATGAACTGGAAGTGAGCTGAGAGATTATTTAGTTCATGTTCTTCCTTGTGTTTCAAACCCTTCGCTCTAGCAAAGGTGACGTGTAGGCTTAGGGAGACCTGCCGGAGCTCCCTGGCTGGGCGGCTGCGGTCCTGGGAATAGAGGAGTTTTCTTGACTTCCAGTCTGTGGTTGCAGCAGCTGACTACATGAAGTTGCATTTGTTCGTGCGGTTTTAAAAGCACGAAACGATGAAAATCCATCATGTGGTGTTTCCTCTACCTCTGTGAGGCTTGTTGTAAAAGTTAAAAGCTCAGGCCGTGAGGGCAGACGTCAGTTCTGAGCTTCAGATTACTCATCTGTAAAATGGAGGTGATACGCCAGCCTCGCAGGGTGGTGAAAATGAAGTGAGAGGATGTTTATGCAGCGTGTATTTCTATGCCTAGAGTATGGTAAGGGCTCAATAAATGGAAAGTAATGTTTTAAAATTAAAGCATACTAACCAGAGAAAAAATTCTGCCAAGAAGAAAACTGTAGTAATAATCACTGTTAATTGATAATAAAAGATAATATTGTCAATCTTGCTAATGGTCAGAGAACATTGATAGTGAAGATGCCAGTTGTATCATGGGCGGAATATTCAAGGGAAGGCTGTATCAACCTTTGAATTTACAATTAATTTGGCAGAAGAGCAGCCATGGATCCTGTAAATTTTTCATTCCAAAGATAATGTAAAATAGCTAATGAATAATGAAAATGAGATCAGAGATATCCAGGAACAAAAATTGCATAGCATGCTGTAAATATACAGTCAGTGTACAGTCTGTTCAGAATTCCAAGCCAACAATTTCCACAACTTAAGAATATTTCCTAGCTTCAAAGCAGCCCACTTTTACCACCATAGGACCTCCTAAGGAAAAAAACAAACCCTCAGTTTATAGTTTAAAGATGGAAGAATGGCTTGTATCTAGAATATTTAACGAACTCTAACAATTCAAAAACAAAAAGACAAACAACCTGATTAAAAACTAGGCAAAGGATGTGACTAGACCTTTCTCCAAAGAACATAGACTCATGGCCCGTAAGCACACAAAAAGATGCTCAGCATCTCTAATCGTCAGGAAATGGAAGTCAAAACCACAGTGAGATACTACTGCATACCCATTAGGATGGCTATCATCAAAAAAAAAGAAAAGAAGTGTTGGTGGAGATGTGGAGAAATTGGAACCCTTGTGCATTGCTGGTGGGAACATAAAATGGTACAGCCGCTGTGGAAAATGATATGGCGATTCTTCAAAAAATTAAACAGAATTACCATATGATCCAGCAATTCCATTTCTGGGTACACTCAAAAGAAGTGAAAGCAAACACTCCACAGATATTTATACACCCATATTTATAAGAGCATTAGTCACAATAGCTGAAAGGTGGAAGCAACCAAGTGTCCATGAACAGATGAATGGATAAACAAAATGTGGTATGTGGATACAATGTAATACCATTCAGCCTTAAAGAGGAAGGAAATTTTGACACGTTACAACATGAATAAACCTTGAAGACTTTTATGTTAAGTGAAATAAGCCAGGCACAAAAGGACAAATACTGTATAATTCCTCTTAAATGAGGTTCCTAGAGTAGTCAGATTCATAGACAAAGCAGAATGGGGTTGCCGGGGGCTGGGGGGAGGGGCGATGGGGAGTTACTGTTAATGTGTGCAGAGTTTCAGTTGCAGAAGATTAAAACGTCCTGGAGGCAGGTGGTCCTGATGGTCACACAACAATGTGAATGTACTTATGCCACAGAACTGTACACTTGAAAATGGCTAAAATGATACATTTTACATTACTGTATTTTACACAATAAAAAAAATAATGTGGAAGGAGGAAAGATAACATAAGAAAAGTAGAAAATATCTTAATGTGTAGAAGGCCAAATAGGATGGCCTATTGTAAACAAATATATACGTAGTTAACATGGCCATGTATACTGAACCTTCACATATTTGGTAGCATCTTAAAGGTGTTGAGAAGTCCTGTAGTTAAGAAACATCTTGATATATTACATCAGGTGTTGGCAACCTTTTTCTGACCGTAAATATTTTAGGGTTTGTGGGCCATAAAGTGTTGGTAGCAGCTCCTCAGCTCTGCTGTTACAGTGGGAAAGCGTCCATACTCAGTGTGTAAATGGATGAGCACAGCTGTTGTCCAGTAAAACTATTTACAAAATCAAGTGGCCTGCCAGATAAGAAAGGTTTTTGAGCACAGAAGTCTTCTTCCATGGTATTTGACCGATCAGTGCCTAGTCCTGAGTTAAGTACTGTACTCTTTGTGGAAGTGTTGCTGAAGGCCTAGCCAGCTAAGTAGTGTGTCACCCAGGAGTATATTTAAAGACTGATATACTGTGGCTTATTTCAGGGCCACAAGGATGGCCAGCAATAGGAACCCTAAGAATGTAATTCATTGCATTAGTAGATTAAAAGTTCATATGATCTCGTCAATAGATACCAAACAGCATTTTATACAATTTAATATACAGAAATATCCCATATAGATTAACTTAAATGTGGAAAAACAAAAACCCTAATTAACTAGAAAAACAATATAATAGAAGAGATATCTATATTCTTATAGTAGGGATGCCCTTTCTAAACAAGATTCCAAGACCAGAAATCTTATTAGAAGTAAATTTTAGATATGACACACAAAATATAACTTCTGTATGACAAAAGGTAGTATAATAAAGGAAAAATTGCATACACTTACAGATAATGTCAAAAAAAGTCTTGAAAAATACACTCTAAAGTGTTAACATTGTTTAATTTTTGAGAGGTTAGATAACAGGTAACCTTTCTTATGTACTATTTAAGTTTTAAGAAGCCTGTATAACTTATAATCAGCAAAAATAGGTATTTCTATTTTGGCAAGAATAATTAGAGAAGGATAAATTGTGCATATCTTCTGTAAAGAATTGTATTTACAAAATGTAAATAGAAGAATCTGTTTGCCTAGGCAAGAAGGTATTTAACATGGAGAAATTTTCTGAGAGGGTTCAAATAAGTTTTGGTACATAAAGACTTAACTTTGATTTGTACAGATAATACCATGTATAACAAAGCATGACTAGGTAGTATTTATACTATTACAGCATTTTATTTATTTATTTTTTTGTGGGGAAGACCAGCCCTGAGCTAACATCCGTCGCCAATCTTCCCCTTTTTGCTGAGGAAGACTGACCCTGTGCTAACATCCGTGCCCATCTTCCTCTACTTTATATGGGACGCCGCCACAGCATGGCTGACAGGCAGTGCGTCGGCGGGTGCCCGGGATCCGAACTCGCGAACCCCGGGCTGCCAAGCGCGGACTAAACCGCTGCGCCACTGGGCGGCCCTATTACAGCATTTTAAAACTGAAATGATATTAAACCTTATGAGTAAACATTATGTTCTTAATTTTCTTCTAAGTTCTTTTGGCATTCACATTTGAAATCTATATCATTATATTAGTTTTTCAGCTTACTTTTAAGTTTAATAAAATATATGAAGTTAATATGATTTTTTAACTCTGCAGATTTAGGCATATAAATTCATTTTAATGTAAAAATTAAGTAAAATAAATGCTGTTTAATTTTAGAGCTATACTACAAAATTCCTGGGCTGAAGTCATGGATTTAATATTGAAACCCCGTTCCGGAGGTGAGAATAAAATTTATGTTAAGAAAAATATGGCTAGGTATTCATGGAATTGCTTTGAATAAAAGTATGTGTGCAAAAAGTATGTGTGCAAATTGGGGTAGTAATTTCAGAATTTTTAAAAATTGTCTTTATAGTAAAATAAAAAGTATCCTTTATTTTTTCACAAGTTTTATGTATATATTTGAGATTTATCATACCCTTTTTTCAGCTCTTTAGCTTATCTAATTTATTAATTCATAGATGAATATGTTCATTTCCTTTTCTCCAGGCACTGCTAAATCTCTGAACATGTAGGAATCCAAACAGACTTCACTTGTGGTTAATTTGTTAAAGCTTAGTGTAATAGAATGTAGAAACTTGGCAAAATCATGTTGAGAATTTTTAGTTTGAAGAGTTCATTAAAAACTTTCCACAAAATGTCTCTAAAATCATACTGTATGAAAAAGGATTTAAGTTCTACTTTACAAATTATCAAATAAATTATGCCCACTTTGGGTAATTATTCATTTGCAAATTAAAAAGAGAGAAATTTTTCTAATTTTAAGGAAAGTAACCCATTAAATTTGACAAAACGGTAGTAAAAGAGAGAGAAGGAAGGAAGGACTACCAAGTTTGGTCTTGTATTGAGTCAACTGTGATAATGAACAGTAATTGGCTCTAAATCCAGGGATGGTAGCATGTTGACAAAACCGTCTAGTTCTGTAAACTTTCTGCATTTCCCATCTTTTCACTTTCTGATGGTTATTGTCAGGTGAGCAGAAGCTTTTCAGAGTACCAACTGCATATTTGTGTTTTCTGTGAAGCATTTTAAGTTATGTCAACTGGATAAATTGTTTAATCACAACTTTTTCTCCCTGCAGCCGAAAAGGGGTACTTGGTTAAATGCAGGGAAGAGTGGGCGAAGACCAAAGACCCAGCTGCTGCCCTCAGAAAACTACCTGTCAAAAGGTGTGTGGAAGGGCAGCTGCTTCGAGGACTTTCCAAATATGGAATGAAGAATATAGTCTCTGCATTTGGCATAGTGAGTGCGATTTGTGAAGTCAGGCAATGACCCGAGGTGGTTTAATGCTTTTTAAATTTTATCTTTAAATGTTTTACTGAACTTTGAAAGAGCAGAAGGTAAATAAGGATCCTTTGGTGATCTCTGAGAAGTGTATTACCTGAATGATCCTGTTCAGACCCTGAGTGGTGATGGAGTGGGCGGTGGGTGTGGGCAGTATTGGCAGGGATCGCTAACATTGAGGGCTTAAGAAAAGCACTATTGGGAAAATATTATCAACAATGAAAATTTAATTTAAACTCAGTGTCTTGGTGTTTGAGAAATTCAGAATCCATCATGGAGGTCATTTCTTGATCATTCTCCACCATCGGAACCGCGACCCGCCTCGGTGAGAGGGTTGCACAGTTGGTGATCTAAATGATTGCATTCTGGCCTGGTTTCTTCACGGTGGTTCAAGAGTGGGTACCTCCTGAGTGCCCTCTCAGGGCAAATGTAGTCTGTACTAGTATTTGTGGAATCCAGAGTAGACTAAAGTTTAACTCTTAAACTTACATCTTATTCACTCTTCCCCAGATGTACAAAAAAAGCAGGATCCTTGCTGCATGAAATTAGTTGTCAGTTCAGCCATTTAGGTTTTTCTTCCTCTGTAGAATTATGGGGGAGAAAGCACTGTTAGCTCTACGACTGATATGTAAATTCCTTGAGTTTGAAGGAAGTCTGTGTCTCTGATTGAGGGTGTAAATTCCCTAGCATTTGCTTTATTTGCGTGAATGTCTGCGCTGTGGATACACAGCGGGAAGGACTGCAGCTCTGCTGATGGGGCACACCCTTTAGTCTGAGGGCAGCCTGCTCTAAAATCGGTTGCTGTGGATCAGTCACTGTTTCTATAGGCTGTTAGAAAAATGAGAGATTTAAGGTATGACTTTGATTTGCTAGGGTCACCACTAAACAAGCGAGATGTCTTGGAAAGTACAGCACTTTTAATATTCAGAATTTTTTTTTCCTTGCCTATTTTTTTCCTTCCCTCCAGATACCAAGAAATAATCGCTTAATGTACATTCATAGCTATCAGAGCTACGTGTGGAATAACATGGTGAGCAAACGAATAGAAGAGTATGGACTGAAACCTGTTCCCGGGGACCTGGTTCTCAAAGGAGGTAAAAAGGCAGATACCAGCATAGTCTACCAAACTAGGGCTCAGTTATTTGACACTAGTGCTTAAAATCCAGCCTGGCTGCTGGTGGAGAGAGAGAGGAGATGGCTAGGAAGTTTGTAATGGAAGGACATTGTAATTTCAGACAGACTAGTTTGGATCTGTATCTTTAGTGAAAAATATACGTCTGATTACTAAGTGCCTGAGCCTCTCTGGGCCTCCATTTTTCTCAGCTAGAATAGGATTTGGACTAAATGTTGCCTGAAATCCCTTTCCAAATTTTCATCTGGGTCTAGCAAATACGTCTCTGCACTTCTGGATGTCCTTTAGCCTCTTGGCCAATTTTAAAGAGTTTCTTCAAGTCAGCACCAGGCTGGAGCTCACTTCACACGTAGGCCGTGACATAGTAGACATTTGGTGCATACTGTGTGCTTGAAATGTTCGTAAAACACACAAATAATCCCATCTGCTGTTGGGCCCTGACTGTGTGCCAGGCCTCGTGCTAAGCCCTTTGCCTGCATTGTCTAGTTTAAAGTTCACAGGATGACTGGGAGGAATTCTCTCCATTCTTCAGGTAAGTTCTGTCACCTGCCCAAGGTTCCTCAGCTGGCTCAAAAAACGAAAAGGCTAGATTGAGAATCACGCCTGTCTGTTTCCAAAGTCCATGTTCTTCTGGCACAGCTGCTGTGCCTCTGCTGTCTGAAGGCATAGCCTGCTCATCTGCAGGTGTGCCCAATAAGCCCGCCAAGGTTTTTAATTTGTTCAGAAATTGTAATTATTTTTTCCTGATTTAATCTTTTTTCTCATCCAATATTGATCACATCCAGTGTATTTTAATGTCCCATGTGCCACCACATCTTATCCTCTAAATACAGACTGGGTTTTTTTTGTTTATTCTCTTAGCGAAATGCATTCGTTTGTGATAGCTTTTCAAATAGCATTTTTTAATACTATATATTTTATAAATGTATTTATTGTATGTATATATGTATGTTTTAATACTGTATATTTTGTAGTGTTTTTTAATAAGGAAGAAGGCTCTGATCTTTAAAAGCAAGGATTCCCAAAAAATGAGGGTGCAGCTGAGAAGTAAATGTTTTTTAACTTTCTACTTCTAAATCTGATTTTTGTTCCTTGGTAGACTAGAAAAGACAGAAAGGTGTATATTCCATCTTATTTATTTATTTATTTATTTTGCTGAGGAAGATTGGCCCTGAGCTAACGTCTGTGCCCATCTTCCTCTACTTTATATATGGGATGCTGCCACAGCATGGCTCGACAAGTGGTGCATCTGTCCGCGCCCAGAATCCGAACCCGCAAACCTCAGGCCGTGGAAGCAGGGCACACAAACTTAACTACTATGCCACCGGGCTGGCCCCACCATTTTAATTTTTTAAGCTTAGTAGCCCACTGAACCTGCACCGACTTGCACTTCTGACTGCTTAGATGTGTATAACTTTAGAAGATGGAATGCATGAAAATATTACCTACTTTCATTTTTCTTAATTTATTCATTTGTGATTTGTAGCCACAGCCACCTATATTGAGGAAGAAGATGTTGATAATTACTCCATCCATGATGTAGTAATGCCCTTGCCTGGTTTTGACGTTATCTACCCAAAGCATAAAAGTAAGTTGCCTTGTATGGGGAAAATAATTAAAACAAAGTCTATCACAATTAAGCCCCTGGCAGCCAAGAGTAGAGAGAGGGGAAAAATCAGTACTTTAAATATGAATTTACAACTTTGATTTCCATCAGACTTGAAAAAATGCTTAAATTTCAAACATATATAAATCATGCTTACTTACAGAAGTCTCCCAGAAAGGGATGCATTCAGATGGATAAGGGAGATGGTGGTGGGGGTGGTAGTACTGGTATTGTTATTATTGGCATTATTATTTAAATTTGTGAAATTCATTAATTCTTATTAAGGATGGGAAGGGTTTAGAAACAGTTATTGAGAAAGTGAATGGATAATTCTACTTTAACATTGCTTTCTTTAACCTTTTTTTAAAACTGTATAAGTACTGTTTGTTCATTGTGTTTTAAAAGTCAGCGAGCACAGTTTATTAAGTGAAAAGTCAGAATTATATCTGATACCCTAGAGGCTGTTAAGAATTACTTCTGATACCTTCATGGATGCCATTTTGGGAGAAAACTGGAACTTTTATTGTTCAAGGATTCAGAAATTGAAAAAAAGAAAGCAGCTCTAAGCATGGGACCAACTTGGTGATACTGAGCCTGGAGGTTTACTCCGAGCCAGGGCTGGTCGTGGGAGGTGTTTTCTGGTTAAAACATCTTTTCTCTCAAGAGGACAGAATTATTTTTCTTATCAGTGTTATATTCCTTGAGATTTTATGAATCATAGAATGATTAGGATTAACACCCTTCTTTGATAATGCAGATACTTACAAAAGAGTTAAATAGTAATCTGCCGCTTACATGTTGATCCATTTAATCAAACTGCTGTGCTCCTAGTACTTAAGCGAGGTTGACTTCACCAAGGGAAGAGGAGAATGAGTAAGAAAGGTAGATAAGGGAGGGGTGTGGTCGGCCTGTCCTGGGTAGATGGCACAGTGAGGAACCGAGGAGACCAGTACCAGGAACTAGCAAGAAGGACAGCACAAAGATGCTCAGAGCCACACTTGCCCTCTTACCAAGAAAGAAAAAGAAAACATTCTTTTCTTCTTTCTTGTTTCTCTCAGGATCAGAAACTTGGGCTAATATCAATTAAAACATGAATTCAGCACAGCCTTTGACAAAGCCATTCATGAAAATCTTGTGGCCGAGACAGGGGCGCACAGACTGGGTGGGTGATAGTTCATCATGTGGATTCGTAACATATGCATACTTGGTGTCCACGAATACCCAGTTTAGGGATCCCTGTTGTCCTTATAAATGTGTCGTGAGGAAGTCTTTCCTTGACCCTGGTCTACCTGACATTTTTTATGAATAACTTGAATAAGGAAATAGGTTTATCATATTTGCTAATAATGTGACCCAAAATAGTTAATATTAATTATGTGAAAAATAAGTATTTAAAAAGAACTGCAGAGGACATTTAATAGGGTTAAATGTAGATTCTCACGTTTATGCTCAGAGATCAAATGTATAGATGGAAAAGGCCCAGTTTGATAATGGTCTACATAAAAAGTATCTGGAGTTACTGCTGAACATGAGCCTGTTACCCCGAGGCAGATAAGGGGTTTGGTGGGGAATACAGAAATGTCAAAGGAGTGACAGTTGAGGGAACCATTGTTTGGCCTAGAGAAGATATGGCTTAAAGGTCCAATACTTAGTACATGTGGAAGAGGGCAGTTAATCTGCTGTATTCCAAAGCAGTCAGCAGAAGTTACAAGAAGACAGATTTCAGCTTGGAATAGGAGGAACTTTCTAATAATCGCAGGCCTCACAAAGAAGTCATTCCCCGTAAATGGCAACTTGTACGCAAAGGCGGGATGATCGTCTCTCCTGGGTGTTATAAAACAGATTCTGCATCAGGTGCGAGGGTGAGCCAGATGGTTTTCCCAGGTCTCTTATTTTTATACATTTATTTATAACTCCCTTCTTCCAGAAAGAGTTCGAGGCCTCTGTATACAGTCTCTTCCAACTCTGGGCAGATATAAATTATAGTTTAGTGACTTCCTTTGAAGTGACCTTTTGTTGCTAGTTTGGGAACCTTACACCCCAGGTGCTGTGGCTGGTTGCAGAGACAGCTTACACGTTGGCCAGACCTAAGCTGGAGACACCTAGTCCTAGTTAGTAAGTCACTAAGTGTTGATTGCAGAGAACAGCTGGATTGTAAAGCAGGGTGACTGATTTTGTTAGGGTGATCTAACTGAACTTCCATGTTACTCTCTTTAGTTTAGTTCAGGGTAGCTTGCTGACATGCTGTATTCCAACTAACTTTTTATATTTTATTTCAGTTAGTGATGCCTACAGGGAAATGCTCACCGCAGACAATCTTGATATTGACAACATGAGACACAAAATTCGAGATTATTCCTTATCAGGGGCCTACCGAAAGATCATTATTCGTCCTCAGAATGTCAGCTGGTGAGTGATAGTCTGGAATGAAATAGAACTGAACGACTAGGTGAGATTCTAAGCTTTTGCACCACATACGTATTTTTCAGTGCTTACAGCCTGGCATATAAGTGTGAGTTGTTGTTATTACTGTTATCATTAGCTACTACTTGGTATTTTTCAAATCATCAGGAAATAAATGCAATCGTACAGTGAAAGTAGCTTAGTTTACATTTTATTGACATTACTAAATTCTTGAAGAAATGTGCAGAGAATGAACTTTTTCCCTGTTTCTGAAGCACTGAGATTTGCTTACAGAGCTACCCCTGAGCAAATTACCCCACTCACAGTTAGCTGTGAGTTCCACACACCGACCTGGTTGTCATGATGTCATGTTTCTAGAGAGAAAAAGATGCTTATATTAACCCATTTTAAAATATGTCAATACCTAGTATTATCTAAACCTTTATTTGATAATTTTTAAAATTAAATCCTGAACTAGTTGCCCATTGCCAGGACATTCTTTCTCTTCCCTCTCTTCCTCTCCCTGTCCCCTCCTCTTCCCTCGATCGTGGGAAGAGGGTGGCCGCTTGGCCTGGGTCTTCCCCGCTCCAGAGAGCAGTCCCTCCTGAGTCACACAGTGTCGTTAGTGGTGATAACCACTCTGGAGAAAATACAAGTGCCATGATTAATTCAGTCGCATCTGCGCAAAGTGGATTTTACTACTTATCAACTACATATAGAAAGAATTTCCATCCTAGGGAAACATTTTATATCTTTTATATAGGCTGGCATCATCTGTCACCTTGCTATATAATAATCAAAGATAATATTTATATATAAAACCTGGCCCTATTCTGTTACTGAGTAGTTCCCTCCTAGAATTATTTACAACAGACCTATTGTTTTCCTTGCTAAACAAATGGTGATGAGCAGCTTAGTACCTTTTATGGAAGTTCACATTCACACTTTGTTTATATGTTTTGAAGGGAAGTCGTTGCATATGATGATCCTAAAATTCCACTCTTCAACACAGATGTGGACAACCTAGAAGGGAAACCACCACCAGTTTTTGCTTCTGGTAAGTTTACTCAGCCATCAGTTCTGTGTCAACTGTGAAATGTTTTCTCATGCAGAAACATAAATTTAAAAAAACTCTTAGAATCACCATCACCTCCCACCCACTCCATGATTTCTGTGTTGTGTTTTGTCATAATTTCATGATTATAGCTGGGGGTCAGTGATTAAAACCATAAATCCCACTGAAAATGAATGAATGTTGTAGAAAGTTGTGAATATTAGGTGACTGATTATTTTCTCCCCACCCTCACAGAGAGGTAACAAAGGTGAGTGAAAATCAGGAAGAGAGTCTAAAACACTAAATTTGCGTCTCATTGTCAAATTCTTGATGCCATTCCTTTGTCTGTTTTCACCTTGGGCTCTATTTTTTATTTCTTTTCTTAATTCTACATGCATTTCTCTCCTGTGCTCGTCTGTCGTCTGCCCTTTTCATGAAGGTTGCAGGCTGAATTACCGTAGATCAGCTGGGTCATACACTCCCAGATCTCTTTGTTCCCGTCCCTCCTCTGAGGCCCGTGGACGTAGACAGCTGAGGAAAGGAGCACAGTTCCTTGATTTGTACAGAAATTATATGACTTGGCCTGGTCTGTCTGCAGCCACCTCACTTTCCTGACTCGACTCTTCTTTCTTGCCTGGCAGAAGGCAAATACAGAGCTCTGAAGATGGATTTTTCTCTTCCTCCTTCCACCTACGCGACCATGGCCATTCGTGAAGTGCTGAAAATGGATACGAGCATCAAGAACCAGACCCAGCTGAACACCACCTGGCTCCGCTGAGGCCTCCGTCCCCAGATTAGAAAATGCTGGCTTCCTGTTCATTCTTCTCTTAGTCCAGACCCCTGTGTGGATTTTGGATCTTTGTAGTAAAAGATTATTTGTATTTTTTCAAGTTTCTATTAGCTTAATTTGCCAATATTTGTACACATATACAAATCCTTAGGATCCTGATTCTAGCTCAGAGAATATAAATTGGTCAGAATGTATTTTAGGTGCTTATTAAATCATAGTAAAAGTCAGCTTTACTGGCTTTATAATAATTAAGAAGGACTTCGGTTTAAAGTAGCAGTTTTAGGTTTTGCTACGTTCTTGAAGGACCACAGGAATTTTTAACACATCGATGGATGGAGTATACAACAGTACATTTTAAGAGAAAATGCAGCAAAACGAATCTTGACTATGGATAGAGTACCCCCCCCCCACTTAATGAATATAAATACGGTATTCATGCCTGTGGTGATAAAACATCTACAGGTCTGTAGACAAAATGATTGTCGTTATCTAGCTCACACACCAGGTCAGGTCATTGTTTCTAGATTTTTTTAGTTGCAATAGCTTTTGCATTTATATTATCATTGCCTTGCAGGACAGTTGCATCAATAGGGCCTTTTTTCTTGATGTAAACATGTGCAGCTGTTTGTATTAGTTAAGATCTAATTTTTACTCTAGGTGCCTTTTATGTTTAGAACTCTTCCCACTGGACTGGTGTTTGCCCAAAAATAAAGATAGCAGAGAAGACAAATTCAGACATTTACAAGCGCTCCTCGTATTGGCCGCGTTACCCTTCGTCCCCAGCGGCTGACGTGTTTGTGTCTCCAGCATTGCATAGAACTTCTCTGGTGTGGAAGGTTAAATACGCCTTTCCAAGGGTGTGTGACCTGATTGTACCCATTTTTATTTTCTATCATTTCTAGAACCAAATATAATAAATATTTTTAAAAACTCCTTTCTCCTGGTTATGTTAATAAATCAAATAAATATCTAAAACTGAGTGCAGATGAGATCTTGGCTTAGACTGAAGCAAGGAACTGAGTGAACAAAGGACCCTCAGGAATGGTGTTGACATGAAGGTGCGTCACGATCGGATGTGAGGTATCATGACAGTAAGCGTTTCCAACTCTGTGACTGAAGGACCAGGCTAGACCGGACTCATGGTGGTTATTACGGTAGCACTACTCACTTGCCTTCCAGTGTACTTTCTGGAATGGAAAAGAAAGGGATGGAGAAAAGCCACCGTAACCAGGAACTTCACACCATGGGAACGTGAATGACGTTCGTCCTGTATCTGGAGGTGGAAACAAGACTGAGAACGGTTTTTCAGCCCTTGTATTTTAATGACACTGTGGAGGTTAAAAAAGAATTAGAAATACCGTGGTAAATTACCCTTTTAGCTGGCTAGTTTCTAAAGAATCTTTTGTCCTACAAAGACCAGATTTGTTAAATGTGTATTGGTCAATTTGTACTTTCCAGTCCTAGCAAGCTATTCATCAGGCTGATTAGTGAAAAAGTATTTATTAAGGGAACCTAACTGCCTGTTGCAAGAGCATTCAGTAGTTCTGCATTTATAAATTTACATTACAGAACAACAGGTGAGGCTAAACTTAGACATGTTTTATTCATTGGGGAAATACTCGTGGTTCTATGTCATGAGTTAATCTTGCTGGCCACGCTGGCCAATTGCCAGTTCATGCATGTCTCTTCTTAAACACCAATAGGAAAATGGATGATTCAAGACAGATTCTCTGAGCCATGTGAGACCCGGGGACATGCCATCTAGCTCTAGGGACTTGGTCAACTTGGAATAAATCATTGCCTTAGTGTAGATGCTGACACATTTTGATTTTAACAACGCGGGGAGGTTCCTTTGAGGCAGACTTACAATGTCTAAAAGCAGCCTCATCCTCCACATAAAAAGTATCTTGTTTCCTAAATTTTTGCCTAAAAGAAATAATAAGGGATCATTATTTTTATTGTAATGTAAAACCAGCACTATTTACTAATAGAAAAGTCAACTAAATAATAAAGTTCATAGTATCAACTGTTCTATTCATGGTTGCGCGTTGTAGACAGCCATTATATTAATAAAGAAAAATTGTCTTGGTTGATTCCTGAATCAGGCGAAAAATCGGTAGCAGCTGCAGTAGCGTATCAGTACTTCCAGCCTCACCAGTTGTTCTGGGCAGTACAAATCAGCACAAACTAGTGTTTGCACTGGAATGCATTTTGTGGCCAATTTTGCACTCAAAAATAAGGATGTGTGTGTATGTGCATTACAAAATAAGATATATATATAAATGTTATATTCTAGTCTGTACTGTTAACTTCTAGTCTGTACTGATGGGTCTGTGTGGTGTTTTGAAACATAAGAACAGGCCAGGAGAGTACCACGAAGTTACTACACGGGAAGAACCGAAAGTGCAGTGGAAGAATGCCAAGCTGCGAACGGCCGGGTTCTGCCCTTCACAAATTGAAGAGAGAGTGCTTGCATCGCAAGGGATAACTTGAAGGTTTTTCTTTCTTCAGTGAAATCTTCTTTCCCACTTTATGGGGCTCCATTCCTGTGAGATGAGACATCTCAGTTTTGGATCATGAACTCCTTGGAAAACCTGAGGAAAGTATGGACACTGTCTCCAGGGGAAGGAAAGGGGGAAAGTGTACTCACACACATGCATACACTTACGTATATATGCTAATTTTTTATACGGTTTTATGGGCTCCAGTTTATTCAGGACCCCCTACTCTAGATGAATGCTTTCCAAAATGTGCATTGGAATCACCTGGTGGTCTTGCTACGCTGCAGAACATGTTCTGGGAGGTCCAGGTGGAGTCGGAAGTACTTTGCGTTTCCCACAAGCTCCCAGAGGGTGCCTGTGCTGCTGGTCTGCACACCACCCTGGAGAAGCCAGGCTCTAGACCTGCGCTGGCCTATACAGCAGCTGCCAGCCACACATGGTTAATTTAACTAGAATGAAATGCAAAATATAGCTCCTCAGTCGCACTAGCCACAGTTCAGTTGCTCCCCAGCCATATGTGTGGCTAGTGGCTGCTGTGTGGGACAGCTCTGCTCTAGGTAACAGATCGGTCACCTGAGACTTGGAGGAGTCTGCCTTGACAAGGTGTGACACCCACACCTTGAGGCTGATGCTTAAAGCCACACAATACATGTTCCACATGTGCAAGTGAGATTACACTGCGGTTGGGCCCAGGGCTCACACTGACGATTTAAGATCACTCTAGGAGTCTTCCTTAAACTCACTTCCATGCTTCTCATTTTCTGGCTGTCTCCAGGGTCACCTGTGATCCTTTCTTCTTTCTTTTCTGCCCTTGCTTTCGTCTAGATACTTTGTCCAAAGGTTGAGTCAAACCAGTCTTAAGGCTCTGTGGCCTTGTTGCTCCATAAGGGAAAATTATCCTCCCAAAATAGTCTTCATTGCTGTAATTGAAAACTTTCCTTTTTGGCTGGCACACACTGTAGCTGCTTATGAAAGCAGCAGCTGCAAAAAGCAAGAATGGTTAGAGAGTCTGTGTGATTTTGTTGTCTTACAGGAGTGCAGCGAAGACTGTGTGACAGCTTTTCCCCTGTGCTAAAGACGCCTGGAAAGTCGCCAGTATGTAAGAGAGGGCGACAGGGAACATAATGGGAGAAGTTATTCAAAGCCATTGTCTGATATCTTCTGATGCATACATGTTGCCCCTCGAAAGCTCTAAATGTTTCTCTAGAGCAACTGTATCCAATAGATATATGTGAGCCACATACGTAATTTAAAATTTTCTAGTAGCCACATTAAGAAAGTAAAAAGAGACAGGTGAGATTAATTTTAATTATGTATTTTATTTAAACCAATATATCCAAAATATCATTTCAACATGTAATTAATATAAAAGGCTAAATATTTTACATTCTCCTTTTTGTACTAAGTCTTTAAAATCCAATATGTATTTTACACTTATAACACAGCTCAATTTTGACTGGCCATATTTCCTGTGCTCAATAGCCACATGTGGCCAATGGCTACCCTATCAGTGTAGTTCTAGAAAGATCACTTTATTGCATGTCACTGGTATAATGGTAAATTCGTCTTGAGTGTTAAGGTTTAATTTGTAAAACTGGGAATATGTAGGTTGGGAATAAGGCTAGTTAAATGTGATTTTGAAAGGCTTAATAGATGATTAAGTTTTATGGTGATTGGGAGTAAATGTTTTTGCTGTGGGAGCACATAACTAATGTGATTGTTAATAGATTCTGAAGTATTTCAGGATGCTTGAAATTTTCCTTAAGCAGTTCTGATGACACCCTGCAATTTCCTCTTTTCTCTAAATAATACAGAGCTAATTCCTAGTGCAGACTCCATTTAGATTTTTTTTTTTTTTTGGTGAGGAAGATTGGCCCTGAGCTAACATCTGTGCCCATCTTCCTCTATTTTATATGTGGGACACCCGCCACAGCACGGCTTGATAAGCGGTGCATGGGCCCGCGCCCAGGATCTGAACCTGTGAACCCCAGGCCACTGAAGCGGAGCGTGTGAACTTAACCACTATGCCACTGGATGCCCTTCCATTTAGATGTTAAATTCCAAATTCATGGACCATGCATTGAGGTTTCAGGGATGAGAATGAGGAGTGTGTGACTGTCAGCACATAAAGCCAGGACCCCAGGTTGTACAGGGCTGGTGAGGCAACTGAGGCAGGGCTCAGGTTTCTGTCTTATTTTTGTTTTTATTAGCGGTTTTCTTGGGATATAATTCACACACTGTACAATTCACTCATTTAAAGTGTACATTTCAAAGGTTTTTAGTATATTCAGAGTTGTGCAGCCATCACCACAATTAATTTTACAACATTTTTGTCACCCCAAAAAGAAACCACACCAGCAGTCACTTCCCATCCCCAGCCCAGCCCAGCCAGCCCCTGGCAACCACTACTTTCCCAGCAAGAACTACTTCCAGCTTTTATAGATTCATCTATTCTGGTCATTCATATAAATGAAAGTTTACAATATGTGGTCTTTTGTGACCAGCTTCTTAGCAAAATATTTTCAAGTTTCATCCATGTTGTAGCATGTAGGAGTACGTCATCCCTTTTTATTGCCATGTACTATTCCATGTGTGAATAGACCACATTTTGTTTATCCATTCATCAGTTGGACATTTGAGTTTCCACCTTTTGGTTATCATGAATAATGTTGCTATTAACATTCACGTACAAGTTTTTGTTTGGACATATGTTTTCATTTCTCTAGGGTGTATAGCTAGGAGTGGAATTCCTGGGTCATATGATCCCTCTGTGTTGAACTGTTTGAGGAGCTGCCAAACTGTTTTTCCCAGCAGCTGCACCATTTTACATTCCTACCAGGAGTGTGGGAGGATTCCAGTTTATTATATCTCTTTGATTGTAGCCATCCTGGCGGTTGTGAAGCTATATCACTGTGGTGTTGATTTGTATTTCCCTAATGACTAATTTTGTTGAACATCGTTTTGTGTGCTTATTGGCCATTTTTCTTTGTTTTCTGGAGAAATGTCTATTCACATCCTTGGCCCATTTTTAAATTGGGTTAATTTGTCCTGTTGAGTTGTAAGAGTTCTTTATATTTTCTAGATACACTATCAGGTCTATGATTGGTAAATGTCTTCTCCCATTCTGTGGGTTTTTTCACTTTCTTGGGGGCTGAATTTTAAAGGCTGCAGGAGATAGTCTTTATAAAGGTTTTGTTTATAAACTACGTGTCCACAATACCCCAAAATGGATTTTCATGAGTTGGAGGGCTCAAGATGAAGTGCAAGAATTTCTCAATCTTAACTTTCCAGGATGAAAGGCACTTAGGCCCACTTGGGCCATGCTGTTTCAAGTCAGATCAGCTCCACCTGCAGCGTCTGGGAACTGTGTTCACACAAATAGCACATGGGTGACAGCACCCTGCTGCTCTCCTTAGACCCCAGCCACCACTGCTCTTTATTGGCCACATTCATCCTGTTTCTACTTTTCTGTCTTGCTGTTTACAAAAATAATTTTCAACATATAAGATCTTATTACCTGTTTTGACCAAGACAGAAATGTTTCACTACCAAAAACCTTGCTCTAGAGGACACAGAATCACTTCATTTGGCAAGGAAGCCACTTTCCATTAACTCAACCCTTTAGGAAGATGATAGTGTCTTAACTGATCCTTTTAATCCTTAGTTGATTCTGATAATATCTGTCAAAGTGGAGCTCAAGTCTATCTGTTCCTTTCCTGGGCCGTCCTGGCTTCTTAGGGCTGGGCCCCTGTGCATTAAATAGGAGAAGGTCATGATGTGGATAACCCCAAAACGTGAAAATCCAAATTAGATGTAGTTTACTTTAAATACAGCACAGCTTACTGATATCTCTAATTAGGTCTTTTGTAGAAAAAACATGCATCGTCATTGCACGAGTGTCTATTGCATTCCTAGAATACGGAAATCGCTGAGCTGGCATCTAAGTAGACCTTGCCCTTGAGGAGCTCCTGAAATAAGTTTGCCCAGTACTGCCTTCCAGTGCATATACCAACTGATGGCAGGAGAAAACAGTCCAAAAACACACTGGGAAAGGGAAGCCCGGCAGCACAATGAAACTAGAAAAGAAATCAGCAAATGGAGAATTTGTGAAGTGGGTAGTCAAAAGAGTGGAGAGAGTTGTTTTTCACAAAACTTGAATGAAAAGATTGTAACACCAAAGACCTTAAGAATATTTTTCTCCTTAGATGTGCAATTTCCTAATTTTAGTTCAGCAGAGACAGATAATTATAAAGACATAACTGTGCTGACCAGCTGTACTTATAAAACCAGAGAATATCCATTTTCAGTCTAACAAAATATTAATGGCAAAATTAAATGTGAAAGCAAAAAACTGCAAATGATTTTCCCTTACAGTTCATATATTACTTTCTAAGGGATTTTCTGATATGTATTTCTAGCAAAAATCACCAAAACTAATGTTTAAGAATTCACAGTGTACAGGGTCGGCCCCATGGTGTAGTGGTCACGTTCGGCACTCTTGACTTCAGCAGCCTGGGGTTCGCGAGTTCAGATCCCAGACACGGACCTACACCACTCGTCAGCCATGCTGTGGCGGCGACCCACATACAAAATAGAGGAAGATTGGCACAGATGTTAGCTCAGGGCTAATCTTCCTCACCAAAAAAATAAAATAAAATGACTTAACTGTTTAAAAAAAAATTCACAATGTGTTTTATCATTTCAAAGAACCAGCTTTTGATTTCATTGCTTTCCTCAATTGTTTCTTGTTTTTGACCTCACTGCTTTCTGCTCTAATTTTATTATTTCTTTTCTTTGCTTGCTTCAGCAAGCATAAATTGCTCTTCTTTTTCTAGTTTCCTAAGATGGAAGCTTAGATTATTAATTTTAGATCTTTCTTCTTTTCTAAAGTATGCATTTAATGTTATAAATTTCCTGCTAAGCACTGATTTTGCTACATCCTACAAATTTTGATAAGTTGTATTTTCACTTTCATTTAGTTCAGAATATTTTAAAATCTTTCTTGCAACTTCTTCTTTGATTAATATGTTAGAGAGTCTTGTTTAATCTCCAAATATTTTGGGGTTTTCCAGCTATCTTTCTGTTATTTATTTCTAGTTTAAATTTTTTGTTGTCAGAGAACACACTTTTGTATGAACTCTTTTTTTGTTTTTGTTTTTGTTTTTGTTTTTGTGGGGAAGACCAACCCTGAGCTAACATCCGTCGCCAATCCTCCCCTTTTTGCTGAGGAAGACTGGCCCTGAGCTAACATCCGTGCCCATCTTCCTCCACTTTATATGGGACGCCGCCACGGCATGGCTGACAGGCAGTGCGTCGGCGGGCGCTCCGGGTCCGAACTCGCGAACCCCGGGCTGCCAAGCGCGGACTAAACCGCTGCGCCACCGGGCGGCCCCCCTTTTTTTTTTTTTTAATTCCTTCAAGTGTGTTTTGTGGCCCAGAACATGGTTTATCTTGGTGAATGTTCCTTGTGAGCTTGAGAAGAATATGCGTTCTGCTGTTGTTGGATGAAATATTCTACAAATGTCAATCAGACCAAGTTGATTGATGGTGCTGTTCAGGTCTACTGTGTTCTTACTGATTTTCTGCCTTCTGGGTCTAGTCATTCCTGGAAGAGGAGTGTTGAAGTCTCCAACGTTGACAGTGGGTTTGTCTGTTTCTCCTTGCATTTCTATCAGGTTTTGCCTCACATATTTTGATGCACTATTGTTAGGTGCATAAATGTTTAAGACTGTTCTGTCTTCTTGAAGAATTGACCCCTTTATCATTACATAATGATGCCCCTCTTTATCTTGGATCATTATCCGTCCTCTGTAGTCTGCTTGTCTGAAATTTATATAGCTCCTCCAGGTTTCTTTTCATTAGTGTTAGCCTGGTGTATCATTCTCCATCACTTTAACTTATGTCTTTATATTTAAAGTGGGTTTCTTTTCGACAACATATGGGTCTTGTTTTTTTGATCCAGTCTGACAATATCTGGGTTTTTTTTTGTTGTTTTGGGGGGTTTGGTGAGGAAGATTAGCCCTGAACAAACATCTGTTGCCAATCCTCTTTTTTGCTGAGGAAGATTGGCCCTAGGCTAACATCTGTGCCCATCTTCCTTTACTTTATATGGGATGCCGCCACGGCATGGCTTGACAAGAGGTATGCATGTCCATGCCCAGGATCAGAACCTGTGAACCCCAGGCCACTGAAGTGGAGCATGCAAACAAAACCACTACACCATCGGGCCAGCCCCACAATATCTGTTTTTGAATTGGTATATTTAGATCATTCACATTTAAATTGATTATTGATATCATAGGATTAATATCTATTTGGTTTCTATTTGTTGCACTTGTTCTTTGTTCCTTTTTTCTCCCCTCTCTTTCTGTCTTCTCTAGTTTTAATTGAGCATTGTGTATGATTCCATTTTTTCTCCTCTCTTAGCATATCAATTTTTTACATCTTTTAAAAATTCTTTTAGTGATTATCCTAAAATCTACAATATACATTAATAACTAATCTAAGTCCACTTTCAAATAACACTGTACTGCTTCATGGGTAGTACAGGTACTGTATAATACAGTATTCCCAGTTCCTTTGTACTGTCCCTTATAACATTGCTTTCACTCATTTCACTTTGCCATATGCTATAATCACCCAGTTCACTGTTACTATTATTACTGCAAACAAAGAGTTCTCAGTTAGATCAACTGAGAATAAGAAATGTAAAGGTTGTATTTTATGTTAATTTATTCCTTCCCCAATGCTCTTCCTTTCTTTGTACATCCAAGTTCTTGACCTGTATAATTTTTCTTCTTTATAAGTAACTTCTTTTAACATTTTTTGTAAGACAAGTCTGCTGGCAAAGAATTCTCAGTTTTTGTTTGTCTGAGAAAGTCTTTATTTCTCCTTCACTTTTGCAGGATGATTTCACTGGATATAAAATTCTAAGTTGTTGTTTTTTTCTTTCAATATCTTAAATATTTCACTCCATTCTCTTCTTGCTTTCCTGGATTCTAATGAGAAGGTCAATGTAATTCTTATCCCTGTTTTTCTCCTCTGGCTTCCTTCACTGATTTTCTCTTTGTCTTTGGTTTTCTGCAGTTTGAATGTGATATGCTTAGGTGTAGTTTTTATGGTATTTATCTCTCCTGGTGTTCTCTGAATTTCCTGGATCTGTGGTTTGGTGTCTGTCATTAATTTTGGAAAATTCTTGGCCATTATTACTTCAAGTATTTCTTCTGCTCTGTTTTCCCTTTCTTCTTCTGGTATTCCACATACATGTGTGTTACACCTTTTGAAATTGTCCCACAATTCTTGGATATTCTGTTCTGGGAGTTTTTTATTTTGTTTTTTCATTATTTTTTTTCTCCTTGTATTTCAGTTTGGGAAGTTTCTGTAACATATCCTCAAGCTCACTGATTCTTTCCTTGATTGTGTCCAGTCTATTGATGAGCCCATTAAAGGCATTCTTCATTTTTGTTATAGTGTTTTGTTTTTTATTTCTAGCATTCCTTTTTTATTGTTTCTTTGTGTTTTCATTTCTCTGCTTACATTACCTGTCTATTCTTGCATGTTATCTACTTTTTGTGTTAGAACCTTTAAGAGTAATCATGGTTATTTTAAATTCTAAAATTTGTGCCATATCTGAATCTGGTTCTGATGCTTGCTTTGCCTCTTCAGACTGTGTTTTTTCTTTCCTAAAAACTTACTGTACTTTGTAAATTTTTGTTGAAAGCCAGACATCATGTATCATGTAATAGGAACTGAGAAAAGTAGGTGTTCAATGTGAGGTTTTGTGTTAGTCTGGCTAGGAGTTGGACTGTATTTCATATTTTCTGTAGCTGTAGTTGTCAGAGGCTTTCATTTCCTCGAGTGTTCTTGTTTTTGTCTCCCCTGTTGTCTTTGTGATTCCCTAAAAAGTCCTTCTTAAATAGAATCTGCATCTTGCAGCTCTTTCAGCTGTAATCCACTGTTGTTATACTGCAGCCCTGTTGATGTGGTAAGATAATGGGGAGAGTGGAAATGTTCTATAATCCTATGATTAAATGTCAGTCTTGTAGTGGGCCTGTGACCCTGGGCTGTGACTCTCAGCACAGTGTTTCTTAGCAGTTTTCCCCCTTAGGTCAGACAGGTAGGCTACAGGGGGCTGGATTTGGGTAATGTCCCTTCTCCCAAGTCAGGTAAGGCTCTGGCAAAGTCTTTTCCCCTGCTGAATACACCGTTGTTATGGAGAACATGCTGGACGTATTTCAAAATGGTTACTTTCCCCTCCCCTTGCTGGAAACACAAATGTTTCTTCTTGGCTCTTCATAATGAGAACCTAGTGGGTTTCCTGAAAGTAAAACCCACTAAACTGTGGAGGCCTCTATCAGACTACAGCCCCGAGGAGTTGCTCTAATGCTAGTCCACACCCAGTCTCTAGCAACTCATCAGTTACCATTTTAGTCTTCCTACCGGTTTATGTCTCCAGCAGCTTCTGTCCCAGGTAAGCTGATCTCCTCTGTGGTTCTCTGTGTTCTCCCGTCTCTCCAGATTCTGAGATGACAATTTGCCCTGCAACCTCAACTCTCCAGTGGCTCCAAGAAAAGTCATTAAAGTCGTTGATTTTCAGTTTGTTCAGCTTTTTTCTTACAAGGACACGAGTGAAAACTTCCAAACTCTTCACATATAAGGACTCAAACTGGAAGTCCCCCAGTATGTAGTTTTTCAAATTAAACATTTATGTAATTTTACATGATTAGTCTTTCTTGCTTGGAATAAATTTCATGATACTAGTGCTTCTCAGTCACCATTGTATTAATCCTAAACCCCCTAAGATAACTATTGTTAACAATTTGCTGTGATTTCTAAATTTTTAATAATAATTGTTTATATGTGTATATATCTGTATCTATATGTGTGTCTATATATCTATCTATATATATATATATATCACATGTATATAGATATATACACACATATAAATATAAACATGTATAGATATACACACACATATATATATACACATTTTTAATATAGGTATAATGTGTGTATAATAGTATGCTGCAACTTTTTTTTCTATTTAATATTCTCTATCCTTCCTTTTTTCTCTAAAAGCTACATTTATTTCAAACGAGGTTTGTATTCAACTGACAAAACTGTATTTTTCCTCAGGAGTCCTGAAATTTTGTCTATTATTCATAATCACTCATTTTCTTCAATAAAAATTTATTAAGTGGGTGCAATATTAAAATTTTGTGATTCTGCAAAAAACTTAGGCAAAAAATCTTTAACTCATTTCCCACTAATTTTTGAGCAAGAATTCAATTAACTTATATCATTATTTTCCTAATTTCCAAATAAAATATCAATATATGATAAATAGAAAAACCTGTACTAACTTTTTTCTACTTTCTGTCTTGTGAGGATTCAACAAACGTTTTAAAATACAATTTTTTAGTAGCTATAGTTTCAGATCTATTTCTGCTTTAATATGGCAGACTGAACAAATGCATTTACTTTCCTTCCCAAGGTCTCATTGAATTATGGAATTGTAGGAGAGAGTGAGCAGGTGGGATCACATGATACAGAAAAAGAAGAGGAAATTGCACTTAGCCCAACACACCATATGCCATGAATGAAATCCTGGCAATTGGCAAGCTTGAGGTCAACAAATACTAAGAGCAGGGCTGGGCCAGGAAGGCATCTTAGGCTAATCCATTACAAAAGCATGCTTGGAATTGCAGGGACAGTTGGTTCCCTTCCCCCTTGTCTCCCATCATTTATTTGTTCAACAAATGTTTTTTGAGCACATTGTAAAGCACTAGGCCCTGTTCCAAGTGCTTTTGCCCTTGGGATAAAGGCGGTGAACAGTTCTCAAAAGAAAGTGGGCAGGTGGCCTAAGGAGGCCCTCCCCCCCCCCCCCCACTGCACTGCTTCAAGACTAGGGGGAGGAGAGCAGAGCCTGAGCTGACTTCAGAACTCCACAGCAGAGGTGGGCGGGCAGGAGGGAAAAGCAGCCCTTCTAGAAGAGAAACACACGGAACCTGTTCCATGCAAAGTACAGCCCTCCTTAATTTGGCAATTGTGGGGTTCCCCAGCCTGCCTGCTGGCTCCTCACCCACACAGCTTTCAGTGAGGCATGCTGGAAGGCAAGTTCCACCACTCAGTCAGAAGCAGCTAGCTCTTCCCTTAGGGAGAGGCCAGCTGGAGAACAGAGAACATCAGTACTTAAGAAGCCCACACCTACCATGACCTAGACTAACCAATCAAGGCTTTGGCTCCTACATCTGAGTAAATGTCAGGGCCCACCAGACAGGAGGAAAGGCAGTGCAGCAGCATGGAAGAGAAATTACCAAGATGAACAAACAAACTGAACAACAGCCCCCACAGGAGACATAGGTGACTCTTGAAACAGAAGAGAATTTCAAATTGTCCTGATTAGTCTACTCAGAGGACAGTGC
Source organism: Tapirus indicus (assembly GCA_031878705.1). Lineage (NCBI taxonomy): Eukaryota > Metazoa > Chordata > Mammalia > Perissodactyla > Tapiridae > Tapirus > Tapirus indicus. The sequence continues at coordinate 82,291,847 of CM062917.1, forward strand.
ATCTAGCACACAAAAAATCTGCAATGGAAGGGATTAATCAGACAACAGAACAAGTGATTGCCCAAATAACGTAATGGATCAGAATCACGATAAAGTGGATTAGCTGAAGGCCAAGTGATTGGGACGACAAAGCAGAGGCAGCCTCCCAGAACAGAAATCAGTAGGACAGCTGATGGAGGATGTGTCCGTGTAAAGAAGGAGAGAACTAAGGCAAGAGAGTGGGGAAATAATAAGAGAAAATTTCCTCTAACCGAAGAAAAATACGACTCACCAAGTATTAAGCAGGACTAATTAGAGAAGTCCACACATTCTGATGAAATTTCATAAATCCAAAAATCTTCCAAAGGAGGGGGAAAGCCATGGCACTTGCAGAGCATCCAAATCTGACTGATTTCAGATTTCTCGTCGCCAAATCTCGGAAGACATTGGAGCAGTGTCTTCTAAGATGGTGGAGAAAAGTGTTAGAAGCTAAAATTCTATGCTTAGCTAAGGAATCAATCAAATATGAAGGAAAAATTAAGATATCTTCTGACACAGAGATATTCAAAAAGTCTGTCTCCCTATGTGAGAAATTTTTTGAAGAGATTCTCCAGCAAAATAAAAATAAATCCAAAAAAGGAAGCTGACATGGGAGTAGCAGTTAGAAATTAAAGTACAGTACAATACAATTAATGACATTAGAAATAAAAGAGGATATAGTAGACATTGATATTTGAAAGATTCTCCTTTGACTGCCAAAATGTTAATGACATAGGGTTATATTTTCCTTTTTTTATTGGTTCCAACACAGTATTTGGTTCTATAATAATAATATTTGCATATTCACAGCTTTCATGACATTACTCCTTTGGTTTTCCTCTTTTAGGATTTCTTGAGCACCTATTAGCCAGGAACTGTTCTTGGCGTTGGGAATATTCAGTGAACACAACAAAACTCCCCACATGGACTTACTTTCTAGTGGGGAGACACATAGTAGACACTTAAATATACAATGTTAAATCATGATGAACACTATGAAGAAAATTAAATAGAGTAAGAGAACAGAGAGTGAATGGGGTGGTGGGGAAAGTTTGCTCTTTTAGATAAGTTGGTGAGGGAAGGCCCCTCTGGGGAAGTGGCATCTGAGCTGAGACCTTAATGAAGTGAGGGAGTGAGCCATGACGAGCCAATGCGACAGCCCTGAGGCAAAAACACTCATGGCTTGCTGTAGCAAGGAGGAGATTGAGATTTAAGTAGACAGTGTAAATATTGTGTCTTGACAAAGTAAGATAATACTATAACTAGCAAAAATTGGGAAGTGATAAGAAGAATAAATGCATTAATTTCCTGATTTTCAAAGAGGAAAATCAATAGTACAATCCAACGTTTATAGTTTAAGAAATAGATAACTTTCTATAATGTTTACAGACTGAAAGGTAGCCACAAGGAGTAGAAATAAAAGCCAATGAGAACCACAGAGAAGTAAATGGGGAGAGTCAGGGGGATGTATTACAAGTGTAATAAATCACTTATATACCAGGAAGAAGAAAAATACAGCCTGAAGTTGGTAAGTCAGGATACAAAAGTGAAAGGAGTTTATTTAATGTTACATGCATAACTATAATTTTTAAATAGTTTTAAAATAATATAGAACCTGTATTGTTCCAAAAAGCATTTGAAGTAAGTTACAAAAATACAAACAACAATAATGATAGTAATAATTAGGTAAATTCAGGAAGGAAGGGAAATCATCATAGGAAGTCTGAAGGTGGGATGAGGTTAGTATTAAAGACTATTTAAGATATATATAACAGAGACTTTTCATGGCTTAGCCATTAAAAGATTAATACTCAGCTGAATATTTCTCAAAATTCTGTTAACTCCAACAGAAAATTCCCTCTTTGGAGATAATAATCCGCTAGAGACACCTAAAGGAATGAGCCAGATAATTCCAGTGAGAAGTCCTTGACCAACATAATATGTCAGTTTCATTTGAAATCTGACCTGCTTTCCTAAATTTAATTTAGGTGATGAGAAGATGGAGACATTGTTGTGATACATATATTTACAAAGGACCTGGAAACATGAAGGTGGTTACCAAGATTTGAAATAAGGCTGTCTACTTTTTTTAATTGGTCAACTTTTTGTGTGTGGTTTCTAAATTCTAAAAGATGACAATTTCTACACTGAAAAGATCAAAAATCTTTTGTTGACATTTATGACATGTTCATCAGCCAGCAGATGGAGACATGGCTATACAGCTTTTGGCAGCTAGGCTTTTTCAACTAGCGACAAGAAAGATGATATCACCTACGAGGAGTCATCAAATAGTTCTTCAAGATCACGCAGGACATTTTTCAAATGAGGAAAATGAAACCCAGAGCAGCAAATTGACTTGGGCCAGAGTGAGCACCTCCCCATCTCATCTCAACTCCTAGTTCAGTTTTCTTTCCCCTATACCCAGGTTCTCAAAGGGGACAGTACTGCCCTCTCGGCGTTTTGAAAATGTTTGAAGGCATTGTCGATTGTCACAATGATCGGGTGGCATTACTGACATTTTAATACATGGAGACCGAAGACCTAAGACGTCTGCAACACAGGAACATTCACGCCTGATGAAGTCTTGTCCTTCACCCCACACAACTTTCAAACGTCCTCTCATATGTGAGTGGAAAATCTGTTTATAACTATCCGAGCCCAGAAAAAAACTCCTTTTTACAAATAAAAGCAAGTATTTTTACACATTTTTTAATATACCCTGAATTTTCCAAGAATGCAATTTTCATGTGTATGAAAGGAAGATTTGACTGTGTTACATTCTGAACTTTAGCAGAGTTTTTCCCCATTTTAGAAAACCGTATCACCTATGTCAGCACCATGCAGGATCTTCGACCCACCATACAACATGCCTGTGGAGCTGTCACATTTACTGTGGTTCTACATTAAGATGCAAGTAACTGATTATTTCATTAAGCCTTCTTATATAGTCATGTCTGGACACTTACATATTGAAATGCCTATTTCCCTTAATTCTGCTTTATAGTATAGTTGGAGCATTATATTGATCCCTTATGAAATTATATTTGAGGAGAAATTATATGATCAATGAATTTCACTTATGGATAGAATAATAATAAGAGCATTACAAAATATTTGTAGTAATACCTTTTGGCAATAATCCCAAGTAGAGCTACATATGCAACATAATCCCTATCAAAATTCCATTGCCTTTTTTGCAGAATGGACAAGCTGCCCTTAAAATTCACATAAAAATGCAAGGGACCCCCAAATGGCCAAAGAATCTTGAAAAAGAAAATCAAAGTTGGAGGACTTATACTTTCTAATTTCAAAACCTACTACAAAGCTACAATGAAACACCACACAAACGTGTGGTATTGGCATAAGGACTGACATAGAGATCAATGGAATAGAACTGAGAATCTAGAAATAAATTCCTACATCTATGGTCACGATTTTTGGCAAGGTTCCAAGTTCATTTAGTGAAGTAAGAAGAGTCATTTCAACAAATGGTGCTGAGACAATTGGATATTGACAAAGACTCTCTCCTTGACCTAACTCTAGTGGGGCTCCTCTAAGGTCTCCAGGCCTCAACTTTCAGTGTCTCTTTGTTAGGCCTGCATTGCCCAGTTTTAGCAACAATCTTTTAGTTCAGTTTAGAAAGAACTGCCACACTTGATATCTAATCAAGTTCCTCATTCCCCACCATCCCACAGGTGGTATCTGACCACCCTGGCCTGGCTTCAGCAAGAATAATGTCAAGTCAGTTTAGCCATAATCCTCTCTTACGATGTTTCCTTCTAGTAATTTTCCATCCACTGACCCTCCCCCAACCCTGCTCCTGGTTCTAAATCCCCACTTTTCCATGTTGTATTCAGAGTTGAGCCCAATCTCTCTCCCCTATTGCAAAACCCCATTGCAGTAGTCTCGAGAATAAACTCTTCCTTATCGTTTTGTTAATAATAAGTGTCAGAATAATTTTTTCTTTGAAAATATCCACATACAAAAGCATGAATTCAGACCCCTACCTCACATCAAATACAAAAATTAACTCAAAATGGATTAAAGATATAAATGTAAGATTTAAAACTATAAGCCTTTTAGAAGAAGCATAGGTGCAGATCTCCAGTACTCTGAATTAGGCAACAATTTTTCAGATGTGACACCAAAAGCACAAGAACAAAATAAAAAGTAGATAAATTGGGCTTCATCAAAATTTTAAAATTTCTGTACATCATAGAACACTATCAAGAAAGGGAAAAGACAACCCACAATATGAGAGAAAATATTTCTAAATCATATATCTGATAAGGGTCAACTATTCAGAACATAGAAAGAACTCCTACAAATCAACAACAAAAGACAAACAACCCAATTGAAAAATGGGCAAAGGGGAGAGTGATGTTAGCATCATGGCAGAGTGAGCTTTCCCCCTTAAACTCACCCTCCCTAAGATACAACAAAAAGGATATTCATATACCAACAGAGGACATTCACACAACACAAAAGACATCTGAGAGACTTACACAGCCTTACATCTGAAGGTGGAGGTGCTGGTACCCCCAGAGGAAGTGGAAGGAGGTAAGAAATCCTCTCCTTCCCCAACGGCAGTGACCGTGGGACCAGGTACCATGCAGCTCGTGATGGGGCAGGGGGGCCCTCCATGAAGGAACCATTGCTCTCCAAGTTCTCTCACAGCCTGTGGGAATTTCCCATATGAAGGGGACTGAACTGCTGTGGGGGTGACTTCATCAAGCTAGCACCCCAGGAGAGCAGATGAGGGAGGAACAGGAAGCCCCTGGGATTGGGTAGTCAAAAGAAAGGCTCCTCCCCAGACCCAGAATACCAGCACAGTCAGTCGGCCAGAGAGCCCGCATATGGTGGCAGACTCAGAATCCAAAGCTCTTGACCCTCACCCAGTGGCAGCAGGTGGAAGTTGCAACCAGATATTTTCAGAACGAGGAAAAATAAGCCCGTGCCTTCAAGCAGTATGGAAAAATATATTACATCTACAGACCAGAAGGAAAATCACAAGCACCCAGAAATCACTCCTGAAGGCACAGAAATTTATAACCTAAATGACAGAGAATTCAAAACAGCTATCATAAAAAAAGTTCCATGAACTACAAGAAAATACAGATAGACAATTCAATCAAATCAGGAACTTCTTCACAAAAGAAATTGAAACTATAAAGAAAAATGAATCAGAAATATTGGAGATGAAAAACACAATGAAGGAGATAAAGAAAAATCTGGAATCTTTAAAGAACAGAGATGACAATATGGAGGAAGGAATTAGCAATATTGAGGATAGGAATGCAGAAATGCTCCAGATGGAGGAGGAGAGAGAACTAAGACTAAAAAGAAACAAAGAAATTCCCATCAGGCTCTCAGCCAATTTTTTGGCAAGAACATTACAGGCTAGGAGACAGTGGAATGATATATTCAAAATTCTGAAAGACAAAAACTTTCAGCCAAGAATACTCTATCCAAGTGAAAATATCCTTCAGATATGATGGAGAAATAATAACTATCCCAGATAAGCAAAAGCTGAGGGAGTTCATTGCAACAAGACCCCCACTATAAGAAATGCTCAAGAAGGCCCTCATGCCTGAAAAAAAAAGAGAGAGAGAAAGGGGATACCAAGCTTTGAACAAGGAGAAAATATGTAGACAAAATCAGAAAAATTGCAGCTCTCCAGCAGAAGAGGTTAGCAAACACTTAATTATAACCTCAAACATTAAGGGAAGGAAAACACCAAAAATAAATATAACCTCATAAATTTAAACACAACTCACAACACAAGATGGAATAAGTTGTGACAATAATAACTTAGAAGGGGAAGAGGAAAGGGATCAAAGCAACTTAATCCAAGGAAATAAGAGGCCATCAGAAAATGGACTATCTCATCTATGAGATTTTTTATGCAAACCTCATGGTAACCACTAAACAAATAATCAGAACAGAGACACATACAAAAAATAAAGAGAAAACCATTGTACAGAACTACTAAACTGAATTGGTAGTCCGAAACATATGGGACAAGAAACAAAGGAAATGCAAAAGAACCAGAAAATGAGTGATAAAATAGCAACATTAAGCCCTCATATATCAATAATCACTCTAAATGTAAACGGACTGAATTCTCCAGTCAAAGGACACAGTGTAGCAGGATGGATTAAAAAACAAGATGCAATAATATGCTGCCTCCAGGAAACACATCTCAGCTCTAAAGAAAAACACAGGCTTGGAGAGAAATGATAGCAGACAATACTCCAAGTTAATGGCAAATAAAAGAAAGCAGTTGTTGCCATACTTATATCAGACAAAGTAGACTTCAGGATAAAACAGGTAATGAGAGATATAGAGGGGCAACATATAATGATAAAAGGGACACTCCACCAAGAAGACAAATCAGTTGTAAATATATATGCACCCAACACAGGAGCACCAAAGTACATAAAGCAACCATTAACAAACCTAAAAGGAGATGTTAACAACAAAACAATAATAGTACGGGATTTTAACACCCCACTTACATCAATGGATATATCATCCAGACAGAAAGTCAATAAGGAAATAGTGGACTTAAATGAAAAACTAGACCAGATGGATTTAATAGATATATAGAGAGCATGCCATCCAAAAACAGCAGATTACACATTCTTCTCAAATGCACATGGAACATTTTCAAAAATAGATCATATGTTGGGAAACAAGGCAAGCTTCTAAAAATTCAAGAAGATTGAAAACATAACAAGCATCTTCTCTGATGTAAAACTATGAAAGTAGAAATCAACTACAAGAGAAAAAAACTTGAAAAGTGACAAAGATGTGGAGACTGAAAAACATGCTACTGAACAACTAATGGATCATTGAAGAAATTAAAGGGGAAATCAAAAAGTGTCTGGAGACAAATGAAAAGGAAAATACACCTTACCAACTAATATGGGATGCAGGAAAAGCAGTCCTGAGAGGGAAACTCATACTATGCAGGCCCACCTTAACAAATAAGAAAAATCCCAAATGAGCAACCCTAAACTACACTTAACAGAATTAGAAAAAGAAGAACAAACAAAGCCCAAAGCCAGCAGTAGGAGGGAAATAATAAAAATTAGATCAGAAACAAATGAAATTGAAACTGTGAAAACAGTAGAAAGGATCAACGAAACAAAGAGCTGTTTCTTTGGGAAGATAAACAAAATCGACAAACCCTTAGTCAGACTCACTAAGAAAAAAAGAGAGAAGGCTTAAATAAATAAAATTAAAAATGAAAGAGGAGAAATTACAACAGATATCACAAAAATACAAAGGATTTAAGAGTATACTGTGAAAAACTATATGCCAAAGATTTGGACAATCTAGAAGAAACAGATAAATTCTTAGACTCATACGACCTCCCAAAACTAAATCAAGAAGAAATAGAGAATCTGAATAGACCAATCACAAGTAAGGAGATTGAAACAGTAATCAAAAACCTCCCAAAAAATAAAAGTCCAGGACCAGATGGCTTCTCTGGAGAATTTTACCAAATGTTCAAAGAAGACTTAATGCCTATCCTTCTCAAATGTTTCCAAAAAATAGAGGAAGCTGGAACACCTCATAACACATTTTATGTGGCCAGCATCACCCTGATACCAAAGCCAGACAAGGACAACACAAAGAAGGAAAATTGCAGGCCAATATCGCTGAAGAACATAGGTGCAAAAATCCTCAAGAAAATATTGGCAAACCAAATACAGCGATATATTAAAAAGATCATACACCATCATCAAGTGGGATTTATACCAGGGACACAGGGATGGTTCAACATCCACAAATCAATCAATATGGTACACTGTATTAGCAGAACAAGGAATAAAAATCACATTATCATCTCAATAAATGCAGAGAAAGCATTTGACAAGATCCAATATCCATTTATGATAAAAACTCTCAACAAAATGGGTATAGAAGGAAAGTACCTCAACATAATAGAGTCCATATATGACAAACCCACAGCCAACATCATACTCAATGGGGAAAACCTGAAAGCCATTCCTCTGAGAACAGGAACAAGACAAGGGTGCCCACTCTTGCCACTCTTATTCAATGAAGTACTGGAGGTTTTGGTCAGAGCAATTAGGCAAGAAAAAGGAATAAAAGGACTCCAAATAGGCAGTGAAGAAGTGAAACTCTCGCTGTTTGCAGACGACATGATCTTATATATAGAAAACCCTAAAGAATCCATTGGAGAACTATTAGAAATAATCAACAACCACAGCAAAGTTGCAGGGTACAAAATCAACTTACAAAAATTAGTTGCATTTCGGGGCCAGCCCAGTGGTGTAGCGGTTAATGTCGCTCGCTCCACTTTGACGTCCCGGGGTTCGCAGGTTCAGATCCCCGGCACGGAGAGACGCACTGCTTGTCAAGCCATGCTGTGGCGGCATCCCATATAAAGTAGAGGAAGATGGGCATGGATGTTAGCCCAGGGCCAATCTTCCTCAGCAAAAGGGAGGAGGTTTGGCAACGGATATTACCTCAGGGCTAGTCTTCCTCACACACACACACATGCACAAAATTAGTTGCATTTCTATACTCTAATAATGAACTAACAGAAAGAGAACTCAAGAAGACAATACCATTTACAATCACAACAAAAAGAATAAAATATTGGGAATAAATTTAACCAAGGAGGTGAAAGACCTATACAATGAAAACTATGAGACATTATTGAAAGAAATCAATCAAGACTTGAAGAAATGGAACAATATCCCATGCACATGGATTGGAAGAATAAACATAATTAAAATGTCCATACTACCTAAAGCAATCTACAGATTCAATGCAATCCCAATCAGAATCCCAATGACGTTCTTCATGGAAATAGAACAAAAGATACTGAAATTCGTATGGGGCAACAAAAGACCCTGAATAGCTAAAGCAATCCTGAGAAAAAAAGAACAAAGCTGGAGGCATCACAATCTCTGACTTCAAAATATACTACAAAGTTCTAGTAATGAAAACAGCATGCTATTGGTACAAAAACAGACACACAGATCAATGGAACAGAATTGAAAGCCCAGAAATAAAACCTCACACCTATGGACCTCTAATCTTTGACAAACGAGCTAAGAACATACAATGGAGAAAGGAAAGTCTCTTCAATAAATGGTCCTGGGAAAACTGGACAGCCACATGCAAAAGAATGAAAGTAGACTATTTTCTTTCGCCATAAACAAAAATTAACTCAAAATGGATCAAAGACTTGAAGGTAAGACGTGAAACTGTAAAACTCCTGGAAGAAAACTTAGGCAGTACACTCTTTGACATCAGTCTTAGAAGGATCTTTTCAAATTCCGTGTCTACTCAGACAAGGGAAACAAAAGAAAAAATAAACAAGTGGGACTTCATCAGACTAAAGAGCTTCTGCAAAGCAAGTAAAACCAGGATCAAAATGAAAAGACAATTCACCAGCTGGGAGAAAATATTTGTAAATCATATATCCAACAAGGGGTTAATCTCCATAATATATAAAGAACTCACACAACAGAACAACAGAAAACAAACCACCCGATCAAAAAATTGACAGAGAATGTGAACAGACATTTTTCCAAGGAAGATATACAGATGGCCAATAGGCACATGAAAAGATGTTCAACATCACTAATCATCAGGGAAATGCAAGTCAAAACTACACTAAGATATCACATTACACCTGTTGGAATGGCTATAATCATCAAGACAGAAAATAACGAATGTTGGAGACGTTGTGGAGAAACAGGAACCCTAATTCACTGCTGGTGGGAATGCAAACTGGTGCATCCTCTATGGAAAACAGTATAGAGATTCCTCAAATATTAAAAATAGAAATATCTTATGATCCAGCTATCCCACTACTAGATATTTATCCAAAGAACCTGAAATCAACAATCCAAAGAGGCTTATGCGCCCCTATGTTCATGGCAGCATTATTCACTATAGCCAAGAAGTGGAAGCAACCCAAGTGTCCCTCAACTGATGAATGGATGAAGAAAATGTGGTATATATATATGTATATATACACAATGGAATACTACTCAGCCATTAAAAAAGACAAAATCATCCCATTTGCAACAACATGGATGGACCTGGAGGGTATTATGTTAAGCCAAATAAGCCAGACAGAGAAAGACAAACACTGCATGATTTCACTCATATGTGGAAGATAAACTAACACATGAACAGAGAGAACTGTTTGGTGGTTACCAAGGGGAAAGGGGGTTGCAGGGTGGGCACAAGGAGTGAAGGGACACATTTATATGGTGACTGACAAACGATAATGTACAACCAAAATTTCACTATGTTGTAAACTATTATGACATCAATTTAAAAAATGGGCAAAGGATTTGAATAGACATTTTTCCAAAGAAAAAGTACAAACGGCCAATATGCACATGAAAAGATGCACCACTTCATTAGCAGTGGGAAAATGCAAAGCAAAACCACTGTGTGATACCACTCCACACCCACCAGGATGTCTATAATTTTTAAAAAAATAAAATAGTAATAATAGTAATTACAAGTGTTGTCACAGATGTGAAGAAATTGGAACCCTCATACATTGCTGGGGGGAATGTAAAATGGCACAGCTGCTGTGGAAAACAGTTTGGCAGCTCCTGAAACAGTTAAACACATATCATATGTCCCAGCAATTCCACTCCTAGCTATACACTCGACAGAAATAAAAACATATGTCCACACAAAAACTTGCACATGAATGTTAATAGAAGAATTACTTATAATAACCAAAAAGTAGAAACAGCTCAAATGTCCATCAACTGATGAATGGGTAAACAAAATGTGGCATATTCACACACGGAATATTATTCAGCCATAAAAAGTGATGAAGTTCTGATATGTGTTACAACATGGATGAATCTTGAAAACATAGTGCTAAGTGAAAGAAGCCATACACATATTGTATGATTCCATTTATATGAAATGTCCAGAACAGGTAAATCCATAGAGACAGAAAGTACTTTGGTGGTTGCCAGGGGATTGATGAAGGGGGAATTGAAAGTTATGGTGTTTCTTTTGGGGATGATAGAAATGTTCTGGAATTAGATAGTGGTGATAGTTGCACAACATTGTGAATATAATTAAAACCACTGAATTGTGCACTTCAAAATAGTTAAAATACTTAATTTTATTTTATGTGGATTTTATCTTTAAATAATAATAATAAACCCATTACATATTATATTTTTATGGAAAAAAACTATATTTTTCAAGACAAAAATTAGTGAGGAGAATGGCATTGTTTTCCATCTTGGCAAGTCTCTGGTGTCTGGTCTAATAGAAGATAGCTAGATTCTCATATCTGCTTTTGCATTCAACCTGTTGCAATATGCTGTTTTGGTTGAAGGCTATAAAGACTATCTGGCCTTAAACAGAAATGTAGTTGGAAAACAAGGGCTTCACCTATTAGAATGTTTAAAATTTGAATATTTACAATTAAGAAAACTGACCATACCAAATATTGGTGAGAATGTGGAGCTTCAAATTCCTCATATTTTTGCTGGAAAGACTGTAAACTGGTCCAACACTTTGGAAAACAAGTTGGTAATTTCATAAAAGTTAAACCATATGACCCAGTGATTCCACTCCAATGTATTTACCAAAGGGAAAAGAAAACACATGTACATACAAAGTCTTTTACGGTAATGTTCATGGCAGCTTTATTTGTAATAGCCCAAAACTGGAAACAACCTGAGTGTCCATCTACAAGTGAATGGATATACAAATTGTGATACATCGATACAGTGCAATTCCACTCAGCAATAAAAAGGAATGAACTATGATACACACAACAACGTTATGAATCTCAAAATAATTATGCTGAGGGAAAGAAGCCAGACCAGAAAGAAAACATACATTCCATTTTTTAAAAATTTTGGAAAATGCAAACTAATCTATAGAGAGTAGGTCAGTGGTTGCTTAGGGATGGGAAATGTGGGGAGATTGTGAGGGAGGGATTACCAAAGGACATGAGGAAACTTTTGGGGGTGATGGATATGTTCATCATCTTTGTTGAGGCAACAATTTCTCAGGTGAATAATATGTCAAAAGTTACCAAATTTTACACTTTAATATGTACCTTTATCATATGTCAATTTTATCTTAATAAAGCCATTAAAAACTAAATAAATAATATTTAAAAATCAACCAAATATACACACCAATCTTGTTTAGGTCCTGTTTTGAAACATTTGTAAAAAGATGCTTGAGAAAATGGGGAACATTTGAAACTGACTGGGTATTAGATTAAAGAGTTATTACTATTTTTTGGTGTGGTAATGGGGCTGTTATGTTGAAAAGTGTCTTATCTCTTACAGATACATGCTGAAATATTTATAGATGAAATTATATGATGTCTGGGATTTGCTGAATTAGCGGAAATGGTGGGTATGTATAAAACAAGATTGGTCAAATATTAGTAATATTGAATTTAAATGATGGTTACATGGGGGTGTGAAAATTAATCATCAGAAACCTCACTTAAGGGGCCAGCCCAGCAGTGTAGTGGTTGAGTTCGCCCCCTCTGCTTCAGCGGCTTGGGGTTCACAGGTTTGGATCCTGGGCGAGGACCTACACACCACTCATCAAGCCATGCTGTGGTGGAATCCCACATACAAAAAATAGAGGAAGATGGGCACAGATGTTAGCTCAGGGACAATCTTCCTCACCAAAACAAAAACCTCATTTAAAATGGAATCAGGAGGCCAGAAGGGGGAGCTCTCGTGTCCTACAACACTGCAGAGCCTAAAGGGAAGAAGAAAGACTTCCTCTTCTTGTCTGGCAAGAAGCTCAGCCAATGAGAGGCTGTTACAACTCAGCCAATGAAAAGCCACTGCACTTCAAATTCCCAGTCTCTCCCAATGGACTCTGTTTACAATAGCCCTCCCAACTTCTTCTTTCCCTCTACAAGAGAATTTCTCCTCTTCCTGTTGCTAGGGTCTTGCACTTGGCTTGCCATGGTTGTAGACCTCAATTGGAATGCTTTGCTGATTCTGAATAAACCCATTTTTGCTGGAGAAACACTGGCTATTTGTTTAAGGTCGACAGGGGTTTGTTATATTATCCTTTCTACATATGTGTATGCTGTTGTTGGTTTGTTTTTAAAAGAAGGTTTATTTTAGTCATGCTCCAAAACAGTGGAGTGGACTAAATGGCCTCTAATCTTCCCATCTGAGAAAACATACCTTTTCTATTAAGTGATAATCTCTATCATAAACTATCTGTTTTTCACTAAAAGCAAAAAATCAGTCTGAAGGACACACGGGATTTTTTGATCAATTACTCATAAATTTCTATGCTGATATACTGTTGGAAGCATTGCTTAAAAAAAACAAGCCAGTGACATAGGATAAAAATGCTATTTTAAAACTTCTTTCTTCTTAACTCACCCCAAATTTCACAGAAATAATCTATCACTGGAGAGAGAACATGTTTTTTATCATTACTTTGAAACTCAAACAAAGCAGATTATGTTTTTTTTCTGACTGGAGGAGAGAAAAGGTGATCTGATCTTTTCTGACTAGATACAAGTTTTGTAAATAAAAAAAGTGAGCCAACTGGAAACTGTTATTACTGAACACAACCACAGGTTTGTCCACCCACCTCATAGAAGGGCCGATAACTGGAACGCCAGGCTGTGACAAGGAAAGAGATTTATTGTCAAAAGGCAGCCAGACAAGGAGATGGGAGTTAGAACTCAAGTCCACCTCCTCGAAGGGAAACAGGTAGGGGTTTGTATGTGGGGTTTTAGGTAGGGGAGGGGGAGCATGTGGCTCTGCTGGTTGGTGCCTTCCTATCAGCCTTGAAGACTGAATTTCTTTTCCCTTGACTGTCTGAACTTTTCTGGTTAGTTTTCATCTTCAGCCTGAGTTTGGTCTTGTGAGGCTGAATCTTGATGTCTGGACCTTGACTTCCTGGGAAAGACAGCTCACTCATATACTAAGGCGGGACAGAAAGACCTTGTGAGTTTTGAACAACAGTTGATTATGCTGAGTATGCACAGCTGCAGTTAGTAAAGCTTATCTCCAAGTTTTTTTCTCTTCTTCTAGCCCATGGAAGGTTTTTTAACTTCTTCTTTCTTGGTTTCACTATTTCTAGGGGGCAAACACATGAAAAATAATTACATTAAAGTATTATTTTCAAAAAGTTAAAAATATGACATACAAATAGAGAATAAACACGTGGAAAATAATGAGGGAACAAACAAAATGATAAGGCTGGTTCAAAGAGTATTTGAGGAACTGGGTGTTGATAACATATTCAGAAAGAAAATTTTAAGTAAGATAGTTCACTTTTCACCTGGATACATCTGCAGAGAATTATGCTGTGTGAAACAAAGTTGATCCCAAAAGGTTACTATATAATTCTTTTATATGATAGTCTTGAAATGACACATTTACAGAAATGGAGAACAGATTAATGGTTTCCAAGGGTTACGAAGGAAGAGGGGGCTTGAGAAAAGTGATGTGGCTATAAAATGGCTGTGTGAGGGATCCTTGTGTTGATGGAAATGCTCTGTATCTTGGCTCTATCAATGTCAATATCTTGGCTGTGATATTGTTCTAAAGTTCTGCAAGATATTACCACTGGAAAAACTGGATATACATGGATATTCTGGATATACAGAATCTCTCTGTATTATTTCTTACAGCTGAATGTGAATCTACAATAATCTCAAAACAAAAAAAAAAATTTTTAATTCTTTTTGAATAATTCCGTATTTTATTTTATTTATTTGTGTGTGTGTGTGTGTGTGTGTGTGTGTGTGTGTGTGTGTGAGGAAGACCAGCCCTGAGGTAACATCTGTTGCCAATCCTCCTCTTTTTTTTTTTTTTCTGAGGAAGACTGGCCCCGGGCTAACATCCATGCCCATCTTTCTCTACTTTATATGGGACGCCACCACAGTATGGCTGACAAGCAGTGCATTGGCCAGCACCCAGGATCCAAACCTGCAAACCCCAGGCTGCCAAAGTACGAACTAAACTGCTGCGCCACCAGGCCGGCCCCTCAAAACTAAAAATTTAATGAAAAAACAGATCATTCTGTTAGATACAAAACAGGTTAATATCATATGACAATAAAACCATAACTTTGGTGTTATATTTTTTACATTGGCTCAACACAAAGTTAACATAAGGGGAGCCATACTGTAGAAAAGAAACCATGCTGTAACTTTGAATGACCTCTGATTAACTAACCCAGCTGGATACGCACCCTCCAGGAGATCCACCTGCTCTGTAGATTTTATGGCCCCTGCTTGTGTGTGTACCTCCCAGCTGTGACAAGACAATAACTGTTCTTTTAAATTTCCTAGGAATGTGATGACCCCTGGACAGAGACTCTATGCTGATATCCATGACAACTGAAAGATCTGGTGTGGTGATTCCCGGTCTGTAACACCAGAAGGTCAACATTCCTAATCCCCTCCCCTATAACCCACTGGCCTTTATAACTGCTTCAAGATTCTGTGTCCCCCTTAAGATGGTTCTTTAGGATGCTAGTACCTCTTGGGTAAGTTTCTAGCAGCTGCCAAGACTCCCTTTATCTCAGGGATCTGGCCTTCCTCCTCTCCCATACCAACACTGGCTGCCTCCGAACACTCCCTAGGGTGGAAAGAGAAAGAGCTACTTCTGGTGGGTTGATAGGCTCACATCTGGAGTAGGGTAAGTCACCTCAGAGATGCATGACTGAAAACTTCCTTCCCCTCCATCTGGGGTCCCCCTCTTTGTTGGAAGAGACCATCTGGTAGATAGGGCTCCCTGCCAGAGTGGGAAGAGGTATAGGACTTCACCCAGAATCTGGGAACCAGCTCACTGATGTCTGGTTTTTCTGTGTCTATGTCTGTAAACAGCTCCAGGATCAGACGTCTTTTGAGTGAGTGACCTTGTTAAAATGCACCTGTGCCTTAAATTGTCTAATATGTAATATCATCAGGATCGTGAGTTGGAAGCCCCACTGGTGAGATTTTTTTTTTTTTTTTTTTTGCTCGTTTAAAGTTCTAAGGCTAGGATTTTGGGTTTAGGGGAGACAATATAAAAGGGCTACAGCCTCTGGGGCACTCAAAAGGATCAGGTTAGAGTCCTGAGCTCTGGGTTAGAGTCCCAGAATATTGGATTTTGGTGTCTGTTCATGTTTGTCTAACTGTTTTGTTTCTTAAAATTGGCTGTTTGGGGACTGAGTTTCTTAGTGATCGTAACAAACTCTTTCTAGAAATTACCTTGTTTGCTGTGGCCACCTTGGGAAAAGCCCCCTAAAATGGGGATAACTATAAACAGCTGGCAAGATAACCTGGGATAATTTAAAACTATAGCAGCCACTTTGGGTATCCTCTTTAAGAGGCAGGTAATAGAGAAATTTCTTTAAGGGTCAAGCTCACCACCTTCCGGCACCTAAAGGTTCCAAAAGCTATGAATGTATACAGAGAACTGCAGAATTTTATTAAGCTTGTTTTGTGTCCTGAGGGCTTGGCTTGAAAATTGTTGGGTTGGGGGGGGTCCCAAAACTACGGTAGGACAAAAATGCGATTGCACTCCATCTTGTGGTCAGAGACAGTCAGACAGAAATGCAGGTTGTGCTTCCATTTGTGGCTAAGGGTTCTGCCAAACTGCCATCAGCCTCAAGGGAATTATATTGACTATTAGAAGGAAGCCCTGACTGGGCCTTCTTTCTGAGGGTCTTGGTTTAGGGGACACCTGAAGTTTCATGATCTGGTTCTAGCTGCAGCATAAATATACTTTTGACTGGCCATATCTAGATTCTGAAACAATGGGAAACACTAATTTGGTCTCTACCTGTAGCCCCTCAGGCTGTATTTTCCCTAATTGGGCTACTTTTAGATAGGAGTACATAATACAAACTATTGGTTTATTGATCTTCGCCTCCCAGAGATAGTTACCATTCTTCTTTGGCTCTGTCTTTGTGTCATTTGTCATAAAAAGGGAAAAGCCACAGGGCAATACACAGGCATCTCTGTAAGCCCATTGTCTGGGCAGGCCCACAGTAAACTTTGCCATATGGCCCACATATGGAGTATGCACATAAGGTGAGAGCTGTTGCTACAGGACATCATGGAAGCCAAAAAAGGCTGAAAAATTGTGGGCATGGGTCAAGCAGTTAAGAGCCATTAAGGTGCTCACCTCAAGAAGTCTCCCATGATAGGATAAGTTGGTGACGGAATGGGATAGATGATAACTGATCCCCAACCAACCTCAGAAAAATGTCTGTGCAATGACGAGACACTCTGTAAAGCACACACAATCCTCAACCCCACACCACCTCCCCCCAGGTATTAGTCTGACTCCAAGAGACCCAAAGTGTAGCTAAAGCTGTTAATGTGCATATAAGATGAGGTTTTTTTCCCTTTTGTCTTGTTCTATGTCATGAGAACTGGGCTTTGTGACCTCTTTGGTCATGAGGGGTCCCAGTCTACTGGGGGCCTTTGTTGTCTCAACATTTGTTGCCTGTTAGAACACTACCACCTGTTCAGTGGAAGCCTTTGCTTTCTTGGACTATTTTTGGGAGTGAACTTTCTGGATCTTGTGAGGGATGCTTCTTTTGCACTCTCCTTTGGGGATGTCTTTTGCGTCCATAGTTAAGCCATAAATGTTTATTGGGTTGAGTTGCTATTAAGATCCTACTGGTCGAAGGTCAGAGGATAGATCCTTAAATCTGAAAATCTTCTAAGTTGAAAAAATGTAGCTGAAAGGATGGGTCTACCTCTTTCCAGTTCTTCGGGGAACTGGAAACAACCATCTTTGTCTTCCAAATCCCTGCAGGTCCAGAGGTATTACTCTAGAAGGAGGTTCAAAGTTCACTGTACTTTTCCAATCCCAAAGCTCCCCTGTTCCTCTCAAAATGCTCATAGATATTGGGATGTTAGAAACTGATAAGGCAAATATGCCCTAGAAACTTCACCTTGGAGAAAACTGTAGTGGTTTCTCTGTGCCTTTGTGATGTAGTTGGAAAGGTAGATCAACCTATAATGTCATTTGAGTTACAACCCAATTTCTGAGTAATTAGAGAAACTGTCCTTTAACAAAGTCCTTGCAAGACTGGAAATACAGCTCTAGAAGCAGCTCAGGTTCCACCCATTTCCCTTATCTCAAAGAGCTTACAAACCCTCTGGGGACTATCTAGCCCATCACTAATTCCTAGGACTGAAGGGAAGAAAAAGGAAAAAGACTAGAAAAACAGCCATAAGAGCACCTTCACCAAAAATCTACTATCTTGAGTGTCTTCTCCATGAATAATAGTAAAAAGGCTTAAAACAAAATTTGGATTCATAACTAGGGAGCCATGTATTACTCCACCTGATTTGTAGCAGTAATTTTAAAACAATAGCTGTGGAGTCTCTGTGTATGTGTGTCTATATGTATATTACAAATGTGTGATATTTTACCTCCAGATGGTATAATTTCTAAAGCGCTCTCTCCAATTGGCTTAGAGTAAGCCCTTATATAAATTATTTCTAAATGTAATAGAAACTAACCCAAATGTCTTTCAAGTTAACATGATATAAAGTAACCTTTAGTAACTGAAAGCTTATTTAAGATTGTTGGTTTGATTAAAATGGACATGTCCTCAGAGTTATCAGCATTGGATATGATGCAGACATGCAGACTTTATTCTACATTTATTGGTCAAATAAGGTGATTTTATCTCTACTACAAAACTGGTTAGCAAAAATAATAACTTAAAATGATAGCTAATTTTGTCTAATGTGTCATGAAGTTTTATAGGCAATCTAAATAATTACTGGGAATGAGTAAACTAAATAGATATGAAAAAAATGAAAGTGTTGGGTGAATTTATTATGTGTTACAGCATGTACATTTAAGATAACTTCAAAAATCTCTCTGGTACCTTGAAACTTTGAAGTTTTGCTATGTGAAATTAAATAATAAAAAATGATTGAATATCTGGGTCATTTTTCAAATAAGATAACACACTGAAACATTATCGCTAAATATGTCTAAGTTTATCTACTTTTGGCTTCTTATTACAGAGAAAGTAAAAAATGTTTGGGTCTATTAGTAAACATCTTGTATTTTATTAAAAGATTCTACTGTAGGGGCCAGCCCGGTGGCGTAGTGGTTAAGTTCACGCTTTGGCAGCACGGGGTTCATGGGTTCGGATCCTGGGTGCCTGCTGGCGCACTGCTTGTCAGCCATGCTGTGGTGGCATCCCATATAAAGTAGAGGAAGATGGGCATGGATGTTAGCCCAGGGCCAGTCTTCCTCAGCAAAAAGAGGAGGATTGGCAACAGATGTTACCTCAGGGCTGGTCTTCCTCACACACACACAAAAAGATTGTACTATAAAGTAACATGTTTCAAGAAATGATAAAAAGTGTTTAGAATGCTAATATAAAAGGCAGTTCATAATTGCTTTCTTCTTGGTTTAAACTAAGGTCTATAAGGGTTAAAAATTTTACTAAAAGTTACTATGGAATACATCTTTGTATTGAAGGAAAGTAAGATATATGATTTCAGTAAAGAAGGTATAAAGAATGGAAATATTTTTATTTATTTTGTTAAGAAAGATATATTTGTCCTAAAGTACTAGCAGGGAAAAAAGAAGGCATGGAAAAAATTCTGAATGTAAAAAGAAAGTTGTAGAAAGTTTGTGGAAGAGGAACCCAAAAAAAGAGTTTTATGCATGGTCAACTTGGCTAAGATTGAAGTAAATCTAATTAAGTAAATGAGTTTTAATGTCAAAAGTAAGCTCTTGAAAAATTAGAATTTGGCTTTCTCTCTTAAAATGATCATTTCTTGAACTTTTAGTTTGCTCTCGATAAACAGATTATAAGAGGTTTTTCTTTGCCTTTGAGTAAGTTTACCTGAAAGTTAGAAAATCTATGTTTAGTTAAAATAATTTCCTATGTCCAAAAAGACTGAGGTCTCTCTATTAAGGTTTGTTTGTGGGTTTTTTTGTTTTTTGTTTTTTTACTGTTTCTTTTGTCTCTTTGATTGAATGGATAACACAGGACTGAATGGACTGATAAGGATGATTATAATTTTTATGACTTCATTTGAGATATTGCTGATTTTTTGATGTTTTGTTTTTTCCAAGTTTAAGGAAATCTTTTTCTCTTTCTCTTAAGCTAACTATGATTTATAGCAATTTGGTAAAATTTACTTTTGTAAGCAGAATTGAAACATTTATCTATTCCTCCCTACCTGAACCCTCCAGAATTTGGAAACTCTTAATGACTGAATATTCTTATTTTCATGGCTATGTATTTATTTGCATAAGTTCAATAAGAATTTGTTCTCCTTATAATGGAACACAGTTGGAAACATTGGTTATATTACCAAAGCTTTAACTGGAATATCATGTTTGAGAGAAACATGCAGACTCAGACATGACCAAACAGCTTTTGAGGAACAAAGGTTGACTTTATGGAATAAAGCCACCGGGAAATATTGGCCTAGAACCTTGCTTACAGGGTTCCTAGCAACTATTTCTCATATATATTTGGTCTTGGTCCACAGTTCCTGACTCACAGCTCCCCAAACCCTTGCAGTTTCCCAAGTGTTGAGAGAGATAAAGTTGTCTTTTGTTATGTTAATGAGGTGACATTTAGAAAGCTCCTGAGGATGAGCCCTGGTTGCCAATGGAGCAAACTACTTGATTAGAGGGTTGGAACTTTTAGTCCCAGCCCCTGACTTCAAGGAGGGGAGGGAGGCTGGAGTTGAATCACTTGCCAGTGGCCAGTGATTTAAGCAATCATGCGTATGTAGTGGAGGCTTCATAAAAACCCAAAAGGATGGGATTCAGAGGGCTTCCAGATTGGTAAACACGTGGAGGTGCTGGGAGAGTGGCATGCCTGAGGAAGGCATGAAAGATCCTCACCCTTTCCCCACATCTTGCCCTATGCATCTACTCCATCTGGCTATTCCTGAGTTATATCCTTTTATAATAAACCAGTAATCCAGTAACTAAAATGTCTCTCTGAGTTCTGTGAGCCACTCTAGTAAATTAATCAAACCCAAGGGGGAGATTGGGGGAACCTCTGATTTATAGCCAGCCATTCAGAAGTACATATGACAACTTGGACTTGTGATTGGCATCCTGAAGTCCAAGGAGGAGGTCATGAGAACCTGCAATTTATAGCTGGTTGATCAGAAGCACAGATAACAACTTGGGGTGGGGAACAGTCTTGTAGCACTGAATCCTTACTTGTGAAATCTGCTGGTGTTCCAGAATCCTTGGTTGTATGTGTGGGAACCCCCCCCCACAAACATATTGAAATTGGTCTCAGAACACCTATTTACATTTCTCTGCCTTATTTCTGTGTTTTGGACAATATTTTTCAACAATTAGAACTAAAAATATAGTGAACCAATTTGCATTCCTTCCTCCTAATCACCATATTTTTTAAAAACACTCATGCTATGTTCTTTAAGCAATTCCTCACATATTTCCTCATCTGAATAATACTGGTCTTCAGGAAGCTTCTCAATTCAGAACTCAATGTACACTATTGTCCTATTACATCACAGTTTGCCAAAAATCAAGGTGTGGCTCACCTTTGATGATGCAATATTTTTGTAGCTGCAAATTTTGTGTGTGTGTGTGAGAAGACTAGCCCTGAGCTAACATCTGCTGCCAATTCTCCTCTTTTTTGCTGAGGAAGACTGGCCCTGGGCTAACATCCGTGACCATCTTCCTCTACTTTATATGGGATGCCACCACAGCATGGCTTGACAAGCAGTGCGTCTGTCCATGCCCAGGATCCGAACCTGCAAAACCCCAGGCAGCTGAAGCAGAGTGTGTGAACTTAACCACTACACCACTGGGCCAGCCCCTGCAAATTTTTTATAGTCATTATATTTTTTAAATGTTCACAAACTTTACCCCAAACTACCAGCTAATAAAAGCCTACTAAATTCATTTTTATTGTTTGATTCATTCTCAATGATTATTAGGAAATTCCATTTCAGATGTCTGAAGAAAATGTAATTTTATTCCACTCAAAATACTTCTCATTATAAATGTTTCTTTGGTTAAAGAAGAGCAGATAATTTTTAGATGTTTTATGTAACATTACCATTGTTAAAGTAATCAAACAAGTAGGCCATTAGACTGAGGTGGCTCTAAGGTCTAGGTTGCCTTCATAAGCAAACTTAAGCCAGAGTAAATTCCTGTAAATGCCTCAAGGTTAAGAAATGGAAACCTGTGAACAATCACAAAGCCAAGTAGGCTCTCCCAAATAAGTCAACTTCATAGCCAATCAAATAATTTCCTTACTTTGCTTCCACGTCTGCTCTATAAAAGCCTTTCCCCTGGTTCCTGTTAAGGGAGCACTCCTAACAATTCTTGGTTTGGCACTCCCTAATCGAGCTGATGTTTGCTCAGATAAACTCTTCCAAACATTAATGTACCTCAGTTTATCTTTTAACATCATCCATTCAAATATGCTCAATTTGTAGGGTTTTTTCATGAGTGTAAATAATAAAGACCACCACTTAATTCTTGGTCAAATGTTTTATGTCTCCAAAAATTATATATGTTTATATGTATTATTTATTATATATGTCTATATGTACATATGTATTATATGTTATAAAATGTATAAAAACTTATATTTCAAACCAAAGACCATTCAGTATGGTTCAATTATACTCAATATAATATATTGAATATAATTCAATATATTATTGAATATTGAATATATTGAATATATATATATTCAATATACTGAATATAATTCAATTATACTGAATTATAATTCAAGAATTATAAAAACTTCTATTTCTAATCAAAACCATTCAGTATGTCAAAAATCAAGAGATCATTTTGATATTCTTATATGTGTATTATTATTTTAATAGAAGACAGTTCGTATTTTATTAATCTGAGCTTACTATTGTTTCTTCCTTTCAGCTAGATTTTCTTTTGGTTAAGTACATAATTTTATAATTATCTCAGTGACAGTATTAGAATGAGAAAAAAATTATAACTTGAAAATGTTTAAAAAACTGAGATGCTACTTTACAAAGCAGGTACGTTTATAGAGCATGTTACTAGTAAGGATAATATAATTATCAAAATTTCATATAAATTTATGAAGAACTCAGGGAAATTGACTAATAAGAGATCCCAAACTTAAAATCTGTAAATGTGGCTAACCTTTTGAGGTAAAGTCATAGCAAATATTTTATGTAAAGTCTGTGCTGCCACTGTTAGAATAAATATCCTAGCTGGCCAAATGAGTCATTGTTCTCAACTTGTATGGCACTTTAAGAATTTCACATCTTATCTTGTCTTAAACTTTACTTGTTGTTGAATTATGACTGCTATTAATAACTTCCTATGGTTGACACTTGTGATGTGTTAAGCACTGTGCTAGGTGCCTGTCACATATTATCTTTTTTCTTTACAAAACCACAAACCCCATGACGCAAGTAATGTCATACTCACATTACAGAGAAGGAGACTAAGATCTAGAAAGATGCAATTACTTGTCCACAGTCACTGATAGGGAGTGGCAGAGCTGGGATGGGAAATCAATTGGCCTTCTACACAGACCAGGTCTCTGACACAGTGCTGAATGCAATATGATCATTTAAATGACAATTTCCTCCTAATTTTAATTTCCACTATCATTGTATTATAAATATACGTATGCTATGAATTTATTAAATGAATAGTTAACTCAGCACAGTTTCAAAAAATGAACAGAGGAGCCAAACCTGATGTCCTAGTGATTAAGGTTCTGCGTGCTCCACCTCAGCCACCTGGGTCGGGCTCCCAGGTGTGGAACCACATCACTCATCTGTCAGTAGCCATGCTGTGGCAGCAGCTCACATAGAAGAACTAGAAGGACCTACAAATAGAATATACAACTATGTACTGGGGCTTTGGGGAGGAACAAAGAGAGAGAGAGAGGAAGATAGACAACAGGTATTAGTTCAGGGTGAATCCTTCCCAGAGCGAGGGGGGAGAACCTCCTACCACTAAAAAAAAAAAAAAAAAAAACTGAACAGAGCCACAACTAATTACAGAAATACCTCTGAATTTATTTACCCCTTTTGATAAAAAGTTTAGCCCAACTGCACTCAAAAAAGTCATCAGAGATTTGGCACTTTTTTCTTAAAAACCTGTTTTGAGTAAATAATTTAATGTCTTCAGATCTCATGTAAAAGTAGAGGAAAAGGACAAGTCTTTGTAATATTGGCTCTAATTAATGACATTTGTTTAAATGCTTTATTTCATTTAAAAAAAGACATTTAGATATGATATATTCTAAACAATGAAGTCATTTAAACAATTTAAGCCACTTTGAAATGTGCTAAGTGAAAAAAAGTAACACATAAAATTTCTTATCAGGGCTGGCCTGGTGGTGTAGCAGTTAAGTTCGTGTGATCAGTTTCAGTGGCCTGGGGTTCAGATCCCGGGTGCGGACAGATGTGCTGCTTGTCACGCCATGGCATCCCACATAAAGTAGGGGAAGATGCCAGTCTTCCTCAGCAAAAAAGAGGAGGATTGGCAACGGATGTTAGCTCAGAGTTGGTCTTCCTTACCAAAAAAAAAAAAAAAATCTTATCAGTTGCAAAGGACTTCTCAAATTTATTGATAAACATTAAATTGAGTCAACACACATTCAATATAAAAGAGAACTTCTGAGTGGACTTTCTCTAAGCTGCAGAAATTCAAGCCTGTCTATGATACACATCCTTTAGGAGACCTTTCATATCTCTTATTTTAGTTAGTAAACAAATATTTACCAAGACCTCATGGTTGCAGAGTCACACGAATATATGTGAAATACACAAGAAAGAATAGATTTTTACTTTGATTGTGAAAGAGCTGACAAATAGAAGTAGGATAAAGAAAGTGAATAGATAATTTGTAGGATAAAGAAAACAGATAGAGGAGTAACATCAGCATAATGGCAGAGTGAATTGTTCCCTTTGTCTCTCCCTTCTAAGTTACAACCAAGTAGACATTCATTAACCAGAAGGAGATTCATTGCACAGCACAACAGGACTTCTGAGAGATCCACACCACCATGCATCTGAACGTGGGTGGACTGGGTCCTCAGGAGGCAGTAGAACTAGGTGGCCAAATATTCTGCCTCCCCCGTGGTAGCGATCTAGGTCACAGATCCTCGCACAGTGGCCAGTACAACTGTACGAGGAGGAGGGGGCAGCCCAACCCATGCAAATGCTTTTGGAGTTGTACCCTGGGCTGCAGAAGTGCCCACCGTGCCATGGTGGCCCCATGCATGGGAACACTGTCCACTGAGTGGTGCAGCTCAGTCCCAAGGAAGAAGCCCTCACCAAGTGCAGAAGCTCAGTCAAGCTGACTGCAAGGGCAGAACTGGCCCATGCATGAAAGGAAGCACCCCTCCCCTCCTGCCTAATGCACCAGCATGGCTGGTCACCTGCCAATTGCTGTGGTCCTTCACCAGAGTGACCTGCCAGCAAAGCACAGAGGCCCCACCTGCGTGTGCATGCATGATCTGCCAAGCTGCTGCAGCCAGCACACAAATGTGGAGAAGCCCTGCCAGCACAACTTCCAGCAGACAGGGAGGGATCAGAAAACAGCTCCTGCACCCCCAGCAGTGGCAGGTGGAATCTGTGACCTGATACTACCACAAATGTGCCAGCAAAGAATCAATTCATCAGACACCATGAAGAACTACAGTAACAATTCAGAGCAGAAGGAAAGTGACAAGTCTCCAGAAACAAATCCTGAACTCACAGAAATTCACAATCTAAATGACAGAGAATTCAAAATAGTTATCATAAAGAAACTCAAAGAGTTACAAGAAAACTCAGAAAGACAGTTCAATGAGCTCAGGAATAAAATTAATGAGCAGAAGGAATACTTCACCAAAGAGATTGAAACTCTAAAAAAAACAAACAAACAAACAGAAATTCTGGATATGAAGAACACAATCAATGAGATAAAAACCATCTAGAATCCGTAAAAAATAGAGCCGACATTATTGAGGACAGAATTGGTGATTTAAAGGATAGAAATATAGAAATGCTTCAGATGGTGGAGGAGAAAGAATTAAGATTTTAAAATAATGAAGAAATTCTTTGAGAAATATCCAATTCAATTAGGAAAAGCAACATAAGGATGATAGGTATTTGAGAGGGAGAGGAGAGGCAGAAAGGAGCAGAGAGCTTGTGCAAAGAAATAATAGTTGAGAACTTCCCAAACCTGGGGAAAGAACTAGACTTACAAGTACATGAAGCCAATAGAACTCCTAATTACATCAATGTAAAAAGACCTTCTCCAAGGTGTATAATAGTAAAACTGGCAAAAGCCAATGACAAAGAAAAAATATTAAGGGCATCAAGGCAGAAGAAAATAACCTACAAAGGAACCCCTATCAAGCTTTCCACGTATTTCTCAGCAGAAACCTTACAGGTTAGGAGAGAATGGAATGATATATTCAAAATACTGAAAGAAAAAACTTTCAGCCAAGAATTCTCTATCCAGTGAAACTGTCCTTCAGACATAATGGAGAAATGAAAGCTTTCCCAGATTAAAAAAAAAAAAGCTGAAGGAGTTCATCGCCACTAGGCCTGCCTTACCAGAAACTTGAAAGGAGCTCTCCTATCTGAAACGAAAAAGCAAAGGTTTACAAACCTTGTGTAAGGAGATAAGTAGACAAACAGAATCAGAAAATTGCTGCTCTATATCAGAATAGGTTAGTAAACACTTAATTATAACATAAAAGACAAAGGGCAGGATAGCACCAAAAATAACTATAAACACTTCAATTTAGTCACAAACACACAACACAGAATTAGTCACAAACTCACAACACAGAAAATAATAATTTGTGACAACAATAACTCAGAAGGGTAAAAGGAAAGGGATGGAACCTGCTTAGGCTAATGGAGATTAGAGGCTATTAGAAAATGGACTATCTCATCTATGAGATCTTTTATACAAACTTCATGTTAACCACTAAACAAAAAATCAGAGCAGAACCACAAATCATAAATACTGAGAAAACCATCAAACTGAAATGGCAGTCAGAAATACAAGGGAAAAGAAACAATGGAAATCCAGAACAATCAGAAAACAAGAGATAAAATGGCAGTATTAAGCCCTCATATATCAATAATCAATCTAAATGTAAATGGATTGAATTCTCCATTCAAAAGACACAGACTGGCTGGATGGGATTAAAAAACAAGACCCAACAATATGCTGCCTCCAGGAAACAAATCTCAGCTCTAAAGACAAACACAGGCTCAGAATTAAGGGATGGAAGATGACACTCCAAGCAAATGGCAAGCAAAAGAAAGCAGATGTTACCATACTTATATCAGACAAAGAAGATTTCAAGATAAAAAAGACAGTGAGAGACAAAGAGTGGCAATATATAATGATAAAAGGAACATTCCACCAAGAGGACATAACACTTATGAATATATATGCACCTAACACAGGAGTACCAAAGTATATAAAGCAACTATTAACAGGCCTAAAGGGAGAAATTAACAACAACCCAATAATGGTAGGGGAACTCAACACCTCACTTACATCAATGGATAGATCAGCCAGACAGGAAGTCAACAAGGAAACAGTGGCCTTAAATGAAATACTAGACCAGACGGACTTAATAGATATATAGAGAGCACTCCATCCAAAAACAGCAGAATACATATTCTTCTCAAGTGCACATGAAACACTCTCAAAATTAAACCATATGTTGGGAACACAAGGCAAGCCTAATAAATTTAAGAAGATTGAAATCATCTTTTCTGACCACAATACTATGAACTTAGAAACCAACTACAAGAAAAAAGCTAGGAAAGTCACAAATATGTGGAGACTAAACAACGTGCTACTGAACAACCATTGGACTAAAGGAGAAATCAAAAATACCTGGAGACAAGTGAAAATGAAAATACAACATACCAATTCTTACAGGATGCAGCAAAAGTGGTTCTAAGAGGGAAATTTATAGCACTATAGGCCTACCTCAATAAAGAAGAAAAATCTCAAATAAGTAATCTTAAACTACATCTAACAGAACTAGAAAAAGAAGAACAAACAAAGCCCAAAGCCAGCAGTAGGAGGGAAGTAATAAAAATTAGAGCAGAAATAAGTGAAATAGAGACTAAAAAAAAAAAAAAAAAAACCAATAGAAAGGATCAATGAAACTAAGAGCTGATTCTTTGAGAAGATAAGCAAAATTGACAAACTCTTAGCCAGACTCACAAATAAAACAAAGAGAGAAGTCTCAAATAAATAAAATTAAAAATGAAAGAGGAGAAATTACAATGAATACCACAGAAATACAAAGAATTATAAGAGAATACTATGAAAAACTATATGCCAACAAATTGGACAACCTAGAAGAAATAGATAAATTCTTAGGCTCATACAACCTCCCAAAACTGAATCAAGAAGAAATAGAGAATCTGAATAGACCAATCACAAGTAAAGAGATTGAAAGAGTAATCAAAAACCTCCCAAAAAACGAAAGTCCAGGACCAGATGGCTTCTCTGGAGAATTCTACTAAACATTCAAAGAAAATTTAATACCTACCTTCTCAAACTCTTCCAAAAAATTGAAGAAGACAGAATGCTTCCTAACTCATTCCATGAGGCCAACATCACCCTGATATGAAAATGAGACAAGAACAACAGAAAGAAGGAAAATTACAAGCAAATATCTCTGATGAACATAGATGCAAAAGTACTGAAGAAAATATTGGCAAACCGAATACAGTAATACATTAAAAGGATCATACACCATGTCAAGTGGGATTTATACTAGGGACACAGGGATGGTTCAATATCTGCAAATCAATCAATGTGGTACACCACATTAACAAAATGAGGAATAAAAATCACACGATCATCTCAATAGATGCAGAGAAAGCATTTGACAAAATCCAACATTCATTTTTGATAAAAACTCTCAATAAAATTGGTATAGAAGGAAAGTAACTCAACATAATAAGGGCCATATATGACAAACCCACAGCCAACATCCTAGTCAACGGTGAAAAACTGAAAGCCATCCCTCTGAGAACAGGAACAAAACAAGGGTGCCCACTGTCACCACTCTTATTCAACACAGTACTGGAGGTTTTGGCCAGAGCAATTAGGCAAGAAAATGAAATAAAAGGTATCCAAATGGGAAGTGAGGAGTAAAACTCTTGCTGTTTGTGGATGAGATGATTTTATACATAGAAAACCCTAAAGAATCCACCAGAAAGCTATTAGAAATAATTAACTACAGCAAAGTTGCAGGGTACAAAATCGACTTACAAAAATCAGTTGCATTTCTATACATTAATAACAAACTAGCAGAAAGAGAACTCAAGGAGACAATCACATTTACAATTGCAACAAAAAGAATAAAATATCTAGGAATAAATTTAACCAAGGAGATGAAAGACCTATACACTGAAAAGTATTAGACATTATTGAAAGAAATTGAAGAAGACATAAAGAAATGGAAAGGGGGTCAGCCCGGTGACATAGAGGTTGAGTTCACACACTCTGCTTCTGCGGCCTGGGGTTCCATGTGTTTGGATCCCGGGCACGGACAGATGCACTGCTTTTCAAGCCATCCTGTGGCGGTGTCCCATATAAAAAAACAGAGGAAAATGGGCACAGATGTTAGCAGAGGGCCAGTCTTCCTCAGCAAAAAAAGAGAAGGATTGGTGATGGATGTTAGCTCAGGGCTAGTCTTCCTCACCAAAAAAAAAGAGAGAAATGATAAGATTTTCCATGCTCATGAATTAGAAGAATAAATATAGTTTAAATGTCCATATTGCCTAAAGTAATCCACAGATTCAACGCAATCCCAGTCAGAATCCCAATGATATTCTTCATGGAAATAGAACAAAGAATCCTAAAATTTATGTGAAACAACAAAAGACCCCAAATAATCAAAGAATCTTAAGAAAAAAGAACAATGCTGGAGGCATCACAATCCCTGACTTCAAAATATGCTATAAAGCTATAGTAATCAAAACAGCATGGTACTGGCACAAAAACAGACACAGATTATCTTACACCACACACAAAAATTAACTCAAAATGGATTAAAGACATGAAGGTAGGACCTGAAACCATAAAACAACTAGAAGAAAATACAGGCAGTACACTCTTTGACATCAGCCTTAGCAGCATCTTTTCAAATACCATGTCTACTCAGGCAAGGGAAACAAACAAAAATAAAGAAAGAAATGGGACTACATCAGACTAAAGAGCTTCTGCAAGCAAAGGAAACCATGAACAAAATGAAAAGACAACCCACCAGCTGGGAGAGAATATTTGAAAATCATATGTCTGACAAGTGGTTAATCTCCAAAATATGTAAAGAACTCATACAACTCAACAACGAAAAGACAAACAACCCAATCAAAAAATGGGCAGAGGATATGAACAGACATTTTTCCAAGGAAGACATAAAGATGGCCAACAGGCACATGAAAAGATGTTCAACATCACTAATCATCAGGGAAATGCAAGTCAAAACTACAATGAGATATCCCCTTACATCCGTTAGAATGGCTATAATCACCAAGAGAAAAAAATAACAAACGTTGGAGAGGTTGTGGAGAAATGGGAACCCTAATTCACTGCTGGTGGGAATGCAAACTGGTGCATCCTCTATGGAAATCAGTATGGAGATTCCTCAAAAAATTAAAAATAGAAATACCTTATGGTCCAGCTATCCCATCACTAGGTATTTATGCAAAGAACATGAAATCAACAGTACAAAGAGATCTACACACCCCTACGTTCATGGCAGCGTTATTCAGTATAGCCAAGACTTGGAAGCAACCCAAGTGCACATCAACTGATGAATGGATAAAGAAGATGTGGTATAATATACAATGGGATACTACTCAGCCATAAAAAAGAGAAAATCACCCCATTTGCAACAGCATGGATGAACCTTGACGGTATTATGTTAAGCGAAATAAGCCAGACAGCAAAAGACAAACACCGTATGATTTCACTCATATGTGGAAGTTAAACTCATGGACAAAGAGAACAGATTAGTGGTTACCAGAGCAGAAGGGGGTGTGGGAGTGGGCAAACGGGGTTAAGGGGCACATATGTATGGTGATGGATAAAAACTAGACTATTAGTGGTGAGCATGATGCAATCTATACAGAAATTGATATATAATAATGTACACCTGAAATTACACAATTTTATGAACCAATATTACTTCAATAAAATGAAAAAAGAAAACACACAAATAGATTATTAATAGCAACTGCTCAGAATGTGGCAGAGAATTAGGAGTTGTGCTAGTAGACTGCTGAAAGACAAGACTGGAGAACAGTGCCTGACATTTATCTTTCTTCTCCCTGTTCTCAGATCTTTTTCTCAAAGACTTGAAAGACCCCTCCAACCATGGAGCCCTTTATTAGTTTCCTAGGGCTGCTGCAACAGCTGAGTGGCTTAAAACAACAGAAATGTATTCCCTCACAGGTCTGGAGGCCAGATGACTCAAATCAAGGTGGGCTGGGCTACGCTCCCCGTGAAGGCGCTAGAGAATAATCCTTCCTCATCTCTTCCTGCTTCTGGTGGCTGCTCACAACTCTTGGCTTTCCTTGGCTCCTAGATGCACTACTCCAATCTCTTTCTCCGTTGTCACATGACCTTCTTCCCTCTGTCTCTGTGTTTTCTCTATCCCTTTTTCCAAATTTCCCTCTTCTTATAAGGACACCAGTCATTGGAGTAGGGTCGACCCTACTCCAGTATGACATCATCTCAACTCGATGACATCCGGAAAGACTCTATTTCCAAATAAAGTCACATTCACAGGTACGGGGGTGAAGGGTGGGTGTGTTAAGACTTCAACATATTTTGGGGGGGGAATACAATTCAACCCACACTAGGGCCCACTCCTAGGCCGTTCTTATAAGGCAATACCTCGTGTACTAACTACACCTAGTGGTCTAAAGTGGAGTGCAGGCTGCTGGGGATGTTGGAGTAAGTATTATACTTTGTATTTATGTTTGTTTTTATGTAAATGTAAAATTAAGCTCAACTAATACTTAGTACGTAGATTTTTGACTCTGGCACGCTGTCATTTGTACGTCAGTCTTCAGTGTCAAGTACGCTATTCTGAGGAAAGAGTGGGAGTTCCTGACATGGAGGTCTTGAGAGTGGCACCATCACTCATTAGAATATTGGGCCCATTGCAGATTACACAAGACTGGTTACTAGATTTGTGAGTTGTTTTATCTAGTGAAATGAAACCAATCCTTACAAAATCAACCTATGGCTTTTAAAAGATTCCCCTAGAGCAGTGATTCTCAAAGTGTGGTCTGGGGACCCACAGGTGATCTGTGAGCCCCAAATATGTAGCACTAAGACGTCACGTGCCTTTTTTCACTCTCAGTCTCTCATGAGTCTACAGTGGAGTTTTCCAGAGGCTTTGTGTGTGCTGACATCATTACTCTGCCACAAATAGAATGTGCGCTTGTGGATTCTTATATTTTACATTTTCTGTTTCAATTTCCAATATGATAAATATCAAGAGATAGATAACCACACCTAAACGATCTCTTTGAGGTCTATAATTTTTAAGAATAGAAAAGGGTCCTGAGATCAAAAAGTTTGAGAAATCACAGATTGAAGATAACACTGGTATTGTGGGCACAAACTAACAACAAGGAAATGACATGCAAGCTAGCACTTGTACTTTTATTACAGACTCTTAGAAAGCCACTTTACAGGATAAAAACGATGGTGATCTAGTCAGATCCGACAAGAATTGAGCCCAAAATAGAAAATTATGAGGACTATTTGAAATAAGGATTTCTATCCATTATCATTATTGATAAAGTTTGCCCTGTTTGTTATTATTATTATTAAACTTTATGGGATACCTTTTTGGCTTTGATAACCTTTTAGATCAAGTACCAAAGTATAAAAAAAATCAGGTACCAAAATTAGCTGAACTTAGAAGTGTTTCTATGAGTTGCTGTCTCACAAAGTGTTAAACCAAGATTTAAAAAATTTAAAAGGACCATAATTAGTCATTTTGCTCTCACTATAAAGGTATTATTGATAACATTTTGGCAAGAACAAAAAACCTTTTGATTTTGTGAATAATAGAATTATTTTCAAAATTATTTTATCTTTATTTTGTCCTTCTAAAATGTTTATTTTGTACTATTTTATAATGCAAATAATATATAGGTTCCATATTTCATGTAATAATTGTATAAAAATAAATCAATGTCATATTGAGGATGCTTTGTTCAAGTGTTGTTTACTGATGGGGTGCAATATCAAAAAATGTTTGACCATCAGGTTGCTTGTTAAAATGCACATCTCTTGGGGGCCAGCCCAGTGGCATAGTGGTTGGGTTTGGTGTGCTCCGCTTCGGCAGCCTGGGTTTGTGGGTTTGGATCCCAGGTGTGGACCTACACCACTCATCAAGACATGCTGTGGTGGTGACCCACATACAAAAAATAGAGGAAGATTGGCACAGATGTTAGCCCAGGACCAATCTTCCTCAAGCAAAAACAGGAAGATTGGCAACAAATCTTAGCTCAGGGCCAATCTTCCTCTCCAAAAAAAAAAAATGCACATCTCTTGGTCCCCAAATTGAACCTACTGAACAAGATTGGATTGGGACCTGAAAATTTGCATTTGAAGCTAAATACTATGTATTTCTAATATACATTAAAGTTGGAGGGTCTGAGCCAGAGATGGTAAACTCAGATGCTTACAGGAGCCAAGAAAATGATAACTGATGCTGATAATGCCGATTACAGATACTTATATAGCCCTTACTATGTGCTCAGCACTGTTGGAAGAACTTGACATATTTTGACTCATTTAATCCTCTCAATAACCCAATGACATAGATACTATTATATCCCCATTTTACACACGAGGAAACTGTGGCATAGAGAGAATAAATTACTTGTCCAAGAGCACGAACTAGTGTTGCCAGGATTCAAACCCAGAGCAGTCTGCCTCTACTATCTATACTGAATGTCATTGTGTGAAACAAGCTTGGTGGGGATTCTGGCAAACCAGAGAATGTATGATGCTTGTGGAAATGAGGTGCCAGTGTGGTCACATCTTATGCTTTTAACAGAAGATGAAAATCTGAATTTATTTACATCAAAATTTTAATATTTGAATGTAGGTAGCAAAATAATTTTAACCACGCTTCGCTATGCACTGTGTGGGCCAACAAAACATGTCAACGTGCCTGTAGCTGGATACGGTCATGGGGCACCATATGCAGTCTCTGCCTCGTCCTTTTTCCCTTCCAATGAAGCTCATATCCCATGACCTCTAGCCTAGTTGTTGCAATGGAGAGGAATTTGAGCAGTTAATGCCTTTTTAAAGTTTTAATGTCTGATAATCTCTTAATGTACAACCCTCAAGTGAATTATTTGTAATTTTCAAGATGATTTCTTTAATGGGCTAATATGAAAAATTTTGAATATATACAAAAGAAGAATTTTTTTTACTCCTATGTACCCATTACCTAGCTCCAACAATCTTATCTACTCATAGCCAATTTTATTTCCTCTATATCCTGCCCACTCCTCATCCCCACCACTGGATAATTTCTAAGCAAATCCCAGACATTATGTAATTTCAACAAATTAAAAATGACGTCTTGAGATAAAAAGCTTCAACTCAAAGAAATGACTTTCTAATGGTGAAATCTCTGTATGCAATGGAGGGGAAGATATTTGAACTAGGAGCTTTTAATGGACCTCTGAAATCTTACTTACCATTTAAGTAACTGCCTCAGCTCTCTAGAGGTATGATAATAAGTTGGGTTCTTCAGAGAAAGCATATTGTAGGAGGAGTGTAACTGAGACTGAAAAGAGAGAAGGCAGGTTGTTTATTTCCTACATATGAGAACCTAAATGCTAGGGCTTAAAGGCAGAAGACTAGAGAGGAAGAAAGGAGAGATCGGGTGAAAACCAAACTTAAAATGGTTTAAATAATGAGATTTATTCTCTTATATGATAACAAACCTAGAGGTAAGCAGTTTCAAGGTTGGTTAATTCACTAGCTCAACTAGGTTGTCAAAGACTCTGTGTCCTTCCCCATTTCCTCTCTGCCATTCTCAGCATCTTCTCTTTTCATGAACTCCCTCCTGACTCCCCTCACGTCATGGCGTCCTGTAGAAAGAAAAAGATCATTTCTTCTTTTGCCTCTTGTGATGGATCCTTGGACTGGTTCTCTCAATATCCATTTTACTTGTCTTCTATTTGCAAAGTCTAGAAAACTAAAAACTCTATTTTCCAGATTCCTTGGCAGCTAGAATTCTGGATATGAATCAGGTCCTGCCAATGACATGTAGCAGGGAGAGGCGAAAGGTGGAAACAAGACAAAAACCATCTTCTCGTGGCTGAGATGGCTGAGGCAGTGTGTTCACAGTGGAGTCCCAAGTCTAACTCCCAGCTTCACGAGTGAGAGGTGGTTGTAGCAGCTTCCCGGTCTTTGCAGTGCAGCTCCAGTGATGTGATGCTGAGCCAAAGTCCGGTGGCAGCCTCTGGATGTCTGCTCTTTCAGCCCTTTCAATGACTTTCTAGGTACCTTATTCCCTGTATTAATTACCTTTTGGGGGCCAGCCCTGTGGCCTAGTGGTTAAGTTTGGTGTGCTCCACTTTGGCAGCCCAGGTTCAGTTCCTGGGTGCAGACCTACACGATTTGTCGGTGGCCATGCCTTGGTGGCAACCCACATACAAAATAGAGGAAGATAGGCACAGATGTTAGCTCAGGGCAAATCTTCCTCAGCAAAAAAAAAAAAAAAATCCCTTTTTGTTTGATATATTTAGAGTGGTTTCTATTCTTAAACCAATCACTGGCTGATAAACATCTCTCTCTCTCTTTTTTGCTGAGGAAGATTCACCTTGAGCTAACATCTGTGTCAATATTCCTCTATTTTGTATGTGGGTCATCACTACAGCATGGCTGACAAATGGTGTAAATCCATGCCTGGGAACCAAACCCACAAAGCCAGGCTGCTGAAGTGGAGTGGGTCAAACTTAACCACTAATCAGCCCCTCATTTTTTCAAGGCCAAAAAAAAAAAAACCTTTCCCAAAAGTCCTCTAGAAGAGATCCCCTCATGTCTCATTGAGGAGAACTGGGTAACATACTCATTCCTAAGGGATCTCCATGATGGGTTTAAACCAGTGGCTCCTAACATGTAGTTTGGGAAGCCCTAGAGATCCTTTTAGGTAGTCTAAACTACTGTCATTTTTCATGTTTTCGTTTTCATTCTCATTCTCTCAGGAGTGGATAGTGGAGTCTTCCAGAGGCTATATGATGTGGGATGGCAATGGATTGAATGCAGATGCAGGTATGAAATTCTTTCTTCTATTAAGTCAGACATTAGAGAGATTTGCAAAATGTAAAACAGTGCCACTCTTCTAACTAAATATTCAATTTTGGAAAAATAGTTATTCTTCATTAAAAGTGTTATTTCAATTAACATATAGTGGGGGTGTTATTGTTATGTTTAAATAAATTAATAAATAAAATTATTCTGGTCTTAATTTCTAGTATAAGGAGCAATGTATAACACAAAAGTTCTTTGAAATTCTCGACCATTTTTTAAATGAATTTTTCCACTGTTTGCACTTTTGTTTTTAGTGAGGAAGATCAGCCCTGAGCTAATATCTGTGCCAATCTCCCTCTGTTTTATATGTGGGATGCTCGCACAGCATGGCTTGATGAGCTGTGCATAGGTCTGTGCCTGGGATCCAAACCCGCAAACCCCAGGCCACCAAAGTGGAGCATGCGAACCTAACGACTACACCACTGGGCCAGCCCCCTCAACCATTTTTAAGAGTGTCAAGAGATTCTGAGACCAAAAGCTTTGAGAACCACTGGCTTAGATCAATCAAAATGTACTCAAATCATGGAGGGATGGTGAACACAGAAACAAAAAATAGAGCTCTTCCAGCACAGAGGAAAAGGAAAATGGTTTCTGGGTAGGCATCCAGTGCTACCGGAGGGAGTTGGTTTGGATCTGATACATGACAAAGGAGGAGAGAAAGTGTGAGGGGGGCTCAAGGGAAATAAGAACAAGTGAGCCTTTTCTTCTGTTGGGGTTACGGGAAGCAAGTTTCTAGAAGGCTCTGACAAGCAGTGAAATGTCTGAAGCAGGGGATGAGGAAAGTCTGGCTATAGTGTTAATAGTGGAGGACATTTGTAGTGAGGAAGCCTGGATATCAGGAGACTAGTTAACCAGTGAAAGACATCACAGTAATCTTGTACCCTAAGTGTGAGAATATTTTTACCTTTTTTCCTGGGATTATATATTTACATTTTAAAAAACCACAATTTTATGTAGTCGAACAAAACAACCTAGGGGAAAAACTATTCAGAAGACAGTTTTTCCCCCAAGATGATGAAGAGGAGGAGCATGTTCATAGCCCATGTATGGTCTAAGATAGAACCTAAACAAGAGCCCCGAAAAGCTGCTGAGGCCAATGGGGGGAAAAAAAAAAAAAATCACCTTATCCTCTGTCCAAGGTGCTGCCAGTCAGAGGGGTTCCTAAACTGTATTAGAAATTAATGTGCAGGATGATACTCTGTAAATGTAGCTTGTCATTGTAGAACTACCTATTTGTACTTTTAGAAGACATTCGTCTATTTTTCAGACCTTATCTCACCGAAAATATTCATAGTAAGAAGTTTTTTGTTTTATATATCTCAGCATAACTCATTTTCTGGATGCTTCCAGCATCACCATCTCCTCTAAATTGATTTTAATGCTTGCCAGGAACTATTAGCAGATAAGTTTGCTCTCACGATATTCAGTTTATTTGTTTTAAGAGAGCTTAGATAGCAGATTTCTAGTGGAGCTGTATGTGCATGTGCTTAAATATATGACTGGCAACTCAATTTTCCCTTTGGAACTTTGCAGTGGGTTATAAGAGCTTTGATTCCCTCCAGAAATTTTTGCTGCAGCTGGAGTCTGACTATGCGGCTCTTACCCCTCATTTTTTCTCTTTTGGTTTTAGGTTTAATGGTCTCTAGTTCTTTTATACAAACAAAGAGGGCATGGGCAATGCTTTATGATTCATGATTTTTTTTTTTTTGAGAGGAGGACTCAATGTGGAAAAAGAAGTTGATGTTGAGTCAAAAGATTGTGTGTGTCCTAGCTCTCCTACCTACCTACTGCAAAATGGGGACTCTGGAGTGTTTTCCAACACCAATAACCAATTCTCTGATTTTCAGGACACCAGCTGGGTGTTCAACAATTCAATTCAATTCCGACACTACCCGGAGTTAGTGCAGACCTCAAAGCTTAATGAGCTGTGCCTCCTCCCAGCTTCAGACACCAGTTGCAAGTCCTGGAAAGACCACCCGTGCTCCTGAGTGACTGGCTATAAATCAGAGGTTCCCACAACCCCCTCCTCAGGTTTGATAATTTGCTAGAATGGCTCACAAAACCCAGGAAGGCATTTTATCAGTTTATTATGAAAGATACAACTAGAAACAGTCAAATAGAAGAGCTGCGCAAGGCAAGGTATTGGGTGACTATGATTCTAGCATTAGACAGGAAGGGGAAAGGAGACGGAAACAATGAGAACTGAAGAAATGTCTGAAGAGTCAGAAATAGGAGGTACTTGTATGACCTTGCATGATGACATCAGAACATGTTGTCTTCCTCTGTGGTGACAGATAGTGCATGAGAAGAGACATCCATTTGTTTTAAGTCACCGCCTGTGATGAGTCACAAAAACATGCCTTACATACCCAGAGATTCAAAAACACAATCGTCTGTAATTCATAGTTGGTTATATCTGCTTGCTCACCATTTTGTCAATGAAAAAGTTCCCTCTTTATGGATTATTTTGACTACTCTGTTAATAGAACCTCAATAACATTATATAACTTGTAAAATCAGAAGAATGTCACCCTAAAAATCCTGTATCATATAAAAATAGATGTATGCAATTGGAAACTGTGTTGTTCTAGAAAGCATAATGATTATTTTATAAACAAATGTATATGTTGCCTTCATTCCTCCTCCTCCTTCCCCTTGCCCTAATTTGTTGACTGGATTTAAGTGTGCCAGATGGTGGTCAGCCTCGTATATTAGCATCTGTTAGCAAGCTGCTACTGTTTCTCCACGGTCAGCTCAAGTCAGGAAGCCTGAGTTCCCAGCAGGTGCTGGAAACCCATTGGTTCTTGAGAGTCCGGCTGGAAAAGGTTTCGGGTGGGGTCTGCAGATGTGGGCTGTTTGCTTTGGGCTTCTATAGGTGATTCTTAAGACATCACAGAGGTTTGGGGGAAGCATCCTGAAGTCTGAGTCCCTTTAAGAATAAATCTCAAGGGGATTCATTTCAGCTTGGATCTCCATTAAAGATTCTTGAGAGAGGTTTGAATGATGAGGTTGATGTTCCAACACAAGGCTGCCCCAGTCCACGAGCTGACCCCCTTCCACTGTTACGTTGGGTCTGCTCCTGAATCAAGTCATTGAAGCAGACTGCGAGGAGAGAAATGAATCCTGGAGGGCAGTAGAAGCAACATGTGGAAACTGAGGCCTGGTCATCAACAGCTGCCCAGTGGAGCGTGTGCTGGGATCCCTGAGTATCCCCTGGATAGGACTGACCTCAGTTTACATTACTGTTTCACATTAGTTCAACTGTATAGAAGAACAAATTTAAACTTACTTTTATTCTCATTATTTATTCAACATCACCTACTATGTGCCAGGCACTGGTAGAGGAATTAAGGACACAAAGTCTGTCCTCAAGCAATAGAGTTGAGTTTTCTTTAGCACTGCAACATAAAAATTCTAAAGTAGAGATTAAATTTAATGCTGTGGAGTTTGTTGACTTTTATTCTAAATTTCAAAAGTTCAAAAGAACCAGGTGTGAGATTCTGGAAATGCCTTAAAATCAATGCAATTATTGGTACAACCACTTTGGAAACTTTTGGGCAGTATCTGCTAAAAGTGGACACACAAACCCTATGACCCGGCAATTCCATTTCTAGGTACATACACACATTCACCAAAAGACGTGTATGAGAACATTCGTAGCAGTGCTATTCATAATAGCCCAAAGTAGAGACAATCCAATCACCCATTACAGGTAGAATCATGTATCCATTAGAGTCTAGAGAGAAAACAGAAAGTATTTACATTTTTAATTGCAGTTAGATCAGTTACTTTAACAAAAAGAATGAATAGAAGGCATTGTTTGGTTGAACAGGTATTGGAGAATTAAAGAAGGATAAAGGGGAC
The DNA here is from genome assembly GCA_031878705.1 of Tapirus indicus. Classification (NCBI taxonomy): domain Eukaryota; kingdom Metazoa; phylum Chordata; class Mammalia; order Perissodactyla; family Tapiridae; genus Tapirus; species Tapirus indicus. The sequence goes on from CM062917.1 coordinate 82,332,094, forward strand.
ACTGAGGTAACCAGTAATAATGCAGGAATCAGCACCCATCTCTAGAATGGGGACCAAAGTGAAGAGATGAGTTATTAGACCTCAGAAGCTTAGAGGAGGGAGCTGGGACTCAGATGTCTGAGAAAGGGGTACTGCCTGGAGTTGATTGTCCTTCTAAGGGGACACAGTGAGGTTGGTTTGAGGAGTGCCATAAAACTTGAGACTGGAACCAACTGCTGCTGAGTGCTGTGCTGAGATGATGATGACAAGAACTGCCAGCAAACAGGAGAGAGCAAGCGCCTTCTCACTTCTCCAGCCTTCCAGTCTCCCTCCAGTGCCACCAACTGGCAGAACTAAAGGGAGCCCGTTGGCAAAGAAGAAATGTTAGCTGAGTCACAGCTGCCTCATTACAAAGCTGAGAATAGAAGGGTGAGTTTGGGGTTAAGAGATAGTAGCCTAATAAATGCCACCAGTGGATGAAAAAAGTGGTATATGCATACAATGGATTACTATACAACAATGAAAATATTACTACATGCAACACACGGCTCAGTCTCACAAATGATGTTGAGCGAAAGAAGCCAGATACAAAAGTGTACCTAGTGTATGGTTCCATTTCAATAAAACTAAAACCCAGGCAGCACTAACCAGCAGTGTTAGAAGTTAGAATAGAGGTTACGTTGGAGGGAGTAGTGACCGAGGAGGGACGAGGGGGGCTTTCGAGGTACTGGTGATATTCAATATTTTTAAATACAGGTGTCTTCAATTTGTTGTACTCTTGTGATTTATGCATGTTTCTATATATATATATTATGTAACAATAAAAAAGTTTAAAAAACAAATACATTTTTAAACACTATAATAATGAGGATTATAAAGTTGCTTTTTTGTGTGTGTGAGGAAGACTAGCCCTGAGCTAACATCTGCTGCCAATCCTCCTCTTTTTGCTGAGGAAGACTGGCCCTGGGCTAACATCCGTCCCCATCTTCCTCTACTTTATATGTGGGACACCTGCCACAGCATGGCTTGATAAGTGGTGTGTAGGTCCGCAGGCAGGATCCGAACCTGTGAACCCCAGGTCGCCGAAGTAGAGTGCACGAACTTAACCACTATGCCACTGGGCCAGCCCCTAAAGCTGCTTTTCAATGGTAAAGTATATTTTATATCTCCATACTCAGTGCCCATACCTACCTGAAAGTTATAAATATACATTTTTGAAGAATTGGTTATGAATTATGCTAGAACAGAACATATTTCACTAAGAGGAAAATCATATTCAGTTTATCTTTTATATTGGATTTTTAAATCAGTTATAATAAAATGGTAAGGCAAATTCTTATACTCAGACAGTTCCAGTATTTGAGAAATGAGGATTCTATCGTGGCTATATCCATGTCTAAATGCTTGAAAGAGGTGGATCCCAGGGTGGGAAAGTTCAGCAGACAATTTAATCTATTTGGGTGTGTGCTGGCATATTAGTCAATATTCTAAATCCATCCTAATATAGCCTTCGGTAAATCTTCAGGAGTCATTTTTTAGCTGTCTTATGTAGGAGTCATATATAGTAGGCATTTTATTTATAACAAATTTATTACATCAATGATTTTCTCTAGATAATCTATCTAGTCTACATTCCCTTTTCTTTAGTCTGAATATTGAACTGAAAATTCTTTTTCATTTCTACTGTTGAGACAGTAGCCAAATGAGAGGTCTCTAAGGACTCTCACTCGCAAATCAGAGGCACTAAAGGAAAGAAGGAATGACCCCTTGTGGTGGTTTAAAAATAAGTCCACACACATTATCTGATAACCCTCCCTTCAGGAAGTGGTTTCATTCCCCTCTTTTGAGATGGGCTGTACTTGTTTCTAATGAATAGAATGTGGTGGAAATGATGGATTGTGACTTCTGAGGGTAGGTCATAAAAGGCATTGCAGTTTCTTCCTTGCTCTCTCTTGGACCATTCACTCTGGGGGAAGCCAGACACTCAAGCAGCCCTATGGAAAGATCTAGGTGGAGGAAGTAAGGCCTCTTTGAAACAGCCAGCGAGAACCCGAGGCCTTCTGCTATCAGCCGTATGAGTGAACCATCTTGGTAACAGATCTTCCAGCCTTACTCAAGCCTTCAGATGATTGCAGCCCCAGGTGACATCTCGACTCTCCAGCTAAACTGCTCCCAAATTCCTGGACCACAGAAATCGTGAGATAATAAATGTTTGTTGTTTTAAGTGCCTAAATTTTGGAGAAATCTGTTATGCAGCAATAGATAAGTAGTACATGTCTTAATGTACATATATATATATATATATATACAAGAATAGCTAATATGTATGAACACGTACATCCTTCTCTAAGCATTTTATGTGAAATAACTGATTTAATCCTCACAACAAATGTATAAGGTAGGTAATAGTACTATCTGCATTTTGCAGTTCAGGAAACTGAGGCACACAGAACTAAGTAACTTGCCTAAAGTTACCCAGCTAGCTAATGGCAGAACTGAGATTTGAACTCTGGCAGTCTGGCTCTACTACTCTGTACACTAACTTCTGCATTACACTCTGTTATAATGGTGCTAGTGCCACGGAGAAATATGCTCCAGTGAAACAACAAGAGACAGGCTGAAGCTGTCATAATAGAAAGTGGAAATTAGGTATAAAGAAACTTTCTTAAAAATTTAAAAGCATTGGAAAGCCTTTGGAAGGAGGCAAGGTTCTCATCTACTAAAGGCCCCGAGATGGATTATATGACCTCTCAAATCTGTTTCCAATTTTATGATATACGAAATACACCTTCTAAGTTACAGTGGGACTTCATAGCTCCACTTGGAAATCCCGGAGTGCAATTGGATTTGCGGAATTCTTTAATTTTCTCATATATTTGGTAAAAATTAACATGATGTGTTTGTCTTGAATTCCATTATGCTAGGTAAGGGAAAAAAATGCTTATATACCACCCTTTTCACTTCTTTTGGACTGCTAAGGGATCAAAATACATCCAGTTCTAGGATTTCCCCTTCTTGATTATAATATTCACATAATTAGTAATTTGATTTACGTAGCAATAAATGATAGTAGAATTAAAAAACTAGACTCATCCTCTATTACTTTGTTTCTTCTCCTTTTTCTTTTGTATTTTCTTTAAAATATCATTCTAAATTACAATGAATCTTAAAGAAATTTTTAATTTCCAAACAGGCAGAAGCCAGGTCTACAATTTGTCATTCTTTCTTTTTTTTTTACCATTTTTTTTATTGATGTCTTAATAGTTTATAACACTGTGGGGTTTTAGTTGTACATTTCTGTTTGTCACCTTGTGGATGTAACCCTTCACCCCTTGTGCCCCACCCCCACCCTCCTTCCCCTTGGTAACCACCAATCAGTTCTCTCTGTCCGTGTGTTCACTTATATTCCATATATGAATGAGTTCATGCAGTGTCTGTCCTTCTCTCTCTGGCTTATTTCACTTAACATAATACCCTCTAGGTCCTTCCATGTTGTTGCAAATGGGACAATTGTGTCTTTTCTTATGGCTGAGTAGTATTCCATTGTATGTATATACCACATCTTCGTTAACCAATCATCAGTCGAGGGACACTTGGGTTGCTTCCACTTCTTAGCTATAGTGAATAATGCTGCAATGAACATAGGGGTGCATACGCCTCTTGTGATGGTTGATTTCATGTCCATTGGGTAGATGCCCAAGAGTGGGATTGCTGGATCATACGGTATTTCTATTTTTAATTTTTTGAGGACTCTCCATACTGTTTTCCATAGAGGCTGCACCAGTTTGCATTCCCACCAGCAGTGAATGAGGGTCCCCGTTTCTCCACAACCTCTCCAGCATTTGTTGTTATTTGTCTTGGTGATTATAGCCATTCTAACCGGTGTAAGGTGATATCTCAGTGTAGTTTTGATTTGCATTTCCCTGATGATTAGGGATGTTGAACATCTTTTCATGTGTCTATTGGCCGTCTGTATCTCTTCCTTGGAAAAATGTCTGTTCATATCCTCTGCCCAGTTTTTGATCGGGTTGTTTGTTTTTTTGTTGCTCAGTTGTATGAGATCTTTGTATATTACTGAGATTAATCCCTTGTCGGACAAACGATTTGCAAATATTTTCTCCCAGCCGGTGGGTTGTTTATTCATTTTGATCCTGGTTTCATTTGCCTTGTAGAAGCTCTTTAATCTGATGAGGTCCCACTTGTTTATTTTTTCTTTTGTTTCCCTTGTCTGGGTAGACATGGAATCTGAAAGGATCCCTTTATGTCCAATCGCAATTAGTGTACTGCCTATATTTTCTTCCAGGAGTTTTATAGCTTCAGGTCTCACTTTCAGGTCTTTGATCCATTTTGAATTGATTTTTGTATATGGCGATAGGAGATGGTCTACTTTCATTCTTTTGCATGTTGCTGTCCAATTTTCCCAGCACCATTTATTGAAGAGACTTCCCTCTCTCCATTGTATGTTCTTTGCTCCTTTGTCGAAGATTAGCTGTCCATAGGTGTGTGGTTTTATTTCTGGGCTTTCAATTCTGTTCCATTGATCTGTGTGTCTATTCTTGTACCAGTACCATGCTGTTTTGATTACTGTAGCTTTATAGTCTATTTTGAAATCAGGGATTGTGATGCCTCCAGCTTTGTTCTTTTTTTTCAGAATTGCTTTAGCTATTCGGGCTCTTTTGTTGCCCCATACGGATTTCAGTAGTTTTTGTTCTATTACCGTGAAGAATGACATTGGGATTCTGATTGGGATTGCATTGAATCTGTAGATTGCTTTAGGTAGAATGGACATTTTAACTATATTTATTCTTCCAATCCATGTGCATGGAATATTTTTCCATTTCTTTATGTCCTCCTCGATTTCTTTCAATAGTGTCTTATAGTTTTCATTGTATAGGTCTTTGACCTCCTTGGTTAAATTTATTCCCAGATATTTTATTCTCTTTGTTGCAATTGTAAATGGGATTGTCTTTTTGAGTTCTCTTTCTGTTGTTTCATCGTTAGTGTATAGAAATGCAACTGATTTTTGTAGGTTGATTTTATACCCTGTCACTTTACTGTAGTTGTTGATTGTTTCTAGTAGTTTTCCGATGGAATTTTTTGGGTTTTCTATGTATAAGATCATGTCGTCTGCAAATAGTGAGAGTTTCACTTCTTCATTGCCTATTTGGAGTCCTTTTACTCCTTTTTCTTGCCTAATTGCTCTGGCCAGCACTTGCAGTACTATGTTGAATAAGAGCGGTGAGAGTGGGCACCCTTGTCTTGTTCCTGTCCTCAAAGGAATGGCTTTCAGTTTTTCACCATTGGGTAGGATGTTTGCTGTAGGTTTGTCATATATGGCCCTTATTATGTTGAGGTACTTTCCTTGTATACCCATTTTGTTGAGAGTTTTTATCATAAATGGATGCTAGATCTTGTTGAATCCCTTCTCTGCATCGATTGAGATGATCATGTGGTTTTTATTCTTCATTTTGTTAATGTGGTGTATCACATTGATTGATTTGCGGATGTTGAACCATCCCTGTGTCCCTGGTATAAATCCCACTTGATCGTGGTGTATGATCTTTTTGATGTATTGCTGTATTCAGTTTGCCAATATTTTGTTGAGGATTTTTGCGTCTATGTTCATCAGTGATATTGGCCTGTAGTTTTCCTTCTTTGTATTGTCCTTGTCTGGCTTTGGTATCAGGATGATGTTGGCCTCATAGAATGTGTTGGGAAGTATTCCATCTTCCTCTATTTTTTGGAATAGTTTGAGAAGGATAGGTGCTAAATCTTCTTTGAACGTTTGATAAAATTCTCCAGGGAAGCCATCTGGTCCTGGGCTTTTATTTTTTGGGAGGTTTTTGATTACTGTTTCAATCTCTTTACTTGTGATTGGTCTGTTCAGATTCTCTATTTCTTCTTGATTCAGTTTTGGGAGGTTGTACGCTTCCAAGAATTTGTCCATTACCTTTAGGTTGTCCAATTTGTTGGCGTAAAGTTTTTCATAGTATTCCCTAATAATCCCTTGTATTTCTGTGGTGTCTGTTGTAATTTCTCCTCTTTCATTTCTAATTTTATTTATTTGAGTCTTCTCCCTTTTTTTCTTAGTGAGTCTGGCTAAGGGTTTGTCAATTTTATTTATCTTCTCAAAGAACCAGCTCTTTGTTTCATTGATCCTTTCTACTGTTTTTTTTTGGTTTCAATTTCATTTATTTCTGCTCTGATTTTTATTATTTCCCTCCTTCTGCTGATTTGGGGCTTTGTCTGTTCTTCTTTTTCCAATTCTGTTAGGTGCAATTTAAGGTTATTTATTTGGGATTTTTCTTGTTTGTTAAGGTGAGCTTGTATTGCTATGAATTTCCCTCTCAGGACTGCTTTTGCTGCATCCCATATGAGTTGGTATGGTGTATTTTCCTTTTCATTTGTCTCCAGATAGCTTTTGATTTCTCCTTTAATTTCATCAACGACCCATTGGTTGTTCAGTAGCATGTTGTTTAGTCTCCACATCTTTGTCCCTTTCCTAGTTTTTTCCTTGCAGTTGATTTCTAGTTTCACAGCATTATGATCAGAAAAGATGCTTGTAATGATTTCAATCTTCTTAAATTTATAGAGGTTTGCCTTGTTTCCTAATATATGGTCTATCCTTGAGAATGTTCCATGTGCACTTGAGAAGAATGTGTACTCTGCTTTTTTGGGATGGAGTGCTCAGTATATATCTATTAAGTCCATTGCGTCTAGTTTTTTGTTTAAGTCCATTATTTCCTTATTGACTTTTTGTCTGGATGATCTATCCATTGATGTAAGGGGGGGTATTAAGATCCCCTACTATTATTGTGTTATTGTTAATATCTCCTTTAAGGTTTTTTAGCAGTTGTTTTATGTACTTTGGTGCTCCTGTGTTGGGTGCATAGATATTTATAAGTGTTATGTCTTCTTGGTGAAGTGTCCCTTTTATCATTATATATTGCCCGTCTTTGTCTCTCATTACCTTTTTTATCTTGAAGTCTACTATGTCTGATATAAGTATGGCTACTCCTGCTTTCTTTTGTTTGCCATTAGCTTGGAGTATTGTTTTCCATCCTTTTATTTTGAGTCTGTGTTTGTCTTTAGAGCTGAGATGTGTTTCCTGGAGGCAGCAGATTGTTGGATCTTGGTTTTTAATCCATCCTGCCACTCTGTGTCTTTTGATTGGAGAATTCAATCCATTTACATTTAGAGTGATTATTGATATATGAGGGTTTAATGTTGCTATTTTATTGTTCATCTTCTGGTTCTTTTGCATTTCCTTCGTTTCTTGTCCCTTGTGTTTCGGACTGCAAATTCAATTTGGTATTTCTGCATGCTCATTCTCTTGGTTTTTTCTTTATTTGTCATGTGTGGTTCTCTTCTGGTTATTTGTTTAGTGGTTACCGTGAGGTTTATATAAGCGATCTCCTGGATAAGAAAGTACATTTTCGGATGCCTCCTTTTTCCTGAGGCTGGGTCGATTCAATCCCTTACCTCTTCCCCTCCTTATTTGTTATCTCTTTATTCCAGATTGTGTCATGAATGTGTGTTTCCAGTGATGAGCTTGAACTAATTTTTGATGTTATCCAACTGTAGTTTGTTCTGGTTTAGTCTCCTTGCTTTTCTCCTTGCTGAAATCTTTGTATCCCCTTTCTCATTTGTTTTTTTTTCAGGCCTAAGGGCCTTCCTGAGCATTTCTTGTAGTGGGAGTCTTGTGGTGATGAACTCTCTTAGCTTTTATTTATCAGGGAGAGTTATTATTTCTCCCTCGTATTTGAAGGATATTTTTGCTGGATAAAGTATTCTCAGCTGAAGGTTTTTGTCTTTCATGATTTTGAATATATCATTCCAGTCTCTCCTAGCCCGTAGAGTTTCTGTCGAGAAATCAGCTGAGAGCCTGATGGGGTTTCCTTTGTATGTTATTTTGTTTTTTTGTTTAGCTGCCTTCAATATTATTTCCTTGTCACGGGTATTCTTCAAGTTTGCTACTATGTGGCGAGATGATTTTTTATTCCTGTTTATATATTTAGGTGATCTATTGATTTCATTCACTGTTATTTCCCTCTCATTCCCTAGGTTGGGGAAGTTCTCAGCTATTATTTCTTTGAACAAACTCTCTGCTCCTTTTTCTCTTTCTTCTCCTTCTGGAATACCTATTATCCTTATGTTGCTTTTCCTCATTGAGTCTGATATTTCTCGAAGAATTTCTTCATTTCTTTTTAGTCTTAGCTCTCTCTCCTCCTCTATCAGGAGCATTTCTGCGTGGCTACCCTCAATAGTGCTAATTCGTTCCTCCATATTGTCAGTTCTGCTCTTTAAAGACTCCATTTTTTCCACTATCTCGTTGATTTTGTTTTTCACCTCCAATAATTCTGATTGGTTTTTCTTTATGGTTTCAATCTCTTTTGTGACAAAATCCCTGAATTCATTGATTTGTTTCTGTGTGTTCTCTTGTATTTCGTTGAGTTTGTTTATGATAGCTATTTTGAATTCTCTCTCATTCAGGTTATCAAATTCTGTGCCTTCAGGCTTGGTTTCTGGGTGTTTGTCATTTTCCTTTTGGTCTGTAGCCCTGACAAATTGTCGCAAGGATCCGACGGGGACGGCTTTATTTTTTCCCCTCATGTTGAAGTTGTTCCTGCAGTTTCCCCCTACTGCCACTGGATGGAGATCGCAAGCGGTTTGCTCTGAGGTGGCTGCAGCCCCCGGAAGGATTATGCTGGAACGCCAGGTGTGTGGGGGGAGGGGTCCTCTCTTTCTCCTGCTTGACCCGGGGGTTTCCTTTCTGGCTCTCTTAGGGTGTTTGCTACACCCCCTAAACAGTCCGTCGCCACTTCCCAGTGGGGATCTCGCGACAGTCTGTGAGAGCACCTGGATGGCGATAGTTTTCCCCTGCTGTGGGCTGCCCCTCCCCCCTCTGTCTGCGAACCGCGCTGTCTTTGCCGATCGATTGGGGAGGGGGAGTACAACTTCTTACCTCTCCTCCCGTCCTTTTGGGCTTCCAGCACCTCCACTGTCCGATGTATGGCAGCAGGGGTTTCTTAGAAGTCCTTCGTAGTGTTTCATTGAGCTCTGTTGGAATGTGAATGATGTTTTCGTTGTGTTGTAGGGGGCAGAGATTCAAAGAGGGAATCTCACTCCGCCATGATGCTGATGTCGTTCTGTCATTCTTTCTTTAAGCATCTAATATAGTATGTGTAAATTTGTTTATTGATAATTAGGTTGCTGTATTTTAATTTAATATATTCAAACCAATTCACAAATATTCTAGGTAGCAAATATAGTTCTCTCCTGGTTTATAGAAGGAAAAAGACTGGCAAGATCACCTTGAGGTCTTCAACTAAGTGTTCCCTTTGCAGCGAGGCCTTTTCTAAACACTTTCCAAACAGGTTGCTGTTTTGTTTTGATTTTTCTTGTCATAGACGCTATCGCCCTCTAGTAAACATAATATATAGTTCACATATTTACTGTGTTTATTTTCTGTCTTCTGGCAGTAGAATGTAAGCTCCATGAGGTCAGGGAGATTCTTCTGTACTTTGCTCACTGCTGTAGACTCAATACCTTGAATAATGCCAGCTACATAGCTGGTGTTTGAGAAATAGTGGTTGAACAAATGGATACAAACAGATGGGGTATGGTCTCCCAACTAATGTTAATGATAATTACCATTTATTGAATATTTACTTTCCTTACTTGATTATCACATTGATCTAGGAGGATTGGTATTAATATTACTACCATGCCCCAGATGTTGTAACTAAGTAACTTGCCCAAGGTTATGCAGAAATTAAGTAGCAGAAATTGGTTTCAACATTAAGCTAAGTGAAAGAAGCCAGTCACAAAAGGTCACATAGTATATGATTGCATTTATATGATCTGTCCAGAATAGGCAAGGCTACAGAGACAGAGAAGAGATTAGTGGTTGCCTAGGCCTAGGGCAAGGGGATGTTGGGGAAAATGGGGAGTGACTGCTAATGGGTATGAATGTTCTTTTAGGGGTGACAAAATGTTTTAAAATTAGATTGTTGTGGCGGTTGCACAACAACCCTAAAAACCATTGACTTTTGTACTTTAAATGGGTGAATTGTATGGTATGTGAATTATATCTCAATAAAGCTGTTAAAAATAATAAAAGGAAACTGGTTTCAAAGTCAGATTTCTTTGGCTTCAATGCTTTTAATCACCTTCTAAAAGAAGTCAAGACCAGAGAAATGGCTGGTTCTGAGTCCCAGTTAGGGAAAGCACAAAGTTTCCTAGAACTTCTTGTGCCAGAAAGTAAAGAGGTGCTCAGAAACTGACTGGGATGTATCTGCAGGACACTAAAGTGGAAAGTCTCTTCCCTGGTCAAATATGGGACAATACAAGAATCAAAAATCAAAGTGACAGTAATTACTGTCACTATTGATACCAAAAATAAAAACAAAAAACAAGCCAAAACCAAACAGAAAACAAAGGGGTGGCAGGAGAAATGAAAGCTCTTCTTTACAAAAGAATATCACCTAATTACCACAGACAGAACAGATGGAATGTTAGGTTATAATATCATTATTCTACAACCAGTATAGGAATGATTGATTCAGGCAAGCATCATCAGTGGGTGCTAACCCATTGAGTGAAAGATTTTTGGGGAAGGATACTGACGTAGTCTCAAAATATTACCCCATAGAACTTTAAAAAAAAATTGAGGTGAAATTCACATAACATGAAGTTAATCATTTTAGAATGAACAATTCAGTGGCATTTAGTACATTTACAATGTTGTGCCACCACCACCTCTATCTGGTTCCAAAACATTTTCTCAGTACAAAATTAAACCCCAGACCGATTAAGCAGTTGCTCCTCATTTCCCCTCCCCCCAGCCAGTGGCTACCACCAATCTGCTTTCTGTGGATTTGCTTATTCCTGATGTCTCATATAAATGGAATGGTACAATATATGACCTTTTGTGTCTGGCTTCTTTCACTCAGCAGACTGTTTTTGAGGTTCATCCATGTTGTAGCATGTATCAGTTCTTCATTCTTTTTTAGGCTGAAAAATATTCCATTATATGTCTATACCACAATTTGTTTATCTATTCATGTGTTGATGAATATTTGGGTTGTTTCTAACCTTTTGGCTACTGTGATCAGTGCTGCTATGAATATTTGTACACAAGGATTTGTTTGAGTACCTGTTTTCAATTCTTCTGGATATATGCTTAGGAGCGGAATTGCTGATAATTCTATGTTTAGCTTTTTGTGGAACTGTGGAAGTGTTTTCCTCAGTGATTGCATCCTTTTATATTCCCACCAGCAATGCATGAGGATTCCAATGTTTCTACATCCTTGCCATCACTTATCTTCCATTAAAAAAATTATATCATCCTAGTAGGTGTGAAGTGGTATCCCACTGTGGTTTTGCTTTGCATTTCTCTGATGATGTTGGGCAGCTTTTCATGTACTTGTTTGCCATTTATCTTCTTTGGAGAAATGTCTATTCAAGTCCTTTGCCCAGTTTTTTTTTCACATACATACATTTATTATACATTTTATTTGTATAAAACTAGTACACAATTTACAAATAATACTAAAATACACAGTGTTTTTATTGTAAATTCTACAGTGTCCATTGCTCTCTAGAATGCTTTTTTTTTTTTTTGCTTGAGGAAGAGTGGCCCTGAGCTAACATCTGTGCCCTTCTTTCTCTATTTTGTATGTGGGTTGCTGCCACAGCATGGCTTGATGAGTGGTGTAGGTCTAAGCCTGGGATCCGAACCTGTGAACCTGGCCGAGGAAGCAGGGTGCAGTGATCTTAACCACTATGGCCACTGGGCCAGTCCCCTAGAATGCCTTCTTTGATTTTTGCCAACCCTTACATCTGTAGCTCACCTGTGGTTATAATTCATCCAGGATTTGAGAAAATCAGACCATGAACAAATGCTTGATTACTATCTGATACGGCAAAAAGGCCTTCATGTCACCGTCTCTCCGACATAAATGTTGGTTGTTTCCATTTACACTAAAGAGTGAGACAGAAGGAAAAAAGTGAAGCACATGTTGAAAATTCACTCATCCACCAAGGATATAAGTGACCTTGTTTGCTGAATTGGATGATAGTTTTCCAATATTGGAAGAATGTTCCTCAAGGTTCTGTGTTGTTTACAGTGTAATGGCTACAGACATAAACTTTAAAAAAAATTATTTTATTAAGGTCATAATGGTTTATAACTGTGTAATTTCAAGTGTACATTATTATTCATCAGTTTCTGTTTAGACTGCATCATACTCACCACTAATACTCTAATTTTTATCCATCGCCATATATATGTGCCCTCTTACCCCTTTTGCCCACCTGCTAACCCCATTCCCCTCTGTAACCACTAATCTGTTCTCTTTGCCCATGTGTTTGTTCATCTTCCACATATGAGTGAAATCATGTGGTGTTTGTCTTTCTTTGTCTGCCTTATTTTGTCTAACATAATACCTTCAAGGTCTGTCCATGTTGTTGCAAATGGTACTATTGTGTCTTTTTTATTTTTGGAGAGGAGGATCAGCCCTGAGCCAACATCCATTGCCAATCTTCCTCTTTTTGCTGAGGAAGACTGGCCCTGAGCTAACATCTGTGCCCGTCTTCCTCTATTTTGTATATGGGATGCTCCAACTGCATGGCTTGACGAGTGGTGTGTAGGTCCGTGCCTGGGATCTGAACCTGTGAACCCCGGGCCGCCGAAGTGGAGCCCGCGAACTTAACCACTACACCACTGGGAGGGGCCCACGATTGTGCCTATTATTATGGCCGAGTAGTATTCCATTGTATATACACACCACGTCGTCTTTATCCATTCGTCAGTTGATGTCCTTTGCCCATTTTTTACACAGATTACTTTTTAAATACGAAGGAAAAAGGTACTTTTACCATGCAGAAATGATTAAATGTAACATCATCAATAATGGAACAAACTGACATGATAGCCCTCCTGATGCAAAAGATGGACACAACATCATTTATTGCACTGTACCTGACAAAATTATGTAACTTCAATCTAAGAGGGAACAGACGAGTACAAACTGAGGAGCATTCTGCAGAACAGTAGAACTGGATTCCTCAAGAATGTCAATGGTACAAAAGGAAAAAACAAACCCAAGGATCATTCTACACTACAGGAGCTTAAAAAGACATGGCAACTAAATGCAATGCATGATCCTTGATTGTATCTTGGGTTGGGAAAAAAGTCAGCTTAAAGGGATATTTTCAAAATTTGAATATGGCCTCTGTATGTTACAGATAAATAGTATTGTATTAATATTAAATTTCTTTGGAGTGATAATGGAATTCTGATCATGTAGGAGAATATCTTTGTCTTAGTAGATACCTATTGAAATATTTAGGGGTAAAGGGTGACTGTCTGCAAAAACCTCAAATGATTCAGCAAAAACAAAACAAATACCACCCCTCCCCACACACATAGGGAAAGCAAATGTAGTGAAATGTTAAAAATTGGTGAATATGGGTTAATATGGGTGTCCATTTTTTCATAACTTTTCTTTAGGTTTGATATTTTTGAAAAGAAAAAGTTGAGAAAGTAAAGAGCTCTTTTAAGTTCAAGCAGCACCTTCTGTTTTGTTGGGTTTGGTATCTTTAGAATAACACTACTCCTTTGATCAGTCACGAATACAGTTGTATAACCAACGAGAGAGTAAATGGTCAGGATGAACATCTTTCAAAAATATTATAATTATTTAAATAAAAAAGGAACACTGCAGTTATCATTTTGTCCCACTATCAACTTGATTCACATCTTAATTAGGAAGCATGATAAGTGGAGAGTTTGGAGTCAGCTAGGCCTAAATTTGATTCATTGCTGGGTAAACTGCTTAACCTCTTTAGGACTCAGTTTCCTCATTATAAGATGGAGAAAATAGCTACTTGATAGGATTGTTGTGTCCAATTGTTATACACCTGGTATTTATTGAACCGGGCTTTAATTCATGTGCAAAAGCTTCATCTTTCTTTTCATGCTATTTGCATCTTTTCCTTCATTAAACTCAAGCAATCCTGTGGGGTAGGTAAAGGTGAGAGAGATGAGTTCTCCAAGGTCACACAGCTAGTGAAGGACCCAGGTTTCCCAGTTCTTGGTCCTGTGCCCTTTCCATACCCGCGGGAGAGGAGGAAGCGGCGCTCATGGGGATGCAAGGATGTAGAGGAGCAAAGAGGGAGAAGAGGCCGCGCGAAGAGAGGTGGTGTGAGACCCGCGGAGGCGCGGGCCAAGGAAGGGCGCATGGAGAGGCGGGCGGCGCGACCGGCCGGAGTGCGTAGGGGACAGGCCGTGGCTGCAGAGGGAGGGTCGCGCGGGCCCTCTGCCCGGGAGAGGCGGGAGGCCTGGGCCGGCCGTGAGGGCGCAGGAGGTGGAGGCCACCCCGCGGGCTGGGGCGGGGGAGGCCGTGGGCGGGATCGCCGGTGGTCCCGGGGGGTGGCTTCTGCACAGGTGGGCCACGCGTAGGGGTGAGGAGCGCGCGAGAGGGGCGCGGCGCGGGGGTCCCAACCCCACCAGGCGGGTGGGGGCGGGGCCGGCCGGGGGCGGGTCTTGTCGGGCCCCCCGCGGGAGCGGCGGCGGCGGCGGCGGCGGCGGCGGCGCAGGCGCGGTTCCCGCCTCCTCCCGGCCGGCGGAGCGAGTGGAGGCTGCAGCCCCGCTCGGCTCTGCGCCCGCGTCGCCGCCGCCGCGAAGCCCCCCGCCCGCCTTCCGCCGCGTCGGGATGAGCTCCCGGAAAGGTGAGTGGCCCGCGGCGTTCCCTCCTGCCCGCCACGCGGCCCCGCGGGCCGGCCGGCCCGACCGTTAATGTGTGTCTTCTCTTTCCCCAGTGCTGGCCATTCAGGCCCGAAAGCGGAGGCCGAAAAGAGAGAAACATCCGAAAAAGTGAGTCCACGCTGCGCTCGCCCCCGGGCCCCCGGCCCCGCCCGGTCGGGGGCAGCCCGCGGCCGCGCCGGGGAAAGTTGCCCCGCTCCCAGGGCCGGCGGGCGGGCCGGTCCCCCGAGACGCCGGCGCTCGCCTCCTGCGCGCCCCGCGGGCGGCCCGGGGGGAGGGGCGGCGGGCGGGGGAGGGGCACGCGAGCCCGCCGCCGGCCCTCCGAGCATCCCCGGGCCCCCGGGCCCTCCGTCGCCGCCGCGGCCGTCGGGGGCGGGCGGGCGTGCGCACCCTCTTCTGCGCGCGGAGCCGGCCCGGGGTCCGGGCTCTTCCCAGGAGGGGCGCTGGCGTCCGGCGCGCCGTGTGCGGGCGGGAGGCTGCTGCGTGGCTCCCACCTGGACGCGCGGGCCCCAGAGGAAGAGGAGCCGCGTACGGGAGGGAGAGAGTGTGTGTGTGCGTGTCGCCTCCTCTTCCTCCCCAGCCCCCGCCTCTCGGCCTTTCTGCCGAAAATCCGAGCCGGTTGTCAAGTGGTTTGCCTCGGGCGTGTGCCTGGCGCGAGTTCAGCTCCGAGACCGGTGCGTGTCGGCGCTCGGGTTTTTATTCGAAACTTTCTGCTCGGGCCGAGCGTGACTTGGCTGCGCGGCGGCCGCGCCGGGTTGCGGGCTGGCGGGGCGGGTGGGCGTGTGCGCGGGCGGGCCCGGCGCTGCTTCCCAGCCCGCCTTGTGCCGGGGAGTTGATGGATGGGGTGGTGATATTTAAAACGTGCCAGCCGCCAGCCACCTCCAGCCTGGCTGCGGACCGGAGGGGGAGCGGCCGGCGCCGGAGAAGCCTTTCCTGGAGAGCTGTTCTGAGACCGCAGCGCGCCGCCGCCTCTCTCCTTTTCCATCTTTATTTCCTAATTTAAGAAGATCCACCAGCGTTCAACGTCTTTACTTCTTCTAGATGTGTGGCTTCGCTCTTCCTTTTGGGCAAGAAATACAGGCAAGGTATTTTTGGTACTATGGGGAATGATAATCTATGATCATCTTTAAATAAAATCAGGAAGCATTTCTTGTTTCCTTTAGGAACCCTGCAGATTTTCTAGGCTTTTCCCCTTCCTGTTAGCCTTGATCTTTGCCTAGCGAATTTCATACTCGTTGGCGGCATCTGTGAAAACTGCCTAAGTCATTGCTAATGTGGTGGTATATCGTGACAGTATTTTTGTTCATTCAAAACAGAATATAACTTGAAAGTATTTTTGGGATTTCACAAAACCTGGATATTGACATAATAATGCCTTGCTTAAAAAAATATTAGAGCGAGGGAAAAGTACTTATTAAAGACTTGAGGAACTGGTGGGTAAAAATTGGGTATTGGATTCTTAAGACGTTAAAACAGAATGGATATTTGGTAGTTTTAGATGCTTTAAAAAATTAGTGCTACCGGAAAGACCAAGCTATGATGAGGAGCTTGGAACTTTCAGCCCCACCTCCCATCCTCTGGACAGGGACTGAAGATGGAGTTAGTAGTCGATCATGCCTACTGAATGAAGCCTCCATAAAAATCCCTGAACTAGGTGGCTGCAGAGCTTCTGGGTTGGTGAACACATGCAGGTGCTGGGAGGGTGGTGCGCCTGGAGAGGGCATGGAACTTCTTCCCACATCCCTTGCCCTATGCATTTCTTCCACCTGGCTGTTCCTGAGTTGTAGTCTTTTATAATAAACTGATAATCTAGTAAAAAAAAAAAATTAGTGCTAGCTTTCAAGTCAGTCAGAACCTTAAATTTGGGATTTCCTTTGGTGAACGATGGAAGTTTAGCCCTGTGAGTAAGGAGAATTGTAATGTTTAGGAGTGTGAGTATTGAGTTTTGATCACAACTTTCAGTTCAAAGCATTTATTTCCACATAGTCCATTATGTTCAGAAACTTAAAAAGGAGTTGAAAAAAACATGCCCCCGGTGTTGGGGATGGCTGTATGTGTGTGAATGTGTATGTGTAATGTATATATGTGTGTTTTTTATATATATATGCATACATGTAGAGAAACAGTTTTAGTTAAGTAGGTCAACGTGTGTTTCATATTTTCATATTTCAGAATATGACTTTCCTAATGACCAAGAGCCTTTTTTGGTGTGCTGCAGTTTGTATTTATGTGGTGTGTTTATAAAGAATTAGCATAACATCAACTTTTACTTCACGGATTAATCTATCAGTTTCTTCTGTTGTCTCTTGTATTTATGTGATAAGATTGGAGGGAAAACCCCCCAGCCAATGACTAAAATGACCTGGTTGGTCAGCAAGGTAATTAGCAGGGGGAGACCAGCCCAATTACATAACTGATTGAGGCAATGTCATTCTTCACTTAATTTTTTGAATCAAGACGTTATTGTTTTAAAGGGATGCCTGATATTTATTCATGTATTCAACTTTTGCATGCCTTTCCTAGGAGACTAACAGAGCTTTAAACAAGACAGAGCTCCTCATGAAGCTTATGGTCTGGGGGGCAGGGGGGACCCCAAAGAGGATGACGAGTAAAGATGATAACCTCAGCGCTAAGGGGTGGAAAATTAAGGAAGAAAATTAAGATAGGGCACCCCAAGTAATAGTGACAGAGGACATTTGAACACTGCCAGTCACTGTGTTGACAGCTTTATGTGCGTTTGTCCCTTGTGGACAGCCCTGTGAGGTAGGCACTGTTGTTATCACTGTCTAACAGATGAGAAAACAGGGCTACAGCATGTGTGAGTGACATGCCCAGCTGTTCAGTTGAACCTAGGCAGCCTGGGACCAGATTCCACACAACTCTCTGAAGAGGTGACATTTGAACAGAAGCTAGAATGAGGAGGAGGAGAGGGAGTGTGGCAAAGTCCCTGGAGAGGAATGGGCTAGGAATGTTGGAGGAACCCAAAGGTCAGGGTGGCTGGAAGGCTACCGAAGAGGATGGTGAGGGGAGGACGAGTCAGAATGGGTATGCCTAGCCTTGTGAGCCGTTGGGAGGCTTACGGACGGGAGTGACAGGATCTGAGTCCTCCTTTTGAAAGAGCACTGGCTGGCACTGTGGAGAATGGGTTGTGGGGGTCAGGGGAGCTGGCCTTCTCTGGTACTTGGGAAACTGGGGTGACTGGGTTTGGGGTGCGGGGGTGGCGTTGGGGAGAAGTCGTGGTAGGGGGCACCTCAGGAGACTGGTGGTCTTGGAGGTATCCTCATTTTACAGACAGCTCTGACGGAGGTTAAGGTCACACAATTAGCTTAGTTTGGACCAGAATTCAGGTCTCCTGATGCCCAGTGTTTTTGGTTTTTGATTAATTCTCCAGAGGAGGAAAAGGAGTAATAGGTCTAATTTTAAACTGTATTACTATAATGACTGGCAAACTTAAATTATGTCACTCCGTGGGTCTGGCTTGATGAAATATGATCTACTTTTGTCATTATCTACTTGTATATGCAAGCTGGCTTCTCATTCATTTTAGTTCATTTCAGTTCTGTGAGCTTCTGTGAATTGAGCCAATTTCTATACGCTACTTTTTTAGTATACTGGAATTTGTAGTTGTCAGGAATAAGGTTAAGATTTCTCTACTTAGCTGAGTCAAAATTTTAATCTCATCAGATTGTTCCAGTGAGTTTAGTTTGCTAATTATTAATTGTGCTTCTTGGTGAGTAACAGGCAGCGGGGAAGAATTACAGTGTCATTTAATCATGGATCTTAAGAATTAGCTAAATCACATGGTTCAAGATAGGTTATTGCTTAGGGGCATGTGTATATGTGTAAATTTTTTTAAAGATTTTTTTTTTTTGGTGAGGAAGATTTGCCCTGAGCTAACATCTGTTGCCAGTCCTCCCCTTTTTGCTGAGGAAGCTTGACCCTGAGCTAGCGTCTGTGCCCATCTTCCTCTACTTTATATGGGACACCTGCCACAGCATGGCTTGATAAGTGGTGTGTAGGTCTGTGCCCAGGATCCGAACCTGTGAACCCCGGGCTGCTGGAGCAGAGTGTGCGAACTTAACTACTACACCACTGAGCTGGCCCCTAAAGATCTTTTTTATTTATTGATTTTTTTCCCCACATGTAACTTTTTTTATTGAGACATAATTCACATACCATAAAATTTATCTTTTAAAGTGTATAATTCACTGGCTTTTTAGTATATTCACAAAGTTGTGCAACCATCTCCATTATCTAACTCTAGAACATTTTCATCACTCCGAAAGAAAAATCCTGTACTTGTTCAGCAGTCATTCCCCATTTTCCCCTGCCCCCAGCAACCACTAATTTATTTTGTGTCTCTATGAACTTACCTATTCTGGATATTTCATATAAATGGGAGTCTTGTGTCTTATTTCTTTCATGTAGCATAATGTTTTCAAGGTTCATCCGTGTTGTAGGATGTATTGGTACTTCATACGTTTATATTGCCAAATAATGTTTCATTGTGTTGATATACCACATTTTATGTATCTATTCATCCATTGATGGACATTCGGGTTCTTTTCACTTTTTGGCTATAAATTACTTGTTAACTCCTTTTTTTAAATTAAAACTTTTTATTTTGAAATAATGTGACTCACAAGAAGTTGCAAAAATTGTGTTGAGTTCCCTGTGTACCTTTCATCCAGCTTCCCTCAGTGCTGATATCTTATATAATCATAGAACATTGTCAAAACCAGGAAAATGACATTGGCACAATACTATTAACTCAAGTAAGATTTCACCAGTTTTTACATGATCTGTGTGTGTGTTTCTGTAGTTCTATCAAATGTTATTGCTTGTGTAGATTAGTGTAATAATTGTCATGATTAGGGTGCAGAACTGTTTCATTACCATAAAGAAACTCCCTCTTGTTACTCTCATCATACCCTCCCCTCAACCCTACCCCCTGGTGAGCACTGATCTGTTCTCCATCACTATAATTTTGCCACTTTGAGAATGTTATATAAGTGGAATTATACAGTATGTAACCTTTTGAGATTCACTCTTTTCACTAAGCATAGTGCTCTTGAGACTCATCCATGTTGTTGGTATATCAGTGCTCATTCCTTTTTATTGCTGAGTAGTATTTCATAATGTGAATATACCCTAGTATGTTTATCCATTCAGTTGTTGAAGGACATTTGGATAGTTTCTAGCTTTTGATTCTTCCAAATAAACCTGAACATTTGTGTACAGGTTTTTATGTGAATATGTTTTCATTTCTGTAGGATAAATACCCAAGAACATGATTGCTGGAAGACTTAGGTTTGTATTTTGACTTTGTAGCAAGTTAGCAACTTGGTCTCTTTTTTGGGGGGCTGAAGAAGATTCACCCTGAGCTAACATCTCTTGTCAGTCTTCCTCTTTTTTTGCTTGAGGAAGATTAGCCCTGAGCTAACATCTGTGCCAGTCTTCCTCTATTTTGTATGTGGGTCTCCCTCACAGCATGGCTGACTAGTGGCGTAGGTGTGCACCCAGGATCTGAACCTGTGAACCCAGGCTGCCAAAGCGGAGCACACCCAACTTAACCACTAGGCCACGGGGTTGGCCCCGGCAACTTAATCTCTTGATGTCTTGTCTTCTCTCTCTCTTTTTTCCTTTGCGTGATATCTATGATCTGTGTGCTGTTGGTGATGGGATTCTGTGTTGTGTCCTTTGGGCTCTTGACTTTCTGTTGGTTGGTGGATCCTGTAGGTTATTGCTTATCCGTTTTCTATAGTATGGGTTTTGACTGCTGCAGAAAATGCTAAGCATGGGATTAGAGGCATTGGGTCAGTAAATCACAGGTGAAACAATTTAGGAATGCTGTCCTACAAGTTTATGTCTTTATTAGGTAAGCCTCAACCCTTCCCTGTAGTATGAATGCAAGCTCACAAGCCCATAACTTTGGAATACCTTCCATGAAAGGTAATCACTTATTTTTGACTTGTTTGGTTATACATTTGTTTATTTGACAAAACATTTTTGCTTACCAGCAATATAATTCAATACGACAAACACATATGAAGCAGATACCTACTGCTGGGCACTGTGTTGGATGCTCGGAAGATTAAGATAAATAAAGCCCAGTACTAACAGGCAAGTAGGAGAGATTACCTGGTCAACAGATGATTGCAGAACAGTGTGATGAGCACTGTAAGGTATAGGACCACTGCAGTGGTGCTTTGATTGGTAAGGGAAGGCTTTAGGAAGAGACCTTGTTTGATTTTAGCATTACAGTCATGTGGCGCTTAATGACATATAACGTGTGTAAGTTTAAGGTGTACAACATGATGATTTGGTACATGTGAAATGATTGTGAATGAAATGATTGTACATTGTGAAATGATAACCAAAATAAGGTTAGTTAGCACCTCCATCCTCTCACATAATTACCATTTTTTTGTGGTGATAACATTTAAGCTGTAATCTTTTAAATTCCAGGTTTGTAATACAGTACTGTTAATTATAGTCTACCTGTGCATATTTTTGTTTATAAAAAATTGAGTTAAAACATATATGTATGCATTTGTGTATAATAAAGTAGTAAAGTGCACTCGTCTTAAGTGTACAGCTTGCTGATTTTTACATATATTTATACCCTTATAACCGCCACCCAGATCAAGAAATAGACCCTTCCAGTCCCCATAAAGTTCCTCAAGCCTCCTCTTGGTCTATACCATTGCCACCCAGGGGGAACCACTTTGCTGATAGATAGCATTATTGATTAGTTTTGCCTGTTTTTGGACTTCATATAAATGAAATCATATAGAATAAACTCTTGTGTCTGGCATCTTTCACTCAACATAATGTCTGTGAGGTTTATCCATGTCGTTGTGGTTACCAATAGTAGCATTAGTTGGTGGTTGGATTCCACTGAATGGATATACCACAAGTTACTTATCCTTCTGTTGATGAGTATTTTTTTCTTCGGTTTTCAGTCGTTGTGAATAAAGCAGCTGTCAACATCCTTGTACATGTCTTCTTGTAGACATTTGCACATGTTTCTCTTGGGGACATGCCCTAGCAGTGGAAGTGTTAGGTTATAGAATAGGGTATACTTAGTGTTAGTATTAATTGCAAAGATATTTTCCAGCAGTGTTGACAGTTTCGGTGGCTCCACATCTTCGCCACACACACTTGATAGTGTCATTCCGTTTAATTTTAGCTCTCCTGGGTATGTATTGATACCTCATTGTAGTTTTAATCTGCAGTTTCCTGAGTGATGGTGTTGAACATCTTTTCACATGTTTATCGGTCATTTGAATTTTCTATTTTGTGAAGTGCCTGTTTTGTCTTTCGCCAATTTAAAAAAAAAATCGGGTTGTGAGTCTTTTTTCTTAGGGAAAATTATGACAGTTTTATTGAGATATAATTTACATACCATATAATTCATCTACTTAAACTGTACAGTTCAGTATTTTTTAGTAGAGTCACAGTTGTGTTAAACTGGATCTTGAAGAGCCAATACTAATTTGCCAGGTAAATAAAAGGAGGCAGGGTGAAGGGCCCTCCAGGCAGAAGCACACTGTGATTGGTATAAACACATGGAGGTGTCAGATGGCATGCTTCTGTTGCTGGAATGTCAAGTAGGTAGGTAGGGCTGGGGTGCAGGGCGTGGTGAGCAATGCGTGGGGCTTATTGCTTCGATGAAGTTGACAGGGGACTGGGGAGCTGTTAAAAGGCACAGATGGAGATTTTTAGAAAGATTACTTCAGCTATTGTGTGGAGAATGGCTTAGGGGCCAGGAAATCCATTAAGGGGCTATTGCAGGAGGCTTCAGGAGACTTGGTGGGTATTAGGGGAGTAGAATTCACTGGACTTAGTGTCCAATTTAATGTGGGAAGAGAGTGGGAAGGGTCTAGGATGAATCCCAGGTTTCTGAATTAGTTAAATTTGTGGTTGGTATAGCTGTTCCTCAAGGCAGGGAATGCAGAACAGGTTGGGGAAAGCTAACGATGACTTTGGTTAGGCTGTTACAGGTGTCTGGGTGACTACCAGTTAGAGATGTCAGTCAGTGTGCTGGAGCGCTGCGAAGAGCTCTGGTTGGAAGATGTAAATTGGGAGTTGTTGGGGACGGCTGTGGGTGGCAACTGGCTGAAGGTGTTGAATGTGAAGAGCAGAAGGCCACAGGTGGGGTTGGGAAAGGAGGGGCCGGAGAGGTAGGAGTACCAGGAGAGAGTCAATTCATAGAAACCTAGAGAAGAAGGGAATGGTCAACAGTTGCAGTCTGCAGAAAGATTCAAGTGAGATGAGCACTAGTCTTGGCCTCTGATTCTGGCAGTTAGGAAGTCATTAGAGACCACAGCTGGAGCAGTCTCGGCACAGTGCTTTTGGACAGAAGCAAATCTGCAGCTGTATGAGTGAATGGGATGACAGCATAGTCTTTCTTTTTGAAAGATTACTTGTTGAATAAGCTTTCTTTGTGTAAAAGAGAAAAGATAGAGAGGGAGGGCTTCTTGAGTGTCAAGATGGCAAGGAGCTAGTAGAAAGGGAGAAGTTGAAAATACTAGCAAGATGGGATATTTGGAGCAAAAGCCCTGAGTTGACAGGAGGGGATGGGATTAGAGCACAGGTTTGCTTTGGACAGAAGGAGGGTGATGAGGAAGGCTGTAGGTTGCATGTTTTTAAAAACATGCTCCCACACCTTGCTGGAATGTTACATAATTCATGATATAGGCACCGTATTATCTTTGGAAAATCCAAAAAACTCAAATGGAGAAACATCTGGCCCCAAGGGTTGTGGACCTGTGGTCAGTGTGCAGTGAAGATTGGCTGTGGTTAGTGGGCTGTTGTTGTTGCTGTCTCATTTTTTCCTAAGTGATTTATCCAGTTGTTCCCAACTCTTGCATTTCCACATATGCTTGAGTATTGAGTGTGTTGACGCTCTCTGTTCCTGCTTTAGTTCCATGTTGTTTTAATTGCCGTAGTTTTGAATACATTTTAGTTTTCGGTAGGCCAAGGGCTCTCCCACCTCCCACATACACACCTTGTTACTTTTGTTTTCAGAATTTTTTTCACTATTCTTGCAGATTTATTCATTAAGATCATATTTCCAAGTCCCTCCCCCAGTTTGTTTTTGCTCTTTGGTTTGAGATAGTATTGAATTTGTAGATTAATTTAGGGAGACCTGACAAGTCTTGAATTGGAAACACATTTTAAAAAATTACTTTTTTTCTGATTTTTAAAATATTTTGTACCATATCTGGAAACTATAGAAATATATAAAGAAGAAAACAAAATGACTCATACTGTCACCATCCAGAAAGATACGCACAGATAGGACATTCTTAATATTTTGATATAGTTCCTTCCAGTCTTTTTTTCCATCCCTGTGTTTTTTGTTATTTACTTAATCGTCTCCTGTATACTTTTGTATCCTGCTTTGCTTATTTTAGCATCTTGTCATAAACATTTTTAATGTCCTTAAAAACTTCATAACCAGTCACTAATGGCTGTGTAATATTCTGATTTACTTAACTATTTAATTTGCTTAAACATTTCTCTGTTGCTAGACAAATGTTTCCTGTTTTCAAGCATTATAATATTTCAGTGAGTATCATTGTCTGTATTTCAGATTTTCTTAGTCTTTGTGGAGTCCTAGAAATGGAAATATTGAGTCAAAGACAATGGACCTTTTTTAAGGCTTCCGAATTTTGGAAAGCTCTTTTAAAGAAGAGTCAACAAGACTAGAACTAGCTAGTTATGGGACATGAAGAGGAAAAGCAATACAAAATGACGGAATTAAAGTTTGACTGAAAATGTTACACTTAATGAAGAATAAGGAAGTTGGGGGAAGTTTGGAGATGGGACAGGTACACTGAATGTGAGGTGACAGATATCCAAAAGGAGGGATGGTGGGGAGGCTGCACAGTGGGGAGGCTGGGCCTTAGAATACACACTTGGAGACAATTAGCACAGTAAGATCAGCTTACTAAAGGGAAGGAGTGGAAAGAGGAGGGCTGGGGCCCAAACTTGGAAAATGCTATTGGGGCAAAGTAGAGGAAAGGAAGCTCAAGAAGATCAGTTTTTTTAAGACGGGTAAATAAATGGGAGAAGTCCAAGGAGAATGAGATTTGAGAAAAGGTCACTAGATTTGTTAATTTAGTTCGTCATTGATGGCCTTCATATTTCAGAGGTTGGTATGTTTTCTTTCTTTTTTTTAAATCTTGACAATTTATAAAGAATTTACCTATCACTGTCTCATTGTCTGGTGTGGGCAGATCGTGTTATTTGTGTTGGTGACTAAGGATTAAAGAGCTGTTTGTCTTGTTCTGTTTGTATTAGAGGTCTAATAGGACCCCCAGGTTTTTGATATCAAATCTTGTGTCCTGTTCTCAAAAAAAGAAAAAATGTTATTACCTGCACTTGCCAGGTTTTTAAGCTTGTAGCCTGCCTTGATTCCAGGAGCATTATCAGCCGGGGTTAAAGGTGGCACAGTCTAATCTAGACTCCTTGTGGTGTTAGAGCAGTTCATGTGGATAGTTATTAACCAGAGACTTTTGTCTCTCTCCTTGGTTTTGGTCGGGGTGCTTTGTTTTGTGTGTATGTCTCCAAGGGAACGTTTCAGATAGAGTTTGTATTGTCAGCTAACTTATATACTTGAGTATAAGACAGCCTGGATTATAAGTCCCCTAATTCCCCAATGAAAAGATGCAAGTTTTATACGACTTGAATATATAAATTTTAGAGATATAGATGGAATAGTCAAATGTTTACTTATGATATTTAATTTCATAAGTTAATTACAAACACATTTAAATCCACAAATAAATTTATACATTAATTTAGAAATACTTTTCCACTCATTTCATGAAGCAGTTTTATCCAGACATTTCACATTTGCAACATCAATGACTATTCTCATTAGAAATGCCTGTTTTTTTTTTTTTTGGCTAAGGAAGATTTGCCCTGAGCTAACATCTGTGCCAATCTTCCCCTTTGTTTTGTATGTGAGGTGCCACCACAGCATGGCTGACGAGTGATGTAGGTCTGTGCCCAGGAACCGAACCTGGACCACCGAAGCAGAGCGTGCCGGACTTAACCACTAGGTCTCTGGGGCTGGCCCTAGAAACGCTTTTTGACTCACCACACACACAAAGTGGTAACTGTGTGAGGTGATGAGTGTGTTAGTTAACCTGATGGTGGTCATCATTTCACAGAGAGATGTATGTCACATCATCATGTTGTATGCTTTAAATAGATACAATTTTATTTGTCAGTTATATCCCGATAAAGCTGAAAAAAAGTTATCAAAATCTTGAAATTGCGATCTGAGTAATTAATTGGTCATGGGGATTCACCGCTATCTTCTCTATGTTTCCTGTTTATAAAAATAAAAAAGGTTTTAAAATATGTTAAAAAATGCTTTTTGAATCAGTTAATAGTTTTCCAGAGCATGTGATACATATTTTTGAAAACTTTTCCCCCAGTCTTACTGAGAAATAACTGCATACATCACGGTCTGAGTGTAACGTGTACAGCCTGATGGTTTGATTTACATATATTGTGAAATGATTACCATGGTAGGTTTAGTTAATGCCCATCATCTCATATAGATGCAGTAAAAAAGAAAAAAAATTCTCCATGTGATGAGAACTCGTAGGATCTACTGTCTTAACTTTCCTGTATACCGTATGGCAGTGTTAACTGTGGTCATCATGTCGTGCATCACATCCCTAGGACTTATTTATCTTCTAACTGGAAGTTTGTACCTTTTCACCACCTTCCTCCAATTCCCCCTCCTCCCACCCCTCCTCTCTGGTAACCACAAATCTGATCTGTTTTAAAACTTTCTTTTTTAGAACAGTTTTAAATTGATGGAAAATCTGTAAAGGTAGTACAGAGAGAGCACACTTATTTCAGTCTCAACTGAGAGCCATCATTCTTGAATCCGTATGTAATCCTGACACTGGGTATTTTATCCAGGCTATAACTGAGCATTTGCAAAACTGTGGGACATTTTTTTCCCCTCATTTGTTCTATGAAATTAAATTTGTTATCACAATTTAATGATTAATTTGGTTTTAAAAGCAATTTAAAAAAAGGCTTGTGGATAGCATTAATGAAGTCATAACCTGAGGAATAATTCCAAAAACATGGTGGACTTATTTGCCTCCTTTTAAATTGATTTAAATTGATGTCTCTAAGCCTCCCAACTTAGTATTGTTTCAAGTGGTTTCAGACAGTCCCCCAAACGGGGCCCAGGCAGGAAGAGCTTCATCCCTTCTCCCCTCTTCTCGCTCTGACCAGGACTTTTCTGAGCCGTGTGCCCCTAGGAATGATCTTTTTCTTTCAGGGGACACAGGTCACGGTTTGTTAACCCTCTGTCATCAAGCCTAGCCTTACGGAAATCCTGATTGTTCATTTCCTCCTGTCTTGAAGATTTTTTTTTGACCTTATTATGTTAAAAATAAGATAATTGAGAGAGCCATCTATCATAATAAAGGCTTTGTAAGGACTAGAATATAAGGAACTAGCCGTTTTTTGAGAGAGAATTTTTGGGAAAAGACCATGGCTTATATTTGGGCATATATGATACTTGATGCTGTGTTCTTAGCCTTCTTAGATAAATCCTACAAAATGTGTATGTAATGTTTTGCCTCCAGTATTTGAATTCGGTTCCACATTGAATATCTTTCTAGTCAAACTGCTTTGCTAATAAGTTTACAATTAATAATTACTTTATCAATTCCAGAGTGCATTTATTTCAGTTATCTCTTGGACAATTACTCATGTAAATACTTTTAGGCATTATAATTCTCAAGTCATGGTCTTAGAATGTGGGGCCTGAAAGACTAGATACACGAGGGAACATCTGGATGAGATTGTTGAACGCTTTAAACTTGGAGACGTTGTAACACGCCAGCCTGTTACTCACCTTACTGAACACAGACTGTGGGTGCCCACATCCTCTGTACTACTGAAATTGAGTAGCTGTGCCCTGGAGGGATTGTGTGAACTGCACGGGTTTACTAGGTGGGGTGGGAGAAGGAGTAAGGAAAGACTTCAACCCAGGGGTACCTTTAAAACCGCAAGAAGCAGAATTTTACTTGAGATGTAGAAGAGAGAAGATGGACAGTCTACTTAGAAGAGATTCTTGGCTCTAGGGAATCCTGTGCCTGGGTGCTTCTGGCATCTAGGGGACAGAGGTTGCTGCTGCTTTTTCTGTGGCCGGCTTAGCTATTGCAGCCACTTAAATAGGGACTCTGATCCTATTGATTACTTTTATTTAATCCTGTTGAAAGTTCTTTTTTGGGGGGGGGCATGATATGTTTTATCCTAAAATAGGATGTACCTAAATGTTAATTGCAGCGTTAATGTAAAATCGACTGCATCTTTCACAGATGAAATATACTGCATAAGGCTGTGGATCTGAGAATGCAGTGGAATGGCAGGGAGCACCTGGACAAGTGTTTTTCACCCTTACTTTGTAGTAGCAGAATGCTTTTCAAATAAAATTTTACATAGAACTCTATTATATGTAAAGTGGAAAAAGTGGCACCATTCTGGGAGAATTGGCAGGTGAGGGCTTGGTCCTCATCCACTGTGTGTAGTGCTCCCCAAGGTGGCTTCTGGGAGCACAGCTTCAAATTCTTCATGCCCTCAATTTTCCTTCAGTGGAGAAATTTCAGTGGAGGAGAAATGAGGGCCTGAAGAAGTGAAGATACTTGATTAAGGTCACTTAACCTCTTTAGTGCCTGAGCCCACTTAGAGTCCTGGATTCTGACTCATTGGTCTTTGAAACTACTATTTAATCCACAGAAAGACAAGCCATCTGGGACTGAAGTTTCTAGGCTCCAAAGAGAAATTATTGCAAGAACCTTGTTTTTTAATTCTTTCTTTTACTTAAAAAAAAAAAGTGAAAATATATTCTCTTTTTCTGAATGGAGACTATGTCATGCGGGCCTGGACTATTTTATCATGTGCATATATGGTAGGAGTGGGATAGAAGTTACTTTATGTAGAAAATATTAGTATATGGTAAGACAGTTTTAAAAAAAGGTGTAACTGTTTTCTGTCTTAGCTTTGAAAACTTGTTTTTTTTAATTGATGTCTTAATAGTGTATAACATTGTGAAATTTTAGTTGTACATTATTGTTTGTCAATCACCATATAAATGCATCCCTTCACCCCTTGTGCCCACCTCCCCTCCCCTTTGCCCATGGTAACCACCAAACAGTTCTCTCTGTCTGTGTGTTAGTTTATACATATGAGTGAAATCATGCAGTGTTTCTCTTTCTCTCTCTGGTTTATTTCACTTAACATAATACCCTCCAGGGCCATCCAGGTTGTTGCAAATGGGACGATTTTGTCTTTTTTATGGCTGAGTAGTATTCCATTGTATATATATCTGTCACATCTTCTTTATCCACTCATCTGTCGAGGGGCACCTGGGTTGCTTCCACTTCTTGGCTATAGAGAATAATGCTGCAATGAACATCGGGGTGCATAAGCCTCTTTGGATTGTTGATTTCAGGTTCGTTGGATAGATACCCAACAGTGGGATAGCTAGATCGTAAGGTATTTCTATTTTTAATTTTTTGAGGACTCTCCATACTGTTTTTCATAAAGGTTGCACCAGTTTGCATTTCCAACACCAGTGAATTAGGGATCCCATTTCTCCACAACCTCTCCAACATTTGTTGGTTTTCATCTTGGTGATTATAGCCATTCTAACGGGTGTAAGGTGATATCTTACTGTAGTTTTGATTTACTTTTCCCTGATGATTAGTGATGTTGGACATCTTTTCATGTGTCTGTTGGCCATCTATATATCTTCCTTGGAAAAGTGTCTGTTCATGTCCTCTGCCCATTTTTTGATCGGGTTGCTTGTTTTTTTGTTGATTGGTTGTATGAGTTCTTTATATATTATGGAGATTAACCCCTTGTTGGATATATGATTTGCAGATATTTTCTCCCAGCTGGTGGGTTGTCTGTTTATTTTGATCCTTGTTTTATTTGCCTTGTGGGAGCTCTTTAATCTGATGAAGTCCCACTTGTTTATTTTTCCTTGTGTTTCCCTTGTCTGAGTAGACGTGGAATTTGAAAAGATCCCTTTATGACCCATGTCAAATAGTGTACTGCCTATATTTTCTTCCAGGAGTTTTATAGTTTCAGGTCTCACTTTCAGGTCTTTGATCCATTTTGAGCTAATTTTTGTGTATGGTGATAGAAGATGGTCTACTTTCATTCTTTTGCATGTGGCTGTCCAGTTTTCCCTGCACCATTTATTGAGAGACTTTCCTTTCTCCGTTGTATGTTCTTAGCTCCTTTGTCGAAGATTAACTGTTTGTAGATGTGTGGTTTTATTTCTGAGCTTTCACTTCTGTTCCATAGATCTGTGTATCTATTTTTGTACCAGTACCATGCTGTTTTGATTACTACAGCTTTGTAGTATATTTTGAAGTCAGGGATTGTGAAGCCTCCAGCGTTGTTCTTTTTTCTCGGGATTGCTTTAGCTATTCAGGGTCTTTTGTTGCCCCAGATGAATTTTAGTATTCTTTGTTCTATTTCCATGAAGAATGTCATTGGGATTCTGATTGGGATTGCACTGAATCTGTAGATTGCTTTAGGTAGTATGGACATTTTAGCTGTGTTTATTCTTCCAATCCATGTGCATGGGATATTTCTCCATTTCTTTATGTCTTCATTGATTTCTTTCAATAATGTCTTATAGTTTTCACTGTATAGGTCTTTCCCCTCCTTGGTTAAATTTATTCCCAGATATTTTATTCTTTTTGTTGTGATTGTAAATGGGATTGTCTTTTTAAATTCTCTTTCTGTTAGTTTGTTCTTGACGTATAGAAATGCAACTGACTTTTGTAAGTTGATTTTATACCCTGTGACTTTGCTGTAGTTGTTGATTATTTCTAATAGTTTTCCAATGGATTCTTTAGGGTTTTCTATATATAAGATCATGTCATCTGCAAATAGTGACAGTTTCACTTCTTCATTACCTGTTTGAAGTCCTTTTATTCCTTTTTCTTGCCTAATTGCTCTGGTGAAAACCTCCAGTACTATGTTGAATAAGAGTGGTGAGAGTGGCACCTTTGTCGTCTTCCTGTTCTCAGAGGAATGGCTTTCAGTTTTTCCCCACTGAGTATGATGTTGGCTGTGGGTTTATCATGTATGGCCTTTATTATATGTTGAGGTACTTTCCTTTTATAGCCATTTTGTTGAGAGTTTTTATCATAAATGGATGCTGGATCTTGTTAAATGCCTTCTCTGCATCAATTGAGATGATCATGTGGTTTTTGTTTTTTGTTTTGTTAATGTGATGTATCATGTTGATTGATTTGCGGATGTTGAACCATACCTATGTCCCTGGTATAAATCCCACTTGATCATGGTGTATGATCTTTTTAATGTATTGCTGTATTCGGTTTGCTGATATTTTGTTGAGGATTGTTGCATCTATGTTCATCAGCGATATTGGCCTGTAGTTTCCCTTTTTTGTGTTGTCCTTGTCTGGCTTTGGTATCAGGATGATGTTGGCCTCGTAGAATGTGTTAGGAAGTGTTCCATCTTCTCTATTTTTTGGAGAAGTTTGAGAAGGATAGGTATTAAATCTTCTTTGAATGATTGGTAAAATTCTCCAGAGAAGCCGTCTGGTCCTGGACTTTTATTTTTTGGGAGGTTTGTGATTACTCTTTCAATCTCTTTACTTGTGATTGGTCTATTCAGGTTCGCTATTTCTTCTTGATTCAGTTTTGGTAGGTTGTATGAGTCTAGGAATTTATCCATTTCTTCTCGATTGTCCAGTTTGTTGGCATATAGTTTTTCATAGTATTCTCTTATAATCCTTTGTATTTCTGTGGTATCTGTTATAATCTCTCCTCTTTCATTTCTAATTTTATTTATTTGAGCCTTCTCTCTTTTTTTCTTAGTGAGTCTAGCTAAGGGTTTTTCAATTTCATTTATCTTCTCAAAGAACCAACTCTTTGTTTCATTGATCCTTTCTACTGTTTTTTTGGTTTCAATTTCATTTGTTTCTGCTCTAATTTTTCTTATTTCTCTCCTTCTGCTAACTTTGGGCTTTGTTCTTCTTTTTCTAGTTCTGTTAGATGTAGTTTAAGGTTGTTTATTTGGGATTTTTCTTGTTTGTTAAGGTGGGCCTGTATTGCTGTGAATTTCCCTCTTAGGACCACTTTTGCTGCATCCCATATGAGTTGGTATGGTGTATTTTCGTTTTCGTTTGTCTCCAGATATTTTTTGATTTCTCCTTTAATTTCATCAATATCCACTGGTTGTTCAGTAGCTTGTTGTTTAGTCTCCAAATCTTTGTCACTTTCCCAGTTTTTTCCTTGTAGTTGATTTCTAGTTTCATAGCCTTATGGTTGGAAAGATGCTTGTTATAATTTCAGTCTTCTTAAATTTATAGAGGCTTGCCTTGTTTCACAACGTACAGTCTGTCTTTGAGAATGTTCCATGTGCACTTGAGGAGAATGTGTAATCTGCTTTTTTTGGGTGGAGTACTCTGTATATATCTGTTAAGTTCATCTTGTCTAGTTTTTCATTTAAGTCAGCTGTTTCCTTTATTGACTTTTTGTCTGGGTGATCTGTCCATTGATGTGAGTGGGTTGTTGAGGTCCCCTATTATTATTGTGCTGTTCTTAATATCTCCTTTTAGGTTTGTTAATAGCTGCTTTATGTACTTTGGTGCTCTTGTGTTGGGTGCATATATATTTATAAGCAATATGTCTTCTTGGTAGAGTGTCCCTTTTATCATTATATATTGCCCCTCTTTGTCTCTCATTACCCTTTTCGATTGAAGTCTACTTTGTCTGATATACGTGTGGCCACACCTGCTTTCTTTTGTTTGCCATTAGCTTGGAGTATCGTTTTCCATCCTTTTATTTTGAGTCTGTGCTTGTCTTTAGAGCTGAGATGTGTTTCCTGGAGGCAGCATATTGTTGGATCTTGTTTTTTAATCCATCCTGCTGCTCTGTGTCTTTTGATTGGAGAGTTCAATCCATTTACATTTAGAGTGATTATTGATATATGACAGCTTACTGTTGCTACTTTATTGCTCATTTTCCAGATCTTTTGCCTTTGCTTTGTTTCTTGTCCCATGTGTTTCGGACTATCAGTTCTGTTTGGTAATTCTGTATGATGGTTTTCTTAGTTTTCTCTTTATTTATCATACGTGTCTCTGCTCTGAATATTTGTTTAGTGGTTACCATGAGGTTTGTATAAAAAATCTCATAGATGAGATAGTCCATTTTCTGATGGCCTCTTATTTCCTTTGACTAAGTCGATTCTGTCCTTTTCCTCTTCCCCTTCTAATGTTTGGTTTTTAGCAGCTACAAGGCTAAGGCTCTCAGTATCCTTCATGTAGTCAACAGCACCCTGTAGGTATAACAGTAATAGCAGAGCTGTTCTCCTCTTCCCTTAGCTCGCTGATGCTTCCTACCTGCAGGTGTCTTTGTGATCAAGGTAAGAGACACTTGAGGGTAGGTTTGCCTTTCAGAGGATCCTCGGCTTTGTAACTTCACTCTGTTAGAGTCCCATTACTTTGTGTAGGTGAAGGCTCTCTCACTTCCCCAGCTTCCAGAGAAGATGTGATAGTGTCCCCTTTTCCCTGAGTCTGGTTTGTCTTTGAATATTCCTTGGTGAGGCTGATATTGCTGTCAGAGGCAGCTGACCAGGGTTCAAGTGTTGAAGGCATCATTTTTCTCGGTGGTGGTACATAAATTATTTAATTATCATAAGGCTCAATCTCTTCATCCTAAAATAGAGCTAATAATGCTTGTCTCTCAGAGAATAAATGTGAGGATTAAATGAGATAATAGTTACTTCTCTGTGGCACATTGATGCTCAGTAAGTGGCAGCTATTGGTTATTTTATGGTGTTTCAATTGAATTTTAGCAATTTTTATAATAGGATAAAAGGAAGCAGTGGAAATATGATAAAATTTTCTTAAGCATCTAAACATGCACATACCTTTGTTTATTTTGGCCAGCTTAAATCTTTATTTTTCTCAACAGTAACTCCTGTAAGTTATTTATAGGAGATATGTCATCTAAGCATAGGTCCTTGGAGTGAATTAGAGCAACGAAATTACCGTCAGATCTAGAAATCGTGAAGGAGATGCTTGCTGTTCATGGCAGGTGGTCTCTGTCTAGGTCTAATTTGAAATTAGAATAAGGGGACAAGGAGGAGACTAGGACGTGATAAAAGGAATGAGTGATCCCAGTAGTTTTTTAAATTTATTTTTAATCATGTTTAGGCAGAGTCCAAGAGGAAATAAACATTTGGTATCCCTTGCTTTATGAAATAAATGTATTTTGGGCAAGATTGAAAAATCACTTCTTATCAAGGAAATTCTAGTTTCCTGTTAGCTTATATTAAGAAATCAAAGTGGTGCTTTCCCATGAAAAGATTTCTTAACAGACTGAGTTTTGAAGACTTTGGCTGATAGAGGATTAGGTGGGTATCAGGCCTGAACCGTAGTGTTGCTGTTAGGGTAGGAAATGCTTTGCAGCACTGACAGTCGCAGAGGCTTCCCTTTCTACACTCTGCCTCTCGTGTTTTCCACAAGACCATAGAAATCCCTCTTAAGGTAGAGATCCTTGACTCTATAACCTGAAGTTTAAAATATTTTGAAAATAAGCTTCATTCCTTCTTTCTGATATAGATGCAGTCTTATATCTCACTAAGAAAAGGTGAATACAGGTTGAATATACCTTAATTTTAAGCTGGATATATATGACATGGAGCTATGAAATGGGCTTTTTTCCCCTTAAATGTCAAATTGCATCAAATTTCATATAGTTCATCTAATACAAATTGTAGTTAATATAGCAGCTACCATTTATTAAGCAATTACTGTGTGTTGGGCATTTGACTAAATGCTTCATGTGCATTTATATTTCATTCTCACAACAACCTTAAATTGGACTTCTTAAATTTTCAGCTGTTCAGAATCCATTCATCCCACCAGAAAGAGGCCTCAGTTTTGGTATGGGGATCATCTCTTACCTGTTGTGGTTCACGTTGTTTGGGTCCCTTCCCTGCTTCCCTTCTCACCGCGGGGACAGAGCACGGCCTGTTTGAGTTGGCGCTCTTCTCTGGTGGGCTACATTAGAGAGCCCACCCAGAGCCTAGCCAAGAGGTGGAGAGGAACTCGGTCCTGAGGACGATGTTTCAACCCTGACTGTGTCTGAAGCAAGTGCTGCCCCGCCGGACTTTGGGTTATTTGCTTCAGCCGGGTTGAGTTGGATTTTCTATTACTTAAAACTGAAAGAGCAGCATTATTCATGGTGGCCAGGAGGAAGCAACCCGGATGTCCATCAGCTGATGAATGTATAAACAAAACGTCATATATCCACACAATGGAATGTTATTCAACAATAAAAAGAATGAAGTCCTGTTACTACAATGTAGGTGTACCTTGAAAACATTATGCTAAATGAAAGAAGCCAGTCATAGTCATAGGTGACTGCATGTTATATTATTCCATTGATATGAAATATCTAGAACAGGCAAATCCATAGAGATGGAAAGTAGAGTAGATATGAGGTTTTTTGGAGGGCAATGAAAATATTCTAAAATAGATTGTGGTGATGGTTGCACAACTCTGAGTATACTAACAGTCATTGAGTTGTACACTTTAAATAGGTGGGTTGTATGATCTGAATTATATATGACTAAAACTGTTAGACCTCTTCCACTTTTTAATTTTTTTTTATAACAGATAACACTATTATTATTCTCATTTTACAGATGAGGAACTGAGGCACAGAAAAGTTAAGCAGCAGGCCCAGTGTTGAGAGCTGGTAGGTTGTAGGGCTGGGATTCAGAACCACCTGTCTGACTACCAAAGCCAAGCATACAGCTGTGCTGTACTGCCTTTTTTAAAGATAAATAAGACTCATCCTAATGGAACTTTCGAGTTGGGAGTTCCTTAGCAATTACTTAATCTAACCCCTTCATTTTACTGATGAGAAAATTGAACCTCAGATAATCCAGTGACTTATTCAGGATTGCCAAATTAATTTGGCCAGGGATTTATGACCTACTCAAAGAGACAGGCAAGTAAACAACTAATAGTGATAGAAAGTTGAAGGGACTGATAACAAATAGAGGTAGGCAAGGGTCAGTTAATTCTGATGACTAACCAGGGGAGTTTTTGTAGAGGCCGTGACATTCTGAGGGAATAGCTGGTGAACAGGCCTGAGTGTTAGGGAGAGAGGGAGATGTCCTGAATGTCTCCGTCCACGTGGAGTGTACAGCGGGATGCAGAAGGTGATTTGAGTGGAAAAATCACGAGGTGCCATCAAGGTAATATTAGGGAATTCTGACTTTCTCTGTAAGCAGTGGGGGCCGTTTTCCAGCAGATTTTTGAGGAGCTGAGTAGCACGATCACCTGCTTGAGAAAGGTGACAGGCAGCTCTGTTCAGGATGGATTGAGGTGGGGGCAGAGATTGAGGATTTGGGGAGAAATTTTAGCGTGTTATCACAGTGGTCCAGCTGCGAGAGGCTGGGCGATTGTGGCAGGAATGGAAAGGAGGGGAGATGTGGAGTCTGCACAGGTGGAATTGTTAGGACTTGACAGTTGGTTGGAAGCATGCTGGACTGTGAGCTCCTGTGGGCAGTCGTGTCCCTCTTGCCACATGTCCCTGGCGCCCAGCATGGTGCTTCAGACCTTTGTTGAAAGCAGGAAGGGGAGGATTTTGATGTGACTTTGGATATTTCATCCTCTGACTTTAAAGATTTTGGTCTGTTCACTGCATGATTTCACTCATATGTGGAATATAAATGAACACATGGACAGAGAGAACTGGTTGGTGGTTACCAAGGGAGTGGGGGGTGGGCACAAGGGGTGAAGAGATGCATCCACATGGTGACAGACAAACCAATAATGTACAACTAAAACCCCACAATGTTATAAACTATTAAGACATCAGTTAAAAAAAAGATTTTGCTCTGTTAATGAACACAGGAGGAGAAGCAGGATTGGGCATGGGGAAGAAGGGGAAAAAAGTAAGGAGTAAGCGGGGAAGCCAAAAATTCAGATTTTGTTGAGTTTGAGGTACTTGTGAGACATTCATATGGGGCTGTTGGGCTGAGGAAATTGGGGTCTGTGACTCAGGTGAGAGTAGAGGCTGTAATACATTTAGGAGTCAGTAGGTCGTCTGCAAAAAGGTCATTATTGAGGCTATATGAGAATTAAGAGGACCCAGGGTAGAACTTTGAGGAGGGCCTGCATTTTGAAGGAGCAGGGGAGAAGGAGTAGCAGAGACCAGAAGAGACCCGTGTTATTAGTTCATTATCTGGGACAGTTTTAGATGAGTGTTGTATGCAACAGAGGAGTAAATGAAGACCAGTGGAAAGCCTTTTGGACAACTAAGGTGGAGAATGGAGGTGCTCCCTACTGAGGACTGGGGATTTTTACAGCATGGTTATAAGTCTAGGGGAGACTCTGGTGAAGGGCAGGTTAAAGGGTTAGTAACAGCGAATGTTTACTGAATCTTCAGTGCATGTTAGGCACCAGCCAAGTGCTAGACACGTTCTTCCATTTAATCCTCATAGTGACTCCAAGAGGTGATGTCTGTGGAAAGATTATTGTAAAATGGGGAAGGTATTCAAAATGAAGTTATCATCTGTCATATTACAGATGACAAAACTGAGTCTGAGAAGTTGCCCCTTAGTCCAGGTCACACAGTTTCTATTAAGAGGTGACCTGCAGAGCCTGCAGTCTTCTTGACTGTTAATTTCGATGGCAAGGTGTTGGTCACGTGTGAGATATGTGTGTGTGAGTTTTCCTCCTAGGTGTATTAGTTATTTTTTAAAATTTTTCAGTAATTTTATTGAGATCATAATGGTTTATAACATTGTATAGTTTTGTACGTTATTATTTATCAATTTCTGAATAGACTTCATCGTGCTCACCACCGGTAGTCTAATTTTTGTCCATCACTGTACATATGTGCTGTATTAGTTATTTAATACTGTATAATGAATTACCTAAAAACTTAGTGACTTAATCACCAGGATGTACACTTTAAATATCTTAAAATTTTGTCAGTTATACCTCAGTAAAGCTGAAAAAAACCACAAAACCCATAATGGCTTAATACAACAAACATTTATCGTTGCATCGTTTCTGAGGGTTAGGAATTCGGAAGCAGCGTTGCCGGGTGGTTCTGGCTCAGGGCAGCAGTCATCTGAAGGCTTGGCTGGGGCTGGAGGAGCTGCTTCCAGGCTGGCTTACCTACATGGCTGCTGGCAGGAGGCCTACTTCCTCACTGCGTGGCCCTCTCCTTGAGTGTCCTCACATGTCAGCTGGCTTCATCCATAGTGCTGATCTGAGAGAGCAAGGAGGAAGCTGCAGTGCTTTTTATGACCTGCTCTGGGAAGTCTCACACCTGTCACTTCTGCGACATTTTATTTGTTAGAAGTGAGCTACTGAGAGGAGAGTTTAGGTTCTACCCTTGGAAGAGAGGCATAGTAAATAATTTGTGAGCATATATATATATATATATATATTTTTTTTTTTTTTTGTGAGGAAGATTGGCCCTGAGCTAACATTCGTGCCCATCTTGCTCTACTTTATGTGGGACGCCACCACAGCATGGCTTGATAAGTGGTGCTTAGGTCTGTGCCCAGGATCCCAACCTGTGACCCCCGGGCCGCCAAAGGGAGAGCATGGGAACTTAACCACTACGCCACTGGGCTGGCCCCTGTGAGCATGTTTTTAAAGCTATCACACAGGTCAGGTGCATTGAGGAGCAAAGGCACTGGGTGAGGAGGCAGAAGACTTGCGTTGCAGACAGCTCTGCTGCTGGCTCCCTAAGGGACTCAGAAGACGAGGCTTAGCCTCCCTCAACCTCTGTTGCCCCTAGGAAAATCAGGGTGGTGAGATTGCAGTCGACTTCACAGTGAGCTATAAAGGTGATAGCAAATAGACAATGCCTGTGATGGGTGCTGTACACTGTAAAGTGCGGTTGGCTTTGAGACAGGCGTGGCTTCTTATCCCAGCCCTGCTGCATAATAGCTGTGTAATCTTGAGCATGTTGTTAAACTCACCTGTGCCTCAATTTCCTCATTTGTAAAGTGGGATTAAAGTATCTGTCTCATGGGGTTATTGTGAGGATTATATGAGAATTCATGTGATATATTTAGCATAATGCCTGCACACATTAGGCCAGGCGTTACTTAATAAATAGTAACTTTAAGACTCTTTTTCTTTCTGCTTGTGTCCATTCTGTTCCCTCTTTCTTGGGCTTTAGCCAGTACTTGGCCCTAGGATTTCCACATGGATATTTG
This sequence comes from Tapirus indicus, assembly GCA_031878705.1. Classification (NCBI taxonomy): domain Eukaryota; kingdom Metazoa; phylum Chordata; class Mammalia; order Perissodactyla; family Tapiridae; genus Tapirus; species Tapirus indicus. The sequence goes on from CM062917.1 coordinate 82,371,140, forward strand.
AGGAATCCCTGATCTATAGGGTGTTAAAGTGTGGTTGGAGTTGAATGCTACTGTTATTACACTGCACTCCCCCCCGTTACTTCACATGTTCTTGGCAAGCTCAAATATGTTTCTTTAAATAAAACTCTTTTTAAAAATGTATCACCTGATTGTACAGAACTAGTTTGGTTAGAAAATATTTCAGACTATTCTGTGCCAAATAGTGACTTGTAAGTCTGCCAAGCAGTTATAGTCTCATTGATATTGATATGTTAATTGTCATTTGTGTCAACCAGTTTGAAAATGTTTTGGTTTTTCTAAACTTCTGTTTTAAAGGAAAATTTCCATTTGTAATGTAATTGTATCTTTCATGAATAATTGAGACCTCTGAGATGTCTTTGTTAGTGGTATTTTATAATTAATTGTGCAAATTAATACACATGACTTTTCTTGATAGTGGTTCATAAACTATTGCAAATGACCTGCATAAAACCTCCTCTTAATTCTTATTGAAACCAGAGTTTGTTTTTATTATGGTAAAATATATGTAACCAAATTTACCATTTTAACAACTTGTAAGTGTACCTAGAGTTCAGTGGCATTAAGTACATTCACATTGTTGTTGTGCAATTACCACCACCATCCATCTCCAGAACTTTTTCATCATCCCAAATTGAAACTCTGTACCCATTAGAAACCAGAGTCTTATTAAACGTTTTTTTACTAGGTACTATTTTGAAAACCATTTGATTAAAAAAAATTTTTTTTAAATAACTGAGGTGAGATTTATTGCACTGCTATACTAGAAAAATAAAAATTGACACTACCTAGAGTATTATTAAAATGTATTTGTAGTAAAATATTTTTGTGAAGGTTCGCAGATAGCTTATTTCATATAATATTTAAGAGACAATTTCAATAGCAGCAAAATATTATGGATACTTATTTGGAGATCATTGTAAATAATACATAACAGTTTTGTCTTAAGTTCTCTTTAGAAAAATTTATATCAGGTTTGCTTTAGAGTCTATCATCTATAAGAAATAATTTATACATATTCTTTTTTTTAATGTGGTAAAAAACACAACATAAATCTACTGTCTTAACTATTTTAAGTGTACACTATTTTAAGTGTACACTACAGTAACGGTAACTATATGCACATTGTTGTGTAGCACAACTAGAATCTTTTCATCTTACAAAACCGAAACTATACCCATTAAACAACAACTCCCCCCTCTCCCTCCCCCTCCCCTGGCAACCATTTACTTTCTGTTTCTAAAAGTTTGACAACTTTAGATACCTTATATGAATGGAATCATACAGTATTTGTCTTTCTGTGACAGCTTATTTCACTTAACATAATGTCCTCAAGATTCACCCATTCTGTACGTGTGACAGGATCATCTTTTTAAAGTCTGAATAATAATCCATTGTATTTATACATATTTATTTAAAAGTCAGTCCATTTCATCGCTGAGTAACAGAAAATTTCACATTAATTTTATAGTTTTGGGGCAGTGTGCAATACTTTTTTTCCCCCTTGTGGATGAAGGGGAGGACTATGCTCTACCCACTCTGGGTCCTTTCTGGCTGGGCTGCAAATTAAATTGACCTGAGACCGGAATAGCAGGAGAAAATCAAACAAGGCTTTACAACATGTATACGTGGGAGTGACCAGGGAAACTGAGTTTCTTGACAAAATGGTGGAGGTTCTTCTCTTAAATAGCATATTCAGGTAAAGACAAAGGAGGATGTTGGGGATGGGGGGAGTCACCTATGGGAGATTACCAGAAAAGCACAGTAAACAGGAGCAAGGTTGTTATGCAGATGTAAATCCTTACCTTCCGCATTGATAAGTTTCATGAGGTCATCCCCCCCTCTCCCCAGTACAGAGAAGGAGATACCTTTACAAATGGAGACTTCCCTTATAAATGTAAATGTCTCTTACAAAGGGTAACTTCTACTTTTACTTGGTTTTCAGAGCTTCGATAAGAATGGGCTTGGCAAGGACCCACCCTCTCAATCTGTCCATACCCAGAGTTACCTATGGTGATGGCCTGTCCTGGGGACAGGCCTTCTATCTTAAATTTTTTTAGGTAGTTCTGGGGGGAGGTCAAAGTTTCTGTGAGTCTTTTGTTCTTGAAAATAATCGAGGTAAAGAGACCATAGAGGTGGCCAATTCTGATCTCCCACATAGACTTCACTTTTTTTTCTTGGCTGAGGAAGTTTCACCCTGGGCTAACATCCGTGCCAGTCTTCCTCTCTTTTGTATGTGGGACACCTCCACAGCATGGCTGGTGAGTGGAGTAGGTCTGCACCCAGGATCTGAACCCACAACCTGGGCTGCTGAAGCAGGGTGCACGGAACTTGAACCACTTGGCTGTGGGGCTGGGCCCATAGACTTTTCACTTTTTAATAAGTCCTTGATTTTTAGGGAACCAGAAAACCTATAACCCCAAATGTGTGGTGCATTTTAATTCCTACAGTCAACAAAATGCCATAAAAAATAAGGAGCAGCAAAGACTTGAAGCTCTATTAATACCCATAGTAGTAAAACGGAATCTGGCTTTTGTGTTGTTTTTGACAGCACTAGAGAGACTTAGAGTTCATTGACCTTTCATGCAACTATTATTTGAGTGCTTTCTGTGTGCCAGTCACTGGGCAGAGGTGACAAGGAGGAGCTGTTTTCCACTTAAAAGAGAGTTTGCGCATAGTCAGAATGAAGTCAGAATTCGGAATTACTTACTTTCCAGGGCAATGAAAGATTGCAGTTGAGAATATTAAAGGTGCATGTTAAAGCTAATAAGGAGGTTGAAATAGTTATTGATGATGAAATACTCATTTCCTAAATGTGGTAAAATTTTTAAAACCCCGGTAAAAGCATTCAAGATGATTATTTTGCTGTATGAGTCAACCTAGGAAGAAGTATTTTTCAGCTTTTAATACAGTAAGTACTTTTATAGTAAGACTGTTACATGGTGCTTCCCAGGAAGCATGTGGTAGACATTTTACACTCTCTTTTTGAGAAAAGAAGTTAAGTTTCATTTTTTGTTCACTCAGTAGAGACAGGGAAATATATAACGTATTTGAAGCCGGCGCCGTCCAGCAGAACTTGGTGTGATGATGGAGATGTTCTTTATCTCTGCCGTCCAGTATGGTAGCCACAAGCTGGCTCTTGAGCACTTTAAGTGTGGCTAGTACAACTGAGAAACGGAAGTTTTAATTTTATTTCATATTAGTTAATTTAAATCTAAATAGTCATGTGTGGGTTAGTGGCTGTGATACTGGACAGAGCAGATATAGAATATAGGCCGTGTGGTCACACACCACATCTGTTTCAGACACTTGTTTCTTGCCCAACTCTGTGTTCCAAACACATTGATTTCTTCATGCATAAAATAAATATTTATGAATGAATAAGTGAATTTTAGAAAAGTTTTTGTCTTTCAAAGGATACATTGTTTCAGCTTTTACCTTATTCTGTATGTAACTTCTAATTGTTACATAATAAAATGTGTTTTCTTTATAATATTTTGTCACTTTTGCAGTATGCTTGGTCATATTATTCATTTCTTTAGTCTGATCTTGTGCATTTCTTTAAAATGTGATAAGGAGTTTAGACTATCTCTTTAGCAAACTCGAAAGCTAAGGTTTAGTTTTTAGTGTTTGAATCTGTGGGAGAGAAATGAGGACTGAGAGTTGAGATTCACCATAACGGACTCTTTTAACACTTGACGTTAATATAAGAGTTGTCATTGTTCTTTGTTCCATTTACACAATTACTTAAAATCCTCGTTTCCTTCCTTCAGTGTTTTAAATCAGAAACTAGATAAGCAAGTTTTTTTCTTTTTTAAACTGCCAATGTGGGTGAAACTGAATAGGTTTAAGCCAAAAGAATGCTTAATTGTTCATTACCCAGAGGCCATCACAACAGTTGGGGCTTAGCAGAAAGACTTGCAAATAAAGTTAATTTTGGAGCTGTAGAAATATGGAATAATGGAAGGGTTGTGTAGTTGAACCTTTAAGTTAGGGGCTAGAGCAGGGGTCTGTGCACCATGGCTGGCCGGCCAAATACCACCTGCCACCTGTGTTTGTATGGTCTGTGAGGGAAGATGTTTTTTACATTTTTAAATGATTGAAAAAATTCAAAAGAATATTTTTTGACATATGAAAATTATATGAAATTCAAATTTGAGCACCCATAAATATTTATTGAAGCACAGTCACATTCATTTGTTTACGTATTGTTTATGTGCTTTTGTGCTGCAACAGAGACCATATTGCTTACAAAGCCTAAAATATTTACTCTCTGGCTCTTTGCAGAAAAAGTTTGCCAGCCTTGATGAGAATGTTACTGAAAAGTAGAGGGATATGACATTGTAAACTAAAAAGTATGGGCTTTTGAAAAGCAAGAGACTCATAACCAACGCTTGATAATCTAATTAAACAGGATATTGAAACACGAAGCCCTAAAATGGAAATGTGCTCATTATAGTGAGTCAACAAATGTGTGTATGAAATGAAAGATGAATAAGGTTCTTTCCTCAAAGAACCTCAATTCTGCTGGAGAACTTGGCAGCTGAACACAGAAATTTTTCCAGGTTTTCTGGCCTTCACCTTCTCCAATTTTTAAGACTCAGATACTGCTAAAATAATTGTGTTCATCCCAATATTCACGAATTTTACATGTTTGCCATTTTGCAGTTGCTCTTTGGAGACACACCTGGCCTCCCAGGCCTACTCACAGGCTTCTACCCACTTTCCTCCACCATCTCTCTTCCTGCTTCACCACAGCCTTTTGTTTATTCACTTGTGAGCACATCCTACCCTCAGGGCCCCTGGAGAGCAGGTTTGGGCTTGGATAAATTGTTTTTCAGGCCCCTTAGCAAAGGCTGACTGGTTACACGTTTTTAAAAACGTCACTTGTACTTGGGCCCCAGCCTAGCAGTTTATTCTGTCACCTCTTTTTGGCTCTGTCCACTCTTTTCCCGTTCTGTACTTGCATACATTCCATTTCCTTATCCCTCCTTCCCCTTCCTTGTTTGTTTGAAGCTTGTTCCTTTTCCACATCCAGGTCCAATCTGTGGTTGGGTGTGTGGGGCTGTGTGGGAGGAGGATGGCAGGGTTAGGGGACTGCCTCATGTTCCAGTGAGAGAAGAGCGGGATGTGTAGAGAGGCGTGGGGTCAAGAGAGGACACGGTGGGTTCCACAGATTGATATGTCTCGAATTTAATGACTTTGTGGGCAAGTGTTGGGAGATGAGACCAGGGAGCTAGGCCAAGTTTGCATTGTGAAAGACCCTTTCTTATACCAGTAGGTTTTCAGATCTGAGTGTGTGTAAGATTCATCCAGGCTGAAACTTCTTTGACTCCACCCCCAGAGATTCTGAGTCCAAATTGCAGGGAATCCACGTAGGGGGATGAAAGGTGGGATCCGAGTGTGGCTGGGGTGAGAGCGGGTTATGGAAGGTCTTGATGTCTTGTTTGAGCTTCAACTTTTGTTAGTAAGATAGCTATTTTAGGATTCGTTATCAGGAAGGTGACCCTGGGAAAGCAACTTCCAAAAGAATTGTTCAGAATGCATTGAAATGAGGAGAAATTTGAGGTGGTGAGGTAAGCCACGAGGCTGTTACAGCGATTAATAAATATTCATTCAGCCTCATTCCAGAAATGATTTGAATTGGTGAAACTTCAGACTTGGGACAGTAGCAGTAAGAAAAGAAAGAATTTGAAAGAGAATTTGAAAATGGAAACAAAACTCCTGACACATGCAATAAAGAGGATGAAAAATGAGGGAATACAAAATAAGTTGTGTTAAATTTTAGAAAATGCGAAGTGATACTACCTAATATTTTGATGAACAAAATTAAAATTAGCTTTACTTCAGGAAAGGAGTAAATTTTGCAGATTATTTTCTTTTCCCTTTTGCAGTTGTCTCTTGAAGTCTTGTTTGCAAATTCTTACTGGTTACAGTTTTACTGTCTTGTTTAATGGTTTTATTATTCTACTTTTATTATACACTACCGTGAACCCTGTTGGAATTACATGAGATATAAAGTAAATGATACACATTTTCTTTAGTTGGCATGTTTCAAAAATGAAGATGTTGAAAATGAACCCACATTTCTAGTACTATTTTCATTTTTATGTTTCCTTCTAGACGATTTGCATACATTGAGAGCTTTTTGATGTCTGAATACACCTGTGAAACCATTACTACAATCTTGATTATAAATGTACCCATTACCCCCAAAAGTTTTTTTCTGCCACTTCGTAATCTTTCCCTCCTGTCCCTCCCTGTTCCCCCACCCCAGTTTATTAGACAACCACTGATCTCCTATCATGTAGATTAGTTGGCATTTTCTAAAATGTATATAAATGGAGCCATATAGCATGTATCCTGTTGTGTCTGGCTTCTTTTGAAAACTCAGCATAATTATTTTGAGGTTTATCCATCTTGTTGAGTGTATCAGTATTTCATTCCTTTTTATTGCTGAGTAGATCCCATTGTATGGATATACCACAACTTGTTTATATTTGTTATTTGCTGATGGACATTTATTTCTAGTTTTTGGTTTTTATAAAGAAGCTGCAGTGAACATTTGTGTGTAGGTCTTTATGTGGACATATGCTTTCATTTCTCTTGGGTAAATAGACATGGGATGACTGCATCATATCTGTATCCATGATAAAGATACACTGAAGATGGTATATCTTTAACTTAAGAAAGTGCCAAATGTTTCCTAAAGTGGCTGTACCATTTTTTCTTCTTCCCAGCTGCGTTTAAGAGTTCCAGTTCCTCCACATCCCTGTCACCACTTGACATGGCCAGTCTTTTTTAACATTTTGGCATTATCCATAGATCTGTAATAGTGTCTCATGGTTTTAATTTGTATTTTCTAATGACTAATGATGTTGAGCATCTTTTCATGTGCTTATTTGCCATTCCTAGATTTTCTTTGGTGAAGTGTCTGTTTTAAATCTTTTAACAATTAAAAAAAATATTGGATTGTTCATTATTGAGCTTTGAGAGTTCTTTTATATATTCTGGGTACAAGTCCTTTATCAGTTATGTGATGTACGAATATTTTTTTCCTATTGTATTGTTTTTTAAAAAAAATTTTATTGAGGCCATAGTGGCTTTTAACACTGTGTAAATTTCACATGTACATTATTATATTTCAATTTCTGTATAGATTGCGTTGCAGTCACCACTAACAGTCTAGTGTGTATGGCTTGTCTTTTCATTTTCTTAATCTTTTGAAGAACAGAAGTTCTTAATTTTGATGAAGTCCAGTTTACCAAAATTTTCTTTTATGCATATGCTTTTGGTATTGATTCTAAGCAATCTGCCTAATCTAATCTCACAAAGATAGTCTTATGTTTTCTTCTAGATGTTTTATAGTTTTAGCTTTTACTTCTTCCATTTTGAGCTAATTTTTGTACATCAAACACGTAAATTAACTTTGTGGATCAAAGTTCACTTTTTTTTTTTTTTTACAAATGGGTATCCAGTTTTTCCAGCACTTTTTGTAAGAAAAGACTATTCTTTCTTCACTGAATTGCTTTTGCACCTTTGTTGAAAATTAAGTGACCATATATGTATGTTCTATTTCTGGACTCGATTCTGTTCTGGTGATCTCTTTGTGTGACTTGATTACTGTAGCTTTAATAATAACTCTTGAAGTCAGGTGGTATAAGTCCTTCAAATTTGTTATTTTTCAAAGTTTTTTTTTTTTGTTATTCTAGTTTCTTCCTATTTCTCTGAATTTTAGGATCAACTCATCAGTTTCTACCAAAAAGTGCTTATTTTGATTGGGATTACATTGAATCTATAGATAAATTTGGGGAGAATTGCTTTTTTTTTTTCTTTTTGGTGAGGAATACCAGCCCTGAGCTAACATCCATTGCCAATCCTCCTCTTTTTGCTGAGGAAGTCTGGCCCTGGGCTAACATCCGTGCCCAACTTCCTCTACTTTATATGGGACGCCGCCACAGCATGGCTGACAAGCAGTGCATTGGCTTGCGCCTGGGATCCGAACCTGTGAACCCCAGGCTGCCAAAGCATGAACTAAACCGCTGCGCCACTGGGCTGGCCCCGAGAATTGATATCTTAACAATATTGAGTCTTTGATCCATGAGCACAATATATTTCTGTGTTCATTTAGGTCATCTTTAATTTCTTTCACCATTGTAGCTTTCAGAGAACGGGTCTTGCACATCTTCTGTCAGATTTATCCCTAAGTTTTTAATATTTTGATGCTATTATTAGTGATATATATTTTTTAATTTCAGTTTTTTACTTTATTATAATTATCGCTTACATAAATCATGGTTATGGTTGTGGATTCTGGAATTAGACCTGGGTTTAAACTACAGCTTTCCCCCTTCTTATGTGACATGGATTGGGCAAAAATCACTCAATCTCCCTGAATTTATTATCATCATCAGTAAAATGGAGAATGACTATAGATGGGATTTCTTGACCTTGGCACTGTACATGTCCCTCGCAGCTGCTCAGCCTGACAATGAAAAATGTCTCCAGACATGGCCAGATGTCCCTCGGCATGTGGGGGAGGGGATATAAGAATCACCCCTGATTGAGAACCATTGTTGTTTGTGCTTCATGAGATTGCCTTAAGGGTTAATTGGACATGTATGGAAAGAGCCTAGACTACTTGTCGGTGGCAGGCGGTAATTGAACGATACTGTGTCAAGTGGTTTAGGCACCTAAAGTTATTTTGCTTCCTCTAAGCACAAGCTCAGAAAGGATAGCCCTTGGAAAGAAATCATTTAATTGTCTCAGAGTCCAGGGAAAGTTTGATAAAGAAATAACTCAACGTGGTTGCTCTATCTTTATATTAGTTTGAGAAAGTATATCTAATTCCATCTCTGCATGGCATCCAGAAAGAAATGAAGAAATGGAGGATTATTAAGAAATTGTGCTGCTGTCTACTTTTTTGTGTCACATATTTCTGGTGTGGTTTTACTGTTTTATGTCAGGTGGTGGATTTCCAGAGTATTAGTTACAAAAATTGTGTTTCAAAAACACGGTCACTTCATCCTGCCCAGTGGGCATGTTTTGTTTCTTGGGTATTCATCAGTGATTTCATCGTCTTTTGAAAAGAGCATCCTAATTGAGTTTGTGGAATCGTGCAGTGTTGTTTGGGAGTGCTCGTGGAAGTGTAGGAGGGGATGGAGAGTATCCTCTGTCCTCCCCCAGCTGAGAGGCAGGGCCTGACTTGATCTAGGCCTGGGGTTTCTTCCCTGAAATTCGAATCCCAAGTCCTGCAGCTAGTGACTGGAGGCCCCACCCTCAGGAGCAGGTCCAGATGAGGCAGCTGAGATTATCTGGGGTGCCTGCATCCTAACCTTTCTGTCCCCTCATCATTAGCCTTCTCTTTGAACTGTGAGCTCCCTGTCACTTTTTTTTTTTTTTTTTTGTGAGGAAGATTTGCCCTGAGCTAACATCTGTGCCAATCTCCCTCTGTTTTGTTTGTGAGTCACCGCCACAGCATGGCTGCCGACAAGTGGTGTAGGTCGCTGACAAGTGGTGTAGGTCCACACCTGGAATCTGAACCTGGGCCACTGAAGTGGAGTGTGCTGAGCTTAACCACTAGGCCACAGGGCCAGCCCTCCCCATCACTTTCTAACAACTCCCCTTCTCCTTTTTTCTGAGTGGAGTTGGCTGTAACAAACTGATGTTTAACCTTTCTCCCAAATGTGCGAAGGGCTCAGAATTGTTTTGAAAACTGATATGTAAGTGTGTACTTTTCATACATATTATTTTGTCTGGTTTTAACTTTGTATTTCTTCTGGTCATTTCTTTTACTTTCCGTGGAGGGCTAATGTGAGTATAAATCTGGTCTACAAAAAAATCTCATTTGGCAGTGCCATCCTTTTTGAGGAAATTTTCATATGTGTGTATTTGATGCTATCGGCTTCTCTGATAGAGTGAAGTAATTTTAACACTAATAAGCCAGAGAGTATGAAATGGTTTATGTTCTACAAAACCTCACGTTTCCTGCTTTTAAAAAAAGATTATTCCCTCGTAGGCTAGAATAGTTTTAGTATGTTTAGTTATAGGGATGAACATTCCTATCTTTAGTCTGAATACCAAGCTGATGTCATAGAAGTCCGTGATTCCCCTTAGGGGTAATGATGAAGGCTGACATTTGTTGTTGACATTTGACCCGGGTCGTTTTTCTCTCTCTTGTCTTGGCTGCAAGTGGCCTTTCTGGATATTTAGGAGGAGATTCATTAGGAACTGGCTAGTCTTGTGATTGCTTGATGAATTTTAGGCCAAGAGATAGTTGAGGACTTGCAGTCTTGGAGCGTAGGCGAAGTTAGGTAGAAGTTGGTAGGCACAATCTGGGACTCTGCCTGTTTATTAAAATAGGCAGATGGCTAGTGCCACCTTCCAGGGTGTCCCTTTCAGTGGCATTTAACATTTCTTAGGAAATTAAAGCAGAAGCCATTTGTGAGGCTTCATTTACTACTTTATTTAGATTAGAAGTAAATTACTGTGCTTAAAGGATCTTGTTGAAAAAGATAGACTTAAAGCTTCCATTTTAGGAAGGAGCTCTCTCATTGTTAGAAAACTAGTATTTAAAGTGTTAGTATTTAGTCTGTTAAGATTATATAGTACAGTTCTGTTTTCTTTTGCTGAGGAAGATTCACCTTAAGCTAACATCTGTTGGCAATCTTCTTTTTTTGCTTGAGGAAGATTTGCCCTGAGCTAGCATCTGTGCCAGTCTTCCTCTATTTTGTATGTGGGTCACGGCCATGCTGTGGCGGCAGTGAGTGGTGTAGGTCCACACCCAGGATCCGAACCTGGGCTGCTGAAGCGGAGTGCACTGAACTTAACCACTGGCCATGGGGCTGGCCCTAGTACAGTTTTAACTTTGTTCTTTTAGATGTAACTGTCTTTACACGTTGTTTCTGTTCACAGTGTCAATGTTTATTTACTATTTTATAACATCCCCCAGAAATTCCTAACTAACATTGAGGTTTAGGTTTTTTTAAAAAAATTTGGTTTGTTTGATTTATGATTGGGAAATTAGCATTGAGAATATAACATGATTTCTGAAACTATTATCTGTTATACCTTTTTAAAAGGGGGGTTTTTGTGCTTTGCTTATTTGTTGATCATGGCTATCTGGAAATCCAGAGATCATCAACAGGTGATCTCAGTGAAAACCCCTGAACTTTTAAAAGTTGATAAAAAATGCATATCCTTTAATCATAGGAAAGCCACTGGGTGTTTAATCTGCATCTTCATGGTTGTTTCCTCCATAATTTATAGTAGATTAGTATTAGTTGCCACGTGTTAGGTTGTGGAAGAATGTTGTAGAATGGATTGGGGTTGATGGGGATACATGTACTATTTACAGTGAAAGATAATGAAAGTGCTCTCTATACGTTGTAGCCTGTGTTTGAAAAGTTCTTACTTCTTTTTCAACTTGTATAATAGCAATTCTCAAACATTTTGGTCTCAGGACCCCTTTACACTTAAAAATTATGTAGGACTCCCAAAGAGCTTTTGTTTATGTGGGTTGTATCTATCAATATTTACTATGTTAGAAATTAAACTTAAGCTAAAAATTATTTGTTTATTGTTATTTAAAAATGGTCACATAGTATATATATATATATTTTTTTTTTGTGAGGAAGACCAGCCCTGAGCTAACATCCTTCGCCAGTCCTCCTCTTTTTGCTGAGGGAGACTGGCCCTGGGCTAACATCGTGCCCATCTTCCTCCACTTTATATGGGATGCCGCCACGGCGTGGCTGACGAGCAGTGCGTCGGCGGGCGCCCGGGATCCGAACCTGCGAACCCTGGGCTGCCAAGCGCGGACTAAACCGCTGTGCCACCGGGCGGCCCCAGATAGTACATTTTTTAATGAAAAATAACTTTTCCAAAAATTTATTGAGAAAAGTGGCATTGTTTTACATTTTTGCAAGTCTCTTGGTGTCTAACTTAGAAGACAGTTGTATTCTCATGTTTACTGCTTCATTTACTCCGTTGTGATATATTGTTTGAATTGAAGTATATGAAGAAAATGTGGCCTTGGACAGTTACATAGTTAGAAAAGAGAAGAGTATTTTAATAGTGTTTTCAGATAATCAGATATTCTTTATTACTACACTAAAACTTGGCAAGTGTTAAAAGGAAAGTTGTTAGAAGAAAGGTTGTACTGTGGAATCTGAACCCATATTGATGAACTTTTCATACTCTGTTACATTGAAATCTATTGATTTTCTTGTACTTAAAATGACTTTTCCCCTCATAAATGATTTTGTTAACATCATGTGTCGGTCATTTGAAAAATAATGGCTTACTGAGTTACACAGATCTTCCAAATGTTGACATGTCGTTATACAGTACCCAAAATAACACTCATTAATATCTCATCAGAAAAGTCTCTAAGGATTGAGACCTGTCATGCTTATGGTGGCAGATAGAAGTTTTGCAAAATTCTAATATTCTCTTGAAAGCTTGGATTTTCTCATTGGCAACAAATACTTTCATCTCTCTTTCTTCAATTGATAGGCTCGCTTCATTCATTTTTTAGAAAATGTCTGCTATGTAACCAAGTCTGAAAAACCATAGTTTGTATATCTGTTTTTTCAAGTGAAAATGATGTTCTGTGAAAAAAGTGGCTAGTTCAGCTTACAACTCACACAACTGCCATGAAGAGCTCTGTGTTGTTCTAGAAATGTTAGTGCAGTCGGACAAGAAAACCAAATAAAACACACACGTTAGAAAGAGGCAAAGCTTATTATTTTTAGATGATGTAGTTTACTTGAAAAATCCAAGACTATTTTGAAAATTATTATAATGAAGAGTTAAAATGAACTGTTTCAAACAGAAAAAAAAAATCAATCATTTAAAAATATTTCAGCAGTAACCTATTGTGTATATAATAAAAACACTCTGGATAAATAGGATCCAGAATGATAATTTCTCTTTTGTAATTGAAGACATTTAAGCAGATAAATAATTTGGACGAGTTGCTTATTTAGAACATGAGTATTTAAGGTCAGTGCTTTTAGCTTGAGACTCTTAGGTGAGACAGATTATTTTAAAAATTTTTACCAAATTTATTTCAACGATGAAGTTTCAAGTCATCTTTTATTTTTGCCTTGTAGTAATTTCAGATTAGTACTTTGTTTATCTTAAAATAAAACATTTTATTTTCAGGTTTTGGTTATAGGAATTACGTTCAAAAGTATTTTCTTAAATTCTTTTTTAAAGTTTCTTTTTTAATTATGAGAAATTTCAAACTTAGAAGTTGAACTAATAGCATATTAAATGCCAAGTGCCTGTCACTTAAATTCAACAATTATTAAAATTTTGCTCCATTTCTTTATCTATTTTTTTAAAGCAGGTGTCTGATATTTCACCCTGCATACTTGCGTATGCACCACTGTCTAGGCTCTGGCTGCCGTAACGAAATTCCATAGACCGAGTGGCTTAAACAACAGAAGTTTATTTTCTCCCAGTCCGGGAGGCTAGAAGTCTGAGGTCAGGGTGCCAGTGTGGTCAGGCTCGGTGGGGGCCCTCCTCCTGGCTTGCGGGCTGGACAGCCTCCTTGCTGAGTCCTCACTTGGAGAGTGAGATTAAGTTCTCTGACATCTCTTCTTGTGAGGGCACTAATCCCATCATAAGCGTCCTACCCTCATGACCCCATGTAAACCTAATTATCTTTCAAAGCCCCATCTCCAAACACCATCACATTGGGGGTTAGGGTTTCAATATATGAATTTTCAGGGGCACAGTTCAGTCCATAGCAATCCCTAAAAGATTTGGACATTTTCTTACATAATCACAATGCATTATCGTATCTAGTAAAACTAACAAAATTCTTTATCATGTAAAGCCCAGTCTGTATTCACATTTTCACGATTACTTTTTACAGTTGATTTGTCAGAATTGGAATCCAAAAATAAGTCCATGTGTTACATTTGTTTGTTATGCTTTTTAAACCTCGGTAACTAAAAGAATGGTTTTAAAAAGCAGTGCAATGGGATAGCGGACTCATTTTCTTCAACCAATGGTTGTGTTAAAAAAAAAAAAAAAAAGAGGAGGGGGAGGGACTGCTATAGAGTAAAAGATATTCAAAATGCAAAATGAACGAACATAATATGTGGACCTTTTTTTTAATCCTGTTTCTAACAAATCAACTGTAAGAAGATGGCAATATCTTAAGTTCTATAACTCCAATATTCTGGAAAACTGGCACATATAAACTTTTGAGTTGTGAAGAAAAGAAGAATAACATTCTGAAAGTATTTTAATTAAATGAAGATTTTATATTCCTCACAAATTATAATAGTATTTTAGTTTTAAAACAGTAAGGAAGATTTTATGTGAGGATATTGTTAAAAGTCAAGATATTAACTCATGATATAGCTTTAAAAACTTCTCCAAAGCTGAATTTATCAGAGTAGTTGAGTAAAATTTTATGAAGAGCATTACTAAGATATTTTTGACTGTACTTTACATTAACTGTAGTGAATATTTGATGTGAAATGACATTATTCAGATATGAATTTAACCAGCAGGTGGCAACAAATCAATATCTGAATTTATTTTTAAGAAAATTTCAGGAAAAACAATATAAGTCATAAACAAGGTATATTTGATTTTTCCCCACAAATAAAAATGTTGTGCTTGTGTCCTTAATATATGTCCTTCTTAATTTGAAAATTTGGAATAGATTTTATTTTTATATGATATGCATAGTTCATTTTAAAGCTGTGATTGACTTTTGATAGATGGATGGTTAATTTGTAGTTGTATTTAAAAACTGAGTGATAATACAGTTATTTGGTTTATTACCTGGTGGATACAAATAATCATGGTTCGGGGAATTAATTTTTACCTTGCTTTATTAGAAGTTTAATAATCATTAAATTTGGTTAATAAGTAGTGTTATTTAACTTAATGAAAATAAGGTTATACTTAAACAAAAAAACTTATACAGAAACTTTATAGCTCTGTGTGATAGAAAAAAATTGGGAAAAATCAGTGTTTATCACTGGGGGGTATATTCATATGTTGTAATGTTATAAATGCATTAGGTCCATTGGTATTTATGTCAGCAATACAGCATTGCATCAGAAAGTTTGATAAATGATACAAAAGTATAATATTGTTTGTCAGAGTTTTCCAGTATCATATATTGTTGATGGTTGTGTGTGTGTATTCTCTCTCTTTATTTCTGTCTTGTAAAACTGTATGAAAATGGACTGTCAGGGTTACACCAGAAAGTAACTGCCCCTGGGAAGTCGGAGAGATTGGGACTCAGGGTTTGTTTAAAGGGTTAATGGAGCTATTTTTCTGTGATATTAGCCGTTGTTAATTCTGAAGAGTGGGAATAAGAATGTTTGTTTTAATACATTTTGTTCTTTTCTGTATCTTTTGAATGAAAAAAGACACAATTGAACATAAATAATCCTGAGCAGAGCAAAATGCTAATTATTTGTCACTTCATATTTAAAAATTTTAAAGGTGTATATACATTTTGCGTTTGTTCGTATATACAAACTAAATGTCATTATTTAATACTTGATGTAGTAAACATTTTTGAGTGTCTTCTAATCTACACCCATGTTGTATTTCTAGTGTAAATTTAATACATCACAGTTTAATACATCACAGGCTTTTGGTGGCTTCTTATTTTTTTATTTTAGAAGTATCACTTCTATGGATGTCTTTTGTGTAGTTGGTTTTGCGGGGAGGAAGAGTAATTTTTTGGGAAATGAAAGTCTACATTGAGTCTCAAGGTAATGAGCAATGTTATAGTTTCTATTGTTTATTTTTAGATTGTCTTCAGAAAGTGCAAGCTAGTGTACAATTCTCTTGATTGTGTATATGTACTTCTCTTTTCTCATCCATGCCAACTTTTGGCTTCATGTTTCATTTAGTTTTGTTAGGCGGATAAATGCAGCTGGCTATTGAGAATGTCCATTTTCTCATGTAATGGTGTATTGTATAGGAACTTGTTTTTCTTGTTACTTTAGAATATCATCTTTTATCAGTCGCTTTGTTTCCTCTGTCTTTCTCACATGGCCCTGGGCGCTTGCCTGCCTCTGGACTCAATTTGAGCTCTATGTTGCCGACTCTTCATTTGACTGGTTTCCTGTTCTTCCTTCTGGCATAGCTTTGATGTTGTGCCTTAGAGAATTCCTTCAGGACCATCCCATCTACAGTGCCTCCTAGCCTGTCTTTTCCTCTGTAGTGTTTAGCAGAAGTTTCTGTTGCTTTTTGTGCTGTTTGCTCAGTTCCCTACTAGACTTAAGCTCTGTGAGGCCAGGGGCTGTGTGTGCTCTATTCAAATCTTCTGAAAATTCAGGGCCTACAACAGCACTTGGAATGTTGTATGCATTTAATAAATCATTGAATGAATGAACTTTAAAGATTTAAAGTTTATGTGTCAGAACTCATTTTACTTTTTTTCTGTTCATTTTCTCTTGTCTCTTCATTCTGTAGGAATGAATTTTCCTCTTCTCCAAAGCTAGAATATACTTTTAGGATCAAGATTTTGTTTTTATGGATTATTCTTTATATTTAACTCTTTGACACATCTGAAATTTGTTATAGAATGTAGTATGAGGTATAATCCAAAGTAATTGCGTAATATCCATTAGTTTTAAGCTACATTTATTGTGTATTGAGTCATTTCTTATTGTTGTTTGTGGTTACTAAGGATTTAAAATTTAAATATGTCTATAGAAATACTGTTTTAGTCCACTGACTAATGTCTTTGTTTGAACTAGAAAAACCTAGTTTTAAACTAATGTATCCTGAAAACCTGGTAGCATGCATATATAATAATGTTTAAATTATTTAATTTTTGTCAAACCCATGTGAATTTTACTATCAGAAGTTCAAGTTATAGAAAATATTCTGTGTGGTTTCTACTTGATGTTTCATTTAATCTCTAAATTTATAATATTGTCATTTTTATACTTGGATAGGTTTCATATTTTTAAGTTAAATAGTACTGTTTGCATTTTATCTATCCATCCATCTGTACTGTGCTACCCCTTCCCACCCCATCCATCCTACAACTTTATTCTTTCCTAAGCCATTTGAAAGTATGTTGCAGACATATTAACTTCACCCCTAAATAATTCAGCATGTCTCCTAAGAGCAAGGATGTTTTTCTACAATAAAAATCTCAGGAAATTTAACACTGATACAATATTGTCATCCTATTTATAGTCCATATTTAAATTTTCCCAATAGTGAGGTGGAGAGAGAGAGATATATATGTGTATATATATAATTTAAATCCAGGATCACACATTGCATTTAGTTGTCATGACTCTTAGTTCTCCTTAATCTAGAATAGTACATACTTCTGAAAAACTCTGGTGAAGGACCAGTTTTTTCTTTTATTTCCAATCTTCTGTGGACCAATAATTTGTAAAATACAATAAAAATAAATTACTAGACAAATAAAATGGAAGAACTAAAGATGTAAAAATATGACTCATTTTGAAAATTAGATTCTACTATCAAGTTGCTATAAAAATTTCTAAACTCTCTGGGGCCGGCCCGGTGGCGCAGCGGTTAAGTTCACGCTTGGCAGCCCGGGGTTCGCAGGTTCGGATCCCAGTCGCCAGCCAACGCACTGCTTTTGTCAACCATGCTGTGGCGGTGTCCCATATAAAGTAGAGGAAGATGGGCACGGATGTTAGCCCAGGGCCAGTCTTCCTCAGCAAAAGGAGGAGGATTGGCAACGGATGTTAGCTCAGGGCTGGTCTTCCTCACACACACAAAAAAATAATAATAAAAATTTCTAAACTCTCAATTTGTGATCATGCATCAATAACAAACATTTTGGGGACTGTTAATGACTGAATTAAGTAGCACTGATTTAGAACAGTTTCCCTAGCCTAATTTTTTTTTTTAATGCCCATGAGAGTTTTAAAAAGTTCAGGCCAGTTGTTTTGTAGATGTGTCTCTTAATTTGGATTTGTCTGAGTGTTTTGTCATAATTAAAATCAGGTTAAACACTTCTGACAGGAATACAGCATAGGTGATGTACCCTTCCCAGTGCATCACAGATGGGGCATGTCATTATTGCTGAGGTAACAATCACTTGGTTAAAATGGTGTGTTCCCGGTTTTTCTATTGTAGAGCTTCCTTTTCACTTTTGAAATTGATAAGATACTTGGAGACTGTGTGAAGAGATCGATTCTTATATTTATGCAATAGTTTTAACATCCCTTGATGGTTCTTGCCTGAAACAGTTTTTTGCAGCTGTGGGTTACAAATGATAATTGTCTAATTCTGTTGTCCTTTTACATTGATTAGAGGTCATTCTTTTGAAGAGAAGAGCTTTCCCCACTCTGAGTCCTTAAGCCACAGAGTTGAGACAAACCCTGTCTTCCCTTTCTCTACAGGCTGCATGTCTGCCTGGGGAAATTGAATTGGGTGTCAGTATTGGACACCTCCCACTTCCCTTTCTGTACCTTTTCCATCGTTGCTTCCCTTTGGTTCTGTTTCCCAGCATGCTTAGTTTTCCCCCAAACTCTCTACTTCAGAACCTTATTTAAGTCTGCCTCAGTCCTCAAGGGCTTCATCTCCTTAAAATACCTATCCTTTTTTTTCCGCTCTGTCTCACTATCAAAACTGCTTTATCTACTCCACATTAATGCCTGAGACTTTGTTATTAGCTTTTCAGATCTATTTGTATTTGAAAAAGAGATTTCTTGTAAGGTGAGTGAATAAATTAGATGACTAATAGGCAGTGTGACATGGTGAAATATATAAAGATTCAGGCATTGTGAGAGGAAAAAATTTTCGGAGGGGGTGATTGAAACTGGGGAGCAGCCCATCCTGTAGATCAGTTTTGTGTAGACTCACATCTGAATCTGGGACCCTTCGTTCTTGTTGTTTTGTTGTTGTTGATGTTAATACCTTTTACTACTGGGCTGCAGATTAATTTAAAGCTCCCCCCGCCCCCCTCAGTCTCCTGTCCTGCCCGGATCCATTTTGTATGATGTTGGAGTTTATGACTGGAATGAGCCAAGGGATAGAGTCATTCATATGACTCCGTTGGAAGTTTGATAATCTGTATTTCTGATATCTTCTAGAAGAAACTCTAGTAAGTTTGAGAGTTGTTTAGATCAGCTCATCTGAATTTAGTACCTTCTGTTCTTTTATTCATTCAGCAAATATAAGTGGGCACTGCCAGGCACCAGGGATACAAATATGAACAAGCAGATGTGGGCCTTGTAATCTAGTTGGGGAGTTAGATGTGTAACAATTACACATCTCAGAATGGATGCAAAGTGATGGTGGGAGAATTGGGTGCTGTGGGAAAACCCTACCCAAACCTGGCAGGGAGAAGGTCAGGGAATGTTTCTTGGAGGTCAGGATGTTGGGGAGAGGCGCAAAATCAGGAGATTATGGCAGTGGTTGACAAGCTTTTTCTGTAAAGGACTAGATGGTAAATATTTTTGGCTTTTCATGCCACATGATCTCTGTTGCAGCTACTTGACCCTGCCATTGTAGTGCAGAAAGCAGCCATGGACAGTATATAAATGAATGAGTGTGATGGTGTTTTAGTCAGACTTTATTTCTGGACACTGAACTTTGAATTAGTTATAATTTTCAGGTGTCATGAAATAATATTCTTTTGATTTTGTTCCCAACTATTTAAAAATGTGAAAACTATTTTTATCTTACCGTGTTTTAGCACAAACAGCTGGTGGGATGTGGTTTGCTGACTCCTGGAATATGGTGCTAAAATGCCCATTATCAAGGGTCTTTTGCTTGAACTCTATAAAAACAGAGCTGTTGTGTGATAGACCTGTAGTCAGTCATGCATTATGCTTTTCGTAAGACATAGATTTATAGGTAGGCTTGAAAATTATAGTATTTCTGTACCTCTGGCTGTTCTTTTGAAACATTCCAGTAATTCTGGAAGATGAAAGTAAGGGATGTTGGGGATTATGAGGGTGATTGAATGGTAGCACACATGCAGAGGAGCTTGCGTGGGGTAATTAATAGTGCTCAGAAGGCCCGAGTTCCAGTCATGATCTTGTCAATTACTGGCTGTGTGATGTTGGGCACACCATTGCATTTTTCTGAGCCTTGTCTGTCTGTGAGAAAGAGAAAGTAAACTTAACACATACTGCTCAGAACTGCTGCAACTATTAGTATACTCTGAAGCACCATGTGTCAACATTAATATCTTAAAATTACGCCGCCATTTCTCGCATCTTTACTGTATCATATAGATGTAAGATGGCATTATGATTGTTTAGATGGATTGTGGAAGAATTCAGCCCTCATGCGGACGTTCAGTGTCTAGTAGGTGCGGGGTGCTGTTCCAGGTATGGGGATACAGCAGTAAACAAGAAACTGTTCTGTCCTGTGGGGTATGCATGGTGATGGGTAGAGGTGGGAGTGGTTGATGGGAAAAGGACTGGGGGAAAGCCTCTAAGGAAATGATGCTATAACAGAGACTTCATGGATTTGGGGGGATGAGGAGCTTTGAAAGAGATGGAACACACTAATGTAAAGGCCCTGAGGTGAGAAAGCGTTTACTATGTTTGAAAATCAGAATAAAGGCCAGCAAGCATAAATTAGATTTAGTGTTGTAGAAAGGTAGGGGGCAGATTTATAGGACCTGATGGACCTTGGAAAAGAGTTGGATTTTATTCTGAGAAAGATTAAAAAGCTGTTGGAGGATTTTGAGCAAAGGAATGAAATAATCTATGTGCATTTAAAAGTAATCACTCTCCCTTTCCCCTTCTTCTTGAACAATTCCGTCCTAAAGCCACTAGGTGGGACAATGTGAGGAGGCAATGTGGGGAGCTGTCCTGGCCAGAGCAGCATGTCTGGGGCCAAGTGGGAGGGGAGGGTGGCCTTGAGGCAAAGAAGGATGGCACCTGTCACAGCAGTCAGAGCCCACGCAGGGTGATGACAGGATCTTTCTGACCGGGTGGCCTGGTGTAGGTGAGCAGAGTGTCCAGAGGGGAGAGCAAACTGCATGGGAGTCAGAGCCCAGCCTGTCCCCACCATCTAAGAGGGGTGGCCTGCAGCGAGATGTGAGGATTAAATCATCGTAATCGATCAGTCTTAATTTTCTGATCTTGATGACTTTATTGTAGTTATCTAGACCATCCTTGTTTTTAGTATTTGAAGATAATTAGACATCAGGTTGGCAACTCACTCTCAGGTGGTTTTAAGGAGAAAAGTTTTTTGAACTGTACTTTCCTGCAATTTCATTGTTTAAAACTGAAAAAAAAGAACAGTGTCACTCTGGCCACTGTATGGGGGATGGATTGTAGAGTGGCAGGAGGGAAAGCATGGAGACCAGAGAGAGGGTGCAGCAGCCTGCCTGCTCTGGGTGGGTTGTGACAATGGCTTGGGCAGGTAGTTCTAGTGGAGGAGGTGAGAATGGTCAGGTTGAGGACTTATTTTGAGGGTAGAGCTGACTGGATTTACTGCTAGGGTGTGAGATGAGAGAATAGTCAAGGATTACTTCTCGGTTTCTTAAGGCTTGAGGAACTAGGGAAAGATGATGCCATTAAATAATGCCATGAATTCATTTTTTAAAAAATAGAGTTTGTCAAGAGACCTGGTTTATAGTCTTAGTTGACCCATTGAGATGGTGTGTGAACGTCTGTCTCGACATTTCTGTTGGTTGCTTTGTGTGGACAGCGCAGTATAGAATCTTTCCATTGGGACCAACAGGCTTCTTAACCTACACCAGGTCTTGATTTCAACTATGGTCTTGTGACACTTTGTTGAACAGCTGGAGAAAGGTGGTTTATATAATCGCATGCCTAGATAGTTTATGACCTGTTCTCCAGAAGTATTAATGGATTAATCACTAACTTTTAAAGACCTCGTTAGCGGTGAGGTGAAATACTTTGTCTTTGATCCTATTTTGTTAAATGTTATCATTGACTCAAATGGAGATGATCACGTGATTATTAAATTATATACGTAGGGATGTTGAGAGCTGCCCGTTTGGGATTCGTAAAAGTCATGCTTGAATGAACCACCTCTAAGTGATTGTTACTGATGAATGGCTTCAGTTAACTTCCTAGTGTACCGCTGCAGTGTACTTCAGGGCCTGACAGTAGGAGGAGTGGGATTATTGAGTCTTCAGTGGTGGATGGGAAACTCCAGGCATGGTGCCCGGTGGACACGTTCCTCCCAGTCAAGGGGGCACCAGCCTTGCTTACTCATACTGCACATCCATTAGTTTTTCAGTTATGAGTCGTTTGGTCAAAGTGCTTTTACGGAAAGACAGTTTGAATCCTCCCCAAAATTTGTTTCTGTTGTGCATACTTGAGTTGGTGTTTCTTATCTTGTAAAAAGTTTCCTTAGGTGACATTTTCAGCCAGTTAGCTTGACTCCACTAAGGGAAAGGTGGTGTGTCCTTAAATCATTACTGTATTGTTAAAGATATTGATATATTTATATAATGTTATACATAATATAGATCTGTTTCCACTTCTTGGAAATTAATGTACTGTTTCTACTTTGTCCTTCTTAAAATATTCACTTACAGGCAAGAAACACTGTTGTCCTATATTCTGTGTTATTATGTAGCATTTTGTATACTTTGGTGCTAAGTTACATAGTAAGTTACTGAGAAGAAAGAATTTATTGTTCTTATTCTGAATAGTGCCAGTATTATAATTTTATTTGTGTTAAGAATCAGCCCTTGAAAAAGTAATAGACTGCAGTGTGTCAAATATGAAATATGGGTGGGTGTTTTAGAGAAGTTTCTGTGCAGTTCTACCCTTGTGGTTTGAAAGTTTAAAACTTAGGAGGAAGTCATTTGCTGCCTGACGTTTCCTAGTATTGCTAGTGGTAGGTAATGCAGACTTGAAGTCTTCACAGAAGGCTTCACCTTCGTTTGTTTTTGAATTTGTTAAGGAGGTTTTTTTTCCCTAGCATAAAAATTCAGTGTTTATGTAAATGTATATTCTTACTGTTTCTTTTTGTAGGTCATTTTTTTGTGTGTGTGAGAGGAAGATGAGCTCTTAGCTAATATCTGCTGTCAATCCCCCTCTTTTTTTCCTGAGAAAGATTGGCCCCGAGCTAACATCTGTGACCATCTTCCCCTACTTCATGTGGGGCCTCTGCCACAGCATGGCTTGATAAGTGGTGTGTAGGTTCATGCCCGGGATCCGAAGCTGCAAACCCCTGGCCTCTGCAGCCGAGCACAGGAACTAACCACTACGCCACCAGGCCGGCCCCTCGTAGGTCATTTTTGACCCAGTATTTTCTCTTCAGCTGCATCCAGGCTGTGAGCTGGGGAGACCTAAGGTGTTGAGAGGGGACCACTGAACTGGGGAGAGCCTTTCTGGATGAGGTGGAGATATATAGACTAGCAAATGAGACATCTCTACAAACTTAAAAAAAAAAATGAGCTGAAATTCACACAACATAAAATGAACCATTTTAAAGTGAACAGTTCAGGGGTAGTTAGTACATTCACAGTGTTGTGTAGCCACTAGTGCTATCTAGTTCCAAAATGTTTCATCACCCCAGAAGGAAACCCTATACCCACTAAGCAGTTACTATTCCCCATTGCCCCCTCCTCCCAACCCCTGGCTACTACCAGTCTGCGTTTTGTCTCTATGGATTTACCTATTCTGGATATTTTATATAGTGGAATGATATAATATATGACCTTTTGTGTCTGGCTGCTTTCATTTCACACGTTTCTGAGGTTCATTACCTGTAGCGTGAATCAGTACCTCATTGCTTTTTATGGCTGAATAATATTCCATTATAGGTATATGCCACAATTTGTTTATCCATTCATCCGTTGGTGGATATTTGGGTTGTCTTTACCTTTTGGATATTATGAATAGTGCTGCTGTGAATGTGTGTAAATGTATTTGTTTGAGTCCCAGTTTTCACTTCTTTTAGTTATATACCTAGGAGTAGAACTGCTGGGTTGTATTGTAATTCTATGTTTAACTTTCTGAGGAACCACCAAACTGTTTTCTCCAGAGGCCACACCATTTGATATTCCCTCCAGCAATGTGTTAGGGTTTCTCTACATCTTTGCCAACATTTGTTGGTTTCCTTTTTCTTTTTTTAAATTATAGCCATACTTGTGGGTATGAAGTGATACCTTATTGTAGTTTTTATTTGCATTCTCCTAATGATTAATGATGTTGAACATCTTTTCATGTGCTTGTCAATCATTTGTATATCTTTCAGGAAATGTCTGTTCAGATCCTTTGCCCAGTTTTTAATCGGATTGTCTTTTTGTGGTTGAGTTGTGTGTGTTATATATTCTAGGTACTAGACACTTATCAGATATGATTTCTTAATATTTTCTCTTCTGTAGATTGTCTTTCACTTTCTTGATAATGTCCTTTGATGCAGAAAAGTTTTTAATTTTGATGAAGTCCAATTGATTTATTTTTTACTTTTGTTTGTATAATTGAAGAATCTATTGTAAGATTCAAGGTCCTGAGTCTTTACCCTTTTCTTGTAGGAGTTGTTGACGCAAATAATCCATAGCCAATCTATAAATCAAAGTTGGAGTGAGTTTATTATGAGCCAAATTTTGAGGACCATATAGCAGGGGGCCTTCCTTCCCCAAGGAAGGAAGGGCACCAAAGAAGTGGGGTGTACAGAGTGGTTATATACCGTCGAAGAGCATATATCACATATGAATGCAATGTCCTTTTTTACAATAGTCACAAGATTGCCCTGTTGGCACAGCCTTTGATGGACACCTCAGATAGCAAGTCTGCTGTGTTGAGCTGGGTGGTCACAGGATGAGCACAGCAATCAAATCCTCCCGTAGGGAGAAATGCTTATCCTTAAGGAAATGCCAGTGTAGGGGAAGTTGCATCCTTATCTCTAAGGGCATTTGTAAATGCTCAAAGCAGATATACAATGCATGTTCAAGGGCCAGTCAGGCCCTTATGGAAAAACAAGGTCAGGCCGAATTAGTTTTACACCAAATGGCTTCCTCATAGACTCCAATATATCCTATTGCTTGCCATTTTATTTATCAAGTTTTATGGTTTTAGCTCTTATATTTAGGTTGTTGATCTCTTTTGAGTTATTTTTTGTGTATGGTGTGAGATACGAGTGCAACCTGAGTTTTTCAAAATGTGGATATCCAGTTGCCCCAGCACCATTTATTGAAGAGACTGTTCTTTCTCCATTGAATGGTCTTGGTGTGCAAACTATATATATGTATATGGGGTTGTCTAGAATTCTCTTCTCAGGAGGACTGTATATGAAAAGGTATCTTGGGGCCACAGTTTTTGGTGGTAAATAGGGATTTGTCACTTGAATGCAAAATTTGCTTTGTAAATATAACTTCATTTAACTTAAATGTTTAAATTGGTACTGATTTTATTTTGGCCTTTGAGTCCTCTTATAATATCTATTTAGTTTGCCTGTTGCAGTTCAGTACTGTGAAAGTGTGCTTACTGGTTGCCTCTTCTGAAAACTTATAGTTTATTTAATTTATTTTCAAGGTAATTATTAATGTGTTTTTTAAAATGAGAAACATCAAAGAAATTATACTGATAAATTTGCTTTATGTTTTGTTTAACATAAATATTTTGCTTATTTAGCTCTTCTTTTTTCCTCTTCCAAATGATAAAATTGACAAAATTTTTGTGTTAGGGGAATTAAGGTGTGAGGTGCCGAGTAAAGTATAAATGTTAGCTTCCAGGGTCTATTCTTGTACCTTGTTAGGGATGTGTGTGGGTGTCTGTGCGATTGTGAGAGAGATTGTGTGTTTGTGTGCGTGTGTTTTTAAAGCATAGATGTTGCTTTACTCTTGAAAATTAATTTGTCTTAAATATACAGCAAAACCAACCCACAGACAATACTGCAACAAAAAAGAAATATACCTATTTAAAGATTTGATGAACTGGATTACTAGAAAAAGACCACTTGATTATTTGGAAAAATAACTGGAAAAAAACTTAAGAAGCAGCTTATATTATTTTTCCCCTTCCTGGATTAAATTTAAGAGTGGATGTTGAAAATAAAAACAAAAGCTTGTTAAAGTTAATTGTTAATATGTTTCTTAAATAAACTTTCAAGAATGTAGAAGAGACAGGAAGGTAATTTTAAGCCTTAATAATATTGCTAATGAATATTAAAAAAAAGTTCATAAAACGATAAATACCTGGAGGCTGTTGTACTTAAACCCCTATGTTCTGAGTGACTAATGTTTAATAGTAGGTAATTCTGTTTTGATTGTAACTCTTTGCTGTATTGAAAAGGATACTTGCAGTGATGAAAAATTGTCTTTGATTAGCATGTGTGCAATTTTTAAATAGTACATTAGTTACATTTTCATAGAAATGAGAGATATGTAAAGGGTGATATTGTGAACATATGTTTTTCTTAACTGTGACTTCCAGTCAGTTTTGAAATATTGAGTAAATTAAGCAGTTTTTTATATGTGACAGATTTCATTTTCACTTTTGGATTTGTGTTTCAGTTGAAATGTGACTCCTTGGTTTACTTGAAAATATTGCCTGGGTTTTGTTTTAAAACATGAATTTTACTCATGTATGTAAATTCGTGTTTTATAAATTGGCTTGTAATGTTTGATTTGTGACTGTCTTTGGAGTACAGTAGTTAAAAACTGGACGTGTGAGACACTGATACCTCACTGCTCCTCAGTGTTAGGATGTTATACTGGGATCTAGTGGCCAAGACTGAAAGACGTTGTCCTTGAACCCAGAAATTGCATGTATTCGGTTGTGCTTGAGTTCTGTTTTTTAGAGTTAGAGCTTGAATCACATTCTCAAAGGAGGTGGGGAAAGCACGTCTGAAAAAGAGATTAATTAAGTAAAGGGTTAATTAAGTCAGCATATTGACAGCTGAAGAGTACACTAAAAGTAAAGTTAGTCATACTCTTTGCTATTAAGGATGTGACAGAAAGAACATAAAAGGCTCAAGTGCTGAGTGACATTTCCGATTAGTCAGCCTGAATTAAGGAACTTGGTAATGGTATAGACAGTGATTCTCGAACGTTTTGCTCTCAGGACTCTTTTAGACTCCTAAAAATTATTGAGGAGACCAAAGAACTTTTTTGTGTGGTTTATATCTATTGATACTTACTATATTAGAAATTAAAATTGAGGGGCTGGCCCTGTGGCATAGTGGTTAAGCTCAGCGCGCTCTGCTTCGGCGGCCTAGGTTCGTGAGTTCAGATCCTGGGCATGGACCTACACCACTCATCAAGCCATGCTGTGGTGGCAGCCCACATACAAAATAGAGGAAAATTGGCACAGACGTTAGCTCAGGGTGAATTTTCCTCAAGCCCAAGGAAGAAAAAGGGAGATGATTGGCAATAGTTGTTAGCTCAGGGCAAATCTTCCTCAGGAAAACAACAACAAAAAAAAGAAATGGGGGCCGGCCCGGTGGCGCAGCGGTTTAGTTCGCGCTTGGCAGCCCGGGGTTCGCCGGTTCGGATCCCGTGCGCCCGCCGATGCACTGCTTGTCAGCCATGCCGTGGCGGCGTCCCATATAAAGTGGAGGAAGATGGGCACGGATCTTAGCCCAGGGCCAGTCTTCCTCAGCAAAAAGAGGAGGATTAGCTACAGATGTTAGCTCAGGGCTGGTCTTCCTCACAAAAAAAAAAAAGAAATGAAAAATGAGAAACTTAAACAATGTTAATCCAGCCAGCCCTGGTGGCCTAGTGGTTAACTTTGGCACACTCCACTTTGGCAGCCCAGGTTCAGTTCCCCGGCGTGTGGGCCTACACCATTGATCTGTCAGTGGCCATGCTGTGGTGGCAGCTCACATACAAAAAGAGGAAGATGGGCAAGAGCTGTTAGCTCAGGGCGAATCTTCCTCAGCAAAAAAAAAAAAAAAAGTAAATAAAAATAAAATTCATTTAAAAGAACAATAGTAAACCCATTGCATGTTAACATAAATAGCATATTTTTAAATGAAAGACTAGGTATACTTTTCAAAACAAAAATGAGAAGAATGACATTTTTTGCATTTTTGTGAATCTCTTTAATGTCTGGCTTAATAGAAGCTGGGTTTTTATATATGCTTCTGCCTTATGTTGCAATATGTTAATTTGGCTGAAATATGTGAAAAAAATCCTTAAACTCATCCAGTGTCTTTGCATCAGCTGTTTTCTTTAAAGCAACAGCTTCGTTTCATTCATTTTTGAGAATACGTCTGCCAGATACCCAAGTTTGAATGACTATGGCTCATCTGTCAGTCGAGTAAGGAAGGTGTTCCCCGGAAAAAGGGATAGTTCTGCTTGCAGCTGAAACAACTGCGCAACTGCATACCTGTATGCAGCAGAAGTGTTTCCTATTTTATCAGACAGAATATTAGTACTCACAGTTGAGGTTTAATAAAATTAACATTTTGCTTCTTCTCAAGAACACTCAAGTGAAACTGGTATTAACTTAACTGTAAGTTCTTGTCAGTGAAGAGTACAGTGACTGCTAGTGCATTTGAGGCCTGCTGCCTTGATTGGTGCTAAGGTGCCAGCACTTACCCACCATTGCTTTTACATTGTCAGTGCAAATGTCAGCACAGTGAAAGGCAGATTTAGTCATGAGCTGCGTAAAGATGATTCGGTCAGTGAGGGACCACATATATGACGGTGATCCTGCAAGATTAGTACCGTATAGCCTTATGGTAGTCCCGTAAGATGAGTACCATATAGCCTAGGCGTGTAGTAGGCTAAACCATGTAGGTTTGTGTAAGTACGTGCTATTGATGAAATTGCGTAACGACGCATTTCTCAGAATGTATGCCCCTTGGTAAGCAACACATGACTGTAATATCTGGGTATCATTGTGAAAATAGTTTTTGATCTCTTGGGATTTGTGAACCATACTTTGAGAATTGCTGAGATGGACACTCCCACTGTTGAATTGCTGTGGCAGCTGTTCCTCCCCCCCCAGAAAAAAAGATTCAAACTGGTGTCTAATTTTCAGGTATAATGGAGAAGGGGAGGGAACAAATATTTATGACTTGCTTATTATTCATTCTCATTTAAACCTCTTGACTATCCTGTAAACAGAGATATTGTTGTTCCTTATTTGCAACTGAGGTAAACAGATCCTGAGAGGTTTAATAGGTTGCCTAAGGTCATAGAACTAGCAGGTTATCAGCTAGTGGACTGGAGCTAAACTCTGGGTGAAATTAGAGTCCATGTGCTCTTCCCTAAACCACACTTGCCTCCAAGTGGACGTCATGGACCCTGGAATGAGAAGAGTCTAATCCAGAGGTCAGGTTAATGTTGCCCTTTCCTTGTATTGTCTGTGTCCTTGCATCAGTTTCTTCCTTATCTAGTTATTAACCTTTTGCTATTAAAAATAATGGGAATCTTGATTAGAGAGATGCTCATGGAAACAATTGGTATTTACTTGATCTTTGATGTCATTTAGGAATAAGGTCAAAGAATAAAATATTGCCAAAGTTAGAGGTCAGGAACATAGTTTATCTGCTGGGCTCTCTGGTTTTTAGAATTATTTGTACTAGTTTGCTGTTGAAGTGCTTACTTAACATGGAGGGAAAGTAGTACAAGTGAATATATACTGTGCTTTACCTAGTCCTTGAGAGTGTCTTGATTGAGGAGTAGATAGACTACAGAAGTTCATGCTACTTTCCAGTCCTTTCTGAACAGTAATTTGAGAGGTAGTTTCCACTGCTTAACGAACTCTTTGCCTTCAAGTTAAAAGGCACACTTTTAAGATTACCTAAAAGATATCTTTTCATTTAGTACACTGTTTTGCTTTGTGTAAAAAATAAGAGTTTCGGGATACCAACTAGCAAGTAATTACAGAAAAATTTTAGTGACTGATATCTATAATTTGAACACAGGTTAGAAGGAAAATGATCATAGAATCTCAGAATTAACAAAAAAGTAAATGCAGTGTATTAGATTCATGCCAAATACAGTCAACCTGGATTTTTATTATTTGTGTTCACCGAGAGGAGTTTTAAACTTGCCAAAGGGATGAGAATACAGATGTGTAACATTTAGAATGACACAATACTGCTAGGGACTTTAGGGATTATTTGGTCAAGTAGTTTTAGAACTTTAAAACAGTGCAAACTTTTCTTTAATTGAAATCATTTCAGGAGGCCAATATTTAAAGCATAAAAGGAAAAAGGTTGAAATGAGAGTTGTGGGTCTGAAATTCTCATGCTTGCTTGGCAGATTCTGTTTCCACTGCTGTGAGCCCTTGGTTAATAGTCATAAACAACATTAACATGTAGTAAGTGTTCATTCTGGGCCAGGTACTAAAGCACTTTACATGCTTGATTTCACAGTTTGAAAACCACTCATCTAGTTCAGCTTCTGAATTTTATCTGTGGAAAAACAGACCCAGAGAGCTTAAATGAGTTGCCTAGGGTCTGAAACTAGTTTTTAGTAGCATTAGTGTTATTAAAATCCTTTTAGTCAGCTTAGCTAATAGTATGTGTGTGTGGTGCGTTATTTTTCTAAATATGAACGTAATATGTGTTCATTGCAAAAAGTTTTGAATTTACAAAAATTCAAAAATAATATAAAAGGGAAAAAATACTTAACCTCACTCATTAGGGATTGATAATATTTTGGTGTTGATCTTTATTAGAAAATTGACATACTCCCACCATACTATTTTGTTATGAGTCTTATGGTTAATATGTTCTAAAGCCTATTCCCTTTTTCCCAAATATTCTTTGTGAGAATGCTTATTTAATGAAATTTTACTAAATTTGAACAGTTTATTTAATGTCTCGCATTGTTGGACATTTATGATATTTACAGTTTTTTTTTCTTTTTGCTATTATATTTAATAATGTAATGTATGAACTGTGATAAACATTTAAGGAGCATACAGTTTCTGAAACATTAAATTCTAGATTTCAAATTACTGGATCAATAGGTGTTTTAAAACTATATTTTGAAACATATTTCCAAATTGATCTTTGGAAGGTGTTGCCAGTTTATTCTCTCACAAGTCAAGTTCTTAAACTCTTGTTAGTTCTGGACAAATACAGTTAACACAAATAAATAAGTCATCATTTAAATCTATGTTTGTTATAAATGAGGTCAAACGTTCCCCGTTTATATTTATTAGCTGTTTCTATTTTTTTATTTGTAAATTTCCAGTTTCTTTGCCTGTTTTTCTTTTTTGGATGTTTTTTCTCTCTTTAAAAAAGAAGAGTTCAAGAAGCACACATGCACGTGAGTCTCCACTCTGCGCCTCCTCCCACCGCCAGTTTGCAATATGTGTTGCCATGTTTTACTCAGGTTTAAAAAAACCATTAATTTTTGGCAGAAAGAAGTTTTAACTTTTTTATCTTTCAATGCATATAATGTCTGATTATCCCTTCTTTTGTGATGTTATCAGCTACTGATGACCATTGCCTATTTAATTCATTAGGTGTTCCAAAATGTTGATATTGCAATTTTCTGTTTCCTTATTCATTTCCTGAAATATTTTGTAAAGAGAAGCTTCCCCATATCAACTGTTTGGATATTTCCAGTGCGGTTTGTATAGGAAAGTCAGTATACATGCTTGGTTCTTTCTTTTTCTTTAGCAGATTCAAAATAGTTGATTTACTAGCTTCTTCCAAAATGACTACAAAAAATTACTTATGGATTTAAGCATGTTTGTGTATTATTATACTTATTGATGCATAAATTGTTCCATCTGTGGCCGGCAGGAGCTCCTTCAACACTGCTAAGTGACAGGGCTAAGTCCACCTGTTCTGACCTTGGCTCTTGCTTTCAGAGACCACGTCACCCTGTGGAATTGAGCTGCATATTCTGAGATGCCCAGAAGACAGGGGAGGCTCACTGAAGATTTCTGGGGAGCGTTGGTAATTAATTTGTTATTGATCAGCACAACAAATACTTGATTAACTGTTCTTCAGTGTGCTGGGGAGACAGTAGTGACCATGAATCAATAATTTCAGATAGAAGCGCTGGAGAAGATAAAGCAGGGTGAAATGAGAGTGAGTGAATGTGCTGGTTTAGGCATCAGTGAACAGAATGGTTTTTAATTGTTATGCACCTAGAGTCTGTAAGATAAAAATCTAGCCTGTTATGGGCCAAAAACTAACCATGAAGGGTCAAGTGGGGCCGAGTTACCTGAGTTTGTGGGTAGAGAAGGAACCATCTCCTGAAAGAGTAGTTGAAAATGGAGCTCAGAAATGTCTATTTAATGCTTTAAGACAGAATTAAGTTTATTAAGATTTGGGAGACTATGTACTTCTAGTTCCTCTAATTACGTGTGATAAAAATAATTCTATGGTTAAAATGACAACCTGTCCTACAGTGAAACCTGCAGGGAAGAAATCTCTTTGCAATCTCAGAGTTTGTGGTCTTGGAAGAAGCTTTGGCTGTCTTCCCTGAGGTGATGGCTGTCAGATTTACTGGGGGTGGGGAGGGGAGCGTGGTGACACCTTCTTTTGGGAAAGAAAAAGACTACTTTTACAAATCTGGATATGTTATCATTTTGGTGGAAGCATCACTCAGAGCTTTTAAAAATCCATAGCAGTATTCATGGTATGGAACCTGGGTCCATGCTGCTTCTGACAAGGATTTCAGCTCTGGGGTTAGAGAGACGTTAACAGGATCGTTGTCAGTGTCTTGGACAGGACCTGAATGAGTGGACAGGGGCTCAGTAAATATTTTAATGAAATTACTTTAACCTTGCCGAAGTGGATGTTGAAGTTCACAGCTTTAGTCTTTGCCCTTTCACTGGCTTTTTTCCTGTTCATGTCTTCCCCCATTTAAAAGGAAAACAAAACCCAAGAATCTTTCTGTCCTTCCTGCCTTACCTTGTAGTTACTACTTTCCTTCCTTCTGTTCATTGTCTGGGCAAGGATAATCGGATGGATACCTTTTACAGTGTTAATAGTGTTTTAGTTCTTATATTGGGGGATGGGTCCACTATTACTTGCTTTGTCATTGTGCTGTTTAACTCTCAGAATACAAGGTATACATATTCTTTTGTATCTAGCAGATATTGCATATTTTTTGGAGAATAATCTCTTTGTTCATGTTCTCCGTGCTCAATTCTCATTTGCTTCTCCTGCCTTTGACTCCAGTTTTTCTGTTTGTTCACAGTATGTGGACCTACTGAATATGTTTCTCTTGACATCAGTCAGTGGAGGAGTCACGCAGTATTATGTACTGGAGAGATGGTAAAGTCAGAAGACCTTCCATTTGCAAATGGAATATGACAGTATTCTCCCTTTTGACTGTGATACTCGTGAGGCTCAAATTAGATGTACTTTGCATACTCCAAAGGGCTGTACAGACGTCAGGCGCTTTGGTAACCACAGGGACGACAGCTGCAGCAAGGCTTGGACTTGTCCAGAGTAACACAGGTAGTCCGACTGAACATCAGAGTGTTACGTTGCGGGGGTTTGAAGCTCTCCCAGATATGTTGTGTGCTTCTCTACCACTTGAGGTCTTTCCTCCTGACTGCTACTTGCCTTGGGTGATCCTCTGCTGCCTGTCAGTGGTAGCCCGATGCTGGGGTGTGGGCCTGGGGAGGAATTTGTTCTGATCCCGAGAACTTGCTTCCTTGGCGTCTGCCTTTCCCTGGACCTTTTCTGCGTCTCCCCTTTTTTCTGTTTCTTGTTGCTTCCCTTTGAGGTTCTTGACTCACACACCCAATAGCTGGCCTTTTCATATTCCTTAGTCAGTCAGAGTACTCTTCCTCTGATCAGTGTTCCCTAATCTTTGCGCTTTTGATTCTGTTTTTGTGGTAACTTGAAACAGTTTCTTCTTCCTCTCCCTCCCTCATCTTCAGAGTATTTTTTTCCTTTCTTTTTTAACCCCTTCTTCCAGCATCAGATCTCACGAAACTTGTCAGTAACCAGAACAACTGCAGAGCACAAGCAACAATGAAATGAAAAGGCGGAGGGTGTCCCTGGGCCGTACTGTAGTTGGGGCACAAGTTCGGCTGCACTGAGCCCTGGCTGCAGCACAGGAGTAGCAGGCTGAATATAAAAGGAAAGCGGACAGCAGAGCAGAACACCAGGTGGGAGCAGCAGTGAGGTAAGCCTGTGGCAGTAGAAGAGACCAAACAGGGCAGCCGTGTGGTCAATGAGGCTGGGGTCCTAGGGCCCAGGAAGGATGAGCGTGTGTGTGGTCCTCGTAGTTCCAGGGAGCACCAGGTGTACACGTGCATGGTGTCTCCTACACCTGCCTGCTGTTGCTGTTTCCTCTAGTAAAAGGCAAAGAGAGGTAAAGAAAATTGTGCTAACCTAGATAAGAAAACTGACATCTGCAAATAACTTACAAATGTGGAAGGGTGGGAAAATACCATTTGACCAGTAGAGTTTTGGTTTCAGTGTTGATATGACACTGTAGCTCCAAAAGAGCAGCTTCTTACTTTAAAAAAACCTTTTTATTGAGATAAAATTCATATACTGTAAAATTCACCCATTAATCTTGCAAAACTGAAACTTTGTACCCATTCAATAACATTACCTCATTCCCGCCTCTCCCCAGACCCTGGTAATGCCATTCTACTTTCTCTCTCTATGAATTTGACTACTCCAGGTACCTGATATAGGTAGAGTCATACAGTATTCGTCTTTTTGTGACTGGCTTATTTCACTTAGCATAATGTACTCAAGTTTCCATGATGTAGTGTATGTCAGACTTCGTTCTTTTTTATGGCTGAATAATATTCCATTGCATATATATACCACAACTTGTTTATTCATCCATTGATGCACATTTGGGTTTCCACTTTTTGTTGTGAATAGTGCTGTTGTGAACATTCAGGTACAAGAATTTGAGTACCTGTTTTCAGTTCTTTTGGGTCTATACTTAGGAGTGGAATTTCTGAGTGGTGGGGCAATTCTATGTTGAACTTTTTGAGGAACTGCCAATTTTTTTTTTCAGTGACTAAACCATTTTACATTTGCATCAGCAATATACAGGGGTTCCAATTTCTCCACGTCTTTTATAACACTTATTTTCCATATTTTTGGTGATAGCCAGTCTAATGAGTGTGAAGGAGTATCTTGTGGTTTTTATTTGCATTCTCTTAATGACTAATGATATTAAACAGCTTTTCATGTGCTTGTTGGTCATTTTTATATCTTCTTTGGAGAAATGTCTGGTCAAGTCCCTTGCTCGCCTTTTAATTGGATTATTTGTCTTTTTGTTGAGTTGTAAAGTTCTTTATATATTCTGAATAGTAGACTCTTATCAGATAATGATTTGCAAATATTTTCTCCCATTCTATAGATTGTCTTTTCACTTTCTTGATACTGTCCTTTGATGCACAAAGTTAGCCCTTCACTTTTTGTGCAGCTTTTAGTCAACTCAAGCAGTGAAGCAGCATCATACCACGTGCAGAGTCAAGCCCCTCCTAGAGTGTAGATTCTCTGATGGAAGAGAATAGAGGATTTCTCTCTTTTCTGGCCTGTGCTATGTGAGAAAACTGAAGCAGTTGACATAAATATTGTGTATTTGTGGGAAGGTGGGCTTGGCTTTTAAAACTGAGACATACCTACGTGTGTTATGCTCCATTTCATTTGCACTCATGGGCTTGAGGAGCCTTATGATAGATGTGCCCAAATGGAGAAGTCTAAGTAGATAAAAATTAGGATCAAGGGAGAAATAAGTAGAATAAAGATTGTGAAGAAGAATGTCATTGGATATTCCTAGATGGAAAGGAAATGTATAGCAATTAGTGTAGCATTATGGGTGACATAAGATTTTCTTTTTTGTATATGACTATTTCCATTAAAAAATATTTAACATATTTTACTTTCATAAAGAGAAAATTTTACTAATTATTATTAAAGTTCTGAATGCATTTGCTAGCCTTGTTGCTTTCTCCACAGTGGTATATGATCCATTCTCATGGTTTTATCTGCTACCTGCATTTGTGTTCAGCTCATCCGTCTTTCCTGAATTTCATTGGTCCAGCTCCCACGCCCCCCACATTATCCAGGTCTTGGACACAGCAGGGTGCCTTCCACCCTCTTCTCCCCAGCCTCGCACTTTGCTTTTCTGTTCTCTCAGCTGCTTCCTGGCCTCTGCCTTTTCCTTCTGTTGAGCTCAGTCCTACTAGGACTCGTCCCAGATGTCCCCCCAAGGGGAAGACTTCCCTGACTCCTTCTCTGCTGACTCGGATCCTTTTCTCGCTCCTCTGTGGCCTCCACCTGGCTCTGTTATTGCGCTGACTCAGTTTAGGGCATTATGTCTGTGTCCTTTTCTCCTCCACCAGATGAGGACGTAGATCGACGCTTCTTCATTGTTTGTCCCCATGCCTGGCAGAGAGTGTGGTGCGAGGTTGGCACCAATATGTGTCTGTGAAATGAAGAAATAAGATCTGTACTATCATGAGGTGCAAACTGGTGGATGTGGGCTGGATCACACCTGTGGATGGTTCATGTGCCTCACAGTGCTTAGAAACTTGGGATATTTCACATAGAAATCCCTATTTGCGTATTCTGAAAAATGAGACTGTCTGGCCACCTTGTGTCAACCCTGTTTCATGATGGCTGTCACTAGGCTGGGTTGTGGTTGTTGCCCCTTTCAGAGGGTTTCCATAGTCCCACCCCTCTCATCTTACAGGAGGCCTGCTTTACTCCTGTTACCTGCTGTCTCCTTGGGACACTTGGGATTGGATCCCCTATCTAGAGGAAGAATGGACTGCATGCCCTACAACCAGACCTCTCCAAATCTGCCTCAGCTGGTCTTTTGGTAAAGGTGGGCAGCAGACAGTTGGAGGTTTTGGTTTCTGGCATGTTTCTGCAGTTTTGTC
Source organism: Tapirus indicus (assembly GCA_031878705.1). NCBI lineage: Eukaryota > Metazoa > Chordata > Mammalia > Perissodactyla > Tapiridae > Tapirus > Tapirus indicus. The sequence goes on from CM062917.1 coordinate 82,407,877, forward strand.
TTTCTCTGAGGCTGATTTAGGATAGACTGTTAAGCTTTCATACGTACATGCACAACTAAAACATGCACAAAGTGCCGATGAGTTGAATTTCCAAGGATGTGAGCAGATGACTCTCCTAAAGACACAGGCTCAAATGAAATGAAATGTTTAGTTACAGGAGAGTTTATAATTCTGAAGTCCCTAAATTCCTTTAAAAATTTTTTGACTTGTAATGTGTATGTTGATGTATGTTTTTTGGTTAAAGTGAACTTTTCTTACCTTCAGCAAATATTTATGGGTTTGCCTAGAGAAATCTATAATTCCTTTATGAAATTAAAGATGAAGTTTTGTTACTACTTATGTTTGGAATTTTAAGGCATTAAATACATTGTGTTCTTGGTGTGACCATATGCAAACTTTGTGTGCACTTCTTTTGGGCCATGGTCCATAATTCCCATTATATTTTCATGGCGACTGATCACAAGCCCAGAAGCAAAGCACTGTCGCCGTGGGAAATGGGGCAGTGCTGCAGGATTTTAGCAGGGTTCTAATGGGATCAGTTTTCTGTTTTTGAAACGTGACTCTGCAGCAGGGGGGTGAGGGTTAGAGAAGTGAGAGACACCAGGAGCAGAAATGGGAGGGCTCCCGTGAGAATGAATGATTAGGGAGGGAGAGATTCTACGTGTTTATTTTTGGTGAAGTTATAAGTCATCTAAGTCCTCAGGTTAATTATGGAATTCTTTTCAGATAGAAATGAGTGAATACTGGGAATGCTATGGCTGACAGTACCCTCTTCATGAGTTCCTGTGCAGGGTGGGTAAAGGAGAGGCTAGGACGTCTCATGGCTCTCCGGAGAATGTTTTAGTTGGATAAGCAGCAGCTCATGACACCACTTTCTATCCTCTGATACATTCAAGAGACAGGTCTCAGGACCCTTAGGCTGCAGAAGAAGTGGTCCTGCCAGCAGGGGGGAGGCAGTTATCCAGCCTTGAACTGAGCTAGCCTGGGGGTCAGGACCCAGAGACGTGGGCTGGGTTTCACTCAGGAGATTCTCCACTTCCGTCTCTGTGCTTCAGTTGCCCCTGCTGTACCTGGGAATCCTAAAAGTATTTACCTCAGAGGGTATTCAAAGAGTAAATAAATTATTGTATGTAAAATGGTTACAGTAGTGTCTGGTGTTTAGTAAGCACTTAGTACATGTTGCTTCTACAACTGCTTCTATGACTGCTAAAATTATTACTGTTTTTATTAATGGAGAGATCCACAAGTAAGAATTCTTTTGAGTGAAATTTCCATTACATTATGTGTAATTATTGTGAGTAGAAATATTATGGTAGAAAGTTTCAAAAATAGAATACTGTTTAACTTCAAATCACAATAAGAATTTTGCATCATAGCCTTTTAGGTGGTCATCAGAATGAAGATTAGATTAAAAGTCTGCACAACTGAAGGAAAGTCAGTACATGTCCACCATTCCTTAGGGTGACCCCGGGCCCCTGTTGGTTGCCCTGAATAGAAGTTCTAACATACGATACTTTCCATATAAACTGTATGAACATTTTTATGCATAAAACAGCACGCACAGAATGGATTTTCTAGAGCTCTCCTAGAACACAGTCCTATGAATGCTTGGGAGGTGAAATTGGGAGAAGGGAGAGCAGTAAATGTTCAGGTGCCACCTCACTCTGCCACAGTTGGGTGCTGGCGAAAGGAGGAGAGGGTTCGTTCCCAGTGTATTATTTCCCTTGGTGCGGAATTAATTTTCTGTGAAGACCGTGTCATAAACTGTTATGACCTCCAGCTGGAGCAGCGTACGCTCTAACCCCAGACTTCTAATCTGGGGACATGTTCTGATGACAAGCCTACAACTAGACAAGTCAAGCTATTAGCTGGGGTTTCTTCAGGCCTTCCACTTTGCCAAGCACTTTGCAAAACACTTTTGCATTTATCATCTTGCGTCATCCTGACTACAATCGTATGAGGGTAGGTATTCTTATTATATTCTGTTTTTGTAGATGATGGCTAGGGATCGTAAGTCATTTGAATTTTAGGAGCTGTCATTCAAGTCCAGGCAATCAGCCAGAGCCCATACTCTTAATCACCACTGTATATCCCAGTTCAATGTGAAATTGTTATGGTTATAAAAAAATAAAGTATAGTATATATTCTGATTATAAAGTGTATGTTTATAGTCAAGTGTTGGAAATTTAGAAATGTAGAAAGAAGAAAAAAAACCTACCTATAGTCTTACCATTCATACAACCACTTTCAATATAAATTCATCTGGATTCTGTATTACATCATACTTATTTTTATTAAAGACTTCTGTAAGGCGCTGTGTTGGGGCATTTGGCATTTGTAGAGGTATACCTTTGGTACTTTTTCTCAAGGAGTCTTTTTCTGTGTAAAAGTAATATAAAAAGTAAGACTTAAATAATACTTGGAAGCAACAGGAGAGAGTGAAAAATCAGTATATGTCAGTCACCAGATGGACGTCACTGCCAGCGAGCGAGTGCTGTAGGGGTCAGAGACTTTCTTGCCTGCCTGTCCTAGATGGTGTTGGTCAGAGTCTTGGGTCACCAACTTCACGGACTGAGCTCTGGAGTAAACCACTTATTATACATTGGAAATTGTTCAATTCTATGTGCCTTTTTTTGGGTTATCATTTTAAAAAGGTCACTGGGTTCTTCTTTTACATTAAGGCTTTCTTACATGAAGCAGAGCCTCTTTGTATCCACCACGGCAGAGGGAATGGCATTTGCGCTTCTAAATTTTTCAGTAGTGAGACTCTACTAAAATAGCACTAAAAATTAATCACTTTAATTGATTACTTTCCCCTCCCCCTTGCTGCCCCTGTTGGGGAGTCATGGTTAAGTCCCCCCCTCCAAGGTAGTTCATTATTGTAAAATCTGACCATTAATCTAAAACCTCTTCGTGGGCTGAGGCCTTTGTGTTTCCAGGCCACGTTCGGTTGCACCTGCCTGCTGCTTGGTCTCTTTCTCCACTAAGCCGAGTTGTCAAATAAGAGGGAAAGGATTGTGTTCCCTTTTCAGAACTAGGGTGGCATGGTGATTTGACACCTGGCCATAAATGTGACCACAAAAGTTTGTGTTCAGATATTTCTTTTTTCAGTATTGTACCCGTATCTCCCTTCTTGGTGTTATTTTCTTTTATATAAATGCTCCTGTGATCGCGTTTTAGTTCTAATTCTGAGAAATTGATGACATTTGTTCCTCATTTTCTTCTTATAAGTTATTGTCTACTTAAGTTAGAGGTGTATACAGCATTAAAATGGTTTGCAGATAAAGACATTTGTAAATGAGTGTTTTAGTTAAATGCTTTTCCAGCTCAAGGTGGCATCTTGCCAGTGAGAGGGCGGCAGTTGGCCAACGTGTCTTTCTTCATGGCTCCTCTTTCTTTGTTCAGGCAGAGTAACATCCTGCTACTTTAAGGGTAGAAGACTCCTCTCCTCTTCCCTCCATGAGATTTTAAAAGAATATTGTTTGCCTAGTTGAAAAGAGTTGACCAGAAGATGACTGGTTCCTTAAGTTTAAAAATTTCTACTTAAAACAGTTTGGTTCTAGTGATATGTCCTTTGCAGTAATAATTCATAGTTATTATGACTTTCATTAATGTTCTGAAACTATGGTATTTTTGGTAAATATATTTAAAGGCACGAAGTGACAGTACAGAGATAGATGACCCTCCAGGGCCTGATTAAGTCCTTTAAAAGCCTAAAGTGCTGTGCCTCCTTTCTGTCCCCGCAGAACCAAGAGTGGGAGTACTGAAATGCAAACTAAAGTGAAGAAGTCTGGCAGAATTCTTGTTGTTACCATGGCTTTAAAAAGTACATAAAATATCAATCTTAAAGAAAAAAGCATTCTTGTAATTTTTTGGTACTCTTCTTTCGTTGGTTCCCTAAGCATGTTGAAGGGGAGCAGAGTATGCCACCCTAAAATCTGCCTACTTTGGTAAAAAGATTGTTTTGAGCCGAGGGCAATTAGCTCTCTGCCCTCCTACTTTCTGTCTAAAAGCAGGCATAAATTTCCATTGTAAAAGTGTTCCTTTTCCCAGACCAGGAAGAGGAGAATGACTCTTACCTGCAAATCAAACCTTACTAAACAACCCTTATTTGCTATACACATCCTAGTCACCTTCTCACAACTCGTCTCCTGCCCCCGCAGAATCCCCAAACTCCTTTTCCTTTGTTTAGCCTCTTCTCCATACTTTATCATCTTTTGTTAAGATGGTGTATAAGCTTCAAATTCTACCCATCCCTTTGAGTTACTCAACACTGAGTTTTCCTGTGTGTATGCACGTTGTGTGTGTAAATAAACTGTTTTTTTCCCCTCCTGTGAATGTGTCTTTTATCGGTTTGATGTGCAGGCCCCAGTCACTGAACATACGAGGGTAGAGGAGTTCTTTTCTCCTCTATAATGTGCTTCATCTTCTTCCTTTTGGGTACTTCAGCACTGACTCTCCCCCAAATTATACAAAAGACAATTAAAATAACACAAGAATGAGGAAGAGAGCATAGTTTATCTGGAAGAAGATTTTTGTTTTTTAAAGTTAGTTCTCTAGACTAAACTAGATATTAATTCCTTTTCATGATCTTTTGTGTACTGCTGTGATAAAGTAACAGGCAGCAGGATTTTTGTTTAGTAAACATCCTATATTCTCTTCATCCAAGGCTTTAGAATCCCAGAGAACATAGAAATCCATTAAAATAGGTACTTGACCCTAAAGCATTTTGAGCAATAGTTATTTATTGCCATAGTCTAGATGCTTCTGGAGTCTAGACTGGAGTGATAGTTTATATTTTTTCAGTTAGGCCAGAGATCTTCTTTAGCTATATGATAGTTTGGTTTTAAAACCATACGGTTTCTGATTTATATCTAGTCTAGGAAGGCTTTTAGTTTTTCTTTTAGCAAGGAGGTGTCCCTAGTCAGGGAATCTGCAGGCGGCGTGTAGCAGTTACTAACAGCGAGCTGGGGCCAGGGCAGTCCTGAGGTGCCCACAGTGGCTTGCTTTATGTATCAGTAGTCTCTGGATTCCTGTTGTCACTATACTAAAATGAAAAGAGACCAGATATTTTGGTTTTTCAGTTTGTCAGTTTCTCTTACCATTAGTTATCTAACTAAGGCTTAGGATGTTACCTCATGGGAAGTGAAGGGTTAAGACAAAACTCAGTCTCCAGTCTTTGGATGAGACATTGTTTACTTTAATATGCATACATGCATATTCTGCCTTATTCCAGAAAGAATTTAAGGTGGCACTTCTCTGCAGTCAGTTTTTATGCTCCGTGAGTAGGACTTGTTTATAAACACACTTCCCAGTCTCAAGTTGAAATGAATCTGGCTTCCAAATGGTGTGTGTACTTACTCCAACAATGCTGCCGTTGTACCTCAAGGTTTCGTTACACCTTTAGGGTTTCAATATGTTCACTGGTCATAAATCTTTATCCTTTGATGTTAGAATCAATTTTTGGTGTCGGCAAAAAGTCATTGAGTGCCAAGTTTGGTGAATAATGTGGATAGGCAGTCTGGTTGTTAGAGCTTTTGCTTTATTGTCTTTGACTCGTGGATGATGGGCCAGAACATTTTCAGGATGATGAAACCCGTTTCTGGGCCACAGTTACCTCCTTGTTACATCCAGCAGACTTGAACAATGGGTGCAATTGACTTCTGGTCTTTGTGGGATGCTCCTGCGTTAGCAGTGCCACTGCGATCAGATAAACAAGTCAACATTGTCCTCACTTGTGATTTTGATATGGATGTTTTCTTGGGTTTGGACTGCAGCAAAGTTTTCTATTGCAAATTTCATGTTTTCAGGTCTTAATGAAAACTTTTAGCATTAGTTCCACTAATTTTCTCGAAACATGATTATTTTTTTAACTGTTCATGAAAGATCCAAAAGAGAGAACAAGTTCTAACTGCTCTTTATCACGTAGTGACAATGTTTGGAACGATCTTCACCAACTTTCCAACTTTACTTGCCGCTCCCCCTCACTCCCACCCTCCTTGCCCCTTGCCAGATTTTCTTGTGTTCTGATTTTCCTGTAATTATTCAATTGGGTGAATCAAATTATTACTTCAACAGCATTTTATAGATGAGAAAACAGACTTATGGAAGATGTGACTTAATTTAAGGACTCAGATACTAACGAGTCAAAATTCAAGTCCTGATTTTCTGACTATCATTTTCAGAATTTTTTCAGTACATAGTGCTGCCATGATGGAATCAGTCATGCTTTCTTTAGTTTTCTTATAGTAATGTGAAAGTGAAGAGTTTTCCCCCTTTATTTCCTTATATTTCGCTTGTGGATTTATTGCCACACAAAATTAAATGTTTTCTTCCTCAGGTCATTTTTTATTTTATGTTGACATGAGCTTATACATGCATTCATCTCAACCAATTATGTTTTGGCCTTGAAAATAGTTGTTGCACATGAAAAAGTTACAGTACATTCCTTCTGTGCCTTTGTTTCCATAAATCATGCCAGAAAATCAGTTATATTTTATGGTCACATTTGTGTTTGTGTTGAAACACTAGTTTGTCCTAGTCATGATGTGAGATGTGTAGCTGTAAAGACACACTTGGAAGTTTACTTCCTGAAAGTATTTAGTTTTGGTTCTGATATTTTGTCTTTTAAATTATTTGTACATTTAAATTAGGGTGAAGCATAAAGAGTTCATTTATTTGTTAAACATTATATTTCGTTTATGATGGTATCCTTGTGCTTGTGACGTGAAGAAGTGCTCATTTTTATTTTGGAAATATTTTAGAGCAGATAAATGTTCTGCATTCTGAGATCTGATTGGCTTGGAGTAGCGCAGTAACTGACCATTCCCTGGGGAATGTGAGGTGGGTGTTCCCTTAGACACACGCCGTGTTGGCGGCAGCTTCATTGGAAGTGTGACCACATAGACATTCAGCTCAAATCTAATCCCTTCCAGCTCTTCACGCACACGGAGGATTCTCCCCACACACTCTCTCGTTCTACACTGGTAGATATTTTTAACATGTCCCCTTGTTTCTGGGCTAGGTATTCCTCTTATAACTCTAGAGTAAGTATAAATTCTACTCTGAGGAGAGCTCCAGGAATTGTTAGGTCTTGTGGGAAAGGCTGCTGGTCTTCACGAAGAGTTTTCCTGTGGCCCATCACTACCTGTTGATAGGCAAGGGTTTAATAACTGAGCTCTAGGTTCTTATCACAAGTGTCACATTAAACTCTCTGCCACACGCAAACTCTCAAAAGCTCAGTGGAAGAAACAGTTATGGGAAGGATTGTGTGATGGACATCCAGTCCATCTGTTCTGTTGTATTCTAAATTTTTTTTTTTTTTTGGTGAGGAAGATTGGCCCTGAGTTAACATCTGTTGCCAATCTTCCTTTTTTTGCTGAGGAAGATTGGCTCTGTGCTAACATCTGTGCCCATCTGCCTCTATTTTGTATGTGGGATGCTGCCACAGCATGGCTTGATGAGTGGTGTGTCGGTCTGTGCCTGGGATTTGAACCTGTGAACCCCAGGCCGCTGAAGCGGAGCGTGCAGACTTAACCACTACACCACCAGGCCGGCCCCAGTATTCTAAATTTTATGATTATATTAAGCTAAGCCATTTTGGTGAGCCATATTCCTGGAAGGCATTATATCAAAATGGGTAATGCTTCTTGTGGGATGAAAGGACCATTTATGTCTCTGCTGTGCCCATGGTACAACATAAGAAAAGGTTAATATTCCTAATTTTCTAAAGTTCTCTTTCAGGTAATCGAAATGTACTAATTTTCCTTAACTAGAAATAGATATGTTGGATGTAGTGTTCTTTTAGGTTCCAATTTTTTCCCCATATTCTTAAAGTGAGAAGATGAAAGGTAACATCAGAAAGAAGCATTAAGACTTAAATAGAAAAAAATTATAGAATATCATAGCACCAAATCTCACATTTTAAAGATCAGAAAACTGAGGCCTAACAAGTTTTCAGCATCTTTCTCAAAGTTTACTAAACTAACAGGAGTTTGGGATTGAACCCAAACTTGGGTTCTTACGACTCCAAGTCCAGTGCTGGTTGCAACATCTCACAGTCTCCTTGAAGTTTTTAGGAATACTGAGATTATTGAGAGAAGATGCTGATGCTTACGTTGTGGAAGGAGGAAAGGAGCCAGAGGAGAAAGATGTACTCTTAATTAACCTCAAAAAGTTGAATAGAATGTGAAATTCTTAAAACAGAAGTTTTATCGTTTGTCCTGTTGCTGAACTATAGAAAATATTTCATTTAAAAAATTATGTAGATGGAAAAAGTGCTGTTCAAAACATTGAAATGGGATGAAGCCTTTAGTTGAAAGGGTTATGGGGAACTTGAGCTTTACTTGGCAGTATTGGACTCTCCCATCTGAACCCACTCACTAGTCTTAAGAATGGGAGAGTGAGACTGTGGGGACAGGAGAAGAGTAGCTCCACCTGCAACTGGGGTTTCCATCCCCAGGCCTGCAGGAGAAGCCCCATCCGCAGAGGCAGCCAGTCCGGTTAGGGCAAGGAGCAGTCCCTTTAGAGACCTGGCGGAGGAGGTAGGGACTTGCTGGTGAGTCTTCAATTCCAGTGGGCACCGGGGAGGGGTCCCTGAGGGTTGGGGGAGGGAGCTGGGAAATTAGCGCAGATTAGTGGTGCTGGTGATGTGGATAACCCCAGCTGACTGAGCTGGACAGGATCTGGGAAGGTGGGTACACAGTTCAGGCTGAACGGGTGCAGTTGCTGGTTCTCCCGGTGGCGATGAGATCACTGTGATGGAGGCCAAGTGAAGGCCCTGCTGCTGGGCTGGGGTGGAGTCAGTTGGGGGAGGGGCAAGAGAGGCCTCTTTTGGCTGAGGGTTGGCAGTTTATTCTCACCCACGCTATCTTGAAGGGGCTTTTTGTTTGATAATTTTGTTTGCTTTTATAGACACAAACATTATTCTACTGTAGTAGTGATGGGATTGAATTTTGTGGCTCCTTGTTTAGTGGGGTTTTTAACTTTTTAGTTCTAAAACGGCCTGCCAAAAATGCTAGCATGCAGAAGTGTCTACTATGAATACAAAGTGGTCGAGAAGAATTTCCCTCCCGCTCTCACTGTTTCCTGAACAAGCCTTATTCTTTCACATCTTTGTTTATTGCTTGTGGTATTTCCTCTTCCTAGAACATTATTCTCGAGGTGCCTGGTGAACTCTAGTTGCTCAGCGTAAATACCACCCCTCCTGCTGTTAGCTGCTCAGTCCCTCCTCTGCCATTGTACTTGGACTTACTGTTTTCATGCTGCTCACCTTGTATTTTAGTGAGTTGATTGTGTTGGTGTTTCCTGTATTAGTCTGTGCCCTCTTCTTTACTCTTACATCTCTATGCCAAATATAGGTGCTTAGAAAACATTTGTCAAGTAAATACTGTGATAAGGGCAGTGAAAATAAAAAAGTAATTGATACCTTGTACAATATACCAAAATTAACTCAAAATAGATTATAGACTTAACGGTGAAACTACAAACTACTAGAAGAAAACATGAGGAGAAAATCTTTGTGACTTGAATTAGGCAAAGATTTCTTAAATATGATATCAAAAATATGATTCATTAAAAAAAAAATGGGCCTGGCCCAGTGGTGTAGTGGTTAGGTTCACTTGTGGTGCTTTGGTGGCCCGGGGTTTGCCAGTTTGGATCCTGGGTGTGGACCTGCTCATTGCAGCGTCCCACATAGAAGAGCTATAACTCTACAACTGTGATACACAACTATGTAATGGGGCTTTGGGGAGGAAAAAGTGAAAAAAAGAGGAAGATTGGCAACAGATGTTGGCGCAGGGGCAATCTCCCTCAAAAATAAAAAAAAGAAAAGAAAAGAAATACAAATTTAAAAAAAAAGAGATGAATTGACTTCCATCAGTCTTCTGCTCTTTGAAAGACACTCTATCTTAAGATAACAGAAAGAGAAGCCACAAACTGGTAGAAATATTTCTAAATCACATATCTGATAAAGGACTTTTATCCAGAATATATAAAGAACTTTGTAAACTCAGCAATTAGAAAAGACACCAGTTAAAAAATGGGCAAAGGATCTGATGTTTCACTAAAGAAGATGTATAGAAGGCAAATAAGCATATAAAAATATGGTCCATTTTATTAGTCATTAGGGAAATGTAAATTGAACCATGAGATACCTCTGCACACCTTTTGGAATGATTAAAATAAGAAGAAACTGACCATACCAAGTGCTGGTTAGGACATAGAGCCACAGGACCCCTCACACTTAATACCCTATGACCCACTTCTGGGTTTCACTCAAGTGAAATAAGAACAGGTTCATACAAAAACCTGTACAAATTTTATAGCAGCTTTTTTTTTTACAGTTGCCAAAATGGAAACCATTTAAATTTCTCTCATCTGGTGAATGGATAAACCAGCTGTGATACATCCATACAGTGGAATACTGCTCAGCAATATAAATAAATGAACTGCTTAATATCATCACAACAAGTGAATGAATCTAAAATGTATTATGCTAAGTGAAAGAAGCCAGACTCAAAAGCATACAGACTATACAATTGCGTTTGTATAGGAAAAGGGACAGAAAGCAGATCCGTGGTTGCCAGGAGCTGGGTGGGGGGAGGGGTTGGCTGTAGAGTGTCATGGGGGTTGTTTCGGGTGATGGAACTCTTTCGTATCTGTTACACAACTGTGATTTAGCAAAGGTTTGATAAAACTCTGCAGGTTTGGGGGAACCAATTTGCCAGCATGTGATACTTGTTGAAGGCCTTCAGGTTGTTGTGGTGTGATCTCTGTCTGCCTCGTCGTTTATAGAAGGGCACAACCAAGGCGGGAGGCTGTTGGATGGTGATGCATCTGGTGGAGGAGATAGTCCCTGTATCAGAGAAAGCCAATGTGTTTTGGAAACTTCGAAAATGCTGACTAAGACAACATTAAGTACAGTTTATGATAAAGGAAAAGGTGGTAGGACGTGGTGTACACGTGGCATCCTGCCTTGCATTTCCAGCAGTCAGACCCCTGTGTGTGGTTTATGGAGCACAGGTCTACGTCATTTCCTTCTCAGTATATTATTGAGCTCCATGTAGAACTAAAGGTCTGTGATTGACAATTGGTTTGCTATTTCTAACATTCCCTAGTGTGTTGCCCAGTGGGTGGGTGAAGGGGCTCATTAAGTATTCTTAGTCTCCACATTTTTTAAATTGGTTTATGACACTTGAACCCTGCCATAAATGTTGTTGTGAACCCGCTATAAATATTATGAGAAGCAGTATGTAGTAGTGGCTGCTGGAGCCAGGTTGCCTGGGTTGTCTCCCAACTCTACCATTTACTAGCTCTGGGACTTCAGGCAAAGTTGTTTAACTTCACTGTGCCTGTTTCCTCATAATAAATGAGGGGTGGTAACTACAATACCAACTCCATGGAAGGTTTGTGTGGATCAAATGAGCTAAGTGGAAAGCCCCCACAGCAGGTGATAACACATAGTGAACTAGATGTCAGAGTTAGCTGCTACCATCGTTGTCACTGTTGTTATTCTGTGCCACTGAATAGCCCTATAAGCCTTCCTTCAAGATGAGAATGGCTATGATGCTATTTCTCCTTTGGTTTATTGAGACTAGATTTCTTTAGTTCTTGTAAAGCCAGCTGACTTATATTTTCTTTGCTCTCTTGTTTCCCTGTAATTTTTCTATCTTATATACTTCATTGCATTTTTAATTTTTAGTAAATATGCTTGATACATTTGGAATCTGTCTTCTAAAGACTCATAGAAACAATTGGAAATAATTTGTTACAACATACCCTCTTCTGTGTTCAGAGGTGCAAAACTATTTCATTGCTTTAAGAAATATGAGACAAAATTCAGTGTATCTCTTTAGTTAGAAGCCAGGGAATGTGGTTATAAATTGAGATTTGGAAACCATGGTAAATGTAGAGGACTGGATAGTATAAATCAAAAGAACGTCAACTTGTTTGCTTCTCTGTGCATTGTGTTACTTTTGTAAAATTGTATCTTTTATACAGAGAAGTGCCCTCAGCACAAAGCTGATTGTGTTTGTCAGAGTATTTTGAAGATGCTTGTTAAAAAGCACTTGTGGAATGGTTTGTGGAAATGGCTATGAGGTTTCACAGAGTGTTCTTGTCCTCTTCAGATCCATTCTTAAACCAATTTACTAGACCTTTCTCCTGTGGGGTTAAATTGGGTAGTATTCATTGGAGATACCATAAAAAAAATCCTGAACTGATTTGCTAGCAGTGTTTATATCCTCTATACTGAGAATCTGAGGTAACTTTGGCAGCCTCTCTTACTACCTGAGAAAGGCTCCTTCACTGTGGAACCTGAACCATAACTCCCCATTTCCCCTTTCCATCCCCTGGTATCTTCTCTTCTATTTTCTGTCTCTATTAATTTGCTTATTCTAGGTACTTTATATAAGTGGAATTATACAACATTAGTCCTTTTGTGTCTGGCTTATTTCACTTAGTGTGTTTTCAAGATTCATCCTTGTTTTAGTGTGTCAGAATTTCATTCTTTTTATAGCTTAATAATAGTCCATAAATCCAGTAATATAATTTAATAATATGTTTAACCCAGTATATCCAAAATAGTATCATATCAAGATGTAATCGGTATAAATATGTTAATGAAATGTTTTTCATTCTATTTTTGTACTAAGCACGTCTCTGGAGTAGCCACATTTCAAGTGCTCGATAGCTAAATGTGGCTGGTGACTACAGTATTGGACAGCATAGGTCTAGAATAAGGAAAGGATTGCTTAAGATTATTAAGCAGCACAAACTTTTTTTTAAAGAAAAATAATATTTGCTGAAAGACAGTATTAGAGAAGGTTGTAGTCATCAGCCATGGAGAAAAAGGATTTACAAAATGACAAAGATCCAGGCATAGCCTTTTCTTTGTTTCAGACTTGGAAGGGATAGGAGCCTTCAGAGGAAGAAGTATTTCACTGTGAATTTCTTTTCACTAGAACCTCTGGTGAGAAGACCTCAGGAACTCTTGACAGGATTTTTTATTTGATTCACACTGTCCTAAATGCAGTGCTGGTAAACAGTAGGTAATTAACATTTTGAGTAGACAACTTTGAGTAATGAGAACTGAAACAGAAATTTGCAGTGGGTGCTGTGGGGTTTGATGAAGCTCTGGCCCACACTGGAATTTTTCCTTCTCCATTCCTTGAACTGGGGGGGTTATGCCTGATTTATGTCAAGTACTCCTCTAACGCCTGGGGCTGTTGGAACTGGGAGCACACAGATGGCTGTGGGCTGGAGATGCCCACTGGCAGCCCTTTCAGATGTGTGCCCTGGCACCCGTGCAGGCAGTCCGCAGGTGGTCCAGCATCTTGTGGATGTTGTGGCCTGGTAGAAAAGGTGAATTGGAATAGTGCATTCTCTGCCTCAGGAATTTGGATTTCTGAAACTGAGAGATTAGGTCAGTTCAGTAGGGCCGGTATATCATTGTAGATAATAAATGCATTGACTTTAGAGTTTGGCAGACCTGGGGCCAAGTTATGTGTCTGCCACTTAATAGCTGGGTGATTTTAGACATGTTACCTAACCTTTTTAGGCTTTCCTCCTCCTTTACTCATCTATAAAATAGAGATGATGTTTATATCTACCTTATAGTGTTTTTGTGAAGGTAGAGATATGTAATACTTGCTGAATTAAAGAGTTATGATTGTCATCATAATACAGAGCAAGGTTATTGGTGCCTCTGTCGCCTAGAGGAGTGACACTTCTGTATTCCTGTGCAAGCCGCAGGTGCGGAGCTAGTCACGTGGGAACAGATGGAGCAGGTGTTCGAAGAGAAGCAGATGTACTGTGGCCAGGGGACCCTCAAAAGAGAGCAGAACTAGAACTCGTTTCATATGAGCCTTGATGTAGGACTCATAAACATGCAAGTGTGATAGATAGTTTAAGGAAAATGTTATGTACAGTCTGGAAAGCTACCTATTTATAGTTTTCTCACCAGGTTAGATTAAGCTAATTAGAAGTGCACACATATAGTGACATATGGCTGACTGTAAGGGACAAAACAGAAATCCAGTTACAAGCAGAAAGCCCTGGAGCCCTTGGTGCAGAAAGCAGACCTTCAGCTGCCTTCAGAGGCCCCGAGGATACCAGTGTGGTGACTTACAAGGAAAGGCTTTGAGGTAGCCAAGAAACTTTATATTATGCTTAGTTTACTTTTTAATCAAATGTGAGTGTTTCAGTCCAGAATGGCTTGAATAAGTTAAGATAGGTAATCTTTCAACTGTCATGAACACATGGCTGTCCAGAATCACTCATTCCTCGAAGTCCTGGTAGCTTGAGGTTTGCCTGTGTTTCAGAGAGGAAAGTAAGGGAGAAACCACGCTCTGAAAGCAGCGGGAATACTAGGCAGTCATTTTCGGGTAAACAGCGTTCCGCTCTTGCCCGGGCACATCTTTCAGTCATTCTTCTGGTTAAAAACTTCTTTTAAAATTATGAAGTCTTTCATGCATATAGTACATGAAATACGAATGTGAGTTTAAAGAAAAATAAAATAGGCACCTGAACACCCACTCCTTAACTCACGAAATAGAATGCTGTCAGTCCAAATAATACCCCCCTCCTTTCTTGTAGTCTCAGTCCAAATTTCAGCAGAAGTAGACTTTAGAAGAAAGGGAAAATTGGGTACTTCAGATGAGTTAAAGGACATTGGCTAGTATATTTCAGCATAAATTGAGGAACCATTTTGTTGTGAAAATAGATAATGATATAACTGGAAGGAAGTTATTTTTTTTAAAGAAAAGCACGACTAGAATTTCTCAAAGCTCTGTTCTTGAGCCATTGTACACTTACCCTTTATCGCTCTGGTTCTTTGTGGAAGGTGGCTTTTGCTGTGTAATTGCCCTGGTGTTTGACTCCAGCTTCTTGAGCACGTGCCTTCCTCCTCTGCACAGTCTAACAAGAGAACCCTGATATTCAGATGGCTCTACTTACAAAATTTAGTTTTTTCTTAAACTCTCGTCTATGGGATTCTCTGTTTCTGCAGCAGTAGCATATCTTTCATAAGCACACTCCATATTAGTTGATCATTTTTGGGCTGCTAATACCTCTATTTTGAGATAGGTATTTTTTTAGTTCACCAATTTATTTCAGCAATTTTGTTTGAAGAGCATGCTCGTGATGAAATTAAAAGGGACAAACTGAATTTAATTTTTAAAGCTAGTTTTAAATGCCAATTGTACAACCTCCATGAGACTCCCTTTTTTGTGATATAACAGTGTCGGAAGAATTTAGCTGTTCTTTTTTTTTCTTCAGTATAACACTCTCAAAATTCCAACAGAACATTGCTTTGACCTTGATTAAACTGTGAATTTTATTTGAAAGTGAAAATTGGCATTTTGGAGGCTATTTATAATGGTGTGATGGCAGTCTTTTTTACAGAATGTCCGTTTGAAAGCTGTGTAACCACAAAGGGAATTATTTTAAATGGAATATCCTTTAGCAACACTTAACATTATTTAATAAAATTATTATTATTTTTATTTTATTTTTTGTTGGGGAACACCAGCCCTGAGCTAACATCTGTTGCCAATCCTCCTCTTTTTGCCGAGGAAGACTGGCCCTGGGCTAACATCCGTGCCCATCTTCCTCTACTTTATATGGGACGCCGCCACGGCGTGGCTGACAGGCAGTGCGTCGGCGGGCGCCCGGGATCCGAACTCGCGAACCCTGGGCTGCCAAGCGCGAACTAAACCGCTGCGCCACCGGGCGGCCCCTAATAAAATTATTTTTAATTACACAAATAATACCTATAAAAAATTCAAGTGCAGATGAAGGTAGAATTCCTCTGACCATCATTCTTCATTCCACATCCCATCTCCAGAAGTAAGGAAGACCTTTCTCTAATTATTTTGGAATATATTCTTTTCCAACTTTATTTTTCATTTACATACATATATATGCACCTGTGAAAATATATATCTGAAACATAAGTGGTATCATCTTGTGTGTACTCTGCAAGCTGCAGTTTTCTCTTAGTTTTGGAGATCATTCAGTTCATGTAGATCTACCTCATTCTTTTCAAATGCTCTGTATTATGAATGTACCATAGTTCACTGAACAGTTGGGTTGTTATCCATTATTTGCTCTTGCATACAGCATTATGGTGAGCATCTTTGTGTGATTCTCCCAGGACACATGGGAATGTTTTTGTAGCTCAGATTTGGAAGAACTGGAATTGCTGGATTATAATTGTCAAGCATTCCCTATATTGAAGTCAGTAAATAGGATATTGTTTGGCGTGATTGGCTAATTTAATTAATTGTGAAATGAATTGTGTATTTGTAATAATGTCATTTTAGTCAGATGGGGAGGACAGGGGCCAACTGGAAAACCAGTGATTCTCAGCACTGGCTGTGCATCACAGTTACCTCTAGGACTTTTTAGGCGTCATCACCCCAAGAGAGTGATTTGGTAGGTCTGTGAATCAGTACAAATGGCACTTGTCATGAAGAGGAAAATTAAATACAAGAAACACATCCTGAGATTCTTAGAATGCCCAGTTTACCCAGTACCAGTTCAATACCTAACTTACTACGTGAAATGCAGTCAAATATAACAGAAACTTTGATTTTCTTTAGATCCTTAATGTAAATTAATGACTTTTTGTCCCCCCAAGCACTTAGTACAGTGTATCAGTGTAATAAATGATTGTTTTAAGATCGACAGGAAGAAATAAATTATTTTTAGAGGGAGGGAACAGCAGGATTATAAACATGAAGTCTGAAAAGGACTGGATTTGTAGGATTGTGTTATAGCTTTCATAAATATTATTAATATAAATGAATTTCAGCTTTTTTATTATGCATAAATCAGACATGCATAGAGTGTAGTCGTTGAGGGCCCAGACCCTATGCGTCGTACACGTGGCTTGAGATCTCCCCTCTACCATACTAACTGTGAACTGTGGCAAGTTACTTAGCCTTTCTGTACCTCAGTTTCCCTATTTGTAAAGTGGAGATAATGATAATATTTATCTTACACGGATATGGGAGTATTCAGAGAGTTATTAAATGTAATAGAAGAATGCCCGACACATTGTAATTGGTATGAAATGTTAGCTGTTATTGTTGTTGCTGTTTATTATAAATACAATAATTATTATTCCTAATGTCTTAATCTTCAGGCATTAGTTCATTCTTAAAATATTACTCTAAGTGACCAGAAACCAGCAACTCAATACATGGCTAAAGATGATAAGGATGAAGAACATGTAGTCTGGAATATTGATTTAGCATCACTTTGATATAACAAACCTAAGATTTTTTTGTGTCCTTGATATGTTTAAGGCCCCGTTTGTTGATCCTTGTGTATTAAAATGGAGAACTAGTTCAGATTTCCTGTTCATGTAATTGGTAGGAAATCTCACAGACAGCAGGACAAGAGTAAAGGAACCTTGGTCTGTTTTGCTCAAGTGTTTGTGGTACTTCATAACATTTTGTAAAGCAACAGAGCCTTGGAAGTAGACTTTACTATTGCTTGCTGCTGTTAAAGATTTTTACAGAAATAAAGGATGACTGATGCTTGAGGTGAGAGTTTTAGGATTTACAAATGAGAGAAGTGATAATTGGCGGAGTTCCTGAGGGGGTACTGTGTGGGCGAACAGACACAAAATGAATTGTGGAGATTCACCAAGCCTTATAAATAGCTCCATGAAGTTTAATATTTTCTCCCCAGCATGATATAAGATTTAAAAAATTTTGTTTTAAATCTCATTCACCTGTCGAATCTCTTATTTTAGTTTTGGCTGTGTAGTTGGTTATATTTCTGCCCTACGTAAAACCAGAACTTCTTTGTATGGTGTTTCTGCCTTCGTTTCCCACCAGTACTTATTTCACTCCTGCCAGTCGCCAAAGCAACTCAGATGGCCCCAGGTTGTTTGCTTGTGCCATTTTTCTGTTTGGAGTGGGCTTTTCTTCACTTGGCAGAGTCCTCCTAACCTTAGCACCCAAGCCCAGTGCCTCCTCCGACCGTTCCCTTTCCCCAGACGGCCTCCTTACAGGCTGTGCAGTTGGCCCACCTGGATTCTCATCCTGCCTCAGCCACATATTAGCTCTGGAATCTTTTTTTTTTATTTAAATGGAGGTAAAATTCACATGAGTCCTCTTTTTAACCATTTTAAAGTGTACAACTCAGTAGCTTTCAGCATATTTATATAATGTTTTAAAAACATCACTATTGTCTACGTCCAGAACATTTTCATCACCCTGGAAACAAACTGGTATGTGTTAGCAGACACTCGCCCATCCTCCCTCCCTTCAGCCCCTAGCTCTACTTTCTGTCTTCATAGATTTCCCTGTTTTGGACATTTCATATAAGTGGAATCATGCAATATGTGTTTTGTGTCCATAATGTTTTCAAGATTCTTCTGTGTGGTAGCATGTATCAGTACTCCATTCCTTTATGTATGGATCTACCACATTTTGTTTATTCATTCATCAGTTGATGGGCATAGGGATTGTTTCCACTTTTTGGTTATTATGAATAACATTATTATGAACATTTGTGTACACGTTTTTGTGTGAACAAATATTTTCATTTCTCTTGGGTATATACTGAGGAATGGAATTGTCGGGTCATATGGTAACTCTTTGTTTAACTTTTTGAGAACTGCCAGATTGTTTTCCAAAAGAACAGCACCATTTTACATTCCCCCCAACAATACATGAAGGTTCGAAATTCTCCATTTCCTTGCCAATGCTTGTTGCTGTCTTTTTGATTATAGCCATCCTGGTGGATATAAAGTAGTATTTCATTATTGTTTTCATTGGTGTTTCCCTAATGACAGTTGATGTTGAGCATCTTTTCATGTGCTTATTGGCCATTTGTGTTTCTTTTTTGGAGAAAAGTCTATTTAAATCCTTTGCCCATTTTTTAATTGGTTTGTTGGTTTTTTAAATTGTTAAGTTGTGAAAGTTCTTTATATATTCTGGATGCTAGTCCCTTATCAGATATATGATTTGCAAATATTTACTCCCATTTTGTGGGTTATCTTTTTCTTTTCTTGATAGTATCCTTTAATTCTTATGAAATTCAATTTATCTACTTATTCTTTTGTTCCTTGTGCTTTTGGTGTCATTTAAGAAACTTTAGCCTAATCCAAAATCATGAAGATTGACATCCATATTTCTTCTTAAGAATTTTATAGTTTTAGCCTTTATATTTAGGTCTTTGATCCATTTTGAGTTAGTATATGGTATGAGATAGGAATCCAGCTTTATTGTTTTGCACATGGATATCCAGTTGTCTAGCACCATCTTTTGAAGAGACTGTTATTTTCCCTTTGAATGGCCTTGGCACTGTTGTCGAAAGTCAGTGGAAACAAAAAAAGAAACAAACAACCCAATCAAAAAATGGGCAGAGGATATGAACAGACATTTTTCCAAGGAAGATATACAGATGGCCAAGAGACACATGAAAAGATGTTCAGCATCACTAATCATCAGGGAAATGCAAATCGAAACTACACTAAGATATCACCTTACACCCGTTAGAATGACTATGATCACCGAGACAAAACCCAACAAATGTTGGAGAAGTTGTGGAGAAACGGGGTCTCTAATTCATTGCTGTAAAAGGTAAAAGGATGAATTCATATGGTGACGGACAAATAATAATGTACAACTAAAACCCCACAATGTTATAAGCTATTAGGACATCAATAAAAATTAAAAATTAAAAAAAAAGAAAAAAGAAAGTCAGTTGACTGTAATGTGAGGGTTTATTTCTGGACTCTAGTTCTATTCCATTGATCTATATGTCTGTCCTATGCCAGTTCTGCACTGTTTTTTGATTAGTAGCTTTGTAGTAAGGTTTGAAATTGAGATGTGTGAGTTCTCCAACTTTTTCTTTTTTCAAGATTGTTTTGGCTCTTCAAGGTCCCTTGCATTTCCATATGAATTTTAGGGTCAACTTGTCCATTTCTGCGGAAAAGGCAGTTAGAATTTTGATAGAGATTGTACGAATCTGTAGGTCAATTTTGGGAGTATTGCCATCTTAACAATAATAAGTTTTCCAATCCATGAACATGAGCTGTCTTTCCATTTATTTAGGTCTTTAATTTCTTACAACAGGGTTTTATAGTTTTCAGTGTACAAGTCTTTTGCCTCCTTGGTTAAATTTATTTCTAAGTATTTTATTCTTTTTTTTTTACCATTTTTTTTATTGATGTGTTAATAGTTTATAACACTGTGGGGTTTTAGTTGTACATTTTTGTTTGTCCGTCACCTTGTGGATGTAACCCTTCACCCCTTGTGCCCCCCCCTTCCCCTTGGTAACCACCAATCAGTTCTCTCTGTCCGTGTGTTCACTTATATTCCATATATGAGTGAGTTCATGCAGTGTCTGTCCTTCTCTCTCTGGCTTATTTCACTTAACATAATACCCTCTAGGTCCATCCATGTTGTTGCAAATGGGACAATTGTGTCTTTTATTATCAGCCAGCACTTTTTTTTTTTTCCATTTTTTTTATTGATGTCTTAGTTTATAACACTGGGGTTTTAGTTGTACATTTTTGTTTGTCCGTCACCTTGTGGATGTAACCCTTCACCCCTTGTGCCCCCCCCTTCCCCTTGGTAACCACCAATCAGTTCTCTCTGTCCGTGTGTTCACTTATATTCCATATATGAGTGAGTTCATGCAGTGTCTGTCCTTCTCTCTCTGGCTTATTTCACTTAACATAATACCCTCTAGGTCCTTCCATGTTGTTGCAAATGGGACAATTGTGTCTTTTCTTATGGCTGAGTAGTATTCCATTGTATGTATATACCACATCTTCTTTAACCAATCATCAGTCGAGGGACACTTGGGTTGCTTCCACTTCTTAGCTATAGTGAATAATGCTGCAATGAACATAGGGGTGCATACGCCTCTTGTGATGGTTGATTTCATGTCCATTGGGTAGATGCCCAAGAGTGGGATTGCTGGATCATACGGTATTTCTATTTTTAATTTTTTGAGGACTCTCCATACTGTTTTCCATAGAGGCTGCACCAGTTTGCATTCCCAGCAGTAGTGAATGAGGGTCCCCGTTTCTCCACAACCTCTCCAGCATTTGTTGTTATTTGTCTTGCTGATTATAGCCATTCTAACCGGTGTAAGGTGATATCTTAGTGTAGTTTTGATTTGCATTTCCCTGATGATTAGTGATGTTGAACATCTTTTCATGTGTCTATTGGCCATCTGTATCTCTTCCTTGGAAAAATGTCTGTTCATATCTTCTGCCCATTTTTTGATCGGGTTGTTTGTTTTTTTGTTGCTCAGTTGTATGAGATCTTTGTATATTACTGAGATTAATCCCTTGTCGGACAAACGATTTGCAAATATTTTCTCCCAGCTGGTGGGTTGTTTATTCAAGCTGGTTTCATTTGCCTTGTAGAAGCTCTTTAGTCTGATGAGGTCCCACTTGTTTATTTTTTCTTTTGTTTCCCTTGTCTGGGTAGACATGGAATCTGAAAGGATCCCTTTATGTCCAATCTCAATTAGTGTACTGCCTATATTTTCTTTCAGGAGTTTTATAGTTTCAGGTCTCACTTTCAGGTCTTTGATCCATTTTGAATTGATTTTTGTATATGGCGATAGGAGATGGTCTACTTTCATTCTTTTGCATGTTGCTGTCCAATTTTCTCAGCACCACTTATTGAAGAGACTTTCCTCTCTCCATTGTATGTTCTTTGCTCCTTTGTCGAAGATTAGCTGTCCATAGGTGTGTGGTTTTATTGCTGGGCTTTCAATTCTGTTCCATTGATCTGTGTGTCTATTCTTGTACCAGTACCATGCTGTTTTGATTACTGTAGCTTTATAGTATATTTTGAAATCAGGGATTGTGATGCCTCCAGCTTTGTTCTTTTTTTTCAGAATTGCTTTAGCTATTTGGGCTCTTTTGTTGCCCCATACGGATTTCAGTAGTTTTTGTTCTATTACCGTGAAGAGTGACATTGGGATTCTGATTGGGATTGCATTGAATCTGTAGATTGCTTTAGGTAGAATGGACATTTTAACTGTATTTATTCTTCCAATCCATGTGCATGGAATATTTTTCCATTTCTTTATGTCCTCCTCGATTTCTTTCAATAGTGTCTTATAGTTTTCATTGTATAGGTCTTTGACCTCCTTGGTTAAATTTATTCCCAGATATTTTATTCTCTTTGTTGCAATTGTAAATGGGATTGTCTTTTTGAGTTCTCTTTCTGTTGTTTCATCGTTAGTGTATAGAAATGCAATTGATTTTTGTAGGTTGATTTTATACCCTGCCACTTGACTGTAGTTGTTGATTGTTTCTAGTAGTTTTCCGATGGAATTTTTTGGGTTTTCTATGTATAAGATCATGTCGTCTGCAAATAGTGAGAGTTTCACTTCTTCATTGCCTATTTGGAGTCCTTTTATTCCTTTTTCTTGCCTAATTGCTCTGGCCAGCACTTGCAGTACTATGTTGAATAAGAGCGGTGAGAGTGGGCACCCTTGTCTTGTTCCTGTCCTCAAAGGAATGGTTTTCAGTTTTTCCCCGTTGAGTAGGATGTTTGCTGTAGGTTTGTCATATATGGCCCTTATTATGTTGAGGTACTTTCCTTGTATACCCATTTTGTTGAGAGTTTTTATCATAAATGGCTGCTGGATCTTGTCGAATGCCTTCTCTGCATCGATTGAGATGATCATGTGGTTTTTATTCTTCATTTTGTTAATGTGGTGTATCACGTTGATTGATTTGCGGATGTTGAACCATCCCTGTGTCCCTGGTATAAATCCCACTTGATCGTGGTGTATGATCTTTTTGATGTATTGCTGTATTCAGTTTGCCAATATTTTGTTGAGGATTTTTGCGTCTATGTTCATCAGTGATATTGGCCTGTAGTTTTCCTTCTTTGTATTGTCCTTGTCTGGCTTTGGTATCAGGATGATGTTGGCCTCATAGAATGTGTTGGGAAGTATTCCATCTTCCTCTATTTTTTGGAATAGTTTGAGAAGGATAGGTGCTAAATCTTCTTTGAACGTTTGATAAAATTCTCCAGGGAAGCCATCTGGTCCTGGGCTTTTATTTTTTGGGAGGTTTTTGATTACTGTTTCAATCTCTTTACTTGTGATTGGTCTGTTCAGATTCTCTATTTCTTCTTGGTTCAGTTTTGGGAGGTTGTACGCTTCCAAGAATTTGTCCATTTCCTTTAGGTTGTCCAATTTGTTGGCGTAAAGTTTTTCATAGTATTCCCTAATAATCCCTTGTATTTCTGTGGTGTCTGTTGTAATTTCTCCTCTTTCATTTCTAATTTTATTTATTTGAGTCTTCTCCCTTTTTTTCTTAGTGAGTCTAGCTAAGAGTTTGTCAATTTTATTTATCTTCTCAAAGAACCTGCTCAGTATTTTATTCTTTTTGATGCTATTGTAAATGGAATTGTTTAGCTCTGGAATCTTGAACAAAATTCTTTTTTTTGTGTGTGTGTGAGGAAGACCACCCCTGAGCTAACATCCATTGCCAGTCCTCTTCTTTTTGCTGAGGAACACTGGCCCTGGGCTAACATCCGTGCCCATCTTCCTCTACTTTATATGGGACGCCGCCACGGCGTGGCTGACAAGCAGTGGGTCGGAGGGCACACAGGATCCAAACCCGTGAACCCTGGGCTGCCAAAGCGTGAACTAAACTGCTGCGCCAACGGGCCAGCCTTTGAACAAAATTCTTAAGCTTTCAGAGCTTCAGTTTCCACACATATGAAATGGTAATTATATTAAGTACCTGTCTTATCCAATTGTTGTGAGGATTAAATTAATTCATTCATATAAAGGGTTTAAGTAAGCCTGATGGGTCAAGGTAAATGTTAAATATCAGACTGTGAACTCTCTGAGGGAAGGACTTTTGCCTTACCTATTTTTGTGATATCCTCTTCCTGCCCCTGCTCAGGTAGCACCTAGCTCAGTACCTGTTGGTACTGAAGGAATATAGAAGGGTGGAAAAACTGGACTATATCACATCAATTTCAGTTTCTGAGTTTGAAAGTTAATGTGGATTGGGAATTGGGGACACTAATTCCTCCTAATACCCACATATTTTGATATGGCTTGTTTTCTTATACATGCAAATAAGCCTTGTACAATAATTTGCCACCTCTTAACATAGTGAGGTTTCTTTTTAAGATGGTTGAGTGGGCCTTGGCTTACGAAAGGAGTTGGAAAGCAGCATTCATTGCCTTGGTGAACTCACAGTCCTTTATACGCCAAAATTGTAAATGAAATTAGAATGTGTTAATTTATGACATTGTAAGTCACAATATTAGAGAACCAAGTAGTTTCAGCTGTATATTAATATCTAGTATGGAAAACTGTCTGTAGGTTAGGATTATAAAAATACTTCCTTTTTCTGAGTATTATTCTATGATGTAATGTCTAAAATTCATATATTGTATCAGAAAAATGTACAAATGATATTTATTTTGTAAGTGTAAGACAGAGAAAGGTTTAAAACTTGGCCTCATGGTGAACAGTGTTGGATCTCACCCTGAGTGTAGCAGCTCAGTTATCTAAGAGCTTGTGTTGCTGCTTCTCCCCGACAGAGTCAGGGTAGGCGCTCCTTTGTTTTGTTTAGTGGCTGGATTAACTGTTGATGATATTCTGCTGTGGTGAGGAACCTGTAGACAGTTTTCAAGGATTTAGTTTCATTCTATTTCATTGCTAACAGAGGGCAATGATGGTAAGGTTAATAAAATTAGGCATTTATTTAAGCATTTATATTTTCACGCTTTAATGCATTATTGTGTTTAGTTGTTTCAGAAGTTTCTCAACATCAAAATAACAAAACAATGGTAACAAACACTGTATGATGAACTGTAAAGTTTTAATGTGCTCTCTGCAGTGTTAGGATGGGTGATCTGGGGTCTTGGGCTGGTGCAGATGCAGCTCAAGCAGCAGTCTCTTCTCTCTGCCTTCTTGCTTGCTGGCTTCAGGAAGGGGGTGGGTGAGGATGGGAATCCTAATTTGAGAGGATTGACACACTTTTCTTGCGAGAATTTGGAAATCAATAATAAACCCTTCCTTTTTTTTTTTTTGGTGAGGAAGACCAGCCCTGAGCTAACATCCGTCGCCAGTCCTCCTCTTTTTTGCTGAGGAAGACTGGCCCTGGGCTAACATCTGTGCCGGTCTTCCTCTACTTTATATGGGACGCCGCCACGGCATGGTTGACAAGTAGTGCATCGGCGGGCGCCTGGGATCCGAACCTGTGAACCCCGGGCTGCCAAGCACGGACTAAACTGCTGTGCCACGGGCGCCCCCCCCCCGCCTTTTTTTTTTTTTCGTGAGGAAGATTAGCCCTGAGCTAACATCTGTTGCCAATCCTCCTCTTTTTGCTGGGGAAGATTGGCCCTGGGCTAACTTCCATGCCCATCTTCCTCTATATTTGGGACCCCTGCCACAGCATGGCTTGATGAGCAAGTGCATGGGTCCATGCCTGGGATCCGAACCTGCGAACCCTGAGCCGCTGAAGCAGAGTGTGTGAACTTAACCACTACACCACTGGGCAGTCCCCCAAACCTTTCCTTTTAAACTAGTATCCCTTGGGCCGGCCCAGTGGCGCAGCTGTTTAGTTCCTGCTTTGGCAGCCCAGGGTTCGTGGGTTCGGATCCCGGGCACCTGCCGACGCACTGCGTGTCAGCCTGTCTTCCTCAGCAAAAAGAGGAGGATTGGCAACGGATGTTAGCTCAGGGCCGGTCTTCCTCACACACACAAAAAGTAATAATAATAAATTAATATTTCTTTCAGGTTATAAGTTGCACTCAGAAGAATAATTTAAAACGTGACAGAAGGAAAAACATTTCCTCTAGTAAATGAAGTTTCTGGTAAGTGGCAGCAGCAGCAGCAGCAATCTTGAAAGTTCTAAATCAGAAAACTAACGAGCCTGAGATTACCTCCTTCTCCTCCTTCAATCTCCCCCTCCCCCACCCGTTGTAGAGTTTGGAGTGAACACATTGTAGTCGGTTGACACTGCAGTACCATATTCAGGGACGCAAGTAATTCTGTTTTGGAATTATAGTGCTACTGGAAAAAGACAACTTTTAAGGAAGGGTGGTGAAATTGAGACTTTATCTTGAAAAATAAAGTCAGATTCTGAAAGTAAGCTTATTTTATTTAGCAAAATTTAAGTTGTAACTGAAAAATATGTGCCGAGTTTTAGAACGAACAAAGACTGTATCAAGTGTTGATTGTTTATGGTCTGCATTTTCATACTAAGTTTTCCATAACATGATTGGATGTCTTTTAAGTTATAATGCAGTTGTAATGATGGACATATTGGTAGATTATTTAAGAGTTTTTTTATTTTCCCCGTTAGTCTGTGAAAATCAAATAATTATTGTTCTTGAGGCACTTAGCGTATTATTGTCCTTGTTGATTTTTCTCAGCAATTACTAATTTTCCTAACTCCTTTTATATCCTCATTTGTCAGC
This sequence comes from Tapirus indicus, assembly GCA_031878705.1. Classification (NCBI taxonomy): domain Eukaryota; kingdom Metazoa; phylum Chordata; class Mammalia; order Perissodactyla; family Tapiridae; genus Tapirus; species Tapirus indicus. The sequence continues at coordinate 82,434,318 of CM062917.1, forward strand.
GAATTTGCCTGGGATTAACATTTCTTTAATATCTTTCATCAAGTTTGTCAAACATTGCATCTTTTGTTGTCGATTTTCAATTTTCACTTTTCTCTGGGTTTGCATTTTGTTTGAATTGTTGGACTGTATGACCGTCAAAGAGAGACTGGTGAAGAAGGGGTTGATGGGTGGGGATGGAGGCTGGTGATAATCAGCGACAGTTGATTGAGTGGTCGGTTCATGAATGATTTTTTTTGTTTGCACGATTTTTGCTTTTGTGTACATTCTCATAACAGAGAAGACTTGAATAATAAATGCTGGGATAACAAGGACTTCGATTTAGGCTAGACTGATATTCAGGGTGTTGGTCAGTTAATCATCAACCTTCCTAGATGTCTCAGAGAGCTTGCTCTACTCCTGCCCCTTTATGAAGGCTCTCTTAACGTGTCAGTCTCTTGAATTTTGAGTCAGGACCTCAGCACTTGGTTCCAGATGGTAATACCAGGGATTGACACTTGGGCCAGAAAAGCGTCTGCAGGGTCTCTTTTGTGTTAAGTGGGAGCTCCTTAAAAATATTCGTAGGCTCAAGTTGGCAACACCAAGAGAGAGAAGGCCATAAGTGTGTGTCCTGAGTCGGTAGAATCTGTGAACATGTGAAATAGAGAGGAGAAACACTTAATTGGTAGCGATGGGAGAAATGGAATTAAGATCAGAGAGGTGTTGAACTGCCAGAATGGTGCAGTGTTCAGGTGGAGAACAGTCCCTCTGAACACTTGGTAACATAAACTGAGTTTCAGGAGCTGCCCTGTCTTCTGAACAAGATTCTGGTTCTGAGCCTTGCTGAGGTATTTTCCTGTTCTTAACTTCAAGATGTATTCTTGCAGTATTATCCTATCTTATGAGGTAACCTGAGCATATAGCTGTTTCTTGTAGCCTGAAATGGCTCCGTATATATATATAAGGCAGTAATTTAAAAAAATCCTCCTTACGTGTACCCAAAATAAAATCAGATTTGTGGATGATCATGTACACAATTTGGCAAGTGAAAGGAAGTTTAGTAAATGTCAGAATAACACCCATGGAAAAAGGATGCAGGTCTAAGAATTTAGGTAGAACTATCTGCCCAATTATTATGTCTTATTTAATTTCCATGTCATAAAAGTAAGGGTCCTATCTGAGCTCATGCTGGTGTTGAGTGGTCTGAAGGACAGTGGAGTGTATCATCTCCAGGGCATCTCTGTGTTAATCTCATGCTGCTGTTGCTCTTGGGAATCTAGGTGGACTCATGCTGCCCAGGTTTTCTCTTAGGCTGTCAGAATCTTTGAAGCACCTCTTTTATTGGACTTAGTGTTGATAATAGTTACCGGTAACTGCTGTTCCTGGTCAGGGTTCTTCGGGATTGGCTCAGCTCTGGACTCATGGCCCCAAGGTTGCCAGGAGTCATGGAAAAATGGAATATTAGAGATAGTAGGCCATTAACTGAAGAATTAAACTCTCTATCTTTACAAGGAATTTGAGTATCTTTTAAAGTGTGAGTATAGTGAGAATAAAAGGATATCATGAAGAAGACCTTATAGGTTGGGTAGAAGAGAATGAGTGGGGAAATCCCAGTGAATTGGTTTTTCTTTTTTGGTGTATAAGGTGATGAATAAGAAGTGTATGGTGTCATAGACTAATCAGTTGTTTTAATCAATAAAGCTGACTAATAGTGATGATTTTAATTGGAGATAGAAGAAAATAGCATTTAAGAAGCTGATTTAAAAGAAGGCTGAAATGTTCTGCTTGGGTTGCGAGGTCCTTGGAAATTTAGCGATAGGTCTAAAGGACAGTAATCTTCTGGAGAAGGTGAAGAATGTTGTTGCTACCAGTTGTTTATCTTTTTTCCCCTCAACTTTCTTCTTTGTAAATTCACGTGGTTCAGCTAGGTGATGATCTCTGAGGATCCGTCTAGCTCTGCAGTTGTTTGAATCTCTGACTAATTATATCTGGAAATGGGTATTTAAGAATAAGGAAACTAACTTAGCTAGACTGTAACTTTCACACCAACTAGACTAGAACAGGCCACCAACAGACTAGAACAAGAAGACCATGAAAGTATCAACAAGTAAGTGTGAATCGAAGGGAAAACTCAAGTCCCTGTCCTTAAGGAAGCTGTGGTCTCATAGGGAGTCAGACAAGTAATGTATATATTTTAGTAATTCTGTAATGCAAATGTATGTGATTTATTAGAGGGGCAGAGGAGGAGAGCTGTATTCTGTCTGGGAAGATGTTAGGGAGGAGGTAATGATTGTGCTGAGATTAGAAAAGTGAGTTGGGTGTGCAAGGGAAACTAGCTGGATGGTGGCATTCCAGGGAGAGGAAACTGAGTAAGAAAAGACTTGGTGGTGTGAGAAAGCAGGGTGTGTGAGGAATCACAGTGCAGAGCTCAGTATTTCAGAGCATAAACTATATTAAAAAAGGAGAATGGTGGTAATATCCCAAATGAGATAGGAGTACTAGTCGGGGATCCCTCACAGTTTTCTGCTCGGAGGGGCAGTGGTGCTGCTGTTCACTGAGATAAAGACTCAAACAGGAGACGTTAGATTGAACAGTTGACGAGGTTAGTTTTAGTTGTTGCATTCAAGGCATCTAGAGACCATCTAGGTGAAAATGTCTAGTAGAGGTCAGAGGATCCATCATTGTTCTGGGTTGCAGGAGAGAGTATTGGGCTAGACATTCAGATCTCGTCATCATCAGTGCCCGTCTGGTTGTGGATGTCAAGGGTGTAGGTAGAGGAGTCGCTGAGTGAAAAGGGGTCATGTAAGTATCACCAGCATTTAAGGTCTGGGTTAAGTGAAGGAAGATGGTCCGACAAAAAACACAGAGCAAGGAGGAGAATAATAAAAACAAAAGCATTAAACAACTAAGAAACTTGTGTTATTCTGTAATGTTATTTAGAAAATAAAATAATGACTAAAAAAATCAAATTAACCATAATTTTATATATGCTTATTCAGACTGCACAGGTACCACTCACTTATTTTCTTTGTGAAATGAGGAGGTGTGGCCATTTTGTACTCATTGGCCTGAATGTATAAATGGAGACAGTGGATGGTTGTATAAATAAGTATTTACAGGGTTGTAGGACTGCTGCTTTGGAAGAACCAAAGAGTGGTGAAGAGAGTAATTTAGAATTGTGGGGATGGAGTGGGGTGTAAGGTTTTAAAATGTGACCTATAAAAATAGACTGAATCTCTACATCAATTCATAGACCAAAATAGATTCTAGAAGAGTCCAAGATTTACTTGCACAATAAAATTATAAAGTGTATTAGAGGGAAATAGGATGAAGATTTCAAAAATTTTGGTGTGGGGAAAATCTAAGTTTAGCAGGAAGACCATAATTCATAAAAGAAAAGACTCATGGACTTAATTATAGAAAATTAAAGCGTAGGGTCCTGAATACTATGAATAAAATAGAAAAACAGCCAACTAATTTGGGGGAAATATTTGTAGTGTGTGAGTGTGTGTAAGAGAGCATCCTAAGTGTCATCATGGTAGGAGGTGATCAGAGGTTCGAGAGACTACGAGGAGACTATTGAGGCGGCCAACGTCCTTAGCCAAGGGTTTAGGGCAGTCATATCAACGTGAACATCAAATCCTCAGGATTATGGCGGGTATTGTGGTGGAATGAAACTCAGTGACAGGGCTTCTGGAATTCTTAATGAGTGTGGGGATTAGTTAGATCCATGGATGATATTGATAAGGAGGAGTAGATAGTAGCGTGGATGGAGTACATGGGCCTCAAAGGATGCAAAATTAACATAGTATTTGTGAACATTCCTGAACCTTTTAGTCCTTTTGGAGCTAAAATGTGAAAATGGTGTTGGAAACCTTTTCATGTATTATTTGAAATCTTTTTGATTTGGAGCTCCTGAAGTCACAAGCCAGAAAATGGTTTAGTGTTTAATTTTTCTTTCTAATATTTATAAGATGGGCATAAATTTCGTTAGAGCTGTGTAGTTTAATCTTGGGTCTTTCACTTTAAAACATTTTATTTAGATACACTGAATGTGAACTTTGGTCCTTTTGGAATGAAAAATTGCCACGATGAAGAATTCAAGTGTAATCTCATTTCTGAAGTGGCTGCTTGGTAAACTGAGAATAATTCTCTAAATAGGGAGGCTGAGATACAGATTAAAGTTAAATTTCCACATATAATAACACTATAGTGATGAAAAGGTGGATGTTGAGGTTGGTAGTAAGAGAGAGAAAATGGATTAAAACTATGGAAAAGTGATTTAAAATAGGCTAGATCTAGGGGCCGCCTGGTGGCGCAGCGGTTTAGTTCACGCTTGGCAGCCCGGGGTTCGCGGGTTCGGATCCCGGGCGCCCGCCGACGCACTGCTTGTCAGCCATGCCGTGGCGGGGTCCCATATAAAGTGGAGGAAGATGGGCACTGATGTTAGCCCAGGGCCAGTCTTCCTCAGCAAAAAGAGGAGGATTGGCGACGGATGTTAGCTCAGGGTCGGTTTTCCTCATAAAAAAAAATAATAATAATAAAATAAAATAGGCTAGATATAGTATACTGTATTAACTCATTCAACAAATACTTATTTAGGATTACTGTCTTTTGCTCAGCACTACCTAGCAATAGGCAGAGAGGGCTTACCATGTGCCAAGCACAACACTGCATGACTTTCATGGAATATTTAATTAAATCCTTCCAACAACCCCTCATACAGGAATTATTACCCCCTTTTTATGGGAGAGGAGATAGAGGTTTAGAGAGTCTAAGTCACTTCCCCAAGGTCATATGGCTATTAAAAGTGATGGGGGAGCCTGCTTTCAAATCTAGGGCTGCTTGGTGGCAGAGCATGAGCTCTTTTTCAACTGGCGGGAGGGGCATTACTGAGCTTTGGCTGTGGCACCAGGGGCAGGCTCTGTAACCCACGTAAGAATCCTCAAGGTAAGTTTCATTGTCGGCATCTCAATTTTACCTCCATGCTGTGTGCACTCCCCAGGGGTTAGGTAGTTTGGCTACGGCCTGTGGTGGATTTTATTCTTTCATCAGATATTCATGCCAGTTTTATAATGCCCGTTGGATGAAGTTGTAAGCTTAAGCCATTTGGAAAAAGTCTTATTTTAACAACATTGAGAGAATATTCCTGTACAGGTCCATGGTATTTTATACAACTAATTTTTATTCCTTTTTTCTTTACATCTTCTCATATTTCTGTGATTTCTATAATCAGGATTCTTAAAAATTAAAATTTGTTTTACCCTTAAAAAACAAAACCAAACCAAAACTCTTGAAGTCTACTTTGAAATCCTGAGACTGCCTATAGTATTTCAGGGGCACTATTTTTTATTTTTAATGTGTGAACTTTTTATTGTGAATAGGAAAATGCATTTGTGAATAGGAAAACACCTTTACATGTGAAATAGTCTGGGTGATAAGACCGTATCAGTTTTATTCGTGTAAAAGTCTATGCATTAGGTTAGTCGTCAGTATTTTAAAGGAAATGTGTTAGTTTTTTCCTTCTCTTTTTCTTCTCCCTCTTATTTTTACCTCTCCTTCCCTTTTAGTCTATTATCTTTTTTCCAAATCAGTATCAGCAATTATCTTTTAATTAAATTGAATTGGCACTTAGATTTCTGTTGTAGATGGCCTTGCCAGTCCCTTCCTAAAAGGACAAGTATATTATCTTCTCGGTAACTGGGTGTTGCTGTTCACTTGTGCTGTACTGCGAAGGAGGAGGGGAAAATTAAGGTGTAAAATAGAAGTCTTTTTCTAAAGGAGTTAGGGAGTAGATATTAAATATGTCTTTAATTAAAAACAATCAAGAAATTATAATAAAGGTTAAAAATTTTTTTAATCTATAAATTGGGATTCTGGTTTAATATTTCATTCTTAAATGACAAAAATGATTCACTGAGCCATATTTTTCAGGGCTGGTAAAATAGAAGTAGCCAAGGGTTGCATGTCTAGTTCATTACAGCCTGTAACTTTGTTACCCAGGCTTCTCAAATTATCTAGTATACTGAATCCACTTGTTAGCATTTATTGTTTATATTTTAATTTGCTGCGTTTAAAATCTTCCTGTAGAGCCGTGCTAGTTCTACCTTAAGAAAGAAAACACCCCTCTGCTTAAAAGAAATGGTACTTCCTGCTTTCATAAACAGTCATGTGCATAGTTTAGCAAGGCCTGATGCCTCTGGAGCTTTTTCCCTTTATAGCACCATTGAATCCCAGTCCTAACAGAAGTACTGCGAATCTTGTGGCCTCATTTTGAACAAAAGGGATTAGAGAAGAAAAATCTCTTGATATAAGGCTTGAAAGCAAGGGCAGGCAATCTTGGTTGTGAATATTTTCTGATTTTTCCAGAAATCAAGCAGAAGATTGAGCTGCTGATGTCAGTTAACTCTGAGAAGTCGTCCTCTTCAGAAAGGTACAGCTACATCTCTTGCATGAACAATTAATGGTGTAGCATTGATTGCTAAGAATCAAACCAGGACATATTTCTTTTCTTGTCAAGTTTGCTATATAATGTATCGTACTGCATGCTGGTCATTGTGCTGTGTTGAAGATGTGTATTTGGGCAAACTGTTCTGCTTTTGCAAAGGGTAATTGATTTTTTAAAAAATAGTGAAGCTTAATCAGCTGCAGCATGCACACCGTAACACAGCAGACTGCTGGTTCATGTGTGACAGCTATTGAAGGCTTTAAAAAATAATTTACTTAGCTAAGAACAAACAAAAATCTTGCCTTCTTTAAGGAAATACTAGTATTAGATTTTCTTGCTGTATTTTGAGGGTTTTGCTACACAAAATTACCAACATATTTGTAAGATCTAGGTTAAAAATACTTGGCTTTTGGTTATAATATTTTCTTATGTGGAAAGGGAGTGCCATTTGTAAATAGCTTAAGAATTGCAAACCCACAGATTAGTCACATTCTGAAAGGGAGAGATGATGCTTCTTCAAGTCTGTGCTAGGAAATGGAACAGTCACTGCATGCAGTAATGGTTCATGCCTGCAGGTAAGGACAAAATGACTCAGAAGTATTTTTAAAGCGATTATTTTATCTGTCAATCAAATGATTATACCCATAAAGAAACATTTCCTTAAAATGGCTATTTTACTTAATAAATGCAGTTAAGATATTTTTTATCTCAAGTCGTAAATAAGGCTATAGTTGCCTATTTTAATATGTAAATATTGTGTTCACTTCTGTTTACCAAAATTGTATATACTGCATAATGTTTTAAATTGAGGTTTTGGGCATACAGTTGATGCTTACCTTTCTCTTGGTTACCTAATAGTTTATACTTACTGCTGATATATTTAAGATATATTGATTTATCTTTTCCGTGGTTAGTTTTCAGGGTTATCTTTTTTGTTCATAGATTTAATATTTAGGAAAATATTATGTAGAAATAATTTAGTAGTTAAAGAATGATACAGGAAAAACACTGGAAGAAAAATTTGAGGTGAAGAACCTAGCGTGGTAAAATGGTTTTAATTAAAGTACACTACAGTATGGAGGACATGATCTGACAGCAAAATGATGACATTAAATCGATTTATTAGTATAATTAGGTGAAAGGCTCCTGGCTATGATTTAGGGCATTACAAATAAGGAAGATGTTACTGCTTTCTTTAGAGATTGAAAATTAAAAAATTAATTCACATTTGTACTTATTTTTATGTAGCTTCTAACTTCTGGCTTGTGGCTAGCCCTCCGATTTTAAACTGTCTGTTTGCTGAGATGAAAAACAATCTTCAGCCTTGTGAATGTTTGGGCAGTAAAATGGTGGTAATGGGAAGGGGAGAGGGTGGTGGTGTAAATAGTGAACGGTCCGGTGCTAACTGTAATGTCAGAGTTTTGTTACTAGGGAGAGCATTCCTAATGGGATGACAGCAATAATTACGGTAGCTTTTTTCAGTAGCATGAATTCTCTATTGATAAATTGAGGGTTGAACAGAGTGGATAAATATTAATGAGAAACAAGTTAAGAATGAGTGAGGTTTTTCTGCTTAAAATACAATCTTATAAGGAAAGATTCTAAAATAATTTGGTGATTACATTTAATGATAATAATAACTGTTCTTCTTCTTATTTTTACCTAAGCTCCTGTGGTTAAATTTGATGGAAAGGGAGGGTGCATGTGGTCATGATTTTAAAGTTTAGAAATCAGCCACTGTGCTTATGACAACTTTATGCACAGTTTTACCAGCGCTTGCTTGCTTTGTTTTTCTTTTAGGGGGTGCTTAGATGTATATTTGGCGGTTGTGGTATATTGACTTAATGGGTGATTACTGTAGTTTATGGGCCAGCCAACACTTTGCAAACATAGAAGTTTTCATTAATTTAAATGTATTAAAAATATGGGGCTGGCCTGGTGGCGTAGCGGTTAAGTTTGCGCGTTCTGTTTTGGTGGCCTGGGGCTCACAGGTTCGGATCCTGGGTGTGGACTGGGGTACCGCTTGTCAAGCCATGCTGTAGCGGAGTCCCATGTAAAGCAGAGGAAGATGGGCATGGATGTTAGCCCAGGGCCAATCTTTCTCAGCAATAGGAGGATTGGCAACAGATGTTAGCTCAGGGCTAATCTTCCTCACAAAGGTAAAAAAAAGAAAAAAAAAATTAAAAATAGAAGTTACGCTTTTTTCCTCCTCTTTTTTAAAGGCATACAATGGTGAATAGTCAAGTCATTTGTCTTTTTAATGTGTTTGGAAGAACTTGAAAAACAAGAATCTGAAATTAAAAAAAAAAATTCATGAACTAGTGACATTATATCCTGCCTAGGAATTTAATAGCTTATAGTATCATATAGCATTACTGTCCTATTCTTCAATTCCTTCTTCACCAGTCACTTAAATTTTAAAAGTCTTTGACTATTTTTTTTTCAAGTTAGTTATTTGAGGAATGGCTTGAATCTTAAAGATAATTGGAATTTACCCATGGTCTGTATTCCCATGTAGTTGTGGTAGAAAGAATGAAGAAACCTTGTCTTCTTTCTTTAAAGAGGAGAGAAGCTACTTGTTGGTAAGAAACCACAAGTTATCATTTGCCAGAATTGATTTTGTTCACTGTCTGCAGTATAGAATGATCTTTTGCTATTTCAAGAAACTGAGCGGAGAAGCAACAGTTCTAAGTGCAAGATACAATAGATATATAAACACTGATGTGATGTTTCTAATAATTTTTCCATCTCATATTTTTAACCCTCTTAATGGGAATTGCTAGTCTAGTGATAGCTAGTATTGGTTGAATTAGTTTTTGTTCAGACAGTTTTATAAAATGGGGAAAGCAAAACAATAAACTTAATTTTGTAGGCTGTTAAGGATTCTTCATTGAAAAATACAAATATGATTGAAGTAATATTATAGTGGAATTTTGGAGGTGGTTTTGGGGCCTAAACTAGAAAATATATTTTCTTAACAGATCTCAACACCACCTTAAAATTTAAGATATTTTTACCTTTAACAGAATAATGGAGGTCCATCAAATGTCATTTTGTGGGGGAGGCATGGAGTACTTCTGTTCAGAATGGCTGACTCATATGACAAAAACCAGTGGGGTGACAGAAAGTTATAGTTATTTTTTGGTTTTATATTTTGGAGAGAGGGAAGAATGTCAACTTTTGCTTAATTTTCAGCTAAAGACAGAGAACCTTATTGAATGAATAAAAAAATAAATGATGCCTGATTTGTATTTTACTGCCCGTTAAAAGGAAGACATACCTGTTGCAAGAGAGTGCCCTTCTGCAGATTTTAGGAGGGATATACTACAAGTATTTTGTTTTTAATTGAATGCCTGTTGAATGAATGAGTATGTTCATCTTAAACATGGTAGGGATGGGGCCAGGCACAGTTTTACTTCCTCATCTACCCTCTTTAATGTAAAAAAAAAAAAAAAAAAAGCTGTGAATATTTATTTGATGCAAGAACTAGGTTTTCAAGTTTTGTTTTTTTCTTGCCATTTCCTAGCTAGAATACTCCTGAGATTTGGAAATTTATAGGGTAGAGGGCGTGGGGAAGAGGAGTAAGAGGAGTAATAATAACAATAATAGCTAGGAAAAAGGCAGTACTTTGTTAAGCATTCAGATACCAGTTCTATTTTTATTTATTATTATTTTTTTTTGTGAGGAAGACCAGCCCTGAGCTAACATCCATTGCTAATCCTCCTCTTTTCGCTGAGGAAGACTGGCCCTGGGCTAACATCCGTGCCCACCTTCCTCTACTTTATGGGACGCCGCCACAGCGTGGCTGACAGGCAGTGCGTCGGCGGGCAGCCGGGATCCGAACCGGCGAACCCTGGGCTGCCAAGTGTGAACTAAACTACTGCGCCACCGGGCTGGCCCCCAGATACCAGTTCTAAGTGAGGAGAGTCTGGGTGTGTGCACAGACACAAGGAGGACTCTTTGACAGATCATCCCAGAAAGATCCTGAGTGAACAGAGGCACTTGGCTCTGCTAGAATTTTTGTCAAACCATATTGCTACTTCTTCAGTGAACTCGTGAACAAACTTGGACAATTGCTAATCAGTAAAGAAGAGTTGAGCCCAGAGTCGTCAGAGCTATGACTTCCAGTCCGTCCAGGCTGGCTCCAGGGAGGGCTGAGGAGTCTGGGAATCTGCATTCACACTAAGTGTCGCCCACATCTGCTGCTGTTCAATGTAAACGGATGTTGTGATTAATAAGGTTTGCAATCTGTGAAAAGTTAACTAAATAGCAGTGCCTAGTGGTTTGCATTTTCTCAGGGAACAGATACTAAAAGGATCATTTCTTGTTGAGGGTATATGTGTATATCACATTTTTTGGTATTAAAAGGGGGTCTTTATGTTGGGATAGGTAAGAAGTACTAGCCTAAGTTATTAGCATCCCACACAGCTAGCACATACTTGAATTCACAAATTGCAAGCTACCTTCTTCAGGAGAAGAGAGAAAGAGAGAGGGAGAAAGTATCATAAAAATGTTTTATGTTGTGGCCTGTATTCCACCAATGCTGTATCAACAGGACGGGTAAGAAGTGGTAGAGGTTGTGTGTCCCTCCGTGTGAGGGCATTAGAAACACATAAAGAACCTATGCTATTTTTGTGTGTGTTTTAATTCCTTTTCTTATTTTGGAGCCTCTAAATGAAGAGAAAAAGGGCATATGGTAATGATGCGTGGTTGTAGAAAGCAAAAAGAGAAGCCTGGAAGAATAAGGAGAATGGAAGGGAGAAAATGAAAAAATAAGGATGGACTCAGATGAAGAGAGAAAGTAGTAAAGGGTATTTGGTGGAAAAGGATCCAGGACTAAGGGGTCTTTGAATTTCCTGTTTTGTTGAGTGTATTTTTTCCATGTCTCTGTGGCGAACTAAGAGTAAGTCATGGGAAGAGAGCCAAATTTTATAATAGATTGTGTCATTGTACTCTCTCTTCCCCATTCCAGCTCAGAGGGTAGGACAGACAGTTACTGATAACTAGTTTCCCTTTTCCACCCCTCACTGTGCCACTAGTGGCTTTGTTTCTTTATTTGCAGGATAGATAGATGTATTTGAGATGTATTTTTTCCTGAGCGGTAAGATGAGACAACAGTGGCTGATTGTGTTGTCTTCCCCTCCACTCAATCCTTATGCTTTTTTTTTGGTTTTCATTTAATTTTTAGTAATATTTTTATTGAAGATGTATATGGAAGGTGCACAGATCATAGATTATTATGAAATCCAATTTATTGAGTTTTTTCTTTTGTAGTTTATGTTTTATGTGTTGTATCTAAGAAATCTTTGCCAAGCCCAAAGTCACTAAGATTTTCTGCTAGGTTTACTTATAAAGGTTTTTGGCTCTTAAAATATTTAAGACTGGGATTCATTTCGGGTTTTAGTATTAAGGTAAAGGTTGAGATCATTTCCGCGTGTGCCTGTTCAGTTTTTGTAGCTGATTTTGAACATTATGTATAAATAGAAACCCTCTGTATACTCCTTTGGTCTGTCTTCTCCCAACCTTTCCCATGTGAGAGTCACCCATGTTTTCATGTGTAGTTGTAGTTGATTCAGTCTGATTGTACGGTTGTCACCTTATGAATGTGTCTCACTTGACTTATCCATTCTGCTATTGTGGCTATTAGTAGTAGTGCTGCTATGAGCATTTGTATACGTGTCTTGGTGAATGAACCTGTGCATGCATTTCTGTTGTGTATTCTGAGTGCAGTTGCTGAGCTTTAGTGGATATTGCCAGTGTTCTGAAGTGGATGTGCCAATGTACACTCCCACCAGCTGTGTTCCAGGTCCCTGCCAACTTGGTTCTGTATATTCTTTTTCTCTTCCTTCCCTTCCCATTTCTTTTCCCTTCCCTCCTTCTTTCTCTCTTAACATTTTGGTGGGGGTGCCAGTGTGACCCTGAGTTTGAATCTCTTTGAGGAGGATTAGAAACAGATAGGGGACTCTTTCTGAGTACTGACTGTCATGAAGGAGATCAGAATTAGAAGTTTAGACCAAACAGGAGCCATAGGTTGTAGTCATCTGAGGCCCTACTCTCCCACAGACTGATTGTAATCTTTTAACTGGGTCCTAGAAGCCACAGGCGTTAACCTTAGTTTTCAGACTTGGTTTTAACAGCAACACCATTTCTTCAGTTAAACCTTAGTAGAAGCCTGTCATGTAAAACTTATGAAGAAAAGCTCGGGCTGGAACCGGGGAAGTCATCAGAGCCTCACTTCTTGGTATTCAGCCATCCCACCCTTGAGAACCCCTCCCCAGAGTCCAGTCCTCTTGACTTCAAAACCCTTGAGTTAGGTAGGCCACCTTAGGTCTGACCAAGAAATTATGACATTTTTGATATGTTCCAGGTGTTAAATTTTGTATTGTTCATAGTCTCTAAAATTTTTATATAAATGAAAAGTGTAGTGTTATCTTCTAATTTCTTTTTTAAAAAAAGCCCTGGACAATTATCTGAGCTTCCTTCCTGTTGGTCAGTATTTATTTGGTCTAGATGCAGTTAATTTCTAAATTATTTTGTTTGTTTGTTGTCAGTTTAAACTTTGATTCTGTTTCCTGATGCCTCGTTAGAGGGTTGCCACACATTACAACAGAGCAAACCTTTCAGAACACAGATCTGCTCAGGTAGGTCACTCCACTTTAAAAACCCTTCAGCTGTCTTCCCATTGTTCTTGGTATAAAGGTAAACTCCATGTCTGGGCCAAGGAGCACCTACACTCTCCAGCCTAGTCTCAGACTCCCTTGACTTCAATCACGTCCCTCCCGCCTTGCTGTTTTGCTGCTCCCATCCCTCCCATCTGAAGACGCCCTGCCTGGGTCAAATTATGCCTATTATAGGCCCTTACAGAACCATGTACCTCTCCTTTGTAGCGTTTGTCACAGCTGCTGTTTGAGAGTGGAGAGTATCAGTGACATTTGTTCTACTTGCTGGTTAACTTACTGTTAGCCCCAACTTAAGATCTTAAATACAGAAGTGCTTTCATCACAAAATATTTTTATTTCATAGCATCATTTACAGCTTACACATTATGAACTTTGTGGGAAAACATCTTTAGTAGATGGAGTCATCTATTTCTATGGTATTGGCATAGATGAATAAATTATAGCTGTATAAAGTCATAAATCGTTAATTATATATAGTCAATTATAGCCATAAGCTAATTTAACTTGTATAGAGTGTCAAGGTTACAAATCTTAGGTTTTTCCATCATCATAAAAATGCAGTTTATTATTACATATATCTTTTATTTTACATGTATTTGTTTTAATGTAAAATGGAAATGAAAGTAAATCTGAACAACTTTCCATCTCTGTGCCAAACCAGGAACATCAAAACATAGCCGTTTATTTCTCAAATGTAGATATTTTATATATCACTTTGGAGCTTTTTGTCATGATTGCATACTACTTTCTGCTGTTGTTTACTTAATATTATGCTTTTTTTGTTTATTTTTAATTGTGGTAAAATACACATAAAATTTTGTAATGCTTTTTAAATGTTAATTTTCTTTAAAAAGAAGTCTTTGTATTCCTACCAGAACTAGAGAACCAGTGTCATTTGCCGTTAAAAACAATTATTATTAAATTCCTGTCTAGATTCTGTTGTCTGACAAAGGCTTCTGGCCTGAGCCATATGCTCCCTCTGTTTACATGGGAAATTAAATTGGCAAGTGTCATAAAGGGGCTTAAATATGTTTAGTACCATAGTGAGACTTGCTCTTTGCTATAGTCAGATGGATTGAAAGAATCTTGGGAAAGGAGTAACTTTCTCATATGGGATTCACTGTAATTCATTACCAAGTCCCCAATATCACCTAAGATCATTTTGTTATATGCTAGCAGTGGCACTTCCTCTTCACTTTGGGAACCTCCCCTCCAATGGTATATCAGGGAAATTTTGAACAAATGTGAGTAGCTATTACAAGAATAACAATGGCAACAATAAAAAAATAAGTCTACTTTTAACAGTCATATTTCAGATTCCCTTTGTAGCAGGATTCTTTATGTTCCAGTAGCTGGAAGAAATTAAGATGAATTTTAGTGTAGATTACATTTGTTATCCATCCATCATTTGTCCGTCCATCTAACATTTATCAGCAGCTGCTATGCACTAGCCATGCAGTGATTTGGAAATCAGGGAGCAACAAAGGCACCACAGAAGTGTAGGATCTTGACAGAAGAGGCTGTGCTGGGTCGCTTTCCCCTGACCTAACTCGGTCAGTTTCTTGGGCATGCAGTGCTGAGCACTGTATCATGGATGCTCCTTGGCACTCCTTGAAAGAATTACAAATAACCAATAACTGCATTTGGGGGGAATTTACATTAAGACGAGAACTGCAGGGATGGGGTTAGAAACATAATTGCCTACCAAAGGCAACTGAAATGAGTGATGAGGGCCAGGTGGGAACTCTAGAAAACCGGAGACCACAACCGCATGTAAAGAGGGGGATGCTGACCAGCTCTTGCTGACTATTGCCATGTTGAGATGGAGGCCAAGTTTTGTCAGCTCTTGTGAGAAGTTGAAAATTTGGTTTTTATGTCAGATCTTTCTTATTTTAAATGATGGCACAAATTAAAAGACAAAACAAAAGCTCATACCAGCCTTTAAAAAGGGTATCTGCTATCTGAATTCAGCTCATGGTAAACATTTTTCTTCTGTGCTGTAGCATTTTGATTCACAGTTTGTGAGCCACAGACCTGTGCAGACTTCTTGTAGAGGATTTTCAAATCCTGTGAGTACTAAGCATAATGTGCAGATTGAAGGCGCACAAGTCAAACTATTGTCACACAAAGGGGTGTGTGTCTGGGTTTTTCTGATGTTTCAAATATGCAAAAACACTGGTGGTCACCACTCCAGTTACCGCTTACTAAGATACCAAAATTCAATAAGATATCAACTGTTTGGAGTAGGAAGGGCCCCTGAAAGATATGCATTTCTCACACTGGCAAGTTGTTAATGTTCATTCGCTTAGTCTACAGATGTTTATTAAGTACACTATAATGGAACTTAAACCTTAATAAACAATCTGAAAATTACAGAGGTAGAACAGTGTTCTGTTTTACACAACTGCCACCTCATCCTTTGTCTCCTTTCCCCTTTTCCTTCTTTTTCTGTCGTTCTTCCCCCCTTCACCCACACCTCTCCCCACAGAAAAGATTTTGAGGCTAGTTAGAAGAATATTTCCAATGCAGTGGTCAGAGAAGATGCAGGGTGGGGTAGAAGGTTATGAGGGAGCATAGTGACAGGCACACCCAGGGATGTGCTACTTGCTGTGCAGCTGCTAAAGGTGACTGACAAATTTGGCTTTAAGTTTCCTGACACCCAAATAAAGAAAAAAAGTAACATTGCTCTTATTATCTATAAGAAGAAAATATACTAGTTTCCTCCAGAGAACCAGACCTTTCTCTGACTTAATTATGATGACTGTTATTTAATGAACCTTTTTCACATATCTCAGAAGACTTATTCATTTTAGAAAATTCAGATAAAAAGAACACAAAAGCACTGTATTTTTATCATTAAAGGTCAGTCACCACTGTTAATTTTTTGTTTTAAGTTTAATTTTTTGTTTTAATGTAAATAGATCTGTAAAAATCAAGCAGACATACTTTAACAATAACACCATCACCAACAAGAAAACCCAGTCTGACAAATTATTTTGGAATTGACTTTTTACACTTAACATCTGCAGTTTTTCTTGTGTTATTAAATAATCTTCTATAGTGTCATTTTTTATGGTATCATTTTTAAAGGCTGTGTAGGACTGAGTCCGTGATATGGATGGATGTACCATAATTTTATTTATTGACTCTTGGTCTTAGAAATGGAATCACTTGCAAAGCCAACTTGTGAGGCTCTTGATAAGGAATGTTAAATTGTTTCCAGAAAGGTACAGCTTTACGCTCTCACTGGGAGTATATAAAGGACCTTTTTGCTTACACCCTTGTTTGGGATTCTCAAAATAGTCTCTTTTGGAGTGTTGTATAGATGACATTGAACAATATGCTAGACAATGTTGACGTACCAGTCCCTCTGTTCCTTAGTTCTTCCCTCCAATAAAGCCATTGCGGGACTGTCAGTGTTTCTTCAGGTGTGCATGAGTGAAGGTGAAGTCAGTACAACCAACTTTAACAGGAAGTTATGAAACACGTGAGGTGTACTTGGTGTTTATGCTAATGAATATTTATTTTGTAAGGGATTTCAAGAAGTTATATGATCCAGACAAATGACAAAACATTCAACACAGATGGTTAGTTTTCCTTTTTAAATTTTTTTTTGCTTGAGGAAGATTAGCCCTGAGCTAACATCTGTGCCCATCTTTCTCTGTTTTGTGTGTGGAAAGCCTGGCTGATGAATGGTGTAGGTCCACACCCAGAATCTGAACCTGCGAACCCAGGCCGCTGAAGTGGAGCACGCGGAACTTGAACCACTGGCCATGGGGCTGGCCCCTCCTTTTAATTTTTTAAAGATGTGCAAGAATTGAGATTCTCCAACCTTCCTTGTTAAACCAGGGTCTTGTGGATGTTCAGTAAATACTCACTGACTTTATTGCAAAACGTAATCACCTTTTTAGTCAAGATCTTCCTTTTGGAAAATGCATTTTGCTGAGGAAGATGCTGAGGAAGCAGCATGTGAGGAGTCAGAGTGAAATGAGACTTGTAGTACCATCTGGGAGCTCTAAATAATTCTGTACGGCTGGGGAAGAGACAGAGGAAAGGTTGGGGAAATAGGTGAGCGAGAGATGCTGTGCCGTGGCAGCAAAGACTCTTCTATGCAGTGGTAAGGTGTTTGAATTTTATGCTGAAGTTTACCAGGAGCCATTGAAAGGTTTTAGCGAGGGAGGTGTTCTGCCTGTGTTTCTAACATGCATGTGCTCCTGTGGGCATAAAGCAGGGTCTTTTAAGAAAGTCTAAAGCAGTCCTTTTTTCCTCTAGAATGAAAGGTTGCAAGATATGCTGTAGAGTTGGTGGAAAAATGTTATTCATTTGCTCTGGAAATATGTGTAAAACTTATGGCAATATTTGCCATTCGAATGACAGAGGGTGATGAATTCCTCATGCTGGGAGTATTAAACATTGAAATGGATCACAAAGAGAGGCTATGAAACATATTTCTCTCCGAGGCTTTCAAAAGAGGGTGATCCCTTAGTTGTTTGGATGGGTAGAGATGCTCCTTTCTAAAGACAGGTGATTGGCCCATTGAACCTTACAAGTTTTTTCTGTGTTATATATGGTTAATCATGATTACAGGATTCCTCATTTATAGTTAATAATTAGAAATATTTGTCTCAAAATTTTCTATCAACAATTTGTGATAGACATCTTAGCTTGGTGGGTATATTAAGTATCACTTCTATAAATTGTTTAAAATATTCTAGGCCAGTGCTGTATAGTGACTTTCTGCGATGATGGAAGGTTCTATAACACAGACATGGCTTGTTGAATGTGTGAAACATGGCTACATGACTGAAGAACAGAATTTTAAATTTTATTTAATTTTAATTTAAAAACCACTGAACTTTATTTTCAGATGAGAATGCCAATGAACTGTTATTTTAACCTTTCTTTTTTCATTTAGAAAAGAGTATTGTTTTCTTTATTGTCCTTTCTGTTTGCTAAGCTCCACCCTATTCCATTTCCCGATTATTTTGCTCTTTCTATCCTGACAGTATTATACTGTATAGGTAAAACAGGTTATTTCCTTTATTTTAACTCAAATTGATCTTTTAAAGGAAATTGCATTCACTAGTTATTTGTCCTTTGATAAAGTTATTTTGAGTTGTTTTCTTAGGAGATTCTTGAGACTCCCCTCCTCTTTTAAAGGAGAAAAATATAATTATCTACCATCATACCACTTAACTGAATTTTAAGTCCTCTTTTTAACATTCTACTAACTTAACAGTCTATTAATTATAAATGCAATTTAGTTTCTAAATGTTTGGTTTTAAAGGGAAAGATAAAATGATATAGATAAATTTCCAAGTCTATGTTATATCTGATAAAAGAGATGAAAAATAAGTAGATGAATTATAGTTTATGGTATTCATCACGCGCACACATAGATTATTCTGTTTGTTCTTCTTGCCATTCAGCTTTAGCTAGAGCTTAAAAAAAAATCCAAAATTCTGACTTGAAAATTAGTTCTTGTACCCTGTCATCAACCTTTTTTTTCTGACAGTTTACTGATGATTATTATAGTACTTTTTGGACCCAGAATGAAAAAGGGACATCCTGTTCTTGGGGCCAGGAAAATCCTTAGCCTGCAGAAGGAGCCTCTGTCTAATGCAGGGCTGAGGAAGGTTTCCAGCTGTTGACTGTGGTAATATTCGTTTATTGAAAAGGAAGTCTGATGGGATTAAACACGAAACTGTCAAGGAAAAGTTTTTGTTGTTGTTGTTCAGCTCAGTCTTTTTCATTTTCTTAAGAGATTAGAAAATTGCTTGCCTTCTTTCTTACTGGATATCTATCAGTTATAATTTGACAGTCTGTTTGAATAAATGAAAGCTTCTCTAGAGGAATCCTTGGCTGCCTATGACATAATAAACACCTTGGTCTGTTATGTGTGATTTTCTCCTCAGTTTAAGACTGTCATTTTTTTCTGGGCTTCTGTAGTTGAAGCAAGAGAGTGTATTGATGGATTTATTGTTGTGGTGGTATGTTGGTATACTTCTCTTTCAATGTAAATGCGAGCATTTATTTTAAAGTAAACTAAGAAATTGTGTCTGGGCATAATGAGTTGTGCAGTGTCCAGCTCATCCTCACTTCCATCCAGTTCCTCCAGTGCTCAAGTAGCTTCTGCTGCTGTTGCTGCTCCAAGGTCAGTCATGCTCCCAGCAGCAGCTGAGCCCTGCTTGACAGTTCACCTGGCTCTTGCAGAAAAATACATTTATTATCCCTCTCTTCTCTCAGAGTAGCTATAAAATATTTAATGGCTTGTGACAAAAATGGAACTGATAATCATAGTAGTAAAACTTACCTGCTCTTCACCCACCTGATTGTTTAATGGAATCACAGATTTTATGGAGAACATTAAAGGGCTTCTGATTCTTGGAACTAGATGTTATGATGGATCTGTTTGTGGAAATGCTTTTAGATCAAGGCAAATCAAGCATTTTCCAAGAAATTTCTTGAAGTTTAATGTTATAAAAGTGGATCTACTGAAGTTAACTTCTAAAGATGAGGCTCTGCCTCGTTACCTGGTGTGATTTGGTATGCTTTGTAGTTTTGAACTTTAAAATTCCCCTTAGAGTTCAGTGGCATCATGCCTTGCATGTATGTAAGGTAAAACCTGTCTTAACTCCAAATGTGAAATTATAAAGTGACTGACATCATATCCTGGTAATTCCAACACAGCCCATCTTTTCTCCAGGGGTGCAGTACATTAGTGTTTATTTTCTTGCATTGTTTGCATTGAAGGACATGTGGTACAAAATAATATATGTTTTGTTGCTGAGGAAGATTCGCCCTGAGCTAACGTCTGTTGCCAATCTTCCTCTTTTTTGCTTGAGGAAGATTTGCCCTGAGCTAACATCTGTGCCAATCTTCTTTTTTGTATATGGGTCACCACCACAGCATGGCAGCAGATGAGTGGTGTAGGTCTGTGCCCGGACACTGAACCCAGGCCACCAAAGCAGAGTGTGCTGAACTTAACCATTCTGCCGTGGGGCCGGCCCCCAAAATAATGTATTTTTAAACACTAGAACAACATTTAGCTCAATGATGTGGTCATGCTTTGAGATGCACATGGGCAACAAGAACTCATATGAAGAAACTGAAGATTTACACTTCATGTCTCATGTCATTCCGAGTCATGTGCTTATTGAAAAATGTTGGAAGGAATCACAACATTATCAAAATTATTATTTTTGTTGAGATGGTGGAAGGTGAAAGTGCATTTATAAATGATGAAACTCAGTTATAATAATTCATTTTTATTACCTAATCATAAGCATTTAACTAGTTCTTTTGATCAGGCATATATAGAAGAATAGAATGATAAAAACATATAGCAAGAAGGGAACTTGGAGGTGCAGCTTATCTTCCACCTGTGTTTCATACACGAGGAAAACTGATACCCAAAATGGTCAAATGATTCATCTAAGGTTCCAGATAGGATTCTTGTAAACCAGTAATTTTCAGTATTTAAAGTTAAGAAATTTAAAGTCTTGCACAAAGGAATTGGTTTGACCAGTTTCCTTTCTCTTCTTGAAGAAAACCAAGCATGGTTATTTTAAATTATACTAGAACTGTTCTTTTGACTCTGCTCTAGCCAGAGCATGGAAGCAAGAACTTAAATGCCTTTCATTTTACAGCTCATTCTTCTGTTCACTGTTAGTTTAATTCTGTAAAAAATCCTTGTAGATGTATAGTGTAGATGGTTCTAGTCCCACTTTATGGGTAAGAAAACCAGTAAGTTTATGATTTAACATCACATACCAGTTAGTGGTCGAGGTATTCCCATGGTTTGCAGCTCCAACCCCTGTGGCACAGAGTTTGTTGTCTGAAGAACAAGTGTCCTGAGTCAGGCTGCATGCATTTGATAAGAATATGTTCTCTCCATGTCTTTCTCCAGTCGCTTCAGTGCTTAAGCATCAAGAAGGCAGGGAGATTAGGAGTGCCAGCCTTGCCCATAAATTGGAGCAAGCGTAACTGGCATACAGGGGCAAATTCACATTTTTGCTATCTTCTACCCTTTTCTTGCCCAACCTGGTTTGACATGTGGGTTTTTAACCCCAAATCTTTTCTGTCTGAAGAGAACTATGCATTGTCTTAGGCAGGAGGACGAGTGTTTAAATATAAATGTGACTCTGACCCTCTGGGATCACAGAATCTGCTTCCTTTAAGTAATAGCAGCCTTTTCAGGAGATGGTAAAAAAGGTCATCAGTACAGTCAATTCAGATACCAAGAATTAAACTTTATTTTAGTTGCTATTTAATACATTTTGTTAGGCATCCTTAAGTTGTTGTATTTTGTTCAGTTAATAGTTAAAAACTTTGACAATAAAATTGAGAAGCCAATAAAAGGTTTAGGTTTTTTTTTTTTTTTTTTTTTTGGTATGTGTGGCACTTGGGTGATTCTTACAGTTGTGTAGGTATTATTGGCACTGTGATGATCAGTGACATACTTAAGAAGGGTCATCATTTACTCCATCTCCTCCTCCTCCTCTTCGTCATCTTTCATTAATGCCTAATGTTCACTGAGTCTGGAATCTTTTTCAAGCACACTTTCAGTTAGTCCTCATAGCAGTATTATGTCTGTTTTACAGATGCATTGGGGATAACTTACCAAAAGGCACACTGCTGGTCAGTTTAAAAAGTGCCTCCTTTTACAACAGAATGTATTTGTGCTTCATCTGTGGAGAAAAATGGTGAATGGCAGGAAGGAGGACTTTGGTGATATTAAACAAAAGAACAACCTGTCAGCGTGCAGCATGGTGCCTGGAGATGTGGTTTGGATTCCCAGTTCCCAGGGTACTTGAAGTCCTGGGTCCTCCATATTTCTCTGTAAAATACTGAGTTTGAATGCCCGTAGGGGAGGCCTAGGCCCACTCCAGAAGAACCAGGACCACATTTACCATGTGTATCTTAATGCTGTACACTCACCTGCCTGATTCTTGAAGGCATCTGGGCTATGAACCATTCACGTAAAAAGGGAAAAGCTTCTTTTATCTGGAAATGTCACTCATCAGCAGATTTCACTCTTGTGCAATCCCTTTTCTCCTTACAGTTCTAGGCAAATGAAAAATTACTGTCTCTAACTGGCTGCCTATTGAAATTGATAAAATTTATAGTTGATTGTCTTCAGTATTCAAAATATCTGGCTCTGAAATACATAGATATGCTTAATACAAAAGGTTTCTTTATTTGGTTAGTGAAGAAGTTGGGATAGAAGATGAAATAAAAGTGATCCATTTCAGTTTCTTTGTTGGTTTCGCCTGTATCTGAATGTTGGCCCTCCCTCAGGGTCTCTGTCCTAGGTCTATTGCTCTTCTCGTCTGCATTCTCTCTGAAGGATGATCTCCTTTGTTTCTATGGTGTTGAGTACCGTCTGTGTGCCGATGACTCCCAAGTTTATGTCTCCGGCTCTCCATTCTGAACTATAGACATGTATATCCAGCTGCCTACTTTACATCGCTACGTACATGTCTATTGAAACCTCAGATTTTACCAGCCCTAAACCAAACTCATTACCTTGTTTAGCCCTTCCTGATTGTGCTGATAGATAGGTTATAGGGGCAATCTGTGTTTCACTTCTCTGTCTTGTAAAGTGTAGTTGTAGGAGGAGGGGGAGAGAATAAATAATCTTTTTGGTTTATGGCCTTTTAGGGATTCTGGGTCAATGACAGAAATTACCCGGTGTATAACCTGCCTCTGTGGGTTTAAATGAACATCATAAATATCTTTGAAAGAAAGCAGAAGGCACCAGGAAATTTTGTGAGGTCTATTCAAGGATAGAGGAAGTTCCCTCATCTTAGCCCAGCAAACAGGGAAGATGTTTGCTGATGTGTATTTGTTACCTTCAAGCTTTTCTTTGCAGCGGCTGCTGGAGCCACTGCCATCTCTCTGCCAGACTTCCTGCTCATGTTACTTCCTAAGTGCCAGGCTGTACAATGGTGGGGCCCACCCGGACTGGGAATGGCACTTCTGTCTCTAAAATTTTGTCACTCTGCTCATTTTAATTTAAAAAAGTGAATGTTCGTAACTTTCTGTAGACTCAAAAGCCTCAGCATTCCCTTATTGCCTCATTTTTCCTCTCAGTTCTCATCTGCTTGGTCACTGGGCTCTATTGATTCCTTTGCAGATTTCCCAAATCTGTCTGCTCTCCTCCAACCTTACTGCATTGCTTTTATTCAGCCATTCTTCATCTCTAGCCTCCAGTGCTGCTTGGTCTCTTTCCTGACTGTTGCTAGTCTCTCCCCTTTGCCCTTTGCACCACCGCCAGGGTTGTACTCCTAAAAGAGACTCCTTAGTGGAGTTTAAGAAGGTCTTTCGCGCGGGTGCTGCTCATCTGGAGTTCCTACTGCTCCTGCCATCTTTAGTCCTTCCCCTCTTTTTGTCTTCCTAATAGGCTCTTCCCTCTGCCTGGACCTCACTGTTCAGATGCCATCTCTCCTTCACACTGCCCCTCCCAGTATGCCCTTTATACATCCTTACTGGGAAGCTGCCTGTCACCCCACTAGACCTGGAGAGACAGTGGTTTTTCTGTCTTCATGTTCCTGGTACTTAGCACATCTTCTGGCCCATAAGAGTAGATACAAATGTTTATTTGAAGAAAAGTTTTTATTTTTTTCCCAACTGGTGTGGAAATTTTCTCTAAGAAGAAATTATTTTTGTCTTTTTTATTAGAAAATATTGAGCAGTATCTTCTTGTTTTACTCTCTTCTGAAAAGCTTTGCTAAATTTTTCTTTCTGTAGCTGTTTTACCCAGTCTGCCTGTGCTCAGAAACCTTAAGGGACCCATTGCTTTCAGTGGGGTCTCCAGCAGCTTCTTTCTGGTAGTACTCTTTTCTTCTAGCAATACCTCCCGGATGTTTGAATTGCCCGTGAGCCATGAGCCTTGGAGGCACACCCAGTTAATTAATGGCAGAGTCGAGACTTCAGCGAGGCTGCCTGTTTGTCTAGTGCTCTTTCCCCTGCATCTGACTGATGCCAGCAGCCAGAATGCTAGGCAGAGCTCCCTGGATTGGATTGAGACTGTTTTGTTTATGCCAGTTCTCATATTTAAATTTAGGTATTTATTAATGTATTATAATTTAGAGATAATCTCCATAACTGAAATTGAAAATTTTGTACTTTTCCTCAAATTCAGTTTATTAAAATCTCCAATTTTGTTCATAGCCCTAAATTCACCATTTATTGTTTAAGGTTGTTTTGCAAGTGAGTTTAGGATTTTAATCTTGCCACCTTTGCTCCTATATCCGGTTCCTCAACTGTAAAATGACTCATCCAGACATGGAGAATTAAGATTAGAATGTCAAGATGTCCAGGTTTTTTAAGCCTTGGTCACACCTTCTACCAGGATAAATAAAGTACTGAAGTAGAATTATACATTTGAAATGCTACTTCCTTGGCAAGCTTTAAGCCTTCATAGTTTTCTGTTCCTACGTTCAATTCATAGCTGTAGTCAAGCCAGAGGTTACTCTTAGGGATTGGAGATCCTGCTTGCTTTAAGAATCATTGGTGAGCCCAGTTGGCTTTTCATTTGGCTGCTGCAGACCAGCTCAGGCTCTCTCTTGAGTGGACTAGAGCTAAAAATAGATGATTCATTTTGGATTGGCAAAGCACAAGCTCAGGATTGTTTTTTGTTACTTGTTTCAGATTGGATTTTGTGTGTGTGCCTGTGAGTCGATCTTTGTGTATAGGGTAGACCCTAATAATGGCTACTTTGCTTTACTTACTGTGGAGTTTTATTTACAGCTCCTCCTCCTCCCATAACTTTGGAGCCTCTTCCTCACAAGCGGGCCAAGGAAGAGGGGGACGTACATCAGGTAACTTAGAGCTCTAATATAGAAGGGTCATCTGAGACCATATTGTTCATTTTATAGATGAAGTAGCAGACCTAGAAATGTTGCCCCTCATCAACCAGGTGATAATGGCACAAGATGGAAATGACAGTGGGAAATATTTAATTTTTTATTTAAAAAATGTATCAAACTTGATTTGATCCTTGGGCTTTGGAGTCAGGTTATCATGCAGAGTATGGTGGACTGTTGGCAGTGGCCCTGACGACCTTTTCTTGGGGGAAGACTTCCTTCCAGTATCTTTAGCTTTTCCAGTGATCTGTATGAGAGAGGTGGTAGAGGGAGTGACTGACAATAAGGTAAATCCTTGAGAAGCTGTCTGGTCATTTTGCTGGGAGAGCTGATGATGGGTGTGTGAGGGAGGAAGAGGAGAGTTGCAGTGGTAACAAAAGGTCATGTCTGACTTGATCTTCATCCTGCACAGAATCACTGTTTCCTGTAAAGGCAGGGATCCTCTTGTGATGATAGATTTATAGAATTTTAGAACTGAAAGCAGCATGATATTTTGGAAAGAGTAGATGGGCTTTGGAACCATGGACCGGAAGCTAAATCCTGGCAAGCTAAATTCTTTGTCTTTGTTTTCCTAATCTTGAATAAAGATGATGATACCTGCCTCACATGGAGTTGTCAGGATTGAAGGAGATAATGTACAGTAAAATGGACGCTCAAGAGATGGTGGGTGATATTGTTTAATGGAAGGGAACTTGGCGTAGAGAAATGATCATATGCTTTGGAATCAGGTCAGAATTTCGAAGGAGCTGGGTCACTGAATTTCTTTGTTTACGTTGGGCAAGTAGGTAGCCTTCTCTGGGTCCCAGTTTCTGTATCTGTATAAAGCACATATAATAACGTGTACCAGTTGGGTAATCATGAGATTTAACTGAGATGAATGTACATAAAGGGTTTAGGATGAGATAACCATTCAATGTATGTTCTAGGAGCTGGTAGATGCTGTAGAGAAGGAACGTCTAAATTTAGCCCAACAGTCCTGTTATATACCTCAATTTGTCACCATCTAATTTTGCTATCAGAATTAGAGTTCTTTAGAAGCAAAATTACAAAAAGAAGTTTACATCCCTTCCTTACCATACAATCTCATTTTAAAAAGTTAAAAAGTCTCACTAATCATCAGGGAAATGCAAATCAAAACTACACTAAGATATCACCTTATACCTATTAGAATGGCTATAATCACCAAGACAAAAAACAGCAAATGTTGGAGAGGATGTGGAGAAATGGGAACCCTCATTCACTGCTGGTGGGAATGCAAATTGGTGCAGCCACTATGGAAAACAGTATGGAGAGTACTCAAAAAATTAAAAGTAGAAATACCTTATGATCCAGCAATCCCACTACTGTGTATCTGTCCAGCAAACCTGAAATGAACAATCCACAGAGGCTTATGCACCCCTGTGTTCATGGCAGCATTATTCACTATAGCTAAGAAGTGGAAACAACCCAAGTGTCCCTCGACTGATGAATGGATAAAGAAGATGTGGTATATATATGTAGAATGGAATACTACTCAGCCATAAAAAAAGACAAAATAGTCCCATTTGCAACAACATGGATGGACCTGGAGGGTATTATCTTAAGTGAAATAAAGCAGATAGAGAAAGACAAACACCGCATGATTTCACTCATAAGTGGAAGATAAACTAACACACGGACAGAGAGAACTGTTTGGTGGTTACCAGGTGCAAGGGGATTAGGGGGTGGTGGGCACAAGGGGGAAAGGGATTCATTTATATGGTGACTGACAAACAATAATGTACAACTAAAATTTCACAATGTTATAAACTATTATCATATCAATAAAAAAAACCAAACTAACAAAACAAGTTAAAAAGTGCTTTCAGAATTCTTGCATCTTTTTGCCTTTAAACTCTTCCCTCCAATTTAGCAAAATGGTTCTTGAATATTCTTTAAGGCAAACACACAAAATGATAATAAATCATTGCAGACTGTGAACTGCAGTACTGCCAAAGGTTACTTTAATTAAACATCTTAAACACTTAGGTCAATATTCGGTAAATAAATATATCTGGTAAAACAAATTGGTAAATAAACATTGTGGTAAATATCAGTAAATATATTCATTGTGGTAATTAACAGCCTACAGTAAATCAGGAGCATATTTATAATACAACATATGGGAGAAATATATTTTAAAAATTGCCATTTTAAAGCAGTATTCTTTCTCATTGCCCAGAAATCTTTCCATTTTTAGAGACATCAGGTTCAAAGGTCAGCTATTAGTTCACCCTGTACTTTCTGAAACTGTGGTCTATTTTTAGGCTCTTAAAGTTAAAAAAAATTTTTTTCCTTCTTCCTTCCCTTCCTCTCTCCCTTTGTCCCTGCCTATTTGTAATTTCTGTCCAGGATTTATATGTAGAGAACTTTATAAACCAGGCATAACGTATGGGCCTCACATGGTCTTGCTACCTTGTCTGTATTCTTGGGTCTCAGTTTAAAGAAATGTTTTAAAGTATGTTCATAACCATACTGCTTCCAGATAAAATGTGATTATTTCACTATTGCTCCGAAAAAGGATAAAAATAAGTTTACAGAAAATGCACTTTGACCTTTTAGGCTGTGCCCAATGTATTTAATCTAGAGATTGAACTTGTTCTACTGTAGTGGAGTGGACATGGGGAATGGGAGAGGGTTCCTGAGACGAGAGGTGGGAAGTAGCCTGTAAGAGGGACCGTTGCTGACTAAGGCAGGAAGCCCAAAGTGAAGCTGCTACAAAGCGAGGTCCTAGTTTAAAGGGGGAGAGAAAAGTAAGCTCAGGGGGGCTCTGGCTTTCTTGTTCTTACCAACCATGTATCATTGTAATTAAATCTGTCTGTACTCTGATTTTCCATACTGTTACCGAACCAAGTGGGCTTGCCTCTTGGTGAGTTAAATAAGACTCGACACCAGTGGAAGTTGTCTCACAAAGTAAAGTATATTTGCAGCAAATAGGAGGCCATGAGGAATCATTTCCAAAGTCATGGTGTCCCTGAACAAAGGGAAGCAGGGACCTTTATTTCGGTTGGTAATGAATATTCAAAAGGGAGAGGCTGGTATTTGCCTGCACTGGAGAATGTGCTTCCACATAATAAGGCCTAAGCTCCTCCTGGAGAGATCTTTGCTTAAAAATAAGGCAGAGATCACTGGTACAGCTCTTGTGGTGAGGCTTGGTCAGTTTCAGGATGTTTGGTGGTCACATCCCCCTGAGTTTCTCACTTGGTCAGTTTCAGGATGGTGGTGTTTACATCTCCTTAACATACAAAAGGAAAAGGAAAAAGTTGGAAAAATAGTTAACTGCTTCCCAGCCCTCTTCTGAGTTTCTCAAGGCACCTAGTCCGTGACAGTACCTCAGTGGTGTTTCTGTCTTGCTTTATGTTTTAGAGTACTATGCCTGCCTCTGGTTCTGTTGAACTAGATTTTATTAATTGTGTCTTTTTCACTCTTTTTTTTTTTGTGAGGAAGACCAGCCCTGAGCTAACATCCGTTGCCAATCCCCTTCTTTTTGCTGAGGAAGACTGGCCCTGGGCTAACATCCGTGCCCATCTTCCTCTACTTTATATGGGACGCCGCCACAGCATGTCTGACAAGCAGTGTGCTGGCGGGCACCCTGGATCCAAACCTGCGAATCCCTGGCTGCCAAAGCGCAAACTAAACCGCTGTGCTACTGCGCTGACCCCTCTTTTTTGCTCTTGTCCCATCACATCTTGTCAGTTCCTAGGAGTATGTTTGAAACAATATATTTTGATATTGAGACTGTTTTCCCCCTTCAGCCTTCTTAAGGGCTGTGACCCACTTATAGGGGAACCCCCCCCCCAAAGATGTATTATTGTGGGTGTGAAGAACTGGATGTACTGCTTCAGTGGCGCCTTGATAATTCAGGGAAAAAGTCCTTTGTTCTCGATGTGTTTTGTATTGAATGACTTCCTGTGCAAAGACAAATAGTATCAAATTTTTCCTGACTGAAGAAGGAAGGCGTGATGTCTGTATTTTCTACTTTTTGATGCTAGTTATGTTAGTTTTCATTAAAATTTTGGATTGGTTAGGACTTAGAAAGGTTTATCTTATTGTTCCGCTTTTTACCAGCTGATAAAAATAGATCATGCTAGGTGAGAAGGATTTGTAATTCATAGCTTCTTCTGATAAACAGGACTATTTCCAAAGTAGGGAATCCTAATCAGTAGGCTGAACTATGCAGATGTGTAGGGCATTTATATACTAGAGTTTGCCAGGGATAGCACCAATTTATATATGTTTTCTTGACTTATTAATAGGGGAGGGAGGGAAAGAAGCCCTTTTACTCTGAGAAGCGTATTGAGTGATGAATTATGTGGTCACATGGCTTAATGGGTTAGTAGATCTTCAGTGTGGTTACTGCGTCCATGCTTTCTTCTCTGGGGTCAAAATGTCTCTGGGCAAAAAGCTTGGAAAGGTGTGCTCCAGAATGGTGGTGGTTGTTTTCTGTCTAGGTGGTGGGATTAGAAATGATGTTCCTTTCTTCATTGTACTTCTCTCTACTTTCTAACTCTCAACTACGTGAAATGATTTTGTTATTAAAACCAAAACAAAACCACTACACAAGTTTTCAAAAATTGTTTAATTTTAACAAAAATAAAATGAAGACTGTGTAATGGTGAAGTCTAGGCTTCTGCCTTCCAAGCAATACAAGCTGACTTTGGTTATTTTTACTAGAAATGCAATTTATTGGAATGATTGAAGTAGGTGATGGGCAACAGAAAAGCTGGGGGACAGTTGGAGAGGCAGCAGCTACCATCATTTCACTGGATCAGTCTTGGGGCATCATGGCTACCCGACACACCCTACCGCTGTAGCTGGGCCCCTCCCGCCCTGATTTTGCTGCCTGTGACCTTGAGTGACCCTTTCAGAGTGGGAGTGTCCCAAGCACAGGGCCTGTGCCTTAGCCTCCAGGGAGCAGGGACATGACCACATCTCCTGCTCCAGGAGTGGCAGGCAGTGCTTTATGGTGACTCCTGTCTGAACTTTTCTTATATCTGTTCATACCCAGTAGATAATAATAATAATAATAATGATAGTAATAGTAATAATAATGGTCCAGTTACTTGATATCCATCTATTGGGAATTTGAATGAGGCAAGCAGTGTCCTTAAAGGGAATCTGCTTCGACTTCAAAATGATTAATTGCCACTGGTTGGAGTCCCAAGTAATGTTGCTTTGCTGTTGTTTACCCTGCATGATTCAGCCCTTACTTAGAACCTCTTGTCATTTGTCTGGTTGGGGGAGTACAGAATAGTTATTTTGACAGAGAGGTTGATTTAGTTATGTGCCTTGCCTTTAACTCTGGGTTATTTTGCTCATGAGTTGTGTCAAACTTAATAATACTGTAGCCTTTTTAGTGCTTTAATTGTCAGAATGTACCGCTGCTGTTATTGGCTGTTTATAAACATTTAAATGCTTTCCCCTAAATCAGTCCAAGATTTAAATGTTCATAATGAACCTAAAACCAAGCAGGAAAAATGGAAGTATCATGTGTTAATTGCTCTGGATTTGCTTCCTTAGGTTCTTAAAGTTTGGCTTGTGGCTTTAATAGAGCACGCAAATGTCTCATGTCTGGTGGTAGACGCCATCTGTGTGACAGCTCTCAGCTTATCAGAGTCTAGGTATTCAAGGTTTTAAACGTATGTGATGGTTATAGCAAAAGCTTTGTGGTCTCTTTTAAGTCTGTTTTGCATTTTTCTAGTGAAAAGTTGAATGTGAGGTTTAAGTAGTATTTAGAGTTCCTTTCCGAGATGAAGACTTTTTGGGTTCCAGAAGAATTACCGGCTTAGACGGTTCGCTCCTCTGAACTTTCAGTTGCTTTAGTAAGGAAGATTTGTTTGATGAACAAGAATATTTGCAAATTCTTCTCCTAGGAATTAGAACGTTTAATTGATCCGAGTAAAGGCGTAAGTGTGCTTTTCAGAATGTGCTGGGTAGATTGCACAATTTAGTCGATCTTTTATTAATAGACTTGCAGTAGGGAGTGGGAATATGTAGGATGTTATGACCAATAATATTTGTTAGATTTTCTACTCTAATTTTTTCTTCTAAGTTTTAGAATTAAAAAACCATTTTGGCAGCCCACAGAATGGTATTTGAGAAAGTCACACCTTTTCAAACCAAATTTGATCAAAAGCATAAAGTTTGTGGCTTTTTGAGAGTAGTTTTTGTTTGCTGCTGAAATGTCTTGGGTTTCTGGTGGTTTCTCAGAAAGCTGGTGGTGCCTGGTGTGCTGGCGGCTCTCCAGGCTCAGGACCCGTCTTGGCACAAACCTGACTTCATGGTATCACCTACTGTAATTTAAAGTGAATCCTCAAACCAGAGTCTATCACTTCAGAGACATTATGTCATATTCTGTATCTTCAGCATCTGTGAAACAGTGTTCCCAAACTGCTGTTCTGATTCTATCTCTGCATTTGTGGAGGTGGTTCATGTGGCTGTTTTCATTTATTTATAGTTTCTTAATGAAAATCTTGAAGCGATTCATCTTAATTGCTTAAATTTGATATTTCACACCTGGTGCCCATAAAATCTTTTCTTGGCTCCCGTTGTTATGTTATGGTGTACTGGTTTGCCTTCATCTCCTTTCTCTCTCTCTGGCAAGCAAACTATAGGTCATTATTGTAAGCAGTATTATATTAGGGGAAAGATGTTCGGTTTATGGGTCAAAAATTTTGGATTTTCTAATCTTGGACCTGTCGTTTATTAGTTTTGTGATTTGAAATTAGTCTCTTTATTGTCCTCAAATCTGTGTCCTCATCTGTAAAATGGGAATAAAACCTGCTTTCCCTCTTACAGCACCACTGTATGAGAAGACATAATACTGTTTTTCAGTGAATCAGCCACCTGTAAATTAAAATACCATTATTTTATGTACCACTAAGAGAATTCACTGCCTGTTAAACTAAGATACAATGTTGATTGCAAAATGCATCTTACTATCAGAAATTATAAATGTGAAAAATATATGTGTTAGAATAAATGAAATATGTTTTATCTGAAAGCTCCACTCTCCATATTGTTGTCAGAGTGATATTCTAAAACCCACAAATCTTGTAATACCATTTCCCTGCTTGAAATTCCTCAATGACTCTCCATGGCTTAAGGATAAAATCTAAACCCTTACCACGATGAACAAGGTCTAGCATCTTCTGGATCAAAGGGTGGTGTCTGGTCCCTACAGTGTCACATCATCTGGATCAAAGTGTTGTATCTGGTCTCTACAACATCGATATCACCTGAGAACTGTTTAGAAATGCGACTTCTCAGACTTCTAGCCTATTACTACAGAATCAGGAACTTAGGGATAGCTCCCAGGACTCTCTGTTTTAATAGGCTCTTCAGGAGATTCTGATATATGCCAAAGTTCAAGAACCACTGATCTAGGTCAAACCTATTTTAGGTTTTTTTTCCCCCTTCTTCTAATGTGCATGTAGAAGCTAATACAGAGGTACTGTGACTGCTAGACTTATCAGGAGAGTACTCCCTTCCCCAAGAAATTATCCCCCAGAGAAGAGCCCTGCACAGCATCTCTCATAGTACAGGAACTATCACAATGACTTTATTTTGAATAGCAAAGAATTCTTTGTGATGACATATTAGAAATCGAAATGATTTCAATCAGTGCTTAGTTCCAGATATTTTTAGAATTCACTAGTGGAAGTAGTAAAAAAGGCAGAGGCATTTTAACACCAATTTTGTAACTATTCCTCACAGTTGCAACTGTTGACTGTCTTTCTAACACCTTTTAAAGATCCCATACAAAAGCAGATGGGCTGGCCTAGTGGTATAGCCATTAAGTTCATGTGCTCCGCTTCGGCGGCCCAGGGTTCGCAGGTTCAGATCCCGAGCGCAGACTGACGCACCACTTGTCAGCCATGCTGTGGCAGCGTCCCATATAAAGTAGAGGAAGATGGGCACGGATGCTGGCCCAGGGCCAGTCTTCCTCAGCAAAAAGAGGAGGATTGGCAACAGATGTTAGCTCAGGGCTAATCTTCCTCGCCAGTAATAATAATAATAATAATAATAATAATAAAAACAAACAAAAAAGTAAACAAGTGATTGTGATGTGGAGATCGTGAGAATGAGTCAGTGTGTGTAAAATCAAATGGAAGAACTAACTGAACTGAATGCCTAGTTATTTCCAACTTGGATAGCAGTTCCAGTGGCAGTATCATATATACTTAAATAACAACAACAACAACAGTTTATCTCAAATAACTTAGAAATGAAGATGCTGTCTTCTGGAATACTGACTTGAGACTAAAGAAGTGGCTTTACTGATGAGTACAGTGATGACAGAGATACATGTGAAGCATTTGAGTAAACTTGCTTCATGAGAGTGTGAAAAACAATGTTTCAAAATAATATTCTGTAACATGAATTTAAGTATATATACTTAAAGTAAAAATTAAATGTTATAGGTAAGCATCTGACTGTTTCATTTCTATACCTAAAAGTTCATCAAAAATTTTGGGGGAGCAATTGCCAAATAATATTTGTAGTTTCCAAAAAACTACATTGTCATCTCTGCCTGGAATGGTCTGTCTCCTCCTTCTCCTTATGGGATTCTTATGTTCTTGGAAACTGTTACCATCTTCTCCCCATGTTTACTAGGTCCTTTTTCTTTCCCACCTCGAGGTTGAGTACCTTTTTTTTGGCCTACTATAGCATCTGGTGCACACTACGTCAGTGCACCTAATCTTCATTGCTTTTGTGCTTTCTGTTTGCTTCTTTAATTCTTCTGTTTGTGTGTAAGTTATTTGAAGGCTGTCTCTTTAGGGTTATGCAGAACTAAGTGTACGGAGCATGGGCTTTGTAGACAGCCTTGGTTTGAAGGATGGCTTATCCACTATTTAGTTTTATAACCTGGGGAAAGTTACTTAATCTTACTCAGTGCCTAGAAATTGAAGACAATAATTAGTTTGTTGGATTATAGTAAGTATTGAATGCAGTGGCACATAGTATCAGTAAGTTCATATTATTCAGTTTTGTCTTCAGCACGTCATAGGGACCCAGGATGTATTTCATTGTTTGTTTCTTTTTTTTGTAAGATTAGCTCTGAGCTAACATCTGTTGCCAATCTTCTTCTTTATGCTGAGGTAGATTGGCCCTGGGCTAACATCCATGCCCATCTTCCTCTACTTTATATGGGATGCTGCCACAGCATGGCTCGATAAGCGGTGCGTCCGTCAGCATCTGGGATCTGAACCTGTGAACTGCGGGCCACTTCAGGTGCGTCCGTCAGCATCTGGGATCTGAACCTGTGAACTGCGGGCCACTGAAGTGGAACACGTGAACTTAACTGCTACCCCACTGGGCCGGCCCCGCAGGATGTATTTCTTAAATGAGACAGAGGGATTTTCTCTAATTTAGACCCCTTAACTATGGATAGATCAAAAAGCAGTAGTAATACATAGATGAAATATTAGCATATGTTTCAAAATCTTATTTACTAATATATTTGCACTGTTTCAAACAGTATTTGGTTAATTCTATCCCTTTAAAAAAAATTATCCACAGTCTCACATTCCACTGGCAACTACTGGTATATGTCTTTGCAATCTTTCTCTTGTCTATGTTTTATTCTTATGTAACTGGGTTTACTAAAATACAGTTTTATTTACCTGATTATAACTGGAATAGGAAAAGTTTTCGTAGTGTGAATCTGTTTTAAATAGAGGTCTAAATTTCACATAAATAGTGGAAAAGGTTTAACTGGGCCTTATTTTAATATAAGAATAGTTATAAATTATTAAAATTAAATAAACTTTAAGTATAAGATAAAATTAATCATTGTTGCTTCTGTAAGCCGGTTCATAGAATGAACAAAGAATGATTCACACATTGTTTCTGGTGTAATATTCCCCCCCCAATATATTTTTCACTTCATATTTGAATTTTACAGGAATTATTAAGAAGGCTTTATTTTGTGTAAGTAGTTGAGAGCTTCATCTTTTTTTCCAGTGATCCCTCCAGGTTCTTGTATACGTAGGTTGTTCTCTTTTGAAGAGTGTGTTACTGCATTATCTTTGTTGGTCTTGTCTTCTATAGGTGTTAGTTGGTCGGCTAGGTTCTTATTTGTCAGTAGCTTGTTCTGTTACTAAAGTCAGTGTCTGTTCTGCTGTCACCATGAAATGTTGCATATGTTCAGTTTTATTGAATTGTATCTGCATTCCATTGTCAAATGCTTAGTTTCAGCAAAAGAGTAACAAATACCAAGTAACTAACTAGTTATATATATATAATAAGTATTATATATAACAACTAGTTAATTGATCAATGACTCCATTAAACAGATTTATGTCTTATTTTTTTCTAAGTAGGGAGAGATACGTGAATAGGATCTAATTTCATGACTGGTCATTTCATTTGTGAATATTTTTGTGTTAATTACATCCTTTTGTAACCTTGTCACTTCAGAGACTTAGAGTACAAGTGTTTGAATAATAATGATCTTCTAAATGCAGTTTTTTTGTGTGGGTGTGAGGAAGATTCTCCCTGAGCTAACATCTGTGCCAGTCTTCCTTTACTTTGTATGTGGGCTGCCACCTCAGCATGGCTGACGAGTGGAGCAGGTCCGCACCTGGGATCCAAACCTGTAAACTTGGGCCGCCGAAGTGGAGCGTGCCAACCTTAACCACTATCCCATGGATTAAATGCAATTTTTTATATAGCCATTTTTGCTTTAATGTACTACAAACTCTTTGTAAACTCCATTTAAAAAATCTTATTTTTTAGTGAATTCAAGAATATTAGATTCATAGGATCCTATAATATGTTTGCTAATGTAAACAGTGATTCTTGATAATCCTTACATACTTTTTTTAACTGAGAAATGTTTGGATTGTTTTCCATGGATAAGTTCCTAAGGAAAGATCACAAGATAGGACAATTTTAAAGGTTTTTGATACGTATTGCCCAGTTATTTTAAGTTTACTTTTATCAGCAGCATTTGAGTGCTCATTTCAGTACACCTTTATCTACGTGTATGATTGTTTTTAAAAACTGGAACAAATGTGAAGGGTAAATCAAGGGCATCTCATTGGTATATATGCCTTTTATAGGAAAATAAATCCACACTCTGGGTAAATCTTTTTAGCATCCTATGTTTCTCCATTCATCTTGCTTAAGTGTGCCAGATGAATTCTTGTAAAGCACACATGGTTTTGTCATTTCCCTGTTCCCCATTTGCTGCCTACTCACTTTTCTACCGGTTTCAGAGCCTGGCAGTGAAGGTCTGCAGCATCCATCTCTGCCATCTTGGCAGCTGAGTTGGTTCTGTCCCCCAGATGCTGTGCTGCTGCCCCACGGGAGCGCCGCCGTTTGCCTTTGCTCGAGTTCCGGCCCTGTGCCGGAAGTGCTCCAGCCTCCATCTCTGTCAGTCGTACACATCCCTCAAGGCTCATCTTAAGTATCTTTGTCTTAAAGGATTCTGTGGATTTGGTCACTCTTGTCCTCAGATTGAGCACCATAGCGTCCGGCCAATGACCATGTTCGTTACTGCTTTAGTGTTTTAAGGCTAGAATGGGGACTGAGTCTCTCTCTTTTACAAAATATCCTTCCCAGTCCTGCCTGGATTCTACCTATACGTCAGCACTCAGTTCAGTTCCACAAGCCCTCACAACCTTCCTGGATCACGAGGTTCTCATCATTTTCATCAGAACTACTTCGTTCTTAAGTGAAAAGCTGTTGTGCAGTTTTTGCCTTGGTTCCTGGACTACATCCCTGGGACAGTGTCTCTGCTTTGCTTCTTCTGTTACCACTCTTACTTGATAGCATATTCAAATGTTTTTGCTCTGTGCGTGGTTGCTTGACATTTCTCAGCTCTTTGTCTCGGTGCTGTAGTTTAATCTAACCAGGATTTATTCCTATTCTACAATCATGGAACCTCCCTCTCCGTCTGGGGCGGGGCAGTGGACGGAGTGTGGGATGAGAGGGAGAGACAGAAATATCTCTGTCATAGCAAAGATTAAGGCTATGTGTTTGACATAATGATGGGATATCTCGATGCCTGGATTTTTGTATGTTAGCACAAAAAGGATGGCCCTTTAAAGCAACAGTGTTCCTTCAAATTTTGAGGTGTTTTTATATTCTTGCTGTGTTGAGCTGAACTCACTGTAGTTGTCTTGGTCTCTTGGGTACCAGCTTTTTAAACAGCTGTTGGTGGGCTAGTGTCATTCCAGCTTCAGTTCCACGGTGAAAAGGCAATAAAGAGACTGGTACTTTTGTGAGCAGTAGTTACAGTTAATGCAACAGAAATTAAAATGTTTTTATATAAACTACAATGTTTCTATATAAAAGTGATTTATGACTGTATATATTAGTTTGACTCCAAAGTAAAAAAATAAAAAGATATTTTGGCCATAATTTCTACATCTACTTGGGGCCCATTGTTACACATCTAAAGAATTTTTACTGCATCTTTCATATTCCCTTTAGTATCCAGATACTGGAATGTCAGAAATTTCTGTTCAGAACATTTTTGAAGAGAGAGATTTTCAGAAAGTTGATGTGCTTTGCAGCCTCAGATGGAAGTTTTCTGAATGTTATTCAAAAGATCTCAATCCAGGCACTAAACTTTTCTAGTAACAACTAGTTAATTTTCCACCTATAGTGAGCTTTATCTGTTTCTTTGTATCACTTCTGCTGCATCAATTTAGGATATTGGCTTTGGCTACCATTCCTGTTTGTTATTAAAATCTTTTTAAAAACAGCAGGTTAAAAATAGCTTGTAGATATAGAAATTTACCCTTGTCAGTTACTCCCTCCTCCCCTGTTTCTCTGGGGGTCAAGGTAGGTTGTGAGATGTTTGCTGTGTTTTTTTCTTTTTTATTAATAATATTTTTAGAAATGAAAAGGAAAAGAAAAAATATTTCTTTGGTGTCTCAGAACTGTTTTGTGTTACTACAAGGCATTGCATTTTCTGTATCATTGAGTAAATAGAGTATACCATAGTTACACACTTAATTCTTACCTCCTCTCCCCCACTGAATGTATAGCATGGAAGAGGAAACTGTATTACTGTATTTTTAGTGCCTTTAATATATTTTACCTCATTGACAGAAGAACTGCGACAGAATAAATACATTAAAATCGACAATGTTTTTCCTTAATATATTCTCTACTTAAAAACTGTTGAGAGTTACTGGTTCAATTAGTGGCAATAAAGGTTCTAGATACAAATATTCCTTTAACTAGCAAAGGGAGTTCCTGTGGTCTGAGGCATATGGTGTGTGTGTGTTTGTTTTGGCAGCAAATGAGGTAAGGGTATAAAAATGAACTCAAAGGCAAGGTAGGTGGGAGGTTGGGGTAGGTAGAATTAATTGTAACTTAAGGCTTGTTAAACACTTTTGTTGGACTTTTCCTTCATTCTTTTCCTTGATATGATTCTGGCTCCCTCAGTTAGCAGGCTTAGATCAAATAGGCCTCAGTTTTCTGTTCTGGAAAATGGGTAATAATAATATCCATCACAGAGTTGTAAGGAGGGTTGAATGAATGAAATATGTAAAGTGCTTAGGACAGCACTTAGCATTCATTTAGTCTCAGTTGTTATTATTACATTTAATACTTTTTTAAAAGGTGGATTGTTTTCTTTCCTGTACAGAAGCCTTTTAGTTTACTGTAATCCCACTTGTCTATTTTTGCTTTTATTACCTGAGCTTTGGGTGTCATATCCGTGAAATCATTGCCAAGACCAATGTTTTGAAACTTTTCTCCTGTGTTTTCTTCTAGGAGTTTCACGTCTTACATTTAAATCTTTAATCCATTTTGAGTTGATTTTTGTGTACGATGTAATATAAAGGTCCAATTTCATTCTTTTGCACTTGGAGATCCAGTTTTCCCAAGACTGTTTGTTGAAGAGGCTGTCTTTTAACAAGACTATCCTATAACAAAATGACTTTTGTAATTTTTTTTATACTAGTAGTTTGGCCTCAGGAGTTCATGTTCTTTCTGGTACCTGCCTGGAATAGGAAGTGGAGAAATAGATGAACATGTCTTTTTTTTTCCTTGCTGATGTCTGTGAATTTAGTAATAAATAAATAAGAAAATTTCTTGAGGACCCCTGAGAGTGCAGTAAAGGACTGAACTTGGAGCCCAGGGAAGGAAAAACAGAAAAGGAAGAAGGACTGTACATCTCTAATGTTCATTCAACCAGTAAAGCTCCTCAAACTCATGTTATTGTTATTGATTGTGTATCAGTGCTTTAGCTATTCTCCATAGACTTGGTGTCTTTGTACCTTGAATTGTCCCTGGATGAGGTCGTAAAATAACAGGGGTGCTTTACTCTGGGGGATCGTCTTCAAACTCAGGGACATGGATGTTGGGAGACAGAAGCGTCTTATCCCCTGACAGTCAAGTCTTGGGATAATGCCCAGTCAAATCCTAGGCTCAGATCCTTCTTGATTTTGTCACAGCTCTCTGGCTCGTTGTATGACTCATTTGATTTGGCTGGTAGTCCCATCTCTCCCCTTATTACGCCTAAAGGGCACAATGCAAGCTTAATAGGGAAATTGATAAGCTGTGCATTTTAATTTTACTTAAAAATATATACACATAACTTCATTGAGATATAATTCACATAGCATACAGATCACCCATTAAGAGTACAACTCAGTGGTTTGGGATATTCACGGAGTTGTGTAACCATCACTACAATCCATTTTAGAACATTTTCATTACCCCAGAAAGAAATTCTGTACCCTTTAGCAGTCATTCCCCATTTCCCATCAGTCCCCCAAGCTTGGCAACCACTAATCTGCTTTTTCTTTATGAATTTGCCTATTTTTGACATTTTGTATAAATGGAACCATACAATATGTTGTCTTTGGTCGCTGGCTTCATTGATTTACCATAATGTTTTCAAGATGCATCCAGATTGTGTCATGTATCAGCACTTCGTTCTTGTTTATTGCAAAATAATACTCTGTTGTATACATGTACTACATTTTGTTTATCCATTCATCAGTTGCTGCGTTTCCACTTTTTGGCTATTTCAAATAATGCTGCTATATGAACAATCATGTGCAAATTTTTGAGTGAATGTGTGTTTTCTTTTTTGTTGGGTGTATACTTAGAAGTGAAATTGCTGGGTCATATGGTAACTCTTATGTTTAACCTTTTGTAGAAATTGTCAGACTGTTTTACAAAGCAGCTGTGCCCTTTACATTCCCACCTGCAGTGTAAGATTTCCAGTTTCTCCACATCCTTGCCACCACTTGTTATTATCTATCTTTAAATTATAGCCATCTTGTTGGGTGTGAAGTGGTATTTCATTGTGGCTTTTATTTTTATTTCCCTGATGCCTAATGACGTTGAGCATCATTACTTATCCTCATGTGCTTATTGGCCATTTGTGTATCGTCTTTGGAGAAATGTCTGTTAAGATCCTTTGCTCAATTTTAAATTAAGTCATTTACCTTTTTCTATTACTGAGTGGTAAGAATTCTTTATTTGCTTTCAGTTATTGGGTTTGGGAGTTATGTGTCTTTGATTCTAGGGGAAAAAGGACCAGGCAGCAGTAATAGTCCCACTTCTCACTACTAAGGTGTTTTCGAGTAATCTAACACAGAAGGGTGGAGGAAGCCAGAGATGAGAAATGATTTACTCCTGAGCGCAGATGAAAGAAATCACTGCCTCTTAACCCTTATATCCCAATTGGTGTATTTTTGTGATTTAACTTAAACTCGAAAGAAAAAAAAAAAAAGAAAGAAAAAGACTTTCTTTTTAAGGGGGAGGTCTTTGCTGCTGGTGACATGGATCTTTTTAAAGCAGGAATTTTGTTTTTTCCTTGAACACATATTCAATGGTTTTTTTGAAAATCAAGCAAAAAAAATTGCTCATATTTTGTATACTGGGAAATATGTAAATATGGTAGTTCCCTAAATGCTTCACAGGCAAATATGATTTTATATTTATTTTACTGAAAAGAGGTTTAATATTTTGGCACAATTGTTAACGTATTTGGGAGATCGTCAGATTCTGAGACTTAACATGTTTGTACTTGATAGTTAAAAGCTTTATTTTAAAGAAAATTTTCTTAACACAGTTCACATCTTTGAAATCTATAGCAGCATTGCTCAGTTGAACTGTGTGTGACAATGAAAATGTTCTGTCCATGTGGTAAACCACCCCCGACATATGGCTGCTGAGCCTGTGAAATGTGGCTGTGAAGACTTGACTGCTGAGTTTCTAGATTAGTTTATTTTTATTTATTTATTTTTGTGAGGAAGATTAGCCCTGAGCTGACATCCGTGCCCATCTTCCTCTACTCTTTATATGTGGGATGCCTGCCACAGCATGGCTTGATAAGCAGTACGTAGGTCCGCGCCTGGGATCTGAATCGGTGATTTTAGTTGTAAGAAATTTTATAAGAAATAAATACAATACAGTTTTGCTAAATATTTTTACTGAATTTATTTCCTCTTTTCTCCACAGTCTTAAGAGTGCTTGTTTTCTAGACCCAACCTATTAAACTTTATAAATAAAATGAAATTTCTGCCTCTCTATCTGTAATTACAATGTAAAAAATGGCAGGGCAGATTTTCACCAAATTTAGAAGGTTTGAGATATTCTGAGTGAAAATATAGCTGTGTGTTATACTTAAGAGTGGGTTTGGGGGAGTATGGTGACCGTCATCTGTGAGAGAGGCTGGTGGATGATTGGGAAGCCCTGCCACACTTCATTCAGGACACGACACAGACGGGAACAACTTGTGGTTCAAGTATGAGTCTTAAGTAGAAAGTTACTGGGGCAGATGACCCTGACTGCGGGTTGGCAGCTCTGTGTGGCCTGCTCCAGGGTCAGTAGCAGCAGTGATTCTCCAGTGCAGATGGAGAGAGGCTAGGTACTAGAGTTAAAGCAACAAGCCAGATTGTATTGATGGTTTTCAGAAAGTGGCAATATTCTAGGTGAATTGAACTTTTGTGACCATGATCACGAAAGCTTCAGAAAGAAAAAGCAATCAGTTGGTTTGATATTTTAACACCTTTTTTGTATTAAAGCTCATGTGTGTCTTTAGATTAGGGCTTTTTCTCATGAAAATTTTAACTTTGATTTAGCAAATGAACATTGGAAACTTTTTTGGGCCAGGGAGGATGTTTAGTTCACTTTAAATACTAGCTCAACATACCAAATTCATGAAATAAGATAGGAATAATGGCAAGATGTATTTTGACTGACAGTTTGCAGTTCAATTTAGAGTTCTAAATGTTCCAAAATGGAATATGGTGGCAGACTGAAACTTGAGCCAACATTAGCCAAACGATATGTGAAGGGTGTGTTCACTGGGAAGTTAGAGTGTGTTAAAATCTTTTTAAGTAAAGGATAGAGATTCTGAATTCCTAGAAATAACTCTAACAAAAGCTATGCATGGCCTTTGTGGAGAAAATGACAAAATATTACTGAAGACATAAAAGTACTCTTGAATATAAAGTGAACAGAGAAGATGGGATGATTTAATACTGTGCGGAAGTAATTTCTTCTGAAACAGTCTGTAAATTCAGTGTACATGTGTAACTTGATCATCTGATCTAAAATAAATAATTACTGGGACAGTTGGTTATCCATATGGAATAAACTAATACTAGGGCTCTGCCTCACACTTCAAAGAAAAATTCCACATGGATAATTATCGGTGTATCAGAGATGAAAATGTACATAGCCTGCTCATTAGAGTTTTTACTTCCAGATATCCACCTTCAAGCAGTGGATTCCATGTTGTATTCTTTTGTGACCCAATGCATACACAGATCTATCCATGTATAACTGAAATATGTTTAAAGAAGCAGTACTCTTACTACATGAAATGCACTTAAATATTTTCTACTTTATTCCATTAAAAAAAAAAATACTGGGGGCCGGCCCGGTGGCGCAGCGGTTTAGTCCGCGCTTGGCAGCCCGGGGTTCGCGAGTTCGGATCCCGAGCGCCCGCCGACGCACTGCCTGTCAGCCATGCCGTGGCGGCGTCCCATATAAAGGAGGAAGATGGGCACGGATGTTAGCCCAGGGCCAGTCTTCCTCAGCAAAAAAGGGGAGGATTGGCAACAGATGTTAGCTTGGGGCTGGTCTTCCCCACAAAAAAAAAAAAAAA
Source organism: Tapirus indicus (assembly GCA_031878705.1). NCBI lineage: Eukaryota > Metazoa > Chordata > Mammalia > Perissodactyla > Tapiridae > Tapirus > Tapirus indicus. Next base: position 82,477,401 of record CM062917.1, read on the forward strand.
AAAAACTGTTTGTGACCCAGTACATTGATTTCATGAGTTGCCAAGTGTAGCTTGACAAGACTGCCTTTGAGAAATTCTTGTACACATGTACAAGGAGATGAGTGCGAAAATTTTAGCCTGTTTATAATCGTGTAAAGTGAGACATTAATTGAGAAAAGGGCTCAATGTTCTGGTGAGTAGGCAGACAATGAAATACAGCTAACATGAGAACTGGGGTTACCTCTATCAACGTGGGTACATTGAGTGGAAAAAATTGTAGAATGACATATGCTGTATAATATGATGTAGTGTTTATTGGTACAAGCTATATGATTAAAGAATAAAATGTGCATAGGAATGATGATCCTTAATTTTGGGGTAGCTGTTACCTGTAGAAGGAGGGGAAAGATACTGGGGGCTTCAACTCTGTCTGTAATATAGTTAGTCCTTAATTTAAAAAGATCTGACGCAAATATGACTAAATGTTAAGATTTATTAACATTGCAGGTGGGTATACCTGTTTTGTATGTTTTAAATAATGGAATATAATGTAATAAACAAGAGGGGAAAAAAGAGCAAAGGGGTTGAGATGAGGCTAGAGCAGTGAGCAGGGCCCGGATGGTCAGTGTTGTATTTGTAATGTTAAGAATATTTTGCTTCATCTTGAGGGCAGAAGGATTTAAGAAAGGAATGCTAAGATCAGATTTATGCTTTTGAAGGATCACTTTCACTACAGCATGGGACATAAATTGAGTGAGCGGAGCCTGAGGGAAACACGGTAATAATTCAGTTGAGGGGTGCTTGTGGTCTGAACACAGCAGGGCAATGAGAGGGTGGAAAGGGGAGGGTCTGTAGACATCAAGGAGGCGGGTCCATTTGTTGGGTGCTGATCAGATTTAGGGGCAGAAGCTGAGGTTGAGGATAACCCCCAGGCTTCCTTGTTCACCACTGAGGTGTTTCAGTGCTCGTGCTCTTCCCTGGAAGGGGAACAGAAGAGCTGGATTAGGTTAAAGGTGGTAAATGCAGAGAACTAAAGGATAAGTCAAAGTTTTCTATAGAAAGATGGTTATGCCAGTCATTTTCAACTTGGTTTTTGAAAGAACTAAAACTGAAGTTTTGTAATTATTTTATGATCACAGAGGGATATTTTTTTAGTTTGGTTTTGATTAAAAATGTGATTTTCTTTAAAAATGGAATAAAGAGAGATCTAACAAAGTAGTTGTTTGAATAGTAATGGAGATATTTGAAATCTCCAGAGAATTGGTTTTTGCCCCATGATACAGTTTATATATATGTTTACAGAACTTTTAGATGTACCATTAGGTATTGGATTAATCTCTTGGTTTTTTCTTCTACTTCTTCATGAGTTAGCTTTCTCAAACATTCCAAAAATTTTTAAAGTAATACCACCATTTCCTAGGTCTTATAATTTTAACTTCTGTTTCAGTTGCATCTGGTTTCAGGAAGCCAGTTTTGCATTTATTCTTTTATTGTCTTCCTTTCCACATGAAAGAAATTTGATAAAACCCAAAGTTGACAGTTCCACCTGACACCGTAAATATAAACTGTTTTTCTGTAGGAACATGCTGGAGATGAACCTGCTAGTGGAATGGAAACCTACTTTGCTTCTCTCCATCTGTCTTTATCTGTTGGAGCTGTTACTTAAAAATCTTTAAAGAGATGACATGTTAGTAGTCATTAATGCAAACAAGCATGGCTGTTGTATGTTTTCATTATTGGAGATTCTGTCCCCTTTTTGTAAATCGGTATAATGCCTAGCACAATGCATGGCACATAGTGGGTCTTTAATAAATACTTGTGGAATGAAAGTACATGACCAACATGTTGAATATTTGAATCTTTTACAGGTTTTAGTGTCTATTGAAATTCAGTTACTACTTTGTGAAGATAAAACGTCACTCCTGGAAGCATATTTTTACTCAGAATAAGAAAGCAGACGGTGGTTCTCAGTGAGCAGGATTTAATTAAGTGGTTTGGAATGCTCCTTTAACATGATTTACGATAGTGTGAGCCTTGTTTGTGTTGAAATCTTCACTGGTCAGGCAGTTGAATAAAGTACTGATGGGATTTCCAGATAACGCTTTTTTGTTGGTTTAAATTCACATATATATCATCCAGAGTTCTAAGGTAAATAATTTTTATTGTGTTTGACATTTATTTTTAAAAATTAAGAGTAGAAAAGGATTTAGTAGATTTTTTTTTTTTTTTTTTTTGTGGGGAAGACCAGCCCTGAGCTAACATCCGTCGCCAATCCTCCCCTTTTTGCTGAGGAAGACTGGCCCTGGGCTAACATCCGTGCCCATCTTCCTCTACTTTATATGGGACGCCACCATGGCGTGGCTGACAGGCAGTGCATCGGCGGGCGCCCGGGATCTGAACCCGCGAACCCCGGGCTGCCAAGCGCGGACTAAACCGCTGTGCCACCGGGCGGCCCCAGTAGATATTTTTTAAATAAGACAATTTCATATTTTTAAATTAAAGAAAATGGTTCAGTGTTTGAGTATTTGCTATTTTCTTGACCTGACAGATTAAATACCTGTATAGCAAGAACTCAGTTATTCAGGCTTCTTTCATTCTTCACCTAAACTATCTGAAACACAAGTGAGAGTAAGAATGCTGAGTTTTGAAATTTCGCAGTGTGCAAGGCACCGACCCAGGAATTGGGTGCTGTGGAGGAGGTGGTAAAACCTGCAGCTGGGAGAGGAAAATGTGTGTGCAGTTAATTAAAATGCAAGAGGGACTGCAGGAAGCACTGTAGTCGAGATCTGTGGAGGACGCAGACATTTCACAGGGAGTTGATCAAATTGGACTTGATTGTTGAAGGAAGAGTGTAATTTGGTGAGATATGAGTAAGGAAAAATGACGTTTGTAAGGCAGAAGAGACAAGGTTGAGCCAAGATGGGAGCTACATCAGGTAGGGCGGTATGGCAGGGGCAGATTGTGAAGGAACAGCCTTCAGTGTCGTGTTTTGCCTGGATTGTTAAAATGTGACTGGTGAGCACATTAGGAACTTCTTCAGAAGAGGCTTTTTCATTTTTGCTGATGTTCGGGAAAGGATCTGGAAGGCGATGGTAAAAAATAGTTGTTGCAGTTCATTTTTTTTTTTTAGCTGAAGAGATGCACAAATCTGTTGTGGAATTATTGCCTGTGAGCCCATTCTGGGCAGGTGGAGTTAAGGTGGTGACATCACGTGGTCTCAACGTGCCTTTTCTGGACTGAGAGGCCCTGAGCTGAGGCAGGCCCCTGGGGTGTCTGTGCAGTCAGTGGTGGACTCGACCACTTCATCTTACCCACTTCTGGGTCCTTTTGCACAGAGTCACTGCATCAATACTGAAATTTTGTTTTGTGCCATTTGCACCTTTTAAAAAATTAGTTTTTAAGAAAATGTATTTGAATAAATGTGAAAGCATTTAGATAATGCCTGGCTCATAGCAGGAACTAGAGTTTAGCTGGCTTTTTCCACCAGTAAAATTATAAATATAAATGTCTCTGTTCTGATTCCAAGTGTAGTTCCAACAAAATACTTCATGAGGTCAGTGGCCTTATCAATCTTGTTCATGACGAAACAAACACAAAACTATATGATAAATGGCCAGTAAGGTTAGAGTTGCACATAAGGGCAAGTCTTTTGGAAGTCTGTTTCAAAATTCATGGTATCAGTCTAATTTCTGTATCTACACTGGAATGTTCTTTCTCAAAAATGTAACTAGTGATGAAAATTTATAAGGAATGCTGTGGGATAACAGTGTTTAAAGAGTTACAATACTCAATTCTGCTTAAAATCCTTAAGTTGTTAGAATATTGTCTTCAGTTAATGTTTGATAAAATTTTACTTCAGACTTTAAGTTTCAAACTATTGATTATAGTGCTTTCATTTTTTTTATAGCAAGTAGTGCTACTTATTAGTAAAGTTATGAACGACTGTAAGGAAACAATCTTTCTTTTGTTGCTGGGATGTCTCTAGTGAGTGTGTGCAGGAGCCTCTTTTAAGCAGTTAAGCTTAGAAGACGCTCCCTGATGATGAGGGTGTAACTGTACAGAGTTCTGTGGGGCAGTTTGCAGTATGTTTGGTTTTTATATGTGTGTAATCTTTGACCTGATAGTTTACTCCTGAGACTGTGTCCCAAGAATATAATTTGTAAAATATAGGCAAAGATGTGTGACTAAAGATGATTTTCACAGTATTATATACAACTTCCCAAGACTGGAAATGAACAGTTAAGTAGTTTTGGTAGATTTGTATGATGAAGTCGTCTTTGCCTATTAAAATGATACTTAGAGTTGGGGCTGGCCTGGTGGCATAGTGGTTAATTTGCACATTCCACTTTGGCGGCCTGGGATTTACTGGTTCGGATCCTGGGCACTGACCTACCCACCGCTCATCAAGTCATGCTGAGACGGTGTCCCACATAAAAGAACTAGAATAACCTACAACTAGGATATATACAACTAAGTACTGGGGGCTTTGGGGAGAAAAAAGAAAAAAAAAAAAGAGGAAGATTGACAACAGATGTTAGCTCAGGGCCAATCTTCTTCTTCTTCAAAAAAGATACTTAGTTTTTAATGACACGAGAAAATGCTCCTGAAAAGAATGATCTCAAATTATGTAAAATATACCTGGTAAAAATTGGGGAGGAAATACATGGAGATATTATGGTTTATCTCTGGACACTAAGACTGTAAACAATTAGTTTCTTTATAGTTCTGTCATTTACATATTTTTAAAAATGAACAGGCATTATTTTTGTAATCTGAAGAAAAAGAAATACTACTTTTCAAGCAGAAAAACCACAGGTCATCTCTTCATTTGGCACGTTGGCTCTGGATTGAATGGGGAAGGGGTCTTGGCATCAGAGATGGATGATGAAGGATGGCTTTTAAGACAGGGAGATGAGTAAGGGAGACACCATAGGAGGAGCAGCGTCAAGATTCAAGGATGGCTAGCAAGAGAGTAGTGAGAGAATGCTCTGGGGTGTCGACCTTGGCACACAGGTGTGGTCGGGGTGAAAGTAGTATTTTGTCTTTGATGTGATGTTGGTTTGAGATCCCAGAAGAAATGTATAGGTTTTCTGCACACTGGTTCAGCAGGCAGGTGGAGATGCTTGTCTGAATCCCAAGGACGTGAGGGCTGTTGTAGCTGGGGGAGTGAGGAAAACCGGAGAAAAGGGTGTATCAGAGAGGTGAGGTAGCTTGCTCAAGGCCACAGGGCTCATGGCTGATGGAGCTGGAACTTAAACCAGGTCTGTGAACTTTCACAATCGTGCTTTTAAACCACTACTCTGTACTTTTCCAGTTTTAATGAAAGGATTAAAATATTAGTTTGTAGAGACAAGTATGTAAAGGCAAGAGCATAATATGTTTTAGAGATTTTTGTCAAAAAATGGTGAGTGGGATTAGTGAACCTCTTAGACCAATTCACTCACATGAAATTCATTTTCTGACTACCAAATAAATACTGCTAATATTTGTAAATTAATGATTTATAATTCATTTTATCAGTTTCTACCCTTATTTCCCCCCAATATCATAAGATTATTGTTTGGCACGTGTTGTTGTTGCTTCTCCTCTTCTGGTGATCCTTTAAAACATTTTAAACAGTTCGAGATCCCCTTTGAAACAAATCAGACACTTCCTGAGATGACAAAATCAGGGCTGGGAATCTGAGTGTCTTGATGAATGAAAGTGGTTAGCTGTAATGAAAACAATGTATTAAAATTCTACTAGAATGGTAGGCTAGTTTTGGATTTCTTTGGTAGTGTGTTTCATATACTAACAAACCATTTGAAAGAGTTTTTACTTTAGCTAGTTCTCACGAGTTAGACTTACAAGTATAAATGGATCCAAGAATTAGGAGAAACAAAATCACTTTAAGTATTCGATATATAAAACATTAATTTTATTGCCATATTTAAACTCCACCTTTGTGTGGGGGGGCGAAGTTAGTTTTTTTGTCTGCTGATTTTAAAACATTAATCATTTAAAAAATTAATCATAAAAAAAAAGAAAGAATTCAATTGTAATTATATATGGGCCTGGCCTGAGTGACACTGTTCAGTTTCTCCAGTAAAGAATTCTCTGTATTCCTGTCCAGGGAAGAAGGAGAGGAGCTGGGCATATGTTTTGGGAGCAGAGTGGAATAAGGAGTGTGACATTCTCACTATTCATCATTAAAACTGTTTCTCATCCCTGTACCTGACCATACCCTCTGTGCCTCCTGTCTCCAAAATGTCCCATCTTCGGTCACCTCAGGAAAGATTGTAAGCTGGCTACACTGGGGTTGGGGATGTGTGGAAAGGGAGCTGTGGCTCCGCCCAGCCAAGCGCTGTGTATTCAGCAGCATTCCCCGACGTCTCTGCAACCCCTGGTCGTAGTGCCGGGGCTCTGGTGGTGCCAGGGCAGAGTAGCTCCTGGTCAGCGTCTATTTCTGCAGTGACTTCTGGTTGTTGTCTCCTCCGTTCACTATTGTTGTCTAAAAAATATTGTTGAATTTTTTGTTCCTTGATTTTTACTTTTCTGTTGTCTTTGTTCTTTTGGGTTTTTCTTGTGTTTTTTGTTTTTTGTTACGGGAAGGAGAGAAGAAAAATGTATGGTGTTAATTAGTCATGTTTAAATTAGCAGTCCTTTAGCAATGCTTTTCTGAATTGGAACTCTGATACATAATGGTATAGTTATTTATATTTTAGTGGAATTAACTAAAAAGCTGGTTTTACTTGAAGTAGGTGATGGAAAACAGACTGTGATTAGTGTAATGACTTTATAGGACACATACATTTATTAAAGTGGAGGTCTTATTCCTGCAATCTTTTGCAGCATTAGAAATTCTTATTTGTATTTGCCTATGTGTGTTTGTACCTGTTTTCCTTGCTTGTGTTTGAATCATAAGCTCACCTTCATGTATTACCGGCGGACGGTGGACGTCTGTTAGAGATCGTAATGACTCCTTTCAGCAGTGATTCTTAACCATGGGTGTGTCTCAGTCTCCTGAAGACATGTGCCCAGGCCACATTCCAGACCTGCTGAGTCAGAATCTCCTGTTTCTAGGCTTTTGTTTTTTGAAAAAGCCTCCACATAATTGTGGTGTATAGTCTTCTTTAAGGACTATTGTGTTATGGCTTCTAAAATAAAAATAAGTAGATTAAATTTGCATGGCATTTTATAGCATACCAGAAATAAACTCCAAATTCGTCATTCAAGGGTGTCAAAATCTGGTCCCAACCATTCTTTCTAACATTTCTGCCGTATTCTTCTGTGGATTCCTTTATATATCAGCCAAAGTGGATGAGCCCTTTCCTGCTGCCATATCTACGCTCGTTCAGGAAGTTCCTCTTGCCTCAAAAGCCCTTTCCCTAGCTAGAACTGTTTCTTCCTCATAGCTCAGCCTCAGTGGTCACTCCTTTCTCTAAGCATTCCCTCGGACTCAAGTAACCAGAAAGAACATTTCTGCCTTTCTGTGTATTTTGTTCTTGTCATTGTATCTCTCGGACTTTATAACAGTACCAGAAGCTGTATGCCTTGAATATGTTTGAGTTAGTTAAGGAAGTCATGTTTTCAAACCAGTGTCTGCCTTGTTTTATATTGTTATTTGTATACCTGCCTGATCTAATCTATTCGACTCCCGATTCCATGAATGAAGATACATATTTTACTCATTTTAGCAATAAAATGGAGTTCAGTAATTATTTTCTTTTTTTTAAAGACAAGCATTTTTTTGTTTTTATTGAGGAATTCTTCATTCTAATAAACATCTCAAAATTAAGGGAGAAGAGCTACTTGAGAAGAGCTACCAAATCATAGGCTATGCTATGCTAGTGCCAGAGGTTAAGGACTATTCTAGTCGTTTGTGTTTCTACTTCAGCACTAATCACAATTACTAGCATAGCAGGTATAGGGGAGGAAGAGAATTCCTCCACCCACTCTAGGTCCTTCTGTGTGGGGTACAAATTAAATTGACATGAGACAGAATAATAGGAGAAAATCAAACAAAGCTTTGTAACATGTATACGTGGGAGAGACCCAGGAAAGCTGAGTAACTCCCATCTGGCCAAAGCTGCCACCTTAAATATCATCTTCAGTTAAAGGCAAAGGAGGGTGGTGGGGGTAGTGGTTTGGGATTTGGGAGAGGAGGAAGACAATTTACATGGAGATGGAAATGCGAATGTTTGTTAAACAGGTTTTGCTGGGCCGAAAATGGGCTTGTTGGTGCTTTTCTATCATACCTATTTTACGTTATACCATCAGTAAATATTTCTTGAACAAATAAATGTATACCATCGGTAAATATTTCTTGAACAAATAAATGTATACCATCAGTAAATATTTCTTGAACAAATAAATGGGATATTTCTCTGTACTTGAGTGATCAAGTAGAATTTGGAACTGTAGATTAGAATCACAAAGTGTGTGACACAAAGGAGGGAGAGAATATCAGAGTCCTGGAGTTCTCTTTGCTCTCAGTTGGTGGGATGCTCACCCTGGGGGAGTGCTTTAGTCTCTGCCCCGGCAGAGGGATGGAGTTGGTGTCTCTCAGGACAGCCTTCCGTTGTCAGATAAACCTGCTCTGAAACTGTACTATGTCGTCTGGGATTGTGAGAGAGAGGAATTTGTAGAGTTTGGTGTCATGGGTGCTAGTCTCAGCACCGCCTTACGTTTTGAGTTTCTCTTCCACCTTAGGTAAGTCTCTTCTTATGGCCAGCTCTAAAGCTGGTTTTCCCACCTTTTCAGTACTGGCCTTGCAAGGGTGTGAGTGGTTTAAAACTAGGCAGCAAGGTCAGGACTGAGTTTCCTGTGTGTTAATGTCAATGACTAAGGGGTTTGCAGGATTTTATATTTGGTAGTGAAAAGTATTGGACCTTAACCAATTGGGGTGTGATTGGAGCATATGTTAAGAGCAGCTCACAGGGAAGAACTCACTGGTGGCTATGATGGTCTTTTCTGAGTCAGCTTTATTAAGGTATAATTTACATAAAGTAAAAATTCACCAGTTTTAGATGTACAATTCAATGGGTTGTGACCAGTGTACATGAACGTGGTGTAACCACAACCACAGTCATGCGTTAACATTTCATTAGCACCAGAAAGAAGTTCTCTGGAGCCCTTTGTCGTCAGTATCCTGCCCCCGTCCTTAGCCCCTGGGAACCATTGATCTGCTTTCCATCACTGTAGTTTTGCCTTTTTAAAATGGAGTCATACACTGTGTAGTTTGCGTCTGACTTCTTTCACTTAGCTCAATGCTTTTGAGTCATTCATGTTTTTGTATTTATTGCTCATTGTCTTGCTGTTGCTGAGTAGTCATTCCATTGTTTAGCCACAACTGATCCTTTCTACCATCATCTTTTGGAGATCTTGAAACTGGCACATTATTTGTCTAAGGATTTACTTGACGTCTATTATCCAAATTGCGCATGAACGTGATTTTTCTTGTTTAAAAGCTCATTCAAGGGGGGGCCGGCCCAGTGGCGCAGCGGTTTAGTTCGCGCTTGGCAGCCCGGGGTTCGCGGGTTCGGATCCCGGGCGCCTGTGGAAGCACTGCTTGTCAGCCGTGCTGTGGCGGCGTCCCATATAAAGTAGAGGAAGATGGGCACAGATGTTAGCCCAGGGCCAGTCTTCCTCGGCAAAAAGAGGAGGATTGGCAACGGATGTTAGGTCAGGGCTGGTCTTCCTCACAAAAAAAAAAAAAGCTCAAGTCAAATAGAAGATTAGACTAAAGGACTTGTATGTAGTGGTTACAGTGGTTACATGTGCATAGAGTCATGTTTCTTCAAGTGTGGCCCTGGAACACCTGCTTCAGGATCTCCTGGGGTGCTTATCAAACCTGCGCATTCCCAGGCCTTCTCTCAGCTTTAGTGAGTCACGCCTTGTGATGGGAGGAGTCTGAATGCTGGAAGGGGATGTCAGTACTGCAGAGGACTCATGGTATCCCAGTGCGTGTGCTTCCTGAATGTTTCGGCTCAAACCCATCTCCATCATCAGGCATCTGCCACCTCCCCTCCCCTCCACTGGATCTACTGGCACAGCAGGAGATTCCATCCCTTTAGAAAGTGGGGTCTGGAAAGATTTCACTGCCTCCGATTGCTGTCTAGTAGGGCAAGCTTCGTTCCTGGCTCTCCACTCAAGAGTTGTGTGACCTTGAACCCATCATTTACCCTTTGTGCCTCATTGTCCCATCTGTGAAAATGGGGTGAATAATTGTACTTATTTCATAGAGTTGTTTGAGGATTAAGTGAGTTAATTAGGAGTAAAGTGCTCAGAATAGTACTGTTGCTTAAGAGTTTGCTTTTTAAAATATGTTATTTTAAATCATGTCTGTTGCTAGTCTGGAGATAGATATTCAGAGTTTGTTTTGATTTACTCACATCTTTACCAGTTTGTTACGAATCACCATTTTTTCTTGTAATTTAGACCTTCCTTCCTGATTATTTCCTCTCTTCCTGAAATATATTCTTTATAAGTTTCTTTAGAATAGGATCTGTGAATGGTAAACTCAGTTTTTGTTGATTTTGAAAGTATCTTTAATTGCTTTATATATGTATTTTTTTCCTTAGCCAGGTATACAACTGAGAATGACAGTTATTGGCTGTTAGCATTTTGATGATCTTACAGTACTGTTGTTTGACTTCCGTTCTTTCTTTTGAGAGGTCTAGTGACAGTGTAATTGTCATCCTGTAAAGAAAATCTGGCTGGTTTTTTTCCCCCTATTTTTTTCCTCTTTGTTTTGGTGTTCTTTAGTTTTGCTGTACTGGGGATTTCTTTTTGTCTGGCCCACTTTGTGCTTTCTGAATCTGAGAAGTTATATTGTTTATCAATCCTGGACAATTCTCAGTTGTTATTTCTTCTCATAGTTCTATTTTCTCCCTTTTTCAAGAACCTAGGTGGTGGATGGGTTAGACCTGTTCATTCTCTACTCCATTTTTCAACTTTATTTCATATTTTCAATCTCTTTATCTTTCTGTGATGCATCCTAGGTGATTTCTTCAGATCTATCTTCTGGTCTCTTATTTGTTGTCTAATCAATTCAGTAAATTTTAAGTGTTTTTTTTGTTTTCCTGCTCATGCTTTAATTTCCTTCCTTTATTTTTATCAACATTATGAACATGCTTATTTTATAGTTTATGTTTTATAGTACTAGTATCTGAAATCTATTTTTGCTGCTGTTTTTATTTCTTTTAGCTTGCTCATAGAGTTTATTTGGTCGTTTGAAAAAAATTGTTAAATCACATTTGCCCAATCTTTATCATTTAGAATCCCAAGGAGTCCTGACTGAGGGTGCATTTCTCCCAGGAGAATTTGTTTTTGCTTCTTCCCAGTGCCCTGGGATGGCAGGACCCAGAAGCACTCTACATGAATTTCTTGGCTTGGGACAGTTTCTAGGACTGGGTAGGTATAAGAGTAAATTCAAATGCGAACTCTGCAAAGGGGAAGCTTGAGATCGAAAATTCTCAGGGGAGATTTCCCCTTCTTCTCCAATCCTCAGAAGTACACGTGTGGTATCCCAAGTTCATTCCACTGGCTGACCCTAGGTGCCTGTTTTTTCTTTCTCCAATCCTCTCTCTTCCTAGAGCCTGTCCTTGGATACCGGTGCATGTAGTTGGAATCCTAACCTACCTCAACTTATTCTTGGGTCTCTCCCATTGGGATTGGATTTGGTGCTTCCAGAATCTCTCATTTCCCTCGAAAATATTTTTCTGATGGCTTCTTTCTTGTAGGCTGCTCCTACAAGAATAATGTTAATGTGCTTCAACATTTTTGAAGAACATAAAGCTGTTTATCTAAAATTTAAGAATATGGATGAATGAAATTATAAAGTTTCAGAGAGGCAGAATGTGTTGAAGAGGACTAATAAATTTTCAGGTGACCAAAATTCTGTGCCAGCAATTGTAAATTTTGTTTTCCCCTCTGAGGGAAACAATTTTTAAGATGGGAACAGTTTTGTTGTGGTGTGGAACCCTACCCTAGTTCACAAGAAGGTCTTTGGGGGCTTGGCTTAACTTTGTATTTGTCAAAAAAGACCTAGTTAGAACAAGTCATGTGTTATTGGAGAATATTTATTAAGCAGTTTGCTTACTCATTAAATTTTAAAAATAAGTGTTAGGCATCTTTTTCTTCAAAGATAATTTAATAGCAGTACAACCCATTTTGTCATATTGTGTTGTAGAAATATATGATAATTAACAATAGAGATCCTCATGAAACTTTCTTAAATCTCTTAACTAATCATGGTGATAAAATACATGGGTTTAAACGTAGAGGGGTTAGGAGGTGGGACTGATGCTGACCTTTGCACGGATGAACAGAGAGGGCCAGAGGTCTGGTAGGAATATTGTGTGTGATATATCAGGGTGTGCTTATTAGTCACAACTGGAGCCCTGAGGAAATGGGTTCATTGTAACCACACACCAGAGGGGGGGGAGGTGAGGATTAACCTTTATTGACTGCCTGTCACGTGTACAGTTGCCATACCAGGAAGTTTATGTATCATCTCTTTTAATTGTCACAACACTCTGACTTTCATTAGAGGCCTAGAGAAGCTGTCATAGGCTTGAGTTCTCATGGATTTTTAATTGATGGAACTGCTTTCAAACCTAACCCACAGCCTTTCTACCAGAAAGCTGCATGTCATTTGTACTTTGATTTTTATTCTAACTCTCCAGCCCTAAAATAGAGTTAGGTATGACTAGCCCATGCCCTTGACAGTTCACTTGGTTCTTTAGTAAATTCTCCCTAGGTGCTGGGGGTGGGGTGGGGTGGCCATAGATATGAACCACTTTCCTAGCATCTACTTTCTCTTTCCTTATTTTCCTTTCCTGTCTTTATAAATTAATAGTTTATTTCAGTAGGTGTACACAAATTGAAGAAGTATGAAAGAAATACATATAGGGAATTTTTGAAAAGTTAATTCCTCTCCCTGGTCACCAGTCATTGAGTTCCTGTTCCTGGAGAGAGCTGTTATTGCCAGTTTCTTGTTGCTCCATCCAGAGATAATCTGTTAACATGAGGTGCATGCTGGTGTGTCTGTAAAACAAAAGATACAGCCATACACAAATGCTCTCCACCTTTGTATTCATCAGTGGTATACCCTCCATATTAGTACAAAGAGAACTGTTTCATTATTTTTATGTAACAACTTTATTGGAAGATAATTCACATACCATAAAATTTACCCATTTAAAATGTACAATTCCAAAGTTTTTCAGTATACCTGCAGCGTTGTGTAACCATTACCAATTACCTAATTTTAGAACATTTTCATCACCCCAAAAGAAATTCTGTATACTTGAGTTGTCACCTCCATTTCCTCCCACCCCTTCAGCTATAAGCGGCTTCTAATCTGCTTTCTGTCTGTTCTGGGAGTTACATATAAATAGAATCACACAGTATGATCTTTAGTGACTGGCTTCCTTGGTTTACCATAGCGTTTTCAAGGATCGTCCATGTTGTAGCATCTATCAGTACTTCATCCCTTTTTATGGTTGAGTAATATTCCATTGTGAGGATATGCCACCTTTTTATTTATCCATTCATCAGTTAATGACATTTGGATTGTTTCTACTTTTGGCTATTATGAATAATGATGCTATGAACATTTATGTACAAGTTTTTGTTTTGATGTGTATGTTTTAATTTCTCTTTGGTATATATCTTGTAGTAGAATTGCTAGGTCATATGCTGACTCTTCAACCCTTTGAGAAATCGCCTCCAGTTTTCAAATGTTTTTCAAAATGGCTGCACCACAGTGTATTGAGAGTTCTAATTTTTGCACATCCTTGCCATCGCTTGTTGTTACCTGTCTTTTTGATTATTACCATCCTAGTAGGTATGATGTAGTTATCTCACTGTGGTTTTGATTTTCATTTTTCTGATGGCTAATGATGAACGTCTTTTCTAGGAGTTTTATATACAGTCATGTACTGTATAACGATGTTTCAGTCAGTGGTGGACCACATATACGACAATGGTCCCTTAAGATTAGTACCATATAGCCTAGGTGGGTAGCAGGCTATACCATCTAGCTTTGTGTAAATACACTCTATGTTGTCTGCACAACGACAAAATCGCCTAAGAACATGTTTCTCAGAACAGATCCCCATCATTAAGCAATGCATAACTATAGTTTTAGCTCTTAACATGTAGGTCTTTGATCTATTATCAGTTAAATTTTTTGTGTGTGTGTGTGAGGAAGACCGGCCCTGAGCTAACATCCGTTGCCCATCTTCCTCTACTTTATATGGGACGCCGCCACGGCATGGCTGACAAGCAGTGCGTCGGCAGGCACCCGGGATCCGAACCCGTGAACCCCCGGCTGCCAAGCGCGAACTAAACTGCTGCGCCACCGGGCGGCCCCAATTATCAGTTAATTTTTGTGTATGGTGTGAGTTAGGAGTCCAGCTTTATTCTTTTGCATGTGAATATTCAGCTGTCCCATCACCATTTGTTGAAAAGACTTTCTTCCCGTTGAGTGGTCTTCGCACCCTTGTTGAAAAATCAGTTGACTATAATATGAGGGTTTATTTCTGGACCCTCAGTTCCCATTGATGTATGTGTCTATCCCTGTGTGAGTACCATACCGTCTTGATTACTGTACCTTTGTAGTAAGTTTTGAAGTCAGGAAGTGTGAGTCTTCCAATGTTGTTCTTTTTCAAGATTGTTTTGGCTATTCTGGGCCCTTGCATTTCCTAATGAATTTTAGGAATGGCTTGTCAATGTCCACAAAGAAACCAACTGATATTTTGACAGGCATTGAATTGAATCTGTAGATCATTTTGGGGCATATTGTCATCTTAACAGTATTCAGCCTCCAATTCATGAACATGGGATGTCTTTCTATTTATTTAGGTCATCTTTAATTTCTTTCAATATATTTTTTAGTTTTCATAGTATAAGTTTTGAACTTTTTTTGTTAAATTTATTTCTAAGTATTTTATTCTTTTTGATGCTATTTTGAATGGAATTTTCTTAATTTCATTTGTCTCATTCTTTTTAGTAGAATTGTGTTGTATGCGTGTGCTATAATCTGTCATGACGTTATTAACAAGTCCCCTATTGATGGACATTTAGATCCCAATATATTGCTGTTTGCAGGCATTGTCACTGTGAGTATATCATTAAGGTGAATTCCAGTAAGGAGGTGTGCTGAGCCAAAGGGTATTCAGACATTGGAATCATCGGTCAAATTTAAAATGGATATACCCTCCCTGTTTATCATTTTACAGCTTATTTCAAAACTTGCAATAGTGGACTGTATAGAAAAATGTTCCAAACTCTTTTCTATTAATCTTATTTACTTATTAAAAATAATATATACTGGCCCGCCCGGTGGCGCAGTGGTTTAGTTCGCGCTTGGCAGCCCGGGGTTCGCGAGTTCGGATCCTGGGCACCCGTCGACGCACTGCCTGTCAGCCGCGCTGTGGCGGCGTCCCATATAAAGTGGAGGAAGATGGGCACGGATGTTAGCCCAGGGCCAGTCTTCCTCACCAAAAAGGGGAGGATTGGCGACGGATGTTAGCTTAGGGCTGGTCTTCCCCACACACAAAAAAAATAATAATAATATATACTGGGGGCTGGCCTGGTGGCTTAGTGGTTAAGTTTGTGCACTCTGCTTTGGTGGCCCGGGGTTCACAGGTTCGGATCCCGGGTGCAGACCAATGTACTGCTTGTCAGCCATGCTGTGACAGCGTCCCATATAAAGTAGAGGAAGATGGGCACGGATGTTAGCCCAGGGCCAGTCTTCCTCAGCAAAAAGAGGAGGATTGGCGACAGATGTTAGCTCAGAGCTGGTCTTCCTCACACACACGCAAATAAATAAATAAAATAATAACATATGCTGGAAGAGGTTCATGCTGTTAAACTATTGCCTGGAGCAGCACTGTCCAGTAGAACCTTTCTGTGATGATGGAAGTGTTGTGTATTTGCACCACTCAGTACCATAGCCACCAGCTGTATGTGGCTCTTGAGCGTTTAAAATGAGGCTAAAGTGACTGAAGAACTGAATTTTAAATTTTATTCAGTTTTACTTAATTTGGCCATTGGCTATTGTATAGTATAATGATAGTTGCTTTTAGATTTAAGGCTCGTGGAGATCTGCAGAAGCCTTGTCCACAGTGGTACGTCTTGCATTATTTCCTATGTAGCATGAGGCAATCGTTAGTGGTTATAGTGAGTTTCATCAATATGTAGGTCTCAGTAAACAATTCTTGTTTTGTAGCAGTTTACCCTGCACCCAGCTGGCTTCAGATTGCCTGCATACAGAGCTCTTGGACAGAAACACATGTGGGTCCTTAGTTTGCTAGTTGTTGTTCTATGTCTATCTCATCCCAGTGTAGAAGGTAGGCTTACATAAGGTTTCTATCCATGTATGTTCTCTCAAATCTGTATTTGAAAGTTTGTTGGTGGCTTGAATAACCTTGTGCTTTGGCTCTGAACTAGACCCTGCCCCGGGCCCTTCCATTCCTTGTCTCTCCTTGGCACTCTCACATGCTTGGAAAGGCTTTAACTACCAGCTGCTTGGTCATCAACTCTGCTTCTGTTTGCAGCCCAAAACTTTATTTTTTAGCTATAGGTTCTATATACCAAGCATTCCACTGTATTTCTACACTGCTAGGTGTCCCATATGCCCCTCAAAGTTAGATGAGCCTAAAACAAGCACATTTTCTCTGAAACCCCTTCCTCCTCCTCCTGCTCTGTTCTCTATCCAAATTAATGGCAACACTGTCTTACTACCAGAAATTCAGGGGACAAATACCCACCTCCAGCAGATAAATTACCAAGTTCTGAGTTCAGGTTATCATCTCTTCCCTGGACTCCTCACTAGTTTCCTTTCTTCTGGCTTTTATCCTTTCTACCCATTCTACACACCAATTCCATATATTCTCTGCAGAAGGCAAATCTCTGGTCCTAAAATTGCATTTCAGTGGCTCCTACTTGCCATAAGAATAGAACCCAAACTACTTAGAACTGTGGATCGTTCTCTGTGAACTGACTGCTCCCAAACCTCTTGTCTGTCTCCAGCCACACCAGCCTATTTTAGGCATTTGTGCTTTTGGTCACCCTGTTTCCTAGGCCTTGGGCCTCGGCACACCCATCCCCCTGCACCTCATTTTGGTCAGTATCTAAGATTATCCTCAGCATGTCGCTGTTTCTGGCTCGGCCCTCTGCCCCCTCCCCGTCCATAACAATATCCAGAGCAGTTGATTATGTTCATGTATTCGTGTGTTTACATGCGTTTCTCTCCCCCTTGCTAGACTGTACATCCCTCATTGCTGGGCTCCTTTGTGCCCCGGTACACTTCCTGGTATGTGGAGG
This sequence comes from Tapirus indicus, assembly GCA_031878705.1. Classification (NCBI taxonomy): domain Eukaryota; kingdom Metazoa; phylum Chordata; class Mammalia; order Perissodactyla; family Tapiridae; genus Tapirus; species Tapirus indicus. Next base: position 82,494,696 of record CM062917.1, read on the forward strand.
ACACTATTTTAAGTGTTTGTGGAATCAGCGGATGTCATTTTACCTGCATCTGAATTCTGCTTTAAACTTTTCTGTCTTTCTTTCTCTTCTTCAGTAGTAATAACATTTTCTGACAGGTCCCACAAATGTTTTATGAAATAATAATAGTACCAGTGGCGTAAGAAGTACATAACCCTGTCATATATATCTTGTTAGGTGACTAAGCAGTCAACTCCTTTGTTGTCTAAAATGTAGATTAGTTGGGAAGCAGGTCTGATTTACTTATATCTTCACTAACTTTTAGTTGGCTGTGTCCCATATTCTGGAAAACAGTACAGTCTTAGAAAATAAGAAAGTCTAAAGTGTTTGGCTTGGAATTATGATTGTTTCTGTTAGAATTTGGGGAATAAGTTTTTTTTAATCCGCCTATGCCAAAAGAGAATGACTCCCACTCCTGATTACCCAGCTTCTTAATTCCTCTGGCCATTTCAAATATTTTAAAAAGGCTAGATCTCACTCTTGAGGCCACAGTCTGCTAATTAAACGTGAACTATCGTCATTCGTTGCTTAATGACAGGGATGCGTTCTGAGAAATGTGTCATTAGGCAATTTCGTCGTGGTGCGCACATCATAGCATGTACTTACGCAAACCTAGATGGTAGAGCCTGCTACACACCCAGGCTGTGTGGTATAGCCTGTTGCTCCTAGGCTACAAACCTGTACAGCATGTTACTGTACTGAATACTGTAGGCAATTATAACACAATGGTAAGTATTTGTGTGTGTAAACATATCTAAACATAGAAAAGGTACAGTAAAAATACAGTGTAAAAGGTAAAAAATGGTACACTTCTATAGGGCACTAACCATAAGTGGAGGTTGCAGGACTGGAAATTGCTCTGGTGAGTCAGTGAGTGGCGAGGGAATGTGAAGGCCTGGGACATTGCTGTACGCTACTGTAGATTTTATAAACACTGTACACTTAGGCCACACTGAATTTATAAAAAAATACTTTTCTTCAATAACAAATTAACTTTAGTTTACTGTAACATTTTACTTTACAAACTTTTAACTTTTTGACTTTTTTGTAATAACACCTTAAAACACAAACACATTGTACAACTGTACAGAAATATTTTCTTTCTTTATATCCTTATTCTGTAAGCTTTTTTCCATTAAAAAATTTTAATTTGTTTTTACTTTTTAAACTTTCTTGTTAAAAACTAAGATGCAAACACACACATTAGCCTAGGTCTACACAGGGTCAGGATCATCAATATCACTGTCTTCCTCCACATCTTGTCCCACTGACAGATCTTCTGGGGCAATAACATGCATGGAGCTGTCATCTCCTGTGATAACAACGCCTTCTTCTGGAATAGCTCCTGAAAGGACCCACCTGAGGCTCTCCTTGAGGAGGTGGCACTCTTCAGAAATACATCCGTGGTGGTTTTCTTAGTTTGTTTCTTGTTTTCGTCATGGATTTGCTTGTGAGCAAGATAGTAATGCACCGTGAACATTCCTCTCTATTAATGAAGACCTTTTGGTGTTGATGTCCATGTTTTCAAACTTTTAGGGAGCTTGTTGAGGTCTGCAAAAGCTTCTGTTAAGTTCTTCACTGTGTATTTTCTTGGGACGTTCTTCTTTTTCTTCTGCAGTTGCATTTTCTCTTGCTATGACATTACGATGTCACCAGGTGATAGGAATTTTTCAGCTCCATTATAATCTTGTGGGACCACCATTGTATGTGTGGTCTGTCATTGACTGAAACATCGTTATGCAGCACATGACTCTACTCTTAATACGTACTGAGAACTTGACAGCTGTATTCATTTTCTGTTGCTGCACAACAAATTACCACACACTTAGCAGCTTAAACAATACTGATTTATTAACTCACAGTTCTGTAGGTCAGAAATTAGGGCTGCACAGCGTGGCTGGATTCTCACTGGACTGAATTCAAGCTGTTGGCCGAGGCTGCAGTTCTCACTTGGGGCTCAGAGCCCTCTTCCAAGATCAGTGGTCACTGGCAGAACTCGTTTCCTTGCACTGAAGTCTTGTTACCTTTCTAGCTGTTGGCTGGGAACTTCTCTCACTCCTAGAGGCCATCCGCACGCAGCTCTTGCTATGTGGCCCCAATGGGCAGTTCACAGCACGGATGTTTGCTTTCTCCAGGCCAGTTGGAGCGTGTCTCTTTGACTTCTGTGACCAGCTGGGGAAAACACTCTATTTTAAAAAGGCTCGTGTGATTAGGGCAAGCCCACTTAGTGTAGCTGCCCTTTTGCCATATAACGTAATTATGAGAGTGATAGCGTACTCCATTCACAGAGCCTACCCACACTCAGTTATACACCGGTGAGGATCTTTGGGGCTCATTTTAGAATTCTGCCTTCCACAGCAGACTTTTCACAGTTAGATTTCATTTACACAAGGTTTAGAAATTCTCTTTTCATTAGAGAGGAGTACATGAAATCATTATGGTTTTTTCCTCCCTAGCTGTGTGACTTTACCCAGTGTTACAGCAGGCCTTTTTAGATAAGCACTATTTTGAGAGAAAGTAAATATTGATTGATTCTATCCTTAAGTAGAGATGCCAGATTACATATTTCTCAGGCTAACAATTAGCTGAGAGAAGGAGGGATGGGACAAGACAGTGAGTTTTAGATCCGGTGGGGGACATAGGGAGCAAAGAAAAAGAACGTGACTTTATGTGAATGTCCCTAGAATACTACCTGAAGAAACTCATTTGGAACTCCTTTTCTTTCTATTTTGATTAAAGATTAATTGAATGAATTAATGTCTTAAATTGTGTCAGTTGTCATTTAGGCTGATAACAAAGGATAGGACTTCTTTTTCTGCCAAATGTGAAGTTTAGTTGTCCTTTTCTCTGCTCAAAAGAAATAGCCCATTGGAAGGAAATTGGAACTCCCATGTGGTTGCCATGGCAATTTAGAGCCGATGATGCATGCATTTTGCTAGGGTTGTTCAGTTTCTCCTCCTTTTTCTAATGAAGCAAGTGTACGTGAAAATACAATACAAAGTAGATAAGCATAATAATCTTAGTATTATAATATGTAAAGAAAAATATTTTGGTTTTTTTTTAAATCTGCATTTTTATTATAGCCTTATTTGTAGTAATGATTAGAATAGTTAGTTGTGTTTTATGTAGGGCAAAATATACTTCTTTGTGAAAATATAAGCGACTAGTTGGAATTTTGCTTTCTAAATTTTTTATTCCAATGACTGAGATGATACATTTCTTACGTTATATGAGAACATGTTCTTAAATCAGTGCCTTGTGTAACCTTTGGACAGTTAGGTAGACTATGAATCTATTTTTTACAGAATTACACATTACTTTTCACCGTGAATGTGGCTGGGGCAGTTGTAAAAGAGACCATGCGTATAGATTGTTCAAATCTAAATGTAGATATTTCTAATTTTTCTTGGAAGCATATACTTTATAAAGGTATAAAGTGGACATTAAAAGATATAATATAGTTATATTGGCTTTTACTTTTTTAAAAAATAGCTTTTTGAGGTATAATTTGTATTCCATACAACTTACACGTGTAAAGTATACAATTCAGTGTGTTTTAGTATGTTCACAGGGTTGTGTGACCGTTGCCACGTTAGAACATTTTCATCCCTCCTAAAGAAACCCCGTACCTATTAGCAGTCAATCCCCATTTCCCTCCTTTTCTCTTTCCCCTGTTCCCACCTGTAAGCAACCACTGATTTACTCTATCTTTATAAATTTGCCTATTGTGGACATTTTGATATAAAATGAATCCTATGACATGTGGTCTTTTGTGACTGGCTTTTTTTAATTAGTGTAATGTTTTCAAGGGTTACCCATGTGGTAGCATGTATCAATACTTCATTTCTTTTTATTGCTGAATAATATTACATTGTAAAGGTATATAGCACATTTTATTCGTCCGTTTGTCAGTTGATGTACATTTGGATTGTTTCTGCTTTTTGTCTAGTATGAATAACACTGCTATGAACAATTTTGCACAAGATTTTGTGGAGACGTGTTTTTATTTCTCTTGGGTATATACTTAGGAGTGGGATTGTTGGGTTACATGATAACTCTAAATTCGGCCTTTTTAGGAACTGCCAAATATTCCAAAAGAGCTGTGCAGTGTTATACTTCCACTACAATGTATGAGTGGAATTTCTTCATCCTTGACAATACTTGTTATTGTCTGTCCTTTTATTATCGCCATCCTATTGTGTATGAAGTGGTATCTCATTGTGGTTTTGATTTCCATTTCCCAAATGACTAATTATGTTAAACATCTTTTCGTGTGCTTGTTGGTCATTTGTGTATCTTCTTTGGAGAAATGTCTGTTTTAGTCTTTTTCCTATTTTTAAATTGGTTTGTCTTTTTATTGTTGAGTTGTAAAAGTCCTTTTTATATTCTAGATACAAGTCCCGTATCAGTTGTATGATTTGTAAATGTTTTCTTTCTTTCTATGGGCTATCTTTACTTTCTTGATGGTGCCTTTTGAAGCACAAAAATTCATAATTTTTATCAAGTCCAGTGTATCTTCTTTTCTTTTATTGCTTATGCTTTTAGTGTCATGTCTAAGAAACATTGCCTAACTTAAGCTAATGAAGATTTACTTGTATTTTTTTTTCTGCAAGTTTTATAGTTTTAGCTCATTCATTTAGGTCTGTGATCCATTTTGGATTAATATTTACGTATGTGTGAGGTAGAATTACAACTTCACTTTTTTGCATATAGATACCCATTTGTCCCAGTACCATTTGTTGAAAAGACTATTCTTTCACCATTTAATTGTGTTGGCACTCTTGTCGAAAATATTTATGGGTTCCATCGTGGCTTCTTAAGTACATCTAGTAACTCTTAAATGAAATAACTTCTCGATGGTTTTCATTAGGATTGATGAAAGTTTTTTTTAATCTGTTGATATATTTCAGGAGTATATACTTGGTGAAGTAACCTGTCGCCTCTTGATCTTCTAAACAATTGAGATTTAACCAGGCTTTGAAGTACTATAGAAGCCACTAGAAACTACTTTGAAGAAGCCAGCCTTAAGGACAGTGTGGCATCGTTTTCGCTTCCATACATCTGCCCTGAGACAAATTCACCTGTGTTTCTCCTCTGTTGTAGGCAGTCACAAGGATGGATGGGATGAAAAAGAATCAATGATTTGGACTATAACATTTGGCATTTACATTGTACTGGATCTTACTGTGATGAATTGAGTGATTTGAGAGTTAGTGATAATTGGTGTGAAGGAGGTTACTAGGAAAAGCCTTAGAAAAAAATAATAATCACTGGTGTGACCAGGCATCTCTGATTTTGAGACCAAGCTGCTCCTCTGGTATTGGTGAATCTGAAGGGGCTAGAGTCGTGCTGTCCAGTAGAAATATAATGTGGGCCTCGTTTGTAATTTAAAGTGTCCTAGTAGCCACAATTTAAAAAAATCAATCAGGTGAATTTAATTTTAATAATATATTTCATTATATCCAAAACATTATTATTTTAACATGTAATAAATATAAAATCATTAATAAAATATTTTACTTTTTTTTAACTAAATCTTGGAAATCCGGTATGTATTTTACATTTACAGCATATCTCAATTTGGACTAGTCAGTTTCCAGTGCTCAGTTCCCAGACGTGGCCATTGGCTATTGTATTGGTCAGCACGGTTCTTGCTGTTTTTATATGATAGCCATTTGCCAGTACTACATCATTACTCAACTTCCTTTGTACTTCAGGGTACCCTGCCTCATCTCTTAACTTGATAGAACAGGCTTTGGGGGAGCTTTCTGCCTGCCTGTTCCATGTGGCCCTCACTGGAGGGATGGGAAGTGCCTGCTCACTGAGACCAGAGGGTCTAAGACTTTTGTGAAGCGATGTGGGCAGCTCACCAAATGGGTGAATAATGGAGAGACAAACATTAGGGTGATGGTACCCGAGCCTCTCAAATGAGAGAAAATGGGCCTGTGACAATTAGAATCTCTTCTCCCTTATCACAGGTAGAGTCAACTCCCTCGAGGTAAAGCTGTGTATAGAAAAGACCACTAGTGCGGTGGTTCTCTGATAGGCATGGTTTTGCCCCCAGGAGATCTGTCAGTGTCTGGACACATTTCTGATGGTCACAACTGGGAGTGTTGGGGAGTGTTACTGACATGTAGTGGCTAGAGGCCAGGGGTGCTGATAGCATCCTACGGTGTACAAACAGCCTCCACAACAGTGAATTATCTGGCCCAAATGTCAGTGGTGCAGAGCACAGCAGTGCCCTGCACTAGTGGAGCGAGATCCTCCAGTTCTTCTCTTTTAATTGTTACATAGTTTCTACAGGGAATATAATGTGCTTTCTTTTAAACTTAGAGAATCTCCTCATTTTTTCATGTAAAATTTCTAAGGAAGAAGCAGCTGACTTTCAAAGTATTTCTGATTGAGCAGATCTGTCAAATAGATTGGTTCTTCCCGCAGCCCTGCAGAGTGGGGTGTGAAGGGCTTTCGCATGTCTCTGTTACCTCCCCCTCCCTCTGGGGAGTGGTGAAGCTGCTGTTCCTCTCCTGCTTCCCCTTCTGCAGACCTCTCTTTTGCCTGGGACAGTTCTACTTTCAGTAAGAGCATGTCTGTTAAAAAGAAAATGGCAAGGCTGCCAGAAGGATTATTGCACTTCCATAAGGTCTATTGGAGTTGGGGGATGTATTCCGGCAGCGATGTGGGTGTTTGCTTGTGATTATTCCCTTTCAGGGCTCCGTCATGAGGAACGGTTAACTCAGGACATCATCACCACTGTGTTCCTCATGTCTGTTACCCAGAGAGTGGTAATTTTGAGTCTTCATAAGTTCCAGCGAGTAGAAATCAGTACAGGTCGCTTCAGCTGATAAGCGTTCTTCAGTTGTCCTGCCAGAGGTAGTCAGACTTGCCAGTGTTTGCTCTGAGGTTACCCAGGGGGTGTGGCCCAGCCCTTCCTCATGACTGCTGGTGTTTCTGCTGCCTTCCGCCTCTCCCCACTTCATTGCTTGTGGCAGTTTGTGTTTTTGGTGGCATACCACATAAATGCGCTGTAGCTACTTTAGGCTTAAAGGCAGGGTAGTAAAGGCTATTTGGAGGCTTTTAGATTTGGCAAGAATTTAGAGGTCCAGCTTAGAAAGGGGCAGTGGTCAGGGCAACTCCTCTGGCCCCTCCCCTTACTAGCAGCCACGGGTGAGCTTTGCGCCCTTTGACAGCTGACCTTCTCAGGGTTCAGGGTTCGAGTGAGCTCTGGCTCTGTGCTCGAGGCTATACCACAGTGAGGAGAGAGAGGAGCTGGAACCAGCCCTCCATTGTGCAGGGAGTTGCAGTGTCTTGAAAGTGCTTTTAGAAAGGGAGCACGGATCCGGAGCAGACCAAATAAATGGCAGCTGTCTACCACATCAGTGCCTCTGGGATGCCCCCTGCTCGCTCTACTGAAGCTGCCTCTGGGGACCAGGTCCATCAGCCGAACTGCCTTGCCCCTGCCCTGCCGTATCTGTTCCCTCCCCACTTTTTACCCACACAGCTGTGGCCAGCTCAGGGAGACGGCTGGTGGTCCCATTGTCAGGGCAGCTTGCAGCTTAAGGAAGAGATGCGCTTCTGGTATCCAGGTTTGAGACTTTAGGTTCAAGTTTCTACACTGGGGCGTGGTTAGAAATAGCAGTTAAATTTTATAGCAAGAGAAAGCTTGATTTTATAGAATTGCATTATGAATGCTTTACTTCTAAGCAAATGTATTTAATATATCCTTGAGTTAGGCTAGATATCTGAAAGAAGGTTACATCTGTAAGCTCTCAAGGTTTTTTCTTTTAATTTTTGTATTACTGATTTTCCTATCCTTTGTAAAGGAGTATACTAAACTTCATTTAGCCTTTTTGTGACAATTAGAAATGACCATTGCAGACCTTGCATTGATGTATTTAACTGACAATGGGTGTTTTCTTTGTTTAATTTTCAGTTTTGGGCAGTGTTCTTGACAAGCAAGGTTGATAAATAACTGAATTCTTCAATGAAAATAACCGTATATCAGCTACAACATAGTCAGCTTTTATGAGTTATCCAGGAAACCTAACCATATTCCTACTACTTCTATGGGAAAAGGAATTCTAGTTTTAAAATAACGGAAAATAAGCCCCTTTGTAAGTTCAGGGCTGCTTTCATCTGTCTTTTCATTCTAACTTATAAGGCTGTATATCATGGGGGGATACCCATTTGTTTCACTTACATTTCATAATATCGTCAGGGCTTAAGAAATATTGAAGCTCTGAGCAAAAATGTGCCTGCAAAAATATTCCTTGGCTAATTAGGGTAGGTTTTTCCTCCTGGCCTGTCTGTTGAAACAGCACTTGAGTTCTGCTAAAATGGCTGAAGTGACAGTAATCAGTGTTTCTTCTCAGTGTGTGACGAGTTTTATTTTTTCCCATATTAAGAAACTCTCAAGTGTGTCCATGTTATAAGGTTACCTTCTAAGTAAATAGGAATTTTCTGTCGCTGTTTCAGGCCGGAGCCTCAACAGAAAGCTCCCTTAGTTCCTCCACCGCCGCCTCCTCCGCCACCACCACCTCTGCCGGACCCCACGCCCCCGGAGCCGGAGGAGGAGATCCTGGGGTCAGACGATGAGGAGCAGGAGGACCCCGCTGACTACTGCAAAGGTGATGTGCTCGCCGGCCCCGTGGGCTGGCCCTCTGTCATCTGGGGGAACGGAGAAGGGGAGTTAACGATGCAAACTGCTTGGTCTCGAATCAGTTAGCCTCGTGGGGTCAATATCAGTTTAAATTCTTAGATCATTAAATATAGAGTGACACCAGAAAATGTAAGAGATATCAGAAGGAAAATTGTAAGAGAGAGAAAATATATGTATATGAGTAAACATACTCTGGGTAGTTTTAAGAGGATTAAATCTGCCCATAGAATTAAAGATAGTATAAAGCAGGACACTAAAGATGAAAACATAATAAGCCATCTAAGAAGAGCATAGAGAGTAGAAGGTACTAGACTCTTGAGGGGAGCCAGCTTAACTGTTGTTCACTGCATTTCACTAAGGTTTTGGCTGCCAAGAAGTAATAAGGAGCCATTCCTTTCTCTGAATAGCATTGAATTACATAATATTCATTGTCTTTAGAAAGAAAGCCTGCCCATTTGTTTACAGAGACAGACTTTTTCCTGGCATTGTACTCAACGAAAAAGACATTCTGTGGGTTCTGCTGTTGTGTGACATAGTGGATTATGTTCTCAGCTGCGATTTCACAGAAGACAGAAATTATTGAAATGGAGCGTTCTTGTATTGATGCTTAGTAAAGACCAAGAGCATATAGTTAACCTCCTAAGAGGCAAGCACGTTGTGTGATGAATATTGGTCCAACTCCGTACGCTATATAGACTGGACCCTGAGAATCTAGGAGAAAGGGACACCACTGCGTCCATTTGGCTGCCTCTTTATTGCTTAACTTGCTCATTTGGACTTTAATTCCCTCTAACAGAAAATTGTCAGTCTGGAATTCTGAGCTTCTGAACAGTTGATGAGATATTTATTTATTCTGCTATGAAAGTTTAAGAACTAATCTTCCACGCTAACTTGATTGTACCGTAGGTGTGGTTTTCTACACATAGAATCAATGTTTTCCTTAGAAAAAGGAGTGTGGATCTTTAGCATTTCTATAAGTAGTGATTATGACCCCAAAGGTCTGTGCCATCTAATATGGAAAAGGAGATGTTTTTCATCCTCCCTCTTAATCTGCATTTCTTGGTTCGTAAATTAAGTTGTTTGAAGAGATGTGGACAGTTGTCTTTTGACAGTTGATTTTGCTCCTTAGACCAGAGTGTTTGGTGGTCTGTAGGATCTGTTCTCTTCAGCACATAGGCTCCACCGTGTTGGAATGAGAACTGTTTGCCTCACATCTGGCTTTCCAGCCTCTGGGTCAGGAGATATAACCAGTACTCTCATCCCTTTAACCACCTCTGCGGATCAGCGCAGTGGACACCCCAGACTGAAATATAGGGCTGTGAATGAAGGATTCCACAGTCAGGGCTGGTTCTAGATAACATTCACTAAACATGTTAGAGTGTTAAAGTCAGCCTCACTGAGGCATGTTAGAGATGGTAAGTTCTCTCTCTCATCTCCAGCTTTGGTAAGTAACTTGTGCCTCTACTCAGTATGACGTGTGGCAGATGCCTTACTCCATGAATTTTGTGGTATAGACCATGACACTTTGTCTAAGATAACTAACATAAATGCATTCAAGGAGTCAGTGGAATTGGCTGGGAATGTCTGGGATAAGAATGGTGGCCTTCCCTTTTTTTTTTCCCCTCCATGAACAGAATAGGTAACTTTTTCCCCTGGAACTAGTTGAGTTTAAGTACCAACAGGATGCTTTATCACCCTGGGTACTTTACCGTATTTTGCCTATAATCCAGTACATTCTCCCAGGTAACCACAATACAACCATCAAGATCAGGAAGTTAATGTTGATATATTTCTACCCTTCAATCCTCTGACTCATTCACGTTTTGCCAGTTGCCCAGTATTTGTCCTTTATATGAAACTGATCCATTGCAGAATCACGTTACATTTTGTTTTCTTGTTTCTTTAACCTAGAACAATTCCTTAGTCTTTTCTTGGCTTTCATGACTTTGACACTTTTGAAGACTGTAGGCCAGTTATTTCGTATAATGTTTCTCAATTTGAAATATCAAAAAAGTGATGTTTTGTGAGAAGTGTTCTCGTTGCATCCTATCGGGTGGTGCATGGTTTTGGTTTATACCATGACAGTTGATGTCAATCACTGGTTTAAGATGGTGCCTGCCAGATATCTCCACCGTCAAGTTACTCTTTTCCCCCTTGTAATTAATAAGTATTTTGTTGAGAGTTACTTTAAGACTGTGTAAATATCTCTTAGTCAACAAATTTACTTCCTCCTCCTCCTTTCTTCTTTCTCTCACTGTATCCCATCTATCCCTCCCATCCGTCTGTCTGTCAGTCTGTCTTTCTATCTATCTGCATTGGACTCAGTCATGGATTCCCTTTTGTTCAGTGAGTTATAGTCAATTACTCTCCTTATTTGTTTTGATGCTTAGATTATCCCAAATTTGGCCATTAGGAATCCCTCGAGGTTGGTTCTGTGTCCTTTTGGAATGTCCCTATCATTCTTAGAACGCTTTCTTAGAGTACAGTAAAATGTTGGAGGTTCATCTGGTATTTTCTCTGCTCCAGCCCTGGAATCAGCTCTTTCCACAGGAGCCCTGGTTCCTTTTAGTGGAGAATAGTATTTAGAAAGCAAGATCTGGGCATTAGATGTGATTATTACTCTTGGTGTGTCACTGCTTCCAGATCTCTTAGCACAGAGGTAGGGATACACACATGCTTCCTTTATGTTTAATATATTTCTATACTTATATTTATGTATATTTTTATTTATGCATTAAAACCTATGAGTTTAATCTGATATCTCTAATTCTACTCTAATAAGGGGGGAGTCAGTCCAGTTTTCTCTCTTTCCATATTTGTAGTTTCTTTCTTTGACAGTAAGAGGCTAGTCTCTCATCATCCTCATTACGTTTACTTATTTGATTAACGTCCTTATGTGTAATGAGTCACCAGTAGCTGTCACTGCCACCTTGGGCATCTCTCCCCCTTCCTCCTTTCCTAGCTTGTGCTCAGACATCCTTTGTTGCTTGGCCCTACCTAATGGCTGTGGACTGAATTGTTCAGGAAGGGGTAGGGAAGGGATGGCTCTCATAGCTTAGGGTGTGTTTTACTTAATCTGTCAAGGTGTCTTCTCTGTCTTCTGTCACTTCACCTGGTCCTCTTGTTTTCTTTGACTTCATTCCCGGAGAACCTGTGCCCTACCAGCCACTTTTCTCAGTCCTCCCAAAGTAAAATAAAACATCAGCAACAAAGCACACCATATGTTTTGTCTCTTTACAGAAGAGATGTTTGTTCATCACAGGAAATAGAGGTATGTTGCATGTGGAGTGTGGCAAGACCCCTGGAACCCCGTTGCCTGGCAGCAGCCACAGTAAACATTCTGGTCACTGCCATTCTGAACCCGTCGTGACCAACCAAATTGCACTTAATTTTTTACCTCTTTACTTTTACAAGTCTTGCCCCATTCAAAATTTGTGAAACCTCAGCAGTTTTAACAGAAAGGCCACTATTTATATTTAAAGTCCCGATATTGCTAAAGCATTGTTCATTGCTCCTTTCTGCTTGCCTTGGCATTCTCTTTGGAGCAGGACTCTTCCTGTCTTCACGGCCAGCTTGTTCCTGCCCGTCTTATTTTTAGCTCTCCCACCAAATCCAGGAAGATTATGGACTTCGGTGGCTGAGACACCTGGGTTCAAAACCTGGCCTCCCAGCTCTGTATCCCTGGATGAGTTTCTTTCCCTCTAGGCTTTAGTTTCTTCATCTCTGATATGATATCATCTCTCTATATAATATAATGTATACTAAGTCTGTGTTCCATCCTTCCCTCAGGTGTGTTCCATCTGTACTTTCATGCTACACCCATGCATGCTGGTCTTCTTAGTGGTCTAACTGCCCCACTGTTGGGGGGCTTGTTTCCCTAGCCTCCGGAGAGAGCTGTCACCGTTGCTTCTTTGTCTTCCTGTCTTATTTCGATGTCACCTCTGGTCAGTTGTCTGTGGCAGGAACTGTTTACTGAGGCCGTGCAGTTTATTGAGACATCTGCTTCCAAGCCCAGGGGATAACAGGGGTCAGGCACAGGGTCAGCCCATAAACAAACACTTCCGGGAGGCTCTTGTGCAATGTGTGCTCGCTTCATGAGTTCAAGCATAAAGCCTCCTCGTCAGGGCAAAACCTCCTCCTGTGGGGAGACTTGAGTGTAATGTGGGTTTTCAGAGCGTGACCTTTGTACCACCTGCATCAGAATTGCTAGGGGTACCTGGTAAACATTGCTGGGCTGCACTGTAAATCCTGAGTTGGAATCCCTGGAAGTAGGACCTGGACTCAAAATATTTAACAAGTTCATCAGGTGATTTTTCTTGTTTTTTTTTCTTTTGTGAGGAAGACTAGCCCTGAGCTAACATCCGTTGCTAATCCTCCTCTTTTTGCTGAGGAAGACTGGCCCTGGGCTAGCATCCGTGCCCATCTTCCTCTACTTTATATGGGATGCCGCCACGGCATGGCTGACAGGTAGTGCATCGGCGGGCGCCCGGGATCCAAACTCGCGAACCCCGGGCTGCCAAGCGCGGACTAAACCGCTGCGCCACTGGGCGGCCCCCAGGTGATTTTTCTGCACGTTGACGCTAAGGTCGCTTGTCGAAGGCTTATACCATTCCTGTAAAACTTCAAAGCTGTAATTAAGAGAAGTGACCCTTCTCTGCACTTCACACCATGTGACTGACATGTTTTGTAAGGGGAATTACTGTTTTGAACTACTTTGTGTTCCAGAATTTTTCCAGAACCCACAGCATGTATTAACTACAAGGACCAGTAAATGGTGACAGTAGGAGCATGCTGCCTGCACTGACTGACTCCCTGGAGATCCAGTTTTGTAGCTCTCCTGAACCATTCTTGGATAAGTTGGCACCTCGTACAGTTTCATAACTTGTGTTATTTCTGGAAACATCGATTTCAACACAGTGTGGTCTGACTTGGTACGAAAGCGTGTTATTTCCTCAGACAGGCCTTCTTTGAACCCCTAATCACATCTTAATTAGGCCCCTCCCTCTGTCACCTTACAGTAGTATCCAACACAACCCCTCACATCCCCGCAGTCATCAGGGTGTGTAATTATGCATTTATTTTTGTATTCATTCATGATCTCCTTCTCCCAGTCTGAAAGATTTGCTGTGGTCAAGGGCTATGTATTTTGTTAATGACCCCACTGCATTTGCACCGTCCACACCACAATGCAGTGAATATTTTTGGTTGGATGAAAAAATTATCTCTAGCATTAAGCTACAGCTATGGGGTAGACAACATTGATGTTACCTGTGTGTCTGAGAAGGCTTGTCAGAGTGAGGAGATTGACATGCCATGAGGGACACACAAATTAGAATACAGATCTTTCGTTTCTGCCTTAAACCTTCTTAAAATCATTCATTATGCTCCAGAGTTCTTATATATGTACACATTTGAGTGGCATACAGTTTGTTTCTTTTGAAACTTAGGAATATCTTCTTCGAAACAGGATAAACAATATAAATATTCACAAACTAGAAAAATGTCAGATGACTTTGTTATACTCAAATTCCCTTTCCATCTATGAGAAGTTTGGACTGGCTGAATTTTAATAAGTCTCTAAATTTAACGTTGGAGGTTATAAGTTCTCATTGGCCTTGTCTCTCTCCAGAATCTGACTTATGACTATTTTATAGCTTCAGTTTTTCTAAAAGAAAGAAAGCAATACATCTTACACAAGGTTGCCTTAGAAACGGTGTCATGCAGCTCAAGTGTTTTATAGAAATGTAGTCTTTAGTTTCTGTTCTTTTTGATATGAAAAAGATAACCTTTATTCATTCACCGTCCTTTTTCTTAAAACCGCTAATGCTGTACACATTCTTAATTCACCATGGTTACATGTGTTTTTAAAATTAGTTGGCTTAATTTGGCTTACTTGAATTAAAAAGAAACTGCTTATCTACATGAACAAGTTGCTCTTGCCTTTATTACTTTTCTTTCGTGGAGACGGGTGATTCTGGCACCTGATAGACCTGTTGGAGCTGTGAATTGCTGCTGACAAGGGTATTGATCGCTCAGCTTTAGTTAGCATGACAACTGAAGTCTTTGAAGCTTTACTCTGTGTAAAGTGTTGTTTTACACAGAGAGTATGAAAGTAAGCAAGAAACAGCCCCTACTCTCTAGGCGCCTCGTGACTTGGCCACTTCTCTTTCGGTGTCAGAGCCCTGGCCTGTCCTGCTTCCCTCCTCCATCACTAGCACCCAGATAGGACACTCAGAGGCCTGCTAAATGTTGACTGAATGAATAGACTAGATTAAGAAACTACTTAGAAACCTTTTTTCACCTTTATTGTGTGGTTAATTAATTATAAGAGGGGAAAAAAGGAAGATTTGTGAGGGCTTAAAAGAAATGAGATTGTGTTTGGTTAGAGGTAAAAGAAAAGACTTCATAGAGACTGTACAGGAGGCCTTGCCAGTTAAGAATAGCTGGACTTTGTTGCCAAGGGTGGGGCACTCCTCTGGGTCAATCCTGGAGGCTGGGAAAGGTGTGTCTGAGAAGCCCCAAATGCTGTTGTTTTCCTGACAAGAGGGCAAGCTACTAGCCAATGGCGGAAGATTGGGTTGAAGAACAGTTTGGGAGCCTCATTGTAGATGACAAATATGAGGATAGGAAATTTGTACATGAAGTAAATTAAAACATCACTTAGTAATATATATTAAAAAAAAAAACCTGAAGGAAAACAGAATAATTTGTGTGTGTGTAGATCTTTGAATTTTCTGCACACAGTTATTTATCATTTTACTGCAGATAATTTTCTTTATCCTTAACATTCTTTATGCATTTTATTTTTCTTGCTTCATTTCTCTATGCACAAGATTGAATAGAAATGGTAAGCAGTGGACATCCTTGTCTTGTTACTGATCTTACAGTAAATGTGTAGATTTTTTTAGATATCTTTATCAGGTTGTGATGGATCATAGACTTAAATGTAAACTAAAAGTATAAAACTGACAAAAAGACAACAGTAGGAGAATCTTTTCACAACCTTGGAGTAGGGGAAGATTTTTTTAGAGTATACGAGAAGTATTAACTATAAAATAAAATTAGTAAATTGGATTTCATCAAAATAAAAAACCTATGCTGAGTAAAAGCCTTTTTTTGGGGGGAGGTGAGGAAGATTAGCCCTGAGATAACATCCATTGCCACTCCTCCTCTTTTTGCTGAGGAAGATTGGCCCTGGGCTAACATCCATGCCCATCTTCCTCTACTTTACATGGGATACCGCCACAGCATGGCTTGACAAGTGGTACGTCGGTCCATGCCTGGGATCCGAACCTGCGAACCCCAGGCCGCTGAAGTGGAGCGAGCGAACTTAACTGCTACACCAACTGGGCCAGCCCCTAAAAGACATTTTTAAAAATAAAGAGACTAGCTTTAAACTAGGAGAAAATATTTGCAGTATATAAAGCTGGGAGAGAACATCAGGAAACTTTGTGAGGTTTTGGAGAAATATTTTGTATTGATTCAGGCATATACATTTGTCAGATATCAGGGAATTGTGTACATAAGATGTTTGACTTCATTGTACATAAATTTTACCTCAACTTAAAAGAAAGATTGCAGTTATATCTGGATTATAGGATTTCTATTTTTGTGTGGGTTTTTTTTTTTTACCTCTTTCTCTTGCTTTTCTTTGTTTTCTGTGTAGGGCATATGTTTCTTTGTAAATAAAAAAAAAGAAATGTTTAAAAGAAAAACTTAGCAGTGAGGAACCATTGTAGATTTTGAACGGGGAAGTGCCGTAGCTAAGGAAGATTAATTTACGAATCTTGAATGATTGGAGGCATCTTGGAGGTAACACGTTTATCATTTGACAAATGACTGGGATGACTAGAAGAAGAGTAGTGCCTTTTTTTTAGTGGACTCTGAATTTTGAAACTGCTTATCATTTCTTCTTTGTTTTAGATACTGTTTGGCTATTAAAAAGCTCAGAGCCAAATGTGCAACCCGCCTCTAACAAGTGAACAGAATTTACAGCATGGCATCTTGTGTCCTAACTTCACCGCAGCATTATTCTATTTTATTTTTTCTGGGCTATTTTTTCTTTGCCCCAATTTCCTTCTAATTTTGTATCTTGTATTGTGGTTTTATAAACTGCCTCAATTCCTTATTGGAAAGAAGTGGATTTGGCACTATTCACAGGAACAGTGAAATCACAGTTGGTCTGGGGAAATTTTGATGTTTGACTTTATTCGAGTTTAAAGAAACTGGTGAAGATATTAAAAAGGCAGCTAGAAATATGAATCTGGGGCTCAGAAGAGAGGGCAAGCAAATAGTGTAGTACAGAATTTAACATTTCCCAAAGAGAGGTCTGGCCTTTGCCCTAAACTCCTGGGTGGTAATCTCTAAGCCCTTTGAATGTCCTGCAGGATATGTGTCTTTGTTTACCTGGGGACCTTGGGCCACGCCAAATAGGCTTAACAATGTGATTTGTGGTAGGGACTTCTGGAGGATGTGGAGACTGAGGTCAGCCATGTTCCAGTCAACCATGTTTACAGAGTGCAGCCCTAATAAAAACCCTGGACTCCAAGACTGGGGTAAACTTTTCTGGTTGGCAATAGTCTGTGTGCACTGTCACATGTCATTACCCAGAGAAATTGATGCTGTCCATACCTCCACTGGGAGAGGACAGCTGAATGCTCTGCATTTGGGACCCTCCTAGATTCTGCCCCATGCATCTCTTCCCTTGACTGGTTTTAATCTGTAGCCTTTATGCTGTAATAAACTGTAACCATGAGTATAACAGCCTTCAGTGAGTTCTTCTCACAAGTTATTAGCTATTGAAACTGGGCATGGTGTTCAGAACCTCCACATTTGCAATTGGTGTCGGCAGTGAGGGTGGTCTTTGGGACTCCTCAACTCTGTAGTTCTGTCAGAAGTAGGGTGGTCTTGTGGGCTGTTCCCAAATCTTACAAAAATATTTGATAGGAAAACATCATGTAAGGGGTGTTAAGCGAATAAAAAGATGCACAGAGGCTATTCAGTGATGATAAGCCTTTGAGAAATTTAATGGAATACTAGAGGAGAAAGAACAAGTTGAAAGAAACAGATATAGCCGTCAGGGAGGTAGGAGAGCAACCAGAGATGTGTGTTCAACTTGACATGGAACAGGCTGAGAAAATGGCAGGTCTGTGATTCTGAGTGAAAAATTCCTGAACATATTCAGCTGTGTAGCCTGAATTTTCCATTTTTGGGGTGTGAATGGGGTCTTACTTGCAATCATCCTAAATGTCAGTGGTTCTGTCCTCACCAGTCAGCCCCGTGCATAGTCTGCCCTTTTGGATCTGGATGTCCCCAGAGGAGGGTGCCGCAGGATCTGGGCCAGAGTCTCCATGTGATGTCTGTTGTGATCTTCCTTCCTGCTCCTCACTCCTGGGGGTGCTGCCAGTACCCACAACGAGGATGCTCTCGTCCCGGCTGCTGGGGCTGTCCTGCTGTACTCAGTGCCAGAGCAAGATTGTGGCATAGGAGTAGTGAGAGACCAGGCCAAATGCCTCCTCGGTCTCCACTTTGTCCCCCAGGGGTCTGCGCGGCGCTGCCTGAACCATTGCACTGAGCGGTGTGCCCTTCATGGAAGTGGTCCTCCCTCCATCCCACAGCCCTTCTCTCCATGGCCTGCACCACTGGTCCCTGGAGTCTGGTTTAGAAAGAGTCCATGGTCAGTGTGATGGCTTGCTTTTCACTCCTCTGTCCCTTCCCTCTTTCAACCCAAAACAGAAACACTCTTGCAAATCATTTCTTGCATCTGCCTTCTTGGGGCTACCCACCAAGTCCCTTGGCAGGCCCAGGCATGTTTGATTCTTGTTTCAGATCTAAGGTAGGATTCTAAAAACATAAAACAGGACTTGCTAATGGGACAAGTTTTGGAGTAATTTATTTTCTCTCTTTCCTAAAATTTATCTTTACAGAGATATAATTTACATATAACATTGTTTAAATTTAAGGTGTACATTGTGTAAGTTAAGCTGTTGATGTGGTAGATTTACATATTGCAATATGGTTACCACCTGAGCCTTAGCTAACACCTCTATCATGTCACGTAGTTATCATTTCTTTTTTGTGATGGGAACAATTAAGCAACTTTGAAGTTTATAAAACAGTATTGTTGTCTATTTTTCTGTTTACTTCCCACTTGAGGCTAGTATTAAAGACTGTATTCTTCGAATTCCTTATCCAGATTCCTCTCCTTTTTAGCACTGATATTCTGCATTGGGTGGAATCATGATGAATTTCATATCTCGCTGTAGTAGATCCTGTTTCATCCTGAAATGGAAAAGACAGGAATGAAATAAAGAAGTTTCAGATTTTATTGGAGGTTTTTTGTGTGTCTATTTTATATTGACTATGAAGCAGTAATGAAAAACTTGCTATTTTTCCCTCATATAGTTTTTTTGTTGATTACATAAAATTTACCCATTTAAAGGGTACTATTTAGTGGTTTTCAGTATATTCACAGAATTGTGCAACTATTACCACTATCTAATTCCAGAACATTTCATCACTCCCAAAAAGAAACATATGTTCATTAGCAGTCAGTCCCTATTCCCCATTCCTCCCAGTCCCTGGCAACCACTAGTCCCCTTTCTGTCTCTATGGATTTGCTTATTCTGGACATTGCATATAAATAGAATCATACCATATGTAGCCTTTTATGGCTGGCTTCTATTTGGCATATTTTTAAGTTTTATCCATGCTGTAGCATGTATCAGTACTTTATACTTTTTTATACTGAGTAATATTCTGTGTTCGGGATATATCACATTTTGTTTTTCCATTCATCAGTTGATGTACATTTGGGTTCTTTCTACCTTTTGGCTATTATGAATATGCTATGAACATTTGTATTTGAGTTTTTGAGTGGGCATATGTTTTCAGTTTTCTTGGGTATATAGCTAGGAAGGGAATTGTTGGGTTGTATTGTAACTCCATGTTTAACTTCTTGAGGAATTGCCAGACGGTTTTTTCCAAAGCAGCTACATCACTGTATATTCCCACCAGCAATACGTGAGGGTTACAATTTCTCCACATCCTTGCCAACACTTATTCTCTTTTTTATTTTAGCCATCCTGATGGGTTTGAAGTGGTAGCCCATCGTGATTTTAATTTCCCAAATGACTGTTGATTACTTTTCATATGCTTGTTGGCATTTACATATCTTCCTCAGAGTTGATATTTGTGTGTGTGTGTGTGTGTGTGCGTGTGTGCGCGCGCATGTGCATGCACACGCACATGCTCTTATTGCTGAGGTTGTGGTTCATGATATTACATGTTGTTCTACTTACGAGGATCCCTGAGAGTTTTCCTGCACTCTCAGTACTTGAGAAAGCTGTACTGCTACCCTCTCCTAATTTGTTATTAATCTTTCTAGCACTGTGACTGTGGTGGTACCCTCAGTTTCTTGCTGGATTTTGATGTTAGGAGGTACTGTGTGAATTGAGGTTCATGCCAATGGTTGTAAGTGACCTTACGTATGTATTCCTATAGCTGTTTATTTAAACTTGTATTGCAGAATATATGTTTACTTATTTGCTAGTTTAAAAATTTTTTAAAGGTAATGTTAAAAAATTCATATAGAATAGAGAACAAAAAATTAAAATTCTCACTTTTACTTCCGACACTGTATCCCACAGTCCACTTTCCCAAGGTGAATTAAAGAGGTTTAAAAGTTTCAGAGATATCCTCCCAGAAATTAATGTGTGTATATGCACATCCATATGTGCATAATTCCATAAACTGAGATTGATCTGTGCAAGCTCTTCCATATTATGTTATTTTCTTTCCGTAATATTTATGGATATATTTCCATGAGCCTAAATACAGTTCTGCATCATTGTTTTCTGCATAATATTCTATTCCATGTATTTACTTTAACTAGCTTTGTATAGATTAGACGTGTATGGGTTCTCAGTTTTCACTCTAAGTAATGTTACTGGGAGCTCCTTGTACATTAATCTTACGGGTTTGTCCTGAGCATAAATGTGTAGGTGGGATTAGCTAGTTTGAAGCATGGCACATTTGCTTTTTTTTTTTTTTTTTGTGAGGAAGACCAGCCCTGAGCTAACATCTGTTGCTAATCCTCCTCTTTTTGCTGAGGAAGACTGGCACTGGGCTAACATCGTGCCCATCTTCCTCTACTTTATGTGGGACGCCGCCACGGCATGGCTGACAGGCAGTGCATCGGCAGGCGCCCGGATCCGAACTGGCGAACCCTGGGCTGCCAAGCGCGAACTAAACCGCTGCGCCACCGGGCTGGCCCGCACATTTGCTTTTTAAAACATGTCACCAGTTGCCTTCCAGAAAGGTTATACTGATTTATACACTTAACAGAAGTACATGAGTGTGGCTGCATGCAGCCCTGCTAACTGTGTCTTCATGTAGTATCGCAAGTAATCTCTTTTTTTTAACTTTACTCGTTTGGTTATTAGTACCACTGGCTGTTTGTATTTTTTTTTTAATTGTGTTCTTCATATTTTTTTTGACCATTGGGTTTTTTAAACTTGCTTTTATTCTTTTTTTGTGTCATGTGATGTTGTATTTGGTTTTTTTAAAAGAAGTTTTAGTTTTGTGATTATAATTTCTTCATCATATCTTGATTATACTTTATTCTCCTTTATCCTTTGTATGCTAATTAAAATCATTTTACTTATCTTTACCTTTTATTGATCCTGACAGTAGCATACTCAGCTCTATTTATTGCACCACCTGTATTCACTGTTAACCTTTCAAATCTGAATATTTCATCCGACTTCCGGACCAAAACTCTTCCCTAGAATAATCGTAATTTTTCCTATGTTAGTAACACACTGAGATGCTGGTATTCTCTCCAAGATTATTTGGCCTGAGGCATAAAAAGAGAGTTTTCCAGAAGGAAGGATTTAATAAAGAGAGTATTCAGGAAAGCCACAGTTTGAGAAGGATGAAGGCTGAGAAAGGACCAGTGAGTAGGGAGGATCCCTAGTGACCCATCGACTGGGGCCAGTGATAGGACATGCAGATGTCAAGGTGTACTGGAGAGAGTGTAAGAAATGCTCTGGTGAAATTTAGCAGTGAAGTGAAGAGAAGCTTACAGCTTGTGGGGAGTGGTATCAGATATGGATAATGGAAAGTCGATTTTAGGACAGGATGCCTGAGCATATTTCTAGGCAGAAGAGAAGAAATCTGAGGAGAGGTTGCAGGACCAGCAGGGAAGGAATTTGAGTGATTTTTGGAGATAGCAAGCTAGTCTTAGAAAGATTGAGGGCATGTCTTTCTTGCAGAACAATGGAGGAGGTTTTGCATAGCTGTTGTGGCGAGCAGAATAAGGACTGTTCTGGTTGTTATTGTTTCATAATGAGTTATCCATAAACTTAGCAACCTTAAGCCAACATTTTATTTTGCTTATGATTTTATGGATCAGGAATTTAGAAAGGTCAAAGTTGGGATGGTTTGGCTTTGCCTCATGGTAGCTGGTGCCTCAGCCAAGACATCTCAAAGGCTTAAGGTGACTTCACGGCTGGGGACTAGAATTGTCCAAAAGCTTGCTCACTCACATATCTGACCCCCTGGGCTGGAAGGATTGGAAGACTAGGACTGCCAACTGGAGCCCTTCCATGTGACTTGGCTTCCTCACAGCGTGGCGGCCTCAGAGTAGTCAGACTTCTTACTTTATGACTTAGAATCGACTTAGAGTTCCGAAAGCAAATGTTCACCTTGCAAAGTGGAAGCTGCATTGCCTTTTTTACAACCTAGCCTCGGAGATCACACAGTCACTTCCGCTACATTCTGTTGGTCAGAAACACATCAGAAGCCCATCAGATCCACAAGGAGAAATAGAGTCCATTTCCTGATAGTAGAGCTTCAGGGTTCCAGAAGAGCAAGTGGTTTGGGAGATACTTGTTGCAGTCTTCTTTAGAGAATACAATCTGTCAGAATAATGTCACAAGAAATTAATAAAAGGACGTTGCAGGCTCCCAAGTACGTTTAGTTATATTTATTTTTAGGTGTAATAATTTGACCACTTTTCCTGAAATATAAATTCATCTGACACTCTTTTCATCTGGCATGGATTATAAGCCTTAACCCTAAAGCCCACTAACTACATCTAAATTGCTGTGTTGGGTACCTAACGTAGGAGTATGCACAAGTTGGTACATGAGGGAGGCTTTCTGTTGATGATTAAACTGGAAAGCATTAATTACTCTGAGATTATAAAACTAGGTGGGGCTTTAGAATGAGGCTCAAAAATCAGTTCTATTTTCCATATATATATATATTAAAGACCTTTTTCTTACTATATTTGTAGTCTTTTGTCTCTAACACCTATGTTCTTTTTCCCATTTTGTTGAATTTCTTTAGAGTAATTGAGAATTTGGATTATTCACAATGTTTTATTCTTCATTTTTTACACGAGATGGAACATACACCTGGGAACACACCCGTGGTTGTGTGGTTGAGTCAGACATCACTATGTGCTGATACAGCCTCGCACCCTCATGATCAGTAGGAGCCTAAAATAACGATGGGTCTTGACTTCTTGAAGGAGCTTAATCTCTGAGTTATATTTTGACGTCTGGATGTGTATAATTACGGCCTTTGGTTTTAAATATCTCGGAAACTGCTTTCAGAGTTTATTTTAAAAGTTTTTTAGTTACTGAAAATATTTTTTTAGTTGTAAAAGAAATCTCAATATTTCTCAAGAGTCTTCTGATTTCTGAACTCTACTTTTACCCACCTAAGTCTTTCTCATTCCAAGATCAGTTGTTTCCCCAGTTCATAACATAATTAAGAACCAAGAAATGAGCCACAAATCTTTGAGTACGTATGCGCAACGTCCAGTTCATGTACTAAAGCTCATGTTTACTATGGGGAGAACCCACTTTCAGGGTCTCAGTTAATGTCTATTTACTCTTCCTTTGCCCACAAAGCAAGTAAAGAGAAGGCAAAGAACAAGAAAGAAGACATAACAACTATAGAAATAATTATAAAATCACAATAAACATTGCAGCCTTAGCCTACTTGACATAGTGATAAAATTTTTAGGCAAAAAGACCACGTCTTATCAGGGGGAAAAATCAGATCGTTATCAAGCTTTTGTACATCAACACTTTAGGCCAAAAGATAATAGAGTAATACATTTGACATACTCAAGGAAAGAAAGTCTGAGCCAAAGATTTTGTATCCAAACTGACCTTCAGTTATAAAGGTCCCATGTGAAGTGTTATATACATGCAAGCCCTGAGGGAGTATTTCTCTCATGAGCTCTCTGAGAAATCTGTTTAAAAAAAGAAAAAGAACTTCAAACAACCAAAATCGGTGCAGAGGTATAGACATAAAGACTGGTTTTATTAAAAGACAAAATTATACCTGAAAAATTAAATATAAATCAATCCTCTGGAGTACTTACCTTACAGCATACTATTTAGTAGGTTTATTAACTGGGCACTCCAATGGACTTAAAAGAATCTGTATTTAGTTTCCATAGACTGTATTTTTCAATTTAAGGGTAAATTTTATAACAGCTTATTTAATGGTGCAATGGTTTAGATTCTTCTATCAAAGATACACTGAAGAGACAAATGGCTATGTCTGGCAGTACGTATTTAAGAAACAATAGTGTTGGTAATAGATACAAATTGTGTTCGTTAACCTTCTTTAGTTGTGAAGTCTGAGATTTGTAGGTGTTAGTGTGCTCAAAATACTTTTCAGCGAAATTGAACACTTAGTTGTATGTAGTATGTATGAGAAAGAAAGCTTGTGACACGAATTACAGAGTCAAGTAAATCTCCAGACTTGGCCTCTTGAAAACAGCTGTTAGCCATTTATGATCTGATGTTAACTTCTGTGCATTTTAAGGACTCCTACCGACCCCCAAGGTGCATTTAAAATGTTGTGTTCTAAAATATTCTCACTGGATTGAGAAATGATTTAGGAGTGTTCTAAACTATACAGTGTGGAGATTAGAGTTTTAGAGTCTGGCTTACCCTAGAGTGTGACTTGCATTTCCACTGTGGGCTCTGTCATATTTGAGGATTTCTTCTAGAAAAGTGGAAATGTCAACATCAATATATTTTAGGAGAGTTTTGCTGTAGCTACAAAATTATAGCACTAAAATGACAAGAAATCTAGATTATTGATCATAAAAGCAGAAGAAATCTTTATTTTTATTTAATTTTTGTCTAGAATCAGATTGCAACTTTGTAAACATATGGAGCTATTAGTGTACTTGAACCTCTTAAATGTGTGTGGATCCCATGATTGCTGTGTTCAGGATCTTATAAATATGATCACAGTTTGAGAGCCTTCTTACCAGTTTGCCTTAAGTACTATGCATTTTAATTTTGCAGGGTAATAAAAATATTTTTTTCACTGTACTATTCTCTTAGCAGTGTTTTTATATCATATTACTTGGGATACATTTAGATTATTAGTTCACTTTTTTCTCATCTGAGCACAGGAGAAATAAAGGGAAATCTTATAAAGATATACTGTATTGTTAAATTTTTTTCACAATTAATGAAAGTCTAAACTTGCATAGCTCTCAGGGCTCTTCACAGTCTGATCCTAATGTGCTATTCTTGTGTTCTTCCTTAGCATCCAACAGAAGTATTTATCTTACCATAAACGTTCCTTCTTGCTGTTGTACTTTTCTTCATGCTATCTCTTCTTCCTTCTGGGCCTTCCTCTGTGTTTCTGTTAGAGTATAATATTAACTCAGAATTTAATTTTAGCCCACACCCTAACTGGTAAAGTGTTTCCCACTTCTCCCTTACGTCATACCAGGGAACAGAGAACAAGCCTCCCTCCCATCCGTGTGTCTCTCATGCCGTGTTCTCGTGCTTTCTCTCTCGTGTATTTACTGAGTGCCTGTTGTGACCCAGGTACCATGTGCCTGGAGTACCGTCCCTGTCGCATAGTGTTTATAATCTCCTGGGAAAGACAAGAACATGAATAATTAAAATATGTTGCATTGTGGTTTGTAATAGAAATGTAACAGAACATAATGAGGCATTAAGAAGGTGCGTAAGAGAAGCACAGGACAGGGGCTTCCTCAGCCAGGAAAATCAGGAAATCCTTCCTAGGAGGGGCCTTGTTTGAGCTTGCCCTGAAGGATAAGTAGCTGTAATTTGTATCCTAACACTTTACATACTTGAGGCGTTTTTACAAACTTGAGACATTTTACAAATAAGTAAATAGAATACAGTAGACAAATAGATGAGGAAATTATAGAGTGGAAATAATGATTAGCTTAAGATTGAGGGTAATACCTAAAGATTTATTAATAGAGGTCTGTACAATGTGAGAGTGTTGAAAATTTGCCTTTGGGTTTCTTAGTCATCAGAGCAGGGAAGGAAATGCAGTAGTTTTAAGACTGACAATTTTCATAAGATGAAAACAAACCAGTCACTCTAAACAAGAGTGTTTTTTTCTTGGTGCTAAGGACAAATTTATCACGAATCAAGATGTTCTTGAGATTTTACTCTTTCTGCAAGCTGACAGGTTAGCCACCCACAGTTTCATGGGTGCTTGCAAGAAGACATGAGACTCCTGGTTCAGAGACTAAAGACTTTATTACTCACGACACCACAAACAGCATGGGCTTCGTGTCCATACTAGTTCCCATTGCCCCCTGAATCCAACGAGCCATGTGGAGGCAGGCCCAGTGGATGCTCTGCACACCCCAATCTTTTATAAAGACCTGCAACCAAACCTGCCAACCTTTGTTTCTGAGGGAGATATTTATTATACTGGACAGCAAACCAATCTGCCCTTCTCTCCAGAGGGAGATAGTATGTCTATTTTCCAAAGTTATTCCCTTTAGAAACCTTTGAAAGATGGTCTGGAACAAAGGCCATCAGTGTCTGTGTTCAAAAGATGTGCAGAAACATGGCTGGTTCTGGATGAGGCTGTCTCGTGAGGATACGGTCAAGCTATCAGCTGGGGCTGCAGTCATCTGACGGCTTGACGACCTGAAGGAGCTGCTTCCCTGCTCACTCAGGTAGTTGTTGGTACCTCTCAGTTCCTCGCTCGTGTTCACTAGAGGCTTCAATTCCTGGCCACAGGGGCCTCTCCGCAGGGCTCCTCCCAGCAAGGCAGCTAGCTTAGCGGAGAGAGAACCCAAGATAAAAGACTGTGGCTTGGGAGGTGACGTTAAACTTGAATGTTGAAAATCTTGATTCCTTTATAAGAATATTTTAATGTTTGAATAAGCCATTAATAAAAAGAAATTAATTTCTTTTTTTTTTTTTTTTGACATTTGACAGGTATAATTCATCATCGTTATCTGGAGTATCAAAACCCTTTTGCTAATTGGCTATGCTGGTGAATTAGATTACACTTTGGGCCAGTTACTTTTACCCTCTTAAATAGCTGCAGACAATACTCTTAACCCTGGCCTGCTGACTCAGTAATCTGTGTCATTAGTCACAGTGGGTTTGGGTAATGGCAGAACAGCGGTGAACACTTACGTGGCGCTTAATATGTGCCCAGGTATGGTTCTGAGTGAGGAAGAGGCAAGTACCCAGAGAAATAAAGTAACTTGCTCAATGTCACATAGCTAGTAAATGCCAATGCTGCAATTCAGATCAGCATCCCTGAATTTAAGCACAAATCTGTGTAAGTAATTGGCAGTAGGCAAGGGCTTGAAATTATTTGTTGGCCTTTATATTAACATTTCAAATATTCAGGCTCTCTCAATCTACGGACTCTACTTGAATCTCTGTAGCTCTACTGCAAACATTGTTTCCACATCCATCATATTCATCTTATGCCCAAGTGATTTCTGTTGTTACCTCTGTAGGTCATGGGTGGATAGGAATCCCCCATCTTCTGGAGCGTTTTCCTTTGCTCTGGTTTTCCCTCTAGAGCTCTCTTTCATTCATTAGTGTTACAGGGAGTATTTGATATAATAACAGAGATTGACTACATTCAAGAGTTTTAAATAACAATGATTTCTCTGATGACTGCTTTTGAATCATCCCCTCTCTGAAGGGAGTTGAACTGTTGTGTCAGAGGCTTCATTATTCCTTTTTTTTTGGTGGATACTAGGGTTATTTTTTATACCCTTATTTCTGCCTTTTTACATTTAGTAGTAGTATTAATGTTTCTACTGGGGTCCATGGGATTTAAATTGTACTTTAAGTTGCTAATGAAGAAAACAGTGTTTTCTTAGATTTCAACATTTTTATTTGATATTAGCTACAGACATTTTTCACAACTTAGATGTGGCTGTCAAATTTTAGGAAGTACATGTAATAAAATTTTAAAGCAATAATTTATTTTCATGTTTGTTTTATAATCTAAATTATGGTTATTAAGGAATGGTTGTTAAATTTTGTTATGAAGGCCAGTTACAGTAGATTCTTATGAATCATTGGCAAACAACCATTTCCAACTCAGGCATTATTTTTGCTATCTTATATTGAGAAAACACATGTCATTTAAAATGACAGTCTTTATTTCAGACTTCTTCTCTGTTCATTCACGATACCATCCACTTAATTCACATTAGAATCCTAGTAGTAATGGAAAGGCGTACATGTTTTAGCTGATGGGTGAAGACTGAAACCAGGGTATAGCAGAAAGAGCAGTTTTTAGAATCTGGCAGATCTCGATTCTGATCCTGACTCTGAAACCTCCTTCCCGGATGACTCTGGACTCCTGCATAACCTCACTAGGCCTCTTACCTGCATGTATTCAGTAGGAATGATAATAAAGTATCCCAGTATTGTCCGCTTTAAGTGACATCATAAGTGCCAAGAATCTAGAGTGGGCCTTGAGCAGGCTTTTCATTTTGTTTTCCTCTTAACCTATTTTTTAGAGTTTGTTTTAGAAAAAGTTGGGGTCCCACGTGCAGGCATCGTCTGGTCGTGTTGCAGAGCCCCTCTCCTCCGTGCTGCCCGTGGGTGGGACTGGTCTCCTCTCCTCTGCCCTTCAGTGATTGCCTGGTCGGCTAGATAGCTCCTCTCACCAGCACACCCTTGGAATGAGACTGGTTAAAAATGACGTTCTTTTTATTATGGAAATTCTCAAACACACGGAAGTGCTGAAGAAATAGTTTGGGGAATTCCTGCACTTCCGCCATTGAGGAGGATGCTTACATTTTAGCATTGTTGAAGAATTGCTAACGTTTTGTCTTACTTGCTGTATTTTTTACATGTATAATATAGATGTATTTCTTTCTTTTGCTGATTTGCTTAAAAGGAAGTTAGAAACATCATGACACTTGGGAAATCCTCAGCAGACATCTAAGAAAAAAGGCATTCTCCTGTTATATAACCATAATGTCGTTGTTACACCTAAGAAAATTAATAATTCTATAATGTTATCTAAAATCCATTTCTTATTTAAATTTATCTAATTGTCTCAAGAAATGTCTTTTATACCAATTTTTTTTTCCTTTTTAAATCTAAGATCCAAGCAGAGTTTTACCCATTACATTGATCATTATATTTCTTTAATCCTTTTAATTTAGGAACCAGCCCCCTCTTCTTTCTGCTAGTTCCATGGTATTGACCAGTTGTCTCTTTATTTAGACATTCACTTTCTGGATTTGTATGATTCTTCATGGTGTCATCTGTTTCCTCTATCTTTACTTGCTATAAACTTGAATTTATGTCTAGAGGGTGATTAAATTCAAGTTAAACATTGTTGGCCGTAATATTTTATAGGTAATGCTGTGTGTTTCACATTACATCACAGATTGTCTCACTATTAGTCAGTTCAAGTGGTGACTGCCAGATGTCTCTATTGGAAGGTCTTTCTACTTTGCAGTTAGTAAGTATTCTGTGGGGCTGTTACTTTAGCTCCATACAAACTGTCTGTTCCCTTGTAAGAATTTGACCTAAAAGTTTCATCATCCATGGATGATTCTGGGCCAAGTCAGTTATATTGTGAGTTAAAAAAATGGTGATTTTTCTAATTCTATCATTTTCTTCATTTATTAGTTAACATTCTTCTGTAAAGGCCTCCCGCCAACCCCCCTTCCCCCATTTTTTAGTGTCAGCATGGACTTGTGGATTTTTATTTATTCCGTGTATTATGATCCACTTCAGTTATTCCTTTTAATGCTCAAATTGTCCCACATTCAGTCAGTGGGAGCCCTTCACCTTCTCTCCTTTTGGTATGAATGACTGCATTTATCTGAGGACTTTCCTGCTTTCTGGTACAGGGTGGTGTCTTAGGCTCACCTTAAACTTTCCCAGCTCAGACCTGGAACCAGCAGTTTTTCTAAGGAGGCTGGTTCCTTTTGTTAGGGAATACCTGTGTGTGCTCATGTATGGGCACATGAACACACATATATAGGAACGTATATACGTGTGTGTGCGGTAGGGGGTTTTATCATGACAAAGATGTCATTTCTAGGCCCTTTCACAAGACTGTGCAAGGAAATAACTATTTTAAGTGAGTTCATAATGATATTTCCAGTCTGTATTTAACTGTATAGGTTTTTTTTAAACTTCTATACTTTAACTTTTATATTGAAAATCTTGGTTCCATAAGAACATTAATATATTTACCTCTTTGCTTTATCTTGCAATATAAATGGGATACTTCAAAATTTTTATAATATTAATAACAGACCTATTTGGCAAAGTTTGTTTTCTTTGAAGTTCTTTATGTCCTTCAGATGTTTGCCCAGCTTAATAATCTGAGTTATCATTTCATAAAAATAAAAAGATTGGTTGTATATGTACTAGATGATTTTTTTTTAATGAAGAGAGGTGGTGGTTACTACATACATAATAACAAGTCATCAGAAAAATTTCATCAATTTCTCTGCATATCATGTTTCTATTTACTTTATCAAGTCTTTTCAAGAAGTGGTTAATATTAGGTGAGTTGCATGTATAACCAAGAAGGAATTAATGTTTAGAATATAGAAGGAATATCTACAAATGATAATAAAATGAACAGCCCATTAGAAAAATGGTCAAAATCATTGAAGAGATATTTTACAGAAGGGAAAACATGAGTAGTCGCAATAAACATAAAAAATTAGACTCAATGTCATTAGTAATTAATGCAAAATAAAACTGAGATTACAAGCCCTTATCAATTATATGTGTTGCAAATATTTTCTTCCAGTCTGTGGCTTGCCTTTTCCTTCTCTTAACAGTGTCTTTGAAAAAGCAAAAGTCTTTTAAATTTTGAGGAAGTCCAATTTATCACTTGATTCTTTCATGGATTATGCTTTTGGTGTCCTGAGAAATCTTTGCTTAACACAAGGTCAGAAAGGTTTTCTCCTGTGCTTTCTTCTAGAAGTTCTATAGGTTTTACACTTTAGATTTTACACTTAGGTCTTGGATCCACTTTGAGTTAATTGCATATGATGTGAGGTATAGAGGGTTTTCTTTAATTTTTTTTTTTTTTTTGACATAGGGATATCCAGTGTTTCAGGACCATTTGTTGAGAAGTCTGTCCTTTCTCCACTGAATTGCCTTTGTACCTTTGTCCGAAATCAATGCTTTATATTCCCATATGAGCTTTAGAATCAGTTATCACTTTCTACAACAAAGACTGTTGGGGTTTTGACTAGGATTGAATCTGTAAATCAGTTTGGGGAGATCTGACATCTGAACAAGGTTGAGACTTCTAACTCATGAACACAGTGCATCTCTCCATTTTTATTTAGGTTTTCTTTAATTTCTTTCAGCAGTGTTTCATAGTTTTCACTGTACAGGTTTTTCACATCTTTTGTCGGATTTATCCCTAGGTATTTCATATTTTGTATGCTATTGTAAATGATATATTTTGAAGATTTCAATTGTTTCATTGTTGATTGCTGGTATAGAAGTACAGTTGATTGTTGTGTCTTGAGCTAATAGCCTGCTACCTGTCTTCACTCACTGGTTTTAGTAGCTTTCTTGCAGATTCCTTCAGCTTTTCCAACAACAGTCATGTTGTCTGTGAATAAAGGTAGTTTTACTCCTTCCTTTCCAGTTGCATGAAAGTGGTGAGAGCAGACATCCTTATCTTGTTCCTGATCATAGCGGAGAGCCTTCAGTCTTTCGCCTTTAGGTCGGATGTTATCTGTAGGTTTTTCATAGATGTTCTTCTGTTCCTGCTTTGTGGAGAATTTTGGTCAGGAATGCATGTTGGATATCATGAAAGGTTTTTTCTGTTTATTGATCTGATCATATGGTTTTTCTTTTTTTAGTATGTTAATTATGGTGAATTAAATCCATTGATTTTTGAATATTAAACCAAATTTTCAGTCTTGGAGTAGACCCTACTTGGTCATTATTATTATTTTTATTTAAAGACAGAATTCTTCTTTTTTTTTTTTTTGAGGAAGATTGGCCCTGAGCTAACATCTGTTGCCAATCTTCCTCCTTTTTTGCTTTTTTCTCCCCAAAGCCCCAGTAGATAGTTGCATGTCATAGTTGTGCATCCTTCTAGTTGCTCTATGTGCAATGCTGCCTCAGCATAGCTTGATGAGCGGTGAGTAGGTCTGCACCCGGGTTCGGAACTGGCAAACACCAGGCCGCTGAAGCGGAGCATGTGAACTTAACCACTACACCACTGGGCCAGCCCCGTGTTATTCTTTATGTATGTTGTTTGATAAGATTTGGTGAAATTTTGTCTGGAATTTTTATATCTACGTCATGAGGAAGATCAGTCTGTAGCTTTCTTATAATGTCTTTACCAGGCTTTGGAATCAAGTAATGCTGACTCATAGAGAGAGACTGGGAGTGTTTCCTCCTTTTGAGTTTTCAGGAAGAGTGTGAAGAATTGTTAGTATTTTTCCCATAAATGTTTGAGAGAATTCACCAATTCATTTTTTATAGGAACGTTTTTAAGTGCAAATTTATTTTTTAAAATAAATATAGAGTTTTTTAGGTATGTATTTCTTCTTGATTGGAACTTGGGCATTTTATGTCTTTCATGGTATTTGTCCATTTCATCTTAAGTTTTCGTATTTATAGGTACAAAATAGTAATATGCTCTTATTACCCTATTAATATCTATAAAATATGTAGTGACGTCACCTAAGTCATTCCTTGTGTTGGTAATTTGTGTTTTCTTTCTTTTTTTTCTGTGTTTCCTGGTAGCCTGGCCAGAAGTTTATTAATTATTTTTATTTTCTCAAAGAACCAGCTTCTGGTTTCACTGATTTTTCTCTATTGTTTTTATGCTTTTCATTTCACTGATTACAGCTCATGTCTTTGTTATTTTCTTTCTTCTGCTTACTTTGGGTTACATTTGCTTATCTTTTTCTAGTTTCTTTTTTTAATTTTCATTTTTATTGATGTCTTAATAGTTTATAACATTGTGGGGTTTTAGCTGTACATTGTTATTTGTCTGTCACCATGTGGATGCATCCCTTCACCCCTTGTGCTCACCCCCACCCTCTAGTTTCTTTTTTTGTGTGTGTGAGCAAGATTAGCTCTGAGCTAACATCCATTGCCAATCCTCTTCTTTTTGCTGAGGAAGACTGGCCCTGGGCTAACATCTGTGCCCATCTTCCTCTACTTTACGTGGGACGCTGCCACAGCATGGCTGACAAGCAGTGCGTCCGTCTGCGCCGGGGATCTGAATCTGCGAACCCTGGGCCACCAGAAGCGGAGTGTCGGGACTTAACTGCTATGCCACCGGGCCGGCCCCCATTTTCTAGTTTCTTAAGGTGGAAACCGAGGTCATTGATTTGAGATCTTTCTTCTTTTCTGGTAGGCATTTAGTGCTCTAAATTTTCCTTTAAGTTCTGCTTTAGCAGCATTTCATAGATTCTGATGTGTTATGTTTTCATTTTCATTTAGTGTAAAATACTTGATAATTTCCGTTTGATTTCTTCTTTATCCCATGGGTTATTTTGAAGTGTGTTGGTTTCTCAGTTTGGGGGTGTTTTCTCTTATTGGTTTCTAATTTAATTCCATTGTGGTCTGAGAACATGCTTTATGTGACTTGAATCTTTTAGTTTCTTTGAGATTTGTTTTATGGCCCAGTATATGGTCTTATCCTTAACTGCTTTTCTGTCTATTTGTTCTATTAATTTGGAGGAAGAGCACATTGAAATCTTCAGTAGCCCAAAACGTGTCTGTGTTACCATTCTGTGAGCAAATTTCTTTTTACCACACCTTCCTTTTTTAAGACTGTGTGTGTTGGAGGTGATTCTCAAATCTTTCCTTAGACCTTTGAAAGCCGTCAGTGGTTATGGAGAGAAACCTCACCATCAGAGGGCTGAGGAAAAAAATGAATACTTGATACTCTCTTTAGTAGAAAATAGAGACTTTGCTGAAAATCCTTTCAGACTATTGTCTATGATAGAGTTCTGAACTTTTGATTCACTCTTACAAATTGAATCTGGTTTTTGCTCAGCAGGGAAAAGGGAGTTGTCTTTATGTTCAGCCAACAATTCCTCCCAAACAGGTAAAAAAGATAGTTTTAGAATTGTCTTCTTTGGAGCCTTATTAATAGTGTAGGTCGAGCTTTAGTTCTAGTTTTCCTGGGTGTGCTGGAGGGATGGGAGTCGGAGAAGAAGCTGGAGCAGTGAACTTAATGATTACCTAACAATCCATTCTTGTTCTTTTATGTTAGTAATCCGATCTAATATTTCTCTCTTAAGAATAAAAGGAAAACTTCTAAGTGTTAAATGCATGATTTTTTTTTTAAATAGTACAAATAGTGAAGTACCAATGTGTTACGGACCCCTGAGTCATGGTGGTCTTCAGGTGCTCAACCCGTTCTGGTCCTCTGCCTGATGCCGTGAGCAGGGTCCATGGGTAGCACTCTTGTTGTCTGTGCTTCTGTGCTACCCGTTGGTAAAGCAGCAGCAGGAGGGGTCCTTGTCAAGTCTGTGGCTGTTCTCAGGATTTCTTGTGTGCTAGACGGTGTTGTCGGCCATGGGGGTGTCCGCTGCCAATGGCTGTTGTGGCACACATTATTTGCTCATCTCAGGGAACTGGAGACTTTTCTGGCAGAGTTACTGGAGTGTCCATTGTCTCTAATTCCCTCAGTGTTGGGTAAGTTGGTGTGATCTGCGACAGGGAAACATGCTACAGCCTGGGTGTTAGTTACCATTTTGTGAGAAGAGATTGAAAAATGGTCAGAAAAGTGTCATTTTCTGTAGAAATCTGGGAGTTAGGATATGAGAATGTATAGAATATAGATTTGAAATTGTGTATGTCAGCATTTCAAAATAAAAGGATAGTGTTTAATACTTTCAATTGTTTTTATATTTGTATTTAAAAATTACTTTTATGGGGCCCGGTGGTGTAGTGGTTGAGTTCATGGGCTCTGCTTCAGTGGCCCGGGGTTTGCAGGTTCGGATCTCAGGCACAGACCGACGCACTGCTTGTTGAGCCATGCTATGGAGGTGTCCCATGTAAAGCAGAGGAAGATGGGCACAGATGTTAGCCCAGGGCCAGTCGTCCTCAGCAAAAACGAGGAGGATTGGCAACGGATGTTAGGTCAGGGCTGATCTTCACACACACAAAATTACTTTTATGCCCCTTTTGTTAGTTGGCCTATTTTTAGGCACAGTATTCTTAGCTAGCCTGTGGGCTCCTGAGATAACTGGACTAAACTAGTAATTTCTTGTTCAACTCTCAAAGTCCCATTGAGAAAAGGAACAGCCGTGCTTATGCTGTGATTACAGTGAAGATAGTCCTCTTCTATTTTTGCCCTCATGTGCACATTCTGGCTGTTTGAGAATTCAAATCTGAAACATACAATGGGGATACAAGTTTTTTCTTTTTATGCATAATTAAATTATTTTTAAATTTAGAGGCTTTAAGGTTAGCAATCATATGCAATTAAGTAGTAAGTAGCTTTTAATTAAGCTATCAAGTGTTCCCTTTCTGCTGAGACCAGGAAACAGTCCCTCCGGTTGTTGAAAACGGAGTGTGTTCCTCACAGAGGACAGAGCATGGACTTGGGAGTCAGACCCAGTTTCCAGCCCTGAAACTCCTAGCCACCATCTCTGAGACCTGTGCCCACGTCAGCAGTGTAGAAATAATACCGTTGCTCTGCGGAGTGCTTATAAGAAATGACACAGACGTAGATACTTTGTGTTGTAAAATGTGACTAGGTCCTTGAAGAGGTGCTTTTGGGAGCAAATATGCCTGGAGTTTGCAGCCTGCTCTCTTCTTAACTTGGAGATTCCCGCTGTGTTGTGAAGACATTGGGCTCTGAGAACCCTTTTGGTCAAGAAATATGCTTTGCTTTGTTGAACTTCGCATTTCCTAAACAGAACTTCTCCTCCCTTTTTCCGCCACCCTACCTTCCCCCCCACCCCACCTTGGAATACCTGCAACTTATTTTAGTTTACATTCGTTTTATGGAACATGATTTTGAAAATAAAGTGCTTAGCGCAGTACCCCTAATTTGTACTTGAAAAATGATAGTTTTCTTTTCCTCCTTTTCAGTGTTAATTTTAATGGTTTAAAACTGTTGGAAACTCAAAGACCACTTTAATTTTAGTTTAACCCTCTAAATAAGTAATAAGCTATTTTTTCCTTCCAATTTTATTGGTATATAATTGACGTACAACACTGTATAAATTTAAGGTGTACAGCATAATGACTTGACGCACATGTTTATTGCGAAATGATTACCACAATAAGTTTAGTTAATGCCCATCCATCCATTTAATGATTTGCTATATTTTATTCCTAATTTACTGTCTTTTAGTTCATATCTTTTACCCAAAATAATGTCGTAGACTTTGATATTAAAATCCGGGAAAAGCAAGTGTAGTGGTATGAGAGTAAGAATCTTAGAAACTGTCTGTTTAAATTTCTGCTTCATTAATTCAACACAACTTAAATATTCATAAACATTCATAATATTTCTGGAAGTATTGCTCTAGGCCTCCTAGACTTACACAGATGTATTGAAGGATGTGTTTTAGATACAGTGGCTCAAGCTCACCTGCTTTGAGCCACTCAACACTAGGCATGGAGCATCCATGTCTTTCTTGAGTGATTTATAAGAATTCTGCAGATTTAAAATATAAGAAATAGCATCTTTGCAATAAAAAAGCAGGAGATGTTAAAAGAGTATAAAGTTGAAAAGTGTTATGTTTGTTTTAGAAAAAAATTGAAAAACAGATAAAAGAATAAAATATAGATAAAAAGAGTAATTTTCTATCCAGAGATGTTTGTTGCTGACATCTTATCCTCCTAGACTTTTTCTTGTTTCACAAAAATGGTTATCATATCATACATGCTACTTCGGAGCCTGCTTATTTTACTTATAGAAGCAAAGTGGAGGTCTTTTTTATGCCAGGAAGCCCCCTTACCTCCCTCAAGAGTCTACCTTAACAGGGTGCCCTCTCTGCCTCACCGGCATGTTTCCTGGCAGAAGTTTGAGGTGGGAGGAGCAAGCTCTGATGGAAGGAAAATTGTCATACATTATACAAGTCCT
Organism: Tapirus indicus; assembly: GCA_031878705.1. Classification (NCBI taxonomy): domain Eukaryota; kingdom Metazoa; phylum Chordata; class Mammalia; order Perissodactyla; family Tapiridae; genus Tapirus; species Tapirus indicus. The sequence goes on from CM062917.1 coordinate 82,531,729, forward strand.
TGTTGGTTATGCATAAACTGCTGGTGTATGCAGAATTATGCAGAGTACACATCTTTTATTTTGGTGAGTTATGTTGTAGTGACCCCAAAAGATTTGTGTTTAACTTATTGCTCAGAAGAAAAAAAGGTTGTTTGGAAATGTCAAGAGCTGGTGTGTGCATATTATGTATACCTAGACTTAAATATAAAATCTAAAATTGCTGTTATGGAGTGCTGGATGGTTCGTTGCCTTTCTAAGTTAAATTAAAATGAACTATAAACCTAAGAGAAAGGCATAGGACATTTTTCTCTTAATGAAAGGTATTCTTGAAAAAATTTTATGTTATTAAACATGTTTTAATCTGATTTTATTCTTTAGAGCTTTCTTTAATGATATCAAGAACTGACAGAGGAATAGATGAGATTCTATTACTATTTTTCTGAAATTTAATTTTTTTTTTTTTAATAAAAGGTGGCTATCATCCAGTGAAAATTGGAGACCTCTTCAATGGCCGGTATCATGTTATTAGGAAGCTGGGATGGGGACACTTCTCCACTGTCTGGCTGTGCTGGGATATGCAGTAAGTGTTTTTGTCATTTGTGTGTCTGAATCCTGGTCTAGGTCAGCATCTTCGTTTGATAACAAGGCGTGGTGGAGGGGCACACGTGCTTCTGTTGTGGCATGTGAAGTGCTTAGCACAGGTCCGCCCCTCCTAGCTAGACTTCCCCCTCCTCAATTTGAGATTTATTTGCCTGTTATCTTAAAATATTAACTTTCTTATCTTAAAGTATTAACTTTATTCTGCCTTTGTATCTGAAACTTATTCATTGAAATTACATTACATTGGGGTCATATTGTTTTTCTTATTAATTCACTATACCAGAAAAACGTTCAAATATAAAAAAATAATGTACAGGCCTTTCAAATCAGTGGTTTCTTTTCTTTTTTTAAAGCCATGACCCATAATATGGAACTGCATTGCTGCTCAGTGCACATACACATGTTGTGTGTGTGTGTGTGTGAACTGAAACAAAAGTGTTACAAGATCTTACCCTTAACTATATGTGATGAACTCTGACATTTTTCTAGTCTATTTTTATTAGAAAAAAAAACACAAAGCAAATAAGAGGTTGTTATTGACCTGTGAACCCACTGCTTAATTGTGGCTCCACAGTTTGAAAAGTACTATTTTAAAAGAAAGCTTATTAAAAGTTTCCATTTATGGGATAAATCACATTATAATGATCACTTCTGGTAATATAGAAAATGCGCATTTTTTTTTAAAGGGGGAAAAGATTTGTTGCAATGAAGGTTGTAAAAAGTGCCCAGCATTATACGGAGACAGCCTTGGATGAAATAAAATTGCTTAAATGTGTAAGTACAGCAAAAATGCAAATGATGTAAGAAAAATTAATGACTTAAAATTTCAGAGGGATTTTTCTGGGTTTTACTAAATTAAAATTGCATTTATTTTTTATAAGTTCAAATACTGGTTCTTATTTTTAAGAGCATCACTTTTATTAAAACAATTTACTATAATGGAAATGACTTTCAGTCTTAAATGCTTCTGTTCTTGAATTCATTTTTTTTCCTGTAGGTTCGAGAAAGTGATCCCAGTGACCCAAATAAAGACATGGTAGTGCAGCTAATCGATGACTTCAAGATTTCAGGCATGAATGGAATACGTATCCTTTCCGATAATTCTGTTACTTCCTAATGGCTGAAATATATTATAGTTTTTCTTTTTACTTTAAAATAGAAGCAAATATTTCAAGCTTTTAAAAACTCTTGTTTGCTGCTGTGTCACTCCACATAAAGCCTCTAGTGTCACTGCACAGTGTTATAAGATAGTACTCCTGGAGTGCTCTGCAAGGACCTTTTGGGACTTTTGGTATAGTAGCATCTTATAAAATTATCTTTACCACTTGATTTTAGCATAGAATTAGTTAATGTTTTTTATTAATTCTGGTGAAGTTTATTTTGCAGTGGTAGATGGAAATGTATGCCAGCACTTGTTTTCGCTTTAAACTTTTAAAAAATCAGAACACAAGGGCTCTGTGTCCCCCAGTAGCTGCACAGAATCATGTGAGGTTGAGGCAATACAAGGCAAAAGGCTCTGCTAGTGTCAACATAGCAGAGTTGCACTTGACCCTGCAGAAGATTGTCTTCCTGCCAGGTGAACATGGAAGTATTTTGGTTTTATTTGTTTTGCTCCTAGTTGTCTCCTTTGGAAAAGCCTGATAAAAGTAAAGTGATATGTTTTCTGTACTAGTTGGTAAGTGTAACATAAGCCAGTGCTTAACGGAAGAGACCTCCATTGTTTTTCTTTTAAAAACATGTATAGTGTAAAGTTTCCAACATACATAACATTAGAGAGTGTAGTACAGTGAATTTCTGTTAATCCATCACCCAAAGTCAATAATTCTCAAGGTCTGGCCACACTTGCTTCATTTATCCTTTTTCCTTTGCTGAATTATTTCAAAACAAGTCCTAGAAGTCATGTTCTTTTGCCTCTACAAATGTCAGTGTGCATCTTTGAAAAAATATGAACTAAAAAAAATCACAAAACTCATAAAATAAAATAAAAATAATTTCTTGGTATCACATCATACTCCTTATTCACATTTACTTGGTAATGCAAAAATGACTTTTTAAACACTTATTAGAATCACATTCTACAATCAAGGTTATTTTCTCCTAAGTCTTTCCTCTTCTCCTTAAGTCTGTATCAGCTTACTTTAGTTGTTTAAAGATTAAATTGTTCAGTTTACTTTTTTTTCTTTTTTTTAGAATATCCTACAGAGTATTTGCTTTTTCAAAAAGAAATTATTGTGATGGAAATTAATGATTCCTGAAAGTTGAAAGTTTTTTAGTTAGCTGTAAGGTTAGTTGTTCCTTTTGCTTCTTAAAGAGGGACACCTTCGTCCTAATCCTGGGTCCTCTTGGAAAAGAAATCTGTCTAGCAAGAAGACAGAGCAAGGGCATCTCATGACTTTTCTTTTTCTTTTGAAAATGTCAGTTTTGGCCGGGGTCCTGGTGAGTTGTTTGCATTCTTGTCAGTTTTTGTGGGGCTCAGGAGGAGGTGATTGGGGGTTGTGGGCAGGAGCTCGCGTCTTATCTTCCCCCTCCGTCTGCTGGGGCAGTGACAGCAGAATAACCCAAGACCACAGCTCGGAGCTCAGAGCGCACGTGGGGAGAAGAGCTAACGTGTTCTCACACTGCATCCTCTAAGATAGCCCTTTGGGTGGCTGATAAACGTAGGTGATACCTTCATTTCCCAAGGTTCAGGAGTACTGAACCGCTTATTCAGAACCCTGTGACTGATGAGTGCCAGAGGTGTGTAAAGAGCCAGGGTCGTCTCCTTCCTCATCTTTTGCTCTTTCCTTTATGTCATGTTTGTAACAGATCCAGCATTTCGATGTTTGACCTGCTCAAGCTCCAGAAGCCTGAGGAGAAAGCCTTTTCTCAGTTTAACCCCCCAGAGTGGTGTCCTGTTTCTGCATCTGCTAAGTCTTGATCCCTCAGGGAAGCACTCCTCCCACACCCTATGGATATGAGGAAGTTTTTTATTTCTTCTAGAGATTGGACTCAAAGATACTAGCGCATACCAGTGACTGCTCATGTCACCTTGCCCTTTGCCTCACAATCATTTCTGCTAACTGCTGAGTGCATTTTTCCCTCTGGTAGATAGGAAAGTAGAGCTGGTCCTTCTCTACCCCTGCTTTCCAAGGGAGCATGTTGGTTTGTGGGCAGGCAGGGCAGCCCCTCCTGTTGGATCAGATCCACAAGGCAGTTCCTGGGACAGTTCACAGGGAGATGGTTTCTTTGGAGAAACCATCTGATTTGTAGGTAAATGGAGAGTTTTTTTGATGTATACATTCTAGTGGCTGTTTGTTACTGTTAAGTAAAATGCTAAGAAAGCATCACAGTCCAGATTTGTCATTGTTTTGAGAAGACATGTCTTAATTTAGAAATCTTGAGCTTCAGCGCTGTGTCTATTACTGACTTTAGTCCATAGTTTGCCATTTTTGTAATGAGCCTGGGATTGTAAGAAACTTCTGGCTTTAGATGATCTATGCATAAATCTATAGTGCATGTGTTCTCCAACATTGTAGAAATATTTTTCTTACTTTTATTAAAAAGATTTAAAGTAATAGTTATTGTGATGTGGTAGATGCAGGTATTGCAAAATAAATAAATAATGGCGTATCTATTGGCCTCCAGGGATGAACAAAATATTCTCAAAGGGTTTCAGAGCCATTTTAAATCTTCCTGTATGAATGACATGAATATATTTGTAAGATGGAATTTGATGGGTCATAGACCAGGAGGGTGGGTCAGTGATTGACTAGAATTTGTTGTTGTTGTTTTTTTTTTTAAACCATATTGGAAGAAAGAATTAGCAATATTGAGGATAGGAATGCAGAAATGCTCCAGATGGAGGAGGAGAGAGGAGAACTAAGACTAAAAAGAACTGAAGAAATTTTCCTAGAAATATCCAACTCGATTAGGAAATGTAACATAAAAATTATAGGTATTCCAGAGGGAGAAGAGAGGGGAAAAGGAGCAGAGAGAGCTTGTTCAAAGAAATAATAGCTGAGAACTTCCCAAACTTGCGGTAGGAGCTGGAAATACAAGTGAATGAAATCAATAGGTCTCCTAAATATATCAACATGAAAAGACCCTCTCCAAGGCATATAGCAGTAAAGCTGGTGGAAGTCAATGATAAAGAAAAAATAGTAAGGGCAGCAAGACAAAAAAATAAATAAATAACATACAAAGGAATTCCTGTCAGTCTCTCAGGCAATTTCTCGGCAGAAACTCTACAGGCTAGGAGAGAGTGGAACGATATGTTCAAAATTCTGAAAGATAAAAACTTTCAGTCAAGAATACTCTATCCAGCAAAAATATCCAGATATGATGGAGAAATAATAACTGTCCCAGATAAACAAAAGCTAAGAGAGTTCATTGCAACAAGACCCCCGCCATAAGAAATGCTCAAGAAGGCTCTCATGCCTGAAAAAAAAAGAGAAAGGGGATACAAAGCTTTGAGCAAGGAGAAAAATTGGTAGACAAACCAGAAACATTGCAGCTCTCTATCAGAATAGGTTAGCAAACAATTATAACACCAAAGATTAATAAGGGAAGGAAAACACCAAAAATAAATATAACCTTATCACTTTAACCACAAACTCACAACACAAGATGGAATAAGTTGTGACAATAATAACTTGGAAGAGGAAAGGGATGAAATTGACTTAGTTGAAGGAAACAAGAGGCCATCAGAAAATGGACTGTCTCATCTATCAGATTTTTTATACAAACCTCATGGTAACCACTAAACTAATATTCAGAACAGAGACGCACATGATAAATATTAAAGAGAAAACTGAGAAAACCATCATACAGAACTACCAAACTGAATTGGTAGTCTGAAACACACAGGATGAGAAAGAACAGAAATGCAAGAGAACTGGAAAATGAGCGATAAAATAGCAACATTAAGCAACATTAAGCCCTTATATATCAATAATCACTCTAAATGTAAATGGATTGAATTCTCCAATCAAAAGAAACAGAGTGACGGGATGGACTAAAATACAAGATCCAACAATATGCTGCCTCCAGGAAACACATCTCAGCTCTAAAGACAAGCACATGCTCAGAGTGAAAGGATAGGAGACAATACTCCAAGCTAATAGCGAACAAGAGAAAGCAGGTGTTGCCATACTTATAGCAGACAAAGTAGACTTTAAGATAAAACAGATAATGGGAGACAAAGAGGGGCAGTATATAATGATAAAAGGGACACTCCACCAAGAAGACATATCATTTATAAATATATATGCATCCAACACAGGAGTGTACATAAAGTACACACCCAAAGTACATAAAGCAACTATTAACAAACCTAAAAGGAGATATTAACAACAACACAATAATAGTAGGTGATCTTAACACCCCACTTACATCAGTGGATAGATCATCCAGACAGAAAGTCAATAAGGAAATAGTGAACTTAAAAAAGTAGACCAGAGAAACTTAATAGATATACATAGAGCACTCCATCCAAACAGAACAGATTACACATTCTTCTCAAGCATGCATGGAACATTCACAAGAATAGACCATCTGTTGGGAAACAAGGCAAGCCTCTATAAATTTAAAAAGATTGAAATCATAACAAGCATCTTCTCTGACCATAATGCTGTGAAACTAGAAATCAACTATAAGGAAAAACTGGGAAAGTGACAAAGATGTGGAGACTAAACAGCAGGCTACTGAACAGCCAATGGATCATTGAAGAAATTAAAGGAGAAATCAAAAAATATCTGGAGACAAATGGAAATGAAAATACACTATACTAACTCATATAGGATGCAGCAAAAGCAGTCCTGAGAGGGAAACTCTTAGCAATACAGGCCTACCTTAACAAACAAGAAAAATCCCAAATAAGCAACCTTAAACTACACCTAACAGAATTAGAAAAAGAACAAAGCCCAAAGTCAGCAGTTGGAGGGAAATAATAAAAATCAGAGCAGAAATAAATGAAATTGAAACCAAGAAAACAGTAGAAACGATCAGTGAAACAAAGAGCTGGTTCTTTGAGAAGATAAACAAATTGACAAATCCTTATCTAGGTTCACTAAGAAAAAAAGAGAAGCCGCAAATAAATAAAATTAGAAATGAAAAAGGAGGAATTACAATGGATACCACAGAAATACAAAGGATTATAGGAGAATACTATGAAAAACTATATGCCAACAAATTGGACAATCTAGAAGAAACAGATAAATTCTTGGACTCACACAACCTCCCAAAACTCAGTCAAGAAGAAGTAGAGAATCTGAGTAGACCAATCACAAGTAAAGGGATTGAAACAGTAATGAAAAACCTCCCAAAAAATAAAAGTCCAAGACCAGATGGCTTCTCTCTAGAATTTTGCCAAACATTCAAAGAAGATTTAATACTTATCCTTCTCAAACTATTCCAAAAAATAGAGGAAGAGGGAGCATTTCCTCACACATTCCGTAAGGCCCATATCACCCTGATACCAAACCAGACAAAGACAATACAAAAAAGGAAAATTATAGGCCAGTATTGCTGATGAATATAGATGCAAAAATCCTCAACAAAATATTGGCAAATCGAATACAGCAATGTATTACAGAGGTCATCCACCATGATCAAGTGGGATTTATACCAGCGACACAGGGATGGTTCAACATCCACAAATCAATCAATGTGATACACCACATTAACAAAACAAAAAATAAAAACCACGTGATCATCTCAACTGATGCAGAGAAGGCATTTGACAAGGTACAACATCCATTTATGACAAAAACTCTCAACAAAATGGCTATAAAAGGACAGTACCTCAACATAATAAAGGCCATATGTGACAAACCCACGGCCAGTATCGTACTCAGTGGGGAAAAATTGAAAGCCATTCCTCTGAGAACAGGAAGAAGACAAGGGTGCTCACTGTGCCCACTCTTATTCAGTGTGGTACTGGAGGTTTGGCCAAAGCAATTAGGCAAGAAAAAGGAATAAAGGAATCCAAATAGGCAAGGAAGAAGTGAAACGCTTGCTGTTTGCAGGCAACATGATTTTATATATACAAAACTCTAAAGAATCCCTCCAAAAACTGTTAGAAATAATCAGCAACTACAGCAAAGTTGCAGGGTACAAAATCAACTTACAAAAATCAGTTGCATTTCTATATTCTAATAACAAACTAACAGAACTCAAGAAGACAATACCATTTACAGTCGCAAAAAAAGAATAAAATATCTAGGAATAAATTTAACCGAGGAGGTGAAAGACCTATACACTGAAAACTATGAGACGTTATGGAAAGAAATCGATGATGACATAAAGGAATGGAAGGATATCCTATGCACATCGAGTGGAAGAATAAACATAGTTAAAAGGTCCATACTACCTAGAGCAATCTACAGATTTAGTGCAATCCCAATCAGAATCCCAGTGACATTGTTCACAGTAATAGAACGAAGAATTCTAAAATTCATATGGGGCAACAAAAGACCCTGAATATCTAAAGCAATCCTGAGAAAAAAGGAAAAAGCTGGAGGCGTCACAATCCCTGACTTCAAAGTATAATACAAAACAATAATAATTAAAACAGCATGGTAGTGGTACAAAAACACACAAACAGATCAGTGGAACAGAATTGAAAGCCCAGAAATAAAACCACACATCTACAGACAGCTAATCTTCAACAAATCATCTAAGAATATACAACGGAGAAAGGAAGTGTCTTCAGTAAATTGTGCTTGGAAAACTGGACAGCCACATGCAAAAGTAGACTATTTTCTTTTACCATACACAAAAATTAACTCAAAATGAATCAAAAACTTGAAGGTAAGACCTGAAACTATAAAACTGGAAGAAAACATAGGCAGTACACTCTTTGATATTGGTCACAGAGGGATCTTTTCGAATTCCATGTCTACTTGGAGAAGGGAAACAAACAAAAAACCAAGTAGCACTTCATCAGACTAAAGAGCTTCTGCAAGGCAAAGGAAACCAGGGTCAAAATGAATAGACAACCCACCAGCTGGGAGGAAATATTTCCAAATCATATATCCGAGAAGGGGTTAATCTCCATAATATATAAAGAACTCACACAACTGAACAACAGAAAAAGCAAACAACCTGATCAAAAAATGGGCAGAGGATATGAACAGACACTTTTCCAAGGAAGATATACAGATGGCCAACAGGCACATGAAAAGATGTTCAACATCACTAATCATCAGGGAAATGCAAATAGAAACTATACTTAAGATGTCACCTTATACCCTTAGAATGGTTATAATCACCAAGACAAAAAATATCAAATGTTAGAGAGGTTGTGGAGAAATGGGAACCCTAATTCACTGCTGCTGGGAATGCAAACTCGTGCAGCCTCTATGGAAAACAGTATGGAGATTGCTTAAAAAATTAAAAATAGAAATACCTATGATCCAGCTATCCCACTAATGAATATTTATCCATAGACCTTGAAATCAACAATCCAAAGAGGCTTATGCACCCCTGTGTTCATGGCAGCATTATTCACTGTAGCTAAGAAGTGGAAGCAACCCAAGTGTCCCTCAACAGATGATTGGATAAAGAAGATGTGGTGTATATATATACGATGGAATACTACTCAGCCATTAAAAAAAGACAAAATTGTTCCATTCGCAACAACATGGATGGACCTGGAGGGTATTATATTAAGTGAAATGTGCCAGAGAGGGAAAGACAAACACTGCATGATTTCACTCATATGTGGAAGATAAAGTAACACATGGACAGAGGCAACAGTTTGGTATTTACCAAGGGGAAGGGGGTTGGGGGGTTGGGCACAAGGGGTGAAGGGACGCATTTATATGGTGACTGACAATAATGTACAACTAAAATTTCACAATGTTATAAACTATTATGATATCAATTTAAAAAAACCATATTCCTGAGATTTCATTACTATAGGTTGGTCTTAATGCCGTGTATATTGTGAGCATACGTTATTAAGAACTGCCTGTAGTATTAAAATTGTCTAGTTATCCAGCGAAAGATATTTTTGAAGGAAAAGATTAAATGTCTTCAGTGTGTTTGGTAAATTTCTGTTTCATATAGTGTCTTATCTGACCTACGGACTAGAAATTTAGGCAGGCAGGAGGACACTTAGGACAGGGGAGTCGTTGATTATTTTCCTCATGAGTTTCTATGAGGCTTCTGTCTCGCTCGTGTTCGTTAAGGCTGATTGTCGAGGAAGAGTGTGAGACGTGAGTGAGCGCAGGTGAGTGTGGGAGTAGTCATGGCTCGGTCGCCTTTGGACTGTGTCACGCAGGGAGATCTCAAAACTGTGAGGTTTACTCTCCACGTTTCTGTGGGGGATAAATACATTATTTCCTAAGGTTGTTACAAGTACACATTAAATAATATATGGTACATATTAAGTACTTAGTAAATGTTAGATTATTTAGGTGAGAATTAGCAAATGACCACTTTTGGTATTATTGATTGATAGGATTGATGTTGTATTTTACAAAGAAATAAATGTTTTGCCAAGTGCCACAGTGATGCTACTTTTAGTAACTACGTCGCCGCAGGAAATGTATCCACAAACAATCCTTAACCATGTCCCAGATGTCTGCATGGTCTTTGAAGTGCTTGGCCACCATCTCCTCAAGTGGATCATCAAGTCCAACTACCAAGGCCTTCCCGTACGTTGTGTGAAGAGTATCATTAGACAGGTGAGGCTGATGAGGGCAGCCCCCGCCCCCTCCCCAGTACCTAACTGGCTAGTCTTTCAACATGAATTCCTGATTTTAGATTAGAAAAAAAAATATATATATATACACACTCACAAGTCTATACACATATATATTTTAATGTATATATAATTCCTGTTCTAAAAATATATATAGTGCATAGCATGTTGAATTCGTTAAATTAATTTTATATTTATTTGATGATGTGCCATTCTGTCTTGTAAAGGGAACAATATGTAAATTTCAGGCACACACTTCCTTTGGTGTGTTGATCTTTTTTAAGGTAAGTGATGTGGTATAATGAGAAGTTGTTTTATCCAATATCATTAGTACAAAATGTCTCACTTATCTTAGTTACTTAGAACTTAATTCCTTAGAAAATAATTATTTCCTTAGAAAATAATTCATAAAAAATAGATAATTTATTGTGTTTATTTGCTATTTCTACGTGTCTTTGGATGGAGGGTAAATGAGAGAGAATTTAAGGAGTGTTTAAGTTACATAGGGAGTACTGTGTTAGATTTGTACTCTGTGTTATAGGTGAGTGTTGTGTTAGATTTGTGCTTTGTTCAATTGCCTTGACAAAAGAAAACCTTTAGCTAGGGTCTGGTTTGGCGATGCTGCTTCAGCAAATATTTATAGAATGAGATTGTACACATATGGAAGAGCTACTTCTACTTCGAAATGTTTACCAGCTTCACTTTTCTGCCTGGAATGTATCAGTCTGTATTCCCCATTGCCCTTATAGCCTAAATTAGGAAGGATGCAGATGTGACTTATTCTGGATTACCTCTCCTGATATAATGGATAATTACCATGGATGATTCTACGGGGTAAGAAATATATGGTTTGCTTGAGAAGACGACTAGGTGGTCTGGAGCCCCTCCCTTGCCCCCAGGCCCAGAGCTTGAGGTGGATCTGCCTGGGGGTTCCAGACCTGAAATACAGGCCTTGGTCCAGAATTCTTAAATAGAAGAAGAATCAAGGAATGATGCACAATTGAATAATTGTGAATTCAAGAGATGGGTGCCCCAGGGGCTGGCCCAGTGTCGCAGCGGTTTAGTCCGCGCTTGGCAGCCCGGGGTTCGCAGGTTCGGATCCCTGGCGCCAGCCGACACACTGCTTGTCAGCCATGCCGTGGCGGCGTCCCATATAAAGCAGAGAAAGATGGGCACGGATGTTAGCCCAGGGCCAGTCCTCCTCAGCAAAAAGAGGAGGATTGGCAACAGATGTTAGCTCAGGGCTGGTCTTCTCACAAAAAAAAAAAAGAGAGAGAGAGATGGGTGCCTAAAAAAGAGCCTTCCTAACAATTGTAGATAGTATTTGCATATGTGCACATGAGTAGATTTTTAAATCCATTTTATAAAAATTTTGAAACTTAAATTTGTTTAGTAAAATCATCGTAGGTCTTGCTTCTGAGATTGTCCATAAGTAGCTTTGTTTAGTCAGCGTGTGAATTCGTCTCTTCGTCTTTGTCTTGCTGTGCTGCAGGTGGACTCCTTGTTTTGTAGTGGTGTAGGTGGTGTGTGAGAAGAGGGCTGGAGGGGGAGGGCTCTCTGCACTGGCATATACGTTGGGATACTGTCCTTATACGTGGTGTTACGTTAGGTATACGTACCTGCCTCCTGTAGATTTGTGGCTAGCTTTTATTTAATAATATATCTGTTGCTTTTTAGATTTTAGATAGTAGCATCTTAATTCTTTATTTTAACATGGCTAATATCTCAAGTGAAAAAACAATAATTATCCTTTAATGTAGCAGAAGATATGAGGTAAGCGAGGAGGAAAATTACTACGTATGCTAATAGGAGTTATTTGATCCCCATTTGATACTTTGGTATTTACAAGTATTAGTGACAACTTGAAACTCTAAAAAAATCATTTTGTTAAAACCCTGAAAAAATACTTAATTATCTCTGATAAATCCTGAAAATATTACAAGTTGAAAGAGTCTGTAAATCTGAAGATGAAATTCTTGGAGTTTAATGACAAGTTGGAAGAGTCTGTAAATCTGAAGATGAAGTTCTTGGAGCTTTAATGCATACTTGCGGAGTGGACAAGTGATTTAATAAGTGTGTTATCCTCGCTGTAATTCCTGTACACTGTGCTTTGGAGACTAAGAGCTCTTGTAGTGTTTCATCAGTCTAGAAAAATTTCAAGATGAAAGTTTTGTTTTTTTTTTAATTTTCATTTTTATTGATGTCTTAATAGTTTATAACATTGTGAGGTTTTCGCTGTGCATTATTTTTTTGTCCGTCACCATGTGGATGCATCACTTCACCCCTTGTGCCTACCCCCCACCCCCCTTCTCTGAAAGTTTGTTTTTATGTGGTTTATACTTAGTTCTTATAGGCAGTGTTAGTAGAAGTTTTGTTTTAATGTGAACCCATCTTTAATTTTATTTAAGAAAAATATTATGAAATCTGGATTTTTTTCCCTAAAGTTATAACTTTCAAAGTAGTAAATTGTTATATATTGCAGTTCATAATCTATATACCTGAACTTCCCTTCCTTTCCTTTGATTCAGCCTGTGGGTTCAGTATTCTGACTCCTAGGGTGCACCTGAAAGATCCTTTATCAGTAGACCTACACAGTTACGTCTCTTCCCAGGGCAGACGAGGCAGGCCAGCTTTCCAACACTCTGACTGTGTGGCCTCCTTCGCCTTCAGAGTCAGGGACTCATGTTTCAGTTGTCCCTGTGGCTCTGTCACTTGGCGTGCTCACCAGTCACCTAGCCAGTGATCCCTCCTGTGCCGTGCCTTTTACTCTCTTTTTTTTGTGAGGAAGATAACAGCCTTGAGCTAACATCCGTTGCCAATCCTCCTCTTTTTTGCTGAGGAAGACTGGCCCTCCGCTGACATCTGTGCCCATCTTCCTCTACTTTACATGGGACGCTGCCACAGCATGGCTGACAAGCGGTGCGTTGACCAGTGCCTGGGATCCGAACCCACAAACCCCGGGCTGCCAAAGCGCGACCTAAACGGCTGCGCCACTGGGCCGGCCCCCTGCCTTTTACTCTTGATGTCCTTTCCATTTCCAGCGCCTCCATCCTTAGTTCCAGCTCTTGTCTCCTCCAGCCAGTACCTCTCACAGGCTTCTCTCAACTTTCCCTGAGTCTGGCCCGTCTCATTCCACTTCCCTATTCCAGGTTATTCTCCTTTCCATTGGCAATTACCCTCCTAAGTAAGACTTCCAATAATAATTCGTATTCCCCATTTAGAAACCTTTAGTGGCTTTCCATTGCCTGTTGTCTACAGCTTATTGTTGGCTTTCATGAAGCAATATATGGAGTAAAGAGCTTGGGTTTTGGTGTCAAATATACCCTACTCTAGCTGATGACTTTGGCCCAGTTACTTAACCTTCTTAAGCCATAATTTCATCATGAGTAAAATGAGAATAATGTACCTTCCTAATTGTTAAGATGTAAAGGGATACTACCTCTTAGTAATTACAGATATTTATTCAGTGCCTACTATGCACTGGGCACAATTCCAACTACTTTGCGATTTTTAGTTCTTTGAGTCCTCACAATTACTCTGTGAAAATAGGCATTTTTACTCTCTCAATTTTATGGAAGAGAAACTGAGGCACAGAGAGGTTAAGTAACTTGCCCCTAGTCAGGAAGTAGGTTAAAAAGTAATAAAGGTGGAGCAGCAATTCAAACCCGGATAGTCAGGCTTCGGAACTCATGCTTTTACCATTTTGCCAAGCAACCTATAATATCTTTGAAATTGTACTTGGCCTGTGTCCACTAAAAGTTAAATCACTGTTCTTCCTATGAACCTGTTTACGGTCTTCTACCATCTGATGTCAGTCCATATTTCCCCTTACAAACCTTGATTCGGCTCCTGTTACCTGGCAGGTACATTTTTTCCCATTATTTAATATTTTAAATAGGTAATATGTATAAGTGTTCTAAAATGTGTGTCCTTCATGTACTCAGTTTCCTTCTTGGAGTCAACCAAGTTGCCAGTTTCTTATGAATATTCACTAGTGTCCCAAGCATTTATAAATCCATGCTGATTTACCAGAATTTTTATTCATAAATTTTTACTGGTTTCATTTTGTAGGTATTTTAGAGAAAGTACTTACCTTGCCATTTTTTAGCTTCACATCTTTGATCATTTCTTTTGTCCTAGGATGCCGGAAAGACCATCCTTTCTTTTCTACCCACGTTTTTAAAGACTCAACCAAAATCCCACCTCTGTGACAAGACTTTCCGTACTTCCCCTGTTATGAGTGATATTTCTTCCCTCCTCGGGATGCCTGCGGCCTACCTTTGGTCTTTCCTAGTCATTGCGGGGTCTTATAGTATGGGCCAAAGCTTCTCGACCCTGGCACTGTTGACACTTTGGACTGGATATTCTTTCTTATAGGGACTCGTGCTGTTCATTGTAGGGTGTTTAGCAGCATCTCTGGCGTCTACCCAGTAGGTGGCCTGTATCAGCCGCCCCCCCAGTTGTGACAAGTAAAAATGTCTCTGAACTTGTCACATGTCCCCGAGGAGGCAAAATTCCCTCTCAATAAGACCACTGGGGGGCTGCCCAGTGGCGCAGCGGTTTAGTCCGCGCTTGGCAGCCCGGGGTTCGCGAGTTCAGATCCCGGGCGCCCGCCGACGCACTGCCTGTCAGCCATGCCGTGGCGGCGTCCCATATAAAGTGGAGGAAGATGGGCACGGATGTTAGCCCAGGGCCAGTCTTCCTCAGCAAAAAGGGGAGGGGTGGCAACAGATGTTAGCTCAGGGCTGGTCTTCCCCACAAAAAAAAAAAAGAACCACTGGAATAGAGGAAAGTCCAGTGGATACATGCCTTGGCAGTAGACTTAATTTCAAATTCTAACTTTGGCACTTACTATTTTGTGACCCTGATCAAAATACTTAACTGCTGTGAATCTGTTTCTTCATTTGTAAAATCAGGATGGTAATATGTAATTTGTGGCTTTATTTTGGAGATTAATACTGAGAGACTCCTGATAGAGCATCCAGCATAGTGACCAGCACAAAGTCGCCATCATGTCTCCCCAGCTGCTTTGTGAGCACCTGAGAGTTACGGACCATGTGCTGTGAATTCCACATCTCCTTGTATTTTCCTTCATGTAATAGGTGGTCAAGAAATGTTTTTGATAGGTGTCTTTTCTTAAATGAAAGAAGAAATAGATGTTCCTCTTATTCTTTACAAAATGGCTGACCTTTCTGTGATTTGACAGGCTCGTAGATAAACATTCTGCTTGTTTATTTCCTAAAAGTAATGACATAATCGAATCAGTTGCTTTTTCAGGGTTTCCTGTACCCAAGTATCAATCCTTTGATCAGTTCTTAGCTGTCCTCCTTTAGCTGTGGTGACCTTGTGTTGGGTCAGAGAAGGGCCTTCTTGGTGGCTCTTGATGATGGTGGTGAGGACGCTGTGTGCAGCCTCCCCCAGGCTGCCTCTCTGGCCTCAAGGGTGGAGTCTTGTGGTTGTCTGTTCGCCCCCCAGCTTTCATTTCTTTTTCTTTTTAAGTCAGCTTTATTGAGCTCTATTTTATGTCTAGCTCTTATTTCTAAATTTGAAAGAAGAGAAAAGGTGCCTGTGTAGGCAGTATTTGTTATTTGTGGTACATTAAAGATGTACCACAGGTGATGGTTTTTTTTAAACACCGTTCCTGTTCTTTAAACGTGGCTTTGACTTTCTTATGCAATCGAAAGGGTAGCTGACATTTTACTTTTGAAACTTTATGGTTTACTTCATTGCTCTTTCCAGAAAACTTGTAAAGAAGTGGCTGCTTGCCATTAAATGAAGCTTGGTAAGGACAAGGCTCTGATTTTGGTGACTTTGCTACAATACTGGAAAAACTGACAGTTATAGCTGGTAGCCGTGGATTTTTAAATTGTTGTTACTCTTCCTGTTATCACGATTGTCGCTAACGTTCATTCTGCTCTCTCAGGCCCTAACCTGAGTGAGTGTTTCAGTGCGCGTTCACGGTTTTAGGCGCTTTATTTGTATTACACCACCTGGTCCACACCACAGCCTCAGGAAGCCAGAGACGTTGTCATCTCTACAGAAGGTGTTGAAGAGAGGATAAGAATCTTCCCCAGGTCCCTTGGTTACTGTAGGGGAACCAAGATTCAGATCTAGGTGGTGTAACTTCGGCATCCGTGCTCTTACTGCAGGGTGGTGTAGAATGCCCACAGAAAGAGTGGAGAGCGTTTTAGATTGTAGCCTGTCTTTATGAAAAGTGTGCATTCATATCTCTGTTTGTGGTAAATAGTTTTCTTTTGCCTTAATACTATAGCTGGCAAATTAGATTGTGTAAAAGTATAACCATTAGATTTTATTTAAGAGCTCATTTGTCATTTGTAACATGTGCCGCAATATGTAAGCTAGAGGACTTTTAGAATGCAGTGCTTTTCCAAGCCCGCCTTCTTTGGGATGATGGACCCTGCAGGCCCGAGAGGCGTGGCTCTGCCCGGGCAGGCTGGCTCACCTGTTATCACTGAATGATTTTGTCTACACTTAGTATTTACTTACCATTTTAATTATTGCACTGGTCCTAGTTCATTATGATCGAGCCAGTATTGTTCAATTTTGGCCCAGAAAGTTAGTTTTAAATTGGTTAGCATGTTTATATTTTGGATTTGTTCAGTGTGATAGTACATATGATTCTGCACCAACTTGCAATCTCCCCAGAATGTTGGGTCCTCAGCTCAGAAATAGTGTGGAGTCGCTCCCTTTCAAGGGAGTGAATCCTCTCTCCCACCTCATTGCTCTGTGTGGTCACAGTGCTGGGCACGGTGACCTTCTCTTGTCCTGACCACATTCAGAAGCCCAGCTGCTGGGTTTTCTTATTGATTCTCCTAGTCAGTGTTGATAGAACAAGGAGCTGAGGCTGTTTGAGGACAAAGTAGATCAGGACAGCGTCCACTGGAACTTCCGTCCAGTGTGTGTCTAGTTGTTCTCTTTCAGCCTAGCCCGCATTTCCCACCTTCTCCATTCGGTCAGCATCACACGTGTCAGCAGCAGTTTGTAGGCGTTACCTCATCTCTGTCTCAGGGAGGCAGAGAAGTCCAGTGGGAGCTTGAGCTTTCCTGGGAGGAGAGCCTGGCTGGTGTTTCCTCCACACCCGTGAGGAGTCAGCATCCAGGGATGCTGCTTGGGGGTGGCCCTCTGCTCTGCTCACCCCCGCCGGTCCATCTGGCTTCCGGTCAGGCCTGTCCTCATGCGGCATTAGCAACGCCTGACCCCAGGGTGAGAGGCAGGCCAGGTCTCCTCACCTTGTGTCCTTGTTCCTCCTTGTTCTGGTGGAGGAGGAAGAAAGTCCCATGTTGTGACCAGAGTCAGAAAATACTTTGGAAAGTTGCTCTCATTCTGTTTCTCTTTTCAGTTTAGAATTTGGGGGAAGCTTTCCTCTGCACGCGGTGAGCAGGGCTGGGGTGATGCCTTCTAGAGCAGTCTCTGCATTGCTCTCGACGTATTCCTCCTCTTATCTCTGCAAGATGACCTATTTTAGCAAGCCACTGTGGCAAGGGGCAGGTTTATGTTACTAACACAAGTAATAGACCATCTCTGGCGCGGTTCATAGGTGTATAGAAAGGAATCTCAGAGACCACCTTGACCAAGCCCCTTATTTTACAGCTAAACTTGAGGTCAGAGAAGGAGGGGAACTTGCTCTGAGCCGAGCTGTTAGTTCCTAAACCAGAACCAGGGCCTCCCGCCCCCAGCCCTGGGCTCTGCCTTCACTTCTGCGCTGCTGCTGCCTTGCAGGCCTGCCCTCACCTGGAGAAAACTGGCCCCTGCTCCTGCTGGGTGTGACTGGGCGTATCTGAGTGGGATCAGTCCGGTCCCTGGCCCCTCTGGGGTTAGCTTGATCGCAGCTTTCATGGTCAGCTGTAGGTTTGAGCAGGTGGCAGCCGAAGGATCTCTGCAGCCTCTGCTGCCTCCTGCTGATGAGGCCAAGAGTGTTTTTTAGGCAAGAGAGAGAAACATGCCAATTTGACCAATGAAGGCAGAGGGGAGATTAGTAAAGGCTCTTTTTAACTCTATTTTTAAGAATTTGCAAGGGGAGATCTATCCTTGGGCATGAAGCTTGATTTGTTGATTTTTATTTTTTTGCATCATCATAGTTATTCTGCATAAATGCTTGAAAGATTGCTCATCATTATTATTTGAGTCTGGATTCTGGTGTGCTTTATTGCTTTAAACTTCATTGGCTAAGAACAGAAATGATATTTTTGAAAATAAAACTATTCTTCTTAGCTTACAGCCAAAGATTTTTTTTTAAAAACAGCCTAGAATTAAAAGAAATTATGGAATCAGAGTTTTATTACTGGGATGTACCACAGAAGTTATCAGATAGAGCCCATTCATGTTAGAGATGGGAGAAGTGAGACCCAGAGAAGTTTAATAAGTGACGTAGCAAAGTTACAGTCATTTGGTCAGTATCAGTACAAGTTCTCTGAGTCTACTGCTTATTTTGAACTTCTTGTGAGCTCGACCTTGTTTTTGTGAGATTTCCATAGATTATTTCTAATTCTTACCATATTTCAAATAGATGTATTTCCCCTGCTTTTATAGATATGAAAATGGAAGCTTAGATACCTTAAGTGCTTTGCCCAGTGATTGAATGATTGAGCAACAGTTTAGGAGCAGTGTAAATCCCAAGGTTGTGTTTTAACACTGCGCCGTGCTGCGTCTCCTAACTGTTTACTTTCCTTTAATGATTTGCATTATCTTAATTAGCTTGCTTAATTCGTCCCAGTGGTAAAGTCTGTTCCTTGTGTTCATTGTCAGACATTATAAGCTGTGCTTCTTAAGGAAAGTTAACCCAGTTGAGTGCAATAGCCAATATTTAAAAAATCTGGAACCTTAAATTCTTGCTGAAAACACTTTGCTGGTCTCAAGTGCCTCATTGTCGTTGGGAAGTCATATTAACACATTTGGATACTGAATCATATTAACTCTTACCTGTAAGCTTCCCACACAGTAAAACAACCTAAGAACTATGAAAGAGCTAAGGTAGGAAGATAAGGATGACTTGTGCATGAGATGGTGTTGAAAAGATCTTTTAGGAAAGGTGCATTGACGTTTACTTTGAGTTAATATTTGATAGTTGAAATGAAATTTCATTAGAATAATTTAATTTTAAACTGGTCACAGTTTCTTGAAAATCTTGATTCTTTGACCTCTATAGGCTGGAAATCATCAGTGTGTTTGTCTTTTAATTTCTTGTCCTTCTCAGAATCTCTCTTGTTACTCAGATATAAAAATTCAATGTATTATTTCAGTTTGCACAAAGAAAATGAAGGACTATCAGTATACAACATACAGGCTATTGGATTGTGTTCCCTTCAGGATTATAATCTTTTTCTCTATGGAAATATATAGTGATATCTTTCTTACTTCTGGTCCTTTGATATTTTAAACATAATTTAAACATATTCTAATTGCAGTATTATCTAAAACATTAAATATTCTAAGGTAAAAAGTCAAAAGTATTTCCTTCTCTTATTGTATATCTGTCTGTTTTACTGGTACTTACTCGTCAGCATGTTAAATTTGTGTTTGCTGTGCCCACGGTTCAGCATGGTTTCTTTTTGGCCAATTCCTTCCCTCCTCTGGCATGAGACAGTAAGCTCTCTGAGGACATGACAAGTGTGTACGCCCTGTGAAGACAGGGAACTTTGTTTGTTGCTATATATCAACAACTGATGCTTGGTTAGTGAAGTCATGTAAAAAGACTTCCTAGAAAAAGTTACTTTAGGTGAGTGTAGGAATTTTCATCCTATGTAAGAGACCGGTCTTCCTATTTTCATTTTCCTTCTGAAACCTCTGTCCCCTCAATTCCTAATGCTGTGTTGTTTGCTAAGGTTGTTTAGCCAGATACTCAAGGTAGACAGGAGCATGAGGTTTTTATCCAGAACTGTCCAGAGTTGGGTGATATTATAAATCTTCTGCTTGTCTTTTTCCCACTTGTCTATTATGCACAAGACCTGTAAATGACTTAAAATGTTTGAATGATATTTGTTAGATGCTGATATTTATTGAGCATGTAGAATTTCTAATGTCCAGGAACATGATCTGTATTTTAAAAATAATTTATGTTTATGGAAAGAATTGAAAGAATTCCTCTATAATGAAAGTAATTCCAGAAAAAAAAATGACCTGTTATTTAGATCGCTGGCACTCTCTATGTTTTGTGGGTGTATTTCAATAGTTTGGTTCAACAGTTTTCTTTTAGTTCAGTGCTACAGTGTTGTCTGGTTACCATGGCTGTTTAATCCTCCTTTCCTGCAGTATTAAAAATTTATGCACATCATTAGCCATCACGGAAATACAGATCAATGACATACACACTTCATATCCACTAGGGTGACTAAAACAAGAAAGACAGATAACAACAAGTGTTGGCCGTGATGAAGAAATTGGAACCTTCATATGTTGCTAGTGGGAATGTAAAATGGTGCAGCCACTGTATAAAATAGTTTGGCAGTTCATCAAAAAGCTAAACATAACCCTTGTGACCCAATAATTGCACTCCTAGGTATATACCCAACAAAAATAAAAATATATGTCCACCCAAAAACTTGTACATGAGTGTTCATGGCAGTATTATTTATAATAGCCCCAAAGTGGAAAAAACCCAAATATTCATCAAGTGAATGGCTAAACAAAATGTGGTATATCCAATGGAACATTATTTGGCAGTTAAAAGAAATGAAGTATTGATACATGCTACACATGTATCACATGGCTGAACCTTGAAAATACTGTGCCTGTTACAAAAGACCACTTTGTATGATTCCATTTATATAAAATGTCCTGAATCAGCAAATCTGTAGAGAAAGTTAGATTAGTGGTTGTTTAGGGCTGGAGGAGTTTGGAGGAGATGGGGAGTGACTGCTAATGTTTCTTTTTTGAGTGATGAAAATGTTCTAAATTAGATCGTGGTAGTGATTGCACATCTAAATACTATTGAGTTATATACTTAAACGGGTGAATTGTATGGTATGTAAATTACATCTCAATAAAGTTGTTACTGAAAAAGTATATAGAGAGATGCATTTGCTTCCATGAGCATAAATTATCTCCAGAATGATACATATCAGTTGCTTGTGGGAAAGAACTGTGTTCCCATGGGGCAGGAGGTAGATTTTTACTAAATACCTTTTTGTGTCTGTGGAATGTTGTGCCTTGTGGTAATATTATTTATTTTCCAGATAAATGTTGAATAATAAAGGTATTAATAACTCATTTTCTCTCTTGATTTTACTGTGACCAGGTCCTTCAGGGGTTAGATTATCTGCACAGTAAGTGCAAGATTATTCATACTGACATAAAGCCAGAAAACATCTTGATGTGTGTGGATGACGCATATGTGAGAAGAATGGCAGCCGAGGCAACCGAGTGGCAGAAAGCGGGTGCTCCTCCTCCTTCAGGGTCTGCAGGTGAGGAGCTGAGCCAGCTTTGTTTCAGTCTATTTGGGGACATTGAGAGCCTGCAGAGTTGCACGTTGAAGGCAATGGAGTCAAACGTGTACATGTTAGGAACTTTTGTAAGAGCCTGATTGCTAGAAATAACTAGATTTTTTTCTTGAGAAGGAAGATGCTCCAATTAAATTATACTTTAATATTTGAATTACTTACCTTTGTCCTCCTCTAAAAAGTCATTTAAATTCTTACCTGTTGCTTCGTCTACATTTGAAGATTTTATTGTGTTGCCCATTTCTCTGCAGAGAAGTATGTAGTAACGAAGAGGTTTCACGTAGCTGACCTGTAGTCATCAGAATTTTTTTCTAGCTTCAGGCTTATTGGAATGCTTCCTAGTCTCCAGTTAGCATAGCTACGTCAATCTGAGTCTAACTGGTACATTTGGAATCAGTTACAGAAGACCCAAGGGTGGCAGAAGAAGACCAGGGGACTTGATTATTGGCATCGTGTATGGTGTTATTTCTGGTTTTCACAGAGTATAATGGTGCGGTGAAGTGTTGACTGTGCTTTCACCCACTATCCATGTTATCTGTGCCCTCGTGTGCCCAGACATGTGCCCAGGCATGCAGACCGAAGCACTAAAGTCCTGTGGCTGACAGGGCTCTTGGGACATGCGCCACCTCCAAATCTTGTTTTCTACCATCAGGGTTTTGTTGTTGTTGTTTTTGTTTTTTTATATCATGGAACCAGGTTCTGGTCATTTGATTTCTAGAATATTTGCTGCAGTATTTGATTTATTTCAGTTGTATGAACCTGCTAAATCATTTTCAAACATAGATGTACATCTTCTAATCTAAATTGTTCATTTCACTGTCTATAAAACAAGTTTGGTTCGATGACTATTTGGCATTTGTGAACTCCTCTTCATTTTCTTATCCGTCAGTGCTTTGGAATTGACTGTTTTTGAAATGAATGGATAATTTTAGGTAAATAAGAGAAATGGCTCCATATTGAACAACTACTGCTGTGCCTTTTAAGAGTCAATCATTTGAGTTGGATAAACTTTCTTTAGATCTCTATGATTAAAAAGCTCTGATATTTAATAGTTGTTGAAGTTGGATAGCCATTAAAGGGCAATAATTATTTCGTTTTACAATTGAGATTACCTACATAAAGCTATGAATCAGTTTTCCTCTGAACAGTCCTTTTGTTTCATTTTGTTTTAGTGAGTACCGCTCCACAGCAAAAACCTGTAAGTACTTACACGTATACTTCACCTTCATGTCAAAAGTGACCATTCATTATTGAGCTTTTCAAATTGTAACATCAGTTTCTGTTTCTTTCTGCAACAATTTATCATTTCAGGGTTTTTTGGGGGAATTGGTTTTACATTTTTTTGTTTTTTTCTCAGTCACAGATGTTCTAATATGTATTAATGTAGAAAGACAGGCATGTTTGTGAATGCTGTGTCCTTGAATACGTAAGACTTAGTGTTTTGATATGTTGAAGTGGTTTGTAGAGGCGGAGTAGTGAGAGCCATTCCACATTCCCTCTCCGTTTGCCTCCTTACTTTCCGGAGTGCTGTTGGCCGAGCCTGGTGAAGTGTGAGGTGATAGTTTGAGCTGTGATTATTCCAGAAATACTTTCACATACTCCTGATTGGTTTCCAAGTTACCTGTTTTTCTGAAGCTGTTATTCTAATTTTTTTCCAGCCAGTAGTTAAATATGAAAGAGTATTGTCTATTCTGTGGTCCTGTCAAAACACTACGTCCAATCCAGTGAAACAAGCTGCTTAGAATTAAATCCTACCCCAGCAGACCTCAACCTGGCTTGTCTCCAGTAGAGGATAGATAGTTGATGGGTCACCTACAAATTTTGAAAGAACTTTATGAACCAAAAGCATTTGAAAAGAAATGTCCAGAAATTCCGAGTGCTGCCACCAGCACTCAATTTGGAACGGAAGTCCCTGTACGAGAGGGAGTTGTGGTAATGAGCCACCCAGTCATTTCCCGTAGTTCTGTGTGGCTGGAGCAGCTTGTTTTGATGATTGATTCTGTGAAAGACTGGAGGCTCTCATTGCCAGGACTTTCCAACTCAGATGGCCAAGATTGGAGACAGACTGAAACTGTGGCTTTTTCTTTTTTCCTTTACTTCATATGCTCATTTTTTACAGTTCATGCAGTCTTGGCTGTTGATAACAGCTCAGTTTGTGAGACCCAAACTCAGACAGAGCTGTTGACCAACAAGGAAGGAAATACACCTGTTTGGGCAGACATTTCTTTTTTGGCAGACAGTTGTGTAAGACAGCAAGGAGAGGGGACGTTGTTACCTTGTTTACAGGCAGCAGCAAATACAACTTGCTTGAGGTGCTTCTTGTTTAAAGGCCAGAGTATCTCAGCCTATTTAGTTCTTCTTAGAGTTTAAATGTGAAAGACTCATTGGATTTAAGCTATATTCCTGTGAGGGTAGGACCTAGTAGTAATCCTATTACTTGATTTAGCACTGGTTTCTTTTTGCTGGTTTTACTGTAGCCCTAACCATGAGGTGGATCTCACGTCTGGGCATGTGATGTTAGTTGAAAATGACCTAAAAAACCAGAATTTGTTGGTATCTACTGTGCTGCCAGCACTGATATTATTGTGTAGTGCTTTAAAAAGAAGCAAACTGACCTGTGGTATTTTCTTAACATGTTGTAGATAGGAAAAATATCTAAAAACAAAAAGAAAAAACTGAAAAAGAAGCAGAAGAGGCAGGCTGAGTTACTGGAAAAGCGCCTGCAGGAAATAGAAGAATTGGAACGAGAAGCCGAAAGGAGAATAATAGAAGAAAACGTCACGTCAGCTATACCTTCCAGTGAGCAAGATGATGAATACCGCCCAGAGGTGAAACTAAAAACAGCAGAGTTAGAGGAGGCAGCCGAGGGAGAGACTGCAAATGACAATGGTCAGTGAAACCTGGAGGCAGGGCTGCCTAGGGGTCCGGGAGCTTCACTGTAGGTTCCCGCCAAGTCATCCCAGAGGGTGACTTTGTGCTGCTGCTTCAGATATGATCGGGAATATGGGGAACAGTCTGGAAGTTCATTTGTAACATGTATGCCAGAAACATATTAATATTTCAAAATAGTTTTTTAAAAAGTGGAAAATGTCTGAGAAACACCATGTCTCTATTATGCTGATAATTGTCCTTTATTTTGTAATTAACCTTTTACCTAACAGTAATGCACCCACAAACCTTTTCTGAAGATTGTAGAGCAGAGGGTAGAAATGGAAGTACAGCTCATAAACACAGTAGTCCCCCATTATCCAAGGTTTCACTTTCTGTGGTTTCAGTTACCCGCAGTAAAACATGGTCTGAAAATATTAAATGGAAAATTCCAGAAATAAACAATTCATGAGTTTTAAATTGTGGGCTGTTTTGAGTAGCACGATGAAATCTCATGCTATCCCACCCAGGATGTGAATCATCCCTTTGTCCAGCATATCCACGCTGTATACGCAACCCATCCATTAGTTACTTAATAGCCACCTTGGTTATCGGATCAAGTATCTTGGTATCACAGTGGTTGTGTTCAAGTAACCCTTATTTTACTTAATAATCGCTCCAAGCACAAGAGTCGTGGTGCTGGCAATTCGAATGTGCCAAAGAGAAGCCGTAAAGTGCTTTCTTTAAGTGAAAAGGTGAAACTTCTCAACTTAAGAAAAAAATAGTATGCTGAGGTTGCTAAGATGTACAGTAACTTTTATTACCCCGTATTGTTAGAATTGTTCTAATTGAGTATTAGTTATTATTAATCTCTTACTGTGCCTAACTTTTAAAGTAAACTTTATCATAGGTATGAATGTACAGGAAAAAAACCATAATATATACAGAGTTCAGTGCTCTCTGCAGTTTCAGGCATCCACTGGGGATCTTGAAACGAATCTCTGTGGATAAGGGGGGACTACTGTAGTCATTTTCCCCCAAAAGCTTTCTAGAGTAACTTTCTGGTAACTGTAGGCCAATTATTTAATAAATGAAAGATAAGATTTAGAAAACCTGCAAATTTTACCCTGAGAGCCAAATGGTGTTTGCTATGTAGTACGTGAATTAAGCACATTCGAAAATGCTCTTGTTGGAGGAAAATAAGTGTCTAGTGCCACCATGTTAAGGAGAGTAACAAGTTCTAATTCTTAACCCAACAACTTTTTAAGGTGAAGCTGAGGACCAGGAAGAGAAAGAAGATGCCGAGAAAGAAAACATTGAGAAAGATGAAGATGATGTTGAACAGGAACTTGTGAACATAGACCCTACATGGATAGAATCACCCAAAACCAATGGCCATATTGAGAATGGCCCGTTCTTACTGGAACAGCAGCTGGACGACGAAGATGATGATGATGAAGATTGTCCAAATCCAGAGGAATATAACCTTGATGAGCCAAATGCAGAGAGTGATTATACATATAGCAGCTCTTATGAACAATTCAATGGTGAATTGCCAAATGGACGGCATAAAATTCCTGAGTCACAGTTTCCAGAGTTTTCCGCATCATTGTTCTCTGGGTCCTTAGAACCTGTGGCTTGTGGCTCTGCACTTTCTGAGGGATCCCCGCTGACCGAGCATGAGGAAAGCAGTCCATCCCATGACAGAAGCAGGACGGTTTCAGCCTCCAGCACTGGGGATTTGCCAAAAAGTAAGTGTCCCTCCCCATCAAGTGTCTGCTTTCAGTGGCCCAGTTGTCACACCCTGACAAACACTGTGAAGGGAATTGGCCGGAGGTGGTAAAGCCACGCATGCATGCATTGACCATTTTCATTTTATTGCTTTTGTACTCATGAATAAGTAATATAATTTAAAATGTATTCTGTGCCACTAGGCTTTCTCTTGCTTTCTGCATATCTGATCCCATTGCTGAGCTTTTCTGATTCTTTCTGTATTTGGTTAGTGACATCATACATTTGCAGAAACCTTCCAAGTCTAGCAACTTACACCTGTAGCTTTCTAGAATGTGTAGTTTAATTTATAATTTGTACTTCCATCTGATAGTGTTATACTTAGTTTTTGGTTTTTGTTTTGTTTCTTTTCAAGGAAAAAATGTGCCTGCTCTTTATCTTATTTTGATAGTTGTTCCTGATTACAGGACTCTGCTATTGAGATTTTAAAGGCATTTTAAAGGAAGTGGCATGGATTTAAATGTGAAGATGACTTACATCAAACTCTTATTTTGAGAGTGAATGCCACATGACGTATCTCTGCCTGTGACCTGCTAAGGAACTTGAGTAAGCAGACACTGGGCATCACGGTTGGTTTCCATTCTGGCCCACAGTGGAAAAGCTCAGAAACCTCCTCTGCTCCCCCTACTGACAAGATGGTTTAACACATGGCCAGTCAGTTGATGAGCCAGCCCTGCAAATGGCCTAAGAAACTCTGCAGCCCCTTTCATTCCAGCAGGTGGGAGACCTGCAGAGCCATCTTTGTTACTGGTTGGCTACAGTGACTCATCCTAAGGATGTGGTTTTTTTTACTTGGTAGACATATCCCGCTCCTGTTTACCTTTACCCTGACCAGGGACTGTTGGAAGGTGCTTATGAAATGCTTTCACAGGGAATGCAGGCTCACCTCAGTGAAACTCACCTCTCGGGGTGTCCTTTACTCTCACACTGCTCTGACACTTCTGGTCACCAAATCTGTGCGTAGGGGGTTTCCCCACACCAAGCAATTCTCTTGACACCACTTCACTCAATTCTGATACTACCTGGAGATAGCATCAGATCCCCCAGGTAAAGGGCTCAGTCCCACAAGACTGTCCCGCTGCTCGTAGGCCAACCACCTGTATTTCTGACTGATCAGCTATCAGTCGGAGGTTCCTGTGACCCCCTCCTTGAGTTTGATTAATTTGGTAGAGCAGCTCACAGAACTCAGGGAAACAGTTTACTTGTTAGATGGCTAGTTTATTATAAAAGGATATAACTCAGGTGCAGCCAGATGGAGGAGATGCGTAGAGCCCAGTGTTGGAGGGTGGGGCAAGGCTTTCATGCTCTTTCTAGGCTCTCCACCCTCCCTGCAGTCCCTCTAACATTCCTTCATATCATGGGCTCATGGGTTCTTTTTTCTTTTTTTTTTTTTGGTGAGGAAGACCAGCCCTGAGCTAACACCTGTTGCCAATCCTCCTCTTTTTGCTGAGGAAGACTGGCCCTGGGCTAACATCGTGCCTATCTTCCTCTACTTTATATGGGACGCTGCCACGGCATGGCTGACAGGCAGTGCGTCCGCGGGCGCCCGGGATCCGAACCCGCGAACCCCGGGCTGCCAAGCGCGGACGAAACCGCTGCGCCACCGAGCCGGCCCCCTCTTTTTTCTTTTAATTAACACATTGAATTATGTGTTATAATCATTTAGAGCTTTTTTTTTCTTTGTATCAGAATTGTCCCAAATCTGGTCAACGTGGGCCTCTTCGGGTTGGCTTTTTTCTCCTTTTGACACATCCTGTTCTTCAGGTGCTTCCCTGCTTTCTAGAACCACATGTCCAGGGCTGGAGTGGGCCATGTCTTCAAGGAGTTTTTGTTACTAATATTATTTTTTAATGTTTTATAATGTACATAATATATAGGAACAGTAGTGTGTAAAATGTATAAGAATGCATATACTGGGGTGAGTTTCAAACATTTTTATTGATGGACTAAACCATGAAAAAGCTTAGCAATCCCAAGTGTACCATAGGCTCTTCCCAGGTTATTTTCAAGACTTGCTAAAGGACATCTGCGTGAACGTGGTGTGGTCACTTGTGCTTCTGTTCCTTTACTTGTGCTTTTCTTCCTGCTTGGGATGTTTCCTCCTATTTATCCATTGTCCATGCTTTTGGCAACCTTCTATTCTTCTGTTGGGTAGCAGCTCAAAGGCAAGCCCCCCTGTGTCCCCAGCAGGTCTCAGTCCTCTTTCCTACTGGTCATCTTTTCTTTCACTGTATGCTAATTGTTCGTTTCCATTGTCTTTCTTCTCACTGGCTGTGAACCCTTTGAGAGTACAGTGTGTTTTTATCTTTGTGTCCTCAGCACCTGACTCAGGGTGAGACAGATGTTCATTGGATCATGAGCAAACAAATCAGTAATCTCGGTTTATAGTCCTCTGCTCCTCCCTCTTGCCCTCCTTTTTCCATTCACAATCACAACTCTGTCCAGCATACATTCCATCCCCAGCACCCTGTCTGTTGCATGAATATTGCATCAGGGAGAAACGGGAGGTCTGTTTTTCTCATTGCTCCCAGTCTCTTACCAAGCAGGCCTTTTCAATATTGTTGATTCTGGAGACGCACCAGGGACAGGGTCTCCTTATCCAGTCATTTGTTTGGAGGCACTCAGTTTTGGTTTCCAGCTTGGTCATTTGAGAACCGTGGGCCGCCTCCTGCATGGGAGGGTTTTGTTTCCTGCATGGAAGGGTTGTCACCTAGAGGCTGGTAGTTGGCCACCTGGTACTGCGTGAGCATGAGGTGGGAGAAACAAGCTTTGTTCTGAGTTTGTACAGATCCTCGTCCTTACAGCAGAGCGTGTATGTTAGGCAGTAGTAGAAGAAAAGGTCAGCCAGAATGAGAAGATCGAAGAACTTACATGCCGGGCTAAAGACCATGAACTTTCTCTGGAGTGATTTGGTAGCCATTGAAGGTTGAGATGAGGAGGCAGGACGCCTCTGGATTATCGTCTGCTAGAGCCAGAGCTTGCATCCTGGCTCATCACATCTGAAGGACAAATCCTGCAGCAGGGTGGTCTTACTGGCTTTATCTGCAAGGTCTGTTTTGAGTCCTTTCACTGTCACCTGGTAGTGACCCAAGTCACTGTCAGTCCTTGCCTAGGCTGCTGTAGTACAGGCTCCATCCTCATCTCACCTCGACCTTGACCTCGACCCTTGCTCCCTAGTCCCTTCTCCATAGAGCAGTCCAGAGAGCTTTTTATGTATTTTCTTTCTTTTTTTTTTTTTTGAGGAAGATTGGCCCTGCACTAACATCTTCCTCTTTTTCTTTTTTCTCCCCAAAGCCCCAGTACATAGTTGTGTATCATAGGTGTAGAGTTGTACCTCTTCTCAGTGGGACGCCGCCTCAGCGTGGCTTGATGAGTGGTGAGTCGGTCCGGTCCCAGGATCCGAATCGGCAAACCCTGGGCTGCCACAGCAGAACACACAAACTTAACCACTGTGCCACCAGGCTGGGCCCCCAGTGAGCGTTTTAAAGCATGTGCCATCACTCCCCACCCCTCAGTGGTCTCCAGTGTGTTTGCACACTCTCTGAACCCTACAGGCTCTGCACAGTCCGTGCCTTGACAGCTATCTCCTTGCTGTCGTCTCCCCTTTCTCTGTTCCCCTGCTCATTCTGCACCCGTCACACTGGGTTCTTCTAAGGTTTCTCCCAAGAGCGAGCTTGTTGCTGCCTCTTTGCACTTGCTGTCTCCTCAGCTTAGAACTTGTCTCATCCACTCCTGCCCTCACTCAGGCCTCTCCTCAGATGGCACCATTTCCCTGAGCACCCTCGTCGTTACTCATCTCCTTTCCTTGCTTTGTTTCCTTCACTGCGCACAGAGCTGCCTGACGTGGCATCTGAATCGGTCATTCTGTGTACTTCATTGCCCACATTACCAACTGGTGCATGAGTTTCCTAATTTGGGGTGTGGTTGGGGCAACCTTGTCTGTCCTGTTCATGCCGTTCCCAGTGTTGAGACGCTGTCTGGCACATAGGAGGGACTCAATAAATACTTGCTGAATGGATGGTCAGGTTTGGGCATTAAATCTCCTAGTTCTGCTGCTTCCTTGGGCCTGGTATAGAGAGGGTTTTCCTGCACGTAGAGTGGGTTTTCATCCCTCCCTGTAAGGACGTTTTCAATTGTAAAGAGTCAGTGTGGGCCCAGCCCAGTACCTTGCAGATAAGTGATGATGGCTGTGTCGTCACTGGAGGCACTGCTGGCTGCCATCTTACTAGTTTCTAGGATATCTTCACAGGGAATGAATACAGTGTCACCCAGAGACCAGCTTATCAGAAATGACTTAAGAGCCCAGCCTTTCCCAAAGTGAAATCTTCCCACTTTTCATTCCCTCCTTGGTAGAAGCAGAGAGCAAGGAAGAGCTGTGGCAGGTCAGCACGATAATGACTTTGTCAGAGGTGATCTGATGCCTGGACACAGCATGGCTGAGTGTCCTGTGTTTAAATGGGCTTTTTCGAATGTGGCAGGCAGGTGTGCTAGCACAGATAACTACCACACTGAGAAATACAAGCAGATTCTCTTTTGCTTCCTTTGTGTTCTTATACAATTAAGTTGTTGAGATCAATTCCCGAGTATCAGTTGGAATGCATTGTGAGCTGGGTGACTGTTTACAAACCTGAACTAGGAGGATACCAGCACGTCACCAAAGAGACTTTGTTTATTGATCATAAATGAAGGATATTAAATACAAAGAAACTGTATTGAAGATGGGTGGTGAGGTGTCTTTAAAGTGTATTTCCTCTAGCCTAATTGAATTATGCAGCTTCTGTGAAATGTCTTTAAAACAGCAACTGGGAGTGGGTGACGATTCCCCTCCTCCCACCTGAGGGCCCTCAGATGTCAGAACCTGGAGCTTCATCCTCTTCTCTGTCAGACCTTTCCTCTGAGTTGTCTGGTGTGTGAAACCCACCGTTTGGCTTTCCCTCCTCTCTTTGCTGATGGGCTTCCGCTCCCTCTGGGCAGTTAGAAGCCTCAGCCTCAGACGGTGGTCTGGCTGGTTGCAGGCACAGTGGAGCCCGTGGATCTGGCCAGCCAGATGCTGCTGTAGTTCTCCTTGTTTGGTCTTTTTCTGGGGGTGGAAGGGTGGTCCCTTCCTTTTCTTCCTTTCCTGAGACCTGAACCTCAAAGAGTTAAGTCGTTTGCCTGAGTCTTAAAACTTGTAAGTGTTGAAACTTAGATTTAGATGCATTTCTGCAGACCACAAATTCCATTTTCATGCCTGCTGACTCTTTGATTAAATGATGAGGAGTTCGTCTAGCCATTTCTAGTGCTGCCCAGCCACCTATCTGTCCATTGGGTCAGCACTTCACGCTTCTCCTGGAACTCTGTTCTGAGCCCATTCTCGGTTCAGTGTATCCTTTTTGCCTTCTCATATGTGTCTCTGTGCTTTCTTCTTATCATTTCTGAGTTCCTGTGTTCCTTCTCCTCAGCTCATACCTGGCCTTTGGTTAGGGCCCTGGTGGATCAGCATCTTTATGAAGAGAGGGGTGGGCATAGGGCCAATAGCAAGAAGAGAATGCATGAGATTGGCCACATGGGTTCATCCACAAGCCTGACAAATAGGTCTTAAGGGATAAAACGTTGGCCAGCGTTCTCTCCACGTCCTCCAGCCCCTCCTGGGGAGTCTGTGGGTGCCCTAGGTCCTGGGCGCCTTGCCTAGTCACCACTCTGCTGGCGGGGAGCATGGCCCGGCCCTGCTGTGTCGGGGATCGGAGCCTCCCCGGGTGCCGTGGCTCCGCAGCATGGTGTGCCCAAGAGGAGATGTGGTTCGTGTTAGCAGGCCCCAGCTTTGAGTGAACAAAAGGGTGTTTACTGTTCAGCATTGAGCGGGCTTTTCTGTTTAGTCTGTAAATACCATTTCAGAATTACTTCTAAGATAAATAAAAGCCATGGTTACATCTCATCCTTTCCAGAAATCTGAGCTTGTAGGTCAGTTTGAGGTTTGATGAAGATGCTGACTCACTTTAAGATTGTCTGTCTGGGCCTCACCAAGTTGTTTTTCTTTGTCACTTGCCCCCTGGTTAACTGTGCCTGGTACAGGGATGGTGTGGACGTGTCTGAGCAGTGCTCTTGGCCCCTTTGCCTACTGTTGAGATTCTCTGAGGGTCACCCTGGAGTTGAGAGCAGCCCAAGTATTTGACAAGTTTGTGAGGGACCTTGGAGGTTTGCCTTTGTGACCCAGGCCGTCTCAGCAGACCTCTGTTCTGAAGGATTCCTTGTCCAAAGCTAAGCCAGAATTGATCAGTCTGGGCCTTTAATCTGTATTTGTTAATCAACCATCATCTCTAACTTTTGAGGTCTCTGTGCTCAACCCAAGCAGAGCAAGAGGTAAGAGATGTGGGTACCGGGGGAACTGTGTGTCACTTAGGAAGTGATCGGCCACCCAGGGCAGCGTTCCTTCCAACTTCATGTTCCACGTAATAATGCACCAACGAGCTAGATGTATTCCATTAGGGAATGGGCTCTGATATAATGAGGAGTGGCTAGAAAGATGCAGAATGGAGCAGAGCACGGCTGACGTACAGGTGATGGAAGCAGGAATAACGGGAGAAAGGGCAAAGCAGTGTCCCCAGGGTCTCAGGGCAGCCCAGTTTGCTCTCCTCTGTGAAATATTTTCCAGAGATGGAGACCAAGAATTTTAAATTCTATTGAGTTCAACTTGCAGAATTCCAGGCGTAAATGATCACCCCATCACTCTTCTAGAGAAGGAGACTCTGTGCCTGCAAACTTGTGTGCACACATGCAGGCCACTTCCCCCAGTACTAACTGTCCTGCTGTTTGCCCATGCCAGCCAAAACCCGGGCGGCCGACTTGTTGGTGAATCCCTTGGATCCACGGAACGCAGATAAAATTAGAGTAAAAATTGCCGACCTGGGAAATGCTTGTTGGGTGGTAAGTGGAGCTTTCTTTCTACAACGTTTTGGTCGTGATCATGTATGAGAAGACCTTTTTTCTTTTTTGGTGTCTGTGTTCCTCCATGGTGATGCAGTCTGTTCTCTTCCAGCATAAACACTTCACGGAAGACATCCAGACGCGTCAGTACAGATCCATAGAGGTTTTGATAGGAGCAGGTTACAGCACCCCTGCCGACATCTGGAGCACGGCATGTATGGTAAGAACGGCCTTCGCCATTTTCATCCGTGTAAGGCTCGTCCTGTTAGTGCTCATGATGGGGCAGTCCCCCCAGTGCATGTGACCGTAGTTTCTCTGAGTGTGGAGGTTGTCCACCGTGGGATGGCTGACGGGGAGGTTGCTGCCTTGGGCATCTTAAGAATTGGAGGAATTCTTCTCAGGTGTGTCCTAGGGTTTGGTTTGGTTGCTCTTGTGGGAGACGCTCTCTTCTGAAAGCCCTCTGCAGCGCACAGTCCCGAGAATCAGACCCTTAGCTGTGCTGACTGAAGGACTTCAGGTGATTCCTTTTGGTGACTGAAAGCTTGCAGGTCGTATGCAGCTTTACCCTTCACTCATGCGCGGGGGAAGGTTGTCTGAGGCCACAAGGTTGGAGCCCTTCACGGTGTCTCTGACAGACCTCATCTCCTTACTGGAGAGGAAGGGCTTTCCGCATCTACCAGTGTTTAATCTCCCTTCTTTATGAAGCAAAGTCTAGAGAATATCTTGGCATACTGCTCGAGGCTGTTGAGTCACTTCTGAGACACCACAGCTGCAAATACTCCCTTTATGGAGTCTGTTCCTGTAGAGGACACGGCGATGTTTTTCCTCAGGGCCTCAGGATGCCTCTTCCTTCACCTACGTGGCGTGTCCGGTTTTGCTGCCAGTTCTGTGCATCACCAGTTTAAACTCTTCCTGGCTCTCACTTACTCCTTACTTGTGAATTGATGAACATGAACGGTCCCTCAGCCACAAGCCGATTTCAGTTTCTCTTTCCCGGCCCTGTTTCCTGCCCAGTTCAGTACCTTCCTCTTAGTGGGCTGTACTTCGTGGTCCCATCTTGAAAAAGGGGATGTGTGTGTATGTTGCTTAGGGTGGTATTTCATGCTTTTCTTCTTTCTTTTTTTTTTTTTTTCCAAATTCTCCTCTGATATTGAAATGAAAGGGCATGTGTGTAAAGCTTGGTACTTGTCTTCTCACTAAAAAAAGCAATGCAGAACAAATATAATTGTCTGTTATTCAAGGATTAACGTAACAGTTCTTTTGGATATGTTGTGTTGTATGTCTTCTGATGCTTAAGTAAAAGCACTGTTAACAGATAGTGCTAAAACGATATGAAAACATGGACATATTTTGTATCTTTCAGCTTAGCACGATCTGGGGCAACAATTGTAGCCAAATAGATCTGAAACACTGTTCCTTTCTATTCCCACATTGCTCTGACAGATAATACCAGATAATTCTAAAAATTAAGTTTTTCAGGAAGTATCAAAACCAAGTCCTTGCCATGCTGGGTATGGAAAAGAATAGTTAAAAGAATTGGTGGACGTGTGATGGTTGCTTTGAGTTTTGAGACTGCGGTGTAGAGACGAATTAGACTCACTCGGTGTGACCGAGAGGGTAGGGCGGGGTGGAGGGCTGGCAGCAGTGGGAGGCAGAGGTTAGGTCTGTAGAAAGGGATCACTTTAGGCTGTCAGAGCTGCGGGGGAGAATGTCCCGTTTCGGGATGTGGTGAGGCCAAGCCTTACTGTCCCCAGCAACACAGAAGGGGCTGTGTCAGGGCTGCCCTGAATTAGACTCTGTGAACTCTTTCGACTCTGAAATCCTGTGCTTTCTAATTTGGGGTGTTAAATTTTGGTGATATAACCAGAAAAAATAGGACAATATCACAGATGTAGTGGAAAAACGGTGGAGCCGTCGGTGCAGTTTTATACCAGGTTATCTGTCTTGCTCTCCAGTAGATAAAGACTTGTCCCTCCACACAGTCTCCTTGTCCTACTACTGGCTTCTGCTGGTGCTGTGAAGGGTGCCATAAACGTCAGTAAGAGACTCCCCAGGAGAGGCGGCCACTCCGTTCACACACCACATCCCCCCAAGAAATTAAGCATATACTCCCTCAGTGCTTCCAGGGCTGCTTATGAGGGTTTTTTTTTTTTTTAAATCAGTTGCTTGTTATAAGGGTGATTTTTCTGAAAGGGGCAGTCCTTCATTCCTCCCTCACCCCAACTCCTGGAGGTCATGGCTGAGAGGTCCCTTTTGTTCTTCATGGACAACCTGGGGAAGATGAGGCAGTGTTTCCCCACCTCTACCCATTTGTCAAAGTTTAGAAATATAACAGTATATTAAAATCATAATAACCAAGCTGTGATAAAGCTCCAGATTGTTCTTGGTGGTAAAGCCCAGAGTCCTTTGAGTGTTATAAATGGCCTCCAGTCTCACAGCCGCTCCAGTGGAGGTGAGCGCTCCTGCTGGTGGCTGGTTACCGTGCTCACTGGTGAGTGGATTTGCTGTGACAGGCGGAGAGCCTGTACCACCGGGGAAGGACAGCAGAATGAGGCAGAGTCTCTGCCATGTGTCAGTTGTTGAATCTCTTTTCCTTTTCTTGAGCTTTGGGGCCCCTCCAGATGTGTGTATGATCTAAAAATTCTGTGTGTGCCGAGGTGTTGGTTCCTCTGCATTTGGGTATCGGAGCCCAGAGTAGGTATCTTCGTATGGAATCCATGGTGAGCCCCAGTCAGTGCCATAGAAAAAGAAAAGCCAGTCTGACAAATTTCATCAAACTTCTTCAGCACTGGTCACATCACAGAACAAATAGGTGTCCTTATTTATTCAGAATGGGGTCCTTTGGCGTGGGAAGACATTTCAGGAAGAAAGTATCTGGTCTCCTCAGGACAGAGGAAAGCCCTCCGAGGGGATCAGGCCAAGTACAGAGGGAAAAATCCAAAGTTCCCAAGTATTAAAAATAAGTAATAATAATAATAAAAAGTGGGGGCCACCCAGTGGCGCAGCGGTTTAGTCCGCGCTTGGCAGCCCAGGGTTCGCAGGTTCGGATCCCGGGCGCCCGCGGATGCACTGCCTGTCAGCCATGCCGTGGCGGCGTCCCGTATAAAGTGGAGGAAG
Source organism: Tapirus indicus (assembly GCA_031878705.1). Classification (NCBI taxonomy): domain Eukaryota; kingdom Metazoa; phylum Chordata; class Mammalia; order Perissodactyla; family Tapiridae; genus Tapirus; species Tapirus indicus. The sequence continues at coordinate 82,568,128 of CM062917.1, forward strand.
ATGGGCACGATGTTAGCCCAGGGCCAGTCTTCCTCAGCAAAAAGAGGATTGGGAACGGATGTTAGCTCAGGGCTGGTCTTCCTCACACACACACACACACAAAAAAAATAATAATAATAATAAAAAGTTATATTGGGAGTACCTTACTGAGTTGAAAGCAGTAATCTTTCATGGTGTCACAGCTGCCAGCATAAAAGCAGGTCGCAGAGTACAGAGGCTGCTGTTTTCATTGTAATGTGCGTTGCCCTGTGGTGTGTGTCCTATTTGTTAAGGAAATCTCGTCCCTCTCCACAGAACCGGGACGAGATAACACGACAAGGGGCCTTCGTCTTGCGTCTTCCTTTTTTTTGTTTAAGCCATTTCATTGGTAGGCTTCTTCCACTTACATGTTTCGTTGGGAATTCATGGGTGCTAACCAGAATGGTCATCTTTCAGAGAACACTGTTAGGCTGTAAGAAATGTATACAACCAGGTCGAAATATTTTTGAAAATTAATTAGAGTGAGTGAGGCCCCAAGGAAGGGTCAAAGAACAGCTGGTGCTCTCCTTGCAACTTCCATCACACGGCTTCTCAGATCTTCTCCCTCCATTAGATTTCACCTTTTTCACCTGGCTTGTAAGTTATTGAATTGATTGTGTCTCAGGCGAGGAAGACTCTTCTAGCCATTGAGTATGTAATCCAATTGATTTGTGGCCAATTGTGAGGTTTCTTACCCTGATCTAGGATTGGCCCACTGTCTCCCTGTTTACTGGGGGGAGAGGAAAGGCCCCACATGAGGACTTTCCCAGGCCCAGCACCATTCGGATGACCACCCTACTCTGTGCTGAGACTTGGCATGGACAGGTCCTGCTCAGACCCAGGTTGGTTCAGGGCAGGGACCCTGAGTTCATGAACTAGTGGTCATCACAGGGGGTAGCTGGCAACAGTCTTGTCGTCTCCCTTTCCTCCTCTCTTTAAAAAAAAAAAAAAAGGTGGAGAGGTATGGTCTTGGCTGAGTGCACCTACTCTTGGTTTGTTAAAGGTGGTACCAGGAGAGATGCCCCAACCCCCAGCAGACCAGTCTTCCCTTAAGGGTGCCTCCCTGTACCTTGTGGCCATCGACAGAATGGGAAGGTGGGCAGTGCAGGGCGGGCTTATCCGGCAGGAGTGGGGTGGGCAGAGCCTCGAGAGGGCGGGTGGTGCTGTGGTCGCTGATCCACAGGCATCACTGGAGGGACTGGGCCCTGAGCACCTTCAGAACAGCAAGATATAGTCCAAAAGAGAAGTTAGTGTGGGGGAAACCAGAAATGGGATTTAGTTTATCCTTTTTTAAAAAATGTTAAAACATGGTATTTGATCAGCAGAGCAACAGCAGTTGCCTTCCTTATATATTATTACCAAATTAAACTCATGGTCCTGAAGTTTTTGTGAATGAGGGAAATAGACCACCCGGCAGAAGTGGAAACAGATGGGCTCCCCACCGGCTGCTGAGCTGGGGGATGGATGGTGGAAAGCCGGGAGCCAGCTCTCCCTGCCCGCCGTGGGGGGCTGCACAGTGGTCTGTTTCTCCTGGCCCCGGGACTGAGCAGGAGGCACTTCTTTGGCTCTAGGTTTTCCTTTGGTTGAGTCAGAAATGAGTGAAATGATGACGAGATGCTGAAAATAGCCCTTGGATACTAAGACATGAAGTTCTTTGCTTCAAGAGGGTGGCCCGCCCACTGTCCCAGGCCAGGCTGGCCTGTGGGTGAGGACGGGCTCGGGAGTCAGGCAGCACTGGTCCTGGCTTGGGTCCTCATTATGCCGTGTAGAGTGAGTGCAGTGCTCTGGCCAGGCCCGGCGTGGCTGCTTGCCCACGCACTGATGAGAGTACGTAGCCCTTACATCTTCCAGTAGAAGAGATGTAAGAATATTTCTGAAGCTTCTTTGAACTTTCTGGAAGGAAGGAAAAGTTTGGTGTTGAGCCCTTTTAGGAGGCTCTTTGGCTTGATTTAGATCCTCGTAAAATGTGGGTCTCCTGAACAAGGGGAGAAGGCTGCTGACCGGGGGCCAGTCTCTGTTACGTGCTCAGCGTGTCGTCTGTTGTATCCTAGGCATTTGAGCTGGCAACGGGCGATTATTTGTTTGAGCCGCATTCTGGGGAAGACTATTCCAGAGATGAAGGTGAGTATTGCTGCCTGCTGAATACCTCAGTCTGGGTCTCCTGAAAGTCCTGAACTTCTGGAGAGGATGGTGTTTTCCTACCGAAATAAAGCTATGTTTTGGTTTTCAAACACCAAATTCAGACGCTTTTCCTTTGAGCTTGGAGCCCCCTCAGTCGCAGTGAATGGGCAGAGCCCCTGGCACAGGTGGCACTCGGAGAGCCCTTGGGCCTGAGCCTGCCTCTCCCTCCTGCCTCCCGCAGGCCCGGTGCCCAGTGGCCAGGAGATGACAGACTGTACTGACTCCAAAGCCTGTCCGTGGTCCTTTTGTCCACTGATCTGCTGCCCATTTCTCTGTCCTGTTTGGGCGCTGAGTTGAAACCCAGGAATTCTGGCTTGAATTCCATCTGTAAACCTGACCATCTCCATGCTTATTTGCTTGTGATGCTGGGGTGGCCTGGGGTGGGCTGGCCTCAGTCACTCTTCATGTTCCAGATGGTGCCTGAGGCCTGCCAGCCCCAGAAGCCTCTGCATGGATGTGCTGCAGACATTGTTGATTTGAATCTATTTCTGATTTTTTACTAATTTCAATTTTTTCCCTCTTCTTTTATCCCATCCTTCCCTTTGCCCCTCCCATTCCCGTATCCTTTTTTTCTCTCCTCCATAGACCACATAGCCCACATCATAGAGCTGCTAGGCAGTATCCCAAGGCACTTTGCTCTATCTGGAAAATATTCTCGGGAATTCTTCAATCGCAGAGGTAGTACCTCTTCTTTTTGAAAAGCGCCACGATGCAGACAGAAATGGAATAGCAGCTGCTGATTGTAGCATTAATGGTGACAAAGGCATTGCTCCTCAATTCAGAAGGCACTCAGCAGAATTCCTGTGCTGATTTAAAAGTTGAGAGGGAAGACCGCATTTGGCCCTGTGCTGCGGTCACCCTGTGCATCAGCTCTTCCTCGGTGCCCCGGATCTGGCCGTCCTGGCAATGCCTGTGCTCTCTATTGTCCAGGTCGCGCTCTGTTTCTGTCTGCGCGGGCGGTGGCAGTGTCTGCATGCAGTGTACTGATTAAACTGTCGTGTGTTTCTGTTTTGCTGGCAATGTTTCCCAATGCAGATCACATAGCATTGATCATTGAACTGCTGGGGAAAGTCCCTCGAAAATACGCTATGTTGGGGAAATATTCCAAGGAGTTTTTCACCAGAAAAGGTAACGGTATTTATGCAACACTAATTTTCAGCATAATCTTCTCCCAAAAGGAGAGGTTGTACAATCACGCTTGGGCAGTGGAGAAAGATCTGCATTCTTACAACTGGGGAATTCTGCTGAAGAAAGCGCTCAAGAAATAAAGCTGAACCATCTGATATCTCTGGAATAAGAACTTTGTGAGAGAACAACCTTCCTAAAGTCCTCTCCTACTCTAAGCACCAATCTGTGTATTCAAGGATTTATAAAAAGCAGTTTAAGTGATTTTTAGAAACCAGCTAGAGTTATCTGTTTTTCTTTTATTCGTGGAGCCAGAGTGTTTTCTGCAGTGGAGCAGAGGCGGCCTAGATCGACGTCCTCTTCGCTCTGTCTGTGCTCTTCGTGCGGTGGGTGTAGGCCTGTGAAATCCCTGTGCCTCACTTCCTTGTGAACCACATCTGCTCTCCCATTGCGTTACTGTACGTGGTGTTGGAGGTGATCTGTTTAATACTGAAGTTCTTCTTGACCTTCCCTGGGCGTGTTCCTGAATAACCAACCATTTCTTTGCCCTTTGTAGTCGTAGTTAGTGATCAATTATAAAAAACACCTCAGAGCCCCAGGGAACTTAACTTGTAAAGAACCCCTCCCCAATGCTGTGTTCTTTTATGTGAGCGTAGTTGGTCCTCCTAATTCGTGTTTTTCCAGCTTAGATTATTTTGGGGTTGCACCACTCTTTAAAGAACTTTTGAAGTTGGTGTGAGCAGGACATGGTGTTTCTAGAAATTTCTGAAAGTCCCATATACTCTGTCTCCCTTGGTTTAGCCAAATTTGGAAAACCAGTTTGACTTCTTATTTTCCTATGAGATAAGGAATTCTTATAGAGTAATAGTCCTTTATTATACACTTTGGTGATGTTCAGCTGACCAGTCCTTGTTTTATCCTTGAAATCACATTTCCCTGTTCAATACATGAGAGCTGAGAACTAACCATGCTGAAGGTGGTGGTTTCCTGCACCATTTACTCTGAGCATACTGACCATGACTCAGCTTTTCTGGGACCACCCAGTGGCCAACCTGTGAAATATGTAACTAGATGCAGTTATGTTCTTACTACCTTTTGAAGGCTTATCATAGGAAAAAAAATTGTTGGGGAAAACAGTTCTTCAGACAACCTGAATTAATTTTGGTTCTGAGAACATAGTCTTCAGGTCTGGGTCCCATGAGCAAGGTACCAAGTTCCCATCTCCACACACACACAGACTCTCCGACAGGCCCCGTAGTGTTAAGGGCAGTGACATGGCTTTGCCGTTGAACTGTGTTCAGTGACAGAGCTGGGGTTTGAGCATGCGTGGGACTGGGCACATTGTGTCCTCTCTGAACCTCCGTCTCCTCATCTGTCTGTGGGGGCCCTGTGGGGTGCATCGTTATAAGAAGGTGGGGGAGACTGTGCAGCACGTGGCACAGTAAGAGCTGATACCATTATTGCTAAAGCAGAGTTATAAACAGGAAAACACTGTAAACATTATGAACTTCTAGACAGCAGTATTACTGAGCATAGTGGACTGAGTTTCCCTCGGAGACTTCCAGAAAATGTTATTTGAAAATATTTGAAGCAAGGAAAAGTTCTGGATTGTTATAGCTTGGGATTCAGTGTGGCATGGGGAATTGTGTCTATTTTAATCTAGACAGACCCCTTCTTCCACATTTTGGAATGTTTTCAGAGCCTGTGAGAAGTGGCCTGGCCCCCAGGAGGCCTTGGCTGGTAGACGACTTGCAGTGAACACACAGCCGTAGCCTTCACCATTGTGAGACGGGGGCTTAGCGGGGAGGGTGGCCAAGAGCTGCCAGCTTAGTGTGTCATGGAAATAGAGAACACTGTTGACCTGCTGATGCTCTGGAGGGGAAGGGGGAAGGTGCGAGAGGGCACTGGGCCACAGTACCTGTTCCTCTAGCCAAGTAAAGAATCTGCTGTCAGCTGATGAGCGGCTTCCAGCCCCAAGCTGTGGGAGCCTCATTTCCCACCACGGCATCAGGCCTGGTGAGGATCAACAGCCACTGACAGCATGCACGGATTTCCCTTTAATTGTGCTGCTGCTTACCTTTCTTCTGCAGCAAGGAGCCACGTAGAGTGACAGGGCTCTGCATTTCTCCCTGTCCATTGCCTGTGGGTTGGGAGCCACGTACTGTACACAGCGGGGACAAAGAGGAAGGAGGGATAGAAGGAGGGGCCTTGAAGGATGAGAAAGTGAAGTCAGGCGAGCTCTTTGAAGGCACCTCTCCAGGCAGCCTGAGGTTCAGTTTGCTTATGGAGGCAGCTGCTCCGAGGCGCTCTCGTGCCTGTCAGGCTTTTCCATTGGCCTGAGCTGCAAGCCACCAGGAACAGCACCTGCTGAATACCAGCCCAGAACCAGCAGTGGGCCTGGAGCCCTCCCCTTCCCCATCTGAAGGGACCCGTGGTGAACTGATGTCGGCTGGTGGTTGGCTCCAGCTCAAAGCTCCCTGTCCTTTGGCCCTTCGTGTTGGCGGACGGCTTTCACATTGGCCTTCCCATCAGCACCCTTGCTCCTGCGACAGCTCTTGGTCTGTGCCCTCCCCTGCCTGTGCCCAGATGGGAATAGAAAGTGCTGCACAGGGCCTTCCCGTTCCATCAGCATGTCATTATCGCACACGAGCTTTGGGACTTGTGTGCGTGCTTCTTCAGAGGAGCTTGTTTGAAGGTGATGTGCAGAATTGAACTGATGGACCAGAAACATCTGACTTGGTGTTACTGTGGTGACAAGTCCTTTTTCTCTTTCTTTGGATGTGAGGGAGAATTTGTGAGGCAAGAAGTCCCCTAAAATGACTGGGAATTGGGACCACAGTTCTTTCCTGATTACTGGTTGTTTATAATAACTGTGAGGTCAGAAGGGATTTAGGGTTTTTACTGAAGTCCCAGGAATAATAATATGATGAGTGAGGGCCTGTTAAGAAAATAGGTTTCACATGTCCTTAGGATGAAGGGAATGATTTGTTGCGTGAAAGATATGTTTTGGCTTGCCTCCCTAAGTAGTGTGTGTGAATATGCATTTTGGAAATAATGGGGTCTTAAATATACCTATTTAATTTTTTTTCTAAAATACCTTTGTGCCAAAACTGCGAAGTGGAAACTGCTACCACTTTGCCTCTGTCACACTGGAAAGTAGTTGGGTCGGGAGGGAAACAACAGCAGGGTCTCCTGTCTTCATCCTCCGGGGTGGGAAGCAGAGCTCATGCCGAGCACGAGGCCAGGGGTGAAGAGTGAGGTCTGTGTGCTCTCTCACGTGCACCTGGGTGACGTCTTGCTGACAATTGAGGGTAAAATGGTTGGTACTAGTTTGAATCATTTCTTGGCCAGGAATTTTAAAATTGAGCTGGATTTTTTTGGCAGGGCATGTAATTACTGTTCTTTGTTTAAGGTTTAATTTGTTGGTTGTTCCTTTGAATGTGGACATTAGCCACCAAAGATCATTAAGAAAAATCATCTTGGTCAGTGTGTCAGGATGTGGCCCAGTAGAAATAAACACCTCTGTGGATTTTGTCCCTGTCCTGTCCTGCTATGGTCTGAATGTTTTGTCCCCCTCAAAAGTCATATGCTGAAATCCTAACCCCCAAGGGTAATGGTGTTAGGAGGTGGGGTCCTCGTGAAGGGGATCAGGGCTCTTATAAAAGAGGCCCCCGAGAGCTCCCCATGCTGGCACCCTGATCTCAGACGTCCAGCCTCCAGAACTGTGAGAAATAAGCCACCTTGTGGGTCGTGTTTTGTGGTAGCAGCCCGAACGGACTAAGACATGTCCCCAGGAAGTGGGTGGTCCTCCAGAAGTGTCCCAGCTCTCAGGTCATGGTGGGAAAAACAGTGCAGCCTGGAGCACACCTTACTGCGCCGCTGAACAGAGATTCTCTTGACCCATCAGTAGCCATCATTTTAGTAAAAACTGCTGTGTTGAGAATGGAAATATCAGAGGAGACAGTTTACTTTTTTAACAAAGCTGATTCTAGATGAGGGCATCAAGTATTAGGACTATATGTGAGTGATTTTGTGTGTTAGACCAAAGACCTTCTTAAATACAATTGAAAATTTCAAAGCATGTGAGAAACTTCTGTGTAGCCAAAGAACTGTATTTGCAGCATAAAGTTCACCTTTGCCCTGTGCCAGGGCCGCCCTGGGACGCGAGATCTCGGGGAGGGCGGTGAGGGGACAGTGCAGGAGAGGCCGGGAGCTGAGGCGGAGGACGCAGGAGCTGGGTTTTTAAACGAGAGACTGTATTTCATCTTCTTAATTTTTATAATGTTTGAGACGAAACTTGTTAACAGTGTTTTCACTTACCTCCAGAACTCCTAAAAATCAACAGATTCTCTTATTTCTGTGAAGAGTAGAGCCCTTTTCTGGGCGTTGGACCCCTACAGGCTGAACACTGCCCCTATGTGATTTCTTGGCTTCAAGTTTTAACAACTTCTCCATCGTGGTGGCTTCACACCTGCGTGGACAGACGCCAAGCGTGGGCATTAGAGCAGTTTGTGAACTTGTGGGACGTCCAGCCCTGGAAACGCTGTGGAGAAAGGACATGGGCCTCTGTACTGGAAGGTGCCGGATGCCGAGAGGGGCCGGGGAAGGCTCAGCACAGGGCTGGTCTCCTCAGTGTGACCTTAATTCTGTGGAAATAACTGGAAAAGTTTCCTCATACTAGTGGATCTTATAACTTTTAAAACATGAACTACTTTAACTACAATTTCATCTTAAGCGTTATTTCTGAGTTTTAAAGATGCTTCCTCTCTGTGATAAGCTCTTCTCTCAGAAGCAAGCTCTATGAGGGAGGGGCTTGGTCTGTCTCCTTTACTGCTGGATCCCTGGCCTGGATTAGGGAGTGCCTGGTGAAGGGGGTCAGTAAAGATGTGTTTATTATATTTAGAAATGTTGACTTGTACCCAGTCTTTGTTTCGGATGGAAGCCTCTGTGAGCTGAAAGCAGGATGACAGTTTGTTCCACTTTGCCTGGGACAGTCCTCCACGCCCACTGTGCTGGCCTCATTACCAGTAACACCCTCGTCCACTCTCACTGAGCTCCCTGCTTGGAGGCTGCACAGTGAAGGCCCCCAGCTGGAGTTGTGGTGGAAGAAGGGAGGCTGTGATAGGTGATGCTGCGCCCTGGGGGCAGACTGAAGTGACCTGAAACACAGCAGAGACGCTTGGGAAAAGAACAAACCGCAGGCCACAGATGGTTTGATCATAGGTTCGAATTACTGTTTTAATCATTTAATTTTGGATTTGAGCATAGGATGCAAAAAAAGCAATGAAATTATTGCTATAACAAGTTCAAGTAAATTCCATTATAGTTCTTCCCATTTATTCCTATCATTTATTATGAGTTACTAATTAGCGAAGTGTTTATTTTTCAACATGCAGTAACACAACATTGGAATTCTTTTAAAGTTATTATTTTGTTGTATGCTTTGTACCAGTTTTTTAATAACAGCTTTATTGAGATATAATCTACATACCATACAGTTCACCCTTTTAAAGTGTACAGTTCAACAGTTTTTAGTATATTGACAGTTATGCAACCATCACCACTAATTTTAGAACATTTTGGTTATCTCAAAAAGAAACCCTGTGACCACTAGCATTCACTCTCCATTATCCCCTCCCTCAACCCCTGACAACCACTAGTCTAGTTTCTATCTCTGTGGTTTTGCCTATTCTCGATGTTTCATATAAATGGAAACATAGAAGATGTGGACTATTGTGATAGTTTGTTTTATTTACTGTGGTGTTTTCCAGGTCTATCCATGTGGTAGCATGATTCAGAGCTCCCTTCTTTTTCTGCATGGATATACCACATTTGGTCTCTCCATCCGTCAGTTGATGGACATTTGGGTTGTTTCTACTTTTTGGCTATTATGAATAATGCTGCTATGAACATATTAATGCACAAGTTTTTATGTGGACATAGGTTTTCATTTCTTTTGAATGCACATGTATGATAGTTGAAGTATAAAAGTTTTTCATTTTGATGAAGTCTGATTTTCTACTGTTTTTGTTACTTGTGCTTTTATGTCACATCTAAGAAACCAGTGCCTACCTCAAAACCATGAAAATTTACTCTTCTGTTTTCCTCTAAGAATTTATAGTTTTAGCTTTTACCCTTAGGTCTCTGATCCATTTTTAGTTAATTTTTTTATGTGTGGGAGGTAGAGCTTATATAGATTTTGAACTCAAATATTTACTTACATATACTTTGTAAGAATTTGTTCAAATTTCTTGTGTTTTGCGTTTTGCTTTCTGCCAGCATTTATGGATAGGTTTCCTTTCTATGTGTGCGCCACTGAAATTTATCCTAGTCTATTTTGTGTCGGGTTCCTCTTCTAGTGACCATTTGTACTCCTTGGAATACAGTACCAGGATTTGCCTTCATAGTCCCCCATGTGTGGGTAAAACCTCATATGCTCGTATGTTTAATTCTGGGATATTATAATTTCATGGACAAAATAATAAATTTTCCTTCACAAATCACTTAATATTCAAGAGAAGTATAATGGAAGTACTCAACTTTTTTCCTTAAAAGACCCTCTAGTAATCTGGGACTGGCAAATACAGTCGCAATCCTGGAGGAGGAGCCCTCCCCCAGGGCCTGTTTCCTGTCACTTGTCCCCGGCTCTGTCAAGGAGATTCTGTCCCCAGAGAGGACGAGGAAGCCCTCGGGGCTGCTGAGGGCAGCACTGATACAGGGCTGTCCATCTGGCCTTGCTGGTCCCCTGTTTGCATGCACGTGTGTGAGAGCTGATGCTGAGGAAAATTTAAGTGATATTCAGAATTCCTTAAGAAGGAAAGGGTGGAAACAGTTTAAAAAGTAAAGATTGTCACAATTAAGTGTCTAGTTTGCAAAATTTGTTTCAGTGAAACGTATCTTGGTATATTTTAAGAGAAAAAAAAGTCAAGGTAAAAATTCTTTAACTTGTTAGCAGCTGCTTTTACAATAGGAACAAATAGTAAAAAAGTGTTTTTAAAATGTTTTATCTTACTATTTTAATTTCTGCTTTTTATTATAAGTGGTGGTAGTGGAGGTGGCTGTATTTTTTGTGTGATATACACAGGGCTGGAGCTGGAGAGTGGACTCGAGGCCCTTACGCCTCGGAAGAGCCTGCTCTTGGAATCCCTCGTGGCAGTAGATGCACAGGGCGGGGAGCTTCGGGTTTGTTTTTAAGTAATCTTTATAAGACAGCATTTCTTCTTATCATTGGATCGAACCTAAGAATTTGTACATATAATCATAGGGCCTAGGTGAGTTTATTTCCTGTTTTTTCTTGGCATTATAAAGTTTTTCTACCTGTCTACATAATCCACATATTTGTTCTTTTTAGAGACAATTCAGTATTCTGTTATATTGCAATATTATTATGTATTCAGTACCTATTGGTACTTAGGATTATTTTGCATATTTTCCTAATATAGAGAGCATCTTTGCACATACAGTTTTTGTGTGGGATTACCTGGTCAAAGTTTGTTAAATATTTTGGGCTGTTCTTTTTTTTTTTTTTTTTTTTGTGGGGAAGACCAGCCCTGAGCTAACGTCCGTCGCCAATCCTCCCCTTTTTGCTGAGGAAGACTGGCCCTGGGCTAACATCGTGCCCATCTTCCTCCACTTTATATGGGACGCCGCCACGGCATGGCTGACGAGCAGTGCGTCGGCGGGCGCCCGGGATCCGAACTCGCGAACCCCGGGCTGCCAAGCGCGGACTAAACCGCTGCGCCACCGGGCGGCCCCTGGGCTGTTCTTTAGATATGTTTTTACTGGTTTATATTGCTGCTAGTTAGGTATAAATAGTTTTTCACAGCCTTCCAGCACAGTATTGTTTTCATCACTATCATTATGCAGCTTTTAAGGCATCTCTCATGATAAAGCTTTTCTCTTTTTCATGGAAGATTCTACTTAATTTGGTGCCTGTTGATGGATTTTACTTAGTTTCAAAACTGGCCCCCTCAGAAATGGATTCCTTTGTGTTCTGAGCAGACAACTTCCCAGCAGTGGCATTCATTCACAGACCTGGAGAGTATTTATTCCACGTCAGAAGAGGGGAATGTCAGGAAAACTTGTCTGCCCTCCCGAGGACTTGTATTAGCCGGTTATGTGGGCACTTTCTTAGTTTGCGTTAACCTTGCTCCGATGAGATCAACAGTCACTATATAAAATCAGTAGAGCTGCATTCTAGAAAACGCCGAGAGAGAGAGAGAAACAACCTTATAACAAAGCTGGTGCTTGGGGCCACCTGCTTTCCATCTTTATAGGCACTTTGAAAATCACTCTTGTGATCACCTGTGGAATGTAGTCTTGACTCCTTTTCTTTCACTACCAACAACTGTACCATATGATTTCCCCCTTGTAATTAAGTAATATTAAATAATATTCACCAAGTGGATGTACCATGGTTGGTTGTTTTTTTTAACCACCATTCTCCTCTTACTGAGCATTTGTAATTTTGCAGTATATATAATTTTGCAGTGAACATATTTGGCGGGGGGGTGGTGCCAGGGTTATTTCATTAGGCTGTGTCCTGAGAACTGAAATTTCCAGGTTAAAGGGGATGAACATTCAGTGATCGCCCAGACTTCGTTCTCGTGAGACTGTTCCTTCCACAGGGGGTAACACTTTCTCCTCTAAGGTGGCAGTCCACTCCCTCATGAAACAGACCTGACCTGCAGTCTGGAAGCCATGCTTAACTCCCCAGTCTTCACATTGGAGCCAGAGGCTTATTTTATGTACCTTTAAACACGAAACAGTCTCTAAAGATTTCTTTCTTCGGAATTCGGTGCCCATTGTGATCATAACTCTGTGGGCACACAGTTCGTAAGAACGTACACAGAGAGTGCAGGCAAAAGAAAAAGTCATTGTGGGGTGGGCCCACAGGTCATTTCTCCTTTTGTTTTTGTAGTTTTCTGTAACGTTCCCTTATTTCTCTATGATTAAAGAAAGAGGAAGGGTGTGTTTCTAAATTGAGTTGAATAAATGGGTGAAACAAAGCAGGCCTCCTGGGAAGATCTTTGTGAGAATAGAACTGAATCTCTGTTAATGCGTATCATGAAAAACTTCACCTTGTTGTGACTGTCAAGTGGGACGCTCATGTCTCTGGAATCTTCTACCTGCTCTTTTATGATGCCCTTTCCCCTCTATGAGAATCCTCTCCTCCTCCAGATGCCCAGAGGGAGCGCAAAGCCAAATACCAATTATTAGTGTGCGACTATGATAAAAAAAAAAAAAAAAAAGAAAGAAAAACTTCACCTTGTTGGTTAAATTACAGCAGGTGAAAGAGGGGGCCATTGGCCCTTGCATAGGGGTGCCCATCAGGTGTTTGGAGGCCTCTGCTCTGTGCCAGCTGCAGGACTGTGGCTCTGGGCCTGGGAGGGTGTGGGGACGGGGTGCAGGGCAGAGCTGCCCTTGTCTGTGGGAGCTACTGGGGCAGACACTGAGGGGCACCCCAGGAATGCTCTGTGTGGCCAGGGGTGGGGTGTCCTGTGAAAAGTTCTAACAGGCAGAGAAAACGAGTCATTCATAATTAAAGTTATCCTGACCTTTTGGCAATTTAACTTAAAAATCACTTTTTCCTTATGAAAAAGGCTATTACAGTTCACAGAGCATTTACTAGCTTCTTAGTCATTCTGTTGTCAGTCACCCACACTTTTTATACTGTAGCTAGCACATTTTGAAAAGTATAACTTCAAGGTTTACAAATTGATGTCCTGGTATCTTAGATTTTACAACAAATGTGCGGAAAAGAATGAAATTTGGTTCGGATGGGCCTCCAGAGCTGTGCTGTCCAGTATAGTAGCTGCCAGCTGCTTGTGGCTATTTAAATTCAAACAAAGTAAAATGCAGACTTCAGTTCTTAGTCCCACTAACCACACTTCAAGTGCTCAGGAGCCACATACACCTAGCAGCTATCATATTGGACAGTGCTGATAAAGTACATCTCCACCATCACAGAAAGTTCTTTTGAAACACACCCTTCTAGAGGAAAAGACTGCATTCTCTTTACATGGTAACATGCAGAAAGAATGGTCCAAGGAGTTTAAATAATGTGTATCTTAAAGCTTTTTCTAAGCAAGTTTGTAGATTGCAGAAGATCCCAAGTTGGAGTGAGAGTGCCTCCCTCGCTGAGTGGACTGTCTGGGTGAACTCAGCACACTCGACTTACTTAAAGAAGCCTAGAACTGATGTGCATGAATCTTCCCTTTTAAATTGCCCCCTATTTACCTTCGCCAAGCTTCCTTGAAATATGACACAGTCATATATACACTGAGTGATTACTGCTTGGGGGGAAAGCTGGGGTTCTTTGTTGTCGCGTAGTGTTGAGCAGGTAGGTAGTTATCTGCTTCACTGAACAGTGCCTGGCTGTGCCAACAATGGGAAGTGGAGATTTGGGGCTTTCTTGATACTGCCTGTTTTTCCCTGTAGGAGAACTGCGGCACATCACCAAGCTGAAGCCCTGGAGCCTCTTTGATGTACTGGTGGAGAAGTATGGTTGGCCCCATGAAGATGCTGCACAGTTTACAGATTTCCTGATCCCGATGTTAGAAATGGTTCCAGAAAAACGAGCCTCAGCTGGCGAATGCCTTCGGCACCCTTGGTTGAATTCTTAGCAGATTCTACAAATATAGCGATCTGAGCTAGCAAATGTTTTCCAGTACATTGGACCTAAACGGTGACTCTCATTCTTTAACAGGATTACAAGTGAGCTGGCTTCATCCTCAGACCTTTATTTTGCTTTGAGGTACTGTTGTTTGACATTTTGCTCTTTGTGCACTGTGATCCTGGGGAAGGGTAGTCTTCTGTCTTCAGCTTAGTAGTTTACTGACCCACTTTCTTCTGGAAACAATAACATGTCTCTAAGCATTGTTTCTTGTGTTGTGTGACATTCAAATGTCAATTTTTTTGAACAAAAAATACTTTCCCCCTTGTGTTTTGGCAGGTTTTGTAACTATTTATGAAGAAATATTTTAGCTGAGTACTATATAATTTACAATCTTAAGAAATTATCAAGTTGGAACCAAGAAATAGCAAGGAAATGTACAATTTTATCTTCTGGCAAAGGGACATCATTCCTGTATTATAGTGTATGTAAATGCACCCTGTAAATGTTAATTTCCATTAAATATGGGATGGGGACTCAAATTTCAGAAAAGCTACCAAGTCTTGAGTGCTTTGTAGCCTTAAGTTGCATGTAGTGGACTTTACTGCTCCAAGGAGTTGTGCAAACTTTTCATTCCGTAACAGTCCTTTTACATTGGATTTTAAACAAAGTGGCTCTGGATTATGTCATTCCCTGTACGGCACTTTAGAGAAAGAAAAGACATGCTTCTCGTTCTAAACTACGTGTGATAGTTTAGCACTCCCATTCGCATTTTTGCATATTTTTAAGAGTACTCTACGGAAAAGAGCAATTTCTCTTTAAAAATGTGATGGCCTCCTTCAAGCACTGTAAGTTAAACTCTACGCAGATTAAATTGGACAAGAGAAACATGTTCAGTGTGTGGAATGAAAAAATATATATATTTTTTTGGAAAAGCTTGCTCGTGTTTGTCTAAAGCCAAAGTGTGGTATATAGAGATTGCAGTGCAGTGGGCAGAATAGCAACATCTCAGTGGTAACAGTGATTGCGCTCAGTCCATAGGCAGTTTTATACAGGCTACAACAAATTCTACTAGCTTTTCCATTGTCTTTCCAAGCGTTGAAGTTGAGAAAATGATTTTCCCTTTGCAGGTTGCACACAATTTTGTTTATGCATTTCCTTAAAATTGTAGAATTCAGGACACAAACCATAGTAGGCAATACAATTTTAGAATGTAATATATAGAGGTATAAATGCCTCTTTTAGAAGTCAGTGGATTGAATGTCATTTTTTTAAAATTTTACATTCATTAAGGTGCCTCGTTTTTCTTGACTTTGTCCATTAACATTTATCCATATGCCTTTGCAATAACTAGATTGTGAAAAGATAACAAGTGTTGTAATAATCCATTGTTTGAGGTGCTTGCAGTTGTCTTAAAAATTAAAGTGTTTTGGTTTTTTTTTCCAGACATTGCCTCGGTCATTGGCCTATATTTGAAGTGATAGAATCAACAAACATTTGCTATCCTTTTAGTATAGTGTAACCAAAAGTAAAGGAAATATCAACATTCCTGTTGCAGGAAATGTAGCTGTGTAACATGCATTAAGGCTTATTACAAGGAAATCCCCCATTGTTTTGTAAGGGTAGAATATGGATTTAGAAAAGATGCTATAGCATGGATCTGTTACCTAGAATTTCAGTGATCCTTTTTCGTTGATATTTCATCAGAAACTACTTATAGTAATTGTATTTTGTTTCAGCATTGCAGATTTCCTTTTTTAACGACATAATCCTCTTAGGAGTTAGCATTACATCACATATTGCTGTGAGGTGGAACATACCCTTTATTTATGAGATGTGGGTGCTCAGGTTTTGTAATGAGGCTGTAGGTTACCATGTAGGTTCTATGACAGATGGCGGCTGTAGACCAGTGATGCTATCCATGATTTCCATAGGAACCATTCTTACAAGAGCCACAGAGTACGTTTTTATCTTCCCTAAGTCTATAAGAATTTTAATCAGGGTTATAGCATGCTTGAATGAAATTTGTCTAATGCAGTTTGGGCTCATGTTAGAAAATAAACTAGATAATTACGAATTTTCTAAGGATCTGTCCCTTATGATAAAATAGCCTAACTAGGTTACGGTGTAAAAACAGTTGTTCTAGAAGGATTATGTATTAGGTACAGTATGGTTTTTAGCAGATTCTTGGTGGCTTGATGATAAAGAATGCATATAAACTCAATGAGAACACTATAGGCAGCTCAGTGATTTTAGCTGAATGTCCTGTCTTTTCCTTTCTCTAATCCATGTGAAGTCTTCATGGAAAATGACCAACAGTGGATTACATATGTGATTACAGCAGGCTCAGAAGCTGGCTGTCCAAAAGTTAGAACTGCAAAGGCAGTGAAAAAGTGGATTTAGGAGCTTCAAAAAAGTATAAACTTTTTAGGTGAAAACTGATTTACTAAAACTTGCTTCTTCCTGTACCTGGATCATGCATAACTAGTTAACAGAGTAAACTACTGTTTCTACACAGGTAGAGAACTTCAGTTTGTATCTACAGTTCAAATTATTTCTTAAATTCCACTTTCTTGTCTCAATTTTTTGTAACTTTAATGAAATTTTAGTAGAGGACAGTATTTGAGAGTGTATGTGTCCTTCATTAAGGAGTCAAAGAATTATGTAAGATTATGCAGTTTACAGAAAAGCTTCTGTATATACATTATTTGGGAAGTAGGCAAATTTAAAACTATGAGGAATTAAAAATCCTTGGACAGTCCTTTTAAAGAGTGAATATTGATGTTTCACTATCTGGTTAACTTTGTTCTGTGTTTGACACTGTCAGGGGATGGATGATGTAAAGCTGTTTCTTCTTGGACAAGTGTTTCCTTAGTGAATACCCTGAGTAGAATTTTGACTAAAGTCAAGGATGGCAAAGTTGATCTAAGTTCTTTTAAAACTTGAAGCTGATTAGGATGGAGCCCTAAATGTTACTGTACCATCATTAGCTAATTTTCAAAAGGAAATGGAAATTAATTAAAAGTGTAAGACATGACATATTACTGCCAAATCTTATTCAGTCATTTTTAGTCTGTTTACTTTTTTCTCCAAAGCACAGAATTTGTATACTGTGCTAAATTATGTGAAGTGATCGGATGATGAAAAATGTGTTGACAAATAGTGTCATTACTATTGGTTATACTAATTAATTAATCCTCCTGAGAGGTAGAAGACCTTAAAGAAAATTTATTTTTTTCAAAATAACAACTAGCATTTTATAATTCTGCAATCAACTGTTCACTTAAGAGGCCATCTTCATTTGACTTGAGAGCTCTAAGAATAATGACTTTCTCTGTTTTGTATACCAAAACAAATTTTAAAAATTTCCTACTGTTAACTTAAGGTTTTGAAATAATTTTGATTAATCAATAGGACATTTCAGTCATGTTCTAAAATGTAAACATTAGATATTTGTATGTTTTGAGGCAGGCTACTCCATATTTTCAAACAAATAGTTGTAAACGATCATCTATAACTATCGTTTGTAATGCTTTAACGGTGGGGTTCATTGGTGTGCTGTCAGATAAAAGGAGATACACGCAGCATTACGTGGCATAGCACTTTCCTCTGGCTCTTGCTCCTGGAAAATGTCAAGTAGGAACATCACAGGAACAACTTACTGCCTCCTGATGCTTGCTACGGTCCAACTGAGGTAGGAGTCACTAAAGAAAATGGAAGGCTCCTTACAAACTATACCTGAAAAATATAACTTTTGTAAAAGCACTTAAACAGACCCCAATCTTAGAAGTTTGTACAGGACAATTTGGTAAAACTGACATAATTGTGATTTATTAACATGAATTAAAATGCCCAACCAGTGCTTCAATGTGACAGTATATTTAAAATAAAAAAAGAAATTAAAGGCCATATACTGTACTACTTTCACAAAGATCACACAGTTTTGCAGACTTGTCATATGTACAATGCTATATATCAAATGAGAAAAGCTGTAAGCAATTATATACGCAAAAGAAATGCAGTATTTACAGTCTGTCAGGAGACATTAAAAATCTATACATTAAATTACATTTTGCTCGCAAATAACCGATAAAACCAAATGAGCCGTGTCCACATCAAACTATAAAAATCTGTATTGCAGTTTTTTAATACCTAAGATGCACTCACTCACAGAACTGCTGTGACAGAAAAAAAATGAGAATCCTCATAGTGCCATTACTTAGCTGTGTACTTAATGCATATGTATAAAATAATATAGAAACATTCACTAAATGAATTTAACTGCAACAATAAAATGTAAAGGTCATGTAGCATCAAATCTGCCAGAACAGCTGGAATGTTCACTTAACAAAATAAAGATACCTAATACTGGCTTAACAGCACATTTTTTAAAGGAATTTTAAAAAGCAAAAATGGGAAAAATACAATGAAAGAGCACTGGTGTTTTTTTTTATACAAAGTTTCATGTACAAGCTTTAAAAAGTACCTTAACAGGTACATATGAAATATACAGTTTTATCTTACAGAACATTTTAAAAAATGTTTTTGGAGTCCATTTTAATGCCACCCTGAACCATGGTAATTGTTCTGAAATGTCGGTGGCACCTGTGCTCTGTGAATTGTAATCTGTCCAGGCACTGGAGATGCCTGCTGAGGTCCTTGGACCCCATGTGGCAGGGCCACAGAGCCAGGATGAGGACAGAACCCTGAAGCAGTAGGTGTTGGAATACTGTTTGGTCCTTGGGGCTGGAGATGAGGACCTGCGACTGGTAATGGACAATGTGGCCCTGTTCCAGAAGGCTGGTGTTGGGGTCCCGGTCCCAAAGTGGTGTGATGGGTAGCTTGTGAGGGATATGGTGGTACAGCTGGATGAGCACTTGAAGGAAAAAGTGGAGGTCCTTGATGAGGTGGATGGTGTAAGGCTTGAGCTGATGTGGTATGATGCCCAGAAGCCAAAACACTAGAAGGAGGAGGAGGAGGAGGTGGGGGGGGTGCTGGATTTACAACATGCTGGTGTTGTGCTTGTAGACCTTGGAGTCCCGTGGAAGGATGGGGTGGTGGATGGTGGTGAGGGGCAGGCCCAGGAGGTGGAGGGGGTGGTGGCAAATGGTGCCCAGCAGTTTGAGAATGAATATGCGACCCAGGGGTGACAGCATGAACAGGCCCTACTACGTGTGCTACAGAATGTTGCTGATGGGAACTGGGCTGCTGGACAAGGTGTGGTCCTGGAGCAGGTGGTGGTGGAGGAGGGGGTGGGACTACAGCAGCAGCAGTTTGATGGTGAATAGTAGGGTTCTGAGAAGGCAAAAAATGCCCTGGAGTAACATGGTGTCCTGGAACTGTTTGCTGGCTTGTGGTGCCAGGAAGTGCTTGATTTGGTCCTGATGTAAACACAGTTTGTTGGGAAAGACTACCTTTAAGCTGACTATAATTCTGAAAGTTTGCAGAGGGCTGCTGGTTTTGATAATAAGATGACGAAGAAGGAGGCGGCGGGGGTGGCGGGGGTGGTGCCGTGCTGTTCAGACTTTGTTGGTTAAACTGACTGTATGTTGCTGAAGATTGTCCTGAGGGTGTCTGTGTAAATAATGCTCCAGAAGTTGCCTGTTGAGTATTGGCTTGAAGGTTCTGTGCTGCTGAATAAAAATTTCTCTGAGGCTCTCGCTGAGGGGTTCCAACTTGAGGTGACTGTGAATGATGAGGCCTGTAGGGAGATCCTAACGGCTGTGAAGGAGGCTTTGGTGAAAGATACCCATGCTGTACGGGCGTGTGAGGCGTCGATGACTTTGGAGGGTTTTCTATATGAGGTGATGGAGGACAGTGCAACTTCATTGGTACAGAAGGCAGCTTTTGTGCAAGTTGCTCAGATGAACTGCGAACGAGTGATTGAGGAGGGTGATTCTTTGAAAGTGCTTGGGTGTTATTTAATAGCTGTTTTTGTTGGAGTTCTGTTTTCAGGTGAACACCATTCTCAGCTTCTGACACAATAACTGTTGCTTCCCAGTGGGAATCTAGTTTTGTGAGTATTTTCCCATGTGGTTGAACAGGAATTACAGGTCCTGGTGAACCAGGCTATGAAAAGAAACAAATCATATCTACTTTATGTATTTATATAAACTTAAGAAACATTTATGTACATTAAGGTTAGTTATTATTGGCATTTAATGTTATTTAAATATTAATTTTTAAAAGGGGTTGGGAGTAAGATAGGTTTGAGAAGTCAATTACAGAGGCTTGGGATATTGAAAAGCCAGTTTTTTCAGTAGTTCAATAAGTTCTGGTAATAAGCTTAAACTGAATTCCCTGAATTTTTATTGAAAAGAAATCAAGGAAATAATGGTCTTTAAATTTAATCTGCCTTTCCCCCCTAAGCAATGAAAACTGTTTTTGAGCCTTACTCTAAAAGAACTCTAATACCTTAAACATTTAGCAAGTTTCAATTCCATAATTGAAATTTCTACCCCCAATCTAATCATAAATTTATTTGGGTAAATAAACTTGCTCCCCCAAGCTGTTTTGATTTGTAATAACTTTTTACATTGTTCAAATATAAATAATCTAAGGACAAGACTACCTAAATATATACAATTCAATCTCAGGTTTCTCATCTTTAGTTTCCAAAGATATTGCCACACGAGATTATCACATCTTCATGACCCAGGATGGAGAGAACACTTCTTTTAAATGAATGTCACCCGGACTTTTGTTTTTAGAGAATTAATTGGGTGGTCAGATAGTTCATGGAAAAGACTATGAATTTCCTAGATACCACCAGAATGGGGTGGAACTCTTGGAGAAAATGTAAGCTATCAAAGTATGTTTGGCACATTAGAATGTTTGGTCAAAGTTTATTTTACAGGAAAAGTGTCCAGAAATCACAAATTGATACTTGGTACAGCAGAAAAATCTCTGTGTGCATATTACCATCCACTTTTCTGAATGGCCACATTCAAAGATCAATGTTATTACCTTGCTCATTTTTGAAGGGCTTTTACAAGTATTTTGAGAAGTATCTGGGGAGGGACATTCATTTGTAGTTGTGGGTTCTGGATTTTCAGGATCAGGATCTGTAAAACCAGAAGTAACTTAGTAAATATAAAATCACATGATAAATATTGCCTTTTTACTAACACTACAAAGCAATGTACATTTTACTATTCAAACCAACTTTTTATAAAGGCTCTCTCCTTTCTGATTTAAAAGGTATTTAAAACAACAACCATGATAGGTCATCTGCTTACTGACCTTCTGTAAGTTCACTGAAAGAAGGGACTGGGCCCTTGGGTTGCAACTGGGGAATGTGATTTGAATGAGATGAAGGTGAAGACGGAACATGACTCGGTGAACATGGGACACATGGTGATTCTCCCCCTAGAGGTGAAGCAGAAGCAGACCCAGAGAGAACATTAGAGCTGCAGAGAACGAGGGTACAGAATGATTAGCTGACTCCACTTTTTGGCAAGGAACAAGCTCACTTACCACTATCTTTATCTTTTCGGTGATCACTGAGAAGTAAAGCTCTCTGATAACTCCTTTCCCTCACTTGCTCCACTGAAGTTGACGCAGTCCTTTAAAATAAAATCATATCATCAGTTCAAAGGAGCTACTGCCACCTAGGTTATTCTTTGTCCCTTGATGGTCAACATGTCCTCTCAGAGCAAGGCTTTTGCTTTTTGTTTGTTTTGCTAACAGCTCTCAAAACTGAGATTTTTGTCCTCGTTTATTTGAAGAACTCCATTCCTTTGTCTTAAGCAATTTCTTGGTGAAAAGGAGGAAGGAGTTGAGGGGTAGTGTATTGACATTCAGAATGTCGCTTTGGGTTACCAAAAGTACCAAATATCCCCCTCACAAATTACCTGGTGTCCAGATTGTAAGGCTAGCAGGAAGCTCTCAGGAGCAAGGGGACCAAGGAACAAAGTGAATGTAGCCTCCTGCCCTTTGCCAAGACCCATCCTATATCCAGCTTTTTCTATTCCTACTGAAGAAACACTAAACTTGATTGTTCTTTCAAGGTAAGCGTTGTAAAGAAATTGCAGGATGTTGACTCTGATGAAGATTCTTTAGAGATAAATATTTGTGTGAAAATTATCATGGAGTAAGCAAAAGGGACCTTTAACAATACAAGCAAATATATAGCTGGTTTAAAATGGTATCGGCAAAGAGGATCTTCCAAAATCCTGACCACAAAGCTCTATCTGCTTAGCCTTGGGAGAGCAACAAACAGGAAGACAGTTCATTAACAGAAGCTTGTTCTTTTCAGAGTAGCACACTTCAAATCTTTACAAATATAGCTCCATTCAAAATCAACTATGTAAAAAGTTAAGATTCTGACTGGATGATAAAGAAAATAATAAAGACTACTTTAATTATAAGGTATACTACATATAGTTCTAAAGTTACCAATTAGGTTTTTTAAAGGGGCTTACCATTGAACTTCTGGTTCATTCTTCTCACTGGCAGAACCTTCCTTAAGAGGACAGTTATTGCTGGTTTCTTCTGAAGTAGCACTATAAACTGTAGCTGGTGTTGGTAAAGGTAGGCTAGCCGAGCTTTCTACTTGCTCCCCATTTTCAGTTCTGTTGGCACACCCATCACCATTGTTGCTCAAGTTTCCGCTTGCGTGAGGTGGTACACTAACCAATGGGAAGTGTTCTGCCTTAGAGCCACTTTTCCTAGCTTCACGTTGTCTTTTACGGTATTCTAATAGGGACACCTTAAGCAAGAAAGATAAGGAAAAGCAAATCTTTTATTCTTGTTTTATAAGTCAGAGTCAATCTATTCTTTTTTTCTAAAGAGAATTACTATATTTACATTAGGAAAATTATGTAAAATAATTTGATTCTGAAAAAATAATAATAAACAATTATCAAATGCCTACTATATGCCAGGCATTGTATTTAGATGATTTACATACATTATCTCATTTAATCCTCACAACAACCCTATGAAATAGGTTATATTATCATCCCCATTTTACAGAGGAGGAAATTGAGTAACTCACTCACTCAAGGTCACACAGCTGGTGAGTGTTGGAGCCGGGATTCGAACCTAGGTCTTACTTGAAAGCCCGTGCTCTTTCCACTATACTACATTGCTTCCCACATAGTTGCCAACTGGACTCTGTTATAAAAATTAAAAGCACACATCACTAAAATTCTTTGACTTGCAAAGCAATAAGCCTATTAACAAATAAAATAAGTGTTGTAGTTTCTCCCATTCCTCTGAAATAAGGCATTCTATTGTCTGACTGCCAACCCAATAATGGTGGCAAATCAGGGAACTTACTAATTATATAATACTTATCTATTAGTATAATGCTTTTCAAAATACTCATATGCATGGCCTAAATACTGTAGATATTATGGATGAGGAAAGAGGCATTTCTTCTATACAAGTCTGCCTGTTCTATGTAAAGTAAGAGTGATAGGAACACAAATATTATTCAACTATTTGGTTGGGAAGTGGTTATCATTTTTAAAAATTACTCTTTGGTGAAATAAATCATCTTGAGTTTTCGATCTCTGAAACCATGCTCCTTCTAAGAATTTTCACTATCACTAGAATGCTTTACTTCTCTGTAAACATTTTCTAATTAACTAAGCATTTACAAAAGTTTTTAAAAGGTACATACCAAAAATTTAACTTGAAAAACTGAAGTATGAATGCCTTACATAATACTTATTATAACTACTAATTACCCTCAGTAGTAGTATGAAAAAAACACTATTAAAAAGGGGCTATAAATCGTTAAATTTGTAACCTTTTTCTTCTGTGGTGGATTCTGGGGTGTGCAACTTCCGTCGATCAAATTGTCATTAACAGTCCGTCCGAAACCAGATACAAGCCCGTCTTCTGAAGTACAAAACACAGGTGTTTCCATAAACATGCCTCTAGGATCATCCTGTATCAGGCACTTTGACTCACTTATTCTGAAGCCTCCTCCAACCTCTAATTGATGTGAGGGTGTCAAGTCCCTCAAGTTAGAGTTTACTGAGAAGTTAACTCCTGTTCTGTCAGGACTCTTTACCCAGGAAGAATACAGCGTGCCCCGTCCAGAGTGAGCAGATTCCAGTTGGTTGTTAGAATCAGTCCTGTCATGTGTAGGTGTTTCCATAGTTTTATGTAAGGCAGTTTGCTCCATTCCATCGAGTCCCAGTTGAAGGTCTGACACAGATTCCTTTTCTCCAGGGCACTGCCTATTGACTTCAGTCCTACTCCTAGGGCTGGTATAACCGACAGTCTTTATTTCTTGCAGACTCAGTTCAGTTAAATTAGAATTTCTAAAAGGCCCCAATGTTAACATGGTTGAAGATCTGTCATAGCCCTGTTTACAGAATTAAAAAAAAAAATTACACAAATAACCACATGTTGAGACTATTTTAAAAAGTACCAATAATTTAAGCGGAATAATGATATTAGGAAAGACTCACCAATTTAAATAACCTTTTTGAATAACTCCTTACCTCTTGATTATAAGTGCGTCTCTTAATTTCTGGAGAACTTTCTGGGGAAGAAATATTCTATATAAAAGAAATAATCAGAATTGAAAATTAAAATATATAACTAAATCCATGATATTTATAGAAATGAAAACTTAAAATGAGAAACTACTACATGGACTTTGGTTTTAAACTTTCTTTTCTGTTTTATTTCCATTCCCCATATAAGATATTTGCTTTAAAGTCAGTTTGATACAGTCATTTAGTCTGACTGTATTATCAATGAGATGAAAGTTATACTAATTTTAATGAAAATAAAAAAATTTAAATTCACATAAATGCATGTTCCAAATCTTCTCTTTTAGTTTCTTAAAAACTTTTTTTCTACTCTCAGTACACTAATTGTTAAAGGTTGGGGTGGGGGAGGAGCTATTAAAACCCCATCCCCATGGGTTAAAAAAGAAAAATTCTTTTTCATTTAAATTTCTCACCTCAAAGTGCATGGTATTTCCTGGTGTGCCGGGAGTTACTGGGGTAACTGGTGAATATATAGGCTTATAACCATTTCTGCAAGCTTCATCATCTGATTTTATCCGTGGAGGAGTAGCAAATGATGGGTCCGTAGAAGTAATATCTGTGTGAGTTGGTGTAGCATATGGTGAAGGAGTAGGTGTAGAGGTTTCTGAGTAAGCAGAATCTAGCAACTGATAAAGTCTTCGTTTTTTTAGTGGTGTAGTTAAATCTGTTGGTGAAATAATAATTTATAAAAAATAATACTGCTGGTATTTTCTACAATCTGTAATATATTCTGAAAAGATTGAAACATCGATAATAGTAATTATGATCATTTTCATCCCAAACTAAATTTCAGGGTTTTACTAACATGAAGCACTCTCTCCTCGCTCCCCCAAATTAATTTCACCATTAGCAAGCATTATCTTGCCAGAAAGCTTAAGACCTAGGGGTCTCTAAGAAATCTTACAAGTACAGATGTTAAATTACCTGATTCTAAAAGTCCTTTGGAATCTGTTTGAAAAGCACCTAGCCAAAAAGCCAAAACTAGGCCAAAAATTCAACCATAACCCTCCAAATACATGGTACTACTAAGGTTTTCATGTCTATCTTCATCCACAGAAAAGAGGAAATATATATACAATGTGCTTCTTTCGTAAAGTCAAAAATAATAACTGGACTATGTCTGTTATAAAACTATATATATATCTTGCCACATTCTTCACACTAAAACATTACTGAAAAGAAATTCTACCTGGAAGGGAACAGCTATCATTTAATAGTAGTGGACTTTTATTTTCACCATTGACTGTAGGACTTCTGGATCTTTCTTGACAGGGTGAATTAAATCTATGTAAAACTGCTGAGTTTTCTTCTTCTAAAGCTTGTTTCAACCATCGCTGAAATAAAACAATAAATGAATACAAATCAGTTTGTAGCTGTTTATATAGCCCATAAATGTAGAGCTGATTCTAAAAGCATTTCACTACCAGGAATGGTAGTAAGGAATGAGACTGACATTTGGCTCATTCTAGATTTTTATATCCAAAAAAAAGTTTACCTTCTTGCATGAGCCAGAAATGTTTTCGGTAGGTTCTTTTCTTCTCCTTTTTTCTGAAAGGAATGGTGAAGTAAATCTAATATAGTGCTTAGGAGTAGAGTATACATGGGGACTATAAGTGAGACCTGGTAAAGAATTGAGCTGTGTAGCTAACACTTCAGGATCTGTAGTTATGCGCAGAGGCCTTTCTGAAAGGCTATCTGAAGGTTTTCCTGTCTTCTCATTCTTCTCACTTAACCATTCATTGACCAAGTGCTAGAGAAAAGAAAAATCTGGATTACTATATATGTAATAACAGATTCTCCTATAGAATATTCTAATACCAAGTTTGAAATTGATATATTATCTAAAATGATATATTGAGTAATTTAAATCATTCATATATGATCCAAAAAATCAATATAAGTCATTCTACATTTCCTTGGTTATCTACTCTTACTCCTAAAATTTTCTACACAATAATACTTTGTAGGAATAAAACACATGGTAGCTTTTGTACAACAGTAAAATCTAAGGACTTCAGTACCATCTTATAAACACAAACACTAAATTTAGGTTTGTTACTGCTTCTATTATAGGTATAAAATGTTCAGTTTGTTAGAAAAATCTGATTTTAGACAGTGCTTTTCTACCCTGACTGCCGATCAGAATCTCTAGGAGATGAGACCAGTGCATGTGCATTAAAAAAAAGAAAAAAAGAGTCAACATTGACAATCACTATTGATTTAAGGGGTTTTAAAGTTCCTCTAAGTTCTATGATTTGTAAGTTAACATAATTCTTTTATTAATTCTGTTGATTTTTTGATCTACAATGTATGTAATTCTGGCTATATGAATATACATGATCCTAAAGTATAATGATTACTCACCTTTTTTTTTAATAAATCAGTTATTTAGTAAAGTTCATTGTAATGGGCATGAGAATAAGAATTCTGTCAGCACAAGCACATTTTCTTTGCTGTGTGCACATTCACATCTTTCCTATCTCGTTATCAAATGATATTTTTATTATAATTGTAATTTGTAGAATAAGGAGTATATATTTGCACATAACATTCTCACACATACACATATAGAAACACACACATTAAAAAAATAAAATAATCTACCCACATCCTGTCTTCCAGAGATAATCACTATAAACATTTGGGCATCTTTTCTTTCCCTCTTTTTTCAATTTATGTAGAACTCTTTCTAGGACAAGCAATAGAGTGTAGTACTAAAGCACATGGAGTCAGCAGCCAGACAGCCGGGTGTGAATCCTGGCTTTGACATTACACCATGACCGTAGCAAGTTATATAACTTCTACATCTCAATCCTTATCTGTAAAAGAAAGGTCATAACAGAAACTAGCTCTACAGATAGGGTTATTGTGTGGATTAAAACAGTTAAATAGGGGTTGGCCTGATGGGGTAGTGGTTAAGTTCGCACGTTCCGCTTCAGCGGCCTGGGGTTCGCACCTACTCACTGCTCATCAAGCCGCGCTGGGGCAGCGTCCCATGTAGAAGAGCTACAGCTCTACAACTATGATACACAACTATGTACTGGGGCTTTGAGGAGAAAAAAAGAAAAGAAAAAGAGGAAGATTGGCAACAGATGTTAGTGCAGGGCCAATCTTCCTCAAAAAAAAAAAAAACCAAACAGTTAAATAATATATAAATATTATTAAATATATATAAATATATAAAGCTCTTCAAACAGTGTCTGGCACAGAATAAGTGCTATGTGTTATTAAGTTGAATGAGGCCTTTACATTAGGGGAGATCATGATAGTTTGGTATCTGTGAACAGTATGTTGTTTAAAATAACAGAGAATACCATAAGCAAAACTTGTGGCAAAAGAGGCTTTTTTAGAGAATCAGATAGGATATAGGAGCCTACATCTGAGAGCAGGGGTTTAAATAAATCTACAGCACTACAATAGTTTAGTCATTTAATAATTAAAGGGCAGGGATTTGTCATACTTGTAATCAAGAAAGTAGGTTCTCTTTTAAACATGAGTTTTTGTTTTCACTAATCCAAATTACAAAGAAAAGCTGCCATTTTTTTTGTACTTCCAAAGTGGGCAAAAATAACCACTCATTGTTAAAGGTAAGCATTGGCTTGCTTGCTCAAGACTCGTGGGTGCAGTAAGGAAAGTACAGACTTAGAATTAGACAGAACTGTGTTTGGATCTCATCTCTAACTAACCCTCTGACTTGCCATTGAAGTATACTCCCCGGTTCATCCTAGATGTTTACCAAATAAACTTCTCATGGTTTCGTAGTATATACAGAATCTACTGAATTTGGTAAGAACAAAGGCAAGATAAATTAAGTTTCAAAGTATTTTGTTATAGAAATGTGTGAGAAGGATCCATTTATGATCTACCCTCGCTCTTCAAAGAGCTTAAAGATTACCACTTTGGTATCTCTGCTCCAATCTGCTGTACTCTACTCAGAGTGAGAGAAAAACAGAAGCTTCATAAGAATGTTCTGTTATTTCTGAGCTGTAAAGGCTCAGGTTAGTTTATCTCAGTGAATAGTTTCCCATAATTGCTTCATTAAATCTGACAGTAGTTTTTCAAATGTTTTTATTAATAATTTGATCTAAAACTATCCTTCCTTCTAAATTTTCATTCTTAGTATATTTTATGGAAATCAACAATTTCTTCACATTTAATTCTTGTAATCTACCTATACTGTGGAATTTATTAAAAAAATACAAAGAAGAAAGGATAACACATCTAAAACCAGTTGTTTCTGAGAAGTGTAAATTTAGTACATAGGGTACATGAATTGTAATACTGAAAGGAAGTCTTGATATACTGAATATTAAATTGTCTTCGTAACAATAATGCAAACATTTATATTAACTGATTTTACAATTTGCAATTCTCATTCTTAGTTTAAAAACTTTGCAAGTATAAAAACTACACTTCTTATTCTGTTCCTTATGAAATGTTATAGATTGAATTTTAAAAAACATGAATATATTTAACACCATAAGATAATGTTGTTAGAAAAGTTCTTACATTCATTAAGAATCATACCTTCTTTGTTTTGGGGTACTTTGTAGGACATTTATTAAGTGCTGGGACTTCAGTTTCAGTAATTATTTCTGCCAGTGCAGTTTCTGTTTCTGGTTCTATTGCAACTACAGTATTTTCAATATCATTTTGTTGTGAAGTAACTTCTATATCAGGAGAAGATGGCTGGATATCTGAACACATGCTGACAGTTCGGTGTCTCCGACGCTGCTGTCCAATGTGAGTCCTACTCCGAGAAAAACTTTTTCTCTGTTTCGTTCTGTTCACTTTGGCAGGGGTTGGCTTGCTAGCAGTTTCTTCTTTTGCTTGCTCCTGATTCAAAATACAACAGAATGGAACTTTTGATACTACATTTATGTAAGTGAGAAGTTGGAATCTAATAGCATTAATCTACTTCAGAAGCTAACCTCCCCAGATTTCTTTATGAATTCTGATATATACTAAATTGACATAATTAAAAATTTTCTTACTCAAAAACAAACCAAGTAGAGTCTTACAGCTCAAGTCTAAAT
This sequence comes from Tapirus indicus, assembly GCA_031878705.1. NCBI lineage: Eukaryota > Metazoa > Chordata > Mammalia > Perissodactyla > Tapiridae > Tapirus > Tapirus indicus. The sequence goes on from CM062917.1 coordinate 82,597,617, forward strand.
TCTCATGGGATTTGAAAAAATCCTACTGAAAGGCTAGTATCAGACATTAAAAATTCTTTATAGATGGAATGAAATCGTGTGGAAATTTTATGGGAAAGTATTGAAGTGCGAAAATACACCTGGATCTGAATGCTACTACTACCTGAAGAACTTCAGCATCACTGACAATCTGTGCGTCTTTACACTCAGTTTTAACTTCAGTTTTGGCTGTGCTGATCCTTTCCAAAGCTTGTTCTCTTCTTTTCTCTCTCTTTTCAAGTCTGGCAAAGGCTTGCAGAATTGCTTCCATTTTCCTTTCTTCTCTTGTCTACAAAATTTAAATTTTAGGTGGCATAATAAGTATTATTACTCTGTAGTAAAATTTAAAAGTGCAGATGTTCACGGCAAATTTAAAAAATAATTTCTATGATGTTAGCAACACTTCTATTGATGGTAGTTACGGGGGGAAAACATTCAAGATCTTCCAAATCCCAAACATCCTGGTAAGCTCTGTCATTACAAATACATTTCATGAAAGGAATACTTGGATGATTGAGTGTCAATGATAAGGGTAAAGCAAAACAAAAAAACGCCTCCGAAACTACCTTGCTTTACCAAACTGAAAATCTTTCTCAATAATACAGAAGTGAGTTTTTATAAGATTCAGAGTTCCTAAGGTAATGATACATTGAAAAAGGTTAAATTCATATAAACTTAAGGAGTAGACTATATTACTGACATGTAGTAGCAGGATATAGTGGGGTGAAGTCCTGGGATCAAATCATGGCTCTGCCAGTCATTTACTGTCTCTGCAACCCTAGGCAACTTAACAACCCTGGTTTACTTTTTTGAGCCTCTTATAAAATGTAGGTAATAATACTTACACTTCACTGAATTCTTATTGAGTTCAAATAGAAAATATCTGTGAAGTTTTCCAACAGTACTTGGAAAATGGTAGCCATTCCATAAATGTTAATTATTTCTACTTTAGCTCTCTTGCCCTTCATTATAATTCTTATAAGGCATTCTTCTACCTTCTGCTCTTCCTGTCTTACACTGACAGTTCAAGGCAGGGACTGAGGAACAGCAAGAGTTCCTTTGAGCATCAGTTCTCTTTGGAGAGAGAACATTAAAAGCAAGACCCATAGCCTTGGCCAGTGGGCCTGGCAAATGCTTCAGCTTTCAACCAGAAACAGGAAGCAGGTCCATCAACTGTCCAGTTCTCCAAATGAAAAGAACCAGGTCCTGAGGCTCAGATCCATTTGTCTTTCCTCCTTTATTGTCATCGATGTGGGGAAGAAAGAAAGAAAAATCAGAAACTCAAGGTCTGGCTGCATGGTCTTCTCAAAGTTGGAGCTTTAGTTCCAGTAATTATCAGAGATTGAAGCATAAAGACACCTACATTCTGGAAACTTCTGCTTACTCTTTCTTGTATTTTTGTTGTTGTTGTTGTTATACTCAGTAAGGGAACAAAGTAGTATGTCAACAAAACTCCTCTGAGAATAATTCTAAGTTTCTAATTAGTTACAACAAATTGCCATACTGCAAACATGTCACTCTTACAAAATGTGTTATCCTCACCCTCTTTATTTTACAGGTGGGGAAACTGAGGTCCAAAGAGGTAAGATTACTTGCTCATGGATACTTATCTGCATCTTAGCTCTCCTGGTCTGGGATGGGTAATCAGACACTAAAATAAATAGCATAGGCAAAAGATGATCTTTTTACTGGAACTGGAAGTTTTAAAGCTGAATTCTTTCCTTAGATAGTTTGTGTCTCTGGTCTTTGAAAACCACTTTACTCAACCTCCTTTAATCTTATGGCTCTCTATAAAAACCCTGTCTCCATATATTCAGGGCTCTTTTGAAACTCCAAATTTAGAAATCTGAAGTAAAAAAGATGATTTTGATAATTGCTTCAGCTGTTGAATGGGGGGAGGGGAGTGGTGTATTAATTATTGTGGCTCTCTCTCTTCCAAAAAAAACTTAAATTTGGGAGAAAGTATATTTCTCCAGAAGAAACAAACAAACTTGTCTTAGCAAGAATCATTTTATGTGTGAAAAAAAAAAAATTACCCACAAGCCAGGCAGCCAAGGAAGATATTTTCTACATCATGATTATCCAGAATTTTCTAAGATAAATTTATGCCAAAAGAAGTTTCTTCAACATAGTCCAACATTCAGTTGTTTTGGATGATGAGAGTGAGAGTCAGAGATAAAATTATTTGATGTAAAGACCAAATTCATTCAGTTAAAAATTGAACTCCCTTGTAAACAATACAACTAATTGATAGTCAAAGCAAAATCTTTTATTTAGAGATGACTCACTCTTTTTGAGCTGGTCAGGATCTTAAAAATTAATCTAGTCCTACACTGCTGCAGAAACCAAAGCCCATGTGTATTCAGTGACTCACTCAAAAGCAGAGCCATAATTATTATCCAAATTTCCTGGCTCCTAATTTACTCTTCCTTTCAATGAACAACTGCTGACACACTACATAAAGCAAAATAAAGCATAACTCTTCCTACATTTATTACAATTGTTAACTGAAAGCACTAAACAGATACCCTAACAGCTTTAACCCAGCTTCATCTTAAAATAAATAAATGTTGAAAATGTAAGCATGCATTTCCTACATGAAAAAATCATTAGCGCACTGATTACTTTTATTTTAAATTCCTTAAGGTTCACATATGATTCAGCTTTTATATTCACCACTGCATCTAATACATTCTTTGGCCCATAACCAGATATACAGTATCTATTTAATGACTGAAAATTTACCACCATTTTATAGATCTAACTGAAAAATAAGTTTTATATATAGCTTGAAGTAATTACAGCTGATTGTGTAGAGGATTAGAGAAATTAGGAGTCCTAATTAACCCCAGCTGACTGTCCAAGGACCCTAACATCTGTGCTTGGTGTAGTTTAGATTATACTTGTCACATGAAGCTACTGCTAAGACCTGCGCATTCTATAACCATGACTCATTCCAAGCTAGTGACTCTGTCCAGACCTCAAAGGCATTATCTGCGAGCTGGACAACGGACAGACCCCGATACAGAATTAGAATCAGATAGGGTTCATTTCAGGAATACTACATTAGCTTTTGACACACTGTTAATGCTGGAGTGTTGGGTACTCAAATGAACACCCACCCACCCAATATGAGGGATCTCTGATGAGATCTATTTATAGATTCCTTTTATCACATATATCTTAGTTTATGGTTTTACAACAGCAAATATATTGTAATTTCCTGTAAGCAGAAGAAAGTCTGCTTAATAATATCCCTTTATAGGATTTTATTACATGAGTAGGTATTTTGAGAATTTTTCTTCCAACTTTGTGCTTCAATGTATAAACACACTGGAGCACAAATTTAATTTGAAATCATAAACTATACATGGAAGAGACTATGGAGATCTTGTCTAAGCCTCCTACTATTCAACAGTTGGGGAAAACCTAAGGTCCGTATAGTTCAAAGGTTACATAATAACATTTAAAGTTTTATACAATATTGCAACTGGAAAAATAGAGTTCACTGAGTAAACTGGTATAATTCATCCCAATTAGAGATATCTGGTAATTTGAAACTGAGTAAAAATAAGCTTATGAAGTGTGGGTGCCCCACAGTAGCTTTAGAGGGACATTTGCTAGTGGTAGGATATAGGAATTGAGAAGAAAACAGAAAATGAAGACATCTGGGGACTCGTGATTTACTTTTTTACCTTGCTACCAGGTAGAAAGTGGCTCTTAAAAAAACAAAAACAAAAAACTTGCCTTTTAAAGGAATGGGAAATGGCAGGGCCAACCTGCCAAATTACCCTACTGTCTAGCCTTGAAATAGAGAAATTAAAAGATTCCTTACTCAAATAACTTCCTTTATCCTTTTGAATAGGAAGTAGAGGATAATTTATTAATCTTTTAAAAAATTGATACGATTATCGGTTACCAATAAAATCATTCCAAATAGTAAGTACGGCATGTGTGGTATCTCCATCTCTTCAACACATGACAGTTTAGTTTATCCTCATAGTACCGTTTTCTATTTGATACTCGCTTGTTAATCCCTGCACCCCAGCCTCCATGAGTGCTTCTCCAGAACAGGGACCTTGCCAACTTTGTTCAACTAAGTACCTTAAATGGTGCTCAGCATATAGCAAACACTCAAATTTTTGTTAAATGAGTAAGAACTGTGCATACAGTATATAAAGCATGTTATTTGAAGGTGCGTAATTTGATTTAAACAAGATGATTTTGGAAATCTTGAATTTGTTAGGAGGCAGCTAAAGCTGAATATTCTCATTTTGTTTGAACAGAATACCTATAAAAATAATTGGGTTCCTTTTGCTATTCAGTACCACAATGTCATTAATTATCTTTAGAAATACAGTTCCTAAACTCTGATGAGAGAAAACGGGACCTCAGAAAATTAAAATTAGCAATCAGCATCAACTTAATTACGCTATAAGGAGAGAAAAGTGAGATGGGTAATATATATCACATGTCATCAGATGACTTTTCTGGCAACAAATTTTACCCTCCCTAGTTATATCTATTATTGAAATTTCTTTTGCATCTTCTCAATCAAGTCACTTCCTAGAGGCGTTAGTAACAGCATGGATTCTGTAGTGTTTTCCCAGAGTGTGTGTGTTCCATGGAATAAAAATCTGTGTGATGTCAAAGGTGTTACCACAAAAAAACAAGTTGCAAGGGTGTAGAAGTTTATTAGGAAATGCTGACATAAACAATTTCTCAAGAGTTTTTAAACACACCATATATACTGGGAATCTCAAAACTGGGGACATGGTATACTGTTTACTAAACTCAATTGGCCACAGAGCTCTCTTTTTCACAAAACATCTTTAATTAGAGTTCTGTGGAATACTTGTTGATGTGAAGGATGAGGGCTGAGAAAATTGTGGGAAATTCTGCACCCTGGCAAGGCCTCCAGGGCACTACCTGGGCTATACAGAAGCTTCATGTAGTTCACTCTCACAGGCCTATCTATAGTTTTCCTCAAATGGCTGCCGTGAACATTTAGTAGGCTCATTTATGGACCATCTACTTTTATAAAAGCCAGGCACTTTTTTTCCCCTAGGAGCTGAGGCTATGACAATGAACAAAAACTGCAAACTCTTGCCTTTATGTAGTTTAGTGATATACAGTTAATTCTAGATTATCCTAATTGCTTGACAAATTCAAGAATCTTATACCTAGGTGACTATCCCCTTTTTCATATCCTTCATATCCTTTTTGTTGTTTCTCAAATTTCTATCCTCTTAAATGTGAAGACCTCTTGAACCACCTTCCATGGACTCCAGTTTAAGCAATCCGACTATAATAGGCCATCAAGTATTACCAAGACTATTCCCAACATACAGTCTTTCCATAAGTTTATGGAAAATTATTTTGAAAATGTAATATTAAAAGATAATAAAAAGGAGATTCTCATGCCATTATAAATGGGGGGCAGGCCTCCTTTTTAACTTAAATCTTTCAAAGGTTTTATATTTTAATATAAAGTTAACCTCGCCTCAACTACTGTGTACCTGGGTGAGTCCACTCAGTAGTGCCCTGATTTTGGAATCAGGTGAGTATAAACAGCCTATTGTATTTCAGCTGCCATGGCTTAGCTGGGCTGACTGTAAGATTCTCCCGATTCTCCTAAGTCAATTCCAACCCACTGCCAAAGAAGCATCTCTTACTAGCTAAAGAGAAAATGCCCAATAACCATCTACTCAGTTCCATACCATTTAGCCATGTTTGCTTTTGTAAGCAGGTTAACAATTTCTTAAGGGGGGAAAAAACAGACAAAACACAATGGAGGGAAAAGGAAAATGTTAATAAAAGAATAGCTTTCTACCTTGGCACATAGTGATCTGAATAAATATTCTTTCATGAAATCATCATCATTCAACATTTCATGTGATCTACAACCAACCAACCTTATTTCCCTATGCCCTTCCCACCCCCCAAAAAGCAGCCTATAATCCCAGCCAAATATGATTTATCACATTTATAACTACCTCCAGGCTATTTCCCTTAGAGAAATAACCATCCATTCAATTCCAAACAATTTAGCCACAAGCGAATCTATACTTGTTTAAACCCTACTCATAAGGTCCATTGTAAATACTACCTTGTTCATGAAATGGTCTCTGATCCCCCCAGCTATAAGTTATCTATCATATTTATATCTCCTTTGTCACATTTCTTGCTGCTTTGTAATTGTTCTGTAAATGCCTCTGAAGGCAGAGACGTTATCTTCCATTCTCACCAAAAAGAACAAGCCAGCAACCGAAAATACATAAATCCACTGGTGCAACTTTTGGAGACTGAGCAAAATGCTAAATATTAGGTTGTATATGAAACTGACATTTGTGTAAGTAAAAATTGTCAAGTTAACAATTTCATATGGTTTAAGTTACACTACAAAAGGACAGGCTGAAGTATATTTGAATTTGGACATTATGTGGTATTCATCTGGGAGGAGAGTGTGACTGCCTCCTTTTATATCCCAGTCTCTTAAATATACATGACAACTAGTATTTTCTATTATATTCATAATGATTTAAAGTCTGCCCTGTCACAGGAGAAAATTTAAATCAGTTTAAAATAAGGTTCTCAGGAGTTGACATTATCTTTCCAACTACCGATGTTAACCTAACCAATATAAAAAGGCAAACACTAGAAAAATAAAAGCTGATTAGTATTTAAACTTTTCAAAACCAAATGTTTTGGTCCTCACAGATGCTAATACTAATACTTGGGAGGGGGTGGGGGGAAACCACACCAATTGCTTAAGAATCCTAGGATGCATGCTTTTGCATTCTGTTTACTTGAGTATATCCAAAAATTCTATAATTGAAACATCAAAGTAAATGTACCAATTAGAAATAGTAACATTGCAATGACTGAGGGCTGCAGGTCAAGGAGCCAAAGATTTTAAATATTTATTTCATATCCCTTCAAAATACCAGAAAAATTCTAAATATTTATACTTTCCAAGTTTTCCACATTTTATTCCTATGAAAAATACCCAGCTGCACAGCTACCTTAGTGGCAGATATTAAAATAAATATGCTAAAATGGACATAAAAACTTGAAGTAGTCATCTATATTAATACAGCATACTAACAGGCAAAATCAGGACCAAAAGTGGATTCCCAAGTAAGACTTTGTCTCTCTATCCAAAGTTCTACCACGTTTAACATCAGCAAAAGGGTATCTATTTTCTGCTGGGATCTGAAAATGAGGATGTTCAAAGTTCCACTAACTTCGTCAGCATTGAAAGAAGGATGTATTTTGAAAGTAGCCCCATAGTTATATACAGTAAAACAGAATGCAGTCTGAGTAAGATTATTGTATGGGCATAGAACAAATCTCCAGGGTGGTTTTTCAATTTTACATTTTTTTCACAAAGCGGTTGTTACAGCCACTTGTAAAAAAGGTTCCTCCTACCAGACACATGCCTCACAAGAAACCAGTGATACGCTGAACTAGTTTTCTAAAAGTTCCTCCAGGATTTAGTGCAAATAGAAGGCTGTGGCAATTGTGGAACAAACAGGCCCATACTGAAAATCTAGTCAAGAAAGGGCCACAGGTAATTTGGGTAGGTAAGGTAATTTAGATGTAACTGAATCCTGAAAAAGGTTCAAGATAATTCCTTTAGGTAGAACTCCGTTCAGAAACAGCAGTGTTTCTGAAATCCTGATGCTGTGAAACAGTTCTGCATTGCTTTCGCAATTCTGAACATCAACAATGAATCCCTGTTAGAGGAATGACCATCAAGGCGAAAGAACAGGCTTAAATTAAGTAGGCCTACAATGACCAAATTCCAAAAATCCTACCCCTAAGTATATGACACCTGAGATTCCACGGAATACAGCATGAAAATCACTAGAACAAGAAATGACAGCATATAAAATAAAGGGGAGTGTGGAAAACTGATAACTAAGATTGTTCATCGGTATGTAAAGTCATTTTCAAATCTTAGGGCAAACTATATCATAATACTTCCTTAACTGGCCTAAACATTATATTGCTTGCTAAATTATCATGGATTTGTAAGCCAATATCTCGTTCCAGTTTTAATACATATATTTGGAATAAATAATACAAAGAATATAAATACTAAACTTATTTTAATGAAAACCTTATTTTATGATAGCAGTGTGAGATACAGAAATAGTAGCTACCAAACGGGGTTTTTTTGCATAAGCCATTTATTTAGTGCTATTATAAGCTTTAAAATTCCATTTTTGTTTTACATTAAATGATGAAGAGAAAAGATACATTTGGCTAATGAAAGACATTTTGAACAGTAATTCTGGCATTAAAATTTATTAATAGTTCTCAGCTTCAAAAATGTTAAAAAATTATTTCTAAAATGTCTAATGAACACACAGTAAAATACAACAGATTAGTGGAAGTTGAATGGTAATGACAAAGCCAAATAGAAATGCTCAGTGTTTGCTAACTTCACACAAAGAACAGTGTAAAAGTCCTTGTAGAGGCAGCAACGATTATTATGGGAAGAGCAGCTGTCACTAAGCCCAAGTGACAGCATAAAGCAGCTACTGACTTCCCAACTTACCATCTTCTTTTTCCTTTCTGCAATCTGCTCCTCTGATTCCATTTCAACTTCATTGCTAATGGGAGTTTTTTCTTCTATATCATCAATAAAATCTGGTTCCTGAAAGATGGAAATGACTGCTTTATAAAAACTACTGTTCCATCTACAAACTAGGGACACTGAACTAATTTCAATGTCTTTCAGCCACAACTAATTCAACATATAAAAATTACAAAAGCCTACTTAAATCCATTTCAGAAATTTAAAACTGATTTCCTAATTCAAGAAACTTTTCAAAAACATGCAATCAAATAATTTACTTTTTAAAGTTCTAGTCAATAATGCTATCAGTAGAGCCCACAAGGTCAAATATGGTAGCATAGCCTTATGTTTATATCCTTCCCAAAACATAAACATACAACTATTTCACGAAACCCAGTGCCTACAAATACCAAGTGCTCAATAAATATATCTTTAATTTAAAACTAAATGGAAATTATTTCTAGAAGATAAGGTACTGGAGATGAGTAAAACCTTACTTAATTTTCACATTTAAATAGTGCTTCCTAACTTCCAATTGTTTAGAGGGCATACAACAATATACTTCCTGGCAGGGCAGAAGTACAGGCCAAACTCCTTCCCCAAAATTATCTTACTGTGTTCTTAAGAGAATTTTCTCTCTTATCTGTCACCCTTATATAATTGATTTATGTCCCAAATATTAAAGAAAAGGAAATTTTATGGCTTAAGACTTTAAATAAGAACATTTATTATGAATATAGGACAGTGCCATCTGGAAGAATTTTTAAAATTGCCCAGTCTTAGAAAAATCTTGTATTCAATTCTGCAAGGATTTGCTGGCTGAGTTGTTTCTTAATAGTTTAACAAAGACTGTACAAATTCTAGTAGAACACGTATTTTACGTTTATAAGTACTTTATTAAAGAACAAAATGGCTTAACTTAAAATTTTTAAACCATTTTACATAAAAAAGAGGTTAAAATATGTAAAATTATTTTCCTTTGTTAACTTCTTTCATTGAGAATCAGTAGAGCATAGTTCAGTACCTGATTATTTGATACTGATAGTCTCAGTGGAGACAGCTTTCTCTGTTTAGTTTCTGGGCTCTTCATTTTGTTGGTTGTTCCTTCACAATCTAAAGTAATATTCTGATTTTGTGTATCTTTTTCTTTTGAAATATCCTTTTCTTTTTTCCCTTTTTTCCTTCTGGTTTCGTAACCACTATTGATATTTTCAGTGGATTCAGAAGTACGTTTTAGAACAGGGCACTCTGGGTTTTCTTTGAGGCATGCGCAGTCCACCTTGTACTTACTGGAAAGATAACCAGGTAAATATTTATTCAAGACATAAAACAAAATAAAATTTTCTAATCCATTTTAAGCTGCAACTCCACAAAATTGTATGCTGTTACTAATTATAAGCAATACTTACTTTTCACTAATTTGCATTTCTGGTAACTATCACAAAAAATATCTGTTTTCTCATAAAAACAATATAATAATGAGAAGTTGATTTCTGACCAGAGATTAGACCTTCAATCATAATAACCAGTAATGGTTTATAGAAGGGAAAAAACCCAATAAATTAAAACTGAGTCTTTTTAAGTAAAATGATACTGTGGCTTATTACATTAAGGCAAAAATAGTATTTACTTCAGTGGTCCCAGAGTATTATAAAGTATATGTATACACAATATGAGAAAATACTGACCCTAAATTCAACCTAAATAAAAAAATGCTAGGTATAATAAATATCAAAACTTAACTAGTTTGCCTTGTACTTTAAAGAATGATTTCAATAACCAGGTTTCTTTAAAAAGCTACCTTGAAAAAATTTAAAGTTATGCTTGTTTTTGCCCCTCTTCAGTGTTCCCTCTTTCAAACGGACACTTGAAAAATAATTGCACTCTCTCCCATTTTTACATATGAGATAAAAGCTAGGAGAGGGTCAGTATCTTGTCCAAAGTCACAGTTAATAAGTGGTTGGGTTGGCATTCAGATATAGGTCTACATGAGTCTAAAGCCCACACTTTTCATCTCTTCAGTATTTCATAACTCTGCCCTCTTTATCTCTACCATCAAGATTTACTTCATCTAGGATACAGGCTAAATGCCCAAATCTGAGTTAAATAATAATAAAAGCTTCCCACGTTACATGTTTTGAGTAGTTTAATGTTTGTTCACGGTAAAAATATTTACTTTTCCCAAGTTTCTAATACTCCTACTCATTTGCTTTCAATGCTGGTAGAAAGGTACAAATCAAACTAATTCGCTGAATCAGGGGTGGAACTCAAATGTTTACAGTCTACTCCCTACCTCCCCAAATCAGGTATTAATAGAAACTAGCTTGCAACTCTTTCTAGATGTTTTCTTTGATTTTAGGATCACAGAACTGCAAATAATGACAGCAACAGCTAATGTTTATTAAGCACTGATTTTGTGTCAGGAACTGTTTTAAACATTTTACATGTGTTAACTCATTGAATCTTCAAAACATTCCTGTTAGGTGAGTAGCAGTATTCTCATACTATACATGAGCTAATAAGGCACAAAGAGATGATGAAATTGGTCCAAGGTGACATAAGTAACCTTATAAGGTTATAACCTCTAAGTGACCAAGCTAGGCTTTGAAACTGACAGATTCTAAGAAGCTTATTGTTAATCACCATGGGATATAGTCTCTCAAAGCAATGAGCAAACAGCCATTATGCTAAAGTTTCCACCTTCTGAGGGAGAAAGGGCTAAATAGGAAACACTTAAGTTATCTTGATAAATCTGACTCCAACAATCAAGTAGAGATGCATACTGAAAGAAGCGGGATTTCACTGATAGAAAACATAATGGACATTAAAACCTTCTACATTTAAAAAGGATACCATATAAAAATTTAAAAATAAACTACAGAATAAGAGGAAATGAACTGAGATGTGTATAACCCAAAAGACTAAAGAGTACATAAAGAACCCCACCCCAGCAAAAGAAATCAGTAAGAAAAAGATTACCCAGCAGAAAAATGGACAGATAATTAGGTAATTCTTAGAGGAAATGCAAATGACAAATGAATATATAAAAATACCCTGGGCTCATAAAATAATCAAGAGAAATGGTAATTAAAAATATAAAAAGATGTCATTTCACATAGATTAGCATCAGTTTTTAAAGTCATAAACTGGTCATTCACCATAGGTAAAAATGGAGGTGGTACACATTCTACAAGCCAGCAATTCCACCCTTAGGTCCCTACCATGGAGAGAACATGTACACATGCGGACATGTTCAAAAAGCCACAGGAGCATTTTTCATAAATCTGAACGTCTACCAATAGTGGAATGGATAAATGCCATCAGCAGTAAAAATGAATGAACTAAAGCTACACATAACAATAGAACTGAATCTCACAAAAGTAATGAAAGAGAAAAGTTGAATGCAAAATAACATAGATTATAATTTACATAAAATTTTAAAATATACAAAATAATAGATACTATTTAGGGATGTATATATACACAATAAAAATGCTAAACGCACCAAATCAAAGATGGCAGTTATCTCTGGCAAAAGAGGAAAGGGAGATGCAATATGGTTGCTAAACATGAAGGGCTTCTGTGGATGTTTTACTTCTTAATTTGAGAAGGAGGCACATGGACTTTTGTATTATTATGTTTTTTATATTAAGTTTTTAAAAATTTAAATTGAAGTTTCTACACTCAAAATTAACTTTTTTGCCCCTACTGTTTCAGAAAATAATTGTCAGAGTTTCCTTACAGGATCTTCAACAAACTCTTTCAGTTTACACTGCAAAGAAAATTTGGCACAATTTCGTTTGTTTTGAGGGGCAAAAAGTAAAATTATCCATTCTTTCTGATTAATCAAATTAACTGTATGACTAAAATTTTACCCCGTAAAATACAAGAAGGAAAAAGATTCTCACTTAAAGTCAGTGTTGTATGGCTGAATTAGGATTACTAATTATAATTACTAGGAGCATTTACATTACAATAATAATTAAGGAAAGTTTGGAAAAGAACTAATAAGCAACAGTGCTGTAATGGAATCTGATACCAAAATGCTTGTTGTCAAGTACTTTTAATTGCCTCATGATAAATAAAAAAAATTAAGAAATAATAGACTTGAACTTACCAATTCCCATAGTCAAAATCAAAGGCAATAGTAATTTCAGTTCCCTTTGGAATACTTTGTATAGAATAAATATAAAGATGTATGGTTCCATCTTCGATTTCATGCCTCACCTGTTAGTTAAAGAATAATTTTATATTTCTATAAATTATTTTCTGCCTTTAGAAGCATCTCATCCTGCAATTTTGAAAACTATTCTTTTCAAAGTAATTCACAAATACATGGAAAATATGCCATTAATTACAAGATGTAACTATAAATCAGTGGTTATCAGCTGGGAAGGAGGTATAGCAATGCAAGCTCTATAGCCCACTATGTAGCATTAAAAAGAAAATACTGTATTTCATCAATTCTACGATGCATATTTTTTCACCTTTTAGCATCTCTGAAATTGCAAGTTTTACAAGTGATGGCATCTTTGATTTGATGAAATGCAGCAACGGTACAGTTAACACGATAACTTTGCTATGAGAGACACTGTTCTAGTACTTTACATATACTAACTCCTTTAGTCCTGATACCACCTTTTTACAGATGAAATCAAAGCACAGACAAGGTTACAAAGCTAGTGAGTCAAAAAGGAAGACATGAATCTAGTTAAGGCTGCCTTCAAAACCTGCACTCTTAACTGTAACATATAATTATAAAATTAAAAACATTTGGCATGTTAAAAAACAAAACCAGTGGGGCCGGCCTGGTGGTGTAGTGGTTGAGTTTGCGCACTCTGCTTCAGCGGCCAGGGTTCGCGGGTTCGGATCCTGGACGCGGACCTACACACTGCTCAAGCCATGCTGTGGCGGCATCCCATATACAAAATAGAGGCGGATGGACACAGATGTTAGCTCAGGGCTAATCTTCCTCAGCAAAAAGAGGAAGATTGGCAACAGATGTTAGCTCAGAGCTGATCTTCCTCACCAAAAACAAAACCAGAAATATTTTATTCTCCATACTAAAACACCATTTTATGAAAATTTTTGTAGTAGCACATATAAAATCTACTTTAGCTTTCAGCTTTGTCATCTACTTTGATCAAATCAGAGCATATATTTGATCCATAAATAGAGCCTTCAGGATAAACGTAAGTTCCAATATTTCCTCTTACAAGGAACACCACAATTTCTTCAACATGCAAAGTAATTTTTAAGACATTACAGCCAGTACCACCTAAATTTTCACAATGGAAAGACGCTGGGCAGTATAAAATGCATCAACAGTCAAAAAGTGTTTTAGGTTACCAGACTTTTGTGCTTAATACACAGATTCCTCCCCCACCCCTGCCCCCCCAAAATTTCTATAAGCTTACCTCTGCATTGGGTGTACAAGAACGCCTGATGAACCGAGCCTCATTCCCAAAAGTCCTTGCATCAACACACATTTCTAGCCCATGAAATTTAGAATAGAATAAAACAAAAGGGTATGGTCTGGAAAGAAAGAAATGCATTATAAACTATTAACATTTTGAGTTTAAGAAACTTCTAAAAGACTCATAGTAAGTAGTGAAGACAAGATTTGAATACAAGCACTCTGATACCAGAACCCATTCTTAATCATTAGGCTAGTTTATGCTAACAAGATTTTTTACCTGCTGCAATAACTACCTAAATTAAAGGTAATTAATTGAAGGTGGAAATTCAAATTTACAAAGAAAGATTAAAAGAGAGTGACTACTGCCTTTACAGAAGGATTCATAATTGGATGTTTATAGTCCTTATTTCCTAGTGCATTTATTTAAGTGTTTGATTTAGAGCACTGTTTCAGATCAAATCTGCTATACTTTTAAAAGGGAAAGATTCTTGCATATCTTTCATATTTTAAGCAAAAACTGAAGTTATAAACAAGAAATATTTTAAAATAATTATAGTATGTAGACTGAGAATGGTATGTCCCTAGAGATAGAAAAATACTTCTAGACTTTAGGGAAGCAATGGCTATCAAAGGATCACATCAATTTCCCCCAAAAAGCCACAAACCATACATAGAAGAGGCCTCCAAAGCCATTCCACTTCCAAGAAAGTGAGAGTTGAAAGTGGTGGCAATAATGTAAGATCAAATCTAATATCCTCTAATAAAGAGGAAGGGGTTTTGCCTGTGGTCACCGATGGTCTTTTCAGGTTCTAGCAATTATGTTAAAAGGAATTAGGAAGGGTCCTGGATGGAAAGGTTACCTCATAATATCAGGTAATCAGAGTTTTTAATTAAAGTCCACCTATATTGCTGCAGTTTATCTTCGAAGTAGATTGTTTTAGGAGTGTCAGCAAGATAAGAGATGGATAAAAGACTGAGGAAAATATTTGCATTTTTTATGTTATTATAGTTCAAAAGTTATCGTTAGTCATTGTTCAACCACACTACAGTTTTAAATATTAAAATGATAATTTAGGAAAACAAAATACATATAAACACAGCATCTTGGTAAAATAGCCAAAAATTCAACACTTAACTACAAAAACTAATGTGAGAAAATAAGTGAATATACCTCTTAAAGAAATATCCATTTGCTTCAAACTGTTCTCTTAGCATAAACTTCCCTCTGTATTCAATGATAAGTGCATCAGGAGGCAAATCTTTTGCAGATTTCAGAATTTTCTTATTTTTTTGTATATGGCTCTAAAATCAGAAAAATGTTGAGAAATTAATTAAACCTGTTTTTAGTATAACTACTTAAGATATACAGTAGAAAAAGGGTTTGATTTATAATTTTTTGGCAAATGATATATTTACCTCTACAGGAGGTTTGAAAAGCAAATTGTTGGTATTCAGATCTGATTTATTTATCTCTTTTTTGTCATTTCCACTGCCTAATCTCAGAGCTATTCTTTGTGCCTCCCTTTGAACACCCTCGCTATATTGGTTATTATTTGCTTCTTCATATCGATCCATCCATGCTTTGATTTTTGTCTCCCATCCAAAATTTGAACCATCAGATGAAGGATCAATCTCTGGAGCTGAACCCTAAAATCACAGCAAACTAAGCATTAATATCTAGACAAAGTATTTATACACACATACACAAAAACTAAATGACGATCTATATAAAAGAATATAACATAAACTAGAAATAATGCCAGGCTTTCCAAGTTGGTCCTAGTGAAAAGACCATAAGAAATCAGCCTACTACATTTTTATACTGCATGCCAGACAAATATGAGTTGGAAAATTGAAGGACACCGAGTTAAGTTGGAATAGCAGAAATTCAAGCTTCACCATCACTAGTGTAGCCAAATGGAGACTATGAATAAAATTGCAGATACCCAAAACTTTGGCGTCATTGTCAGCTACTGGTTAAAAAAAGATAGCATATGAAATTTTTTATTTCAAAGACTGCCTATATCTACTCTGTACTCACATTTCTATTTAACCAGAATAAATTTGCAATTACTATATAAACTACATACACTGCTTATTAAGTATAAACTTACTTTCTGATCTAACACTACAATTTTAACATGTTTTGTAACAAAAATGTACCTTGATATCTTAATTTAGTGTAATTCCAAGAACTATAATCAACTTTCCACATGATAAATTTGACACAAGAATAAAATGTCTCATAGAATGTGAAATGACCCAAAATGGTCCTTAGCCTAAATTCATGGGTCATAATAAGGGTAAGGACCTTGGAGCTTAAGTGCTTGCTCCTCCTCTAGACTCCCTATTAAAACCTGTAAGATAAGAAAGCTAACTGCCAAGTAGTAAAAAATTACCCTCTTTTCTAAATATGTTATGAAACAAAAAAGGAATCCTTTTCTCATTGGAATGCAACTTATAGAAAGGCACAATTACCATACATTTTTAAAATTTATTAAAATCTAGATTCCCACAATTAATTCCTATTTGCAATCTTAGGATGAAACATTTTATCTTATCATTAGCATAATTCAAATTTATAATGGATTTAACACATGAAATTTCAGTTTATTTGTAAATGCTCTTCCTCAATTTCTTTCTACAATATTGAACACTTAGATGAGAAAAAAGATTTCTATAATATGCACAACCTAACATAACTGTGAAATTTTAAAATCACATATAGATTTCATAAAGATCCTTATATATCCTGATATATACATGTGTACAGTTACACTTACTAAAATTTACCATCAGTCCACCTTCCATATAAGCAACTAATCTTTATTACAAAAGTATCATTCTTTTCTACAGTGAAACAAACTACAGTAAGTTGCTCAACTATTTAACAGAGTAGGTTTATTTTACCAATTGATATTTTATGTTCTTACATATTTTACGTTATAATGACCACTTGATAAATAACAGATTTTTATACAAATATGAGACACTACAAATTAAGGCTTTCCTCAGCAATCTAATCAGTTCTTAAATTTTTCTTTTCTCCCCCACAAAAAACCCCTCTACTGACGTGGTATATATTTAATACAGCTCTTCTATATCTCTTGAACCTTATAAACACTATAGAATTACTTATTGGAATTGTAGTGATCTTAAAGAGCTATCTTCAAGTTAAGGAAAAAAGATTTTTAAAGATGCACAAAGCACTTTTAAAATTTTATTCCCTTAGTCACTTCTTTACATAATAAATGAAAATATTTCAGTTAAGTAAAAGATGCTCCGTCCTCGTTAAGCCTGCTGTTGAGGTAATTAGATAAATTGGGAAGAAAGGAAAACTGCTGGAGTATCAACAGTTCCAACAGTTTAATCCAAAACTTTTCAGATCTCTTTATTCTGTGTTAGAGAAAATCCCATAAATCCAAGTTTAATATAATAAAAGCATAAAATCACCAATTTTAACATATAAAGAACATTTTATGAGGCTTTGGACTTGCAGTATACTGAGTGACACCATGTATTAACATTCTTGAGAAAGAATTACAAAACTATGCAAGAATAATCATTAAATATCTGTTTAAAGATTTCTTTTCCAGGAATGTGGAATAATGACTAATTATTATGCTCTACACTACAGGGACAACAGATATACTGTAACATGCTCCCACATCCTATTTTAACATTTAACAACTGACAAACCCATTATCCTTTACTACCTAACCTAGAAAGCCATATTAACACTCTAGAGCTGACCTCTGTAACCCCACACAAATCTATCTTTTAGGGGGAGGCAGAGCTGGGGAGCCTTGCTTCTCTCAGCAATCTTGGCATCTACAAAATCGAGGATGTATTCTAATTAATTCAAGGTACAAGTGACTAGTTTGTACTTATATGGTGGATCTAAGGTGATTTTATAGTATTTTATAACTGACTAACATCACTAGAATCCCAATTATGCACAAGAGTAAATTTTCAAATTTCGAATGTGATTTTGCATTCATACGTCTAGTATACTACTACAAAGTGGTACTAGAGACATGGAATGCAATGATAACTGAAATTCAGATTGCTCCAATTTCTTTTTTTTATTTGCCCTGAGCTAATATCTGTTGCCATTTTCTTCTTTTTGCTTGAGGAAGATTCACCCTGAGCTAACATCCGTGCCAATCTTCCTCTATTTTGTATGTGGGTCACCACCACAGCACGGCTGCCAACGAATGGTGTAGGTCCACGCCTGGGAACCAAACCCGGGCCCCTAAAGCAGAACTTAACCACTAGGCCACGGGGCTGGCCCAAGATTACCCAAAATTTTAATACTAGAAATTGCTTATATACCTCCTCCTTTTGGTTAAGATTTTAACAGTATTGATAGATTCCAAGAGTGGTATATTAATCCAATTAGAATTCTCTGTCGTCCCACTTCTAGGGGGATATAATATAATAAGCAAGAAAATGACAATGAAGAGAACGTAAAGTAAAGATTATGAACAAGCAACCACTTAGTAAGCTCTTGAATAACTGACAGTTGATAATAAGGGCTTAAATTGAATGTATTTACCTTAACTCTTGATGATTTCCTAGAACCTTCACGAAAGGCCTGAAATAACATGGAATTCTGAGTTAGTTTTGTTTAAAAACTGGATATAATTAAGAATCAGTCAGTTCACTGAAGCTTTTTACTGAAGTCTCATAATAACAAAAAGTTTGGTAATAAGCAATATAGCCAGAACTAGGGGAATGTTTAAGTAAATAAAATCATGTACTAGAATACTATTCTACTATTAAAAATAGAATGCAAACTATATAAGAACATGAAAATATGTATATGATACAATGCTACGAAAAATTTCCAATTTTCTGTGTGCTCAATATTACAACCATGGAAAAATATTTGATAAAAATTGCAAGGTATTAAAAATATTATAGTAATTTTGTTGAAGTCATGAGAAGTTTTGGGGGTGATAATGTTTTTATTACTTTAATTCTCTAAGTCAGCTAGCAAGTAATATTTGAGCATTTAGTGGGGCTTAAGTAATAAGCATTGTGGTAAACAGAGTTGTATTTATTCAATAAATATCTAGTGAAAGCTCACTAATCTGCCAGGTCCTGTAGTGGTATTTAGGATTTAATTCCTATCCTCTTCACCACCCCACACTCCCAAAAGTGTAAACTCTATTTAGAGACTAACAAACATAAACCTAGAGTAAGCAAATACAGATCCAAATATATTTAAGTACCAAATTTATATGTAGTCTATATATATGCTGGAAGAAAGCAAGATTTCTTTAAAAAAAAAAAGGCAAAGAATTTTTATGTAAAACATGGAAAAAGACCTAAGTGAACTACAGAGAATGGATGTATTCAGACAGGTGAACAACTGAAAGGAACACAAGCCTGGTACTAAAGAAATATGAAAAAAGGCATGAAATACGAAGAGATATGTTACATTCAAGGAAAAATTAATATACCACACTTGTACCTACTGAAAACATTATGACATAAAACTGGCTAAAAAATTTAAAATTGGGTCATGGAAGTCTTATTTTAAAAGTCACATTTTATGATTCTGATTTAAATACTGTATGTTCTTCACTATGATAGAGGAATCCACGAAATACTTCTGAGCAGAGAAGGGATATAAGAACAATACTTACAGGAAATATCATAACCAAATGCAGAATGGATTGAAGTGGAAAGAGGATAAAGTTAAAGATGATAGGACGTTACTGCACTACTATAAGGTGAAGAGGGCTTAGACTGGGTTTGTAGCAGCAAAAGGAAGAAAAATAACAGTATAATGAAGTGACATTCCAAAGGAAAAATCAAAAGTGCTTTTGAGAAATCTGAATGTCAAAGACTAAAAATGACTTAAAAGATTTTTGAGCCTGGATATTGGCTGTGCTGCTGAAACAAAAAAAGAACTTGAAGGATGGTCAAAGAAGATACAAGTTTGGTTTAGAGAGGAAACAAAGAAAAATGGTGATAGAACATTCTTAAGTAATATGTGCTGGCAATGGTTTTATGAACTAAAAAATTAAAATCAAGTTTAAAAAATTCTTTTCAAGGTAATATTAGAAAATATTACTTTTTATTTTGGTGAGGAAGATTGGCCCTGAGCTAACATGCACTGCCAATCTTCCTCTTTTTGCTTGAGGAAGACTGTCGCTGAGCTAACATCTGTGCCAGTCTTCCTCTATTTTGTACGTGTGATAACCACCACAGCATGGCTTGATGAGTGGTGTGTACGTCTGCACCTGGGATCCAAACCTGTGAAGCCCAGGCCGCCGAAGCAGAGCACGTGAACTTAACCACTACGCCACCGGGCTGGCACCAGAAAATATTACTTTTAAAAATCCTAATATATGGGTCACAATACACAATCATGTCTTTTAATACTTTATTCTGCATTATTAATAGTGTTAATACTTCATGTCAAAGTCCTGAATTGCTAAGACACCAACAATACTTTAATAGGGTTTTATAAATATTTTAGAACTGTCACCTGTCCTAGAATGTCTATCGTTAACTCCATTCACATTTTTAACAATTAGCCATAACAACAAGCTGAATAAAAAAAGTAAAGCTATATATATCCTTTTCCTATATATTTTTAATTGCAAATTGCTCCCCCAAAATAGTAAAAACTTAACCTAGAGCAAATTAGATGCTGTATGCCCAGTTCCTGGATTTTTTTCTCCTAATCCTTGTCAAGTATTACTAACTTAACACAAGAGAAAAATCTCTTTTTAAATATACAGCAATATTCTAAAATAAATGATGCAATCCAAGACCCAGAATTGATTCATTTAACATAGCCAAGTCATCCCAGCCAGAGAAAATGCAAAATCTATGCTTTATTCAAAAAATAATTTGTTAAACCAAATGACCTAAAAACAGAAATATACAAGGATAAAATTTCCAAGTAACTTTTATGCAATAAACAAAGAGGAAAGCACAATTTGAAAGCAGTAGATGAAAAAGGTAAATCAATACCTAAACATGAATTCCTGAATTATAAAAGGCACTTAACAGACAATCTCTGTCTTTGTCATCTTACAATCTGAGATGAGGGAAATAACAATGAAACAAGGCAAAATGTGGTTAAGTACTATAATAAAAGGTTCAAGTGTCATGATGAGATGCAAAGAAAGATGATAATATCTGGTAGGAGAAAAGCAAGTTTCACAAAGGAAGCAGTGCTTGAGATGGGCCTCAAAGTATAGTAGGAGTTTAAAAGACAAAGATGGAGAAGAGAATGTTCTAAATGGTGAAGGGAACAGTTTAAGCAAAGATAACATATTCAGAAAGTGCAGGTAGAATGTGGTAACAATTAGTTGTCCAGAATGGATAAAATACAGGTACAAACTGGAGAGGGACATATATGTGAAGATTGCCAGAATCAAGGATTATTTTAAACAGGGAAGTTAAATGAGAAAATGAAAAATGTATTTAAAAGTACATGCTGCCTATTATATAACCAAATAATATCATGAAGAATTACTCAAGGAAAAAAATGCTTTTTTGGGGAAACTTTGATTTTATATCTAGGTATAATTTCTCTATAATAGCAATTGTGAAAACAGTCATTATGAGAAGTATTTTTTACCTTATATAACAAAAATCTTCATTAGCAATTGTAACAAATGTAATGAAAAAGTGGCTTATAAATTGTTTTCTGTGATCATATCCCAGGGATAATTTATCAACATAAAATTTAAGTGAAAAAAATGTACATGGTAAGAAATCCAACAAATATGGAGCCTTATTAAAATGATTAAATAAGATTCAGAGAACAGCTATAAACAATCATTCACAATCATTATATGCTCCTTTACCTGTTCATAAGCTATTAAAAATTTAGGATTGTTATTTCTGTTTTCTAAAACAGCAATCTGTTCTATTTTATTTTAGCTTTTGCATTTCTATGACTAGTCTCAACGTGATGATTTCAAAGCAGTTTGCAAACATTTTTTTCTATTCCACTTCAATCTTTAAAACACATTAAAATTTTAAGTGAGCTTATTTAAGCTTAGATCCTGTCACCTTTTCTAGCTACTATCCATTATTCTCCTGCTCTTCCTGTAACACTCAGGTCCCACCACTTCCTATCTACTAATGTAAAGAAAAGGAAAAACTTACTTTTTTACATTTTGAAATGTTTTGTTCTTTCTCCCCACTTTTTTTCCTTCTTTTATCATTAACCTTGGAAACTCTTGAAGCAGTTAAAGTAATCGATGTTGGGGTATGCTGAAATGCAGTATATAATTCCACAGGAACCTCATCACCACTCTCAGTTGCACTGGTATCACCATCTTCAAAGGCAAAATAAAAATTATTGCACATGTAATACTTCTACTTCAAACAATAAAATAAAGCAGCATTCTACATGACAAACTCTCGTATCTCCATCTTTCTAAAGAATAAGCACATTTTTTCACTTACTCATCTCACTCATAGTAAGACACATTTAAACGCAAACTACAAATATCCTTTCTCATACATTAAACTAGAAAAGATACAGAAGTCTGACAACACATTCAGGTGGTGTGACTCTGGGAAACACACACTTGTATACACTGCCAGTGGAAATTCAAAATTCCCTATAAAGGGGAATTTAGTCCTATCTAGCAAAATTTTATATGCACTTAACCCTTTCATCTAGCAATCCCATTTCTAGGGATCTATCCAAAAATAAAATGGCAAAAGTACAAAAAAAATTTATCCAAGAGGGTTTCGTTGAAGGTACTATTTGTAATAACAAAAATAAAACAAAAAATACTGGAAACAAGCCAGATGTCCATCAAACAGGAATAGTTCAATGAACTGTGATTATTCAAAACCAGTTGTATTGGTATCAGCATGTTTTAAGCCAAAATGAAAGTTATACCATATTATACTTCTAAATTCTGTTCCTGAAAATGAAAGAAATACCATTCTACATGATAAACCAATGGATCATCATCTTTATGAAGAGCAAACATTTTAGTTCTTCTTTAAACCAATAAGTTACCTATATGTAGGAAGATTTTTATTTTACTTTTAAAATTTTTATTTTATTTTCCTCTAGTTTCCATATTTCCTAAAATAGTACATTCTTATTCTATAACCAGTAAAAAAGAATATTTAAAATCTATACCTGAGATTGTAAATTATATGTACAATCAACACTCATGAAGTGTTTATATCCAACTAAAAATATGCAGACCACTTATTCTGTCAATCACACTCATCTTAATTTAATATAGATCCTTTTCACCCACCTGACATATTTTCCCTTTTCCGGCGTTGTAGTAGCACTGCCCTCTCTTTATCCAAACTCCTACATTAGAATATTAACATGATTATTTATCAAACTTTCATAAATTTAGATATAAAGCAGATCTGTTTTAAATGTGAAAAACTTTACAATTTCTCTAATGTTCTTACTGAAAAACCAACAGTATAAAAGATATGTACTATAACGTGCCTTACAGTTTAGATTTGATCTAGCATAATTAACAGTAGAGCGAGTTACGTGACTCTATTGCACTCTGTTAAGAAAATAATTTGTTACTTAGGAAACCAATACATTTTTTTTTCAGATTGAGTATTTAAAGAAAAAGTCCGGAAAAAAAATAATATTAACAATGTAATTAAAATCACACATTAAATTTCTTAAAATAAATGTACGACAATGAATTAGAATCTATTTGCATTATTACCATTTGCCTAAAATTATTTCTACTTTAAATAATAAATCTAAACATTTAACAATTAAGTAAAATATTTCATTAACCTCCCCCAGCCTCCACTCAATGAACTACATCATCCATAGTAATCGTTTTATTTTTTTCTTCCCACAACATTTTTCTGTATAAACTTACTAATCTAAAGGTCAAATAAAACTAGATATTATTCTTAGATGGGAGAATAAGGACTCTAGACTGAAATGCTCACAACTCAGTAACAGACTTGCCTTATATCGACTAGGACATGTAACTATCCTAGTTATCACAGAATGATAAGCAGATATAGCTCAACTGACTGCCCTCCCTAATGGTCAGTTTTTAATCAACTCTTATTGAATTCCTCAACAGATACTTACTCCATCAAAAAGTATTTGGCAAAACGCTAGTAACTATCGTAAAGTAAAACAAAATCACATAGTAAAACCTCACTCATAATAAAGAAATGCAAATTATAACTCTGAGATTACCATTTCTCACCTAGTTAAACTGGCAAAAACCCAAGTCTGTCAAACACTGTATTGTAAGGCTTGGGAAAACAGGTATGCTTATCCATTACTGGTGGAAACTCAAAATTGTACAGCTCCTACTAGAGGAGAATTTGGTGATATCTGACAAAATTTTACATATACATTTACCCTTTTACTGAACAATCCCACTTCTATTTGCAATTACAAAAGACTGGAGACGACTCAAATGTCCATTTAAAGGGGACTGGTTGAATAAACTATAGTACATGAAAAAGATGGAGCACCTTGAAGCTACTGGAAGAAATGAGTCAATCTCTATTGAAGTGATCTTCAGCATAAATTTTTAGGAGAAAAAAAGAAATGTGGCAAAAACTCTCTATAATATACTACTGCTTACCTAAGTAAGGAGGGGAATACAAATATTAGAAACAGCTATGTACATATATAAGAAAATAAAGACTGAAGGGAATAATCAATTTTTAAAAAATTATTACTGCTAGGGTGGAAGAAATAGGGATAGAAGTTAAGACTTATTTGAACATACTTTGTTTTAAACATTTGACTTTAGAATAATGGGACTACTTACATAACTACAAGTGTACAATTTAAAAAATAAAGTATAAAAAGCAATCCTTAAAAAAGAAAAAATAACTGGATTACTCATCCATTTCTGGTAGGAATGTAAAACGGTACAACTATTCTGCAAAAGAGTTTGACAATTTCTTCTAAAACTAAACATGTAACTACCATATGACCGAGCAATTGCACTCTTGAGCATTTATCCCAGAGAAAACAAAACAGGTTCACACCAAAACTGTTCATATGTTCATAGCAACTTTATTTATAATAGCCAAAAACTGAAAATGACCCAAATGTCCTTCAACAGGTGAACAGTTAAACAAACTGTGGTACATATATACCACAGAACACTACTCAGCAATAAAAAAGAATGAAATACTGATATATGCAACAACTTGGCTGACTCTCCAGGGAATTATGCTAATTTTAAAAAGCCAATCTCAAAATGTCACATACTGTAGGATTCCATTTATATAACATTCTTGAAATGACAAAATTACAGAAATGGAGTATAGATCAGCGGTTGCCAAAGGTCAGGGATGGGAGGGGTAGGAGGTGGGTGTGGCTATAAAAGGCAACATGAGGGATCCTTGTGATGGAAATGTTTTGTATCTTGACTATATCAATGTCAATATCCTGGCTGTGATATTGTATTAAGAGTTTTGCAAGATGTTACCAGTGGGGGAAACTGGGTAAAGGATACAGAGGATCTCTGTATTATTTACAACTGTGTGCATCTACAATTAACTCAAAATTACAAGTTGAATTTAAAAAAGTTAAAAATAAAACTAATAACCTAAAATCAACATAAGTGTGTATCCAGGTGGTGTTATAACTACAAAGTGAAATTCTTTCAAGGAACTTCAAACACAATAAATTAACGAGACATCCCTTGTGGAAAATACCTTAAGGAAAAAAAAGTTCGAAAGTGTTTTAACATAATCATATTGTTGTG
The DNA here is from genome assembly GCA_031878705.1 of Tapirus indicus. NCBI lineage: Eukaryota > Metazoa > Chordata > Mammalia > Perissodactyla > Tapiridae > Tapirus > Tapirus indicus. The sequence continues at coordinate 82,623,370 of CM062917.1, forward strand.
CTAGTGTTGGTACTGTTACTCTGACACTGTTGTATTCTTCTATGGGATTAAGCAATTGAGTAATTATGTGATATTTTAATTATATAATTGTCTGTGTTGTTAAGAATTAGGATAAAAGGAGATATAGATGGACTATAGAAATGGTTAACTGAAAACCTTGTATTCTTAAATTTAAATTACAATTATCAGTATAAACTCATGTATTTTATCTTAAAAATAAACAAATAGATCAAATGTATTTCCTAGCTTTGTCTACTAAAAAGACCTAGGAACAATGACCAATCCAGTAGGGAGGAGCGTGACTAGCTCTCAGATTCTGGTCTTGAAAACCAATTCTGACTTTGGGGCACAGAAATATAAGTTAAGTTCAAGACATCTTATCATACCAGATATCAAAAGGACTCAAGAGCCAACTTGAAGAGGTTCCCATTGACCAACAATGGGACAAAAACTGAATATCAATAAGGATAATAAATGCAATAGACTGATATCCAATACAATTAAATCCCTGAGTTCATAATGATACTTAAAATTTTTTTATTATTCTGAAAACTAGTGAACAAAGGCTAAGAATCAATAAGCAACTGCCTTTCTTCATTGAAATATATCTTACAAGAACTGAAAAATTAATGTGGGGAAGTTTGTTCCTACAGAAATATTCCAGCTAATAAGTGATAAGCAATAGAATTATAACATGTCCCTAATTTACATCCCCTAATAAATTAATGGATCTAAGATTAACTATCAAGGGGTCCCATCATAGAGACAACCAGATATTATGTGTCACCTAACAGAACACAGTCTATGAAGTCTTACCAAAAAAACCCACAATTTTTAACCTAAATCTGATCAGAAATATAGAGGACAAAGAAACCTGTTAAATCATAATAATGCAACAGGCAAACTCATCAGGATAAACAATTCAGTTCCTTAAAAAAACACATTGCAAAGGAGATTGGGGTTGGTGGGGTAAGGGGAATAGGTTTAGATTACTAGAGACTTAAGGGATGTGTATCAACCAATCAATATTTTAACAGTGGCTACATGATAATAAATTTTGTTGCATGTACAATAATGGTTTTGTGGTTATGGTTATTTTTTTAAAGAATTCTCTTATAGATATATACTGAAATACATATACACATAAGTAAATATATGCTGAAATACATAAGGACACATATGAATGAAATATCTGGGATTTGCATGAAAAGAAATACATGGCAGAATAAATGAAAAAAGATTGTTAATAATTGTTGAAGCAGGGTGATGGAAACATGTGGGTTCATTATACTATTTTACTTTTATATAGGTTTGAAATGTCCATAATAAAAAGATTAAAAAAATAAATAAATGAAAAAACACACTACTGCAAACAGGTGGAACGATAGTAAAGACCTATAAAATTCTGTAACTAAGGGAATGTCCTTCTAGTAACTCTTTAATATAGTGTATTCTGGTGAAAAAAGATGCCATCACTTAGAAGATGCACTATTATTTTATGCATCATCAATAAAGTAAAAACTCTACAAGGTAAACCATGACGCATTACCAATGGAAAGATTCTTCCTGATTTCAGAGATGTTGAATACAAAAAAAATAAATAAATAAAAATGAAAAGTGTATCTTAGAATTGATGAAATACAGTAATCAATTAATTGTTTAATCTAGAATTCATACATAAACTTATATTAACTAAAAATTAACCTTGGTAAAATTACTGGCAAGCTTACCAGTACACACAACTTACCTAGGCTGACAACGTTCACACAGATATGTATCAGGAATATGCTGCCTGTCAATGCCCATGCAGTCAATATGTTGCCAAACACTTAAAAAAGAAAAAAAAAAAAAGCAGAACATATAAAATATTATTAAAATCATCCTTAAATTGATTTGATATTTCATTTAACTATCACTTAATAAGTGCCTACTTTGAGTTTATCACTGTAAAAGGTGCTGTGAGGAATTCACAGAAATATATCTTTGGGGAGATAAAACTTTGAGGTGCAAAAACAAGAGGACAAATATAGGATATTATATATATAATATAAATTTCTAAAGCAAATATAATTTTTAAATGTAAAAGGTATACATTACAAATATTATTGTAAATCACAAAGTGGAGATGTACACACCACTTGGGGTTAATGGGAAAAGCACCCTGGAGAATAATGGACTTGAATAGACACTTGTTTGGAAAATTAGGAAGAAAAGATGTCATTATAGCAACGTTCTCTCAAGTAGAGAGATATGAGGAGCAACAGCCAGAAGGCAGTTAATATATATGAAGAGGAATGTTCATTTTGAGAAACAGAGGCGGGTAAAACTGGATTAGCAAAATGTAGTCAGATTATACAGGACTTGGAATGTCAGGATGTAGATTTCCTCTAACTGGCAACAGGTAACAACTAGAGGTGCTTTGATAGTATACAGTGTTAATTCAAAGAAGTTAAGAAACTGGAAGCAAAAACAACAAAAAGGTTTTTCAGACTTGAGTTAACGAAGGACAGAACTAGAATGATGGCAGAGAAGATGAAGTTAAAGAATCCAAGAGACATTCCACGAGGATAGAGATTAAATCTATTCTGTCCTCTAATTATTTTTAATGGAATACACAGACCAGCTTGAGGCAAACTTCTCAATTTGTTATTATTACTCTATTTTATTGCCAAGACTTGAATTGGTCTAAAGTCAAAATATATGTCTGTTTCTAAAAACAGTCTTAATTATTCTTTACATCATAATTAGCCATTTCTAATATATGGATACTAAGTTAACTGCTATCGCATTGCTCTTCACTTCTTAACTGAGGATGCTGGGACGAGAACTGGCATGGTTGACTGTGGAAGTTAATGGAATATCTATCAAAGATGTGGGGAAAAAATGTGAAAAAATCAGAGCACCTGACAAGGAGGGTTAGAATAACAAGTTAAAGTTGGGGGGTAAGTAATGATGTCATGCAGACATGAGAAGAAACAAAACTAGAAAATGAATAAATGATCAGAGCTCTAGATGTCAAACTTGAAAGAGATAAATATGGGCAGTAGGTACATGAAAATATACAGAGGCAATGTAAAACAAGAATAGAGGAAAAAAGATTAAGCCTTGCAGTATACTACAGGTTAAGCAGTAGAAAAATAGAAAGATAACAAAAAAATACATTCATAACAAAGAGAGCAGTTGCTGAGAAGCAAATACCTTGAATAATCCAAAAACTGTGAACTGGTCCTTCAAGAATTTGTAGATAGGTATAAATCCTAAGGACTATTTCACTATTTTCTAATAAAGATAATTCTATATTATATATAGAGCATTGTAATTAAAAGAAAAACACCGTTTAGATTATGCATTAAAATGAAAACATTGCCAAATGGTATGTAACTTATTACATTAGAAAAGATCAGCTAACAGATTTTCTACTAAGTAGCTAATTAAAAAATGAGGAAAAGAAGTTATCACAGAAGTCATTTTTTTTAGTTTTTAAATTTACCTCCTGAATAAATTTACTAAGTTGACTGCTCATGGTAATGATACATGTCACAGGTAATGAGAATTTATTTTTAAATTTGAAAAGGTACCACAATATATTTTTATTATTAAAATTAACTAAGTATTAATATTACAACTTTCCATAAAAATAATATCAAATTTCACACTCCAGTTAAAGACTAATTTTCTCCCTTTTTGGCAGAGGTAAAATCAACTTTGAAGTATAACCCTAATTCATGTTTATATCAATAATATCCAACCCCTAATCACCTAATCTAATAGATGGGAACAATACTACAAATAATTCAAAGTAATTTACATTTGGCTCTTGGATGCATTTTTATACTCACATTCAATTATGGGTATTTGCTATACTATTTCAAATCAAATAATGAAGCTATGCCATAAGGACCAGACCCAGGAAATTCTGTAAAGCTACCAAACTTTTTTACCCTCTACAGTGTACTGCTTAAATACTCTCTGCTTCCCACTCTATGCAGGGGACGAACTCAGTAACTTTTAGGCCGAAATCCTACCGTTCCCTCTCCATCCTCCCCAACTCCCTCCCACCAAAAAAACCCCAAAAAACAAAAATGAAAACAAAATCCCACTTTCTGTCCCAATCACACCTTCTCTAGGGGAGGAGGCCTTTCTTGGTGGTTGAACCAGGGTTGGGGGAGGGGAGACTGTGGTTCTGGTTCAAGGAGACTCCAAGTGCTGCAAGGTTCAAGTCAAAAGGAGGTGAGAGAGTCAGGTCAAACAAACATCAATTAAAATGAATAATTCCCCCAAACTGGAAAATCACAGTTGACTATACAGCACAAATAATTCCAAAGGAAATACACAGGACTCAATTCTCCTCTCAATTCTATCTTGTCTACTACTATATGAAGTTGTATTACTATTGAATGAGTGAAAAGAGAGATGTGATCCTATATGAACAGTTCAGAACTGATTGCCTATGACTCATTTAACAATGAGGATTTCTAATAAACTCGACGATAGCTTTTTTTCCCATAAAGGCTTTTACTAGGAGCAAAATAGACTGTACTGATAGTAGCAGAAGTCTCAATTAAAAATTGCATTCATTAATACCTTAAAAAGTGACTTTAATTATTGTTTCCAACATTAACAATCAAAGCTTAGCAGCATTCAAGAAAAGTAAAAACTAATGGTGTGAAATATTTTACCTGCATTTGTCACAACAGATCATGTATCCATCATCATGTGTAAAACCACATATGCATCTGGTTACATCAGTACCGTAACTTCCATCCTCAGATGTGCTGATTGTAGTAGCACTGGAAGTTTCATCAAAATTAGGAGTGGTAAATATGCCTACTTCATTTTTGCTAATAAGAACTGATGGAGGAGGGGAAGCCGGAGGTGTTGGAGGAGGACGAGCACCATAATTATGGTCCTGGATAATTGAACACAAATACAGCACAATATAATTTTAACAACAATATGAACTAAGCAACTTAAATAAAATTCAATCCTTAATCTGAACATTCAAGATATGAAATTGGCCCATTTCTTCCTTAATACCTTTAAAATAATGACTTGCTGAAGCTAACTATTAAACCATAGCAGCAAGTGAAAATGTCTGTCTACAACATTGTTCACCTTCACAACAACTTCCCTCAAACTCCACCCCCTCACTCCCCAAATCAGAAGACATCTTCACAGTCCAATGGTCATATAGCTCCACCTTCAAGATAAAAAGCAGGTTCAAGATGTGAGAACAGAGGTGAAAAAAAAAAAGCCTCAGGAAAGTGGAGGCTAAAGAATAACAAAAACAACTACAAAAGACACATTATTACTATAAGGAACATAATAGTGGATTTTTTTAAATTTGTATTTTTTATTCTGGTGTCCAGTTCTGTGATTGTTTCATCTAAGCTCTGCCTCTTACTAGCTATGCAACATTGAATAAGTTAGCTTAGATAAGCTTTCATTTTCTCAGCTACGAAATGGGGATAAAAATTATATCTGTCTCATGAGGTTGTTTTTGAAGATTAAATGACATAATATAGGTAAAAATGCCTAGCACAGAGCCTGGTAGATACGTGCTCAATAAATGGTAACTATATAATTTACTATATAAATTACTATATAATTTAGAATTAACAGTACATAGTAAAATACAATTCTATCTACAGTCTTTTTATAGAGATGGTAAAGAATTATAACACCAAACTATAAATAGCATAAAATGCAAAATAATAATAATAATTAAACTTCTAGGGAATTCCTCTTATAGAATTTTAATCCTTTGAATAAATATAGTTAGATCAATGAAAAACTAAACTATAAATTATATACCTAATTATTTAGGTAGTATAAAACAAGTATGCTTTTTAACTATTCGGTTTTAGGCACAACACCACAAACATCTACTTTCAACCTCTACATATAAAAAATACCCTTCCAGAGAAATGTTTGACACTTACCGCATAGGGCAAACCAATGTAACTGTGTGAATGATGCGAGCTGCTGGTATATAACTGGTGGGGATAACTGTTGGATTTCTCAACTACCACAGGGCTAGCTTCTACGGATTCTGGTCTAGAGGGAAAAAAGTTGCATGTAAGAGAATTCCATTTTTTTTTTCCTTCTCATCAATTTAAAATTATAAGCACTGACTTTTTGGCTATACAAATAAAATATTTTTTTATAGTAGGTAGACACCCTGCCAGCCCTGGTGGTCTACTGGTTAAGATTCGGCACTCTCACCACCACGGCCTAGGTTCGTTTCCCGCTCAGGGAACCAGACCATCCATCTGTCGGTTGTCATATTGTGGCAACAGCGTGTTGCTGTGAAGCTGAACACTATGCCACCAATATTTCAAATACCAGCAGGGTCACCCATGGTAGACAGGTTTCAGCAGAGCTGACAGACTAGGAAGAAGGACCTGGCCATCCACTTCCAAAAAAACTGGCCATGAAAACCCTATGAATTGCAGCGAAGTATTGTCTAACATAGCACCAGAAGGCGAGAGGATAGTACAAAAAAGAAGGCTGGGCAGGGTTCCGCTTTGCTGTACACAGGATCACTAGGAATCAGAATCAACTCAAAGACACTAACAACAAAAGACACCCTGTGGATGAGACATATTCTATCTAGATTCCGTGTCATAACAAAACTTTTGTTTAAGAAAAATAAATGTCCCACCTCCAAATTCAAATATAGTTTCCCTATCACTAAAAAAAAATATTACTAAAAATTAAACATTATTTAATATACTCAGTGGCACTGGGACACTCTCACACAGAGAAAGGTGGTAAAAATAATTTAAACAGGACTAAGGACACACTGAACCTATATAGACTCCAATTTGAATGTGAAGTATACTTTTCAATGTTCAAAACATACATGTAAGTGTGTCAAGATATAACAAAGACTTAGAAATATCAGTAAAGTTAAGGAATAGGAAACCTCATAATGAACCAAGGTTTGCTTACGAAAAAACATAAACAGCAGCATGTGGTAGAGTAAGAAGAGCAGTTCTGGCCTGGTAATGGTTAAGTGATGATAACCTGACTGACTACTGATAGAACCAGGAATAACAACTCACCCATTGTGGTTGACTTGTAAGCTCCCTGGCCTAGCATTTTACATATATCACTTTTCCAACTTCTTTACTCCTATCAATCCTCCTGAGCCCTATTCCAGTAATTCCTATTCATCAATGTGGTAGTGAACCTACTTCTGAGGCCAATGCACACTGAAATTAATTTCTTCCTTGCACAAACACATGACTCGTTTCTGTACCTTTATTCTTACCATAGCCACCATCTGGGATGATTTTTTCATGATAACCCTTATCCTACCTCTTTTTCAAAACTTTCCCTGAGAACTTAGTACTGTTTGCACCCTTCACCGTTTAAGAGTTCTTAATGCGGTTACACTCTAATTGGTTATGTTTGTATAGTCAACTGCTTCTTGATATACTGCCCCCCTTCACTCATCTCAATTTAGCTCTAAGTGGCTGCATAAAATCTCAATTTAGCTCTCAGTGGCTGCTGCTGTGGGACCCAGTGTGCTAGAATCAGTAAAGAAAGGAGGCACAAACTGAGGTTGTTAAACGGTTCTGAAGGAGATTATAAAGGAAGGGTCTCCAAAATGTTCTGAATACTTTGACAACTAATACTCAGCTAATGTCTATGCTGTTATGTTAAAAATTCACTTACTCATTCTTTTTAAAAAAGAAATCTGTTTCTTAATTTCAAAATTAATACATGCTCATTGTAGAAAATATAAATACATAAGAAAATGAAAGACCATTGTAACCCCCTCTAAATTTTTATATCCATAAATATATCTAACAGTTGTTTTTTTAAAAATGAGAATACACAATATGTATTCAAAATTTGCTTTTTCCATCTTTTAATGTCAGTACACATCTACTTTATTTTTGGTAATAATTACTTATTTCATTTTATGAATATACCATAGCTTATTTAACAATCCTTAATTGGTGGATATTTAAATTTTTTCTATATGTCACTGGTAAAGGTATCACTGCAATTGTACACTCTTCTATATGTCTTTTCTGCATACACGGTAGTATTTCTACAACATGGATTCCTAGAGTTAGAAATGTTAAACAAAGGGTAAATGCATATAAAATGGATAGATACTGGCAAACCGCTTTTGATTATTTTACAATATTGATTCCTTTAAAACTCTTTAAAAATTACACAGAAGGAAGAAGTGGAGTTTTAGCAATTCCTGATCTACAATACTATTATTAAAGCAAGATGCAGGAATTGTGACCAGAATAGAAAGACTCACTGAAGGAATTAGATCAACCTCTGAATGTATTACTAACGAGTGTGGCAAAAACTTTGATATTTTAGAGTAGCTAATGGTTAGGAATAAAAAAATAAAACTTTCAGTGCAAATGCAGATAAGTTCAAGCATGTAAACACACCACAAATGCTTTATATAACCTCATGATTCAAATTAAAGCTGCAGCACTGACAAGTAGGCAATCCAAGAAAGAAATAATTTATCAAGATCCTCATTTCTAATACTGCTACTTATTAAAAATAATTTTTAAAAGAAGGTAACAATTGTTAAAAAAAATTTGGTTGACATATTTAAAGGATTTTCCAGAACAATAAGGTAGCAATTAAAAAAAAAAGTAACAGGACAACAGATATCCTTGGAAATGTTCTTAAAATGTCTCACACCTCTGCATTTTCAAAACACAAGAAATCTGAAAACAACTTTGTAACAAATACCAAAAGTCAAACATCCTTAGATGTAGTAACCCATTTTGGGGAATTTATTATCCTAAGAAAGTAATCCCCACTAAATAAGGACCCACAGAATTTAGATGTTCATTGTAATACTACTCATAAAACTAGATATAAGAGCAGAAATCATTTAAACATCCAGTCAATATGGACATATGTCCATATGTCAACATATGGACAACAGCTCGGCAGGAACTCATAGTAACAAAAATCACTATATTCAGGTCATAGGAGTTTTCCTCAAAATCTCCAGGAATGTTATGATAAAGCTTGAATAAAATTTTAATGGCAAGGCTAAAGAGATAATATGCAATGATGAATTTTTGTGTAAATAGTTGCTACAGTGGTCTGTTTAGCCAATTTATATATATTCACATAAATATCAAGTTAATATGCAGGTATAACTTTATCATCAAGTAAGAAACTACATTAGCATAGTATTTCTATAAATAATTATGTATCAAAACATAACCATGGTGTTGTGTTCATCCAACAGACAAATGAGATTTCACCCACATAATTTTGATATGTCACTTTTCAAAGAGTGTGATACACATATACTGCTTTGTATGTGTTCTTAAATCACTCAAACAGCGATCGTTGTCAAAAAGATAATCTCTTTATCCAAACTTCTCAAAAGATAATAATTCTCTAGTCTGGGAATTCAAAATGTTCAAAAATAATAGGTAATCAAAGCATTCCCGATATATAAGCAATAAGGTATGGTCAAATGGTCAAAACCACCAGAATTTGTAGATAAACTCACTTTTTCAAAACTTTGAATTCTGTTTCCCTTAAGTAGAGGAACTGAAATGCATAAAAAGAGATTCTAATATGCAACTTGGCTCTAAAATTGAAATAAGAAGTATGCTCTCTTGTTAACTAAGCTAATACTTAGGTACTGACTGCTTCTTTTGGAAGTTCCCTAACAACTAATAAATGCGAAGACATGATCAAATCAGAAGAATCACCAATCTGCAACCCTCAAGAGATAATGGACCTAAGCAACAGATAACCATGGATGCCAAAACCTTGAAAGGCTGAAACTTGGTGGACAGATAAGACTGCCAACACCTGATGATCATTCTTATTATCACTGGAAGTTAGACAACTAAGTTTTTTATGTGCCTCTCCTAATGTTATGCAATAGAAAGTACAAAGTCTCACATGTAAAATATCAACTGAAGCTAATTACATCTCTAGATCTAAATACCAATTTATAAGAAATATGGGGGTAAACAGACTATTTTATGACACGAAAAGGAAGCAATCAGCCAAATCCACAATGTTGAAACTTCCATAGGCCAAATCACCCAATTTCTTCAACAGGTATATGGTATGATGGAACACAAATTTTAAAAGGTTGTTGCAGATGAAAAGAGGTTCACGAGACATTTCAAATATAATGTGTGGACCTTGTTTGGATCCCAATTTGAACACACCAATTACAAAAGGACATTTTTTGAGACAAGTGAGGGAAATATGAAGACAAACTGGGTATTTTATATTAAGGAAGTAATGTTAATTTTCTTATGTGAGATAACAGTACAGGCATGCATTGCTTAACCACAGGGATACATTCTGAGAAATGTGTCATTAGGCGATTTCACCATTGTGTAGACATCACAGAGTGTACTTACACAAACCTAGATGGTATAGCCTACTACACACCTAGGCTATATGGTATTAATCTTATGGGACTGATGTCATATATGTAGTCTGTCATTGACCCAAACATTGTTATGCAGTGCATGATTGTATTGTGGTTTAAAAATTTAAAAAGTCCTTATCTGTTTAGTGATGTACACTGAAGAATACATAGGTAAAATGAAGTAGGGATCTGCTTTAAAATACTTTAAATAAAACTGTGGGATAGATGAAACAAGACTGACAAAACTTTGAATAGTGCTGAAGCTGAGTAATGGACACCTGGGATTATTACATTGTTCTCTCTACTGTTGTAGGTACTTTTGTATTTCCTTACTAAAAAGTGAAAGAAAAAAAGTTCCCCAAGCTTTTTATCTTACATTTATATATCCTTTATACAATGGGTACCTGTAGGAATGATATACCATCTTTCCTCCCAACTCAGGAAGATGTCCTGGGCATCTCTATTTCTAAGCCTCTATCTGTGGAATCTCTCTTAATCCTTACTTCTCAATTTCAACACATTTCACAAGGCTTACTTGAAGTGATCCTTAAGAAGCACTTTCTTGATTGCTTCAACTCATCATAATTTTATAAATCCTATGGATTCCTATAGCACTTATGTACTGTATTGTTAATTTATTACTTTTCATGTAATATTTTTGTATGCTGACAACCATCTTCTCACATGCATCTATTATTTTTCTCTCCCAAACTCCATCAAAATTAACAAGGAGTTTTCTCCAGTAGGAAGAACATGGAATTGGGACTTACATGTCTAAAGCTGGATAAAACAAAGTAAGATAAGTACAGACTCCCAGAAAACATAAATATTTACGAAATGGGAGAAGAAACATTTAAAAACAAGATTAAGGCATAAAAAGAAAACCAGATGGTGAACAGTTTGGTAGTTTCTCAAAATGTTAAATATGACCCAGCAATTCCTAGGTCATATACACCGCTAAGTATATTTTCAAAAGAATTGAAATTAAGGACTCAAATAGATACTTGTATACCAACATTCATAATAGCATAAGAGCTATTGGCTCATAAGAGCCAAAAGGTAGAAACATCCTAAGTGTCCATCAATGGATGAATGGATAAATAAATCTCTACAATGGAATATTATTTAGCCATAAAAAGGAATAGAATTCTGATACATGCTACAGCATGGATGAACCCTGAAAAAATTCTAAGTAAAATAAGCCAGACACAAAAGAATACTTCATGATTCCATTTATATAAAGTATCTAGAATAGGCAAATAGAGACAAACAGTAAAGTAGAGGTTACCAGATGCTGGGGCCTGGAGGGGGTAAGAGGTTGTTTAATGAGTGCAAAGTTTCTGTTTGGGATGATGAAAAAGTTTGGAAACAGATGGTAGTGATAGCTGCACAACACTGGGAATGAACTTAATACCACTGAACTATACACTTAAAAATGCTTAAAATGGTAAATATCATGTTATGTATATTTTACTACAATAAGAAAAAAAGAAAGAAAACCACAAAAGGATAGTTTCACTAAAACCAAAGATACAGTCAATAGTGTCAAATCCTACTGAGAGAGCAAGCAATATAAGGTCTGAAAACTATGCATTCGCTTCATTGTAATAGTAGCATGGTCAAAGTAAAAGCCAAATTGTATGTAGCAGGTGGAAGAATTAATAAAAGAGAGAACAGTGCAAGGATTCAAGCATGTGAATGGGCCTACAATTTAGACAGTGCCCATGGAATTATAGAAATGAGAGGCACAGATAACAATGACAGAGGATCGAGAGTTAATCCAAATTAGCCACTCCCAGGCCCTACCTCTGACCCCTTGAGGTGATGTTTGGGGCCTGCAGAAGGTAAAATGCTGTTGCTAAGACTTGGTAGGTAGAACAAAGATGTGGTAGAGCTGGTATGCATCTGGTCTCAAGGGAGTGTCAAGGTATGTGTTTCCTTTACAAAAGACTTAAAGTAGATTTGTTCTGGCCTAGACCTGGTGGTAGCAGATCTGCTCCTCCTGAGTCTAGACTGGTATAGTGTGGAGAGCAGTTCCTGGACCCCCAGACAATGCTGTCATGAAGCTAGGGATAGAGGATCAGTGGCTGAGTCCTGCTTGGTGTGGGACAGAATGCATATAGGACAGGAACTGTTCAAGAAAATGGAGTCTCTCCTGCTCTGAAGTGATGTTCAGGCACTATCCTAGAAAGTATTTTAAAGATCACATCATCCAACTCCCAGTTTTACAGACCAGGAGATGACTGATCTAAGTGTCACAATCTCTAAATTCAAGCCCTAACTCTACCACTAAGTCACTGTGTATCCTTGGAACATGCCACATAACCACTCTGGGTCTCAGTTTCCATATCTGTAAAATGAACTCTTAATTCTAAGTCACATGGTGTTATAATAGCAAAGAAAATAGTAAAGCCCAGATCTCTTAATCTAGCACTTTTTCCCACCAAACTGCATTGTTCCCACTATTCCTATGAAATTTATTGCAGTGCTATTTATGCCTGTGGATTAGTGACTTAAGAGGTAAACAGCTTTACCTCATTTTTGTATTACAAAATGGTACTATGTGTTACTTTATTAGAGTTACACAAAGCCTGAGTTCTGGTAATCCCTAATCTATGCCACTTTAATTTTCATTCCTTCACAAAGTTTACAAATATGGAGAATACTTTTGGTCATTAAAATTAAAATTATTTATGTAATATTTCCATTCTTAAAAATGAAAATAGGCTATTTTCAAATGTGTTGTAGTTCTAAATTATTGTCAAAAACACAGAAGGCAGAACTATAATTTTGTTTGCAGTAATCTATCTGATGTTGTCACATTTTTTCTGGAACCACTTTACAAATTTAAAATCTCATTTGTTTATACCAAAATATCCTTATTCTTTAAAAAGCCATCATAGGGGCTGGCCCAGTGGCAGAGTGGTTAAGTTCACATGCTCCACTCTGGCAGCCCAGGGTTTGTGGGTTTGGATCCCAGGCGCAGACCTACACACTGCTCATCAAGCCATGCTGTGGCAGTGTCCCATATACAAAGCAGAGGATGACTGGCACAGATGTTAGCTCAGGGACCATCTTCCTCAAGCAAAAAGAGGAAGATTGGCAATAGATGTTAGCTCAAGGCCAATCTTCCTGACCAAAAAAAAAAGCCATCATAAATTATCATCTAAGCCACATTATACATTCTTAGTGTAGATATTTAAGTAAGTTAGGTGAAATGAACTTAAGATCTAAAAAGAGACAAGTGTCAACCATTAAATTAAGACAGGCATTTAGAGAAAAAGAACAAGTTAAAATGATTGAATAAACAAGCTGATTCCTTAGAAATTGGACTTTTATGATTTCTTTCTTCCTCAACAAAAATTTAATTTCTTCCCTGTATAAATCTTCAAAATACAGTTGGATTTTAATGAGAAGTTTATACCAGTCTTTTAAGTGAAATCTCATTTTCCTTTTAATATTAAAACATTCAATAACGCACACTTGGGTATCAGTAATGGCACATGGATAGACTGGCTCCCTAATTGTTACAGTAATAGGTGTAAAAGATCTCCATGAGTTCTCAATATGCTCCTTCAACTTTGTGACCAAAACTTGTCCATTTCTTTCATCCTTTTTATAACCTGCTATTATTTTTTAAAGATATATTAACTTAAAAACATTAAAATAGCATACAGGATATTTTTTTAAATGGAGAGAAGGTTTAGTGTGACAATTAGCCTCAGTTTATCACATGTGGCATTTTACTTCATTTAACTCATCCATTAACAAAACCTGGCTCTTCTGACCTACGTGGCAGCATGGATCTGGGACCAAACAACCCTGGGTTCAAACTTAACTCTACTTTTTATTAATTATGTGGTCTTAGGTAAGTTTGCTAATCTCCTTGAGCTGCATTTCTTTTGTAAAATGGAAATAATACCTGCCTGACCTTTTGCTGGGATGATTAAGAGATATTATATACTATGTTACAAATAGTATGGATATAGTGAGCTCTGTATTCAGTATCACAAGTGAAAAAACACTAAAAATTATTTATGATTAAGTATGAAACAAATGAGAAATTCAGCATCATTCTAAGAACAATTCTAAACAATGCGAGGACAGTACTTCAAAACAGGCTTTTGAATATTAAAACAAAACCACATTTAAATGAAGCACTTCCAAATTAGGATAAGCAAATCAACACTTTAAGAGCAGCAGAAACTGTTAGTTTCTTGACAGTGGATTAAGTATAAAGAAATCAAAAGCAAAAATGTTAAGCACTAGTGAAAAAATGAACAAGTAAAAAACTACTGAAAACATTTCATTGTACACAAAACATTTCAGTATCTTCAATTATATAAATTCAGACTAAAGGCACCCAAACACCTCAACAAATTAATGAATTCTGTCAGCAGGTGGCTCTAGTGACACTGCAATTACTTAGTATCAAATACCATAGCAAAATACAGGTAGTAAAAATGTACTGAATCTCAGCAATTTGGAGTCAAAAGAGTCATATTAATACTTCAATCCAAGTCCTCTTTTTCAAATGAAGATACCGAAGTCTATTATGTTGCTTGTTTAAGGGCTCGCTAGTATGTTAGTAGCAGAACAAAACTGAAAACCCAGACATCCCTCTTTAGTACTCTTCAGTCAACAAATAAGCATTTACTATTTACTATGTTGCCAGGCAGAGTACGAGGAGCCCTCCTCTCCAAAATAATTCACCTTTAACTTACACGTGTCACATTTACTGATTTGTCCACCTCATCCAAAAATACACATAATTACACAATAACTAATTATAATGATTTCTAATGGTACCAAGGAATATTTGGTAGTAATAATAATATTAAAAGGAATAGAAAGCTAGCAATCATGTTCCTAGTCTCTGACAGGGAAAATTAATTTAGCTTTTCTTTTTTAAAAAGGCTAGGAAAGAAGAAATTTAACACTCCCTATTTATACCTCTTCCCACTTTCCAGTTCCAGAAGGGTTTGCCATCTTTTTTTTTTTTTTTTTTTTGCTTATTTAACCAATTTAGGAATTCAGATGGTTGTAATATCAGAGGTAGAAGAGGTAAAAAGGAATAGAAGAGGTAAGTTCTATCTATTAAGATAAAAAAATACAATTCTATTAGCTGTATTAGTTTATTAAACAGCTGAACTCTGGCCCAACTTTTCTGTCTATCTAGTGATAATGGAGTCTAGGGTTTTCTTTTCTATTCCTTATCCTGGAGCAAAGACCTGAGAATACCTTTATTACATGCATTTATTATATTGAATTTACTACTGCTAGAACTGAAGCTACTACTTAGACGAACCATATATCAAACAAAGTAGTTATGTTATATAAATCATTCTTTTTAAGAATATTAGCAAAAGAGCTGTGACAGAAAAGGCCTAAAATCAACACATTAAGTTCTGCCTCTGCCACTTATCTGCTCTGAGACTTCAGTTTCCTCACCTATAAATTGAGAATAACAATATCTACCTCATAGCTATATCTCTAATTTTCTTAGAAAGAGATTGTTATGATCTCACTATTACAACTTTCATAACTAGCCTAGGCTTCGCTGTTCTTTTCTCCTCTGAGATCTTACCACTTTATATAGTTTAGAGCTTCTCCATCCAATAACAGTAGCTACTAGACATATGTGCTACTGAGCACTTGAAATGTGACTAGTTCGAATTGAGAAGTGCTAGAAGTATAAAATACATACCATTTTAAAGACTTAGTATGAAAAAAACCCCATGAAATATCTCATTAATATATATTTTTGTGTGTGTGTGAGGAAGATTAGCCCTGAGCTAACATCCATTGCCAATCCTCCTCTTTTGGCTGAGGAAGATTGGCCCTGGGCTAACATCTGTGCCCATCTTCCTCTACTTTATATGGGATGCCACCACAGCATGGCTTGACAAGCAGTGCGTCAGTCCACACCTGGGATCCGAACCTGCGAACCCCAGGCCGCCAAAGCAGAGCATGTGACCTTAACCACTATGCTACCTGACTGGCCCCTCTCAGTATCTTTTATACTGATTATATGTGAAAATGATAATACTCTGGATATATTCAGTTAAATAAAATATATAACAATTAATTTCACCTCTTTTAAAATCTTTTTAACATGACTACTAGAAAATTTAAAAGTAAACATATGACTCATTATATTTCTATTGAACAGCTCTGATCTTTGTAACCTGTGAAGTAATGCTAGAAGCAGAAAGTCTACTTCCAGTATTAGCCTACATTTATGGACACGCAGTAAATCAAAAAACTTTACAGATATAGCTTCCTGATAAGAAGAGTGGTCTCCTGATTCTTCCAGTTATGGTCATTTTGCTAGTTCAAGTTCAAAAAAATTATATTTACACTTAGCTCAACTTTCCCTTTGAATATATTATTACTTTTCCACATTTTCAACTGTACCAAGGATTATGACAAGCACTAATGAGAAAAATCAGTCGGTCACTATGTTAACCTGCATGTTGCAATTGGTATTTTTCAAATCTAAGGACAAACACAGTGTAGGTAAAAGCTTACTGCTAAGATCTAAGATGGCTAATAGGCAATTTTTAAAGGTATCTAAGAGTCTCCACTATAGCAATTGGCTTCAATTCCGTTTCTATTGACCAAGGTCTAGGTATCGGTTTTTTTAATGCTATGGATAGCAAAAAGTTATTTTTAAATAAAACATCTTCACAGTTAAGTCTGTGAAGTGTTTACAACTGCTTAAAAAAAAAAACTTAGGCTAATGAAACAAAATTTTATTCTTCTTATTAAAATGGATATCCTTAAATCATAGCCTATCAATCTTCCCTAATCAGTTATTCCTATTTAAAAACCATTCTTTTAAATTCAAACATTTAGGGAGAACCAACTCTTGGCAAGGTAATGGGGAACAGAAAGAAGTAAAATATAAGATCCCTAACTCTGAAGGAAAGACAAAACAAGCTCAAGATTTTTCAAAATTTAGTGATGAGAGGAAAACAAATATGTAACAAAGAAGAAGCTGGACTTGGTGGGAATGAGTTTTATTTTAGAGACACAATAATCCAAAAGCAAATGTTACTGAGTATAGAAATACTGAACTAGAATTAGCAAACCATTTTTCATAGGTCCTGAACTAGATCTTCAATTTCCTATCTATAAAATGCTACAGATAGACTAGATAAACTCTAAATGATCCAATAAATTCTTTTATAACCTTAGAAGTGAGTATAAATTTGGTGCACTACACTAATTCATTCAATAAACAATCACTGAGTACCTCCTAAATTTTAAATTAGTTTACTTTTTAGTGATATACTATATTTAACAGTACCATCTTTTAAAAAAAAGTAATATATAATTAATAACATCATATAGCCGCATGAGTACAATAAAATGTACTTCTCTCTCTTTTTAAAAAACATTTTATTTTGAAATAATTATGTAGCTTCACAGAAGGTTAACAAAGAAATGTACAGGGAAGTCCCATGCACCCTTCCCCCAGCATCCTGCATCTTACACAACTATAGTGTCTTTTGATTATGTATTTGAAATAAAAAGAAAGCAACATGTTCATTATATCAAAATTTCTTATGAAAACAGCTCCAAAAGCTTTACGTTTCTGTGAGGAGGAGGAAAAAAAATATGATTTAAGGGTCTTTTTAAGCTTTCAGACCTTATATATATATAAAAGAGAATTTAAAAGTTTGAAAACTAAACCACAAAAAATCTGATGGTTGTCCCATAATAAAAATTGGCAATAGCTGTACTTTCTGTGTCCACTGAGTGGGGGGAACTATGCCCAAGGGACATATACATGTATGTGGAATAGAAAAAAAATCATTTTCTAAAACACAAATATTTCTTAAACGATAGTCATTCTGTAATTGCCTACAAACTGATCATTTTTCCATAATAAAAATGGCCATATTTGTTCCAGAAAAGATTTGGCTTCATAATATAAATCATACTTATTCTGTAAATATTCTATAAATGCATTTAATACAGAAAATAGGTAGAAAGCTATCCCCAACACTGCCCTCTTTCAATATATTATTCATTCCCTTTTAACTGTATAATTAATAGGTGGCTTTCATTCTGTTTATGAATTGCCTTACAGTATACATACTAGACATGCAAACAAGGCATAGGTGTATCACACACTGTATACTAGACAAATTACTATCTAGTATATAAAGAACATTTCATAAATTACATCTTGTATTAATTGCTTAAAAGGCTAAAGAAGAAGACTGCTGAGGTGAATATTTTTAGGAAGCAAAAAATCTTTGATTATTACCAATAAATGCCCGTAACTACTATCAGATATGGATTTGCATCTATCAGACGCTTTACATTAAGAAAGACCAGTACTTTAGACTTGGAACCGCTTGCCTCTCAAGGCCTGCTATCCAGGTTCTTTCTTTCCTCAGTAGTTTCCTATTTGGGCAGAATGAGTGGCAATATATTATCACAAGAGCACCTTGTTTGGGAACCTATTATTTTACAACAAAAATAACTTATACATAGTGCAAAAAACATAAAACATTTTAAAAAGTATATTACAATATTCATACAGTTCATAAATGAACTGTTACAGGAATATTAGAGAGCATCTCTGGGTCGTTCCCAATGGCAGAAGCAGGAGTGGTGACAACACTTCTAGACCACTTGAAATGACAGCAAAAGGAGAACAATAACAGCATTTTCATCCTTTCCATATACCAGTTTTAGGAGCCCTAAAACAAATACATTTCCTTTTTCTTAAACTTAAATTCCAATAAGTTCAGCTTTCTGGTCAGTAAGAGTCCTAGTAAGCACAATACATCTATATATTGAATCAGAAAACAAACATGCATCTTTCCATCCTTCAGCTTCCAACACCGTCACAAGAACCCCTTGCAATTTCCAAAAGCAAATAATCAATCAATCTTCATAGCAATAACTTAATGGTTAAGTGACTGGTCATTCAAAGACAAAATATAACAAAACCTATCCATACAACTGCCTAGACCAAACAGTCTAGAAGCAAGGTAAGAACCTTTCACTGGATCCATTGGAAATGGCTCCAATAAAAGTAAAACCTGCCAAAATAATCCTCCAGCAGTGTGGTACTCCCTTTCTCTTATTTAAAAATGGCTTGAATTTTGTTTTTCAACTCAACTTTTTAAAAAACAAAGCAAATCCCATGTTTAAATGGATATTATACTTTCTTTAAAAAAAATTAAGATCAAATCTAAAACCAAATTACTTTTCCAATATAAACATGACAGATCTTACAAATTAAAAAAACAACAGTAACCTATTATCTTGGTTCTTGATGTCAACAATTAGCAAATGGAAAAGACAAAAAGAATTAGAAAAAAATACAGTATTTTGGCTCAAAAGTTATTTATAAGAGTAATTTTAGTTAAAGAAATTTTTGCCTTTAACCTTCTGATATTTTATTTTACACAAGAGTCTAAAATGAGAAAAAATATAAATGCAAATCAAGCACTGCTTGATTGTGCTAAAATAATTGTATGTAATATTTTGCTTTTCCCTATCCAAAATACCTTTAATTTAAATACTTACTCTGAGCCTGCAGCCATTTCCAAGTATGACGTTTCTGCTGTATCAACCCCCAATGGGATCACTATGCTCATGACGTTCGCCTCTGGTAAATTCGATTACTATGGAGTCCTATGCATTGGTATCCAAAACACTGGGGCATGCCAGCCACAGTGCTCATTGCAAACATCTAAGTGCATCCACAAACCCTGTTTAAAAGAAAAGGGAACAAAAAGTTAAGAATCATCTTCATATTCCTAGCAACAGTCACACTATAACAACAGTAAGTAAAATACATGAAGAAAACATTCTTTATTAAAATATCAATATAAACTGGAATTTGTTCAGGAAGTCTTTGTTTTGTTTATTTTTCTGGAATTAAGTGATGTGATTGTGATCAGAAGAAAAGTTTCTGAATCATAATCTTCCTTTAGGGAATGAATTTAGGATGCCAACAGAAGGATTACTAAGGTATATTACTTAGTGAAGAAGCAACAAATATTACTCATTTTTGAAAGATAAAATGGAATTTCTTATAGCACTAGTATCCAAAACAAGTCTTCTTGGTTCAGTGAGTGATCTAATAATAAACTAACAAATATTGAGTACTTACTATGGACTAAGCACCATACTAAGCTTTTACATGGATGATCTATTTAATCCTCACAACTCTGAGATAAGGATCTCCATTTTACCACTGAGGAACATAAAAGCAAGAAAGGTTAAATAACTTAACCAAGGTTGCTTAGTTTCAGAAATAAAACCAGGATTTGAACCAATTCCACCCTATTGTTTATATATGTATAAAAGGAAAGCGACTTTATTTGTAATAAAATCAACCATTTTACAGTGGTTGTCATTTTCCATACTACATAAATACAGGTATATTGAGGGCATTCTCTGTTTCTTCAGTGAGTATTAAAATTCCTTCGAGTTAATAATCCCTAATACAATTAGTATAGAAAACTAATATACTTGAAGTGTTTTTTTAAACAAATTTACCACAGTAACAAAAATATATTCAGCTTCAACATCAATTTTTCTAATCTAAATTCACTGGATAACACTTGCTATATGTACTGTTAGTCAAATATCTATTCAAAATCTTTTCAGCAATGACATAGGACAACTTGGGAACAAAACAGAGAGTGATAATCCTATAAACAGGAAAAAAGAGCAACAGTCAAAATTGTCCCTGTCATGTTATACCTGAAATACTGAAAAACAATGTTTCTTTGAATAGTAATTCTTTTATTTATCTTTAATTTTTACAAATAAGCTTGAGAATACCTACTCAGGTTAATTCCTGTTTCACAGATGATGCAGATTGTGAGCTTATACCTTATGGGGGAAAATACCAAAATAGGGAAATAAGGTGGTAATAGTGGTTTGAATTCTCCAAGAAAACTAGCCTTTACTTTTAAACCACATACAACTGGGGGAGAGCTACTAGATTACAAATTATTATAATAAAAATATACAATAATAGGCAATTGTACCTGGAAGTTAAAAATGTAATAAGCATTGGAGCCTGTCTCTAACACTCATCAGATGTATTTAGCAATCAATAAGTGGTAGTAGTCACATAAGATGAGCTGCTCCTATTTCATCACAAAAAGTGTAGATAGAAAAACTCTCCAGCTTTCATTTAAAGAGAATCTTCTAATAGTTTTTGAAAATAATTATGGTTCTCTACTTGCCATGTTTTTAGTTTGCTCCATCAAATTAAAACTGTCCTCTAAAAACAATTAAAGCAGAGTGAGAAAAAGGAAAAGTTGCCCTACATTCTTTTCTGCACCTGTGACCATATTAATAACTTCATAAAAGCCATATTTAACCCACACACAGCTGTAAAATTATAAAATTTCTAAATGACAAAATGCAAACAATATACAAAACTGTAAGTTTGTTCTATTTAAATGCTACATTATTCGGTATTTCTTTAAAATGCTGAAGACTTGGACTTTGCAGGTAACAATTACAATTTTTAAAAAAAATTCTCTTCCTTGTTGGTAGCATCTAGTTGGTAGAAGTTTCCTTCAGCTCAGCTTATCTTACATTAGACTCATAGGAAATCTTACATTTTGGGTATATCTTACTAAATATTTAGTTGGTCTTTTTTTTTAACAAGAGGCAGAAACTAGAAAGCAGAAATCAAATTATTATGTATTCTTTTAGGTAACTGAGTGATATTTCCAGCCTAAAAGAATTTGAGTACGCACAAGCGTGCCCCATTGTTATATAAATGTACAATCCTCAATAAACACTACATTTGAGCTGTTTTTAAATAGCAGGGAAGAGCTTGCCATAAGCCTATTTCAAACAATGGCTTACATTTGTGTGATTACTCCCTTGTCTCTCAAACTCTGCACAGTGCCTGGAACATAACAGGCACTCTTACAAAGGACTGGTGAATGAATTAGAGCACTCGGGATGAAACTGCAGCTCCAGCCTCAGTAACCAAATGAGTTGTCAACCTGTACAAGTAAGAGCTATAAAAACAATCACATGACAGCTTTTCCAGAAATGCATCTCTAAAAACACAGAAGCTCATCCCCAGGATAAAGACACCTCACTGTTGAAACAGAACCACAGACTCAATAGGGAAAAAGATCTCAGTAATTTACTCACAAAAGGTCAGAAGACAAGAGGTCATATCTATTGAGACCATAAAATGGCAAATATTTCACTATATTCATTAATATCAAAAACTATTAGCCAGAAAACTCATGCTGTTTAAAAATCTGGTTGACACTTAATAAAATCATAAATTCATAAGGGTCAAATTATTGTGTCTTTAAGAAGAAAAGAAAGGGAAAGCCAATGTAGTAAGCAGAAAAAATGTGAGCTTACAACACAGGCATAACTAAAGGAAAAACAATTCAACAGAATCCAAACAATTACCACAAAGCTTTCACATCTTATATGTGAATCAAAAAACTCGTAATCCAACTGGCAAGTAAAATATATACAAAATACATTGAGAATAAATGGCAGCCATTAAAGAAATAATATAAAAGGAAATACCATGAGATGTCTGGTAAATTTGAGGTCCAAGAAAGAATAAATGTCTTCACAAAACCTGCTATCCAGAATAGACCTAGAAACCAAGTGAACATAGGAGTATTGAGCTACTTTTAAATGGCATAAAATTATAGGTACTTCTGCCTTACATGGCACCTAAAACCAAAGGACTCAAATACAGCAGGTAATTCTTTAAAAAAATCAATTTATTCTTCACTTTTTTATACAAATTAATGTAAACACAAGTAAAGGCAACAATTAAACTACCAAATCAAACTGAAAAGAAACTAGGAAAATACAATATTAAAAACAGATTTAGCAAAGCAAAGGCAACAAAACTAAAACAAAAACAAACAAAACCCAAAAGTAGGAAAAACAAGATAAAATGCAAGGAAAAGCAAATTAAATTAGAAAACAGTCTATCAGAAAAACTGGAAGACTGAGGCCGGTTGTAAGATCAAGTTAAAAAGTTCAGAAAACAAAAATACCACTGAAAAGATGAATATGATACCCAAAAGGCAGAGAGGATGAAAATAGGAGGAAAATTTTTTTCTAAAATTACAAATAAAAGTGCCCAATCTAACATAACCTCTTTGAAGAAAGGGTCATTTATCATCATCTTTCTGTCCTTTCTATGTACCTTACAGAGAGATCAGTAAATATTTAAAATTAAATCAATGTTTATATTTTGGACATGTGTCACTAAGAGAATAAGCAGGTTAATTTTTGGCTAAATTACTAATGGAAACGAAATAAAGAAAAGAAATTGTGAGAGACCACATACCTGAGATTTCCTTGTAAACTAGAAATTAAACTGCCCTCATTATTCATTTAAGATTTTTTATTTACAGGAGTTGACTAAGGTAAATAAAAAGAATACTGGTTGATCATGATCTATTACCAAGTTACTACCTATGAAACTTTGGGCAAGTCATTTCACTATTCTGGGCTTCAACTATAAATGGAGGTAGCTTAGGTTGATGATCTTACAGTTTAAATCTTACAGTCACAAGTACATTAACAGATTATTCCTGATAATCAAAACAACAGAATAAATATCACATTCTAAAACGCTACAAAAAAATAAATCTGACAACAGAAATGAATTAAGTATTTCTCCAGTTGGGTTAATATTTTTTGTGTATGTGTGTGAGGAAGATTAGTCCTGAGCTAACATCCATTGCCAATCCTCCTTTTTTTATTTAGGAAGATTGGCCCTGGGCTAACATCCGTGCCCATCTTCCTCTACTTTACATAAGGGACCCCTGCCACAGCACGGCTTGCTGAGCGGTGCATAGGTCCACGCCTGGGATCCGAACCTGCGAACCACAGGCCGCTGGAGCAGAGCGTGCAACCTTAACCACTACGCCACCAGGCCAGCCCCATCCAATTGGGTGAGTGCTTACAATGTTTAGTCCTCACAATGAGCCTATGGTGTAGGTTCATTTATTATCCCCATTTTACAGATAAGATAGAGAGGTTAAACTTATACAAAGTTCCATAGCTAACGAACAGCAGAATCAGAATTTGAACCCCAGCAGTCTGATTCCAGAACCTACACATTTGTTTGCCTGAAATTAAAATTTGCCAGATAATTGGTAAAATAAATAATCTAGAATTTACAGGGAGGGGCCGCCCAGTGGCGCAGCGGTTTAGTCCGCGCTTTGGCAGCCGGGGGTTGGCAGTTCGATCCCGTGAGCCAGCTGATGCGCTGCTTGTCAGCCATGCCGTGGCGGCGTCCCATATAAAGTAGAGGAAGATGGGCACGGATGTTAGCCCAGGGCCAGTCTTCCTCAGCAAAAAGAGGAAGATTAGCAACGGATGTTAGCTCAGGGCTGGTCTTCCTCACCAAAAAAAAAAAAAAAGAATTTACAGGGAAGGGGAAAAAATTGACAACTGCCTCTCTCAAAAGGAGGAGAAATTAAATAAATATATAAGTATCTCACTTCAGAACATCTGGACTGCATTTTTCCTGGCACAGTAAATGAAAGAACAGTAACAAAACCCACCTTGCTCCTCCCCCCAAACCTGATCTACTTAATAAATTTACATCCATTCCACAACAATGAGTTAAAACACTACAAAAGTGGAGAAGCAAAATCTAAAATCTGTGTTTAAAATATTTCAGGGATGGTGCAAAGCACATAATCATGATAAAGACACCCAAATTCTCTATTATTTTCAGGAACAAACACGTGCCTCACTAATAAATTGAAAGCAACCCTTAAGTTAAGGGAACTATGCTTCAAATTTGAAATTACTCATATATGCATTAAGTATATTCAATTTCTTATACAGAACTATTCACTAAACAAAGACCACCTATCTAACCGGTTAAATTTTAACTTGAATCTCCCTTTAATAACCATTTGTTTCCTAGAGACAAAGAATTTCGCCAATTCAACTTACACTATAATACTTTTATAGCAGATAAAATCTCTATTTAGAAAAATCTGTCTTCTTGTAGTCAGAGTTAATGTTGGTGGACTGACTTGAAAAATGGAAACATAAAATTCAATTTTCAAAAAGCACATTTTCTGGTTCTATAAGAGAGTTTCACTGTATCATATTTAATATTTACTACAATTCCAACCGTTACTACTAAATTCAGTATCAAAGTATCAATGTTTTAGCTTTCACTCTCTTATTAATAATGGTTACTTATTAATAATGGTTACTTATTCTCTGGAAGCTTTAGTTCTTCATCTTTAAATAGGAATAATCATAGAATATGTTTCTGAATTGTTTCAAGGATTGTGTGTGGCATTCAGTTAAGTGTTAGCTATAATTATCAGGTAAAATTTCTGCGAATTAAATATTTAGGAAAAATGCTTAAAAGATGAGTACTGGAAAACAATTTGCAGTATTATACTTGTAAAAGTAAACTATTAAGAATTTCTGATCTATCCCAGAGTCCATTCTTGTCAGCAAAGGAAAAAGGATGCTTCTGTATTGTACTGCAAACTTAGAGAATGTTATTGAAGTAGTCTCACCTAAAAAGTCAACAGCCAAACTTCATTACAAACTCGAAACACACTGTTTCAATTATTTCCTTACACAAAAATCTGTGTACAGAGTAATGGTTAAAATAAATAGGTCACCTGAACTCTGAAATCCTTTTTACAGAATTGTCAAAATGAGATTGGTTCTGATAAGACTGAACTCTTTAAAGAATAAACCAATGGCAACTCTTACGATATTACCCAGTGGCACCAAACCATCCCTGTACAGCGTACAGCCAAGACCGAGGCACTCTCCCAAATCAGTCAGTATTTTTTAGAACTCCATACTGGTTTACCTTGCAACCCGGCTTACCTGATCTTTAGCTTACTAGAGATTTGATATTGGAACCAAAGTAAAGTATCAAGAAGAACAACCTTTTTAAAAAAATACACGAACACAAAGAGTGAACCCTAATGTAAACTATACACGTTGGTTGATAATGAAATGTCAATGTTTGTTCATTGAATGTAACAAATGTACCATAATGATGAAGAACAACGATGGTGGGGAAGGCTGTGTGTGGTGCATGGGGAGGAGACGTGCGAACTCTGTACTTTCTGCTCAATTTTGAGGTGAACCTAAAATTGCTCTAAAAAATAAAGTCCATTAATTTAAAATAACGTATGAATATGATATAGTGAACTATTTGTTTGGCATTATATAATGGGGTACCATTCTTTCTACCAGGGTTTCTGGGAAGCTATTCTAAACACCAATTCTGCAACTAGCTAAAGTACTGGTACACTCCTCCATCACCACCCCAAAATCCTCTCAAATTAAAATAATTAATTTCAATACTATCCAATTTTTTAATGCACCATGCTATTATTTTTGAATAGTATTTGTCATTCCCCAAAGTATTGGGGATCACTAAACTATAATGTAAAATCTAGTAAAATGTGGCCTTTTATGCAAGTAGCAATTCAGTGACTAATATCTGGTTAGATTAGAATCTCCGGGTAGAAATGTACAATTTCTGTTCCTACACACACAAAACTGTTCTTAGAATGAGTTTTGTCTTTGTTCATACCTGAGAATATGACTAACCAAAAGTGATTTCCTTCTAAAATAGTTATCTATTCCCACTTTCTACTTGCCATATGGCCCATATACCTTCGAATGTACTGGTCAATATATGAATGCAGAAAAAAAGAATCTTTAAATTTAAGATTATACCTTCCCAAATTCCTTAAAATCTTATTATGTACAAAAGTAGTGAGTATTGTAAAGTATTACACCACATACTTCAATGGGTTCTAAAACTTCCTTCAGTTAAAAAAATTATCGGGGCCAGCCCGGTAGTGTAGCGGTTAAGTTCGTGTGCTCTGCTTCGGCGGCCTGGGGTTCGCAGGTTCGGATCCTGGGTGCGCACAGGCACACAGCTTGTCAAGCCATGCTGTGGCGAGGCCCCATATAAAGAAGAGGAAGGTGGGCATGGATGTTAGCCAAGGGCCAGTCTTCCTCAGCAAAAATTAGGAGGATTGGCAACGGATGTTAGCTCAGGGCTAGTCTTCCTAAAAAAAAAAAATTATCTACATGAGTAATTTTTAAACTATGTTCTCAGTAGTCCTAATGGAGTTAGGGATTGAGATAGTAGGAGAAAACAGAGTCAGGGAAGTTAACAAAAGAAAATGAGAGACAGCACGTTCTATAGATTTAAAAGGAAAAGTCTGAAGCTGCATGTTCTAGGTGGTAGCTACCAAATGGGAAAATAACATTAAATGGAACACTACTGAGCAATACAAAGGAACGAACCATTGATACATACAGCAACTTGGATGAATCTCAAGGAAATCATGCTGAGTGAAAAAAAGCTAATCCGAAAAAGGTCACATACTGACCTCACATAATTCCATTCATATAACATTCTTGAATGACAAATTACAGAAATGGAGAACAGATTAGTGTGGTTATAAGAGGGCAACACAAGGGATCCTTGTGGCAACTGTTCTGTATCTGTTCTGTATGGAGGATACAGGAACCTACACATGTGATTAAAAATACAGAGAACTAAACAAACACACACACACAGAGTACAAGTAAAACTGGGGAAATCTGAACAAAATGGGTGGAAACAAGATTGTACCAATGTCAATATTCTGGTTGTGATATTGTACTACAGTTTTGCAAGATGTTACCATTGAGGGAAACTGGGTAAAAGATACATAGAACTTCTCTGTATTATTTCTTAAAACTGCATGTGAATCTCCAATTACTTCCAAATTAAAAATTTAATTTAAAAAAATGACACTAAAGGGCTGGCCTGGTGGTATAGTAATTAAGTTTGCACGCTCTGCTTCGGCACCCCAGGGTTCACAGGTTCGGATCCCAGGGGCAGGCCTACACACCACTCATCAAGCCATGCTGTGATGGCATCCCATACACAAAATAGAGGAAAACGGGCACAGATGTTAGCTCAGGGCCGATCTTCCTCACTAGAAAAAAAGAATGACATTAAAATTGTGGCCTTCAAACTCTGAGTATTGACAGAAACTTTCCTACAAATGAAAACTTAGACAGAAATCTAAGCATCTATTTTGATTGTAAGATGAAAAATAGTTTTAATCTCCTAAACTTTCACAATGATTGCTAGCGTCAACTTGAAGTGTGGTACTAAGGAGGCCAAAGCCAGGTATAATGCAATTATACAGTGATTAGTGATGTCTGCTAATGGGTACAGAAGGCATTTGTATCTCATATCTGCTATGTCTGTGGTTAAAAAGGGTGGCAGTGGAACATCCCTGCCTGCACATCCTCCCACCTACCAGTCAAGTTCCATGAAAAGCCTAAGGCTTCATGGAGAATAGTTTGAAAATCAGTGGCTAAAAGGAAATACTCACTGACTCAGCATGTGACATGAAAAAATTCCATTGGTAAATTCTACTTGACCACAAGCAGAAAAGAAAAAATACTCTTCAAAAAGTAGTGTTACAAGAAGGACAAACACCGCATGATTTCACTCATATGTGGAATATAAACTAAGACACGGACAGAAAGAACTGGTTGGTGGTTACCAGGGGGAAGGAGGTGGGGGGTGGGCACAAGGGGTGAAGGGATGCATCCATATGGTGATGGACAAATAATAATGTACAACTAAAACCCCACAATGTTATAAACTATTAAGACATCAATAAAAATTTAAAAAAAAAGTAGTGTTACAGTTCTCCAATCATAAATCGCAAGGAGAAAAAAAGGAGACGGAACTTAGAGATTTAAAGAAACTGAAGAGATGTATCATACAAATGCAATGTGTAGACCCTGTTTAGATCACAATTCAAACAAACCAACTGTAAAAATAAATTCATAAGATAATTAGAAAAAGTGGAAAAAAAACTAGTGTTAAAGTCTGTTGTAATTTAAAAAATTAATCAAGAAAAACAAAATCAAACTTGCATTTATCCTTTAGTCACTCAACATATATAGACTATCAGGCTGGTTCATTCTTGCTTTTTTAGCCTTTAAATTAAATATGCCACCAGGTAAGGGCATACTCTTTGACTGAACAATAAAAACTGGCAATAATTTTATTCTCTCATTCTTTATTCTAATTTCAAGTAAAACAATGTCCTCACTCTCCAGGATTAACTAAGTATTTCTTCTATCACTATTTTGAATCATTTCTTTCAGACTAGAGAACTTGTGTCCTCTCTTCTTTCCCTATCTAAAAACAATGTGCATCAAATATAATTAATAGGATTTAAACAAATCTTTCTGATTCTACTGTCTCCAATTTATTACGTCAGACTTGGGCTACCAGAATAATTTCCCAAGTGGTCTCTCTTCCTATTCTAACCTCACCTAGCTAATCTAGCGGTTTTCAAATACAGATCCACAAACTGCTACTTTTCATGTATCTGGGATTGGGAGGTGAAAAGGACCGATTCCTAGGCCTCACCCCAGAGATTCTGATTTAGTAGGTTTGGGATATGGCCTGGATGTCTTATCAGGGGGAAAAAAAAGCATTTGCTCCAGTGCTCTATTTTAGAACAACTGCTTAAACATTGAACAGAATATACTTCAAAGCCCACTAGTTTCCTAACTTTGCACTCTTCAAAAAAGCACAGTAGCTCACAGTAATTTCAGACAAGTCCCTAATCTTGACATTATCAGTTACCTTGTTCCATACTAATATTCCAATATATTCTCCTTTTGCAATACATGTTAGAATTCCAATATATAAATGCTTTGATTATGCCAGTCTTTTTGCTATTGTTGGTATATTCTTGCTCATTCCCTATCAAATTTTCTAAAATCATTTTTCCTTACTTATATCCATCCCACTCAATAAAAATCTTATTAAACCTTTAAGGATCAGTTAAGTACCAATGCTTCCTTGAAGCCTTCTCAACTTTCTGACAGAACTAGCTTTGACGTCTCTAGTAAATCCACCTCCTGAGGACTACTGCCTCATCTGTAAACAAAATTTGACTAGGTTAACTCAAAAAACTGTTCTAACTATAAAACCTGTTCCACACTAATCTCTTCCCTTCTTAACCTCCCAAAGAATGTATTACTTATATTAACCCCTGGTTTATATTTTGACACATTATTTTGAAATAGCTGTTAGACATATAGCTTCCACAATTAGATCATCTACTTTACCCTACAGCATAAACTGAGATATTAATATATTAGCTCTCAAAGCCTAGAATGTGGTGGCTAAGATACCACCTAAGTTACTCTTGATTAAACCATACTTTCCCTTTCCTTCCTCCCCTTTTAGATGAACATGAACATATCTTAAAAACATAACAAAAAACTTGCCACTGAAGAATGTTAGTGATTGATTTCCTTCTGGAACCTTTTTTATTTGTTTTTTCTAATTGCTTCTCTTTCCTTTATTACTCTAAAATGCAGTTGTCTCTCAAGGCTCAATTCTCTCTATTATTAGTCTCCATCAACCTTGGATTTAACCCTTCATTCCTGTTTGATTTCCTATTCCCAGCCATCTATAGGATATATCTATTCAAATATCTGCCATCACTGCAAAAGTCAAATAAACCTTCAAACTGAATCTTCTCTACATCTTCTTCCATTCCATTTCTTATTAGTACCCCGTTCTCCAAGCTCTCTTTTTAATCCTTTTCTCTAGTCTCTTATTAATATTTGGTCACCAGTCTTTTGGGACTCCCCAGAGTTTCAGATTCTTTCTTCCTGAGTTTCCAGGACCCCCACCATCACATTCATCATCTGAATAATTTCCAACAATCAACAACTCTTCCAGCTTGTTACCATCAAGTTCTGAGTACCTTGTCTCCAAACAATGGAAGAGATCTATAGTGTTATTTAAGCATTTTCCCCCCAGATTATGGCAACTATTCTATTATTCAAAACAGAATAAAATAAATTTGAATTCATTCACTTAACATATTTATTGAGCATATACTATGTTCTGGATACTACTCTAGGTGCTAGGGAATGAGCCAGTGAACAAAAATAAATTGCTCTTAAGGCACTTGAAATGAGCTGGGACAATCCAATATAATTAAGGGTACCTTAGAGTAGTTTCTTAAGTAACTGCCTTTGATTAATGATTTGTGTATTCTCATTACATTGCCAAGAATGAGTACTTTATAAGGATCAAGAGAAAGCTACGATAATTTTCAAATGAACTGAATTGAAATTCTTGATCAGTCACTCTGTGACCCTCAGTCTCTCCAGGCCTCTCATGAATAATGGGTAAAATATCTACCTTGTAGAGTTGCTGTGGAGAGTAAATAAGACATGTAAATACACTGTAGATACTTGCTGATGAATGTTAAGGTCTTGTCTCTTAGAGTTAAAGGCATGAAGTTTCTATTATTCAATCCAATGATAATTTAATCAATTCCAGTCACAATACTGTTGACCACCAAGCCACTCAAATCATAAAAGAACAGTAGCTTTATTACTGTAAGTATCTGAAAAGTTATCTTAATATTCCACATGCATTTAAAATATTTACCATAAAAATCTTGTCTAAAATAAAAATATTTTAATTTCTAAGTATTTACCAACCACAAAATCAGCAAGAGACCAAAATGAGTAAAAAAAAGAAAAAGTACTTTTCACGTTTAAACTGTGTATTTCTTTGGCATTTTTTCTGGTCCTTTAATTCCAAGACTTACAGTATTCAAAAATCAACTCTTTCTCTTCATACATTAACATAAATAGAAAAATAAAAACAAAAACCTGGAAATGGAAGGACTAGCATATTACAACTAGAGAGCTGAAGCTTAGAAAAAAAAAGTCTCTGCATCTTACTCTCAAAAATGAATTATGGAATTAATAGATCTAAGACTGGCAACGGAGAAAGGAAAGTCTCTTCAGTAAATGGTGTTGGGAAAACTGGACAGCCACATGCAAAAGAATTAAAGTAGACCATTATCTTGCACCATTCACAAAAATTAACTCAAAATGGATTACAGACTTGAATGTAAAACCTGAAACTATAAAACTCCTAGAAGAAAATATAGGCAGTACACTCTTTGATATTGATCTTAGCGGCATCTTTTCAAATACGTCTGACCAGGCAAGGGAAACAAAAGAAAAAGCTAACAAATGGGACTACATCAGACTAAAAAGCTTCTGCGAAGCAAAGGAAACCATGAACAAAATGAAAAGACAACCCACCAACCGGGAGAAAATATTTGCAAATCACTTATCCGACAAGGGGTTGATCTCCAAAATATATAAAGAACTCATACAACTCAACAACAAAAACACAAACAACCCAATCAAAAAATGCGCAGAGGATATGAACAGGCATGTTTCCAAGGAAGACACACAGATGGCCAACAGACACATGAAATGATGTTCAACATCACTAATTATTAGGGAACTGCAAATCAAAACAACAATGATACATCACCTTATACCAGTCAGAATGGCAATAATTACCAAGACAATAAACAACAAATGTTGGAGAGGATGTTGAGAAAAAGGAACACTCATACACTGCTGGTGGGAATGCAAACTGGTGCAGCCACTATGCAAAACAGTATGGAGATTCCTCAAAAAATTAAGAATAGAAATACCATACAATCCAGCTATCCCACTACTGGGCATTTATCCAAAGAACTTGAAATCAATGATCCAAAGAGATTTATGCACCCCTATGTTCACTGCAGCATTATTCACAATAGCCAAGACGTAAGCAATGTTTTGGGAAGCAACCCAAGTGCTCATCAACTGATGATTGGATAAAGACGATGTGGTATATATATACAGTGGAATACTACTCAGCCATAAAAAAAGACAAAGTCGTCCCATTTGCAACAACATGGATGGACCTTGAGGGTATGATGTTAAGTGAAATAAGCCAGACAGAGAAAGATAAATACTGCATGACTTCACTCATATGTGGGATATAACAAATACACGGATAAAGAGAACAGACTGGTGGTTACCAGAGGGGAAAGGGGGTGGGTGAAAGGGGTAAAGGGACACATATGTACAGTGATGGACAATAATTAGACTACTTGGGGTGACCACAATGAAGCCTACTCAGAAACTGATAAAGAATAATGTACACCTGAAATTACACAATGTTATAAACCATTATGATCTCTAGTTACTGGAAAAAAAAAAAAAAGGAATGAAGTTGGTAGATACAATGAGTGCCATAAGTGACCAGTATATCTGCTATAAGACAGACTACACCTACTTTCACTTTTAAATTTCACTGTAAAGACCCTTCTGTGAAGAGATCATATATAAAATAAAAATAATCTATTATGTACTGAGCTGATCAGCCACTCTTATAAAAGTTATCAGAACATGGAGAAAGAAAATTGCTGTGTGAAGTTGTGGACTCAACTAGAAATACTTTTCCAAAAATCTGTAATGAATCATTTACTTTAGGAGGTAAGAGGCATAAACTTTAACCTGCCTATAAGTGATAGTTTAGGTTATACCAGCAGAATCTCTTTTTAAATCTCCACCATCACCCTAGATTAAATTTAAATGATAAATATCAGTTTCTCAGATAGTCTCAAAGTAAATACACAATAAAAGAACTTTTGTCTTTTGGCACAACCATATCATTTCCACAAGATCTGCCAGTTTTAACTTGCAATTCAAAAATCAAGCAGTTATTACATTAATGTATAACTACTAGGTTACTACTAACATACAGCAACTAGGTTACAAGACACCAAACAATTACAAGCTAATACACACAAACTGATCCCAGGGATATTAGCCAACACAATCATCAGTTACTTCCTTTAGGAAATATATGCAAGATCAGCAAGTCAAAATTAGTAGCTACCATGATGCTTTCACATAGAGGGCATTCAACTATTTGCCACTAAATGAATCTAGTTTATGATATTATAAGAGTTAGAAAGGTCCTAAAGAAGAGTACAATTTAAATCTCACAAGACGACAAAGGTTATTGGATCCTGACACGTCAATGAATCTGACAAATTGCAGAGACATCTGAAATCTGTCATTTCACCTAGGTAGAGTCCTATAAACCCCACTGGACAAACCAGAGTCAGATTCTGAAAGACCAGTTTTCAGATTTCCAAGATTCTAAATGAACAAAGAAAGTTACAGAATATGATAGGATCCATCCCCTTTTGGATTAAAAAAAGAAACCTGAATTTATACATTAAAAATAAAGACTAGAAGTTTGTGAGTTCATCAAAATCAATTAACATGGAGAATCATAAAAAAATTATATATAAAATATATATATAATCTTAAACACTGTATTTTTAATTTAAAATATCATTCATCAGTATTTTGGTGTCAAGTCAAAATGTTCTCTTATTGAATATGGCTCCCATAATTGGAATTCTGGGTTATCATTCCTGTATTAACCATATCTATAACACATTCTCTACAGCTTTTTGTTTTAGGTTATTCAAGGTAAGAAATCACCTAGACACTTGAGAAGCAATGGGAATGCAGACTTCCTTCTAGATTTTTATTATTTTTCCCCATAATCTTTTAGGTATCTTATCCATACCTAACTTGACAACAATTTTCTTCAGCAATTAATTTGCCTTTTTCAAGTTTTCCAAAGCATTTAACTTAGTTTTCACTTAAACAACAATCCTCTCTTTACACCCATTTATCACTGATTTATGTAAAATCTAATTAAATAATATAAACACAATACAAGTACAATGGGATTAGCCAATTTGGGAACAAATATATGACTCTCATGAGCATTCAACTCAACTAGTGGAAGCAACACAGAGAGTTAACATCATTGAACATGCAAGGGGCATTAGCATTTTTTTTTTAAGAAATTTTTTTTTTGGTGAGGAAGATTGGCCCTGAGTTAACATCCGTGACCATCTTCCTCTACTTTATATATGGGATGCCTGCCACAGCATGGCTTGATAAGCGGCATGTAGGTCCATGCCCGGGATCCAAACCTGTGAACCTCGGGCCACCGAAGCGGAGTGCACGAACTTAACCACTACACCACTGGGCCAGCCCCTTAAAGAAGAAATATTAATACTGCAGTTTGGTTAAATGAAGGTTAAAGAAATGTCTACAGTATCTACATAAAATACTCAAGAAAAAATACATAAACTATAAATAGTGATCACCTCAGCATATGAGAGACACTAGGGATGGGAGTCAGAGACTCACTTTTTTCCAGAAACAACTCAGTAGAAACAGCTGGAAAGCTTACTAAGAATTTTACACGTATTAGCTGACTGAATTCTCAAAACTATAAGATAAGGTCTATTATTATCTCCATTTTGCAGGTCAAGAAACTAAGGCACAAAGAGGTAAGTAACTTGCCCAAGGTCACACAGCAGTACAACCCAGTTTGAGTGCAGTCAAACCGAAGTGGTGTGGTTCTCAAGTTTCTACCCTTAAACCCTATGCAATACTGCCTCTAAAGAAGTACTATTTGAGTTATTTTAATAAGCATATATTACTTTCATAATCTTAAGAATTGGAGGGGGTAACTAAGCATATCCCAGTATGTCACTCTCCAAAGCAAATTTTTCAGTAGCTCTCCCATAAAGTCCATACTCTTTTATCCTGGCATTCAAGGCTCACCACAACTTGATCTCAATTTGTATTGCTACAATTCCAATCCAAGACTCTTATCCAAGTAACACATGGGTACTGGAAACCAACAGGTCATCTTGAATCAGGATGTACAGAAGCCCTAAACAGTATTCCCAGTATTCCCTCATTCAGAGACTCCAAAAATAGTGGCCTGGTTTCTTAAGAGGAGAGTCAGCACCGTTTCTTGGAAAAGTATAAAGCACCAAGCATCAAGACCTAAGTTTAATCCCTGATCAACCACTATCTAACTATATGACCTTGGGAAAATGATTTAACTTCGTTGGGACTTAGTCTACTTGTAAAATAAAAGGGAACAGCTAGAACACTGTAAAAATCAGCTGAGACTAGTACTAAAATGCAAATTCAAGACCCCACTAGATGTGCTTATGTAGGTCTGGAATGGAGCCCCAGAATGTTCATTTTAATAAGCACTCCACGTAAATGATACATGTGGTCCCTGGGTCACAATGATAAATATTTGACTAAAAGATCTCTCAAGTCAATTCTAACTCCAGTTTCTTAACTTCAGTCAATAGGATGCTAGTTTACATGTCCAGGATGGGGGTTCTGGCCTAAAAGAAAATCCTCTAGTTCACCATGGGATTGGTTTTTGCATCTTTTGCCCTATACTTTTTTAAAACAGTAGGATAAGATTTGGCAGTGCTACAAATCGAACATTCATTCTCCTAAGACACAGTTAGATACAGTTGACTTAAATGAGTTTTAAATCAATTAAATATCTACAAAATGCTAAGGATCCACTGTAGCATCTCATTAATCCTCACTCTTCTGAAATATAATTATCTTTTCTCAGAAGAAAATTTTAAGTTTCTGAGACTATAAACTCCATTTTACAAATATTCACAAGTCTCAAAATTTTCTTCTCCTAGTGTCTCTGAAAATTTCCAAAGAAACTAATAATTTTAATTCAATATGTTACCCAGGGCCTGAATCAGTAAAACATTCAAATTATCATCCAAATTCACTACCAACATTTTGCTATCACTGAAAGGAAATATGCCAAATAGGCCTGGCTTCTCAAAAGAATAGTGTTTTCCCTGTTTCTTGACCCTTTTCTATCCTTCTGAACTTTTCTACAGTGACTATGTACGTCTTTAATTACAAGGTTCCAGAAGTCATACACTGCTTTGTTCTCAGAGTTATAGATGTTTGATGCTTTGCTGTATTAAATGTACCATCTCACAACCCTTTTAAAAAAAAGTATTGACTTGCATATATGTAAAAAAAGAACTTGTTGCAATGACTTCAGAAAAAATATTTTACTTCAGAAAATTACTTGAAGGATTTTTAGTGCAGGAAGGGGAATAGCACCATAATTAAAATACATATTTTCAGCCTTGTCTTAGAAATCAAACTGCTAGCATTAGTAGCAAATCATAAACCTAAACAACTGTAACTCAAGGCTCATTTAGCAATAACTCTAAAAACTAATGAGAAATTGAAACTACATCATTAAAAAAATAATTTACCAATCTAAGTACTTAATTTTAATTTCTGTATTCTGTATTTCAAATTAGATCAGCATTCAAGAAACTATTTTAAATGCCATTTGTGTAGAAAACTGTGCAGGAATACTATCTGATACTATCTAAATTATCTACACTTTTCTTCCTTAAAATTTCTTTTATTTGTTGTGATTACAAAAAGTGATCCATACTCATTACAGAAAAACCAGAAGAGAAAAGAAAATAAAACTCCCACAGTCCCAATTATCCAGAAACAAACCACTGCTAAAAACCTTGGTGCATTTGCAGCCACCACAGTAAAACTTATTCAGGCAAGAATCATCAATAGACACTACATCTAGGAGAGGAAGGTCTAACAAGGAACACAATATTTACACAATCTCAAAATATTTCCCCACAAATTACTTAATAGTGGCAAAATGAGAAACTAACTATACAATGGAGGAACTAGTCGACATCTTAACCAAGCAATCAAAATGAACATACTGGTAAGGGGCAAACAGACATCAAATGCCCCCAGATGATAGAAAAACACATATTACTTACCTAATATCCCAGCCAAAAATGCAAAATCTGAAACTAATCATGAAGAAACCTTAGACAAACCCAAATTGAGGGGCAATGTATAAATAACTAGCCTGCCAATATCATGAAAGAGAAAGAAAGACTGAGGAACTCTTCCAGATTAAAGGAGGCTAAAGAGACGCGAGAATTCAACGCAACCTGTGATCTGGGATTGGCTGA
The DNA here is from genome assembly GCA_031878705.1 of Tapirus indicus. Classification (NCBI taxonomy): domain Eukaryota; kingdom Metazoa; phylum Chordata; class Mammalia; order Perissodactyla; family Tapiridae; genus Tapirus; species Tapirus indicus. The sequence continues at coordinate 82,661,584 of CM062917.1, forward strand.
TGTACCAGAAAAAAAGGCTAACAAATGGCTTAATTGGGGCAATTGATGAAAATGGAATATGGACAACAGACTAGATAAAAGTATTACATCAATGCTAAATTTCCTGAATTTAACCACTCTGGTTACCTAAGAAAAGATGCTTGTTCTTAGGAAATGCATACTTAAGTATTAAAGGCTGTAAGAGGACATGATATATGCAATCTACTCTCAATGATTCAGAAATTTTTTTTTTTACATTTACAGAGAATAATAAAACAAATGTGATAAAATGTTAAAAATCAGGGGATCTGCGCAAAGGGTGTAAGAGAAGTTTTGTACTATTCATGTAACTTTTTTGTAAGTTTGAAATTATTTCAAAATAAAAAGACCTTGGGTTTTTTTGAGCATTTATCAATATAAATACATGTATTTACATATATAACATCTGCATTTTTTAAATTAAAAATGGAATCATCAGTTTGATATTAACTATTTAGTTTTGGAGCCCTCCCCAATACATCTGAACATCCCTGGAAAAAGGCAATTGTTTTCCGATGAATCAGGTGTCTTTCTCTTGCTCTCCATCCAAGGAAATTCACACACACACACCATAAATACCTACCCCACCACCATCTCCTTAAGCAGTCACAGCTAATTAGAGGGATCAAGATGGAGAACAGTGGCTCTCTGACACCTTGCCAATTCCTGTGAGGCCCAACAGTATTTTACTTTTTTCAAATAAATTCTGTGAGATTTCCCTATAGCCTTATAACAAATCTTTTACTTAAGCTAGTCGGAGCTGATTTCTGTTCCTTGTATCCAAACAAACCCTAAAACAGCAGGCTTTTGAGAAGTAGAAATAAATGGTACAAGGGAAATAGTAGCCACTCAAATTAATCTTTTGTCTGTGCTTGAAAAATATTGTTTTGGTGGGGGCTTAATGATAAGATGTAATAAGGTTGTTTCAGTTCAACCAATTATGCAGCTTCACTTAAAGAAAAGCAGAAAAGCCAGTAATTCCAAAAGAAACAATCTTATTTTCTCAAGAGGAGTTACTATGTATCAGACCAACCTCAGACCCCCATCAATTCATGGCTACTAAGCACAGTCCTAACCACTCAAATCAGCCACACCAAAAATGTTCCCATCTTGGGGGCGCCTGGCAGCCTAGCGGTTCAGTTTGCACGCTCTGCTTCCTTGGCCCGGGGTTTGCAGGTTCGGATCCCAGGTGCAGACAGACGCACCGCTTGTCAGCGATGCCGTGGCAGCCTCCTACACAAAGTAGAGGAAGATAGGCACCAATGTTAGCCCAGGACCAGTCTTCCTCAGCAAAAAGAGGAGGACTGGCAACAGATGTTAGCTCAGGGCTACTCTTACACACACACGCGCACACACACACGCACCCGCACACACAATCTTCCCATCTTTTGCTACATCATTAAACAGGAAATGGGTTTTCAAATTCCTGAAACTTCTTTCTTTAAACAATATATATAGCAGGATAAGAGAAAGTCAAGAGGTCTCTGTGTAAACTCAAAAATAGAAACTATTATATTTCATTATTACTCTGTGAAATGAAAAATATATAGATTAGAAGAGTATATCTTTCTCATAGTCTCCTGATATGTGAACTTTTGAAAGAACAAAACTATATTTTCCTGACAATATCCTAAGTGATGATGGTTGATTCTTTTCACCACATTCCTCACTTTTTGCTAAAAGCCATTGACAGTAAGCTTTACCTTATTCTTAGACCAAACAGTGAGAAAAATGGGAAAACATTTAATTTTAAAACGTATTTAACTTAAATAAGTTTAAAATAACTTATCAAATTCTATTTAAAGTTTTAAATAGAAATTGTTTTAAATACCCTTTGAAAACAAAAGTCAACATCGACAAAAAAATTAAAATTTTTTCTGGCCTCAGATAAAATGTTAGATAACATAATTATGTGAATCTGAACTTTAAAATTATCTTATAAATACCATAAACCAAAACTAACTCAATCCCACTGTTATATTACTTAGCTTTCTGCCACAGGTTCAGCCCTTAAATGCTGCAACTGCATTGGCTATAAGACAGGTGTGATTACTCAATATTATCTTTCTCAATAATAAACTTCAGAACCAAGAATGCTTATTCCTTCAGCTTAACTCTAAATTGAGCAATCATCTAAGAGCTGGTAGAAAATTATCTCCCCTCTCCAACTGTATGACTAGAATAAAGAAAACTGCACAAATCATTTTGTTTCTCATGGTGACCTGTCCTTTCTTAAACCTAGATTTCACATGTGAGACAGTTTTAAAATGCAAAAATAAATATTTTAATTAAAAATGGACAACTGATCAATCATTAATTATAGATTATTTACTCATTAAAAAGCATAACGTCTGTTTTGATGGCATCTTAATGCAACACATCAAAAAAGAATTCTGATTGACCTGTTGCATTGAAAATGTCCAACATCCCGAACAGCTTAGTTTTAGTAAACAACCAAATGAGATTTTCAATAAAGCTGTAAAATTCACCTAACAATACAAAAATGGCTCCTGAACTATCTAAAAATAAAATTTGATTTTATGAGCTGTCCACGAGGAAAAAAATATGATTTCATATCAAGTGAAATACAAGACCAACTGTTTTCTTGACTCTGATTTAAGTAAAAAGCATCCTAGCTACTAATGGTTAATAAAAACTTCTCATAGTCTTAAAGATACAAATAAGATCTAATTAACTTAGCCTGAGTCACCACCATTTGATTTTTAATATAGCACTTAGCATAAGTGTTCACAATAACAAAAAACAATTTCTTTTGGTTAATTCCGTACTCTTTATAAAATACTCATTTAATTGCAATAGGAAGATTTTTACAGTTAAATACAGTCTACTTGAAATTTAGTGCTCTAAAAACAATTTTCAACCACAAATATTGTTTTTTCATGTTAAATAAATTTTTAGGTAACAAAAATACTATCCTTTCAATATTAAGAAAAACATGAGGCTCCTCCTAGCATTTGTACATTACAAAAGAGACAGTAAAAAAAGAGACAGTGAGCCACTCCAACTTTAAACCCAGCCTAAAAGCTAGCTAACATTTATACCACAATATCTCAAATAGTATCCTTCTTGTTATTTTGCCAGTCAACACAAAAAATAATTTTACTGTAGAGTAAAAATAATTCTATTTCAACATTAAAAAGTCTCACTAAATACGAGTATTTAACATTTATTCTAACACACAACAAAGAACAGTCCCTGATCACCCTGAATATTTGAGATGTAAATGTGTTCGCTTAATCAAAAGCTTTAAATTCAACAAATAATTGAGCACCTACCATCTGCTAAGAATCAATTCTTTGGAGATAAAAGCCATTATACATTATTAAAATTTTTTAAAAAAATAAACATAGCATCTTTTAAGAAAATTCCATACTAATACTTCTTAAGCAGTTTTTGATAGCTCTTCAAAGTCCTGTTGGTTTTATACATTTTAAACACACAATGGTAGTATACATTTAAGTCCCAGTAGTAACTTCCAGAAAAGCAGAACTATTACGATTTACACAATACATTTTTAAAAATAAAACCATAGGTTTCTTTAAGAGTTTGATGCATGAAAATGGGTACATTATTCTTAGAAATAAGAAACCAATTTAAGAAGTTATAATTTCGCTAAGACCACTAAGGTATGTACTGAAGGGAAGAATTTCTCCTAACTTATTAGTTGGATTTTTTCCTCACTTACTCATTTTTAGATCCAAGAAGTCCTAGAGCTTACTGTGGTATATATGGTAAAAATTTTCTGGCTGGAAGCTGTGAGGAAGACAGACAAGCCAAAATTGTCGGAGAGTTATCAGAGACCTAAAGAGTTGAAGGGAAATGCAGAAGCCCCGTAAAGGTTCTAAACTTAAATTAAGATCAAAGGGATCCTATAACTTACATGGACAACAAAAGAAAACTATGATCAAAAAGTAGTCTCTAAAAATAAAATTTGCTCTCCAATTACATTATGATTTTCTACAAATCCACTTAACCAGATAAACAGCTAATCCCTCAAACTCAGCTATCCTAAGAACAAAGACTATTTGACTAGTTTTCCCCCAAGGGACTAAATGTTTCAAAACTCTGGGAACAAAAACTATGCCTAATATTCTAATAAATTTGCCTCGACAATCCTAACTTAAAACAGATATTCGACTGGGGTATACATTAATAAAAACCAAACATTACAGCCATGTTACTTATAAAGTAACCACTTAAAGTAAAATGCAACATATTAAAAAAAAGTCTCATTTTATAGGAATCAAACCATATCAAAACAAACAAAAAGAAACAAAACCCAAAGCAATGAAGCAGGCCAGGATGAAAAAGCTAGTGGAGTGAAGGCAGCTTTTCTTATAATTTCTAACTTGATATTGTTTGTTTGAAGCCCAGTAAATCCAAATGCTTTATATGTCTAGACCTGACCAAGGTCACTATCAAGAAAAACATGGATATAGAGCATGTTCCCTCCTGTGGCTACATAAACCAAATTTCCCTAAGAGTATACCGATTTCCTACAATAGATAGTAAGTTTAAAGTACCAATCTTCTGAACCACAGATGTTAACCAGTTATCTATAAAATAAATGCACAATCTTTACACCACAGTTAAGGGTCTGGACTTATACGATCACTCAGAGCATAATACAAATGAGCACTGACCTGGAATCCCTACACAAACTCTCCCATTACTCACATTTTATAATAAAATATTTCAGAGAATCTAAGTAAGGTTGTGTGCTGTCTTCCATGATGAAACTCCCTAAGCCAGTTATTTCTACAATTATTTTGTAAAATAGAAATTTATCAATCTAGTTCATATTCTATTCTAGTTCATATTTCAGAGCAGAATTTACAGTGAAATAAGAGAATCATGAAAGGGTGTATACTCTCCAACCTTTTTAAGTACTATTGGATTGAAAGGCACTCATCTTTCAGTTGCACCACAATCAGAACGGTCATTAAATGCCATTAATGGCCCACTCATATCTCACTGCTTAGTTCAGGGCAAAAAGATCGACCTCCCACTACAGAGATGAATTCTAATCATTCACACTTTTAAAAATACAGTTAAATTACACCATTTAATTTTCTGCCTCAACCTATAAGATTCTGAAATTAGCATAAAATGGATTCAAGACCTTATCATGGTATGGCTTTTATTTAAAGTCTATTGAAACACACTGAATTCCACATCCCATAATAGGTAAATGGGCATGTTGAGGGGGGGGCGGAATCAACAACTAAAGCCTTACTTCCTTACTTACATAATTTTGATAGTATGCTGTAAGACAATTTTAAAAGGCAGCAAAGCATGGAGCTTTACTTTATCAAATACACAATCAACTTAGAAAATTCCTAAGGAATGCTTAAATACATGGGACAAATGGATGCAAAATATAAGTGAGAAGAACAAGCATCTCCACACCCAGTGAAGTAACAGGTTTAGGCTTGTTTGTACAGCTCCCTAAAAATTAATCTGAAAGAGTACAAAAACCAAAATTCACAAAATTGGTCAAGAGTTGGCTGGGAAACAAGTCACACAAACTAGTCACACAAAATAGGTTGCACTAATACACTAACTAAACATTTTAATTTACTTTGGCATATTGAATAAAGATGCTTGGATTAAACCAAACAAAAACTATTATTTATCCCCAAATAAAATCTTTTTTAATATTTAAAAGAACCTAGCCTCACTACTCAAATTTCTGAGGCTACCTGAGTGGTTTTTTTCCCCAAAAGTGGTGTCATTTTATTTGCCTCTCAGGAAAAACCAATAAAATTAATCAACTAAAACACAACATTGTAATTTGCAATAAAAACAACACATTTTTGTAAACGGTTTGGGGAAGGAAAAAAAGCCCAGTCTTTTCATGTAAACATAATAAGCCTGTAATATGCTGCAGACAAACGCACTGCATGGGGTGTGGAGGACCCGAGCTGATTAGATTACCACAACATCAGCCTGGGGCCGCCATTTTTAGAATCTGTAAAGGACAAAAGAGGGAAATTTCACTTTTTACTCCCCATCTCGGAAATTAAAGGAAAAAACGGACTATTTTCCAGTTAGGTACTGATGTCTCCAGCCTAGAGTTGAATGAACGTCACTTAATTCTCTCCAAGGTCTCCAGAACTCCAAACACCTTACGTTATTCACATCTCTGAAAAGGTGGAAAATAGGCAAAACGGGGTTTACTCTAAAGCTAACTGTAGCGATTTCCCCTTGACTTGAAACTGTATCACTCTTAGGACCGAGTAGAGCAAGAAAGGCTCTCTGCGGAACCGGGGCCAGTGGGAGCGAGCACTCCGGATTGTTTTTTCTCTCCCCCTCCCCCGTTTAGCACAGTGAACCGTTTGTTTCTCTTCTGTGTCTGCTGCCACAGTGTTTGTGCCAATCCCGCGGTCAAAATAAGCTTTTCTGAAATGTGCCATATTGTGGATTCTAAGCCTCCGTACAGTAAAGGAGGGCGATAATCAAGAGCAGTGGGGGAGGAGACTGAGCAGGCTGGGGACTGGGGTGACCATCTCAGGGGCGGGTTTACCCTCTCCCGGGGAGGATGAGGACCTGTCTCGTCCTCCCACAAAGGGAGATGCCCGGGACGTTCTTTGAACCCCCCTCTTATTTACGAGAAAATTATACCAGAGACTGCCAGTCAAGAAATGGAAGAAGAAGAAAATGGGGCCTAGACGGCTTTTCAGCACCTGAACAAGATGCAGTAGAGGAAAGGCAGAGCTGGCGGCTCCTGGGACCACTTGGACACAAACCCCACTAACAGTCCCAACCCCCCCCCCTCACCCGAGCGGCCTTAACCCCCTGCCAAAGAGGAGGGCGCCCGCTCCCTAACTCCCACTCTCAGGGGGGTTAACTGCCAGTTACCCTTCCCCAACCCTAAAACCCGCCATAATGCTCCCTTTCTAGGGATAGGGAACAGAAAGGACAAATCCGATTCAAACAAGCAACGTCTCGCCCCAGCGAAGACACCTGAGCGTCACCGTCGACCCCCCTCCTCCAAGGATAAAGATGAGAAAGCCCCCTCCCCCTGGAAACACACGTCCCTCCACCCCGCAAACCCACCAACTCCCGAGGAGACGACAGGCACTGACCTGTGATGTTCACACACTAGACACCCGGACCCCGTTATCGGCTCGACCCCTAAGGCGTCTCTCCACACCTCCGCGATCAGACCAGCCCCCGACAGAAGCCACTGCGGACACAGGACCCGGCTCCACACACCCCCTCCCCAACAGCAGCGCGCAGTCTCTCCACCAGCAACCGAGGAGTAGGGGAGGGGGCGCCCCGTCAGTCGGCAGGAACGCAGAGGCCACGGCAGGCTGCTCACAGTGTCTGTGCCCCCTCTGCGGCCGCTCCCCAACTCAGGCACGGTCTCCGACTCAGCCCCCTGCGCCCGCTCAGTGTCACTGCCTCTCGCTCTGGGAAAATGGCGGCGACGGCGGCGGCGGCCGCGGCGGCGGCGGCGGCGGCGGCGGCGGCGGCGGCAAGTGCACGGGGCCCGCCCGCCCCGCTCCGCAGGGGCAGAGGGGGAGGGGACGAAGCTGCCTGCCGCCATTTTGCTTGTGGGCTGCCGCCCGCTGTTGCCTGTCCACAGAGGCTCGGAGACAGCCAACTGGAGGCAGAGAGGTGTACAGTCTCCGACTTTTTCACAATAGATGCATTCAACCATTCAGCGAAGGTTTGGGGGAAGTTTCGGTATTTGGTAGGACTAGTTCTCTCCCCTTTTCCTGAGTAGCATTCAAGTCTGGATATCGGTGAGCCTGGGCACCACTACTGGGTGGAAGGATTAGGATGGCAGGCCCTGGGAACGACCCCCTCCCGTCACCTTCCTGAAGCGATGCCCTCTCCCCTACTCCCACAACTGCCTCAGTCCCGGCCTTCCCCTCCCCCGCCCAGGCTGGCCTCCGGCGCAGGGTGAACTCGGCTGGGGTGTCACTCGACGCCCACTAGGGGCTGAGGAGGCTCCAGTGCGCAGGCTCCGAGCACCGGATAAAAGCGGAGCTGGCAAGTCCGGTGCCGTCTCGATGGAGGAGCGAGAAACGGAAGAGGTCGGGGGGAGAAGCAGCTGGAAAAACACCGCCACCGTCAGCGCCGCCTCCTTGCCACCGTGTATCGGGGTAAAAAGCTGCCGTTGCCGTCGGTGCAGTTGCCGTTGCTGCCTCCTACTTCTCTTGGCTCCGGGGAAGGATTTCCCCGCCGGCGGGACAGTGTGCGGGGAGGGGAGCGGGCATTCTTTTATGTGGCGGTGATTAAACGAGGGAGGGACAGGGAGATGGTTATCTCGAAGAAGAAAGGGGGAGGCCAAAGAATAAAACAAGGGTTTCCCCACTAAAATGACACGGTGATTCCGGTTCTTGTTTTCGGGGTCTTTCCCCGAAATGGCGGTTTCTGTCTTCTCCTCGCCCCACGGCGACCCGGGGCGCTGGGTAAGAGGAGTGGGCAGAGGCGGTCCCGACAGCCAATCAGTGCCTTATGTCTTCTGTCGGGCGCGTCGTGATTGGCTGGCGATGACCTCATGCTGCAGCAGCGGGTGGGGCCAGCGCTGTCGCGGGAGGCTGTTGCAAAGGCAGAGGGAGAAGTGACGATGGCGATCGTTGCTGCCGCGGCGATGTGGAACCCAAGCAGTAGCGAAGGGAATCTCAAGGCTCTTCCCTGACCATTTTCGCCTGTCCCTGCGCGAGGTGAGGGCCCCGGCTCGGCCTCTGCGAAATTTTGGGGCGCTGGCGCGGACGAGGAGACACAATTTCTCCCTTGACTTTTGTAACTGCGTCAGGGCAAGATGGCGCTGGGTCTCCTTGGGGCGCGGGGGGAGAGGCACGTCCACCGCCGCCGCAGCGCATGTGACCGGGCTGCATTCCTGTGGGGCTTGGCTCCGACCCCGGCAGGGCGGGGGAGGGGAAAGGACTGGGGCGGAGGAGACTGTGGTGCGGTCGGCGTCGGCGGCCCGAAGAGGAAGAGATGACTGTTTGAGAGCGCGTCCCCTCCCCCACACAGCCTGACAGCTGCGGCTCCCGGGGGAAAACCCCCAAGGGACACTCCTGATGGGGTGTGACGGCCGCTGGTGGAGGAGAAGGTTTGACGCCTTATTTTCTTATCTGCCTTTCTCCTTGCAAAGTATCCTTACGTAAGGCGGCAGGTCCCTAATGTAGAAATCGGAATCAACGGTGCGTGCCTGAGGGCCACTGGACTGAGGAGGAGGGAGAGACTAGCTCCTGGGCCACGACGTCAATGAGTAGCTCTTTTCTGAGAAAACTTAGTTTCTCAGATCCGAATGGAAAAATATTTCCCAAGTTTGGAAGCAAGTGTAAAAGGTGTAAATAACACCCAGGAACACTTAATTTCCTAAGAGTTAAAAGAAACCAAGGAATATGCCGTCTGGATTTTGAGGGCCCTTTTCAAACTTTCTCTTCCATCTGTACTTTCTTTCTTCCCGTGTCCTCCCTATCTGTACAACCTACAAGAATGTGTAATCTTATCAGCGGAATTGCTTTTCTTTTTGAATATGGGCATGATTAGTAATACAGAATAAAAGCTGCTAGTGTTGTAATCCGTATGAAGTTGTAAGGCCGGTCCTTTTTACTTTTTAATACTTGTAGTCTTACGTTGTCTTTCTGTCGCCCTCTTACTATGGTTTTTAAAAATAAAAGATGAAATTATAATCTCTTGGTAAATGTTATTCATGAACATTCCTGAATCATTATGCAATATTAAAGCCTATCTCTTTAAATCACTTTTGTAGAAGTATGAACTTTAGTTTTAGTTTTTGAAACCTTGCTAGGTGAAGGTCTCCAGCAGTTCAAGTTTGTAAGGTCTCTATTGGCAAATTCAGTAAGACATACTAATTTTTAATTATTCCCACTTGGCCAAATTAGTGTACATAGTAGCCATCAACTGAACTAGTGAAGATTCAGAAGGCTTCTCCCCTTTTGTAGTGTTGAGCAGGGAGTTATTCAACGAAGACATCTGCATCTGAATCTGGTGTGCTTTTTGACAAAACACCTCTGTTTGGTGCTAGGAAGAAATGTTTGCTGGACCTGAAAAGATGAGTTTAACTTGGGGTCAGGGTTTTGCTGTTTACTTTAGTCTTAGTTGTAGGCTTGGTAGTTTGAAAACAAGACTGAGTTTCTAATTCGTTTGTGTATACTTAAATCCCTACTAGTTTTTGTGGCTTTCTTTTTCAGTGAAATAACTGGGAATGAACTGAAAAGCCAGTAATTAAATATTTAAGTAGTACAAAGATTTTAAGTTCAAAGGTCTTTTATTTTTATCCACTCTTAATATAAAATGGGCATTTTGCCTATAAGAACTCTTGAGTAACTTCAAGGGTCTGTTATGTTTAAGTTAAGCAAGGGCTCCCTTACCCTCATAACAGCTTTTATTCTGGCTTAGAAAAGAGGGACTAAATATGAAGTCAGTAGAATTTAAGGTAATTTTCAGAATGTTCCTAGCTTCACTGTGCCTTAATAAGGAAAAGAGGCCATTTTTCAAACTAATGGAAACAAATCCATGTTTTGTTGGGTACCTTTCATCAGCATGTGTTTTCGTTGTTCCTAATTGCCAAATCCATGAACCTCTTGAACTCTAATTTTTCTTTACATTCCTGTAGCATTTTAAATACAACTTGCGATTACGTCTTTTCTTTGACTACCTTCTTGCATTATATGTTCTCTCTGGCCAGTTGCATTTGTACCTATTCTCTGGTAGCACCCAAATTTTCATCTCAGAGCTGTAGATGCAATGTTAAGGTTTACAGGGGGCCACAGGCTTCCTGAACTCATGTAAAACTACTAAGCTTGGTACTTCATTCCTAAGAACTTTTCACCCATTCTCTCAAAATTTTTTTTTTTTTTTTTGCTTTTCATCCTACATTTCATTATTTGCGTAGATCATACCCCAACCTTTCTTTCCTTACTCAATTCATCATCTCTTATACAATTGCAGTAATTTTATAACTGGGTTCATATAACAGACATCGCCTGATGGGCTAAGATGCATATACCATCTCGAGTGCTGTGCTATTTCATACCTTTGTGCCTTGTTCCACACTACATGAAGTGCATCTTCCCACTCCTGGACGACACAACTTGAGTCTTTGCCTCTGAAACTCTTCGAGATCCCTATTCCCAAGTAAAATGAGCCATTCTTGACTTTCGTGACCCAGCCCAGTGCTTTATGTTCAGGGGTGCGTGTTTCTAAAGACTGATAACAAACCTTACTGATAGACCATACAGTCCAAACTGTAAAACACTGGCTTTCAGGCTTTTTCAAAAAAACTTGTTTGACCACCAGAGTTTGGAGAAGAGATGAAGGGTTAGGGAGGCTCAGGGGCAAGGTTTCCTCCCCTTTCACTTAAAAGGTGGGGGTAGAGGGGACCGGGCAGCTTATGGGACAGAGGTAGTGCTGCCCCAAAAAAGATGGGAAGAAAAAAAAAACTGGCCTTAGTATTTTTCAACATCCATATTTGCCAACTCTAGAGGACATTTTCTTTTTTTTTTTGATGAGATAGATTAGCCCTGAGCTAACATCTGTTGCCAATCCTCTTTTTGCTGAGGAAGATTGGCCCTGGGCTAACATCCATGCCCATCTTCCTCTACTCTCTCTTTATGTGGTACTCCTGCCACAGCATGGTCTGATAAGCGGTGCGTAGGTTCCTGCCCGGGACCTGAACCTGCGGGCCCCAGGCTGCTGAAGCGGATGCGTGAACTTAACCACTACGCCACTGGGCCAGCACCTAGAGGACATTTTAACCTACAAACTTCAGCAGTATATAAACACCAGTGATTATTTGAGTTTATAATTCTTTGATGGGTTCAGGGTTTATCAAGGTATATAGTACTGCCTGCTCTGATGCTGGAGAACCCAATTTGTTGTGCCCTTGAGTTTAATTAGTTTTTGGCACTTTTCTTGCTGTCATAAGTGTCAGTGTGCCAGCCTCTAGGAGCTACATGTAATTTATGTGTCGTGAGGCTGGCATTCCAATAACAGGGCTTATTAAAATTGTATGTAAAATGTAGCTCTGCAATAAGACTTATGAGTCAAATTTGAGCTTTGTAGCATAAATATTGGTGGCCCTTTTGTCTACTCTTAAAGCTTTTTTGGGATATTTTTGAATAGTCATCATCTGTTACTTTATATTTTGACATACTTGCTGAAACTCAAGTTCAAAGTAAGAAAATATTCTGAATTATGTGTGACTTTCCCTGGATTTTGTTATGTGAAATTTTCCTCTGTCCCATCCCCACCCCTGACTTTAGTGTTCTCTAAGGGTGGAATGAAATTATTTATATCTGAGAATTGTTTGAACTTAGACCATTAAATATACCTTAAAATGCTACGACTAAACAACATACACAGCCTGATTAGTTTAACTTCCTGAAAAATGAATTAAATGCTCTCTTTCTTCCTGTGCAAGGTGTTATTTATGTTAACACTAAACCTGAAATCCATATATGCAAACAGTAGTCAAAAAAACTTTCAAGGGTTGTGCATACCTTGAATCAACTTGATTCTTTTTCTTAAAAAGAGAGAGGTAATAAGTTTATTCCTAAGCATCCAAAAAACATTTTGAAAGTTACCTGTCCTCTGCTGTCCAAAAGATCAGGCCTATAGGGTCCTCCCTGTTGACTGTTAACTTCAGGTTTGAAACCTCTAAGTATGGAATTTTTTCTGGAAACTAGAAAAGGTAATAGTATTTTGCTTCCATCTAAATGAAGCAAAAAGGAAGGTAGGAAAAGCTTATAGAACCCACCATTCAATGGAGTGATTTAAAATTAGATGTAGTAAAAAGGGCTTTTTAGTATGCAATGTTAACTCTAAACTTTATCAGATGTAAAAATGGAGCCAATGAAGAAGAACTGTAAAATCTGTTGGCGGTCCTTTATTTGCTTGGAGAAGTGAGTGGTAGTTTACGTGGAACAAAATGTCCGAATGTACCTAGTTTATTGACTCTGTGTGTTCTATTTGAAGCTTGTAATTGTGTTCTTTGTTTTTTAAAGAAAAGTATTTTATGGCATTTTTCTTTCAGTGCTTACATTTGCTATAAGCATTGAAGTATGCAGAGTTTATCTTATATTTGTATTTCTTAGAAAATTGGGTTTTGGGGTGGTTTTTTGCTCCTTTGTTGTAAGCTCGCCACAAAACAGAAAGTGGCATGGTCAGCATTGTCTTTTTGAGGTATAGGGTATACCTTCAGTGAACAACTATCTTTTATATGGTACTGGACCTGATAAATTGGTTATCGACCCAGGGTCAATGGTATTTCATACAACTTGAGCTTAAATCAAATTAAGTTATAGAGAAATCTTTCCTAGAGATTATATTACTTTAATATTCCTTATTCTCAAAAGTATTTATTTTTAAAGTGCCCCTCTCAATGTATATTGATATTTGTGTCTCAAATTTAAAACTATATTCTGGTTTTCCCCCTCCAGTTGCTTTGTTCCTGGGACAGATTGGAACTCCAGCTCTAATTTCAATTAAATAATTTGCATTCCTACCCTATTTAAGACACACAAAACATAATTCAACCCCTTAACATTTTCAGTTAGGTTGACAAGGTAAACTACTCAGTAACTAGAACTTTTGAAGCATTTATATCTATCTAAATATTTACTTGCTAATTTCTCCCAGCCTTTTATTCCATGTTTTTAAACTTAGTTCAATTTTAATGCCACTTCCATTTCTTTATATATAGCTTGATGTGTTGCTGACAGTTAACATCAAATAAAGGAAAGATCACTGGTTAATAAGTGAGGGAATAACAGTTGGAATTAAGGGCTTAGGAAAAACAAGAGTTTAAAAAAAAGCCACGCCAGGTCATTGCTACTAGTTTAGTGGAGTGAAAGGGAATAATTGGAAAGTTTTGATTTCAGACAGACTAAAAATCCTTAACTGCTGGTGACTCCCCTCACCCCAAAAAAAGAATGCTCTCTGAGTGCCCTGAGACATGTTTGATACTATTGTATATAAGATGGCAGGGCAGTGATTTCAACAGCTGTCTCTCCGACCTCACCAAAGTTCATATTCCTTGCCCTTGTTACACTGCTTGAATGAAGACTCAGTTTTAAGGTGAGACATAGGGCAGTAAAGTGTATAGTAGGACTTGTTTTATATCTTATCTACCTTCAACCTGAGGGAAGGGAACTGACTCTTAGAGCCCTTAATGTAGCTGGAGTAAGAAGAGCCTAAATGAGATTAGGAGTAATAGAATAAAGGAAGTACATAAAACGTTACGGAAAGATCCATGCTTGTTGCTTGAGTATAGAGTGAAGATAGAACTGACCTTTAAGAAAAATAATTGTTTTGAAATTTGGTAGTCCTCAAAGATGAAAGTCAAAGCTGAGTAGATTCCATCTTAATAGGAGACAAATCTAGCAAGAAAGCTGACATGGCCACAGTTTAGACCTAGGAGATGGAACTGATTCCATTCTTTTTTTAGATAGCTATCTTATATGCCAGTACTTACTCGAGTCTGGTTAGCCATGGTAACATTAATAAAATATAATTATTTTATTCATAACTATCCTAAGGAACACCTTTTACTGTTAGATTATTCTGTAATACACAGAAATGTTAGGTATCATATTAAAGTGCTTTTTAAGAAAAAAATCTAAATGATACTTTGATGAGTGGAAATTTTTTTGAGCCAAGTTTTCTGCTTTATTTCAGGATTTTAGTTTGTTTTTCTTTTTTTATTTCTTTTGTGTGTGTGTGAGGAAGACTAGCCCTGAGCTAACATCCGTTGCCAGTCCTCTTTTGCTGAGGAAGATTGGCCCTGGGCTAACATCTGTGCCCATCTTCCTCTACTTTATACAAGATGCCGCCACAGCATGGCTTGACAAGTGGTGCACTGGTCCATGCCCAGGATCCAAACCTGTGAACCCCGGGCTGCTGAAGCGAAGTGTACACACTTAACCACTGTGCCACAGGGCTGGCCCCTCTTCTTCTTCTTTTTTTTTTCCCTCTTTTATTTTGAGGAGATGGTCTCACACAGGGAAATGACTGGTTTAAGTCTCACAATAGGCCTGGAACCCAGATCTTGCTAACTAACTCCAAATTGAAAATTAGACAATTAATGAAGAGTCTGTCATGTACTAGGTTATAGATCTCATTCCTGATCTTCCTTATCTCAGCTTTAGGTGGGATTAGGGCTAGAAAAGGTACTTGATTTCTTATCATATTTTTTCCTTCCTGGTTGTACATAATAAGAGAGGGAATGAGAGCAAGCATGAGCTTTAGTGTCAGACTTTTCTTTTCCCAGTTACACTCACCTGTTACAATCTACATGCTCTTGATAGACTTAGTTCATCTGTTTCATCTGTAAATTGTTTAATTATCTGCAAATGTGCACCTAGTGCCTGGCAGCATTAGATGATGAACAATCGATAGCCATTGCTATTAATAAACATGAATTTAAGAGAGTTCTGGCATTTTAAATTTTATTCTCAGAATCCGTGTAGCACAGGCAGTCTATGTCTATACCTATATAGCAAAAGCCAGAACTTGTAATTTTGCTACTGCATCAGGAAATACATCTTGACACCTGATTTCCTTAATAAAATTCTAGGCCCCAAAAAACTTATTAAAATTTTTCAAATTTCAGGTTAGCATTTTTGTTCATGTCTGTACATCTTAAATTCATTATGCCCATGCAAAATGCATTTTTTTATGGCTTTAGGACAACATATGCACATTTGGCAATCAGTAGAAGTCATAACAATTAAATTGTTGTAGTATGTATATGCCACCTTTATATGACCAGGACATTAGTGTTAAACTGAATGCTATCTGGCCATATAAAACTGCTGTAAGAAAGCTGTAGTGATTGTGACTTGAAAATAGTCATATATAGACAGTTCTGATTATAATTTCCAGCTGACTTCATGTTCTCACCATTTTACAGTGTGTATTTCAGAAGAACTTACCTGGTTATTCATATCTCATCCATTTATTGATCTGGGAGTGCACCCAGTAGAAAACAGAAGGAACTTATTATATAATAACACTCAATTAAGTTGTATTAAAGTTGAAGAGGAAAAATAGTGTGCTGTCATTGTTTTTATATATATATAATTCTGTACATGGCTAGTTTTTTAGAATTAATATTTCTTGCCTGGGCAAATTTCCATATTATACATTTTGACCACTTCCATCAACCATAAGATATAGTAAAAATAAATGTTTTATTTAATGCTTTAAATAACAAAATCTACGTCCATTTCCTGCTCATTGTTTTATCAACCTTATTGGTACTTAACATGGTAGTTTTTCTACTTTACAAAAGAAGCCTGTCTGAAATTGAACACCTGTCTGAAACTAAAACAAGTTTCACAGTTTTTTTTAAGTTCTTTTTTTTTTAACAAAGATGTCTAAACCCTTGTTTCGGCATGTAAGATGTTACTAAATATAGTACTAAGTGGGCTAAATATTGGTCTTATTATAGCTTATTTCTTTTTTCTGAAGGTTGTTCTTGTGCTACCTTTTAAAGAATGAGCCTTCCCAGGCTCCAGCAGTTAAACATTTTGCAAAACAAAGCTTGACTTATAATGCTTTTGTATCAAGTGTCTGGTTTGTGTATGCTTTGTACTGTGTGCTTACACTGGTGTTTTTAGGGATTGTAACTTTTTTTTTGCTGAGGAAGATTCACTCTGAGCTAACATCTGTTGCCAGTCTTCCTCTTTTTGCTTGAGGAAGATTCGCCCTGAGCTAACATCTGTGCCAGTCTTTCTCTATTTTGTATGTGGTCGCTGCCACAGCATGGCTGATGAGTGGTGTAGGTCTGTGCCTGGGATCCGAGCCTGCAAACCTGGGCCACTGAAGCAGAGCATGCCAAACTTAACCACTACGCCACAGGGCTGGCCTCCTAGGGACCGGAACATTTTAGATACCAAATTGATAATTTTCAAATGTGTATGGATAGCTAAAAGTCAGAACCAGATAAGAATGAATACCATTTATGCTTAATGTATGTTAACTCAATTTGAATTGTCTCTACCTTTATGGTGTGTCTTACAGAAATTAGTTTTTAGTTATAGAAGAGACTTACTTTTAATATAGTCCTCTTTTTACAAATGAGGAAATTGATATCCATCAAGATAACTCGAATTTAAGTACTATATTTTCCTAGGTGTGATCAAATTTGATCATATTTTCTTTTTTCCTTCATTTTTATATGAATTCAGCCACTTACTCAATGCTTACTTTAATAAGTCATTCACTTTTGTTTTCCATACTTCATGTATCCTGTGTCTTGCTCTCCTGGTTGATCATTAACACAGAGTAGGCGGTAAGAATGGGAACCAAAAATTAGGTGCCTACTCTGTGTTAATGATCACCCAGGATACATGCGTATCAAAGTGTTCTAAATTTGTTATCCTGCCTCTGGGGGCAAGAATGGGTTTTATTTATAACCAACAAATCAAACTTTGGTATTATAGAAGCCCTCAGCCTCTTTAAAGATGACCGGGGATTAGCATAGTTAAATTGAGAGGGAAATTAAGACTCTCTTAAACTTTCTCCAAGCTACAGAGTAAACTGACCTTAAGTTGCACTTAAGTAGTACATTACTTCCTAATTCATAGCTTTAGGTCTAAATAGCCTTTTCTGAAATTAAAACAAAAAATATTGAAAGTAGTAGAGTGAGGTTTGTATCATGAAAATCAAAATGATCATGAGACCTTAATAGCTATTACATACAGCTGTTTCTGTGTATCTCTGCCTTTTTTCTATCAGCTAAAGGAGAATTATCAAATTATGTTCAAAGGATAAGGACTAAACTCAGAGTAGTTTAATTGGAAGCCTAGATCAAAGTGTAGTAGATTTTTTTTTCTTTTTTAAAGATTAAACTCTTTAAATGCATGGCTGTCTGTACAGTTACTCAGTAAAATCAGTTATTTGTGGAAGAGAAGCAGCTGCTTGGTTTTCTGTGCATAGACTTTTCCCCCTTACCAGCCCTTGCCATCATGCATTCCCCAAAAAAACAATCCTTAGGTTATGTCTTTCATTTCTAAAGCAGTTAAACAAGTCATATGTTCCCTGGAATACATTTTACATTTGTAAATAAACTGAAACAGTTTTTCTTTGCCATGCATTTTTATGAAATAACTGTAATTTGTAAAATATGAATTAGCCAAGTAAAATGAAGGAACCAGATTATAAAATCAAATCATGAGGTAAGGCTTGGGAAGATGGGAAGAGGACAGTTAAGCATTCATATGTGGAGTTTTAATTCTTTGGAAAAGAATTCTCAGTGAAAAGGATATCTTCATAAGGATCACAAAATTTGGTATTTTTAGAATTCAATAATTATAGCCAGACCAGCAAACTTTTTAAAACTTGAGCTCTCGAATGTTCAGGTGAAGGTGAAGGTAAATGTAGGGTATTGGCCCTCTTTAGACTGAGGAAGAAGAAGAGTTTTGACATCACAGGCTATTTGGACTTAACGCTATGAATTTGAAAGTAGTTTCATTATTTAGAGTTTGGTTATTCATCCCCTTTGCGGCCTCTCCCTCTCACTGGCAGAACTTATTTCCTTGCTTGCTTCTGTTGTTACTACGCATCAAGGAGGCATTGTGTACCAGAAAGCTTTGAGCTACTTGGAAGAAAGGTACTTATAAGAACAGGGTAATTATTAATCATAATAAACAGTCTTTGTCAAGGTGCATGGGTAACTAACAGTCAGTGACTAGATAGCTTTCCAAAAAAGCAGATTAGGTTTGTCCCTTCCACATCAAGGACTACTGCTTCATAATCTAGGTCTTGTGTCTCACAGGAGCCTTTATAACAGAATGGTTAAGAGAGAAAGGCTCACATTCTGTATCCCTGGAATACAGAGCCATTGATGAAAATAGGATAACTTTAGGATTTAGGACAAATCAAACAGTGTTTGTCCATATAAATCTGTAGGATATGACTTAGCAAAGCAAAATAATTGTGAAACTCTTGTGGGTTTTTTGGTAGAATGTAGCGATCCAGTATATATGAGAGGCCAACTGAAAAGAAAGAGTTGGCTGGGTTTTAGAGGTAAACAAATCCATTGGTTCCCAGACTTCTGGATTTCTTTTTTTTTTTTTTTTCTTTGCAAAGAAGGCGTCACCCTGAGCTAACCTCTGTTGCCAATCTTCCTCTTTTTTTTTTTTCTTTTTCTCCCCAAAGCCTCAGTACATGGTTGTATATCCTAGTTGTGAGTCCTAGTTCTTCTCTGTGAGCCACCACCACAGCATAGCAACTGACAGATGGGTGATGTGGTTCTGCAACCGGGAAATGAACCTGGGCCACCGAAGTGGTGAGAGCGCCAAACCTTAACCACTAGACCATCAGGGCTGGCTCTTGGGATTTCTTGAATGAATCAAATGATAAGAAATATGGAAACCAGTATAGTTGCCAGTTTTAGTTCCCTAAATAGCAACACTATATCCAGCACTTGGTTTTAAAATGGTTATTAGCAAATAAGGACATAGTCTCATAATTTAAGAAATTGTCTTTTTGGAAGACTTGCCACATTGTTCTTATTTTGCTGTGGAAAAAAAAAATTACCCAGAATTCCTTTTGGATTATTATTTGGGAATCATTCATATTTCTCATTTTAATTGTGACAAGTCAGTCTTAGAAGTAGACAAATATGTAAAAGGTTTATGTTTCCAGGAGAATCTGTTTAAATTAGAGTAAGTCCATAGATACAGCCATTAGAATTATTTTCAAAGAATCATTTCAAAGCATCACGTACTACAAGGAAATGATAAAAATATGAAAATAGGAATACAGTTTTGTGGGACTTTTGTACATTGTGTTTTCATAGAAATAGGTAAAGGAAATAAAATAGAATGGTTTCACTGGTTCTCTCTAGGTTGTAGAAGGGTTTTCTACAACAGGCATGTATTACCAGAAAGCAGTTTTTTCAAAGATGCTCTAGTTTGTAGTGATATGGGATAATGATTGTATATTAACTAAAAAATTGGGATACAAACTAAAAACAGTATGGTCTCAGCTTGTCAGAAACCTGGGAACCATCCTCAATCTTTTAATACTCCGTGTCCATTATGTCCCTAAGTAATGTCCATTCTCACTCTTTGTTTCTTGGTCGTCGTCTCCTCATCTTCATCACCACTGCCTCCACTTTAGTTCAGGCCTGGCATAGAGTAGTCAGTCACTGAATATTTCCCAGATTAAATGAGTTTTATATATAGAACTATGTAGTGACCTCCTAACTTACCCTGGCTTTCATCTTGTCCCTTATAATCCATCTATCATCCTTTAAAGTGATTTTACTAAAATATGAGTCTGATCTTACTAGAAATCCTTTAATGGAGTCCATGCTCCTTAGGATGGCATACAACGCACCCTCTGTGATCTGGCTCCTGCCTTTTTTCCAGAGATCCAGTTGCTCCTTCTTTTGCTTCCACCCATATTATTACTGCCTTCACTTCCCCAAACGTAAACTTTGTTCTCTCAGAGCTCCTTTCTTTTGTATATACGTACTATCATCTCTTTGTGGAACACCCCTCCATCCCGCTTGTGAATGCATCCTTCAGTTCAAGTGTTTTTCCTTTATGAAGCTTTCTCTGGTGCTCTTCCAAGAAGTCCATTGTTCTTTATAATTCCATGTACCTTTTACCCAGCTCTGTTATAGCGCTTATTGCAGTTTGTTAGGATTATTTAGAATCTCCTCACCCTGCTAGAATGTGAGCCCCTGAAGGGCAGTGTTGAACTTGGATTGTCTCCTGCAGATAAATACATTGTGCTTGGCATTAATACTTAGGACACAATAAGTGCTCAAGTAAACTTTGAATTAATTAATTAGGTCTCTCTTTGGGTGTAAGTAGAAATCTGCAAAATAGCTCCTAAACTTAGATTGTGAAGAGAAGGAAAGAAGGTTAGAGATGTATTTTTGTAGTTAAAAGTTAGGAAACCTAGGGGCTGCCAGGTGGTATAGTGGTTAACTTCACACGCTCCGCTTCCGGTGGCCCGAGATTTGCAGGTTCGGATCCCATGTGCAGACCGATGCACTGCTTGTGAAGCCATGCTGTGGCTTCCATATAAAGTAGAGGAAGATGGGCACGGATGTTAACCCAGGGCCAATCTTCCGCAGCAAAAAAGAGGAGAATTGACAACAAATGTTAGCTCAGGGCTGATCTTCCTCACACACAATGTTAGGAAACCTAAAATTGCTAATGATTTGTGCCCAAGAGCAAAGCCATCCTTATTCCAGAAAAAAAGTAATATCAAGAAAATAATTGGACATCTATTCCTCTTAGGTTTCATCAGGCACAATTATCGTGAAAGACTTGAACAATCCCAGGTGAAACATATTCTGGTACTCTTGCGTGTTCATTGCGGATAAAAGCCTCTCAAAAAAGTGTTAAATTGTGTTGGGCAAATTGAAAATTCTGATACATCCTCTGGTGTTTGGTTATAAATTCTTATTTTTCAAGTTAACCTGCCTTTCCAATGCATAATAAAAATAAAAAATAACTATAAAGGTACTTTTAATTAGAGACAAGAACTTTCCCATAGCTAACTTTTCTAAACAGTACAACAGCCCTATTAACAGGATGGAAGTTCAGGGCTAGATTCTGGCATCTCATTTAAAAGTATAGTTGTTGTCCCACAAATATGGTTGGAGATCCATAAAACTTAACCTGTATGCAGCAACAATCCTAGGGACTAAACATATGTGCATCCCAAAATGGCATTGGTAAACACATGTTTTATCTCTGCATAGAAAGTTATTTAGCTTCAATTCTGAATGGTTTACAATCAACAGTAGATTATGTTGTTAATACCCACTTTAAAATGTTGAGTCCGTTGATATGCTAATCAATCCCTCCCACAACACAAGCTATTTTATATTCTTTGGAAAGGTTTGGCACTAAGGTAAAAATCTCTTCTAAGATTTGCAACATTAAGTAAGTTGATACATTCTGTTACACAGATACCAACCAAAGTGTTAGTTGAAGGTACTACATAAAGAACTGGTAGAAATATATCGTGTTTAATTCTCAGGGCAGAACTTAGTTGGTCATCCATTTCTAACAACTTAATTTTTCATTGAAGGCAATTTCTTATGCTCAGGGTTGTAGGTCTCATGGCTACCAACTTAAAGAAAAAAATTCACTTTTTAAAATTAGTTTCCCTACTATGGGCGTGTTAAAATGCTGCAAGTTAGTGGTTCCCAAGCCAGTTTGATCACCATAATTATCTGAGAAACTTATTAAACTACACATTCCTGTGCTCCACACCCAGAGTTCCCAAAAGAAGATGTTCGGTATCATCATTCATCATTTTCTTAGAATGTAGCAATTCCTGAAGAACCATATGCTGAACTACTTAGTGTGACCCACAAGTATACGTTTGCGTTTTTGACAAATTTCTCATCAAGTACTTTTCATGGAAATGCCACTTTGATAAACACTTAGATATATGGACTGAAGCATTTCACTGAAGTGTCTATATAAAGCTACAGTGCAAAGACAATATTTTTTCATTTCTTGTTTGAGGAGTGTCCCTGTAATATTAGACCTCTGTGACCTGAGAAGCTTGGGAGGTACTATTGCCATGAATCTTTTCTTAGATTTTTCTTCTTGGAGATTTCATCAGAACAGCCACATAAATTGTTTTCTAAGAAATTTAGAATATTCTGATGGACTGAACTTTTTTTCTCTAGTAGATAAGTGTCAGGTCTTGTTAGCTTGTGAACCAGTTTGTCTTCTTTTAGGGAAGGTGTTTAGGTTTATTGTGGGAAGAAAACCTTCCTTCTAAACTCCTCCCCACTTTTAATATATATGATCATCTTAAAAGTGGAGGGGTTAACAACTGTTATTTTAAACATAGTGACATTTTGTCCTACTACTTTTAACAACTAATTATTCTAAGATGTTTAGACAATGTGATCTTTTAATTAAGGTTACTAATGTCAAACCAGTAAATGTCAAACCAGTAATTTTAAATCCTGGAAGTGCAATTCAGAATAGAAAGAAGCATCACTTTATTTAATATTAGTAACTTAAGAGTAGTAGATCTTAAATTTAGATGTCATGAGCTAGGACTTTAAGGATCCGTTTCAGCATAAAAAATTCAGTCCTACTGCCAGTAAATATTCTCATCATATAATTCCACATGTTTAGGTATCATGGTCATCATGCAAGTTAATGAATATAATTAGACTTCTTATATAGTTAACCTCCTTGCAGGTAATATACTGGCCAAAGAAATATAAGTGTCTTTTCTTCATAATTTGATAAATCAGATGACCTTTTTTTTGAACACACCTGTCTCTTAACTGATTACTGTGCCTTTAGCCTGAGAGACATCGACTTGCTTATCAACAGAGCCAGGTGTCTTGATCCCATATGTTTCAAGTCCCCACCTTAGATTGGTAAATAAGCATTCTTTTGATTTTTAAAAGCTAAATATAAGAACTACAAATTACTTTAGCAAGTCAATATGCCAAAGCATATGGAGATACATATGAAAAAATACAGTAAATACAATACAAAAAACTCATTCTTTCCTCAAGCTGGTAATAAACATTGATTTTTGTGTGTGTGATTATTTCTGAGAATACTGACAGATATCTTTCAGTCTTGAGTACCTCCCACTATGGTCACTATATTATCCAGAAGATTAACCAGGAACAGAAAACTCTACCATTTAGTTTCCCCTGGATCCAAGTTAAGCTCAACCAGGTCTTTCTCGGCTGATTCTGCCAAGCTAGTTGCCTTGACTGGGTTTCACTGGATACTAGGTAGGGACAGTGGGAATCTCGTTTATCCATTCATAGACATCATTATTTAGATGATGAGGCATTTGGCTACCTTGAGAGTCATAGTTACTCCCTGTGTTACCCTCACTTCGTTGAATTTCTTCAATTTGACATTCAGAACACTGGGCAGAAATCACTTAATAGTTTTGGGGACTTTGGTGTTTTTTTCCAAGTTAAAGTATAGAGTTGCTCTAAATTGGAAATCAAAGTAGTCCACGTCATTAGCTATGGGATTCTTTAACCTGTAAGGCAAAAGACAACACAACTGCATTTAAGAGTATGTGGATATGGTAAAGAATTGTGGGGTGAGAAGGGAAGAAATTTTTTTTAAGATGACTGTATTTTAACTCCCCCTGCCTAGTAAGTTTGACTGAAGGGATGAATTGGAATACAGAATTTAGTCCTTTCAACTACATTGCTTAATCATTCTTCCTGTTCAAGAGGCAGTGAGGTATAATTTATGAGTGGCTGCAGCTGTAAATAACGTGCTATAATAGCACCCAAGGGTGGAGCTAAGGATGGAGCTATCAGTGTTAAAGAGAAGAACTTGGACTTCATTCTTCGTTGTTAATCATTTGATGGTTTCTGTTGTCCCTAGAGACTCATCTAAAGTATCACTATTCCTAGAACCAGAGTTTACTCAAGTGCCAAAAACATGAACCAGAACACTCCATTAAAATTCCTCACCAACATTGTGTATCTTAAGAGAGCCAGGTGTATCTGTGGGCTATCACAATGGTCAGTCTTGCTCCATTCAGCATAAGTTTAACAAGTAATAGTGGGGACTGACAGAATTTCGTATTAGCCTAAAACCCTCTGAGGTACCCAGTGTTAGCTAATTCTTCTCCCTCTTTATGCATGCATTAGTTTGCCCAACAAGTGATTGACCTCTGTTTAAATAGCCACAATGATATTGGGGCAGTTTATTGCATTTTTAGACAGCTCTTTTTTCCTCAGGGCCCCTAGAACTAAATACAATATCCTAAATTGATTCTGTCCCACAAAACGTGAGTAAATGAGGACTTGGGTAGGTAGGTGGAAACAGAATAGGTTATTTGGACATGGAGCTCACTCCATAAGTAGACTAACCAAGTAAACAAGAAGCTGTTTGAGAAACTTAATGGGGTTTTTTTCCAAGTATTATTTTTAAATCTATGGGAATACTTTCATAAAATAACAGTAATTTCCATTATGTTAGCTACTAGGATTATAGTGTCAAGTTTTAGGAGCTATTTGAGATGTAAGATGTTACGTGTAAAACTGTAAAATTATACACATAAGTTTATGATTGTTGTACTTGTGTTGCAATAAACTTAAATCTGTTTCATTTATTTCTTACTTTATAATCATTGAGTTTCTCTTCCCCCCAGGGTATAGTGTGAGTGTATTTTAATACTTACTGTATTAATTGGCCAAAGAGAAGCACTCAGTGATAATTTGATATGCCAAAAAGCATTATGGTGAATACCAGGTTGAATTAAATATCCAGCCAGCACTTTTTTTTTTTTTTTACCATTTTTTTTTATTGATGTCTTAATAGTTTTTAACACTATGGGGTTTTAGTTGTACATTTTTGTTTGTCCGTCACCTTGTGGATGCAACCCTTCACCCCTTGTGTCCACCCCCCACCCCCCTTCCCCTTGGTAACCACCAATCAGTTCTCTCTGTCCGTGTGTTCACTTATATTCCATATATGAGTGAGTTCATGCAGTGTCTGTCCTTCTCTCTCTGGCTTATTTCACTTAACATAATATCCTCTAGGTCCATCCATGTTGTTGCAAATGGGACAATTGTGTCTTTTCTTATCAGCCAGCACTTTTTTTTTTTCCATTTTTTTTTTATTGATGTCTTAGTTTATAACACTGTGGGGTTTTAGTTGTACATTTTTGTTTGTCCGTCATCTTGTGGATGTAACCCTTCACCCCTTGTGCCCCCCCACCCCCCTTCCCCTTGGTAACCACCAATCAGTTCTTTCTGTCCGTGTGTTCACTTATATTCCATATATGAGTGAGTTCATGCAGTGTCTGTTCTCTCTCTGTCAGCCAGCACTTTTAAGTTACTGTGATCATATATGCATGCATGAAATTGAGCTTTATTTACCTTTTTTCCTGTTAAGGACCAGAATAGGAATGGGCAAACTACAGCAAGCACAGCCTGTGTTTTTATAGCCTAGGAGTTAAGAATGTTTTTTACATTTTTAAAGGATTGTTGGGGTGTGGTGGGGGCCTTATGTGACTGAGACTGTTTGTGGTCTGAAAAGCCTAAAATATTTTCTGTGACCTATACAGAAAAAAATTTGTGGATTCCTGGACTAGAGCAATTAAAGGAAATATTTTGAACATAAGACTTCTAAAAACAAGGCTCAAATGCAACTAGTAAGCCAGAGAGCCTGCTGGTCATCAAGCGATCAGTCAAGACAGAAAAGAGGGAGCTTAGCCAGGAGGTCATAATACAAATATTAAGAATTGGCTAATGAATAGGCAAATAATTATATACATAACACCATGTCACACCCAGTAGATGGAGTAATGTGCCATCATTAAAGTGAATTTATAATAACATGTAAAAGATGGTTTTGATATATTTAAACTATTAGTATAGGGCTTTATACCCCATATCTTAGAGGCATATAGGAAGAAAATGTAAAGATATATCACAGCAACTAGCAAATAATAGACATGTTAACTTTGATTTAGTACATACTTCTCTAGTAGGAGTTTTACTTAATTTCACTCAACCTACTGAGTGCTAGGTACAGTTAACCATATCTTAACAACAGGGATATGTTCTGAGAAATGTGTCATTCATTAGGTGATTTCGTCATTATGTGACATGAGAGCGTACTTACACAAACCTAGATGGTATAGCCTACTACATACATAGGCTATATGGTACTAATCTCATGGGACCACTGTCATATATGTGGTCAAACATTGTTATGTGGTGCATGACTGTAGTAGTTGGTTGTACAGCAACACTCTCTGAAGTATCATGTTGGCAATACCCTTATCTTAAAGAGAAACCGAAACTAATAGGCTAAGTAAATTGTAAAGCCTGTTATCATGCTCAGTAGTCAAAAAAAAAGTAATGAGATAAGTGACATTAATAAATGGAAAGATTATTTGCCTTCTCACTGGGAAAACATAACCTTCAAAGGTGGCACTACTAAGTTAAAGTTTTAATGCAGTGGAATTACAAATTACTATGAATACTTTTTATTACTCAACAGACTAATAAAGTTAATCAGACATAATAAACTGTCAAGATTTTCTTTTTTTTTTTTTTTTTTGTGGGGAAGACCAGCCCTGAGCTAACATCTGTTGCCAATCTTCCCCTTTTTGCTGAGGAAGACTGGCCCTGGGCTAACATCCGTGCCCATCTTCCTCCACTTTATATGGGACGCCGCCACGGCATGGCTGACAGGCAGTGCGTCGGCGGGCGCCCGGGATCCGAACTCGCAAACCCCGGGCTGCCAAGCGCGGACTAAACCGCTGCGCCACCGGGCGGCCCCAAGATTTTCTTTTAAGATGATAGCCTCTTAAATGAGGTGTAAGCATTTTATAAAGCAATTATCAAAGCTTTATTGGCATTCAAAATTGGTCATCAGTGTACGTACATCCCATACGTAGCTGACCTCCTTGGACAGCCTTTGACTCATGCCAAAATTTAAAACAGGGCTGTGTACTTAATAACATTCCCCCAAAAGAGAATTTACTTCATGAGGCACTAATAAGTAATGGATGTTTTACTAACAATTTCACAGGAGAGACTGAGTAGGGGTTTAAATTGCAAAAATACTCTATTTTGTTCACAAAATCCCATGCAGTTATCTCCCAAGTGTTTTTTTTAATTGTGGTAAAAGAAACATAACATGAAATCTACCCTTTTAACAAATTTTAAAGTGTATACAGTATTGTTTTTCCTGAGCTTTTGTTTCTCACTTTCAGCTGCCCAGTCTTTCTAAAAATTTCCTCCTTTAAGTCTTCTTTCTTATGCAGAACAATTTAGCAGTTGTAGGCAATATACAAACTTTGCAAGTATATTCTTAGACTTACTGAGGAAGTAGCAAATATGATCAGATTCTATGTTGTTTTATCGTGTGGCACTGATCCTTGATGCAAGGTCCCACTGCATATAGGACTGATAGTAATAAGAACCCTGTCGCTACCTGTCAAAAGAGGGGCACAGCTATAGATAAAACAGCATCCTTCTAACGTCTTTGGGGAGCATCTCACTGGATTTAGCCAACTAATTTTATAAAGTATTTGGCAAGGTGTAACCGCAGTATGAGGTCTTCTTTTTACATCTTGCCCTTACTCAGCATTAACCAAGGAAATAAAGAATTGTATATTTTAATCATAAATAGGTGGGGGAGGAAAACTGGTCTAGTAAACATGGAATCATCTCTGAACCTTAACATCTTGAATAAATAAAGCATTTGTAAAACAGGTTTTTCTATAGAAAGGCCACAATTTCCATCCAGAACATTTCCTTTGGCTATGTTCCTTCTTTATAATACAATAAAACTTCAAGAATTCCAAAGCAAATTTGCACTCTTGCACATATTACTCAGTTTGGTGGCTGTCATGCCTCCATAGGTATTTTCCATCTGATTCTATAAAATCTACAAGTTGCCAGGATAAGCTGGGACTAACCAAAGAAATGATTCCAAGCAAGGTTGATGTATTTGCTTCTAAGCCAGTGGTTCTTAAAATGTGGATCCTGGGTCAACCCACAACAGAAAACTTATGGTGCCTGTTTAGAGTACAGATTCTTGACAAAGGGTCAAAATCAAATCTGTCCTATATTGTAAAGGTAACTAATCAAAAAGAATGTTCCTTTTTTGAGATTTTGAAACTGGTGAAGAGATTGTCTCCATTTTTAAATAGTGTGGTGAGAAATAATACCATAATATTAGGCTCCTCATTTATGGGATGTTTTATGAAACCCAGATCAATATTTTAACAAGCTTTTAGGAATGCAAATATTATAGGGCATAGCATGAACAACTGAAAAGAGGAGCGTGTTTGAGCAGGCATGGGTTTTTTCTTTTTTTTTTTTTTTTTAGGGAGCTGTGAATTTACAGTGCAATCCTACAGGGAAAGGAGGGGGAGAAAACTGCTATTTTGAGCTGCACACAGAAGAATTGCATCACATCTGAGATTTGATAGGCCCTCTCCTCTCTATTCTTGTTGAACAGGAAAACTACGTGATTAAAGGTAACTTGATATAAAAAAGATATTTAATTGTAGGAGGTCAGGGAATAATAATAAGATACCACTTTCAAAAATTAGTTGTGAGCCCAGCCTGGTGGCATAGTGGCTACGTCCACGTACTCCACTTCAGTGGCCCCGGGTTTGCAGGTTCAGATCCTGGGCGCAGACCTGTGCATCGCTTATCAAGCCATGCTGTGGCAGACATCCCACATATAAAGTAGAGGAAGATGGGCATGGATGTTAGCTCAGGGCTAGTCTTCCTCACCAAAAAAAAAAAAAGTTGTGGAGGGAGGGGATTCATCTGGCCAAATAAGTTAAAATAACAGATTAACATCAACAAAATTTTTACCTAAAAGGAAGTTACCTATTTGCATAGTGTGTTCAACATAAACTGATACTGCTACCCAAACAAATGACCATTTGTTGATAGGCTTTTAAAAGAAAAGGTTTTTTTTTTTTTTTTAACATGTTAACATTAGTATTCTATGAACCCAGCCATAACGGAAATAAGGGGAATCCAGGGGCAAAAACCAGATTCTTTGTAAATAAGGAATACAGCTTTAAAACACCCCCGAAGTATGGATTAAGATAGTGATTGATCAGAATCCTTCCTTTTCTGATGGTTTCGTGGAACCAAATTATTTGCAGTGAAGAACCAACGTCTGATTCCCAATATAAGATAGAAAATAGGGAAAGGCAACATGTCAGCCTGATTTCTGGAGTAGTCGTTCTTTGCAGTAGGACTGCTTCTGATGGGAGTTTACCTTTTCCAAAGACAGTCTCTACTGCCCAAGACAATAAGCTATGTTTGTTTGAAGCTCCCAGAAAATAAGCTTAAATGACCTCAACAGGAGTTACTGCCAGAGTTGCTTCCCCACCCCCATAGGCAGAGATTCTTAACTAGTTTTGTGCCATGAACCTTCTGACAGCCCCATAAAAACTATGAATTCCTTCTCAGATTGTTTTAAATGTGTATTGAAACTCTTAACTTCTTTCTACGGACTCCTGGTGTTAAGATTCTTTGAGAAGGCTAAGTAATGAGGCCTGTAATTGATGGTATTTCAGCCCCCTGTTCAGGTCGGGGGTATGGCTTCCAGCTAGGACCCCTTCTCAACTGATCCTGGAGAAACTAGCTCACTTAAAAGTGGCTGAGGTGAGAAGCCGCGGTGAGGAGTTTTGCTTTAGTAAGAAGAGAAAGAACTTCAGCCCTCTTCAGAGTCTGACTCATCAAGAGGAGAGAGAGGTTCCGCCCGCAGTTTTGACCTTCTGTGGAAATAGACCCTTTTAATGTATATGATATGTAACTGGACACACCCAACATCTCCTTAAGGGCCCGCCAGCCACTTTACACTAGAGGAGGACCGTCTTCATGAGATCTCGCTCTTCTCTCCTGGTGGGGTGGTATTTTGCCTTCGCCAGCTACACCAAGCCATCGAAACAGTCGCTGCCCGTCTGGCAGAGCGAGCTGTGGGTGGCTCCAAGGCAGACGCAAACTCGTGGCTTGGCCGCTGGCCGGAGCGAGTCAGGGCAGCAGGCTGGCCCCCGCGGTGAAAGGCGCCGCCCCGGCCGCTTCCTGCGTCACAAGGGGCGCCGCCCTCGCGGCGGGGGCAGGGCCGGCGGGCGAAGTCCGTCCCCGCCTGATCCGCGGTGGGCGCCGGAAGGCGGCTCTCCTCTCTGCAGAGGCCGGAAGCCGCCAGCGCCAAGCCGGCCGGCCTGCCTGCGACCAGGAGTACAGTGGGGTCAGGGGAGGGGAGAGACGGGCCGGCGGAGGCACGCCGGCTGCACAGCAGGAGCTGCCGCCCTGGGCCGCGTCATCTCGGAGGAGACGAGAAACGCACTTCCTCCGCGGAGGGGCGGCGCCGGACGCCCTTGCGGGCCCACTTCCGCCAGTGCTGTCTGCGGCCCCCGGCGTTAGCTTTTCCGGTGTTCAGCGTCGTCTTTAATTCTCTCTCTCTCTCTCTCTAATCCCCTGTGCCCCTCAGTCCCTCCAGAAACAGTCTACGTAATGGCCCCTCCAGCTTCCCCCGGCCGTGACGCACTCTGCTCAGACTCAGCCTGGCGCAGCCGCCATCTTCTGGAAATGCTGGTAGCGGCCAGTGTGTCCATTGTCCTGGGTGCCGAGAGGAAATGACATCCCCCGCCTAGGTTTGGTGTGCTTGGAGCATCATCGTGTTTTTATTTCACAGGGGAAATGGAGATGACGGAAGAGGTAGACTAGCTTCTTCCGTGGTACGTTTTAGGCTGCTGCCTGACAGCAGGCCGTCGTGTTTCCCAACGCTTGCCCCTACGGTCTGGAACCTGATGCAGATGGCGAGACGGGGACAGGTCTTAAAAAAAGCGAGTGAGAGAGAGAGATGCTAGATTTTTTTTTCAGTTGCACTAATGACTGTAGTAGTTGGCTCTGCTTATGATAATTTATAAGGGAATTATAAAGAATTAAACATAGAAAAGAGATTGTTATCTTCCACCAAAAAATGGACAAACTCCAAACTTGTGACTGACTCATTCGCCATCCGTTGAGTCTTGAGATGTTGAGGAATAAGAATTCTTCCCTTCCAGGCTGAGTTGTTAACTTCAGTTTCAACTGATTTCTGCAATCCCTGCAAGACTGTTAAGTCCTTGCCCCTTCAGACACTAACTGTTCTCAGTGGCCCATGTGGGACTGAATGATAACCTTCAAACACCACAATTCCCACTGTGGACTGAAGTTACCTGGTCCCAACACTGGTTGAAGAGCTGGAGGTTCCTTACACTTTAGAACATTTAACTTTTATGTAAATTATACTACAATAAAAAAACCAAAAGTGAAATGGAAGAATATTTAATGACATGAAAAGATGAGCGTCATGTGTAGTTTAATGAAATTACTTGTACACCATAGTCTCATTTTCGTAAAAGAAAAAAAAAGTGCATGTAAGGATATGCATCAAAATGTTAATAATTTCCTCTATGTCTATTTTTAAAATGTTCTGCAATGATGATTCATCGTTTTCCACTATTAGAAGAGCAATACAAGTTATTTTGTAAACTGTCTTTGTAGCTTATAAGAGATGGATGTTCTGTTAGCTAACGCCTCAGTTTTCATAGAGGAAAGCAAATAGTGTCAGTTTGATATGTTTCTATTTCTTGATTTATTTAGAAATCCGGAATTACCTCTAAAAGATGTTGGCTCTCCAGTTTGAGGTTGGGGTCTTGTTCCTTTTCATTTTAAGCTCTTGGATATGGGTGGTGTTCTTTTTCTTAAACATATGCATGTTTTACTTTGCTAAATAAAATTTAAATGATAAAATATATCTCCGTGCAATTTTTAAAAATTTATTTCCATCCAGGTCACTCTATCCTTTTCCTTCTCCACCCAGCAGGCAGAGCAAAGAGAAATTAAACAGCTGAAAGGCACTTTGCATAACAATCAGTATCAAGTAGAGACATATTATGAATTGCTCAATATAAAGCATGAGGTTCTTTTTTTTTTTTTTAATTGAGAGGATAGAAATACAGCTTCTTAATTATCATAAACTGAGTCATACTCTTTTAGAGGGGGCCTTTTGGCTTGAATCCATTACTGATTATATATCTTGTAGCACTGTGGGAACTACATTATCCAGTTTTAAAGTTACAGCTTGTATATTTGGCGCCCTCTACTGCATTACTTGTTAAGTGACAAAAGCATAGCTTTTCCTTGCTGAGCCATTAGCGGGAAGAGGATAAAATGTAAATTTCAGTCCACCTTCCCAGTGTGACTGATCTTGCTTCTTTTCCTGGCATCCAAAGAAACTTACCCCTTTCTGCACCTACACGTTATTTCCTAGCTGTGACACTCACTGGTCTGTTACCTTGCACTAGTTCCTTAATCTCTAGGCTTCAATTTCCTCATCCTTAAAATGAGGATGATAATCATAAGAACCATATAGGGTTCCTTTGAGGACTAAATGAACTGATACATATAATATGGATGCCCTGCACATGGTAGGAGCTCAATAGTTGATAGCTATTTTTTACATATAAATAGATCCAGTCAATACTGAACATGCGTGAAGACAGCAATCAGTCTTAACTCAGGTGTCACAATCTGCTAGTTGGGGAATGTGAAGAATGTTAAAGAGTAGCCAAAAAGAAAAAAAAAGAATACAAGCCTAGATATGATTCTAATCTCTGGTCAATTCACGCCAATTCTGAAGTCTGGAAGCATGTTTAATTCCTTCGCATCCTTCACAGTGCCTATCATTGCACACCCTTGAGAAATGTTTGTCTTGTTTTAATGTTCAAGGTAAATGGTTATATGGTAGATCTTAGAAAATATAGAAGATGCAGAATGATAGAGAAAATAATTAGTCTAAAAATTTGAAGATTTGGATTCAAACTTCTGTTTTTTAAGCCAGAGGCTCCAAATGTCTTTTTCTGAATTAGTGCGGTTTCTGAACGCGCTGTGAACAGTGTTTGTGTTATCAGTGTACAAGTATGAAAGCAGCATGATTGACTCTATGGAACCCATGTAAATCAGGATTTACAAATCAATGAAAGTAGTAGGTTCCAGAATTCTCATCCAGTCTCAGCTAATTCTAGCATTGCTTAGGCTATACAGCTCAAATTTATTTCCTCTGACACAGTCCAAGAATTACCGTCTCTCTCCAGATATTCTAGGAGACCATCTATAGTTCTTTTCCTGCGCTGACAGACATGGACTTTGGTGCTTAACGTCTCTATCTCCTGGGCTCCCCCAAGAACCCAGTTGCCTGAAGAAAACATTGGGTGCTTATGACTCCCCAAGTCTCTCTGAAGTCTTTGGTTGGTCCTGTATATAATAAATGTCCCCAGGCTTATTTTTCCTAAGTGTCATATATTAGACATGTCACTACTGTTTCTCCTTCCCTTCCACTACCTCAGTGCTAAACCAGATTAATTTTCTTATGAACAGCTCCAACTAACCATTTATTAAGCATCTGTTTCATGCTTGGACACTATGCTAAGCATTTTACATACATTACTTTCTCACAACTACAACCCAGTAAAGTAGAGAGTATCCCCATTTTCCAGAGGAGAAAGTTGTACTAGGTCACCCAGCTGGTAAGTGTCAGAGCCAGACTTCTAACCCGAATCGACCTCTAGAACCCATGGCCTCAACACTGCATCAGAA
Organism: Tapirus indicus; assembly: GCA_031878705.1. Classification (NCBI taxonomy): domain Eukaryota; kingdom Metazoa; phylum Chordata; class Mammalia; order Perissodactyla; family Tapiridae; genus Tapirus; species Tapirus indicus. The sequence goes on from CM062917.1 coordinate 82,695,728, forward strand.
ACACTCTCCAAAGGGAGAATTTTGAGTTACACAGTCTTGGGAAGTGCAAGGAGAATCTTGCAACTCCCTTTAGGCACTAATCCATCAGTTCTGAGGCTTCCTCCTTTTCATGTATCTAGCCCTACCATAATGATAATTATTACAACCATGATGGTTCACATTTGCTTAGTACTTTAAAGTTTTCAAAGGTTGGCCCGCGGGGTATCGCATTTTTCTTCCAGAAAAACTTGTACTCATCATCCACTGAATCTCCAAGCTGGGGCAGCAAGTTCTTTTCTGGCAGAAGATTGCAGCTGCTATTATTTACCCCCCAGGGGATACACTGCAAATCCCAGGCCTTGCAGCTGGGAACACAGATCTGGCTGTGCAAGCATAAAAAGAAATCTTGACAAAAGGGGAGGAGTGTTCACAAGCCAGCAGTCCTGGTCACAACGTGTTGGGCAATGAGCTTTTCTGCTGGAACCTGTGCCACAGAACCAAAGTCACAGTCTTGGCCACCAAAGGCACATTCAGCAGTCCTTCAATCAGCTGGGCCTTCCCAACACATGTGCTCATTCACTTATGCCAAGCATGTGGTCTCCTAATTGCTTTTCCTGTCTCTAACTTTCTCCCTCTTTCCCCCCACCCCCAACTAGCTCCCGTCCTTAAAAGCTTTCTCCGCGTTTACACCTTAACCTCATCGTAGGATCCCAGCAAATGCCAAGGCTTGTGTGAGTGGAAGATTATAAATCAAAGCCGCAGACACAGGCATGGGGGAGGGGCCCCCGGAGGGTGGAAGGGCCACAACTTGAAAACAAATGAGCCTCTTTCATCCCAGTGGGATTTTTTTGTTGTTGTTTTCTAAAGCCTGCTGTTCCAGCAGGGCACTTCACCAGAAGCTGTGGTTTCTGGAACTTTAAAAAGAATAAGCACTAACAGAGTTGTCCATATGTGTGTCCTCTGACAGTTTCAGCAAAACTTGGGGGCCTGGAGAAGTTCTGTTATTTAAACAAGCCTCAGTTTCTCCCTTAGCAAAAATATGTTTCAATTTGAAAAGCAGCTTAAAGCATAGCATCAGTCATCATTTTCTCCATAATTAAGAAATTTCACAAAAAGACAGAAGGGGTCAGATTTGAGAGATCTGACTAGATATAATTTAAGAAAATTTAATCTTGGTTCTCAGTTATCTGTGCTCGTGGAGAGGATCCAGAGATAGAATTCTGGTGGGAGTTCAATTCACTGTTCATTTACATTTGGTTTTATGAGGCATTTTAGTAATTAACATTTTTATATGGGTGTGTCTGCGGTTCCGGGAATTTACGACTGTTTACAGCAAATAACAAAGCTGCCCAGTGAAGATGCTGACGGGGCTGTTCCAGCCTCTGAACTCTGCTTAGTGAGGGCTGGGGACAAAATGAGCTTTGGCCTCAGACAGAGGAAGGTTTAAATCCTGCTGCTGCTGTATGACTTTTCAGATTCCTTATTTGAAAAATTGGGAAGATGAAATAACATCAAGTACCTCGACCATGGTATCAGTGTCGATGCAAATAGTCCATAGCCAATCTATAAATCAAAATTGGGGTGAGTTTATTATGAGCCAAATTTTGAGGACCGTATAGCCCGGGGCCTGCCTTCCCCAAGGAAGGAAGGAAGGAAGGGCACCAAAGAAGTGGGGTGTACAGAGTGGTTATATACCATCAAAGAGCATATATCACATATGAATGCAATGTCCTTTTTACAACAGTCACAAGATTGCCCTGTCGCCACAGCCTTTGATGGACACCCCAGGTAGCAAGTCTGCTGTCTGGAGCTGGGTGGTCACAGGATGAGCACAACAATCAAATCCTCGCCTAGGGAGAAATGCTTATCCTTAAGGAAATGCCAATGTGGGAGAAATTGCATCCTTATCTTAAGGGCATTTGTTCTTGTCTCTGGGACATGGTAAATGCTCAAAGCAGATATACAATGCATGTCCAAAGGCCAGTCAGCCCCTTTTGGAAAAGCAAGGGCAGGCCAAATTAGTTTTATACCAAATGGCTTCTTCACAGACTCCAGTATATCCTATTGCTTGCCATTTTATTTATCAAGAGAATAACCTTGGAAGTTGTGAGGGAATTCTCAGACGCAGCAATGAAATATATCCAGCATTCAGTTGAGTATTATTTTAATCTGGATGGGTTACAAACTGCAATGAGTAGACCAGAGCTGCTAAGTAACTTGGGTTGTGGGGATCTTCAGCAACCTCTCTTGAAATTATGGCATTCTGGTTATAGATTATAAAGGGGCTCAGCATGACCCAAGAAGTCACAGACTAGAGTCTCTTGCTAGAATCTAGTCAATGAGCAACTCAACTCAGAAGGTAAGCATATTTTGTGTTCCTAAGAGCCATCCAAAACGTTCAGAATTTCTATTAAGAAGTTGCTGCTCCATGGCTTATCCTTAGTAATTGTAACTTATCCTGTTTGTTAATACATGAATAATTACAGTTCTCAATAATTCGTTTGAATTAATACTAAATGGCAGATGTGGCCTTGAATTCACCACATCACCCAAGAGGCTAGAGGCAAGAAAGCTCATTTGGGCAGCCCTCCCACACCCAAGAGCCTAGAAGGCAAGAAAGCTCATTTGGGCAGCCCTCCCACACAAAACCCTTGGCACCATATGCACAAATTCTGAATTGGGAGGTGGGGGTTCAAATGAGGGGTTGGTTAGTGTCAGACAGAAAGCTGGAAACTAAGAACCCAAGTACACATGATCTGCTGAAAATACCAGATGAATTTCTACAGTGTCTTCACCATCCCTATTATATAACATGTTCTAGAATAAGGACCCACTCTTGATCACTGAGGTAGAATTGGGTTCTTGTGCCCATAAACAAAAGAAAGCTTGAGTAACTCAATTGTACATTTTTTACAAAGGGCACATTCGTTTTTAGGATCAGGAAGTCAGGGCACTGTTTTACTAGGTTTAGATCTGGTATTACTTAGGATGATCTAGTAGTATTTAGGATAAAGGTTCAACTAACAAAGAGATGCCAAAATACAGTGGCTGCTCAGCAGTGTCCGGGGCCCAGTATCTTTTCCTTGTTGTGCTGCCATCCTCAATACATGGCTTCCATTTACGTTCCTCAATACATGACTCCCAAGACTACATGGCTTCCATTTACGTTCCTCAATACATGACTCCCAAGACTACATGGCTTCCATTTACGTTCCTCAATACATGACTCCCAAGACAGTCGCTCCAGCTCCAACTCTCATATCTCCATTCCAGCAGACAGGAAGAAAGTGAAGACATTCTCCTTTAAGGGCAACAATCTGGATGTTGTATACATCAACTTCTTCTCCCTACTTAGGCCACATCTAGCTGCAAGGGAGGCTGGGAAACTTGGTGACCATATGTCTAGCTAGAAATTCTATTATATAAGAAAAGAAATACAGACTGGAGAACAACTAGCAGTTTCTGCCATGATTCCCTTCTGTGGTTTTTCACTCCAAACTTACTTAATTAAGAATTCAAAGCACTGAGCTAGAAGCCCATGGAATTCTCTATGTATTGAAAACTAGAGGCAGTTTTACCCCCTCTGTTATTTTTGGATAGCATAGGTAATACATGTTTATTCTTGGGGGGAAAAAATAGAAAATATGGAATAGTAAGAACTAAAGAATTAGCATCCTGAGACTCCATCCCCCAGTGATAATGATGTTAGGATTTTGGTGTCTTTCCTGAGAGACTCACCTAATACAAATGTAGACATAAATAACATGAAACCTTGGGGTGGTAATTGACATTACGTGATGGTAGTGATGAAAAGTGGTCTGTATTATTGTGTGAGGTAGGATGGGAGAGGACTTTAAATCTAACCTGTCATACAGTTGAAAGAAAATAGAAATTGGGAAACTTGGATTTTAGTTTCACCTCTTAATTGACCCCTGTGTGACCCTGAGCAAGTAACAAATTCTTAATGTTTCCATTCCTCCATCCATCAAACGGAAATTAATTATATTTGATCTTCTCAATCCCCATTATAAGACAGTCATGAGAATCAAGTATTCCTTCCTGTATTCCTTGAAGTTCTCTTGGGTCCCTCTGTGTGGCAGGTATTGAGAACCAGACAGACATGTTCCCACCCCATGGAGTCAAATCAGCTGGGATTATGTCAAGGGTTACTATCAAGGAGTAGCTATCAACTACCAGTGTTCTTTGCCCTTCATACCTCCTCACCAAGGCCAAAGTGGGAGAAGAGGTAGGAGGTAAAGGGGTCAGATGGGAGGATGTGGTTTGGCCTGGTCCGGCTGCCATTTTACCCTCCCCCAGCTCCCCTCCACATCAGTCCTAACTCTACTACTAACATCAGCATTTTCTGGTTTTACCTAGTCTCTTCTACTTGCCCCACCCTCTGACAGGGAAGTAGGAAAATAGAGATTTGCAGAAGTTGGTAAAAACTAATGTCGGAAGGCAGAGTTCCATTTCTAGATCCAAGAAAAACTTCCTGTTTTGTTAAGACCCTTCTTAGGAGCGGAAACCAGCTCACTCAAATGAAAACCACAATGAATAGTTTCACTGATTTGTGCCGTATGTTTAGCAAGCCTGAAATCCCAAGAGGAGGCTGGTGAATAAGAAGAGAAACCATCAGAAGGGAACTGTCATATATCAACCCCCAGCTGACCAGGGCTCCTCCTCACTTCCTCCTTCACCACTCCCTGAAGGGACAGTGACAAGAGACCGCACAGAACAACTTTGGGGCACATGATGCAAAGGCAACCTGGTAAAGCCTCAGTAGCTCCTTCAAGGACTGCATAACTCAGATTACTCATCCTTTCTCCTGATGGAATTTCCTTTTTCACAAAAAGATCTAGAAAAGCAGTTGTATTAGCCTAGACTACGCTACAGTAACAAGTTAAATCTTAACACAATAAAAGTTTATTCTTTCATTATGGGACTGAGGCAGGTTGGTGGTGGAGTGGGAGGTGGAGACAAGGGAATCCTGCTCAAGACCCCTGGTTGATAGAGGCTGTGACATTTGGAGCTGTATCACTGGAGTCTTAGGCCCCCACCATCCCAGCAGTAGAGGAAGAGAACGCATGGAGAATTCATACCTGCTCTTCTATGCCTCAGCCTGGAAGCGACACGTGTCACTTCTGTCTCAGTGGTTGGACAGAACAAACTACAGAGGGGCTGGGATTGTGGGGAAGCATATGGTTACTTGGTGAGCAGTAAGTGCTCTGTCATAACAGCACTTTAATGCTAACTGAATGCGTGCTACAGCATGTAATGGCAGCTCAGAACCCAGACCACGGTTATTTGAATCCAAACCTGCTGAGATGTCTCTTGTAAAGGTCTTTCTTATCGGTTTCCTGAGTGTCTAACAGGCAGCTCTCAGGTCAAAAATGGCCCCATTTAAGGCGGGTTCTACATAAGGGTGTTACTCCCCTCCCCCACTCCCAATTATTTATTTATCCACCTAATTATCTAGTTCACAGGAACTAGCTGCTCAGCACGGCCTCACAATATGTTGTTGGGGGACTGACATAGCTTGGTGTCCCTGGAAGCCTGGATCAAGCAATCACTGGAATCAAAGCTGAGTTTTTAAAAATCATGGAATTTTTCAGCTGTTCACATTTAATTCCACAAAAATGACACTGTAAAACTGGAGGATTGTTCTCTGAAGGATTATTGACGAAAACCTTCAAAATATATTATGATTCAAGCCTCCTCGCAGTTGACTCATATCTGACTCTTGTCCAATGTTTTTATGCCAAGGGAGAATGCTCTGTATTCACCATCATTATCAATTAAATACACATACAGCCCATACAGGGATGACGAAGTTCTCTTGAATGATCTTGTATGCTCTTGCCAGGGGGTGAGGGGATCACTTTCTAAGTGATAGCTTATCTGGGACTTGAGTTTCTCCACCTTCCACCCTTGCTCCTTGCTTTGGGGACATTTTGCCATCCATCAAAAAGGCAGAAGAGAAGCAAGGGAAATACAGCTCAGTTTGAGGCAGACTGACTTCACAGGGTGGTTCTCAGTCATTTTGTTTTACTTGGCCTGCTTTGGAGCTGTTTTGGGACATATGAGGTTCTCTAACCAGGAGGCCCTTTCCAGACCTGATTTCCCCTTGGAATAACACATTATCCTCCCTTCAAATGTAGCAATTGTAAATTCCTGCCTGGGGAGCAGCAATTGCTTTGAATTACACACTACTTGAATAAACTAGTATGGAATTAACAAGGCCTTATTGTTCTGCAATCCTTTGCTGAAACTTGCTATAGTAATTTCTGGTGACATTATATTTCCCTGCCTGGCATTTGACTATGAAAAGGAACACTTTTTCCACACTTTAATTGGTCCCTTTTAGTTGTATGTAATAAAAACCTCCTTTTAACATTTTACCGACACTGAACAGGAAGAAAGAATACTATCAGGTTTTTTCCGTTCACTTTTTTCTCTCCCTCTCCCTCTCTTTGGCATCTTTATTGTAATTCCACATCTTAAAGGTTTCTCAGATTTGTGGTGCCCAAAATATTACTTCATGATGGCTATTTACACAAGCAAGTACACACATCATACACACACAATTGAGGATGCTCTCCTTTACAGTATGTGTACGTGCTATTTTAAAAATAGACGTTAGGAGCACAGAATAAAATCAATCATCTTCCCTAGTTTGTGACACGACACTCATCACTGGCCTAGAAATGCTGTTTTAAACATGTTTTTGTGACGGCTGGAGGAAACAATTTACATTTACTCTGTTCAATTTTGTGTGTGTGTGTGTTCAATTTTTTAAAAACATTTTTCTCATTCCCTTTTTAATCATCTGCAAATAAAACTCAATAACCAAGAATAAGTCTACCAATATTTACTTCCTAACCAAAATTTATTTCTAACAGAACCAAAAGGGAATCTCTTTATAATGACAAAGTCTAAAGGCAAGACTAATAAAAATGTTGAGACCCAGGCATGATTTACCAATAGAATAGGCCTTTATAAAAACTTCTGATTCAGCAAGGGTGAGACCAATAAATAAGAGCTATAATGGAGTCTTTTCCAGCTGGTTTTAGGCCAGTTAAATCTAATAAAGATCATGAAGATAGAAAGCTAACTTGAAGCCTAAATAACTACTGAGAGCATTCTGTATTCCATTAATAGGTAATAAAATTAAATCTATGCACTGCTGAATGAGAAAATAAACCCGAATTACTTATTTATATAAAACTTTAGGCCCACATAACCATCACTCCAAAAACAGCTTAATAGCACAATATTTTCAAAACAGGATTTGATGAAATCCACAAATAATCATTCCCCATTTGTCCCAAAACTATCTTCTCAGATCTTGTACCTAAGTTGAAATTTTTGTGCCAGAAGGGATTTGGAGGATATTTCAGGTATAGTCATACTGTAAGAAGTGTGATAAATTATTTTTTTAATCATTAGATGATGACCATGAACTCAGCTAAAAAAGCCAAGTCTATAATCAGCACTGAAATGATTTTAATCTATAAAGATATGAGCCAGCTTCTCCCCTTTTTCAAACCAAAGACTTCTTTGAAGCATTTCCTCTTAGAAAAAATAAAAAGAAATGGTTGTTGCAGCTGTTAATAATTTCATTAGCAAGGAAATTGAGCTGATTCCTTTAGGGGACTTGTTTCAAAGTTGAGGCATGGATGAAATCCTGTGGTGCACAACCAAAACTGAGTGGGCCTTCTAGAAACACTTGGCTCACAGGCAGCATAGGCAAGAAGGCTCAATAAGCTCAAACAAGCTGAGGCCAAAATCCTGTAGTAATTTGTAGAGGAGCAGTTTTGAACTGTACCATAAAGAGATGTTAAAGTAAATAAAAATCTTGTGAGCAGGTAAAAAAACCTAAGAAATTTAGAAAAACTGCCGTCTATCCCGGATATCGATTTTTTTTTCTCATATGCACTACTTCAAACAAATGAGTAAAAAGAAAATGACAGGAAATTTGAAATATAAACTTTCAGACTTCCAGTAATGCAGTTTATAACAGGGTTCAAGTATTCAGAGTTACTTATAAATTAAAAAGAAACGAAAAATCCCAATTTGAGCCTAAAACATTTCATATTTGGTAAACTCTTTGGGGAAATTCCACCAAATCTGCAGGCCAAGTAATTTTATTTATTCTTATACTCCAACCTTTCCATTTCCTTTTGCTCCAGCAGTTGTTAAAAAACTGAGTAGACAGCTGGGATAGACCCAGGAGCACTCTTTTCCAAGAACAAACTACATGTGCATCCTAGGCAGGTAGGAAAAGTCTTTTTCTCCCAAGCTCAGGCCCCTGTCACTATAAGAAATATTCTCCTTTCTCCTCTCTCCTTCAGATTGCTGTGTCCTGACCACTCTTGCCTCCCTGGACACCAGATGATCACACTGCAGGAGCTGTGCTCTGAGGGCTGGAGTCACTGGTGGCCATGACTAGTTATCCTGTACAGCAGAGCTCTGAGAGAACCCGAGGTCTCCCGACTCACAGCTTTTCCTCCCCTTCCTTCCTCTATTCCCCATCTGCTCTGCAGTGAGCTAGCTCATTACACTTCCCTTATGCCTCAGTTTCCCTCAGTAGGACTGAAGTCCTGCCCCTTAGCTGAGGTTCAATTACCCTGTCTTGGTCTTTGCCAGCTATATGCCTTCCTGTCCACCCTTCCACAGACCCCACTGGCTGGGACTCTGCTGGGAATAAGTCAATTGCTCAAGAGCCATGATTCCTTGATGACTTTGGTCCGCTATCTAGACACAGTCATTCCCTCTGCTTTCTTTGCTCCCTGAAGAGAGTGCTGGACCAGATCCTAGCTTGCCTTATCTACTGAGCCCACCTGAACACCTTTTCCAGAGTCAGCCTAGCTGGCCGAGTTAGTCCCCCTGCCTCCCTCTTCCCACCAGTTGATGCTGCTAAATTGTTGATGATAACAGTAATTAATGATAGTCAAGAGCTTGGTCTATCTCAGAAACTGTCTTAGGTGCTTAATGTACTTAAATTTATTTAATAATGACAACAACACTTGGAGAAACCGACGCTGGGAGAGGTTAATGACTTGCTCGAGGTCACCCAAAGGGTAAATAGCACAAGTAGAATCTGAACCTAGATCTTTCTGATGTCATGTGTATTTCTGCTCCCAGTTCCAACATGTGGGTTTTTTCCCCACACCAAGCAATTGTCAGACACCAACTGGTGTCCTACAATTCAACTCAATTCTGACACTATCTACCTGAGATAGCGTCAGATCCCACAGGTTAAGGGCTCGCAAGCAAGTACAGGTTGTCACCTGTGCTTCTGACCAACTGGCCATAGATTGGAGCTTCCAACCACCCCTTCCTTGGGTTCCATTAATTTGTTAGAGCAGCTCACAGAACTCAGAGAAACATTTTACTTACCAGATTACTGGTCTGTTATGTAACTCAGGAACGCCTAGATGGAGGAGATACGTAGGGCAAGGTATGGGAAAAGGGTGTGGAGCTTGCATACCCTCTCCAAGCATGCCACTGTCCTCAAATCTCCACCTGTTCACCAACCTGGAAGCTCCCTGAACCTGTGCTTTTGGGTTTTTATGAAGACTTCATTACTTAAGCATGATTGATTAAATGATTGGCCATTGGTGATTTAACTCAATCTCCAGTCCTTCTCTCCTCCCCTTAAGTCAGGGGGCTGGGACTGAAAGTTCTAACCCTCTAATCACATGGTTGGGTCTCCTGGCAACCAGTCCCCATCCTTAGGTGATGTTCAAAAGTAGCCTCATTAACATAACATAAGACACCTTTATCACCAATTTAGTAAACTCCAAGAGTTTTTTTTTTGGAGCGCTGTGCCAGGAATGGAGATGAAGACCAAATATATATTTCATATTACGAATCACAATATCACACCAGGTAAAAACTCTTAACCACAGGCCAAGTGTTCTCAACATTCACTTTCCCTCTCCATCACTCCCATGCACCGTATGTTTGTTGGGGAAGAACCCCCCTGGGGCTGTGCAGAATCTCAGCTCTGCTGACTCTCAGCAGACCTTGGACAACATCCATTAGGAAACTGACTGTTGCCTCTGCCTCTTCTATTTGTGCTTCCACTATTTCAGTTGGCTTCACTGCCAGCAGACGTGGCTTGTTGGCAATGATCAAGCCTTACACCTGAGTGCAGCCATCCACCAGCTTTCTGAGGCCTGTGCAGGTTTGCCTGGGATCTAGGAAGCCCCAAATCTTAGAGTTCTGGTCCAAGCCTTTAATTTTACCATAGACATGCATCACTTAATGACAGAGATACGTTCTGAGAAACGCATCGTTAGGCGATTTTGTCGTCATGCGAACATCATAGTGTGTACTTACACAAACCTAAGTGGGATAGCCTACTACACACCTAGGCTGTATGGTGCTAATCTTATGAAACCACTGTTGGATATGTGGTCCATCGTTGACTGAAAGGTCGTTATGAGGCTCATGACTGTATTTAGAACTGAAGCTCAGAGAAGTGAAGTAACTTGTTCTATGTCACACAGCTAGTTGATGGTAGGGCCAGGACTAAGGTTTCATGGCTCCCAAGCCACCCTGAATAGCCTGGAAGCAAGGAAGGCCATGTGTCGCAGCAGGAATTTTGATGGCAAGCTGGATTGCTTGAACCTGTGACTTTTGCCTCTGTGTTTTAATCTCTGACACAGAGAGCAAAGGAGGCCTAACTAAAAGGATGACAAAAGTTGCTTATCATGAGCAAATTGTTCTGGAAGAATTGCTGCTACCACCCATCTTCAGCAAGGACTCCCCGTGTGAGTCCATTACCAGTCAGGAAGCCAGAAAGACACAATATTGATGTATTCACATATTGTGATCTAACTTGCACCACAAAACAGAAGCAATTTCATGATAAGAGTAGCAGCCTCAATTAAGCATTTATTAACCACCACAGACCGCTCTGAGTAAGCACTTTATATGTATTAACTTATTTAAACCACACAACAATCCTGTGAAGTACATGCTTTATCATCCTCATTTTACAGATAAGTAAACTGAGCCATAGAGAACTCAAGTAACTTGTCCAAGATCACACAGCCAGGAAGAGGCAGAACCAGGATCTGGATGAAGTCGTCTACTTCTTGTGTCTACCCTCCTCACCCCTGCACCAAACTGGCTTTCATGGGAATTGGGGAATGGCGGTTTTTGAAGATACCCAGAAAGACACAGGCAGGAAGAAGAGCAAGGACCAGTTATCACAGACATTCATCTTCCCAGGTTCCAGGCTCACCTGCCCGCTGACGGGGACCGTGGATGACCTTGATAGCCTGCAATCAGCTTTTCAGAGCTTTTCACTTTGCTCTAGGAAGCTGTTATACAGCCCCATGTGGTTCCTGGGCCACTCTCAGAGCACTTTACAGTCACTTCAATTCCTAGATTAAAGTTCAAAGCAGAAAAGGTGCACAGAAACAGGGAAGGGAACAAATAAAAATGCCAATAAAATAAAAGTTTGGCAATTTTCAAATCTTGTTGCATAACTCCTCGCTTGGGAAGAAATGCGAAAAAATCAACAGAAGGAGGAAAAATAGGATGTTAAAAAGCACTTTAATTTTGTTTTTGGAAGTTTACTACCAGTCTATTTCTGCCAAAAATAACATGCCTCCTCCCTACAACCTACACAATTTGGGGTTTTCTGGGAATTCTGTGGGATCTTTCGGAGTGAACCGGGAAGTTGCCATAAGTTCATTGTCAAAAAGAAAGTTCCAGAAATGAACACACTTACAGGGAAGGAGCCCCCTGGCTGGAATCAATGGTCCTGCAGCCCCTACTGTGAGTGATGCATCCCATAAAGCTTTGGCCTGGAGACTGGCATCCATCGTGGAGTTTCTTCAGTGCACCCACAGCGATTGTGGGTCTCCTCCCGCTGGTCTCTGTCCTATGGGCTGGGGATGCAAAATGACACAAGATCATGAAGATGTGGGAAGGGCCTGGGCTCAAGTCCTGGATTCACCATCTCCTAGTGGTGTGACCTCTCCAAGCCTTCATCTCCTCATCTGTGAAATGAGAACTAAAATACCATCCTGCAGGACTGTCATGAGGGTTAAATGAGATATTGTGTGTACATTGCTCAGCACGTGTCTGGAAGTAGTGGTTTAAGCCCTTCCACTTGGGAGAAGACTGGATAGAGCCAAGTGATGACAGCCAAGAACAGAGAGAGGGAAGAGCAAGACTGAGGGGTGAGCATAGAGATTTGGTGAGAGCCTGAAGGGTCCATGAGGGAGAGGAAGAGAAGAGAGGAAAAGCAGAAAGGAAGGACTCACTCCCTTTTGTCTCCAAGATATACTTGGTAAGGACAGATAGAAGATTCAAGGGGAAAAGGAAAAATTATTTTGCACCATCCAGTAGCCAAGTTTTTCGACTACTTAAGTGCCACTCTTCTAAACATTAAAAGCATAGCAAATGGGTTATGTTATCATTACTGAGTGGTGGGATTTGGGGATGTTTTTGAAACACTGAGTTTTTATTCCCCTTGCCCCATCTCCCCATGTGAAGAGACAAGCCATTCTTTGTTCATACCTAAGGGGTGGGACTTGAGAGCAGAAAGCACAGAATTTTGGAGTTTCAATAGCCTGGGCCACTGGTTCTCAACATGCCGTCAGTCCCCAGAGCAGCAGCAGCAGCATCACCCAGGCATCACCCCAGTATCATCCGAGTGTCACCTGAGTATCACCTGGGTATCACTGGGTATCACCTGGGTGCTTGTTAGAAAGGCAAATTCTTGGGCCCCACCCTAGACCTACTGAATCAGCAATTCTGAGGATGAGGCCCAGCAGTGTGTGTCTTAATAAGCCTTCCAGGTAATTCGAATGCAGGCAGCCTTTGAAAACCATTGGTCTCTGAAAACCAAATTTAGGAGAAAACAGGAGTAAAAGAAAAGCTCCTCACCCAGATTAGGAAAGTCTTCCCCAAGCTGAGGGATGAGGGCAGACAGAAGGGAACGGATAAGAGAGCGAGGTGTGGGGCCACAAGCAGAGGACTGGGTTTGAGTGCCAGCCTGCTTGTGAGCAAGCCCTATCCTTTGCCCATGCCAAGGGGCTATGCTAGTTGCGTTCTGGCAGATGTCTGGTGAGGACTTATACTTGACAGCAACTAGGCTTTCTCCATTGCCTGACAAGCAGGAGAAATTGTTGGATCTTTGTCCTCTCTATTCCATATGGACAATCCCTCCTTGCAACATCCTGGAATGCTCATCAGCCTTTGAGAAGGAAGGTGGGGCCCTAGACCCCTAGTGGCTTGAGGGGGAGAGGAGGGAGAGTAAGCCTTGTACTTGATCTTGGGTGGGACTGAACAGAACCAGCACATATTACCCCTGAGCCAGGACAAGGATAACACTCCAGTTATAATCACTACTTGTGTTGGAAATCGATTGGCATTGAGTATCCCTTCCCACCTCTTCCTGGGTGCCTTTCTGTGTTTCAGAGGCTGGAAAGCTTAAAACTACATCTACCAGACTCCCTCGTAGCTGTGGATGTGCAACTCACTGACTGTGAGTTTCAGAAGGCGGAAGTAAGACAGAGGCCGTTGGCCCTCTTTTCTTGACTTGCTTGGTCAAGCTTCATCCACGGCAGCAGTGGTGGTTCCTGATCTCAACTTCCACATTTCTCGAGTACAGCAACTGCAGTGTGCTCATGAGCTCCACAGTTCCAGTGACAGCCCCCAGATCCGCCCCCCTCCTAATATGGGCAGAGGTTGTAGCCCCTTGGGAGAGTGGGGATCAGTTCTACGGTTTTCAGGTAATCATCCCAGAAGGCCACAGCCTAGATGCCTGTTCCTTCAGTACTTCCAACTATTTCACAAGCACTGACTTCCCTGCATTAATTTCTTTTGTGCTTAAAACCTAGTCTGGTTCGTATTTCTTGCACTAAGGATATACTATTCCAAAAAAAGGTCTGCCTTTAAATTTAACTGGAGAGTCAGGACAGTTGTACATAAATGCTCATGATTCCAGAAAACCATGCCATGTGCCAAAGGAGCAGGGTGGACAATGCGTGTCTCAGAGGCTCAGAGGTGAGAGCACTTGCCATCCCAGCTTTGGTTAGGCTTTGGGGCGAGGTGGGACTTGAAGGAAACGTCTTCAGAGCCCAGCAATGAGCTTTCTGGCTGATTTTCCTGTTTCAGTTGACTTTGGCCTTTGCCTTGCTCCCTGCTTCCTCATTTCCTCCTCCATATCTTCTCTTGTGCAACTGTGCTCACAGGGAGCTCCCATCACTTTCTTCTAAATATCAAACCCCTTTCTCCTTGCATCTTTCTACCAGTGTGACTCGATTCAGAGTACACATGCATCTGTATGTTTTAAACAAGTTTATAGTTTGCAGTAAGTGTGACCAAGTGGATGTTATTTATTTCAGAATGTGAGCCCCTGTTGACTGCCAAGCATTATCCCACGTGCGTGAGGACTCTCAAGGATTCCTATTTGTTATTTGTTAGGGGAGCTTCAAGGACCAGCTTCCACTGTCTGAAGGCGGCTCAAGAAGCTGAATGTGGAGATGTCTGTTGCTACTCCTGTCTAACAAGCATTTGATTAGCTTTGTCCACAAAGAGCAGAAACTTGAAACAACCACTTCCAACCCTGGAGAGCCAACCTGGGACTGACCCTCCCTATGAGAAGCACTTTCTACATGAAAACTCTGACTTGGCAGGCAGGACGTTAGTATTTTAGTGAGCCCACGTTTCTCTAAGCTACACCAGTCACGGGTACAACTTAGAGGTATAGGTCTCCCGATCCTTCTTTTCTAGTTGAAGGCATCATGAGCGTTTATCTTATGGCTCTCCCAGTCGCTGGGCTTACTAAATCTCTGCACCAACGCCTCAACTCCTACTCAGGAAGCCCATGTCCCTGGTTTGCTGTCTTCTAGTCTCCTTTCGTTGAGGTCAGAGCTGTACTTCTGTTCTGCGCCAACTGTTACTCCAGAAGAGGGAGAAATATGGGCCTGTATTAGTCAGGGTTCTCCAGAAAACAGAACTAATAGGATGTGTATGTATAGAGAAAGAGATTTATTTTAAGGAATGGGCTCACGCTGTTGTCGAGGCTTGGCAAGTCCAAAATCTGAAGGCAGGGGCCAGCAGACTGGAGACTCAGGAAACAGCTGCAGTTTGAGTCCAAAGGTTCTGCGAGCAAGCCAGGAAGAGCCGATGTTGCAGATGAAGTCCAAAGACAGTCAGCTGGCAGAATTCCCTCTTGGTCTGAGGAGGTCGGCCTTTTGTTCTATTCAGGCCTTCGGCCGACTGGGTGAGGCCCACCCACATTATGGAGGGCAATCTGCTTTATTCAAAGTCCACCAATTTAATGTCAATCTCACCCAAAAACACCCTCACAGAAACATTCAGAATAATATTTGACCAAATGTCTGGGCACTGTGGCCTAGCCAAGTTGACACACAAAATTAATCATCACAGGGCCTTGTTACTAAATGACAGGGGAGAATTGACTCGTGTTCTTAGGCCTTTGCTTCATCCTGCCTCAAGCACAGTGACTTCATTACAGGTCCTCCCTGGGGAGCCAGCCTGGTATGGTTTCCCTTGGAGGGATGGGGGCAGTGAGGTGAAAGAGGGGTTGTGGGCTGGAAGTTAATTAGAGGAATGTTGAGCTCAAAATCTGCTCTTATCACAAATTCACAGCCTGTATGTCCACGCCAAGCCAGAGAACTCTTTTCCCTCAGGATCTTTCCACAGCAACCTTCTACCCGCTAGTCAGGGGAAGACATTCCTCGGCCTTCACCAGCATCTTGGCCCTAGAGCCCAAGTTTAGCCAACTGCTGTCTTTCCAACGAGCCAGATCTCCAGCTGGTCAGCCCCACTAGTCCCCAGCACATGTCCAAAACTTCCTAAACCCACGTGTGTGGTTGAGCTGAGCCATGGTGACATTAGTCATGTTTATTGTTGATCGAAAACAAGGATAAGCTGTAACCAAGGCCTCACTGTGGTTTTTGACTTAACTGTTGCTCACGAACTGTAACAAAACTATAAAAAGGCCCCAAATAGAAACTGTATACAGTAGGAGTAGGTAGGATAAGAGACCAGACTCTTCTCCTTCAGCGACAGAAGGTGGTTTGTCTCCTTCACTGGAACAAATTCATGTACACACCCTCCTCATGGTTGCCTGTGCACTTCCTGACTTTTTTTTTAAATAGCAGCTTTATTGAGATATA
The DNA here is from genome assembly GCA_031878705.1 of Tapirus indicus. Taxonomy (NCBI): domain Eukaryota; kingdom Metazoa; phylum Chordata; class Mammalia; order Perissodactyla; family Tapiridae; genus Tapirus; species Tapirus indicus. Next base: position 82,711,879 of record CM062917.1, read on the forward strand.
ATTCACATTCCATACAATTCACCCATTTAAAATGTATGACTCAGTGGTTTTTAGTATATTCACAGAGTTGTGCAACCATCACCACGAACAATTTTAGAACATTTCATCACTCCCAAAAGAAACCCCATACCCATAAACAGCCACTCCAATTTTCCTTCCAAACTCCCCAGACCCTGGGCAATCACTAATCTACCTTCTGTCTCAATGAATTTACCCTTTCTGGACATTTTGTATAATGGAATCATACAATATGTGGTTCTGACTAATTTTTATAAAGGTAAAATAAATTTAGATCTTGTAGTAACAAGACAACCAGACCAAGCATTCACCTCCCGGAGGTACTGGGTTACATTGCTCATCTTAGTGAAATAGGCAAAAAAGCATCTAAGCAGTAAGAAAGTCAGACATCCTGAATTTCTAGCAGCACCAAGCAGATTCCATGTAAATGAATTCCATGTATATTTTGCTTACAATCAAAAGAGGTCCCAAGAGGCGTTTAGTGGACAAGGCACTTAGGATCACATGAAGAGCCCACTGAACAGTTCTGGCAGGCCAGGCGGCAAATTTCCTGGAGTCCAGCTGCACCCTTTAAGGTGTGTTTCTTAAGGGAAATTAACTCCCTGACTCGATTTAGTAAGTATGAAACAGGCATTTAATTTTATTTCTATGTCATGATTGAATAAGAGAAGGGTCAAGAGAAAGTAAAATTGATGTGCACTCTGCGGGGATCACAGCATCGGAGCCCGATCCCAGGACCAAGGATCCAGATCTTGCAATCCTACAATGTCATGCATTTGACAGATTATAAGAAAGAAAGTGCTCAGAACAAAAGGCAGTGCTTTGAAATGGTGAGACAAGCTAGCTATTTAAACAAAGAAAAACGAATTAGCCGGCTCTCAAATCGCCTCTCTCTAGACCCTGGGGTGTGGTTTTGCTTTCTCAGAGTCTGAGAATTATAAAATTTCACCTCAAAAGAAATGTACATAAGAGTTTAAGGATCCTTTGTCCAGTCCATGAGGTGAGTCAAGGACCTGCATTTGTGACAAAGCTCATCGTAGACTTTGCAGTGTAGGGGTTACCGAAGGCTGGCCCATTGGGAGAGGTAACTGCCTGGATGAACAAACTTGAGCTTGTGGGGAAAGAGTGACTGAGCATCATAACAGCAATGACTGAAGGAGAGAGAGAGAGAGAGAGAGGAGAGGAGGGTGTGGGATGTCCCAGACAGCATCTTGTTCCACACACTGCTTGGAAGTCAAATCCTCTCTCAGTAAAATACTCCAGTGATGCCTAAGTTTTGTGCAGAAGTTCCAGCAACAGAAGACCATGGCTACTCCCTTCCGTTTCTTGCAATTTTTTACAAAGCTCAGATTAGTTCACAGGCTCCTGAGAAAATGCCAGATTTCCTTTTCTAATAGCCCATGCTTGGTCAAAGAGGATGGAGGAAATCACTCAGTTTATCTAGTCAATTAAGCTGGCAGTCTAATATAGATTCCAATAAAGAAAAAACTTGGAACATGGTCATTACTGTATATACTGCCTCACACTGATTTATAATCTCTTGTGATTTTTCATCTCCCCATCTGCGTTTAATCTTGAAGGTAGAGGATGTGTATTTCCCTTCTACACTGTCATTCATCGTGCCTGGCACACAGGGGACAGGGCAGTCAATCATTTTAGGCTGGTGGTTTGAAGGAGCGAAGCCACACAGAGGCAGGCAATGGCGAGACAACAGGGAAGAGGCAAAATTTTCAACAAATTTAAAAATCAGCTTGCAACTAATCAACAGTTAATTGTAGCACCTTGAAACCCATTCCAAGACTCAAAAGTGTTTTAGAAATTAATCCTGCAAAATGCATTGTGCATTTTAGTGAACTAAAGCAAAGTCAAAGTTTTATAAGGAATTTATATTCCTATAAACCATGTGTGTAACACCTTGAAACAGTCTAGAAAATCTTCTTTTTCTTGGGTGGATGCAAAAGTGTTAAATGAATTTGAAAGACCAGGAAAGAAAATACTAAAGCCCTGTATTGAAGAAAAATTTTCTCATTCTGATAAGAAAAAAAAAAAACCCAAACTGCATGCTGCTTTCTGAAGTGTTTCAGCCAAAGAAAATAATGCAGGTATGACTTGGATTAACTTAGATGAGTACTAAATAGTGAATATTTTCAGATGCAGGGGATTATGGTAAGTGGGAGAATTAGTATCTGCCCAGGAGAGAGGTTGGGTGCTGGGACCCAGAGTGACGAGGTTTGTCGGTAATCAGTCCTTCAACTACAAAAGCATGAGAAATGGAAGATAAATCTGAAATCAAAATTAGAAGTAGAAACTGGGGGATGGAAATATTGACCTTATGAAATTTAATGTTGAAGTTGCTCTTTGCCCTGGGTGTGGCCACCCCTAATGGACTGGCCATTTCTCAGTCAGTGCTTCTTATCTAGGATGCTCAAGACACCAGAGGCCAGCCATTCAGACCTACTGAATCTGGGGCAAGGTTTCTGATTTGAGTATTTTTTAAAAGCTTAACAGATGATTCTGATGCAGTTGGGTCTGTGGACCACACCTTGAAGATACACTGAAGTAGACCATTGTCATGGACTGATTGTGTCCCCTTGGAATTCATATGTTGAAGCCCTAACCCCTCAGTGTGATGATATTTGGAGACGGGGCCTTTAGGAGATAATGAGGTTTAGGTGAAATCATGAAGGAACTAGACACCAAGGCACTCTCTGTCCCTACATGAGGACACAGCCAGAAGGCTGCTATCTGCGAGCCAGGAAGAGGGCTGTCATCAGGAACCGAACTGTCTGACACCTTGATCTTGGACTTCCCAGCCTCCAGAACTGTAAGAAATAAATGTCTGTTGTTTATGCCCCCTAGTCTGTGGTATTTTGTTATGGCAGCCTGAGCTGACCAAGACAACCAAGAAGTAGATACATGAAGTTGACCCCCATCTGTAGTGTTGGGAAAGCTGCAGCCATCATAACACATAGAGCTTTTCAAATAGTTTGAGGTCATATTTTCCACACAAGGTCAAACCTACATTATGCTAGGCTCTGGGATGCTTGGGTGTAGGTGCTGTGTAAAGCATCTAGGTCATTGTGGGGTGGGAATGGATTCTGCAAAGACAAACTCTTCATCGAAACTTTGTCCTTGACAGACAGCCTACTCCTTTTCACGGCTTTTTTTTTCTCCTCAGACTTCATTTGTGGACATGCTTTCTTTGCCACTAGACCGTGAGCTTCAAGGAGGTAGTACCATGACTGATCCATTTCTGCAGCCTCAGAGTTTAGCTTAGTGCCTGGCACACAGTGAGTGCTCAATTCATGTTGAACGAAATGATTGTTAAGTGAATCATACCTTCAAATATTTTGAAGGATAAAGTTTCCTGCTCAAAAAACCCCAAACACTTTTTATTTTGAACAATTTCAAACACACAAAATTAGAGAAGATAGCAAAATAAGCTCCCATGCACTCGTCGCCCTGCTTAAAAAGTTATCAACCCATGACCAATCATGCTTCACCTACATTCCTCCACTCCCAACCTCCCCACTCCCACAACACACATGATTATTTTGACCAAAAAACCCATATATTACATCATTTCATCCATATCCTTCAGAATCGACCTCTCTAAGATAAAGACTCTTAAAACAAAGCAAAACATAAGCACAATAACATTTTTAAACTTAAAAAGATTAACCATAATTTTAATACCATCAACTATCCAGTTAGTATCCAAGTTTTCCCAATTGTATCATAAATAGTATTTGGTTTTGGTCTGTCTGAATCAGGATCCAAATGAAGCCCACACGTTGAATTTGCATAGTTGATCTGTCTCTCAAGTCTATTAACCTGCAAATTCCCCCTTTTTTTCTCTTCCTGCAACTTCTTTTCTGGAAAGAGCCAGATCATTTGTCCTGCGGAGATTTCCACATTTGGACTTTTCTGATTGTATTTCTGTGGTGTTGTGTTCCCCTAACACGTTCCTTAATCCTACCAACTGGTAGGTAGAATTATATCCAGAGGCTTGATAAGATTCAGGCCCCCCTTTTTGGGTGGAGGGGACAAAATGCTTCTGTTCTGGTTACTATTGTTGCGTAACAAATTATCCTCAAACTCAGAAGCTTAAACAGTTTTTGAATTTTGCTCATGATTTTAGGGGTCAGGAATTTGGGGAAGGGAAACAGGTCTGGTTTATCTCTGCTTCATGGTGCCTGGGGCCTTAGCTGAGGCTAAAACCCAAACCAGACACATAGACCCCCAATACAATATTACTACAACATGGAATATTGTTTTAAACTTCTTTTACAGTTGGTTATGTGTCCCCCGCAAATTAATACATTGAAGTACCTCAGAATGTAACTGTATTTGGAGATAGGGTCTTCACAGAGGTCATTAAGTTTAAATGAGGTCATTAAGATTAAACTAGATGGGCCCTCATTCTCTACGACTGTTGTCCTTATAAGAAGAGATTAGGACACAGACCTGCACAAAGGGAAGACCAGGTGAGGACATGGGAGATGACAGCCATCCATGTGCCAAGGAGAGAGGACTTGGAAGAAACCAACCCTGCCGACACCTCCATTTTAGACTTCCAGCTTCCAGAACTGTGAGGAAATAAATTTCTGTTGTGTAAGCTGCCCCATTTCTGGTGCTTTGTGACAGCAGCCCAAGCTGACTAACACACAGTTCCTTGTTACCTTTAGTATATACCGTAGGGGTATAGTCAGTTTACTATATTTTAACGCTATCAGAAATAATTCCTCTCTGTATAGTTAAGTCACTAATTCAATACACAATTAGATTAATTTGCTTTCAAGTTTTAGGAATTTCTTTTTTTAACCCCTTTTTATTAAATTTTGTTTTATAATTATTTAATAAGACACATACATAGTTCCAAAGTCAAATCTACAAAATAAAGTACATCAAGGGGAAATCAAGTCTAGCTTCTATTTCTCTCCCCTTCACTCTATCCCCCCATCTCCATAGATAACCATGTTTACTAATGTTTGGTTTATCTTTCTATTATAAAAAAAGGCAAATACATATAAGTAGCTGCAGTTCCCATCTTAGATAATAATCGCATACTCTACACACTATTCTGTGCTTTGCTTTTTTCACTTAACAATACGATCCAGAGATCATATTATACACAGAGCTACTTCTCTTTCTTTTTCACAGCTGCACAATGCTCCATTGTGTACGTCTCCTATAGATGGACATTTGTGTTGTTTCCAGTCTTTTGCTTAATAGCAAAACGTGTGCTTGTAGCTTCTTTGGGTGTCTGAGACTTTAGTATGAAATCTGATTAAATGTGCCAGGATCCTACATCCATTCGTCTCAACGTGGGCTATTCCTATAGTTTACCCTGATTGCTAAGATATTATATCTTTCACTCCTTCTTATCTCACTTTGCATAGGAAATCTTTAGCACGAATAACTCAAGCTCCTATATTCAAAGCCATTGGACTTTTAAAGAAAAAAAAGTAGCCATCTATAGTTCTGTGGGGTACTCACTATTCAGCAACCTATTCCCCTACCACTACCCCTCAGTCCTTCCTCCCCTAAGCAAGACCAAAGTCAGGGATTATACAAATGCATCTCGTTCAGCATTCCTTAGATCTAGAAAAGGAGTCACACACATCCCCTTAGGCACCATCCCCCCACTGCTGGTGTGGAGAGCAACCTGCTCCATTCACTTACTTATTCAGCAAACATTTAATAAATGTTTGCTATGTACCAGACGCCATGCTTGGTGCTACAGACATAGCAGGGAGTAAGACCACCTTAGTATCTACCCTCCTGGAGCTCGGACAGTGGCTCTTAGATTCTGGAACTTGCTCATGCCATTCTGGTCCACATATGAAACAGCACTTGGTTACCCTTTCCCAAGGAGCTCACATCCTCAAGAACGTCATCATCTTCCCAAGGTGGACACCAGACTGACAGTTTCTCCTCATTTTATGGAAAACGATGGAAGAAGGCCCAAAGGGTTTGGCAGTACTCCCAGGGCTTCATGGCCAGGTTTCTAGATTGTGGATTCAATGGAAGCACTTGCTCCAGTTCTAACGGATGGTAGCCAGCCTTTCCTTTACATGCCTCTTCTAAACCAATCATGTCTCAGTCTTCATTTTGCATTTATTTTGCTCTGGATTCTCAAGTTCTTTGTATAACAGCAACAGTCACCATTCATTGAGTATTTACCACGTTTCAGGTATCGTGCTAAGTCCTTGACACTTAAATCCTGTTGTCCTCTCAATTATAGGGTAGGTACTATTATTATTACAGAGCAGGACACTGAGGCTTAGGGAGGTTAGCTAACATGCCCAAGGTCATGCATCTAGTAAGGGTAGACACAAAGGAGTCACACTGGTGAAGGTAGAGAAGTCTCTGTTATGATTAACAGGCTATAGCCAGAAAAATAACAGTAAGAGCTACTTTTATTGAGCACTCACTATTGTACCAGATACTAGGTGCTTTACACGTATTTATTAGGGTGGGGAAACATCCTTCCTCACTCCTGATGTTCTAGCACGAGATTCCTCACCCCTCTCTGCTCCTTGACTCACTCTTCCCCAGGAATAGGGAGGGACTAGAGGCTGGAAGGGGGAGGAGGAGCAACTTCTCAGTGGTGGAGATGAGGGTGGGACCCCGGACTGCACAGCACAGCCCCTCTCTTCCTCCTCTTGGCAGTGGCATCCTCCAGAGCATGCTGTCCTATGTCGCATGGTTTACAGGGACAGTTCCCAACAGGGAGGCCTGCCCCAGCCTGAATGGGTACCCCGTCTAACTCTGGGGTTCACTTATTCACAAATATAAACCACTGACTGCAACAGAAAATTTATCAGTGATCAAGTTGATATTTTCGTCCCATTTGTTTGATTTCTTCTTGCCCATCCCCTAACTACTGAGAACTTGGTAAGGGATGACGGGTGCCCTCTTGAATCCCAAAACTATGAACTCATTTAATCCTAACAAGAATTCCATTACAGCAGTCCTCTTCTTTTTCCAAACGAGGAAACTGAGCTGTCCTCATTTGGCCTCTCCATGGAAGAGGATAAACATTTGCTCTCAGTTCAGGATCAGGTGCAATCAAAGCACAAGAGAGTGTCTGCAAACTGCGACAGCTACACAAACTGAAGACCAGAGGGCGGTGGTTCTGGGTTTGAAGCTCCCTGGCAGTAGGATCCTGACAAGTACTTTCCAACTTCCGGTTCCTGTATCAGTAAAGAGAGGCTGCTCTCTGCAGCTCATTCCTGCTTTAACGTTCTGTGACTGAGTCAGTGATGCCTAGCCATTGACTCCTTCCCCTGGCTTCCTCTGCGTCATTGAGGATTTTTGGAGGCCGACTTCCCCCTGATTGAGCTAGGCCCAGTCCCTGGGGGACACAAGGTCTTGAAACAATGTCTTCCAAACCCTGCCTTCTGAGGTTTGCTGCTGGGTTGCCTTTCGTTGCCGCAGCAACATAACACACGCCCACACTTCGTTTCCGAGAGCGTGATGAACACTGATCTGAGGTCAGCCTGTTGTTCCTGGGGATCTCCCAGGCCCAGCAGCTCTGAAGCGTTTCCTTGCTTTCTCAGAAGGGCCAGACGACAGGGAGAGAAACCCCTTAGTCATTCCTAGGGAGTTGGGGCTGACTTGAAATCATGCATTCTCAGAGAAAATGCACATCTCCATCCGGGCAGCAGTAGGAAGAAAAATCTCAAGAGACCCAGGCTTAATATGAAGAGCCTGATTCAGAACAACTAGTTCTGCCATTGCAAAAGCCTGTCCTTTGATTGGCGTCATGAAATCTAGTTTACTCACCAAGTTATGGGGTTGATGGAGACCTCGTGGCAGGCCTTTGCTCTGATAAGTTTCATCTGATTCCGAAACTTGGTGGTTTAGCACCGGAACAAAGCAAAATAGCAAAGAACAGGAAGTGGAAAAAACATTTTGCCTAGTGGAAACTACCTTCTGTTCACCTGCATTCCCCCAAAACAGCAGTCAAATTAGCCCGGATACCTACCGTTCTGGGGTGTGTCCCCAGATGGTGCATCCCCCAAAAGGCCTTCGTTGATGAATTTAATGCCCCAGTTTTTCAGAAGAGAGTTCTAAAGGCATCATTGGAGGAACTTGAGGTTGTGTCTCCCCGCCTCTGTAACAAGATAGCTCTCTCTCTCTTGCATTTTCTGAAAAAAGAAACTGCAGGATGGTTGGGAAGTAAGGACAGACCAGGGTCAAGTTCTGAACCAGTGCAGGGGAAATCTTTACACACAAGTGCTGGGACAGCTCCTCTGTAGGGAGAACAGAGATGTGTGTTTGCTTTGGCCAAGGAGGACAAGAGGAATAAGATCAGCACAGGTTTTGAAAGTGCAAAAGGGTGGGGTCAGTGTGTACCAGAGGGAAAAGGGCAGGCAGCCAGGATGAGAAAGACTCCTACATCCTTCTGACCCTCGCCCTCACAGGACCTGCCCCCACCTGCAACCAGCAGACGCTTCCTGCCTTAGGTGGGGGAGGGCGGCTGTGGCCCTTGGTGGCATTGTTCCCAGAATGGGAAATGTGGGTGTGGGCAACCATATGGAAGGCTTCGGGTTGTTCAGAAACCGTTACACCTCTGATCTCCAGACCGTAGAGCCCCAGGGCCTTTCAAGGCCTGCGGAAGCTTTGGAACAATGGGCTTGGCCCCCTGCCTGTCTGTTTGCATGGCTTTCTGAAAGAGGTAAATGGGCCACCAGCGAGCTGTGCTCCAGACCAATCACCATGCCACCCACCTCCAAACTGGTTCTCGCAAGTTAAAGTCGGTGCTACCGCCAGCACCAGCATCCAGAGCCGAGATAGTGCACTCCACTCTTGGGAGCCAGAGGCTAGGATGAGTGAGGTACTCACCCCAACACAGAATTTAAGGGGGTGCCAAAACACTCCGTAATCAAGGTACATAATATTTTAATGCAATCTTTAAGATTTTTTTGCTATTTTGTTCATCGTGGATTAGTTTGCATTAATTTTGATTTTTAAAACAATTACATCAAAATATTGCTTATCTTGATTACAGAGTTTCTGGTGCCCCCTTGGATTTTGCACCAGGGTTGAGGGCCTCGCTTGCCTAACCCTAGTCCTGGCCCTGCTGAGAAGGGGTGTTGTTCACAAACACTCAGAACTGGAGACGTGGAAAAGGCCCATGATGATTACTCAGAAGGTAAGGGTCCTCCAGAAGGTGGGGAAAGTACAGCCCAGGTTACCTAGGCCATGCTTCTGAAGGCCTAGATGTTGAAATTTGGGCAGAGTTGTGCGAAAAGTCAGCCTTGTCGCAGGCTCCGGATACCTAACAATTCTGCCAGGGGATTTGGCTGAAAAGCTACCTTCAAGAGCCCCACTTCAGTCCACCTGGCGTCTCCCACAGGGAGGCTGGAATGAGCGTTAGCAGTAGGCTGTCACCCACTTGGTATCATCTGAGAAAGATTGGAAAGGCTCCTTTCCTAAGGGCCACAGCCCGGTCTGCCATCAGTAGAGTGGTCAGTCCTTTGGCTCTTGAAGTTACCTTCGTTTTAAAGAACTTTCCATTAAAATACAACCATCTCTGTGGGAAACCATTATCAGCAGAGACCTTAGCAGAGTTGTACTCATTCATTCATTCATTCCTTCAACAAGCATTTACTTAGCACCACGTACCAGACAAAAGTAGGAGCTACCCTGCCCAGTCTAATGAGAGTGACAGATAGAAACGTCAACCTAGTGGGCTAAGAGCAGGACAGAGACCAGGGCAAGAGGGCAGAAGGACCCTCGTTCAATTCGCATCTCCTTCCAACTGGAACTGCAACTGAAGAGCAGGACTCGGGGCAGGCTCCTGTCTGGGGTTACTAGAAAGAGGTGCAGAAAGGGATGGAGAGAGCGCCCAAAACACCCCTCACCTGTTCCTCAGATTTGCCGGGCTCTGAAGGGCTAGTGGAGGCGGTGGGCAACAGGCTCTGCTTCACGGAGGTCTTGTTGCCCACCTCCAGGGGCTGCCGTTCTCAGAGAACACCGTGTACAGCTCTGTGGCTTTGGACAGGATGGGTAGGGTTCTGTCCGACACAGTGAAGATGATCTCTGAGCGGGGGAGTTTGCCCCTGAAGCTATGTGGCTGTGCATCTGGGGGCCTGTGCACAGGGATCCTGACTTTTGTGGGGTGGGAAGAGGAGCCCAGATGGACCCCACCTCTTGGATCTCTGCCCAGTGCTGGCCTGACACTGTGGGAGTCCATTTGGCTTTGTGGCCCTGGCCCAGCTCCTCTGGTGAGAAAGGGGCTGGGAGCCCAGTGAAGCAGCTTCCCTGGGAGAGAGAAGCCATTCCACTGTGCTCTCTTGGCTGTGCTTCCCAGGGGAGGTGAGCTGGGAGCTAATCACTGCTTTAGCAGCAGAGAAACGACGAGAGAAGGGAGGACAGGAATGTTTCCGGACCCTGAAAGCTCTCTCTCTCTTTATTTTTTTTTTTCTCTAATTTTTTTTTTTTTTTTTTTTTTTTTTTGTGAGGAAGACCAGCCCTGAGCTAACATCTGTTGCCAATCCTCCTCTTTTTGCTGAGGAAGACTGGCCCTGGGCTAACATCCGTGCCCATCTTCCTCCACTTTATACGGGACGCCGCCACGGCATGGCTGACAGACAGTGCGTCGGCGGGCGCCCGGGATCCGAACCCGCGAACCCCGGGCTGCCAAGCTCGGATCCGCCACCGGGCGGGCTCTCTCTCTCTCTCTCTCTCTCTCTCTCTCTCTCTCTCTCTCTCTCTCTCTCTTTTAAACGATTAACAAACAAACATTCATGAAGCACTTTTATATACATCATCCTATTTCTTTTTCATGACAACTCTGTTATGAGAGGTGCTATTATTCCCGTTTTCCAGCTGAGGAAATTGAGTCCTGAGAGATGACATAACTTCCGGATAACATGGTCAGTAAATGGAAAAGTTAGGACTGAACATTACATCCGGTGCCTCTTTCCCTGTGTCACTCAGGCCCTGTGGCTTCAGGCCAGATGCCTGGAGTCATCCTTTCCTCCTCCTCCTCACTGCTCCTCACCTACACCCCATGGGGAATATTTCTACCTAAGAATGTATCTCAAACCTGCTCATTTTTCTTTGTCTCATTGCCACCCTCCTAGGCTAAGCCATCCTCATCACTCACCCCTGACAGATCTCTCTGCTGCCACTCTTGCACTCCTTTGGATTTTTTTCTTTTCTTACTTGCTGTGTGTTCTTGGGCAAGTTTCTTAACCTCCCAGGGTCTGGTCTGAGTGTTATCTCTGTAAAATGGAAATGAGACTAGCACCGGCCCACTGGGTTGTGCTAAGGCTTAGTTGGATGCTGTGCTTCGAGCAGATCCTAGAGCGGTGCCCTCCAAGAGAAATATAAATGCGGCATACGTGTAATTTAAACTTTTTTGGTCACCATATTCAAAAAGGCAAAAAGAGAGAAGTGAAATTAATTTTAGCAATATAATCTGCTTAACAGAACTTATAAAAATAGTGTCCATTTAACGTGTAATCAATATTTTAAGAATATTAATGAGATATTTTACAGTCATTTTTCATACTGAGTCTTTGAAGTCCAGTGTGTAGTTTACACGTACTACGCATCCCAGTTCTGACTAGCACCTTTCAAGTGTCCAATAACCACATGGGGCCAGTGGCTACCGTACCGGGCAGTGTAGGTTTAGTGTGTATAGCAAGTGCGTAAATGTTGCCTATGACGGTGGTGGTGGCTGTCTCATGGCCCTGGGCCCCAGGCAGGTGGTTCCTCCTGAGCTCATTGCTCATTCACACCCTCATGCTTTTGTTCTTGCTTTTCCCTGCCTACTGCCTTTCCTACAGGAGGTTATGGGACTGACTCCAGGGAGGCAGAAGCTCTGGCTTCTGTTTCCTGCCAGCAGCTGGCCTTAATGTGAGGCCCTCATGCCTTAGTTTGCCTGTCTGCTAATGGGGAGCCCTTACACTTAGCTAACCTAATTATATGGAATCAACCTTAATTAATGAGCCTGTCTGTTAGGGCTCCCCAGGGGTGGGAGGACATGTTTTGGGTAAGGAGGGTTCAGGAAATGCCCCTTTGAGTCAGGAGGAGAGGCATTTCCACATCCCTGGGCCCCCTGTTGAGGAGAGGGAGGCACCAGAATCCACAGTGGAAGGTGGTAATTAGGGAGGGTTTCTAGGGCAGAGTTCCATGTCTCTGCAGAGCTTATGACATCCTTCTATTTCTTTCATTTTAAAAGAGTTTGGCTGGAAGCATCTGGAGCCTGGAAGGAGGGTCTGTCCTTTAGTGGGGTTCCTGCCCCCTTCTCCACTGCCTCCCTCCCCTGCCCAAATGCAAAAGCAAAACACTGTCTTCAAAGAGCTGTGTCAGGCAGGCCAACTGCTGGCCCTTGCCCTTGGGGGGCTCGACCAGCCACTTCTGCTCAGCTGCTAGCACAGGCTAATTGCTGCCAGGGCCACACTGCTTTCCTGCTCAGAGCATCTCAAAGACTTGGCTCTGCCTCTCACATTTCCCAGGAAGCCAGCTATATTAGTTTGCTGGGGCTGCCCTAACAAAGCACCACAAACTGGGTGGCTTAGAACAACAGAAATGTACTGTTGCGCACTCTGGAGGCCAGAAGTCAGAAATCGGCAGTGTAGGCTCCGTCTAAAAGCTGTGAGGGAAGACCTGTTCCAGGCCTCTCTCCCAGCTTCTGGAAGCCCCTGGAGTTCCCTGGCTTGTAGATGATGTTCTTCACATCATTTTTGCTCTATGCACATCTGTCTCTGGGTCCACATGTCCTCTTTTCATAAGGACCCCAGTCAAATTGGATTAGGATTGAAGGGGAGAAAGACCATCTTCTACCCACTCTGGGTCCTTTCTGGCTGGGCTACAAATGAAGTTGACATGAGACTGAATAGCAGGAGAAAATCCAACAAAGCTTTATAACATGTGATAAACAAAATGGCAAGCAATAGGATATATTGGAGTATATGAGGAAGCCGCGTGGTATAAAACTAATTTGGCCTGATCTTGTTTTTCCAAAAGGGCCTGACTGGCGTTTGAACATGCATTGTGTATTTGCTTTTAGCATTTACCATGTCCCAGAGACAAGAACAAATGCCCTTAAGATAAGGATGCACCTTCCCCCACATTGGCATTTCCTTAAGGATAAGCATTTCTCCCTAGGCTGGGATTTGATTACTGTGCTCATCCTGTGACCACCCAGCTCGAGACAACAGACCTGCTACCTGCTGTGCCCATCAATCACTGTGTCGACAGGGCAATCTTGTACTATTGTAAAAAGGACATTCCAATCATATGTGATACATGCTCTTTGATGGTATATAACCACTCTGTATACCCCACTTCTCTGGTGTCCTTCCTTCCTTGGGGAAGGAAGGCCCCAGGCTATATGTTCCTCAAATTTGGCTCATAATAAACTCACCCCAATTTTCATGTATAGATTGGCTATGGATTATTTGTGTCAACACATGTATACGTGGGAGAGACCCGGGGAAACTGAGTTTCTTTCAACAAAATGGCAGAGCTTCTCCTCTTAAATAGACAAAGGAGGATATTGGGGGTTGGGGTTGTCAGCTGTGAGGGATTATGAGAAAAGCTCAGTAAACAAGAGTATGCAGATTTAAGTCCTCACTTTTGGCACTGATAATAGTTTCTAGAGATAAAGTCATCCCCCCTTCTTCCTGGTACAGAGGGGGAGAAACCTCTACAAATGGAGATTTCCCTTATAAACGTAAATGTCTCTTACAAAGGATAACTTCTACTTTTGCGTGGAATGGGTTTAGCAAAGACTCTCCCAGTCTATGCATACCCAGAGTTAAATTATCTTAGGCAGCTGGGGGGGAGAGGGAAGTCAAAGTTTCTTTTAGAGTCTTTTGTTTTTTGAAAATAATCAAGGTAAAGAGACATATTTTGATGTGGCCACTTCTGATCCCCCACAGGATCCACCCAAGTGACCTCATTTAACTTCATTACCTTGGTAAAGACCCCATCTCCAAATAAGGTCACGTTCTGAGGTAATGGGAGTTAGGACTTCAACATGTGAATTTGGGGGCGCACAATGCAACCCATAACACCAGCCTCTGCTCCTTTGGCAAGTGTAGGCACCTGCTCTCGTGCCTGGGAACCCAGGAGGTGGGTGAGCCTCTGAGCCTTCTAGGGCCAGTGACTGTGTCTTCAGGGGTAGTGTATTCGGTAGAGTTGCCAGGGTAATTACGGTAATTTCCAACCCAGCTCACAGAAACTCAGAATTTCCTAGGGCTGCAGGCAATACAATGACCAACAAACTCAGCCTCCACCCTTCAGGAAATGTAATCCAATAGGCGAGATAAGACATTAACTAGATAATAAAATGCAGGGCAGTGACAGGTACAAAGAATAAAGAGGGAGTGCTCTCTTGTGTTTGAGAGATAAGGGAAAGATTCATGGAGGTTCACTTTGAACGGTCGTTCTGATCCCAAAGGTAAAGGTGAGAAAGGCTGGATGTTTCAGAGGTGGAATTCCAGGGACAACTGGATCACTTGGCATGTTCAGGAAGTGGATGGAAGCAGCTAGGGTGAGAAAAGGGTGGGAGAGCAGGACAAACCCTAATGTGGGGGGCTTTTCCTGCCAGGTCATGGGGATGCACTGAGAGTTTTCTAGCAGGAGGACAACATAATGCAAATCATCTATTAGGGACATTTGTCCCATTGGTAAGCCTGGGCTGGGAGGAGTTAAGAAGATGGAGTGGGGAAGGTGAGGACAGATAGGAGGCTGGGATAGTTGCTCAAATGTGAGGGGAAGGTCTGAGTCAGGGCAGTTGCTATGGAAATGCAAAGGAAGGGATGGGAGTGGGAAAGTGGGAAGAAAGAGCCCACAGAACTTGACAATGGAGTGGATGCTGGGTGTGAGAGAAGAGGAGAGAAGACCAAGATGGCTTCAGGTCTTCAAGTCTGGGTGATTTGGAGAGGGTGGGTCCCATTAAGAGCAGGGAACCGGGAAGTCAGGGGTGTGGCTGTCCTGTTCTGTTCAGGCACTCCCTGTCAGAGGGGAGGGGCAGTCCTCCCCTTTGTCCTGCCTCCCTTTATGGCCCAAAGCAGGAGTGGCCTCCCCTGACCCCTACCTCATTTCTGTTTTCCTCAGAAGTTGTATCTTAATCATTTAATGGCACATTGTGGGCTTAAGGGTGTTCCTGACGTCCCAATGAGGAAATGAGAAAAGGGAGCAACCTTAAAGCAACATCATGGAGAGTAGGAAAAAGGAAGAGATTGCAGTGGTGTAACATACATATCTGACAACATAAGTCAGCCCAAAGCTGCTCAGCACCCCCAGGACACTGGTGACACTGGCATTCTGACTTTTGGGGCAAAATAGATACTCGTATTTAGTCCTTAGGTCCTGGCTTCTCTCCCTCTGAAATGCATAAGATATAACTTTTGTCTCCTTGTGAATGCTTCTTATCTCCTATGTGCAAAGCTCCAGAGTGTGCCTGCGTCTCTGTGTGTGTGCATGCCTGTGTGTGTGTGTGCGCTCCCTCCTTGGCATCTCGTCCTTCCCGCCCCTCTCAGCCCTCTCTCACTGCAGGAGCATTCTCACCCACTGCTAGCCAGTTCAGGCCTCCTGTCTGACCAGGCAGAAACTCTGACGCAGGCAGGGAGATGCCAACAGTGTAACTGGGAAGTCGCCTTCCACTAACGGCATACAAGATGCTGGAAAAAAGTCCTAGCTGAAGTCGCCTTTTTTGTCTTCACTGTCTTCTGTTTTCTCTGCGGGCTAAGAGGGGGAAGGCCAAGTAAGAGATGATGCTGTGGCCAGGGCAACACAGGCCAGACATGGCTCCATTTCTGGACATGGTTCATGCAGAAAAACACCTGGACAAGTCCTGAGGGTGTAAGGGACACAATGCAGAGCAGTCAGGTTGGAATGGGATGGTGAGTGATGGGGAGGATGGGGTTGAGAGCTATAAAAGGATATGGAGGGATATCACCTCCTTTAGTCTCAGTGCCTGCCCCTTCATAAAAGAATTTAAATTCCATCAGAAATGATCCAAATGCACTACAGCGAGGGATTGGCTGAAACCACCATCTTTCATCCGTATAATGAAACACACTGCAGCCATTAAAAGGGAGTGGAAGAAGCGGCTATACTGACGTGGAAAGGTGTTCATGATCTATCGCTGAGGATATGTACAGGAGCATCTACATTTTTGTGGGAAAAGCATATGTATACTCATTGTTGAAAGTGGTTATATCTTTGTTGGATTATGGGTGATTTTCTCTTTTCTTTTTATTTTTCTGCTTTTTTCCTCAATGAAAATACACTACTTGTGACATTTTAAAATGAGTAAAATTATTTAACAATAACATATGCCCTCAGAAATACGTCTTTGGGGTTTAACTGGAGAGTGGAATTAGATGAAGAGCATCTCCTGGCTGCCAAAGTCAGCCAGGCCTCCTCCCCCCGCCTCCTCTCTGCTTTCGCTCTCAAAGTTCCTGTCAGCCGCTCACTCTTCTGAGCCCTGCTGGGAAGGATGTGGGAGCTCTGCTAAGCTTCACTGCCTCCATTAGGAGAGGGAGGGGTCTTAGAGTGACTCTTACTCTGAATCCCCAGCTAATCGGGTCCTGTAGGAGGTAGGAATTGGCCTTCTTTTCTCTCTCCTTCTGGTTTCCAGCTGCCAGCTGCTCCTCTCATGAATAGGTTTTCTTCTGGTTTCAGTCCCATGACTTTGCTTTCTGAGTGCTATTGTACCCTGGCCAGCTGGTTAGCAGGACTGGCTTGTAGGGTGATAGAGTCTTCAGGTCATACAGGGGTTAAGGGTCATGGGAAAGGCAAAAGCAAAGTGAGAGGGTCACCAGGAAATCAGGGGGCAGGGGCAAGGGGGGAAGGAGGTGAGCCTGCCTGTACTCCATGGCCTGAATGAGGGTCCAGTAAGGGGCGGGCCTTGCTGGGGACTTGAGGGCTGGGTTCCTACAGCAAAACTCTCAGGGCCAAGAGGGTGTCCAGGTGTTCCTCAGACAGCTGTGCAGCCTTTTGGAAGGTTAAAGTGGGTCATACGCACCTGCCGAGCCCCGCCTTGCCCTCCAAGAGGGACCACAGCTGCAGGTGAAGGTCCTCTTGTGTTCCCGTGGTAAGGAGAGCCCGGAACCACTGTGCAGCTTTAGAAAGCCGTTTGGTTGCAGGACTGCTTGTTTCTTGTGAGTTTTTACCATGACCTTGCCCCTCTGTCAGTGGTTTCATATGGGGAGATCTTACCAGAGAAAAGGGGAGCCCTGAGAACGCCCAGAGTCCCCAGGACCTGGGGCTGCAGTCTCTGAACTCTTCTTGGCCGCTCTGCGTGTTCCTCTCCCAAGGACAAAAGAATTCTGACATATCAGTTCCGGGGGTACAGCCAGAAAATACAGAGCGGTGGTTCTGAACTCTGCCTCCGACCTTCGGCTGATGACTTAATTCCTCTGAGGCTCAGTTCCTTCATATGTAAAAGGAAATAATAATAGTCTACGCTTCGGAGTTGTTGTGAAATAATGTATCATAAAGAATTGGAGGAGCATACTAGGCAGGGGTGAACTTTGAAAGCACATAACAACTGGTGACGGCAGAGACAGCATCCTTCTTACCAGAATGGAGGGTAAGACTGTGCTGGAAAAAGTGCTGGAGGACCTTTTGGTGCCAGGCGTGAACTCATTAGTTGCTGGATTGTGGGGAGTTTCCAGAGAGGGGCTGGGACGATGAGGACGGTAATGTTATTTATCAACAAGTATGAAGTTACTTAAATATTTTCCCAGTTGAGTATGGCAGCATACCACCTGAATATCAATTCTAAATCTAAATGTTAAATATTATTAATAAGTATAAACAAACATTAGGTGTAGGGCTTTTGTAGCTAGATTCTCTCTTCCCTAACACACACACACACACACACACACACACACACACACACACGCACACAGAGCTTCTTAATTTTTAAGACAGAAAAACCAGAAAGCACTTAGGAAAACTAAAGGACTGACACGTGTCAGACTTGGATGGCAGCTGTTCAGATGCGCAGAGCTCTGGGATCCGGGAGGCTGTGGGTGCCACCAGCCTGCTCAGGGCAACTGCTTTCTGAGCAGCCAAAGCTGTCTTCCAGGGTGACTGGGCCCCGCTGCTGTGCTCTGCCCAGCGTGGATTCTGCAGTTACCAGACTGCAGCGTCAGGGGGCGAGGGCTGGGGTGGGGATATGGGAAAAGACCCCTGGGCTTTGGTGGCTAATCAAGGAGTTCTGTATTAGTTTGCTAAAGCCGCCTTAACAAGGTACCACAGATGGGCAGCTCACACAACAGAAATTAATTTTCTCACAGTTCTGGAGGCTGGACGCTCAAGATCAAGACGTCAGCAGGGTTGGTTCCTTCTGAGGGCCATGAGGGAAGGATCTGTTCCAGGCCTCTCTCCTTCGCTTGGAGACAGCCATCTTCTTCCTGTGTCTTCACATCATGTTTCCTCTGTGTGTCTGTGTCCAAATTTCCTCTTCTTATAAGGACACCAGTCATATTGGATTAGGGCCCACCCTAATGACCTCATTTTCAACCCTATCTCTAAATATGGTTACATTCTGAGTTCCTGGAGGTTAAGACTTCAACATGTGAATTTTTGTGGAGACAGAACTCAGTCCATGACGAGTTCATTCCTCCCAGCCTGTGTGCCCAGGGTAGTCTGCGGGCTTTTCTCTCTGGCACATGCAGGGTACATGCTCCTCTGGGATTCTCCCCGTGTCTTCTTTTACTCACTTCTTATTGCGAAAATATTCAAACACATAGTAGAATATACACTGACCCATGTATCCCTCACCTAAATTCAACACTGGTTAACATCTTGTCAAATATCATTCATTTGTGTATATATTTATGTGTATGTATTTTTGGAATCATTTCACAGTTACCTCTAAATACTTCAGGATACATCTCCAAAAATAAATGCGTAAATAAAAGGGCATTCTTTTACCCAGCCACAATACCATTATCATACCGAACAAAAATTCCCTATATCATCTAATAAATAATCAGTTCACATGCAAATTTCTTAGACTATTATCAAAATGTCTTACAATGGTTTTTTTCACCAACCAAGATTCATGCACTGAAAATGGTATGTCTCTTCGCATCTTGTATCTTTTAATTTGAGCACTTTCGCCCCACCTTTTATTTTCATGATATTGGCTTTTGAAGGACACTAAGCCATGTTAGAATGTCCCACATTCTGGTGTTGTCTGATCATCTCCCTTGAGGTAGTGTTTTATGTCAGGTCATTATAATAAACAGCCACATGAAAACCATTTGTTTACTGTAAAACAGTTGTTGAGGACAGTACCTGGCACGACTCCAGTTCCTTAGGTCCATTCCATATAAGAAATTTTCACCATAGTGTAAATTGGTGCGGCCACTATAGAAAACAGTATGGAAATTTCTCAAAAAATTAAAAATAGAAATACCATATGATCCAGCTATTCCACTTCTGGCTATTTATCCAAAGAACACAAAAACACTAATTTGAAAAGATACATGCACCTCTATGTTCATTGAAGCATTATTCACAATAGCCAAGACTTGGAAGCAACCTAAGTGCCCATCAACGGATGAATGGATAAAGAAGATGTGGTATATGTATACAATGGAATACTACTCAGTCATAAAAAGATGAAATCTGGCCATTTGTGACAACATGGATGAAGCTTGGGGTATTATGCTAAGGGAAATAAGCTAAGAAGGACAATTACCTATGACTTCACTCATATGTTGAAGACAAACAAACACGTAGATACAGAGAACAGATTGGTGGTTACCAGAGGGGAAGGGGGCAGGGGAGGGCAAAAGGGGTAAAGGGGCACATGTGTGTGGTGATGGATGGCAACTAGACTTTTGGTGGTGAACATGATGCAGTCCATACAGAAGTCGAAATGTAATGATGTACATCTGAAATTTGTATAATGTTATAAACCAATGTAACCTCAATTAAAAAAAAAAAAAGAAAATTTCACCAGAATTTAGTGCCAGGAAAAAGTTGTGTCTCCCTCTACAAATTGGCATTTTACTTTTTTTCTGATGAGAGCTATGAAACTCTTTCTTTTTACTCAAGAAGCATAGAGTGAAATTTACTGTGGTACATTTTAGGGTTATCATATCTGCTTCTCCTTTTCCCCTCAATCCTTGGTTCTATTTTGTTAAGATCATTATATGTCTTTTATTGTAAATCCTCTTTAAATTCTTTTTTGTCTGCTTTAAGGATGCAGGATATAAATAAATCCAGCTGATTTCCCCAAGGCCTTCCCTTACCTCCAAGCTAAGAGATGAAGAGTCTGCCCAAAGGTGCAGTAGAGCCAACTCCTTTCAGGGAACTAAAGGATTGCAGGAAACTTCCAAAGACCCAGCCTCTCCCCCGCACAGAGCGCTCTTCAAAGTAGTCATGATTTAACACTGACCCTGTCTTCTGACAGTGAACAGGAAGTCGGCTCTGTTTGCTAATTTCTTAAGGTGATCTTGGCTCTCCCAGAGTACCTCTGGCCCACATGTACCTGCCAACATTCCATTGTTCACCAAGCACCGTGCTAGGAATGGTGAGAAATCTAGGCAAGGAGTTACGGCTTCTGACCTAGAGGGTTTAGGATTTATGGATCTTTTCTACTTCCTTGAGATCACAATAGCTCTTGATATTCAAGTACTTAAACACACCCATCTAAGGGAGCTATTAATCTCCATGGAAATTTGATAGCTAGAAACACCATGAGGTCTGGTTTTAGTGACTGCTTATTGAGAATTTATTATGTGCCAGGGATGTATGTATTGCCTTATTTAATCCTCACAACTATTCTGCACTATAAATGTTAGTGTTCACATTTTCCGGGATTAGAAATCAGAGGTTCAGAGATGCTAAGTAATTTACCCAAGTAAGTGATGAAGCTAGGATCTGAACCTACGTCTCTCCCCTAAACTCGTTCTTTAATATTATACCATATTGTCTGTGTTTTGTTCCTTACACAGAAGAAAACTATAGAGGAGAAAAACACTGCTGCTAAACTCAGAGTGAGGGGAAATAAACTATTTGTTACGCTTTTGACTTCAATATGCATGGGACAGGACAGTTCGAGGACGAGAACAGAGTTCTCTTTCTTTCTTGGCCTCTAGGCTGGAAGTGGCTTCTCACTACCCCAGCCGCCAGTGACACCTGACAGTTCGTGGGGCAGCAGCAACACCATCTGGTCGCACAGGCTTCCTCTAGGAGGCCCCACCCATAGCCTGTTCCCTCCACACTGGCAGAAGGAAAGCATTCCCATTCCCAGACCACAAGGCTTGCCAAGAACTCAAACTCTTATTCAATGAAATGTACGTGGTTGAAGAGAATGTTTGTGATTTGAATATGCATGTAGGCAGAACAGTTTCCTGCCCAGCCCCCTTGATTATCTGTGCTAATGGGAGGACCTTGGGACCCTGTGCAACCCCCCAGACCAGGTGCACTTGGAGGGGCTATATCTTGCTCTGGAAATTGTGAGATCAAGAGGTGTTAACTTAGGGTTCCTACCTAGGTTTCAGGGAGTCCTTGAAATTCTGTGCACGCTTTATATTTGTGTATATGGCACATCTTTCGGGGAAGAGGAGGCTTAATTGTTGTCAGATTTTCGGAGGACTCCCTGACCCCTAGAGGTTAAAAATCATAACTTTGGGACTAATTCAGATAATGTTTTGTTGATTTAATATTAACTTGAGCTAATTTAAAATTGGTTTACTGTTCCTAAGAGATTTCTGTTCTGTTGTCTTGGGATTTGTCTGGGTGGTGGGAAAATGTTAAGTAGAGTGAAAAATGTGTCATTGATTAACCGGTGGAAGCTTCACACAGCAGTTAAGAGCCCAGGGAGTGGGGTGAGACTGCTGGCGTGCAGGCCCAACTTTGCTGTTCACGAACTACATGATCTTGGGCAAATTATTTAAGCTCTCTGAGCTTCAGTTTCTCCTCTCTAGAATGGGTTGATAACTACAGTACTACCTCATAGCACTGCTGTGCGGATTAAGTGAGCTGATCAACACTAAGTCTATAGCACTACTCAGGGTTAGCTGTTATTATTTCTTCTATTATTCCTTATTTAACAGAGTGGAATGGTTATTGGTGCCAGTGTCTTTGTGGCAGGAAGATGTCAATCCCCCATATGCTCAGAACAGGCTAGGTCTCCCATCTCACCTCTCTTTTTTCCTCCCTGATCATTTGAAGCTGGCTTGGTCTTAAGGCCAATTCAAGAACCATTTTCTCAGTATCTCCCAGCACATTCCATATTCCAGCCTGGTTTCTTTCTTTCTTCTTAATAACCTATAACCTATGTATTAGAAATGGAGTGTTCCTCCTATATCCCATATTAGGCATGATCTATCTATCTATCTATCTATCTATCTATCTATCTATCTATCTATCTATATCTATCTATCTATCTATCTATCTATCTATCATCTATCTATCACCTATCTATATTCTCATTTGGTCCTTTCAACAACCCTTTGAGTCATCTCATCAACCTATACCTTATTAGCCCAATTTTACAGGTGAGGAAATTGAGGCACAGACAGGTAAGTGATTTGGGCTAAATCCACAAAGCTAGTAAAGAGCAAACCTGAGATTAAGGTCCAGAAACGTACACCTTCAAAGCCAATCTAGTTTGCTGTGTTAGTCATTTACTTCCCTGCAGCTTCATTTATAGGATATCTTATGGTAGTTAGGTTTTCATGTTACTTTATCTTAAGAAGTTTGTAAATTCCTTGAAGACAGAGACGATTTCTTAGACTATTTTTCATACCTCATGGTACCTAGGACAAGATCTTGGGTATAATGGGTTCCCTATAAATACTTGTCTATGGATCATTGAATGATTATATGTATATGGGAAGCAGCAGAAATATGTTGTGTTTTGTTTAATAATTTAACTTTCTTGTACTATAAGCAGATAGGGTTTTTTAAAGTATCATTTCTGTAAAACAAAATTTAAACATACATGATATGCTACTATTAATGCTACAATCTTTCTAATGTATCTATAAGAAAGAATACAAACAAAGCTGAAGTCATAGTACAGGAGGTTTGTACCTGAAATTTAAGTGCTTGGCACATTGCCAGGTGTGAAATAAGGAATTACTGTTACTACAATCCTGGTTGTACAATTATCACCTACTATTATTATCACAGAGCAACTTGCTCTAAGGGAATTCTTAACTCTGACTTTAAAATGTTGAGAAGAAAGAAGAGGAAGATTTCCTGTTCCACCTTCTTTTCTTTGACCTTGACGCGGCCTTTAGAATAAGCGTTATTCCCATTTTCGCTCATGAGGAATCTGAAACTCAGAGAGGTCATGCTATTTGACCAGGCAGTGGTGGAACCAGGATTTCAGTGCAGTGTGCTTGTCTTCCAAGTTCCAGCTCTTCTGCTACACAGATACTGTTACTGTGTAACAAACGACCCCTAAAGGAGCAGTTTAAAGCAATAAACATTTGTTATTTTAAGTGGTTTCTGAGTGTCAGGAATCTAGGAGTGGCTTAGCTGGGGTTGCAGCCAAGCTGTTCACTAGGGCTGCAGTCATCTTGAGGTTCGACTGGGGCTGTAGACGCCGCTTCGAAGCTCTCTCACACGGTTGTTGGGAGGCTTCAGGTCCTTGCTGGCTGTTGGCTAGAGGTCTCAGCTCCTTGCTGTGTAGGCTTTCCGTAGACTGCCTGAATGTCCCCACAACATGACAGCTGGTTTCTTCTGTGAGTGATGAAAGTGAGCCCAAGATAGAAATCACGTTATTTGAAAACCAAATATTGGAAGTGACATATCCCTTCTACTGTGTGCTGTTGGTCACATAGACCAACCCTGGTAGAGTGTGGGAGGAGATTACACAAGGGTGTGAATGCCTGGAGGTGGGACTTATTGGGGACTATCTTGGAGGTTGGCTACCACAAACACTTGGGCTGATTTTGGGGTTAACTGGACAAGGTCCAAGTGATAGCAACTTCTTGTGCCAAGTCCACCGCCTGTTTTGTGGGCAGTCTTGGGCTTATTCTTCGGGGGCACGTGAAGCCCATTGACGTCTACTCGAGGCTGCTTGTGTGCTTTGTACTGCCCAGCCTGATATCATATTTCTACACAGCCTGCTCCTGAAGCTCCAGCCCTGAGTTTAGAAGGAGCAGAGAAGCCCCTAGAACTTGTGCATATTAATAAACAGACCTGAAACTTGAACTTCCAGCATATACTTGTAGATAAGACTCTGTAACCTCTAGCAGGAAGAGCAGTTTGAGGGTTAAGGGCTTGGACACTGGGGTCAGAGTCCCTATGCTGCCATTTATTAGGTGTCTGACATTGGAAAGTTACTTCTCTGAGCCTTAGTTTCCTGTACTGTAAAATAGGTCTAATAATATCTACCTCATAGTTTTTTTTTGGGGGGGGGTGGGTGAGAAGGGTGAGGATTAACTGAGATAAAGCACAACGAGGCAAATTGTATTTTTCAAAGATGGTGACACCAATGTGTATGGCTACATATCACATCCTAAATGCTCCTCCTACACTGTGCCCGGAAAGGTGGGGTCCATGTTCCCTCCTCTTGGAAGGAATTCAGGTAGATCTTTGTAACTGCACCAACCAATGGAATGTGGCCACCATGAGGCTGTATGATTTCCAGGGCTAGGTCATAAAAGGCAATAAGGTTGCCATGGTTCTCGGTCTTGGGATGCTTG
Organism: Tapirus indicus; assembly: GCA_031878705.1. NCBI lineage: Eukaryota > Metazoa > Chordata > Mammalia > Perissodactyla > Tapiridae > Tapirus > Tapirus indicus. The sequence goes on from CM062917.1 coordinate 82,736,559, forward strand.
CCCTTTGATCCTAGCCACCACGCTGCAAGGAAGCCCAGGCCACACAGTGAGGCCACTTGTGGGTGTTCCAGCTGGCCCTGCATCAACAGCCAGCCTCAACCATCAGACATGAATGAACAAGCTTTCAGATGTTTCTGGCCTCCAGGCTTCAAGTGTTCCAGCTGAGGTCCCCGCATCCTGGAGCAGGGATAAGCTGTCCCTACTGTGCCTCCTTTGAATTCCTGGCCCACAGAAAAAGTGACAGATAATACGTTAGCGTTGTTCTAAGGCACAAAGTTTTGGGGTAACTCGTTACGCAGCAATAGATAATATACACAGTAATCCTCCCAGTACAGTATCTGAAAGTAGGTGATCAATAAATTCTGGGTAATACTTAAAAAAAAATATGTGCCTCATTATATTTTCAAAAAGCTGGGCCAAAACTTTGGTTTTTTAAATTTTTCCCCAAGAGACTGTTTCTTGATAGGGTTTTGGGGAAAGGACGTTTTGATTTTGTTTTTCTCTGGCTCCTTTTACACATAAGATTATTTACTCTGGGTATAAAGCGTATCAGAGCGGGTTTTTAGTTCTCCATCTGCTGAGTTGTCTCATGGATTTCCAGTCCATCGCAGGGGTTGCAGCCACAGCTGTTTGTGGATCTGGCTTATCTTTTTGTCCAGTGGGTCACTTAAAGCTGCTTCTCAGCATTAATCAACAGGCATCAAGGTTGTCCATGTTTACTCCCAACTCCACCCACAAATGAAAATTAGAATCATGTGCACTTTTCTGATATTTCCCTTCTTTTAAAAGTATAACCTTGATTTACCAGGTCCAGACAGCCACAGGGGAGAAGAAGGGCCCAGGTTGGATTAAGATTGTCACACAAATCCTGGCAGCTTTCCTGGATTCCAGGGTGTTGCCTCTTTGTCCTCCCTCCGAGTGTCAGAAGGTAACGCGAAAAGGTGCCTGCCTGTGTGTGTGTGTGTGTGTATAGGGTGGGGGAGTCAGAAGGCTACAGGGCTTCCTTTGAGGTCCTGGTGCACCCTGGCTAGGATCCCGGTCCCCTGGCGGTGCCCCAGGGCTGCTCAGCCAGCATTTGTATGTAACGAGGGTAAGAGTGGGGAAGAGGAATGGGTGGCCCAGGCCCTGGCCAGGCCTATTTTGTTTTATTGTGGTAAAATATATATAACATAAAATTTACCATTTTAACCATTTTTAAGTATACAATTCAGTGGCATTAAGTACATTTACATTGTTGCGCAACCATCACCACTATTTCATATCCAGAACATTTTCATCATCCCAAACTGAAACTCTGTATCCATTAAACAATACTCCCCATTCCCTCCATCCTCCCGCCCCTGGTAACCACTATTCTTCTTTCTGTCTCTGTGAATTTGACTCTTCTAGGTACCTCATATATTGTGGAATCAAATATTTATCCTTTTGTGTCTGACACTCCACTTAGCATAGTTTCCAAGGTTCATCCGTGTTGCAGCCTGTATCAGAATTTCACTCCTTTTTAAGGCTGGATAATATTCCACTGTATGTACATATTTCATTTTGTTTATCCATTCATCTGCCGATGGACATTTGGATTGTTTCCACCTTTTAGCTATTGTGAATAACACCATGATGAGCACTGGTGTACAAATATCTGTTTGAATCTCTGTTTTCAATTCTTTCAGGTATTTACCTAGAATTGCTGGATCATATGGTAATTCTAGTGTCCGGGGACCTGACCTTGGGTCTTCATTGTGTCTAAGGATCTGTTTGCTAACAGGATGGGGACTGTTCTGCTCTCTCAGCACCCTGAGGGGCTATGCAAATTGGGCTCATTGTGATCTACCAATACAATGGCACCTTGAGTTTCCTTTGAGCATTTACTTTGTGCTGGTTTCTGTGCTCAGTATAGTGTCTCTTACACTACCCTGTGAGGTAGATTCATTATCATCCCTATTTTACAGATTAGGAAACTGAGGCATAGAGGTCTCTCATTACCCAGTCTAAGGGCAGAGATATTGTAAGCTCTGAGCTAGGATATGAACCCAGACAGCATCATGTTAGCTCCCGTGTGTTAACCTTTATACAGTTCTGCCTTTCCAAACAGAGTGACCATTAAATTAGTAAGCCAGGATTGCCTTTATTTATCTAAGTGAAATAAACAGCTTATGTGGGATAATTATGGTAAAAATCAAAGATAAAGTAAGAAAGCTAATGTAAGAAGATTCTGTGGTGTAAGAGGAGCTCTGTTGGGAACCCCCTTCCATATTTATGTTAAAATCTTTTTCCTATCTTGTAAGGTATATGAGGGGACATTGTATATTGCATACAGGAGCTGATTCTCTCTATATTTGCAGGTATAAATCCTTGGTTCCTCATTGTTTTTAGGGGTAACTCAGGCGACACAGACGTGCTGTAGGGTGTTGAAATTTGCAATGAAATATACCACTAGGTGGCAGTACAAATCAAGTTTTAAAAGTCCACTGCTTTCTAAATGTATAGAGTAAATTAAGCTCTGGGAAAGCACTTTCATTATTTTTGACATGATCAGGGCAAGTGTATTTAATTCAAAATGGGTTTTAATTACCTAGAAGAGGATGCACAAGCTTTTTAAAGTCAAAAGACCTGAAAAGTGTAAAGGCTTTTAAAAAGAAAGCTGCTTCTAAAATTTTACAAATTCCTGCTTTGGAAAGCCAAAGTTGTAAGTAAATGTTTTGACTCGGGAAACTGGACCAGAAAGATAAGGTCAATTACACATACCTCCAGGATTCTTGCAGTTCACCATCTTGGTTTGGCCAAGAATCAACCTTAATTGCAAATGTAATTGTCCATATATTAATTAATTGTCCATAATTGCAAATATAGCTGCAAATTTAGTCCTTGGGGAAGCTCCTTTCAGTTAATGCCAGAGAAAAAGCCGGTATTTAAGTAATTTGGGAAGCTAGGACTGACCCACAGGTTGGTTTGACATCTGAGCCCCTGGGCCTATCAACTTGTGGTTGAGATAATGAAATAGATGTCAGTCATTAAAATCAAATTCCCAGCTTTTTATTTGAGAGTGTGAGTGGTGGGCAATGAGAGGTGAGGTAAGTGCATTAGTCATCTCAGTTCACCAGGTTTGGCTCTCCAAAGATGAATTTTAACGATCTAACTGGTATCCTGCCTAGGAGAGAGAATGTTTTGTTTCAGAGAAGGTGGTACATTTGTACCTGGATGCTAAGTGTTCTCAAAATGGAAAACTGACTTAGAAATGAATTATTTCTTTTTTCTCTCTAGCTATTATATGCAAATTATTAATCTCTTCTAGAAGGATCACTGGGAACCAGCATCAAAGAAATAGAATCCAGCTAATCCCTTCAAGAAACTGAAGCTTCAGGGCATGACTTTTGAAAGGCAAACACAGGCTGACTCCTGTCCACAGACCAAGAGCTGAAGTGTATCTGAAAGCCATTGTCAAAGCATGGAGCGAGGACACATGTGGTCAAGAACATCCTTGGTGACCTTATGGGCAAATCACTTAGCCTCTCTGAGCCTCAGATTCCTCATTTGTTAGATGGGCATAATAACACCTCACTGGGGTGTTGTGAGGGCAAATGAGATGACGGACATGACAGCACTTGTGAGCTATATGGTGCGATGCAAATACCAGCTGTCATTGCTGTTATCACGTCAGCCCACCCAACCCCCAACAAAACCTTCTGATCATGTAGACTGGAGACCTGAGCATCACCTTTGTTCTTTCCCTCATGCCCCACATCCAGTCAGTTTTCACTTCTCAGTTTCCATTTCCACAACCAGAAGAATCTCCTAAATGGACTTTCTGCTTCTGGTCTAGCCTTGCTTGACTCCATCCTGCTCACTGTTGCAGAAATAATCCTGTTAAAATCGCATTGATTATACCCTTCCCTTATTCAAAAACTTTCAGTGGTTTCCCACTGCCTGCAGAAGAAAGTCCACGCTTCCAAGTAGCTGGAATTAAAAGCTATTAACAGTCTGGTCCTCCTACCTAAATAACATCAATGAGGGGCCACACAGAAATCAAAATATGAGTGTTACTGCTGATAGTGCTAGATTGGAGGATAGCGTATGTGGCTACAAGGGTTTGCCAACAATTTCTGCTTCCCACTCTGTCAGTCTTGACGTTGAGAAAGCCCATCTGAGGCTAGCTTCCTCTCTGTACTCATTTTAAGTGGATCTTACCAAACTTTCTACCCATTCCAGCCTCCCCAAGGGTTCCTGCAATCACTCACCTGTCCTGCCACGGTCATGATCACGATCTGCCGTGATACTCAGTTTACTCTACGAGGGTCAGAAAGTCATGGTGCGCCGGCTGAACCTGACTCTTGACATGTTTTTGACCCTCACAATGTTGGTCTGCGCTGTGTTTAACAATGTGCCAACTTATCAGGCAATTAGTATTATAAAAAATTCTGTCTTATCTTGAGAAACTAGAAAAGCTAACAACCCTAGTCTCTCAGATTCAAATGGTTACAACTGAATTCTTGTGAAAGTTGTCTGTATTGCTGCCTCCACCTCCTCAACTTCAACTCTTTTTCCCAATTCACTTCCTATGTTTTCACTATCTCACAAAGGCAATTCTTGTCAACGTCTCCAGTAACCTCCATAATTGCCCAATCCAGTGGTCTCTTCTCTGCTGTGTCTTACCTGACCTTTCAGCAGCATTTGACACTTAATCACTCTCTACTTCCTGAAATACTTTTTTCCCCTCCCCGTATAACACGCCATTTTGTGGGTTCCCCTTACTATCCTTTGCTGGCTCCTGTCCTGTGCTCCACTTCTAAAGTCAAAGTGGTCTGGGCTTGGCCTGGGGTCCTCTTCTCTATGTGTTTATTCTTCTGAAGTGATCACATCCAGTCTCAGAGCGTTAAAAGCCCTCTATTTACCATGTCTACTGAATATGGGTTTCTAGCCGGGACATCTGCCTTGAACTCCACACGTCTGCATCTAACTGCCTCTCTAACTTGACATCTCCACTTGAGTTTCTCATAGGTGTCTTGAACTTAATTTCACAGAAAATGATTTTTAGATTTCTATCTCCCAAACCTCCTCCTCCTCCTCTGTTTCTTGTCTCAGTAAATGGCACCACATCCACTGTCAGAGCAGCAATTAGTAGCTCTCTCTCCTCATCTTCCACATTCAATCCATCAACAAGTCTCATATTCCAAAAACACCTATCTGTAGTAGACACTGTGAGGTGCCCTCACAGAGCCCTCGTCAGGACTGGAGGATTTATTCCCACAACTGCTGGATGTGCTGCCCCCTCACAGCCCTCTGCCCTCTTGGGAAATTGCCTTTAGCTGAGGAGAGCCACCACATCCAAAGTCACACCCCTTCCTGGGGGGCAAGCAACCCATAGTGACTGACGCTTGAGACCCAACTTCCTCATGTAACACAGGACAACTCTGAAAGGCCATTCCAGCTTCAGTGCTCCCTGTGGAGTCAGCGGAGGACTTCATGAGGCTGTGTCACAGCCCAACTTCTCCTTCTGCCCATCCTGCTTCCTGCCTTTCCCTTTACTTCCCTTTCATGGGTGTTGATCCTGAGAGCCCTGCATAATACATGTATCGCACCCTCATCTTTCTCAGAGTCAACTTTCCAGGAAACCCAATCTGCAGCACTATTCCAAATGTACCCGCCTCTTCCCATCTTCACTCTGACTATTCTGGTTTAAGCCACCACCTGCTCTCCCCTTGGCTACTGCAATGGCCTTACTCCATCTCCCTGTGCTCTTGACCCCTCCCATCCCTTTTCCTCACAATTGTCAGTTATCTTTTTAAATATTCGATTAATTTTATATTTCATTAGATAATATTTGTTACAAATGTGTGACATTTATACAATTTAGGAGGCATGAAACAAATGAACCTATGAACCCTCCACTCAGTTAAGGTCTGGAAATATTGAAATTGCTTGTGTACCTTTTCTTGTTATAATCCCTCCCTGCTCTCCAGAAGTAACTGCAATCTTGAGATTTGTTTTTATCATTCCTGTGCTTATATCTTTCTAGTTTTACCATATAGGTATTTATCACTAAACAATATATATAGCTTAGTTTTGCTTGTTTTTGAGATTTATAAAAATAGAGCCATAGTGTATCTGCTGCAACTTTGTTTTGCCCACTCAACATTATATATCTAATAAAATGTAATCATTTATGTGGATGTTTGTAACTTAGGTTTATTCATTTCCATGCTGATACTAGTATTAATTAACTGAAAAATAAATTGTGAATAATCCACAATTTATTTTTCTATTCTCTGTTGATTAATATTTGTGCTTTCCAATTTTTGTACATGATTTTTGGTGCTTATGTGTAAGAATTTCTCCAGCATATATATACCTATACTTAGGAACAGAATTGATGAATTTAGTGTATGAAAATGTTCAATTTTGCAAGATAATGCCAAATTGTTTTTCAAAGTGATTACACCACATTTTATTCTTGCCAACAGTGTAAAAAACCCCATTGCTGCACAACCATACAAATGCTTAGTATTGTCAGACTTTTAATTTATGCCAGTAAAATGGATAACATTATCATTGTGGAATTAATTTACATTTTTTGATTACTAATGAAGTTGAGTATCTTTTCTTATGTTTGCCATTTGTGTTTTCCTTATCTTTTGCACACTTTTCCATGTTTTTGGCTTTTAGAAAATGGATTTTTAAAGTTCTTTATATATTCTGAATTGTTATCCTTTACCATAATATATCTAACAAATATCTTCTCCCAATTTGTGGCTTTTAATTTTCTTTATGGAATATTTTCATGGACAGAAGTCTTCTTTTATTTTAATCTGGTTGAATCGATCAATTATTTCCTTTATGATTTTTTGTGTTTTGTTCAACAAATCCTTCCCTTTTCTGAGATTATCTATATTTTCTTCTAAAAGTTAAATTTCACCTTTCACAATTAAGTCTTTAATTCACCTGGAGTAGATTTTTGTGTACAATGTGAGTCAGATATTTAATTTCCTTTTTTTCCAGTCAGATAACTGTGAAGAACTATGAAGGGTCTGAGACTTTATCGCACTACTCAGAAGCTAGCCTGCCACAGTCTAATGGACGCTGGCAGAGCACACGAGACTCCCGTGTCAGAGACAAAGGACCTGATTACTCCTGGCACAGCAAGCAGCCTGTTTGTGTTGATTCCCCTTGCTGCATTCCCAGGGGCTGTGAGAAGAGGGCTGGGCCATACCTGCACTGCAGTGGGTTATACGACAGGAGAGGAATGCTGAGCTTGGGAACCTAAATCTTTTATAATGGGCAATGTGTCAGCCCCAACTTTGCCCCAGAAGGAGACATTTTCTTTATTACAGAACAATAAACAAACCTACTCTTTGCCCTGGAGGGAGACCCTGTCTCTTCCTTCCCAGGCTGTTTGCCATACAGTCTTGAAAAGATAGCCTGGAATAAAGGCAGTCAGTGTCTCTGCTTGAAAGATGTGCAGAAACACAAGGGGCTCATGTAGAATTGTCTCCCAACAACAACTAAATATTCCAGCACCATTTATTGACTAGTACATTCTTTCCCAACTAATCTATCATGCTATCTCTTTTTTATCAGTTTTCCCCAAAATGCATTCATATGCTTCTAGGCTTTCTACTTTGCTTCATTGGTTTGTCTATCTTAATTATGACAGTTTTATAATAAGTCAATATCCACTTGAGCAGGGCTTTCCACCTTGCTCTTTTCAGGAATGTCACGCTATTCCTGGCATCTTGTGCCTCCATACAAATTTTATAATCAGCTAGTCACGTTCCTCAAAAATCTCTGATAACATTTTGGTGGACATTTCGTTGATTGTAAAGATCAATTTGGGGAGAATCAGATCTTAATGATATTGAGTTTTCCTTCAGTGAATTTAGTATATCTCTACATTTTTAAAGATCTTCTTTCAATGAAGTTTCATAATTTTCTCCATAAAGGTCCTATACATATTTTGCTAGATGTATTCTTGGATATTACAATTTTTGTTGCTATTGTTAATGACAGTTTTTGAAATTATGTTTTCTAACTGCTTGCTACTGTGATAGAGAAATGCAACTTTTCTATATTGATCTTAAAACTAGCCATCTTGTTAATTTCTTATAGATTCTAATAATTTTTACCTGTAGTTTTGGTTTGTTGGTTTTTTAATGAGGGCAATGATAATCATAAAATGATGACAGTTTGTTTTTCTTTTCAAAGTCTTACACATTTTACTTCTTTTTCTTGTTTTACTATGCTGGCTAAGACAATACAATGTTAACAGAGGTACTGATGGTGGGCTTTTCTGTCTTGTTCTTTATTTTAAAAGGACTACTTTTAACATGTCACAGTTACAAGTAAAAGTATATTGTTTAGTAGAAATTGTGTCTTAGGTAAAGGAAAATTATCCTTATTCCTAGTTTTGTAAAAATTCTTATCATAGATGGGTTTTGTTTTATCAAATGATTTTTTTGCATTTATCAGGCAATCATATGTTTTTTATCTTTTAGCCTCTTCATGTGGTGATTTACATAAATATATTTTAAAATGCTGTTTCTATTAGGACACAGGTTGGCCTGCAGTTTCTCTTTTTCAAACTGTCCTCAAAATGAGTTGTGGGAGCATTGTTTCTTTCTATTCTCTGGATAATTTTGCACTAAATTTAAGTTATCAGTTCACTGAAAGTTTGATAGTTCTTTTCTTTGTGGGAGATTAACTTTTTAATTTTTTTGGTGAGGAACATTGGCCCTGTGCTAACATCTGTGCCAGTCTTCCTCTATTTGGTACGTGGGTTGCCAGCCACCACAGCATGGCTTGATGAGTGGTGTAGGTCTGTGCCAGGGATCCAAACCCATGAACCCAGGCCGCTGAAGCGGAGCAGGCCGAACTTAACCACTATGCCACAGGGCCAGCCCCAAGATTAACATTTTAAAAAATTGAGGTATAATGCACATAAAATACACAGATTTTCATAGAATAGAAGCAATGTTAAAACAAGATTTGATATGTAACAGTTTTATTATTTTTCAGGTACAAGTGTGGCATTTTTATGTGCCATTAAATTAAGCTCATTAATTGAATTTTTTAAATCTTCTCTATGCTTACTAAATATTTTTGTCTTTTTGATCTATCAATAATTTGAGAGAGATGTGTTAAAATCTCCCATTATGATGGTGGATTTATCTATTTCTCCTTGTAATTCTTTCATATTTGCTTTGTATATTTTGAAGCTATATTGTTACATGCACACAAGTTTAGAATTTTACTTTTTCCTGAGTGAGCTGAAACTTTGATCATTGTTTAGGGATTGTTTTGATCACTGAAAATATTTAAAATATTTTTTGATCTGCTATTAATAATATTAATATAGCTTTCTTTTGGTATTTGCCTAGTATATCTTTTCCTATTCTTTTGTTTTCAATTTTTCTGTGTCCTTATGTTTTGTATGTCTCTTGGAAACGGCATATTGATATGTTTTTAAAAATTCAATCTCACAATCTCTCTTTTAACTGAGAAATTTAGTCTACTTCTATTTATTGTGTTATCTAATTTGGTTTTATTACTTGTATCTCACATTGTGCTTTCTATTTGTTCTGCTTTTTCTATGTTTTTTTTTTTCCTCGCTTTTTCTGGGCCTTCTTTTATATTGACTTAGTGTTCTTTTTCCTTTGTTTTCTTATTCTACCTCCTCTCATTGTTTTGAAACTATATCTACTATCATTTACTTTAACATTTTATTGTTTATATTTAACTTTCTAAAAGCAGCATAGAGGGTAGTAGAGCACATTGAGTTCAGAGTCATATTCCCTGGGTTTGAACCCAGCTCTTTGCTTACTAGCTGTGTGACCTCAGGTAAATTATTTAAACCCTCTGTGCCACAGTTTCTTCATCTGTAAACTGGGGATAACAATAGTATCTAACTCATAAGGTTGTTATGAGGGTTAAATGAATTATTACATATGCCTGGCACATGATAAACAATTGTTAGCTATTATTATTAATCTATATCTTAACTCTCCTCCCAGTTAACACAAATTCTTTAAACTCTGATCATCTCATCCTAATTTTCATGCTATTGTTAGCCAGTATTTTAGCTATCTCTTTTTAAATCCCACAAATTAGATGTTTTGTTATTATATTGTACAATGTTTGTTTAGACTTACATATGTACCAGATTCTTTGCTCTCTATTCCTTTTTGCATCTCAAACCCTGCTTCTTGGCTCATTTTCAGAAATTCCTTCAGTGTAGGTCTCTTGCTGGTAAATCTCCTTAGGTTTTGTTTATCTGAAAATGACTGTATTTCACCTTTGGTCTGAAAAAAGAGTTTTGCTGAAACACAGTTTTAGACTCACAGTTATTTTACTTCAGCACTTTGAATGTATCATGCCAATGTTGTGGTATTTATGATCAGTCTAGAAATTATTCCTTTGTAGGTGGTGTGCCATTTCTCTCTGGTTATGTTTATGGTAGTTCTTCTATCTTTGGTCTATGCTTTTACTGTCATGCTTGAATTCACTCTTTTTGTGTGTGTGTGTGAGGAAGACCAGCCCTGAGCTAACATCCATTGCCAATCCTCCTCTTTTTGCTGAGGAAGATTGGCCCTGTGCTAACATCCATGCCCATCTTCCTCCACTTTATAGTGGGACGCCACCACAGCATGGCTGACAAGCAGTGTGTCCGCGGGCGTCTGGGATCCGAACTCGCGAACCCTGGGCTGCCAAGAGCGAACTAAACCACTGTACCACCGGGCCGGCCCCTGACTTCACTTTTTATTTATCTTGCTTGATATCTATTGTGCTTCCTATATGTGTGAATTCATACCTTTCATCATCTATGGAAATTTTCAGTCATTTTCTACTTGAATATTGCCCTTCCCTTATTCTGTTTCTGTACTGGAGCTCTAGGCAGACATATATATCTTCTCCGTTGCTTAACCTCTTTATTATTTTCTAACCCCTTGGCTTTCTGTATTTCATTCTGGATAATTTCTTTAGATCTGTCTTCCAGTTCACAACTTCTCTCTTTGGTTATACCTAATTTGTGTTTAATTTACATATTACATTTAAAATTTTAATGAATATATTTTTCAATTCTAAGAATTATTTTCTTCAGATCTACCCTGTTATATCTAATGGACTCTTTGCATTGTTTATTTTTTAGATATCATCTTTATTTCTTTTATATATAAAACATGATTATTTTATATTCTGTGTCTGGTAATTCCAATATCTAAAATCTGTGGGGCAATAAATCTGTTGTTAATTTTCTGATTCTCTCTCATGGTTCGTTTATTTGTGTGTTTAGTAATTTTCAAATTGTGAGTGCATACTTTGTTGAGCTTAATGGTGAGATCCATGTTAGAGATGCTTTCCTCCAGACAAGATGTGTGTTTGTATCTCCAGCTACCAGGGCCTAGCAAACTCTTTAATTTCTTGGTTTAGAGTTTTTTTGACTATATGGAAAGTATAAGACTGAATTCCAGACTTAAGGGGGCCAGGTCTATGGGTTAAAAATTTCAGCGGGTGACTATTTCTCTTTTTCTTTCTTTTTTCCTGCCATCTAGAGCCAACGTGGAGGTAGAGTTCTTGATAGGCTTCTTCTATTTGCTAGCATGAATATTTTTACTGGGCCACCCTTGTCTAAGGTTGCCATCTTCAAGTGTCCTGGTTTAGGGTGGGATTCTCAAATTTAGCTCATCCACTTCCAGTGGCCCAAAGCATAGTCCCCCATTCCCTACTCTGATACATGGATTTGCCTTCAGGCAATTCTAATTTTTGCATTTGCTTACATTTTACACTCAGTTTTCAGTTTACTCTTCTTCATTTTCTTTTTTATGCTTTGGGATTCCTCTTACTTTCTTGCAAGCTAAGCTGTGTATTAAAAATAAGTTCACTGTAATTTACCCAAGGCTTGGTGCACCGAAGCCTTTTTAGAGGATCTGGTTCATACTGCTAGAAGCAGAAGCCAAGAGTAATCTTTTAAAAATGTAAAAGAGTTTGCATCACTGTCCTCTTAAGACCCTCAAATGGCTTTTTCTCACACTTAAAAATGTACCAAACATTCCGGCCTACAAAGCCCGGAGCTCTTTCCTGGCTCAGCTCACATCACCTTGCCTTGCTGTTCCTCCAGCGTAGTGACCTTATTCCTGCCTTAGAGCCTTTATAATAGTAGCTCCCCCTGTGTGGCATGTTCTTCCCCCTTTCTTCACCTGGCTGGCTTGTTCTGGTCTCACTTTCAATGCCGCCTGTTCATAGTGGCCTTCCTTAATGAGCCTCCTCATTTTTCCGTCACATCTGTGTGTTTTCATTCTCTCTAGGGCACCTATTATTAGCTGACATTTTCCTGTTTATTGCCTCTTTTCCTAAGAGAACATAAGACCTATATGAGCAGAAACCTTATCTGTATGGCCTACCACTATCTTCTCAGGGTTTAGAACAGTTCCTGGCACACAGTAGGGACTCAATACATATTTGTTGAATGACTAGAACTGACTATGGCTACTAATTCTCTTTAGACAGGACCCAAGCTTGCAGTGCTCCACAATGCCGGCTACTTCCTATTATCTTTCCAACCCAGCTTGCTTTGCTTTTTTAATTTACTTATCTACCTGGCCCCTCTCAGCATTTGAGTTTTCAATCTCTGCTCATAACATCACTCTAATTCAGCACTTTGAGAGCAGAGGCTGTGTTTTATGTTTCTTTTCTTCCTTCGATGTCTTGCATATAGTAGGAGGGGAAGAAATTAACAATCATTGAATATCTCCTGCCTGTCAAGCAGAACACACTATAATTGAATTTATAGCCTCAGAACAACACTATGGGGCCAGGTACTATTATTTGTGTCCATTTTATAGCTGAGGACATTGACACTTAGAGTTGTTCACAGTCATAGTAAACGAAGGATCTGGCATTTGAATCCACCTAGATAACACCTATTCAATAAGAATTATTGCAAAAGGGTTGCTCATGTCTGAGAAACGGGTGGCTGTTTTCAATTTGCAAAGTGGAGATTGAGCAATTAATTGGTATTTGAGGTCAAGTTTTATTTGAAGAGTCTGGCTGTTTACTTATCAATTTCATTCCACTGAGTATATGAAGATTTATCTTGAGGTATGTCTTTATTTGGCTAGAAGAGGCCTTGGAGATGGTAATCATGCCTTCCACCTGAGGGTCCTCCACATCTAGTAAATGTCTGCTGTTGGCAAATATTATGAACTCTGACGGTAAGGAGATTTTCTGAAGACAGTTATTCAGTCAATTATCACCTGTCCCCAGATCACCTGAGAAAGACAGACAGTGAATGCACCAAATGTGTGCCACACCACCAAGCAATCTTTTAAACAAAATCTTATTTTTATTTTTATTTTTTACAGAAATCCAGATATTCCAACAAATTTCTTTACATTTCGTGGACCTTAAAAAAATTACACACAACTTTTGGACACAATACAACAGAACAGAATGAGAAAGGGAGTGACTTTTTTTCTTTAAAAAAGATGAAAACATACTTCTTATACTTAATTAACATTTAGTGATTAACATGTGTATTACCTATGTACAAATGGTGCATCATCAATGACTCATCTTCAGAGCACTGTGATATGCTAAATTACATTTAAGTTTTATGGAAAAAACTTAAAAAAATATTTGCATGTGGATAGGAAGCACTTTTTCATTTTTGTAAACACCACTGTTAGTGATGTAGGACTCCCAATGGAATCTGCAATTTACATGGATTAGAGAAAGCCAGTACCTTCTATTTTTATTGTGGATAAAGTAGAGAGGTACCTCTCTTTAAATAAGAGACGAATTCTTGAAAAGTTGTGTGTAATTAAATTTAGTAAGTAGCATGTTTTGAATGCAGTGGGAGAGCTAATATTTAAAGCAACAAATAACTCCTAGAATGGCTAATATTTTGGAGAGAATAAGTATTCCCTTAATTTGGTTCTTTAGAAGATCCATATCTTTGTGAGCTGGGTTTCACTCAAGTGAGCATACCTGTAACATACTTTTAGCCATTTGAAACATAATCTCATTTAAGGTGAAACGATGGCTAGTACCAGAAACACTGGCAAAAATAGGAGCGTGGTCCTAAAAGAGAGAGGGTAAGAGAAATCAACCATGATCTGTGTCACTTCTATTATCCTCCATCTGATGTTCCAGGGGTATGTGCTAAGTTGATCTTAATTTTGTGTCTAAAAATGGAGTCATTCTACACGTCCATGTTTTTTGCTCAGTTGTAGAATGTGGTTTGGCTTACACTGATTACCCTGCATGTACACTTTAGCTTGTGTTCATTCTCAAGCAACTGGCTACTTCAATGTGAAATGTTTTTCTGTTGTTGCATTGGCAGGGTATGTGTGGAGGCTGAGGGTGGGGGAGGCCTGGGAGCAAAAGACTGTTGAAGACAACTGGTCAGGTGTAACTATTTCCAAATGCCAACCAACTAAAAAAAATTTGAGTATTTTTGAAACCCACATTAGTAAACAAGAAGGCAACTTATTCCTCCCAAGTTTCTTTGACCTGTATAAGTATATATTCATTTATTTCTAAGGCTATTATTATTTGCTTTGTTAGTACCACTTACTATCATTTAGAAATGTTTAATGGAATGATTTTTTTTAAACAAAAATGACTGCCTGTCAGTAGGGGAAAGAAAGGATATGGATTTCTGATGACATGTGTGGCAAAGAAATAGAAAAAAAAAGGGAGATATTTTGGATACCTATTTATAAAGTATATTAAATTCCTATGCATATACTAGGGAGAATTAGAAAAAGTGTTTATTTGATAGCAGCCTATATTTTACACATGAGCATCCAAGGTGAAAATGAGCTTTCTATATTTTTCTTAGTTCCTTGATGCTGTTTCCTGAAAGATAAAGAAATCTATGCTGCTGGGGAACCTATGATGTAAAGATGTACTTCCTGGAATATACAGCTTCATGGAGGATTAGTACATGTCAGAAACACTTTCTCAGTAACAACTTGTACAGACAGATTAAACTGAACACAGACTCGATAAAAAGTTTGAATTGTTACATCTTTTAACTGAGTAGTTGTAACTAATTACACAGTGAAATAAATGAACGGCAGAGATGGGGAACCAAAGGTCATGGCTCCTACGAAAATGTTTAGAGGCATTTTCTAAGACGCTTCCTCAATAAATGATGTTTGATCAGCCTCTTGGCTATTGAGATAGGAACAATTTAGGATTGACTGCCTTTTTAAAATAATGTTGAAAGATTAAAGCTTTTTGTTTTCAGTTTGATTAAAAAAGGACAGTTTACAAACCTCAGTACATATATATTTTACATGTTAATTCTAGCACATTTATATTCCTCTTCCTTAAAATATTTCCTGAATGTGATTTCTCATGAATGTTATCTGATCTTATTCAGTGACAGTTTCCAATGAGCTGGTGTTTAATCCATGGTGGCATCTCCTTCCAGAAAAAATCACTCCCATCTCTGCCGATCTAGGTTTGGAAGGTGCTTTCACAAGTGGATGTTCGCTCTCGTCCATGTCCATCTCCGTACTCCGATCTCTCCCAAGCGTCTTCCTCCTTGATGTTGATGTACAAAAGCTGTTATTCAATTTGTTTAGCTGTTATTTGACTTGTTTTGTGCTCATTCTAGAGAATATTGGCTTAGCAGAACTGCAGAAGAGGGGGTGAGAAAGAGAAAAGGGAGAAAAAAATGCATCATTTTCTGTCGGCAAGATTTTTGTGCATATTTGTCACAGAAAAACCAGATCAACAAATGGTTCAAATGCACTTTATCAAAGAAGCCTGCAAGTTTGAGGTTTCTGTTCCACTAGACAGACAGCTCAGTCTTCCCGGCAAGGGGGCCTCCTACAACCCAGACATGCTATTCTGGGTGAAGATTACAGACTGCTTTGGAGGAGCAAGGAAGGAAGCGGAAGGATCCCGAGCATCACCGATTTTTCTGCCTGGCATAGAAAATGTTTCAGTTGAGTGTTTTCCTTTTCCTTCCAAGTTTTATTTATTATACGATCAACATTGTAACAGCTACAAAAGAAATGGTTATAAAGATGAATCAGCCACAATCCAATCACCTTGAGACACCAACTGTTTTCTTCCCATGTTTCTTTCCATTCCTTAGCTAAATGTGCACTTGTTTTATACAGTTGGAATCACAGTATAGATGACATTTTAAACATTATATTTAAAACAGTTTTCTACATTTCCACTCTCTGCATCATCAGCATCAGTTTCTAATGGCTGCATAATATTCCATTCTACCTCATTCCTTTCCACTCCATGCTCGACATTCCATCCTCAACTATTTCACTACTGTCAGATACATAGGCAGGGTTTTGGGGTTTTCATTATTATCAATAATGAATATCCTTGCATATAAAGCTCTATGTGTTCTTCTAAATTCTTCCTTTAGGACAAATTCTCAGGGGATAGCTGCTTTTCCTTTTCTCCAACACATTAGGGACTATGCCTGTATTAATACAATTGAATCGACTCCATTCTTTGGATGATTTTCATAGACTTTGACACTGCTAACCAGGCCTTCAGGGCACCTTATATATTGTGAAGATGGATAAATGCACCTAGCTGGCCAGATTTGGGCTGAAAGGAAGCAGCCTGTTGGGTTTTGCATCACAGAGCACTTAGAAACTCAAATTATAATAGAACAATTGGCTCATTATTCAGTTACAATCCTTGTTCCACATCACAAGATAAGATTATGGCTTCTGAATGAGTGCTAGAGGAACTCTGAAAGATTCTGTTGTGGTTTCTAGGATTTATCCCCATGTTGTTTTCCAACACACTTTATAAAATTGTATGAACATTATGATTTTAATGAACTTCTCTCAGCAAGAGAACTCAGTTACTTTAATGTACCCAGACTACACAGGGGATAATTGAAATATGATCACGTCATAATGATGATTAGTCTGTAACGATTCCCCGAGATTGAATCATGCTGGCAGAGGCCCTGTGGAAGGGAATGCCTTCTGCAGATATTATTAAAAGCAACATCAGCAATCCATTGGTTTTACCCAGTGCTCTAGGTGGGTAAACCCTGAGTGCAGGTAAACCTCTCAGCTCTGAACCCTGAGTGCCATGGGGGTGCTCTTGCTAGATGGAGTCCAAAGTTGTGTTTGAGGGTCCATGATTCCACTACTCTGGCATTCTTCACCCTGAATATTTTTCAATTTAAAATCCACAAAGCTGAGAATCTGGGTTTTCCAGTGAGATCCTGAAAGGTGCTCGCTGGGGTGGGAGTTGTAAACATACGAGGGAGAACAGGGAAATGGGGCTCAAAAGTGGCTATGCAAGTGGGAGAGAAGTGCCCGGGGCTGTATGTGTGATGCAGGGGAAGAGGGAGGCAAGAGGGTAGTTCCCGTTTTCTTGAGGATAGCAAGTATACCCCTGACTTCACGATAGAAAAACCTGCTTTGGTGTGAACCATTTGTTGGCATCCAGGAACCAGAGACTCCCACTTTCTCTTTCCCCAGCTCTAAGTTGCCTGATTTGGCTTTAGGACATCACCATGGGCTGGGAAGAGAGCAAGTGGGGGTAGGAGGGCTTTAGATCAGCCACCAGGCACTTACACCCAAGCCTGGGGAGGAGGAAGGAGCTTCCTGCAGGGTAGGCATCTTCTGGGCAGATCCTGAGCCCTCTTGTAGGAAGGGAACATTTGTGGCTAGTCTCACAGGGTTCCTGTCTACACCCCACCGTCTAGGGCTGCAGCCTAGGGGATGACCAGGACAGGTCATTCATCACCAACCCTTCTTGGATCTGCTCTGGTCTTGGGTACCCCCCGTAGCCTCCACGTGGCCAAATCCCTCATCGGATCCCTCACTGTAGTCTCATCATCGACTACCTAACCCTTCCTTCTTAAAGCTCTCTTCTTTGTTGACTGTTGACTACTGTCAACATCGGGACGACACTCTCTACTGGGAGTATTGATGTTGGGCAGGTAGCTGGGGAGTGAAGGGGAATGAGAGAGTGAAGCCAGTGAACCAGGCCTGGACTAGAGTGAGGCAAGGGAGGCTCCTCGGGTACAAGATTTAAGATTTGCACTCATTCTCAGGTGCTGCAATTGCAGGGCGAGTGTCTCCCGAAATTTTGCACATTAGGCGCCTCCTTTTCCTCATCCTAGTCCCAGTCCCGCCCATGAGCACAGGCTGCTCACCACGAGGCCTCCTAGGAACATGTGCTTGAGTCTGACTCAGTTAGACACTGCTACCACTGTGTATTTTTTCTTCCTAGTGCATGACACCACCACGCAACAGGAACCCCGGGGCAAGTGAGAATTCTGCAGACTGTGCTAGGCTAAAAATAACCAGCATATTTGTTCCAGTGGTGATCAGAGCACAAACACTCCTCACACAGTATCAGGAAGACACTCTGCTGGGGGAGTAAAGTTAGAATTCTAATATGATTACATGTGCACAATGAAGAATTCCAGCTAGAGGCTTGGAAAGGGCTAGCCCTTCAAACACATTTGTGAAGTCAGTAGGTGGAAGAAGATAAAAGGCAGGGTTTTCCTCTCCACATGTTGCCATCACTCCTTCAGTCTAATGACTGTGAAACACCAGTGTGCTGAATTCAGTGGAAGCATTAGTGTAGTTACACTGTGATCTTCGCTTTGTAAAACATTCTGCTTTTTTCAAAACTTTTGCTAACATTTCCCATGCTCCATGGATGTTGCATAGTTCAGAGGAAGCAATTTAAAAGACATCATATTCTCCTAGGTTTGTACAGGGCAGGACTGAATAAATAAGTCACTCAATGCTGCTTTGGATCTTTGTTCAGTTGGGTTTGTCCTTGTAACACGTCACGGACTCTGAGTCACCCATGTTCTATTTCCAAAGGGCTCTTTGCAAATCCTTTTCAAAGCTGTCATTTGAATCACCACTCATGAGAGCAGCATTTATAACGGCCACATTGTCCGGACTGTCTAATGCTGCGTGGTTGGATTTTCTATGTGTTTGTGGACTTTGAAACGTCTCCTGCAGTCAGCTTATGCTGATTGTTCCTATCTGACCTATTCAATTAGGGCCGGGAGCCCCCACTCTCAGGATGGCTGGGGGGCAGGCATTGTCTGAGTGAGAAGAATGCTCCGTGGGAGTGGTCAGGCTTTTAGCAGAATGGCTTGCTGAATCTTTGTTGTGAAAATGAATAAGGGAGGAATTCCAGGCCGTTTTTTCTCACTGGCTATACAAGCTTTGTCATTTTCTCCCACTCTGTTTCAAGCTGCACCCACCTCTAACAGGGCCTCTGACACCCTTCATCTCTGGGAGGTTGAATGCGGTCCCCTGGAAATAATCTCACCATCTATGTCCTCAGATGCTCTAGACATCATGTGCCCCACAGTGGGTGTGGCAGGTTAAAGATGGCTGTAGACTCTTTGCCATTCCTCTCGTTGAGAGGTGGGGTCTATGTTCCCCTCCCTTCAATCTGGGCTTTAAGTGTATAGGCAGTTTATTTGTTATTGTGGTTAAAAAATACATAAAATAAGATTTACCATCTTAACCATTTTAAAATGTACATAGTGTTAAGTATATTCACATTGTTGTGAAACAGATCTCCAGAACTTTTACAACTTGGAAATTTGAGACTCTATAGTTACCTAACAACAATTCTCTTCCCCCCCCCCCCCCCCCCCGTCCCCTGTCCCTTAGTAACCTCATTCTGCTTTCCATTTCTATGAATTTGATGACTTTAGATAGCTCCTCTAAGTGGAATCATACAGTATTTGTCTTTTTGTGACTGGCATATTTCACTTAGCATAACATCCTCAAGGTTCATTCGTGTTGTAGCATGTGACAGAATTTCCTTCCTTTTTATGGCTGAAGAATATTCCATTATACAGATATACCACATTTTATTTATCCATTCATTCACCAATGGACCTTTGGGTTGCTTCTATCTCTTGGCTACTGTGAATAATGCTGCTATGAACACGGGTGTAAAAATATCACTTTAAGACCCTGCTTTCAGTTCTTTTAGCTATATAACCAGTAGTAGGATTGCAGGATCATATGGTAGTTCTTTTTATAATTTTTTTTTATAATTTTGTTTTTGGTGAGGAAGATTGGCTCTGAGCTAACATCTGTGCCCATCTTCCTCTATTTTGAATGTGGGATGCTGCCACAGCATGGCTTGATGAGTGGTGCATTGGTCCAAGCCCGGGATTCGAACCTGTGAATGCTGGGCCACCGAAGTGGAGAGCAGGAACTTAACCACTACACCACCGGGCTGGCCCCTATTTTTAATTTTTTGAGGAACCGCCACACTGTTTTCTATTGTACTACTTTACTATCCCACCAACCAGTTCCAATTTCTTTACATCTCTCTACCATTTGTTATTTTCTATTTTTTTTTTTTTTTTGGTAGTGATGGGGAGAAAGAGCATTCTCTACCCACTCTGGGTCCTTTCTGGCTGGGCTACAAATTAAATTGACACGAGGCTGAATAGCAGGAGAAAATCAAACAAAGCTTTATAAAACATGTACATGGGAGAGACCAGGGAGGGTCTCTCGACAAAATGGTGGAGATTCTCCTCTTATATAGACAAACGAGGATTTTGTGGGGGAGTTGGGAGAGTCAGCCACGAGGGATTACAAGAAAAGCACAATAAAGTTATTATGCTGATTTCAGGCCTGTCCTTCCACACTGACCAGTTTCTACAGAAAAGGTCATCCACCTCCCTTCCCCCTACAGAGAAGGAGATCTTTACAACTGGAGATTTCCCTTACACAGAACTTTGATAAGAATGGGTGTAGCAAAGACCCTCCTTGTTTATCAATACCCAGAGTCTTCCAAGGTGAGGCCTGTCCTTGGGCCCATCCCAAATTCCTTTAGACAATTGGGAAGGAGGGGCGGAGATCAAATGTTCTTCAGAGAAAGGTAGAGAGAGACACATCTTGAGGTGGCCAATTCTGATCTCCCACAATAGTAACCATCTTAATGGGTGTGAGGTGATATCTCAATGTGGTTTTGATTTGCATTTCTCTGATGATTAGTGATGCTGAGTGTCTTTTGAGTGTTCAGTTTCGGATTTCCCTGCTGGAGTGACCACGGAGAGGACTTGGTAGTATCTGGTAGTATATGGGGAGCAGGAAGGGCCCAGCTGGGCCCAGCTTTCTAGCCATCCCTGCCAAGGGGCCCACATGTGAGTGAAGCCATCTTGGACCCTCCAGACCATTCAGCCGCCTGCAGAATCCCACCAAATGACCCTAGTTGGTGCTACCTGGAGCAGAAGAATTGCCCATCTAATCCTTTCCCAAATTCCTGATCCACACAATTATGAGATGTAATAAAAACAGTTGTTATTTAGTAGCCATCCTAATGGGTATGAGTTTTTTCAACAAACTTGACAAAGTTTTAAGCCACTAAGTTTTGGGATAGTTCATTATGCGGCAATAGATAACTGGAACAGTGGGCAAATGCCCTTTCTCTGACTGTGGTTTAGATTTGCTGTATTAAATACACTGTAAATGACATGTGTGGCTGGACAGTTGGCACAATGCTCACAGGTCAGAAAGAGTGCTGCCATCTTTGACTTGTATTTTCCTTCCTGACACATAATTTCTAGAGGAGCAATACTTGAACCCCCAACCTCCACTTACTGGTCTATCCATATTCTCTCTTTGGGCCATCATTGGTTAGTCCCTCAAGTAGTCTAACTGTAGGGGGCTTGGATCTGTGCTGAAAATAAATGCATGCTCACAACATACTTTTAGGCTGAATTAAGGTCTAACACTGATTTTGGCTGCAGATTGATTAACACTAACTTCGTAGGTGATTAGAAGGTCTGGATTTGTTGTGATTGGTTTTTTGTGTAATTGGCCAGTAGGTTGATGAAAACCAGAGTAGATTCCCATTGCTAATCTTTACTTGCATGCCACCCTCCCAGTCATCAGTCCCCGTCAGCACACTCTCTGGCCCCTGACTGCAGTGATGCAAGAAAACAGCTGGATAGGAAGTGGCATCACAGTTACCAGCCCTTCTACATTCTCTACTGTCTTCTTACTCTAACCAGAAAGGCAACACCAGTGTTTCTTTCTGAGGTTTATAATTTAGTTTGCATCCAAATTCTTAGTTGCTCACAGTCCAGACTTTTCAACGGGCCTGAGCTAATGTGTGTGACTGTGCCTGCTTGGTGCTGAGGCAGAGGGATGGGGAGTGGGGAGAAGGGAAAGAAGGACAAAATGTTATAATCTTTGGCTTTTTTCAGGTAGGACCAGTGACTGTGTTTACATTTTTAGTAGAGAAAACAATATATAAAATAGAAATAACTTACTCCCAAAGATCTCCATCACCCTATCTGTTATAGTTCCTTTTGGTTTCTTTCTATCATATTACAATTTATTTGCTTCAGAGCACTACTCATGATCTGTAACTATCTCACGTATTTTCTTGTTTTCTCCCCTGTCAGAATGTGAGCTCCAGGCCATCAGGACCTCCTCCGTCTTGCTCACCAGTGTACCCCCAGCTCCTAGGTCAGAGCCTGGTCTATGGCAGGTGGTCATTAAGTACTTCTGAACAAATGGAAGAATTAAGAAACAGAAGAGGATCTCCCTCCCCCTGCCAATAATCCACTAGGTCAGTGCTTCTCAAACTTCAATATGCTTAAGATTTGCCTGAGTGTCTTGTTGAAAATGCAGATTTTGATTCAGTAGACCGGGGCTTAAGCCTGAGAATTTGCATTTTTAACAATGTCCCAGGTGCTGCTGCTGCTAGTAGCACACTCTGAGAAGCAATGCATTGGACTGAGCTCCCCGAGGCAGAGATTGTGTCCTTTTCATCTTTGTAGTCCCAGTTTAATGAGGCACTTGATATAGGTGCTCAAAAGTTATTTGTTGAATGAATGAATGAAACCAAACCAGGCACAGGAATCTATGAAAAACCTTTCAAAGCAAATCTCCAGAGACTGGTAGAGGACTCAGTGACCTGCAACCTCAGTGTGGACTTCTGGGGGCTTTCGATTGTTTCCACTTCCACTAAGGAGCTGGGCAGGGGATGCAGAGGTGGGGGCAAGGTTCTCTCAACCTGAGCCCACAGATAGAGATTTTACCACTTGGTTGTAGCAATAATTTTTTTTTTAGTACAAATATGTGGAGAGGTAACAGAGAAATAAAAAGTGTACTACCTGAGACAGTCCTAGTACATTTTCTTTCCTCCTTTTTTCCCCTAGGTTCTTCTTCTTCTTCTTTTTTTTAAAAACCTTTATATTCTCTGCCTTTCTCACTCTCTCTGTCTCCTCCTACATCCCTTTTGATCATGCTGATTTTAACACAGGAGAGTTGGAGGATAATTGCTACAACTGTTCTTCTGGCCACTCATGTAGATCTTGGTTGAGAGGGAGCAGAAAATGGAATAAGAATCAGGTCCTGACAATTGTGTGTTATTCCTGTATGCCATGGACAATTAGCCTTGGACATTGGGCACAACACTTTCTCAAGTGATCTTTTCTAAAAAGTAAGTAATTCATGAGAAGGAATTGTGATTGTCAATTCATGAACATCTCTTTTCTCTTCTTCCTCTTCTTGTCCCCATTTAGGAATACTGTAAAATTTATTCAAAGCAAGAAAACAGGCAGAATTACTTGGTAGGCTTTCCCCAGGCATGTTGAGAAGAGAATGCTGGTGCTGATTTATTAATCCTAACAATATTGACTGCCCACTTTTAACATGAAGCCGTTCCATATTTCACATGGGTTGAAAGGCTTTTATTAATGAAACCCCAAAAACATATCCACGGCAGAATGAGAGTGTAGCGCCCTCAATTATTAGTGCATTTCACAAGAACTAATATACTGGGAATCGATCTTAATGTGCCATCCCCACTTTAGCGACTTCTATGCACTCTCCTGAAATTCTTCATAATTGTTTTGCCTTCCCATTTCATGAACTAGTTCATGACCAACACTTCACTATGTGGTCATGACATAGTGACCTTTAAAATTTTAAAGGAGTAATTAAAATTTTATATAAATTTAAATAAAAGCAAAAATTTAAATAAAAGCAAAAACAAACTGAGTATTACCACTTACAAAATTGCAAATCATGGAAGCCAAACACGTGTTGGCCTCTCAAAATAATAAAGTCATCTATGTGTGTTGACATTGAATATTCCACCTCACACATTGTTTTCTAAGCTTCTTCTCTTTCCTGGAGGGGAAAGACTACCAGTGATAATTTGTATCATTTCCCTGTTCCTGGCTTCTGTCCATACTTCTCTTACAGGAGGTACGGTTGCTCGCTCCATCACTCTCTGTCTCTCTCTTAACAAGGTCTGCTTTACAGGCTTTCTCATCTTCAAACTCTATCTTGAGAGTCAACTTGCCTTCCTTGATAATGTAAGTTTCCTGCTTTTCTTGGAGGCATATAGTTTATTGGTTAAATGTATGTGTTCTAGAGCCATTTTCTCTGGCTTTGAATCCTAATTCTACCACTTACTGGCTGGGTAACTCTAGAAAAGTTATTTTAAGATGTCTGGGCTTCACTTGAAAGATAGGGGTACCCCCTTCCCAAGGCTGTCCTGAAGATTGATTGAGATGATGTTTATAAGATGTTTATGACACAATGAGTAAACTTGTCAAATAGGAAGAGCTCAATAAATGTTGACAGGGTTTTTTCGTTTCTTTCTCTTTTTTTTTAATGCAGAATAGTATAAGTAGCACTATGTCATTCCAGAAATACCACACATATACACTACCAACAGCAAATCATGTAAGCATTTACTTTTCTCTGAGACAGGATGGCCAATGGTTCAGACTGAGGACACTGGAGACAGATTGAGTATGAACAACTTTGCCACTTATTAGCTCTGTGTCCTTGGGTGTGTTACCTGGCCTAGTTTCCTCATGTGTAAAATGGGAATAAGACTAGCCTTGCTCATACATCTGTTGTGAGCATTAAATAAGTTAACACATAGCAAGCACTATAACATGTGAATTACTCCTGTTGTTAAAATGAAGTTGGATTTTCACCTTGATGTTGTAAGGACAAATAAAAAGTAAAAATAAGAGGTTTAATTCTCCCTGTTGAAAATGAGGGAAGAGTCTTCTCTCCCTTCTCCCCCTTTTCTTAGAGCATTTAGAAATCTTGTAATTGTAAATTTTCTCTGCCTCTTTGAAATGTGTGTAAATCTTTTTAGAAACTAAATAAGGCTCTTGACAGCTTTATGACCCAGGAACGTCTTTCTCAAGGGCCTGGGAGCTGTCTCTTTGAAATGTAGACATCAAGGGAGATAACACCCCTATCTCCCAGTTTCTGTGGCAGCCTAACTTCAGGGGGCACCTTGCTTCAAGTTGCAAAACCACCTCTGTCATAAAGATAGTTTACTTTTCCTTTGAATAAAACCAATTAACTAACAGATGGTCACCCTCAATTAACCCGGTAAATCTAGGGTGAACTGTCTATAATAGACGGTGCTGTAAAGTCCTCTTGAGGACCAGTTATTGCTTATCCTGGAAACAGGCACGCATTGGGTTGTCTCTGCTTGGCTATGGAAGAGTGAGATTTCCTTCTGTCTTTGCAGTCTCTCAGCAGACGGCCTGTGGCAGGCATCACATTCTCGTAATGCTTATTCACTAACTAAACTCTTTTCTTTTTCCATTACCTTTATGGAGAGATTCTCTGGATTGGGGGAAGATTTTGTTTTTAATTATGTTACCTGAACAATGTATATTGATATATCCGTATTTGCGCATCTAATTGCTTTATTTAACGCCTATCCTCTTTTAGCACAGAAGTTACAATAGGGAAGAGACTATCTTTTGAAAATTTCTCAGACAGCAATAGAATCAGTGTTATTAATAAGCAGATTACTAAAAACTATGTATAAAAACCCAGCTGATGCTCCCCTTTCTTCTTCCTAACTACTCAACAAGCTTCTGTGAAATTGCAGTGAAGCACAGCTCTGTAAAACCGTAAACTCGTTCTCTCCTCCAGGAAGTGGTGAGGCTTTTGTTTCTTAGGATATTGACCTATGGCCTTGAGTGAGTCTTTAGCAGGCAGAGATTTCAGGATCACCAGCTTTACATGCCCTTATTATCACAAATGTAATAGTCCTGGTCCTAATCGTCCATACGGGTGTTTGTTGTAACGAAATAAGACATTCAAGTATGATGCGTGCTTCCTCTCTAGCTAGACCAAAGGGAAGTGGACCGCAAAGTCCAGAAGGCAATTTACAATCAAGATCTAATCAACACACACGCACACACTCACACACACACACACACACACACACGCACGCACACACTCCACAGCCCCTGTTAGAGAAGTAACCAAGAGTGAATGCATTTAGTAAATGTATAATCCATCACCTACTGGCTGACACACTGGTTAGCCACAAATGACATAGCGGTAACAGAGAGCCAGAGACCAGCCGAATTACAGAACTTGAGGGCTTTCTAAATGCAGAAGTGAATAGATTGTTCTTCAGCTTAAAACTTTTTAGATGCGACTCTTTGCTACTGAATAAGTCCAGTTGCTCAGCACAGCCCACGATGGGTGTGGCCTTCTGTGGCCTCCTCGCCTCACTACTTCAGCCTCTCCTCAGGGGTTCCCCATTTCAGACTGTGCTCCAGCCTTCTTAATGTGACCTGAGGTCTCAGAATGAACCCTCCAGGCCTTTGCCCTTTCTGCTGGGAATGCCCTTCCTCCAGTTTTCTAACCGCTGAACACCCTCTCACACTTCATATCTCATCTCAAGACTTCCCTGGGAGGCATTTCCTGAATGCTCCCTTCTCTCTTTTGCTTCCCAGTTTGCCCGAACCGTCCCTTATCAGAGCCTGCCTAGTCCTTCTAGACAGTGAACTCTTTGAGCGCAAAGGCCACTTCTGATAAGCCTCTGTGTCCCAAGCACCTGGAGCAGGGCCCACCGTATAGTAGATGCTTAACAAACCTCTGGGGTGTCTTGAAAGGAGCCTTAGGCATTGTTATGGACTGAATTGTGTCCCCAAAATTCACACATTGAAGCCTTAACCTCCAAATGTGACTGTATTTGGAGATAGGGCTTTTAAGGAAGCCATAACGGTGAAGCCCTAATCTGATAGGACTGGTGTCTTTACAAGAAGAGGAAGTGACACCAGGGATATGCATGCGTGGAAAAAAGGCCATGTGAGGTCACAGCAAGAAGATGGCCACCTGCAAGCCCAGGAGAGAGGCTTCTGGAGAAATCTAATCTGCCCACGTCTTGATCTTGGACTTCCAGTCTCCAGAACTGTGAGAAAATATATTTCTGTTTAAGCCACCCAGTCTGTGGTATTTCATTACAGCAGCCCTGGCAGATTAAGACGGGTATGGACTATGCCAACCTTTTTTTTTCCCCCGCAGGTAAGTACCCTGAGGCCCAGCAGATGAAATGTGCCCCAAATCATCCAGCTAGTAAGCTGAAGAGTTGGATTAGAATTCTTCTGATGTAGACTGGTGTTCTTTCTCCACTAGTTTTTCATTTTATTTTTCTGGTGTAAATTTTTTTCAAGTGAATCTTCTTGTAATTCCAGTTCTACCTATGAAACAGAATTGATTACAGCTGCCCCAATCAAGCTCAGATCCTACCCTGCCCAGGCCTTCCTCTCTTCCCCCACCCCTCCTCCATACTGCACCTCGGTAGCTCTCCCAGGATTCATGGAATCCAGTTTGAAAACTACTGCTGGACCGCATGCTGCCTTCTCCATACAATATCACAAATCTTTCCAATTTACCATGTTTTCTTACACTGATGTAAAACATTAGAAACCTGTTGTGAAATAGGAAAGCCAATGGGGTCAGCAGAAGATAGGATAAGATGGCCTGGAGGATAGATAATTAGGATTTCAGGAAGGGAAGTTCACCACAGTTGATCTGACTCTATCCTGGGGAGATGATAAAGAAGACTTCAATAGATACAGTAGAATCACCCAGAAACCAGATATATCCCAACCCTGGCCTGGGACCCATTTCATAAGTCAGCAAATATCCAAAATATACACATGGCTCCATTCTGAGGTATATTGAAATTTCAGCAAAGCTACTTTGGTGATGACCGGGAGGAGAAAATTCTATGGGCTTAGGGATCCTTGTCTCAGAAACCGGGCTTTGTAAATGCTGAATAGCCAAGGACAGTGCTTCTCCAGTTGTGAACCCGAACTTCCTAGATCTCAATCACCTGGGCATTTGTGAACATGCAGATTCCAGGATCCCAGCTGGACCTACTGGATCAGTATCAAGCTCCCCAAATGTTCATTCAAGTTTGAGATTATTAGCACCTGAGCTTTGGAATCAGCTAGATGAAAGTTTGAGTCCTGAGTTGGTCTACTCCAATTATGGCCGAGTCATTTTACTTGCCATAGCTTTGGCTGTCTCATCTGTAAAATGTACATAATAACTACTTTACAGGGTTGTTTTGAGGAATCAATGTCAGCATTTAACACTCATCCTCCCCAGGAAGAGAGAGAGGGGAGATAAAATAGAATAGAATTGAGCAAAGCAGTTTCTAAGACCTCCCTGTGAAGTTTTTCCTATCTTGACAAATAATAAAATAAGAAATCCATATAGTTTCTTAGTGCCTTTTTGGAGTTAAGCACTTTAAAATAACTCTTGAAGTTTTTATAGGCACCAAGAATGACATCCAAATACTGGAGATACAACTCCATTCGGCGTAAGCCTTTGGCGGGAAGGCAGAGGAAAGACGCCAAGAGACTTCAGCCCAGGAGAGGATGGTTTGCTGTTTTATGGATGTGGTCATACCCTGAGTCAAATCATGTCCCCAGTCAGGACATCTTCCAAAAAGCTGAGAAATCAGCTGTGATTCTTGTTCCCTGGGTTTTTAATATTCCTCTACGATGATAATAGCTACCTTTCCTGAGCACTGACTGTATGCCAGGCATCGTGCTGTGTACACGTGCTGAGAACAGCATACGTTATACTGTTCAATCCCCACAAATACCCCTAAGTGACAGATAATATGATCAATTCCATTTTACCAATGAGAAAACTAATTCCATGATTATGACTCTGAGTAGTATCTGTAAGGATAACAAAGATCAAAGGCAGATGAGATCTGGCTCTGCTGTTTTCTTGAGCGTTCTACTTTCATATTCCTCCCCTAGACAAGCCCGGGTCTTGAGATAGTTTTGCTTGTCACTCTCCTCCTTTCTCTGCTCTGCACAGATGGGACTGAGGTCTCAATACTGGGTTGTGAGCTTGAAGTCCAATGAATAGCATTTAATAAATGTTTGTAAAAAAATGCTCTGAAGATACTGTGATAACAATGGAACAAAGTTGTACACATTAGATTGTTTATGACAGCAAAAAATCAAAAGTAACCTTAATGCCCCAACTAAGAGATTGGATAAATAAATTGTGGTACTTTCATATCACACAGCCATTTAAAATGAGTGTAGATCTATATGAAACGAGTCACATTCATGACATATTAAATGAAAATATCAGGTTATTAAATAGCATGTATAGTGTAATCTTATTTTTGAAAATGAAGTATGTTTATATCTGCATAGAAAAAACATGGAAGGATCTAACCTATCAAATTCTACTTAAGCTCTGAATGATAGATTTAGGATGTTTTTCACTTGCTGTATTGTCTGATTTTTCTTTTTACAGTGAACTGAGCATGCTTTTATAATTAGAAAAAAAGTGCTATTATCATTTTGAAAATTAAAAGCCTTAGAAAGAAAAGGAAATTAAACATTCTACCATTTTCAATGTCTTTGTGGATTTGTATTTGTTTCTCTAAGAGGGTGATTAGGAGATGGTCTGAAGATTGAGCACACCAAAGGGATAGCTATGTGTGTATTTCTAAGCATCTCTTTTGCCATCTCCACATATACTCAATACACTCCTCAATACATCACCCAATACATTCTTGTTGAATGAATGAGCATGGAAAAGAAAATCTGTGATCGATATGCAAAGTATTGCAAAAGAAGAACACTCTCATCAGGACTGGAAGAAGTCATAACAGTGGAAAAGAATAACTTCCAATTTCTTAGATTCCTAGTAGCAGGATTAACTTGTGTTCAAAGTGATTCAATGAGTCCAGCAGATCCTAGAACCAAGGTAGAGCAGAGTGGGAGTTAAGTCACTGCAAGAGCTGCCTCCAACAGATGTTTCCCATCAACTTGTCTACATCCTCTCTATTTTCTTCAATGTTGTTGCCTTTGGTGACTGTCACAGATTGGAGGGCTGAATAACGGTCCTCACAGCACATGCCATTTCTCCTTCCTCCATTGCTTGTTCACTGTAATAGGATGTTCTTCTTCCACAGATAGGGAACAGACTTCTGGTTCTTAGAGAGGCTTCCCAACCTCCAACCAGGCTTTGATGATTTTACTTGTGATTCAGGGGAATGGCTCTTGGCCTATACAAGAGAATGCCAATTCAGGGATCATTCAAAACACATGCTTTTTTTGTGTGTGTGTGACGAAGATTAGCCCTGAGCTAACATCTGTTGCCAATCCTCCTCTTTTTGCTGAGGAAGACTGACCCTGGGCTAACATCCGTGCCCACGTTCCTCCACTTTATATGGGACGCCACCACAGCATGACTTGATAAGCGGTGCATATGTCTGTGCCTGGGATCCGAACCTGTGAAGTCCAGGTCACTGATCGGGGCACGTGAACTTAACCACGAAGCCACTGGACCAGCCCCTCAAAACAGACTCTTAATTTGGCAACCGGATCTTTCTGATATGAGAGAAAAGGTGGGGTGCAAGTAGGCTACACCCAGATCAGCAGAAAGGCTCAACAGATTTGTCCTGTCAGCTGCCATAGGTGCTTCAGTAGTCATGGTAGAAACAGAAATTATCTACCATGGGACAGGAAAAAATATTAAACATTCAATGACCACCTACTCTGGTCCATGGCAGGCAGGGTGTGAGGCAAACAGGGGCATTGATGGCCAGCTTCCTGGCGCCCTGTCCTGTCTGTTCTCATCAGCCTGTGAGGCAGGGAAGCACAGCAGCCCCCCACAGGCCTTCCTGGGAGCCACATGCAATCTCTATTTCAGGTAAACAGACAAAGGAATGAAGTACGAAGGCGTCCTCACTGTCCACCTAAACCTGATTGGCTGCTGAAGGTGGTTTTGGCAGAGCCTGGCTTCCCTGCTGCTTCCTTCTGTGGCCTCTGGCCTGATATCGTTTCCTTCCTGCTAGCAGTTTATCTCAGCTCTGGGCACTGAGGTTTCCACCAGGCAAGTGTTCAGGACCCACTGAGGGGGAGGGACTGACTGTCAGCTCTAAAGGGACCAACACACAGCCCATTTAGCCGCTTCATTTCAGCCCCTCCATGTAAAGGTGGGGCAGGGCTCCTGCTTGAGGCAGCGATTGGACATTCTTCTCCTGAGCTCTAGGGGGAGTTGTAAGGCAGGGGAGGGAGGGGATGGAGCGTTGATGGAGGGAGGAAGATGAGCAGGCCTAATGGTCTGGTGACATTACACTGCTGAGCTGTACACATTCCTCTTAGATGTTTCCCAACCCCAAGGACTGAATGAGGAGAGAAGAGAGAAGAAAAGAACACCTCTAGGAAATATAATCAGAATTGCTCCTTAATAGCAAAAACTGATTGAACTTAAATAATTTTTGAGATGGGAACAATATACCAGGTAGAGTGTAGCTGATTGAATTTTTTAATTTCTATTTTATCAAGGCAATATGTGCATATTATTAAAAGAAATCAGACCACATGGGTGATCTTGTGATGAAAAGAGCCACCCCACTTCCCACTTCCTCCCTTCTCAGACCCAGTCTTACTCCCCCGAGACAATCTCTTTTAATAGTTTCCAGTTTTATTACAGTAGCTACTTCAATAGTTGAAATAACATGCTAATATTCCCCTCTTTATTAATTTATCAATTTTAGACAATATCTATCTATTGAGTCTCCTCTAGAAAAGTGAGGATTTGCCTCGGTTCCTCCTCACCTGCTTTCTCTCTCAATTTTGAGTTGTTGCCTTTCTGAGTTTAACAAATATGTATACTTTTGCCTCTTTTTCTTGTTCCCTTTCTGACTTTAGTCAGATTCTGCCTCTATTTGAGAAGCTATCATGTGCCTGTTCCTTTTCATTTCAACTGTTTCCCTTCTAACTTTTGATGTAAGCTTGACTTTTCAAAAGTTAACATAGAGATTTTCAGCAGATTAATCATGAAAACAATTTAGAGAGGAATCTCCCCTCTTCCTTCTGCTGGTAAACTTAGACTCATCCCAAATATCCAAATATTCTTTGAGAATGCTTTCCAAACATTATCAAGGGTAGTTGAAGGCCCCTGCCTTCTACTTGCCTACACATGATTGTTCATATGTTGTTCGCACATGTAACGATGACTACATTGGAGTCATCTATAGATGACATGACATCATGTGTCTATTCACAAAGGTATCTTCCCTACTGGTGTTGTGTGAACCTCAATGACAAGAACTGGGCATTTCATTTCTGTATCCTCGTGACCCAGCAGAATGCTTCGTGCATGGTAGGACCTCAGTGTCTGTTTGCTGTAGAATGTATGTACTTCTCTATTTTATATATACTATTTATTTATTTTGGTGAGGAAGATTGGCTCTGAGCTAACATCTGTGCCAATCTTCCTCTATTTTGTATGTGGGTCCCTGCCACCGCATGGCTTGATGAGTGGTGTAGGTCTGTACCTGGAACCCAAACTCGCAAACCTTGGGCTGCTGAAGCGGAGTGCACCGAACTCAACCACTACACCACCGGGCTGGCCCTTGTACTTCTCTAGTATATATTTTTATGTAATTAGACTGTTCACTGTTTGAAGGGGTGAAGTGTCTTAAAAATATGCCTGAATATGAAAAAAATGAATGGATGTTGTTTCTCTAATATTCTGGTCCCCTGAGTGAGCATGTATGTATGTGTACATGTATCTGAGGTTCTTGGCCTTGGAAATAGTGG
The DNA here is from genome assembly GCA_031878705.1 of Tapirus indicus. Classification (NCBI taxonomy): domain Eukaryota; kingdom Metazoa; phylum Chordata; class Mammalia; order Perissodactyla; family Tapiridae; genus Tapirus; species Tapirus indicus. The sequence continues at coordinate 82,769,434 of CM062917.1, forward strand.
TCAGGGTGGCTCTAGGAAGGAGGATCAGCCCACAGCAGGTAGCTGTTCTTCTGACGGCAACCCCAGAGGAAGTGCCTGCTTCCAGAAGGAAAGGCAGGGCTGCTTTCTCCATTCAGGTACTCCAGTCAGATCTGCTTTTCTTTGTAACTTGTTCTGACCTTCAGGCTGTTGAGTGTTGTCACAAACAAAACCCAAACTGAACCCAGAAAGCCCCACCAACAGATCCAGTCCACTCAACCTGAACCAAAGTGATCTGTTTCCCACACATCTCCAAGATTTCACTGCTCACTGAAAACTCTCCAGAGTTCTCCTGTTAAGCTTTGATCATACACAAGATGACTTTATGGGAGAACATTCATTTTTAGGAATGCTTTTTGGAAAACTCAGTATTCATGGCAGAGACTGTTGGTTCTCTCCACTTTCCCCCTGGGTTTTGCCATTTCAGCCCCTGCATCTTTTTACCAGAGGACTTTCTATGGACACCGAAGCCCTCTCTGCTTACGCACAGGGCAGACTGGAAGTGCCAGGGAATTAGCGACCCATGTCCCCAGCAGTCTTCAGTCAATGGCTGATGAGAATTGATGTGTATCACCTCCCTTGCCCCTGGACTCCCAGAGTTCTCTGGTGAGCTGCAGTTACTCAAGTAGTGACTTGATTGATAACACATCCTTTATTGGCTGCCCTCCCTTTCCTGTCTCACTTTCTCATGGCCTACCAGTGTTTCCTGGGATCTCTTCCTTGACAAACAAACACTTGATTCTTTGTTTCAGGGTCTGCCTATGGGGGAACCCAAGTTAAGATAATATTCTTATAGAATAAGGTAGATGGCCACCTTCCCTTCATTTTAGTTGTTTCCTACAAAAGCATAATTTTTGTTTTCTGCTTAATTCTGATGTGCCACTAGTGGAAGTTGGTGCCCATCTTTGTGGGTACCATTTATGGAAAAATGGCTGTTGTCAGAATAAGCTTTGGCATGAAAAGAGAAAATACTATGGATTTCTTTACTTTAAGAGATAGGAAGAAAGTCACAAATCAGATTCTCCCATCCATAGTTAAATGTTGAGAGTAGTAAGTGGCTTTGTGGAGATACATCAGGCTTCCCTTTCCTTGACCCCCGAGACCCAGGGAGGCCTGAAAGAGTTTTAATGTGATTTCTGGAATGTGCTTAACTTTCAGAGAGGGAGAAGCTTAGCCTTGGGAGAATTCCATTAATATAATTTTGCAATAGAAAAGCTTCCTATTGCTTAACTGCATTAACTCTGTTTTATGTACAGTAAGTGGGTAAAAGCTGAGTTTGTGATTTGGTAATTGTGAATACATAATTCTTGAGTGCTTAGAGTATGGAATAAAGGAGAGATTTTCTATGTGTGCAAAGAGGAGGTCTAGAACTCCAGAAATGATCATTTATTGAAACAGGGAATGAAATAGGGATATGCCTTATCTTTGCATAGTCACCATAAAATAACACAAGGGAGGGGAAAAGGGAGGAACCAGTTAATCCATTCTTTCCTCCAACTCTCCTAATAAGACCTTCGATGTAACCTTGAAAGCACCTGTCAATAGCCTTCCTTCCTTACATTTATACTTTTGCTTCATTCATTCATCAACAGATATTAACTGAGCATGTATAATGTCCCAGGCAATGTTCTAGGCACTAGGGATACAGTGGCGGACAAAAGAGAGTAAGTTCCAGCCCTCACAGAGCTCACATTCAAATGGGGACAACAAACAAACAAATAAATACACACTGTAATATATCAGGTAGTCTTAAGTGCTATGAAGAAGAAATCAAGTAAGAGGAGAGTTGCTATGTTGGGGCAGGTGGTCAGGGAAGGTTTCTCTGCATGAAGTGAGGGAAGAAGATGACTGGGGATCTCCACCTTCCAGATGGAGGCATCAGCAAAGGCAAAGGCAGGAGGGACAGCAGGGAAGCCAGGGGAGCTGGAGACAGGGGATGGGTCAGCAGACGGAAGGGGCAGGTCCTGGGGGACTGTAGTAAGGTGTTTTGATTTTATTTTTAATGCGACGGGAAGTCACTGGAGAGTAGGGAAACGGGGAAGGAGGTGATGAAAATTATGTTATAAAAGGTTCAGCTGTGGCTGTCTGTATGTGGCTACCAGGCTGCAGAGGTCAGAGCAGAGAGGCAGGGAAGACAGCAGGGAGGCAGAGATGTGGTCTGGGTGAGAGGTGGCGCTGGTTCAGGCCAGGCTGGTAGTGGTGGAGGTGGGGAGAAGGGGTCAGATTCAAGGTACATTCTTATACAGAGTCAGCAGGCTTTGGTGATAGGTTGGATGAGGAGTATGTATGTATGCGTGTGCGTGTGTGTGTGTGTGAGGGAGAGAGAGACACACACATTCATGGATGACTTCAAAGGTTTTGTTACATTTGGGTGAGTAGGGTGCTATTTACTGGGATGAAGAAAACTGGGGGAGAAATAGATTATTTTGGAGGACAGTCAGAAGTTTAGCTTTGTACATGTTGAGGTCTGAGTTGCCTATTAAACACCTAGTGGAGATATAGAGTAGGCAGTTGAACAGAAAGATCTGGTGTGCAAGGGAGCCGTTGGGACTGCAGATATGTATTTGGGAGTTATTGGTCGTAGAGACAATATTTGAAACCACGAGATAGGAAGAATTCTCTTAGTGGTTGTAAGAGAGAAGGGGGGAAGCTCAAGGACTGGGGCCTGTGCTGTCCCCACCTTCAGAGGGAGGAGAAATGGTCTGGGAGCAGCAAAGAGGAGCAAGGAGTTACTTCTCCCTCCAGCTTCATAGTAGACTGGGCAGTTTCATATTAATCAATTGAACTGAAGAGATTATAGAAGTCTCATTGTGATCATCTCTGGGATAGAGTGGAAGGGACGGTGGCCAGGCCCTTTCTCCATCAGTCCATTCTGCATGCTGTGGAGGCAGGATATTTGAGAGGGCTCTCCTTCCTCTTCCCTCTCCCCTTCCCCCTGCCCCACTCCTCTCTTAACCTTTTCTCAATTTCCCATTCTTCCGCCTTTGCCATCTACTGCTCCTCCCATTCCCTCCTCTCCACCAGTCCCCAAACCTTGGGCTGAAATTCAGGTGGTTCTAGGCAGGAGGGGTGGGCTCCTAAGTCACACACCCTTCCTTTCAGTGCACATGTAAAGGCTTCCCCTGAGGCATGGGTCACAGGCAAGGTCCATCCCACACGGTTCACTAATTGGAAATCCATTAAGGTTTGCAAAATGTCAGAACGCATATTCTCCTGCAAGGGGAGTTTGTTCTTCAGAGTTCAGAGTGAATTACTTTAATCAGATAATCAGCTAATTTCCCTCCTGACAGCTGGTTGAGATCAATCTGTACTATATTCTTTATTAAAAAATATCTCATTAAGACTATGACAGAGATTCTCAAGCTTTATCATGCATAAGATTCATTTAGGAAACTCATTAAAATGCAGACTCCTAGGTTCCTCCCAAGAAATTCCAACTTTGTAGGTCCAGATGATTCTGACACAGGTGGCTGGTGAACCACACTGGGAAATACTGGGGTAGAGAATATTGAACAGAACTTTGGGGCTCACAGGGTATTTCTGTGGAGAACATGCTTGGCAAGTCACCAGAATGAAGACTTCAGAACTGACACAGAATGAAGTAGGTCTCAGGGTGTCCATGAGGAAGGAGAGAGGGAGGGGGAGAAGATCCCAGAATAGAAGGGAATGGAAGGAAGCTAAGGCCTTCACTGTGATGCGGTTAGCACCTGAACCCAGGTGTACTGGGTTCCTGGTTCTATGACTTCCAGGGCACACTGAGGAACTGAGCATTTATCACGCACCAGGCTTGGGATTCAGTATTAAGCACCTTCCAGGCACTGCCTCATTTAAATCTTACCACCTGCCTCTGAGGGAGGTACTTTATAATCCTTGTTCATGGATTAAAGAGGCTGCAAACTTTTCAAGTAGAAGAGCCAGATCTGGAACCCTGGTCTGGGTAACTCCAAATCTGCGCACTCAACCCCCGTGTTGCATTGCTGAAATGTGCGGCCGGGCATGGAAGCTCAAAGGGAAGGCTGTGAAGATCACCAGGTGCTCAGGAATGTCAGTGACTCGGTGATATGCACCCGTCCTTCTGAGTTGGGCTGTTTTGGTGCTCCCTGCTGGCCCCTTACCTATGCTGAGAAGTCATGGGGAGAACAATCAATAAACTGAGTCATAGATGGAAATATAAATGATTCTGAAAGTACTGTGCCTCTCACCTGATGAAACACACAAGCCCTTTATTGCCAGTACTTGAGCATTTCCAGGGAACTCGAGTTAGAGTTATGTCCCTCATCTTCTGCCTCAGTGACACATGACACGCTAATTCCCAAATTAGAAGCCACAGCCTTTTAACCTGATCACAGCTGCACACACCTTCAACCACAGAAGCTCAGAGAACCCACTGCATTTTCATTCACCAGTACGGAAAAGCCCAGTTTCTGTCCTGGACTAGGCCTGCTTCCATTTTTAACAGCCTGTCTGCCAAAGCACTACTTGGGCTAAAAATAGACTGACATACTGCAAGTCATCATGTACTCAGCTGCCAGGAGGAAGCTTAATTTAAGGTATTCCAAGATGAAATACCTTTAAGAAACACATTATTTCATGTAACTATTTATTAATATCATTTTTTTCAGAGTCCTCTGATATGGACTCTTTGCTAGAGATGTTGGAAATGAGAGAACTTTAGTCAGAAGTTTGTGAAAAGAAGTTTCCACAAAACTATTTAGTCATAGTCTTGGGGCCAAGTTATAAAATGCTTTGGGAGCTCTTTTCCCTAACTTTAAACTTCTTTGGTCCCTCTTTGCTTTTTTTTTTTTTTGTGAGGAAGATTAGCCCTGAGCTAACAGCTGTGTCCATCTTCCTCTACTTTATATGAGACGCCGCCACAGCGTGGCTTGACAAGTGGTGTGTTGATCTGTGCCCAGGATCCAAACCTGCGAACCCTGGGCCACAGAAGTGGAGCACATGAACCTCACTGCTATGCTACTGGGCCATCCCCTGTGTGGACATAGTTTTTATTTCTCTTGCTTATATATCTAGGAGTAAAATTGCTGGTTATATGGTAAGTGTTTAACTTTTTGAGGAATTTGCAAACTGTTTTCCAAAGTGTCTGCACCATTTGATGTTCCCATCAGCAATATATGAGGGTTTCAGTTTCTCCCTATCTTCACCAACACAGCCAATGTCTTTTTGATCACAGCCATTCCAGTGGGTGAGAAGTGGTATCTCACTGTGATTTTGATTTGTATTACCCTAATGACTAACGCTGTCGAGTACCTTTTCATGTGCTTATTGGCCCTCTGTATATCTTGTGTATATCATTTGCAGAAATGCCTATTGAAACTCTTTGCCCAGTTTTTATTGGGTTACTTGTCTTTTTATTGTTGAGTTTTAAGAGTTCTTTATATATTGTGGATACAAATCCCTTAGCAGGTATATAATTTGCAAATATTTTTTCTCATTCTGTGGGTTGTCTGAGAAAACTCTTTTTAACCCAGTGTTCCCCAAATGTTACTTGACCCTGGAATTCTTCATTCGAACCATCTATTCAGTATTGAATTTATACTGTGTGCCAGGCTTTGGGGTTCCCAGGATGAAGAGGACCTGCCAGGAGGGGTTCACAGTCTTGGGGGTGGGGGATGGAGAGACAGACGCATGCGAGCAAATGATTTTAGGGAGAGTGGGGAGGGAAACATTTTGTAAATATATAGCGTCTTCATCTACCTCCAGCATTTGGTGCAGTATGGGACACACAATCGTGACTGATAAATATTTGCAATAAAGCTTGAATCAGTAGCTAACTAAACTGGGGATCCTCCTGCCTCTCTTTATTGTGGGTGTGGAGTTGTGATTTTTTTTTTTTTGTTTATCACACAATTGAAAGAATTCTAAAAGCTTGTGAAGTCTGAAAAATCTCCTCTATCTGCTACTAATAACTAATGTTTCCACCACCATTAAACATTCCTAAGGCTTTGAAGGTCTTTGCTAAAATGGAGCTATATTATCTGGGAGTAATATAAAGAGCTATTATCAGTCAGGTAACATTTTACTATAAATTAATTCACCCAGATGGGCTTTAATGAACTGCCTGGACTCAAGACTAGTAAATTTTGAAGGACTCAGGCCAAGGGGGGCAGAGCTGGCTTAGATCTGGTGGACTGGACAGATGGTGGCAGGAGGTGTGAGAAATTGGGAGTGGGCTCAGGGAGGCACCGACAAGGGGGGGATCAAAGAAAGGAACATGGAAGAGCAACAAAGACAAATTTTGACTGCACTGTTGTGCCCGAGGCCTGCCCTATTTATGGTGAATGAGCATTTCACCTTATGAACAGAGATGATAATTCATGTAAAATTATTCTCTGCAAGAACCATCAAACTACAGAGTTTTAATGTCGTGCAATCTGGGGTGATGAGTGAGACTGAAATGACATGTATGTATTGTGACTCTGAGAGCCTCTTGAAACCCAATTCATCTGAACGTGAGAAAGAATTACCTAAGCATATAAAGGCCTCCTTTTGGGCACTAAAACACTGTCAGCAGAAAGATACTCTTGAAAAATCTCTCCCATCTTTTTTCACGTAAGTCAAATATTAATTAAAGCTAATAAGTTAGATTGCAATTATGTGCAGTCGTGAATTGTAGTATTAAGAGGAAATGCTCTTCTGTACAGTTAATTGGCATCAATTGTGATTTGTCCAAATTAATTTAATACCCAGAGTGAGGTTAATATTTTGAACATTCTAATAATAAAGAGAATTAGAGAAATGAGATTAGAGCAGCTACCAGCTATGTAAGGATGACATTTCTTGGGAGTCCTATCACATTTCTGGGCTCACCTTCTGCTCACCCCAACATCAGTGTTCCCGTCAGTGAGGGGAGACTCCATGGGCCAGTTTTCATTAGCCATCCCTCCCTCCCTCCTCCCCCGCCCGTCCCAGACGAAAAGCACTGTCAGATCTTCCCATCACATCCTGAAGACAACCCAGACTAGCTCTGTCAACGGGAGCAACTCAAAATCTCTCCAGGGCCCTGCCTCAGGTTCTGAGATCTCCCACTCCATGAGGGCAAACAGTGTGTGAAGGCAGTCTGCTGTTAGTCCCTGAAAGCCCTTTGCAAACGTATAGAAAAATAAATAAAACGTGTGTGTGGGAGTGTACGAGCATATTCATATACAGTGTACTGTTAAACATCAGAATTTAAAAAAATTAACATACTGGTTTCAGTTTTTTTTCTTAATAGGATCATCTGCCACTGTTTTTCTTTTAAATAATCTTACTAACAACATGTTTACTTGACACATATTCCTTTTAGAAAGATGAATTGAAGGCTAAGTAAACCTGACAGATATATTCCTATAGACACACACACCTGCTTTGTCTTCTTTTGAAAAGTTTTAGCAGCCCAGTGCTTCAACCTGCACCGGCAATTAAAAGGATCATAGCACCCTTGTCAAGGATTTGGGTGGCTAAGGGAAACGAGGCCGATTCGGCTGACCCTCAGCCCACTGCTGTGGTTTGCTCCATCCTCACACTGAACTAGAGACCTGGGGCCTCTCAGGACTGGGCGCATCCACGCTCCCTGAGGACTGGCTCCCCTTAGTTCAGTGAGGAAAAGACGCCACAGCTGGGATCCTTGCTTTCTCTTTAGAACGTTTCTTTGAGCGTGCTGTACACCCTTCACACAGATAGATCTTGGGATGGCTGAGTCCTCCAGATGCCCAGATCCTACATTCACTCTGGCTGGCTCTGCCGTGGGGTGACCACCTCGGAGGAAGTCAGAGTCCTTAAGAAAACTGCCCAGAGCTTCTTTCCTTGATACCCAGACTGGGCCTTCAGTCTTTGGTGAAGTCCTGCTGTCACAGAACCCTCTGCTTCAGGTCTGGTAGAATTTTCCACTTTGGCTTCCCATCTGGCTGAAGGCTCCATGAAGTCAGTTTCTTGGACCTGGGACAGTGCCCACGAAGACATTAGCAGTTGCCATTTATTTTACCTTTGGATGAGTGAGCAGGCTCTGTGCTAAGAGCCTTCAGATATTTTCACCTGTAATCCTTGCCCTGTGAGACAGATATTACCACTCCCACTTTACAGAAGGTGCAAGAGGGTAAGGGGCTTACTTGTGGTCACAGGGCTGGTAAGCGGCCAACCTGGGATCTGCACTTGATCTGTGCAATACCAAACCCTGTGCTGTTAGTTGTTGGCATGTGATGCTTCTTGGTGTTCAGTGCTGTCTCCTGCACAGAACTTTCACACAGAGGGGGCTCCACACGTGTTGGTTGACTGAGTGAAGAAGAACAGCTAACAGTTATGTAGTGCTAACTTTGTGCCAGGCAACGACCCAGGCACTTTGTGAACATATGTATCACAACAATTCCGAGAGGCAGGCGCTATCATTACAGATGGAGAAAGGGAGGCATGGAGAGGTTGTGTAAACTGCCCAAGGTCCTACAGCTAGCAGGTGGTGGACCTGGGATTTTACTGTCGGAAGTTGGTGGCTCCAGAGTCTGTGATCCTGGACCCCACACATACCACCTCTCTTGAATGAACATAAGCACGTCTGAAGAGCTGTGGTGAGACTTATGTTCTGTTTGTAGAGGACTCTGTGGTGTAGGGGTGGGTCACCTGGATGAGGAAACTACGCTGGGAAGCTCTCCTTCTCCCTCTGTGTTCCGGGAGCAACCGGTGCTTCACGGTTGGTTTTCTTGTCTATATCTCCTTGGCATGTAGAAGGTGATTCAATACATGTTAAGTAAATAATTAGCTAAATGAAACCCCATCCAGCCATTTCTTGATTGGGCAAGAAATCTGCTAAGAGGGAAATAGGGAAGGTGAGAAATGATTTTGGAGATGAAGGAGAATGATAAAGGCTGGGAGGAAACATGAAGATGGGATCATGGGAAAAACAATAGTAGGGCTAAAACCAAGACTAACGCTAAATTAAAAAATGGAGAATTTTCCCCCCAGAGAAATACATCTGTCTGCATCAGGATGAGACCTGCTCAGAAAACATGAGAGACTTCCTCTCCAGGGCTGCTTGCCCGTCCTGAAGGACTGATCCCAATTTTACGGAGCGCAGTGCCTGATTCCCCCAGAGGTGAGATGCAGTGACGAGCATGGCAGAAGGAAGAGAAAATGGGCTTTGTAGTCAGAGAGAACTGGCTTCAAATCCTGACCCAGCCAGTGCTTCACTGGGTGAGCCTGAGCCAGTTACCTGATGTCCCTGAGTCTGTGTTGTCACCTCCACAGTGAGGACAATAAGTCTGACCCAATAGGTTATGCGAGAACTAAGCGATGATAATGGAAGTGAAGTGCCTGGCCTGCAGTAGTCAGTCAGTGGACGTCAGTTACCTTTTCCGCCCCGCCCTGCCATCCTGACCACAGGCTGCTCTGGGGCAGCTCAGGGTTTTTGCTGTGCAGATCCCAACTGCAAAGGAGCCAGTATAGGGGACAAGACCCTAAAAGCCCAGTGCTTGTATTTTGGTTAGGCTTTGATGTCATTAAAACAAACACAGAGGTTTTAACTGTGCTGCTTCATTTATAATCGGTCAGTGACCACAGGTGTTGGCAGAGGTTCTTTAAAAATGGGGACAGGAGAGTCAATTTTGTTTGGCCAGAATGAAATCCAATACACCCAGAAGAATAAATTGAAATGTCTCCAAGAAGATCAATGTCTGCAGAAGATCAACTCCCTACCCATCATTTTTGCATTGTTCGCTTTATAGGATTTTGAGATAGAGAGAGATAAGTCAAGTGGAGGTCAAGGAAAACAACAAAAAATATGCTGTTGAATCAATAACACAAAGTCATTTTTATTCTTAATTTCTTTTCAGGGTGGGTTGGGAGCTCTAATTAGAAAAAACCCAATAAGCCAAAGACAAAGGGCAATTAACAGAGCATCACTCAAGCTGCGTAACTGGGCTACGCTGCCACCTCTGAGGTGGTATGAAGTTTACAGACGGTTTCTCAGCTACACATCTTCCCACACATGCTCTTCTGGGACTGGGCAGGCCAAACCGCTGGGCTCTTCTCATAGTTCTGACACAGGCAGCTGTGTGTGTGTGTCACAGCTTTACCTCTTTGACTCTCCTGTAATGAGTGTTATCTATTGGTTCTACCTACTTCCCAGGTTGTTGTGAGGGCCAATGGAAGGTGTGGATAAAGCTCCTTGAAAAGCTGGCCCCAGGGTATGGCAGGTCCAGATTGGTGTCCAGCTTTGAGCTTTGCAGGGGCGAGAGGCAGCCGGAGCTGGTACCCAGTCAGGGACCTGGGACCCAGGCAAGACCAGCAGCTCACACACAGGCACCCAGGGAACCCAGACCTGTCCTTCTCCAAGTCACAGAGGTCAAAGCTTCAAGTCTTCCACTGCCTTGAGGAGAGAGGCAACAGTGAGCCCATGCTTGAGGTCAGAGAAAACTGGGATCAAATGCATCTCTATCAGTGTGTGACCTGGGCAATTGCTTATCATCTCAGAACCTCACTTTCTTATCTGAAAAATAAGGTGGAGGTAACCACCTACCTGAAGCGTAAGAAGTAAAGATTACAGGTCATGTTTTAAAGTGCCTAGCACCTGGAGGTGGCAATATATGGTAGCTCCTACATTAGTTCCTTTCAAGTCCACTCCTAAAGTTCATTTCTACCTCCTTTCACCTGCATTGAAATTTAGGGGATAGGGAATTCTAACTAGCCCTGGTCTGTAACTCCCAGCAAAAGGTGAGGGGCTGATTCTTCTGGCTGGCAGACTGTATGGCATTTTTGGGAAGTTGTATTTGAAGTTTAAACTCGAAGGAGGTGAAATTTGAAGAGTATTTTCTATTGCCAGGTCAGTTTGTCTCCTTTTACTCCTTGATAGTTGAAAACCAATTGCTGGAAGATGGGGGGAGACAGGCACTACCGTGTCACTTGCCCAAGCGAGTTGTAACCTGCTGCCTGTCAGGACCTGATGTCTCCAGGAATGAGAAGTCACAATGCCGTCATAACAGACTGTCAGCCCAGCCCTGCCCCCTGCTGCTCTGTTCCCCGAAGACCATGAATCCCCTGGGGCAGCAGCCATGGATCCAGCACTCACTGCAGACACGGATGGAGAAATAACCCCCGGATACCTGTGTCAGTCAGGAGGCTGCCTGACAGCAATGCTGCTTAGGGAAGATCATCTCAAAGGGAAGGGCTGTCTCTCCTCTTCCCGTAGGTTCTCTAGGGTCCTCCAGTGACCGTGTTGGAACACCAGGAAGCTTTATGCTTGGACCGTTACCTGAGCTTCTCTCCGAATCAGCTTCACTGTGGTGTACTTTAATGTTATGTCCTTATTTCAGGGAACAGCCACGGAAAATACTTTTTTTATTATACGGTTATAAAACTGTTGTCAAGGACATTGTCCTCTATGTTGCTCAGCATCTCACATAAAAGGAAGTTTCCTCCCTAAGAAATTTATTATAGAGTTTTTTTCTAGGAACGTTTCCTGTTTTTTTTCCTTGAGAAAACAGCATGTTGCTTCTTTTCTGATGAGAAAATTGTGTAACTTACCATTGCCAAGAAGCTCAGAAACAAACGTGATGCCCAGCCACAGCAACTGAGTCACTTGTATGATTGGCATGTTTGAATTGTGCTCCATTCCTTAGTTCTGATTTTCTTTCTTTTATTAATAACATATGTATCTTTTGTGGTATATATATATATATATCCTTTATTATAAATAATATAGGTATATATATGCATATATATATACTATGTACACACACATATATACTTTACCTTAAGTGGAGTCAAGTCCTTTTTTGGAGATGCAACTTTCTGCCCGAAGGAAGTGGCTGGATGATGATTATGTTTAAGATCCATTAGCTTACTCAAATAACCTTCAGATCTTCCAATGACCTTTTTCAGCATCTGTCTCTCTGGGACATCTCACAAATCTAATGAATCTGGGTTACAGCCTTGGACCCTGTACGATCTCTGAAAAATCATTTAATCTCAAGCTTCAGTATAATACCACTTGCCCATTGACCTAATAAAGTGCTATGGGGATCAAATGAAATAATGAATGCCCTTTGAATTGAGGCTTTTTGAAAAGGTATGAGTGGCTAAAAAAATTTCCAATTTACATATTAGCATTGCTTGATGAAGAAAATGCAGCTGGGAGGAGTGAACAAGACTAAAATTTATTAAGCACTTTGCTTGGTATTTTCTGATTCCTCCTGCGGATCCGTTCTCCACCCTTCTCCACCCAGCTCTGCGCCATAGGAGGCTGATCCCTTTAGACAGCATCAACTGGGCTCTTTTGCGTTCTGGCTTCAGCCAATAGGAAACACGGGTAGGAGGTTGGAGGATGGAAAGAGAGAGAAGTTGGGGTATTTTCTAAGAGACCACAGGTTGGGTGGCAATATTCCTCTACTGAAGGCCACAGCTCCCTATGTGGAGGGGGGCTCTCGCACAGCCAGTTACAGAGAGAACTGCAGCCATGCTTCTCTCTAGCTTCAGGCTATCCCGGGAGGCCTCATCCTCCCTCCTGGTTCTCCTTAGTCCTGCCCACACCTTTGTAAATAGTCACTTCACTAAACTCTCCTAAATTACCCTGATTGAGGGCACCATCTGTTTCCTGTAGGGATCTGGTTACGCCCCCCCCCCCAACCCTCACAAAACCTCCTTGAGGTAGTAATGATTGCTCATTTTATAGATGAGAAAAAGATAAGGTTGAATATTTTCCAAGGCCATATAGTTTGTAAGCTATAGAGCTAGGTATCAGACCCATGTTGTCCCCTTTCTATCTGTCTTATGTTCTCTTAGGTGGGTAACCTTCAGCACAAAGCTTAATGGTAGTGGTGGTGGAGGCATCTTCTCTTGTTTCTGACTTTAAAGGGAGGACTTCCAATGTTTCCAATGAAGAATGATGTTTGCCATTGTTTTTTAGTGGATATTCTATAACGGGTTGAGGAAGTTCTCCTATGTTCCAATTTTTCTGAATTTTAAAATTTTCTCAAATCACTGAATGCTTTTTTCTGTGGCTTTAAGAATGAATGTTGGCTTTTCAACTTTAATGTGTTGTATGGGGACTTCAGTTCTAGGCAGGTACATGTAATCCAGGACCTCAGTGGTGGAAGAGATTCAAAGAGAGGAAGCTGGAATTTCCATCTCTGTATCCCCCGAACTTGGAAACCTCCCTTGGTTACCCACTACCTCCCTCAAAAGACCTTTCTTTGTTCTGCAGCTCAGCGAGTTGGGGAGTTCCTCATTGGCCTGGGTTGAATCAGTAGCCTGTAGTGCCCCCTACTGGTGCTGTATAACATGGAGCCACAGAGAGCTTGTCAAATCTCTCCTCTTCTGGACAGCCCTTAGGACATGGCCATAGGACCTGTTTTAGATACTTTCATGGTCCCCATTGTTCCTTTCTGAATGCCCACCAAGTTTCCTATAGTCTTGCTTTGAATGTGATGTCCAGAGCTGAAATCAGCAGCATAGGCCTGAATCAAATACTGTTAATTTGAGGAAGACATTCCCTCCTTTGCTCTAGATATTTTATCTTTTACAGCCTAAGATTCCATTAACTTTTTCACAGTATTGGTGCCCAATGACCTTGCCATGTAACTAAATCCCTTGTGCCTTTCTTCTATACAGCTCCTGACTTATGACCTTTCTGATTGTGTGGTTGGGTATTTAGAAGCATGGTCAGGTCCTTACACTGACCTTTGTTAAGTGTCATCCTGTTAGATTCAACCTGTCAAAGTCTTTTGGATTCATACTGTTATCCAGTGATGTGATACCCCACACAGCTTTGTGTCCTTCACAAATTTGATAAGCTCATATCTTCATCTGAGTCATTGTCGAGAACATAAAACAGGACAGGATTGAGGATAAAGCCCTGAGTTTGCCAATTGGAGGTGCTAGTAGGACAGCCTAGTCATGTCCACCATGCAAACAGAAATTTGGAAATAGAACTTGGGTGAAAAATATAGGCTGGAGATTGAGACTTGGGAGTCAATGAGAGGTAAAACAATGGAAGGGGATAACATAGAGAAGAGGGATAGTAGAGAGAAGACAAAGGTCAGAAACTTGGAAGGGGAAGAGGAGCTAGAGAAGGCAGAGATGGGGGAATCAGAGACATAGGGTGGGAGCCAGGAGAGTGCAGGGTCATGGTACCCAAGAGAGGAGATGGTTTCAAGGAGAAGGTCAAGTAAGGTTGCAGAGAAGGCCTGAGAGAAAAGGCCACTTGGTGTGTGTGTGTGTGTCTGTGTGTGTTTGGGGGATAGTGGTGGAAGGATTAGAAGCAAGATTAAATCCAAGTCCGACTCTGAATGGGGGTATTGGCAATGCTTTTTTTCTTAAGCCACGTGATGAGTAAACAGGCATTTATCACATCATTATTTACACTATTTTGAATGCAGGAAATATAATAATTTTTTTTTTCAAAAAGAATGAATAGGTAATGTGGAAGTAGAGTGTAGAGAATAGACTATTTTTTTAAATGAAATTGTGGTGGTGAAAAGGCAAGAGAAAGAGTGAAAGCTTATGATATAGAGGGTGGAGGTCCTGGCCCTGAGCATATTTATAGGAAGAGGGGAAGATGCCAATGGAGAGAAAGAGCTTCAGTGCTGGGGAGAAAGAAAGTAATTGACAGACTCTAAACTGCGGAGGGGCCAATGGAGAGGGGATTAAGAACTCAGGAGACACAAAAGCTAAAACGTGGAAGCAACTCAAGTCTCCACTGATGGATGAATAGATAAGCAAAATGTGGTCTATACATACAATGGAATATTATTCAGCCTTAAAAAAGAAGGAAATTCTGACACATGCTCCAACATGAGTAAACCTTGAGGACATTATGCTAAGTGAAATAAGCCAGTTACAAAAAGACAAATAATGTATGATTCCACTTCTATGAGATACTTAGAGTAGTCAAAATCATAGAAACAGAAAGTTGAATGATGGTGCCAGGGGCTGGGGGGTTGGGGGAATGGGAAGTTATTTTTTTTTAAAAAAAGAACTCAGGAGGGAGAGTAGTTTCTGGGACAGAAAAATGACAGAGACAGAGATGAGAGAACAAAAAAGAGTGAAAATAAAGCAAAGATTTGAGGTGGACAAGAAGGAACTTGAAGTTGTCATTGGTCGAGCTTTATCTCAGCAGAGGGTCCAGAGAGGGTGGAGGTGTGGCTCAGGCTTGAGAAAGAGGAGGCGGTTTGGAGCCGCTTCTAGAAGGGACATGTGAGGGACTAACAAGGAATGAATGAAGGAGGTGCCAAGTGGCAAGGAGTGCTCAGCAGAGGTTAGCCCTCTGAAGGTGTGGTAGATGCATCACCACGTCTGGGTCTTTCTCCAGCTATGCTCAGCTACCTAGGAATAGACACGGAGAAAGTGGACAGGGTGTTGGTGGTGATGCTGGACTGAGGGTCCTCAAGGTGGGGGGGAGCAGCTTAGGGTGCTGACAAAGTAGGAGCAGGGCAGGGTGAGATATACTCTCTGTCTATATTTATGTTTGGGAGGGGTCTCTGGAGATAGGTCTGCTTTTGGGGACCAAATTGTGAGGGGGCAGGGAACCTGTGGGTTGTAGTTTGCTGTAAGATCTGAGCCTGCCCCAGGTCCCGCAGCCTGGTACTGAGCCCCCAGGGCTGTTTTGCCCCTAGGAAGCCTCTGTCAGTACTGGAACACCTGCAGTGTAAAAGGGGCTGAGGAAAATTCTTACAGATTGATTGGTTTAGGGTAAAAGAAATCTGCAATGCTAGCTTTCAGGGCAAGTCTAAAGGACCTTCAAAATATTTTTACACAGTTTTCATACTGACAGCGAGATATTCTGGTTTGTATTCAGCCTTCATAGCAGGAAGTAGCCTGGGACACAGCTAGAATTTACCAACTTATTTTAACTAGACTTTGCCACAGAAGCTATGTTGTCGAGATTACAAACCACATGCCCTATTTCTCTCCCGCAGAACCTTCAGCTGGAAACCTCCCTCTGCTCTTGTGAATAGCTTTGCTCTTTATTATTAGGGATTCCATTGAGGGGGCCAGTTTCAGGAGCCTAGTGAATTTTACCAGCATTCTGGAAGGAGGAAAAAGACTGAATTTAATACAGTGAAAAGTAAAAAAAAGTAAAAAAAGTAAAAAATCATAATTCTCCATATTGCACGACAAAGAGGATTCAGTTCCAAATTTACTGTCCCCAGGAGTGGTGTTGCTTGAATAACAGTCAAACTGGCAGAGTTATTCTGACATCACAATAATGCAAAGGTGTTGGAAACCACTTCTCCGGGGAGAATTTTAGAAAGGCTGGCCAGGCAGCTAAATGACCTCAAGATTGCTCAAAGAAGCTGGGGGTTCTGAGTTCTAATTCTGGACTTTCTATACGACTGAATGTCTCAGTAACTGGGAGCTTCTGAGACACGCATTCATTCACCTTGTATTCCCAGAGCCTGGCATACATGTGTGCTTCATGGATTTAATACAGAATGAATCACCATTGGAAGAGAAATTAGTGGTCACGCGGTAGTGCAAAATACTCACATTTGATAGCATCACCTCCTGGTTTCTGCCTTATTAGGGAAAGGAAAACTACCATGACAGTTGGAATAGTGTTGAAAAAGAGCTCGCGTTCTGGAAGCAGACTGCCAGGAATGAATCCCTGCTTCACTGCTTAGTAGTCGAATAGCCTCACTGAGCTATAGTGTCCTCATCTGTAAACTGGGGACAATATTCTATTACCTACTTCTTAGGTTACTGTGAGAGTGAAATGAGATAATATAGGCAAAGCCCCTGGCATACAGCGAAATCACAATAATGCAAGGGAGTTGGGAGTCTCTTAGCTGTTATTATTACCTTTTCCCTAATTCTCTCCAAGATTCACTTCTCATCCCTCTCTTGCAGGCCGACGTTTTCCTAAGTTTATCAAACACTCAGAGTGTCACTGCTCAGAGAGAAGCTGTGAAGATCAGCTAATCTACAGAACCCAGCACAGCGACCAGGTCACAGTATATCCTCTGTATGTGCTCACTGAAAGAAGGGATATTGGAAGAAATTTGCTCTCAACCTCTGGGAATTACAAAACATACAAATTACTCTTACTAAGCAAGCGAGTTAAAGATTTGCAATAGAATTGTTGGATCTTCAGGTTTTGAAAATACAATAATTCACTGAAATTAATGAAAGTGTCTGGAGGTCAATGGTTCTCCCATTTTACTACGTAAGAGTCTCCTGGTTAACTCAAAAATTCTCAAAGAGTTGGAATTGGTAGATCTGAGAGCGCAGGCATCAGCATTTTAAACGAATCCCCCATGTGGGTCTGGTGCACACTTTAGGGCAGCCAAAAGGCCTTTTGCTGAGAAACTCTCGTGGTTACTTACAAATGTGATGGGTGCGCCTCTCAATGCAAGAATCTCTTTGTGCTTTTACTTTTAGGTTTCCTTCTTATTTCTCCAGTGGGTGAAAGAATAACAGGATTGAAATTACTATCATAGGTTGGGCTGGGAGGAATTACTGTCACAGGAGGGGCTATGCAAGTTCTGGTGTTGCACAAGCCTGGACATGCTTAAAGGATTTGCCATTCAGATCTAGAGTTATTCGGACACACCATATGCCTGAAAATCATCCAGAAGGCCTATTCTTTTGGATTGTTAAGCCAGGAGCCTATCTGTATCTCAGTCTGATGTTTCAGGAGAACTGTATTTTCTCCTTGAGGATTAAAGGAAGAAATATTCTGCAATGCCATTATAAATAATTCAAAATCCAAGAAAGCTTAATGTGGACCACAAGAATATGACCTAAAGTCACACTCCAGCTCAAAGAATGTGTCTAGACCAGCATTAAAAGTATATTACTGGGAAATAAATGCCTGCAGGGGAGTTAGTCTGCAGGGGAGAACTTTCTGTGTATTTCTATGATTTTTCTAAGGAACAGCACTCCCCCAGCATCTGGACTCTGCATTAATCTCCAGTCGAGGTCATCAGCCTGTTCCATCCCGACACGGTGCTACCTGGAATAACTCTCCCTTCCCCACTAATCTGTTGTTGTAAATGTTGCCTTGAAAGGGTCTTAAGATTCAATTATTAATCAGAACCAACTTAACAGGCTGTTGATGCCAGGAATGAAATTTTTTCAATTTGCAAAGCTGGGATAAGCTGATCGAGGAGAATGATGTGATTTCACAGGAAATACATTAAGCTTCCCACGCCTGCCTAAAGAGCTTACCGAGGTCATGAGAGTGCAGAGAAAGGGTGTTTAGGTGGGTACATTATTCATCAAAGGGAGAGTAACTACGAGAAATTTATAAACCATAGCAGCCTCAGTTTAGAGAAAGTTTTCTTCACCTGGACCGAAGGGCCAAGATGCTACAGTCTCTTTTAAAAATCTCATTTAAAATGTAGCCCCACCAATTTTACTTAGACAAGTGGTGCTACAGAATAGTTTCTGCACTTAGATCTGCTTTATTGTCTTTTTCATACTAAAGCGATGAGAAGCTACAAGCTTATGAATTACCTTTTGAGGCACCAGACTTCAGACAGGAGGATGATAAATGACCTAAATGAATTGCAATATGCTGGAAATATAGATAACCTGTGCTGAGTGTGAAAGCAAAGTTCTTGAAGAGGGTCTCTCATAATGACTTGACCTCACACTGCCCTGTGCACACACAAGGCCACCTAGAAAGGTGATGGGTGTTTATCGAAATGGAGGATCTCTTTGTTCTTTTACTTTTAAGTTGCCTCTTTTTTTTCTCCTGTGGATGAATGGATGCTAAGATGGAAATGACCTTCAGTTGTAGACTGGGAATGTCCTCCAACCCCAGGAGTAGACTTTCACCTCTAACATTGTGTAAGAATTAATGTGATCATCTCCAAGTCAGGGGAGACTGGACTGTGCGGGCTGCATAGTTTGCAGGCCCGGTGCTGGATGAAAATTGTTCAAAAGCAGGGAAAAGTGCTATTAAAGGTATCAAGGTATCAAAATACAAAGCTTTTCCCTTTTTTCCTGTGGTCTTTCTCACCTTGTCATGGTGTTGATTTGTTTTTACTCTTTCTTTTTTTTTTTTTTTTTTTTGTGGGGAAGACCAGCCCTGAGCTAACATCTGTTGCCAATCCTCCCCTTTTTGCTGAGGAAGACTGGCCCTGGGCTAACATCCGTGCCCATCTTCCTCTATTTTATATGGGACGCCACCTCGGCATGGCTGACAGGCAGTGCGTCGGCGGGCGCCCGGGATCCGAATTCGCAAACCCTGGGCTGCCAAGCGCGGACTAAACCACTGCGCCACCGGGCGGCCCCTCTTTTTTCTTATTGTGGTAAAATACACATAACACAAAATTTGCCATCTTAACCTTTTTTACATTTACACGTTGCATGCACCTCTTGTACATTTTTAAGTGTACAGTTCAGCAGTATTAAATACATTCCCATTGTTGTGCAACCATCACCAGTGATGGTGTTTTTTATTTGCTATTTAATGTCATTCTAAGTAAATAAAAATGAAAAATTTAAACTATTAGTGTGAATTTTGCAGTTCATTTTTATATTGTGCAATGCCAGTTTTAAATGCAAACGTCAGAGCATTTAACTCATTTGTGCAACCAGCGGGATCACACAATTTGTATTTTGTCCCTGGCGGGTGCCTCCAGCTGGCCAGAAAAGACAGACTCAGGAAGGTGGGCGAGGAAGAGAGCATCCCCCCAGGCACAGAGTGAGCTTGAGGGAACTGGCTGCGGGCGAGTGCTCCTTCTGGCAGGGGGATACGTCAAGACCCTTAAGGTGCTCAGGAGCCCCCTGCCCTGTGTGCCCACTCAGGCCTGATGGCTGCTGGGATTCCCCTGCCCACCAGCCCCTGGACCAATGCATTGTTCCCTGGCTTGGGGCAGACCCTAGGGAATCTCCCCTTCCCACCGATGGTATCCCCAAACCACGGCGGACAGGTGACCCCCCAGGGTATTACAGCCTCTGTACTAGGTAACTGGATCAGGAGTGGGCAACAGGTTCACCCTTTATCCAGTTGTGATCTCCTGCCTGAGCACTGCCAGTCCTGGGCGGGATGGCCACTGCTCTGCCCTGCCCCAAGAGGCTGCAGGATAGGTGCACCCAACCATGACCTTCCCCACCTGCACCCAAGCCCTTGCCTGGGGCAGAGGGTGGCAGTGGCCACAGGGCAGTCACAGGGAAGGGATGCTGGGCAGGGCCCAGGTTCCAGGGGGCAGGAGAGTGGGCTGAGAACCCACCCCCAGGGAGCTGGGGATATGGGACAGGGGCAGGGAGAGTGAGGGGAAGGCAGCAGGAAGCACCCTGAGCAGTCTCCAAGTCTCCCCACCCCCCTGCACACTCCAGCTCCATGGGCCCATCAGAGTCACTTACAAAACACAATTTCAAGATGGGGCTGCAGAGCATGAAACCCCAAGTGCGAGGCTCTTCTGAGCTCAGGACCCTGCGGACTACCCTGGTCGTGCACTCACGGAGCCGGCCCTGGGTGCAGGAGCAGAGAACAGGTGAGTGAGAGGAAGGTCAGCGCTTCTGGTCAGCAAGGGCAATCCTGCCCATCCCCACTCCCAGACAGGGTCCTTCCCATCCAGGAACACCTCTGTGTCAAGAGTGGGTTTGTTCTCTTCTCCTTACTGCCGCCCTCCTTCCAGCATTGCCCTCTTTTCTTCCCCCTCCTCCCTTTCCCCCGACTCAGGATTTTAAGCACAGTGCTTTGACCCACCCTCACTGCTGGGGACAGCGGCCTTGCTCCACTCAGAGTTAAGTTTAAAACTCAAAACTCGGTTTGCGGCTTCTCTGGATCTTCATTTGCTGCTCTTCTCTTTCTTACTTCCGTTCTCTCTCCCTCTGTCTGAGTGAGGGGAGATGGGAGATCTGTCTTTTAATTACGTTTTACAGTAAATTAAGGGGGCACTCCCTGCCTGGCAGGATGCATGTGGCGTCAGCACTTAATGCTGGTGAGGCTCTGAGCTCCTGGAGACGGAGGTGGGGTGGGGGGGGCGGGGGTGCCTGCTTTTCAGGACTGTGGGAAGCCCAACAAGAAGAAAGGAGAGAGAGGGAGGGGGAAAAAAGCTGGAAAAAGTCAAGAAGCATAGAAAATATGGGAAAGGAAACATGGGGAAATGGATAGGGGGAAGAAGAGGGAAGGAAGGAAAAAAGAAAGGAAGGAAGGAGGGAGGGAGGAAGGAAGGAAGGACGGAGCGTGGAAGGGAGGGAGGGAAGGAAGGAAAGAAGGATGGGAGCCAGCTTTTGCCTGCCCTTCCCACATGATTTGAAAAGGATAGAGGCTTGACCCGATAAGGCTACTGCCCCCAAGCAGACACTGCAGTGCTGGTGCCTAGACGATGACTGAGAGTCCTAGGTGGTGACAAAGAGTGTCAGCACCGAGTCTCTTCTCTGCTCCCGTCAGATTCTTGAAAATGTGACTGCATATTAGTTTTCTCAGAAGACATCCCCGTGAAGCGCCCAGTGAAGGTGTGGGTACTCTGGAGAGAACCGGAGGGGGTGAAATGCGGGTGTTAAACGGGACAGAAGAAGAACAATGGCAAATCCTTTCTGGAGCTTCCAGCAGGGCCCAGAGTTGGTTGAGGAGGACTGGGCCTTTACAGTCACAAGAATCTTCACAAACACGAGCTCTATTCTTCCAGGTGATCAACGTGAGGCCTCAGGAGCCAAGTATACTCACGACCTCAAGTTCTGGAAACCCTTTCTTCCTAGCATTATTATAATGAACTAGCCTCTTGGGTCCTTTTGGGAGAGCACCACTAACTCGCTAACTGTTCGAGAAGGGAGAAGAAAGGGCAACTTGCTCTCTGATGGACTCTCAGCCTAGAGATGACATGCAGCTTCTTGGTTGAGCCTGGCCACCACCCCAGAGATCCAGACTCACAAGAAGCCACAGGCTTCCTGTTCTTTCTATCCTCTCAGTAAATAATGCCTCTTTCCAGAGGAAAATTTCACTTTTGGATTATGCTGCAGACTCTACTGAGATTTTCCTCACAGCAGCAGCAAAAACTAATTTGCCAAGGAGCAATACAACCCCCTTCAAAGACCTGGAATCCTCTGATATACCTACTGAGATTTCTTTAATGGCTGGTGAGGTATGAGAACAATATTTACCTCCAATTCAAGAGAGAGAACTAAACTGTATTAGTGAAGATGGTACTGCTCTTTCTAGAGTAGAATTCTCAAAATGGGGGTCTGTGGATCCCCCATATCAGAATTACATGGAATGATGGTTTAAAATTTGGATTTCTGCATCCTCACTGCAGAACTACTACATCTCTGTGGGTGAGAGGTCAGAACCTGTATTTTAAATAAGCTGGGCATTTGTAATGCTATGTACAGGACTGACATTTGAGAATCGAGGTTTGGAGCAGTGGTCCTCAAAGCTGATTGAGCCTCAGAATCACCTGGAGGGCTTATAAAACACAGGTGGCTGGGCCCACTCTCAGAGTTTCTGATTCAGTGGGTCTGGGGCGGGGCCTGAGAATCTGCCTTTCTAACAACTTCCTGGGTGATGCTGATGCTGCTGGTCCCAGGACCACACTTTGAGAACTACTGGGTTAGAACAATTAAAACGACTCCGTCTTGTGCTAGTCAGGCGTAACCTACTCACTGCTCTTGGGAAGCCCTGGATCAGAGTGCGGGAGGCAGTGGTGGTGGAGGCCTCCAGGAGGTGAATGTCTGGGGAAGCAGTGGAGGGCCACCTGGCCCCCACGGCCCCCATGCCAGGCTGGTCTGCACAGGGCCCTCAGGGAGCAGATGGTGTGTGTGTCTGTCACATACCCCGGCTTCTGGAGACTGGCTCTTTGGACTCTCAGGAGCTCAGTTTGGTTTCAGGTAAAAATGGGGTTATAGGTCTGTTCTAGGGCAAGCCATGAAGGAATGTCCAAATCTAGTACTTCCAGTAGATCCCAGAACTAGGCTGGGGTAACTGGAACACAAAAGAACGCGGAGTTCTCATTGCCATGGCTAACAGCCTGCTGGGCATGTTCACGTGGCGACAGGCCACCGGCCTCCAGGCTGATATTTTGGGGTTCTCAGGACACAGATGCGCCCTTTCTTCCATCTAGAAAGTGTTTCAGGCTGAGGCTGCCACAGACCACCGTGGACGTTCTTGGCTGTGGTTCAGGGGCAGCCTACGAAGACCTGCTGGTGTCTTTGTTTCTGCTCCTTCCCTCCTCCCTCAGACACCTGCAGTTACCAACACGGCCACAAGAGGTCTCAGCAGGACAATGATTAGTCTAGGAAGGGGACAGGAAGGACCTGGAAGAAGCCTGAAACGTCAGTTCTGTGTCCCCCTCCCCACCCCAACTAATTGACTTGTTGTGTAGGGGCTCTCCCACAAAGGGAAAACAAAGGTGAGGAGCTCACGACCTCTGCCTGCCTGTCCAGCATCCTCAGCGTGATGACTGGTCCTGTGGGGCTGCCCAGGGATGACATTTTCCTCCTCAAATAGCACTATAGTGGTCACAGGAGAAGGAACGGTAACAACAGGGCAATGATGGTTGCCAAGAAGGGACCTGCAGACTCCCACCATAATTTCCAATGGCTGCTCCCTCAAATGACGTGGTTGATTGGCATTTTTCAATCTTACGTGAAATGTCAGGCAAATGCAGCTCTGAGAGCCCTCTAGCACAACCCTTCCAGCCAGGTTTGCTGCCTCCAAAGTCCCCATTCCACCAAAATTCTGAGGCTGAAGTTCTCAGTGAGATTTTCTGAGGTTGCAGCTCTTTGTGCTGCTACATTTTGTCCAGCAGCATTAGGACCTAAGACGTGCATGGGAAATTACCCACCATTGTGATTCTCTCCGCCCTGCCGTATCCTGTCCTGTTCTTCCCACCCAACTCTGAGTCAGCATCAGGTCCAGGGAAGACCGATACAGACCAGATGGGCTATTTTGGAAAAAGTGGCATGTTAAGCCAAACTGGAAATATGGAAACCAAAATGGGCCAGACTGTTAAATCAAGCGATGATTTTTTGCTTTATAAAAAAGATTCATCATAAAAATGTCATGGATTTATCATAGAAAAAGACAGCTCTGTTAAAATGACATTCATATTTCTATATTTCTATGATTTTATGTAAACAAGGTGTGTATCTCAAAACTTTGCTGGAAGCTGGCATATGTGGGTCTCTACTCTTGCCTTCTTGGCTGTCAAATTATTTTTGCATGGCCTCAGAGACTTCCCTGGCCCTGTTAACTCAGTAAGCAATACACTGAAAGGAGAAAACGTAATCTGTTCACCTGCTGAGTCTCCTTAAGTTCCAGAGCTCTGATTGGTGGCATCATGGAAAGGAGAGAAGTAGATACCAGCCAGATAACCCCAAACTACAGAAATCGGCATATCTGAGATGACCAAACGTGGAGTTTGCCATATCCACCCCAGTTTCATAAGTCCATGTAAGGTGAGCAGGATACTGGCTTCTCCTCTGCACCTTCTCCCTCCTGTCCTTATCCTTCTTCAGTTAATAACACAGACTCACAAGGCTCTTGCTCCCATAGGCTGGCCCCATTTGCACAGCCCGACTTAACTTTTCCCATAATCCTGTAGTGGGAAATGAATACTGCTGGGAGGAAACTTCATGAAAACAGCTCGAGGTTGGTGAGCAAACTTAGCATCATTTACTTTTGGAAACCAGCTGTTCTCAAACTCAGTTTACAGATGAGGAGCCCAAGGTCCAGGGAGGCACAGTAACTTTCCCAAGCTCACTCAGCTATTTAGTGGCAGAGCCAGGACTGGGACCCAGCATCCTTTCTTAGGATGTAGCCTCCTTCACTTTCATTCACTTTTCAAAACCTCTCCTGGCTGTGCATGGGGTTCTCTCCCATTTCTCTCTGGGAGAGATGCTTTGATAGAAAGAGGAGGATTTAGTTTTAATCCAGGCTCTGCCCCCTCTTGGACAAGTGACTTTTCCTTCAAGGCTTCAGTCATCCTCTATGAATTAGGGGGTTAGGAGTGAAGGATCTATCTGTAAGGACCCTTCAACTCCAGAATTCTGTGCACGTCTAAACGATGGGTGGGGGTCTCAACACTGCAGGGGATGGAGCAGTGCTCAGTCACATCTCATGGGAGCCCCTTCAATTTTGAATTCTTGTCATCTCTGACAACTAACTTGGAAAGTTTCCTCCTAACTGATTCCCCTTCAACACACACTGGAACTTCAGTGAGATTGCAGTTCCAACCCTGAAATCATGGTCGGGTGGGGAAGGTTGTCCTGTAAGACAGGATCATATGTTACATGTGCCAGGTATACTCTTTGTCATGCACAAATTCCTCCTCCCCAATTTATTTATTCTGTAAATCTACTTTATCACATATTGAATTCACTCAAAGTGGAAATATATTTTGTGTAGATTCAAGGAACACCAAAAGGGATTGTGTGTGTGTGTGTGTTGTATGTACAATGAAGCACCAATATAGCCCATATTTGGCTTAAAAACCATTATCTTTTCTCTTTCATTATCACAGATGTGTTCAATATAGTATTTGTGTCCATCATATACATATGTACAGAGAAAATAATAAATAAATGGGTTACCACGTCTCTCCACGGCTCATTTTAGCCCTGTTACACGGCATGATGGCATTTATTTTCACATAGCATCCACTCCTACAAAGACTCACAGAGCAATAATCTGTTTAGGCTGGTGGCCCCAGAACACTGCATAGCAAAGGCGTGCTATGGGTGACCACAGCCTGCACGGAGAAGCCCACACGTGTGTTTCCACACTGTGGAGGAGTATGTTGCAGTGAGAACGTGGACACATGCCTAGAATTCTAAAAGTTGACAATCTGAGGGCTCATTGTCAGAGAACAATAACCAAACGCATTCCCCAGGAGTCCCCAGCTCCTTCCCGAGAGGAGCCAGGCTGACAGCTGCAAGTGCTCTGGCTCTTCCCCATGTGCCAGGGATTGTGGAGAGAGAAGCACAAATACAAAACCAGGAGCAAAGACATCAGATCTACAGCTTAAAAGTGACAGTTCATGCGGCCCAAGTGCCAAGCGGCGAAAGCGGGAGTCAGAGAACAGCAGAGAAAACATGCAGGAACGGTAGGCAGAAGCGCACAAAACACAGCTGGACCCACGGGAGCCATGCTCACACTTACATGGTGTGGTCTCACACTACCTTAGTTTGCTTTAAGCATTTCCATCATCTGAGAGTTTGGGAGGGAAAAACAGAATGGTTAAAGGCAAAATAAATTAAGAGCTTGCACTTTAAGTGTCTTATCTTTTTGTGCCTCAGTTTCCTCATCTGTAAAATGGATCTAATAGTAGCACTTACCTCATAAGACTGTGGCAAGGATGGAATGAATTAATACATGTGAAATACTCTGAACAGTCCTATTCAATACTAAGCATTCTCTAAGTATTAGATATCACTGTTGTTGTTCTTTTTATCTTTGGCTTCCTCAGGCAATAGCACCCAGGTTAGATGATCAAGAGTTTATAGAAAGCCAAGGACTCGAAAAGAATTTTAGATCTCAATAAGAAAAATAATAGAAAACACTCAGGAGAAAAAGACAAAGTTAGAAATGCACGGGTTGAGTAATAGTTTCACGTGTTGTTATTGTTCTTTGAGGGCATCATTTCAAATTCCAAAGCAATTCAGAGTAGCTTTTAAAGAACGATAAATAAAAATCAATTGTACACACATGGATCAGTTAGAACCCTGAGGCCTGGTCCATGGTGGACAATTCAAGGCAACACACACATCATCAGGTATGACCCTTTGGACTGATGGCATCTTACAGTCTCTAACCTGCCTCCATCCAGTGCCTCACACAGAAAATTGCCTACAGGTGCCAGTGCAACCATGGGGGTGGGTCATGAGTACCAGGCGGTTTACCGACTTCGCGCCTCCATTCTTCCCCAGAACCATTCCATCAGCTTTGACATCACTTGGCAGAAGACTGTGGTCAAGCAGAAAAGGACGGGACTTTGGCCCTCTTCTTACTCTCTTTTGGTTGTTACCTGCCTATGTCACCTCTTATTCACCACGGGCCTGAGAAAGTTTCCAGGGTGGAAGCTCTAGCCTCTGCTCTGCCATCCTAAGTTTCCTCTGCCCTTTCTCCCTTTCTCAAAGGCATGGAGGATTGAGTTGGCCCTCTTTGGGATGTGAGCATTTGTATGAAGGGATTTGATTATTAAAGTTGGAAAGTTGGGTGCTAAAAACATCATTTCAAGTGAAAAATTAATAGCAAATCAGAATTCTTCAGCTGGTAGAATACAGAAGGAAAGAACGGCAAGGAACACATCAGTGTCTGTTTAGCAGCCTAACGGACCTTTGTCAGAAAGCATAAGTCGTAGGCTGCCTCTGCAGGGGGCAGGCTCACCTCCCGAAGCACAGACACCACAGTGGTGTTCGGCTTCCGGCTGGGTGCATTCTCCCACCAAGCAGGGTATATGTCTGTATGTGTGTATCTGTGGTGCTCTGAGATGGCCTCTGCTTTGAGCAGTTTTAACCTGGATAATATTCTTGTGTGCAAATGTACCCCAGAGTTGAATTCTCCTGCTGCCAGTCGGGCTGCAGGCTCCTAAAGGGTGGGCCTGGGTTTTTCTTTCTCACTATGTTGAATACAGCATGCCCCCCCACTGCAGGAGCAGTTAGGGCTGCCAGTGGTCACAGCTTCATTTGTCAGGCAGAGAAGCTGGCTTTTTAAAGACACAGTCTTAGATCTTTCCCAATCACAGGTACCATTTCAAGGACATGGATTACAGTGCTTGGGCTCCAGAACACAGAGAATCACCTTGATCTGCTCAACACCTTTTTGAAGGGCTGCTATTTATGTCATCAGAATGTTGCTCAGGCAAAAGTGCAAATGGGAGAAAGGGGCAGAGGACACTCAGAGAAACAAAGGGATTCCCAACCAGAAAAAGTAGGTCTAATGATTGATGTTTGCAGAAACGGAGACATTTAAACAGAATTATTAAGCATTTAGCTAAATTATAACTAGGATGGGAAATACAAGATGATTTCAACGGGAATCATTTCAAATAAGTCATTCTCTTGCTTTGGAGGGCTTTTGTTCTACACTTTCCAGAAGGTCACTATTTTACCAGAAGAGCTAGAGGTAGTCACGTCTTTCTTGCTGATGGGACAAGCAATGCCATGTCGCCTGGAGGGTCAATGAGCCCATCAGGCCGCAGGACCACATCTGGAGGGCTGGAGCCCTTGATGCAGTGAAGATAGCCGGAGCATCATCATCCTGTACGGCGTGAGTTTTAGTAAAGAGTTCAACGGCAGTAGCATCCTAGTTCTGCTCTGGGTCCCAGGGCCCAATCCTCTCCCAAGGCAGTACAGATATTCCCAGGTGTAAGTTGTCTGGCTAAGTTTCAGTGGGTAGCCCATGCAGGAAAAAGGCCAAAAGAATGGGTTCCATCACTAGACGAGGGGCTGACCTGGGTAATCTTTAGAGTATTTGGATGTTCTGTGCTCTGCCTTAGCTACATAGCCAGGTCTCAAGGCAAACCTCTTCTGGATCCCTCTGACACCTGAGAATTATCCCACAGACCATTGGTATCATACC
Organism: Tapirus indicus; assembly: GCA_031878705.1. NCBI lineage: Eukaryota > Metazoa > Chordata > Mammalia > Perissodactyla > Tapiridae > Tapirus > Tapirus indicus. The sequence continues at coordinate 82,797,902 of CM062917.1, forward strand.
CCAATCAAGGCTGAGGCAATGGGACATACTTTATGAGCATTATTCCATAGAGAGGGAGAGGATTCCTTAGAGAAAAGGAATAGCATCACCCCTACCAAAAGGCAGCTGTAGCTTGGTGGTTCCACACATATGTGTGTGCAGCATGCTTTTCTCTTTGTTACAGACAGGACAGGGCTTGTACCATCACTGCTCATATTGGACACTTTTGACTGTTCAGAGGGCTCACTAAATATATTAGACACTTTTATGGTGGTAGATCAACTAACAGGCTGAGATTCCACTCATTAAATAATTTTACCTATAATACTCAAAACATAAAAACAGATATGGCTTTTATGTTTCCATTTGATTTACTCACACCCGAGTGAACAACTGTCTTGTTCATTTGGAACTTTATGAAAACCACCCAAAATGTCCCTCTGAGTAAGTATTTCTTTCATATCTAGATGATTTGCACTAAGCCCTGGGAGGTTGGGTTTGATAGTTTAATTTCCCACTTCCTAGGTGGTAGCAGATAATAGGTGGAACGCTGAGTGTTGACTGATTTTTCCTTCAATGCATCACCTCCTGGGTCTTTGGTGCTCAGTGGTAGAAGGCAGCAATGAAAAGAACAGAAATGAAATAGAGTCCAAGTGAAAATGATTTTCAGTTGTGCAGCCTTTCAGAGAAGAAATACAAGATGGGACTGTAATTTATTGTTAAAATCAAAGAAATATGGCTGGACGTGAACTTGGTAATTAATTATCCAGTCCACTGCTTTGTTCTACAGATAAGGAAATGAAGGCTCTGAGAGGACAAGTGACACAGCTCTTTGGAGACAGTCAGGGTTAGTGTGGACCTCCTGACTCAGAATCCAGGACTACCACACCATGCTGCTTCCCATTTCCAACAGAAGAGCGAGGTTTTCTAAGCCATGACATCATTAGGGAATATAACATGAGTAACACGCCCCGCCTGCCCTCTGTTTCAACAAGCAAAGGGCAAAGTTTGGAAACTGCTTCCACTCCTCCAACAAGATAAAAACCAAATGGTGTGTGTGTGGTCTGCCTCTAGGTCACTGATCCCCAAATCTGAATAAACTATGGACCCCTTTAAAGGAAAAGACCTATGATGAATTTTTTTAACCAGCACTTGAGAAACATTTACTTAAGAAAGCTAAAATCTCATTCTTTGAACATGATTTTCAATCAAGAATTCTTGCTCAAAAAAGACTAGTTTTGGGGCCGGCCCTGTGGCCGAGTGGTTGAAGTTCTGTGCACTCCACTTCAGCGGCTTGGGTTCACGGGTTCGGATCCCAGGTAGGGACATACTCCACTCATCTCAATCATGCGGTGGAGGCATCCCACATACGAAAAACAGAGGAAGATGGGCACAGATGTTAGCTCAGGGCTAAACTTCCTCAAGCAAAAAAAGAGGAAGATTGGCAATGGATGTCAGCTCAGGGTGAATCTTCCTCACCAAAAAAAAAAAGAGATAAGTTTTATCTTCATAATTGGTAAAATGAAAGCACAAAACTTAAATGTCTTTATTAAACCCAAAGATCCCCATCTCCCCGCAAGAGTATGTCCTTGAAATCCAATTTGAGACATCGTCCTAGCTCAGAATTTGCCTCTGCTGTCTTCTCTGGGCCAACTAATGAACTTGCTATTAGTTTATATCCCTGTCCAACTTCACTTCTTCAGTAGCTACTTTGGTATAGAATGGATTTCTTTTAGTTCACATTTTTACAAGGGAGCCTGTGTGTCCCGTATTCCTGTTACCTCATCACCGCCCCCCCCGAATCCTGGTCACTTTGTGATTTTCCTAATATTTGCATTAGAGGAAAATTCAGCATAATGGTATTTTTAGTGAAAATGCTAGTTTTCTAAAATGAAGGAGAGAGATTTCCAATCTGCCATCTACGCGGCGTCAGCCACCATCTGGGCTTCAGGAATGAAGTTCCATTAGTTAAAATGCACTTTAAACGCCTCAGCCGCCTTGTACAGTAGTTAAGTTCCCTGTTTTACAATCTCGCCATTTTAACATTGCTGTCCTGTCCTCCCTCTGGGCTAAAACACATTTAGGTTTTCCTCTGAGGGGGAGTTTCTCTTTCCTTGACACTCTCTCTCTGCTCTGTGTCTCACAGACTACGAGAGATTTGCCAGGAAGCTCCCCTTGGGAATGTCTCTTTCCTGCCTACCTGCTTTCATCTGCTCCTGGGTCAGAATTTTCTTTTTCATTAAGAATTCTTTCCCCAGTGGAAATGTAAGCATGCTAGAATTTCTTGGCTCTTACAGTGTCATTGTTTTCGTTTTGAATTTTATGGAAAGTGATTTAAAAAAAAATGTAATGAGTCCTAGTTCCACATTAGTTTAGTCAACAAAATGAAACGATGTTTCTCTATACTTGCACGTTCCAGTACGGTAGCCACTAGTCACAATGGGGCTATTTAAATTTAAATTAATAAAAATGAAATATAATAAAAATGTAGTTCCTCAGTGTCACTATCCACGTTTCAAGTGCTCAAAAGCCACACGTTGAGGGCACTGTGTTGGACAGGGCAGGAATGGAGCATTCCCCTCATTGTTGTGTGGGACGGCACTGCTCTATAACATGTACTAAGCTTTAATGAAATTTGAACGCAAGCTGTGTACTGTGCTCTAGAAGTCGGATTCTGAAAATGATACAATGAAACATAAATATGCAAGTCATCTTCAGTCAAAACCTATGTGGAAAGGGCTGAGAATAATTATTTAATAAACAATACAGTTGGAAGTCTGGGTGTCTTTATGTTCAAGTCGGCCACACAAAGCCTCATCATTTAATTTAGATTGTAAGAAGATCAGCCTTTATTTAAATGAAAAGATAGAACCGACTTTCACTAAAGTGGTGGTTCTTCTCAATGGAGCTGTGTATGTGGGGTGGAAGTGCATGGGGAAACACACCAGAAACACCTAGGAACTTGTGTCAAATTCGACATTCCCTCCCCTACCCAGAGAGGATTAGAATTCGCTGTGGGAGGGGAGGTGCTGCAGGTGCAACTTCTGTAGTTAAAAAGCTCCTCAGGTGGTTCTCGTGTGTCTTCTCCACCCCCCCCCCATCCCTCCAGCTGGGAACCATTGCTCCAAAAAATGGCTAAACTGTTTGGGGAGATGTGTCTAATTGCAGAATGGCAAGGACCTTTTACGTAGGGTAAGTACATGAGTCCTTATATAGGCTGTATAGGTTCTCTAGAGAAGCAGAACCAATAGGAGAGAAAGAGATATATATTACAGAAAAAAATAGGAAATATATATATGTAACAGATATATATATATATATACACATAAATAGGAGAGAGAGATATACATATAGGAGATATATATAGGACAGATGTATGTATATATATGATTTATTATAAGAATTGATCCATATAACTATGGAGGGTGAGAAGTCCCATGATCTGCTGTCTGCAAGCTGGAGACCCAGGAAAGCCAGTGGTGTAATTCAGTCCAAGACCAAAGGCCTGAGAACTAGGGGAGCTGATGGTGTAAGTTCCAGTCTGAGTCCTAAGGCCCGAGAACCAGGACTGCTGATGGCCAAGGGCAGGAGGAGCTGGTTGTCCTAGCTCAAGCAAGAGAGCAAATTCACTCTTCCTCCACCTTTTGATTGTATTCAGGCCCTCACGGATTGGATAATGGTCACCTGCATTGGTAAGGGCCTCTTCTTTACTCAGTCTACAGATTCAAATGCTAATCTATTCCATAAACACCTTCACAGATATACCCAGAAATGATGTTTTACCAGCTATCTGGGCATCCCTTAGCCTGGTCAAGTTGATTCACAACATTAACCATCACATAGGTTAAGTTCTCATTTCTGAGGCTGGTCTCATGGACAATTCTGCACAAAGTCTAAGTAGAGTGGGTAAGCCTTCTGGTTAGCAAGGCTATGTTGCTTCTCCAAAGCAGCATGAGTAAATATTGAAGGCAAGTTAGCAGAGCATTAAACCATTTACTCATTCAAGAATCATTTACTGAGCATCTAATAACATCCGTCAAACACCTTGAAATGTTCTGTGGAGTACGGTCAGATAAGTAAGTGATGGCCTTGGGGTGTGGCAGCTGAATTCCTGACGGGTTTTGGAGTCAGCCTGGGTTTATGTCTGGTACGCTGTAGCTGTGTCCTCAGGCAAATTACATAACTTCTTCAAGGTTAAATTTCCTGTGTTAAATTGGGGACGATGCTAGCACTTGCTTCATGGGGTTATTGTGAAGATTGAATGATATAAGGTACGTAGTAAACATTCAGTAAAATTTAGTGGTCACAGTATTATTCAAGAATATATAGTTTAGTGAGGAAGATAAACTCACTTAAGCCGTACTCCTCCTCACTGCAGAGATGGCTAGTCCAACAGATAATAAAATGGTGCCAAAGAAGTCAAAGGTACGGGTTTAATCCCCAAGTAGTCCCATCAGCTGTGGGGTTGTCAGATGCTCCTGCCTTCAGCTGCCATCTCACAATCGTGGGCCACTAGGAAATCAGGATGATGGTATATGGACAACAAATGTGAGAACCGAGAATGATTCAAGATGGAGTCAGGCCAGGTTCCTTTCTTTAGGGATGAGCGGACTAGAGTTCAGAGTCAGATGACTTTGCCACACTTTAAACACAGCCCAGTGGTGGCAGAGCTGAGGTCAGAATCTGCAGTTCCTGATTTCCTGCCCAGTGTTGGTTGTTTACACACTGAGAGTTTTCTAATGGAATGGAAATCTTCATCACCATGAAATATTAGGAAAGATGCTTATCTTACTATCATTAGGCTGTGGGAATATTTCCAAATACATTTGCATTAGCTCCAGAACCCAGACACCACACTGGGTGCAATTTTCATTTGTCCTTAGAGGTAAATGACATCCCAGGAGACAGTTCCTAGAAGGGAGTCTATGCAGACTTATAATCTATAACAGCCAAGTGTCCTTGGGGTCTAGTTTGTGGTACATCCCCAAAGTTAACATAGCTTATCACTACTCAGCAGGGGTACACCTTCAATTCTTTCTGGAATATTAGAATGACTAGGAGAGCACAGTAAACTCATGAAAGCCAGGGTGCCAGAAGGTTGGACCCAATCTTCATGTTTGATGGAACATTGGAAGACCATCAGCTGCCTTTTGGCTCTCAGTCTTCCTTTTGTCCACCTCCCACTTGTGCAAGTGTTTGTCTCTACTGGACAATGGCAACTGCCATACCTTATCTGGTATCTGGATTTGCCATCTTGGTCCCTCTTGCCCAGCCAGACCCCACTGATGTCTAATAGGTCTAAACAGGTGATTTCAGGAGGCAAATGATGCTAAAGAATATTTAAGGTTGGGAGGCAAAAGCTCTGGTGATGTCCAAGGGCATCCAGGAGGTACAGGAGAGAGAGAGGTTAGGAGAGAGAGAAGGAGCTTGAGGCTGGGCCTTGATGGAATCAGAGACAGGAAAGTCCTCCTGAGGATTTAGTTATTCTAACCATCTGGTCTGACCTTTGCATCAAGTAGAAATACTAAACAGAAAGATCCTAAGACAAGGTAGTGAGCCATGACAGGAAAAGAGCTTTCTGAGGTGGATAAAAAGTATTCTAAATGAGAAATAACAGAGTAAAAGAAATGCTTTAGGACTCAATTTGCTAGGTTAAGTATACTTAACAGGAGTATTACTCTGTGACACATTTGGACAGAATGAACATTGGTTATGAAGAAAATTCTCTCCTCAGATGTATGCACTCAAGCCCTGTGAATTAAAGTCACTGAATGTGTAGCTGGGAGCAAAATTCGGTCCTCCATAGTTAACAGTTTTCTCTATGTTCAGTGGAGGATGTAATACTATGGGTATTAATATTGCCCAGTAGAATGATGGACAAACCAACTTTAGATTTTCTACCATACAGGGCTGATGACAATTATCTGGTACATCTAAACCTGCAAATATTCAAGTCTATCTTCTGTGCCAAGCTCTTTTGCTGGAGCGGAAAGTAACAAAGAATGATGCTGATTTCTGTAAGTTGCATTCCATTTCGAAGTGTTCTCACTGTTCCAGTTTGGATTTCATCAATATACACTGAAACGGTGAAAGAGGGAAATAGGAGGAGCAAAGGGCTAGAAAAATTCACATAGTATACATATCATTAGTCCCACATAACTGAAAGCTACTTAGGGTAAGGGCCTGAGAATGTCTACTGGAGCACAGGCATTCCCTTACTCTGTCTTGTCCATTTCCACAACATCCTTGAAGGCAGTATGATCAATCCTCCTTTTACAGATGGAGACAGTGAGTCCAAAAGACCTTAGTCTCTTACCCAAAGCCACCTGCTAGTGAACAGTAGTGCAGGTGCAGGTGTGGTGGGAATTCAAATTCAGGTCCAGCTTCTCTGAAGACTACACTCCATCCAGATCCCAGGTGTGTCCTGCAGCCTTCGGAAGCATCTTTTTCTGAAGTATTAAGGTGTTCTCTGAGACATCATCTCTAACCTTCATGATCTTTTTGTGAGAACGGAGAATCTCCACGCCTCTTCGTCTTTCAAAAGAGAAAGCTGTGCGCAGGAGGCTCTTGGAGAATCTGGAAACCTTATTGGGGTGTCTGGTGGTGGTGTGAGTACAGTACACGTGGGGACTGCAAGTAAGAAGGGGGCAGGAGGACACTCTGGAGGAGAGGGGCTGCGGGGCACCCTCCCACCGTGGCAGCGCGTTACCCTCTAGTTTCTCTCTGATACAGGATGTGCTTATACACAGGTTGACATATAGCTCCAGGCTCTAAATGTTGCTCCTTGCTTGGTCTTCTAAAATTTTTTGTTTTTCCTTCAAAAGAAACAAACTCAGTTTTTCTTAAGGAAAAATGCTTTCAAGTACAGGAAAGTTTTGAGAGCACAGCTACTTTCTCTCCAAAGCTCTCTTCACATAAGTTGGAACTGCCAGAATTGAATTTTCTAGCAGTCAGGGGAACGAAAAACTGCATAGACTGCACTTTCATCAGAACCCTTTTTGGTTAATTTCAGTACTGCCATTATGTACAGATAATATATTTTTTTAGTAAGAATAAAAGTGTAGCTTGATGACATACTACTTTGATTAAGATAGCTTAGATAAGAATATAATTTTTAATTTGTAAAGGTGAGCATGGTTGCATGGTGAAATAATTTCTAGCTGTAAGTACATTATGAGTTATAGGAGAAAAGTTATCAAAAGAATAATTTTTTACTCTTTCTAGTCCCTCTGCAAGGGAGTCACCATGTCTGTTGTCCAATCAGGTCACTTTTGAGAGTGAAAGTGGGTGCTATTATTAATTACCTCAGGTCACTGGGCGTAAAGCGGGACTGTCCCAGTTAAACCAGAATGGATGCTCATCCTACCCAAAGGAAAGACACTTTTTCTTCTATATATTCCATGAGCAGCTTAGCAATTCATGACTTAAAAGGTGCCTGTGACCTTTAACACTCCCCACTGCAGGAGCGGTTCCTTTTATTTTTTTTTTCTGCTCTCTTCCTTTATTTCCCCCCATTTCTGCTTCCCTTTGATGGTGGGCAAGCCAGGCTGTGGCCGCTTCGTCAGTGAGAGTGGCACTCTTGGGAGGCTCTTGATGGAGGTGATGTGTCCTCTGGGAATGAGGGCTGGGACTAAGTCCTGGGATGAGGAGCTTAGGCCAAACTGCAGCTGGGGCCTCATAAGCATGGGCTTTGGGAGTCGGTATGTTTTGGGGACTCTATTTCCTCTTAACTTCCTACTTATGCCACCTGTCTGACTGAACTCTTCAGCTGCTCTGGCCTAGGGAGCTTCCACTCAACACCCCTGTCGTTGGAGGACAGGAGGGCCTGTTGGCTGTAGTATCCTGAGCTCTGGTTACCTCACCCCCTGGGAAGGGCTGTCAGGCCAGTATCCCTGGGCACAGGTCTTGTACCCAGGACACTGCTCCTTTGCTGGAAGGGTATCTGAGCATCTAGGTCTCTTAGTTTCAGACAAGAGGGCAGAAGAGGGGGCTAGATTTGAGTTACTGAGTTCTCTGCTTACTGGGGTGGGGGCTCTCGCCTCCCCATCATAGAAGGCCGTCCCCTTGACCTTTTTGCCTGCTATCTCAGTGAGCTAGCAGCACCCTCCTGCTGGTCTGGGGAGTTTGAAGGTGGTGGGGACAGACACTCAGGGGCCCTACCTTTCTGATCTGAGGGCAACAGAGCCCAAGAAGGTCAATTGTATTTCTGAGACCATCCCATAGGAAGAGGCCTGGGGCTGTCTTGGAGCCACTTCTGGAAGACTCCTCTAGGGCTGTTGTATGAGTCAGGTGGGGAGGAATGAATGTCTAAAACTAGGGAACTGACAGGCCTTCTGTGTCCTCTTGTGTTGCTCATACTTGGATCACTATGTTCTGGGAGCCATAGCTAAAGAGAGATCTAGTTCAGAGAAGAAAGTTCAGGACTCTGACAATACTGTCTGATGTGAAGGACCTGGGGGCAGTCAGTCTGGGGCTGAGATGGCCTGATGAGCACAGGACAGCTGCTTTCAAATATGCAAAAGGCTGTGGTCTGGAAGAGGGTCAGCCTCCTCTGTGAGGTCCCCAGAGGGTACCGAGGCCTCTGAGAGATGGACCGACCGTGACCCAAAGATGGGAGAGGGCTTCTGACGAGTCAGCATGGTGAGATGGGCCAAGCATTTCCAAAATAGCTTTAAGCATAAATTCAATAACAGTAGCTATTATTCATTGAATATACCTTCCATTTGCTAGGTGCTTTACATACCATAAGAGAGACTGCTAATTAATTACCCACTATCTACCCTCCCCTTTGCCTTAATTCTCTATCTTGTTGGGGATGGCAATGTGTCCAGCTAAAATCCTAACTTTTTAGTCTCCTTGAAGATAGGTATGGCCAATGGGTTATATATAAAAGTTGTCGGGTGGGGCTTCTAGAAAAACTCTAAAGAGTCAGCTGGGAGGCAGGCTACTTTTTGTCCTTCCCTCTTCTTCCTTCCTGTCTGAAATGCAAATGTGATGGTTGAGGCTGCAGCAACCATCTTATACGAAGGAAAAGCAACCTCCACCAGGTTTAGGGCACTGTTATTTGGGTTTTCTGTTATATGCAGCTGACTTAATCCTGAAACACACATGATTTCACTTAACCCTCACAATAATTCTGGATGATGGGTATTATTACATCCATTTTATATATACAGAAATAGAGGTCCCCAGAGGTTAAATAACTTGCTCAAGTTTACACAACAAGAAAATGGTAGAGGAAAGATTTGATCCTGGGTCAATCTGACCCCAAGTTCATCACATTCCCATGCTGTTTCTCTTTTCACAGAGCAGCTAGTGTGTGATGGCAAATTGTGTACCAATCCATTGCACAGACTCCTCTTGCTGTGGAAATATGCTCCAGTCCATGAGGTTTACTGTTGTCATGCTTGACCCATGCCAACCTGAGTGGAGGAGTGAAGCGAACGTTTATATCCTTCCTACTTCAGTCCCAGTTCTTCCATCACCCTCCCACTTAAAGCATACCCTCTCTCTCTCTCACTCATCTGTGCCTGCCTGAAACAGATAATCGAGGCTAAGTGCAGTTCCATCTTGGTTACTGGACCCACAGCTTCCATGTCCACTCTGGGTGTGTTAGGACACCATCTGAGTCACACGAGCACAAGTAATTCAAAGAAGGCAAGTCACAAGCTGGGGCCCTGTGCTTTCCAAGCTTCTAAATCTTGTTGGAATAGTTTATTAGCCATATCTCTTGTTCTTTTTCTTTTTCCAGCTTAGTGGCCATATCAGCAAAGGTGGAGGTTGATTTACAGTTTGTACTTTGTGCACTGTCTGAAGTGGAGGGAAAATTGAAAGGTTTATGTCAAGCCCATTCATTCACAGACACATTCAAGATCAAATTAATTTTAAAGTACTTACGGGCTATTTAATGTTTTTGCATTTTGCTTTACAAATCTATAGTGATCTTTATGGCATAATATATATTTCAAGCTAAAGCTATTGCAGACTTGGAAATAGAATTTTTTATATAAAATATTCTGGGATGAAATATGTCATAGGATGAGAAATTAAGCTCAGAATGTAGAAACCCAAAACTGCTTAGTTAATACAATCACCTGGAGACCATTAACCAAAAGAGTTCAGAGTCACAGAATGTTGTAGCAGAAAGGGCCTGAGGGACAGCCAATCCAGCCCTCTCATTTTAGAGTTGGGGAAACTGAGGCCTAAAGCAGTTAAGTGGCTGTCATGCATCACATAGCTGATTAGGACAGGACTAGGCCTAGAATCTGGGCCTTCCAAACTCTTCATTCAGATGAAAGATACTTATATAATGACAAATTTTTGTAATGGAATTTTTTGCAATGAACTCATGTTCTTTCTTTGAATTTATTTATTAATCTGAGGAGCTGTTGATAACATTCTCCATACTGTGCTGCAGGGCCCTCCCCGGATCCTACAGCATATACTATCGTGTGTCACTATTTCTGTGCATCACATACTGCTATTGACTCTAATCCCACTGTTGGACACGACTGTGCTATCTCCTCATGCAGACTGTAAAGTTCTGCAGGCCTGGGACTCCATGTCACTTTGGTTTGTATCCCTTGCAGGGTCTAGCCCCAAGCTAGCCACATAGTAGACACTCAACGAGCACTTCTTGGTAGTGTGAATAATGAAAACAAAGCAATCTTTGGGTATCAGCCCACTCTCTTTTAAAATTCTATCTTTACTTTCGCTGCCCCACCCATGCCCTTTCTCTCTCGGTTAGCCCTTTGCTGAAGATCACGGCTATTCTGAACCTCTGTCCATCTAGGATTCCCCAAAGCTGGTATGGCTTACTCTGTCTGAGGGATGAAGACAGAGGGGTTTGCTAACAGGCCACTGTCAGCCCACAGGGTGCCTTTGTGCGAATTAGAAAAAGTCGCTCCTTTCTCTAGGCCAGTTCTTAACCAGGGGAACTTTTGGATCCTAGGGGATATTTGGCAATGACTGGAGACATTTTGGTTTATTACAACTGAGGGATGCTACTGGGTAGAGTGAGTAGAGGCCAGGGATGCTCCTAAACATCCTACAATGCACAGGAAAGCCCCCATCCCCATAAAGAATTGGCTGGTTCAAAATATCAATAGTGGTGAGATTGAGAAACCCTGCAGCAGAAGGAAAACTTTCAGAATTAGACTAGGATAAAATTTCGGGGACTTTGTTTTTACCTGATAAACATGTGATATTGAGAATTTAGCATTTCCGGCATCAAATACCTACTTGGATCAAGACTGACTACCCCTAGACATTTGTATTTAGAAACATCATGACTACACTAACGTTGTTTTTGGTTCTACGTTTTCCACCTTTGGGAAAGACCCTTCAGACAAAGATCATTTCTGGAACCCAGCGGGAGCCATGGGTGACTGAAGCCTCAGAATCACTTGGTCTGATGGAAACCTATCCTAAAGGGATACAGCTCCATTTATAGCCGTGGGGTGTGAATCATTGAAAGACCCTCCCCACTTCCTCCTCCAGGTGATATTGTCACCAAGCTCTAAGTTATAGCACCTCATGCTTCATTAAATAGGCCCTTTCTCTCCTTGGTGTTGATGACTTCTTAATATATACGGGCTGTTATCATCTCTACCCTACAATTCAGGGGAGCTAAGTAGCTCTCTAAAACTCTTGGTAAATCTACCAACCTTTGATTACAGTACTTAATCTGTATTTGCAAAGTGCTTCACCTGTATTCTTATTTGTGCAGTTCATTGTATCTAAATGAGGTTTCACTTGGAGCTGGAAGAACGGGTTATTTTATTCATTTCTCTGTGAACTCCTGTTTTGCAACTCCAGAAGCTCTGACTGTGCTACTTTAGGCCTTTAAAGATGGCAAAAAAGGTTAGAACCCACTGTAATGAGGTGGTCACACTGTAGGTTAAATCAGATTCCCCAAATTTAGCATCCCACCTCATTCACATCACATGTAATGCCTTTAAAAGAGTCTAGGCTTTGTCTTCCAGAACCTTTGGGCCCACAAGTTTATATCTCTTGGAACTCAAAGATCTGCTCTCTCTGAGGAGCAGGGACAGCTAGATGTACGTAAGGGATAATTCAGGATTTCATTTCAGAACCAAGAGAATATTCCCCACCTCAGCCCTCACTTCAGAGTGAATTTGCATTAAACCACTTCTTGCCCACAGCTGCAAGTGCTTCTGAATCGGAACTCTTCACTTCCCTGTCTCTTCTCCTCATGCAGAGGCAGCCCTGCCACCCACGGGACAAATGCACCTAGCAGGGGGCCTGTGCTGCTCAGAAGTGGTCCAGAGAGCCTTGGAGGAGGACATAGGCAGCCCACCCAATCTCACTTCCTCCACGTCCTCACCACTACGGGTACTCACTAAAACCCATGGAAAGGATTCTCTCAGGCAGGCACTTTCTGGCACACTTATTAAAAAATTCAACACCTCAAAATGGTATTTTTTTAAAGGCAGAAAACATGCAATAAAGATGAATCTGGGAATCCAGAAGGAGTGATGTCAGCAAAATAGCTGAATAAGATGACTGTTGCTCATATCCCCTCCTCAACAACAACAATTTGGAATCCGTCCACAGACAAAATTGCCTTTGTGGGAGCTGTGGGATCCAGGTAGGAGATTGTGAAATGCCAGTGCAGTCCAAGGAGGAGGAGACGTGTTTTAGGAGACAGGCCCACACCCTGTGTCAGCTGACTCACTGACTGTGGTCCTAACTATGGACCCAGAAACAACTGTGTACCCCTGAGGACTTGGTTATAACCCCATTTGGTTTTGGTTCTGTCACCAGGATGGTATGCCAAGGAATCTGGGAGGAGTCTTGCCAACCTGTGTGTTGAGTAATAGGCTTACAGAACTTGGTCCCGGCTGTGGACCCTGAAGAGCCTTGTGAACTAGCTCCAGCCACTCTTAGCTGTGGTCTGGGAGCCCCTGCTGAACACTGGCTTAGACAATCACCCATGGAGGAGAGTGCCTTTACAGAAGTCCAGGTTTCCAGAGGAGAAATTCCAGTATACCAGTGGAGCAAAAAAATTCAAGACTGGATGCATTGGAGAGGGTGAGAGGAACAGTTTGATTTTACCTGTGTCACCCTTTTCCCAATATGGCATAGCTCAGTGCCAAGAGAGCCCTTCTTGGCCTGTGATTTTTCCCGGGGAGGAAAAGGACAGTGTGTGAGGGGGGAGCCCAGCTTCCCCAGCTGTGTGGGATGCTGCCAAAGAGGCCCACTTCTCTCTTGTGAATTGTGAGCTGCACAAATGGGGGGCCAGAATGTATCAAGGGGACTCAGATCCCGGTAACCGCATCAGGGATTCCATGGGGAGGTCTGTCCATGAACCACTGAGGATGCCTTGCCTGTGGATCCCCCCAGCTGGCCCAGAGGCACCTGCAGTGCTCTGCACTCCTCACTCACACACCCCAATACCTCATGCCTGAATCCCTGTGCATGTGCCCAATGACAGCAAGAGTGAGCTTTTGCAGATGTCTAGTGGGCCTGAATCCGTGGGCCTAGGAGGGACCACAAACTTGAACATTTAGTACTGCCCTTGGGAAAGCAAAAGGGATGTTGTCAGCACATGGCTTGACTCTGCAGGATTGAGAGAAGGCATACAAGCTTAAGAATTCTGCCACAAGAGGGAGCAAGAAGTATAGAACAGGTGTAGCCATAGAAGATCTGAGAAAGCCTCAGATCCCTAGCAGGGCTGATGGAAGGTATTTCTCTCCTGAACTCAGCTAGTAAAGACTGGAGGAGGTAACTGCTACTTTAAATGCTAAGAGAGCAATGTAACACTTCAAGGAATATGAAAAATCAAGGACACATTACAGTACCAAAGGAACAGAATAATTTTCCTGTAACCCATCCCAAAGAAATGGAGATCTGTGATTCACTCGGTAAAGAATTCAAAATAGCTGTTTTAAGGAAGCTTAATGAGCTATAAGAAAACACAGAAAGATAAATCAAGAAAATCAGGAAAAACAATACAAGAAAAAATGAGAAGTTTAATAAAGTGATAGAAGTCATAAAAAGACCAAACAGAAATTCTGGAGCTGAGGAATACAACGAATGAAAAAAAAAAAAAATGCAATACAGAGCATCAATACCAGAATGGATCAAGCAGAAGGGAGAATCTGTGAATCAGAAGACTGGAACTTTGTAATTATCACATCAGAGGAGAACAAAGAAAAAAGAATGAGAGAAAGTGAAGAAAGCCTATGTGATCTATGGGATACCATCAAAAGAAATAATTTGCAAATTATCAGAGTTTTAGAAGGGAAAGAAAGCAAGAAGATGGCAGAAAGCTTCTTTAAAGAAATGATGGCCGAGAACTTCCCAAATCTGGGGAGAGATTTGGACGTCCAAGTTCATGAAGCTTATGGGTCCTCAAACAAACTCAACTTAAAGACATTTTTTCCAAGACATATTATAATAAAACTGTCAAAAATCAAAGACAAAGAAAATCCTAAAAGCAGCAAGAGAAAAGAAGCTTGTAACTTACAAGAGAATCCCCATAAGACTAACCGTGGGTTTCTCAGCAAAACCTTACAAGCCAGGAGAGGATGGGATGATATATTCAAAGTGCTGAAATTAAAAAACTGCGAACCAGGAATTCTCTATCCAGCAAAGTTGTTCTTTAGAATTGAAGGAGAGATAAGGAACTGCCCAGACAAGCACCTACATTAAGGAAAAAGAAAGATCTCAAATAAACAACTCAACTTTACACCTTAATGAACTACAGAAAGGAGAACCAACTAAGCCCAAATTTAGTAGAAGGAAGGAAATAACAAAGATCAGAGTGGAAATAAATGAAATAGAGACTAAAACAACAATATACAGAACTACAAAACTAAGAGCTGGCTTTTTGAAAAGATAAACAAAATTGACAAAGCTTTAGCTAGATAAAGAAAAAAGAGAGAAGACTCAAATAAATTCAGAAATAAAAGAGGAGACATTAGAATTGATACCACAGAAATACAAAGGATCATAAGAGACTACCATGAACAAATATATACCAACAAATTAGGTAATCTAGAAAGAAAAGAATAAATTCCTAGAAACATACAATCCACCAAGACTGAATCATAAAGAAATAGAAAATCTGAACAGATCAATAATGAATAAGGAGATTGAATCAGTAATAAAAAACCTCCCAACAAAGAAAAGCCCAGGATCAGATGACTTCCCTGGCAAATTCTATCAAACATTTAAAGAGGAATTAATGCCAATCCTTCTCAAACTCTTCCAAAAAATTGAAGAAGAGAGAACACTTCCAAACTCATTTTATGAGGCTAGCATTACCTTGATACCAAAGCTAGATAAGGACACAATGGATCTTCCTTGACTTACGATGGGGCTACCTCCTGATAAACCCATTGTAAGTTGAAAATACTGTAAGTTGAAAATGCATTTAATACACCTAACCTACTGAACATCATAGCTTAGCCTAGCCTATCTTAAATGTGCTCAGAACATTTACATTAGGCAACAGTTGGGCAAAATAATCTAACACAAAGCCTATTGTATAATAAAGTATTGACTATCTCATGTAATTTATTGGAGTACTGTACTGAAAGTGAAAAACAGAATGGTTGTCTGGGTATAGAATGGTTGTAAGTATATCGGTTGTTTACCCTCGTGATTGTGTGGCTGACTGGCAGCAGTGGCTTGCTGCTGCTGCCCAGCATCACAAGAGAGTATTGTACCACATATTGCTAGCCCAGGAAAATTCAAAATTTGAAGTATGGTTTCTACTGAATGTATATTGCTTTTGCACCACCATAAAGTCAAAAAATCGTAAGTTGAACCATTGTAAATCAGGGACTGTCTGTACAAGAAAAGAAAACTACAGACCAATATCTCTGATATAGATGCAAGAATTCTCAAGGAAATATCAGCAAATGAACTCAACAGCACATTAAAAAGATCGTTCATCATGACCAAGTGGAATTTATCCTGGGATGCAAGGAAAACATATGGAAAGCAAAAAATTTGATACATCGCAGGAATAGAAGGAAAGATAAAAATCATATGATCATCTCAATAGATATAGAGAGAGCATTTGACAAAGTGCAACTTCCTTTCATGTTAAAAACTGTCAACAAATTGGGTAGAAAGGGTGTACTTCAGCATAGTAAAGGCCATGTATGACAAACTCACAGCAGACATCATACTCAATGGTGAAAGGTTGAAAGCTTTTCCTCCAGGATCAGGAACAAGATAAAGATGCCCACTCTTGCCACTTTTATTCAACATAGTACTGAAAGTCCTAGCCAGAGCAATCAGGCAAGGAAAGTAAATAAAAGGCAGCCAAATTGGAAAGGAAGAAGTAAAACTGTATTTGTTTGCAGATGATACGATCTTATATATAGAAAATTTTAAAGATTCCACCAAAAAACTGTTAGAACTAGTAAACGAATTCAGTAAAGTTGCAGGATAAAAAATCAACATAGAGAAATCAGTTGAGTTTCTATACACTAACAACAAACTATCTGAAAAAGAAACAAAGAAAATAATCCCATTTATGAAACCATCAAAAACAATAAAATATTTAGGAATAAATTTAACCAAGGAGGTAAAATATCTGTACATTGAAAACTATAAGACTTCGATGAAAGAAATTGAAGACAACACAAATAAATATAAAGATATCCCTTGTATGGGGACTGAAAGAATTAATATTGTTAAAATGTCCATATTATCCCAAACCATCTATAGATTCAATGTAATCCTTATTAAAATTCCCATGGCATTTTTCACAGAAATAGAAAAAAAAAAAATCCCAAAATTCGGATGGAACCAGGAAAGACCCTGAATACCAAAGAATCCTGAGAAAGAAGAATGAAGCCGAAGGCCTTACACTTCCTGATATCAAATGATATTACAAAGCTGTAATCAGAACAGTGTAGTGCTGGCATAAAAATAAAATAGACACATAGACCAGTGGAACAGAATAGAGAGTGCAGAAATAAACCCTCACATATATGGTCAACTAATATTTGACAAGGGAGCCAAGAATACGCAATGGGACAGAATGGGAGAAAATATTTGCAAATCATATATCTGATGAGGGATTAATATCCAAAATAAATAAAGAACTCATACAACTCAATAGCAAAAAACAACTTGATTAAAAAATGGGCAGAGGACCTGAATAGACATTTTTCCAAAGAAGACATACAGATAGCCAAGAGGTACGTGAAAAGATGCTCAACATCACTAATTATCAGGGAAATATAAATTAAAACCACAATGAGATATCACCTCATACCTGTTAGAATGGCTATTATCAAAAAGACAAGAAATAAATGTTGGTGAGGATGTGGAGAAAAGGGAACCCTTGTACTCTGTTGGTGGGAATGTAAATTGGTGCAGTCAATATGGAAAACAGTATGGAGGTTCCTCAAAAAATTAAAAATAGAACTACCATATGGTCCAGCAATTCCACTTCTGGGTGTTTATCTGAAGAAAATGAAATCACTAACTTGAAAAGATATATGCATCTCTATGTTCATTGCAGCATTATTTACAATAGCCAAGAGATGGAAACAACCTAAGTGTCCATCGACAGATGAATGGATAAAGATGTGGTATATATATATACAATGGAATATTATTCAGCCATAAAAAAGAATGAAATCTTGCCATTTACCACAACATGCATGGACCTTGAGGGCATTATGCTAAATGAAATAAGTCAGATGGAGAAAGACAAATACCATATGATCTCACTTATGTGTGGAATCTTAAAAAAAACAAAAAACAAAAAAAACCAAACCAAGCTCATAGATACAGAGAACAGATTAGTGGTTGTGAGAGGCAGGGGGGTGGGTGGGGTGGGTGAAATGAGTGAAGGGAGTCAAAAGTTACAAGTTTCCAGTTATAAGATAAACAAGTCATGGGGATGCAATGTACAGCATGGTTACTATAGTTATAATACCATATTGTATATATGAAAATTGCTGAGAGTAGATCTTAAAAGTTCTCATCACGAGAAAAAAAATTCTGTAACTATGTATGGTGATGGATGTTAACTAGACTTATTGTGGTGATGATTTTGCAACATACAAATATTTAATCATTATGTTGTACATCTGAAACTAATGATGTATGTCAATTATACTTCAATAATAATAAAAAAGAGAATACTCAATGGGGAAAGAATAGTCTCTTCAATACATGGTGCTGGGAAAACTGGATAATCACATGCAGAAGAATGAAATTTGACCCCTATTTTACACCATTCACAAAAATTAACTCAAAATGGATTAAAGACTTAAACATAAGACATAAAACCATAAATCTCCTAGAAGAAAACATAGGGGAACAGGTCCTTGACTTTGGTCTTGGCAATGATTTTTTTGGATATGAAACCACAAACACAAGCAACAAAAGCAAAAATGAATAAGTGAGACTACAACAAACTAAAAAGCTTCTGCACAGCAAAGGAAACCATCAACAAAATGAAAAGGCAACCTATGGAATGGGAGAAATATTTGCAAATCATCTATCTGATAAGAGGTTGAGATCCAAAATATATAAGGAACTCATAAAACTCAATGGCAAAAAAACCAAACAATCTGATTAAAAAATGGGCAGAGGACCTGAATAGACATTTTTCCAAAGAAGACATACAAATCATCAACAGGTACATGAAAAGATGCTCAATGTCACTAATCATTAGGGAAAAGCAAATCAAAACTACAAGGAGATATCATCTCCCACCTGTTAGAATGGCTATTATCAAAAGACAAGAGATAACAATTGTTGGCGAGGATATGGAGAAAAGGAAACTCTTTTGAACTGTTAGTGGGAATGTAAATTTTTTATCTCCGCTATGGAAAACAGAATGGAGATTCCCCCCCAAATTAAAAATAAAACTACCATATGATGGAGCAATCCCACTTCTGGGTATATATCCAAAGGAAATGAAATCAGGATCTCAAAGAGATGTCTGCACTCCCATGTTCATTGCAGCATTATTTACAATAGCCAAGATATGGAAGCAATCTAAGCATCCATCAACGGATAAGTGGATAAAGAAGATGTGAGATTATATGAATATTATTCAGCTATGAGAAAGAAGAAAATCCTGCCATTTGCAACAACATGGATGGACCTTGAGGGCATTATGCTAAGAGAAAAAAGTCAAACAGAGGAAGAAAAATACAGCATGGTCTCACTTATATGTGGAATCCAAAAAAGCTGAATGCATAGAAACAGAGAGTACGATGGTGGTTACCAGGGGCTGGGGGGCGGGGAGGGTGGGGAATGGGGAGATGTTGGTCAAAGGGTATGAACTTCTAGGGTCAAAGGGTATGAACTTAAGATGAATAAGTTCTAGGGATCTAATGTCCAGCATGGTGATTATAGTTAACAATACTGTATTGTAGAGTTGAAAGTTCCTGAGAGTGTAGATCTTAAATGTTCTCATTGAAAAAAAAAAGATAACTATGTGAGGTGATGGAGTTGTTACCTAAGCCTATTTCGGCAATCATTTTGCAAAGACACACGTATCAAATCATCACGTTTTGCACCTTAAATTTACACAGTGTTATATGTCTCAATAAAGCTGAGGGAAAAAAAGAAAAAAATTTAATCTAACTGTGGTGATGCTTTGAAACTTCCATTTTGTAAATTGGCAGTATAACGGCTAATGGTGGAAAGAACGCATCTGAGAGATGTTTGAAGTTCCCGGGGGAAGGGGAAAGCAGTGGAGTTTAAGCGGGGAAACCCTGGGGTGTCTCTCTAGGCTCCCGACTGGGATCAGATCCTGAAAATGCTTAAAATCAACGTGAGGACAAACTGGTTGAGGAGCTAACCATGTTTGCTTTCCCCGGCAGTGGGCTCATTGCAAAGGAATGGGAGGCGGTCCCTTCTCCTCTGGAGGGGGTGTGGCCAGGACCTTATAGCTAGAGGTCTCTGATTCTTTTGCCTGGGGGGAGTTAAAGGGGTCTCCCCCAAGTTGGTGCTCACTGAGACAGTAAGGGTCAGACTGACTGAGAGTGAGGCAAGCTGCCTGACCGGAGGGAGAAATGGCTTCTGCACGATACTGGGAGGACAGTGGTGTTATAGGTTCCACACGTAGTGGGCATCTGTGCCCTGCTTGTAAACTGAAGAAAGCTGGGCATGAGGTGGGCTGCTTGGAAGCCTTGGCAAAGATCCCTGGAAACACTGATTCATCTGCCTCACGATTCTGCCCAGAGCTTCAGCCTGGCCTGGAACCCCTACCAGCATCATCTCTGCTACTGGTTTGACAAGGCACGGTCGGTTTATGAAAACGTATTCTGCATATTCGGCTCACATCTCTTTGAGTATCTTCCTTTTCCTAATCAAAACCCAGAGAAGCATTTCAGCTGCTCGCACGCTGAGCAGAAGCACTGACACTTTAATCTGGAGCCGCAGTACTTTATTAGCACTCCGCTCACCCTTTCTTGCATTTGCTTCTCTTGCAGAAGAAGCCGCCTGTACAATTTCTTCACTGAGAATGATAAATGGGCTTGGCGTTTCCCACTCTCGTTTTTCGCATGGTCTGGGAATGCATTCGCATTTTCCAATTTTCAGATATAACATGTCCAGATGTGTATGAGTGAGAAGGTGCAAACATCCCGATAAGCCCAATTTTCCGGGAGAGAATTCTGCAATAATATAAATATGGAGCCCAAATTGTTAAACACACAAGGAAATAGCACAGAGACAGAGCTTTCTCTCTCATTAAAAAAAAAAAAAAATCACAATCAGCTGATTTTGTGCATTGCTTTGATCCTAGTTCCCCTTTCATCAGGGGCCTGGTGACAGTGGGGACTGTTGTGACAGCTGAAGCTTCTCTATAGCCATGTTTGTCTCTTTGTAATTTTTGAAACTGATTGTTCCTTGACAAGCTGTCTGTAGGCCTTCAGAAATGCAGGCTGCAGTGATGGATTTGTAAAGACGTCATGGAATCTCTACTAAGGTGTGCAAATATCAATGAGCTCTGATATAAAAGGACTGGAATTCTGAATGGTCATGATTACTTTCAAGCAAAGGGCTTCCCTGTGAACAGCATTTCAAGTGATTAATTGGCTGCTGTGACTTGGGTGTTAGCGCTGAAGGACATACACTTTATATTACAGGAGTAATACAACTACCGTTTTTTCATGATTGAAGAAGAAAAAAAGGCACAGTCTTCCTACTACAAAAATTTTTCTGCTGGAATATTGAGAAATCATTCGGAAGCAAGGGCCAGAGTTTTTCGTGTGTAAGTAGATGAGAGAGCAAAGATTTTTTTCAGATTCAAATGGACAAGAGGAATGTATTCTTTTGGAGACAGATAAAGGGGAGCAGAAGATGTCTGCATAAAACTGAATGGTGGGTGAGCCATGGTGGATTCCTAATGGTGACAGTTAATTGTGATGGTTGTAAATAGGGGCCATCTGTTTTGGAATTATTACTAGAAATGCAAGCAATTCCCTATCATTCATGTGATTTACTACTTTATTAGCAGGATCATGAAAATTTTTCACTTGCATTTATAGGGATCAAATTAAGCCGATGTTAAATCCATTTAGTAATGCTGGGAATGGTCTGGGGCTTTGCCTAATGCATGTAAAGTAAACACTATGGATACCAACAGGGGGCCACGACATATTTTCTCTTAAGGTTCTATATAGCTATGAATCGTACAGGCAGTTTCTTCTGTGAGCAGACATATGATGGGAGAAGAGAATCTCAATGTCGATGATGGCATTGCCAGAGATTAAAAATGAGGAAGAAGCCTGAAAATGAGCTTAAAGATGAAATCTCAAAGATCTTGAATGTGTATAGGAACTCCTCCATTTTTTGTTAAGCATTTGAATGAGAGGAGGAAGGACTTACTAAAACAAGCCAACACATTCCCAACCCCAACCCATATAAATGACCACATTATAGGAAAATTGAAACTTCTTTGTTTTTCTGGCTTTGCTCCAGTTTCCCCATTCTGAGAACTTTTAAACATCTGAAATTTAGACTATTGATTGTTTTACTTATAAACTTGAGTCCATAATGATGTGCTCACCCAGGGTCAAGTACAAAAGAATCTCAGGGGAGTAAAGCATAGAACTGAAACTGCAATGACTGGCGTTAAAAAAATCAAG
This sequence comes from Tapirus indicus, assembly GCA_031878705.1. NCBI lineage: Eukaryota > Metazoa > Chordata > Mammalia > Perissodactyla > Tapiridae > Tapirus > Tapirus indicus. Next base: position 82,819,984 of record CM062917.1, read on the forward strand.
AAAATAGATAAAGAAGCACACATATTGGGCTGCCCAGGTCAGCTGCCTTAAGCAAGCAAGGAATTCCACAAACAAGGTTAGACTTCAGGGAGAACTTCCTGCCTGGGTGGATTGTGACAGACTCAATAGATTACCCAGAGGATGGTGAAAAGACTCTCCTTGAAATCAATAGAAAATGAAATAGAACAGGAAAATGAACCACTGTATTCCTCAGAGGAGTTTAGGCACACTCATCCCTCTAAGAGCTCTGAAATGAACTAGACGACTCTGCTGGTTCAATAAATCCTTTCTTTTCCTGTTTTTTTTTTTTTTCTCTTTCTCATTACTTCTCATGCTTGCTCTAGGTCAGTACTGTCCAACAGAACTTTCTGTGATGTTGGAAATGTTCTACATCTGTGCTGTCCAATATGGTAGCCACTAGCCACATGTGACTATTGATCATTTGAAATGGAGCTAGTTTGACTGAGGAAATAAATTATATTTAATTTTAATTAATTTAAATTTAAATAGCCAGCACAGGTCTAAGTGCTGGGTATTGAAATAATGTTTCAACTAAAGACTTTATGATGAATCAGCAATGGGAGGATTTCAAAGGACAGTTGATGATGTGGTGTGAGGGAGGGACTATTCAAAGCAGGAGGGTGTAATGGTGTGGCTAAGCAGGTTCATATGGGATTAGAATGAGACATATAGTACTGTCTGAGGGAGAAGGCTTTTGTGAATCTATACCTGAAACTGTCAATAAGCAGATCAAGAAAGGCCTCTGAGCTCCTATGGGATGTGAAGCCTGTGGGGCTATATAACAAAGCACAGGCAGAGTTTTTGTCCTCAGGATTCTCTCAGTCTAACGGAGAGAGATGAACAAGAGTAAAGATTATACTATTGACCTAAACTCAAGCAAACAAGTATTCCAAGAGATTGGGAAAAGGATAGACTCTGGAGATTGTATTGGAAAGTAAGGTTGTTAAAAAGATGGCATTGACATGAGAAAACTTCCTGAAACAAGAAAGCCATGCTCTTTTCTGATTTGGGCTTGGGCTGGGTCAAGGCAGCAGTTTGAGGAGGTGAATTAGGTGAAGAGGAAAAGGGGGAGGCCCATGTGGGCTGAATGAAGAGGTTAAAAAAATATGAGACTTTACTCAACACATCAATATAGAACACCCAGCAGGATACAGGCATCATTTGTGCACACAAAGTATTGGATAGGGTTCCACCCTCAGAGAAACTATAACAAAGACTGGCAAACCAGCTCTACCTATGCAGAGGTAAATAGCAATACAAAACAATACTCCAATGAAGTGCTTAGAGAGGCAGAGACAGGGAGCGTCCAACTTCAGAGCAGGGAGAGGCCCCTGTGGGTTGGGGTAGCCAGGGTGCAATGGGGCTTGGGTCTTGCCTTGAAAGTGGAAAGTGGAGGAGGGAGAAAGGGAAAAAAGTTGGAGGAGAACTACAGAATGCTTGGAGGAGCTAGCTGTTCTCAAGTTAAGGTGGTCAGGGTCAGAAGTGTGTGCTTGACTTGGGGGACTCTGGAAAGCCAGAAGACAGAGGGTTAATGAGGCAGGCTTGGAAAGTGCATTTTCTTGACAAATGCAGCACTGTTAAAACAGCCTGAGGCTGGGAGGCACTCGGGGAGGCGGGAGGCGTAACTGGAGCAAGATGAGATGTTTCCACACCAGGGCAAAGGATGTTTAGGCCTGAGCCCTCTGCCCAGTTGAGTGGCCTGAAAATGAAACTGCTCAGCTCAGACAGCCACTGTCTGCCTTGGAAAGCAGGGTCTGAAGTTCATTTTATAAGTGAGTTGCCACCCAGATCAGTGCAGAAATTTCAGATGGGGCTTAAGAGATTAAACCCAACATCTCCTTTATGTAACCATTCATAGTAATTGAAAGAAGGATTCTGAAACCATGGTTACCACAGAGGACTAAAATTAAGATCAAAGGTGATGATTTCAAATCCAAGGAAATAGAATAGGTTCAAGCCAGAGCTCACATTTATGCTTTGTATAGACTATCTGATTATCTTTGGTAAATGCATCCTTTTACGAAGCAATCTCAGGAGAAGCGTAGTGGTTCACGCAGCCCTGAAAGCTTAGTGCAGACCCTCAAATCTGGGGTAGCAGGAAAGGAAAGTAGGTTTGTAACAGGTACGAGATTTTTAGACATGATTCTTACCCACACTGCTGATTCTTGTTGCCTCTGGTGGGCCTGGTTGGGGAAAAGCTTGGCATCTATTAGCAGAGGTGGTCACTGTAAAAAACATGTTCCCAGGAGACTTAAGAACAAAGATTTTCCTATAATCTCAGTTCTTCAAGTTCTTTCAGGCAGGGATCTCCATGTCATACTCATAATGAGGGTCAATGTTGTAGAATATCCTAGAACAGGAGACGGGAAGTACACCATGGGGCTAATTCTCCTCATTGTGAAAAGGGGAGCTGGCCTGTATGGAAGGTTGTGGTCAGCTATGAGAAGGAGATTGGCCTCTCCCTTCTGAATGAGCAAAGCAGTTCCATGCGTAAATCCCCAATTTTTCAAAGAGGGGGGTATGTTGCCAATAGTGTAAGTTGGGGCGGGGGGCCATTCTTACCACTGAGTCTCTTTCGCCCAGTACTGGTGTGAGGCAGTGTGGCAGCTATCCGATGTCTCCCAGTAGCCAGGCCTGCAGCCTGCCAAGAGACGACCTCTCCTTGTGTCAGAAACCAGGGGAGGGACCCAGGCACGAGACTCTATTGTGGGTGGGGTGAGGGGCAGGGGGGAATTGAGTGGAATTAAAAGAAAGGGCCATCTGAGAGGGAGGTGGCATTGGGGAAGAGCTCTGAATGGAAGGAGGGAAAGGTAGAACTGGAAGAATTCTTTGTCCCTTTTGGATAAATCATTGTCATTAGATTTTTAAATATACAGATTTAGGTTTCCTCGTATCACTACTCAAGTAGTCTCTTTATCTTAAAAACAATTTTTTTTGTGAAGTAGAGCACACATTCAGAAAAGTGCATAAAATATAAATGCACTAACAAATAACTATAAAGTGAACACTGGTGTAACCACCAGTCAGGTCAAGAAATAGGACATTGCCAGTATCCTCCCCAGTCACATGCCCTTCTCTTCCCCCGGGGGTAAACAGTATCCTGGCTGTCATGACAATCATTTCCTTGCTTTTCTCTATGGTGTTATCAGCTATGTGTACATCCCAACAATATTCTAAGTCCAATTTTTGATCCTAGAATCATACTGTATGTAATCTTCTATATTTTCCTTCTTTCACTCAACATTGTGCATTGTAAGTTTCATTCGTGTTGATGTGGGTAGGTGTGGTTCTTTTATTTCCATTGCTGTATAGTATTCCATTGCATGAATAGATCAATTTATTCATCCATTCTACTAGGGATGGCCATTTGGGGCATTTTCCTTTCCTTTTTGAGATCACTGCTTTCTCCCAGCAGCTGCTGGCTCTCTGTCAACAGTGGTCATGCCAAAAAAATAATCAATTGAAGTTTAGATGGAGACTTTCTAGATTGTAATGACAATCAGTCACTGAGAAAGTGTTATCAATCACTTTCCAAGTAAGACAGCATATGCAACAGACAGAAGGGTTCATGGTGGCATGGCCACTGAGAGAAGCTTGAGTCTCCACAGTGGCAATTCTTGAATTTTCACTTGCTGCAATTTTGTCAGCATAAGAGAAATAATTCTCTGTATGATTGCATTCAGGTTAACATATTATCAATAATAATGTAAACCTTTAATGTTTGTGGGACATATTAATACTCCAGACATACTATACAAATCCTTCATTGTTGTGTGCATTCTCTAAAATAGGCTTTCTCTTATGATGATATAATCAGCTACTAGGTGACAGTGACAAATGTCTTCATGTTATTTCAGGGTTAGCCTTCAAAATGAGAAAGGACTACAAGTGGAAAGAACTTTAATATATGTATTCATTTATGCTAGCGCTGACAAAGACTGATGCTTAAGCATCAGTGTGGCATCTGTCACAATAATAATAATTGCTAATGATTATAACAACCACAGCAACAACATGCTGTCATCCAGATAGAAAATGATGCCACTAATCCAGAGTCAGTAGACTATTTCTTTTGAGCTTTTTCTTCCCTCCAGGATTGGGGACACATGTATGCTCATCCATCCTTGTTCTCTTAACTGACCCCCATTAGCAGTCTGACCTTAAGCAAGTTGTCTTTGACTACCTTTCATCCTGATTTTTACCTCGGACTGGAGACAGTTCTCCTGGGCACACCCAGGGTTATTCCCGGACTACCTGGTATGAGATATACTATAAGAGAAGGCCAGAGCAACAAGGACAGAGTGACAGTTTATTTTGGTATCTACAGTGACAACAGTCATAAAACATGCCTTAATTAAATACCATAATGCAATTGGAAAGAAACAACTTCCTTGTTTTCCTGGTGGAAAACTCTTTGGTCAAGAATTTCACCTCAAGCTCAGACACATATATCTGCTGCCTACCTGACATCTTCACTTGAACATCTTATTGGTACCTCCAACCTCAATATGTCCCCAAACTAGAATGACCACATGTCTGGTTTGCCAGGTACAGGCTCAGTTTATGTTGTTGTCCCAATAGCACCCCTCATGCTTCTTTTTATTTTCAAATGTGTGCCAGTCTGGAAAATAAATTATCTATTTCTCTATCCAAGAGGAACTCATGCCCTTCCTCCTCCAACCTTCCTCCATGTCTCCAACTTACTACTCCATTGATGTTCCATTTCTCAGTTACTGGCGCCATCATCCTTCCTAAGCACTTCTGCCTCCCTGCCGCGCTACTTCTCCAGACACCATCATCTTCTGCATGGCCTATTCCATGCAGCCCCCTCACTGGTCCCCTGTCTCTAGTCTTGCTCTTCTGTAACTTGATTTCCACCATTTGAACTACAAGTCTGATCATGTCACCCCTGCTTGGATCCCTGCGATGGATTCTCATTGCCCTTGGATGAAGTCCATGGTTCACAGGGTCCACCATAGCAGCTAGCCCTCTGGCTGCTCCTTTTGGCACTCTTCATGTTATCCTTTAAACTTCAGGCATTCAGGACCTCAGGTGTTAGGAAGCACTGTGCCCACTCTGAGTCACTGCACATACAATTCTCCTAGTCTGACACACTCCTTCCCTTCACCTGGCTTGCTTCTCCAGATTTCAGCTTAGTTGTCGCTTCCTCCAAGAAGCCCTCTCTGACCCTTCTAGACAAGATTCTGCACTCTTGTCAGGTACAGCCTGCATCATCCCTATCAGAGCACTTACCACAATTTATTCTAGTTGCTTTCTTACAGACTATATGCTCTGAGTGGCTAGGAACTATGTTCATCTTGCTCATCATTGCATCCCCAGCACTGGCCCAGTGCATAGCACATCGTTGGTGCACAGAAAAGATGCATCAATGAAATGACTAACATTCAAATCCAGGGAATCTGATCTCCAGTAAAATGAACTTCCTCTTTGCTGTTTGGGTCAGATTGTTTCCTTGCCTTCCATAAAAAGCTCTTTAAGCTATTAATTTGGTACTATATATATTATGAGACTCATATGTTATATGATACAAGATTATATCTAGGAAATACTACTTACCAGTAATTCAAAATTATAAGTATTGTTATTGTGAGAGCGCTGGTAATACATTTTAAGAAAGAAAATGGATCAAGAACTAGTAGACACACTTGACTTTGGACCAAGGGCTTTGGGATTTTTCCCAATAGAAAACTTGTCTTTGTGTCCAGGCCCAGCTGCTCAAAGGCAGATGTGGACGGTCCCTCTAGTACCCACAGCAACATTCACTAATCTGCTCTTTTAAGCAGAAATTGAAAGAGCTCTTCACGTTTTGTTCACTCTCTTCAGCACACGTACTAAGAAAAGAATCTGAAGGCATGTGTACCTCTTCTGCATGTCTCAGGAACCTAACATTTAGGAAAAAGACGTTAAATGTTTTATAAACTTCTGGAGAGCTCCAGGCTGAAAGAGTTGTACTTAATTTTTTAAAATATTTTTTTCCAGCTTTATTGAGATGTAGTTGACATATAACATGATGTAAGTTTAAGGTGTACAACATGTTGACTTGGCGCACTTGTGTATTGCAAAATGATCACCACCAGAGTGTTAGCTAACACCTCCATCACAACACATAATTACCATTTCTTTTTTTATGGTGATAACACTTAAGATCTACTCTCTGAGCAACTTTCAAGTATATAATATGGTATTATTAACTATAGCCACCCTGTTGTCCATTAGATCCCCAGAACTTATTCATCCTGTATCTGACCAATATCTCCCCATCTCCCCCACCCCCCAGCGCCTGGCAACCACTGTTGTGCTCTGTTTCTGTGAGTTTGGCTTTTTTAGATTCATATATAAGTGATATCACACGATATCTGTCTTTCTCTTAGACCTGCACTTGAGACTCTTTCCTAAAGCTCTGGCAAGATGATCCAAGATCCACAGGGTTTGTGAGAGGGCAGCAAATGACCCAACAGTGATTAATGAAATAAGTGTTTGTGAGTGTGTCTTGATCCCCAAATCAAGAGATATTCCTAATGATGACAGTCTTTTTCTGTTGCTGTTATTTACCTGATTTTAAGACTCACTAGCCTTAAGGTATGTAATAAATATTGCCTTGCAGTGTGTGTAATTACTGCAGGTTGGGGGAATCAGCCATTGGTAAAACGAAAAGAATGAATGCTTATCTTTTCATATCCAGACCCTGGTCACCCAGAGCTTTGGCCTCAAGTTTCTATCTTCTTCACCTCTTCTCTTCCAATTCTAGAGAATTTCCACCATGTTGTGGAAAGAGTAAAGGCTTTGGAGTCATTCAGGCCACAAAATACTAATTGAGCACCTACTATGCACCAGGCACCATCCCAGCGACTGGTCCTAAGCAGGCCAGCCACAGAGGCATAGGTTCAAATCCCAGCTCTGCTACTTCCTAGCTGGATGATCTTGGGCAACTAGCCACCTGTGAAGTGGGTGGTAACGTTTGAAATGAGAGTAATAATTCTTCCATGCTGGAAGTGGGGGTTGGTGGGATCAATTGGAATAATGGATATGAAGTAAGTGTCTGACAGTGTTTTGAATATCTAGTAGGTGGCTGATAAATGGTTCCGTTTAAAATAATCTGGGCCCTCTAGTTCCTGCAGGAGGTGGGCATAGTTTGCTGTGTTATGCCTCCTTATCTCTCTCAGAGGAAGAGTGTGGTTGAAGGAGAAGAAGAGTAGGTTGAGAGTCAGACCATTGTTACCTAAATCACAGGCACAGCCCTTGTGTGAACATATCATACCACCTTTTCCTCTTCTACTTGGATGGAGGAACTCATTAGCACTAATGAGGCAGAGTTCCAGACTGCCTGACCATAAATAAGTACTTCTGTTGATTGCACAAAGGGGCCAGGAACTATGATTTCCTCTGAAGGGTGTGCATTTGTGATTAAATACCAGTGTCTGCCAATTTATTCCATAAGAACAAACATTCAGAAGATTCAATAATGAGTCTGATTTATACTCTTTGGGTGGATGGGTGGGGAAAGTACAAAGATAGAAAAGATATATATCTTGCTGAGGCTGTTTACATCTTTTGTATTTCACAGAAGGGAGTCAGGCTGTTAATTCATTCTCTTCATCCTCCTCCTTCTTTTGCTTTCCCCACTGCTGCTGCTTCTCCTCCTGCTTCTCCTGCCACTTCATCAGTATCATCATAATCATCAGCAGCAGTAGCAGTAGCAGCACCATTAACTTTTATTGAGAACCTGTTTTGGTCCAGGCACTGGGCTAAATAAGCCTGTTACATGACTTTGAGAAACCTGAGTATCCCTTGTCAATCAGGCAGTTAAAAGAAGGGTTTGCGCTGGAAATAATTCAGGAGTTGGGATCTGGATTAGTTTTCTAGGGCTGCCAAAACTGAGTATCATAGACTGAGCGGCTTAAATAACAGAAATTTATTGTCTCACAGTTCTGGAGGCTGCAAGTCCAGGATCAAGGTGTTGGCAGGGTTGATTCCTTCTGAGGGCTGTGAGGAAGAATTTCTTCCAGGCCTCTCCCCTGGCTTCTGGTGGTTTGCTGGTAACTTTGGGCTTTCCTCGGCTTGTGAAAGCATCACCACAGTCTCGGCCTTCATCTTCACATGGTGTTCCGCTGTGTTTGTATCTGTTGGTGTTTCCAAATTTCCCCTTTTATATGGACATCTGTCACATTGCATTAGGGCTCACTTTATGACTGCATCTTAATCTTACTGCCTTTGTAAAGACCTTATTTCCAGATAAGGTCACATTCTAAGTTACTGGGGGTTAGGACTCCAACACATCTTTTTCAGGGGGACATAACTCAACCTACAACAGAGTCACAGGTATAAACAAAATTATTAGGAAGAACACGTAGAACAAGGAGAGGACTGAAAAAAGAAGAGAATTTCCTAAAGTAGTATTTACTGCCCAAGAGGCATTCTGAGTGGTAGGTGGGAGGGTGAAGGCAGGTGACTGATCTCAGGCATGGCCCCAGCAGGACTTTGTTGGTTGTCCTTTCCTCACCCCAGGGCCCCGTCCTATCGGTGCCTGAAAAACATTCTGTTCACAACTAAATGAAAGCAAAAGGACCTCCTTGAACTAACAATCTTCATTCTAGAAGTGTCAATGAAATTTAATCCATTTGACATTTTTTCATGTTGAAAACTTTCAGATGATGTTCAGATCAAAGAACATAACGGACCAACATCCTAAGAAGATGCTAAGTGCTCTTCATTTTAGTAGACACTCAAGAGAAAATGTTCACAGTCACCAAGAGAACATGTATTCTTACTGGAAAGAGAAGTTTGATACTTCGGTTCCCAGAATCCAGAACTTGTATTTGTATCAAAAGAAACTTTGGGGTCAATGTAATCCCTTTATTGGGTTAGGAGTCTGCAGAGATCAAGAACCATTTGAGGATTCATGGGATAAACTGATGTAGAAAATTTTCCCCTAACAGAATGAGTTTTATCTTGAATTAATAATTCAAAAAATGTAATGCATCTCTAAATAGTCTGAATAACTTCATCCTGAAACTTAAGTGTGAGTGAATCATTATGCTTTGTAGCATATAGCGTCAGAACTCTGAAAAAAAAAACCCCAAAGCCCAAAGCAAAACAAATACCTAGAACCTCCAAGTGATCATGACCCAAATGACCTAAACATCAATCAGAAAGAAATTAGTGAGTTTTTTCTCCCTAATCCTGTTCCTCATCTGAGAGCTTGCAAGCGGCAACAGCCATGTGATGGGCAGAGCCTTTTCCTCACCAGGGTTGGCTGTAATTCCTGCACTGTCAGTCTTATACGTTATAACACAGCCTGCGGCAGGCTTTAATTACCCGTAAATGTACCACCTGTCGCCTCTTTAGTGTTTAATCACGAAACATATCATGGTTTACTGTGCAATGTGATTGAAATACTACCCTGAGTTGCAGAATCACAGAATCTACAGAAGAATAAAGCCCAGGTTTCAGACAGAGCAATGTGGCTATGAGAAAATCTGGTAAATCCTATTCCCTGAGGGTGAGGGATCTGGTCTAATAACTGTGGATCAGGCTGAGAGGAGATGGGTGAGAGCAGAAAGTGGGCTGGGGGCCAGCCTCTTTCCATGGGAAAGAGGAAATATGGCTCGCCATGTAGGATTATGATTCTCCTAAGAGCTGGGAAACCCTGGAGCCCGACTGAAGGATCAGCTTTGTGCTTCGGTGGCTGGAAGCTTTTGTGCAGCCTGTGAATTCTCCTTTAGGGCAACTGCAGCCTGGGCTCTACGGGGCTGCAGCTGTGCGTCCCTGGGAAGAGTGAAAGAGGAGGGGAAGAGGAAGGAACTGAAGACAGAAAGAAGGCTGGTGTGGGATCACGGAGGTCAACTCTGGCCATTCATGGTGATCCCAGATAGGAGAGGACTTCCAAAACAGTAGCAGGTGACAACTGTCCACATCATCACCAGCAGTCATGACCCGCCACTAACAAAGATTACATTTTCATTTGAGTCATTTCTCTCTCAAGGACAGTTATTTTGGGGTCCAAATTGCTTCCATATCCTTTAGCTCTGTACCCTCACATTCTGTGCGTAGATGACTTTTGTAGTTGAACTTAAGGGATGCCAGAAGGGCCCCAGATATTATCAATGAAAAATGTCACCAAATGTCCTTTCCTTTCGGTTAAGACCCGAGGAATCTGTGATAATTGGCACAGTTAGATGCTCTCTAAACAGTAAACTGAGGTCAGTGCACAAATGAGTAGGGAAATGCATGGGCACCAGGGAGTGCTAGGCCTTTCCCAAGGTATGTAAGCTTTCTGGCTGCTCAAGACTGGCACTGGGTGGTGGGTGGGGGACCAGAGCAGATGTGGGAGAGATTCTGAAAGGGATGTGGGAGGGAAAAGGAAGTGCATTGGTTATCTATTGCTACCTAACTATATTGCCACAAATCTAGTGGCTTAACACAGCACACATTTGTTGTCTAGTTTTTCTGTGTTCTCTGTCTCAGTATCTCTCACAAAACTGCAATCAAGGTGTTGGCCAGAGCTGAAGTCTCCTCTGAAAGCTTGACTGGGGAAGGATACACTTCCAAGCTCATGTGGTTGTCAGAAGAATTCAGTACTTAAAGGGCCATTGGACTGAGGGCCTCAGTTTCTACCCAGAGGCCACCTTCAGATCCTTGCCATGTAGTCTTCTTCAACATGGCAGCTTGCTTCATCAAAGCATGCAAGCCAAGAAGCCTACAGAGAGAGTCTACTAGCAAGATAGAAGCCACGATCTTATGTGCCTTAATCATGGAAGTGACATTCCATCACCATTGCCATATTCTATTGGTTAGAAACAAGTCACAGGTTCCACTCACACCACAGGAGAGGGCATTATAAAAGGGCAGAATATCAGGAGTTGGGGATCACTAGGGGCCACTTAGAGGCTGTCTACCACAGGGAGGAAAGATGGATGGCAGACGTCTTTTCTGTTGTTGTTGTTTTCTATCCATTCATCTTTCTTCTCGTAATTACACCTAGAATTTCCTTTGAGGGACAGTCCTCTCCATCACTCCCAAAGTGATTCTGGCAGTCTCAGCTTCAGAGGTGGGCATGTGACTGAAGCCTCGTCAAACAGAATATCACATGCTGGTGATAGTCATTGGCTTAGAGTTGGACACATGACCCAACAAGAGCCAATGAAAAACAATAAAACTTTCCTGGGGATTCTGAGAAGATATGCCCATTTTGCAGACTGACTCAAAACAAGAGAGAACTTAGGGCCTATAGCTGCTGCTTCCATCTGCTACAATGTAAAGCCCAAGACTGAAGGAAACATAGCAAAAGGAGAGATACTGAGTTCTGATGCTATTGTTGAACAAGCCTTGAGTCCAGCTGGCCTTAAGTGAATTAATTCTAATGTGCTCAATCCAGTTTGGACCAAGTTTTCTGCGATCTGCAATTGAAAGGGTCCTAATTGACACAGAGGAAGAAATTAACATTTATTTGACACATTTTAGGATCATGAAGATCCCATACCTCATCTGAAGGCAATACTCCAGTTTTATTTTACCTATGTTAATATTTTACCTAAAATATTTAGCGCATAGTGAATTGTCCTAACACGAGGTACATAAGGTTTGAGATAAAGTGGGTGGTGTCGCTTCCATAATTGTCCCTTTCCTTCCATCTTTGACTTTGTTGTATTTTTAGCAGCCTAGAGAAACATAAGGGTCCCAAGATATATATATATATATCTTGCACAGGAATTTATACGTTTTTCTAGAGCAGATTTATAGCTAATATACTTTACTTTTTTTGAAATCAGGTATGCCATAGCACAATGCCTTTACTGACATACATGGTGTTCTTTGTAGATTCTAAAATTCTCTTACTCCCTTTTCTACCCTCACTCCAGAAATGAAGGGGTATATGTTAACATTTCAATTTACCTCAACTTGCACCAGAGTCTTTTGTTGACTTTGTCTGGACTCTAAGTTAGCTTGAAGGCTGAATGTGTGACTAGGCTGTGTGGGATGTGGGGGCACACACTGACTGATTGGGTGTTGGAGCCATTTGCAAGAAACAAACAGACCTGTAGTTTAATAAGCCAGCAATATTCCACCAATGTTCAGGTTACTGTTATTTTTATGATATAGTAAATTGGTACCAAAAATCTAATCTCTGAATAAGGTTCACTTATTTTCAGAGACACAATGGGGATAATGGTTATATTGCAACTATTAAAGGAATTGCAATACAATTTCAAATATTGATGTCAGTTTTATTTAATAAGCATATATTGAGTACCTGTGCTGAGTAGTTTACAAAATGCTGGTAAATAATTAATTTTTCAATGATGCTGTAAATATCATAGTATAGTAAGCTTCTGTGGCTAAGCCTGACATTAGTTTATCAATGGCATGCTGAAGAATATTTGATTATTGGATATAGTGTGATACCAAAACTACATAAATCACAGGTCTACAGTTCATATAATATAGGAGGGGTAAAGATAGGGGATGTTTCCTAGACAAGTTCATTCATCAACAAAGATTTATTTTGCTCTTATGATTTCTTAGATCCCAGGGCTATTGCATACAGCTGGGAAGTGTGTGCACTGCACAAAGGCACCTAGCCAAGGGGCTAAGTGGGAACTGAAACTAAGTCTTCCTTCTATTTGCCAACCCTTTGCCCTGATATGGAAGTAGATCTATCATTGGGGGAGGAGTTTTAATTTGCTAATAGGCCATCTGTCCCTATGTTAAGCTGAGCAGGGAGGAAGGAATGAGCATGATAGAAAGGTGTGGCTATAAAAATGAATACACATATGGTTCCTGCCCCTTAGGAGTTTAATTCAAGTGTAGGGTTAGATATGCAAATTGAAGATCATGATACAATGTAAGAAAGGCTAATAATGATGTTAGAACACATGGCCATGGCCTGGGAACCATAACTGAGGAACGTGGTCCACAAACATTGTTCCTTCTAATTTGTGAATGGGGTGGAATATTTGAAACTGATACTTGTGGTTTTATGGTTGCCACAGGCTGGTATATGGTGTAAGTGGAACAGAGGAATAAGTGATGAACTTGACTTGGGGAATAAAGGGAGTTAGAGAAGCTGTTAAGGGAGTAGTATGTTTGATCCTGATCTTGAAGGATGAACTGGGAGTTGGTAAGAGGAGAAGAAATGGCACCCTAAGCGGGGGAAATAGCAAGTGCAAAGAGTAGTGGAGTGAAAGCACTTGTCTGCTCTAGGAATGGTAAATAGTTGCTATGGCTTGAATGTGCAATGTGTGAGAGAGGGTGGGGTAGCAGTAGGACTGAGTCTAGGCTGGGACTAGATTAGGAAGGGGCTTCTAGGACAAGCTATAGTTTGAACATCACCCTCTAGTCAAGAGAGTCATCCCAGATTTTAAAGCTGGGGAGCAACATATTTTAGGAAGATCCACAATGTGGCTGAGGATGGGTTAGAAAGGGGAGTTGGAGAATAGTAAACCCCTCAGGGTTACGCCATCCAGGTAAGAGATGACCAGGGTGACTCTTGGCATTGGCATTGGGGCTGGCAAGGATGGAACATCCATGTAAGCTAGTTCAGAGATATGGTCTACAGTCTCTAGTCTACTGTTGGACAGATGTGGAGAAAGGGGTAAGGGAGGAGAGGTTAACAATGATGATTTTTGTATAGTGGTGTCAAAAATTTACTGCCACAACTTGAACTGTGAAAAAAAATCACAGCTGTTTTATTGTCTACTATTTAGTTAGTCATCTTTGATAGCTCTCAAGCCTATGGTAAGGGAGAAAAACATAAATTAAATAAAAATTTTAGTGCTGACTGAAGAAATCTTACGTTCCTTCACGTTAAATTACTTCCTTTCAGCTTGACTCCATCTCTTCTGGTTACACTCAGACTTTCAGAGTCTTTCCCCTTTACCCTGCCCTCCAACCTCCCCTTGTATGGGTCTAGAAGAAAGCTTATCTGTCCTCATGGTGATGGGGAGGGTCCTTTCTGGGTCTTGGCTGGTCCCCGTTGTGAGGGCCCTAGGTAGGCTGGGCTGGTCCCAGAGTCTGGGTGCTATGTACTGGTGTCCTGGTAGTGTCCCCAGTCGTGTTTTGTCCTTGGGGTCACCTGCTGCTTTCATTTGTCATTTCAGCCATATCCTTCCAGTTCAAAGTCCTCATACTCTGTGGCCTCCTTGTCCAGATCCCAAGGCTCTGCTAGACCACTGGTGTTCTCAGAACCTCTCTGGTCCCCTCTGGGACAAGCAGGAACTTCCGAGACCCCTACATGCCTTGAGCAGCCCTTGGGAAACTGGAAACGTATTCTTTTTTTGTGTGTGAGGAAGACCAGCCCTGAGCTAACATCCGTTGCTAGTCTTCCTCTTTTTGCTGAGGAAGACTGGCCCTGGGCTAACATCTGTGCCCATCTTCCTCTACTCTATATGGGACACCGCCACAGCATGCCTGACAAGCAGTGTGCTGGCAGGCGACCGGGATCTGGACCTGCGAACCCTGGGCTGCCAAGCGCAAACCAAACCGCTGCGCCACTGGGCCGGCCCCTGGAAACATATTCTTAGGCCCATCTGCCTGGTCACCTCCTTCAGCTATTTCTAATCTGTGGCTCAGGTGGCAGATGATGTAGATTTCTGCATGAGGCTGGTTATCTCATAAAGAGAAGTCAGACCAAGTTCCCATCTGCTCTGGGGTCTCCAGAACTTATCTGGAGCTTCTATTGTATTCTGCCTCCTACTCTCTCCCTGGTTTTGGTCCCAGAGTTGGGGGTATGTATAGAAACTCTTGCATCTCAATTCCTACCCCTTTCTCCAACACCTCCTTCCCACACGGTCTCTCTGGCTAGCAAGGAAAGGAACTAAATTCTTGAGGAATACTGAAAGAGGTGTCTGGGTAGGTGGCTTGATGACGGTGGGAGGAGGCAAAGGTTTGGTGGGGAGATAAAGGGACAGCTAGTTCAGTTTAGACAGGTTGAACTTGAGCTGTCTAAGGTATTCCAAGGGCATCCTGCATCTGGCAGTTGGAAATAGGGTTCGAAGATCAAGAGTGGTTGGGGCCAGATTTGCTAGTTAGGGGAAGTTAAAACAATGGGAATGGATGAGTTTAAGGAGGGCACAAGGAGGAGGAGGGGGGAGAGGCTTGAGGAAGAGGAGCTGGAAGGAGCCTGGGAAGAAGTGGTTGGAGAGGTAGGAGGAAAGTTCTCGCTGCCTCTTGGGAATGAAGCCCAAGCCCATCACACACATATCCCAGAGAGCCTGAGGCTCCTGGAAAGCTCACAAAAACTCACTCAAACAGCAATACTTAAAGTTCATTTTGCCTTTCAAATAAGAGAGAAATATATTAGGCAAGCTGGGATGTAAACTCAATTATGGATGAGGCAGATTGTCAAAGGGAAGGCAATGTCAGCCTTAGGTTTAAGGACATCTCTGGTTTAGGGACAGCAGCCCATTCCTGACCTGCCTATGTAATTACTTAAAATTTCACCTCACTTACGTAACCGCAACAAAGGACAAAGCCTAGACCTGACATCTGGCACTTGCAAAAAGGAAGGTCACCTAGAAAGCAGAACAAGAGACTCCGGCACCAACTGGTCTTGGGTCAGGAGGAAGAAGCCTGCTGACGTAATTGCCAGGAAAGAAGATGGAAAACAACTCCTTGAGATCATGACAGCTGAGTTTATGCCCGGGCAGCGGCTGCAGGGGGAGTCATGGGAAGGCAACTTATGAGGAGCATTAATCAAGGTAAAAGCAGAAGGAAAATGAGGTGCTATGGGGCACAGTGTGTGGGAAGCAACAGCGTGATGGAAATCATTAGAAGAGGTGCCTGTGACTTCCTCGCCCAGCAGGCCCTTTTGTCAGCTCAGTGTCTGCGTCCAGCTCCTAAGGGGAGGACAGAGAGGCCAGATGCCAGGACTGTCAAAGCCCAAGGGTGATCCTGGAAATGTCTGCCTCTCTCCTGGGTCAGGATACAGAGGGAGGCCAGGGTCTGGAGGCTTTTGGATGCTTTTTCTCCCTGGATTGACTGTTAGGAGAGGACTGGGTGGGGCATGTGCAGTGCTGGTGCTTCACCGGTCCATGGTGACCAGACAGACTCCTAGGGTCATTTGTCAAAGGGAAGGGAATCTCTTCGCAAGGTGAGGCTGGTGCAGCTGCCTGGATGTGAACGTGCTGCACACCTTTCCCATCAGCAAACACCTGAGACTCCACTCGCGTCCAGACTCCAAGGGCCCAAGCATCAGCTGCCGGGCCAGAACCCAGGGCCCAGGTCTTCTGGCTCCTAGGCCAGTGCCCTTTCACAAGCCAGCAGACAGCATAATAATTTCTGTGCCTTGGTATCTTCACCTCTGAAAGGAGGAGAGTAAGAATAGCTCTCAAGTTAGAAATTATGACTGGATTTTAGAACAGGGCAAAAAAATTCTGAAAAATGAGCTTGTCCCTGTGCAACCGTAATATGTTTTGAAGATTATGACCTAATCAAAATCACCCAGGTATTCTGCTCTGGAAACTGTCAACAACCAGGCAGGGTGTTTTCAAATGCAATAATAAAAGTTATCTATAGGAGAAAAAACCCACTGAATCTTAGACATTATTTCAGGGAAAAAAAGAACTCATCTAAATCATTCTCAGATTATACCAAGGAATTCCACATAATTCATTTTTGTTGAGGTGGTTAGAAAAATTTTACAATATACATAGGTCAGGGTCAATCCAAAAAAAGCAGCAGTAAAGACAGGAGTTGGTTTTTAAAGATTTTTTTTTAAGAAAGAAAATATAGATGAATATATGAAAGAGGTATTTTATTTTAGCTATTAATCACTAAAAAATTTGAGACTTTTCTATTTTGTTTTTATTTGAGAACTAGGCTTTCAAAAATCAGAAAATATCCAGAGACTTTACAGCACTTATCTTTCTTGGTACTAGGATAGTCTATATTATGTATCTGTTTGTTTATACCTTAAAAAATGCTGTCATTTTAGAAGAAAATGCAAGTAAGAATAGAATGGTGGTTGCCAGGGGCTGGAGTAAATGAGGAGATTTTAAGGGTACAAACTTACAACCAATAGATAAATAAGTCCTGGAGATATAATACACAGCATAGTGATTACAGACAACAATACTGTATTATAAACTTCAAACTTGCTAAGAGACTAGATCTCAATTGTTCCCACCACAAAAAAGAAATGAAAATTATGTGAGGCAATAGAGGTGTTAGCTAACGGCCATAATCATACTGAAACACATAAATGTATCAAATCAACACATTGTACACCTTAAACTTACACAGTGTTATATCAATTATATCTCATTAAAAAAGCTAGTTATAAGATGAAATGGCATCAAATTATAATTTTTTGGTAGATTATACATCAGAGCAATAAATATTGCATATGTGTAGTTATATATAGATATCAATTAGTGATAACCTTCATATTTCAAAAACTAAAATTTAGGTTCGTATCAAGATGGCAGAATAGGCAGAATCTGAACTCACCTCTTCCCACAGACATAGCAGATTTACAATGAATCTTGGAAAAGTTATGCTCAGAGAGAACTGAAAACTGGATAAGAGGAGCCCCTGCAACAAACGACAGGCCTAACTGAGGTGGAAGAAGCAGAAATTCCCTTCTGAAGAGAAAAAAATGCCACCTCCACAAACTGCAAAGTTTCACAGCTGCCAGGGAGTAATCCAAATGTATGCAGGCTTCCCTGGAGGAGAGGGGGACCTGAGCCAGGGATCATTGCCACTATTGGCATTTTTTGGACCCAGTACAACTGAGAAAAGTGTCATAATATCTGGCTTTGCTGGCTACTAACAACAATGGGGAATACCTCCAGAAAAGTTGGAACACAAAGAAATTAAAACTGCTCTTAAAGGGCCCACACACAAATTCACCCGTTTCTGAAAGTAACCTAAAATCACCAGAGACAAAGGCCTCCAGCCCTTTGGTGAAAAGTGACTCACCTGATAGGCTCCGGGTGCATCTCGGTGAGAGGTGAGACCCCCCAAGGGACTGGGACATTGGTGGCGGCCATTGTTGTGACCTGGTGTGGGCATGCCGACACAGACACTGGTAGATGCCATTAGAGTTCTCCCGGTGGCCTGCTAGCCCAGGGTCTGCCCCACCCTCTAGAGCACTGATTTAATCCAGCTCAGCCAAGGAAAGCAGCCTGCCCTTGGGACTGGCCCCACCCAACAACAAGCCCTCGGGTAACTTATGGGCCTGCTTAAAAGAGCTGCCTGGATTCTCTGCAGTCTGGCAAGTAGGTCCACTTCTTTGGGGCAGGGCGAGCCCAAGGAGTGGGTGGAGAGTGTGGGGCTGCTGCCTTGGAGAAACTGTGTCCACTTTGGAGGGTCAGGGACGTGCGCACAGGGCAGGACTGTGTTCACTGTGTGTGTGGCCCTGTGGGTGATGGGGCTTCTCAGCTGCAGAAGACTTGTGCTTCTCAAACAGACACAAAGGGGATCGGCTCCACCCTCCAAAGCCTGAAACATTTGGATGCTCCTGGGCCTGGGGCCAGCCCCATCCAGCTGCAACCCTCCAAGAGCTGACAAGAGCCTAATATACTGAGGCTTATAGCAATTGTAAGCCCCCAAGCCTGACAACCAGCCCCCTGGGGTCCTACTCATTTAATAGAAAAACTGCAACAGGAATGTGCTATTAGACCTTGCAGTCAACTGTGCTGGGGCTCCTCACACCCAATAAAGAGACTGAAGGACCTACAACAACCACACACAGCTGAGCATTACCACCAGCTGGCCGGGGGACAGCTCAGACTCCCTGGGCACCTACGGAAAGAACATCCCTGCCACAACAGAAGAACACAAGTAGCCCACACAGGGGTCACTCTTGGAACATTTGGACCTAGTGATGAGAGGAAAGCACACTGCTGGGCCTTATAAGGCATCACTTACATAAGGTCACCTCTCCAAGATTAGGAGACATAGCTGACCCACCTAATGCATAGAAACAAGTACAGAGAAAGAGGCAAAATGAGGAGGCAAAGGAATACTTTCCAAGTAAGGGAACAGGACAAAACCTCAGAAAAGGAACTAAATGAAACAGAAATGTGCAATCTACCTGATACAGAGTTCAAACAAAGAGTCATAAATATGCTCACTGATCTTGGGAGAAGAATGGATGAAATCAGTGAGAACATCAAAAAAGACATGGAGATATAAAAAAGAACCAATCAGAAATGAAGAATACAATACTGGAAATGAAAAATTCACTAGAGGGACTTAAAAGCAGAGTAGAGTATACAGAAGAACGGATCAGAGAGCTGGATGAAAGACTAGAGGAAATCATCCAAGCTGAACAGATAAAAGAAAAAGAATTAAAGAGTGAAGACAGCCTAAGGGACTTCTGGGACAATATCAAGTGCACTAACATCCGTGTTATAGGGGTCCTAGAAGGAGAAGAGAGAGACAAAGGGGCAGAGAATCTATCTGAAGAGAAAATAGCTTAAAACTTCTCTAACCTAAGGAAGGAGCAGAAATCCAGGTACAGGAAGTACTGAGAGGGCCAAACAAGATAAACCTAAAGAGACCCACACCAAGATATATCATAATTAAAATGTCCAGAATTAAAGATAAAGAGAGAATCCTAAAAGCTGCAAGAGAAAGACAAGTTACATACAAAAGAAATCCCATAATTCTACCAGCTGACTTCTCTGCAGAAACCTTCTGGGCTAGAAGAGAGTGGCATGACATATTTAAAGTGCTAAAAGGAAAAAAACTACAGCCTAGAATACTCTACCCAGCAAGGTTATCATTCAGAATGGAAGGAGAGATAAAGAGTTTCCCAGACAAGAAAAAATTAAAGGAGTTTATCATCAAGAAACTAGTCCTACAGGAAATGCTAAAGGGACTTATTTAAGGGGGAAAGAAAAGACCACAAATATGGAAAAATTATCTATTTCCATGATAAAAGGGTAACGGATACAAATGCACAAAAAAAGATAGCTATGATATCAAAAACATAAAATGTGGGAGGAGGGGAGTAAAAGAGCACAGCTTTCAGATAGAGGTCAAACTAAAGAGACCATTAACTCAATATAGATTGCTATATATGTAGGTTATTATATATGAACCTCATGGTAATCACAAACCAGAAACCTATCATAAATACACAAAAAACTAAGCGAAAGGAACCCAAACATAATACCAAAGAAAGCTATCAAACCACAGGGAAAGAGAGCAAGAGAAGGAGAAAGGAACAGAAGAACTACTAAAACACCAAGAAAAAAAGTAAAACTATGGCAGTAAGTACATACATATCAATAGCTACTTTAAATGTCAATGGACTAAATACTCCAATCAAAAGGCATAGGGTGGCTGATTGGATAAAAAAACAAGACCCATATATATGCTGGATACAAGAGATACACTTGAGACCTAAAGACACTCACAAACTGAAAGTGAAGGGATAGAAAAAGATACTCCATGCAAATGGCAATGAAGAGAAAGCTGGGGTAGCAATACTCATATCAGACAAAATGGACTTTAAAACAAAAACTGTAACAAGACACAAAGAAGGGCAACACATAATGATCAAGGGAACAATCCAACAAGAGGATATAACACTTGTAAATATCTATGCACCCAACATAGGAGCACCTAAATATCTTAAGCAATTATTAACAGACATAAAAGGAGAAATAGACAGTAACACATTAATAGTAGGGGAATTTAACTCTCCACTTACACCAAGGGATAGATCATCCAAACAGAAGATCAACAAGGAAACACTGGCCTTAAACAACACATTAGACCTGATGGACTTAGTAGCTATATACAGAACATTCCATTCAAAAACTGAACAATACGCATTCTTTTCAAATGAGCATGGAACATTCGCCAGGATTGATCACATATTAGGCCACAAAACAAGTCTCCATAAATTTAAGAAGATTAAAATAATACCAAGCATCTTTTCTGACCACAAAGGTATGAAACTATAAATCAACTATAGGAAGAAAATCAGAAAAGCCACAAATATGTGGAGATTAAACAAAATGCTACTGGACAATGACTGGGTCAATAAAGAAATCAAAGGAGGAATAAAAAAATATCTGGAGACAAATGAAAATGAAAATATGACATGCCAGAATTTATGGGATACAGCAAAAGAGGTTCTAAGAGGGAACTTTCTAGCAATACAAGGCTAAATCAACAAACAAGAAAAATCTCAAATAAATAATTTAACAATGCACCTAAAAGAACTGGAAAAATAAGAACAAACAAAGCCCCAAATCAGTAGAAGGAGGGAAATAATAAAATCAGAGCAGAAATAAATGAAATAGAGACTAAAAAAACAATAAAAAAAAAATCAATAAAACCAAGAGCTGGTTCTTTGAAAAGATAAATAAAATTGACAAACCTTTAGCTAGACTCATCAAGAAAAAAAGAGAGAAGGTTTAAATAAGTAAAATCAGAAATGAAAGAGGAGAAATTACAATGGACACCTCAGAAATACAAAAGATTATAAGAGAATACTACAAAAAGCTGTATGCCAACAAATTGGACAATCTAGAAGAAATGGATAAATTCTTAGAATCATACAACCTTCCAAAACTGAATCGAGAAGAAATAGACAATTCGAATAGATCAATCACTGGTAAGGAGATTGAAACAGTAATAAAAAACCTCCCCCCAAATAAAAGTCCAGGACCAGATGGCTTCCCTGGTGAATTATACCAAACATTCAAAGAAGACTTAATACCTGTCCTTCTCAAACTCTTCCAAAAAACTGAAGAGGAGGGGAAGCTTCCTAACTCATTCTATGAAGCCAACTTACCCTGATACCAAAACCAGACAAAGACAACACAAAAAAAGAAAATTAGAGGCCAATAGCACTGATGAACATCGATGCAAAAATCCTCAACAAAATACTAGCAAATTGAATATGACAATACATTAAAAAGATCACACACCATGATCAAGTGAGATTCACCCCAGGGATGCAGGGGTGGCTCAACATCTGCAAATCAATCCACATGATACACCACATTAATAAAATGAAGAATAAAAATCACATGATCATCTCAGTAGATGCAGAGAAAGCATTTGACAAGATACAGCATCCATTTATGATAAAAACCCTGAATAAAATGGGTATAGAAGGGAAGTACCTCAACATAATAAAGTCCATATATGATAAACCCACAGCTAATAGCATCCTCAATGGTGAAAAACTGGAAGCTATCCCTCTAACAACAGGAACCAGACAAGGATGCCCACCTTTACCACTCCTATTTAACATAGTATTGGAAATCCTGGCTAGAGCAATCAGGCAAGAAAAAGAAATAAAAGGGATCCAAATCGGAAAGGAAGAAGTGAAACTGTCATTATTTGCAGATGACATGATTTTATATATAGAAAATCCTAAAGAATCCACCAAAAAACTTCTAGAAATAATAAATGAATATGGTAAATTTGCAGGATAGAAAATCAGTTGCTTTTCTATACACTAAGAATGAAGTAGCAGAAAGAGAAATTAAGAATACAATCCCATTTACAGGTGCAACAAAAAGAATAAAATACCTAGGAATAAACTTAACCAAAGAGGTGAAAGATCTGTACACTGAAAACTATAAAACATTGTTGAAAGAAATTAAGGAAGACACAAAGAAATGGAAAGATATTCCGTGCTCTTGGATTGAAAGAATTAACATAGTTAAAATGTCCATACTTCCTAAAGCAATCTATAGATTCAATGCAATCCCTACCAAAGTTCCAACAACATTTTTCATAGAAATAGAACAAAGAATCCCAAAATTTATATGGAACAACAAAAGACCCCAGATAGCTAAAGGAACACTGAGAAAAAAGAACAAAGCTAGAGGAATCAGACTCCCTGATTTCAAAATATACTACAAAGCTATAGTAACCAAAACAGCATGGTACTGGCACAAAAACACACACACAGATCAATGGAATAGAATCGAGAGCCCAGAAATAAACCCACACATCTATGGACAGTTAATTTTCTACAAGGGAGCCAAGAACATATAATGGAGAAAGGAAAGTCTCTTCAACAAATGGTGTTGGGAAAACTGGACAGCCACATGCAAAAAAAATGAAAGTAGACCATTATCTTACACCATACACAAACATTAACTCAAAATGGATTAAAGACTTTAATGTAAGATCTGAAACCATGCAACTTCTAGAAGAAAACATAGGGAGTACACTCTTCAACATTGGTCTTAGCAACAAATTTTCAAGTACCATGTCTGACTGTGCAAGGGAAACAATAGAAAAAATAAACAAATGGGACTATATCAAACTGAAAATCTTCTGCACAGCAAAGGAAAGCATCAACAAAATGAAAAGACAACCTAACAATTGGGAGAAGATATCTGCAAACCATATATCTGATAAGGGATTAATCTCCAAAATATAGAAGGAACTCATGTATCTCAAAGACAAAAAAATGGACAACCCAACTGAAAAATGGGCAAAAAACCTGAACAGACATTTCTCCAAAGAAGATATACAGATGGCCAACAGGCACATGAAAAGATGCTCAACATCATTAACTATCAGGGAAATGCAGATCAAAAGTACAATGAGATATCATCTCATGCCCATCAGAATGGCCAAAATTAACAAGACAGGAAACAAGTGTTGGAGAGGATGTGGTGAGAAGGGAACTCTCATACACTGCTGGTGGGAGTGCAGACTGGTGCAGCCACTATGGAAAACAGTATGGAGATTCCTCAAAAAATTAAGAATAGTACTACCATACGATCCAGCTATTCCACTGGTGGGTGTTTATCCAAAGAACAGGAAAACACCAATACGTAAAGATACATGCACCTGTGTGTTCATTGCAGCATTGTTCACAATAGCCAAGACTTGGAAGCAACATAAGTGCCCATCAAGGGATGAATGGATAAAGGAGATGTGGTATATATACACAATGGAATACTACTCAGCCCTAAGAAATGATGAAATCCAGCCATTTGTGACAACATGGATGGACATTGAGGTTATTACGCTGAGCGAAATAAGTCAGAGGGAGAAGGTCAAACAGTGTCTGATGTCGCTCATAAGTAGAAGACAAAAATAACAACAAACAAACACGTAGAGACAGATTGGTTTGGTGATTACCAGAGGGGAAGGGGGGAGGGAGGAGGGCAAAAGGGATGGTTAGGCACATGTGTGTGGTGATGGATTGTAATTAGTGTTTGGGTGGTGAACATGATGTTATCTATGCAGAAATAGAAGTATAATGATGTACACCTGAAATTTATACAATGTTATAAACCAATGTTAAAAAAAAAAGAATTACCTTGAAAAAAATAAAATATGAAAAAAAAAAAGTTTCTGGCCTGGCAGTGACGTGGGCACTTCTGCTCACTATTCATTGACTACAACAAGTCTCATGGTCCCACCCAACCACTAGGAGCCAGGAAGTACAATCTCATCATGTGCTAGGAAGGTGGAAAGCCAGAAATACTTGGTAAACAGCATTAATGATTATTACAGTCACCCATTCAGTGTTCATCTCCTCTTTCTCTTTTCCAGGAGAATGCTGACTTTGATTAGTTATCTCTCTCTCTCCCATGCTGCCCATTAAGTTAGGTAAATCTGACTCTATTTCCTGTTCCAGGAATGGACCTTAAAGCATTTAAGCCAATCAAAATAATCTTAACCTGGTTGTAATTGGTTCAGAAAGGAACATGAGGCATAATTCAGGCAAATGAGATGCTATGAGAGGTGTGCAGGAGCTTTGGGGAAGGTTTCTTTTCATCCTTCTAGGACAGCTTCTGGGAGTAACTCCCTTGCCTTCCCTGGATGTGAGGGAGAGGGCATGGAAACCCAATTGCTGCTTTCAGCCATTCAGTGACCAAGAAGAGAACCAGTCTCAGGATGGAGCTGACACTATGGATGGTAGAGCAGAGAGATAGAAAAAAACCCGAGTCCCTGATGAAACGATTGGTTGTTGCATTAGCCAAACCTAAAGCCTATCCTACCTTTGGACTTTCAGTTATCCTTGCCAAAAAATGGCCATACTGTTTAAGCCATCTTGTGCTGGACTTTCTGTTACTTGCAGCTGAAAGCATCCAAACTGATATATCTGCTTAACCATGTTTTCTGTCATGTTCTTCCTGCCTTATTTGTAGTTCCTGACTCCAGCTTGGCCTCCTTATTCACACCCTCCTGGCTGCCCTTCCCTCTTCTCACAGTTCACTTGGGTATAGAATATAAATTTGCCTTATACTCCCAGGATCATATAAATTCCTCCCTTTGCTTACTGACTTCATGACCTTCATATATGGCCTGCTGATCTTTTACTCTGCTTCCAACTTCTTGGACGATTCCTGGCCTGCCTTGATTAGCAGCCCCCACACCAATGTTAAGAAGGAGACCTGCTTCTTAAGGACATTTTTGCTTCTTGAAAACATACCCTGGTATCGTTAAACTGTATTTTGCCTATACACTGGTAGAAATGAAAGCGGCCCACATGGTGAAATACTATAAAACACAAAAGGTCAGTGGAGCCATCCCTCCACTCTGTCAGCTGCATATACGATCACAGAGTTGCAAGCTTTGTGATTTCATGATTTGCTTGCTTGAGTCCCAAATTGGGGCTGCACAACTGAAGCCTCAGCAGGCTGATTTAAAGCTGCCATTGAAACATCCCATCACATCCCATACATGAAGTGAAGGGTGACAGTGTAGCCCATTTCTATGGCACTTGTCATAGTCAAAGGCAGAAGCCCCAGCACTAATGTGGGCAGGAGTGTGCTTTTTAGATCCAGATTTTAATGAGCATATTTTAGGTGAATTCTAATAGGCATGAAGTGAACACACTTTGCATGACTCCCAGCCTGGCTCATTTACCACCATAGATATAAGAAGCTATGCCAAGTTAACTTACGTCAGGTAGCTTGGGAGAAGTCAGTCAGGGACAAGGTGAAGCTGTGAGTAATCTAAAAAATAGAAATACTCCAGGAGCTGTGTGGGGGTGGAGCGCCTGGTGTTACTGATGTGACCAGACATGTGGAGTCTGAATTGGGCCTTTTCTGAGTTATTAATACTTTCTAAAACCATACCATAGAAGACCTGGACCTTTTAGATTTACTGCCCTTGTATCTAACAGGGATGACTCCAGAGAGATTTCTGGCAGGTTCTAGGAGAATATTCTGAGACCAACAGTTGCTTTGGGGAATAAAGAGACAGCATGTGTCTACTTTTTTTCCTTTCTATTCGTTTTCTTTAGCTCATTTTATCAAGTCATGCAAAGCTTTCACTAATACAATTGAGGCTTACAAACTGTTAGAAGAATTGCTGTCTTAATGAACATCATTTAAGGAAGAGAAGAAGAAAGAAAGGAGGCAAGGAATGGGGAGAGAGAACAGAAGGCTGTTATCTAGCTGGTTTGGCTCCCTCTCATCCAGAAGGCTGACTTTCCGGCAGTGGGAAGGAGGATGGGTCAAATTATGGTAATTAGGATCTTATGTGGCAGCTCGTGATTTGCATTTCCTTCATTTCACTGTTTCCCTTCATGTTTGCTGGAAGACTAAATAATACACTTCTATGTTGGAACCAAAGGATTATTCTTGGGATTCAGAAGAGGGATGGACATCAGAGACCACGTCTGGCCTGGTTTTCCAGAATGGTTTTGAGGGGGATGAAAGCAGGTGGCTTAGTAGGATCAGGTGACTCGTTTCAAGGGGACTTTAGAGACTTTAGAAAAGGATCATAAGATTTTAAGAATTTCCCTGTGGATCTACTGTCCAGGTGCTGACTATCTAGTTTGATTATCAGTGGATTATCAAAATCATTTATTTTTCCCTTCTGCATTGACTAAACATATTTTGCCTTCCAAGAGACGGAAGTTGTAGGAAAAGCCCACAGGGAGTAAGGTGTAGCTCATTTTCTTATCAAATGGAGGTGGCAGTAATTTCTCCCATCAGTCCAGCAAATGCCCTCTAGCCCAGGCCCCAGACTTCTCCCACTCACTGTGAGATGTGATTGGCAACTTCTCACTGATGAGAGAGATGCTGATTCTCCCCAGCTTCCAATCAATCACTGTACAGGTCACCTTTAAATTCACTTTATATTCAATAAGAAAGGAAAGGAACTGCTTGAAACACCAAATTGTAGTGTTGGTTGGAAGTTCCTGTAGTATATTTTAACAGAATCATAATTTCCAGCAGCTACTTTTTGAGAGGAAACTATTACAGAAACATTGGCTCTCGAATTTAATGTGATCATGCACATCACTAGCCATGTGATGAGCATCTGCTTTTAAAGTAGGGGCCCACACTGACAGCCACCCTAATTCTACTTCTTTGCGATCAACACGAGCCCTGTAGTCAACTATTCTACATCATTCCCCACGCGGCAAATTTACACAGCCTTCAGTTCATTGCCTTTTCTGGGAAGGCCTGTGGCAACTCTGCCCATGTCCTGATTATTATTCAAGTCACTAATAGCAGGAATATCAATGCTGTGCATTCATCATGTGCCAATGATGACTGCATTGAGAAGCTTCAGGGCTGGGATCATCTGGTCTACCTTCTCGTTTTTGCAGAAGAAACTAGGGCTCAAGTGACCTTCCCCAAATCTGTTGGCTATTTAGAGCAGATCTGACAAAAGAATGTGAAGCCTATTTAATGTAAATGTTTTTTGAAGTATAGTGTGTATTATACTTCTGCAGTATATACAGAAAAGCATATCATATCTGCAAGCTCAGTGACTTAGAGTGGAAATATGCATTTAGACAGCACCTGGCTCAAGAAACAGAATCAGTACCATTATGCTCCCTTCCCAACATTCCGTACCCCTCTAAGGGTGACCCTGTTTTGACTTCTAACACCTTACACTAATTTTGCCTGCATCCAAAATGGATCCAAAAGCCTTTAAATCAGTGCTGCTTCCACCACCACAGTTTCTTTGGACGCCACATTCTCTGAAAGGCTGTGACATAAAAGAGTTCAGCAGTTTCAAAAATGAGACTGGAAGGAGAATCAAATTATATTTTGAGTCAGATTTCCATCATATTCAAGTTGGCAGCTCCAGAGTCTTTCATAGTTAGGGACAAGGCCACTTTACTGGAGCCAAGTTGCTAAAAAACCAAAATAAGCCAAACCCAGCTCCTGTCTTGTCAGCTGTGTGTGCAGGGCCACCAAGTTGCTTCTTGGCCACTCTGATGAGTTATAATTCTGTAAGTGTGAGTTCTTTAGAAAAATTTATTACCTTTTGTGGCTGCTATTGATTTTCATCCTGACATGTTACTATCTTTGACAATATTGCTTGTTTTGTCACTGACATCTTAGTAGTTCCAGAGACAGAAATATCAACAGAGTAACTTCTTCACAATGAATAACCAACTTTCTACATCTTATTTCCTCCAATGCAACACTGGTCTTTCTTTTTGTTTTCATTTTGATTTAAACACTTAGGTTTCTATGACAGACCTTTCCCATCTCTCCCGTTTTCTCCCCTTTCTCCAGGAGGTAATATAAATCTGCATGCTTTATTTACCATCCACTTGAGCAGTTGACTGCATCTTGTAAATCCAGCAAATAGCAGGATCTGATCCAGACTAGTGGTCAGCTCACAAGATATCCATGAAATATGCATCTTTTGGTCACACATCCCTCTTTGTAGAGTCAGATACTTTCCAAAGCAGTTTTTTCTGTACTGAAATATAAGTGGCTGCAGAAGGGGATCCACCAGCTGTCCAAACTCTTTCAGCATATCTGTGGATCATCTTATTTTTCTGCTTTATAAGTTACTGAATATGGGAAGAATAGAATGGATTCTCCTTGTCTAGTAAATGAGGGGGTAAAGTTACAGTAGTAAAAACAGAGGTACAGGATCAAAGTGCTTGAGTTTGCTCTCCAGAAGGCATTTGATGCAGCCACGTGCCTTCTTCCCCAGAGGCAGTAGAATTCTTTTGACGTTTGAGTCTTGAAGAACTGTAAGAGCCAATAGTGAAAAAGCTATTTAGTCATGGACAGTACCATGTCAAAGTGAACTGAAATAAGTAGCCGTGACGGAGGTGATTAATTCATCTGTAATTGAGTTTGGATTCACAGAGAATTCTAGCAGTTTTTGGACTCAAATAGGAGAAAGACATGTTGTGGCTTCCAGGGAAGAAGCTGGCCATAAAGAGATCTTCTCTCAGATTTAAAAAACTACTTTATAGGCTGCCAGCCTTCTAGCTAATGAGGAATCTGGAGGCATGTACTTCTACCCATTCTCCTTCCCAAGACATCTACCTGAGTATCTTTCTATCCACTGGATGGTTGTAGGCAGCAAGCCCCTGCCTCTGTGGGGTGAGGGAAAGGGAAGAAAGGAAGTGGTAAAGAGGACAGGGATGATAGTGATGGGAAAACTATCTTTGACTTTGAATGGGAATGTGATGCTTCCCTTCGGTCGCTAGTATTCAAACTTCATTATTTTGAATTTTTCAAAGATCCAGCATCTCTCCACAACCCATGGAGAGACTGAGAGTGGGTAAGCTCTCTCAGGCAGGCTGTCAAGTTCCTGAGAGTATAGTTTCTCAAGAAAGAAAAACCTGAAATCATCCTGCAGCCACCACTAAAGATCTCTCAAAGACTGACTGTCAGATAAGGTTCTCCTAATTTGATAGGCCAAGTGAATCAAGACACAGTTGCCCTGGAATGTAAGAATACAAAGACCCTGCACTCCTGGGAGGATATTATTTACAATAGGGCAGGAAATATATCCCTCAGGATCCCTGAAAACCAGAACCTATCTCCATTTTCTTCAATTGGCAGAAGTGGCAGTAGCCTAGAGAAGTTGAGATTCCCAAGGACAACACAGCAACCAGCAGTCCCAGCCATGCTTCCAAAGATGCAGGCAGGTGGGAAGACCCCTGAACTGTAGCGATCACGCGGGTGGAAGCTAAAAATATCAAGGAATCTGTGATGTAAGGCTGCCAGAAACCCTTTCTCTATACTGAACTCCATGATTAATTAAACTCTTTTAAATTATGCCAGGATTAGCCCTGTCAATAGAAATGTTGTCCACAGGCTCGGTTCCCAGCCTTTTGAAATGTCCTTTGTACTTTTGTGTTTGTTTTGTGAGCAATCAGAAAGTTTCCCTGAAGCCAAGGAAGTCTAAGCCAATGACACCCTCCCCATCCTCAGATCAGATCACAATGGTGACAGCTTGGTTATTGGAGAGGAGTCAGCTCAGAAAGTTCCAATTACACCAACAAGAAGCATGAAGAAAAAGGCAGCAGCTTATGGAAATAATCATAGAATATTAATCACAGAAAAACAATGATAAAGTCTAAAATTTGAGAAAGATCTTCCAGAAAGTTCAAGATGCTCTCTCCATGATTGTCATTTATGTCTACAATGTATAGAAAGACCAATGACTTAATAAAAAAACCCCATACATTTGAATAGTATTTTACAGCTATAAATTGCTGTTGCTCATTCTGTCTTGTTTGATCCTTATTTGAACCTGGGAAGTAGAAAGGCATATAATATATTCATTTTGTATGTAAGGAAAATGAAGCTCAAAAAGGTTATGTGACTTGTTCAAAGTCTCGAATGAATAGGAATCTGGTTGTCTAGCAACCAGTCAGATGTGAATTTAGGTGCAATAGAATGTCCTGTTTAACATATTTCAGGACGGTGAATTCTAGAAGATGGGCTTGGCATCCTGACATAAATCAAATAATTATTACTGTAGCCTATTTTAGGCACCGTGGGCTTAAAAAAGAAAACAGGATGTGATGAGGTTCACAGGTGGTTTACAATCTGGTTGGGGAGAGTGGCCCTGAAATAAAGAATAAACAAGACACTGCAAAACTGGATAGAACAAAAAAAAAAAAAGTGCAAGCAAATTCCAGAAAGGAGACATAAATATGGCCAGGCAATGCTGGGGGCGTTTTCAGATAGGAGGCAGGATCTAGCTGAACTGAGTGCTGCAGAGACGCAGGCTCTGCCTGTGGGGAGAGCAGTGGGCTGTGTGAATCTGACCCGGGAAGCAAAAAGGCAACTTGGGAAACATCTAGATTTTAGCCATGTACAGGGAGATTTAGGAATTTGTGGGGAGAATTGCCTTGGGTGGTGAATAGGTCAGGCGATGAGGGGCCGAAGCATTTAAAACTTCAGAGTAAATTTCAGCACTTGGAATTGCATTTGGAAGCAACCAGGTAGCCAGGCTGGAGCTCAGAACACACAGGCTGACACTACTGGTTCACCATCTGGTTTACTCTACTCAGCAAAGTGCTGTCATCAGCTTTCTTCTTGTCTTGCAAGACAGTTTTGAATACAAAAACCTAGCAGATAAATCAGGAAATTCAGAACCCAGAGACAGACCTGCTTGGCTGGCAAATTCTACAAAATATAATGTCAATTTAGTGTCTTTATTATACAGCAGAGAGGGAAAAACTCCTAGAAAAATTTAGGGCCTGTAATCAATCTTAATGTTGACCAAGAGTCTTGTTAAAGGCTTCACCCCTCCATTCAGATGTGTATAGAGAGGAATTGTCTCGAAGAACATCTAAGTCAGCCACAGCCACCTGAACCCAGGGCTGGTAATAATCAATGTTGAAGACTAATAACAGAAGGAAAGTCAGTTTATTAATGGCTGACTATGTTAGGTAATTTTTCTCTGTTTTTCCACTACTCTTTAAGTGGTCTAAACCCATTTTAAGGTGCATATGGATTTAGTAGAAAATGGTGGGGAAGGAGTGATTGATGCCTGAAAATAGGAACCAAGGTTTCTTACTCCTAGTAGGGCTGGGTATTGGAACAGGAAGTTGGAATCTATGTTTTTATGTTAATTTTGTTTCCTCCATGGTGACTTCCTATGCAGATAGTTGAAGGTTGGTTGGAACATGGAAAACCCCGGAAACCCACACCAGTCAAAGATGGCCCCTTAGCATTCCTCTCAATTGCAGGAGTCTGTTGGAGTTAACAGTCCTTAAAACTCACTTATTCCCTGACCTCTGTTCCCAGGACTGAGTTAGGTTCTCTCCATATATTCACCAAGAACACCCTGTACTTATCAGCTATAGTATGAATGTGTGTGTGTGTGTGTGTGTGTGTGTGTGTGTGTGAGAGAGAGAGAGAGAGAGAGAGAAAGAGAAAGAGAGAGAGGGAGAGAAGGAGAGAGAGGCAGTGAGAGAGAGAGAGAGAATTTAAATAGTGCACGTTGGTTATTGGCCTCCCACTGCAGTTATGGAAGGCAAGCTGTCAGTGAGCAGGTGACGGGGCTATCAATTCCATTCTTCACTCATTCCTTCTCAGTTCCCCTGTGCTTTCCATACAGTGAGCATCTTGCTGTGTTGTGTGTTTTCGAGTTTAAAGATATTTAGTTTTTAAAACAGCATAGTCCATAAATGCAAGAATGGTGCTCAACCAAGCAGCAGCAATTGTTTTCCACACTGGAGGAAAGAAAAGTTGGAAGTGTTGTACTTAGAGAAATGATGGTGCTTTCCTAAAGGGATTTTCAAGGATAATTCTGGCTATACTTAATTTTTGCCCTGCCACTGACTTTAAACCACAACTCCTGTGTAAATGCAGTCTTGTTGAGGAGTGAAAGAGGGAATGAATGAAGGTGAAGAGAAAGACTGAGGAAGTGGCCAGTCTGAATTGAATGATTCTCTCACCAACACCTCAGGAAAATGTGTCCTTGCCCACGAATGGTCACATGATCCAATTGTTGAGGGAAGATCTTGCTCTCAGTCTTCAGCTTTCACATGAGGAAGGTAGGGAGAAGACATCCATATCCTCATTAAAAAGACAAGAAACTCATGGTACTGACTGGCCTTAGTCAGTGAGAAAGCATTTGACTTTGAACTCCAGACTCAGTTTATCTTCTCACATGTTTAATTTAAGCACAAAATAGAGCACTACATGCTTTCTCAACAGTGCAAGAGCAAAAGTAACAGAAAAAGATTTTTATAGTTCCACTGGATGAAGCTCTACAAGAGTAGATTGAAAAGATAAAGTGTGAAATGGTGTGTGAAGAGAACAAGCTAAGTTAATGGAGGAGTCTGAAAAGCTATAGCTGACAGGATTTGGGAGGGAGCATGGCTGATGCCTTCTGGAGAATGCAGTCTTGAATAGCCCATTCATATCCCTTGACACACATATGCTGAGCTCCCTAACAGTTAGGTGGTAGGGATTCTATTCTGATTCTTAGACTATAAATTAGTTGACCTACATCATGTGTCAGAGATTATAAGCACAGGACCAGGAAGTCTGCTGAGAATACTTTTCATAAAGGAATTACATTTTCTCCCACAGGCGAACAGAAAGAAATGGTTTCTGCTCCTCCTATGGTACTACACACACTTTATAAAAGGATTGCTGGGTATAGGTACATTGCACAGGGTTTAAAAATTCAATGAGAAAGAATGCAAAGAAGATGACCATCCCAAATCTATTGCTCTCATGCTCTCTATTGTTTTAGGACATGTGACTACACTGGGAATAAGCTAACATTAATTTTTGCCCTCATGGCTGCTGTGTTTCAGCAAGTCACCCAAATTATACTGAAAGCAATTGCAAGACTTTCCTGTATTTGAAGGGCGGAGAGCTTAAGCTGAATAGCATAAGGCTTCAGTGATGATGCTGAGAGTGTTTCTGAGTGGTTCTCAGTGCAACTGTGAGAACAAGCCCATTTTAGAAGGGAAGAATATCTGTCACAATGTCCAGTGATGAAAACATTAAAAGACAACAAAACAAAGCATATTGCAGTAGTAAAGATGTAGCATAATAATTACAGATTGCAACTAGGCCTGGTAATACACAGGGCAAAATAAGAGAATTTTCTAGGACTGTCTTGTTGGTTCTGAACAAGTTGGGCTTTTAGTAAATATATCACATTGTTTCTTTAAAAGTTATTTTTCTATTAATACAAGTGCATTCATATGATCTGGGTAATTAAACATAATTATGTAATTAGAACAAATGGGCAGAATTAGATTACACTAACCATATGCAACATTACTAGGTGTATAAATCTTTTCTGCAAGTTTTGTATGGAACACACACATACACACACACACACACACAGAGTAATATTACCCCAAGGACCCTCTTTTATCTTATTATGTCGTTCAGGATGGCACCTATTATTTCAATTCCTCTTACTCCCTTGCCTACGAGGAATTATATAGTAGCACTAGAGATTTTAATAAGGTCTGTTAGTGAGAACGTATGCCTAAGTAGCAGATTGAGAAAGTTGATTCCATGATAATAATAATAGCTGCTATTTATTAAGCATTACATTATGCCAGGTATTGGGTTAATCACTTTATATATCATCTCATCCAAAATTTGACAACTCTATGAGGTAAGTGTTATTCTTATTTGACAGATGAGGAGGCTGAGCAAATAGCAACCCAGCTACAGATAATTCCAAAGTTTGGCTCCTAACCATTACACTACTTTGACTTTGATAAAACTGGTTACTTTAATTCTAAATACTGCCAGTCAAAGCCTCCACTACCTGCCCTCATATTTTTCCTTGTGGACAGCTGAATTTTGTATAAACAATTCATTGTGTAACCAGTAGCTAAGTTGGTTGGACCATTGTGCTGAGGTGGGAAAATTTGCAAGGTGAAATTGCTTCCATTACAGCTATACTGCTCTTTGCTGAGTGTTGACTTAATACCCAAGAAACATGAGTTGCTGCGAGGAAGAGAAGGTTGGGGATGGCGGTGAGTCTGTCCACACAGAGGGTCTGGCATGGACACAGAATGAAGTTATAGAAAGGCCTGGTGCATGAGGGGAAGTGTGTTTGCTTGTGGGGGATTTGGGCTCTGGGAGGAAGGACTGGCAGGACAGGTGGGGACCAGAACACAGGGGCATTGTTGGTCCAACTAATGCTTGTGGAATTAACTCTGGAGGAGGTGGAAGCCTATGGAGGTGTGAGTGGGGTTAAAGCTTAAGCAGGGTTGCTTACATAATGAAATTTGCCCTTTAGAAGAAAGATCCAACACTAGCGTGGAGAACGAACTTCTTGGAGGAGCAAATGGAGACAGGAAGAAAGCCACGGTAGTAGTCCACTTGAGAGAAGATGAGGCCCTGGGGAAGGAGAGAAGTGGCCAGATACTCAAGATATTTCTAGTCTAAGGTTAGTAGGATTTGGATATTCAGTGAAATCAGATTGGGAGAATCAAGGACAATATTAACCAAGATCATGAGGAGAAGCTTTTTTATTTCCCCCAGAAGTTAAATAAATTAAATTTTGGATATATTGAATCTGAGAGACCTAGGGGACAGTCAGCTGGAGGTGTTCAGAGAGTAGATGGAAAATAGGTTCTGGAGCTTCGAGTTGGGTAGGCGCTAGAGATCTAGATGCTCAGTACTTAGCAGATATTTGTTGAGTGCCTCCTAAGCTCCAGGCCCTATTTTGGAGACTTGGGATACAGCAGTGACAGTCATCAACATGTAAGTGGCTGATAAAGCCAGAAGAATGGCTGACATCCTTGGGAGTGTGATAGCAAGGAGAAAGTACGGCCAAGGACAGGACCCTGAGGAACCTTGACAACCAAGGGCAGATGGGAGAGGAGGAGGAGGGAGCGAAGTGGGTTGAGACGGAGTGGAGAGAAGGGCGGGAGACATGGTATTAGAGGGAACAAAGGGAGGGAATCGGGTCCATTTTTATTAAAAATATTTTTAATGTCATAGAAACATGTAACCTAAAATTTACCATCTTAACCATTTTTAACTGTACAGTTCAACTCAGTGTTGAGTATATTTACATTATTGTGCAACAAATTTCCAGAAATTTTTTATCTTGTAAAACAGAAACTCTATACCTATTAAACAACAACTCCCCATTTCTCCCTCCTTCCAGCCCCTGGTAACCAACATTCTACTTCCTGCTTCTATGAGTTTGACTTCTTTAGATATTTCACATAAGTGGAATTGTACAGTATTTATATTTCTGTAATTGGCTTATTTTCTTAGCATAATGTTTTCGAGGTGTATCCATGTTGTAGCATATGACAGGATTTCCTTCCTTTTTAAGGCCGAATAATATGTATGAAGGCTGAATAATATTCCACTGCATGTATATACCATAATTTATTTATCCATTCATCCATCAATGGACATTTGGGTTGCTTCCACCTCTTGGCTATTGTGACTAGTGCTGCTATGACACAGGTGTGCAAATACATATTCAAGATGCTTCTTTGAGTTTTTTTTGGATACATACTCAGAAGTGGGATTACTGGATTCTATGGTAGCTCTGTTTTTAATTTTTTTGAAGAACCACCATACTGTTTTCTACAGTCCTCTTAGTTTTTTATGTCACTGTCTAATTCTAACTGGGAAGAATAGAAATGATAGCTATTTTGTATATGAGCTGTGTGTTGAGCAGAATATGTGCATTTTCTTATTTCATCCTCCAAACAATGTTCTGAAGAGGTATTATTATCACATGTTGCAGGTGAGGTACAGAGACATAAGCAGGCCACAGAGCTAGTTAGGACTAGGGACTTCAATTCAGGTGTCTCCTGATTTTCAGATGTAGCCATTTTGACATCTTATTTCTAACAAGAAGGGCTCATTTTCCCAAGTTCCCTAGCAATTTATGACACGTTTTTCATAATTTGGAGAGTATTTTGTGACTCACAAGGTTACATTTAAAAGAATTGAGAGTCAGTAATTATACTGCCACTCTTCGATAATTCTGGCCTCAAATTCTTCAATAATCATATCTTTCTGTGCAGAAAACAGAAGCAGTTCATTCCTACCTAGCACCAACTGCTCTCCAGGTTAGCACTACACCAAGTCTCTCGTCTTCAGCTTGGTGTCTGCATTGTGCCAGGCTGCTGTTACTGTGCAGAATTAATGAATAGTTTGCAAACTAGCATCACTTCTGTGAAAGTTGATGGACATGTTAATTATATCTTATTTAGATTTCACAGTTGCATGACCCAGATTCTCCTTTTCTGCCAACTTTCCAAAGATTCAGTGGCATTTTAGAAACTCCAGTAAACATAGTTAGTATTAAAATGCAAGCAATAGAGGAACTGGCCAGGCAGAAACAGGAAGATGAGGAGCTTGGCTTATCTGACTTCAGGGCCAGAGTCAGGTGGTCCATTTTCAGGTTTTAGGTAAATTCAACAGTGCGTATCTTTCCCTGCTGGGGTTTTATTAAAAACTTTTGTAGGCACTGTATCTCCTCAGTGTCTCCTTTCTATTATGCAAGGATCAAAGCATTTACTTGAAGCCTGATCCCAGCAGCTAATTATTAATATCCTAAGTGCATTAAACTCTCGTTTTTGATGTTTGTTGTCTACTTTTCTAGAAGATTGGGATGCACACTTGGGTTTGAATCTTGGCTTCACCACTTTTTATTGAGCCACTATTGTGACAGGCATTATGTAGATGCTGGGGATACAGCAATAAACAAGACACAGTCCATGCCTATGGGAGATCAGAGAGAGCACGTTGGCGTTAAACTAGTAAGCCAGCAATTATACTACCCTGTGATAGGGCTCTGATAAGGGGAAGGATGGGGACTGTGGAAACACATAGGAGAGATCCCTATCCCAGTAGCTGGGTGAAGGGTTAGGTCAGGGAAAGCTGCTTGGAGGAAGTGTTGTCTAAACCAGTATTTCTCAGACTTTAGTGTGCACCAGAATCAGCTGAGGGGATTGTTAAAATAGAGATTTCTGGCCCCATCTCTAGAATTTCTGATTTGGCAGGTCTGGGGTGGGGCCTGAGAATTTGCATTTCTAGTAAGTTCCCAGTTGATGCTGATGTGCCAGCTCTGGGACCACATTGAGAATCACTTGTCTAAGCCAACAGCTGAAAGAGGGTGAAAGTGGAAAACGTACGTGTGTGTGTGTGCATGTGCTTGTGCTCATGGAAGGTGGGGCATAAGGAGTACTGGGTAGAAGAGTATTCCAAAGGGAGCAGAATGCACAAAGGCTTGGAGATAAAAGAAGGCACGACATGCTTGGGAACATCAATATTGTGGAGTGTAGAGTGAGAGGTGAAGTTGGTGGTATCAGCAGTGACAAATTGCAGAGGACCTAGTTGGACATGCTGAGGAGTTTCGTCATGGCAATGGGAACTGTTAAAGTGGTTTAGTCAGGAGAGTGATGGAATGTGATATGCATTATAGAAAGGTTGCTCTGGCTTCACTCTAGAAGGGGCAATCTGGGAACAGAGAGATCAGTTAGGAAGGCATTATGGTAATCCAGGAAAGAGAAGATGGTGGCTGTGCAGAGACTGTTTTTTTTGTGAAGAAGGCTGTGGTGGATTGAAGATGGCCACAAATTCTTGGATCCCTCTTCCCATTGAGAGATGGGGTCTATGTCTCCTCCCTTTGAATCTGGGTGGGCTTATGACTAGTTGATCAATAGAATAAAGCATAAGTAATGCTGTGCCAGATGCCAGGCTCAGGCTCTAAGAGACTGGCAGCTTTCTATCTCTTGGAGCACTTGTTCTTGGATCCCTGACCTGCCTTGTGAGATGACTGACAACCTTGCTGGAGAGACCTCGTGGAGAAGTTCTGAGACCACATGGAGAGGGAGAGGGTCCCAGCTTTCCAGTTTTCCCTGTCAATGTGCCAGGAATGTGAGTGAAGACATTTTGGAACTTCCAGCCCAGCCCAGCCACTAGCTGAATCTCATCAAGTGACCCCAGCCGATGCCATGTGGAGGAGAATTGCCCTGCAGAGCCCCACCTGAATTTTCGGGCTGACAATACCATGAATGTAATAGAATGGTTGTTGCTTTAAGCCACTAAGTTTTGGGGTAGTTTTTTCTGCAATAGCAGATAACTGGAACAGTTTCAATAATTGAATGACAAAGAATGTCAATATTTAAAGGGCAGACAGGGGAAGAGAGACCCTCAAAGCAGAGCAAATTGGAAGGAAGGAAGAAAATAAGAAGAGTGTGGTGTCATGGAAGCCAAAAGAATAGAGTGCGTCAGGTAGAAAGGAGTAGTTATGCTGCAGAGAAGTAGAAAAAGATAAGAACCGAACAGTGTCCTTTAGATTTAATGGCCCAGAGGTCACTGGTGACATTGGTGAAAGTCTGGTAAGTCCAGAAGACAGTTTGCAGTGAGGAAGTGGGTGAGGAGGAAGAAGATAAAAGTAACTCTGTCAAGAAGCTTCATGATAAAGAAAGAGGGTAGACCTGGAGATATATGTAGGGTTGAGAAAAGATTTTTATTTTTTATTATTTATTTATTTATGTATTTTTTTTGGTGAGGAACATTGTCCCCGAGCTAACATCCGTGCCAGCTTCCTCCACTTTATATATGGGACGCCACCACAGCATGGCTTGATGAATGGTGCGTAGGTCTGTGCCCGAGATCCTAACCTGCAAACCCCGGGCCACCAGAGCAGAGTGCATGAACTTAGTCACTACACCACTGGGCCAGCCCCAGGTTTTTATTTTTCAGTTATGAGACTCGAGCATATTTCAGTGCTGATGGGAAGAAGATGAAATGCAGGGAGAGGGTGAAGAGGGGCTGGCGGCAAATGGATACTGTAAGATCCTGCAGAAGCCAGAGGGGATGTGTTCCAGTGTACAAGGAGAGGGATTTGCTTGGGATGCAAGGAGAGACCCCTCTTCTACTGTGAAGGGTGAGAATGGGAAAATGATGATTTAGAGGAAGATACATGTATAGATGTGTAGTGGCTGTAAGGAGAGGTACTTCATCCAATGGTACCTATTTCTCCTGTGAGATAAGAGGCAAGGTTGTGACTTTAGACTAGTGGAGGAGTTGGTGAGATAAGACTTTTAGGAGAATGAAGAAACTTGAAATAGCCACTGTGGGGGATAGTGGGGGACACACAGAGAAACATAGGGTTGCATACTTGGTAATGGTAACTATTTGTGTGGTTGTGTGGTTTTCTTTTCCTTTTGATACTACTTAACAGTCCAGGTATAGAATCAAAGAAGGCAGACAGTTGGATTAATCTAGAGTTGGAGTCTCGGTAGACTTATATAAGGACACATGGCAAAGAATTTGAGGATGTTGGCAAAGAAAGGATTGAAATGCAGGTGGACTGCTCACAGAAAGCAAGTGATGACAGAGAAAGAAAGTCAAGTCGAGGGATCAAGGTCTTGATCAGCTTGAAGGATAGAGAATGGACATCTGGTTCTGGTTTCTTGGAGGTCCTAGGTAACGGCAGGGTCCAGGGTCCACAGTAGGTGGCTGGAGTGATGAGGAATGAAGAGCAATAAAATAGAGGAAATCAAAGAACTGAGTGTTTACATTTATGTGGCTGGTCACCGAGAAGGTCTCTGAGAAGGTGGCAGGGCTTGAGGGTGAAGGAAGACTCTGGCTCAGCTGCCAAAGTGTTGAGAAAGTGTGCAGGCTGGAAGGTTGTAAATTACAGTGTGAGGAGAGGCTGGAAGAGAGGCAGCCTGATCACGGGAATCTCAAGGAGCCTTTTCTTTTTTCTTGTTTATTTGTTTTTAACCTGAGCATGCCACGATATGCCCTGGAAGCAGCATTGGAAATTAAGAGGACACTGTCACCACCAAGTTAAAAAGCTGTGGGACAATGAGCCACTTCTTTTGGACCCCTGAGAAGTGGGGTCCTCAGGGCAGAGCTGGGTTTTGGTTTAGGCAAGGAGGTGGAGGGAAAATTCAGGGAGGAGGCTGAGGGAGTTTTTCTCTTAACCGTGCACCAGGGGTGCCAGGGATTGCCGACAGTGGGACCCCTTCCTGGGTACCTGCTTTGGCTCTCTCCCTTCCAGGGATTCTTGGTTCCTATGAGGGAAAGTGAGGTTCTGCACCAGCACTCACCAAGAGTAGGAAATGGCCACCAGTGTGGAGTGGGGTCCTGTCCTTGTGGATGTGGGATTTCTCTGCCCAAAGATGGAGCCACACCTGTATAGATTTGAACAGGAGGAGGGGCTGCTGGGCTCTGTAAAATTCACCCTTCCTTCCTTCACTTACAGGCATGATTATAAGCTATAAAATAAAGATTACTTTAAAAAAACAACAAATTTATACTATTTAAAGAAGTTCCACTTAGGAGTTTTAGCTGCGCTCCAGGGATGGATTCTTGGAGACGGACCACAGCTATAATAAGAAGCCTACAGATGGTCGTCAAGTTGGACCCACTGCATCGAGATAGACCTGTGTCTATCGAGTTTGTCAGTGGCCAACACATATTAGTGCTGAATTCATGTTCAGGGAGAAAGGAAGAAAGGAAGGAAATGGAAACTAGAGGTCAGGAGTTCTGGAGTACGATCTGCCAAACTGTATTTAAGGTATGGAAGATACAAAAAATAAAGAAGGCATCTCCCTGTCCTCAAGGAGCTCAAAGTCTAGACAAGTGAACACACACTGATAAAAGGCTACACTTATGTGGTGCTTACAATGCTAGACAATGCTGAAGTGCTCTACACGTATGACTGTTTAATCCTCAACCACCCTCTGGAGCGAGTCCTATTGTATCCCCATTCTGCAGAAGAAGAAACCAAGGCACGGGGATTACACAGCTATGAAGTGGTAGAACCAGACTTGAACCCAGACAGTCAGGCCGCAGAGTTCATGCTCTATAACATGAAGCCACCTGTAATTACCATATATGTGGAAATAGCTGTAGAAGGCTCACGTAAAGGGAGTGAGAGGGAAGGATGGGTTCCTAGAGGACACATGTGGCATTTGAACTAAGCCTTGAAGACTCATAATAGCTCACACTGATTTAGCCAGGCATTATGGCAAGTACTCAACATACAACAATTCCATTGAATTGAACCCTCCTGCCATCCCTCGGCTGTGGGCTCAGTTATCATCATCCTCATTTTAGAGAAGAGGACACTGAAACAGAGTGGTTTAGCACTTGCTGAATGTAGCAGAGCATGTGTTGCAGACTGAATTTTAACGGAGGCTGTCTGGTGCCAGAGCCGGGGTTCCCAACAACTGCACTGTGGTGCCTGAGCCCAGGAGCTCCAGGGGGAGAAAGGGCG
This sequence comes from Tapirus indicus, assembly GCA_031878705.1. Classification (NCBI taxonomy): domain Eukaryota; kingdom Metazoa; phylum Chordata; class Mammalia; order Perissodactyla; family Tapiridae; genus Tapirus; species Tapirus indicus. Next base: position 82,861,891 of record CM062917.1, read on the forward strand.
GGTGATGGTGGGAGGGGAAAGGGGGCCTCAGGGCCGAGGGGAGTGTGTTGGCCAAGGCAGGAGGGGGTTGTGTGGGAAATGCAGCAGAAGTTAGCAGGCTCAGGGAGTTCCTGTAGGGAGCACACAATCGCTGGAAAACTGGAGAAACGCAGTGAGGCATTTTAATTCCACTTGGGAATCAGTATAATTGTTCCTCCCATGTGAGTATGTAGAGTTCAGGGTGCCTCTGGGGTAAATTTGTGGAGTGGTCAAGCCTGTGGTTGGTGTGCTTCTGCCTGCCCTCTCCCCACACCAGGCATTCATCCCAACCTCCATACAGCTCAGCCATTCCAATAGCCAACCAATTCTGGCTGCCTGAGGTAACAGCTGATAACAGCACTCAGCCTGGGGCAGGTATGGGTGCCAGCCCTACACGAGATTGTGGGAGAATGAGCCGATTCACAGTAGGGTCAAGCTTTAGATGGGTCAACAAATCTAAACCCTACTCAATCTTCTGGTCCCCAAAGCATGTGAAGGATATTACGAGAGCTCAGGATTTCTACAGCCATAGCACCCATGGCTCTACTGCCCTGATAGGACCTGGGCTGCTTCCTTCGCCGTCCTTCTCCTTCTGCCAAGGCAGGCCTCCAGTTCCAGGGAGCTAAGTCCAGAGTGTCATGGAAGGAGCTTGGGTAAGCACTGTTTGAGGAAGGAGAACAAATTAAATACATCCCAGATTCTCTCCGAGACATCAAATCCGGCACAGGCCAACAAGCAGCTGGTAAAGCAAAGCAGCCGAAATGATTTACTTAAATTACAAGGGATCTCCACCCTCCCCTTTCCTTTCACTTGGAGAAATTTCTCCAAAGAATGTGATTTGTGCTGTGTTTCCATTCCAACTCTGCCTCCAGATCAGGCATTCGGATAGGGAAGGAGAGAAAACAAGCGGTTAATCTATGGCAACTGAGCCAAGTATCAGCCAGCCAGAGAGGACGGGGAAATGGTCTCCCCAGTTTTCTGCAGAGTAATTAAGACAAGCGATTTTCTCTGAAGTGCTGGCAATCAGGCACCGGGGATTTCTGGGAAGGTTGCCTTTGGGGGTTTGGACTAGGCCGAGGGAATAATTAGCTGCAAAGAGAAATGAGAAACTGCAGACATAGCAACCAGAAGGAATCCCCAGGAAAAGCCTTGTGGCTCCTTATTCTCATCAGACCCTGGGCCCACAGCATTCCCTGACGTGGTACTCACAGCAGCAGAATCAGGACTGATGGGCCAACAGAGGGCTGTCCGCCAAAGGGCATCAGGGCTTATTAGAGTACCATTCCTGGCTCACTTCTTGAACCCTGTTTCCTAGGAGCCCCAGGAAGGAAAATACCAAGCGCTCAAGCCTGAGTGCTCAGCTCCAAACATATCAAAGAATGTGCAGGAACCCATTAAAAATAATACGTGGAACACTGTCCTTTCAAGGCAGAAAATGAAGACAAGAGAGGGGCTTCTTTCTCCTAAGGCCACACCATAATCTATGGGGCTACTGTTTAGCTCCCTGCATCTCCTTCCTGTGGCCCAGATAACTTGAGACTCCTGGAGGTCACAACATTCAGAACCGGACAGCACTGTGCCCTCTGGATGATCCTGCAACACAATGTCCCTTTCAAGTGAGATGGTCTTAGGACAGAGTTCACTGACTTGAGAGTCATTTTATTTTATTATTATTATTTTTCACTGAGGAAGATTCACCCTGAGCTAACATCTGTTGCCAATCTTCCTCTTTATTTGCTTGAGGAAGATTTTCCCTGAGCCAACATCTGTGCAAATCTTCCTCTATTTTTTGTGTGGGTCACTGCCACAGCATGCCTGCTGACAAGTGGTGTAGGTCCGTGCCTGGGATCTGAACCCATGAACCTGGGCTGCCAAAGCAGAGTGCTCCGAACTTAACCACTATGCCATGGGGCTGGCCCCATGTCATTTTATTTTTGAAGTGGGGCTTTTCACAGTTGCATCAAGGGTGAGGGGTGTTCAGACATAAATAGGTATGTTTGTTCCCCTTGTTGTAAAAACCTGTCGTGGTTTTTTACGACGTGGGATTAGTTATCCTTCAGTCTACCAGCCCAGTCATCCAATCTGATCCTCACAGTCCTATATGCTGTAAAATCAGAAACCAAACAGGGGAGAAATATGCAATGAAAATAAAACATCTAAATGTTAGTATAAATATTTGGGACATTTAAACAGCACTTTCTTGTTAGTCTAAGACCAAAGATTCTCCAAGTGTGATCCCAGAACTGATAGATTCACGTCACCTGGGAGCTTGTTAGAAATGCACGTTCTTGGGCCCTATCCCAGGTCTTCAGAATCAGAAGCTCTGAGGGTGTGGCCCAGCAGAGTGGAGGCTTGGAAGGTGATTCTGATGCACACGGCTAGTGAGAACACTCGTGTATGCTGCCCTGAGTAAAAGAGGAGCAGTCGGGGGCTCCTGTGCCTGGACTAGGACTTTAGGGTCTTTCAGATACAGGACATCTTCCCTAGAGCCTGGAAGGAAGGCCCGAGGAAGAGGCCTGTATTGGGGGTGGGGAGACCCAGAGGTACCTCGGTAGCTTCTGGATTTGGGATGTGATTTAAAAAAAAAAAATCACTCTATTTGGCATTGTAATCATGGCAATAGGCTAAAGTGTCACATTTCCAAATACATTTTTCTTATCAGAGTGGGCGCGTAATTTCAGTGGTAGCCCGGATGACTTTGGACTCACAGAGGTGACTCACTTCCTAGTCTTGTGTATTTATGATGTTCACCACAAGGAAGCTTCAGTGCCCTCAGGACTACATTTGGTTTATACCCACTGGATCTATACCCCTCCCAGGCATTGGTCTGGTATCAGCCAGTTCACACCTTAAACCCAAACTAGAAGACATGGGCAGAGGCTATTTTTGGAACTGCATTCTTTTTTTCTTAACAATGCATTCCAAGATTCTGATACAGATCAGATGCATTTTAGAGTACATGTGGAAAATCAAGATTTAAGAAGAGTGTGAGCATGCATTTTTTTATGTTCTGATAAGCTGAGAAAAAAAGCTGAATGAGAAAGTTCAGAGAATCTAGAAAAAGAAACCCTGGAGAATAAGCCTTTTAGACAAGAAGAAACACTGTAAGTTGTTGGCTATATTCCAAAGATTTGCATTTTTAAAGTTAATGACTAATGTAATAAAAGGTTCCAGTTAAATTATCACAGTGGCTGCTTGCTTCAGGGCAAGCCAAAAACCTTTGAGATTTTAAATCATATTCTTCAGTCTGGCAGGAGACAGTATTTTAAATTCTTGCAAACTATTTCTTTAATCCCTGTAACTTTTCTCTACCTGGCACCTAATTCTCACACACCTGGCAGGAAAAGGGAAAAAAAATTGTTTTGCACAAAAAAATGTTGGTATTAGGGCACAAATGGGTAATATCAAGAGAGTCAAGGCTTCCTTGGAAATATTGTTTGGTTAGTACCTATAAAATTTAGTAGCTGCATTTAATTGCCTGAAATGCATCATATTATGGTTATCCTACTTTTGAGCCTTGGTATGATTCAACCTTTGAATGTGCACTGACAGTGGGGCAGGACCCTTGAAATCAAACCTGCCCCAAAAAGCCAGTGATATAACTGTAACACCCGTGCTGATGGCTCAGCACTTGCCTTGCATCAAAGAGGCAGGGCAAGTGGAAATTTGACAGTGTGGTTCTGCTCTAATGTACAAAAATGCTGACTCTCACATTTTGCCCTGTGAAGGAGGCCTTTAATCCACCACGCTCCTTGTACTGCAAACACAGATCCTCAGAGCAAAACTCCATAAAAGGAACACGATCAGAAAGAACTGAATATACAAAAGTACTTGAATAAAATGGACCATATCTTGATGCTCAGAATATAAGTAATCAAAGCACTCTTTTTCTACAAAGCCCGTGTTCTGGAAAAACACTGGGATAGAGTGATAAGCATTTGTTTAGAGGCTTTACTGAGGGGTAAGCCCTGAAAAAGCAAAAGACTGTTTTTGATATCATGTTGCAAAGACCCTTTCCCTCTACTTTATCTGAGTGAAAGTATAGAAGCGTACGGCAAAGTGGTTATAATTGGGTTCTAGAAACTGCCTGTCTGAAACCAAATCCTGGCTCTGTCGCTTATTAGCTGAGTGACATTGGACAAGTTACCTAAAAATCTTTTGCTTTAGTTTCTTCATCTGTGCACTGGGGATAACAGCAGCATCTAACTCCTTGTTAGGGTTTGGTAAGATATGCGAAAGGCTTAGAACCATGCCTGGCATGATGCAAGTGCTCAACAAATTTAGCTATTATTACCATTATTGTTGTGATTTTTATTAACGAGGGCCTTGTAAGAAGAGGAAGAGAAAAGAAGAGGAAGCCCCACTTTCTTCCTGTCATTTCTCCTTTTCCTTTCCGTCTGTCACCTTTCTTTCTTCCCATTTCTATTTCTCTGCCATATTCCAAAAGGGATCTGAAGCTGAGGACTGAACGCTGAGCGTATTCACTGTTAGGTGGTGACACAGCACTGTTCTAGGGCCAGGCAACCTGAATTGTCTTCCTGGCTTTACCATCAACCAGCTGTGTCGCTGCAGGGAAGTTCTCTTACCTTCTGTGTTGGTTTGCTACGGCTGCCATAAACAAAGTACCACAACCTGTGTGGCTTAAAGCAACAGAAATTTATTGTCTCATGATTCTGGAGGCTAGAGATCCAAATCAAGGTGTTGGCGGGGTTGGTTCCTTCTGAGGGCTGTGAGAGAGAATCTGTTCTGTGCCTCTTGCCCAGCTTCTGGTGGTTTGCTGGCAATCTTTGCTGTTCCTTGGCTTGTAGAAGCATCGTTCTGCTCTCTGCCTTCATGGTCACATGGTGACCTCCCTGTGCGGGTGTCTGTGTCCAAATGTCCCCATTTTATATGGACTGGGTTGGGGCCCACCCTACTCCGGTGTGACCTCATCTTAACTAATTATATCTGCAACAACTCTATTTCCAGATAAGTTCACATTCTGAGGTACCTAGGGACAGGACGTCAACATAAGAATTTGGTCGTTGGAGAGGACGACACAATTCAACCTATAACATGAGGGGACAGTTCTCAGAGTCTTCTGAACGTTGCTGTGCTTTGTCATTCTCCAAGAGGGCCATAAATTATGCGGGGTATTTCTCAAACTTATTTAACTGGAGAGCACTTTTGTTCTGCTGTGGAGAATTGTGACGGCCTCATGCTAATCATGACGGACTTTCAGGCAATTTTGATGAGGCTGTTACTTCCATTATGAATATGGACAATCAGGGCTGACTGTAACCAGGCACAAGAAGTCCTCCCTCCATTTCAAGGGAGAGCCTACCTTGGCTCTCCCCAAGTGGCACCCTGCCTGTCCTTGGTTAGCTCCCCAGGATCATAGGCGAAGCCAAGCTAGCAGCCCCTTACTGCCCTGTTAGTTCATGGCTGGGTAAGAGACCCCCCAGGGGGCCTCTCTGGCTCAGAGGCAGCTGGTGTGAATGACAGGGAGGCTGGGTGGCTGCATTTACATTCAAGCAGCTGTGATCCCATACAAGCTAGGAGGGAAAGCCCACAAGGGAGAAAATGACTTACTCATAAAATTGTAATAAATAGGTTAAAAGAAAAACCTGCCTCAGCTTCTCTTTGTGTTGCTGTCAGCAAGCAGATCTCTCATAGCAAGCTGACACTCTTGTCGACAGCGCTGTTAACAGCACTCCGAATAAGGTAATTACCCAATAAAGTTAATGTTAGCCAAATTGCACAGAACTTGAATTAAAAATATATCTGATTGCAGGATTGAAGCCATGTGTCTTACCCATTGAATGTGTGGTTTGCCTGCCTGAGAGCAGGAAACGTCACGGGAGGGAGGCTGCATTTATATTCTGAAGGTGAACCCACTCTCCGAAGGAGGAGCCCTGAAGATGCTTTTCCTTTGCCTTGAGGCAGCAAGGGAATGAGCTTTCTGCCTTCTACTTTATCTCTGCATGATGTTTCCGTTCACTTTGCAGGGCAGCAGTGCAGTTTAGCGCAGCCCGCCCTTTCCCCAGAACAGTGAGCTGAGGTGGCATCAGAACAGGAAAGGGCATCGCTGTGTGAGTTCCAGTGTTCTTGTAGTGTTGGTACGATGAGGGAGTCTGAGCTATTGTTTGAGCTCTGCCATCTGCATGTCTTGGGACTGCATGGCTGTGAGACAGCTCACAGAGAGGCAATTAAGTTTGAACAGAAGAGTGCAGGACCTGGGGTCAAAAGAAATGGGTTCTAATAGTCGCTGTGTCATTATCTAATTGAATGATTTTTGGCAAGTCAGTTCCCTTCTTTATGCCTCATCTTTCTCATCTGTCAAATGGAGGTAAAAAATTCACTCTATCCCTCTGGGGTGAGAGAATAAAAAGAATAATAGAGATGGAGGTACCATGAGTATAAGTAGTTATTATTAGCCTTAAATGATTGGCCAGCAGGGAAGTTGTCATTTTAGGACATTAAAAAGACAAGAAAAAAAAGAAAACTAATAAAAATAAAACTAAGGAAGCTCCCAAAAAACAAAAGTCCAGGACCAGATGGCTTCACTGGTGAATTCTACCAAACATTCAAAGAAGAATTAATACCATTCTTTCTCAAACTCTTCCAAAAAACAGAAGAGGAAGGAACACTTCCAAACTTATTTTATGAGGCCAGCATTACCCTAATACCAAAACCAGACAAGGATGCCACAAGAAAAGAAAATTACAGGCTAATATCCATGATGAACATAGACGCAAAAATCCTCAACTAAATATTAGCAAACCAAATTTAAACATACATTAAAAGGATCATACACCATGATCAAGTGGGATTTATTTCAGGGATGCAAGGATGGTTTTACATTTGCAAATCAATCAATGTGGTACAGACCTTAACAAAATGAAGAATAAAAATCATGATCATCTCAATAGATGTGGAAAAAGCATTTGACAAAATTCAACATCCATTTACGATAAAAACTCTCAACAAAGTGGGTATAAAGAGAACATACCTCAACCTAATAAAAGCCATATATGACAAGCCCACAGCTAACATCATACTCAGTGGTGCAATCCAAAAGCTTTTCCCCTAGGATCAGGAACAAGACAATGATGTCCACTCTTGTCACTTTTATTCTACATAGTACTCAAAGTCCTAGCCAGAGCAATTAGGCAAGAAAAAGAAATAAAAGGCATCCAAACTGTAAAGGAAAAAGTAAAACTGTCACTATTTGCAGATGACATGATATTATATATAGAAAACCCTAAAAACTCCACCAAAAAATTGTTAGAACTAATAAACACATTCAGTAAAGTTGCAGGATTACAAAATCAATGTAGATCTCCCTCGACTTATGATGGGGTTACACCCCCATAAACCCATCATATTGAAAATATTGTAAGTTGAAAATGCATTTAATACACCTAACCTACCAAACATCATAGCTTAGCCTAGCTTTCCTTAAACATCCTCAGAACACTTACATTAGCCTACAGTTGGGCAAAATTAACACAAAACCTATTTTATAATAAAGGTTTGGATATATTATGCAATTTATTAAATACTGTATTGAAAATGAAGAACAGAATGGTTGTATGTGTATTGGTTGTTCACCCTTATGATCGCCAGGCTGACTGGGGGCTGTGGCTCACCGTCACTGCCCAGCATCATGAGGGAGTATCATACCATATATTGCCAGCCCAGGAAAAGATCAAAATTCAAAATTCGAAGTACAGTTTCTACTAAATGCATATTGCTTTCGCACTATCGTAAAGCCGAAAAATTATAAGTCGAACCATCATAAGTTGGGGACCATCTGTATACAAAACTCTGTTGCTTTTCTATACACTAATAACAAACTATCAGAGAGATTAAGAAAACAACCCCATTTACAATTGGAATAAAATGCCTAGGAATAAATTTAACCAAGGAGATGAAATCCCTGTACACTGAAAACTATAAGACATTAGTGAAAGAAATTGGAGACATAAATAAACAGAAAGATATTCCACGCTCATCAATTGGAAGGATTAATATTGTTAAAATGTCCATACTACCCAAAGCAATCTACAGATTCAATGTAATCTCTATCAAAACTCCAAAGTCATTTTTCACAGAAATAGAACAAACATTCCTAAAATTTGTATGAAACCACAAAAGACCTCAAATAGCCAAAGCAATCTTGAGAAAGAAGAACAAAGCTGGAGGCATCATGATCTCTGATTTCAAACTAATTTACAAAGCTATAGTAATCAAAACAGTATCACATAGAAACAGACAAATAGATCAATGGAACAGAATAGAGAGCCCAGAAAAAAACCCACACATAATATGGCCAATTAATTTACAACAAAGGAGTCAAGAATATACAAAGGACTCCTTAAAACAAAGGAGTCAAGAATATATGGGGGAAAAAAGTCTCTTCAATAAATGGTGTTGGGAAAACCGGATAGCCATATGCAAACGAATGAAACTGGACCGCTATCTTACACCATACACAAAAATTAACTCAAAATGGATTAAAGACTTGAACATAAGGCCTGAAACCATAAAACTCCTAAAAGAAAACATAGGCAAGTAAGATCCTTGATATAGATCCTGGTGATGATTTTTTGAATTTGAAACAAAAAGCAAAGGCAACAAAAGTAAAAATAAACAAGTGAGACTACACCAAACTAAAAAGCTTCTTCACAGCAAGGGATACTATCAACAAAATGAAAAGGCAACCTATTGAATGGGAGAAAATATTTGCAAATCATATACTTGATGGGGGGCTAATATCCAAAATATATAAAGAACTCATACAAGTCAATATCAAAAACACAAACAATCCAATTAAAAAATGGGCATATGGGGCCGGCCCAGTGGCACAGTGGTTAAGTTTGTGTGTGCTCTGCTTCGGCAGCCCAGGCTTTGCAGGTTCGGATCCTGGGCGCAGACCTATGCACTGTTCATTAAGCCATGCTGTGGCAGCATCCCACATACAAAATAGAGGAAGATGGGCACGGATGTTAGCTCAGGGCTAATCTTCCTCAGCAAAAAAGAGGAGGATTGGCAATGGATGATAGCTCAGAGCCAGTCTTCCTCACACACACACACACACACAATGGGCAAAGGACCTGAATAGATATTTTCCCAAAAAAGACATACAGATGGCCAACAGGTACATGAAAAGATGTTCAACATCACTAATCATCAGGGAAGTACAAATCAAAACCACAATGAGACATCACCTCACACCTCTCACAATGACTATTATCAAAAAGACAAGAAATAACAAGTGTTGGCAGGATGTGGAGAAAAAGGAACCCTCGTACACTGTTGGTGGGAATGTAAACTGGCGCAGTCACTATGGAAAACAGTATGGAGTTTCCTCAAAAAATTAAAAATAGAACTGCCATATAGTCCAGCAATTCCAGTTCTCGGTATTTATCTGAAAAAAGTAAAAACACTAATTCAAAAAGATACATGCACTCCCATGTTCATTGCAGCATTATTTACAACAGCCAAGACATGGAAACAACTTAAGTGTCCCTCGATGGATGAATGGGTGGTTGCTCAGAGGCAAGGGGTGGGAGGCAGGAGAAATAAATGAAGGGGGTCAAAAGGTACAAGTTTCCAGTTATAAAATAAATAAGTCATGGGGATGTAATGTACAGCATGGTGACCATAGTTAATAATACTATATTGCATATTTGAAAGTTGCTAAGAGAGATCTTAATAGTTCTCATCACAAGAAAAAAAATTTTGTATAGTGATGGATGTTAACTAGAGTTATTGTAGTGATCATTTTGCAATATATACAAACATCGAATCATTACATTGTACACCCGAAAATAATATCATGTTAAATGTCAATTATACCTCAATCCAAAAAAATAAAATAAATGAAAAAAACCCCAAGTGTAAAGTCTGGACTCAGGGGAAAAAATCCAAAGTCTCTTATTTTCTTCAGAGAGTAAGCAAAGCACTCAGGGATGAGGATCATGAACAGTATTAATTAGTTACTACAAAATAGAGCCAAAATATCAATATTCGTTGGGCTAAAAAACTAGTTTTCTTTAAAAAAATCTAGTGAAATACTCAAAATATAACATAATTGCAACTATACAACTAGTATATATTTTCCAAACCTGTAGCTTTGGAGAACATGGATATATTATCGACTGATGCAAATGATATATCAATGGCAGAATTATCTAGTGGAAAGAGCATGAGCAGATGGATGCCACACCTGATATGAACAAGTCATGAGAAAACCACCTCTGTGCCTTTGTTCCCATGTCTATAAAATGGAGATGATATTTCCTGTTGTAGTCAACTCACAGGGTTGAATGGAATGAAATACATATCCAAAAAAGTGAAAGTGCCATACACCTGCAAAGTACCATTATTTTAATTATTTGGTCAGGTCTGTGTTCTTATTCTAATTGAATTCAACCAACATTGATTGAAGGTCCATAGGCCAAGTGTGGTAATTTTGGTGAAGGTGTTACTCGTACTGTGTGGCTATGTGAAGCAGGAGGAGAAAGAGGTGGCTTCTGGCTGGAAGGGCTGAGAAGGGTTCATTGCAGAGGTGATGTGTGAGTTGCCTCTGAAAAGTCTGAACGAGCAAAGGTTCATTCATTCATACACTCACACCATCAATATTTGTTGAGCTCTACACCATGCCAAGCCTGTTCTAGCGCTTTGGGGAGTTCATCAATAAATAGAAAGAAGGTCCCTACACTTAAGGAATTTACAGTCTAATGGAGGAAGGTGGGGGCCAGGTGAGGCAGAAGATCCAAGTTGCAAGGGCGAGGAGAGATCATCTAGGAGAGAGCAGCGTTAGCAAAGACACAGAAGGGGGACTGACAGGGGCTGTGGCAAATAAGCTTCATTTCTGGTTTTACTTCAAATTACTTGGTAGTTGCTGCCTGGAATCTATGTTGGGGAGGATTCTGCGACTTCCTTCTTGCTCAGGTGGAAGAGTGCCAGAATCGATTAATGATGTCTGCAATGGGGGTGGGAAGGGAGAATTGGAGCATGTGTGCCAGATATCTGCCATTCCCAGAGGGGTCCCACACGGCTGGGTTATACCTGTGCCATTATGGTCTATGCTATTCCAGTCTCCTGAAAATGTTATGAAGCTCAATAAGCAAGTATTATTAAATACAACATTTGTGTGTACATGAAAAATTATTTGGATCTTCTCAGAGAAAGGCTCTCCTACATAAATAGAAGTGTGACCAATCTACTTCTTCAGTCTTTTATCACCTGTGCATTGAGACCACAAGTAGTTGTGTAACTCAGCTATGTTTCATAGAACCTGTTTCTGTTTGTGGTTCCACTTCTTTGGCTCCCTGGACCCCAACTCAAAGTGAGTTTCAGCCTCTTAGATTCTCAGAATGTTTAGTTGCTTACTTGCTATTCTTGTCTTCTGTTTGCAGTTATCTAATTCATCCCCTTCACAGCATATTAGAAAGAGAGTGATCTACCTCTTTCCTTCAGTCTCCTGAGGAAACTATACAGCCCTCCTTGTTGACTCATCTTCCTTGCCTCATATCTCTTACGGTGTATTGAGGTTCCAGAATATCTCATACTAGGATGACTTCAGCTTTCTGGCTGGGTCTTAAAGCTAGATGGAAGGAAGCCCTATTACTTAACCTTTGATATGTCACATAAATAAATTTAGAAAACCCTTTCTCTGTTGAGATTGTATTGCTATTAAGCCATTGTCTTAGTGAAAAATTTATTTTGTATGTCAAAAGTAAATTGTTAATTTTTTTCTATTAGATTGAATTATAGGAAATGGCTATACTTTAAGTCAAAGAGGTTGACTGCCAGCAATTTCCTGTGGTTCAACCTAATATTTGTATACCTCTTTAATAATCCTAACCTTGAGGATCTGGGCTTTAGGCTGTTTAGGGAGAATATTTTGTACTTAGAAAGGCCTAAAAGAAATGAACATTAATATTTTGTTCAACAGAATAGGCTAGTTGGAGAGAGTGCTGTTTCAATTTGATAGAAGGTGGCAACAAACCCATCTTCTAAAAGAGGGATGCTGGGAGTACTGTTCTGTTTCTGAAAACAAAAGTCAAATTAATCTTTTTGCGCCAGGGGCTTTGCTCGCTGGAACGATTTCTCATTCTCTGAAAACTGTCAGTCACAGAAATAATGCAACCAGTTGGCTAATTAGCAGGGATTCTGCTGCTGGGAAGGGGAGCATCTATAAATGACAAAGGGACATTAAGAGACCTTAGTTCCCTGCATTGTGACCTCATATCATTTAGTCACACAGTACCTCTAGCTATGTGGGTGAAGGAGCAAGCTCAAGCCCAACTCTGCTGTCTTGACTATTAAAAACGGAAACACCAAGAGTGGTTTTCACTCCCCAATGGTAGCAATGTGAAGTCAGTTCACAAAAGGCCGGCGACATGTTGCCCTCTGGTGTCAACTTTTTCTCACAGAGCCAAGAAGAGTGTTCTCAGCAAATTCTGACTCCCTCAGCCAATTGACCAGGTCATTATACTTAAAAACAATACAGAACATGAAGATCAAAACTATAGATCTGTGATATTTCCAGTAAGAGGAAGGAAGGAAGAGGCAACGTTCCCACCTTTTTTTCATCAGAAGAATCACAAGCGTATTTGGATGTCTGCTTCTCTCTTTCATGAGCATTTTCCTTGGAGGCTAATGTGGAAGAAGTCAGCAGTTTGTTTTTCTTTATTGAAGGAGTCATTATCTCAGAGATTTAAGTCTTAGAAAACTGAGGATGCCACATAGTGGGAAGGAGAGGATAGAAAACAGAACCTGGGAGTATTTGCTATTAGGCAATGATGAAATCACATGTCTTATGTCTCTCCTTTGTTCTAGCATTTCCTTAAAAGTCATGCCACATGAAGATAATGTAAATAAAAATTATCTTATGAGTGGAGGAAAAAACCCCAAAAGTGGTGGTGTGATTGTTAGGAGAGGGAGTAAGAAGCTACTGAACTCTGGGATTTTATTCTCAAGCCAACCCATGGATTTGGTAATATACTTTGGTCAATCCATTTGACCTCCATGATTTTTTCAACAAAATCACTCCCCACCTCATGTGGAAGTTGCAAACTTGGTTTAATTAGAGTTTGTACTTTGAGAGGCTCAATGAAATGTGCTTAGGAATACAAGGTAGTGTAACAAAGTAAGCTGAGGACACCTTATAAAAGAGATGAAAAATATACACAGGGTACCTAAAACTCATTTTGGAGGAGCTGAAATGCAAACTTTACTCAGAGACTACATAAATACCAGTCAGAGAGAATCAGATCAGCTTCCATGGGCCTCACAATATCAGAGACAGGGTAATTCTGTTATCCTGTCCCTCTGGGTGTTACCTGAATTTTCAGACCTTCTCCTTAGGTCCTGTCCAAGACGGAAGCAATCTGCCAGAGGCACTTCTGGGTTTACAGATCCCTCAGCATTCACACTTCATCTTCCAGAGCTCATTCCCTGACTGCAGGGCCAAATGACCTCTCTCATCTCCATCTAACTCCCAGCTGCTCTAGTCCTGACAGTTTCTATTTGATCACTACGAATCTGCTCACTGAGGGCACTAACTAGAAGACTGCAGAGCTGTACGTGACGGTTACCTTGACAAACATTATCTTTGGAAAGTCCCAGCTTATGTAATTTGATCAGAACTTTAACCTTTACTTATTGGTTTGGATTATAACTTCATCATTCAAAATTTGGAGATGTTCAGTGATTTTTGTTTTTAGTTTTTAAAGAAGAAAATCTAAGTTTCTTAAGATAAAGACAAGCAATTACAATCCTTCCCATGATTATCAGCTCTGCTAAATGCAAATAATAATGGAAATAAAATGTATGAACTTGGTATGCAAACCAAGACTAAGCTACTTTGGATTTGGTGCCAATCAGAGATGACTAAAAATCCTTAAAGTGGGTTTTCCTTCCCAAAACATTGTTTTACGTGTTTTGAGTATGACTTTTCTGGGACATCTGGTATGGTTCTCCAAACTCACAATTTGAACTTTGCCATAGATTGGTAGAGTGATAGAAGGGAAAAATTGAGGAGAGAAGGAAATTAGAAGAGAAAAAAAATAGGAGTGAGAGGTGAGGGAGAGAATGAAAGAAGAAAGGAATGTTTGTTTTCTTTCTCATTCTCTGATGTCAAACTTCTGCCACTCATCTGAGGGGTCCAGAATTGGAAGATCACGCACAGGCTAGAAACATGGCAGTGGTTTTCAAACTGTCTGCCAAGGAACCCCAGAGGTTCTTTTCAGGGGCTGCCTCATAGATGGGGAGAGAGAGAAAGGCTCTCTAGCCTTCTCTCCAGACTTTTCACAGACTTCACAGCAAAATGGAATCCTAAAGAGAGAGCCAATTATAGTTTTCCAGGTGATATTTAACCCATTTAGTATTTTAGTTTAAAAATTAAGACCCTGATAAAATGAACAAGGTGGAGAAAATCAGCAAAGATCAGAAATGATCCAAGTGAAAGATCCTCTGTTCTTGGCCCATGCTCCTCAAGGCTGGACTTTCTAAGCTCAGGGCCTTGACAAAGAGGGCACTCCTCACATCTGCCAAAGCCTCTGCCAAAGCCTTGGTGCTGTGGCATTTAGACTGCCAAGAAAATACCTTTTAGCTTTGTATCATCCCAGCCCTCACTCTTCAGTGTCTCCCACATCTCCTAAGTTTCTTTTGTTCTTTAGAAAGCCAAGGTAACAACAAAGCTCAGCTTTACCATTCACAGAAATTATTTTAGGGTCATACCAGATGATCAATATGGGTTTCTGTGCCAGCTCAGGTGCAAAGAATTTGTTATACAATGATGATCTCACAGAAAAGATATTGAAACAAGCCACAGAGTGGGGTTTAGAGAATTATGAGAGCTGACTATAAAATAGGGAAGAATATGCTGGAGTTTAAAAACAGTTCCCTAGTAGGGGTGAGAAGTGCAGTGGGGTTGGATGGTTGGATTGAGCCTATGTTGACTATGAAGGAGCTGCCAGAACTTTTCTGGGAGGAGGGCAGGATTTCTGCACAAGAGGTTGGAGGCTGGACTTCCATCATTGTGCCACAAAGTAATCAGACATCTGCATTGCACATAAACGATGGGGAGTGGAAACGCCTGCTGAAAGCTCTGCTGAGAGAGAATTACAATAATTGAGCCTTCCATCGTGGGGCTCTGCCCTGCTGCCACAAGGTCATCATGAGAGAAGTAATGGAGCAGCTTGGAAAAACCTAGAAGTATTTTGTCCTTGCATGCCCTGTATTGTGCTTTGTACATTACAGCAGCTCAATAACTATTAGTTAAATATGATGCAGAAAATGCCTTTGTAATTTCTCATGGGAAATGTCTTTCTTGGCAAAAGTTAGGTTGGAAGGAAAGTATAACTACTTCTAAAAGTGATGACAAGAAACAAGGATGAGTCCTTCATTCTAATGCTGTCTCTCCCCAATAGAAATAATTCCCAAGATATATTTAAATTGGAATATCATCTAGGTATCTCTTTGAAGTACAGCAGGACACTATAGCAAGGTCTTTGGCCAAACACTGAGCTTAACAGCATTCTGCAGTCCATGCTGACCTTTAAACTCTGAAGAAAATCATCTACTTCATATTTCAGATGTGTTTTATCAGCTCCTTAGTAACCTGCTAGTGTCACAATCTTTCCTACTTGCTGAGGAGGGAGTGGAAGAGACTCTTTCTTGTAGCTAGGCTGGAGTCCTTTCCCTTAAAATTGCCATTTATTTAGATTCATCAGAATTTTAGGGTCCAACAAAATTTTCCCCAACCACTTCATCAAAACAAAACAAAAACCAAAGTGTCATCTTCAGGTTGAGTCTCTTAGAACCCATTATAAGAAATAGCTTTGAAGTGTCAGATCTGATATCCTAGGAGACTGAGCTCCATTTACATTTTGGCTTCCCCCACCCTCACCCCAATATTAATTCCTCAAAGAACCAGAAGATGGAGTTTTGAACCTTGGCACCACTACTTATGAAATGCATGACCTTGAACAAGTCACCTAACATCTGTGAGCATCAATTTCCTTGTCTGTAAAACGGGAATAATAATGGGACTATTGGGAGGATCAAATGAGGTAGAGGATAGTGTAAAAACACATTGTAAACTGTAAAGCACTCCACAGATATAATTATAAATACTAAAGAGGCAGTGATGGCATAGTGGAATGAGCATCGAATTAGAGGTCAGAAGACATGGGTGTAAATCTTGAACCTTCTGCTTATCAGTTGTGTGATTTGGGGCAAGTCATGTAAACTGTCTTAAGACCTGGTTTCCTTAATTGTAAATGTGAATTATTAAACTACCAAAAAACTTCACAGGGCTTTGTAATTGAAATAATAGCCAATTGGACAGGGTGTAGACATCTAGCCTATATTATGGCAATCAGTTTCTCTCCCATGGGAGTTTGGGATGAGGATTAAAGGACTGTCCATCATATCTGAGCAAGGATGGCACAGAGAGGAGACCTCAAAGTGCCTTGTATACAGGGCTGATTAGTAGAGAAAACAGGTTTACTGAGGAGGAAGAATGAAGTAGGCAAGAGAGACAGATATACACACATACACAGAGAATAAGAGCGAGAGAGGACTCCATGATTTCTTTACTGTTCCATTTCTAGGTGACATCTCCAAATATCCTTATTGTAAATTCCTTCAGGATTAGTCAAATTTCAGTTGCAGATAAGGGAATCCACTCTAGCGAGTTTAAACAGAAAAGGATTTAATACAGGAATTAGGTACTCACAAAGTTGTTGGTAGGGGGAAGAGCAGGCCGAGCTTTCAAGACAACTCCCCAAGGAACCTCACAAAATTGGCCACTGAGGGAGTTACTGCCCTTCTAGATAGCTGTGGAAGCAAGAAGCTGCTCCCACAGCCATTAGCTTTAGAACCACACTGTTTTTGTCAAGATCCACCCCAGGAAGATTCTTGATACCTGTGAAGCTAAGAACTGGCCATGAAGATATCTGCTACCACTCTCAGCCTCTACCCCACATGCATCCCCTCACCAACTGTGAGGAGTGGCCTCCAGTTCTTGAGGTCACCTCTGCTCGGCAGAAGCTAAGTGGTGTGCAGAACTGCACCCTACAGAGTCTGAGTGATGTGGTCTCTACAATTCCAGCCTGCAGTGTGCCACAAGCCACGCATGGGGTACAAAGGGGTTCAGTGAGCTAATTGCATATCCCCCCTTATCTACCTTGTCTTCTTTCTCTTCAAACCAGGTCCAGCCAATTTCTGTTCATTTCAGCTGAAGAGTACTCATCAACATACCCACGTGACTAACAGGCTTTTGAATATGCTGCAATGGAGCCATTAGGTTTGTTGCAATGAAATGTTCAGGGATGGCCTTCTCAGAGACCAACATGGAAAAATAAGGACAAGGTCTGGCTAAGTTTGGGACATTGTGACCTTTGTTTTATAGACAAGTTTACATTGGGACCTTTACAATGTCTCTCCTGTCCTCTTGCAACACTTTTTGTGCTCAATTACCTGTTAGCAAGCCCAGAGCTTAACATATGGGTACTTCCTATATGAAATGAGATAACTGTAGAGGAATTAACAAAGAGACTGGATTATTTTTGGCATAATCATAATTCTGAACTGTACCCTTAGTAAACAGCAGGTCTTTACTATGTCATGCAACACTTGGCACTCTACCCTTCCCACTCTTTCATCTTTAGTTCAGGCCAATTGCCCCCTGAAGGCTCATCTTCCTTGGATCTAGGAGCAGATTGCAGGAGCCCTGGGTTAGCCTCCAGTTAACCCATCAATGTGCTGCTAGGCCTGCCTGGAGTCATGGAAAGAGGACAGAATGTGAGTTGTTTGCTTTTCTAATTAGTGAAGGAGCTTAGGCAAGGTATGAAATCCCTCAGAACCTCAGATAGTCCTACAAAATGGAATAATAATGCCTGCCATAGATATTTGTGTGAGATCCTAAATACAAAGCCCTTTACAACAGTGCCTGGCATGCAGACCATGCATATTACTATTATTATTTTTTTTGGTGAGGAAGATTAGCCCTGAGCTAACATCCGTTGATAATCCTCCTCTTTTCGCTGAGGAAGATTGGCCCTGGGCTAACATCTGTGCCCATCTTTGCCTACTTTATATGTGGAACACCTGCCTCAGCACAGCTTGATAGGCGGTGTGTAGGTTCACACCCGGGATCCGAACCTGCAAACCCTGGGCCACGGAAGCAGAGCTCTCGAACCTAACCACTACACCACTGGGCTGGCCTCAGACCATGCATATCAAATATTAGCTTCCTTAGGGCTGAGTTTTTGTATCTGTGGGCTCAGTCATGTTCCTGAAGCTCCACTCTTGGTAAGCGGACCCTTGTCTTGTCCTTGGTTGGAGTCTGTGTCTCAGGTCCCCACCATCCTCTTGTTCTTGCCAGGACGCATAGCTTCTATTCCCTCCTCTCCCTCCACCCTTGTCTCCTCTTCTGTGTTTAGTTTTATGGCTAGATATCTGCTACTCAGCTGCCTGCCTGTACAGATATCTGATATTTGATACCCCACTCTTTCAATGATCATGACATCCTCGATTGCTACTGCTTGCCTGAGCTACCACCTGCTGTTTGTCACATTACTCTCTGGATGCCAGGTTCCACCTGCCTTTCTCTTGTCACAAAAATCCTTATTTTTCCTCCTGCTACTTGTACCTCTCCCTCTCCCTCTCCTACTCCAAGGAATATATCTACTCTCAGGTCCTGGATATGAACTCTCCATGCCACATAGTGCTTTGAGGTATGAACCAGAGCCCTCTAGGTCCTTGCTGCTCAAAGTTTGATGCAGTGGCATCACCCGAAGCTTATTCTGAATCAGAATCTCCATTTTAACAAGATCCCCGGGTGATTCACAGGCACATGAAAGTTTGAGAAGCACTGTGCTACAGCAAGGAATGTGGCTAGGTTAGAAAATCCTTAGGTGGTGTCTGGCAAAATCTATTAACCTTCCTCCTTGTGATGTTCTGGAGACAAACTGATGTTTCCTAATAATGCTTGCTGCCACTTCCACCAAAAGGACTGCAATATGGTATTCTGTGTCTTTTCATCCAGGGCATGGGCTTTGTGTTCTAAAGATGAAGTCCAGGCTGGTGTCAAGATGCAGTTAAATGAAAATTCTGGTAGGTTATATATTTGCAGAAGTTCGCTCTAAGGCAGTTCTACTTGCTTCTGAATCAAATCAAATGAAGGGATTCTGAATTATGAACTGCACTACAAAGAGAAAGAATTCTTGAAGTCCATTTTTTATCTTATGGTTTTTCCCTCTTCTTAATCCAGCCTCTCCAAACCTTTCTTTCATCAGTTCCTCTGGAACCAGAAACCAAGTACAGAGCAGACCCAGTGGTTATGGGGCAGATGGGAGTGGACTGGGGAAGCTTTGAGAAATGACAGGTATTTTTGGTGACATCACTGAACTAGTGGCCTTTCCTTCTAATGTTTTTGTTCAAGACATGTCTTTGTGATATTGGGGTGCTAAATTTGTATTCTTTTTCATTTATTCAGATACACCAAGCCCTACCCTTTTCCTTCACAAAAGCTCTAAGTGCTACAGGATGAACTATTCTAAGATTAAAATAAGTAAAAATAAACACCAAGTCAATCAATCCATATTCAGATAAGGAAACAGGCTTTACACATCTGTTATGAAAGGGGTAGGCTAGGAGTGAAGTTGAGAGAACTAGTGGTCTCTCCAGCCTAATTGCCCCATAACATGTCACTTTCATTTATATTGTCATTAGATGACTGAGAAAAAAAAAAAAACACAGCCTAACTCTTTTCTGTTTTAAACACACAGATATTACTTATATTTCTGATGAAGCATCTAATGAAGATGACTTTTCCATTCTCGGCACCAATAGGACATGGTCCTATCCAATCAGCACACCTGGGACTGCTGTCATCTTGTGAAAATGATGGGCTCCATAATATGCATAAGGTAATCTGTTGTTTTTCTCCAGATGTGACAGGATTTGGGAGTTAGGGTAGAAGACAGGGCTTAAAAGGCATTAAAAATAAATAAGAGGGATGGAAAGAGGTCTCCCTTGCGGGAATGGAAAGGGATAGAGGTCAATGGCTAGAAAGATTGAATATGACCCCAAGCCACTGAATAAATCAAGAAGTGGTGGAACTCGCAGTTAGGTGAAAAGGTAAATAATCTCTTGCTTCTTGAGCACAGCAGTGGTGGTTAAAATACAGCAAGTTAAATTTCAGACTCAGATAGGATTTTTCTAAGTTGTAGTGAATGCACAGGACTATCATTTGCCTTTAAAAAATACTGCCAGGAAGACATTTGATAATGTAGCCTCATCTTAAATAAAAGATACTGGGTGAATTTTTCAAAAGGAAGTAGCGAAAGGGGCCGGCCTAGTGGTGCGGCGGGTTAGTTCGCGCTTGGCAGCCCGGGGTTCGTGGGTTCGGATCCCGGGTGCTGGCGGACGCACTGCTTGTCAGCCATGCCATGGTGACGTCCCATATAAAGTAGAGGAAGATGGGCACGGATGTTAGCCCAGGGCCAGTGTTCCTCAGCAAAAAGAGGAGGATTAGCAACGGATGTTAGCTCAGGGCTGGTCTTCCTCGCAAAAAAACCAAAAAACAAAAAACAAAAAGGAAGTAGCGATGACTTAGAAGTGTGTGTGCTTAGGAAAAGACTACCCAATGTTTACATGATACAAGACATCCACATGTTTCATTTCCTCTTCCCTGCAGGAACTGAGTGAAGAAGCAA
The DNA here is from genome assembly GCA_031878705.1 of Tapirus indicus. Classification (NCBI taxonomy): domain Eukaryota; kingdom Metazoa; phylum Chordata; class Mammalia; order Perissodactyla; family Tapiridae; genus Tapirus; species Tapirus indicus. Next base: position 82,882,632 of record CM062917.1, read on the forward strand.
ATGCTTCTCTACTTGCCATAAAGTATTATGTTCAATGGTTAATTTTTTTTTTTTTTTTTGTGAGGAAGACCAGCCCTGAGCTAACATCTGTAGCTAATCCTCCTCTTTTTGCTGAGGAAGACTGGCCCTGGGCTAACATCCGTGCCCATCTTCCTCCACTTTATATGGGACCCCGCCACGGCATGGCTGACAAGCAGTGCATCGGCGGGCGCACGGGATCCGAACCGGCGAACCCCGGGCTGCCAAGCGCGAACTAAACCGCTGCGCCACCGGGCCGGCCCTCAATGGTTAATTTTAAATGAATAAAAAGTTTCATAATGAGTGGACCTATCCCAGTCCATACTACATGGTAGCCAGCTTTGGCTGACTAAGGGAACAACAACGGACAAATTTATAAATCAAAGTTCCATTTCTGGCACCTTAGGGAAGCACCATTATTAGCTTATGATAGACAGAGCCCCATCAAATCCAGTCTATACAGCCGAGTTCCCTGGACCAGCAATACCAGCATCTCCTGGGAACTTGTCAGAAATGTAAATTCTCAGGTCCCATCCTGACCTGCTGAAACAGAAACCCTGGGGGTGGGGCCCAAGAACAAGTGTTTTAACAAGACCTCCAGGTGATCTGGATGCTCATCAGTTTGAGAACCACTGCTACCCAGTGATGTCTGAGGGGGGAACATGATACTGTGGACGGCGCCAGGGCTCTGGAGCCAAGCCCGAGTTCCTTCCAGCTTTGCCAACACTAGCTGTGTGATCTTGGCAAGTCCTTGGCCTCTCTGAATCTTGATTTTCTCTTCTGCAAAATGAGGATCATCTCCTCTCCTCATAGATCTGTTGTGGGGCAAATGAGATGACCTAAGTTCTTGTTTGTATAGTAGGCACTCAGAAAACATTGGTGCCTTTTCTCTTCCCTTCCCTGAAGCTGAGTTTCTGCTGGGAAATCCAGCGGGTAAGATTTATCAGTATTTGTGGAAAATTAAGAACATTTTCGCATACTCATGGACATTACTCAATGAAAGTTGAACATCCTGTATTAAGCAGGCTCTCTGTTGTCTAGGTCTGTGCTATGCAATATGGTAGTCACTGGCCATGTGTGGCCATTGAGCACTTGAAATGTGTCTCATCTGAATGGAGATGAGCTGCAAGTATAAAATACACACCAGATTTTTAAGACTTAGTATGAAAAAAATGTAAAATATTTAATCTGTAATTTTTATATCGATTACATGTTGAAATGAAATTTTGGATATATTGGGCTAAATAAAATATATTCTTAAAATTAATTTTACCTTTCTTTTTAACTTTTAAAAATGTGGCTACAAGGAAATGTAAAAGTACATATGTGGTTCACATGACATTTCTGTTGGACAGCGTTGGTCTAGGCCCCCCCAGGGTCACTGCATTGTCCTCATGCCAGACCCAGGAAACAAGGGAAGAGACTTCTGATAAAAATTGATTGTTAGCTTCTTAGCTATAAAACTTACAATCCCTGTGGAGTTGTTCCCCATTATCGTCTTTGCAGCATTTTGTAGCTGCAAAAGATTCCACAATCTTTCCATCAGTTATTCCTCTTAACGTCTTCTGTGAGGGAGGTCACTGCTAAATTATGAGACTCATTAAAGTGATCGTCATCATTCAAAGGCCAGTGTGGGCCTCCATGGACACACATGTTCACACTGTGGTGAAATGAGACTGCAAAGGAATGACAAGAACTACAAGGCAGAATCTGGGATGGGAGAAAACGAAAATGCGGAGTTAACTCAGAGTAATTTGGGCTTGTTAGTAATTTCCACTCCTAAGGAAAGTTCGCTGAGTGGTTCCCCCTCCCATTTGGCATCACCCCTCCCCCATCCTATTATGTTTTCTTACAGGCAGAATCAAGAGACTTGATGAACCCTTCAGACATTCTTAAAAGTCAGTATTCGGAAATGAGAATTCTTTAAGCATCAGCCCACTCTGTCATTTCTCTTGCTTGACAAAAGACAGCGAAAGGCAATTCCGTCATATGTGTATTTGTCCTCAGTTCAACTCAGAAATCAGCTCAGGAATTCATCTGTCAATCAGGTACATTACAGAGAGAAACATTCATGGAATTACCTAAATTGAGATGTTGCAAACGACAATTTTTCTATTTGTACCTCTTAAATTATTCAAGACAACACAAGCCTTCTCTAATCTTTCAAAAGATGTTAGGATTAAGGAAACTTGGCACTCTGTGTTTTAAATATTTAGTCTTATTTGAAGAACCCAAGGCTTACAGGAGACTCCAAGAACATTCTAATAACAGAAGGATGCCCCTCCGTGAGTACCTGGGACAGATTACATGCAACTGTCTTAGAACTCTTTTGGGTGATGTTTCCCTGTGAAAAGCAACCAAGGACATGTGGAGTGGGCCAGCTGGTAAAGACGGATGACTCTATGCCTGTAAAATTGCATGTGTAATATGTATAATATCTGATCACTCTTTCATTTCGGGTTTTTTGTTTTGGTTGGGTGCAGAAAGTTCCCCGTTAGTTAAGTTCAAATAAATATTGAGCACCTGCTGATGCCAGGCACCGTGCCAGGCTCTGAAAGTGCAGAACTGAAAGGGACACAGTCCTAGTTCCAGCTTGGACTAAAATAGAAATAAACAACAACCTCCTCCACATAGCCATGATCATTGTTTTATTGACTTCCTGTGTAAGGCTCATTGCTTTCTATTTTTCTTGCTTGCAGGGCACCATTCCAGCTACCAGGTCCTTGGTACAACACCACCACATTTTTAAAATATGAAAGGCATATTTAAATTTAATTTTAGCAGCACAGAAAGGGATATCATACACACAGTAGTGAAAAGTCCTTAGAATCTGTATTTGGTATTCAAATCAAGAATGCCTTTTTGAATGAATGAGTGATTCTTTGAAGGGTAAAACTGTTGTGTTTATAATGTAATATGAATACACCTTTCAGACTGTTGAAGCCCGTCTTCCCCTACCCTGGGACAAAAGATTCATTTTTTTCTTAAAAGAGACTTGTGAATAGTCATCCATTTCATTAGGAACGGACAATATTGTATTTAAATTTTATATCTGCCAGACTGTAGCTGTTGCTATTAGTATGGACATCAACATTAGGCTATGATTATAAGTCTATCAAAGGTTCAAGGCTATGTAGTTTCTAAAGGTGAGGAATAAACTTTTTTTTGTGTGTGTGTGAGGAAGACCAGCCCTGAGCTAACATCCGTTGCCAATCCTCTTTTTGCTGAGGAAGACTGGCCCTGGGCTAACATCCGTGCCCATCCTCCTCTACTTTATATGGGACGCCGCCACGGCATGGCTCGACAAGCGGTGCGTCAGTGCGCGCCTGAAATCCGAACCTGGGAACCCCGGGCCACTGAAGCCGAGCATGCAAACTTAACCGCTACACCACTGGGCCAGCCCCCAGGAATAAACTTTTTAAAAATTCATAATTCCATTTTAGTCCTTAGTTAATTTTTCCACATTTGCTCTGGATTCAAGAAAGTTTTTTTTTTTTAAATATTCCCAAACAGCATTATCTATTCAGTTGTCCATTTCTTTAAGGATAACTCTCCACCCCACTGCATCTCCCACCCCCAGACCCCACAGTAAAAGTTAACTATCCTTAGTTACCAACTGACTCTATTAAAGCTAATACTACACTAGTCACTGGGCCTTCTGCCATGATGTGTGTCGGCATCCGTGTGTGTGAGAGAGACCTGCTTGGGTCCACTTTTTGCATCGTCTGGTATTCAAACAGTTCTCGGCTTTCCCACCTAGGCTGTGTTCTCTCTCTCCTGTCACCCACAAGAAGTATGTGGCTCCCTATGTTGACTGCATGAGTGGCCCCAATTCTTCACCCTTCCCTGTCCTTTGTCTTATGAGTTTGTTGTGCCTTCCTCTTGTGAGTGGGGTATGAGTCCCCACCTGTGGGCATGGTCATATGACTTACTTGGGCCAATGGGATGTTAGCAGATGTGTCACAGCAGAGGCTTCACACATCCTTGTGCTTGATTTTTCTGTGTCCCTGTCATCACCACGGGAAGGACATCCTAGCCTATTAGTCCCAGGAGGGGATGAGAAACATGTGGAGCAGAAACACCCCCAGACAAATGTAGCCCAGATGCTCCAACCCCCAGGGGGCTCACAGACTGGTAAGGAATAATAAATGATTGTCATCTTAAGCCACTGAGTGCTGGGATGGTTTTCACACAGCAATAACTTACACACTACTCTGTCATCACCACAGACCCCAGATCTCCCCTTCTCTACTTCTTAGGTTTCTTTCACATGTAACTTCACTCTGTCCTGGCACGTGGTGGGAAAAGTGGGACCTTCTGTGGCACTGGGGAAGTGGAAGAGGAAGTAGGAGGAAACAAAGACAAAGGAGAGAAGACTGATGCCAACTGTGAGATTCTCATGGGGAAGATGGAAACCTTAATTGTCCCTGTGCTCAGCCTGCTCCTGCCTCAATTCTCCCATCTCTTTCTCTCCCTCAGCCCTTATTTCCTACCCTTAATTCTTTATGTTCCCACAGTTAATCTTCACAACGAGGCTGGGGTTCTGTTATAATAATTGCTAATATTTTTTGAATAATAAGTATATATTAAGCCCTGGGCTAAGTACTTTACTTGGATTATATCTTTTAAACCTCACTGGGATGCTGTAAGATAGACAGTATGATCTACATTTTACACATAAAGAAGCTTAAGAGACATCAAATGATTTGCCCAAGATCCATAGCTGGTAAGTAGGAGCTGAGGTTCTAATCCAGGCAGTCTGATGTCAAAGCCATGCTCTCTCCCCTACATCACACTGTCTCTCCTTGTTGAATCCCCTTGTCCCCATTTCCCACTGTCATTCTTCTTCCCCCTCCATAGGCAACCATTAATATATATATTTTTATTTGAATATATTTTTGCACAATGTGGATGGTTGTTTGGTATACATTATTATTATTTTTAATTCATATATTGTTTCCTTTTTTCACTAAGCATCCATTTTCAAGTTCCATCCATGTTGCTATGTGTTCATTTAAGTTGTTTTCTCTGACCTGCTACATAATAGTCTATGATTACCACTCACCCCAAATTATTTATCCACTCTTCCATAATGAATATCTGATTTTCTCCAACTCTTCACCACAAGTAACACTTCAGGGAGCATCTTCACAGGCAATCCCTTATGGCCCTAGTGAGAAATTCCTAGATACAAATCCAGGAGTAGAACTGCTAGGTCCTAGGGTATATTTAACAATTGGACTAGATCACTTTCCAGAATGGTTGCTTCAGTCCACACTCTCGCCAGCTGTGCATGGAGGCAAATCCCTGCCCGTGATCCTGTAAAATTCTGCCAGCCTAGAAGGTGCAAATTGATAACTCATTGTTGTTTTAATTTACATTTCTCTAATTACCAATGATCTGGGACATTTTTTCATATGCTGGTTCTGTTTTAGAGTTTTCTTTTCTACAAATTGCCTGTTCATAATCTTTGCTCATTTTATAACTGAGTTTGATTTTTTCTTATTAATTTGGAAGAATTCCTTGTTTGTTCGAGATAATTGTTGGTTTGAAACATTTGAAGTAACTTCTCACAATATGTCACCTAGTCTTTGTCTTTGTTGTTCTTCCTGAACAGAAGTCCTGTTTTGATGTAGTTCAATTAATATACTTTCTTGCCTTATGGTTTGTGCCTTTGAAGTTTTGTTTAAAAATCCTACCACACTTCCAATTCTCAAAGATTTTTCTTTTATATTTTTGTCTATTAAGTTTATGGGTTTACATTTCTATTGTTTCTTTTTAAAATGTGATTGCTAAAATAACCTTATTCCTGTAACATTATGAGTGAAATAAGCTTTGGAGGGCAGGTCCAAGAATTTGACCATTGTGCACATCAATAGTTTCCATGAAAAACATGAACCTATTTATGCATTGAAGGTTGCCAGGATATTTATGAAAAGGAACTCTAAAGTAATAATGCTGGTCTGGCTATGGCATTGGCCTCTGTATCATTACATTATAATTGTAGTGTTATTCTGATTATAAACGACCTAGAGCAGTGTTGCTTGAAGTGGAGTCCTCAAATCAATTGCAACACATTTACTTGAATGTGCTCATTAAAAATAACGATTCCATTTGTCAAAACCCAGAGAATACATAACACAGAGTGATGTAAACTATGGACTTTGGTTGATAATAATGTGTCAATGTTGGTTCATTGATTTTATCAAATGGACCACACTGATGTGGGATGTTGATGGTAGGGGAGGCTGTGTGTATGGAGAAGGGGGTATGTGGGAACTGTCTGTACTTTCCGCTCAATTTTGCTGTAAACCTAAAACGGCTATAAAAAATAATGTCTATTAATTAAAAAAAAAAAGAATCCAGAGCTGTTCTTTAGAAATACTGAAGCCAGAATTTCATTTCATTTAAAATAAGCACCCCAGGTAAGTAATATTCTCATAGAAGTTTTATATTTTGTATCGTAATAATAATGATAAGGCTTGCTGTAAGTGTTACCTAGTGGGTATGAATTAGCTGGTGAGGGAAGGAATCACTTCACAGCTCATCAGGAGAGACAGCCAGAGAGAAACAGACTCTTGAATGATGTGGGAAGAGTCCCCATGATTTAACTTCTAATAAAAATTTTGTTAACTTATGTTTGTTTGACTCGTGGGTTTTATTTGCTATGTTTATGATGAGGAAAATAAAGATGTGCTCTGACCAAAACACAGGGACCTACTAGCTTAGCGGCACTAAATTTTTATCATCCTGTGGAAGAACTAAAACGATCGTATTCTCCAACATTCAGGGGATTCTTATCTTTATGGCTTCTTCTGCCTGGGTGGAATCCCTTCCCTCTATCACTTCTGAATGACATCTCTCACAGACATAGTTAAAGCCTTGGGTTTGTGCCTCATCTGTCCAGCAATTCAGTGATGGAATTCTTAGCCAGGCTGCAAATGGGTAGCATTGTAAGGAGGGAGTTTCATTTCTATCAGGGGATCATGGGCTCTCCTTGGTGACTGTCACTGAACATATAGAGCCAGCTATAGGGGAACTCTGTGGATAGGAAAAGTAAAGGGGTATGCTCCCCCGACTTGTCCCGAGACGTGGGCCTTTGTAGGAAGGTTACAATAAAACAAAACCAAAGCCCCAACCAACCAACCAACCAACCAACCCTCACCAGTCTTATTAAAAATATCCGTAAAGTGGGGGCTGCCTGGTGGCGTAGCTTTTAAGTTCGCGTGCCCCACTTCAGTGCCTGGGGGTTCTCAGGTTCCGATCCTGGGCGCGGACTGTCGCACCACGTGTCACGACATGCTGTGGCAGTGTCCCATATAAAGTGGAGGAAGATGGGCACAGATGTTAGCCCAGGGCCAGTCTTCCTCAGCAAAAAGAGGAGGATTGGCAACAGATGTTAGCTCAGGGCTAGTCTTCCTCACACACACACATACACACACACACACACACACACACACACACACACAAGAAATCCATAAAGCTACCAGATGAAAAAATTGTATTTACAAATGCAGAGGAAGCAATCTCTAGATGTTAATGAGGCCTCCATTACAATGCCCAGCTGCTAGGAACAAAGGGAGACAGCAGGGCAGAGTGGTTAGGGCATGGGCTTTGTACGGCATGAGTCATGGCATCTAATAAGCACTATATACGTGTGTGTCAAGTAAAATCAAAGCTCTAAAAGTAGCAACAGTTGACATGTGTCAGACTTTGTGACGGATAGTTTATATGCATTATCTTATTTTCACAAAATCTCTGTGAGGCAGATTCTATTAATGTCCTCACGGATAAGGACACTGAGGCTTGGAGAGATTTGCCCAAGTTCACAAGCCAGCAGTTGGCACAAATCAATTTCCCAGGACTGGCAGAGAGCTGTTTCCAAAAAAGGCAGCAATGGAACGGTATCAGAGAGATGATTATTTAGCCTATTATAAAATGAACCTTGACTATTTTCATGGGTTACCTACCGATTTCTAATGATAATAACTCAAACTAATGAGATGTTCTTTATTTTCCCTCTCTGTGCCTCAGCTTCCTCATCTGTAAAGTGAGGGTGTTGGGTGGACCCATTGATCCTCAACCCTGGCCACACATGAGAACCCCCTGGGGAATTTTCATATCTGGGTCCACCTCATGCCGACTGAATTAGAATCTCTACAGTGGGGCCCAAGCACTGGAATATTTTTTAAAGCTCCCCATTTGATTGTAAAGAACCAAGTGATTTCTGGCTCCACCTTATTGCTAAAGCACTCATTTTAGAGCAGCCCATTTAAAATCTAAACGCCACCTGCTGGCCCCACTTACCAAGGTCAAGAAAGATTTTTTTTTCTTTTTTCTTTTCTTAAATGGGTGGACTGGCAACAAACCTCCCAGAGACCAGACAATTGCATTTCTGCTACCTGGACAGTCTGGTTTGTGTTGTACGTTGGCATTGGCACCAAAAGGCCAGCCGCTGATGAGGAACTATCAGGCCAGAAGATGGAGTTTGCTCATGTGACTTCTTCTCGGCTTGTCACCTTCTCTGGGAAAAGGGACAGTTGTTTCAGATTTCCTTTGGAGAAGCTGCCCTCTTACGAGGGCTCTGGTTCAGAGACCTTTAGTGAGTGCTGCAGCCTTACCTGTCACCATGGTGGGCAGTGTTCAGCTCCCCTAGCTTGGGCTTCTCTCCAGCGACCGGCCTGTCTCGGGGATCTGTCAGAACATGTGTTGGGGTGGCTGACACTAACATCCCAGCTGCTCTTCTCCCTGGTTGAATTCTGCCCTTCAGATCTCTTGACAACGTCGCTTTTGTGGGCTTGACAGCACATCGACTGGCAGACAGCATTGCGTGGTAGTTGCCAGAATTCACATTTCCCCTTCTGATTATTCCAGGTACATCATCGAAGGTGACATGGTCAAGTTAGAGAGATGATATCCACTCAGGCCAAACTGATTTTTCTCCCCCACCAAATTTGAGGCCCAGATTATGTGTGCAGTAAAGCAGGAAGAAAAGGCCAGGGAAATGCATAAATGTAGCACTTGCTGAGTATCAGCTGGCTGAGTGACTGTTCAAGACTGATAATATTGGCAGTTACAAGTGACTTGTTCCCAAAGTAGTTTCTGGAGTTTAGATTTTAAATAGACTGCTCTAAAATGAATGCTTCAGCAATAAGAGAAAACTCCCCACCTCTCCTCATTCTTACTTGTCCCTGCTCCACAACACATCTACCGTATTTTCCATTTCTTCATAGTTGTGTTCTCTTTTGTTTATTTAATACTAATAGACCCACTGATGTTTCTCCACAAGCTGATTTTTTAAAAACCTCTCAGCAGATGAAACCTTGTATGTCAAATTGTCCTTGGGAAGCAGTCTCTGCTTATTATAGCATCACCTTTCACGGGTGCTGGAGTAAGTCAGCTGTCAGGGAGTGGCATTCACTCATTTTATACAGAGGTGGCACCAACAAAGTGCCCTTGGGAAGCCACAGATATCAGAACAGGATTGGACCTCAGAAATATAACCGCATACATATAACACTAAGTGTCCTACCCAAAGAAACTTAGGGCAAACCCTTCCCACTTCCCATTTTTGAACTCCCAGTGTCTATCACTAGGCTCATGATGCATGCAAGAAATGTTTGGTGAGTTGAATGCCATAGTTTTTCCCATTGCTTGGCATACACTAAGTGCACTGTACATTTTTGTGTCTGTTGAAATAAGGCCTAAAGCGGTGTAGTGATTTGCCTAAAGTGGAAGAATTACAGTATAGTATTCTAACATACCACTCCTTGATTTTTTAAAAATATGTATCTATGTGTAATGGGCAGGCAAATTTATTTCCTTTCTAATCAATGAAGTAAGGGACAAACTGTTTGATGTACAGAAGACATGGTAAGTGGGGACATTAAATATTTTTACAGTTTTTTTCATGAAATTGATTCAATAAAAACAGTAATAATAAGTGGTCAAATTTATTAAGCACTTACTATGTCCCAGGAACTATAATGCTGAGGGTAACAGATAAACAAGACATAGTCCTTGTTCTCAAGAAACTTAGAGTAAAAAATGAAATTTGCAGGTTTTTGGGGAGTCATATTTTATGAAGCACTAACAGAGACAACACATATTTCTGCAAGTAATCTAAACATTTATTTATCTCAGCAGCATTTGCTTGGCACTGTGTTCTTACCCACCCTACCAGATGTTAAAAACAACTATGTTTCTCCTTTGCAAAGGGCAAGTGAAGTGACAGGTTACATCTAGGGGCAAGTGAAGTGACAGGTTACATTTTCATTGTGCTCCTTGACCTCACAGTGGAAGCACTGAACATGTAGCAAGAACGTAAACATCTGCTCTGCCAAAAAAGTTTTATGTACATTAAAAAACAAATCTGAGTGGGGAAGCTGAGGCCAAGAAGATTTAACTAGAATTAAAGTCAAGAACACTAATGTTTCATTTAGCATTTGTTCTTCTTTTGATAGGGCACATGGCAAAGGACTGGAGACTCCGGGATGAACAAGAGAGAAGCTAGAGTGGTTCATTGTTGGGAAACTAACTAGATAACAGGAAGAAAATAAACTACTTTAGTACATTTGTGGGGGAGAAAAAAATGTTCAGAGGTATATTTATGGTCTACAAGTTTAACAGTATAAATGAAAAGACTAGAAATAATAGATTTGCCCTGAAATAAAGACAGTTTACTTTAACATGTAAGTCTGTATTACAGGTTAAAATAAAAACAGCAAATTTAGAAAGAGATTACCAATTAACTGCAAATACTGAGGTGCCTACCAAAGCTATCCAGAGTGCATAGATCTGAAATTAGACTTGGTCTTATAAAAGAAAGAAGAATTGGCCATGGATCAGTAACTTAGAAATAAGAAATATAATCCATAAACCTGGGCTGTGTCTCATGAAGGTCATTATACTTCCTATTTTCAGCTCTCATGATGATAATGTTTAAAGGGAGAAGGCAAGAGGTAGGGGATGAAACTGGTAAATTTTAACCTAACTACAAGAAGAGTTCATTTAAAGTTATACTGGAATGTTGATTGAAAATTTACTGATAGGGCTAAATTGTGGACATCATGACTTCGTTGTACAAGGTTTCTTTTTTATTTTTTACCCTCTCCTCCTTCCCTTCTTCTAGCTGGTTTGCTATTTATACAGAGATCCTTTCTCAGGGACTGAAAAGATCATTAAAATGTCAAAATTATTTTGGCTATTGGAGTAAAGTGGATAATGATGGAGTGTGTGACAGCCATTCAAAGTCAGCACTCCCTTTGCCCTCAGATTCCAAGACCACTTCTGACTGAAGTCCACTAATTGGGAAGGCTGAGAGGCAGATACCGACTTTGAAGGTATTATTTGAGGTTGGGTACCAGTCAAAGAGAAAGCTCCCTCTTGGAGCACACCATGGTACATTCATGATCTCAAAGTGTATTTGTTGAATGGACTAGAGCCAACCTTGCAAGTTCAGATGTTCTCCAAGTTACCTCTAGGCATGGAGGGTAAATCAAAGGAGACGATCTCTAGCAACACATCCATGAGTGACTCCTGTAAAGTTCTCTTCCTTCCACCACACTTTTGGATGTCCTCTCTCTCCTCCTCCCCACTGGGGGTGGCACTCTGCCCTGGTACCTTGGGTGGGTAGCAGATAGCACTGACAAGATAGGTGTCTCCAGATGCTCAGCAAGACATGGGGAACTATGTCACTTGGCGAATGTGTAACTTAAACCATTACAGACATGATAACTGTTTCTAAATAAGTCAATAGTTTAAAGTAGAAGAGGAAGAAGCAGTGGGTGGACACTACAAGGAAGTACATTTCAACTTAACAGAAACAAAAACTTTCTAAGGTTAAGATCTGTGCAACAATGGAATAACCTACTCATGAGATGGAAATTAGAATAGACTCACGTGTTCATTTAGTAATTCACTCATTCAACACATAATTATTGAGTGCCTACACATGCCAGGCACTGGGGATAAAGTAGTGAACAAGAGAGACAAAAATCTCTGCCCTTGTGGAGCTTTTCTGGGGGAGACAGAAAATTAACAGGAAAAGAGGTTGGATGAAATGCGTATGTATTGAAATTTTAGAGAGGTTGGCCAGGGAACACCTCTTTGAGAAGGAGACATTTGGGTAAAACCTGAGAGGTGGGGGATCGAGCGCTGAGATTTTGAGGAAGAACATTTCAGGCAGAGGGAAGCAAATGCAAATGCCCTGAGATGGGACTGTCTCTGGCGTGTTTGAGAAACAACAAGGAGGTCAATGTGTCCAGAGCAGAGGAAAGAAAGGGGAGAAACTGAGAGGAGGTCAGAGCGGCAAAGGTGGAGGCAGATCTGCACGCTTTTGTAGACTATAGTAAAGGACTTTGGCGTTTACTCTGAGTAAGGCCATCCAGTCATTGAAGGGTCTTGAGCTGAGGAATGGCATGATCCAACTTACCCTTTAACAGGATCATGCTGGCTGCTCTGTTGAGATTAGACGGAAAGGGCGCAAAGGTGGAACCAGTGAAACCATGAAGGAGGGTCTTGCTGTCTGCTACCCACCAAGGTACCAGGGCAGAGTGCCACCTCCAGTGGGGAGGAGGAGAGAGAGGACATCCAAAAGTGTGGTGGAATTCTTGATATATTTTGAAGGTAGGGCTGACAAGATTTTTGGATAGGTTAGATGTGAGTTGTGTGATCTGAGCAGTTGGAAAGATAAAGTTGTCATTAACTGAGATGGGGAAGACTGTGGGGAAGGAGGCTTTGTGGGAAATATTAGGAGCTCAGTTTTGGAAACGTTTAGTGTGAGATGCTAATTAGATATTCAAAAACAGTATCAAGGAGGCAGTTGGGTATATGAGACCAGATTTCACTGGAGAGGTGGGAGGCAGATTAAACTTGGGAGTCATTAGGGTTTAGAGGTTATTTAAAGCCACAGCACCAGATAAGATAACCTAGGAAATGAGCATAGATAGAAAGAGTGGAGAGATAGGGAGGCATCAGCAAAGGAGAATGAGCAGAAAGAACCCCAGAGAGGCTACTGGAAGCCAACTAAAGAAAGAGTTTCAAGATGGGGCCAGTAGTCAACTTGAAAAGACTGCTAACAGGTCAATATATGAATTGAAAATTGACTATGAAACTTAGCAATTAGGAGTTTGGGGGTGACCTTCATAAGACAGTGTCTGTGAAATGCTGGGGGTAAATGTCTGACTGGAGTTAGCCTAGGAAGGAGTGGAAGAGAGGAATTAGAGGCTGCAGGTACATAAAACAATTCTCTGAGGACCTGAGGTCTGCCCCAATGCTCAGACTAATTTCAGCCCTCTGAAAAAGTGCCAGGGTAAGTGCAGGTTTTTAAGGGTGCATTCTGAGATGCTTTGATGACCACAGGACTTTGTTCAACACAAATCCCATTGGGAAATGGGCAATTCACTATGGCCTTATGAAAGCTCTAATTCAAAGCACTTGAAGATACTTTTTTTCCTGGACTTTCTGATCTTACCTCACTAGGTTTTTATAAAGTTACATAGTCAAGTAAGAGGATTGCTTTTAAATAAAGGTATTCCCCATTCTCAAGTGTACTAAATGTTTGACTAAAACCCACCAAATGTACAGGGCTGACTGGTCAAGCTGAAAGCAATAGAATCAGCATCTGTTAAGAACTGACTACATCATGTTTTGTAATAGAAAGAACTTGAAATTTCTAGTAAATGACTTGTGTTTGAGTCCTGGAACCATCCATTCCTAGCTGTGAAAATTTAGACAAAATATTTAGCTTTTATGAGCCTCAGTTTCCGACATGTAAAACTAGGATGATGATAACTATCGCATGGGATTATTGCAAAGATCAAATAAAATGCTATATGGGAAAAATGTTTGGTAACCAATGAAGCCTATATAGATATTATTGATTATAAATTGCTTCCACACACATGCTTTTGTTGGACTCTCCCAACCTTGGAGGAGGCAGGACTGGGTGTTATTATTTCCATTTTAAAGAAGGTGAAACTGAGGCTCCGGGAAATTAAAGGAATTGCCCAATGTCACATGACTAATATGTGCCAGAGTTGAGATCAGAAACAAAGTTTTTGTCTGTGATCTGGGGCTCTGTGCACTGTCACGGTGTCCCATGGACACCACATAGTCTGGGAATCCAGCGAGACCAGGAGGCCGCTCTACCGTGGGCCAGAGTTTCTAAATCTGACTCATTCTGCTCTTGGTGATAATGAGTGGAGCTATGACAATGTGGTTCAGTGGGTAGGCACATGGTGGAGGGAGAAACACCCTCGGCATCCTAGAGCTCCTTCCCCTTGACCTTCACCTTTCCCTTCTCCTAGTCACCCCCACATCGCTAACAAGGCCCTAAAAGAGCCTTAAGTGTGTTCACTGCTGTGAGAGCAGGAGCTCCCACTGCCCTCAAAGTGTCTTTAAAGGACACCTCTGAAAGGGTCCCCCAAATTGGAATATTTTAGAGCTGGAAGAAACCTCAGATGCTATTTAGACAAGACTGCATTTTACAGACAAGGAAGCCTAATTCTAGAACTATCAAGATATGAGTGCAAGTCTCCTGGGGTCTCGTCGCACTAGCCCTGGTCAGTGCACGTTCTTTCCACTACACCATGCTGCCACTCGCAGGGTGGCCGTGCCACCGCATAGTCCCTTAAATCAAAGTCCCAAAGTGTTTCTCAATTAGTTAGTTAAGTAAAATGAATTTATTCTAACTCCCCCATTATAGTATTAAAAAGAGCTTAAACCACTTAATAAATAAATGGTAGCTGGAGTCACCTCTTGATGGATGATCATGTTTTCTCATTTGCAGTTTAAGGGCTAGAAGACAAAGTGACTTTAAAACTGCTCATGAGAGGACCCAATTATCTGATAAGCAATTCCAAAGACCATATACACAAATGAAGAAACAGACCTCTTTATGAATGGTGTCTGACAAGGAAAGAGATTTGTGGCACAGGGTCTCTGGAAAATGTAATTATTTATCCTTTCACAATTAATGAAAGAAATTGAAAATGAAGCTTTCATTTAAAATTCTTTTTATCTGGCTGAAACTTTAATTTTACATAATGAAATTGACTTCACAGTTCAGTGTGTTAAAATATGCAATTAAGCAGCATATCAAGGTTAAATGCCTACTGTTGTTGGCTCATTTAGAAATCATGCTGCTGAGCTCCCAAACAAGGATGAACACCTGCCCGTCTGCTATTATCCCCACAGCCAGGGACAGCACACAGGGCTGGATCCCCAAATTCAGAGTAGACAGCTGAGCTTTCTTGCACCTGCCAACTCCTGTATAAAGTTAGTTGGATATTTGAAAAGTTTCATTTCTCTTTTTCAGTGGGGCTTTGCTTTTTTTTTGTCATGAAAAAATACTCAGGGACTTTGATGGAGCTCCGTAGATGCTTAACTTTATCTCTTACAGAAGTTCTCTGTGAGACAAGACTTGCATCTTCAAGGTCATTGCCTCCTGTTTGTTGAAACCATGTTAAAACTCCTTTATTCCAATTTTGCCATTTCACAGTTTATGAAAAATTTCAGCTTAGATTTCTTTCAAATTATCTTTGCACTCTTGGGAAAAGAGGGGCTTAAGAAATGTTGTGGGCAGTGTTGAAGGGGGACACTGAAATGAGATTAGGGTGAGTCCACTGGAAATTTATCTTAAAAGGCTGTGGTTTGTAGGGGTAGAGAGTACCTCTCCCTAGCTTTCCCTCTGAATAGCACCTTTGTGATGGTTAATTTATGACTCAGTAGCATCCTATATTTCCTTTCATTTTAAGATTCTGTGAGCATAGTTCCACAATTAGAACTGAGTTCCCTTCCCTTCTTTTATATCTTCTAGAAGTCACGTAACAGTGAATCTTATTTCATCCATTGGGGTGGTTGTTGGGAAGGACTCACGGATCGAAGCAATGTCCTTACTGTAATGATACATGGAAAACCTGAACCCATTTGGTGGCTTTTCCAGATAAATGGGGAAATGGGTTGCTAGGTTAATTACAAAAGCCAGAAAAAGAAGATATGATCATGACATGAGACCGTTCAGGACAATCTTCTTCAAATTGGGGGCACATGCTACATTTGCAGGTTTATTCTATGATGCTCCTGCTACTTAGATGTTGTAGGTTGTTAGGATGATTGAAAGACTATAAAACTAGGAGAAGATTGTAAAAGATATTACAGTGTGTATAGTGATATAACGTAAATCAGAATGTATGATTGTTTTACTCTTTTGAGGCAAGGCTTGAGATATGGTACTGTCTGCTTCGATGATACCAGAAAGCATCATGGAGTTAACTTCTTCTAAAATTCCATGAGCTAGATTGGCCTCTGTCTCATTGCATTGCCCTGGACCCCAAAGGAGGCCTTGGCTACCAAGGGATATCTTGGTAGTTTCATCAGAAAAAGAATTAATAGTGAAAAAAATGTTTTAATAAGGGAAAAGTTATATTAATGTATCTGTGCAAATTGTAAAAGCACCCAATGATATACAATAAATTTCATATTTACAAATTATTATCTTATCAGATCTCTCTTCCCTTAGGATGTATGGAAGGTAACATTGATGGCATTTAGTTTGGTTATTGCACATACTTGAAAGCCATTAAACTACTGTTCAGTGAAACAATGTTCATAGAAAAACATACCAAATCACTCATTGGTCTTCCCTCAAACAACCTAACTTTGGAAGAAGTGTTTAAATAATACCAAACAATAAAAGCTACTTTGTACAGCAACTAAATCTTGTACCCTTTCTCAGAATTGTGCAGGTTTGATTTTCTACAAGGCTTAGAAATCCTGGTTTGATTATTCAGACCCTACTGTACGAGGATCTGAAATGCCTGCATAGTAGAGCTGTTGATATCTTCTCAGAGTGCCAGATAAGGAATTTCAACTGTGAAATAATAATGTGGTACAATTGAAATGTCTCATCAATATGGCCTGATGCTCTTTGCTACCTTAATGGATCTGATTTGATACAGACGAACTGCTGCAACTGATTTTAGTCCTTCAGAACCAGATGGAAGCAAGTATGGATACACGCAAATGTGAGACATGCAGATGGAGATGATGAACACAAAAATCACCCGCAGATAGTCCCTAAACCATATGTCGGGCTCTTTTAACTTTCTTTCCCATCAACATTTTACCAAGATGTTTCCAATATATCATTGAGTGGAAAATGACACTTTCTTTAATGGAAACCTAGATCAACGAGATCAGACATCAACATTTAACTGAGTCAACCAGAAGAAAAGACCCATTTTGAAAACTGTCAAGTGTTATTCTGTAGTCCTAGCTGTTTCTTTCTGAAGCATGAATCCAGAATTGTCGTCACTTGTGTATGTGGATAGGAGTTAGAATACTCAATTGCCAAGTAAAAATCTTCCTGGTTTTGTTATTTTTTCTTTTTCTGAATTTTATTCTCCTTATTTGTGGTCAAAGGATGTCTGCAAAGTTAAAGGTTCTCACTGTAACTCTGAATTGTGCAATGAATAAATAGCATTCTGGTCCATTAGTAGGTGGTGGTGGAAATCAAGCATTTGTAGAACAAAGTGGTGTTTTCTTTAATTCTTTCTTGAGGGGAAGATCACTTATTCTAATATTGAGCTATCCTTATTATGAACTTTGAAGTGAAGTTAACTGGACAGAGACCTGTGTACATCCAACAGGTCACAAGGACAACAGACAAGGGCTCCAAATTAGTGAGTGCATGAGAAAGCACTTCAAATCTGTAACATGCTTTATAAAGTGTAATTATTATCATCATATCATCCTTTTTATCTAGAAAAGACAATTCTTAGAGGGAAGTGATTGTGTTTTTAGGAAGTGTCTGCACTACTCCCCTGTGAAAAGATTATTTTTGTGTTTAGAATATTTTTGATAGAATCAAATAAACTAACATGAGTTCTGGCTATAAATCAGGGAGATAAAGGATTTGAGGATGACTGCTTCTCTCCTGGACTTCTCGATTTTCTCTCTTTATAGTTCATGGTTTATAAGCACCGATAGTGTAGCAAGCTTTGTTTAGACCATCATTATGTGTGACATTCATGTAGATACAATATATACTTATACTGAGGCCTGTTGAAGCAGTGAAGAGTTTTTGAAGTTAGCAACTACTTGAAATAATATGAAATTTAGCTTAATTCAAGGATGGATTTAGTTCCCCATTAGGAATAAAAGCTAGAAAAAGAAGCCACTCTGTTGAAGGTATTGATATTAAGTCCAAAGTATTAAAGTTACAGATAAGAAAGATAAAACAGTTAAATGAATCTAAGTCTATAACATAACAGAGACGGTAAAATTCTATCCCAAGAAATTGGTTTAGAAATCTGGAAAGAAAATTGAAAGATTCATCTTGAATACGACTTGCTACCTCTTATTGGCACACTATAATATTTATGTGCCATTCACTGGTCAAGTCCTATTTTCTATCGTAGTTTCTCTGCATTTCAGAAGTGGTTTCCTTTTGAAAAGAAATCTGAGGACTTTTGATTACTCAGATAACACATTTAAAATTCAGCAAATTAGGTAACTGTTGAAGTCTCTAACGGTAATTACTTAGGGCCAGTATCACTGTCTCTCTCTCAGAGGATGAGTCTGAATTCAAATAAAATGATTGTGAACAGTTTAATAAAGACTTTTGTAGATGACTTTATGAGATTCTTCAGGCATTTATTTCAACTTGAAAAACAGCTGAATAGTACGTGGAGAGGATGCATTTTCCATTTAGCCAAATAGACCAAAAAAAGAAAATGTATCATCGCCATTAACTTAGGGAGGGAAAAAGAAACCAGTAGGAATGTATTTAAATAATAATAATAGACTC
This sequence comes from Tapirus indicus, assembly GCA_031878705.1. Lineage (NCBI taxonomy): Eukaryota > Metazoa > Chordata > Mammalia > Perissodactyla > Tapiridae > Tapirus > Tapirus indicus. Next base: position 82,901,461 of record CM062917.1, read on the forward strand.
AGCTTCAGAAAGGTAAGTAAGTGTGGAAATACTATATTTTAACTGTGTAAACTTCTTGAGTTGAGTGTAGGAGCAAGTCTATGAATTAGATAGCATTAAAAGATGCAACAAATTAGATCCACAGGGGAAGCACTGGTCCTTGATGGGAAAGAAGACAGAGCATCATTTTCTGTGCTTGAGGAATCCACGTAAGAGTTCCCTGAAGCAATCTTACCTTTGTTTTCTGCCTTCAGTTCCTCTGCCATCAAGCTGTCTTGTCGGTTACCAAGCACAAACGCGAGAAATGAGAGGATCAGGGCATCCAAAATCCCAATAATAGCCAGGATGTACGCCCAGCGGACCGAACAGGCCCCGAGAGTGTACTTGTCTGTCTTTTCTCCACACATCCGTTTAACTTCATCTGAATCCCAGCCATCAGGGAAAATCATACAGCCAAGTACAAGGCAGGCAGCTTAGAGAGCGAGAAAAGAAAAAAGAAAAAAAAAGGAGTGAACATAAATTTTATTTTAGCAAAAATTGCTACTGTGTGTCAAATCACCATTTCAAATTCTTGATTTAAGGAACAGCAAATCCCATCACTGTCCTACCCTGTTTTTTTTTCCTGGTTAACTTAAAAAGCAGCCCAGCACTCCACAGTGAAAGCAGCTCTAGGAATGCTCTTTTTACAGAGAGCCTGCGAATTCTGAGAGAGGTGAGGATATGTTCATCTATAAGAAAATACTAAAAAAATCCAATTTTGGTGTGCAGTTGTGGGAAGGCTTCCACTGCAGATAAGGAACCAGAACACTGCAGAATGACAGTCCCACACTGGCTTTGAAAAGCTACTATAGCAGCCAGATAAGGGATTAGGATAACATGGAAAAATACCAGAGTGCATTATTGACTTGAGTCATAGTAAAAAATGATTTCACACTGCAACCCCTACACACACACACACACCAAAGTTTCTCAAAACTACTTACCACAGGCACTGCACACTGGTATTTTCTATTCTAGTCTTTGTTCTATCTCATTTTTAAAAAGGCTGAAAAACACTGCAATACCGTGTGGTTCCACAGAGCTTGTACGGAAATTCAGGAATTTAAGGAAAATACTTATATTCTATTTCCCAAATATCACTGTGGGAATCTTATAAATATTTTTTATAAGAATATGTTACTTTGAAGATTAAAGAAGATAAGTGGCTATTGTTGCCCCTCTATTTAATGGAATTATATTTCGGGATAAATGATGACAATTTTAGGTCATATAGACCTTTCTGAATAGGTGTGTTCATTCATTAATTCACTAATTCATAAAGTCATTCACTCATTAATTTAACTACTTATTGAGTATCTCCTATGGAGTGCCAGGCACAGTTCTTAGCGCTAGGGATACAGCAATCAAGAAAAGAGACATGGTTTATGTTATCATGGAGCTTATGTTTTATCAGGAAAAGAGGCAAAAAAAAAAAAAAAGAGTAAGCATGCAAATAAAATAGTTGTTAGTTGTAGTAGGTACTAGGTAGGAGAGAAACAAAAGGCTCAGATAGAGAATAAAGGGTGGGACCTTGAGAGAAGGTGGTCAGGTAAGGTCTCTCGAGGGGGTGACATTTAAGCTAAAGCCAAAACCAGACAAGGTATTAGACCTATGAGACTGATGGAAATGATGTTCCAAGCAACAGCATGTGCAAAGGCCCCAAGTTTTGAATGATGCGTGGTGTGTTTGAGGAGGTACAAGGAGATCAGTGACTAGGTTAGAGAAAGTGATCACGTTGAAGTCGCAAAGGAGGCAGGGCCTATGCATCAAGGAAGGTTACTGTTTCTTGGGCACGTAACTTAAGAAGACTCTGATGGCACAGCCAATTAGAGTTCTGTGACTATCAGGGCCACACAATTCCTGAATCTGGCAAGAAGAGTTGCTGTGTACTTCTTGCCTCACTGCCACTTACTGAAAAAGTGTCCAGAAGTGGACACCTACTTTCCTATTGTTAAACAGGAACATGGCTCCACAAGGCAGGTCTGGAGGAGACAAGAGACCAAGAGGGCTGACAAGTAGGAAGATTGCCTGGGGAACTCTGATTTAGGGTTCCTTGTTATTTTACAGAACGATATTTCAAAACTTTGGTTCGTACTTGATTCCTCTCTTTTCTTTGCCCCACATCCCCACTGTTGCTATGTTTCTCTCATCTACCTGGGCAATATCTCTGCATAGGTAGGTGTCATTGACACTTCCCTACTTTAAACCTTCATTATGTCTCAAAGGAACCCTAACTTCTCTCTGCCTTCAGTTCACCCTTATGCTACTCCAGATCACAGATTACCACTTAGAACATCACACTCAAAACCTTCTGCCGGCTCCGTGCTGGTACCGAAGAGCACTCAGACATCTTAGTCAGGTCCACAAAGGCTCCATGATGCAGCCCCTCTGCATTATACTCTCCACTTCACTTGGGTTGAACTACACATGACTCGCTGTCCATGCACCAAGTGTTTGGATCTCTCTTCTCTTCTGCCTGGAGTATTCGCCACTATTGTCCCTAAATGTTCCACTCTTACATATCTTTCAACATTCAAGTCAAATGCAACCTTCTCCACAAAGCAAGCCATCTCAAATTTTTCTTGACCTACAATATTGCCCTTCTCTGACCTCCAATAGCTGTTGACTGTACCTATCTTAGAGTCCTTGTGGTTTTCTACATTTGTTATATTTATTTACAAGTATTATCTCAATTAACAGACTATAAGCTTTCAGTCATCATATATAGCACCTACAACAGTGCCTTGTAGATATTTGGCACTAAAATACTTTTGAATGGGAAAGTGAATGAATGAATAAATGAATTGTAACACCTAGACAGCACATTCTAAAATAGTTTATAGAAGTCAATACTACAACTGTCCAATGTCATGAATCTAGTTAAAGATGGGTTCATCTTTAATAGGTGACATTTAAGAGAGACAATTTTGTTACCACTAGACAACAGATTGTAAGTACTTGGAAGATTCATTAGAAAAAAGCGAAGTTGATGGTTTGAAAATATTTCAAATTCCCATCCAAGCACTCAGTACCAGCATGCTCTCCAAGGCCTTTCTAGCAAGAATAATCTGGGTAGTTTAAAAATATGTGGTTCCCATGAGCAAAAATTTATTTTATTTGGGAAGACACAGATCTTTGAATCCAAACTATAATTCAGAAAAATCACCTCTAAGGATGCTATGTTACTGGGAATATTTTAAAAATATTCTAAATGCTTTTTACATATTAAACAATTTTTTATCTATGAGAAAATTACTTTCTTATGAAGAAAAAGGAAAATTAAATATTTTTCCTTTATGAATCGAAATCACTTGGGAAATGATAACTTGTAGTTTTAGCTCAACTTAGAAATCACCAAGTGACACAAGTTTGGGCAGGTTATTGGACATTATAGGACAACTTCACTGGAATAGGATGTTTATGGAATGGTGACATTAACAAAGACATCTTTTCTCAAGGTCTTCCGGCACTGAGAGTAGACGGACAACCTTAAACTTTTCCATTTCTGGAAACTCTGAATCACAAATTGGGATAAAAAGAGCAGAGGCAGAATTAACACTGAAATTAAAACCTCAGTGAAAATATGAATGGCAATGCTATCTTCAAAGTATATAATTTCCTTAACCAAATTTTAAGTGAAGATCTGGGAAGATAGATAATATAGTATATAATTGTGCTTCATTTTATGAAATGGGTTTTTGGCTCCGAGTTACAGAATTTTTGAAAGGCAATTCTTATTTTCAATAGTCTAAGTTGGCTGTTCAGAGAAATCTTAAGATAAAACCTGGGCCAACAAGATCAGCTTTTGGCCTCCTGGGGAAAATGTTTAGGTCCACCCCAAACTCCACATGACCTCAGGCCACAAGGCACTGGAATAAGTACTGGATTCTCCACCCTCTTCTTATTGGCCTTTTCTTAAAGTGAAAGACCTAATCTATTTCTAATTTATCTGTTTTGAAAATCTGAGTGTTTGCACAGTAGAATAATAAAAATGAAACTTAATTGCATCTAAAAGCTTTCAAAACTTTGTAAGTGAAATCTGTGATTAAAATTCAATTTTTAAATAAATAAATCCTATCCTTTTGAAAACTGCTTTTAGATGGCCACTGCATAACAAATTTTATTTTCTGACAACATATTACCAAAATATACATTTTCTTTTCTCCCTATCCAAACTTCCCTGTCTTGGCTGTTTTGCCTTATTTTTGAAAGGCAAAGGTCCCCCAAAAGTTCTAGTGTATTTAATGTAAGATTAATTTAAGCCATTAAAATACTTTAGGCTCTGTTGGTTTCTTTGGAAAGGTATGATTATTATGTTTTGCATTAATGCTTGAATGCTGTAATAAATTCTATGTTTTGGTATTCTATTAATCAGAACCTTATTTACCTGAAAGACTTGTATAGCCAGTGGAAATTAACAGCTGTTCCTAATCCTGACTAAGAAGTACCTGCAAGATCCTAGGCTCAGTCAACGAAAGATTACATAATATTCCTCTTGGCTTTATAATTAATTATTTCTAATTCTTTACAAATTGATCATCCTGTGAGATGTAGCACCACTCCTACACTAAACGTTAGCATATACAATACACCAGAACATTTGATTAATTTGGACATGCTATTTCCTGACCACAAGGTATAGTGGAGAATTAGTTCCAATAGGGCTATTATCCAAAAATGGGTTTCTTATTAGACTGCCACCTAGGAAATGACTGACTTACTCGCAGCTATATATTCTTGCATTTTGGCAGCAGGTTTTCTGGAAGTTTATCAGACAACATTCTTCAATGTTCAAGGGAAATGAGAGCTCACAAGCTGGAGGTAAGCAGAAAAGAATGATGAAAAGAAACCCATGTCCTTACTGTGTGCTGTCACAATATCTTCTAGTCTAGAATACAGAATAAAGGCGCCCTGGTGAGGGCGACTGTTGATTTCGATTTTAATGTATTCCAGATGATTAGGAAGCCTTCACATTCTAAGAGGAATCTCCATGTAGAGGCAACCGCTGCCCACAATGGGTTCTTCTGAAACACTACAAACAGCTGGTGCGTCCCTAGAGCTACTAATTGCTCTGGCATTTTTCTTGCCAAGGAGCTGAATGAAACCTCCATGAAGGAAACATCCTTAGAAAAATCCACAAAAGTTTTTAATTGGGTCTTTCTCCAAAGGAAAATGAAGCAAGATGAAAAAAGCAATAGGGGAGCATATGATTTGGGTTGCATGGGCCTGCTGATATTGATGGTCCCACTATCCTAACCAGGACTTTCACCCTTGCAAACCTGAGAACTGCTTATTTTTTGGACGGGAAGAGAAAGTCTCAATTCATTCTTTAAAAAGTCTATGCACTGTTGCACAGGAAGCATGATAAACTGCCTCATGTTGCTGAAGCACTCAAGGGGAATTTGGTGAAAAAAACAAACCTGCATTCACTTAACTCTATCAATTATTCAGGCACGCAGTAATTGAAGAAATTGATGCCAGTAGAGCTGCCAGGCTCTGGAGGGGGAACTGTCACACGAGAATTGTCCCTCTAAACACCTGGTAAAGGAGAGTCACGAAGCATTCCTACAGGTTCTTCATTAGCACATGGCTGACAGACTCGAACTATGGTACTTATACGTCTGGAAAACGTATTATATTTTTACCTCAGTTTACCTCAGAAAACTGAGTTGCTAGACAATCCAAGACATGAAATACTGTGGTTTAGAGTCTGGTACAGAAAACAAATTGTCTCCTGATAAATTTTGGTTTTATACCCAATATCATTTTACGGGCATTTAACTTGAGGTCATAACACAAAAGATACAACATTCCTTAGAAAGGGAAAGAGAAGGTGTAAATAATCACTGCATTCTCAACGGAGAAGAGTTAGAAAGTTGCTTGTGATAATGGGAAAAGTTTCCCTACTCTGCCCAGACACTCAGACCTAATTGCCTAAGTAAAGGGAGCCATATATCCAGCTGTAACTTGTGCTGAATCTGCTGTGAAACCCTGACCACGCCTGAGAGGGGATCATCAGGGGTCTACCCACAGCTGTACTTAGGAGCTGCCTAGTGGAGAAACAGCTTTTATAGAATATGATACCAGAAAAGAGGGAAAACATTTAATTGTACAACAAAACTTACTAATTTGCCCAAGTTTTGAAGGTTAATAGCCAGATATAATACAAATCAGAATTTAGAACTTAAAAACACAGTTCTGATCTCTAGAATGCTACTAGATGGCTTTTGATCTATATCTTGGGTCCAATCAAATTCGTTGAAATCTTGATAATGACAGTTAATAATAACACACATCATAATAATAGTTAATACTTACTGAACACTCATCAGGAGTGGGGCACGCTCTGCACGCACCATCTTAATTCTCAAACAAAGCTGACAGAAGCATGAGAACACTTCTTCGTGGCTCCCCGAGTTTCCACAAAGAGGGGTTTTTCCTGAAATACCCTCGGCCCGTTATCCCACTCCTTATTCCTCGCCAGGAGATGGAGTGAGTTCCTGAGGAATATCTGGAGGAGAGGATGGGCACACCAGCCCAGCCCCTTCGTCTCCTCACCACAGGAGCATGTGCCCACAGGAAGCCTATGCTCCACTCCTCTGGGCTGTAGACTGTACACAGGGCAGCTTGGCTAGGAGCAGGACGATAAATACGCCTAATTCTGGGGGTGCAGAGTAGGAAGTTCTTTTGGCTAAGAGACTCAGAGCCACATTCTTCAACTTAACCTTTCTCATAATAAAGGGGACATTTTGGTCTCCATCTGTCGGCTCTTTATCCCTCAGTTGGTTCAGAGTGTCTCACAGTTCTGGAGACTGGAAGTCTGAGACCAGAGCACCAGCACGGTCTGGTTCTGGTGAGCACCCTCTTCTGGGTTGCAGAAGGCTGATTTCTCGCCGTATCCTCACATGGTGGAAAAAGCGCTAGCTAGCTCTCTGCTCTCTTCTTATAAAGGCACTAATCCCACTCGTGAGGGCTCTACACTCATCACCTAATCATCTCCCAAAGGCCCCACCTCCTAATACCATCGCACTGGGATTAGGGTTTCAACATGAATTTGGGGGGGACATAAACATTCAGTCCGTTGCGGAGGGGGAACAGAGGGTTTGTCATTCATTGCTTCTCTGCCTACTGTATTTTCTTTTTTACATATGGGGAAGCTGAGACACAGACATTTCAAATAGCTTGCTCAAGGTGCTACAAACCCCTCAAGTGGTAGGACCAGGATTTGAATTCAGGCAGTCTAGCTTTGGAATCTATGCTTTTAACACCATCGATGCTATTATCTGTTTCTTAGCAACAATAAAGATGCACGTGAAATCACTTTAGAATATTGGTTTTAGTACTAAGAACACTTGCAGAATCTTGGCAGTGCTTAACATGTTTATAATTAGACATTTATTCTTTGAGGACAAGAGCTGCTACTAAAATGATGCTGAGAAACTGTTAGCTTTCATCTGTATAAATATTTCTTTTGTTTACACTAGTCTTTCACCTAATCAGAATTTCATCTTCTATGTAGCGCCAAGAATAGTAGAGTAATTATAAATTCTAAATGCATGAAATGGGAATGAATGAAGTTTTATTGCATAATATATATATATTTGGTTTTATATACATTTCACAAGAAAATCCATCTTTATTTTTTGGCTTGATATTTTAAGTTGGCTATGTGTTAGCCAACACTTTCATAGGTTCTTAAAAGGCATATATTCCTTTTCAGATTATATATATATATATATAAAATATATGACTATGAATATATATGTACCTTATTAATTTATACATGGTTACTTGTATGTAGAATAATTTCTGCTTCGGGTAAAAATAAAGACATGAATCAATTAGGTTATATTTAAGTATTTTTGAAATTTTATTTAAGTAACTTCTTTAGATTTCCATAGACATATTGTTTTAATGAACATTTCAATAAACACATAATTGAACATGCTGGTAGGTCACAAACATGTCCGAAACTGTTTTTTTTTTTTTTTTTGCAGGAGAGCCCTTGACTCAGGCCACATTTTCACCTGCTAAAATCTATATTGTATTTCAGACACAGGGTCTGAAGAGAAGAAAAGATCATCTTTCTCCACGCCCATATGAACAGGACCCTGTGTAGAACATCTATCAACATTCTCCCAGAAAAATCTGCTTTAGCCAGGATAACGTGCAAACAAGGCAACTAGAGCAATAATCACCCTGCCGGCGGATTTCCATGTGGCTCTTTGTGCCATGGCTATTTCATTTGTAAAACAGGGAGCCCAGGTCTAGATTATTGAATGGTTATCTACCATTTACCTTATAGTATTCATATTTAGGAATAAATTTGTATTCACTTAATGCTCCATACATACACATATTATGGGAAATAATTGTGCTTGTAGAACTAATTCATGGGCTGACTCAGTGTCTTCCTAAATAGCAGGTGGAGAGAGGGTGGCACACTTGCTCTCCACCCTGATTTGCCAGGGAAATCAGACAAGGTCAAGAATCTCACATCAATCTGGCTACCAGCATTTCACTTCTCAGTACAAGGGGTGACCTTAGGAGCAACTGAATTCCTTCTCAGTGAGGATGAGCTCTCCCAAACCTGCTGGAGCCCCTGGAAACAGACTGCCCATTTCTAGCCACTTTCCTGAAACAGAATTTGGCACCAATCCAGCTTTATGGCGGCAAGCTTTTCTTGTACACAGTTAACTCACTTTTTATTTTATTCTCTTGAAGTAACATTTTAATGCCTTAGAAACTTCTAATGGTAAAAATTAATTTTTCAAAGAAACGTGGAGAAAATAAGTATTGTATACTAAAAATGTTGGAGTGGAACCAAGTTCAAGGGAGATGAGGGCTTCTCCATCCGTCCTTCATAAGGAAAGGTCTTACTTTCAAGGGGTATCAGATGCATTTCAAGGGGTATCAGATACACATTTTTAACAGACCCAGATTATGCTTTTTCACAGTTCAGCTGATTATCTATCTATCTGTCTGTGTCTGTCTATCTACCTACCTATCTACCTATCTATCTATATCATCAATCTGTCTGTGTCTATCTATCTACCTATCTATATCAACCAATCAATCAATCTATCTATCATCTATCTATCTATCATCTTTATCTCTATATCCCTCTGCCCCAGTCCTGGCCCTTGTACAGTTTAAGAACAGTTATATAAGCTATGGAGGGCTGTGAACCTCGTTGCAGAGAGGGCTTGTAACATCATTCAGGACAGATGTGATCTAGACTAGGCACTGAATTATCTTTTCACCACATTGAAAAGGGCAGAATGGCATCGTGGAGCTCTGGATAACAAAATCTTCGAGCTGATTGATCCTTATGTCTATTTCTGCTCCTCTTTAGTGTCACTTCCTCTCTCCAGTCCCCTCGCCCCTTGGATCTGTAAGATCAAGGTTATGTGGACTCTGAGGGACTGATTTATTACATCTAAAACCAAAAACTGCTGAAGAAAATGAGAACTGTGGCAAATTGAGTTCTTTTTTTTTCTTTATTTCTTGCTCCCTTTCCCCATCAGATTTTCCTTAAAATGTTTTTTTAGGCTTTCATTCTCTTTGCTGGTCCTTCAAAACAGCTTATTCAGACTTCAGAAAATAAATAATTTGAGATGTGTTAGGCTTTGATCAAACTATGGTAAGATCTTCCAGTAATTTATATATTTATTGAGAATGCTGCTGCTTTAGAACAAGAAACTATCCCCAGAGAAACTGAATTGGAATTGGCAATAGGTATCAAAAAAGGTATAGGACAAAAACCAGGTCAAGGGTGGGTGAAAGAAGTCAGTGTGTTAAAATGTTCTGTCAAAATTTTCATACATCTTTCAGCTTCAGATTCTGAAAGCAGTAGCCAAAGGTTTATAGATAAATCCTTGACCAGTGTGACATTTGAAGAACAATGCCTGAACTGGAACAAAGCCTTCCCTTGACAAAAAATGAAATTTAACCCAGTTTTAACCTGCCAGTGAAATGCCCAGAAGGTGGTTTTGCTTTGAACACAAATGCTAGAGTGGCCCAAGGCAGGGCTGAGGGGAAAGTTCTGGAAACTAAGCAGAAAGCTGGGGCTTTTGGTCTCCGTCCTTGGGGATCTCTCCTCCCCTCAGGGTTCTGTACCCTTTAACCACAGGCCCCAGGTTCCATCTTGGCATTAAAAACCCATCTATTGTGTTTCATTTGCCACTTTTATAACTGAGGTGCGAGTATGCTGATAGAATTACAGGACTGTGACGATCTAAAGCATTTTAAATCCTGGGATGATGGTCATGTGATTACTGATAAACTCTGCTAGTTAGAAACACTTAATAGAGTGGTAAGATGGTATATTTGTTTTAATATATTTCACTAAAGAATTTATTTGTTTTTCTTTCATTTCTTGACCGCTATCTGAATCTAGAATACCAGTTGCCTGTTGGCTCACAGTAGGGGATATTAATTCCTTTTTAGAGACCAATTTATCACCATGAGCAGAGCTTAAAATTTATGAACGGAAATTGAGAACAGTCTAGAGCAGCCATAATCTGTGCTTGGGTCCTGGTCTCTATCTACTTCAGCCCAGCTCTAGGAAATAAAGAGAAAATGAATACATATTCTCTACCCACAACACTGCCTGCTCCCCTCTTCAAGATATTGTTTGTATTCTTCAAAGTCAATTTTTATATATAAAAGAAATATCATTTGGGACAAATTATGGTTTTGTTGATTCTAGAGTCAAACACAATCTAGATTAAACATTTCCTTATTTGTAATGTGTTTTAGTTTTCTATTGTTACTGTAATAAATCACCACAATTTTAGTGGCTTAAAACAGCACAAACTTAGTATTTTATAGCTCTGTAGATCAGAATTCTGATTTGGGTCTCACTGGGCTAAAATCAAGGTGTTGGTAGGGCTGCATTCCTTTCTGGAGGCTCTAGGGGACAATCCATTTCCTTGCCTTTTCCGGCTTCTAGAGGCTGCCCACATTCCTTGGCTCATGGTCCCTTTCCATCTTCAAAGCCAGCAATGTCCATTTGAGTCCTTTTCATGAACCATCTCTCTGACCCTTTCTTTTTCCTCTTTTTCCACTTTTAAAGATTCATGTGATTAGATTGGGCCCACCCAGATAATTTAGGATAATCTCCGCATAGCAACGCCAGCTGATTAGCAAACTTAATTGCATCTGCAAAATTAATTCCTCTTTGCCATGTAACTTAACACATTGATAGGTTCCAGGGATTAGGGTGTGGACAACTTTGGGGAGGGAATTATTCTGCCTACCGCATAATGTTACACACAGTAATGTGTTGTTATAATCTTGTTTCCGTCTTCTGATTTGTAGTTATTGTGGTCTAGACTGAGTGGCATAAAATCAACTGTAGATCTATTGTGTGGGACAAACGCTGAGCACCTGCACCTCCCAAATTTGGCCTCTGTTGGGTTTTCTCAGCTTGTGACATGGTTCTGTCTTGGTTTCCTGGTTAGCTTGATGGGGACCAATATTTGACTTTATTTTGAGTCTGTTTGTTTGCATTCTGATATTTTACTTGGCTGTGGCTGTATAAATTCTTTTTCTTAAACTCTTAAAGGCAAGCTTGAGCATGTTCCAAGAGGATGGGTCACCTTGACCAAAGTAAATGATGATCAGAAAGGCCATGACTGGGGGCCTTCTTGCTGCAGGACCCAACCCACTGCTTGGCCACCTTTCTGCCTTGGATATTGCCTCCAGCTTGAATCAAGCCTAACTTTGGAATCCTTTGGGCTACTTGCTATTCCCTTTAGTGACTCTGTGAAAGCCCAGTCTTGCTAGTCCCAACTTTCTCCCTTTCAGCATTAGCTCCCTAATGGGGATACAGCACAGTATTTGGCTGAACTCATCTAAATTGCAGCAAGCAAGGCCATCTCAATAGCTCCAGTCCTGTAGAGGCTTTCACCAAAGACTATACTGTCTCTACTCTCTTAAATTGTGGACGATCAACATGAATACCTCTGATGTCTGCAGGGTGACAGTGCTAAATAAAAGATTCCTGAAACTTTTGCCATTTCATGCATTTAGAAATTTCAACAACAGTGCATATGGGTCCTGTCCCCTTATCTCCAGGTACTAATGCACTCAACCTGTGGGCTCAACCTTCACATCTCTAAAACTATCTTCACAAAGACAGGCAGCATATTAGGAGGTCCAGATGTAGTTGCATGGAGTTAGTTAGGGGTCTAGTGTGTAGGATGAACTCAATTCTTACCTATTATTCCCATGTTATCAGTGCTGATGCCTGGACAGTAATGGTAGTATTGTTTTTATATAAAGCCAGAGTCATCATTTAGGTATCTGAGCATCCAGAATCCCCAGTGAGATTAGTAGTTTGAACAAATGTTGAAGAAAATAAAAATTTTGCCAGGGAAATTGAAGCAAAAACTAGTAGTGCCTTCATTTTCCTAAAATATTTTGATAATGTAAAAGTAATAGCTAACATTTTTGAGCACTTGGTCAGGCACTCTCTTATATGAATCAATTCATTTAAACCTTGTTACAACCCTATAAAGTAGGAACTATTATTACCCCATTCTATAGAAGGTGAAACAAGAACAGAAAGCTTAAGTAACTTGAAAAATGTCACAGGGAGTAAGTGAGGTGCCAGGATTGACACCTTGGGTAGTCTGACTGCTGTTCTATCTCTTAACCATTATATAACTATAGAGTTTAATTTTTACTGTTTCAGCAAAACACAGTGCTTTCCTCTGACAGTAAAATTAGAATACCAAAAAAGTAGATTCATCTAACAACTGGTGAGACTTATGTAGATAATCTCACAAAAAGACCAGTCTGTGACTTAATTAAATGCAGTCAACAATTAAGGTCAAAGCAGATTGGAGAAAATGCAAAAATTGGACTCACTGACAAATATTTGTATGGCAGTGCATGGCTAGGAGGCATTACTGAGAAATGCCTTGTGGTGAAACGCCACTAGAGTTCCCATGCACTTTAAGAAATGGACTAACTTATCTCAAAGTATTGGCATTCTGAGTTGTCAAAATGACATCTCTAGAAATAACTGGCAGGAAAATCTCAGTAAACTAAAATGCAAGAATTCCATCGATTTTTGTTGTTATTGTTGTTGAACTTCAGAGCAATATATTCCCAGCTGAGGGAGTTCTTGTCAGTGGCTGATGAGAGTCTTAGAGGTGCCATGTTTTTTGTAGGGCCAGACAAAAAGCAATTTTACATATCCTTAGCAAATAGCCTCTTCAGTCAGGCAACTATTATTTATGTCCCAGGTCTGGGGATAGTGGTGATTAAGACAAATCTAATTCCTTCTCTGAAGGGACTTGTAATCTAAAAAGTACCCAGTTTAACTGCTGCAATGACTAACCAAGTGAGGAAAAAAGGGAGACAGAGGCGACTGAGTGTTACTGACCATGTAATCTTAAACCTCCAAACTATGTTTTGGAATTTCAAAATCTACTGAAAGGGAAAATTTAAGAGTTTTAGTCCCAGACCATTATTCTGTCAACCAGATCCAAGAGCTGGAAGAAGACTCGGACATAGAGAATTCACAGTTGGAGGAGGGAAGTTCAACAGTGTGTGTGTGTGTGTGTGTGTGTGTGTGTGTGTGTGTTCACGGTTATTTACTTATAGTATATAAAATAAAAGATAAGTATAAATATAACTGTTAAGAATAGGAGGGTAACCAGTATCAAAATAGAAATATGTAGTAGAACTTACAATTACCAGGGAGGACAAAGGGAATTTTTAAAAAGCTAATAATTCTACCAAAAGAAATATGAACTTGGTTTATAGTCTCGAGCTGAGGAGGTCAGGGATGTCTCTGTTATATTACAATAAGATTCAGACTCAAGCTCCCTATATCATCAATAGTTTATATCATCAATAACACATGGTATGTTATTCCTCTCTTCTACTGGAAGGACAGTAAATATTAGGACCGGATGCTTCCAGAGTGAAAGGTATGTTTTCTTGAAAGAGTCCAAATAACAGGAAAAATGATTTATCACCCCATATTTTGGATGATGATACTTCATATCTTTTCTCAGGGCCCACTCCTAGAATGCTGCCTAGAGACCTGAGGCGATCTGTGGACTGTAAAGGCTGACCAGAGCCTCGCTCTTGGCCTTTCTCTGTGGTGATGGGTATGTTTGCTTCTTTCCACCAGCCCTCAGAGCTGGCCCTGGGAAGCAAGGGGAAAAGAGTTCTAGGCACTCACACTTCTGCTCTCCCCTCACCTGTTCTTTATTTCTGACATATTCTAGGTCTTCGGCCTCTCTGATGTCCCCCTGGACTTCCCTCTTAGCACTTTTTGGAATTAAGCACCATTTCATGGTTTTAGATTACTCGTTTGCCTTGGCTTGGCTTGGTTGATAGTATCATGGCTGAATATGTCTCCCCAAACCTTACCTCTTCTCCTTTATGCAAGCTCCCTCCTGCCCTGGGTAGGGGATCACATTGGTTCCTTAAATTCTGCAGAAGGTGTTTTCAGTCATGCAGATGCAATCAGTGGAGAACTCAGCATGGCCTTGATAAGCCAGAGTGGAACCGGTATAGAGAAAAATCTAAAAAAAGTACTAGAGAAAATAGAAAAGGCACAGCTCTGTACCTAAAACTGCTCAGGTGTCAGAGGGAGGGAAGGAACAGCCTCCTTGTGGTCCCAGCTGGACCTCTATCAGAGATGGTTAAATCCTTAAGTTAACTGAGATTCCTTGAAGTTCCAATTGACACGTGGCTATTGCAGACTGGTCTTCCCAGGATATCAATTGCTGCATATTACAAATTATTCTCATCTGGTTGGTGACCAGTGCATTCTTGTGTGTGTGTGGGTGCTTATTTTATTCATCTCAGGCTGATACAATCCTAAATTTGACAGAATATATTTTTCAGTGAATTGGCTAGTTAGAAACCCTAAGTTTCTGGCTCTTCCCTGACTGAACATTACGCACCCCGGGAAATGGTGAGCTCTGGAGTGAATTAAGCCTAATGGAGCATGAACTTAGGTCTCCATCCATCTGCCTTCAGGCACATTCATGTATTGGGTTTGACTTGAGGTGGTGCTTTAGATGTGGTTGAGTGATGATACAGCTGCTCCTCTGGCTCACCCAGGATGCTGAATGTTTGGTGTCAAATTTAGAATGAATATCTAAGGCTTCCTTTTATTTTCTCATCATTATGCACTGAGGCACAAGTCATATCCTAGTCCTAGTCTAGCTGGGCGTCAGGTCTTGTAGATATCACCCGCCTCTCCCCCCAGAGTCTCACAATTGCAGCTACTCATGTTTACCAGTTGACTGTTCTTTTTTTAAAGATGTCGCCAAGAAAGAGAATTGTGGCTGGGCCACTTAATCTGGAATGATATTAACATCAATGCTGACCATTGAAATTTCATCACTGAGACAAACATCACCCATACAATTGACCAATGATGATTTTTCTCCCGTTTGAAGATTAATAAAAAAGGAGGCCATCATGGGGTATTTTGTAACCTGAAAACTGACTTTCAGTGAATCGTTATACCTACAGTTTCTACTACCCTAATGCAGTATGTTCATGCATCCTCAAACAATGTGGTTCTGGGATGCAATCTTTACTGAACCTAAAGTTTGGCTCTACCTCAACCTAGAATAAGAGCTACATCATGGATGCCAACTGTCTTGCATGTGAGACCTTGATGGTCAGAAAATTGAGAATACTGCCCATCTGGCCTGACTTGTCCAGCTCCAACAACGTATGGAGGTGCTGGGGGCCCTCTTATCCAGTGGTCTCTCAGGATGCCAAGTCACAGGGCAGAGCTAGACACTATGTAGCAGTGTCCTTGTTGAGGCACGTCTGTGAGTGATATCCCTGTCTGGTTCACCCGCCAGTGATATCACTGGCTGGCAGCAGTTGATGTCCTGGAGTTTTTGAGGAAATGACAAGTACCATGCCTGTGATTGCTTTGATCAGATGTTGTTGAATGGCTACCATAACCATGAAACACAGACAATTGCTTTGCCACCAAAAAAAATGTATTGGAAGATGCAGGCCTGAGAACACATCCCTGACTCATTCTCCAAGTTCCTCCTTTGAAAACAATGAACAAAATGAGGCTGCTGGCAGAGCCTGGAGGGTGTGTGCTAACCTGAGCGTTAAGGTCCTTGCTTCCTGCGGTGTTGAGGAAGAGTGGAGAGGACTGTGAGGTGAAGACTCCAAATTTCTTGCTCGTTGAGGGGCTGGACAAGCAGATGTCTGTTTGCATGTACTGCAAATGCTCCTGGGAGGAGCTGCCAGACCTCATGGCCTGGATGAGAGACATTTTGGTGGGCTGAGCTGCTTCCAGTTTCTGTAGTGGGAGAGGATTGCCTCTTCTTCCCAGACAGGCCTGCTTTTTGCCTCACTGTAGAGACTGCCAGCTCAATTGCTTATCACTTGATATAAGCAGAAGTTTTCATGCCCAACATCATGGCCTGGAGAACCTCAAAGTCCTGACTGAATGGGTGCTGAAAGTCAATAAACCATGAGGAGGCAAAGAAACTACAATTCCTTTAAGGGAAATCAGAGACCTAATAGAGGAAGGCAAAGTTGGCCTGGACCTGGGGGCTCCTACTGCCATAGAACTGAAAAAAGAAGTGGGGGAGAACTCTAACAAAGTACTGAGGCTCCTTGAGGAGATGCAGTTAGAATACACAAGACTTTCTCAATTTAAAAAAGAAAACAACTGAAGAAGACGGCTATTGTTGAGAAATGAAAGAGTGGATTGGAAGACCTGGTAGAACAAATGGAACAAAAGAACAAAATCCCAAGGATATGAGGGAAAAGACTAGAAATTTGGAGGTTAGAGACTTAAAGTGTAAATATTAAGAGCTCCAGGAAGAGAAAAAAGGACTATATGGAGAAATAAATTTTTAAGAAAGAAGAAAATTTCTCTGGAGAAAGATAAATTTTTAGAGTAATAATGGTTACTAAGGTGTAGATGGGATTAATGAAAAAAAACATATACCTAGCTATATCTTGGTGAGGTTTATAAATTCCTCAGATTAATAAAAACATTATAAATTTCCACAAAGAAAATGATCACAACAAAACAGATTAGTTAAAACAATAGTTACTATGTGTTATACAGTTTTGAAACAAAACATATACCAAAAAGGAAAATGATATCCCTCAACTAAAATTTTGAAGCAGTCCAGCAAAACCCACAAATTTTAGTGGAAGTAGAAATGCAGTGGTGTGCTGGTAAATGATTAACAACCGACTCTATGGAAAAATCATAAACAAGAAACAATGTCCTGCTTGGTAGCGCTTGCCAGTTTCCAGAGGGTAAATACTCCCTCCGTGACCAATTTCAAGCTATCAAGGTGATGTCTCTGAACACAGAGTTGAGAAGAGAAGAAAGTCAGTATGCACCAGCTCTAGGACACCACTGTTGAGAAGGGTAATGTAGAGAGGAGAAGTTATCACAGTTTAGAAATTTAATCTTTGTGGAATGCTGGATGAGTAGGCAAAGAAAATACCTTGGTGGGAGGACACTTTTAATTTTGATATGTTAATAGAGAAACATAGGCGTGTTTACAACTGTTGGGGGTGAGAAGGTAAGCCTTGGAAGAATTGAAAACAATTAATTAGCACTCCAAAGTAATAGGCAAAATGCAAAAGGGCAAAAAAAATAATGAAGAGAGGACTGACCAAGCCAGAAAAATAGAGGGACTTCCTGTTCCCTGTCCATCATGTGAGGAGCTTGGAAGTCACAATTCTATCCTAACGATAAGTAAAAAGCTGAACAAACTGAAAAATCAACAACTCTTCTCAGATCTGTCAGGGAATTGAGGTCACAGGGCAAACCGCTGCCCCCCAAATTGGAGGCATATCTCCATATGGACAGGCTGATATGGAAAATCACAACTTAGTGGAGCAGAAACGTCCTCGGGAACCAGTGCCGGGGTAGGAACAGTTGGCCTGTAATTGATGAGTTGCTGGAGGCTCAGTGTGGACAAGTCTGAGAGTTAACAACTCCAGGGGACGCAGTCATAGGGTGGCCTCCACGCTTTTGTGAGTTTTACCTCCTGGAACTCTGTCAGGTCCTCACAGCAAAGATGGGAGAAAAATCCCCTCATGCTTCTGGCAGTGGGAGGGGAAAAGGAACCGTTTTGAAATATTCCAGAGAATTCTGTTCTTCTTAACAAGGCCTGCCCTCAAGGGAAACTTTACCAGAGCCAAACCTATTGGGATTTTGCCAGAGCCTAATCAACCTGAGAGAAGGGAAATACCCAATTCCAGTCCCTCTAGCCATCCTGTCCCACCTAAGGCAGGGGGAAAAACTGAGAAGCACTTGTGAAGAAAAGGAAGTAGAGGGAAAAAGAAAAAATGAAGTATGTTAAATATTAAACCTAAAATAAATGGAAGGAATAATACAAAGAATATCAGTTATCACAATAAATGTGATGTCTGAATTTCCCTATCAAAATACATTATCATATTCAGTTAGACAAAATCCAACTATATGTTAACAAGAATCAGTTAAAATAAAGTGACAAAGAAAGACAGAAATAAGGGTATGGACAAAGATAAACCTAGTTAATACAAAGAAATGAAGCAGGAATAGCAGAATTCAAAGTCAAAAGCATTTAATGGACAAAGAAGTTTATAAACGCCAAAGAGGATATCCATGAGAAAAATAAGCCATAAACCTTTATGCACCAGGTTATGTACAAACATAGCAGACCAACACATAAGGCAAAATTTGCTAACAATTTGAGGAGAAAATGATAAAATCACAGTGGAAGATTTTAATAAACTTTTTTCAGAACTTGACAGATAAAATAGTTAAAAATAAACAAACTGAAGGATTTGAATAACATAATCAACAAGGTCAAGTTAATTGACATTTATAGAATTTTTACCCTACAAATAGAATAGATCATCTGAGTCCATAGAATACTTACAAACATCAGTTTGGTGACAAAGGGCCTAAATAAATTCATCAAAGTTGTGATTTTTTTAAAAGCTACATCTTGACTTGAAAAGACCAGAAATCAACAATAAAAAGATGACCAGAAAAACTGCTTGGAAATTAGATAGATACTAAAAGGTTAAAAAAAAAAATCTGGGAAAAATGAAAAGGAGAAGTCTTTATATCAAAACCTATAGGGCTAAGTTTTTCCTTTCACAGTATCAGATTGATGATATATATTTATTTCATTGTTCTGAGACTCTAATTAAATTGATGATACAGGAAAAAAGATATAATCCCACAAGAAACAAACGAGAGGAGGTGGGAGGGAGGGTTGTTATTGGCAGCTGAGACCTTCTGGAATTATACTGAAGCATGGAAGTGGATGGAGGAGTAGTGAATGATTAAACAAGTTGGAAGAGGCCACAGTTTAGAAGACGAGATGAAGGGGCCAGGGCTGATGAGAACCCTATCTCGGGATACTAGAAAAGCCAGCTAGAACTGAGGATGAGATTCGAAGTAGGAAATAGGGGTTCATCGAAGGTGTCTATATGAAGCAGTTGGCCCCATCCCCTTCCCAGGTGCATAATGCCCACCAGTCAGGAGTTTATGTCTCAGGTAAAGTCATTGGAGAGTTTCCTCCAAAGAAACTGAACTAATTGTTTGGGAAGAACTAAGGCAACCAGCATGGGAATTGGCTTTTAAGAGAAAAGAACTGTCTGTTTTGGTATTTTTGTTTTTTAGTCCGAAGGCCAGCTTACTGTCTGCTCATCCTCAAGTGAGGCCCACCAGTTATCAAGTCCTATTCAGACATGCAGGGCTCACGATGAGCTTGTTTTTGTCTCATTCTGAATTGTGAATGGAAAATTAAGGATTAGTAGATATTTGAGAAAAGTCTGTGAGATGAGTGAGAATAAGAAAAAAAAAGAGAAAAAAATGACACTGAGGGAATAAGAAATCAAGTACGGAAAAGAACAGAATTAAAAAAGAAAACACAATTCTACCCTCCCCCTGATACACACAGAAATTTCTGATTAATGTCCTCTAAAGAGTAAGAATGGAATGCCATAAAATGAGCCAGGAAAAAAAGGAGTTCTCAGAAATACAGAATTCCCCAAAGTTGAAAGATGCGAATTTTTGGATCAAAAAACCTCACTTAATGTTGAGTAGGATGAGTCAAATTAGACAATATATGTTACTGTAAAACTGTAGAACACCAAAGATAGGAAAGTAATGTTAACAGCTTCTGGAGAGAAGAAAGACCACCTACAAAAGACAAGAATCAGACTGACATCAGGCTTATCAGCAACACTGGATGCTTGAAAACAATATGGCAATTCCTTAAAAATTATAAGGAAAAAGGATTTTCATCCCAGAATTCTATACCCAGACAAATTATTCATCAAGTAGGAGAATAAAGACACTCATACAAGCCTATAAGGACTTAAAGTTTACCACCCACACATCTAATCTTAGGAGTTACTTGAGGACATACTCCAGCAAAATGAGAGTTTAAACGAAGAAAGAGGAAGGCACGGGATCCTGAAACAGAAGATCCAAACTAGGAGGGCAGTAAAGAGAGATTCTTGGTTACTGAATGTGCAGCGCCGGGAGGCAAACTGATACAGATTGGGTAGGACATAATAAAGTCAAATAATGCAAGACAAAAAGGCAATTAAAACTAGAAAAATCAAAACTGTAAAGTAAAACATGGCATGAATTTAAACAACTGATGGAGTGTAAGAAGAGTGAATCTGTTAACTTCAACGCTAAAAATACCCTACTTTGAGTCACCCACAGAGGAAGGAAATATAATCAAACATACCATATGACCCAAGACAAAAGCACATTTGCAAGTCATGTTAATGTAAAGGCAATTCAGACATTTTCGACTTTTCGAGTCAACCAGTGGACAAAGTACAGATGACTTAATGCTTGCAGGATATGTCATATAGGAAGTCATACACACTCCCCCCACCCCAGGGGAAGAGTGGAAAGCCCTTCATGATGGTGGAATCAGGAGAGGGAGAGATTCATGGGCAATGAGTAAAGAAGAGTGAGACCCTGACTGGGTCCTTCAAGAACTCAGTGGCTCCACCAATCTGAGCATGGGCTGAGGGGGTTGGGTGGGTAGAGAAATTATGGAAACCTCAGGTAGGCTAAGAGGAAAGCCGAAGACAGAGGGATCAGTCCTCTCTTTGCTGATCTTTCTGAGGCAATATTGGGAAGGGACAGGAGAAAATGAAATGGTGGTATGGCATGTTGATGTCGAGAGGACTCAAGGCAGCTCTTATTGATTCCTGGTAGCCTGTAGATCCTACGTGGTCCCCACATGTAGGGGATGTGGAAGTGGCCTAAAGACGCTGACTGGTAGTCTTTGGGTGGGGGTATCGGAGCATTGTAGTAAGAGGTGAGGTGACCTTACAGTCAAGGACTGAAGGGTAGACTCCCAGACTGGAGAATGAATACAGATTGCAGCTGACCCCAGGGGATCTGTGAGGCCTGACGGCTGAGGTGGGTGTGCCTACTCATCAGAGGAAGTCAGCAAACTCCCTGGGAGAACAGACCTGAGATGCTATAATGCTGGAGGCAGTATAGCCAGAGCTTCCTTGGGTCAAGACACCCCAACTGATGTCGGCATGCAAACCAAGGGCCTTGCACTGACGCTATGAGGATTGTTCTGGCTGGGAAGGAGGAAACAGCCGGGAGAAGTCTGGAAAGTGGGGAAAACTGCCCTTATAGGTTTTTTTTCTATTGTGGTAACATATACATAACATAAAATTTACCATTTTAACCATTTTTAAGTGTACAGTTCTGTGGCATTAAGTACATTCACAGTGTTCTGCAACCGTCACCACCATCCATCTCCAGAACTTTTTTGTCTTCTCCAAATTGAAATCTGTGCCCATTAAACATCATCTCCCCATTCCCCAATCTCCCCAGCCCCCGGCAATGACCATTCTACTTTCTGTCTCTATGAATTTGACTACTCTAGGAATCTCGTATAAAGGGAATTATACAATATTTGTTCTTTTGTGACTGGTTTCATTCACTTAGCGTAATGCCTTCAAGGTTCATCCATGTTGGAGCATGTGTCAAAATTTCCTTCCTTTTTAAGGCTGAAAATATTCCATTGTATGTACGCACCACATTTTGTTTATCCAGTCATCTTGTCAGTGGACATTTGGGCTGCTTTCATCTTTTGGCTATTGTGAATAATGCTGCTATGAATATGGGTGTACAAATATCTATTCAAGTCTCTACTTTCATTTTTTTTTGTATATACCCAGAAGTGGAACTGCTGGGTTATACAGTATTCTATGTTTAATTTTTTTGTAGGAAATGATACCATAGCAGCTGCATCACTTACATTCCAACCAGCCACCCACAAGGGTTCCAATTTCTCCCCATCCTCGCCAACACTTGATATTTTCTGTTTTTTTTTCTCATAGTAGCCATCCTAACGTGTGTGAGGTGATATTGTGTTTTTGATTTGCATTTCCCTAATGACTAGTGATGTTGTGCATCTTTTCATGTGCTTATTGATCATTTATGTGTCTTCTTTGGATAAATATTTAAGTCCTTTGCTCATTTTTAAATTGGGGTTTTTTTTTGTTGTTGAGTTATAGGAGTTCTTTATATATTCTGGGTATCAATTCCTTATCCAATAAATGATTTGCAAATATTTTCTCCCATTACATGGATTGCCTTTTCACTCTGTTGACAGTGTCCTTTAATGCATAAAAGTGTTTCAACTTACCTATTTTTTCTTTTGTTGCTTGTGCTTTTGGTCCTTACAGGGTTTTAAACTTTGAATTGACTGAGACCCAAAAGAGTCTAAGTCAACCCCTCTAGAGCTTAATAAACGGAAAGAGACATGGTTAACTTTAATTGGTAAGTTTATGACTTTTTGTTTTTATTTTTTGCTACTAAGTGGGAATAGGAGCTCTAATGCAAGACATGATCAGTTACAGAAAATGAAAGTTACTTTTTTTGTTGTTCTTGCACATCTGAATTTTAGTGTATACATTTTTGGCCCTTCGTCAAATGATGGCTGGAAATTCAGAAGCAAAATATCACAAAAGCCCCATGAAAACTGTCATGGAATACTGTTCCACACCAAGAACCTGCCTGGAATGAGGCCTGGCCAGCGAGCACATCGCTCGGCATTGCGAGAGTTATTCACAAAGGCCCTGGATGAGGATTTGGAACTTATTTAGGTTAGTTTGTTTTTCCTTCTCAAGAACATGAAAACTATCACCTGGGGAATAAGAAACCCATAATACAACCATGGTAAAGATGGGAATTTAAATCGAAAGTCATAAAAGGCAAAACAGAATTTCAGAAGGAATCGATGTGCTGTCGTGTCCACCGCCGTCCCACCAGATCCCTAGAACATGAAATAATTAACTGGGTGTTCTCCCTGTGCTGATGTTCTGTGAGCGCAAGTTAAACAACTGACAAATTGGCTTTTTTTCTCTCGTATTTGAGAACATAAATATTCACGCATCAGCACTAGGGTAAAACCCAATTATAAAGACAAGTTCAATCAAAGGCTCAAAATGAAAGCTTTGTTGTACTTCTGTAATCAGACATGGAGAAACTATTCCAATCTGCAATGTACACTACTTATTTTTGAAAAGTCAAATGAATTATTATATTTACATTCTTTGGCCTAATATACAGCAAATCTGATTTCTGTTCTACCGGTGCTTCTAAGAGGGCTATAAACCTCCTTGTGGCAGGAAAGATCACTCTATATTTTATTTTCAAATCATGTGTTATTAATATTCTCAGGCAGTATATTTGCTCACTCTTTGTTTACGGGTTCTTGCAACAAATAAATTACACGACCCTCCTCATATATCTGCCCACGTGAAATAAATTGCAGGTTCCCACACAGATTCTCAAAGAACTCGAACTGTTTGATAAGTCTTGGCTCAGAGCTCATCTGTTATGAGTTGTTAATGCTTGTCTTTATTTTTGGAGACGGTGTTTTCCTGTTGTGTCATTGCCCACTTCTTCCTGACCCTGTGACTATTTCCTTGCTGTAGGAAAGTTCCCTTGATGGAGAACAGAGTGACCTGACTCCGTTCTCTCCCATGGCTTGTTGCTGGAAACAGTTTCTAACAAAGGGATAAAATGATGGGTGATTTCATTTTAACTTCACCATCTGATTGGGCTTAGACCACATCCATCTTTTCTTATGATTCCTATTCACCTTTTCCCAATTAGTGGCATTTTTGCAAGTTCATTCCTGCGCTATGAAACCCCTATTCAATGAGTCTGTCTGTTGCCCTTGTATCCCAATGCTGTGCGTTCATTTTTTATAAAGCAGCACAAACAGGAACTCTCAAAACAAATTTCTGGTTTAGAACTCTGCAGGGACACCCATTTTACCAGCTGCTAAAAAATCCTCAGAGCCATCAATTCCTTTCATCTTTTGTGGCATGACCTTGAATTTTTCAGTTCTCCCTGGGATTAGTGCTCTGCTTTAGTGACGGTGAAGCAGGGACCTACACTTGTCTACATCTTCCCTTCTAGCTAAGAGTTTTCATCCCCGCCCCCTTCGCTAAATTAACCCATATTCTCAATACCCTTAATAAGGTGAATTTTGATAAATTTTACAAAGTAAACACACACACACACACATGCTTAGTGACCCTTTATCTTTTTCCGTTTCATCCTTCTAAATTTTTATCTCTATTTAATCCTATCTCTTTATTTAAACTCCCTTATTATTTGTCTAATAAGTGCACTTATTAGACACTGGTGCTTCACAGCTCAGGTATTCTCATTTAATTCTCAAGACAATCTTGCCGGTAGGGATTAATCCTGGTTTACAAATGAGAGATTTGAACTCAGAACTGAAATCATCTGGCAAAGGTTACGCACATTTAGAAAGTGGGGGAGTAAGGATTTGAGCCCAAGCCTGTTCTCTCTTTCTACTATAGCCTACTGCTTTTGTACCTGGTCTTCTGCACAATTTCCAGGCCTTCTGCTCATTGCTTGTTGCTCTTGTCTATTCACGCTAGATTTAGTAAATTTATTGCTATTGCTCGTAGGTCCCTTGGATGGGTGGTAAGTTTCCTCTGGACACTTTCCATTTCTCCTGTCACCTTACTTCATGGGCATGGACTCACCCAGCAGGAAAAATGTGTCAGTCTTCCACATCTGAAACACCTAGATGCAAAGCCCTTGACTTTCCTAGTCTCAGCAGCTTCTTTGGCTTTGTTTACAAATTAGGATGTTTGCTCCTGTTCATCCAGCTTATCTCAGCAGCTAATTGTTCTTACCACAATATTGAGGATTTCAAAATCTAGGAGATCCAACAGCTAGGCTTGGTTTTGATAACAGTTTCTTCTGTCTTCTTGTTTCTTTGTTGCTGTGCATCTTTTATTTTAACACTCTTGTTCTGGTTAAATAGAGATGGCTCATCTGTGGCAATTATATTGAATCAACATAGTTAATTCATTTACTTGTTCGATTAAAAACCTGACAAACTACTTCCTTTTTCTTTTTTGGGAGGGGTGGTAGTAGTAGACATCCACAGAACTCTGAATGTTTCATTCTATTTTGACATCATGTCCACAGACATTCGTATAGATTTCTATCACCACTGCTTCCACTTCCAGAAAAAGAAAAAAAATGGTTTTTTAGGTTTTTAATTGAATAAGTGAATTAACTATGTTAATTCAATATAATTGCCATAGCACCTTTAATAATTCTTCTTTTTTGGGTGTCCTTAGGTTAAGACTATTAAATATTGTTCCCAAGGCTTCCATATGGCAACAGACCAGTGTTTCTCAACCTTGTTTTTTCATTATTCCCCTCTAAGGAGCATTTTAAGACATTTTTTCCTAATTGCCCCCCCTAAGAAACTTTGATACCAAAGTGTATTGTGTATCTGTTTATATACTGTTCCTTTGGGAAGGGGTCACAAACCATTGTAAATTGACATTGCCCCCGTTGAGAATGCATGCATAGACCACCAGGTAAATTCCGACGCTTCAGTTAGATGTTGAAAAATTCTAGAACACTTTTTATGGTCCTTGCTGTTTCTGAAGGGAAGGAGAGGCAAAACCTCTTTTTTCTCCTTCCATTTCAAGACCCTGTCATCCTAGTTTAAGCAAAACAGAAACAAATTCCTAATTATGTGTGAGGTTATTAAGAATTTCAGACTACAAATTTGGGTATGCAAGAAACCCAGTTTTCTGTATTTTCTATAAGGGAAATTAGTTTCTGTTTCTTTCTCCCATTCTGCTGAATGGCAGAAATTTAATTATCAGGCAATTCAAGGTTCTCATTCCTCTTTTCTTTGGGGTTTTGTTTAAACTCCAGGCAGGTTTACAGACCTTTGGTCCTGAGTTTCCTACCAAGGTTGGTGTCTGTTGAGATGCCCTGGCTTCCAGTCACTGGTCCAGGTGGGGCACTGGTATATTCTCCCTGTATCCAACCCTTCAGGTTGGCCAGCTCTCTGTCCTCGGCTGTCCCACTCTTGGCACATGGGAATGACGCAGCTGCTCCTACCCCACCATGCGGCAGTGAGTTCTACTTCTCTCCTCCGATGAGGAACCAGGCTCACCCACACCACCCAGGGTGGTGCAGGGACCCCTGGAGGCTGTCTGGGCCTGTCTGCCTAGATACCCAGTGTTTCTTACACTGGTCGTGGGGCTGGGCTCTTGCCATCTCTGTGCGCTTTGAGAGTTTGAGCACACCTCTGCCCTGATGTGGCCCTGGGGTGGGGTGGGGAACAGGACTTCTCTCCAGGGACCACCTTCACTCTCCTCACACACTGAGGGCGTTCACTCTCATTACTCACAGTTCTTCCAAATCTTTTGTCTTATGCCAGGGCTTAGGCTTTTTGTGTGTGTGTGTGAGGAAGACCAGCCCTGGGCTAACATCCATACCCATCTTCCTCGGCCACAGCATG
Organism: Tapirus indicus; assembly: GCA_031878705.1. Taxonomy (NCBI): domain Eukaryota; kingdom Metazoa; phylum Chordata; class Mammalia; order Perissodactyla; family Tapiridae; genus Tapirus; species Tapirus indicus. The sequence continues at coordinate 82,928,328 of CM062917.1, forward strand.
GCTGACAAGCAGTGCATCGGCAGGTGCCCGGGATCCGAACCCACGAACCCTGGGCTGCCAAAGCTCGACCTAAATTGCTGCGCCACCGGGCGGCCCCAGGGCTTAGGCTTTTGAACCCAAAGCCAAGAATTTGACTCTTGTTGTCTGTGTCTTGCGGTGTTATCCTTTATCTGGGGGGAATGAAGGCAGAATTCTGCTTAGCTGTCCCAAATATGGAAAGCAGGGGTAATATAAAATACTAGAGGTGAAAACATAAATTAGCATTCTGAAACAGGATCTCACCAATCCTTGGGTACTTATTTCTCATGTGCTTCTGTCTAAAGGACTAGTTTTTGACTTTTTTGTCTATACTGTTTCCGTGCTTAACACATTCCCATCAGTAAAACTCTGTTTCAATAGGGCAAGGCATGCCCCACCCATTGAACAATCAAAGGTAACCACTCAGCGAATCCAGTCAGGTGTGCCCATTTATATCTTAAATGCATAAACCACCTGAGAATCCTTTTTTCCTCCTTTCTGAGAATCTGCTGTATTATTTGGACTTTTAACTTAGAATCTAGGCCTTGGAAGCAGAGGCCTAACCTCAGACTGGGGCCTAAGATGGCGGTGAAGGACCAACTTGGTCCCATTTGCATCTGGTCATTCTTAGAAATATTTGGAGAGGGCAACCCAAGAAGAAACACAGTTTTTGTGGGTCAAGTGGGGAGCTTGGAGTATTAAGACTGAGGCTAAGTGCATAATGATGGCCCTCCACAGTTAGAGCCTGGTTAATTCTGGCTGCACCAGTGACATGGAGAAATTGATTCTGAATCTGGCCTTGAAGATTAAACAGAACTTCTCGGACACTCTGCCAAGTGTTTGGGACTTTGCTTTCACAGCTCTTCTCTGAAGAGGGACAAGGCACTGAGAAGGATACAGTGCAAGGTGTTCAAGTAGAAATTTATTCTCTTAACCAGAAATTTCAGAAAGTACCCGTCTAATAGAAAGTCGTTTCAGAAAGTAACCGTCTAATTTTAAACAAAGACAGGATCAGCATCTATTCTCTTCCTCTTCCTCTTCCTTTCCCCTCTGGCTAAATGCATACTTCAGGCCTCCATTTTCCTTTGCAATACCATGGTTGCAATAATAATAATAATAAAAAGTAAATAATAAATGGTATTTCTATTTATCAAACTAAAATGGAATCATCTGACTGCAGTGTCTCCTCAGGTCTTGCTTGAACTTGCTACCCATTTTCTCGATTCCTCCTCAACTAAGTCTTCAGAGACACTTAAACAAGTAGCTTCAAGGAGCAGCTGATCTTCACCTGGGGAACACCTGCAACATCACTAGGCAGGTCTGAGAAGTGACTGTGTGTAACGTGCGTGTGGGAGTCTGTGGTCTTAGCACTATGTAATGTCTCTTGTTGAATGAACAGAATCTTAGAGGCAGAGGGTCCTACAGTTCTCACGCTCGGTTGACCCCTTGTGGCTACAGGTACCTGGTTATACCTTCTGGAGGCTTCCCATGATGAGCACTGCAGGGATACCTCCTGGGTGCTCTTACACTCTGACTTTTAAAAATCTAGTTAGTTGAACAAGGCAAGGAAAATGCACTGTGGAGGAGATGGTGTGGAAGGGGGCAGAGTGCCTTGGTTTGGGTAACACTACCAGCCCTGAGTGTTTGTTATGAGTTACTGAATATTCCTGGGCTAGGCTTCATCGGAAAAAGGGAACAGCTAAACTAGAGCTGCATAGTCCTAAAATCCTATATCTAATTCTTTCCTTGGTGGTCACGAGAATAAGTAAATGAGTTTCTCTCTGAGTAGGACAACCTATCTCTCTTCTCAAAGTGCCCACGGAGGCAGGATAATTTGAGATGATCAATTCATATTTTGTTTTTACTGCTGTCAAAGAAACAGAATGAGCATGATTTTCCCTCTCACCCAAAAGAGGGCAAATAGGGCCCTGAGTGGTGGAGATCAGGAGTATGCTTAACTCCAGAGTTTTCAAAAGAGGATGAAAACTATCTAAGCAGTAGGAGCCGGAGAGGTCTGAGCTGGGCGCGATTCCCCTCTGCTGGTCCTGGGGGCAATGGCAGGGTGGAGTGTCTACAGCTGCCTGGTGGTGGGTGCCTGGGATCCAGCCTCAGCTACTGCCCTTCTTCAGGGCACCAGGTGGGTTTTACTCTGAGCTTATCAGTAGCATCCGGTGTGGACAGAAGACCAGAGTGGGAGTTGGAAAACCACATGGCCTGTCGCCTGTTTTTATACAGTCTGGGAGCAAAGAATAGATTTTACATTTTTAAATGATTGAAAAGAAACCAAAAGAATGATGATATCTTATGACTATAAGATAGTAGAAAATATATATATTGGTCTCTGCCCCAGGGTTCCTGACAAGGGGCTCCTAAAACCCTTTTAATTTCCTAAGTGATAAGAGTACTAGGCACACTTTTTGTTTTCATATTTGCTCTTTGACCCTGATTCCTGACACAGAGTTCCTAAACCCCTTGGAATTTCCTGGGTGATAGGAGTGTCTTTTGTTTCAGTGAGGCAACTCTGGGTGGGCTCCTGGATGGGGGCTGGTCACCAGAAAGACAAAATCATGATTAGATGCTTGGACTTTTCAGCCCCCCCACCCCATCCTCCAGAGAGGGGAGAGGGGCTGGAAATGGAGTTAATGATCAATCATGTCTGTATGATGAAGCCTCCATAAAATCCCAAAGTGTGGAGTTCAGAGAGCTTCCAGGTTGGTGGACACAGGGAGGTGCTGGGAGAGTGGCATATAAGGAGAGGGCATGGAAGCTCCATGCCCCTTCCCACACACCTTGCTCTATGCATTTCTTCCATCTGGTTGTTCACCTGTATCATTTATCATATCCCTTTATAATAAACTGATAAACAGTAAGTAAACTGTTTTCCTGAGTTCTGTGAGCCACTCTAGCAAATTAGTTGAACCTGGGGAGGGGGTCGTGGGAACCTCTGCTCTATAGCCAGTCAGCTAGAAGCACAGGTGACAACCTGGATCTGCGATTGGCATCTGAGGTGTGTGTGGGGGAGCAGTCTTGTGGGACTGAGCCCTCAATCTGTGGAATCTGATGCTATCTCCAGGTAGATGGTGTCAGAATTGAGTTAAACTGTAGGACACCCAGCTGGTGTCACAGAATTGTTTGGTGTGGGGACAAGCCCCCACCCATCTGGTGTCAGAAGTATTGTGAGTGTGGTAGTAGTGTGAGAGGAAAGGAAAAACCCAGGAGGACTGAGGTTTTTTCTTACAAAATGACACATCAAATTATTTGAAGTTTAAATTTCAATGTCCATAATTGAAGTATTATTGGAACACAACTACATTCATTTATTTATGTGTGTATTGTCTATGGCTGGTTTCTATAATGTCAGAATTGAGCAGTTGCAATAGCGACCAGTATGACCTGCAAAGCCTAAGATAGTTACTATCTGGCCCTTTACAGAAACAGCTGACCCCTTGACTAGAGAGCCCTTGGAGAAAGTTCTGGACCTTGTAAGAACCTTTGGGACTTTCATTTATTTCTGGTGAGAGGAGTCCCATAACGATTGAGGTGAAATTTCCCACCAGCTGGGGTTCGTGGTAGACCAAATTAGATTTAGAGTGATAAAATAAATGTGACATTTATTATGTTAGTGCTGTGGAATAAGACTTCTACCTGCTATATTATTGTTTGCAGAAAAGATTACGTAAGAAGTTTTATTGAACTGGAAACTTGACTTAAAGTGCCTTCTTTATTAGTCTTCTCATATTCGAATGCCATCTCTGGGTAGGGTGGAGCATTATATAATCTCAACCAACTAGTCAAGCTGCAAGTTCTAAAAACAAAAATGATCCACCCCTGTCATACTGTCCAACTGTAAGGTGAAAGATATATCAGTATTTGGCTATAAGATAGATTAAAAACTTCCATTGACAATATGTCTATGAAACCCATCCCTCAGAAGAATATTAAAGTTGTTTCAAAGAGCAAGAATCAGATTATTTTCCCTGGAAGGACAAGTGGCTTTCTATTCTATTCTATTCTGTCTGTTCCGTTCCATCCCATTCTATTTATTTATTTTAGCTACACAGTCTTTTGTTCAAAAGAAATCTGAAGCAGAAGCATGATATGAAAAACAGATAAAAAGCTGAGCTGAGCTGGTTGATGGGGATACTGGGGGTTGGGTCAGGGGAAGGGGTATCCAGAGTCTTCTCTCCTCCTCATCTTCACTTGAGAAGGTCCCTTAGGAAGAGGGGATTTTGGGGACCCAATTTTGAAAAACTGTGAACTAACATAACTTTATTATTTATATGAGGATTGGGTGATTCAGTTTAAATCTCATTTAAGTAAGAAAGAATTCCTTAACATGAATTAACTTTAGTACTACAATAATATGGGAAATGAAATTGATAGAAAGCAAAACTTAAATCCAGAGTTGTGAATTAACAAGCTTGGCACTAACGTATGTTCCAGAAACTACAGTTTTAGAAGTAGTTTTGGCATTTTCTTTATTATAGGGCAAAGAGAGTTAAATTCTATCCCTAAATGTAGATGGACTTTTTAACAAACAGAGAGAGAATTGGTTCTCTAGCAATCAGAGCAGCACCTACTAAAGCCAACCAAAAAAATTTTGATGAAGTGTTTAATTTGAATAAATGGAGAGGAATGTCAAGTCCCTCGCTAACAGGACTGAATATTGTATAAATGTCAATTCTTCCCAAATTGAATTAAAGGGATGTGAAATTTTGATTGTTGTTTCTGTAACTTGGCAATAATATTGAAGTTTACTAAGAAAGAAAGAATGTAAACCAAAATAAGTACTTATCATTATATTGTCCCCCAATTAGTAGAAACTTAAAAACATACACTAACCCCAGAGTTAGTTGGCTTTGTGTTTGAGTTAGTACTTAGACTCCTTTTGGGAGCATGAATTGGCACAGTCTTTCTGGAAGCTGACATTATATACCAAAGTAAAGGTATCAAATACCCTTTGACTTAGTAAATTTTGGGGGGAACCAATACTAAGAAACCATCAATCATGGACAAAGATTTATAAAGAAGAATGCTCATCATAACATGATTTAAATAGTAAACAAAATTAGAAACTATATATCTTTTCAATTAGGAGTGGTTAAATTTTTTTTTTCCTGATGAGGAAGATTGGCCCCAAGCTAACATCTGTGCCAATGTTCCTCTATTTTGTACGTGGGTCGCCGCTTCAGCATGGCCGCTGATGGGTGGTGTAGGTCCACACCCAGGATCCAAACCCAGGCCACCGAAGCAGAGCGCGCCAAACTTAACCACTAGGCCATGGGCCCGGCCTCTGGTTAAATTTTGATATAGTCACAAAATAGAATAATAGAGGTGCATCTAATTATCTTCAAATTACATAATGTGGGAAAGCGTTCAGGACAGTTAAGAAAAAAATCAGGTCACAAACTTCACCAGTATAATCCCACTTTTGCTTGAAATAAGACTGGTAAGAAACACACACTTGTTCACAGCAGTGGTTCATGTTTTCTAACTTGTCTACAATAAGCCACGAATTGCTTTTACAGTTAGATATAAATAAGCACCATAAGAAGAAAAAATTTCTATCTGAACTAAATACGAGCTTGCATTCAAACTGTTGCATATTAAAATTAATGTCAAAATACCTGACACAAGCAAATCCTAACAACAGCTCAGCAGTTGAGGTTAAAAATAAACTTGCAAATACACATTAGAGTGCAGAAAAGGGGCATATTGACCCCTAAAATTGTTTTTCCAATTGGCACAGTCCCATTCCAGGACCCTCTAAAGCCAGACCTCACCTTGACCTTCTGGTGCCGGAACACTTTGGTCTTCCAGAGGTCTCAAGGTTATTGTTATTATAGGGAGTTGGGGCATAAGGAACAAAATTCTATTGAGTACTGTCAGGTACTATGTTGGGCATTTTAATTCACACATTTTATCAGATGAGGCCATTGAGACTTAGAGCTGTGCTTCTCAAAATTCGATGTGTCTGTGAGTCACCTGGGGATCTTCACATGCAGCTTCTGATTTGGTGGGTCTCAGTGGGGCCTGAGTTTCTGTATTTCTAACAAGCTCCCAGGTGAAACCTGTGCTTTGGTCCTCAGATGACACTTTGAGGAACAAGAGTTTACAGAGAGCGGTGTCTGGTCCAAATCACACAGCTAGTGAAAAATGGGCATGGGTGTAGCTTTCTACTTTGCTGGCTGTTTTTAAATAAAGTGAAATGAGTTTGAAAAAGGGACATGTAAAACATTAGCTTTTCCAGGATGCCTACGTGAATTATTTTCCATAACTAGTTAGGCTGCTAATAACAATGCTTGGCAATTATGTAGTTCATTATATTTTCAAGGCTTTTTTGTAACTATTAATTTGCTAATCTCCCAATTTATCTTGAAGAGAAGTAACTATTATCATCTGTGCACTGTGACCCAGTTAATTGTACACAGTATTTTCAAATACTTTACAGTAGGCTGAGGGCACAATCTGGATTTAACTGGAGCTATTTAAGTAGTATGCACAAGCCACACAGACATGTATGAGAATTGAAACCAGGACCAAGTGTGTGGTATCTGGCCTATATGTGCCGTAGTGTTGTCTTCTTAAGATTAGGAAATGATATTTGAATAAATACATGTGGGAATCAAGTCCTTCATTAGCTGTGTGGTTTAGGCAAGTTACTTAACCTCTCTAAGCCTCAATTTCCTTATTTGTAAAACAGGGACACCAAGTCTCTGTGGGGATTAAACGTGAGAATGTTTCCTTCTGTCCATCCATCCTTTCTTCCTCTCTCCTTTCCTTCTGTCATCTTTTTTCCCCAGATTTATTGAGATATAATTGACACACAACATTTTGTAAGTTTAAAGTGTACAACACGATTGGATACATGTATATATTGAGAGGTGATTACCACAATAAGATTAGTTAACACATCCTTCACCTCACATAATTACCATTTTTTGTTGTGGTGGTGGTGAGAACATTTAAGATCTACTGTCTTAGCAACTTTCAAGTATACAATACAGTATTGTTAACTATAGTCACCATGCTGTACATTACATCCCCAGAACTAATGTATCTTATAACTGGAAGTTTGTACCCTTTGACCTCCTTCCTTCTTCTTTCAATAAATAATTTTTGAACACATACTTTGCACCAAGAACTATTCTAGATGTTGCCTAGGGATACAGCAGGAAATAAGACAGACAAAAGTCTCTGTCCTTACCCTCATGGACCTTACATTCTGCTGGGGAGACAGACAATAAACAGAGCTTACCAAAAAAAAAAAAAAAAAAAGACAAAAAAAGAAAAAGAAAAACCAAAACCGATAAGATATATTAAGCATGAAGAACACTGTCTTTCACTTAAGAACTGCTTAATAAATTAAAATGTTGTTATTAATACACTGGGAAAGAGGCTATATCTCATATACACAATCTGTTCAAATACATGTTTACTTTTCTATATGAAATAGCAATCTTTTAAAAGCTTAAGCTGGGTTTAGGTTTGATGGATACTGTAAAGTTCTATGCATTCAGCCAGTAACTCATTCATTCAACGGACATTTAGAACCAAGCTAATTCTTTCTCCTTCAGATGTTTCCCTTCCTGTGTTTTGGCCCTCAAGTAGAATTCACTCTGTCTGGGCAATTCCCAAGCTTCTTTTCTTTTCTTCTTTCACCTCCATCAAGTTTGTCTGTTTTTTTTGTCCTAGTTCTTCCAAGCAATGATCTTTTAGAGATGACAGTAAGCATCTCATATAAAATTGTCCCTGCTAATGTTTAACTCTGCAGTGTAAATATTCTCTCCTATATAACCATGGAACAAAGCCTACAAAAGACCTTTGGGACCGACTTCCCTAGAAGGACTTGAGAAGTGCTAGGCATGACTGATGTGGTGAGAACCAGAAAATGGTAGGGCTGATAGGGAGGTATTTTGGGGGTAAAAAGGGCTTCAAGGACTCTCAAATCACACCATCTGAGTCCTGGCTCATGTCGCCTACACAATCCTGGGTATAAATGATTGATGAGTAATCCCCTGTGCTGGCAACTATTTCTGCAGCCATGAGGGATGATGAACGCAGTCACATAGGAAAGTGCCATGACATCCAAACAGGGAAAATCTGTTTTCAGCTTGGAGCCCAATTGGGAAATTACTCTTGCTGCCAAAGGAGTGGGACACAACTCCTCCCATCCCCTTAGCACAAGGAGCAGCACAGCTGATGGCAGAGGCAGGCTGATTGAGGAGCCAGTTCACCATGTGGGCAGAAACAGAGCCCATTTTCAGAGGGAGCAGCCAGCACTCAGGGTTCTGCATGCTTATATCACTGCTTTTCTTCTTCCCTGTGCCTCTGAAGGAAATATTCTGCTTTGGATGTGGTAGGTTTGAGAAGCCCATTAATCATCCCAGCAGAGATGTTGAGTAGGCATCTGGGTATACAAGTCTGAAGACCAGGGAGTGGTGTGGTCTGGAGATAAAAATTAGAACCACGTTGAACTGCATGAGATCACCCAGAGAAGGAACGCAGATAGGGAAAAGCAGAGGGAAAGATGTTATTTCAAATAGAATGTCTCCATCTGTTAAAGCAAAGCTGCAGAGCACCCACTATTATACTTCTTTGCCCCTTTCCTTCACAGTCGAGAGACCACCTGAGTTTTCTTTGAGCTCTTCTTTCACAATGAGCCTAGTAGAAATCTTGGAGAACAAAGAAAAGCATGCAGCTTTTGACTTTTGATCTCACAAAGGTACATTCTTAGTGGGAAAGGATGTGTCAGGCACAAAATTACAATTACTGTGTAACAGAACTCCAAGAAACATGGGGAGAAAAAGTATATTGCAAATCTGACATTTGGCTAGGAACTCCAGCGTGTGAGTTTCATTCGGGCTCTAAGTATGGCTTTGCCTTCTTCTATTTGGCTGTAGTATAATAAAATAAACATAGAGCGATCAAGCTGGTTAACAGCCTAAAGCATTCCATGTATGTTTTGGTTTAAAGTAAGTACACACATTCCTTGATACCGCCTTATAGCCTCATGAGGTGGAGTCTCATTGTTTACCTGGTGAATATGGGCTGGACTTACTGACTCTCTTCTAATGAACAGGATGATGCTGACGTATGGCTGCGTAACTTTAAGATTGGGCCACGAAAGATATTGAGGCTTCAGACTTTCTCTTGGCTTACTAACTCTGGGGGAAGTCGACTGCCACGGAGTGAGGACGCTCAGGCTGCCCTGTCAAGAGATCCACATATTGAGGCCTCTTTTTCTGCCAACGCCCAGTAAACAACTGAGGCTTCTTGCCAACAGCCATTTTGGAAGTGAGTCCTTCAGTTGGAGGCTCAGGTTAAGGTTTCAGGTGACAGCAGCCCTGGCGGACAGCTTGACTGAAATCTCATGAGACCTGGAGGCAAAATCACTCAGCTAAGCTGCTCTAGGATACATTACCTTCAGAAACTATGTGACTAATACATGTTTTAAGTGGCAAAGTTTTGGGTTAATTTGTCACACAGCAATAGATAACTAATACAATATACAATTATGAATTATAATAACCTGAAGTATATTTTCTCTTACTTTTTGCTTATTTTTTAGAAAATTTATTTAGACGTTAATTATCCAGGAGTCTTCTCAGACTAACGTGAAAAGAAGAAAAAAAATTTTCATGATATTTTTAGAAAGCAAGAAATAGGGGCCAGCCCGGTGGCATAGCAGTTAAGTTCGTGTGCTCTGCTTCGGTGACCCCAGGTTCACAGGTTCACGTCCTGGGTGCGGACCAACGCACCGTTTGTCAAGCCATGCTGTGGCAGCGTCCCATATAAAGTAGAGGAAGATGGGCACGGATGTTAGCCCAGGGCCAATCTTCCTCAGCAAAAAGAGGAGGATTTGCAATGGATGTTAGCTCAGGGCTAATCTTCCTCATAGAAAAAAAATATAAATAAAGAGCAAGAAACAAGTGAAACCTATGGCTGCACTAATGTTAGTGTTCAGATGCAGAGTTAATTGCATTGTAATGAAAGCCTAATTGAAATTTTTATTATGGCTATATAATTATGTCTAAATGCTCCTGCCATAATTTCATTATTTTTAAAACATTATTCTCTCATCAGAGTATAAATAGTTACATTATTTTAAGTGCTATAAAATTTAATAATCCTGGTTAAGAAGAATTAAGAATTGTACCTTTCTTTCCAGTTAAAAACAGATAGTAGATTTTTGGGAAGCTTTTAAACACATTAACCAGAAGAAAATAGCTCTTCAATCACAAAACATCAGCCACAAAACAAAATACCAGAAAAGAGCAGGGTTTTTTTCCTTTTTTTCTTTAGCTGTGTAAGTTTCAGATGTACAGGTTTATAATTCGACATCTGCATACACTACAAAGTGATCACCACTGTGAGTCTAGTCACCTTCCAGCACCACACAGCTGACCCCCTTCACCCATTTCACGCACTCCCAACCTCCTTCCCTTTTGGTTACCATTAATCTGTTCTCTGTATTTATGAGTTTGATTTTGTTCTATTTCATTTGTTCTTTTGTTTTTGTTTTTTTTTTAATTTCGTATATGAGTGAAATCACACAGTGTTTGACTTTCTCCGTCTGACTTACTTCAGCTGGCCTAATACCCTAAAGGTCCATCCATGTTGTGGCAAATGGCAAGATTTCATTCTTTTTTTATGGCTGAGTGGCATTCCACTGGATATAGAAACCTCATCTTCTTTATCCATTCATTCATTGATGGACACTTAGGTTGTTTCCGTATCTTGGCTATTGTAAATAATGCTGCAACGAACATAGGTGTGCACATATCTTTTCAAATTAGTGTTCTTCAGATACATACCCAGAAATGGAATTGTTGGGTCATATAGTAGTTCTATTTTTAATTTTTTGAGGAATCTCCATACCGTTTTCCATTGTGGCTGCACCAATTTACATTCCCACCAATAGTGCACGAAGGTTCCTTTTTCTCCATATCCTCACCAACACTTGTTATTTTTTGTCTTTTTGATAAAATCCATTCTGACAGGTGTAAGAATTGTGGTTTTGGTTTGCATTTCTCTGATGATTAGTGATTTCCCTGATGATTAGTGATGTTGAACATGTTTTCATGTTGGCCATCAATATGTCTTCTTTGGAAAAGTGTCTATTCAGATCCTCTGGCCATTTTTTAATCGAATTGATTGTTTTTTGCTATTGAGTTGTATGAGTTATTTATTTATTTTGGATATTAACCCCTTATCAGGTATATCATTTGCAAATATCTTCCCCCATTCAGTAGATTACCCTTTCATTTTGTTGACAGTTTCCTTTGCTGTGCAAAAGCTTTTTAGTTTGATGTAGTCCTATTTGTTTATTTTTGCTTTTGTTGCCCTTCCTGAGGAGGCAGATCCAAAAAAACATTGCTAAGACTGATATCAAAGAGCTGACTGCCTATGTTATCATCTAGCAGTTTTATGGTTTCAGGTCTTACATTCAAGTCTTTAATGTATTTTGAGTTTATTTTTGTGTATGGTGTAAGAAAGTGGTCCAGTTTCATTCTTTTGCATGTAGCTGTCCAGTTTTCCCAACACCACTTATTGAAGAGACTGTCTTTTCCCCATTGTATGTTCTTGTCTCCTTTGTTGTAGATTAATTGACCATATAAGCATGGGTTTATTTCTGGGCTCTCTATTCTGTTCCACTGATCCACGTGTCTGTTTTTGTGCCAGTATCATACAGGTTTGGTTACTATATCTTTGTAGTATAGTCTGCAATCAGGGAGGGTGATTCCTCCAGGTTTGCTCTTTTTAAGATTGTTTTGGCTATTCTCTCCTCCTTTAAGGAGGTCATTGTAGGGTTGTTCTTCATATGTAACTCTTACATGCAGCACATGCAGACAGAAATAAGCCTATTTAAAAAGGAACATTTGATAAGGGGTGTTGTTTACCTCCCCTGGGCATCAGAATCTTGTCTGTAATATTAGGATAGCATTTACCCTGTCCAGAATTCTATCTGTACCAGGGTTCAGAAGAGTTCTTTAATTGTAATTTTTTGACAACAAATATATAAATTAAGAAAAACCTATATTGTGGAATGAGAACTCTATATGGTTTACCTTACAGTTAGTTTATACCTAAATTACATGCATCTATAAATTCTATACATTTAAGTTGGAAATAAACCTCCAGTTTCTCCTGGGAAACTGATGGGGATCCTAATGCCAATGGGGCCGATAGTCTCAGATCTTGTCTAATCTGGAGCTCCTCTCCCAGTGAACAAGGTCTGCTGATCCTTTCCTCTACACCCCATGCCAGTCTGCCATAGAACTCCACCATCCAATACAGTGGCCATTATCTGCCTGTGGTTCTGTAAATTTAATTTAGTTAAAATGAAAAGCCAGTTTCTCAGTTAAACTAGCCACATTTCAAGTGCTCAATAGCCATATGTGGCTGCTGCATTAGACAACACAGTTATAGAGCATTTCCATCATTGCAGAAAATCCTAATGGATGTGCTGCCCTAGCACGTTGCTTCTGTGTTATTTTTGTGAAAAATTCCTAGCCTTTTCTTTGGTAATTGCTCCACAGGCCAATATAATAAATAAGAAACAGAAATAGAAAATTTGAAATAGGCAAATTTTATAAAATTGAAATCATTTATCTCATCCTACCCAGAGATGAACACAATATTTTGGTTTACAGTCAAGTGTTGCTTAACGACGGGGATACATTCTGAGAAATGCATCATTAGGTGATTTTTGTCATTGTGCAAACATCGTAGAGTGTACTTACATAAACCTAGACAGTATAGCCTGCTACACACCTAGGTTGTATGGTACTAACCTTACGGGACCACTGTTGTACACGTGGTTCATTGTTGACTGAAATGTCGTTATGCTGCGCATGACTGTATTTTCTTTCAATCTATTTTCTAGGCATATGTAAACAGAAATAAGTCATACAGTTTCACTATATTAAAAACATTTTTCTATGTCATTACTTCTATGACATCATGTTTAATTGCCGCCTAGTATTTTATCATATAGATAAGCTACAGTTCAACCAATTCTGTATTGTTCATGTTGTTGCTAGTCTCTCACCACCTCAATATGGATACTCTGAACATTCTTGTAGTTAAATCTTTGCCCTCATCAACTATTGTTTCCTTTGGATACATTTTTAGAATCAGAAATTCTAAGGCTGGGACTGCTGAATCAAGGAGTATGCCAAGTTTTCAGGCTTTTGATAAAACTAACACACTGTCCTCCAGGAAACATAAACCAATTTACAAAACCTCCAGCATTGTTTCAGAAAGACCATTTCTCTATCTCCTAGCCAACTCTGGAATTCTTTTTCTACATTGTATTCTTTGCCACTTTAGTAAGGGAAAAATTGTATTTTGTACATACGTATTTCTTTATTAATGAAGCTAAACATCTCCTAGTCTTTCCAGTGGTATTTCTAAGATGGTTTGCTTCATCCAATGCGGTTGTCAGATGATTTTGAAAAATACCAGATATACTTGAAAAAATATTGTCTACCAGAAAAGAATATGTGCATCATAGATACATGATATAGGAAGTTTCTTGATGAGACTTTTTAATTACATCTTTGCTTTTACATTAGATTATATACTTAAAATACTATGTTTTTCACTCCTTTGGAAGCCAAAGATGAATTTTTTTAAAAAATAAAAAGATGACAAACATAAAGCTTATGACTTCCTGACTTCACACTTGTTCATATGTGTAATCCTTTTCTCCACTGAAGCGTCAGTGTTTCTCTTAGAGATTTTTGAGTTTTTTATATGCCATGGACATTAACTGTTTGTTCAAAAATTTCCCCCTGAGCTTGGTTTTTGCCCTCAGATTAATGTGCAGTGTCTTTAGAAGTAGAGAATACATTATAAGCATAAAATAACTAGGTGAGCATAAAAGCAATGGAGCAAATCATGAAGCAAAAATTTGACATATCTGACTACATAAAAATTTTACTTTTCTATACTTCTCAGTCTTTGCTGGCTCCTCCTCATCAATCGGGCTCTAAATGTTAGGGTGCCCCAGGCTCAGCCTCAGACTTTTCTTCTCTCTACCTCTTCAGCACCCAGCTAAAGATCATCTCATCGGTTTCAGGCTGTAACCAACATCCCTATGCTAAGGACTCCCACTGTCTATCTCTAGACCCATCCTTTCCTCTGAATTCCAGACTCATATTTCCAGCAGCTTTGGAGGGACACCTCAAACATAACATGTCTGAGAGGGAACTCCTGAATTTTCCTCCCAAATCAGTTGTCCCCACAGTCTCCCCCATGCTGCAAATCACTGATCTGTCCTTCCAGCTGCTCAGGTCAAAAACTCCAGGTGTTATTTGAGACCGCTCCCTCTCACACCCCACATCGGATTCTTCAGCAATACCTGAAGTTTGACTCTGCCTTCAAAATATATCCAAAATTTGATTATTTCTCACCACCTCCTCTGTTATCACCCTGGTCCAAGCTGCCATTTTGTCCCACCTGATTGCTGCAACTGCCTCTGTTTTCTCTGCTTCATCTTTGTCCTCTCCACCCTTTTCCCACATAACCACCAGAATGATGATTTTTTTAAACCTGAAGCCACATTATGTCACTCTTCTGCTCAAAACTTCCAAGGGCTTCACATCTCACTCAGAGCAAAGGTAGGGAGTCACAGGGAAGACCCTGCATGACCTGCTCCTATCTGCTGCCTTTCTGACCTCATTGCCCATTGCTCTCCTTTCTGCCCACTCTGCTCAGCCACATCTTGAAGACACTACGTACTCTCTGCCTCAGGATATTTGCACCTGATATTCCCTTTCCTAGAAAGCTCTTCCCTTAGCTATCTAATTGGCAAGTGCCTCTATTCCGTGTGCTCAGATGTCACCTTTTTAGAGAGGTACACATCCTCCCAACCCCCGGGATTCCTTATTGCTCTACTCTGCTTTATTTTTCTCCAAAATACTTAACCACGATCTGACATATTATATATTTACCTACTTTTAAAATTTGCTTATCACTTGTCTTTCTCTTACCCGAGGCCCTGGCCCCATAAGACATCAACCACAACCCCGCATAGAAGAAGCCTAACACATTCTCTTTAGCTTATAGGAAACCACGAAGAGAGGAAGGAGGAGATGGCTGAGAAATACAGTTGAAGCCAGTTAAAACCAGTTGAAGGCAACAAGGCAGTATGACTTGACCTGACATAGACCCCACAGCTCATTATACACTCATCGTAATACATTCTCATTAGGAACGCACCTACCAATGCCATGACAGTTTACAACTGCCATGGCAATGGCAGGATATAACCACATAAGGAAAGAAAAGAGGTGGCACCCTCTGTTCCCCCAAAAAGCCTGCCCAGTTCCCAGAATACCTATGAATATTCCTCCCCCACATTACCTTCACCCCTTATAACAGCTGCTTAATCACCCCAGGAACTAAGAAGTTGATTTGTGAACATAGTTCCCACTTCTCCATTCTTTGGCCATTGAATAAAAGCTTGTGCTGTTGAATGCTCAGCTTTAGTTTCATTCCAAATCCATGACACTGAACAGAAAAGGACCATCTGAGGGAACAAGGGCTGATTGCAGGTTTGAGGCCCACTCGCCCTGGGCTCTTCCTTGGGTCCTCTCTGATTGTGGGCTCATGTCCAACCAAGAGAAGCAAAATTGGCAACATTTCCACATCAAAATGTTTTTTCCATGAAGGTGGAAACTCAGTCTTTTCTTTACTGCTGTGTTCTACCACCTAGAAAAGTAACTTGCAAAACAGTTGGTGTTTGTTTAATGAATATATTTGTATTTCTCCTCCTGTGAATTGTTCAGATCTTTGACTCCTTTTCTTTCAAGTTTTTAGTGTTTCTCTTCTTGGTTTATAAGACTGATTTATGTTTGGGATACATTTAACTTTTTTGGAAACATTTTCTCCTAATTTTGATTTGCATTAAAATTTTATTTATGATGTCCTCTGAAGTATAGAAATATTAAAATTTATGTTGTCATGTGTGTCAATCTTTTTTCCCCATCGTTTACTCCATTGCTTTTATGCCTTACAAAGTTTTTTTCCCATTTAAAATTTAATAAAATAATCACACATACTTTCTTGTAGAGTGTTTTTAAAATTTTGGACTTTTCATTCTACTGGGATCTCCTTTGCTGTATGGTGTGATTGACACAAAGACTGAGATATGTGAGAACTGACCAGAGCAGGATGAAGAAATCAGAGCTCCCAGAACACATGATTGGTTTTGAAATTACAAAGAGTATGTATTCTGAGCTTTTCCTAATCAGGGACAAAGCAGAAGATGCCCAGTCCCTGCTACTGGGACGCTCCTCCCTCTAAGCTGATCTTGGAAAAGCCTCACTGTGGCCAGGAAGACTCTGTTGAAGAACTGAGCATGTCCCATTGTTCTCTTTTCACCAGGCATCTGGAACAGTCCTGTGAAGTCCTCTTCAGCAACCCAGTCTCTTCCCTTCTTAAATGGGTCGAGCAATATGGTTTGATGGAATGTACAGATGGGCAACAAGCATCACGTAGATACAGTTCTAACACAGAGCAGTTCAAGGTGCTGCGCTTTCATTTCATTCCCAGGTCTAATTGAGGCTCTAACTTCAAAACAAAGAAATATCTATCTTTATCATTCTCCTTCAGTTCTGAACTCTTGCCGCTAATTGACGATGCTCTGGCTCAGCTCGTCAGATCCACAGCTTACTATGCGCCGTGTCTCTAAATTTACATGGCACTCAGTCGCCAGCAGGCAATTTTGCTTCCCATCGCACTCTCTCTTCTGTACTGTTGCCTCATTGTTCCATACCTGCACGTCTTCTTTCCCCAAAGAGAAACAAAGCCTTTTTCTTTTCCAATCTAATGCACGCTGTGTTTGGAAAACACCAGAAAGCATCACATCTGGCTCGATTTGAGCTAAGATTTCATGCAGTACATGTGGCAAAGGTGGAAAGACAGGTGGTAACTACCAGCCAGAAGGTTCCCTGAGTGTTGCCTTTGATTACAAAGATCTCATCATGCATCAGCCGTTTTAATCATAAGATTACATAAAATCAGTGACCCTCCAAAAAGTGTCAGGTGAGAACACATACAACAGATAAAAGCAAATAGTTTTATAATATTCTATTTTGGAACTTAAGGCAACCAACAAAATAATGCTAATTTAGTGTTTCCCAAGAACTTCATACTATGTGTAGCTAAGTCACCTTTATCTGTGTATAAATTATTTTTATATTTTGTTCGAGTGTTTAAAAAATTAAATTCTGATTTAGTTCAGCTTTCAAGTCATTCCTAGCCTTTAAAAAACATAGAGCCTACACAGAGGTCAGGCTGTGAACTTGCAGGGGGTCTGCCGGATGTCATAATGGATTTGTACATAAATGTAAATTAATCGGTAAGTGAGCTATAGTTGCAAAGGATAAACATCTAAGGTTAAGTGAAAGGGTGGAGGTGTTATTTCATTCAGATTAGAAATAAAGAACAGTCTTGGGAAGGTCATGAAGAGAAATGACCATATTGTTTCCTTTATTGACTGGGTAGAGAAAAAGTAGCAGGAATCCTGAGGGCTCATTTGCTCTAAAGAGGAGGACAGAATATGAAGCCATCCCTGGGATCAACCGAAATGATGGGGGAAGAAGACAGGTGAAGGAAAACCCCAGAAACTCTGTGAGGGCTAGGGATGAACTGAAGAGGTGTGCTTCTCTTGAGTCCATGAGAGCCAAGGCTAGATTAAGTTGTGATTTGAAAATAAAGGTTCAGGACTGAGATACTTAACAATACTTTGGTAGAGAAGGGGAAGAAACAAACATTTTTGAGTTCCCACTAAGTGCTAGGCACATCCATGATCTCGTGACGCTAATTCCCTCATCGACTCTATAAGATGCAGGGAGAAGAGTCAGAGCTGCTGCTACCACTTTCCAGAGGTTGACCTTGAAGAGACTATTCATTTCTTAAGCCTCGGTTTCATGTCACTCACTCTTTAGTTACTTGTTCATTCAATCAAACATTTATTGATCATATTCACCATGCCAACCACAGCGCCTGGAACTGAGAACAGGAAAATGAATTAGGATAGAGATTCTGGCTCCAAGAAGTCCTCAATCTAAAAGGGGGAAACGCACCTAGCAGACAGATTATAAGGCAAGATGGTTAGTGCAACTAGGAGAGGAGGGCTCTGTGAATTCAGATCATTTATCTCAGGATGATATTCAAAATATTTAACATCCTGTTTATGTGGTAGTGGAGACTGGATGCAGCCTTAAAAAACCAACCCACTGACCCACCAGTTTGGCCCTTCCAGTGTTCTCCTGGCTGAATGTCAGCCCTGCGTATATCCCATCAAGCAGGAAGTTTGCAGGAGTAACTATTGCAGCAGGAACAGCAGCAACAACAAAAGATGCACTTGGAAATCAAAGTGAACTTTCTAAGGAGGGAAAAGATGTTAGAAAAAAAATTAAAGACTCTCCCACTTGCTTGTATCAATAGCTCTCTAGTGCTACCCATCATAATCTATAAAGAATAATTCTTTCAAAAGAAATAGGGATGTTGATATTAGTAGAGGAAAAGAAACTCAAACACCAATTTTCCAACTAAATTATAAAATGGGTACAATAACACCTTGCTGGGTTGTTATTAGGAATAAATTAAATAATGGATGTAGAACAACTATTTCAGTGCTTAGCATCTAGAAGGTGCTGAGTAAATGGGGACTATTCATGTCTTTTTTACAGATGAGGAAGCTGAGACCGAAAGAGGATAAGAATTTGTTCAAGTTCACACAACCAGTTAGTGTTGAACCCACAATTTGATATCACTATTTGAGCATACAGTGGAAAAGTCTATCATTTTTCCTTGTATTTCTTTACTCCTCTAAGTTGAAAGTTGCAAATATAATGGCATGTTAACCTTAGTTACCCCTAGCTGTTTTGAAAGTTCAGTGCTGTACACTAAATGGATAACTAACATTAGTTATGCTGATATTTGGTCCAATTACAAGGCTTCACAGGAAGACTGGCTAATCTGACCACAAGTTCATCACCCAGATGACATCGATCCTGCTGGGGCAGCTAATTTAAATTACAGACATAAGCACCCAGGAGGGTGGAAGTAGCCACGGGGTTGTGAGCCTTGAAAAGTCAAACCTACAAGGTGACAGCAATGGCCCATAGCATGTGATGTTTAATACAGACAGGGAACATGAAAGTGATTTGTGATTATAAGAATGTGGGCAGAGCCATCATAAAACACCTTTATGTGCTCATATGAACCAGGTGCCATGCAAGCCAATTAAGGACTTTTTCCCACAAAAAAAGGATAATTGTAGGAAGGGATATTTGCATTGGGAATTTGCACCTTTAAAAAGGTTTCACCAAACATCAATTAGACGCTCTAATGGAATATTTTAAATAGGATTTGAAAAGGTAAGGCAAGGCACACCTGCAATAGGTTTGGAGTTTGTTGTTTTGTGGCCACAGGGAGAACTCCCAGTGGGAGACAGAAGAGATGAGCAGTAAGAGAATTCCCCACCTCACACTGTCTGAGTCAGGCAATCTTCTCTGATATTTAGGAGATTATGAAGACACCTGTCAATCTAGGCACTGGAAAAAGTAAAAAACAAAGCAGAAGAACAATTCTTTCCTCATTGACAAGCCTATTAGAGATAGGTCATTCTTTCCTCATCCATCTGAAATAGCTCATCTTTGAGCAGAGATAAAACATATGTAAAGCTTCACTGAAAAATCACATTTTCTTTCAGACAAGTTATGAAAAAAGGAATACATGCGAATTAGGGTGTCTATGATCATAGCTCTTGCTGTCTTGGACACAACTTGGTCTTGATATAATTACTTTGTAGCGACTCAAAGCAGAGTTTATGAACATAGAAGAAACAAAGTTACTGTGGAAAATACAGCTTAGACATTCCTGGAATTTTTCTTACACTCAAAAACATCTCAATATGGTGGTTTTTTTTTTTTTTTTTTTTTGTGAGGAAGACCAGCCCTGAGCTAACATCCGTTGCTAATCCTCCTCTTTTTTGCTGAGGAAGACTGGCCCTGGGCTAACATCCGTGCCCATCTTCCTCCACTTTATGTGGGACGCCGCCACGGCATGGCTGACAGGCAGTGCGTCAGCAGGCGCCCGGGATCCGAACCGGCGAACCCCGGGCTGCCAAGCGCGGACGAAACCGCTACACCAAATATAGTGGTATTTTTAATTGAATGGATTATTATAATTAGAACCTGGCTTTTTTTTTTTTTTTCGGTGAGGAAGATTGTCCCTGAGCTAACATCTGTGCCAATCTTCTATTTTGTATGTGGGACGCTACCACAGGATGGCTTGATGAGTGGTACGTAGGTCTGTGCCTGGGATCTGAACCTGCGAACTCCGGGCCTCTGAAGCAGAGTGTGTGAACTTAACCACTATGCCAGTGGGCTGGCCCCTCGAATCTGGCTTTTTATAATGTCTGAACCATATTTTTCCCATCTTCTGAGGAAAGATCATGTCTGATCTTCATGGAGGACCCAGCTGCTGAGTGTTCTGATGAAAACTATACAGAAAAGCCAAAAAGTAATTATAGATACACAAACCACCACTTTCCATTAGATGCTACATTTGTAGATAACAATGTTTCGATAAAACATGACCTATTATTTCCAACATATGACCTCTTTTGAAATCTAGTTTTATAATAGCAGTCTGGGCCAAGAAATTCATAACCAGTAAATTAGTGATTAAGTGTTAAAATTCATTTCCATGAATAGTATTGCTTTTAAGAAATCCAAAATTCAACATGCATTCCTTTCATAGGACCAGCAGAATAGTTGCTATATGTGCGATAAGCTTATGGCTAAGATGGCTAAACGTCCATCAAGGACTCATGTTTTTCATCCATGATGTAGAGGTACTGCCTGGAAGAGGTATTGCCTTCCCAGCCAAGGATTACATTTCCCAGGCACCGTTGCATGTAGGTGAACCCATGAGACTAGTTCTCACCAATGGAAGTGATATGTGACACTTTCAGGGCAATGTGCCTCAGTAAAGAGTGTGTGTTCTTTACTTTTTCTGAGAAGATTCTAAGACCCAAGGGCAGGAGTCAGCAAAATATAGCCTGTGGGCCAGATCTAGCCTGCCACCTATTTTTGTAAATAAAGTTTTATTGGAATACAGTCATGCTTAGTCATTATGGCTGCTTTCTGTGCCACAATTACAGAGTTGAGGAATTGTAAGGGACCACGTAAACTGCAATGCCTAAAATATTTACTATCTGGCCCTTAAAAGAAAAAGTTGTCAACTCTTGCCAGAGGGTGTATTGGAAACAGCGTACGGAAGGAGCCTGGGTTCTTGAATCATCATGATGAGGAAAAGCATCTGATGAGGAACGCCCATTTTGGATCTGAAGGAGTGGGAAAGAAGGAAACTTCTGTTTTGGAGACATCTTAGAACTTTTTTATTTTTAAAAAAATTTGTATTGTTTTAGCATGTATTCAAAGAGAATTGGAGGGCCAAAGTTTTTATATGGCTGAAAGAAAGAATGTTTGAATAAAATTGCTAATTTGCTACAAAACTGACTAATGTCCCAGGGCAATAAAAATGTAACCTTTGAGTTACATTTGTCTTTTCTATGGGACAGAATCTGTGACAAATTATTTCTATCTCTACTAGACAAAATTCATTGGATTGCTATCAGACAAGAATCAGTTCCATCACCATCTGTTTTCTAAAAGTCATTATCTATCTACTAATCCATAGTAAATAGCATGTCAAACAAAGAAACACACCCTAGAAAATCTGATAATTCCCAGGCAGATCTGCTAGCTAGTATGTCATCGCACACTGAAAAAACATGAAGTAGTATCTTTTGCTTATTTCAAAATTTTGATGGTCTTACAAGCAAGGTGAATAAATATGGTCTGAGTGACTGAATAGTTGAGCACCCGACTCCAAAGATCTTTCGTTTACATGGATCCAATTCTAGAATCACGGGATTCTGTGATAGCAAATACAAATTTATGTTTGCAATACATGGTAAAGTCCAAGCTCTTCTAGTTTTCTGGTTGTTCTCTTTCAACATAAAATACATAGTTTCCCAAATTTGCTCTCCCACACGGTAACCTGGAAAATGTTGGCATATACTCTAACTCTCCTTGGTTTACCCATGACAGTAAGGCTGCTAGCAGGACGTATGACTCTTTACAACTCTTCATGTTGTATATGAATTCTCCAACCAGGTGGTGTAGCCATGTTTTGTTTGTAACCAGCAGCCTGGATCTATGCTCAGTGAAGGATGAGTAGCCTTGGCTCCTCCCACAGACAGGGAGTTCCAACTAGGACTGATGCATGGTTTTCTTTAGCTGAATCCCTCCAGATAAAAGTTCAACTCTTCCTGGATTGGAATGCTAACACCAGCTGCCCAAAGATGTTGAGAAAAAAGGAGAAATCCAGAGAGATTCTCTTTATGTGGTGACTCTCTGTTACTTCTGGTGTGTTTCCTTCCTCAGTGTAGGAGTTAGTCTTCTAGCATGTAGTTAAAATAATTCATTTTAAAAACCCAGAAGGCATTTCAGATTCAGATTCACATGTACTGTAAACAAGTCTGACTCCAAACTCAAGAAGATGAACTAGAAAATCTCCAAGTCCTTGAGTTTGTGATCAAAGTTATTATTCTATTTTATATACTGAAGTTAACATTGGCAGAAAAGGCATTCAAATAAACATTTTTTTAAAGTGCCAAGCATGACTGGATTTGAGAAGAAAGGCTACATGAAGAATTGGGGCTTAAATAAATCGTGGTGAAGAGGAAAGTATTTTTAAACATAGATGGACATGACTTACTTGATATAACTGTGAGAGAATCAGTTCAAAATGTCTAAAGAGTGTTTCTGGAAAATCACACATTTTGATTTAAAACTTTAAAAATTGATGATCTAATGGTAATCGTACAGAGCTTCTGCTTCTATTAAATCATTTTGATCAAGTATTTGGGAAGATGGGTTCCGTCAACGGTAACTACCCCAAACACTCCTTTTTCTTCTTTGCAAGCTGGTTGAATATTCATTTGTTTGTTTGCTCACTCATTTGTCTGTATCATTCATTCAACAAACATTCATCGAGTGCCTGTAAAGCATCCTCTTTGCTCTGGGAGCTAAGTGTTGCCTACCATACCCCATGAGGCACATAGTTATAGACAGAATTGGCTCTGGAGCCAAGTTGCCTGAATTCGACTCTAGGCACCTCCATTTATTAGCTGTGTAACCTTGGGCAAGTTAGTCAAGGTTGTTGTGCTCAGCGTCTTCATTTGCAAAATGCAAATTAATAATAGTACCTATATCATTGGGTCTTTGGGAGGATTAAATGAGATAATATAAAAAAATGCCTAGAGCAGTGAAGGCAAATAGTGAGTACCAACATAATTCTGTTATGATAACAATCTATAAGATGGTTCAGTTCAAATATGTCACCAGAACTGAACCATAAAATATCACAAGCTGTGTCCTGCTGCCAAAGTCATTTATGTCTATATATTATGAGGGAAACACATTTTGGATTTAGCGAATACTTTTCCTTGTCTCCATCCCAAAATAACATAAAAATATCCTTTTTTCCTCTCAACCAAGTAAACTTAAGACAGAAGAGTCAGAACAAAGGCATTTTCGTTTCCTAATTTAATTGCCTGTAGCTCAGAGAAAGGCAGTTTAGATGGCCTGCTTTCTCAAATGGTGGCCTAAAATGAATCAACTCAGTCAGTGAGTAACATTGCCATAGATGTTATAACTATTCAGGGAAATGACTCCAGGGAAGAGGGTGTGTGGGTGGAGTGGGTCACTCCTCAGCCAGCAGAGTGACACTTTCAGACGCCAATGAGATTTCTGTGTGTAGTTTACATCTATATATCCAGCTGCCATCACCACCTCATGGGAACCTGAATTTCCTTTCACACCATCTTAATTAAGCTCACTGTGCTCTTGGTCCAGCAACCCCACGTACCATTATTGCATCTTCCTTAAGCCTGCCTGATATCACTGCTCACATGAACTCAGTATGGAGGCACACATCATTAAGAAAGTTTTTGTACTACTAATAGAAATGTGATATCGCCACGATCACATTGCCAGCCATCAGCAGCACCAATTTTAAGAGTTTAGCCCATCTGAGTTTACATTTGCAGGTATAACAAGAAGATGCGTGGCATCTGGTTGTAGGGGAAGTGCTCTAGTGTAATGAAAAGAAGACCAGACACAATGGTGTACAACGGAGTGTATGACCTTGGGAAAACCATTTGACTTTGGTGTGTTATGCAAGATGAGATGAATATTGATGCTAAGAGGGCTGTTGTGAGGTCAAATGCAGAAGTTTTTGAAAAGGGAAAAAGCTATGCAAATATGGCTATTAATATAACCTTCAAGGCACAGATGAAAGTCTTCAAGGACAATTTAGTTGACATTGACCAGAGAGTAATCTATTTCCTTACACTTCCACATGCAACAGAAGGTGGCTAGGTTCACATTGGGTTGTTTATATAGCAACTTCCTAACACACTCTGACACACAAATCATGTCCCTTCTGCTAAATTCGCATCTAGTTGATAGAAACAGACAACTTGGCATAGCACGAACAGGCAGCACGGTATGACTAACATTCTCTCCCACACTCACTGAGGAAAAAAATCCATTTTTTGTCCAAGTCACAATTGATCAGAAAGAGATCTCAGCCTGGAATTGGAGATGGGCAGAGCTGGGCTGGTTGTGCTGACAAAGCAGACAGTAAATCGGTCACTTGTTGCACATCAGGTTCAATTAAACAAGAGGGTGCTATGGGAAACCTGAGGGCCAGAAAGGAATCAATTTGAAACAGCTCATAGTGATTGGGAAGAAAGTGAGAGTAAGGCCCTTCTCTGGGGGCAGTGGGCCAGCAGGGCATATCAAGGGACTTCTAACTAACCCTTTCTCTCTAATATTAGTGCTAGTTGGCTCAGTAATAGGTTCTACGGCTAAGCCAGACCAAAATAAGACAGCTTTCTATGGTAGCAGCCCACTTTCTTCCCTGATTTCCTTGTCTGAAGTTCTAAGAAGCAGCAAATGTGAAGGCCTTCCACTGTTCAGTTCAGCTGCTTATTTAAAACATTGCATTAAGGTATCCAGGTCAACGGTTTCAATTTTTACATTGAAAAGTAGTCTCCTTGGTCTGTTTTGGGGCCACAAGTCATTCCCCTACCCCTGCTAATTATCCCTACTGTGGATTTAAGTCACCAGAAGCATCCAGAAAAAGCATGTGGCTATACTGTATATTATGGAACATTCCTGGAAGGCATCTAAAAGTTCATGACCTATAGGAACAGTCTGGAATTTTCTGGTGAGCAGGAAGGAGCACTGAATGGCTGACAGAAGATGGTGGACTGGATCCTGGCTCTATAACCTGGGTGCCATATTTAGGAGGCAGCTCCTAAGGGATGGGCACT
This sequence comes from Tapirus indicus, assembly GCA_031878705.1. NCBI lineage: Eukaryota > Metazoa > Chordata > Mammalia > Perissodactyla > Tapiridae > Tapirus > Tapirus indicus. Next base: position 82,953,778 of record CM062917.1, read on the forward strand.
GGGTATCTGAGATGAAGCCTGCCGTGGAGGAGCCTACAGTCTGTGCGGGCACAAACAGGTGTAGAACCAGCCATCTTCAACATGGTAGATATCAAACCATTAGAGCAAGCCAAGGGCTCTGTGAGCAAGGAGAGGATGATGCGCTCTACCCACCAGAGCTGGGCCCTGTAGGACGAGGGAGGTTCCATCAGGCAGAGGGGAAGTAAAGACAAGGGAAGGTCATGCAAAGGCACGTGGTGTGCTCACGGAGCCAGATGGTGCAGGCAGTGGGATCTCACTGAACCTCAGATTTCCCACTGGTAAATTTCTACCTCACAGGCCTGTCTGAGAACCCAGTAAGGTAGTGTTTGTTAGGCTAGTTCCTTTATGTCTTCCAGCTTTTTTCAAAGTAGGATTTGGGATCAGCTGTGTCAGAATCATCTGCAGTACTAGTCAAACATCCACATTCCTGGGCCTCAATCCAGACATCTTGAATTTGAATCTGGGGTTCAGACCAAGGAGATGACTTTTTAATAAGTACTCCAGGTACTAAAGATGGAGACCCGCTGATGTCACATATAGGGATTCTGAGCAATTCAGAGATGAAGTAAACTGACTTCACAGACTTGCTGTGTAGCTAAAGGACTAGGTCAGCATGTTTTCAAAGTTGGACTGGAATGAAAAAAAATACAGAAAGATATATGTATACATATATTGGGAAAAGGTACTTCCCTTGAGTCTTTCTTCTGATCTATCTAGAAATGCACTTGATATTTAAAAGAAGTCAGAGCTGACAACTTGCAAAAATATATAGACAGATATATTTAATGGTGCATAAAGTGCTATGTGCAGATTATTTGACCAAGTCAGCGTTAAATACCAAGCAATTCTAACTTCAAGGCAGCAAGAAATTTGAAAGCTCTCCATAATTTTACTTAAAATCATGTATTATTTTCTTCCAGTGAGCACTTTATGATTTAATATTATAGCCCTATTTTTTTTCTGCCAAAGGCTGAGCACTGAAAATAATCGTACTAGCATCTATGGAAAAATACTTGATTAAGTGGGCACACATATCACTGTATTTGTGTTTAACTGGCAAGTTAGTAGCTAAATAAAACGGGATATTATTCAACTGTCAAGACTCAGGATTTACTATCATCAGAGCAGTTCAAATTGAATAGGATTGTGGGAGTTTTCAACACAGTGGAGAAGAGAGAGTTTAAAGCCGTGACCTCTGAGTTGGGGAAGGGGAAGTCTATAGTAGGCCAGGAAGAAAGCCCCAGAGAAGGAGGATGGCAGGGCAGAAGAGGGGGTGGGAATGAAGTACACAGAGAGAGAGCAGATTGTAGTGGAAAGGGTGTGGGATTTGGAACCAGTCCTGAATTCACATCCAGGTACCTTCATGTATCTGGCAAAGTAATTAGCCATATAATCCTCAATTTCTCCAGTAAAGTGGGAATATTATTGTCTATGTTGCAGGGGTGCTATAGGGATTCAATCTTTCCAGATATTGGACATTAAGTGATAATTATTAAAACTAGACACTGGTATATCCAACAGAAACTTAAAAAAAAGTAGATTTTATTTTTAATCCTCAGAATGAGTTTCAATCAATGACTTGCTGCCTGAAGAATCAAACTTATACTCTGCCTTTCCAATGTCATTAGCTACACATGGCTTAGAGCCGTTGACACTGTTGATGGGCAGGCTTACCAGAGCAGGCCTTTGGGAAGCAGGATTCCTCTTGGCAGCATCTCATTTAGTCTGAGTTCTTCAAAGATGAAGTTGTACAAACAGCTACTGGTTTTAAATATACAGAGTTAGAACACATGTTGGTGCTGGAATATTTTGATGCTTAAGGACCACTTGGAGAGAGATTCATAACATCAATTAGTATGCACATAAGATTCCTCAGCATGTATTATCTTCTGTCAGATTACGCATGATCGAAAAAAATAAAAAGTGGTATGTGGAGAAACTGAGTCATCACAATCAGCCAAGCTCTTAGTCATACCCTTTAAAAAAGGTAAATGGGAGGCTTCGTTTCCAGCTAGGCATGTTTTTCTCAGGTGTGGACTGGTGGACAACTACAAGTTCAGAAAATGTAAATAACGTGGTCTCCAAAGGGAAGTGGTAGACATCCATGACCTTTTTTTAAAAGGGCAGTAGAATGTGAAGATGCTCACATGCGGAATTAGACTATCCATGTGATGTCTTAAAAGGAAAATAAACCGTGACTGCAAATGGTCTTACAATCAGTAGATATTTGGCTAGATGGGTCCATGGCCCCTCAGCTCAGGGAGTCCTGGAGAAGTGGGGAGAATGCTGTGAGGATGGTGATCGGAGGAATTTTGTGGTGCATGGGCTGTGGATTTCCTCTGGGCAGGCCCTTCTCAGGCTGAGCAATGTCCAAAGGGCCACCCTCTTCGGGAAGCATGAAGGGAGTATGTCCATGTGTGTCGCTCCCAATTCAGGACTGTATATCAGCCTCCACCGGGAGGTCTGGTCACCAGAGTCCAGGCAGCAGAGAGGGAAACTGAGAAGCAGGGCTGTGAGCAGGGAGTCAGCAGCGTTATAGCCCTGAGAGCAGCCCCCAGGTTTGCTCACAGACACTTATTTCCCAGCTCTTGTCCACCTCCTCTATGGCCTACACCAGGCCTCACCAGACTAATGGATTCACTTGAGTTAAGCTCACTTAAACTCACTGTTGTGCAGAATGGTGCTTAGTAATCATGCAAAAAGCACTCTTAGATTTTGGAAGAGTCTTTTTGTTTGAGCTCCCTAATTCCCATGTCACCTATGTTCCCTGGGAACCATATGAAACACATTTAGCCAATTCAGGTATGTTGGAGGGAATCAAATAAAAAAAAAATTAGCAGCAGTAATCTTGTTTATTTTATTTAGGTGAAGAAACTCAAATTATTTTTTGTACAACCAGATTGATTATATAGAGTTTTAAATCAAATGTCATAATTCTGAAATCTGTGACAAGAAAAATAAAACCTCTCCAGTAAAGAAAACCTCTTTGAGCCATTTTTATTCTTTGTTACTGTAGTAATTTTATTGAAAAAACAAAATTCAATGCTTTTCTGGAGACAAAAGCACAATCACTAGTTCTAACCTTTGTCAATGCAGCACAAAAGCAGAGCAATATTTTGTTTAACACCAGAAACCCACAAATGAAAAACTGAAAGTCATTGGTAACCAAGGAAACTAACAATGAATGGCTGAGTGTCGCTGGAACTCTTTCAAAGGAAGATAAGAAGGGGCAGGAGAAAGATAATGCAACACAGGTTAAATCCCACTGCAAGAAAAGATGCACTATGCCAACATAGCCTGTAAATATCATCTCTATTTGCATTTTGCTGATTTCTTGTAACAGAATTCCTTGCTACAAACAATTCAATACCAAGAATGCCTATTTTTGGCCTTAGTCCACAGAAGAGTTGTGTTGTTTTTTGCTGAGGAAGATTCACCCTGAGCCACATCTGTGCCAATCTTCCTCTATTTTGTATGTGGGTCGCCTCCACAGCAGGGCCGCTGATGAGTGGTGTAGGTCTGTGCTTGGGAACCAAACCCAGGCCACCAAAGCGGAGTGTGCTGAACTCAACCACTAGGCCACTGGGGCTGGCTCAAGAGTTGTGTTTCATAAGAAAATCCATTTAATGTTTCATTTTGCCTGCGGCCCTTTAGGTATCCTCAGTTTTGCCCTTAAGGGCTGTCACACCAAACACTATTTCCTGCCAAAATATTTATTTGCCGTTGTGATTGCCACGTTATCATTCCTGGAGTATAACATTGTCAATGGCACCTATTCATGATGCCCACCCAGACAGCTGCCTACACAATCATCTTTCTCCATTTTTAATCACCAAACACATTCACAGGATGCCAGCCAAGCACCGAGAAGAAGGCTAGAAGAAACAAGATGTAGAACCCTGGGCCAAAGAATAGACAACCCAAGAGACAGAACAAACACATGGAGTGAAAAAACAAAAGACATCCAACTGGAAAAATAGCAAGAGAAAACATAGGAACTGCGCTTTGCCAAAGCTAGCTACACAGCACCATACATATGTGTGGGAGAGATGGATGAGTGGCACAAGGGCTGTCATTCCCTCAGGGCTGGATTCCTGGGTGAGCTTGAGGAGGCAGGGAAGGAGGCCAAGATGGGATGAGCCATAGGAAGCCCTGAGGTGGGGAATGTGTCAGGTGTGGATGCTTGGGGGTAGGAGAGAACAATTCGTACTCGGCATAAGGGAGTGAGTGCACCTGTGTCCCTGTGTGTGTAAGAAGGTTTGCTTAGCTTGTGCATGGAGTATAATCTGCAGGATAAGAAGGGGCTGATGGGGTAAAGAAGCATGTGATTAGGAATCTGGAGTTTATAGAATTAGAACTGAAAGAGTCTTTGGAAAAAAAAGTCACACTGCTCAGCCGTTCATCTTCAAGCAGATGAGTATCTAAATCGTTGGGCAAATATGGCTGCTAGTTTCTTTTTATGCTTTCTGAAATGAGACTCTATGACACCACAAATATTATTATTACAATCATGTACTGAGTGCTTTCTGGGTGCCAGGGGCCTCGCTAGGAAGGTTACAAGTATTATGTCTAATCCTCATGATAATCCTGCAAGTTATGTATAATTATCCTCACTTTGTAGAAGAGAAATCTGTGGTTCAGAGAAGTTAGGTAACTTGCTCAAGGTCACATAGATATTTGAATCTGGGATTCAGATCCAAGTCTGCTTCCCAAATCGGAACATTCCCACTATAACAGGCTGCTTTTCTAAGAGGTGCACTTCAGAGAGTACGAGATTCAGGAAATCATATACTCATGGTAGCCCGCCTAAATTCTCTGGTCCTGGAAACACATCTGAATATTTAAAACAATCAAACTTCTCAGACATTATCATAAGCTGAAAGGAGCAAATTCCTTTGGTCAACCCTTGGATTTTCTGCCAATGACACAGGGCAGAAGTACTAGCATGATGCTGTGGATAGATACCACATCTGCTTTCCTGTTTCTGTTCTTAGATAAAGCAACTGCCTAAGAAACCTATTAATTAAATTGCATGTGGAGTTGCAATCCGAGGGGACCTGGAACTGCCTACTTGTGGCTTCTCTTTGGAAGCAAGTCAAGAATCTCTTGGCATGGAGAGAATGGGAAGACCTTAGGTGCCATCCTAAGATATTTTTAATGTGAGCCTTGTCATGCAGGAAGTTGCTCCCAATTAAGCTTAAGTAGTGGGGAGAACAGTGCTGTCTCCAGGGAGGCAACGTCACCTGGCGCTGAATGGAGGCTGCTGGCATGCTGCTTGATGGACTGAACCGGGCCTGAGGATTTGGGGGGATGCCAAGCAACAAATTAGTTCTGCATCTAGTACACGGGGTTGTAATTCCTTTTTCTTGGCCGAGAGGAGGGGATGAAATTTTGCAGGTGAAGGGTCTGAGAAAGTCCCCATAGGCAGGTGGATTGTCAAAGCCTTCTGTGTAAATTTGAGGGGTAAAAGGGCAACCTCCACACATACATGGGATCAAACCAGAGCTTAGAACAGGGGTTGGCAAGTAGGACTGATTAAATCTGGCTTTTAGCCTGTTTTGGTATGGCCAGAATGATTTTTGCATTTTTAAAGGGCTAAAAACGGAAGAAGAACATTCGACAGAGACCATATATGGCCTGCAAAGCCTAAAATGTTTACTATCTGGCCTTTCACAGAGAAAATTTGCTGACCCCTGGTTTGAACACCGCCACTGTGGGACTTTAGGGCCCCTCCATGCCTCATAGTTCCCCTCTGGATATTTGATCACTTGTGCTTTTTATCCCGTCCTCAACTTCTGTTCAATCTTTCTCTCTTGGATCCTTCCACTCAGTTTAAAAATATCTTTATGTTTCTGTGACCCTGCCTTCTGTGACAGACTATCCTTTGCCAAGCTCAGGCTCCTCTGAGCCCTATTCTAGACTAGGCCTGAACCTTGGCCTGGAAGGACTGCAGAGTCTCAGCACAAACCGTTTTGTCCAACCCCCACTCCACTAAGAGACTTGAGCAAACTCTAGTGTGGTTTCTAACAGCTCAAGGCCACGTCCCTGGGTTGACCCGGCCCCCCTTAAGTTCATGCCTGGGAAAGCTCAAGGCTGCCAAAAGAATTTACTATTCGTTCCAGCCAACACTTGAAGATGGGACCCTTATCTCCCAGTCTCTGTGGGAGGGTAGGAGCCGGACTTGGATAAGCATCACTTAGCAAACCCAGATGGCCTTATTACATTGACCAACCCCCTTACGTGCATTTTGTAATTTTCCACTTCCCTGACACTGCTCGAGGCCCCCATCTTTTCCTCGCCTATTCCCTCATTCTCCCTTTAGAACACCCACTCATCTCAGCATGGATCAAAATTGAGCTCAGTTTACACTGGACTGTCTTTCCTATCATAGTAATTATTGAGTAAAATCAGTTTTTACTGCTTTTAACTAGTGTCTGGCTTCCTCTCTTTCTGACAACTCCCACAACTTTGGTCCCTCTTTAGAGTGGCTCTCATTCACCGCCTCCGAGCTCTTACCTCCCACCCACTCCTCAATCCCCAGCAGTCGGGGCGCTATCTCCATAAAGTTCCCACTGACCTCCTAGTGGCCTCCTTCCAACCTCATCCTCCTGGCCTTTGCAGCATCTGATCCCAGACTAAGACTTTCCTTCTGAAGCTTCCCAAGAGTCCAGGGCACTGCTGTCAGCTGGTTCCACTCCCACTTCTCTGACTAATCTGGCTCTCTTTTCTCCAATCTACCCTTCACTGTTGGTGCTCCCTGAGGCTTTTCCTTGGCTCTTTCTCCACGCTCTACACACCATTGTTAATGGCTTAAACCAACACCATCTATTGTCCCAGGATATCAATTCATCGTTTCAAGTGTCTCTGGACGCTCCTTTCAAACTCAGCATGTGCCAAACCAAACATCTCATCCTCGCACCTCCGCCTCCACTTATATTTCCTTTCTCAGTTAAAAACAACTCCATTTACCTGGTTGCCAAGCTTGGAAACTCAGACACCTCTCTCCTGCTCCTTCCTCACATCTTATCACAAAACCTCTACATCATGTGGCAGACATAAATAAGTTAACTAACATTTACTGAGCATCTATTGTGAGTCAGAAAACCATGCTAGACACCCCAGATATGTGATTTCATTTAATCCTTACAACCACCTGTGAGTCTGGAATTATTACCACCATCTGCAAATCAGGAAACTGAGGTTCAGAGAGGTTGCTACCTTTCCCCAGGTCTCACTGCTGGTGAGTGGCAGAGGGACTCCAGAGTACATGCTCTGATGTGCTCCATGGGCAAGATCAAAGCGGTGGAGTTTGCTGGAGGCATGGAGGGTGAAACCAGAAATGTATCCTCATACATCGATAGGCTTGGAGACAGAGGGAGGAACACCTGGCTCAAGTCACTTTTGTTTCTTTTGCACACTTCTGTGAAAAAGTCGTGATGCTGGATCTCTTACATCCCACTCAGCCCTGCTGCCATGAAAAACAGGCCCCTGTCTCCCCTCTTGTCACAAACTGCGCTGCTGAGGACATGTGCCAGGGCGAGCATCTGATCCGCTGCCAGGCGCACGGGCACCTCAGAGCAGGTGCCAAGGCCCCGGGGCTCAGGACTGCATACAGACCTGTTTCCCCAGAGATCCTTACTCCTTCCAGCACCTTGGGTTCACACAGTGCACTCCAGGCAGCTAGCATAGGGTTTAAAATCTTTATTTCAGAATACTGGCAATCAGGAGCCCAGCCAATCAAGCCTTTGTTCAAATTTCTACCAGTTTTAGAGCTTGAGGAGGTTTGGATTTTTAGCTCATGGAAGGGAAACCGCACCCCCAGGGAAAGTGCTTCTCAGTGTGGCCCATTAAATTGCAGCCTGTTCCCATGAATTCAAAGATCTGACAACTTCCCTCAGTGGCTTGGTTCAAACCCACCCTTGTTCCATACCCCATGTGGCACTAAGCAGTCTGACTTATTTTTAGGGTGGCTGCTTCCTCACCCCACTACTACACTTGGAGGTCACCCTGTCACGGGAAGACAGCTACTTACATTCTTAAAAGTCCTTTGAGATGAAGACAGACTCTTGTTGAAGCAAGACACTGTTGAGTCAGATTTTTTTTCTACCAGACTCTCTTTGACAACATGAATCATTCATTTCAGAAGTTTCACTGTGATGCCCCACAGAAATTTTGAATCACCTTAAGTGATTGTCCACTTTGCTTTTACAATCTTATCCCTGTTTCCTGCCATTGACTTCTTTTGCATCTCTCCACAGCGTCAAGGACAGCCCTCCCTCTACACTGTGGATTTTCTACCCCCAAAATGTGTTTGTGTTGACATGAGAAAGGGTAATCAGCATCTTGTGAGCAGGAAGGTTCTCACTTTCTTCAGGCTGTAAAAGCTTTCTGAAAGTTACAAACTCTAGGAGCACTCAGGTGTAATGAAAACAACATTTTCAGCACGGAATTCACCAATCTGAATGGAATAATTTAATTTGCTTATGTATGAAATGTTTCACTTGTGTTCCAGATTCATTAAGTCTTGGCGACGTTTAGCTAGCTAACTCTCACTGGAAGGGACTGTTTGCTAAGGAGGAAGAAGTGAGGCCAATGATTTCTACCTCATTATCTGGGAGTCGTCTGCCGAGCTGCCTCTCCCCACTCCACCTCTTGGTTCCCCAGCATCTTCTGAGGGTGCAGGGGATGTGTGCACCCACCCAGAGGATGGCTCAGTCAGTCCCTGGAGAAGCCACATCTTCACGTTATAGTGGGTTCATGTTGGCTTCTTGCTACATACAACGTCTCCAGTTCACTGTGCCAGAGCATGTGGCAACTGAGCTCAGCACTTTAGGCTCCATTTTCACTCTGACTTGGGCAATGGCAGATGTTTACTCTTAGCTGCTGTCTTCCGCCATGTATAGGCCTTCTCCTGAGACTCATCGCCAGGATGGGATTTAAAATAGACCCTTCAATAAAGTTCTCTCTCCTGTCCTGCATATCACACTGCAATGGGCATATGAGCCGCCTGAGGATCTTATTAGCAATGGGGACCGAGTCAGCAGATCTTAGGTGCGGCCTGAGATGCTGTGTTTCTAACAAGCTCCTAGGTACTGTCAATGTGAATCACATGTTTGAGTACAAGATACTAGAGGCGATGATCCTGTGACAGCATTCCGAGGGGATCCCTCCCAAAGCCCATGTTCTGACTTGGGATGTACAGGCCCTTTCCTGCTCCTGCCATTCTCCATCATGCCATGCTCTGTGTTAGTTGCACACAGATCCATCCTTCTCCCTGGACTTCAGTGGCATTGGCAGGCTTGTGCCCTCTCAACAAGAGCTTGTAATCAGTTTGCAAAATCCCCAACCCAGCAAACATCATGGTCTGGCCCCTGTCTATCTTTCTGGGCTGGTCTCCTCTCCCTCCCCCTAATCACTTTCCTAGTAGCTAGTACTGGTTGAGAGGTTGCTATGGGCCAGGCCCTGCCCCTTGGACTCTACAAACTCTCCCTGCTTTTTCATTCCTCAGGTCCCTTGCACACACTGCCCCTTTACCAGGAGTCCCCTCTCCCCTCCTCTGCTGTTGAGTGGTAAGAAGCCCATGCCACCTCCTCTGGGAAGCACTCCCAGATTGCCCCAGGCAGGATTGCTTGCACTTTTCTCTGTGCCCCCACAGCTTCCAGGACAGATCTATTTTATTTTGTTCATTTGCCTGTCTCTATCCCCCAAATGCACCCTCCAGAAAATGTGTTCTTTAGGGGCCTACAAGGTGTCTTGTCATTCCTAGCATCGGTCCCAGTGCTTTTCCCTGCTCTTGAAATTAATGCTGTAAAGCGAATTCTGCTAGCTAACCTGTTTGCTCTTCAGAACAGTCAAACTGTCTCCCAACTCCTCGATCATAAGGTTAGGTAAGCAGCATCTAAGTGATACTGTCCACTGACCCACTATCCTGGAATACAAGGAGTGAAGATTAATGGGAGGAAGAAGGCACTTAGAAGGACTGAGGGCCAGGAGGTGTCCACAGAGCTCCCTAGCGTTTGGGCTGGAGAGTGGACAAGTCATATCCAATACAGGAGAACTTAACGTTCCCACGTGTTACTCTGAGAGTAACTGTGGTGAAGAGCACGGTGTCTGGGATCAGACAACCTGGGTTTAATCTGAGCCAGGACCTTTACTTTTAGAGCCTGTTTTCCTCATGGGACTAGTGCTCACTGGTCCTAGAAGTCACCAGGCAGCTGTTGTGAGGATGAAATGGGCTCATCCACGACCAGCACTTACCTCGGTCCTGGCACAAAGTAAGCACTCTGTACATGGCAGTTACTGTAATACAGAGAACACGTTAATCTGAGGGAGAGTATAACAAAGTGGTGTGAGACCAGGATCAGATGAGCTTGGTCTCCATCTGGTGACACTGGGTGAGTCACCAAACCTCACTTTACCTTTACAAGCTTTTGTGTCCTCAAATGGGAATAACACCATAGTTCCATGATTCTGTGATGCCATCAGTGGAAAGATACTTCACTGATTCAAAGACAGCTTTCCTTTCGGTAGGGGTATGAAGAAAGAAACTACTAATGGTAAACATCATCTGAGGGCTTCGTCTTAGAATGGAGGAACTATGGCTGATTGGAGGGCTGAGAGAGATCACCCTTGGTAAGCTCACTGCTGGGCACAGTGCTTGGCAGTGGGTAAGCATTTGTACACAGAGCTGTTAATATCACAATTACAAATAGAAGCAGCCCACGAATTGGAACAGCACACCCTTTAGGACTTGTCTTTGCCACTGGTTTCTTACACAGGAGAGGTCTCTCAGGGATAATTATATTGATGCTTTGATCCATCAGATGGAAATGGCCCAGCCTACTCAGTAAAGGAAGTGGAGAACACACATGTAAATATCTAATAGAAATAGTAGATATTTCACACTCCAATCAGTTCATTAGAAGCCTTCTTCAGAATTCAGATATCACTGCTGGCTGATATGAGTCAATATTTGTTTTAATTAGTAAACATGTGAGGCCAATTATTCATTTATTTCAATATCATCCACTGCATCCATGAGAAGGGTGTACGCAGACTCTGGTGGTTGGCTGACTCATTCCCTTCCCAATTCCTTTTCCCTTTCTGGCCCAATGAATTGCCAGCAAAGGCCTGCTGTATGCTTCCTGGGAAACTTTCCCGATACAGATGCCGCCCCTTCCTCTTCCTCCTGCTTCCTAAAGGAACATAAAAAAGATGGTAGGAACTGCAGCAGCCATTCAATGATGGTGAGGAAAAGGACACAAGAGTCAAGGAGATTTCTGCACTGGCCTTGTAGATTTGTTGAAACAAATTCTAGTAATTTTACTTGAGAAAAATAAAACTCTTTGTTTAAGCTGCTCTAGTTGAGTGTGCTGATACTTACAGCTGAAAGCATTTCTAATTAATACAGGATGGCACATTTTCAATGAGTATCTGATGTGGCAAAATCCTGCAGATGTGTACTAAGAACCAATGCAACAACAGGAAGACACACCGACAAGTTACCCAAGACTCTGGATGTCTGTAGAACTCAAATTCATAATTCCAGCCCCAACTCATTGTATTTCCTTGGAGGCTGGATGAACACTATCCTTGGTGAGGAATCACTGCTCAAGCCAAATTCAGCTACCAGAGGTCCAGAGCTACCCTGAGTTGGAAATATGTCAGCCTGATGTAGTTCAGAGATTTTCCTTGGGGTGATGGGTGAGATGAGCCTTTATGAACTAAGGAGGAATTCCCTCTTTTTGAAACACTCAGGTTCACAGCTCATATACTTCAGCAACTATATTCCAAATAGTAAAAAACAGTGAGACTTGTGCTTTCATCAGGTTGAATGAAAAGAAGTCAATAATTAAGACTTCTCTTGAGACTCCTGGACTCTCCTGGGGTATCCCAGGACGGAGCCTTTCGCCGAGCCTAGGGCGGGATCTGTGACTGCAGGTAATCAATGCCTGTTTCCGACGGCGCCACAGCACTTGGGACACTGAGTCGAGACCCCCGTGTTCACAGCTTGTGAGGCCTCTGGGGGTAGGGACCGGGCAGGCACTGTACTTATTCATCTTTATATTCCAGCACTTAGCACAGAATCCGGTACTCAATAGAAGTTTGCTAAATACTGAATAAATAAAACAATTTCTATTAACAGTGAGTTGATAATTCAAATCTCATTGCTGTACTCTAAGTGTATTATACTTGTGGAAAATCAACTTAGTGACTAATGATTTAGGGTGCGTAAACATTCAATAGCACAGTCCCCTATAATAATGTTTATGTTTGATTAGGACAACTACAATTTGTGCCTGCCCATGTAATTTGTTTTACTACTATATACATTGGAAGTAAACTGGGAGAGTCTTCCCAGTTAAAATAATTTTCTTATTGAGTTTTAGTGTTTATTTTCCCAGTGGAAACCAGACAATGCAGCCCAAAATGTTTCAGATCTCTTTTTTCTCTTTTTGACAATTTTTATATTCTATTTCACAGAAATAAAACTTTGAATCATAATTCCTCATTGTACACACATACAGCACTATTTTCCTCACTTACAATGATGTCGATGATCATTTAAAGAATGTTAATAGTATGCAGAGTGTGCTGCGGAAAATAAAACTTACAGTCCTTGGTGAGCAACTAGCAATCCAAGTGGAAGTGAACGAATTCTTTAAAATACACATTTGTAAACTGAACAACTAATCTACCGACCACTTTCAATACACCTGGCGTTGGGTTGTTCCTGTACATAATTTACTTAAGTCTCATGTGGGCATTGAAAGTGGATCAGGATATGCCGCCCCCAAATATGCCCTTTGGCATGAGGATTATTTTGAGCTGAAGCCAATTAAGAATCAACAGACACAGGAAGAGTTCTCTGCTCTCCCCTTGTCTGCCTAAATGCAGGGCACAAATTTCTCCCTCTCCTGTACTAGGATGAGGAGCGAGCATGACCTTTATCGCTGGAGTTGGAGAGCCGGCACTGAGATGAGTCTGCATAAACAAATCTTATTAAAATAACTCTTATCTTCCATTAATTCCTCCATGTTTCCTAGTCACTGCTCCACAATTTATTGTGGAGGCCAAACCTTGGTTGAGAAAGGTATATAAGCTCCCGAGTCTAACCGCTTCTTTAAGTTTTACTTCTTTTCTATGAACTCCTATGCACAAATAGTAATACATTTGTATTCCTTTTCTCCTGTTAATCTGCCTTTTGTTGATTAAATTCACAGGCCCACATTCACTAAACCTAAGAGGGTAAAGGAAAAGTTTTTACTCCCCCACAGCATTATGATTCCTCTCTTATGTAACCAGGGAAAATGAGGTACAGAGAGATTATGTACCTTATTTTGGTGACCTGGTCAGTAAGAGGTAGTGCCTGGAGTCAAACCCAGGTCTGTCTGAGGATCAAACATCATGCCCCTGGGTCACAGTGCCTGGAGGGCTGTGGAGGAGCCTCTCCATCAGGCACCGCTCTGCTTTCGGAGGTTGAAATCCCCATCCCGAAGAGCAGCAGTATGGAAAATCCACCTCCACAGAGCAGAAACGGTCAGGGGAGTTCCTTCACATCGTAAGAGGAGTTGGACATGGTTCTTCTAGAAACATTTTGCTGTATTTATAAGTGACTTCTTTCTCAGAGTTACTTCGTCTTCTCTTTTTGTCAGGAACACAGTTATTGTGAGAGATTCTGAAGGAACATAGTATTCACCGAAG